>JANFAM010000018.1:27107500-30045000 GCA_024362665.1 Prunus padus
TATCAGATCGGTTCTCAGTACACTGTCCATTCATAATTTGACCCTGAGCAGTCTTTGGTGGATCCAAATTTTCATTGTTCTGATCAGAGTCATTTTCCGCTCCTCTACTTTCCCCTTCTAGTGTTTCATATGGTTTCACAGGCAATACAGGTGAAGGCAGTGAACCACTCTCTTGGGCTTTATTGGGTGAAGAACTATTACCCTTCAATGGATCCTGGCCTTGCACAAGGTTTCCGGTTTGTTCCTCATTGGAATTGACAACATCTACAGGTGTAGTACTCTTCACAAGTTCAACGTTGCCATTATCATGCAAGCTTTTGCCATCCTGCTTCGTATTCCAACTCTCTTCAACCTTGTTACCATCTATTTGAGTTGCATTCATACTCTTGTTTGATCCAGCATCCTGGCCATTGTTTCTTTCATCCAAGGCCACTGTAAATCCCTGAGAAAGTAAGTGGCTGTCATGTGGCAATAATGGTTCTTTATAATACTGTACGTTCACTGCATCAGCCAAAAGGATGGAGTCATCTGGTTTCTCATTTATCCTCCATATTCTATGATCCGGAGGGAAGTGCCCAGCTGTACTCCATTTACGCAGCTGTATCATCGCAAATGGTCCTTGAATTTTTCCAGTTGGGTCCTGGTAGTGCCATATCTTGTCTGTCTCAAAATTATCAACAGATAGGTCCGTCTTCATCATTGCAGATAAGGGCAGCGATGAAATTTCGGATGCAAGCTCAGTAGATGTATTAGATTCAACCACCGATTGATTATTCCAATCAAAAGCCGTCAAACCAGTGGGATTGACCTGGTTCTTTGTTGTACTGCATCCATTTATTCCAAATGTTTCTCTACCCCGATTTTTCTGTGCCTTGGCTCCAATATTATTTGAAAGGTCACCTTCCGGGGGTTGAGGGAAGGGCTCCCTTCCCTTTCTACCAAAGACAGATTTCCTTGGTTTGACTTTGTCATCTGCATACATATCACCGCAATTAACCCCAAATTAACATTTCCAAAAGAAGACTTCCATTTCAAAGGAGAAAATGATAAGATATAATTCCATGTCTATTAAATGGGGACCTTGTTTCTTATCGAAGGCTCCAGCACTGTCTTCCGACTCATAACTTGGATCCATACTAGGATCAGGGTGCACTTCCGGAATTTCATGCAGTCTGCGCTGACGTTCCTCTGGAGAGTTCAGAAGCTGTAATTTCTCCACACATTCCCTAAGCGTAAACTATGGTCAAGGAATACTTTAAATGTACTTGAACCAAAATATCTCTCGCACAAGGCAATATCAAGAATAGAGTACACAGGTAATCATGGAAACCACCTCTCAGTTTAAGAACATGCTACAAGTAATTTAAAGTAACCAGAGAGTACAATCAGAATAACCAACAAAGTGCAAGCAATATCATTAGAGAAACTAAAAGCATTAGAATAATCGGCAAAAAAGGATATTCCTTTCTGTGTCCTTTTTCACTTGCTCGGTCGCGAAGGTGATTAAACCGTAATACCTCTGCTTCCAGCAACTACATCGGAGAGCAAGACCATGCCAACCAAAAATAAGTATCAGAAATAGCACTTGATGACTAGTTTAGGAGAAACAATAACAACCAATGCATACACTTAACCTGGAGTAATATATATGAAGCAAAACGCCGTTGTGGTTAAATTTTCAAATAACCCAATTTAAAGAAAAAAATTCAAAACACAACTACTTTATTTTAAGGGGGCAAATATGTAAAACAATAGTCTGTTGAAATGCAAATAATTAAAAACAAAAAGGAAATAAGAATATATGTCTAACAAAAATTCTCAATATATAGGGATAAAATAAAAATAAGAAAGGATATTGGCGCACATGTGAGCCTGGATTGAGATGCTAATAACTATAAAAGACAACCAAATCTATCTAAAATCCTTCCATAAAAACACACATGCATCCTCTTTTTGCCTCAGATTTAAAAGTAACGGAACTTACATCGTTTACTCTAACTGGTTGAAGTGCCATTGCTTTCTCCTGAATCTCACCCTGACACACCAAGCACAAAAAATCCTTCGTAAAACAAGTTGCAAATATCTTGAGCATAACATATAACAGAGCATAACAAGCAAACCTACCACAGTCAACCGTTTGGTGAGCCCACACCTTATACTTTGACGTAATCGTTTGCATTCATCCTGTACACAAAAGTAAAATATCACAACTGGGAAAAAAAAAGGCGATGACAAAGAAAAAGCATCTAAAACATGGGCAACAAACCGCATCACCATTGTCTTGTGACCAAATAAAAACTTCATTTTTTTTTGGTCAGAGATTAACTGAAAAACTTAAATACGACAACACAAGCATGCCTTAAGCAATGTTTGTTTGGTTATATCATTAATTCCATGTCAAGAGAGATTGAAAACAGTGTGCATATAGATTTCAAGTCAGTCATTAATGGTGAGCGTAGACCTTCCCCAAGCCATTTCATGCTAGCTCACATAACTGAACAAAGGCGGGTTCAAGAAAATAGCATGCATATAGATTTCAAGTCAGTCATTAATTGTAAGTGTACATGTTCCCCAAGCATCCTTTCATGCTGGTTCACATAACTGAAGAAAGGCGGGTTCAAATAAATAATTACGCTCCAAACACTTTCATTATTGATATCTAAACTGTCACACTACTTGCAATCCCAATACGCCTTTCTTAAACTTGAGTTCCAAAAGTATTCTTTTAAATAAATCACTAAAAGTTCTAGTATGTGCAAACAAGCGATATCAAGGCGCCCCTGGGTGGAGGAGAGTAGGCAATAAGTTTACTCACCTGGGTGAATTCCTGATCAGAGATCTCATCAATTGATATAACCTCTTGCTTGTCTAAGTTCAAGATTTCAAGCTTGACATCAGTTGTTCTTGTGCCAACTTTATAAGGCTCAGCAACCTTGCTGGTACCTGTACACAAAGATGTCAACAATATAACTTTTTTATGATTACAGTGGAAATATAAGAAATAACTTGAACCATTGCTTGTATTAACTAATACCTATAACTTGGACAAGCCTATAAATCTCTTGCTTTTGATCACCACTAGAAATTCTTATTCGCACAACTGAACCAACCACCTTCTCATGAAATTTATCCACGTCTTCAATAAGAATCTCCATCCAGTTACGGCGCAAGTAAATCAGATTAATGTTGTGAACATCAATCGCTGCATATGCAGCTGGATTAGTCTGTGGTCCTTTCTTATCTACTCTTTTACGTGTTTTACGCCTCTTATCATTACCCATCATCATTTGATTATCATAGATCCCATCAAACTCCATTTGGCTGGAAACACTAGTAACAACTGCAGCACTACTAATATTATCTGCCCTGGAACTTTCCTTTATAAGGAAGTGAGATTCAAGAAGCTTTAACATTTCAAAGTGACCCACACATTCTTTCCCAAACAGATTTATGAGCCTTGAATCACAAACAATTTGGCATTTCCGGCGAGGATCACGAAGATTGTTTTTCTTTATGTACTCGAGCAAAAGTGCCTGGACATCAAATTGCGATAACACAGATATATCACCATTTTTCATATGAGCAACAAACTCCAGGAGCTCCTTTGATGCCCAAACTGTGCCTTCAGAGAAAGGCATCCCTCTACCACCAAGTGATTTTTCAACAGTCAAATCCTTGTTAGAAATTCTAGGCTTTTTATTACTTCTTTTTGAATGTGTTGCTTCCAGGTATGCAAAAGAGTTGAGAGAACCTGAATCTGTTGTTTTATCCCCATTATATAGTTCACCCAAAGAATCCCTCTTACAAACCAAAACAGCAGCTCCTTTCCATGGATTTTTAGCATTAATGAGCTCATCCAGAGTTAATGATAGTTTCCCTTTCAAAAGATTCCAGTAAACCTTGAAGAGATACTCCCAGCTGCTTTTGTCATCAAAATCTACTTGGGCCTGCACAAAAGTTATATGAGAAAGGAAAGAGATAAAATTGCACCACCAGATGGAAATAAATTTAAAATAAAAAAACAAAGATTTATCTCCTAAAAAACTCCAAAACGGTAGAACATGATGGAACGCCACTTTACTAGCAGCAGCAAATAAGCATGCACTACTGGGGGCACAGAATAAAAAATAAAAAAGGAAATAAAACAAAAACCTAAAGCACTCTTGATATAAAGTAATAAATACATAAAATAATTAAATAGGCCAAAACATGTTCCAGCATACCACTTCCTTATTTCCTTGCACATTTTCAATTAGCATTATAGTTCTCATACATGTTCCACAAAATCCTTTGTTTTCTCGTACACATTGATAATCAGCATCCTTAGTGCAACCTTTGCACAGAGAATAGGTACAAGTATAACACCAATAATGTGAAGCCTTCTGACAACTGCTGCATATATGCCAACCTGAAATGCATCAGAACCAGAACACCAAAATGTGAACAGTTCAACAACCAAGAGATGAAAACTTAACGCTAAAAAGATAATAAATAACAGGTTTAATAAAATTTACGCCCAACCCTAACCCATGAACTAAACAAAAATTGGTGCAAAATCAACAAGCTATTAATCTAGTGCAACGTACCACAATTCCATTTGGCCTTTGATTTAAAGAAAGATTCGTCCCGCTTGATGCACGATGGATGGTATGCCTTAGGACAGCCCCTAACGAGTAACAATCCACAAAGAAGCATGAATTAAGCAATGCAAATGAGCACCAACAACACATTCGCAAAATGAAATGTCCATTGATTGCCAACATGGAAATGACATAACCCACAACAGCTAAATTAAGTAAAAGTTCGGATTTTTCTAGCAAGGACTAATCATAATTGGACTAAATTGACTAAACTGAGACAGCGGAAAAACCAGACGCTGACCTGCGGTCACAAAGCACGAGGCTTCCACCATCGAAGCAAATGAAGCAAACGTCTTCTTCTTCGTTCTGCTTCCTCACCGGCGTCGCTCTGACATGCCCACTCGGCGGCCGACCCCGCCTCCGTTTCCCCAAGCTCTTCTCCGCCGCCACTTTGACCGCCACGTCCGCCATCATCTGCCCCACCTTACCAGCAACCATACCGCGCCCGGCGACCGTCTGGGAAGCTCCGACGAGCTGCGAATCATCCAGGTCCCCGATCGCTTCGCATTGATCAACGCTCATGCGGTCCTCCGCGGCTGGCAGCGACCGGTCAAAGGCCTGCGGCTGTTCTCCTCCTCCTCCTCCATCTCCCTGAAGACTGGGTCTGTACAAGGTGGAGGAGAGCTGAGCTTGCTGAAGCTCCATGAGCTAATAAAATTGAATGGTAAAGGGAATTGGGGGAGAGAGATTGAAAACCCTAGGTGTTGGAGCTGCAATTATGAGAAGTGGCTACAGAAGCAGCGCACATGGAAATGGAGGACCGGGCGAGGATGTGACAGAGCATTGGGTCGGGTTTCGGGTCGGGTTGCGCAACAGACTTTTAAAAAAAACTTGGGTTTATTTATGATGTGGGTATGGTATGGTATGGGGCTTGGAGGAAGAAGAAAAAGTGAGGAGGACCGGCGACACAGGGAGCTGTGAAAAGGCGGACACTTGGGATTGGGTGGAAGTGGAAGGATGAAAAAGAGAGAGAGAGAGAGAAGGGAAATTGAGAAAATGGAGAAAAGGGGTCGTTGTTTGGGTGGGCAAGGGCAGGCTGGTTCCCTTTTTCTCTCTCTCACACAGAAGGCGTCAAACGCGGCTCTTGTGAGTTTTGATTCTCTCATATCGAGCACCACGTGGTGAGTGGGCACCCAGAAAAGGTTATCGCATGTGGGGCCCACCTTGAAATTTTTGTTCAACGCTTTAAACATGTATACAAAGAATTTAACTTGGTATCTTTTATTTTGTTTTTTTGGATGCGAACTTGGTATTTTTTTTTTTTTTTTTAAATGAGAAAAAGTTTAGGGGGAGATTGGCACTCTCACCACCAGCGCCAGGGCATACTCACAACCTCAAATCAAATCAGAAGGACTTATGCGTGGCACCCAACTCCCAACTGCTACCAAGGAGGAGAGGGGTGGAGGGAAAGGAAGGCTAGTACCCCTATTTTTCTTTTGTTTACATCTGAAGGGAATAGAAGCCTTAGTAAAATTTTAACTCAATGTCATACCACCATCAACACCTGAGCTAATCCGAAGAACTTAATGCCCTACCTTTTTTTTGGTAAATATCATAAGGTGTTCCCACACTCAAAGAGTGGGATTAAACCCGCTTGGGGTTCGGCTTGCCCCTGCCCACAAAGTGCTTCTAACGGGTTTCGAACCTCTATTATTAAGGCACTAGATAGCTCGCCAACTAGAGGTGGCAGTTTGCCAAATGCACCACACTGTGTGGTTAATGCCACTACCTTTATTAGTGGCTTCCCACCCCTTTTTTGTTTTTTGTTTTTGTTTTTAAAAAAAAATTTAGCTACTTTATAATGGTATTTCATAAATATGGTATATGTTAGATAATTAGCAATTTATTCATAATCTTTTACTTATTATCGCTCTTTTTTATAAAACTGTGGGTGTGGAATGTAGCAAAATAGTAACACAATCCTTGCCTCTATTTTTATTAGCCGTCTGTTCTTTAACCTTTTCTTTAATTTATGGCAGAAACATATCGTGTGTATAATTATATGCTTTAAATTTTATTATTAATGATATTCTAATTTGAAATATTTTTCAATATTAAAAATAAAAGTATGAGTATCACTAAATTAAGAGTTAGAAAATGTGGATTTTTCTTTACATAAGAGATGAAAGTTCATTTGATAATAATATATTTTTGAGAGAAAAACAATAATTGTATATATTAATAAATTAGGCATAAATATTATAAGTCACAAGAGGCAGTATAAATACTCATAAAGGGTTAATACAAATATGGAAGCATAGTAACCACGTAAGGTTAATCCATATACATAGAAACACGCCGGAAATATCAAGCGCACAAAATGTATCTCCAGTAATAGCCACATAAGGCCAAATAAATTTTGACATAAAAGCGGCTAGACTACAAACAAACACCCAACTCACAAAGAGTTGATGCAATTATTATATCTCAAGAAACAGTAATCACACAACAAGTAGGTAAAAGCCGCTCAACGACCTTATATGTCTCCAAATCCACCAATGAAACTACCAGTGCATTCAGGGACGGACTTATAGTCTAGCTAACTTGGGCTACAGCCCAGGTGGCCTTTTTTTTCTAACTCAAAAAAAATTTATAGCCCAACCATTAATTAAATAACCTAGCCTTCTAAGGAAAGGAATCCTTTGCTTGCCAAGTTGCCTTATACGTGGAGAACAAAAAGCGAGAAAAGGAAAGCTGCATCACACATATCTGTACAGCACATTGGGGGAAAAAAAAGAACGCACACAACCCGTACAAAAAAAAAAGAAAGAAAATTAGAAGAAATTGTTTGACTGTTTATTAGAGGAACGCTCTTGTTACTGTTGCACTCACCTTCAAGGGTTAATTCAAGAAGTGAACCAAGCTCCTATATTTGTACGGTAAGCTTCTCTCAATTTGTTGATGTTGACATTTGAGAATTTTTTTGGAGTTTATGAAGTATATTTATATGTAAGGTAAATTTAGCCCAATCAAGTTTGAAATCATGGGTCCGTCCCTGAGTGCATTGCTACTTCGTTGTCACCAAAAATTCAATGACAACAACAAAACCATGAGACCATCTCCAACCCAAGGGGTGGAAACTCAAATTTTGAGTTTTGAGTCCAAAATCCATCTCCAGCCCATGTATTTTGGATGGTGAAATTTTGAGATGGGTGGAATTTGGGGCAGAATTACAATATGAGTTTTGCCTGGATTGGTAATTTGTGTGGAGCCCAAACACATGTTGTGAAGCCTACGTGAAGAGAAAAATGAGGTGGGTCCCGCGTGACAAAAAAGTTGTCTGCCTTACATTCCTTCCACGCAACAAGTAGCAGCGCATAGGGAAGGAGTCGTTGAATCAAACGGTTCCATTTGAAAGCTGAGGTTTTTTTTTTAAAATGCAATGACTATATCCAGTAGCATCGAGCATGATTAATTTTAGGCAATCTCAACGGTAAAATTTCATATCTAACGGCTCAAATTTAAATCCAACAGTTAAAGTAATTGTTATAATTAATCTAAATCATATACAACCCCAAAACTCATTTCAAACTATATAAATAGTCATTCATTTGGTAAATAATCCACCAAAAATCATTTTTTTTCCTTTCTCCCTTCGTTATATTTGTTCATTCTCTTTTCAGTATTGTTGAGAATGACCCCAAAACCCGAAAGAGGTGTGAATTGGAAACCAAATAATCAAAAAATGCATTGAACAAGTGTTCCTAGAGTCCGACTTCACTAAAGGTTCAAAAATCCAAGCATAAGCTATATCCAAAGTCCAACACCAAGATCATCAAAGGAAAATTTGTAGCTTGTAAGCGTGACAAATACACAATTTATTTAACGTTAGAAGAGTATAAAGAAAAAATGGAAGACAATTATGGCAATGGCTTCAATGAAGGGTTTGAATTATTCTGGGTGTACGCAAGCAAAAGTAGTTGCTCCAAGTGCTATAGATTGAGATGATGTAAATTGTGACACCCTGAAAATTCCATAATATTTTTCGCGCATAGTAAAAATTGCACAGTCCATTTTGAGGTAAGAGGCATTTTTTCCAAGTAAATATTGACATTATGTTTAAGATTAACATATGTCTGAAATTATGAAGTTAGAATTTTGGTGTTTTGACTTCATGGAAAATTAATAGACGTCATTACAAGCTTGTGGTATTTTTCGGATAATTTTTCGGAATTCGGAAGTATTTTTAGTGAATTTTCGAAGTTGGAAAATTGGAAATTAAATTAGAATTTCCACATGCCATTTTATTTTTGGTTGGAACATGTCATCATGCCACATGTCAAAATTTGATTGGTTGGAAGACTTGGAAGACTTAGAAAACTAGGATGTATAACGCTATACCGTACGCACATTAATCTAAGTCGTTGATCTGATTCTATATCAAATCTAGACCGTAGATCAAATCAAAGACTTTTGACTTGATTTAGGCCTTTAGTTTGGTTGTTGAGAATGCATCTGGACCATCCATTTTGGAGTTATCATGTACCTTCCTACACATGATCCAAAACTCATATTTTAATATGAGCCTTCGAATTAAATATTCGAATTGATCCGGGCCGTTGGGGATTTCTATAAATATCCCCCCTCATTCATTCATCTTCATATCCTCCCTCCTTTCCTCTCCTCCTCCACCATCAAAGTCGCCATTCCGATATTTTTCCGAATTACTATTCATAGTTACTATTCATCCCGAGAAGTTACTATTAAGGATGCTTCTTGTTCATTTCCTTCCTCTGTATAAACTCTGGATGGTTGGTGTGTATTTAAATTTATGGTTTGTAAAATAACTTAAGAGGTTACTTGTACTTTTCATTAACCTCTGTGGTTGGTATTTCATCAATAAAATTTGTATAATGTTTTATTCAGTTTTCCGCTGTTATTTACAACTTTGATCCAACCCGTTTTATTTAATTAAAAAGGCTTATCGTATTTTGGGAATCTTGGGAGTATAACCCTAGGATCTAGGTGCTATATTTTCGAGATCCTCAATGTACGTGCCACTGTCACGTGTCTCGATTTTGGGGCGTGACAAGTACAATGAGAATAAATTCGAAAGGAACTTCCTTAAATAATGGAAATTTTCCTATTTTTATTTCTTAACGATGATAGATTTATTTCCTAAAAAAAGTGGTGATAGATTTAGGCTTATTTGTTCAAATATCCCTTGTGGTTAACAAATTGTCTCATATTGCTCCCTGACTTTTAAAATATGTATAAAATATTTTTTTTGGACAAAATTGAAGCAAAAGAGAAAAAAAAAATTCATGGACACCCCAGCAACCCTTGATTTCTTTCTCCCCCCATTCCCCCATAATCACCCATTTCCCCTTCTCGATTATCACCCACATAACCCCTTTTTGGATTATCACCCCTACACCCTGAACCCCAGCAACCCCCAATTTCTTTCTCCCCTCATTCTCCCATAACCACCCTTTTCCCCTCCTCACTTGGATCCTCTGCATCTCTTTCTCCTTTGCGCTCTTTACCCAACTCTCTATCTGCAAATTCAAAAACCAACAAATTGAAAGGAAAAAAAAATTCGAATACTGTCAGATCTCGACGGGTGATTGCTGGTGGGTTCTGGGGGTTAGGGGATGGGTTGCGGACTGGGTTAGACTCTGGGTTATGACTGAGGAGGTAGGAGAAAGCAAAAATAAAATAAAATATCTGGGTATTTGGGTGCAGGGCCTAAGCAGTGGGTCTAGGGTTGGGTGGGCCTGAGTGGTTGCTTTTGGTTCAGTGGGGGTTAGGTGAGGGATGGATCGGGGTGGGGAGAAAGCAAGATAGAGAAGGAGATGGAGAGAGGGAAATCATAAAGAGAGGGGGAGAGAGAGGGGTTAACGATTAGGGTTTTTAATTTTTTTAAATTTTTAATAGTTAAATTTACCAAAATACCCATGCCACTTCAGCTGATTTAATGATTTTTATCTGAAAACTAACGGAATGAGGCAACATTAGTAACAAAATGGAAGTTCATGGGGAAATTGAGTCATTATAAAAGTCATGGGGCAATCTGATACAATTTGTAAACCACGGGGGGCATTTAAACAAATAAGCCTTTATTTTATATTTCTTTTAAAGGGTAATGCATGCTAGGCGTTGTAGGTCGGCTATTTCGTTCGGAGTTTGAATTAGGAATTATTTTTTTCTTGCCTCCAGAATTTATCGGTGACTTGAAGGTAGAAGGACACTCTTAGTGGTGCTCAGAGGTTGTTGAGCGATAGTGCCATTCCTCTTGCCTTTTAAAGACCCTATTTTTCAGTGGAGTATAGCTCAGTTGGTTGAGCTATTCCACCTCCACTCATGTGGACAGATGTTCAAAACCCTTAAACACCCAATAAATATTTTTGTAAACCCTCTCCCCCAATCGTTTGTACTAAAAAAAGAACCCTCCTTTTCTTTGTTCTTTCTAATTTGAAAGCCATTTTAAGTTTGAAGACTCCAACACTTATTAATAATTAAAAAATACCAGTAAAAATAAGAATGAATAAGAAGTAAGGCACGTTTATGTTAATAATAATTTTATAGATATTATGTTTAACATGACATTTGATAGCAAATTTATTCATCTGAATATTTGTTTTATACGAATTTATTTATCTGATTGTAACATGATTACGATTCATTTGTTTCGCGAGGGGCTGATTTGTTCAAAAAGGTCAAACAGTTAGCTATATTTTTTTTCCAGGTCAACAAACAAATAGTTTTTGCATTAATGGAGTCGAACCAAGTGACAGCGAACTGAGCACTAAAATGCTGGACACGTATTTCATGTACATTGGCTGCTTATGATAAAAAAGTTGCTACTCTAAATTTAATGCCAAATTCTCCGCCATAAATTTTTGACCACCATTATTTTATGCGCATTTCTTATGTTAAGTTGTTAGTTTTTTTATTTTATTTTAGTCTGAAATGTAAATTTATTTGTTAGTTGGTATTTTTGGTCCACGCAATTATACCAAACTTTAGTTCCACCACGCAATAATATGAACATTGAGACAAAAACCCTACTCCCTCTCTCCCGAAAAACACTTTATATCTGTTTTTACTTTGAGGGGGAGGAAGCCACCGTTCTTCCTCCCCTTCTCCATTCATCCCTTCTCTTTTCCCTAATTTTCAGAGACAGAAGATTCCTCTTATTTGTCTTCGTTTTGTAATGATTTTTCTCCATCCATCACAGACGGACAGATTCGTCTTGGCATCGGATCTCCACATGCGTTTCAGTTTCGGATCTCTACCACGATCCTTTTTGTGGTTTATTCATATTTGGAATAAGTCACATAGACTCTTTGAGTTTTCTGTGCTGTGTTCACATATCATTTTGTGAGAGTTTTTCACCTCTCCTTTGTGAGAGCTTTACACATATTGACAGGACCCGACCTAAATTCCACTTTGGAATTCGTGTAGAACCCTGTGCGTGTCCAACACCTGGTAGGTGCCGAGCACAAAAGACCAACTTGCCCTTTTAAACTAAAACTCAAAATAAAACTCTTATTTAAAATTTGACTTCTGCCAAAAATTCGGCAGAGTCTCCCCTGTAATTTGCTCGTTTCCCAAAAATTTGCACATGTACCAAACACAATTAAATATTCCTAATTGTTCAGCATGCACAAATTTTAATCACACACATTTAAAAGTATTTAAACTAAATGGCCTCCGGCCTTACAACAATCCAAGCATAATCGTTAACATCAATTTAAACCTGAGATTTTCATCCCTTAAAATCATCAATTCTCGTTATATCAATTCGGTCGTATCATCAACAATTCTTGCCATCACATAATATCCAAGGTGAATCCTAGCCAACCTTTCAGCTACATTCGTTTTAGTAGTTATTATATTAATAAGCACATCATCATTAACGACAACATTACATAAGGGAAACCAATACGTGGAGTTCATAATTAAACAAGCTTCAAATCTCAAATATCAATCGGGCCTTGAGCCCGCACATCAGTTCAGATTAAATTCAACAAACATGTTCAATAGATTTCCAATTCAAGCCCATAACCAAATTCCAAAGTATTCTTGCTCGTGGCTGCACCTAAATTAATCTAGGCTGCCTACGTACCCTCCTTGAGGGATCTAGCCACACGTAGCTCTTTCACAAGAATTTAGAACTCAAACCATCTAATACACTATGTTACATGCTACAACGGTTCCAAACATTACATTTCAACATCGCCCAAAATAACCTTATCCACGTGAACTCGAAGCAATATATATATATATATATATATATATATATATATATATATATTGATTAACCTAACCATAAATTCACATGAACACTTTAGACTTAGAAAATTTCCACCATTTGTCATATAAAGGTGAAAATAGATAATAAAACATTTGCCCATAAGTATCCAACATAAAATTATAAATTTCCCGTTTGAAACCTCTCAAATCTGTACATAACCTCCACCTAGGTGTACTGATCGATGCATAATTACATATCATTTTGTACCCTTCTAACTTATGATTTGGTTATGTTTTTGAGTTAAACTTGTGCTTTTAATCTATTTTGTGTTTGTTTCAGTGTAATAAGTTTGGGACTCATTTAATGCATTTTGGAGTCAAGTTAGCTCAAAACGGTGTCTGCAGATCAGTCAACTTCATGGATTGGACTCTACTTGCTCAAGAAGAACCAGATAATGAGCCATACGTCATTGGAAAGATACGGAAGTCTATTTTCTGGATCATTTTACGGTTCGTGATTCCGAGTCCTCTAGAAAAAGTTATACAAGTTTTGGTAGCTTAAGGTCAAAATCGGCAGGATCTGCGTTACTGGGCCAAAAATGACTTTTGAAGGCCTTCCCGAATTTTCCTTGAGTTGGGCTGCATATGCTTGGAAAGATAAGACAAAGAGCTTCAAGATCCATATTTTTGCAGATTTTTTAGAGTGAAGGAACAAGCCCAAATCGAGCCCACAAGCTGACTGCAATGCATTGTCATGCATGAGCTAATCATTTTAGTGGTGAATTGAGTGGTGTAAGTTGGTGAAGTGAGTGTGATTAATAAATTCAATTGTATAATCAGATTTATACTTTCCCTAGGCCTATAAATAGTGAGTTCTCCAAACATGTAAACACACCCCAAGGGGGGGAGCTCTCAAACATCTCTCTAGAGCTCCTCTCCCTTCTCTCCCTCAAATTCTCTTAGTTTTCCTTTTAGTTCTCAAGTGTTGTAACAAAATCCTTTTGCTAAATTTTCCTTTAAGTTTTTCTTAGTTGTAATTTATTTTTCATTGTAATGTAATTTCTTTTCTTAAGTTTTCAAGTTTAATTAGTTTTCAAGTTTCAATTATAGTTCTTGTTCTTATTCATTATGCTTATAAGTTAATATGCTTGTTTGAATGATTGATCACCATTAAAACTTGTATGTTAGCTATCTTGGTTTGAATTAAGAGTAGACACCATGCATTAATTCAAATTGAACTATGAATAGGAAGAGTATGTATGGACATTCGACAACATGGATTAGATACATGCTTGGTTGTTTAAAACATTCTTCTATGCTTAATGGATTTCTAATGCTTAATTTAGGTTCGACAAGAAGGATCTAATTAGGGAATTAGGAATACAAGGTTAGACCAGACACCATGGCTTAATCATACTTTAGCTAGAATCAATCTGTGAATCTAAATTGAACTTGGTAACTAATTTGCTTGAGTTAATTTCTTTTCTTTCTTTCTTGTTGTATTTATTTTATTTTCATTTCTATTTTGTGCGGGAATCAAATTGAATCAATCTATCATCAATCCTCGTGGGATCGACCTCGTACTTACACAAGCTATACTATCCAATGGCCCGTGCACTTGCGAGTTAACATGTACCCCCAATCATAATCCGTCAATTCCCAGGTATCATTCCGTCAATTCCATATATCAAGTACAAGTTACATCCTCGCAGTTCGGGAACACAAAGTCAGCCTGAGATGCGTATCCTTTGATTATCCGTCAATTCCAACCTTTAGCCGTCAATTCCATTTCCTCGGAAGACCCGGTGACACGAAGTCGGCCGAGTTGCGTATCCTCGCAAAACTCATGAGACATATAGTTAACCAGAGCCGTGTCTTCGCAAGACTCAGGAGTCACAAAGTCAACCTGAGCCGCGTCCTCGCAAGACTCAGGAGTCACAAAGTCAACCTGAACCACGTTCTCGCAAGAACGGGTGATCAGCCCGAACTCGTATCATCGCTGAATCGGGAGACACCAAGTCTACCTGAAACGCGTCCTCGCTCCACACGGTTCGGGCGCCCCCGAGACTCGTGGGGCGTATCATAAATGACAAATCAATTTTCAAGGCAATAAGGGGTACTCCTGAGGTGGGTTTGAAAACCAAATCCAAATCTGAATATCATCACCCTTCGCCAAAAATCCATTTTCATACTTAATTATATAATATAAAATATAATACTCTCAAAATCAGTTTCCCAAATATTCAAAAGTACTCAACCATATACTTAATTATAATTATAATAATAATAATAATAATAAATAAGTAATGAAACTAATACTAAATAACCAAAAGAAATCCATGTCTCAATGGACTACTTTCATGATCAAACCCGTAACAATATTCAGCAAAATAAATATATAATTTCACAATATTATTATAGCAATAATAATAAAAATCATGAAAATTCTTAGAAAATCTCATCATCACATACTTAATAAATAATACCCCAAATTTCTTATAGCATCCAAATACAACCGTACCAACTCTATATAAACCAAGAATCCAATATACGAATACTTAATAGAAATCCTAACAAATCTCATAATCCAAGAAACGTCAAGTCACAATAATTCGTTCAAAAACATCTAATAGAATGTTACAGCATAAGATCTAGTTATAAAACTAAAGTCCCTTCACAACACGTCCCATGTCTAATCAAACCATTATATTATTTTATTAATAAAATTGTTCAATAAAATATTGAGTGAAAAACCCTGACCCCAGGCTCATAAAAGTGCGTGCAATAACTTTAAGGTTATTCTTATGCCCACATAAGCTTTTCTAATGTTTAGAATAAAACAAAGTGCCTCGAGACTAAAAAACAATCAAGTCCCAAAAAGTCAATCCGGGACCCCGTGGGGTCCATGACCTCGAAATTTCGATCTAGAAGTTCCTAAAGGTTCCAATGTGCCTAGGACACACGTCACGAAAGTTTGGCCTCAATTGGACGGTCGGATTGCTCACGATCGGACCGTCGAATAATTTTCCGTAACCCTAATTCTAGGGTTCGCGATTTCGGAGTATCCAGGACTCCGATTCACGATCCGTCGAATCCTACACAATCCTAAAAATATGGGGAACAACATACTAAGAATTGGGACCGATCCAACGGTCCGAACTTATCGAACCCGGATAATGCGCAATAGGCATAATCCGTTTGACTGTCAAACGAACTCCAATTTGAAATCCGAGCATGCCTACGCGCTCGTGACGACGTAAGGATAATAGTAGCAGAAAGTTTGGACAATTAAAAGTGGGCCGGTGCCTGGGAACACGCGCAGGCAAATCCGAGGGCCAAAAAACGATAAAAGTGGCGTTCGGCCAAACTTCGAAATGGAAGCTATCCTTCCGGCTACAACAAGTTCTCGGCATTCCGAAAACAATTCTCAACTACGAAAAAGTCAATTTCGAACCCTAAGTGGGTCAAAACCTAAGCTCAAAGTCGGCTGAAACTAAAATTCGAAATTTGAGTTACCTACGCTACTATTCGATTTGTACCTACCCAATCATCAGATAGAGCACGAAAAATAAGTGAAAAAGCATACCTTACTTATCCCGATAAGTGGCCGGAGTATGAAGAACGAAGGGCCCAAAGTTTCGGAAAATTCTGTCTAAACCGCCTGTTTCGTTGCTGATTCCTGTGACTACGGCGGCGGATCAAGGCGGCGAATGGCTGGGTCTTGAAGGGGGAAGTGTGGTCGTTCAATTGGGACCGGCCTTGCCTGGAACGGAGGTTGGTGTGGACAGAAATCACTCTCCAAAGTCGACTGGTCGAGCTGCAGAAAGAGAGAAATCTAGGTTTTTTTAAAATTGAACTTTGAAATATTTACGGTTATGTCACTGGCCTAATCTTGATCACCAATTCTTCATTACAACTCCGATTCGAGCCCACAATATACCCACAAACTCGTATCGACGAGCCCGACGTAACGGTGTGGCTCACTTCCCCAAATTCTTTCTCAAACTCAAAATGACCTTTTTGCCCTTCTAAAATATTGAATGTTATTTTATTCCCAAAATTCTTAATTATTCTATCTTATTTTATTTTATCAATTTTTAAACATTTCAATTTATTTTCTTTTATTTAGTCCACTCAACTTAATTATTTAACTTATCATACTCTCGGGGGTAAAAATGTCTTTCACTTGAATAATTTAAGATTTAAATATTAATTTAGGGACGGAATGTTACACATATCATTTGTGAGAGTTTTATTTGTTTTGTTATAGCTTAATTTTTTCAAGCTTTATCTATTTTTGGTTGTCATGAGGTTGCACTCATAGTTGGGATGCCTATGCTAGAGTTTCTTCGATCATGCGTAATCATTAGTGGATGAGCTTTAGATTTTCTTAATTTTGATGTTAAATCGCTCTATTCTTGTAATGGTCATTTTGTGACTAGTTTGTATTGGCCCTTTGTGGCTAGTAGCTTTTTTGGCTAAATTATAGATGCAATTCCAGAATTTATCAACAACAAAAAAACTCAATTCTAGTGAGTAAAAAGAAAAACTCAATTCTAGGGACCTCGAACTCCAAAAGTAGGCCAAAACCTCAAAACTTATACATGAAACACAAATCCAAACTACAAACCTCCAACTATGAGTAAAAAAGGTTTCACCGTTTTGCATCACAATATACTAGAAGGCAAGGAACTCCACATATACCAACTAGTTTTTCGTTTACAATGTTATCTAAAATTCCATTATAGTTGCAGATGTGGGTTATCAGTTGGTTATGACAATAAGCCCACCTTCTTGTGCTTAAGTTCGAATGCCCCCTCGTAAATTAGAGTAGTATCTCACCCAGTTCCAAAATTATGTTTGTAATGCGTATAGGTGGATTTATGGGTATATAAAAAGAAAAAGCTCTATCATGTATGCTTTGTTTGTATGTCCTATCCAAATCGATTGGCTGGACAATTCTCATTGAAAACATTTCCAAAACGAACAAATCAAAATGCAACTCATTTTACAATTTTATTTTTAATCACTATTTTTTACCTAAAAGATAAATTTATGAACTAATTTTTTATTTAGTAATATTTCTCTTTTTAATGTTGCGGAGGTTAAAAGAGGGGCAAATTAACAAAACTGATAGGAACAGATACTACACTTGATCTTAGCCAAAACGTCGAGAAAGAAAGGTATACAAATTAACAAAACTGAAAAAGGAAAAACACAACAAATATTGCCATATACAAAAATAGAAAAAGGAAAAACCAAACACGGATACCGGGCCCAATTTTGCTGGGTGCCCATCACTCAACAGAGTTGATGTTTCGTACGCAGCGAGGCAAAGCATTCACCGCGAAGCGTTTGGTTTGGCGTATTTAAGCATTCAACACCTATGCGTTCCTTTCGTGAAAGTAACGGAGCCCATCTTCTTCGCCATCCCCCAACCAAAACCCATTTGCTAGAACCATTATGTTGCAGAGACCTCGACGACGCTGCGAGGGCACGGCCATGGGCGCCATCGTACTCGATCTCCGCCCCGGCCTTGGAATCGGACCCTTCTCTATCGGTAATTCGCTATTAATTTATGTATTTGCCTTCTTAATCATCGAATATGTTCACAATTGTTCAGTTTTTAGCCTAGGGTTGAGAGTTGTATTTGTGGAATTGAAATTCGAATCAAATTAGTGCTATTTCATTTCATCCCGAGAAAAGGTTAGAAACTTAGAACTGTTAAAGAACTGATCGGTATTGTAAATTAGCTTGGCTTAGTTAATGCGATATCATTTATGTGACAATTTACATTTTATCATATGTGTTCACAATTGTTCAGTTTTTAGCCTAGGGTTAAGAGTTATATTTTGTGGTATTGAAATTCGAATCAAATTAGTGCCATTCATTTCATCCCGAGAAAAAGGTTAGAAACTTAGAACTGTTAAGGAACTGATCGGTTTTGTGAATTATCTTGGCTTAGGTCATGCGATCATTTCATTTATGTGACAATTTACATTTTATCATATTTGAGAGTTTTATGAGGCATTTAACATCTGGCTAGGTTTAGTTTAGGTTGAATTTCAGATGCTTTCCTTGGTTTCAACGTTACTATGCTAGACTTAGTATGTGTTTTATTGCGTTTTTAAGAATCAAATAGTTAATGGTGTAAAGATTCGGTACGAACATCTGTGATGGTATGTTTTTGTTTTTATATAAATTCGTCGGCGTTACAAGCTCAGCTTATTTTTTGGAATTACTTCAAAATGTTTGTTTCAGGAATGCCGATATGCGAAGCATTTGCTCAGATAGAGCAGCAGCCTAACATTTATGACGTTGTCCACGTGAAGTATTATGATGAGGTTTGGATCATTGTACTGAGTTGTATATCATTATTTCGTGTAATTGAATGTAGACACACCTTTTTAGAATGTTTTTTTGTTGTCTTTTACGTCTGCTGTGATTCACTTTATTCAGTTACGATACCTTTATGCACAAAATTTTACGTAACAGACAAATAGCACCATGATTCATAAGGTGTATGTGTTGAAATACCATAAGTTGTAACAACCACTTATTACTATTCTTCTCCCGTGCAGGAACCTCTTAAGTTGGATATTGTTATCAGCTTTCCAGATCATGGTTTTCATCTTCGGTTTGATCCTTGGTCACAGGTGTTCTTTCTTACGTACATTTAATTTGTTATCTTCCCTGCATGTGCCTTGTTTTTTTGTGCATCGAAAATTCATTTACACACATAATGGTAATGCTTTGTTTACTCTGATGCTGAATAAGTGTATGACCACTAGGATGATGCAGCTATTAACTAATGGCCATGTGACTGGGTCTCGTGTTATCTGTTCGTGCATCATCAATATAAAATTGGAAATATTGAAAGCAAATCCATGAGTTCTCTACCCAATTATGTTATATTAGTTGTTGTAGCTAATACCATGTGTTGAAAGTCACCTTAAGTGGTACATAAGAAAAAATATCTTGTGGGATGTAAGAGTGGAATGTCATGGCTAGTCCATGAAACATGAAACATTGATAGAGGGATCATGGAAGTTTTGAAATGAATGGAAAGATAATCTACTTTCATTAAGTGATTTATTAAAGAGGATTTCACTAATAAACCCATTTTAGCATGACATAATATAGAAAAGCCCTTATAGAGCCTATTTGGAGTGAAAAACCCAAACCTAGCCACTTGTTATTTTCTAATTGTTTTTATAAAATTTTAACACACTAAGAACCAATTAGAAAATGACAAGTGGCTAGTTTTGAGTTTTTCTCTCCAAATAGGCTCTATATGAGTTTTTGTATAATATGGCATGCTAAAATGGGTTTTTGAATAAATATCTCTTTATTAAATAATCTAAAATAGAGGATCTTGAAGACTTTTCAAAATTCAGAAGAACTACGCAATAGTCAGCTAATTTCCTCTTTAGAGTTTGATATTGTTATGCTTTTAATTGTCGTATCTGGGCCATCTTTTTTAAAATGCCAGGCAAATATGTACGTGGATTGCCAGTATTGTTGGATTGTTTTTGTGGATTATAATATCTTCAACTGTCTTATGTTATGATAGGGTTGGCTAACTCAAAATTCTATTGCAGAGGCTACGTCTTGTTGAGATTTTTGATATAAAACGACTTCAAATGCGCTATGCCACTTCCTTGATTGGGTGGGTTACTTTACTTCAGGCTTTCTATTATATGCAATCAGGTATATTATTGAACTTCATTTCTGCTTGCAGGGGACCATCCACTCTAGCTACTTTTGTAGCTGTATATGCACTGTTTGGGCCAACCTTTCCTGGAATTTATGACAAGGATAGAGGTGTCTACACTCTATTGTATCCAGTATGTAATTTTAATTACTTAATCTTCATATTTATTTATTTTATCTCCTTATTCACTCATCTCAAAAGATGGAATCTGTTTTATGTTTCTATCAACCATGGCTGTGTCAGGGACTTTCCTTTGCTTTTCCAATTCCTAACCAGTATACAGATTGCTGCCATGATGGAGAAGGTATATTACTGACATTTCAATAGTTTCTTGCTTTAAAGACTTTGCTAGTTCTAACAACTTGATTTTTATTGCTTTTGATTATGAAAGCGGAATTACCATTAGAGTTTCCAGATGGAACCACACCAGTTACGTGCCGTGTCTCCATTTATGACAGTTCTACAGATAAAAAAGTTGGTGTGGGTTCCTTGATGGATAAGGCTTCTGCTCCTCCATTACCAATTGGCAGCCTCTATATGGAAGAGGTGCATGTTAAGGTTTGACTTCTTTCTCCATCTTCTCTGCATCATTTCCATTAAACCCTGGTTTGTTTTCTCCTATTACATCAACTGTCCAACATGAAGGATGGGCATCATGGAGATTTTAAACCATGATTTGGAGGATCAAAGGCTTTTGCTTTGTGGCTTGCTTCATGAGTGGTTTACTATTGGCCCCTAATGTTACTCGTGTAAATTATTTCGGTGTACTTGTTTGAAACTGGTGACTGTAGTTCTTGGATGTTATTCATTTCAGTTTTTATTTTATCCAGCTAGGGGAAGAATTATACTTTACTGTTGGTGGTCAGAATATTCCTTTTGGTGCATCGCCTCAGGCAAGTTCTTGATCTCCTGTTGTTAAGCTATAGTTTGTCTTTCTTTTTGGCTGGGAAACTCTGCCATTGTTCTGCGTAACAGTTTCCTGTTTTTTACAGGATGTTTGGACGGAATTGGGTCGTCCGTGTGGGATACATCAAAAGCAGGTATTGCTGGTGTTACGTCTAAGCAGTATGTTTTCTAAATGCATTTGTCATATTGGTGACCGTTGATTCTGTTTGCTGTGTAGGTAGACCAAATGGTTATTCATTCTGGATTGGACCCTCGTCCACGGACAACGCTGTGTGGCGATTACTTCTACAATTACTTTACCCGTGGTTTGGACATTTTATTTGATGGGCAGGTATCATTTATTCTTCTGGTTGTAAATGTACAGTCATGATGTTTTGCATGATAATATTTGTGCTCGGATATTTTCAGATCACTTTTCTCTTTTGTTTGTCCCCAGACTCATAAAATCAAGAAGTTTGTTTTGCATGCAAATTATCCTGGTCATGCAGATTTCAACTCATACATAAAGTGCAATTTTGTCATCTTTGCTTCTGACTGTAAGTCCTTTTTCTGATTCTAAAGTTTCCAATTGGATCTATGGACTGAAACTAATAGCATTTTTTTTTCATCCTCGCAGTAGGGGGGTCTTTTCAGGAGGTAAATAACTGCAAAGACAGGATTACACCAAGCACAAAGTGGGAGCAAGTGAAGGTAAGCGTTCTCTTGGCTAGTCCTTTTTCAGACTGTTACAGTTGTAACTTGTTGCATTGTTTTCCAATAGTAACAGCTTTCTCATGGTAACCTAATTGTATCCTTGATGGCATCTTTCATCAGTGTACTTCTTTCAGTGTATGTTGATCATGATTGGGGTTATGTTAGTAACAAAAGAGTGCTCTTTGTAGGAAATCCTCGGGGACTGTGGCCGAGCTGCCATCCAGACACAAGGTTCTACAAGCAATCCGTTTGGATCTACTTTTGTATATGGTTATCAAAATGCTGCATTTGAGGTGAGTTGATGAATGTTTGATTCAATCAATTCCCCCTTTCCCAGTAATATGGAAAAGAAAGTTGTAATTAAAGTTGAAATTTCTTTGCCTAACTTGAAGTTCTTCGAGTGCAACAATTATTTGCACAAGTACGGTTTTTTTCCAGTTAATGTGCTATTATGGTTGTGCTTATGATTGGTAATAAATATTATGTTGATAATCAACAGGTGATGAAGAATGGTTACATTGCAACTGTGACTCTTTTCCAATCATGATCTTGTTGCTTCTACAGGTATTCTAAGTAATATCATGTCATGTTCCCTTACGCATTGGAAAGCAACTGCATTGTTATATTATATCCATGAGATGATCATCAACAGGACTGGTTATATTTTTATTTTTAATTCTTTTTGGGGTATGCATCACTTGCTTCATTGTTTTGATTTTTGCTTGGCCCAGTTGGATGATGGCATTTCATGGGGAGGCAGGTGGGACTTTTACCGTCGGTGAAAGCGGCTCATACTGTTTGCAAATGTCAGAATGCCAGGGAGCGATGACAATTGTACATTTATGTATATGGACGTGTACAGAATAAATCGTACTGTAAAAACATGTAAATACTCTGTATTTTCTGTTATGGTTGAAAATGGAAGTTCGTAACTTCTTGTATAATCCTGATTGTATGTATGATGAAGTTCAAAATCGATCGCAAGTTGCTTTCTTGCAACCTACGAAGTCTGTCCATAGTGCCAGATTTCTTGTAACCGGCACTGCATGCCAATCGTTTGGGCTTGACAATATCAATTTACATGTGATAAAAATAAACCGGTTGTGTCTGGTATTAGTAACGAGTTTATTGGCCATTCTTCTGGAACGTTCCCTTCCCTAAAGATCGTTTTAGCTCTAGTATAACAATTTTTTTGGTCAGTCTCTTCTGGTAAGGCATTAACATAACTAAAATGTATGGACCATTTTCCGCAAATTTTCATGCACAATTCTTGTCAAGTTGAATGGGAAAAAAAGAAGGGGAAAAACTATTTTTTTTGGGTCAGATACATTACATAACTAAAATGCATGGATCATTTTCTGCAAATTTCCATGCACAATTCTTTTGTCAAGTTGAATGGTAAAAATAGAAGGAAAAAAAAGTAGAATTCCGTTGCCGGGACTTGAACCCGGGTCTTTCGGGTGAGAGCCGAATATCCTGACCAACTAGACTACAACGGATTTATTATTTCTATTCGCTCTTTTTCTTTATAACTGTTATCATCCAACAAGCCAAACACAATAGGCCGTCAGTAACGTCTTTGGTTTTCGGCAACGAAGGAGGGTTTTAGGGTGTAGCCTTCTCTTCTCGTCTTTCCTATCCGTTGTAGAAGACGCTGCTACACAACCCACAGCAAGACAGTCTTCTTCAACCCCTTTTACCTTCCACCATCTGCCCATCAGGTATGATATTTTTCTTCTCAATATCTGTCCCTCTTTTTTCTGCTATGAAGTCCAATTGATTTAGAAAAATGCATGTGGGTAACTCTGGAAACTGCTCAAAACCCAGAATTCACAGTTTCTTCAAAGTTGTTAAATAATTCAACCCCAGCTAAGAGTTTCCATAGTCGAATCATTGCCAGTAAAGAAAATAGGGATTTGGGCAGCCTATGAAGATTCAAATGCATTTTCCTGTTGGGTTTATACTGCTGGAATGTTATTATAAATGTAATACAAAATGATTGAATTGCTTATAAAGAGAAGGAGACTTTCAATTTCTGGGTGCCGTTTTATTGATTCTGTTTGTTTGGTTTCAGTGAGTATCAGAAAGATGACTGCTGTATCTGGACTGACTGGTAGTCCCTCCAGATGCTGTTTCCAAATTCCAGTACGCAGTTCCGGTTCACTATTTGGGCGAGTTTCAAATTTTCCTCATAGTTGGAAGCCTGCAGGAAAGAATGAGCTACTTCGTGGGGAAAGGTATATCTCTTCTTCCGGTATCAGTTATCGAATTCAGTACAGTGGTTGCAATGTCGTTTATTTGTTTATTTATGTTTCTTTTTTAAATCAAACAGAAGTTATTGGAATGGTTTTACACAACGATTGAATGCACGAAAAACACATCTGATCAAGTTTGCCATGGATGCATCCTTTGGTGATATTCCAAATGAACCAACTGGTAAGTTTCACCTTATTGTTTTAGGGGCTGTTGTGTTTTTCTTTAATTTTGTCTCTGTGTCTATACTTTTGTATATCTATCTTATATAAGTCTGGATGCTCATGTAGTCATGTGTCATGTCCTTCAACTTTCACCTTACTGGCCTCTCTTGCACACAACAGAGTGGAACACTGGAATATATAAACATGACATAGATGTCACCTGACGGCCTTTGATGTGTCTAAATTTGCTAATCGATTTGAACCAAAGAATTTTTTATGTATTTCCAGGAGGCTTGACATCAGTAACTTGGTTAGTTTATAAATATTTCATTGAACCTGTAATTATTGCACTGATATATTAATGTCGACCTGATTCATTTCTGTTAGAAGTTTATAAAGTGCATCTTTAGCTCTCTGAACTTTTTCTCTTCTTAACTGCCTTTGCAAGTAAAGCTATCTTTCCTAGGATTAATGTGAGGGACCCATACAAACGACTTGGAATAAGCAGGGAGGCTTCTGAAGATGAGATCCAAGGTGCAAGGAACTTCCTTATCCGACAATATGCAGGTCACAAACCCAGTGTGGATGCAATTGAATCAGCCCATGACAAAATAATAATGCAGCAGTTTTATGACAGAAAGAACCCAAAAATTGACTTTAAAAAAAAGGTCAGGGAAGTCAATCAGTCTCATATTGTGCAGTTGGTGAGAAATAGGTTTCGAACTCCATCCACAAAGTTCATTATAAAAACGTCCATTGCATTTGTCGTGCTTGGAGCTCTCACTGTTCTATTTCCAACCGAAGAGGGTCCAACCCTTCAGGTAGCCATTTCCTTGTTGGCTACCATCTACTTTGTATATGACAGGCTGAAGAGCAAATTACGAGCTGTGCTCTACAGGTATGTAAATAATTTATGTATATTTGTATCATTTTCGATTGATTTTTCCATACAGGACAATTGAATTTTTCTGTATTGAAAAAAGATTCTGAGAGTGAGGACCCATCACTCAGAATTTGTAATACTTCAGTATCATCAATATTCTTGAATAACCGTATTGAAACTAACCAAATCATGCTAAATAGTTCAAAAATGATGGCATATTCTCTTCTTTCACTTCAAATTTAATTGCGTATTTTGAGTCCTTTGACGTTCAACCTAGAAAATGTGGCAACAGTTAAAGGGTTTCTATTAATTGTTTGCTTTGGTGCAGTGCTGGAGCGTTTGTTTTCTCATGGCTCGTGGGAACCTTCTTGATGGTGTCTGTGATTCCACCTGTTCTTAAAGGACCAAGAAGTTTTGAGGTGACAACTTCATTGATAACCTACGCCCTACTCTGGGTCTCGTCTACTTATCTGAAGTAATTTCTGTTCTTAAGGCAAACCTCAATTTTGTTGGAGTTGGAAACCACAGATTTTCTCAGAGATTTAGCTCATGTGTCTCCTTTATAGTGATAGTGCTGATAATTCTGGCAAATTGTGATGACGAGGCTCCTAGTTTTAGGAGAAGAGATTTGTTTTCCATCGTTTGGAGAAAGGGTGTAAAATTAGATGAAAGCGGAGATCGATTTAAGCAATTGACCTTTTGTGTCCTTTTTGTGAATTATTATAATCAATCAATTATCTTTGCTTCTATATAAATGGAGCCTCCAGTATGCATTTTGTGTACCCTCTTGTAATGAGGGAATCAAATCTGTCCGCAAACATAGGCTGACAAAGTTGTGTATATGGGACATTGGTGGCCATGATAGAACTTGTGTACACGCCAATTCACTTGAGCTGCAAGTGTCCCAGCAACTGGGTGGTTGTGATTGGTTTGGTTTCAAGTCTTCCTAGTTCTTCCAAATCTTGATGGGGAGATGATTGAGGACAGGTCATGGACCCTGTCGCCAAAGATCTTCCCCTGTCCTTTTGGGTGAGTTGTGATGTGTTTTTTTCCACAACTTATGTTGTAAATCTAGAGGCCTACAATTGCAAGATCTTTTGGACTACGAACCCATGAGTTTCAAAAGAAGCACATAAGATAAGAGTTTCAAACGAAGCGCAAAAGAATTTGAGTTTCAAAGGCCAAAGTGTGAATCGGTCACAAGTTTAGAGACTATTGCTCCTAAAATTGTTTTTTGAATTTCTTCGAAAATACCCATATAAAGGAAAAAAAAAACATATAATAAGGATTCTACCCAAAAGTTAATCGCAACTGTGGAATTATGTAGATAATTAGAACTTATTGAAACTTGTTTCATACGTAATATAGGAAAATACTGTAGAAAATTTCGTAAATTGGAATTAATATTTTTCTTTTCTTTATTCTTCTGTATTGTGTTACGGCTAAAAGGGAAAGAAGAACTTTTTCAGCAAAAAAAAAAGGCAAAGAAGAAAAAAGAAGGAAAAATAATAATCTTTGGCTTATAGATCAATTTCATTATTTCTGGTTTCACAAAGTTGCGTAAACCCAGCCTTGAATTTGTACAACCAAGCCATGGCATGCCAAGAAGGCAACGTGTCTCCCCCACCAGGCAATCAGTCATTGGCAATTGCATCACAGCCTCAAACCACATATCTCATAGCAAAGCCGTGCAACTATAAATACAGTAATAGGAATCCGGAATCTAACTCTCCTCAATCCATATGGTTTAGTAAACAACTTCATTAGGAATCTGGAATCTAATTCTCCTCAATCAACTCCTCCTCAATTCAATTCATGGTTAGTAAACATGCCATAACTTTACACCAAATCCTTGTGTGAAAGAGAAGGCAAAAAACAAAGAGAGCTTGGGACAGGGAGAGAATAACAGAGAACAACAGGTCTTTATATCAGATACTTTTAAGAGACAATGGCCTCTGCTTCTCTTCTCAAGTCAGTCCCAGTTCTAGGCAAGCCAGAATGGCTGAAGGGCCAAGCTCTTCCCCAACCTCCAGCCTCTGTGGTCAGATGCAACCCGGTTGCCTCCTCTGCTCTTAGTGTGAGAGCTACCAGCTCATATGCTGATGAGCTTGTCAAAACCGCAGTATGTATTTTCAGTTCAAAATGGCTTCTTAGTTTTTAGCAATTTTTTAGTGTATGAATTTTGTTTGGATGGTTTGTAGAAAACTGTTGCGTCTCCGGGGCGTGGAATTCTGGCCATGGATGAATCTAATGCTACTTGTGGGAAAAGCCTTGCCTCCATTGGACTGGAAAACACTGAGGCTAATCGCCAGGCATACCGGACGCTGCTCGTTACAGTTCCCGGGCTAGGGCAGTACATCTCAGGCGCCATCCTCTTTGAGGAGACACTCTACCAATCCACAACTGATGGCAGAAAAATTGTTGATGTGCTTGTTGAGCAGAACATTGTCCCGGCATTAAGGTCGACAAGGTAAGGCAAACAACGTTCTCGTACTAGATATCTGGCATGTTATGTTTTCATATTGTGTTACAATCGAAAGCTTGATGATGAGCACTGCAGGGTCTGGTTCCTTTGTCCGGATCAAACAACGAGTCATGGTGCCAAGGTCTTGATGCCCTTGCCTCTCGCTCTGCTGCTTATTACCAACAGGGTGCTCGTTTTGCAAAATGGTAAGAGTATATTTGTTGCTCTATTTTACACAAGTTTGAAGTAATTTTTTTTTCCTTCTGAAACCATTTGAAGTGACAATTTGTTCTTCTTGTTTTGTGGCCACTTTGGCAATTGTCTTTGAGTTTCATTTGTATAGTAAATGTATGTTTTTAATTACTTGTTTATCGAATAGGCGAACTGTTATTAGCATTCCAAATGGCCCATCTGAACTGGCTGTGAAGGAAGCAGCCTGGGGCCTGGCTCGTTATGCTGCCATCTCTCAGGTAACAATAAAATGATAAAGGAACCCATTACTAATTTTCTGGTATGTTTCTTTTTTCAGTCTATTTTGGCTCTTTTTTTTTAATGGTTGCATATTTGCTGTGTGATCTTACAGGAAAATGGGTTGGTACCGATTGTTGAGCCAGAGATCTTGCTTGATGGAGATCATGGGATTGACAGGACCTTTGAAGTGGCTGAGAAGGTGTGAGCAAAGGTGTTCTTCTACCTCTCCCAGAAGAATGTCTTGTTTGAAGGCATCCTTCTCAAGCCAAGCATGGTCACTCCTGCTGCAGAGGCCAAGGACATAGACACACCAGAACAAGTCGCTGACTACACCCTCAGGCTCCTCCGCCAACAGATCCACCCTGCAGTCCCAGGAATCATGGCAAGCACCCCATAACTCTCTCTCTCAAAATAGTACCTTGAAGTTTATATTGAAAAGATAATTAAATGGAAGCTTAAAGGCTAAAACTTTGTAGTGTTAGAGACATGGTGGAACTCATGCTTCTAATTTTGTGGTACTCATGCTGTGATTGTACAGTTTTTGTCTGGTGGGCAGTCAGAGGTAGAGGCTGCATTGAACCTGAATGCAATGAACCAAGCTCCCAACCCATGGCACGTATTGTTCTCATATGCAAGAGCTCTCCAAAACACTTGCCTTAAGAAGTGGGGAGGAAGACCTGAGAATGTGAAGGAGGCTCAAGAAGCTCTGCTAGTGAGGGCAAAGGCCAACTCTCTTGCTCAGCTTGGCAAATATACAGGTGAAGGGGAGTCTGAGGAATCAAAGCAAGGCATGTTTGTCAAGGGCTACGTTTACTAGGCTAGCTGCTAAATCCTCAAATTAAACCATGTAAATTAAGTTGTTTAACGGTAGTCCTTAATTTTTTGGTGAACGCATTAGTGTGGTCCTTAACTGTTGGGTTCATTTTTACACATGATTTATCATGTTATTCACCCAATATTTTGAGTTAGTTCTTGACTTTTTATAGCTTTTTACTTACTTTTTGTGTTTTCTTAGACTTTACCTTGGTTAGATTGAAAATGAGCTAAAAATGCATTATTGGTTATAATTTCTGTTTTTGTTCATTTTCGTAGGTCAACTTCTTGGCCATGGATCATTACCTTCCAGTGCTCGGATGCGGTGAAGATCTTCATGAAACTTGTTCCAATGGATGTTGACTACAACATATCCGAATTTGAGCTCCATTGAGCAAGTATAGCCCTGCCAACCAATCCAACAATTGATCCTAGCTCTGAAAATCTGAATTGGACCACATTTACCTCCATTTTCTACTTGTTACCACTCCACTTGGTGACAATATTTTACCTAGGTAAGCAGGGATCTCAAGTTGGATCCATCTTTGTATTTTAAAACTAAAGAAAATGATGAAAGTGGAAGGAAGTGGAGAGCTTTTGGCAAAAGGTGGGGGGAATATTGGAAAGGAGAAGAAAAGAAGCCAAGGAGAGAGCAATCGGGGAGACATCCATTATGCCATTATCCCATTATTCCATATTCCACTTTGCAGAGAGAAAAGTCTGATTTGGGAGCTAGGGAGAGAAGGAGGCTACGGAGGAGAAGAAGGCTTCCACCATTGAAGACCTTGAGCTTCCATCACTCTCACAATATTTGTAAACTCTTTCTAATTATATTTGAAGTTGTGTTTATTATGAACATGAGGAGCTAAGCTCCATAGCTAGGGCTTAGGTTGAAGCCCTAAACATGACTACTCTATTGTTTTGATGCTTGAGTGTATGAATTTCCAGATGTTGTTGATGAACTCCCATTCACTAAAATAATCTATCCTTGATGTATGTTTTTCTTTGATTGATCACCTTTGAAAGCATGCTTCTTGAGATTGTTGGGATTGTATGTACCCTCATGTTTTCCCAAGCAACAAATGGATGAAGTAAGAATCATCCATGTGAATTGGTTTCTTGAATGCCTAATGTAAACATCATACTATTAGGGTTCTTGTGATGTTCATATTCTCTTTGAACTTAATGGGTTTTTCTTGTAATTCAATCAAGTACTAAGCACACATAGATTGATTATAGGGAAGGCACGAGTATTGTAGCGCTAACCCCGCACTCTACTTATTTTAGAGAGAATCATGCGTCTTGAGCCACTAAACCCGGTCTTGATTGCGAACATCGTCTTCAACACATTTAGAGTTCATTACTTGAGTATCCATGAGCATAAGTAGGATTGTTTAGGGTGGATTCCAAACCCTAGTGTTTGTCACATTTTAAGTCACACTTTGAGTCACATCTTGTTAAACACTCTTGTTGAACTTGTCATTTTAGCATTAGGTTACATTTAAGCATTAGAATTAGTTCACAAAAATCAAACCCCCCATTGTGTGTGTGTGTGTTTATGTTTGAAAACGTGAGTTTTATTTGGATTGAATTCTGTTCAATTCTGTTGTTGTTTTGGACATTTGGTCCGCGTTGAGTTCTTCCTTTTTCTGTGCTGAATCCAACCATATAAAGAACGTGAAATTTGGATGAACGGTTGGAAAGTTATAGGCTAAAAACTGGACAGAGGTCGGAGCCGAAAACAGAGCACACAATCTGCTTCAAAACGACCCGGTCGTCATCGCTCACGCGCGACCGGTCGCACTTCATTTCAGTTTTCAAATTACAATCTGTTTAAAAACGACCCGGTCGTCACTGTTCATGCGACCGGTCGCGCACTGTTCACAGCACTGTTCACGACACTATTTGAAAGCTGTTGTGATCGCTTCGCGGTGATAAACAGGCGATAAAGGGTGATAGAAAGTCTTGTTTGTGTTTTGTTTTGGTTTTCTTGTTTTATTTCAATTCCTTTGGTTTTCCTTATTCATTCTTAGCTTCCAATTTGCATTTTTACTTGTGTGTTGTGTTGATTAAGTATTGTTTACATACTCAAACTAGAACTTTTAAGTAGCCGACAGTTCCTCGTGGGATCGACCCACTTACATAATCTATACTCCAATAGATTCGTGCACTTGCGGGTATTTTTAATTGGATGTTTAGCACATTATTTTTGTGCCAATTAAGAACACAACAATTTATGGCGCCGTTGTCGGGAACCGCACGATTTGCTTATATGTTTTGTTTGAGTATGTTTGACGTACTTAGTTTCATTTTTGTTTATTAATTGTTATTTCCTTTTAGCTTAATTTGTTCTTGTTTCTTTTTCTTGCAGGAAAAATTTATATATGTCCCTTACAAATTTGGATATCTCACTTGATTGCACATTAGAAGATATTCGAGCTCAAATTGTGAGAGAAAAGAACATCCGACTAGCTGTGTCTACTCCATTGCCTATATCATTCTCACCATTTTCATCATCACCAAGCTCACCAAAGGACGAGTCACCTCCATTGCCACCAATGGCGGCCGCAGCTGGAAATGCGGAACGTACTATGCAAGAATACTCATCACCTCAAGCTGCTGGACAACCATCATGCATTGTATATCCCGTGACTACCTTGAATAACTTCGAGTTGAGATCGGGCATGATACACCTATTGCCTAAATTCTTTGGGAATCCCGGAGATAATCCCAACATGCATGTCAAGGAATTCGAGGAAGTATGTTCCACAATAAAGATCGATGGTATGAATGATGAAGAAATAAGAATGAGACTTTTCTCATTCAGTTTGAAGGACACAGCAAAAGAATGGCTTCATTCTCTGCCACCTGATTCCATCACTACTTGGACGGATCTTGCTGCACAATTCTTACAAAATTTCTTCTCACCACAAAGGACAAATGAAATCCGAAGCCAGATTACAGGAATTCTGCAAAGAGAGGGAGAAAGCTTCCACGACTATTGGAACCGTTACAAGAGACTTCTAATCTCTTGTCCGCATCATAACATACAAGCATGGCTCCTAATGCAAAATTTCTATGAAGGACTTTTTGAATCGGATCGAATGAATGTGAATGCAACTGCAGGAGGAACTATAATGAACAAGACTCCAACACAAGTGCGAGCAATCTTTGATCTTGTTGCTGCAAATGCTCGCCAATATAACTCCAGGCAAAAGCCATCTAGAAGAGGTGGATCTTATGAGATAAGTGCTCTTTCTAATATGGAAGCTCAAATAGCAAGCCTAACCGATTTGGTAAAGAAATTGACACCGGAACCATCCAAGGCTTGTACCTATTGCACCACAACAGATCATGCAACTGAAGCTTGCCCCTTGGTGATGGAGGAAGCGAATGCATTGGGCTCATTTCAGAAAAATCAATGGCCTAAGAATGATCCTTTCTCACGGACATACAATCCGGTGGAGAAATCATCCGAATTTCAGGTGGAGCGACAATACAAATGTTCAACAAGGGCCATCTCAACCATATCAAGGCCAATATAATACTCGTCCACCTCATGGTCAAACCCAAAATTACAATCCACCATTTAGCCAGCCAATCTCAAACCAATCTCACCAACAAACTCCGGGAAATCTCTGGAAGAGCTTGTGGCTTCAATGGCTCAAACCACGAATACTTTCATGAAAAGGACGAAAGCTTCATGCAAAGGAATGACATCCACATGCGAGAAGGCAGATAAAGCCATAGCCAATCTAGAAAATCAGGTAGGGCAAATTGCTACGTTTTGAGTCAAAGGGAACCCAGGGATGATGCCTAGCCAAACAGTGATTAATCCAACCGGGAATGAGCATGCAAAAGCAATTACCCTGAGAACTGGTAAGGTAATTGGTGATGTAAATGATTCTAAAAATTTGATTCAAAGTGAAGATGAGTTGCAGGTTGAGCAAGCTACTGAACCTAAAGGAAAGGATGAAATCAATAAGGATAAAGATAAACAAGCAGCTTCTACATCCGAGTGGATCCCAAAGCATGAAATTGCGAGAAGGGCAAGAAAGGAAAAGGTAAATCGTGAACCTACTGATGAAGATATCTCACGTGCTCCTTTTCCTCACAGGTTGATGAGTTCCAAGAAAGATCGACATGCCAAGGACATATTGGAAACTTTTAGGAAGGTGCAAGTCAACATTCCCCTCTTGGGACGCAATCAAGCAAATTCCAAGCTATGCAAAGTTCTTGAAGGACCTTTGTACCAACAAGAGGAAATTTAAAGATTATGAGACGGTTGCACTAACTAAGAGGTTTCTCATTGCTCTACAAAGGAAGTTGCCTCCCAAGTTACAAGATCCGTGAAGTTTTACAATTCCTTGTATTATTGGTGATGAATTGTTTGAAAAAGCCTTACTTGATTTAGGTGCTTCAATTAATCTAATGCCTTATTCTGTTTGTGAAGCTCTTAAACTAGGTGATCTTAAACCAACTTCAAACATTCAATTGGCGGATCGATCGTTGAGATATCCAAGAGGAATCTTGGAAGATGTACTTGTGAAAGTAAATGATCTCATTTTACCAGCTGACTTTTTGGTGTTAGAAATGGAAGAAGCTCCTATTCCGGTGCAGATCTTCCTTTGATTCTTGGCCGCCCTTTCATGGCCACCGCAGTACCAAGATTGATGTTCAAGCAGAACATTGACAATGACAGTTCAAGGGGAAACAATAACTTTCAAGGTATTTGATGCTTTGAAACTTCCTAATGATGAACATGAGTGCTTTCGCATTGATACACCGAGCAAATTGTACAAACTACTTTCAATAGAACTCATGGCACGATTCATTAGAAAAGGTTCGACACAAAATCCTCAAGTTGTCGAACTTGATGATAACGAAGTTACATGAGGTCGTGCAATTCCTTAATGCATGTCCAATGTACACGTAAGTATACTCCTAACTTTATACCCTTGCCATCAATACTGAAAAGCTTGTTCCTTCTCTTGACAGGGCACCGATTTAGAACTCAAACCATTGCCATCCCACCTGAAATATGCTTACTTAGGTGAAACAGAGACATTGCCCGTGATTATAGCTAGCAATCTCAATGTGCAAGATGAAGAGAAGTTGATGCGGGTGTTAAGAGAACACAAGAGAGCAATTGGTTGGAGTATTGCAGACATCAAGGGAATAAGCCCAACAAAATGCATGCACAGAATTTTATTGGAAGATGACTCCAAACCCACCAAAGATGCTCAACGCAGGTTGAACCCAATCATGACCGAGGTAGTTCGTGAAGAAGTTCTCAAACTATTGGACGTGGGTATCATTTATCCTATTTCCGATAGCAAGTGGGTAAGCCCGGTCCAAGTGGTTCCAAAAAAATCAGGCATAACTGTTGTGAGAAATGAGGAAAATGAACTTGTTCCTTCTCGTATTAAAACGGGATGGCGTGTTTGCATTGATTACAGAAAGTTAAATACCGCTACCCGTAAGGATCATTTTCCATTGCCATTTATTGATCAAATGCTTGAGCGACTTGCAGGTCACAGCTACTACTGTCTCTTGGATGGCTATTCAGGATACAATCAAGTGGCCATAGCCCCTGAAGACCAACACAAGACAACATTCACATGTCCTTATGGCACCTTCGCTTACAGGCGTATGCCATTTGGATTATGCAATGCACCAGCCACGTTCCAACGATGCATGATGAGTATTTTCTCCGATATGGTGGAAAAATTCATTGAAGTATTCATGGATGATTTTAGTGTGTTTGGTTCTTCATTTGACTCATGCCTTAACAATTTGTCTTTAGTTTTGCAAAGATGCCAGAATGCAACTTAATTCTTAATTGGGAGAAGTGTCATTTCATGGTACAACAAGGAATTGTTTTAGGACATGTGATTTCAAGTAAGGGCATTGAGGTTGACAAAGCCAAAGTGGATGTGATCGCGCTTGCCACCTCCCACATCAGTAAAAGAGATCCGATCCTTCCTAGGACATGCCGGCTTACGGTAAGATTCATCAAAGATTTCTCTAAAATCTCACGACCATTGTGCAGCCTTGCTTGCTAAAGATTCAACCTTTGATTTTAATGATGAATGCTTGGCAGCTTTTCAAACCCTCAAAACTCTTCTCACAACTGCACCTATCATTTTGCCTCCAAATTGGAACTTACCTTTTGAGTTAATGTGTGATGCTTCGATTTTGCAGTTGGAGCTGTCTTGGGACAAAGAGTTGAGAAGAGATTACATGCCATTTATTATGCAAGCCGTACTTTAATGATGCTCATTGAATTATTCAACTACCGAGAAAGAGCTTCTAGCTGTTATTTTTGCTTTAGAGAAATTTCGTTCGTATTTGATAGGCTCTAAGGTAATTGTTTTTACCGATCATGCAGCGTTAAAATATCTCTTGGCAAAGAAGGATGCAAAACCGAGACGATACGATGGGTTTTGTTGCTCCAAGAGTTTGATATAGAAATCGAGAGATAAGAAGGGATCGAGAGAATGTGGTAGCTGACCACCTTAGCAGATTGATCACTAACTCCAATGCCGAAGAAGACACTCTCCCTCTTCGTGAATCTTTTCCTCGATGAGCAACTTTTTGCATTACAAGTTTCTCGACCCATGGTATCTTGATATTATCAATTTTCTTGCTACAGAAATATACCTAAGGGCTTATCGAGAGGGCAAAAGGACAAATTATTGAAAGCGCCAAGTCCTATGTATGGGATGATCCATATCTGTGGAAATATTGCTCGACTCCGTGATTAGACGATGTGTACCCGAAACTGAATTTCACTCTATACTCACATTTTGTCACTTGATGCATGCGGTGGCCACTTTGGAGCCAAGAAGACGGCATTCAAAGTTTTGCAAAGTGGATTCTATTGGCCAAGCCTGTTCAATGATGCCTCAAAATTCTGTCTATCTTGTGATAGGTGTCAACGGATGGGTAATATATCATCTCGAAATCAAATGCCTTTAAATCCAATCTTGATTGTTGAAATGTTTGATGTTTGGGGAATAGATTTCATGGGACCATTTCCTTCATCTTTCGGAAATCTATATATTCTCCTTGCGGTTGATTATGTTTCAAAGTGGGTGGAAGCAATTCCAACCAAAACTAATGACTCTAAAGTTGTTCTTAGCTTTCTTCGAGCCAATATCTTTTCTAGGTTTGGAACACCGAGGGCTATCATCGGCGATGGAGGATCCCATTTTTGCAACCGAGCATTTGAGACCCTACTCAAGAAGTATGGCATAACTCACAGGTGTCCACCCCGTATCATCCTCAAACCAGTGGACAAGTGGAAATTTCCAACAGGAGGTGAAGCATATATTAGAGAAGACCGTTGGTCCTACTCGCAAGGATTGGTCTATGCGCCTCAATGATGCTTTGTGGGCGTGCAACAGCCTACAAGACTCAGATAGGTATGTCTCCATTTCGTTTAGTTTTTGGTAAACCCGTCATCTTCCCGTTGAACTTGAACATAGGGCTCTTTGGGCAATCAAGAAGTACAACTTCGACATGAAGGAGGCAGGAGATCATAGAAGGCTACAACTTAGCGAAGTGGATGAACTTCAAATGATGCATATGAGAGTGCCAAAATCTACAAAGAGAAAACAAAGGCATATCATGATAAGCACATCCTTAGGAAGTCGTTTGAAGTGGGGCAAAGAGTATTACTCTTTAACTCTCGATTCAAGCTCTTTCCAGGTAAGCTTCGATCCCGTTGGACTGGCCCATATGTTATCACTCATGTCTATCCCCATGGTGCGATTGATATCCGACACATTGGCACGGGAAATGAGTTCAAAGTTAACGGGCATAGATTGAAAATCTACCATGACTATGTTGTGCCTCAAGAAGATGAAGTTTTGCACTTCATTGAGGTACCTACTGTGGTGCACAACTAAGTTTGGGAAGGTAAGTAAATAAATTTTCTATACTTAAAAAAAAAAAAAAAAAAAAAAAAACCCTGCGACCGGTCGCTCACTGGTCGCACAAGGACATTCAAATCGGTATAAAAACGACCGGTCGCGTGAATTTTGCGACCGGTCGCATCTCAGAACAAGATTAGTTGTACATTCGGTTTAAAAACGACCGGTCGTGTGTCAAAAGCGACGGTCGCATTTCGTAAAAAATCAGTTTTGAATCGGTGTAAAAACGACCGGTCGCGTGAAACTTGCGACCGGTCGCGTGTCGCGCTGGGTCCGATTTTCCTTTTCTTTTTCTTCTTTTCTCTTCTCTCTCTCCTCACTTTCTTCTTCCTCCAGCAAAAACAGACCCCTCTTTCTCCCCTTCGTTTTTTTCTCTTCTCTCCTCCTCTCAACCCACCCAAATCCTCACCTAAATCATCCTTTTCCCACTTGTTTTTTCGAATAGAATCCATTTTTGGCATCTATTCCTTGAGATTTCAAGTGTTTGGATCAATCTCTAGAAATTTTTGGGTTAGGGTTTCAATTTCCACCTAAGGTAATTTCTATTTTCTTACTTGTTTCTCTTTTATTTTGTTGCTCTATTTCACTCCTATGTTTGTTTTTGTAACTAATTTGTGTATTGTGTTTCTCTTTTCATATCTTTTGAATTTGGGATTGTTGTTTCTCCTTGGTGTGGGTTTTGCTCATTTGGCCACATATGTCTTCATCCTCTGTGCCGTTTCCACCTGCTCCTAATGTTGACACCTCCTCTTGGGACCCCAGTCTCCAAGCTATTTGGGACATGCAGATGCTGCAATATCATCAGATGCAGCGGATGAGCTCATCCATTGATGCTATATGGACTCACCTCCAGATGCCAGGCCAGCCAGAGAGTGCTCCAAGGGAGGACAATGATGATGAGGAAGATGACGATGATGAAGAGTAAACCTTGAGAATGTCGTTCCATTGGAGTTTGAAGTTGATGTGGTTTTATCTTCAGAATTGTTTGATTATGCTTTTGCCGACTCTTAATCCTTGTATAACTTGGTTGCATTTTCAATTTTAAGCAGTGTTGCTACCACTGTCCTAAGTCTTCCACAAAGGCTGCCATTATTTTTCTTGATTAATTCATGCTTGTCTCTGAGTTTTCAGGAAAAAAATGCAGGGTTCTCCTCAGCTTAGCCGAGCCGAGATGTGGTTTAAATGGAATTCCATCAATGAAAGGGAGTCTCTATACACTTTCACTTTACTTTTACCCTCCCCTGTTTTCTTGTGCACCGTGTTTCTCTGTCTTTTCTATTTGTCGTCTTTCTTTTATTTAAGTTTGGGAAGAGTGTTTAGGATTTTGCATAAAACAATACCGGGTGGTGCTTTCATTTCTTAAAAAAACAAAAAAAAAAACAAAAAACAAAACAAAAAACAAAACAAAAAAAAAAACAAAAAAAAACAAAAAAAAAACAAAAAAATCACTAAAATTTCAAATAATTTTTCTTCTTCTTCTTCTTCTTCTTCTTCATCGTCACGATCAAGCATCATCATGGCACGCTTCCTGATTCCAAAATTGGAACCTTGAGTTTAGCGCTCGGGCGTCATCTTTTGGGTCCTCACGCACAGCCTCTTGGGGCCCATCACTTGAGCTCCCAAAGATCGCACTTATGGCTGCAATCTTGGCTTGAGCACCACTTGTCTCGTGCTCTGTTGCTTGCGCTACCCGTCGCCCAATAGTCTCCACTTCGTGCGCATGTCCTTGGCGTACAGATCTACCATTGATGATAGTTTATTCTCTCGCTGCAATCCCTCTAGGCGACGTCGATTGAACTCCACCATCCTTGTCCTCTCCTTTTTCAAATCCCTTATGATGCTTTGACAATCCTCAACCACATTCTGCGATGCCGCCAACTGAGCCTTTACTAGCTCCAACTCACGGGCTTTCGCGATTAGGCGATAACCCACGATTGCGATAGTGGTCGTGTTTTGTGCGGCCAATGCCATGGCATCACTCACGATCCGATTGTCACACTTTGCCCCGAGCACTCGTGCATCTCTGGGAGTCACTAAACTCCTTGCGACTCCAAGGGCAACTTCGTTGTCCATGAGTATTGTGTCATTCTTATCACGGGCCCTCGTGAGCCAAAGTAGGGCATCCACACCGGTGTCGTTCCTTGAGTCGACGTCTGGATTGGTTGAGCGAGGTTGAGATCGAGCGAAAATGGGAAAGGCACGACATTTTCTTTCTGTTTTTCTTTCTTTCTCTCTTCTCTTTTCTTTTTCTCTCTTTTCTCTTTCTTTTCTCTCTTCTCCGTGGTTGTAATTCTTTTTCTCCCCTTGCTTCCTTTTATAGATGACAAACCCTAGCCACTATAGTTTTCTACGCGCCCACAGCCATCTAGCTTTCCACCCTTCCCCAAATAATTCGTAGCGACGTGCCATTTTCGAGAGACGCGTTCAACAAAGTCTTCGCGTCTTTCCATGGCGCCCGTAATTTCCGGCAGGGAAGCGCAAAGCTCTGCGGCGCTTCTACGTGTCGACACGTGGCTTTTGCTTCGTTGCCTGGTCCCGTTTGAATTCAATTCGCATTTCAAAACAAAAAAAAAAAAAAAAAAAAAAAAAAAAAACGTGTGGGTTTTGGATTTCATTTTGGGTCGGGTTTTACGATGGTGTGGGTTTCGAACTTGTGGGCTGTGAGTTTCAAAGTTTTGTGGGTTCCAACTTGCGTCGAATTGTTTGTTAGGGCTTGCTATTTTGTTTGGTTTTTGTTTTGTTTTGTATTTTTATCTTTACACCCGTGTTGTAGTTTTAATTCTTGTTGTTCTTTTATTTATTTGCTTTAATCCCTTTCATTTATTGATTATAACATTGTTGATGCCTAAATTTTCAACATTGAGGACAATGTTTATTTCTAAGTTTGGGAAGGGGTAACAATTCATTTTCGCTCGCTTAATTTCTTGTTTTCTTTTAGTTTGCTTTCTTTTCAGTTTTGAGTTGTTTTGTTTTAAGTCACTTTCCGAACACATCGATGAGATTGTGATGAATGTTTGAATGACTTGTTTGAAGTAATAATAGTAATAATGCATTCACTAAATGGCATCGTTCTAGCATGATATGTTTGAAACCTTCTATGCACTTGACATTTGTTTCATAATTCTCCAATTGAAGGATTTACATGATCCAAAGAATTGTATCAAGCATGAATTAGACTTGTATAACCGTATAATGTGAGCTTTTGAGCCTTGTGCTTCAATTCATGAGTGTTATACGCATATTCTTATTTTCTTGTCATCCAAGTTGTTGTTTGATCTCATTATTCATTGACTTGGTTGAGCACTTAGAAGTCATTCATTCTTATGCAATTTGACCACTTGACATTTAAGAAATGATATTAAGGCCCTCTTTGAACCGGTTGTGCCTTTCAAGCTAACCTTATGCATGCTTAAGCATGATTTTCCATTGTCAACCACTTTGAGCCTACATGTAAGCCTTTTCTTTCATTTAACCAATTATATCTCCTAGCCTTAGCCTGAAAAACAAGAATCTACCTTCCTAGGGAACTCACGAGCTTTAAATTGGATGTGTTTTTCATTCTAAGTTTGGGAAGGGGTATACCAAAAAAAAAAAAAAAAAAAAAAAAAAAAAAAAGAGAAATTCACTCAATTGGTGAAAGAAAGAGAAAAGTTGTGGTTAAGTGGCTTGGAGTGAAATTTCAATTCCATGTTTCTTGTGGCCTCGAAATAAATTGATGGTTGTTCAAATAGAAGAAAGGATAGTGAATCATTTAAATGGAGGTATAAGGCTTTATGGTCTAGTTGATCATGAAAAATAAAATAAAATTTGGGGAGTATTTATCTAAGCATGGTGATTCAAAGTCTTGTAATCAATTGTTGTATGCTCTTACATTATGAGTTCCTTGGACTTTGTTTTATCCTTACCCTTCATTTCTCACTCACCTTACACCCTTAGCCCCATTACAACCTATAGTAAAGACCTAAATTGATCATAAATGTCATGTGGTTGAATTGCACCCAATTTTCGGCTTTTAAGTGCTTGGCATCATTCTTGAGATCATAGTCATGCATGTTTTTTTCATCTTGCTAATTGTGAGTTAAGTCCCTTATGGTTTAACTCTATTCTCATGTTTATTATTGAGTGATGCATTGTAACCCTCTTCCGAGTGATTCATTTGTGAGAGGACAACTTTGGTGAGATTTGAAGTTACATTTGTGCTTGGTATGATTCTTGAAATCGTGTGAAAACTAAAATTGGAGAATGAGTTGCTTTTGGACATCACACTACTACACTTCAAGCATGTTGTGTTTTGGACTTTGCCGCCTAGTGAATGATCCTTAAAATTGAGCTTGTCTTGTAAAAACTTTTGTGTCATGTGCATGAGTCATTTTCTCTTCGGAAAGTGTTCGGAATGTTGTTTTTGAGTCTTCTTTTAGTTTTAGTTTTGCTCGGGGACTAGCAAAAGATAAGTTTGGGAAGTTTGTTGGGTTCATTTTTACACATGATTTATCATGTTATTCACCCAATATTTTGAGTTAGTTCTTGACTTTTTATAGCTTTTTACTTACTTTTTGTGTTTTCTTAGACTTTACCTTGGTTAGATTGAAAATGAGCTAAAAATGCATTATTGGTTATAATTTCTGTTTTTGTTCATTTTCGTAGGTCAACTTCTTGGCCATGGATCATTACCTTCCAGTGCTCGGATGCGGTGAAGATCTTCATGAAACTTGTTCCAATGGATGTTGACTACAACATATCCGAATTTGAGCTCCATTGAGCAAGTATAGCCCTGCCAACCAATCCAACAATTGATCCTAGCTCTGAAAATCTGAATTGGACCACATTTACCTCCATTTTCTACTTGTTACCACTCCACTTGGTGACAATATTTTACCTAGGTAAGCAGGGATCTCAAGTTGGATCCATCTTTGTATTTTAAAACTAAAGAAAATGATGAAAGTGGAAGGAAGTGGAGAGCTTTTGGCAAAAGGTGGGGGGAATATTGGAAAGGAGAAGAAAAGAAGCCAAGGAGAGAGCAATCGGGGAGACATCCATTATGCCATTATCCCATTATTCCATATTCCACTTTGCAGAGAGAAAAGTCTGATTTGGGAGCTAGGGGAGAGAAGGAGGCTACGGAGGAGAAGAAGGCTTCCACCATTGAAGACCTTGAGCTTCCATCACTCTCACAATATTTGTAAACTCTTTCTAATTATATTTGAAGTTGTGTTTATTATGAACATGAGGAGCTAAGCTCCATAGCTAGGAGCTTAGGTTGAAGCCCTAAACATGACTACTCTATTGTTTTGATGCTTGAGTGTATGAATTTCCAGATGTTGTTGATGAACTCCCATTCACTAAAATAATCTATCCTTGATGTATGTTTTTCTTTGATTGATCACCTTTGAAAGCATGCTTCTTGAGATTGTTGGGATTGTATGTACCCTCATGTTTTCCCAAGCAACAAATGGATGAAGTAAGAATCATCCATGTGAATTGGTTTCTTGAATGCCTAATGTAAACATCATACTATTAGGGTTCTTGTGATGTTCATATTCTCTTTGAACTTAATGGGTTTTTCTTGTAATTCAATCAAGTACTAAGCACACATAGATTGATTATAGGGAAGGCACGAGTATTGTAGCGCTAACCCCGCACTCTACTTATTTTAGAGAGAATCATGCGTCTTGAGCCACTAAACCCGGTCTTGATTGCGAACATCGTCTTCAACACATTTAGAGTTCATTACTTGAGTATCCATGAGCATAAGTAGGATTGTTTAGGGTGGATTCCGAAAACCCTAGTGTTTGTCACATTTTAAGTCACACTTTGAGTCACATCTTGTTAAACACTCTTGTTGAACTTGTCATTTTAGCATTAGGTTACATTTAAGCATTAGAATTAGTTCACAAAATCAAACCCCCCCCATTGTGTGTGTGTGTGTTTATGTTTGAAAACGTGAGTTTTATTTGGATTGAATTTTGTTCAATTCTGTTGTTGTTTTGGACATTTGGTCCGCGTTGAGTTCTTCCTTTTTCTGTGCTGAATCCAACCATATAAAGAACGTGAAATTTGGATGAACGGTTGGAAAGTTATAGGCTAAAAACTGGACAGAGGTCGGAGCCGAAAACAGAGCACACAATCTGCTTCAAAACGACCGGTCGTCATCGCTCACGCGACCGGTCGCACTTCATTTCAGTTTTCAAATTACAATCTGTTTAAAAACGACCGGTCGTCACTGTTCATGCGACCGGTCGCGCACTGTTCACAGCACTGTTCACGACACTATTTGAAATCGTTTCACGTGATCGTTTCACAGTGATAAACAGCGATAAAAGGGTGATAGAAAGTGCTGTTTGTGTTTTGTTTTGGTTTTCTTGTTTTATTTCAATTCCTTTGGTTTTCCTTATTCATTCTTAGCTTCCAATTTGCATTTTTACTTGTGTGTTGTGTTGATTAAGTATTGTTTACATACTCAAACTAGAACTTTTAAGTAGCCGATTCCTCGTGGGATCGACCGTACTTACATAATCTATACTCCAATAGATTCGTGCACTTGCGGGTATTTTTAATTGGATGTTTAGCACATTATTTTTGTGCCAATTAAGAACACAACATTAACCTAATAGACTATGGGGCGCCTAGCTAATATAATTTTCATTCATAGCTTGCATTTAGTGCCTGTTTGGCATTGCTTATTTGGGGCATAAGTGATTATTTTGAAATTTTTGAAAGCTCAACCTGTTTCGTAAAAGATAATAAAATCACTTATTTGAATAATTGATGTGAGAGAAAGCAATTAGGGAAAGCAGGTGATGAGCTGCTTTCATTTTTTGATTATGCGGGAATCAATTTTGAAGAGGCACTGGGTTTAATGAAACTTTCAAATTTCCAAAAATAATCCCATCTTTTTTTCTACCAACCGCACTTCTAACAAAAAGTTTACCAAACGCCAAACTGCTTTCTTTCATAGCTGATTTATCTCAGAGTAAATCCGACAGTGATTATTTTTACAACACAGCAATGCCAAACTGGCCCTAGCCCCATTATCCCCACATATTCTTTAGTCCAAACCATGTGAGGTGTTGACTTTTGACTTCACAAAACCTTCTAAAGCACAGAGAAAACTCTTTGAAACTTGAACAGCTTGCACCATCTTTTTCCTTGCTGCCCAAGTTTCCCACTCTTCCAACTCATTATAAAAACTCCTCTCCCCCCCTCAGCTTCCTCCACCTCCCAACTCCAGCTCAACCAATTGAAGTCAAAAAGAGTTTACCACAATGTTTAGCCTCAAAGATGCACCCACAACAGCATCCACTCTCTTCTCAGCCTATGCCTCCTTTGCAGCCTCCATGATGTTGGTCCGTTCCATGACCGACCAACTCATCCCCCGCCAGCTCCACTCCTACATCTACTCAAGCTACAGCTTCCTTTTTACCCCGCTCTCCTCCCACCTCACTCTCATTATCGATGAGCACTCTGGCATGACACGCAACCAAGTCTATGACGCTGCCGAGCTCTACCTCAGGACAAAGATCAGTCCGTCTTCGGGTCAGCAAAACCCCAAGAAAGAAGACAATCAGCCTTTCCATTGACCAGGGCCAACAAGTCAACGACACATTTGACAACGTTGAACTAACATGGCTTTACATCTGCTCCTCCGATCAACGGTCCGAATCCCAAAACCACAGCCTCCGCCGTAACAACAACAACAACAACAACCAGTCTAGCGAAAAGTGTTGCTTTGAGCTAACATTCCACAAGAAACACAAAGACAAAGTGGTTGACTTTTACTTGCCTCATGTTTGCTCAGGCCAATGCAATCAAACAGAAAGAAAAAGTCGTGAAACTTTACACCCGAGATCCATGCTTGGGCGATGACGAGAACGGCATGGGTTCGAGCATTTGGGGTTCTGTAAATCTGGAGCACCCAGCTACATTTGAGACGATGGCCATGGAGCCGGAGCTAAAGAGAGCCATTGTAGAGGACATGGACAGGTTTGTGAGGAGGAGGGAGTTTTATAAGAAAGTGGGCAAGGCTTGGAAAAGAGGCTACTTGTTGTGTGGCCCACCTGGCACTGGAAAATCGAGCTTGATTGCGGCCATGGCTAAATATCTCAAGTTTGATGTGTTTGATTTGGAGCTCACCAGTATTCACAGCAACTATGATCTGAGAAGGATATGCTGTCCACTACCAATCGTTCGATTGTGGTGATTGAGGACATTGATTGCACTTTGGAAATGCACGAAAGGCAGTTTGACGAGGGGCAGCTTGTGTTTCAACAATAACAATCTAACAACAGGGTCACTGCTCAGTGCTGTGTTTATTTATTTTATTTTTTATGTTTTGTGTATATATAATATACTGAGTTTCTAAAGCGGATATATTCAATTGCAGTTGACTCTCTCAGGCCTACTGAATTTTATAGATGGTTTGTGGTCAAGTTGTGGTGATGAGAGAATCATTGTGTTCACCACAAACCAAAAGGATAGACTTGACCCAGCTTTGCTGTGTCCCCGTCGAATGGACGTCCACATTCACATGTCCTATTGCACCACAAGTGGGTTCAGGATCTTGGCCTATAACTACCTTGCCGTCCACAACGACGAAGACCCTCATCGGCTTTGGGGAGACATTGAAGGGTTGATAGAGGGCGCAAAGGTCACCCCAGTAGAGGTTGCCGAGGAGCTCATGAAGAGTGATGATGTTCAGGTTGCTCTTGACGGACTTGCTAATTTCCTCAAACGTAAGAAGGTCGAGAATGATGAAACAGAGGAGGAAGGGGCTAATAAGATTGAAAATCAAGAAGCAAAGAGGCAAAAAATGGACAACGACAATGTAAATAAAATTGTTGGGGGAGGATTTGGAAGAGGAAGAGGAAGACGAAGACTGATGAAACGATGAGTTGTTAAAAATGTAAAATGAAAAACTTAAATAATATATATGCCCCGTCGGCAGTCAGGAAAAGAAAGGAAAAAAGAGAGGTCTCGTAAGCTTTTCATTGATGTTGCAATAGAAAATAAATCTAAATTACAATAGGAAATAATTCTTAATTATAATAGGACTAGACAAATAGGTAAGTAACCAAAATCATAACTAAGTAAGGACTCGCCAACACTCCCCCTCAAGTTGGCGCAAAGATGTTTCGCATGCCCAACTTGATAAGCAAATCGTAGAACACCATACTTGAGAAGCACCAATTGTACAGAAGGTCTTTTCGTCAACCACGAGTGAAACAAGTGACAAACCAAAGCAAAGTTCGCAGTGGAAACACAAGAGCAAACCCTAAAAAATAGGGCACATAGAAGAACACATAAAAACATAACACAGAAACCCTGTGAGCACGGCAGTAGATAAGGCAGGTGACGGTAGCATGGTAGACGGCGGCGTAAATAGATAGTGTTTAGGGTTAGGTAGAGACGGATCAATATACAGCAACATCATCGACAATGACCATAGCAACGGAAAGAGAAGCAAACAAAGGCAACATCAACGGCGGCAACAGCGGTCACGGCAACGGCAATAACCACAGAAACGATAGCTGAAAACGATGGCAAATTCTTCCATATCAACTTTCGCTAATTCACGCAAACACAACTTCTCTTCAATCCTCTTCTCCCCCAGAAGAGAAGGGGTTATCGGAGTCAAGAAAGACGCAACATCTTCGTGGGAGTACGTCAAGGTAATGGAAATACGTCAATAAACATATCATTTTCACTCCCCCTCCCCCCCTTGAAGAGGAGGGGAGAAGAACACTTAAATTGCAAGGAGAACGCAAGTACAGGTAACAAGAAACTTGGCTCTGATACCATGTCAAATAAAGTAGGGCAAATTTTCAGTTATGCTCACATTATTATTCTTCTCCAATATGGAGGTATTTATAAAAAAATACAACAGCAACAACATAGAAGTAGCAAAAGAAAAAGACTTTATACCTATAAATATGATGTGTACAAACAGGGATTATCCTTGCTAGATTAATAATCAAACATCTGTTGAGAAGGTAGAAGGTAGAGGTGAGATTAAGATTAGTTATACAAACACATCGCACATCACATAAAGTATATTACATGTAGCTCCTACCAGATTCTTCGCATTCAGACAGCCACAAGTCAATGTGTTCTACAATTTGCTGCCTTACTTTGTTGACTGCATCAGGGTTGCTGCAGTTCTGGGAATTTCCTGAAACAGAGGAGTCATAGAATCTAATAAATACAACATCAAGAAGGGGAAAAATTATCAACAAGAACAGCCATCCATGAAAATCATGTTCGGATCAAAAGTATCCAACTTTGAGGCGCATTTAACGCCCTTTACAAACATGGGAAACTTCCGATGGCTGCTAAAATTTAAAAGCATGTTCATAGCAAAACCCAGCTACTCCACAATTTTCTTATACAATATTGTCAAAATTAATATGATCACCCACATAAATCAATAAGAGTATATAATTCCTGATTGGCCAAAGGGAATTCCAAACCTTCATTTTAATAAGGATTAACTACAATAAACTCCCCAACCTATTACAAACTCATACCCAACCTTTGTTGACCTGTTTGACCAGTACATGACCTTTTGGAAACCTTTCAAAAAACACCCTCCTTTACCCAATCTGTTAGTAGATCTGTGGCAATGTAAATCCCAATTGTTTATGCTGATTTGGCACAAAAAAAGCAATAAAAAAATCTTTACCTTTATAATAATTAAGTAAAAAATAAAAAATGAATAAAATAATAAAAACTAAAAAAAAAACCATCCCCATCTCTTCCTCCCTCTCCCTGTCTCTCTCTCTCTTCCCATCTCTTTCTCTCTCTCCCCGTCTCGTCCTCTCTCTCGCCATGGATGCATGAGTGCTTGATGTCTCTGGAAAACCCATTTCTCATCACAATACTGACCCAAATGCAAAACCCATTTCCCACAACCCGAATCCGACTGAAAACTGAACCCAAATCACCACCGCCACCACCCATCCCTTCCACCAACCTCCAAGAACTCTTCAACGCAGCGGAGCTCCAGCTCCAAGAACTCTTCCCGAAACCCGAACCCAAATGGCTTTTCCTTTTGTTGTTAATTAAACAACCCAGATTCAGATCTGGGTTGTTTGTGCAGAGACGGGGAGAGCTAGAGATGGGGAGCGAGATATGGGGATCTGGCTTGTATTCAATTGAAGTATTCTCAACCTCAAAAGGAATTAAAAATTTTAAAATTATAAAAAATTAGAATTCTTTCAGGACTCAGAAACTTGAAATTTTTCTCGAGAGAAGTTAACAGAACACAAATTCAACAAAAAAACATGCAACAAATATGAAGTCCCCTCTACAAAACCCAGAAACCAAATTCAACAAAACAACAAAAAACCGAATTCATTCAACATAACACAAATCAAATTCAACAAAAACTCTCGGAATCCCATCCAATTCTCTGCAATTAAACCCACTGAGAGCCTTTCTATGCGTTTCAATTTGGTGTAATCAACTCAATCTGAACCAACAACAGTGAGTTTTCATGGCCACTGTGACTGCAACATGGTCTCAGAGCTCGCTCCCACCCATGCCGCTTCCCTTCTCAACGTCGTTGGAGTTGAACCCACCAAAACTATGTCGTCGATTGATTTGGGTCTTGGTGGACCTCTCAAAGTCTAAAACCGTTGAAAATTGAAAATACACCAACCTTCCCCATAAGAAGAAATGAAGAAACTTTACCCTGTACATGACAGGGAGATTTGGGGTACGGAGAGGGGTTGGGGGGCAGGGGCAAGGATGATGGTTTGCTGGGAATTCAGGTTTGGGAGAAGGTTGATGGCGGGGGCTCAAATTGGGCGGTAGTTTGGGGAGGGGATATGTTGAAGGAGGGAGGAGGAGGCGCGGCCATGGGGGCTCCGCATTTGCAGCAGGTTGGGGTTGGAAAGGTGGTGGCGCGTGAGGATCCTGGGGAGCTAGGGCTTTGCTGGTGGTGGTCTTCCATTTTGCAGGAAGTGCGCTGGTGTTGGGGTTCTAGTTTTGGAGGAAGTGGAGGGAGCGAGGAAGAGACGGAGAGAGAGCGGAAGAGATGGAGGCTGGTTATGAGGATGAAGTCTGGCTTAGCCTTTTTTTTTAGTTTTTATTATTTTATTCATTTTTTATTTTTTACTTAATTTATAAAAATGGTAAAGATTTTTTTATTACTTTTGTGCCACATCAGCATAAAAAATTGGGATTTACATTGCCACGTCAGCATTTAACGGATCTACTAACAGATTTGGTAACAGAAGGTGTCTTTTGAAAGGTTTCCAAAAGTTCATGTACCGGTCAAACGGGTCAACAAAGGTTGGGTATGAGTTTGTAATGACTCCTATAGGTTGGGGGGTTTACTATAGTTAATCCTTTTAATAATAAGTAAAACTTGTGCTGGCATTTTCATTACCAAACTGTATTCTAAATAAAAGTAAATATAAAGAGACGAACAATACATACCTTCAAGGGTTAAAGGAGCCTGAGGACATCCTCTCAAATCAGTTCCATGACCGCAATTATGGCAAGAGATGATGTAGGAAGGCACTGAAAGTTAAAAAAAAAAATATTTAAGGAGTTCAGAAAACGAGAATATAGAAAGGTAATGAAAATAAGTGAATGTCTATCAAACGTCTTATCCCTTCTAAAGTGACTTTGCATAACAGTTCAACATAAGTCTCAAAGACACAGTAAACTTGCAATATCATTCTAACACTAGTTTTAAAATGCTGCAGATGAAACTATCCAAACAAGATTCTGTGGTACAAAGATCACCGCTAGATCTTAAACGCATCAAGAGTAAACTCATTAAGTGAAAATTCCTTCTTGGTACAAAAGACTGGCTACAATTTGGTCTATAATACAAAACAACATACTTCAAACATTTTCAAATCAGTGCAGAGGAAAGCAGTAATGAGACTTCTCGTTGAAGCAATAGGATACTCACTATCTGGAGATGAAGTCTGTTTGGATGCATGACGCCAGGGATCCTGTGAGCCATTTGTAAAAACTATTTTTGAACCTGCAGATTCATTTTCCATAAGATCATGTGAACCAATAATAAGTTCCCAGATGTGTCTCTATTATAGAATAATCAGGAAAAATGAAGAAATGGTGCAATATCTGCTAGTGAAACAAATGCTCTCATCTATTAGGGATTTTCCAGTGCGCAGCAGCGCCAGGGAAGAGGTGAGGGTAAAGGTTAAGAGCTAAAATGAAATAGTAGATTGAAATGATGCTACTTAAATAGTAATGTATAATTACTGGGAAAAGTTTTACCTGCAATTTTTGTGCCTCCATAGTATATGTTTGTTGCAACAACCTCAGGATAGACACCCACTCCAAAAACATTCTTACAAAGGTCTAAATGGTATCTGAAACAATGAAAAATTATCAACCAGTGATGCCTAGAAGAGCTACAAAGTAGAAATGATAAAAAAAAAATTGATAAAAAAAAACTTGGATTAAAGCATTTTCAGAAACATACCTTGTGTCAACTTTTGAAGACCGGATGCTATCATTTGCAGGTGCCACCTGAAAATATGCAACTTCGGTGCAAACTTGGAACCACCACAACCGATCAGAACTGCCCTCACTAACAGCAGTGTTCTTCAGGTGTTTTTGATTATATGTTTCAACGTCAACGCCAAAACTTCCGAGGTAATAATCTTTAACATATTTGGCATATGCCTCCTGTAAGAAGATTACTTTTTCTCCATTAGAAAAATTTGACATTTGGAGAAAAATAATATAGGCATCTTCATGTTTCATGAAGCACAAGGCCAAGAACAAGATTATTAGCACTGCTAACAAGTTAATAACAGTCGCTTTTTTTTCTTTTCTTTTCTTTTCTACTTTCCATTAAAGTTAGAATACTAGACAGCATTAACTATGAATTCATATTAAAAACTCAGAGAGGAAATGTGCAAGAGAACTTTTATACTACTGCTAGATATGAAATTAGAAATATGGCATAAAGGGGTAAAGTATTTGGAGACTGCAAGGTAGAGTACAATCACTGCAAACATTTTGACCATAAGGCAAGCTAAGTAACTGTAGGCTAATTATAAAATGCAACTGCGGCAATTACATAAAGAGTGCAGTGGACCAAGATTGCTTCAATTAAAGAACCAAATGGAATGCCAAGAAGAAAAACATACCACCAAATCCTCTCCATTGTTCTTTGCTTGAACAAGAGGGGAGCATAACTTATCTGGATTTCCATATTGAAACTGCAATTGTTCAAACAAATAATAATCACTAATTTGAGAAACTGAAAACTGAATGATAAAACTAAAAAAGAAGTAAAATTTACCGCTATAACAGCAGCATCCGCCAGAAAATACAAGAAATCACCTTCAATATCAAGCTGCAAACAGACTTAAGGTCAAGAGGCAAGGCGGAAAGCATTACAGAAAATCCTACCGGCGTGAAACTAGAGTCATGCTTTGAAAGTATATCATGATTTACAAATGATGAATCGAAGGGATGAAAAATCCAACCTGGGTTGCACCAAACAACGCCTTTACTGCTTTCCCATTGGTTGCAAGCCTTCCTTCAACAAGACGAGTAGTTTCTTGTAGTGCAGCTTTACATTCCGGACCGGCAGAATCGCCAATCTGCACTTGGAGAGGATTGAAGTTAAGAGCAACAGAGCTGAAGCAGAGACCACAGAACTGCAATCTCATTCTCATGTTAAAGGGGAAAGAAACCTATAAAAACGGTCGTCACCTGCTGGTCAAATTCAGGGAAGTTATAAACAGCTTGAACAACTGCAGAACTTGCAAGACTTCCACATGTTAAATGAGGAAACTTGAGTCGAAACCATGCACTCATAGCTCCCGGGTACGAGACACCAAATACGAACCACGGATTTTCCTTGGTTTTATTCAGCTTCACATTTAACGAATCCTAGAAATAATTACACACAAAAAACCCAGTAAAATACATACTCAATTGGGTCATTTTCTAACTGAAGACAATCAATTCAAAAAATTGAAAGATGGGCTTGCCTGATAAAACTGACGGAAAACAGCCAAATCGAAAAGCGCCTGCTTTGATGATAAATACTTCAAATTCTCTGTTGTATGTGATTTGAAAGGAGAGCTTTTTCCATAGTATCGATGCTCAGGCGAAACCACAGCTGCCCCAAACTTCTTCGCCAAAACCTGCACAACGAGACTTCACTTCAACAATTTTACAAAAAGTTTCGATTTTTTTTTTCAAATTTATAACCTTTTTGAAGAAAATCAAAATCAAAACTTACACTTAGGTAATCATTAGATATACCGGGGCACGCGGACTCTCCGCAAATTTTGAGAAAAATTGGACCGTCCGATGGTCTGAAGTAGTCAAGAAACTCATAGTAGCGCTGGGGGAATCTGCGGTGGTCGTAAGGAGAGAAGTGGTCGAGGGTTTGATCGAACCAGAGCTCCTCCTTCGTCAAGTAATTGCCGCTTCCGGACAAGCTCTGCAGCTGAAGCAGCGTTGAAGGCCTCACAAAGCCATACGAGAGCGTCCAAAACGTCGTCGTTAACAAGAGCGTGAGCGAGAACGACGTCGTCATCGGAAGTCGCCTCATCATCGTCCCGATTGATTGGCGGTGGTTCAGTCTCAGCTCAACAGAAAAAACTAACACTGTTTCTACAAACGTTAACAGCTACAGCACGCAATCTTTTCCTCTGCTGGGTTTTTATTTAAGTAGATTTTTTTGTCTTTTGTTGTTTTTTCTTTGGTTAGGGGCCGGTTTTTACAGTTTATGGAGGGCTGATGGACCGGGCCCAGAATTTATTGTGGGCCGTTGACTCTTTCAGTTGTCCAGAGTGGAAATGAAGAACGAGTATTGGATCACCAGCATAACAAAAATTAAATTTAAAATCCAAATCCTTCTCCCTTTAAAAAATACTTCTATTTAATTTTATTAAGGAATCGAAGTTTGAACCTCTTCCGGAAGAGAAGTACCGATTTTCAGTATTGAAAATGTCATGGATCTAGACGAGACTACACCTTCACCTGGCACAAAGCAAATGAATTATTACGTTACATTCAATTAGAACAGTCCCAGTCATTTTTAGGCTTTGATTAAGTGCAAAGCTGAACTTTAGGTTCCTCCAAAAACCCATTATTCCTTCGTTCAGATTTGTATGCTCTAGTCATATTCCTCCGCTTGCAGTTTTAAGCAAACCGTTTTCGAGTTCTTAAGCCCGTTTGATAACCATTTTAATTTTAATTTTTAGTTTTCATTTAACGAGAGTGATGATGAGATTGAGAGAATGGATGAGAGGGGTGAGTAACAAAAGTGAAAACAAAAAACAATTTCAAATGGATTTCTGTTTTTAGTTTTTGTTTTCACTTTTGTTACTCCTCTCACTCTCATCCTCCCCTCTCATCTTCCCTCTAAAACATCTCCACTCTCATTCTCACTTTCATTCTCCCACTTTTTCCTCTATACTCTAACTAAAAACTAAAATTGAAATGGTTATCAAACATGCCCTAAGAATTCAACATGTACTGGATTTCAATTTTTAGTTTTTGTTTTCACTTTTGTTACTCCTCTCACTCCCATCCTCCCCTCTCATCTTCCCTCTAAAACATCTCCACTCTCATTCTCACTTTCATTCTCCCACTTTTTCCTCTATACTCTAACTAAAAACTAAAATTGAAATGGTTATCAAACATGCCCTAAGAATTCAACATGTACTGGATTTCAATTTTTAGTTTTTGTTTTCACTTTTGTTACTCCTCTCACTCCCATCCTCCCCTCTCATCTTCCCTCTAAAACATCTTCACTCTCATTCTCACTTTCATTCTCCCACTTTTTCCTCTATACTCTAACTAAAAACTAAAATTGAAATGGTTATCAAACGGGCCCTAAGAATTCAACATGTACTTTATGAAAAAATAAAATTCTCAAATTTTAGTGCCATTACAAAAAAGTCCTCATTTTTGCATATGAGTACTTGCAAAAATTCAAAAACAAACAAATCTAAAGGTACTATGACATGAGTTGTACTAAATGATGATATTTTGCTTTTGAAGCAAGTTATGGATGCTTTCCACCTATATATCCTGCACAACTAAACTACATGATGGGGAACACTCTTCAAACCTTAATGATCATATGCCTACTTAAAAGCTCCACTTGAAGCGCAGCAGATAACCGAGGCATATGATGAAGCACCCTTCAGGCAACTGGTGAAGTAATCTGCAGGAGCCGATGCTTCCGGATATGTTGCATTAGTCCTGTTTAAGAACAAGAGATGCTTGTTGCTTAAATGTACTGGTAGGCATCACAATTAATCAATACAGGGTTTGAAATATGAAAAGCCAACAAGTTATGCATTTTTTGAATATCCTATATAGAGAATGGTTCTGTTAAGTTATGCCCAAGGTTGTAGAATTGCAATCTTTCAGTTCAGCTTCAAAGCAAAATAAGATATTACAATGAGAACTTGAAGTGCGTCATTTATATACTTATGAAATGCAAGAAAGGAATAGATACATAGGGAATGGGAACTCTCTTCTTCTTATACTGAAAAAAATATGATAATTCTCAACTTATGAATTAAGCAGGCTTCAATTCTTCTTACATCAATTTGAAGTTACTATTTCAGCTGCCTTCCCAGCTTCAATTTCTTAGCATATGAATTAAACAAGCTTGTTTATTTAGTTCTCTTCTTTTTTGGTCAAAAGCTTGTTTATGTAGTTCAGTTGCACATAAATGATAAACTTTTCAATTTATAAACCACTGTTTTCATGAAAATACAAGCAACTATGATCTAGATCTTGCAATTTATTAACCAGTGAACACTGAAAACACTCTAACCTCTTTATTTGAAGCTTGTTCATGCATCCGATGAGGCTTCATGTTCAAATCAATCAATTTAGTATCCATCTTTACATGCCCATCAGCGTTGGCATCTGATATACGAATAGGAGACGCTCTGTGATTGTGCTGGTTCTCTCCTATTGTCATTCTAGGTGGCTGATGGTGTACTCTTCTGGTCTCACCCAGATCAATGGGTTGGGAAGCCGGGTCATCAACATTGCCAGGTTTATCTCCTGGAAACTACAGAACAACCGAATCACGTAGAACACTAAGTCAAATGTAGCAGCTGGAAGAAAGAAAAAAAAAACCAGTTCTTGGTAAGAAGGATTAACAAACCTCAACTCTCTGCCTAAGTACAAGATATCTTCCATGTGTTCGTTTGCCTCCAACATGAACAACCATATCACATTGCAAACAAAGGGAACTTCCATCTATCTCGCAATAAAAGAAAGCTACATGTAGTTTCCAAGTAAGTGTGAATTATTTTTCTTTTCTTATTTTCAATTAACATAAAGACATATCAACAGGAAAATATACAAGCCAGTAAAAAAAAGCCAGCATACCAGGTGCATTTTCACAGATATCACACCGGGGAACTTCACTGGGAGTTGCAAGACCAACCCGTACATGTCGGCTAGCAAGCTTATTGCACATGTGGACCTGCCAGCCCACCAACAGTTGAAAGCATTGCTAATAGATGTAGACCAGAGAATGCAGAAGAATGAAAACAAACTAAATTCCAAAAAATTTGACCAGTTATGAAAAAGCTCTTTCAGAAAAACCCTGTGATGTAATGTAAGCATTAATCATAAGCTATTTCCAATGACTAGACAAGCAAACAAAACTTTCTCTTCCAGCAAATTATGTCACTAAGCTATTTCCAAAAGTAATTTTCCTCTTAAAAAGGATATATGTAATGTGGGAAAGACAAAAGGCAAGTAAACAACAGAAACAAGAAATTAAAAGGTTCCAGCACTAGAACCAATGCAATTTGTTTGCTCCTAAAACTTCTTTAGCTCATGTTAGTTAAGCATGGAAGCAACTACAATTCAACCAGCAAGTAAAGGAGAGTTACAAACATAAACCCACCTGATCATATATAACAAAACCAAAAGCATATGTGGTTCAACTTGCACCCAGTAAACTACACATGAAAAACAAGTAGTTCCCTTTCCCCTAGATTTTGGGCTCTAACATATCAATCTTCCAATTGGGCACTATAAAAGAAAGCCAGATGGTAAAGAAGCAAACCTTCTCATCACAGGCACGGCAAAGAGCAGCCTCATCCGCAGCGCAAAATACAATTGCAGCTGCGCTTTCACAAGAGTCGCAAAGTGTTCGCATGATTAGCCTCTTCCACTACTCTCATATTTCTACCCAACTAACACATACAAGATAGCATATATGCTAAGCTCACATCAAATCAAAAACCCATATACAACAAACTAAAGCATCAAATCACCAAAACCCAATTCACCAAAATCTACTTGTGTTGGTGATTTGGGATTTATCAAACAAACACTGATATCAAACTCAAACTGTGGCTGCGGTCAGTCATGAAGTCAATAATGACGGGAAGGACGAGGAACAGGAAAAAGGATTAGAGTAAGATATAAAGTGGGTTATGTTGGGTTGGGTTGGCGTTTGTTGGGGAGATTCGAGAAGCCAAAGGAGAATAATATAAACAATCAAACAAACAAACAAACTATATAATAGTAAATTGATATGGGAAATTTGATAAGCAACGGATATCATAAATACGTTGTTGGTATTTGTCAACTTTGCTGGCTCAAACTCAAACGCTCTCTCTTTCTCTCTCCCCAAAGCTCAAAGCTCACACCTTGGCCACAAGTTTAAAGAGGCAAAGTGGGGTTGATATTCGATTGTGGCTCTCCGGCTCTTCTCACCCACCAGATGCATATCTGACGTGGGGTCCATTTCCTTTTGGTAAATATTGTTAATTGCTTGCTTTCATGATCTCTCTTTGCTCTCCCATTTCGTTTTACAGCTCTCAAGCTCAACCAACGCCCTGCCGTCCACAGAGTATCTTTGGGCCCTTTACATATATCTGCCCGTACTACCTGGAAGGATCATAATCTGAGTGAGTGGACGGGAAGACGTGATACCATGAATGCTAACTATTCATGTCTCTTGAAGATCTGGCAACTCAAAAAATATGTTCAGCATTTGGGAAAAAAAACAATTTACAGCAGAAAATGAGTTGTATAAATATTCTACTTAATTTTACAACATATCTGCCAAAGAGTCTAGCCCAGTCAAGAAGGAACTGATTTGCATATCATCAGTGGTATGATATCCAACCTCATGACACATTGATAGTTTGTGAGTGAGAAAACCTTGTAGTTTAGACTATCACTTGTATTTTTTTTAAAAAATTCTACATCATATCTAAATTCTCTTAATATACTTGTGATTTTTCACCAAATGAATGATGTTTATTTTACTTTTTTCTCTAGGTATGTTCATGTGGTTGATCATCAAACTCACAATGCATTCCTAAAATATAATATGAGAGAGATCCCTTTCTCTTTTTGGGTCACCTTTGTACCAAAACAAAAATAAAATATAGAGTTCGGAATTTCATATATGCAATAAGAGTTATTTGAGAATTTCGCATAGCTTAGTAATTACTTGAAGTATTATGTAGAGTTACAAAATTTTAAAACCCATTAAGCTAGCACAAACACGATACAAACGCAAATCGTTTGAAATTTTATGACCAAATTATACAACGGGTACAAAGTGTACCACTAGCAAATTCCTGAAAAGCCAAATATTTTTGCCAACGGAGTCTAGCCTAAAGGAAAAGGATCTTGACTTGCAGATAATGCCTCATGTTCGCACTCCCATGATATCTTAATTGTGTGTGTGTGTGAAAAATTCTCATCCTCTTTAGTTAGAGTATCACTTGTATTAACAAAAGACAAATATTTTTACAGATTAATCTTTAAAACAAAAGAATATATACTTTTTTGTCAATAAAAGTTTTGGGGGAGGGGAGGCTACCCCATCACAGGGTAAGAGCATATAAAGGCCTCTTTGAGGACTTACAGAAGGGGTTTTATCGTATTTTTTAATTTTTACAGATTATCCACCAAGAAAGATTGTCGGTAGCAATATATATTTTTCAAGAACTTTGAAACATAAGAAATTGAAATAATAATAAGGATAAATAAATAAAAGTGAAGGGGCTCAATTCCTAGGTTCGGGCCGGCCCGTTTAAGGCCCGATAGTCATTAAAAAAGGCGGCAGTCACTGAATCCTCTCTCAGAAACCCCACAGTCGCAGAAATGGCCGTTTTCCCTTACACACAGAAACCACTGGATCTACAAACAAACTCATACCCTAAATTAAATTCCAATTTTGACCTCCAATTTCAATTTTACCGCCACTGAAAATGCTGAAACTCCTCTCGTCCTCCTCCTCATGCCTCCAGGCCCGAGTCCACATTCAGGGGCATTGTCGAACCGGCATCAGGCTCTGTTCCTCAATTTCCATCTCCACCAGTCAAAGCTCACAGCCCTTCAGCCTCCCAATCATTTCAGAGCTCATAGCAAAGCAGCACTGGTCAGAGCTGAAAACCCACCTCAAAGACTCGAACTTTATCACAGTTCTTCACCAACTGTTTGATGCAGGAGCTGACCCAGTTTTAATACTCAGGTACTTTAGTTGGTCGCAGAAGAATTTCAATGTTACACACCCGCTTGAACTCACTTGTAGACTTTTGCACTCCCTAGCAAATGCAAAAAAATACCCAAAGATCAGAGCTTTCTTAGATGGATTTGTTAGAAACAATGAAAAGCATTCGAATTCTTCAATTTTTCACATGCTTTCAATGTGTAGCAATCAGTTTTGTGCAAATTCAGTTATAATTGATATGTTGGTGCTGGCATATGTGAAAAATATGAAGATCCATTTGGGTTTTGAAGTATTTCAGAGGGCTGGTGATTACGGGTTTAAGTTGTCAGTTTTGTCTTGTAACCCTTTGTTGAGTGCTTTGGTGAAGGAAAATGAAATTGGGTATGTTGAGTATGTGTACAAAGAGATGTTTAGGAGGAAGATAGAGGCTGATTTGTTCACCTTCAGTATTGTGATTAATGGTTTGTGTAAAGTTGGGAAATTGAACAAGGCAAGGGATGTTACTAATGACATGAAGGCTTGGGGGATTTCACCAAATGTGGTTACTTATAACACTCTTATTGATGGGTATTGCAAAAAGGGTGGGTTGGGGAAGATGCACAAAGCTGATGCCATTTTGAAGGAGATGGTGGCAAATAATATTCGCCCGAATGAGATTACTTTCAATACTTTGATTGATGGGTTCTGCAAAGATGAAAATGTATCTTCTGCGATTAAGGTGTTCAAGGAAATGAAACAGGGTTTGAAACCGAATGTGGTTACATATAATTCTCTGATTAATGGGTTATGCTGTAATGGGAAGCTTGACGAGGCTTGTGGTTTGCGGGATGAAATGCTTGGCTTGGATTTGAAGCCAAATATAGTTACCTACAATGCACTCATAAATGGGTTCTGCAAAAAGAAGATGATGAAGGAAGCTAAAGAGTTGTTTGATGACATTAGGAATGGAGGCCTGGCACCCAATGTGATAACATATAACACGCTAATTGATGCTTACTGTAAGCATGGGATGATGGAGGAAGCATACGCATTACATAATTCAATGTTGGAGAGAAGGGTTTCCCCAAACACTTCGACGTTTAATTGCTGGATTGCTTGTTTCTGTAGGCAGGGAAACATGGAATTAGCTAGGAAGTTCTTGCGTGAAATGGAGGTTAGGGGCTTCAAAGCTGATCCCATAACGTATAATTTATTAATAGATGCATTGTGCAAAGAAGGGGAGTCAAGAAAGGCAGAAAGGCTCTTGAATGAGATGTTTAAAAAAGGTTTGAGTCCAAGTCACGTGACATACAATACTTTGATGGATGGCTATTGCAAGGAAGGAAATCTGAAGGCAGCTTTGAATGTGAGGTTACAGATGGAGAAAGAAGGGAAGCGGGCAAATATAGTAACATACAATGTGTTGATCAAGGGACATTGTATGAAGGGAAAGCTTAAAGTTGCAAATGAACTTCTTAATGAGATGTTGGAGAAAGGCTTGATCCCAAATCGAACTACATATGAAACAGTAAAAGAAGAAATGATGGAGAAAGGTTTTCTTCCTGATATAGAGGGACACCTGTATAATATCTCTAGCTTTTAATCATCGATATGAGAAATTGAATTGGTTTCAGGCTCACCATGATCAAAATGTTTCTTTGATGTAAAGGGGCCATGCATGTATCCACATCTGAAGGTGATCAATATGTGATGGATGAGAATAGGAGGAAAAGCTCTTGTCCCTTCTCCCACCTCTCACGATTTGATGTTGTGGTGGTTGACTACAGCAGAGGCCTAAACTGTCACAAAGTTGGATGGTATAACTTGTGATGTAGCTCTCAGTCTCCTTTCAGAAGACCGAAACAAGGAAAGGATGATGATGACATGAAGGAAACAATACTCGAGGTTATAATGACCTTCAGAGACTAGTTCCCTATGGATCATAGACTCAGCTTTGTTCAGCGCTTGATGTTGTTGGAAAATCTTAGGGTCTTTGTTCCCTGGTTAGCAGCTTTTCGACCTGCAGTATCTAGTGCAAACAAATTGCAAAGCCAGAAAGTGCTTGAAGAGCTAAGATGTATGTGTCAAGGGTGATATTAAAGAGCTCAATTCAAATGGTTTATTTGTAGAAACATTTCCAGTTAAGCACAAAGATAGGTATCTTCAAAACTTTTTTATCCGTCTACCATCCAACCCTTATCTTAAAGCGTCCTGTATCCATAATGCCTTTTAACTCAATTTTTTGTTTCCATGTGTATAAACATTTAAACATGAAACTTGAATTAGTGAAGAAAGAGCGAAATCAGTAAGATATATATCGAACTCCGTATGTCGAAATTAACTCAAACTATATTAAGGAGTTTCTTGCTTCAATAATATGAGCTTAATCACATGGCACTTATTGGCCTCAAGAGATCAAGTATATGCATACACACAGTACAACTTAATCTTCCCCACAAATTCTTTATTACAAGCAGTAGAAAACCAATAGAACTTGTCAAGACACAAGACCACACTATATAGACCCTGTAATACATTTGCAACATTTTTCTTCCAGTTGACAAAAAGAAGTGAGACTTATCACTCATTATGAAACTTAAAATGAGAAGTTCATCATGTCCAGGCTCAAGCTCTCCATCATCACTGTTTCCATGAATCCACACTTAGTAATCGGTGCCTTCTTGAAACTATTTCCTCTGGGCTTGAAGGCACAAGCAGAGATGGGAATGATTGGGATGTTTTCACAGTTGCAGAGCTCGATCATATACCCGTCGGGGTCATGGAAGAACACCTGATCGACCTTGACCCCATCGTCCTCCACCACGGCTGTCACATACCTCATCCCCATATCTTGCAGCCTCCTCTTAACAAGTCCAACATCAGTGCACTGCATGTTCATAACCAAAACATATTTGTTATATTTGACCACAAATAACATTACAGGTTCTACAAGTACCGGTGCAGCTCTTACTTGGAAGGAGATGTGGTTGTCCTTGGGATTGATTGGCCGAGATTCATAGTCTTCCATGGCTGGACTTTCAATCAAGTGTATCCCAATCCCATAGTTATACAACCTACAAAAGGTCAGAGAGATTGATTTGTTATTTTCTTTTAAACAAAACTCTGGAAAAACATGTATATTTTTTGTATAAAGAAGACAGTCAAAATATACAAGTTTGCTGCATATGAAAAACAAGACCATACTATAAGCCTTATGTTTATTGAGTTTCATCTGTTGGCACTCTAAAAAGCATGTTGAGACAGAGAGAAAGCTAACCAGGCTCCATTGAAGTTGAAAGAAGAAGGGCGTTTGATGACAACAAAGCCCAAGACTTCTTCATAGAACCTCAAAGAATTCCACACCGATCTGCATAACAAAGACACATGATTTAAAGAGAGCAAAGGCAGTGCCTCGCAGTTGCTTAGCTCCTCAATCTCCATTTGACACTCTTACTCTTATGACTCTCACTTGCACTTAGAAGTCTCTCTTTGATTTCTTGTATGCCCTGCATCACAAGACCAGGGGAGGTGCCTTTTATAAAGCCACACTTTGGTGCATCTTTTGAGTTCAATTCAAATTTTTGCACATCATTCTTGCTCTTGTGAGGAACTTTCCTGGCAGATTCTCTCAGATCATACCTGACAAGTTAAATCTAGTCATCCTCATAGCTACTGGCCACCTTGACATATTGGGAGGGGTGGTGATATCCTTGAAGGCCACATCAACTATGTGTTAAACACAATAAAATAGGCTACTATTTTCTTTTTCTTTTTCTTTTTTGCTGTGCATTTGCTAACATGTTAAATCATGTCATCGCAGTAATTAGCTACTGTTTAATTTTCATCAGGCAGATTATGTCTCAATGTATTTCCTTCCTAATCATCAATCATTTTGTGTGGTTGATTTCAAGTCCAAAGGGCAAGTGTAAAATAAATATGGTGATTTGCATCTTGGCCCAACCTTTTCTTGGAACTTTAAGTAGTTCTTAGAAGCTTGTAATTCCAGGGAACTACAAAGGTGCCAAATATTGAGAAGTTTCTATGATGTTTCCTCCCCCACATGGCATTGCCATCTTTTTTTTCTTCCTATAAACTCAACAATCCAAAATAGACAGATAGGATGAGATATCATTCACCAAGAGGTTGATGTGACTTTTTTTAGAAACTTTTTGGACGGTGATAATCAAAATGTTTTGAATGTGCTCATATTCTGTGTCTCTTTTCTATATTTTGTTATGCATGTTTGAACAGTCTGATTAGGAGCTCCTGTAATTTGAGAAACAATTGCAAAGTGATCATTGGGCTTTTGGTTTGTATGAGTTTAGATCCATTATTCTTGGTTGCTATAAATTATATTTGTACTTGTTTGCTGTCTCTATTGGACTTTGTCACTTGGAGAGCATGCTAACAAATATTCCTACAACTTGGATTATTGTGAAGAGCCCTAAATTGAATCATCTTTTAAAATTTCTGAGTAGCCCAATTTGGTCTCAAGCATTTTACCATATATATCTTGTGTTAAATCCTGTCAATCGAGGCTAGTTGAAACTTGAAACAGTCTCGGGCAGCATTTTACCATATATATTGTGTAATGAGCCCATACTCAATAACTCCTGCAAATGCAACATAGTTTTAAAAATAAAAAATAAAAAACTCTTCAACGATCAAATTTAGTTGAAGCATCCCTCATAGGACTTTATTAATTAGAATTAATTTCACTTTAGTTGTTGAGGACATTTCCTATTGAGAGGGAGCTTTATTAAACTCACACACACTACACGGATGCTCCAAACTACTATACTAGTGAGTCATTTGCAATTTCAATTCAGTTTGCATGTAATGAATTGATCATGTATAATTAATGTGTTAGGTTTGCCATTGCCTTCCATCAAATTAAAAATGAAAAGGTTTTAAATTTAGTTTGCATATAATGAATTGATCATGTATGATTAATGTGTTAGGTTTGCCATTGCCTTCCATCAAATTAAAAATGAAAAGGTTTTGCCATGTTATTGTGAAGAGCCCTAATTTTATTTTATTTTTGCCAATGAGCCCTAAATTTAACCAATGCAGTAATGGGATCCCAATTCACCCACACAGTTGTTTTCTTCAGTCAGCCCAATCAGCTCTTAAAATTTTTGGGTAACCTAATTGGTCTCAAGCATTTTACCATATATCTTGTGTACGATCCTGTCAATCGAGGCTAGTTGAAAAACTCTCCGCCGGCATTTTAACATATATGTTGAGGGTGGCATTTTACAATATATGTTGAGGGTGGGCATCTCATCCGAATTATTTGCGTACCGATCGTATCGTACCAATGGGTTGGTTTGGTTTGATTTGGTTAAATATTTAATTTTTAATTTTAATTATTCCGATCCGATTCGTACTGAAATGTTTGGTTTGGTTAATGATAACAATACTCCTAACCCGACGGAAACCCGTACCAATCCAATATTTTTAATTTTTTAATTTTTTAAATACTAATATACACATGTCAACTTACTAGTGGCCTATTGACTTGTAAAACTGATGAAATGTTTTAATGCAGCAGGAATTTGTGACTGGTTATTTGAATTTTGAAAATGATAAATAAATACAAAGTTGTGATTCGCATGAAGTCAATTGCTCATTTACTTTGTCCTCATTGCCAGGTTCTGAAGCACATGAATCTTCTATAATATTATACAATGTATATTCGTTGATCATGGCTTCAAATTTTTTGAGGTAAACAAGGAAGAAAGTCATTGCAAGACAAAATTGGCTACTTACAGAATTTTAAAAGAGAGTTTAAAACCATAAGTTCGTTCACTTACGTGAAAGCAACTTTGTGACATTGCATCCAAGCATGTCAGTCAAGTCATTAGAAAATGAATTAGGCTATTGGATCTTTAAAACTAAGTTATTGATTTTGTACTTGGATGAATTAGACTATTGTAATTTTATTTTGGTATGAATTGTATTTTTATATTTTACAAGGATAATTTGGTGTATTTGTTCAAGAACTTATGTTATGTGAAATTATTATAAATTGTATTTTTATTAGTATGTTTTTATTACGATACTACCGGTAGTGGCGATTCCATGATTGAAGAGTCGGTTTGGCAAAACTTACATACTAAACTCGACGGTACGAGTGAATTTCATTAATAAACATAAAAAGATAATACAAAACAACATTATTTAAATCTAAAATTTAACCCTACTCTTAAATTCCTCAATTATCGATGCATAATCAATATTATTAGCAAACTCTCTTTCGATGTGGAGGATCATACAATCAGCAAGAAATTCATCAGTTATGGTGCTTCGAAGTCGATTCTTAATAATTCTCATACATAAGAAAACTCATTTTGTTGTTGCTGTAGAAATAGGAAGAGTCAACACCAACCGAATCAACCTGTCAAGGAAAATGTAGTTTTTTCCACCAATTGTTGACATAATTGAGGAAGAGTAGTGGTTTCCTTAAAGCAAGGAAGGCGATGTATATCATTTGGAAGGAAATCAGTAGGATAGAATTTCTCGGCAAGTTTATATATATGCTAAATATTGAATGACTTGAAGGAATTACGAGGATCCAATGATGAGCTAAGGGTAAAAAGTTCAACTGTTTGCTCCGGAAATCTATCATTTAACTCCCCCAACATGCAATCTATAACATCATTAAATACATCAACACGATAGGCATGCTCAATTGTAATAACATCTTTTTGTTGACAAGGACGACGTGTGCCCGTCATATAACGAGCACCCATATAAGGAACATCAACACCATGTAGTTCACAAAATGATACCACACTCATGAATAAATCATCCCAACCATGTTCCCTCATATCTTGAAGCTGGATTTTTGTGTTTTCAACATATATGTATAAGAGCCACTTAGGAGAGAGAATATATGGGAGGACCACTTGAGCAACATATATGTAGGGTGTGCTTTTAATTTTGGGTTGGGCTTATAAGTTATAATACATATAGGTTTTTTTATTTGAAAAATTTTAGGCTGGGCAGGCACCCAGCGTGCTCTGTGGGTAGCACCGCCTTTGACTACCGGCCTACAAAATCAATATGAACCAAATGTTAGGTTAACCGATCTGAAGTCTACCGAAGTCTTTGATTTGGTTAACGGAAGAGAAAATAGTCTACCAAAGTTTTTGATTTGATTAACATAAGAGCTATCTACCTTTCTGAGCCGATCTGTGCTCAAACCTAATCTTGTGTATCGTCATGGTTTTTTTTGTCTCCGGCGGCAACGGAGGTTGGTGTACCTACGTGGGCCTAAAGGGTTCTTTCATTCGCTTGGTTTGGGCTTTCTAGTTCTTTTAATTTTCTTCCCTTCGTTTTGATTGTTTGTTTGGGTTTTCTTTTGTTATTGTTGGTACTTTGTTTTGGTTGGCCCAGTCACTTGATCTCCCATGTTTTGTAATGAGCCCATACTCAATGAATCCTGCAACATTATTTTTCTGTTCTTTTTTGTTGAATAAAAGACTCTTCAACGATGAATTTTTCTTTTAATACAAGTGATTGGAAAAGGAAGTTTTACACACAGGGTGTCATGCGGTTTCGAACTTTTGTCCACATCGGTGGAGATAGAAGAACTCAACTAACTGAGCTAGTGACAGAGCCAATATTTCACATTTGAGGGGGCCCTCCACAAATTTTAAAAAATAATTTGAATATGAGCATTCAAGCTTGTTAATAAGTTAATATGACATGAACTACTCGTTTTTGTCCCACTTCATAATCTCATTTTATATTGATTAACTAATCTCATCATCTACATTATTATAGACTCAAAAGTTAATAATTTATATTCCAACGTAGAGAAGAAATACAAAAAAGGTTCATAAATCCCAATATTAAGGCGACCAACGTAGACATGAGAAAAGGGAGGGAAAAAAAATCATAAAGCTTAAGTTTTTTTTCAAAAAAAGAGAGATAAAGAAAGGTTAAATTTGTAACAGTTTTTAGTACAAATATCATAAACTAACCTAGATGATTTAAGAGAGATTAAAAAGTTTAATGGTTAATTTGTAGACAAAAAACTTAATATATATTATTTATTATAAGGTAAATATCCTAAAACTATTATAATATATCATAATAACATATGTTATATATAATATATAACTACAATAGGTAGAAGATGTAGGGGGGGTTTGGACCATACCGGTCCCTTAATGGCTCTGCCCCGGAACTGAGCTATACCCGACTGACTAATTTCAATGATGAAATTTAGTTGAAGCATCACTAATAGGACTTCATTAACTTGGGCTAATTTCATCTTAGTAAATTAAAAAGATATTTTGAATATTAGGAATTGATCATAAATACTTTGTTATGTTTGCTAGTCATCATCAAATTAAATATGAAGAGGTTTTGCTATGTACTGGCTGTTTGGTTGGGAGTGACATCCTTAACCAAATAATTTACTTTGTGCTAGTCGAAACGGACAAACAAAAATTAAAATCCACATATATATATATATAGTTTTTTTCTCGTACGTCATTGTAAACGAATAAGAAAGCAGAGAGAGGTAATGTGAGAAACTTTATATATTTTATATGGTGAAGTAGGTAAGGACTAATGGTGCCATTAATTTATGCCCAATTCCAATTCACTCGCAACCAATTTGTAGTGGAACAGGTAAAATTAGATTTTAAGTTAGAACAACACATATAGCTAGCTGGTTAATTAAATGGTGTCCTCCCAATTTTAATATATTAATTGAGTATGGTTGAGCTTGATTATTTACCACAATCATTCAGAAGAGTGTTGGAATTAGTTGGGTTTTCGTTTTCAATCCTGGACAGATTTTTCTAATCTCGGAAAAGTGACAAGGATTTTTGTGTTGGTTGCTCATCTTCTCAACTAGTCTACAGAAGTCTGAGGTTTATTAAACTATGTGTGTCTGCGACATTCTATCATAGCTCATGGGACAACAACTCTTAGGTGCAAGTAATTAATTAAAGGAAATATATATCCAAGACTAATGTAGGACACTTGGATTATGACAATCCACCACGTGTCATTACTCCACGTCTTCATAGGCCCACTTAATTGAGATTAGCTGAATACCTCTCATTGCTAATTATGCGTAGACTCTAGTTAGGTGCCTAATAATGGTTTGTCAAATTATTGCTAATTTACTTTAGTTCCCAAACTATCATTGCTAATTTACTTCAGGTTTGTCAAATAACGGTGTTTAATAGACATATGTTATTTTTCAAGGCATATCCATATTATGCCTTGAATGCACACGAAATACAAGCATTATGTTATTCCAGCTCGGTTTGATATGAAGAAATTATTGGCACTCGTATTGTCTAATTAAGCAAGAAAAAGGTGGGTTCAAAACTTCAAAATATGAGGTATAAAAGGAAGGGAATGGGATATTTTGCTCTATATATATATAGTTTAAATGGCTAGTATTAAGAATTTGAGTTTTCATGACAAAGAAACTTCTTTTGTTTTTTTTTTCAGCACTGACAAAGAGAAAAACAAAAACAAAGAAATTACAAAAAGTGGCCCAAATGAAATGATAGCGAAAAATAAATAAGTATCACTGTCCAGCACATGCAGGGCCTTCTTCTAGTCGAATGAATTTGCATGCACATTATCTACTATATTCTCTTCTGATTCTGAGTCTGAATATCTGATAGATATTGTTTGGGCCTTCCATTCCATTTTAATTCATTAGATTTTTTTTTTTCATATGTTTTTAATTTATTGTTTAGACTCTTTTAGCTAAGAGCAACTCCACCCGTTGGGGTTGCCATGGCAAGGGGAGGGAGGAGGGTGAAATTTACTATTCAAGTGAATAGTGGCTGCCTTCTGAAATAAGAATGTGCATTTAAGCACAAAAAGCTATTCTTATTCACTTTTATTTTAATTTTATTTTTTTACATGAGATTAATTTTAGTATGCAATTAATAATAATAAAATTGATAGGTATGCATTAAAAAATATTTACGAATTTTTGGATTTTTCATATTTTTTAAATATTTTTATGTCGACGTCGTGAAAATATCGCCGTCGTCGCGCTGGTAAAGCGAGGCTGCGTAGTGGCGTCGCGTGGGCCACTGCCTGCCCTGGCAACAAAGTGCCGCTGGAACAACATTTTGGGCTCAAGCCCGTGGGACCCATCCCCCTGCCTGGGCTGCACCGGTGGACTTGCTCTAAGACAAATGCATGGGGTCCTTCTAATCAAGGAGGGACAAATTAATGTTTATGTTAAGTAAATGATCTAGTTGTAGTGGTTTGGAGTAATTGCTATTTTAAGGCAAAGTTCTGAGTTCGAGTTCTAAAATTCGTGGTGTGCGTGAATTTAATATATTATTGTCTCTCTTAATAAAAATCCTTAAAAAATAAATATTTGCTGAGCTTTTTCTTCCACATGGGCTGTCTCTCTACATACATGCTGCATTATTCTTCTTCTTCTTTTTCGGGTCAAGGGTAAAGAGGTCCCCATACCATACTCTTCGTTTTGCAGCTTTTGTTTTGCCTCACTCTTGGAGAGGGCCTCGAAGCAGCTGACTTTATATAATACTTTTATAAAAGCTTGCATAGCCGCATGCCACAATAAGCTGCTTTTCATATATATTTTCTTCTGATATATAAATACATATAATATAGCTTCTCTGTATATAAATATAATACACCAGTCACACAACTAGGGGCTCCATCAAACCCTAGCTCATGTGATGGTGAAGTTTAGGGTCAAGGTTGAACTAAACATCATTTTCATAACCAAATAATAATAATTGGACGGTTTTAAACGAAGACTAATTAAGAGAGCTAATGAAAGGTCAAATCTAGAGACCTAATGGATTTGTGATATTCGACTTTATAATATCAAAAATCAAGTGATAACAAGACAAGTAACAAGGGCTAATAAGGGTTCATTATGCATAAGTAAACTTTTCATGTTTGCCTCTGATTGCTCGATGCAAAGTGTTATGACACATATTTCTCACATTTGACGAAATTATTGTATGTTATAATTTATTAATGAATAAAGTACTCTTAATCAATCTTATAAAAGTCATATGTATTATTTATTTATTAATAAATTCTTATGGTACGTCAAATTGATCCATCAACCAGCATAAATGGAACGGGGATATCACTGTTTTTCTTATCGCTTGGCCGTCGTTTCTGGCGATGGAAAAGTTATTACGTGGCATCACAGGGATTGACGGACGATAATAAAATAGTCTTTATCCCCATTTAAATGGAAGTGTTTCTCATCAACCAGAGATGTTTTCCTTTTTCACTTTTTAGTTTTCAGTCCAATATTATGAACATGTTATTTCATTAACGTTAAATTTTTAATTTTGGTTTAACGTGGACGGCGGAAAGTTTTGGAGTTTTACTTTGGAAGTCAAGGGTCATGTGCGCCACCGAATTTACAGCGACCATTATTTCAATGCTTTAGTCGCGGTTGCCACGCAAATTATGTACAGTGTCAAGGGTAAATCAGTCATTTAGACACCCCCGGGTAACCACTCGTTCGCGTTAGCGCGGTAGTTTTATTCAAAGGCCAGTAATGATTTTCAGAGCAGCTGTGAAAGCAACTAACAATTAACAAAGAAGTCGACGCCACAACCACTCCTCGTAGAATACAGCCCCATCTTCCTCAGGCCTCGCAGAGATTGAGCGAAAGCAATCATTTTTTCGAAGCTCCGAGTTTTCCAACAATGGCGGTCTCGGATTTCATGAGGTGAGAGAATTTTTAACATTTTCGCTTTCGAATTTTGAGAATGCAAATCGATTTCTGATGTGCTCAATGTGATTTCACTGGAGTTTGTGATTATTTTGTTTTCAATTTTGATGGTGGTCTCTGATTGATGCAATTTGGGACTTGCTTTAAGTGTGTGTAGTTAATTTCTCTGACAGCGTTCTCACTTAAATTTTGGAAATCTCCAAATTTAGTTTTAGAAATATCCAAAATTGGATTTTTTTTCCTTTGGCGCAAATCTGTTGGCATTCTGTGGCGATTTTTTTAGAATATGATAGATTTTTTGATATAGATATGATCGTTCTATTTTTGGGAAATGTGGTTGAAGTGCTATTTGGATTTGGCTGTACAGAGTTAAATTTAGAAACATGGAAGCATCCAAAACCCAAGAGTTTCGTCAGAAAATCAAATCCCGTTCACAATTTCAGACCATCATCTTTAACTCTCTTTCTCTCTCTCTCTCTCCATCTCTCCCTTTTGCAGTTAGAGAAGAATCTTCTTGAGGTCACAAACATTCCTGAAAACTACTGTGAATTATCAACCCAAGGTTAAATAAAAGCTCTGTTTTTTTTTTCTCTGGTGTTCTCTTTGTTTATTTGAAAATCTTTTTTTTTAGTCAAAATGGGGCTCTATTAGAATAAGACTTTTGACAGCCTGGGTTCGGCTACCACCTTACAAAAATCCAAGATTTCCATTATAATAAAGAGGCCACCGTTTGTTTGTGTACTGGTTTTCGCATTTCTGAATTAAAAAGGTGATTAAAGAAATCCAGTTTCATGGTCGAGACAAAACACTGAGCAAAAAATGTGGGTGAATCGACACTGACAAATGATTGGTCTGTTGATGCAGCTGATGATTGTTGGTGTATAGCTTGGGTGGCCATTATGGTCTGTACAAACCCAGCAACACATTTGCTTTATTGAGCGTTTGGGAACATAAAGCATTAACCGAATAGAAAGAAAAGGTTCATGGGAGCTGAACAAAAGAGCCAATGGTTGATGGTCCATGGTTGAATGTGTTGGACTGTTGATATATAGTCTCGTTATCAGTCTTGCCTGGAAGAAGATAGGATAAGGGTGAAAGATGGTGGCCATTGGTGGCGAGGAGTCAATGCAAGAGCCAGGTGGCCACGGGGACAGAATATTTGTTTCAGTCCGGCTGAGGCCTTTGAGCGAGAAGGAGACAGCAAGAAACGATGTGTCGGATTGGGAATGCATTAATGACAGCACTATCATATACAGGAACAACCTTTCAGTTTCTGAGCGCTCCATGTACCCAACTGCCTACACATTTGGTAAGGAAGTGCTTACTCCAGTTTTGTAAAATTAGATTTTCTTTGGTTAATGCATTCCAGTTTTCTGTCTGAATTCATCAAATAATGTGGACTTTGAGATTTAGATGACATGACCGTTATGAAGCATTAGACCCAAGTGGACCGCGTTATACCGGTTTGTGAAGCATTTTGCTTTCCATCTCCACGAGTTGCCGAAATCTTTGCGATTTCAATACTCTAATTTCTTTTTGAATTACGCGTCTCTAAATATTCCGACTTCCTTTGCCCTCCTTCTTTTGATACTATTTTAAGTAAAACTGGCCATATTAATACTCATAACTCTTTCAAAATATTTATTGGATATATATATATATATATATCTGAGAGTTTGTTGGTAAAGCATTTTGCATAGCCCATATTGTTACTATTGTGTCTCATGGATTTAATTTTCAAATGTGCTTACTCCTTTAATCTGTATTCTTTTCCCTTTCTTGGTATCAGACAGAGTATTTGGGACTGATTGCTCCACAACGCGGGTGTATGAAGAAGGAGCCAAGAAAGTTGCTCTTTCAGTTGTCAGCGGCATAAACTGTAAGTAGAGTATAATTTATTTTCCCTTCTTTTTCATTATTCTTATTTGGTAATTTTTCTTTGAACTGATCAATATCTATCCATCCTTTCAGCAAGTATTTTTGCATATGGACAAACAAGCAGTGGAAAGACGTACACCATGAGTGGAATTACTGAGTACACTGTTACTGATATATATGACTACATAGAGAAGGTATTTTCAGATAATGATAATTATTATTTTTTGGTTTCTACATTTCATTATGTTTCTTGGTTCTCTAACTTTGATTAAATAATGTGTATTATATGTAGCACAAGGAGAGAGAATTCCATTTAAAGTTTTCTGCTATGGAGATCTACAATGAATCTGTTAGGGACCTCCTCAGTGCAGATACCACTCCACTTAGACTTCTGGATGATCCAGAGGTAAATATCATTTTTGGTATGCTTGAGAACTTCTACATGTAAGTTTCTTGTACTAATTGTTAGGCTTTTTATAGAGAGGAACAATTGTTGAGAAACTTACAGAGGAAACTCTGAGGGACTGGGATCATTTCAAAGAACTTCTATCTGTCTGTGACGGTAAGGATGCTTTAAGCTATTATTTGATTAACATATGACTGTGGATGCAAATTTAAACAATGTCTTAATGCATTTTCACAGCTCAAAGACAGATAGGGGAAACAGCCCTAAATGAAGCAAGCTCCAGATCTCATCAGATTCTCAGATTGGTATGACCAGTTGTTTTTGCTAACAAACTGCAATTGTAAATGTCACATTGTTTTTTGCTTGGCTAAGCAATGTTTGTTTGCTTACCAATTATGCTAAATTACCCTGGTCATTATGTTGTGGTTTTATCAGGTAATAGAAAGTTCAGCACGTGAGTTTCTTGGCTATGACAAATCAAGCTCCCTTACAGCTGTTGTGGTAAGTACATAATGTTCAGAGGGAGAGTATGAGTTAAAAAAAACCATCGAAGGGATAACGGATAACAACAGAATGATACAATTCCTTTTGGTACAGAACTTTGTCGATCTTGCCGGAAGTGAGCGTGCATCCCAGACTCTATCAGCTGGCACAAGGTTGAAAGAGGGTTGCCACATAAATCGCAGTCTACTAACTCTGGGCACTGTTGTTCGCAAGCTCAGGTCATTGTTATGTTGTGTCTTCACTTTTTATTTCCCTTCATTCTTTCTGTTAGTCTTTGTGCAATTGAGCTTCTAGCATAACACGAATTGTCATATCTGATACTAATTTGTGCAATACTCATGCAGCAAAGGAAGAAATGGGCATGTTCCTTACCGAGATTCGAAGCTAACCCGCATTCTGCAGTCCTCCTTGGGAGGAAATGCTAGAACTGCCATCATTTGTACCATGAGTCCTGCACATAGCCATGTTGAACAATCAAGAAATACCCTCTTGTTTGCAAGTTGTGCTAAAGAAGTGACAACAAATGCACAGGTTAATGTAGTCATGTCGGATAAAGCATTGGTGAAGCATTTGCAAAGAGAATTGACTAGATTAGAGAATGAGTTCAGAGGTTCAGGACCAAAAACTGTTCCAGCTGATTCTTCAACATTACTAAGAGAAAAGGACCATCAAATTGAAAAGGTAACTAATAGGCTTCTAGTATAGAAGTTTGGCATCTACAAATCCTCAAAATTACATTTGTGACCAGTATTCATTTACCTTGCATGGAAAGATGTCATGTCATTCTCTAAAAAATATGTTATTCTCTTCACTCAATTCTTTATTTTATTTTTCTACATATTGGTTTTAACTTAAGTGAATATCCAAAACTGGGCAAGAAGCACAAAACAGAGGCCAGCAGATTTGCTGACCTCTTAAAAGATCACCAAAGAATTTAAAAGAGAGGATAAAAATATAAATTCCGATAATGGAAAGCAGGAATTTGCTCTTTAATATGTATTGACCTTCAAATATTTTCTTTCTGGTCTTTGCACAATTTTATCAAGCAGGTTTCTCCATGTTAATTACTTATAATTCTGTCTCATAATTCTCGAGTCGTCTCAAGTGGCAATCTCTGAAAATTTTCATTGTGCTTACCTTGGAAATTTCTTTTCTTTGTTTTTTCTTTCTCCTCCATGGTTCTCGTATGTAAGAGGACAGAGTACAATTTTTCCTGTTCATGTTTCATGCAGCATCCTTTTCTTGTCTAAAAAACCTTATGGTTTTGTTCATTCATTGTGTAGCTCAAGAAAGAGGTATCCGAGCTGACTCAGCAGCGAGACCTTGCTCAGTCTCAGGTTAAGGATCTGGTGCGAGTTCTTGGAGATGATAAACCATCAGCAGTATGTGTACTAACATAAATTGAAGAATCCAGTTTCACTTCAATGTCCCCTGCCTGTCCTAAGTTCAATTTCTTTTCATGTTACTGTAGGAGGATCTGGATCGTTATTACCCCAAATTGCGAGTGCGAAATGCATGGGACATTGAAATTCAAACATCAGGGGCACCTGTTCAACCTGTTTCTCACGGCCGAGCCAACAGTGTTAGATCTTTTGGCACATCTCAGTATTCAGATGGAGACAGTAGGAGTAGTTCTGATGAGACTTTATTCCAACTTCCTGACTTGGAAGAGAGTTTCCTGCACACTGCCTCCTCTCGGCAGTTGTCAGTTGGCGGCAATCTGCATCAGGAGGAGAGCAAAGAACGATCTGATGGAAATTCGGAGGATCTTTGCAAGGAAGTACGCTGCATTGAAATGGAAGAGTCAGGCACAAACAGATATATAGTATCAAATATATCAGATTCAAGCGCAAGCAGATACCAAAATTCAAATATGTCGTCTCCGATAGCAAACACAGCTACCTCAGGATTGACAATGGTTGAGAATGGAGATGGCACAAATCAAGAATTGGAGTCAGCCCTATTGAACCAAAAAGGTTTTATAATTCCATCTTCCCAGCAGACATCTCAGTGGCTGTCAGAGAAGGATATGTTTAGCCCCTCATTCTTGAAGTTAAGGAGGACTAGAAGTTGTAGAGCACGTCTTACGAACAGTTCGTCTTCATGTTGGTTTGATATGATGGCAGAGAAGAATGAGAGCACACCTCCTCCGATTGATTTTGAGAAAAGTTTTACAGGAAGGCCTGAGGGTGTCCTAAAGAAACTTCCTTCATTGAACTATGGAGGTGAGAATGAGAGGCTATCAAGAAATGCCTCTCAGGCTTCTGCAAGAAGTGCTACTGTTGACGAGTGTAAAGCACAAAATACCACATTCACAACTGATGACAAGAGTACTGAATGCAGTACTTTAGCTGAAGGAACAAAGGAAATGACTGATACCCAATGCAATACTCAACTTGCAGATTGCACGGTGAGTTTTTATTTTGTCATCACTTCTTTAGAATAGGCCAGTCGTCTTATAGGTGCATTGATGAAGAGAAGAAAAGGGCCACTAGTAAGATGGACATCCAGTTGAAAGAAGTAAAAAGGGAGGCCCTTCACTTTGTTTCACACTGTTAAAACTAAACTGAAAATTATGCAATATCTTCTTTATGCACAATTCTAGCAGGAATTATAGGGGTATTAGTAAGATGTACAACCAATTAATCCTTTTTCTTCAAATGTAGCCGTTGAGACATAAAGAAGAGAAGTTGTAGAAACTAATTATATTTCTAACAAAGATTTTCTCGTATGACAGGTACCAGAGACGGATTTAAAGCCCGTACCATCTGCAAGGGATGTAAAAGATGTTGGTTTGGACCCTATTCATAGTGATGAGGAAGGCCCTTCAATGTGGCCTTCAGAATTCAACAGGCTCCAAAGAGAGATCATTGAACTTTGGGATGCCTGCAACGTGTCATTGGTTCACAGGACGTACTTCTTCCTCCTATTTAAAGGTGATCCGAGTGATTCTATTTACATGGAGGTTGAGCACAGGAGATTGTCCTTCCTCAAAGACACATTTGCTCGGGGCAATCAAACTTTGGAAGATGGTCAAACTATAACACCCGCTTCAAGGTATTTTACCACATCTGATCTAGATTAGAAGGCTGCAGATTTACTTGGTTATCTTGTATGTGCATTGTCTGAACTCAAACATGTTTCATTCTATAAATAGCTTGAAGGCCTTGTCTAGTGAGAGACACATGCTGACCAAGCAAATGCGGAGGCGGCTCTCTGCAGACGAAAGAAATAACCTCTACCTAAAGTGGGGTATTGGGCTACATTCAAAGAATAGGAGGCTGCAATTGGCAAACCTCCTGTGGAGTAACACAAAGAACATGGACCATATCATGGATAGTGCCACCATTGTTGCAAAGCTTGTGAGCACAGTAGAGCCTGAGGAAGCATTCAAGGAGATGTTTGGACTCAGATTTGCACCCCGAGACGCGAGGCCGAAATCTCATTTCTGGACAGAGAGTTTCAAGAGTCTTGTGTAAGAGCTTGTGGGATCACCATGTTAGAAGTATCATTTTGTTCAATTTCATTCACCTATAGAATAATGATTCCTTGACAAATATCTCATTTGATATTCTCTCTTCTGATTGTACTTTAGGTTTTTATTTTTTTGATCAGCTGTTCTGATTGTATAATTTTTATCCCCCAGTTAAAGTTCTGATTGTAATTGACTGCAAGAAAGAATGTAAATTTGCTCAGGCTAGGCTTCCCTAGTTTATTGTAAAGGAATTAGTACCTTACCGATAATCAAGTTGAGAGATGTAATGTAACTATATAAAGAGTGTAATATACGATTTCTTTTTTCTTCGTTTTACCAATTCAATGTTGATTCTTTCGCTTCTGTCTTTGTAGCATGAACATTACATATTGTATTCACACCACACCAGCTACTCTTTACCATTTTCAAATGCTATTTATTTGTTCCTCTTCTATAACAAGATGGCAAACACAATCTGTGCCTGCTTCTTTCTGCTGTCAGTTATGAGTTAATATTTGACTTTCATACTTAAAAACTGTATTTGAAAGTTGAACTTACAAAATTTGGACCCCAATTTTTATTTTTATTTTGGGTGAAATGGGAGGGATTAATCCCTAAACACACAAAAACTAAATGACATAAATAATACGAGTTCTAAATCATCATCAAAAGTAGCCGCAACCCATCTAGGAATCTCATCAAACACAAAGTCGGACCCCAAATTTTGAATTACAAGAAAATTGATCTAAATTTTGCAATTACTGGCATTCATTGTGTCCTTCAATATAATCACAGAAAAGGCAAAGTCTGTACTGTCAAATCTTCCCACTGACTCGACATTAATTATTTTCATTCTGATGATGCCTTGGATTGGATTGGGTTGTTGGGCTGGGTCAGGCATCGATTCAGGACACTTTTATGACAGCCCTACATGCCCAATATGTAGTCTCTTTTGCATTCAACTAGCTTTAATATTAACCCAGCTCGGCAAACCAAGGATCCCAGTGGATTTTGATAATTAACAACTGAGAGGAAAAGAAAGAAAAAAACACATTATCGTGGGTCTACCACAGAATTGACACCATTTCTCTTAATGAAAACAACAAGAAAGTTTACATGATAAAAATATGATGTCATTGAAGCTAATTATTTCTCTAATAGAAAGGGACCCTTCATAGTTGGCATAATGTGTGGGTGTGGCCATTTAAAGTTGTAAGTTCAGAGCTCAAATAACATCAAATAGTTCAAATCTGTCAATCCATTTTTAGGACTCGATGCCTATTATATCACCATGGTGCACCTCCCTTAGCAAAAGGTGAGATTTTGACAAGTTGATGGACATTTTGATCGAGGAAGAGAATCCAATCCAGGATGAAATGCTTTTACTGGTAATTATATGTCTACTGGATACCTGTTTGCCGGATCAACTGATGGACTGAAAGTGTCAGTGAATCACGAGACAAATATGACCGAAATTGCATTCGATATAATACGTCAAAATCTAGTAAAAAATGTGGGGGTTCAAACTACAACTCACCATGTTATCTTAGCATATTTCACGTTCATTATTAGAAGTTGTCGTATTATGTTAGGTGTATCTCTCTTTCATTATTAGAACTTGTCGTATTATGTTAAAGACGCATATCATGTTTATTATTAGAAATTGTCGTATTATGTTGGATATATGTCATATGAAGTTGTCATATTATGTTGGACGTATCTCTTGTTCATTATTAGAAGTTGTCGTATTATGTTAAAGACAGATCTCACATTTTTATTAGAACTCTCACACTTTTTTTTTTAACTTGTCCTATTGTATTGGACGTAAACTCGAAGAATGAACCAATTAAGCTTCCTACATTAGTGCCAATTGCATATCCTAGACTAGATACTTTTAAGATCATTCAAAAAGTGCTGCCAACTATAGCTGATTTTGTGGGTGGTCCATTCAGCCGATTGACCTTCTACTTTGCTCAAATGAGCTTCAACCTTTATGTACTTTCAACTATCACTCCAAGCCAACCAAAACCAAGGCAAATAAAATAAGATACATTGATAAACCCACTTCACTAATCTCTTTTACAATTCACCTTGACGTTGGGTCTCTTGACCATTCAATCCAAGAACATGCTTCAAAAGAGAACCCTATTGCCAGTCACAAAGGTGGAGTTTTCCTTGCTAAAAAGCTACAAGTTACTAGGGTGGGGTTGAAAGGGTAAAAGCAAAGAGGGAAAAATTGTCAAACAAAGGGGGAAAAGCATAAAGGGTCTTAGCCAACTAACTCAAAACCCTAGCCCCAAATCAATGGTAGGGACATTTAAGTTTTAATTGGACCCACATTTAAATTTATCATACTATATTTTTCCACATACCCCAAAATAAAATAAGCAACAAAGGGCAAAGAAACAATATACATTAACACACAAGGGCCCAATGATTAAACTAACATCATGTCATATGAGGTTGAAAAGTGATACCCCATCCCCCACCAAACCACACCTCACCAAACCTCTTATTCAAAGTGCTTATTCAAAAAGTGCTTTTAATAAGAGCAGACCCATAGCCACCCCCCTTCAAAATTTCAATCTCAACATCAACACTCTCTCACTCTCACACTCTGACCAAAAGATACTTGCACTGACCCAACATATGGCGACACCTCTCTCTGCTAATTTACGCACCCGCTGCGCACTCCCTTATCCTCAACCCATCCCTCTCATGAACTAAAATACGAAACCGAAACCCGTTTCATTTATTGCCGCAAAAAAAAAAAAAAAGGCCACTTTATGGCCGGGGCTGCGCTTCTCTTCTTCCTCGTGGTGCTATGCGCACCCCCCTTCTTATCCTGCGCCCAGCGCAGCGTCGAAACTCTAGCCGAGATCGAGGCGTTGACGTCCTTCAAGCTCAACCTCCACGATCCACTTGGCGCATTAAACGGCTGGGATTCAATCACGCCGTCGGCTCCTTGCGACTGGCGCGGAGTCGATTGTACTGATAACCGAGTCACCGAGCTCCGCTTGCCTAGTCTCGAACTCGGTGGCCGACTCAGCGACCGCCTTGGTAACCTGCGTATGTTGCGCAAGCTGAGCCTCCGGTCCAACTCCTTCAACGGCACCGTTCCGTCGTCGCTTTCCCAATGTACGCTCCTACGCTCCGTCTTCTTGCAGAACAACTCTCTCTCCGGCAAGCTGCCGGCGGAGATCGGAAACCTGAGTAATCTCCAGATTTTCAACGTGGCCAGTAACCACCTCTCCGGCGAAATCTCGGGCGAGCTGCCTCCGAGGCTCAAGTACCTCGATCTCTCCTCAAACTCATTCTCCGGCGAGATTCCGAAGAGCATCGTCAACCTGACTGGCCTTCAGCTCATCAACCTCTCGTACAACCAGTTCTCCGGTCAGGTTCCGGCGAGCTTTGGCGAGCTCCAAGAGCTCGAGTTCCTCTGGCTCGACTACAACCTCTTATCAGGACCACTGCCTTCGGCGCTCGCCAATTGCTTGGCGCTCGTGCATTTGAGCGTTGAAGGCAATGCGCTCGGCGGCGTAATACCGGCGGCGATCGGAGCTCTACCGAAGCTTCAAGTCCTCTCGCTTTCACAGAATACTCTCTCTGGTACGGTCCCGTACTCAATGTTCTGCAACGTTTCGGTTTTTACGCCGTCGCTTCGAATCGTCCAGCTAGGGTTTAATGCGTTCACGGATATCGTGAAGCCCGAGACAGCGAGTTGTTTTAGTGCTCTGCAAGTTTTGGATCTTCAACACAATCAGATTGGCGGCGATTTTCCTTGGTGGTTAACACAGGTATCAAATTTGACAATTCTTGATGTTTCTAGTAACTCATTTTCGGGTGTGGTGCCGCCAGAGATTGGAAACTTAACCAGATTAGAGGAGCTTAAAATGGCTAATAATTCATTTAGCGGTCCGATTCCTGCAGAGATTAAGCAATGTAGCTTACTGCGCGTGCTTGATCTCCAAGGGAATCGATTTTCGGGTGAAATTCCTCTGTTTTTGGGTGATTTGAGAGGTTTGAAGGTGCTGTCTCTGGGGGAAAATCAGTTCTTGGGTTCAATTCCTGCAAATTTTCCCAATCTTTTGGGGCTGGAGACTTTGAGCTTGAGAGGGAACCAGTTGACTGGAACTTTGCCTGAGGAGGTGCTTATGGGGTTGGGCAATTTGACCACATTGGACCTCAGTGGGAACAAGTTTTCTGGTGAAGTTGGCATCACTATTGGGAATTTGAGTCAGCTAATGGTTCTGAATCTAAGTGGTAATGGCTTTTCTGGGAGGGTTCCTAGCAGCTTGGCCAGTCTTTTCAGGCTTACAACTATTGATTTGAGCAAACAGAACTTCTCTGGTGAGCTACCTTTTGAGCTTTCTGGGTTACCCAATTTGCAAGTTATTGCATTGCAAGAGAACAGTTTGTCTGGAGATGTTCCTGAGGGTTTTAGTAGTTTGATGGGCCTGCATTATTTGAACCTCAGTTCCAACGCATTTTCTGGTCATATTCCGGAGAATTATGGTTTTCTACGGTCATTGGTTGTTCTGTCATTGGCTAACAATCACATTTCGGGTGTGATTCCACCAGAGCTTGGAAACTGCTCCGATCTTCAAGTTGTAGAGCTGCAATCAAACTCTTTGACAGGCAACATTCCAGCCGATCTTTCTCGCCTCTCATTGTTAAAGGAGCTTGATTTGGGAAACAACAACTTAACAGATGAAATCCCAGAAGAAATTTCCAAATGTTCATCACTAACTGCTTTGTTACTGGAGTCCAATCATCTTTCAGGTGGCATACCAGTCTCATTGTCCGAGCTGTCAAACCTAACTACTCTGGATCTCTCCAACAACAACTTGAGTGGGGAAATTCCTGGCAATCTTACATTAATTCCTGGCCTTGTGAACTTCAATGTCTCGATGAATAACCTCGATGGTAAGATTCCAGAATTGCTTGGTTCTCGGATCAACAATCCATCAGCATTTGGAGGAAATAAAAACCTATGCGGGCGGCCATTGGATCGGAAATGTGAGGATGTAGGCTCCAAGAGTGACAACAAGAAGAGGCTGATTATAATGATTGTTATTATTGCAAGTGGAGCTTGCCTATTAGCTCTGTGTTGCTGCTTCTACATCTTCAGCCTCTTTAGGTGGCGCAAAAAGCTCAAACAAAGGGCATCCGGAGAGAAGAACAGGAGTCCAGCAAGGGCAAGCTCAGGGGCAAGTGGGGGCCGTGGAAGCTCTGATAGTGGAGGGCCAAAGCTTGTTATGTTCAACAACAAAATCACACTGGCAGAGACAATTGAAGCCACCAGACAATTCGACGAAGAAAATGTGCTCAGCAGAACAAGATATGGGTTGGTCTTCAAGGCTTGTTACGCTGATGGTATGGTGTTATCGGTCCGCCGTTTCCCAGATGGAGCACTCAATGAAAACTTGTTCAGAAAAGAAGCTGAAGCACTGGGCAGAGTGAAGCACCGGAACTTAACAGTTCTTCGAGGCTACTACGCCGGGCCACCAGACATGAGGCTTCTTGTCTATGACTACATGCCCAACGGAAACCTCGCTACCCTTTTGCAAGAAGCATCACACCAAGATGGCCATGTCCTCAATTGGCCAATGCGCCACCTCATTGCACTTGGAATTGCTCGTGGCTTGGCCTTCTTACACAGTTCCGCAGTGGTTCACGGCGATGTGAAGCCCCAAAGCGTGCTATTCGACGCCGATTTCGAAGCCCATCTGTCCGATTTCGGGCTAGACAAACTCACATTGGCAACCCCAGCTGAGGCCTCAAGCTCAACCACAGTTGGGACATTAGGTTATGTGTCTCCAGAAGCAGTTCTAACAGGAGCAGTCACAAAAGAATCAGATGTTTACAGCTATGGGATCGTTTTGCTTGAGCTCTTGACAGGGAAGAGGCCGGTGATGTTTACCCAAGACGAAGACATAGTGAAATGGGTGAAGAAGCAGCTCCAAAAAGGCCAAATCACAGAGTTGCTGGAGCCGGGTTTGCTTGAGCTTGACCCTGAGTCAACGGAGTGGGAAGAGTTCTTGCTGGGAGTGAAAGTTGGGTTGCTCTGCACAGCACCGGACCCGCTTGACCGACCCACCATGTCCGATATCGTTTTCATGCTCGAAGGCTGCCGGGTCGGACCCGATATCCCCTCCTCCGCTGACCGGACGTCTCAACCGTCTCCGGCGTAATCAGAAGCCCAACAAACTTTGACCTTTTCTTTTTTCTTTTTTTAATTTCTTTAATTTTTTTAAAATGTTTCCTTAACTGTAGTCTACTGTCTACCCTAGCTGAAGTTTTGGACTTTTTTTCTTGTTCGGCTTGTCTATTTTACGCTTTTGCCCTTTTAGCACGCTCTTCTATGCCGGCCGAACCGGTAAAATCCAACATTTTCAGTCAACGAAATGGTTAATTAATTAAAAAGCCAAAAGAACAGTGAAAAAGACAGGGCCCACCGTTTTGTTTCCCGCCCAACACCAAAGCGACGAAGTAGTGTTTATTTGGTTTCGGGCAGGGCTCGTGAAAATGTAGCCGTTAAGGTTGCGGGGTCTGAGGTGCATAGTATACACCCTGGCATTGGGTTTTGTGAACACAGTAGAGCACAGATTCAACGTGATTTCGATCTGTTGGGCTGCCACGTGGGTTAATCTGCTGGCGTTTGTTTGTTTCATGGCAGTGGACTGGAGTGGAGGAGGGTGCAGACAAGGACGTTGAGTTCAGGTCCCACTGGATCAGCACTCAATAACTCGTTCCAGTTCTTGGAACTTTTTGTGGGTCGTGACTCGTGAGTGAGTCGTGACTATTTTGGATTGAATTGAATGGTAGTGTGTCTCATTCGTCATCTAATCAAACTTGAAATTTGGCTTCAAATTTTTATTTTATTTGGTTAAATGAGATAAAATGAAAATATTTTTGTAATATTAGAGGCACAGCACAAGAGAAGGGACAAGAAGCAGAAGATTCGCGTTGGAATAGCCGCCAAACAAATAAATAAAATAACTAAATGCTAAATAGAAGAGGTTGGGTGGGTGTGGAAATAAAATATATGTTGAGCGGCACTGGGAACTGGGCAAAACGCAGTGGCCGTTAAGCTATGGATCTTCCTCTTTTGAATGTGTCTCCTTTTTTATTTATTTTTGTTTCCTTGGTTTACAACACAGCACGATAAGTTGTTTAATAAATATTTTCTGGAACGTTGGTCAATGGAAATATGCTATGTCAGGGTGAAGGACTGAGGCCTACCAAACTTTCAAAACTATGGCAGGCTAGACCAACACGGTTTTTTGTTTTGTTTTGGTCGAACTAGACCAACACGGTTGGTCCTACAAGTTATGCTTATACTGTTCAACTTTGGATATTTGAGAAAGGAACCCTGCAGCAGATGGCTTAAGAGAGAGCCCAAACAAGAGATAGTTGGGTCTGGGTCCAATTAGCTTCAGGTCCCGACCCAAAACAGATTCGAACCTTTGTTTTGATTTAAACGAAGAAGAAAAAAACTTGAAGTTTGTTTTTCCATTCCGAGTCATGGTGAATAATACTAGAAAGCTCCAAACCAAACACATCAAACTTGAGATAATTAGTTGTTGGAGTAGAAATTCTTATAATAAGAATATCTTTTACAAGTTCTCGGCTTTACTCTTCACGTAGGATGGGTAAAATCTCCAAGCGACGCTCCTTCGAAATCGAACGGAAGAGGCTACGGTACATGCAAAAGGTACTCCAACACTCAAGTCAGTTTTTGTATGTATCTGAGTGCACCAGTTAATTTGAAATTACATACCTTCATTTGGTTGTGAAACTTCACCTTTATACTTGATGACAGCCTTGGGATGCAAGCTCCACTTTGCATGTCATATGCCCACTTTCGTCATTTTTCGGTTAATGAGAGTTGTGCATGATCAACCCTCAACTATGTTCATGTTGTCCAGCAATTCATGCAGATTGGGGAGTGCGAGTGTTTGAATATACCCATAAATCCACGTTGGCCCGCTTGTGTATGAGTCCATATGCAGGTGGTGCACATGTGAACTCACGTTGAGTGATGAACATCTAAACCCGTGTTGGGTGGTGCACATCCGAACTCGCGTTGGGCTTATGCCCATGCGAACCTGCATTGGGCCAATGCACATTTAAACCCGCATTGGGTTGTGCCTAAATCCAATCTCGTGACATGGCGGATCAGTAGCGAATTATTTTGCTCCACATTAGCCATGGCCGCAATCAAGCTAGATTTGCTAGTGCTAGGAGGAGGACCATACAACAAGTAGCCTCTTTTCCAAACCTCCTCACAAACCTATCCTAATCCTCTACAATCTGACAATCATATTCTTAACCTTTGCTTTGGCCTCAGCGAACACATGGGACAGGTAGGAGTCCATCACTTTGTCTTTGTGTTTCATGCGGAACGTTAGCACAAACTAACTCTTTTGGGTTGTTCAGGGACGGTGGCCCGTTGCAGTCCTTAGTTTAAACTTATCGAAGGAAGGCGTCAATGATTTCGTGGCCTTCTTCTTTTCACAAGGTGTTTTGCTGAGTCGGAGACCGTTCGTTGAGGGAGGGACTAACCTTGGTTCGGAGGTGAGAGCTCAGAGGCTTAGAGGTCATCGATGTATAATTCATTTCCCAGTACAATAATCTATCAAATGATGGTAATACCATAGAATATGATCAGAAACATAAATGCTGTGGAGTGGAATATTCCAGAATGATGATTTCTCCATTATGTGAAACTAATATGTAGAAAAAGGAGCAGGTGAACAACCAGCTAAAAAAGCTTTATTTCAAAGACAATTCACTTCAAATTCTACAATCGGAAAAAGGATCTTTCTATGCAAGACCAATAACTTGACACAACACTGCACACTGCGAATGAGCATCACCAATCTGTGAGTAATCGAGATGCCAACAACATTCACATTCAAAGCTGGCAGGAATGTCATCTCTAATCTGCTCTGGATTGTCCAGATCGGGAAGAAAGGATGATGCCGACAATGAGACCGTACAAAGCCAACGCTTCAGCAAAGATGAGAATGAGAATCATTCCAACAAAAAGCTTTGGCTGTTGTGCATTTGCCCTGCAGATGCAGAACAAACCTATTATATCAGGAACATACTAAAAGAAAATTGATCAACTAAACATGTTCTCCCTCCCTGCCAAAAAAACATTACATGTAACGGGGCTGTTTAGCAATCCCCAGACAATAGTACAATGACACGTGGAAAAGTTATCGTACGTGTCATTCCGGGTAGCCATAAAGAAAAAAAAAAGGCAGCTAATCCGGAGAATGAATCAAACAAACACTTCCGGGAATATCCAACTAAAAACTTGGTGGAACAAAATACATGACAGCCAAACAAAGAGGATGAGGGATCATCACTCTACAAATGGTAAAATTTTTGGCTTACTTTCTGTAAGAGTCACTAAAACATTGAGAAGGGTGATCGGATCGCCTTTCCACTAAAAAAACTCATGAATGCAATTGGATCAAAGCCAAATTGACAAATCTATTGGTCAGTTCTCTTCACATTGCATAGAAAATGCCAAATATTTCTGTCAGTCTAAATCCTTAATCAAAACCCATAACAATGCCAACATGTTATTCAAAAACCCAATTACTCTAAGACAAAACATATTCTCTTCCAACGCACAAAAAAACACAGCTTCATCCATACAAAACATAACCAAACAAAAACCAGAAATGGAGGGAAAACCAAATTACCTAACACCGGCATCGCCGACGATACCGATAGCCATTCCGGCAGAAAGTCCGGCGAGACCGCAAGCGAGGCCGGAGGAGAGGTGGGCATAGCCATCGAAAAGGTAATAAGATTTGGCCTTTGGGTTAATTCCAGTGCTGATAATCACAGCGATGATCAACCCATAGATACCCAACACTCCCGCCATAACAACCGGAACAATCGATTTCATAACCAGCTCCGGTCTCATCACCCCCATCGAGGCCACGCCAACGCCGCTCTTCGCCGTCCCGTACGCCGCTCCCATACCTGAATTGACCAAAAAGCCTCTCTCAGTCATTCAATTTTCACGTAGAAATGAAATGTACAAATGGGAGCTAGATTTGGAGGGAAAGTTGGGGTTTTTAGCTTACAGGAGAAAACTAGGGCGGCCGCCGCGCCGAGGAAACCGAAGAACGGCGCCGTTTCGTCGCCGCTGAACTTGGATGACGCCATTTTCTTTGTTTTTGAATTTCCGATTAGCGATTGCTCTTCAGCCTCTCTCAGATTTGGGAAATTTTGATCGCGGAGATTGGAGACTGATAGATTTGGGTTCACACGAGCGTTTTGTCGCTTACGAGTTACGACAGTATTGGTGCCACTTTCTCTGAAGCTTCAGTGGGGCCCTGATTGATTGGCGACGGGACAAAATGGATAAATGTTGAATTGGGCCTACAATACAGGCCAGCCCAATGGGTCATTTTTCTATTTCTACGAACGACTTGTCGTTACGCAATTCCCAAGAAAAAAACAGTCTTTCTCGTTTTTTGAGTGGTCTGGGCTACAATGCCTGTAAAGCCCAACCAACAAGCTGGTCAAGTGGACGCTTAACTTTGGCCATAAGCGGGCCTCTGATTTCTAGCCGTTAATGTATGTTGGCTCTATTTTTAGATGCATCTACGATCAGGAATCAAATTTACGAGTATATGCAACTTATCATAACAACTCATTTAAATTCTTTTGAAAATATTTCTTTTCAATAACCAATTGTTCTTTTTCACTTTTATTATGAAAAGAAAGAAAGAAAAAGAAAAAAGACTTACAAGAGTGTGAGTAAAACCACCATCATGCAAACAAGTACCAACATGACCTTTTTATTTTCATCTTCTTTTGCTTCTTCATTAATAAAGTAATTATGACTGGTTTGATGGATCCGTGCAAATGCTTAACGTTGAATACATTGTGATTATTAATATGCATTTAAAAAGCTCTTCCCCCTTCATCATTCTGCCTTCAAACAATTTGTTTTGGTGCAGATAATACAACCTCCCCAACCATGAAAAAGTTGACTTTGACCAGTTGTTCTCATTAATTATGCTTATTGAGGAGGATTAATTAATCTCAGATTATTACTTCCAGATGATGTTTACTGGTAAAAGAGAGGTGTTGGTCACACGTTGGTTTCAGATATTCTTTTATGGGGCCAAGTGTGGCCAGAGAGATGAAGAAAGCCCATAAAATTACTGGGAAAAATAATAAAAAACGGGTTATTTGAAATCTCACAGTGGCATTCCCAAGTGAGGCAGTGAAGTGTAATCATTCTATGATATGCTTTCCATACCTTTGGTGGTGATAAGTCCACTTCCTCTAGCATTTGAAATCTCTCTAAATTACATCATACTTTCTATCATTTCACAAATTTATTTATTTATTCTTTTTTTTCTTATGATTTCTGCTTTTTTTTGTTATATTGGGAGGAAATAAACCTGGGGTTTCGATCCTGGGTGCCAAGCAAGAAGAAGGGGGAGGGCTACAACCACTGTGGTAACCCCACTCAACTTCTTATGATTTCTTTAGTTATATGCAACTGAGATTTATTGAGCCTAGTTGTTACTAGCATTTGCAATATTAATCTGCAGAACAATGAGCCAAACATCACTCTCTATGCAAGACAATTCCCAATTGAAATTTGCTTCATTGACTGGAAAAAGGTAACATGGCAACAATCAGACCTTTTTGACAATAAGCACAAACAACATGTCTAATCAGGGCCTAAATGTATCAAAAACGAGGAGAGGCATGTCTGTGCAACACAAGCAACAGATCCAACAAGTCAATTCGACGCGTTATCATCGTCGGCGTCGTTGTCATCAATTCGACTTGGACCCTCCACTGAAACCTTAGAATTAGCTCTCATTGTTCATGAACACAAGGCAGAGTCAGGGATAGCTCATTTGGAAACCCCTCAGCTAACCCATTCAACATCATGGCATCTATTCCAATTCTTTCTCAATCAATGGCCCATGTCTGCCCAATTTCCATACCTAGAGAGTTCCTGTTCAAGTTGATAACCTATCTGTCAATATCATTATATGCTTAGCAGCTCAACTGCTGTAGTTAAGAATGTTTATACCTGCATCTGAGATCCTGTGTTCGATTTTTCTTTTTTCCTAATATCGCCTGCATCGAAAAGAGAAAAAGAGAAACATGTGCCTATGCCATTTCTCATGAATGATATTCCAACTCAATCTCCCAGGCATCATACAAGTCTTCAGTTTTCATTGTTACTTCATTGGCACACTTATGAGTGCTTTGGGTTCAATCTCCAACACTCTTCTTCTCTTTGCTGAACTTTTCTCTTTGCTGGACTTTTCTCTGGTAATGATTTCAATGCCAAAACCATCACAACTACAATATTTCTAGTTTAGGATATTTTAGAAGATTGATAACCCAATTTGATACAATCTTCAATCAAACCCTAACTTTATTTTTTCAAATCTGATCATATTATGCATATATAACTTGGCCACAGGATATCCACTCTAATTTGCATTATGATCAATCATCACCTCACAACAGAAATGACAAAATACACGTAATTTAACTTTTCCCCCGTCAAAAATCTAGAAAGGTACAAACAATTTCCATCAAATTGATAGGGTCTATAAGGCAATATAATTTTATATTTTTGTGTGAATAAAATGTTAGAATTATTAGAAGCTACAACCAGTGCAATGATCATCCATGTCCCTGCAAGAAGCTTGTGTTTCACACCTTACAATAAAGAGAGAGATATTAAAGGATCTAGTTGTTTATATATATATTCATGGCCATTTTCTCTTCACCAACCACCATGAAAACCATATTTCAAAAAGAAGACATAATTTCCGTAACATAATTTGTAAAGGGTAGGGTGTAATTTTGAGATTGAGATTTGAGAGAGAAAGTTTGGAGGGTGGTCGATGTCAAAAAGGGCTATAAGATCCTAATAGGACCCCCCAAGGATCTCCTTTCGCTGCTTACGCTAACCCTAACAGTAGCAATGTCTCCACATCTTTTTTTCATTTTTGTTTGTTACAAACTTTTTGGATTAATCAAAAAAAATTACACGCTTATAGTTTAGAGATGAAGCATTTTACTTAGTTTATGCAGAATTGAAAGAAACTGTATCATTTTTTTCACATGTCCGCAATTTGGCCCTATACAATCACTCGCAAACTACGCGTATTAAAAGTGAAAATGATTCTTATTTCGGTGATTGTTTGGCTCACCGCCCCAAGATATGTCCTATGAATGAGAGGGTTAGAAGAGGAAAGGCCAATTTATGGTGGGGACCACAGTGAGTCTCATAAGCTCAATGATATGATTGGAGAGACCACGGCCGACCATCACCGTCCTACGTGGACTGCACGTCCATATCACCGTTCACTATCCTCCACTCACGAGCCACAGCTTCACAGCTTCATAGCTTTGCCCTTCGTATTTTTAGTTTCCGTAACTGCCACTTCCTTTCTATTATATTTACAAACTTACCCTTGCCATTCCCAAACAAGTTTGCGACCTTTTCCATGGGTCAGATCAGTCGATCAATGTTCAAAGTTGGGCTCACCTTGCAATTTACATCCTTGTCTTGGACTACCAAATTACTTGCTATATTTAAAATGTTGTAAGGGATTTATAGCTCCAGTGATTAAGAATATTTACTTATGCACAGTGCACTCGAGATTCTAGTTTTAAATTCCCCCTCTCACAATATCACTTGTATAAATAAATTTTTTTAGCTAACGACATGTTTGTTAGACCGAATTAGGACAAGAATTGAGCTATTTAGCAGTAATTATGTATTGGTCGAAACAATGACTTATTTACCAGTGGACTAGGTAGGATTAGAATCCCCCTCATGCATCAAATTACATAAAAAAGAGAAAGCTTAATGATTTCTATCCCAATTTAGCCTCATTGGATCACACGTGCATCATGTTTTGTTCCAAAATTACTCATGATTTTTGAGTAAAAAGTCTATAATTTGTCAACACAAACAGATCCCCCAGCCATGCGGCCTCTCATTGCCTGTACGTTGGTCCGATTTTACATCATAGAAGAAACTCTGTCGTTTGCCCCTGTGCACCAAATTTAAATGTGAATTGCATTGAATTACACAAGTCTTTTCTCATTTCTTGGTCCAATATTATGGGAAGAAGAAAGTTAGTATTATTATTTATATTATTATTTATGTAAGAGACTCAACATTAAACCTCAATCAACATTGTCGTACAAATCTTTATTAATCAAAATGAACTTTTATCAATGTCACAAAAACAAACCTATACTTACACAACTCATAGTCGACGGCACGAAAAGATAATTAACCTTAATTCCATGTGATTTTTCTTGTTTAATACGGTATTTTAGCAAAGGCTATTAATTCTGTAATCAGAAATTGCCTTTAGGCACGAAGCGCTCAAATGATTTTCCTATGTGTGGCTGGAATTTCATCTCTTGCTCAATCAACATAATTTCGAATCGAACGTTCTTTCTTTGTTATTACTTGTTCTTCCATGGAAAATGACACGCAACAAAGAAAAGCTTTTCCCTATAATTATTCATACAGAGCTGATCAAGATGTCCAAACCGCCTAGTTATAATCACATCTTTAAAACGATTTTAGACATAATTAAATGGATTCAGTGGGATAAGATTGTGACTTTGTATCAGAAAAAAAGAAGTAGAAGAAGAAGAAATCTGTGTTTGTTGGCAGAAAGTAGTCCATTTAGATCGACCAAAAAAATATCAAGGCATTTACTAATACTTAAAATGTCGATCGATGGATGGATCGATCAAGAAATTAATGAGCATGCAGATGAAACCACGTACTAGCTTGGTCCACTGATCATCTTCTAGACCTCACTCACTAAATATATCAAAATTATTGTGACTAAACAAGCATGCATCACTAGAGCTAGACAGGACCGCTTAATTTTATCTCTAGTGGCATGCACACACCACAATATATATCCTAAAACTATAGTTCACCTAATTAGCTCTTTTGAATTTTTGACTTTCACATATTATATACGTCCTAATAATATAAATTCCCTCTTGTTTGAATATTATTATCTGCGAAATCCACCAAATATTATATACGGGACTATTGATCAAAGACCATGAAATTCATTTTATTTATAACTTATTATTATTATTAAAGACTATATCAAGTTTGCTAGAATGGATGTGCTCCTCACTTTGCATCCGAGTTCGAATCCTTCTCCTCATAGTTTAGATTATATTAAAGTAGAATATCATTTGTATTAAAAAAATATATATGCTACATATATAACAAGTAATTTAGTATATATTAGGAGTATATATATGTTGTTTAGGAAAATGGTATCTGACCCAATTGAGGGAATGAAAAGAATCTAGTCTTTATAGTCTTTAGGAAATATTTTATGTGTACTGTTTGCTTTGGTTTGTTTATCTTCTACGTAAAGTTGTACCAAAAAAAAAACCAGAAAAACCACAGATTGTCTCACACGTTGGTTTGCTTCGATTGTTCTCCTCACTATACGTTTCCCTTTCTTTTTCTACTCTTTCCTTCCTTCTCCAAAATACTTGTCCACGAAGAAATCAAATCATTTCCAGGCCCTAAATGGAAGTGCGTGCACCTCCGAAATGACCAAAACGCCCTTCCAATACTATTCACACCGGAGCCTGGAGGAGTTTTCGGTAAACTGGCATGCAGCGAGCTAGCATAACTAAGAAGCCATGTGAGCCGCGCGAGCCAAGCCGAACTAGGGTATTTGGCGGCAACACGTGGCGCGAGGTCGTAATTTCAGTGCCGACGTGGCAGGTGTGTCAGTCAGAATGTTTGAAAAAGAAAAGCGACTGCTACAGAATATTAGATATTAACAGGAGAATATTATTATTTTCAAAGGATTTTTTACGAGAAGTTGAAGAAGAAGAAGAAGAAGAAGGAGGAGGAAAGATAGCATGAAGCTTTCAGTTTGGGGGTCCATATATGTGGAGGAAGATAGTAGTCACGGCAAAACTGGATAGCAACAACACCAAAACACCATGATCATGAATTCTTTTGTAACCAAATTAATTAATAGCAATGATTATTGCACCTCACTAGTGACTAGTAAGTTTATTTGGTACCAACTTAGTACTCATCCAATCATATTGTTGAAAGTTTCCCTTAGAAAATAAAAAACATTTTGGAGATTTGCTGAACAGAAGCGACTTAGGGCTTGCTGATATTAATTTTTGAATGAAAATCGTAAAAACATCACTCGCATAATTCTGATTAACAAATCTCCAAAAGCATTATGATGATGGAGTAATGGACAATATATGCGATCATGCCTACAAAGAGAATTACTCCATACTACTAATAGAGGTACTCTTTTTCTTTTTCTTTCAAAATATATTTTCTTGATTATTTGTTCCACAATGGTGCGCTTTATATATGTGACATTAATATGTACGGAAAGTCAGTGTATTATATATGCTTCATTAAAGCCTAAACAAAGTAAGGGAGCTTGTACTTCAGTTGGTTCAAATCATTTATCTATGCACCTAAAGTTTTATATTCGATTTCCTCCTTCTCTAATATCGCTTGTATTTCAATAAATAAATAAATAAAGCCTAAACAAAAAGAAAAAAAGGGTAGTTTAAACTTGAAGCCGTCCTAAAAGTATTGTTAAAGAAAAATATATTTTAAAAAAAAGTTGATAAGTTTTCATATAGAATAGAAGAGATTGAACAAAGGAAGTAGCCTTTTTAAACTTGGAAAGAAAGAAAGTTACAAAAAAATGAATGAATAAAATATTATATATGGTGCTAGTGAGAAGAGAAAATGGACGGAAAGTAAAGAAGAAAAAAGGAGTTTCTGTAGGAAGCTAGAGGAGAGTGAGAGTGACGTCAGCTGCTGGGGACAACCATCCACCCATGCGCAATCGAGCGGTCCTCCCTCCCTCTCTCTTGTCTTAGCTCCTTCCTCCCCTTTTATATTCTCTTCATCTCTCACCCTCTTAACGGAATTTTCTTTAATTCTCTCTCTCTCTCTTCAATTTCGTCTCATTTTCTGCTGTAGTTGTTCTTCGTCTTCAGTTTGCCTTCTTCTTCTTCATTGCTTTCTGTCTTTGACGAGTGGTTACACCAACGCCGTTGATCAGGTAATTTTTAATTAACTATTTAATGAAATTAATTAGTTTGTGGTTGCATGGTAAATTCCGTATCATAGAAACCGCGTCTCATTAGTCATTCATTCCCACCAAACTAATATAATAGTTTAGTTTAAGGAATAAATATGATCTTCTGTGTTTGTTCTCGGTAATTAAGACGATTGGAGCTATATGTGCAACACAAGGTCTCTCTCTCTCATATCGACCAATTGGTCAAGTTTCCAACTGCAAATATTTTGCATCCCAAATATGAAAATGAATATATATATATATATATATATATAGATATGTATATATAAGAGTAATGAATGCTGCTCAGCCCTCACCTCTGTATAGGGCTTCTTCTTGATCCTGTCACAAACTGTTTGTCATTATTAATTTCCAAGAGGGTTTCTTCTTCTTCTTCTTCTTCTTCTTTTTGAGTTATAAAGGGAGGCCAAAGGGGGAAGGTGGAGATTTGATATCTCTGGTTTTCTGGTCCTGGTATACATACTCTCTACCACTGGAGCTACAAGTCCCGGTTAACCCAGCTGTTCTGCCGGCCGGTTGATTAATCAAGACTTTGCTCACAAACGCGATGAGAAAAACATTCTGATCTATTAATTTCATGGCCTATTGATCAAGTGAAATACTACTTATGATCTCTGTCTGAGCCAACACATGGTCATTTGCTCACATCTTTCTATTTGTCAAAACACATTATTGTTGACCTAGGCTCGCTCCAAGCCTAGCCTCCTACTGAAGAGGAAAGCCAGAGAAAGAACAAGCCCAGGAGTTTAAGGTTAAGATTAATTAAACACATGGATGATGATATGATGGTTTAAATGCAAGCATGTTTGTTTGTTCTTCTTCTTTTGTATGTATAATGTATGTGTCGGCAGCATTTTCTTAGTAGCAGTACTCTAGCTATCAAAGAAAAAGAGGTCAGATTTGTGCCATTGAAATTCTCGACAAGCAGACAACAAGTTCAGTGCCCCCCGTTTTTGCAGTGAGAGAGAGAGAGAGAGAGAGAGAGAGAGAGACCACAGTTCTTTTTCTCTTTTTTCTTTATTATCCTTTTCTCTTAGCAGGCTTGATCCAATCAAATTAACGCTGTCGTCTTCCATCTTTTTGCTTCCAAAAACCCCTTCCTCTTTCGAGACAAACGCATGCTTCATTTGTGATCACGTCATCCATCCCTGATCTCCCTTTGCAATTCTCAATTTCAACCCTCATATTAATTTCTAAAAAAATGACATATTTTTTGTTTGATTTTTAGGCTGTAATTTTTTTCATTATATTATATGGGTCTACTAGTAGTTAATTATTATAAATAAATAATACTATTAAAATAGAAACCCCGTTCTTGATGCATCATTTCCACCATTCACCAACACAAGACAACATCATTAGCACAAACCTTCTGGTTGTCCGTTTCTTGAGACTCCCTCAACTCCCCCCTCTCCCTGTGCACAAATTAGCAAGCTCCAAACTCTCATGATTCTCTTTTTCACCCTTGGGACAAAACGTAATTAGTTTAATTAATTACTCATTAATTGTTTCTGATCAGTCTAGAGTCTACAGAGACATATTAAGTAATTTGTTTATCCCACGCGCTTATTATAGTTCCCTCCTATATCATCAAACCAAAAATGGTGATGGTGGGGGTTGCTCACCACCAAATGAGCTGATGATTATCTCTGATAACACTTGTCACCTTTTTAATTCATCATGTATAGACTCTTCATTATTCCTTTTAACTTACAATATTCTTAAATTAATTTTTCCCTTTTTTATTTCCTACTTTTTTAACATTTTAATGTTATCTACTGCCTCTTTTCACCTTTCTTTTTTTTTTTCTTCATAAGTTTTCATTTTCTCTGTATATATGAGATTTAAATGAACCAAAGGGAGCTAAATAGCTAATTAAGGTCTAAAGTTGGTGTGGTGGTGGGCACTAATGGGGGTGTAGTGATGAATTTGATGCAGTACAAGTAAGGGCACGACAAGCAAACCAACCAGCTGCGCTATGATGGAGTCAATCGAGTCCACTGTCCCACCAGGTTTCCGATTTCATCCAACTGATGAAGAGCTCGTCGGCTACTATCTGAGGAAGAAAGTTGCCTCCCAGAAGATCGATCTTGATGTCATCAGAGACATTGATCTCTACAGAATCGAACCATGGGATCTTCAAGGTATGTACTAACTATATAACTATATATATATAAGGAGTATTTCTTCAACTGGATGATAATTTTTTTTATCTAGTTAATATAGTATTTGTTTTGTATAATTAACATGAATCTTGATCCAATTGATTGATTTACATGAATGGGCAGAGAGATGCCGGATCGGGTATGAAGAGCAGAACGAGTGGTACTTCTTCAGCCACAAAGACAAGAAGTATCCGACTGGGACAAGGACCAACAGAGCCACCATGGCTGGGTTTTGGAAAGCAACGGGTCGAGACAAATCAGTGTACGACAAGACAAAACTGATTGGGATGAGGAAAACCCTTGTTTTCTACAAAGGAAGGGCTCCAAATGGACAGAAGACTGATTGGATTATGCACGAATACAGACTTGAATCCGACGAGAATGGACCTCCACAGGCAAGTCATCTCATCTTCTCTCTCTCTCTCTCTCTCTCACACACACACACACTCACACACAAACCAGCACTGAATATATTAATGGTAGAGAAGCTATGGTCAACATGGCATGGGTTTGAAACAGCACTTGTTGACCTAATATACGTAGCTGATTCAGAATTTCTTACCTATTAGAGCATAACATTCTAGATTGGAGTTTGGCACCAGTTACCATCACTTGCTATACAAAAACGTTTATAGCAACTCTCTCTCTCTCTCTCTCTCTCTCTCTGTCTCTCTCTCCATGCTCGATCGTACAACATCAGATAGTAGCCTCTCATAATTAACTTCTATAAAAAACACAGTTTTTTTTTCTTCATAACTATCGATTGATTATGTATTGCAATTAAAAAAAATAGAAACTTAATTGTGCGAGTACTGTAGTTTTTCTAAAAGGCAATGGAACCATCTCATGTAATTTGCATGCGTAAATCGTAGACCACTTATATATATATATATGTATGCACTCTCACTTCCACCAACACATGAAAGTCAAAAGTTAAAGCTTTTAAAAGTATGTATTAATTTGCTTTCTGCCAATTCATTTTCTGGTGTGGCTTTCTCCTCCATCAGTTTGTCAAAAAGCAAAGTTCCATTTCTCTTGCATGGCCTTTGCCTTTAGATTAACATCAAGCTACTACCTCTCTTTACCAAACACAAAGAAAAACTCCAAAAGCTACCTAAAGAAAATGCATGTATACATTATATGTATAAAGGTCAAAAGGAAACATTCACTTTTCCCCTCAAGAAACATTCTCAACCTCTTTTCCACAACAACATGATTAGAAAAACAAATGGAAAGTAATTTATTAAATTATTTCAGTCTCATTTCAGTTACTCATAAGTTTGGTGTTAAGTTTATACAGGAAGAAGGATGGGTGGTATGCAGAGCATTCAAGAAGAGAACCAGTAGCCAAAACAAAGGCATTGACGGGTGGGACTCAAGCTACTTCTACGAAGAACTCAACGGTGTCAGTTCTGTCGTTGATCCAACCGAATATATGATCTCAAGGCAGCCTCCAAGCTTTTTAGCCCAGAATTTCATGTGCAAGCAAGAGACAGAAGCTGACAGTTTGAACTTCATGCACTCTGATCATTTTGTGCAGCTGCCTCAGCTAGAGAGCCCATCTCTGCCATTGATATCAAAGAGGCCGAGCTCAATGTCTCTGATATCAGAGAACAATACTGAAGTGGAAGACGAGCCCAAGAAGGTGACTGACTGGAGGGCCTTGGACAAGTTTGTGGCATCTCAGTTGAGTCAAGAAGAGAGGTATGAAGGTGATGGAGAGTCGAGCTTTGGGGCACATGATGATTCAGAGATGGCATTGTTGTTATTGCAGAGTAGTGGTAGGGATGATGACCAGGGGAACAAGTTGAATGGGTTCCTAAATTCCAGTCCTGATGGTGATATTGGGATATGCATATTTGAAAAATGATTAAGAGGGACAGCAATAATGGAGGAAGCTAATTAATTTTTATTGGTAAGTAGGTATTATAAATGTTATAAGGGTTGATTGAATCGATCCCTAAGACATATATTTTTGTAAAAATATGGTTGTGAGTGTATTTTTCTCTCTCTCTCTTCCACACACAGACACAAAGTTCCATGCATGTATATCTTAATTTGTATAATTAGTGATATACCCATAAGAAAAAAGAAAAAAGAATGACATTAATATTGAAACTAAATTTTTTTTTGGGGTTCAAAATTAGAAACTGGGGAAGACTTACACATACGGGTACTATGGGGGCTTGAATCCAAGACCACTTGAGAGCACACAACACTGGACCAATCCAACTAATACCCCATTTAGTTATTGAAACTAGTTTTTCACTCGCTACAGAAAACTACAATCTAATTCTCCAAATGTACAATATGCTTACATCCCAAAAGGTATATCAAGATATTATACCAAGAAACTTAGTCTCATTGAGATCTCAACTCATCAATTCAAATTGCTGAACATTATTTCCAAACCCCTCCACTCAACCAAATTACCGTCTTGTTATGATTTCTACTCATGAATAACACCAATATTCTGGTCACAAAACCCATATGTCAACCAAATTAAAAGCGGACATATTCAAATTCCCCCTCAACAAAATACTCCATATTTGTTAAATTGAGTGTCGCATGCATGAGATAAGCATCTCAGTGATAGCAATGAAAATATGTTTCAAAGCCCAGCAAACCTTCGCCATATATACATGTACAATACAGGCCACATTTCACAATGTACGTGCGTTTCTTTTCTTTTAAAAATCTAGACTAATTTTCATTTCGAAACATGCAGTCATTATTTAGGGTGAAAACTTGTTAAACAATTGGAATTTGGAATTTTTTTTATGTGTATTAATCTGAGAGGGGTTAATTAGGTTAATATATGGTGACATGGTTGGTGAGCATGGCGGCAGGCATCTCTCTCGGGGTCGGGTGTGGGTTTGGTGGGTCCAAAAGGCTTGTTCACTGTCCAGCATGCGCTGTGCAACGTGGTACCTGTTGGGCATGCTTTGTCCTCATTTACATTTTGGCTCCTGTTTTTGTATTTTCCGCTTCATTCACATGCATGGGCATGGCCATTGGCTTGGCCTCCTCCTGTAATATAAATTTGAGGTATTTGCCAAACTCCACCTTCTTTATTTATCCAAAGTTATACAGAAGATTCAAACGAACACTTTTCAATATTGCACGACAACCCAATGGCATTAAATATATTGGAGGTTGGACGAACATAATCAAATGTTTGTGATGTGGCTTTTTCATGCATATTGTGGACCATTTTTGAAATAGTTGTTACATTTTATGCATACCCATTATTAAACATATGGACTCCACTCAGAAATTATATTCTCTTTTTATCTAACTAGTCATACGTGTCCCACATATAGTATTCAAGCGTGCATTAACATACATGAATCTGTTTGATTTCTTTATACATGTCAATCTGTGATTAAAATGAAAGTAAGAGTTCCTATTTACAAAAGAATGAGACAATAATAGTTTCCTTAACATAGTCCCTACTCACTTCAACAAGTCATTCTCACTAATATGTGGATAATTCTATGCATTTTTCTCTTGGCCCCATGGACCTACTCGAATTAACTTCAGCTTGACCTTAGTGTCATGCACAATTAGAAGGAAGTGCTTTTCTCTTTTGCATGTAATTAATAATGGGACACTAGGGCAAAAATGTGTTTCGCTTTTAACTGTAGCTAATTAATCATGAATCAATGTAATTTGTAAAGGCATTAAAAGGAAAACTTTGCAAGCATGATCCACTGTCCACATGTAGCACTCAAATTAGTAACGCGCCGGGCTACAAGAATTAAAGTCAAAATGTATAACGCGGAGTTCATGATCAATCGCATCACATATGTTAGCCGGCAATTGCACCAAATGTTGTGAAAAAAGGTGCCAATTAATTTCACTTCAGATAACAGGTTTTTATGTATGGGATCCAGATGCAACTTAGGCATAAAAAGCACCTTTCCACAAAATTTGGTGCAATGGCCAATAGAAACATGCCGAATTTTAGCATGTAAATATGAATTATTACACGATCTCATTAGGAATGATTTGATTATCCACAAAGTTATTCATATCATGTAATTAAATTCTTTAGCATATGCGTTTCGTAGGTCAGTTGAACATGATAGTGTACTGTGTATTCATCTCTTACACGTGAGTTCGATTAGAATATTTTGAGTACTAGTAGTTTGTCAAAATAGTGTATGTGGAATTGGAACTGTAACCATATTGATCAAAGAACAGTTCATGATGCCAATGCGTTCTATTGGACCTCCATTGCCACTCTGTATGTACTTATATATAGAGTGATGCTTATGCCACATTGTCTTAAATTTTTTAGGGTTTTTCTTTTTCTTTATTGAACTATAAAGTATAGCTATCACTCACTTGAATAAAACCCTAAGCCTTTTTGGAACAACTCCAAACCTTATCCTATTATTGTCCTCTGTGACCGTTCAACCAGAATTTGACAAAGCCAAGGGGCCTCCTAATCATGATGAGTTACCTACTAGTCAATTGTATAATCCAGTTGAAACATGATTTGAGCCACGTGGCATATTGGGTTTCCAATTTACTGTTTATTTACTATGTAGTTTATGGAAAAAATGGTTACCTTTTGCCGACCCCCGTTGCAGAAATGTGACATTCAGAGCAGCCCCATGACCATGAGCTGTTGGAAACATCCACCACGTTCCATCAAATGAGTGCAGTGAAAACCATGTTGATTCTTCTTGAATATATAAAAATAATAATCTCCATTTCCAAAAGCCAAAAGCCAAAAGCACATAGTATATGCTAATTAAGTTGCTAATGGCATTTGAGCTTATGGCCAGAAAGTGGTCTTAAGCTATAGCTAAGCTAGCTAGCTTTTGAAAGTGGAAGAGAGAAAAATGATGGATGAAGATGAAAGCAATTATAGTATAGTGGTTGACCAAAACAAGCTGCCTTTTGGACAACAATGATACCTATGAATTATGATGGCACCAGCAAATGCAAGCCAGCCTTGTGAATAAAACAATCAATTGGGATGATCACATTCCCAATTCATCAGAGAGAGATGCCATATCGATATAATTCACAAACCAAATAGAGTAGCACCAATGAGAATGCACCATGTCCTGGTTTCTGATGGCCTACCATCCCCTCCACGTTAATGTATGGCTTTTGTCCGGTCTAGGTAGGAGCTCTGTCTAGCCTTGCCTTTGAGGTTTATAAGTTGCTTCTGTATCGGTTTTTATGTTTCATGTTGTATCCTTTTAAGCTTGTTCTTTTGTTTCTGCTCCCTTTTGGGGTTTCTAATGAATTCAGATTCAGTCCAAAAAAAAAAAAAGAGAATGCACCATTTCAATGTGAAATAGACATTTTACTTTATCTTATATTCTATTTAATCAAACGACGCAATGTTTTACTCACACTGACGATATAACTTTTCTAATTTGAAAACAAATGAAACATTATCACATCAGCTGAGTTGCGATAAAAAAAAATTGAGATTTGTTTTGACTTGTCACAACACATTAATTAATTTTTATTCTTTGATTTTCAAGTTACATCCTCACCGTTCAACAGGATTGCGTGCCCGTCAACCGAACCCTTAGCTATGGAAACCTCCATAGAGAATAGACTATGGCCAAAAAAAGGTAGCAATCCTAGTTATATAATTGGGTAAAACCAGCAAGCATTAATGCTAGTAAAGCATTTGCAGCCGGTCTTAGATTGATTTTTATTGAGTAGCCAGACGTTTTCTCAAAATGATTCGACAATGGATAAGGAGCTAGATGGTGATGGAAAAAGTGATTCGTACTGTTTGCCACTCCCTGCTATGCTTAATATCCATTGCATATGCTAACAAAAAGTGCCACAACTACAAGAGCTTTATGCAGAAAGTTCCAAACCAGAATTTCCCAAGATTTTGATGAGCAGAACCCCAAATCTTTTACATTTGGGCTCCAAATCATGTGAAGAGGTCGGTTGTGCGCAGACTGGAAATGATTGATGGGCTTAGTTTTACAATGTAAGGAATGTAGACTAAGCTTTAACTCAGCCCAGCTAACCTATGCACTGAACTTTGATTCTAAGAATGCAAATTTAGCGTTTAGGGGGTTACCTCAGTGGTGAGGTCCCCCCCGGTCACCTGTTCGAATCCCAGTGTAGCTGGGATACTCAAAAAAATAAAAAACAAAGAATGCAAATTTAGAACCTACTAGAAGTGTACTTATTTTAAGAGTTGGAAGAAGTTCATCTATGCTGACCCATAAAAGCTTGTGCTTATTGTGTTACTAGCCTCTCTGCACGTGCTTTTGCACATGCGAGATGCTTTTTTTTTAATCACGCACGCTATGTGCGACTTACACATATATCAACAATTTTAATTTTTTATCATCCTTGTTTTTCTACATGCCTGTCTCAATAGTTTACACGCGATAAAAGAAAAAAAAAGAGAAATCGTTGAGACGAACATCTAGAAAAATAAGGGCAATAAAATAAGAGAAGAAACCGAAAAATAAATAAATAATGAAGAAATCATTTGTGAAGATTGAAGAAGTTTGGATGCATTTGACTGTTTTGCCTGATTTATATTGGATTTTTTTGTTTTAGTGTTTTTTATTAACCAAGGGTATTTTTGGGATTTTTGAATGTTTTACGATTTGATGTTTTTTGCTTTATATATAGATAAATAATAACTAGTGACCAAAAAGTAATGACATAAATAAAGTTGGAAATCTTTCCGTTTGGATGGAGGAAAATAACTCGGGATTTAGTTAAAAGTCGGAAATTGAATAAGAGAAATTTATATTTTCATTGTTTGGCAACTTAAGCATGGAACTTATTAAATGACGCACAGAAAAATCGTGGATGGAGATTTCCAAGTTTAATTTATGCAAAAATAGACGTCATTTCACAAGTTTCTGCAGAGCAGGAATTCATTTTCTTTATAATTTTTGTCTTTTTCAAAATTCAACATACATAAATCCAAACACTGAAGTTATCAATTGTTAGAAATTTAAACGATGAAAATCTAAATTCCGTTTGTGTGCAATTTTCAATTCCTTCACTACAAAAAAAAGGACTTTTGATGACACAAATTTAATGACGCATCAAAAATACACGTCATTAAATGTCATAAATTATGACGTGTTTTTAAAATGCGTCGTTGAAAAGATTTATGACACTCTTATCATGACATTCGCTAGACACGTCATTAAAATTATTTTCAATGACGCAGACTGTGTGTCATGGATTCTAGAGGTTTTAGACGACGTTGGATCCGCGTCATTAATAGGTTTATAGTTTAACGACGTCGTCAATGCGTCATTAACTTAACGACGCGTCCTCCGCGTCATAGAATTATATTTACAACGACGCGTCTTCCGCGTCATAGAATCTTTAGCACTTTGACGACGTAGCATATGCGTCATAGATTTGTAATTTTTTCCCCCAAAAATTTTCGCGTGCCGCCCTTTTTTCACCAAATTTAAGTTTGGTGCGTCTTTTTTTTGGGGTCAAATTCTATCTCCAATCTCTAACTCATTCTTTAATCCCAAATGCTCTCTCAGATCTCTTCTTTCTCAGACTTTGCAAATTTCTCTCTCTCTCTCTCTCTCTCTCTCTCTCATCAAATCTCATCGAAACCCTCCATCTCTTTCTCTGGCTTCTTGTCTCCCTCTCTCACAATCTATGGCTTCTCTCTCAATGGAACATTCAAGAGCTTCATCTCCTCATCAGCTAGAAGACAATTGCTCGAGGCCAATTGCTTTGAAGGTGAAGGCTAATTTTAGTTTAGAAGAAAAGTAGCCTGAGGATTTGCTCTAATGTTCTTGCTAGTGACTACCTTTTGATTGATTAATGTATATGTGGCCGGCCTCTAATAGTTACAGACACTTCCTCTAATTGCATTTTCTGGCAATTTGCAGGTGGAACAGCATAAGGAGAAACTTACGAATGCCATATTTTCAAACGACTTGGTAAGGTAAAACTCCTAAGCTACAAGTCATTTTGAGCCATGTTGAAAAAATATTTCGTTTGGAAGAATTTGCGATGCTATCTGGATTTATAGACTTTAGATTGGGATTGTTTGGAGGATTTTTGTCATATTTTACCTTAACCAATAATGATGTTCCTATTTATGGATCCCTTTGTGGGAATGTAGTTTGTGATTAAAAACTTTTGGGCTCCAAACAAGGAATTGATTTTTAATACCAGAGGTTGATCAACAAGAAGAAAATATTTTACCCCTGAAATTTTTTGGATGGCTACATTTTAGGGGTTCAAGGCTCTTTGGATGATGGTTTTAGATAGGAAAAATTGTAGGATTGATGAGTTCAAGTTCTCGGGCAAAAAACAATATGGAGATGGACTGTGGGCTTTCTTTGACATTTGAAATATAAAGTTGTATGGGTTAGTGCTTATAAAGGTTATCTCATTTTTTGTTTTCTTATGCTTAACCCAGGGCATCAACTCTGGCCTCCATCATTATACCAAACCTTTTGCTGTATACTACTAATGAAAATTGGCAGGTAATGTGTTGGCTAAGCTTTGACCACTTTCATCAGTTCACCGACTTATTTGAACAAAATGACCTGTAATAGGTTGAAAATCTTAAGGAAGCACGGGAGTTCTCCAGTGACAAAGAGTTCATTTATTTATTCAAAGTAATGTGTTAATCTTTGTGCATCAGATCACATCCCTATTTCCTTCTATATTTATTTTCCCTTTGTGGGGTTGGGGTGAGGGGCTAAGGGGTGCCTACTTTCCTTTCCTGAACTGCTGTAAATTCTAATTATATTTTGCGCATCTCTTGGTCTTGCTCCAAGTGTATGTGCCGCCGTGTTTGCAAGTGTGTTCCTTTATTATCTTACTAAAGGTGTTAGGCTTCCCAAGTTTAGATTACTTATTAAATGATGATAAATTATTTTCTTACCAGAAACTTGAATGGGAGTCTTTGTTTATCGATCTCCTGCCTCACCCTGATATGTTGATGGATGCTAATATAGCACGTACTGAAGATGAAGGAAACCAGAGAGATGATGATGGTGCAGAGCGAGTTTTCTTTGGTGGGGTGCATTTTATAGAAGGAATTTCAGGAGAAGCTTATGTAATGTTGATCTACATTTTTTTTTGTTAACTCTTGATGGATTTGTTTTACTCCATATATCAGTGTGAATCTAGATAGCTTCTAGAGTTTTATGGGCTTTGTGTTACTGCATCTTTCTTGACTTTGAGACCATGACCAGATCACAGTGAAGGGACTGGATTGAACGGTCCATTTTACATATCACAAAGGTCATTTGTCCTGCAATAAGTGAACCAGGTAACAAGTGAAATATATTTGTTTCACTGGTTTCTATAAATATATGGTGTGTTTAAAGTTTGGTGCTGAGATATAATCACGTGGCACAGGCCTGCGTGCTCTTCTCCGCTTTATGACAGGATTGTATGTCTGCCTGAATAGAGGAGATGTATATTCAAACACTCAGCAGGTTTGTTGTTGCCTTTACTTCATTCTCATACTATTTTCTAGCTAATCTCTTATCATTTCCTTTTCTTCTTCTCTATCTCTCTATCTCTCTGTCTCTCTCCCTCTCTACATCTCTCATGAAAGTTTTGCAGCGATCCACAGAAGCAGCAAGACGTTCTATAGTCTCAACTGTTGTGGACCACATATTTCTCTGCATTAAAGATATTGGTTTGTGATTTTCCTTTACAAGTGCTATAGGGATTCAATACTTTTGTACATGGGGATAAAAGATGTATGTTATTACAAATGTTAATTTTAAGCATTCTCAGAAGTCTTGGGTTTACTTGCAGAGTTCCAGCTCGAACTTTTGATGCAATCACTCTTCTTCTCATGGGTACTGTTCTATGACTCTTAAATATTAAATTTTCATTTTCATTGCCATTGTCTTAGTATTCTTTGACTCTTGGATTTACTTAAAAAAAGAAACTTCAGTCTATGGAGTGCGTATACATTAAGGAGGGTCCTATGTACTCTTTTTGTTTTGTAGTTGCTTTTTTTGTTTTTTTCCAAAAAAAAAGAAAAAGAAAGCCAAGATTACAGCTGATTACAAAGGACTGAGTTCACTATTACAGCTTTCTTTAGACTTTATTGAGATCAGCAAAGAACCAAATATGTAACTTGGTCATTAGTATCAAACTTGGTAGTATTATGTTACTGTCATCATCTTTAATTTTCTGCAATAAGGATCCTTTGTGCAAGCATAGGGAATTGGCTACAATTGTGTGAGTGAAATTATGCATGCTTTTGTGTTATTTCAGTCCAAGTTTGTACCTTTGTATGTCTCTGTGTGTTATGTTTTCATAAATGGGAAGGCAGCTGTGATTGGGTTCTTATTGTTGTTAGATTTTGAACTCTTGACTGGTAAAGGCCTTCTCAAGGGAACTGGCTTCTTGAACTATTGTTGTAAAACATACGTATGGTCACGCATTTGAACTGATGTTATCCCTTTAGATGGATATATGAAGGAGTGTTTATTTCATCCTATTTATAACTGTGTTATTCCTCTCTACAATTACCCCATCCTTCATCATTTTCTTTTTTCATCAGGATCAATCGAAGCTTTCACAATATCGGGATCACAGGAGGAATTTGAACAAGCACTCCTGGCATCAACGACTGATTATATTGGGAATATGTCATTCTACACAATGTAAGAACAAGTTTATGAGCTTTTTCTCGTGCTGGGAGAGATTAAGAAGATAAATATGGGCTTGGATAAAAATACCAAAACGCCTTGTGGTTTTTGTTTTGTCCTGTAAGCTTCATTCTTCATATTTTTAACTTCTTGAAAGGGAAACGGTTTAGTGGGATTCGTTAAAGACAATTTTAATGTACTAGAATTATTTTGAATAATAGAAATATAATTTAGAGTACTTTACCTTTGTGTCTATATTTTTGCTTTTATATTTTAATTTCTTTTTGCATAATTAAAATGATGGGATATATATATATATACATATTAAGAATTTTTATTAAAAAAATTAAAGAATTTCAACGACGTCTAAACCGTGTCATGAAAAATATTTCAATGACGTCTCAGCAACGTCGTTTAAGTTCAATGGCACTTAGCCATAACGTGAAATAAACGTTGTGTTTTGACAAAGTTTCCACGACACACTATCCGCGTCATTGAAACCTCATTCCATGACGCGGAACAGACGTCGTGTTTTGAAAAAGTTTCCACAACACACTTTCCGCGTCATTGAAACACCATTCCATGAAGCGGAACAAATGTCGTATTTTGAAAAAGTTTCCACGACACAATATCCGCGTCATTGAAACCCCATTCCATGATGCGGATTAGACGTCATGCTTTGAAAAAGTTTCCACGACACGTTTTATGCGTCATTGAAACCCCATTCCATGACGCGGAACAGACGTCGTGCTTTGAAAAAGTTTCCATGACCCCCCCTTTCGACGACATGGGGTACGACGCCTGATGTGCGTCATTGAAGGATTTTTGTGTTGTAGTGCTTCATCCAAACAAACGGTAAGAGAAAACACTTGCAAATAGGAAAGTTCTACAAGCTACTAGCAGCTACATGAGTGCTAAAGGGCAAAGGCATGCTTCTTAATTTACAGGGTGCAGAGAGCAGTGGCATTAGTTGTCAAGGCAACACCAATTTGGCTTTCACTTGATGACCCATTTGGCATACCAATTTCAAAGAGTAACCAAAATTTTGGGGCACAAGTACGAGGCTCATACTAATAAGATTTCAATACAAGAATCTATGATCTAGTTAGCATAACCTTGCAACCAAACGGAACCTCCTATGAGATAATTGTGTTTTGTAATGCCAAGGGTGTTGAAAATAAGAGAGACACCAAGGGAAGCAAACCCAGCAATTACTACAAAGTCAGTTCCATTCCATTCCAACATGAGATTACATATTCACAACAAAAACAGAGCACCTGCTAACTCCTAACACCAACCAACACACACAACCCAACGTCCTTCAACTTAATTATTACTAATTCATCATCACTCTTGACTTCTATACAACTTTTCCACATATTTCAAGCAACAGCCTTCTTGGGTTTCTTAGCAGCTGGGCTCTTGATTGACTTGGGCTGCTTAGGCTTAGAAGCGGTGGATTTCTTGTTCTTCTTCGCAGGCTTCTTGGTGGCCTTCGGAGCAGAGGCGGTCGTTTTGGTCTTTTTCTCCGTTTTGGGTTTTGTTGAAGCCTTGGATTTTCCTCTGCTTTTTTCCTTCTTGCCTGCCTCAGAGAGCTTGTACGAGGCCCTGATCTTGATCAGCTTGCCTCTCGCCGCAGAGTTCTTCAGTTGCAGAGCGAGGGTCTTCTTGAAGTTGGAAGGAAGCACCGCCTTGTGCTTCTCCTCCAAGTACTTGGCTATGGCGTACGGGCTGGACCCACTCTTATCGTGCAGAGCCAACAGTGCCTCCTTTATCATCTGCGCTCAAATTTCACAAATATTTAAGAAACCCAGAAACAGAAATGAAGAAAAGAAAGAAACCGCGATCTGAAAACCCGAATTCAAAGTACCTGGAAGTATGGAGGATGAGCCGCGGTTTTGGGCTGTTTAGGCTTCTCCTCCTTTGGGGTTCTCGTCTTTCTCTCTCTGACTGGCTTTTCTTCCTTCTTTGGCTCCTCCGTCGTCGGAGCCTCCACCGCCGGCGGGGCCTCGACGGCCGGAGCCTGAACTTCTTCTGTGGCTGACATCACGAAACAGAGTAACGAAAACGTTTTCTTTGTGGCTCTGAGAAGGGAAAATTAACACCGTGACGCCACTGGAAACTGAACCTATTGGTATTTATATGAAGGGAGCGATCTGTGGGTCAGACGTTGTGGGTTGTGATTGGTTGACTTCATGTGTTGCGGATTGACAAGTTGGGCAGATGAAAGATCTGGAACGTACACTTGGAGAGAAAGTGGGATGTCGGATTTCCAGCGTGGCTTTGGTTTTCTTATCGAGTTTGATTCTGGTGGGAAAGAGTGTGCGAGTCTGTGTTTTTTCGTTATTGTTGTCAGCGATTTTCTGTGGGTCTGATTTGTATTTCGAAGTGAAATTTTGACAAGATTGAAGAACGGAAGGTGTGTGTTCCAATGTGGGTTGAAGGAGCAAAAATGGTTGGCATTTCAGGGGTATATTAAGGCAGGAAATAGAAACAGTTTTTTTTATAAAAAAAATAAGGGGAAGAAAGAAAAACATATGTTTTTGTTGGTTTTGTCATTTTAGCTTTTTCCGAGCCTATGTATTTAGCTATTGTGCATTTTGGTGCATTTCATAAAATTTGATCTACTCCAATAATCTAATAATTCATATTATACCACATCAAATTAATAAATTTTGGGCCTTTCTTTTCCAAACTAACTGCCGTTTAATTCCGCTATTTATGAACTCAAAAGTTCTTTTATTTACACAAAACTCACAAGTTTGCTTATGTTGAAACTGATAAATAAATTAGAAACAGATGATGGAATTGGAACAAAGAAAATAGTGTGCTCTCAAAAATTGAATCCAGTGAAACTTTGTGTCTTTTAGAGCTGGGTGTATAGGCCTATATGTGATCTGATGTACGGGGTTTGATGTTGGTTTGCGGTGACCCCGAGAGGCAGTGGTGCCGCCTCTTCCATCGCTAGCTTCCGTACATATCCAAAGAGCCATCGTTAAACTTGGTTGGAGGCTCACAATCGTTGAAGTTCACAAAGAAGCACAAATCCCAAATTTTATATATTTCGCAGTTCAACTACAGAGGCAAACTCTTCATTGAAAATTCCACAAACCCATTCATCAGTTTATGCAATGTATACATAAAAACCCTATACATATGTAGATTCGATGAATAGGTACCCCATCCATAAGTCATTAAAGAGATAATATCAAAAAAACCCATCTCAGATTTTGAAGGCCTCTCGCACGACCTTGGCCTTCTTCATGGTCCACACGTGCTCCACTCATTCACGGGCTGAGCCACAGAGCTCTCCTCATATTGAACTTTTCTTCTCTAATTGATTTCTAATTTTTCATTCATCAGAAGAAGATTTGAGAAGAAAAAAAAAACGGAAGAGAAGATGGATGCGGTAGTTGCCCGAAAGCAGAAAAGGGTTAATGCCGTTCAATTTTAAATAAAAATACAAAATTTATTACTCTTACGTTGTATAATATGAACCATTAGATTATTATTATAGTGGACCAGATTTTATGAAATGCACCAAAATGCACGCTTACTAAATACAGAGATTTGGGATCCTAAGATTACCTATCCATTTAACTTCTCTTTTAAATAATACAACTAAAAATTAATAGGAAAAAAATACAGAAACCTTTATGATAAATTCTTATCTTGATAGCTCAAATTTTTGCTGATGTTCATATTTTTTTACTGAAAAAAGTAATGTTGCATTTGTTTCCCATTATTTACATGGTAAAAATGCATGCAGAATATCATGGAGTGGAGGTTAATTAATTGTATTTTTTTGACAAATAAAAAAATTGTAATTTTTGTTTTTCTGAATCCCAGAAATCACCCAATCCGCTTTGTGGATCAAGATTATAAAATGGGCCCCACGCCGAACCCTGCAATTTTTGGGGAAATTGCCTGTGTCAAATGCAAAGACTTGGTTTGTCTTCTAGAATTTTCAATGGTGAAAAAAGTATGACAGAGCACCCCCAAAGTCCTCCAATATTTTTCACATCCCAATCAACAATTATAAATACATATGCCATTCAAGTTTTTACATAACTATGTTTTGCTAAATTAAATGAATAAATGACAAGTCAAACGAACTTTATAATATTCTGATCATAATGCACAACTTCTCTGTACAACACCAATTTTGATTCAAGACTGCCATACAGAAAACATGAGGGAAAAGATAAGGGGCAGAACAGAAAATCAAACATAACATGTCCTACCTTGTGCTCAAAATTTAGTTACATCAATCGAAAACTAAGAACTCTGATTATGATACGATTAGATATGTAAGTCAAATCATCTACAACTGCTAGGAAGAGATTCCCTATGCGCGCTTTCTCAAAGACTGCTAACTCTTAAAAGGATCAACGAGCCATGGGTCTATGCTATGTCCATTCTCTTAGTTCAGCATGGACATATAATTTAAAAGGAAGAACATGGACAAGTCAACACTTGGTTTGTAAACACAAGCAAGGCAAATCAATCACAATGGTCATAACATCTAAACCTCTGCCGAAAAAGTATTCAGTTGTCAAGACCAATTATAGCCCAAGCAACTACCCCTTTGACGACACGCAAACAACGTACCTTCAATTGAGAACCAAAATAACACACATTCAGTATCCTGTCCTCAATTCTCAGAAAATAATAATAATCATAAATCATAAATGGCCAGCATTTGCCAATATAGAGCTTTAGAACTGCAGAGGAAAAAAAAAATCAATCATTGAAAGTCCAATATTATCTTGATGAAATTCACAGATAGTCATTTGTTGGACCTTAACAACTACTCACCCAACAACTAGTTGTCACCTGAGAAACAAGGAACTCTAACCTGATCAATCACTTGTGCTCCTTAAAGGAATCCCCCATAAAATAAATCTTTTATGAAATTGACTATAACTGGACACCATATGGCATACTTGACCAGATCAATCACTTATGCTCCTCACAGATAGACACCAAAACACATTTACTTGATTTTTTTTATTCCAAACGGCGTCAGCATCTATCCCTCAGATAAACTGAACACTAAGTTATACTAGACCTCTGGCAGAACAGTTTGATGAAACATGGCAACAATGTTTATGAACCACTATATCCATGCCAAATACAGCAAGAGAACCCGAGCTACATTTCAATAAAGAAAAAAGGACCACATAACATCATACACACCACCACCACCTCATTCACCCATCAGCAAAACACAAGAATGTCGTATAGAAGCCTACCGTAATATAGAAAAACCTCTGAGCATATAATCATGCAAGTATTTCATTTAGATTGAATAGAACTCCATAATACATGCACATTGTCTCTCCATTAAAAAAAACCTTCAGGTTCATCTCCATCAGCATGTTTATTCTTATCCCTTGCATCTCCATGAAAAGGGAAAAACCCTAAATTGAAAACCTTTTATCTCCAACAAATCACCGAACTTGATTTCTCTAAACCACAAAATTAACTGTAATCAACAAACAATTGGCCCATGCCGTTATTTATAGATAGGGCTCAAACAAGCATCTTAGCTTCAAAAGAACAACCATAACAGAGGTCATTGAGTTGTCCATTCCTAGGGTAAGATGAGTAAATCTTTTCCAACCTCTGCCATACAAACAATTACTAAGTCTCTATGTCAAGGGTCCTTGAAAGACTACCTAAACTACAAACATCAAAACTTCAGAAATCCTACCCAAATTTAAATAAACAGGCAATTAACAAGTAAAGAATATAGATGGAGAATGAGGAAAGTAGGATGAAGACAGAGAGGAGAAAGAAATATTCAACTTCTTTCTAGCTGCAATCCACTTGCCCATCTTTGATAAACTACATCCTGCGTGCAGATCCATGTCCACCTGATTTCAATTAATAATAACCATTAGAACATTAGAATACGGAATTCAAAATCACAGATTAGAACTTAAAATCATAAAGCATTTCTATTACCAAAAAGTTCTCGAGTCTAATAGTGGTGGCCACCTCTATATGGATGATTCCTCCCAATAAAAGATGAATATGGACCAAAATGATACTGCAAAATGAATTTGATATCATCATCATATGTTAATGTAAATGTAAAGTAAGTCACAGTCACAAAAGCATTAATTGCTTACTTCAGGACCATAATAATCATGAGAGTAGAGACTGCTGCCAGCTCCATAAATATCTAGAAGATAAAGCAACTTAAGTGAGTAAACTGGCATAAAAATTAACAATATGGACAGCCCAGGAGAAGAGAGGAAAAACAAATGAATGCTGAGCATAAAATCCATACCACTATAATGGTTTCCATGGAATGAAGCTGTTGGATCAGTATAATCCAACCGTGGGCGACGTCTACTAGGCTCTAAGTAATCATAATCATAGTCCTAAAGGTAGCACATATATGATAAGGAGTGGCGTAAAAGGCTTAGAGAATAACAAAATGTTATCGAGGGAAGCTTACTCTCATATGAAATGGACGTTTTATTCCTTGTGTGTTATCATCATAAAAATAAGGTTCATCAAAATGACCCCACATTGGCGGTCTGTCAAAATGTCCTTCTGGAGAATATGGATGCCTTCTAGGAGGAATATGCACACCAAAGTCTCTATCAGGGGCACCATGCCAGGGTCCATCCATGTAGGGTCTTGATGATGAACCTCCAGCAAACGGATAACGATCACCCCTGAAAGGGCCCCTTCTTCCCCCTGAACAACATAACAAAATCAGTAGGATACTTTTGGGGGGAGGGGGAGTTGAAAAATTTCAAAATGTGATTATAAGCACAACAGAAACCTCGTCCATGAAACTCATCATATGGGTAATCGAAGTCATATTCATTTGGGAAACCCATCCTTCCAGTTTGACCTCGTCCACTATCATAGAAATGTCTGTCATGTTGGAAATTTGCACGGTTGAAATGATGTCCACCGCGACCAAAACCCCTACCTGTGAGCAATATAGAGTAAGAACAAGAAAATGATGTGCAAAGCAAAATGAATCTCCAACCAAACAAATAAACATATATCTTACCGAATCTTGGAAAGATACCACTACCACCACCACCACCACCACCACCACCACCACCAATTCGAAATCCACCGGCCATTCCACCCTTCACAGCCTGAGTTTTAGGCAAAGGATTTGAAAGTCTGGCTTTAACTTTTACCTAGAATTACAAAAACCAACACAAGTAAGTACCAAATTAAATAGGTACTGAAAGTATGTAATTCAACTACTAAATCTGTGCCATGCAGGACATGCAATCACATCTGAAGAAAACAATGGCCAATCAGAACAGGAACTAGTAAAATCTCATCTCCTGCGTGTGTATGCATGTAGGAATGTATGCATGTCTATGTGTATACACGAATTCACACATCTATGAGAATCCTATCCTTGCCTAGTCCAGCTTAAAAAATCAGTGCTTATTTTTTCCAATGTGTCACATAACCTAATCACTTGTTTCCAGAGAGAGAGAGAGATAGAGAAGATACAAAAGAGAAAAACACAAGAATACCTTTGAGTTTCCATCTGCCAGTTCTATATTATTTATACCATCAACACAGGCCACAGCAGATTCATGGGTAGAAAAATCAACAAATCCAAAATCTTTCCGCTTGGCTGTAGACATATTCCGGGCCAGAACAATGCGTAAGATTTCTCCATAGCATTTAAATTGATCCCTAACCTGGTCCTCATCCCAATGAGGTGGCAGGCCATCCACAAATACGGACTTCACTTGGGACATGATCTCTGGGTCAGGCACACGTAGAGGTTCAGCAAAAGCCACTTTGGCAGTTCTTTCAAGGTGACCAAATATAGCATCGGGCTGTTGAAGCCTCTTGTATGCAAGCATAGCATCACCATGACAAGAGAATTCAACAAATGCAAAACCTCGGCTCAACCCATCATGTTGAACATCAGGGACAAGATTTATGTTCTCAACACCTTCAACACCATAATCCTTCAATTTTTGTTTAATCTGTCATCCCATATTATGATAAAGGAAAGAGTCAACAATCCTGAGAAGCATATGTACAAATTTAAAGAAACTTATAAATTTATCCCTTTCTGCTACCTATTTAGTTAGCTGGTTATCTAAATTAATACTGAATGACACTTACAGCTTCCTTTGTCCATTTATTGCAGATATTACCCAAGAACAATGTATCGTTGTCCTCACTGGGCGCTGTCCCACATCGCTTCCCTCGAATCTGCAGAATGGTCAATTAGAATGACGCTTATAAGAATACGAAACAAGAAAGACAAAGAAAAATCCATACAACAGGGTTTTTCATTTCAGACAAAGCACGCCTTGCAAGCTCCTTATTTTCGAACTCCACAAATGCATAACCCTTGTTCTTATTAGTTGAAGTATTCTTGTGTAACCTAACTTCAACTATCCCTCCAATCCTCTCAAAGACCCTTTTCACATCTTCCTCCACAGCATCCCGATCAAGTCCCCCAAGAAAAATTTCCCGTTCTTTCTTCATCTTGCGCTCATTTGCAATGGCTGTTAATTGCTTATCCTCCAATGTCTCAGTTTCTTCTGCAGGATCCTCTCCATCATCCTCTGGAAGTTCCTCCTCCCCATGTTCTCCAAGATCCACTTTCTCACCATACTCGTCCATCCGCTCATCACCATCATACACATCTTTTACACGCTCAATATCTTCTCCTTGTAACCTCTCTTTGACATTTTCTACCTTGTTAGCAGCCTCAACACAGGTCTCCTCTTCATCACCATTATCCATTGGCTCCTCCTGATCTCCTTTCACTGCCACTCCCTCTTTTACATCACAATATAGTTCATTCTCAGAAGACTTTCCAACCTCCCCAACAACAGACTTTTCTGCCTCAATTGGATCATCTTCCTTGATAGGATCCACCTCCTCAACAGGATCCTCCTCCTCAACAGGATCCTCTTCATCTTCATTAGGATTTGGTTTTACTTCCTTGGCAATTTGTTTGTTTGTTGGCTGTTCAACATTCTCAACAGCTGGTTCTTGACCTCCAACAGCTGATTCTTCCTTCCTTGAAGGCTCTCCAACATTCTCAACAGTGCATACTTCAACTTCCACATGGCTTTCATCCTTCTTTGCAGACTTTCCATCATTCTCCGAAATGGGCTTCTTCTTTGTGAACTCCACATCCTTGACATCTGCCACTTTCTCCTTGTTTAACGCATCTACTTTTGCCTTCACCCAACCCCCCGATTTCGATGTCTGTGATGAAACAGATTTAGCTGATGCCGGTGTGTTAGCTTTACCAGGCCATTTTTTCGCAACTAATTTCTTCGCCACACCAACTTTAGCGGTTGGTGTCACCTTGGCAGTACCAGATGATGCCTCAGCTTCCTCAACTACTAGTTCAACCCATAGTTAAAATCAAAGAAAAAAGCATAAGTGAGTAACTAACAAACACCATGCTATCAATAAAATCAAAGCATAGCGATTCAAAACTGACTTATTCACCATAAACATCTTCAACTTAATTGGTAAGAAAAGGTATATAATATCTACACTCCAGTCCCTGTACTGTTCTTAATTTCACTGAGTAACAAACTTCAGAGGCTAAACCGTAACTCAATCAAACAAATTATTAGAAGTTTGAAACGAAACAAATCAACAGATAACTAAGTCAACATGTACCTGATGATTTTTGAGCCTTCCAATCAGTAGGGGGAGTATTCTCTGTCTTCTTGACCTCTTTAGCTCTGTCAACAGAGACGCCTTTCGTCTCGACGGTTTTAGGAGCGGCCACTTCTATGTCCAACTGAGAAGCCGCCGATTGTGCTTTAGCGGCGGTTTTCCTCGCCGGCGGCGTTTTCTTGCCGGCCGCCGATTTCGGAGTGTCCGCATTGCGAGTTCTCATGCTGACTACACGCAGCGGAGAGAAACCCTAAGCAACCGAGAGAAACGGAGTTAGGGCTTGGGAATTTGACTGTGAACTGGCGGAGCGCGGTGGAGTTTTCAGTTTTGTGAAGCAAATAAGCTTCCGTCGAGGTGTTTATGGGGAGCTACGCGCTAAAGAAAAGTTCGCGAAAATATTTTTTTTCCCTCAACTTTGTTTTTCAACCTATGTGACACGTGTGTACACCACATCATTGTGTAAAAGTTCATTATACCCCTTAATTATTACCCTTTTCGAACTCCTCCCCTTGATTAATTCATCTATCAATTTAGCACCTGAACTCGTTTTAAATAGCCAATGTGGCACCAACGTTAGATTTTTAAACATTTCTCATTCATCAGTCCCGCTCACTTAAGGACCTAAAAATGAAGTCCTGTGAGGACCTATTTATTAAAGGTCCTTGGATTAATCCAAGGGCACATATAGTTAGTAGACTAAATCCTCATTCATGCTCCCCATTTTACCCAAACTAACCCTAATTATTATAATTCACAAAAAAATTTAAAACAAAGAAAAAATAAAATTAGGGAGTCACCTACGTTCTCTCTTCCCAGAGTACCCATCTTCCTTGCCCATCCATCTTCCCTCCCCAGCCATCTTCCTTCCCTCATCGCTTTTCTCTCTGTTAGATAGGCACCAATTGATTCTCAACATGATTCCTCTTCTTTTCTTTTTTTTTATCTTTTTGTTGAGAGGTCTGCAACGTTTTTTTTTCAAAGGTCTTTGAGATTAGCTATATTTAAATTTCTGCAACTCTTCACTCTGATAATACAATTATGATTCAAATCCCTAAACCTTTTTATTTTTTTATTATTTTTTTCAAAAGATAGCAAGCTTTATAAGGGTTTAAAGCTGGCTGACAAAAACATTCTTATCCTCCACCAAAACATTGAAGCCAACAAAAGGGGAAAAAAAGCATTGTTCTAAAGAAATTGTTGTAGGAAAAAGATAAAGAATCAAGTTGAAAATTAGTTGGTGTTTCATATAAAAAAAGCAAGAAAGACACGATGAGGGAAGGAAGCTGGGTAGGGAAGATGAGTATCGTTGGGGAGAAAGAACGTATGTGAATCCCTAATTTTATATTATTTTCTTTGTTTTTGTTTTTATTTTTTGTATTAGAATAATTATGATTTTTTGTTGAAAATAATAATTAGCGTTTGTTTGAGTAAAATGGGGAGCATGAATGAGGGTTTAGTCTACTAACTATATGTGCCCTTGGATTAATCCAAGGGCCTTTATTAAATAGGTTCTTACAGGACCTCATTTTTAGGACCTTAGGTGAGCAGGACTGTCTCATCCATAATGTCGTCTAAAGAGGCATGTGAGGGGCACGTGGTTCTTATTTTAAGGATATTATAGTCATTTTCAACAGCTGGCCTCATTTTCCTCTAATTTCCTAGCCTCCCTCATTTGAGGTTAGTTTCTCTTGCTCGCTTGGTTCCAGTCGCTGGAGAATCGCTTATCAGGCATCAAATCCATTGCATCCATATATTTAAAGAGAAATAATACACACAAAATTCACGTATTATACACATAATTTTTACATATTATTGAATAAGAATAATATATATTAAATAAATTTAAATAAATTATATTAAAAGGGTAAATTACTCAAATGGTCCTCAAACTTATATTGATTTACATTTTGGTCCATCAATTAAATTATTCATTCAAATGTCCCATCAACTCTATATTATTCGGTCCATTTGTCCTACCGTTACATTATGTCAATGTTGCCGTCAAATGTAAGTGTAAAACCATCCAAAACTATCCTATGTTCCCTAAATAGGTGATAAGGTGGTGATAAAATGGTGATAAAATAGTGATACAGTGGTGATAAAGTAGTGATACTATGGTGATAAAGGGATGATAGAAATTGTTGTGTGTGTTTTCCTTTGGTTTCTTGTTTTGTTTCATTTCTTCTACTTTTCTTTATTCATTTTTAGTATCCTAATTGTATTTTACCATTGCCCCATTAAAATCTCCCAGCAGTCCCACATGATCTCCTCTCCAAATGCCAGACCCTTTAGATTTGAAGTGATGTTGATGCAGCACGGAAGTTTCAAAGATTTTATGACCCAAAAATAGGGGCAGACTCCTGGTTCTGCTCTTGATAAGTCATATGGGTTAATTATAATTTTTCTATTTTTTTAGTTTGCAATTGTATTTTTGTAGACATGCATTTTATTACCCTTATTTTACTAAACATGCGTCTCAACAGTTTCTTTTTTTTTAATCGCGTATAAACTGTTTGGAAGCACATCTAGAAACATATGGGTGATAAAATGCCCGTCTACAAAAATACAATTGCAAACTAAAAAACAGAAAAATTGTAAGTCGCGCGTAGGGCGCGTGAAGGAAAAAAGGAATGTTTTTGTCCATTTTTTTTGGTAAAGCCTATGACCCCAACCGCTTTCGCCTAGCTTTTATAATAGTGGAGATTTAAACCTGCGTCTCAACAGTTTCTTTTTTTTTTAATCTCGTATAAACTGTTTGGAAGCACATCTAGAAAAATAAGGGTGATAAAATGCATGTCTACAATTTTTCTAACTAAAATGAGTGTCTTAATTAAATTTCCCAAGAGCCCCAAGGCCTAAGGCCCAAGTCTTTGATTAATATAATTATTATTAATTAAAGCCAAATCCAAAGTTGAACCAGCCAAGCCCATTAGCCTAACTCTCCAATGTTAACCATTCTTACGAAATCATAATAGTGCTTTGTTTATAAACACCTTTATAGGAGTGTGGATTTTCGATATGGAATTTTCACAATAGGCACCTCAAAAGATAACATATTATGATCAAAGTTAAACCTTAGAAATTTTATATTATGATGTTACTTTTAATATAGTAGGTGAGAAACTTGTACTCTTTTTGGCAAAAATGAAGAAGAAGAAAACAATGACGAAGAAAATGTTCCCAAAAAGAACTCACGTTATGAAATCTACTTTTTAAAGGTTTCGGGTTTGCCCAATGTGAAATGACTTGACAAAATGTACAATAATGATGTACGGTCCTACTGGTTCAGGCAAGAGTCACACCATGTTTGGTTGTTGCGAGCAACCTGGGATTGTGTACAGGTTGCTGAAAGACATTCTTGGTGATGGTAGAGAAGATGATTGTGCGGGTTCTATGGCTGGGGCCTTTATGCAGGTCACTGTTTTGAGATATATAATGAGGAGATTTATGATTTGTTGGCAAGCAATGGTGGCGGAGGATTCAGCTTTGGATGGTCAAAGGGCAACGGCTCCAAGTCTAAGGTGATGACATTAATTGGGTCTCTTACTTTTTATTTATTGAATTCTTGATGATTTATGAGTTTTTTTATAAAATTGTTCTTTGTGTTTAGAACTGTAAGCCCGAGTGGGTTTTCTGTGCAAGTTTCGATTTTTAGATTTGGTTGTGTGTGGCTCACTGTTGATTTTGGTTAAGTTGGTTGTGTTGGCTCAAATTGGAGAGAAGTAAAATTTCTGACCGTTTTCATTTTTTTGAGAGTACAGGCGCACTTGTGATGATGATAGGTTTTCTGTTCAAGTCTGGATATGGTTGTGTAGGCTCAAATTCGAGGGAATGGCTCCAATTATAAGATGATTACATTAACTGGGTCTCTTTTCTGTGACTGAATTCTTAATTATTTATGAGTTTTCTGTCAAATATTTTTTGTGTTTGGAACTGTAAGTTTGAATATGGAAATGGGTTTTCTGTGCAAGCTTGAATTTGTAGATTTAGTTGTGTTGGCCCCTGTAAATTTGGTTGAGTTGGTTGCGTTGGCTCCCTGTAAATTTGGTTTTAGATGACCGTCTCAAGTATTTTCTTTTATCTCCCTTATTTTTTTAGAAGCGTGTGTAGGGATGCTTTTTTTCCTTCATACTCGCTTATAAATTTTCTGTTTTTTTTAGTTTGCAATTGTAGACGGGCATTTTATCAACCGTACTTTTCTAGATGTGCTTCTAAATAGTCTATGCGCAATTAAAAAAAAACTGTTGAAATAGGCATTTTATCACCCGTATTTTTTTAGACGTGCGTCTCAATAGTTTTTTTTTAATCGTGCATAAACTGTTGGGAAGCACATCTAGAAAAATAAGAGTGATAACATGTGGGGGCAGGAGGCTAGTTACATAATATGGGAAACGGAAAAAATATGGATAAAATACCAAATCTAATTCGGCGCGGTTTCCGTACACGCGCGGGAGCATTGTGTCGTCGAAAAGGTACTCGCGGAAGTAGAACAGTCTGTTAAGAGACCGCTTCATTTCTCAGCAGCGCCACTGAAACGGTGAGTTTTGCTCGTAACAAGCAGCAGCGAAACGATGGGTGCCTCAGAATCCACACTCTCAAGCTCACAGGTAGCTCTGCGTTTTAATCAACTTCAAATTTTCTTTTTTCTTTTGAATTCAATTTAATTTGCAGTATCATTTTAATTATGGTTGAAGAGGCCAGCCGATGAAATCACCACCGTGTCTGAGCGGTTAGAAGTCGCCGATCCCATCTTAGAACAGCTCAAATCCTTCAAAATTGTAAGTTTATAATTTCCTATTTTCATATTATCATTAATTTTTTTTTAAAAAAAAGTTAGGGTTCGAATGCATCAGTGTTTGCATTTTCAAAACGAGCTTTGAATTCACGTTTTGAGTTGTTTAATTGTAGTCGACGCCGATACTGACTTCACCCCCAGCTGAGGGTAGCTTGACTGACATTTTAGTGAGGAAACCTTCGTCGTCTTCTGTTTCAAGTAAGCTGCTGCAGTGATTTATAATTTTCGGTTTTGATGCAAAAAAGAATAGAAAAGAAGAAACAAAAATCCAAAATTAAGTTCTTACAAAGCAATTGAACTAGCTAAGTCCCTGTGGCCTGTGCATTGTGTATGCCTCAGAATTTTCATTTCTGCATCTATAAGTATAATGGTTGTAAGTTTATGCTATGTCTTTTTCTTTGCAACATTGATAATTTGATACGGATACATATTGCCTTTTGAAGTGGAATTCAATGCTCTGTTATGAATTGTCACTGCAGGTGTTGTGAACCCAAAAGTGCTATTGGAACTCTTCTCGATGTACCGTGAGTGGCAGGAAGAGAAGGTGCAAAAGATGAGCAAAAGACAGGTTTGTTTTAACAAGATACAACAGTCCTTGTTGAATTTTGAGTTTGTTTGACATAACTCTAAGTTCTTTATGGTCCACACGTGCACTAGCCGTTAGTTTTTTATGGCCGGAGTTTTAAAATGTAAGGAGAAAATTAGAACTCAGATTCAGGGTTTAGGGTATTCTTCCTATTTCCCAAAGACATTGTGATGAATCATAATTTCGAAGGCAGTGGATTGATCTTCGGCCTGTCCTTATGCATCTTGCATCCAGCCAATTTCAGGCCTTCTATTTGGATCACCAAGGAACAAAGAAATACGCGAGGTTACTTATGAATTGGACTTGGTCCACTTGATGGTCTAGTGGATGAAATTATATCACTGAATTAAAGGGATCAGAGTTTAGTATGATATGAGTTAAACAACTCCGAAGGAGGTGATGGACTGCCTTAACGAAGATGTTTCCATGAAATTCAAGTAAAGCTCTCTGTGCATTTAGTGCGGTATTAGCCAGTGGCATGAAGTTGGTGAAAATCCAACATAATTGCACAATGTTGATGTTATGTCTTGCAAATCAGAAAGTTTTATGTTTGGAACAATTTATGTGTTTGCCCTTGCCTTTAAGAAGCCTGTGTTGCTTATGCTGAAGTTTGTGAAAGGCTGGCAGCATATTTGGAAACATTGACTCGTTTTTCCATCCTTTCTCCTCACCTGGAACTATGTAACCTTAATTTGTTGATAATTGTTGCAGGAAGACATAGAAAATAAGATAGAGGTAGCTGATGCTTTGGCTGGTAAACTTCTTCAACGTTTTAATTATTCAGTGTCAGCAATGAAGACGTCTTCGCAACATTTATCCGAAGGTAATTGATATATGTTCTACCTAATGTCTGGATGGACCTAGAGTATGGTGAAATTAGTTGTACAGCATGTGTCCAATATAATTTTCACATGAAAACCTGCTGATCTTGCCTGTGTACCTTGTTATGACCTAATTTATTCTCTCTTTATCTTGGAATGTGCATGCATGCAGTTCATGCATTGCAGGTGGAGATTGGGGAACTTAAAGGAAGGCTGACAGAGGTAATTAGTAACTGTGATGCACTGTGCCGGAGAATATCGGTGGAAGGACCAGAATCCCTTCGGTCATCTATCAAGCCATTTGCAGTCGGCACTGCCGACCAAGAAATTCGATCAAGCTCATCTGATCTGCAAAGAGATCTAAACCGAAGTCTACCTTCTGTCGAAACCAAGTTAGACTGATTTAGCATCCTTTCTTTCTTGTACAAAACCTTTGTAGATTGTGATTTATTGGCATCTTCAATGGTAACAAAAGAAAGTGTTCCCGTTGTCTCTCCTCCCGCCCATACTTTTAAAGATGAAGATACACATGTAAGAGACAGGGTAGGAACAAGACAAGTCCCACTATACAACACACTTTAGTTTTATGCTTTTTCTTGTTCCCATCTTTCCTTAAGAAAAGGATTAACAAATAAAAACATCCATTAATAAGATCCAGCAGATCCCTGAGAGTAACTGCCATCACCGACATTAAACTTGTACAAAATGAACTTATTTTACTGAATTACTGAATCAAATTATTGTCAAATGAAAGGGATCAGATCCAGCTGATCCCTGAGAGCAGAAAATTGAGCCAAAAAAAACATAAACTGCAACAATACTTCAAGTATGGAATTGCTGAAATTGAATGAATGACGTTACAGAAAAATAAAAAACAGCCCTCAGAACAGAGAACATTTGAACAACAAATTACTGGAAACCATTACCAAACTGTATCACCTCTAAGAAACCAGTCAACTAAGCCTCATTATATAAATATAATTTCAACCCAAATTGGAGCAGAGAAATCAGGGTTGTTGCTGAGCATCCATGTACCCAGCATCAACAAGAACCTTTTCCCTCTTGGCCAATTCAACGTCTTCATCCACCATCATCTTCACCAGCTCCTGAAACCCAACCTTGGGCTTCCACCCAAGCTCCTTCTTGGCCTTTGTAGCATCCCCTTTCAGATTATCGACCTCCGATGGCCGCAAGTACCTCTTGTCAATCAGCACATGGTCCCTCCAATTCAAACCCACATACCCAAACGACGCCTCCAAGAACTCCTCCACCGTATGCGATTCCTCCGTCGCCACCACGTAGTCGTCGGGCTTCTCCTGCTGCAGCATCATCCACATCGCCTCCACGTAGTCACCGGCAAAACCCCAATCCCTCGACGCCTGCAAGTTCCCCAAGAACAGCTTGCTCTGCAACCCGACCTTGATCCGACCCACGGCCCGTGTGATCTTCCGGGTCACGAAATTCTCCCCCCTCCTCGGCGACTCATGGTTGAACAGTATCCCATTACACGCGAATAGCCCGTAGGCCTCTCGATAGTTGACCGTGTACCAATGCGCCGCGCATTTCGAAACGGCGTAGGGGGATCGCGGGTGAAACGGCGTCGTCTCCGATTGCGGAGGCGGGGTCGCCCCGAACATCTCTGACGACCCAGCCTGGTAATACTTAATATCGGTGCGGCCGGTGGCGGCGATGTGGGACCGCACGGCCTCGAGGAGGCGGAGGGCCCCGGTGGCGACGACGTCGGCAGTGTAGTCGGGGATCTCGAACGAAACGGCTACGTGCGATTGGGCGGCGAGGTTGTAGACCTCGTTGGGGGCGATGGTGTCGATCCAACGGCGGAGCGATGACGCATCGTTGAGGTCCGCGTAGTGGAGCTTCATGCGGGCCTTGTGGGCGTTGTGGGGGTCGATGTAGATGTGGTTGATGCGCTGGGTGTTGAAGTTGGAGGACCGTCGGATCAGGCCGTGGACGTCGTAGCCTTTGTTGAGGAGGAATTCGGTGAGGTAGGAGCCGTCCTGGCCTGTGATGCCGGTGATGAGCGCGACCTTGCGGGGCTCCGGTGGATCCGGGGCGGAGCCGTTGGGGGTGGATCCGGATCTGGTGGTGTCAGTCTCGGATGCCATTGTCGGGTCGGGTTTGTGAGGAGAAATGAGAAAGGAGTGAGAGTAGGAGTGAGATTGTGCAGAGGAGGGTGTGGTGGTTTTGAGGGATTTTAAGAGGGAGGGAAGGAGGGAGGGAGAGATCCGTGGCTTAGTTGGACAGGAACGCGCTTTTAGCGGTTTTACTGTGGGGGTGGCTGGTAGAAGGGCGCCAGCTGAGTTGTTGGTGGGGGACCCACAGCACTATGGCTGTTTTAGCGGTTTTGTTTTGTATTTATAGACCATGATTATGCTCATGTAGTGTTGAGAATGTGGAAATGCGCCATCATTTGGCCCGCACAGCCCGCCTACCATCGAGAAAGCGACCGTTATGGGCTTTGGGATGGCCCGCATGTGCGCCGGTGTCAGCAGAAGGTCCCGATTAAGCCTCAAGAAAGCCGCCATGCTTGTTAGGCCCGCATACATATATAATTATGTATAAATAAGGGTTTAAAATTGGTGGTATAATTATGTATAAATAATTATATATATACAAAAGCTTGTGCATCAAAGTTAAGTGGCTTTGGAAGATGAAAACATACCCCTATTGATAATTAGCATTTGGTTACATTAAATTCAAGCATTAGAATTATATTACTTATTCAAACGTTATGTTTGTTTCCACTGAATTCTGCTCATTTTTGTATCCAGTTTTAACATTTCGTCCGCGTTGTGTTCTTCATTTTTCTGTGCTGAATCCAACCATATAAAGAACACAAAATTTGGATAAACGGTTGAAAAGTTATAGGTACAAAACTGGACATATGTCGAAACTGAAAAATAAACTTCGTTCATAAACTAGTCATACAAAATTTAATTATGTTTCTTTCTCATCTTATTCTACTTCTTTTTAAATGAAGTAGGCCCATTTCGCCCGCCCATTGGGCTTAGTCCGACCCGGCCCGATGAGCTTTCTCGTGCCCAGACTATGGGTAGCCCATGGACTTTTAATTTTCTAAAAAGCTGCCCTACCGTTATTTTCTCTCTCCTCCTTAAAGCCCGGCCCAGCCCAAACCCATTAAATTTGGGCGGCCCGGCCCGGCCCATTGACGAGCCCTAGGTGAGAGTACATCACATCTTGGGTTAAAGTTGTGATGCCCCGAAAATTTCCAAATATTTTGTTAAGCTCACAATAAAAAAATTTCCGATTCAATTTGTGGTAATTTGGATTTTCATGAAATAATTATTAGTTTATTCAAGGGATGATTTATTTTTTCTGGTACTTTGAAGTTGGAATTTTGGTAATTTGATGCCATTGAAAAATAAGAGACGTTCATACGAGCGTGTGACATTTTTCAAATAATTATTCAGAACCTGAAAGTATTTTTGGCGAGTTTCGGAAGTTTGGAAGAAATTAAAAAGGAAAAGATAAGAAAACGATAAATTATTGTGCGGCAATATACCCACATGGGCTGCCAACACTCTTATCCTTCTATCTTCTTTCTTTTCCCTTAACTTCTTCATTTTCTTTCATTTCATTTCACTTTCTCTTTTTTTTTTCTTCTTCATCTTCTTCACCCTTTTCAAAAATTCAAACTCATAGACACTATTCATCATCATAGAACTCTCATCTCTAAAGCTCCAATCAGAAAAACTTCTTTATGAAAGTTGTTCATATGCTCGAGGACTATAACATATCCAAAAATCAGCATCATTAGACCAGTTTAGTTACCTCAAACCGGCTATAACCTTTATGTGTTCATCCATGGTTGTTGAGTTCTCTGCAGCTTGGTTTTCAACATTTTTTCTTTAGTCTCTACTGCTCGTTTGACAAACTTTCCTTCTAAGTTGTTCCTCAGTTTGAGAACTATGACATATCCAAAAATTAGAGCAATCCAACTACTCTAACTATATATGTGGTAAGCATATTCGTCACTTCCTCAAATTCTGCTGTTATTACTGTACATCACCACATTCACTCTTGTATGTCAATTTCCCTTACCCAAATGACAACAAATCCTTCACGGACGGTGTTTAGAATTCTATTCTCTAGAACATATCCAAAAATCGTGGCAATCCAGCAGTATAGCCTTCTCGGGAATGGATCAACTGACACAAGTTTTTGTTAGTTTTCAAGTATAATTTGAGTTGATTATTTGTCTTTGGGAGCTCACTCAGAAAATTCTGAAAAATTCATAGGGTTAAGGTAAAGACTTAAGATGGTTTGATTTCTGAAATTGTCTCTGAATTGTTGGCCGAAAGCCGGTATTGAAATTGGAAGGACTTAAAGATAAATTAAAACAAGTATAAGTGCCAAATGACAAATAAGGTAAAATATAAGGACCAAAGTGTAATTATAAATAAGTCCGAGACTGAAATATCATTTGGATAAAGTATAAGGACCAAAGTGAAATTATGAATAAGTCCGAGGATTGAAATATAATTTGGACAAAGTATAAGGACAAAAGTGAAATTATTGACTAGTGAGAGAACTACAATGCAATTGAAAATAGTTATAAAGACTAAATTGCAAAGAAGGATTTCAAGTAACATTTTTTTTAAATGACTGGACTAGGAATCAGTTGCCCAATAAAGAATAATTTGAGTTCAAAGGCAAAGGTGCAGAATGCAAATCAGGCATCAGCTTTGGATTCCAGGTAGGAGGACTCACTCTCGGACTTGTATTTTGTGTGTATGTATGACATAGTAAATATTGTTGTGTGCAAAAGATACATTGTTTTTGGATGCTATATTTTGTGGTTTTATGAATGCTTGGCTTTGGTTATCTAAAGTTTTGAGGGTATACGTCTACGGGTATTATCCTCGACAATCTGAGAGTGAAGGAGGCATAGTGACTTCCTTGGGTTTCGATTCCCTAAACCTCCGGAGGGGTTACGCGGACAGACTTTACCAATACTCTACACGTGAAGTATAGTCGATGAAGTGTAACCGGTTGAAATGGACACTCTCGCTACCATACCAGGTAAGTTGGTTATATTTTTGTTCTAGTAGGGGTAGTTGGCCTCAAAGGATTGGTTGTCAGACAAGCATATTTGGGCCCGGAAAAATATTTACGAAAATTGTTTGAGCATGCCAATTGGTTTTGGATCCACAATAAATGGATAAAGTTTGTGTATGTGCAAATTATGTCACTGATTTTGAAATAAATCTATGGCCATTATAATTATAATTATTATATTCATTATTTATTTTGAAACTTGGCTGGGAGCCTCTTACAGTCAAATGAACGTATGTGATGCTCACCCCTACTTTTGTTGTAGATTCCTTATGTGGGTAATATCTTGGTGTGATCTTTTCACTTGTCACCATTTGGCTCGTGTCCCACATTGTTGTCAGGTTGTGAACTCTATTCATCACAGCTGATCATGTTTCACCACATATGTATAAGTCTGAATTCTAGATGGTTGGTATATTTTCATTATTAGTTTATAAAACAATTTCTGAGGTTGTTGATATTATTCCATGACCTCTAGGGTTGGTGTAACTCTCAAATAAATTCTGTATAATATTATAAGTTATTTTTCCGCTGTTGTTAAACACTATGATCCAACCCGTTTAAATTTATTTATAAAGGCTTATTGTATTTTGGCAATCTTGGGAGTATAACCCTTGGACTTATGTGTTATATTTTCAGGATCCTCAAGATACTTGCCGATGTCACATGTCTTGATTTTGGGGTGTGACAAAAGTGGCGATCTTCCATTGTATCCTTTTTTATTCGGAGATTGAAAGACTACCTTACCATGCCAATAGGGTTCACCATAGTGGTCAAGTGATGTTCCTTTTCCCTTTCACCAAATGGCACCAGGGTTCAATCCTTATAAGATGGTATCTTTCTTTAAATCAATTTCAAGGTTGTTGGAGTCCACATCTTTGGAGTCCAATTTTCCTGTTACATTTTTTCTTGTGCCCTCCCTGTTATTCTTCTAATTTATTGACATCTGTCTCTACCCTAACTTCTAACATAACAGTGTTTAACGCTTTTAATAAAATAAAAACTAATTATTAAAATGAGAAAAAAAAAACAACAGCCACCACCACAACCCCACCGACCCACCACCCAACCTGGACAGCCAACCTACACATCCAATCTGGTCAGCCACCCCACCTCGCCACCGGTAACCCCTCTCCTAGCTGCCGCCGACAACAACCTCTTTTCTCTTCTCTGTCCTCCCTTTTTATCAAGCAACACCAAACTCATAAATCTGATATCTTTTTCTCCATGGCTAAGACCCATAATCCTCTCTCATAATTACATAGGTTTGGATGCATCAGAGCTTTGAAGATGAAGAATACTGAGAATATGTGTGTTCCCTGTTTTCTTGACTTGAGATGTAATGAAGATGAAGGGGTTGTTGAGGCCATAACACGATATGGTTCATTGCACATAACATCTTACAATTTTGAAGCCATTTAATGTCATTCTTGTTCAAGCCTTTAATACATGAGATTGACTATGTTGTTGGGGTTTTGAGTTTGGGGAAGAAAATAGTAAAGCATGAAAAGAAAGAGAGAAAAAGGGATATTGAGATAATGAGGTGTTTCCAGCAACAAGGAGGAGATGGGTTGTCGTCGGCGAGATGGGGACCAAGTTGGTGGGCATGTGGTAGCTGTTGGTTTTTGTTTTTATTTAATAATTAGATTTTGTTTTTGTTTTTGTTTTATTTTTATTAAAAGAGTTAACACTATTATGTTAGAAGTTAAGTGTAGGAACATGCGTCAATAAATTAGAAGAGTAACAGGGAAGCACAGGAAAAATGGTAACATGAAAATTGGACTCACATCTTTGAGTCCCTCAGCTACATGCTCCGTCAATCGAGTATAGTGGTGTCTTCACTATCTTCTTCATATACTGATTGATGATTAAATTGTGGGCAAACTCAATAGCCTCCAATATTTGGCTATAAAAACATAAAAGAAAGGGAGATGCTCTGGACAATCGTCCAGGCCCTTTGCGGTCCATCTCACGTGAGCATAGGGTAAGCATGCAATCCATTGCTCAATTAGATCATCTCCAACTCACATGGGGCTAAACTCAAATTTTCCTTTTCCAAAATACAAGTATTTATGTATTACCTGAATTCAAATAGTTTTTTTCTCCAATCCTACACTCTCAAATTTTAAGTCAGCAACTTTATTAAATTGTTTAAAAAATGGTTTAATTCAATTTTTTTGTCATTAATTTTTCTTGAGTTAATTTTTGTTTACAACTTCTTGCATGATTTTTCCGACAATTTAACCTAAAAAAATTGAAAAACCACCAACATAATTGTATTTCACTTGAATATTAATTTTGGTGGATTATTTAACAAATGAATGTGTATTTATAGAGTTTTAACGTTATATATGATTTAAATTAATTAATAATATTATTTTGACCGTTTGATTTTAATTTGAACAGTTGGATCCTGTCTTTTCTCGTTGAAATGGCCGAGATTAAATCACAGCTGTTGGATTCAAAGTAGCCATTGAAATATTTAGAAAAACAATTACTGGCATTTGAATGAAGGTTGTTGGTTGGCAAGGCAACAGTCACTTCATCGTAGCATTCCATTTGTTTTGCAGCTCCATCCTCAGTGGGCGACATGGCCTGACAAAGCATGGCCTGCACTGCGGTTGTTTCACATGGGCTTGCGAAGGCATTGAATTGGGCTCCACCAATTTATCAGTCCGACTCATATGTGGATTGGTATTCTGCCCGAAAAACCAGTCATCCTAAATTATCACCCTACCCTATACATGAGTAGGAAGAGGATTTTGGGGCTAAAAAACCCAAATTATCACATTTGACGCTCTCCGTTGGAGATGACCTTAGAAATCCCTTGGGTTAATGGTCTTAGTTTATATTGGGCCAAATGTGGGAGGCTTCGGCTCAATGGGCAAAATATTAACCTTAGGGGTGGGCATCCGGACCAGAAAACCGGAGCACTGAATCGGATCAGGAGAAAAAAAGGGAAAAAAAATTGGTTGACCAAAAAAGTCAACAAACAGGATTGCAGCGCATCGGAACAGGACAGCACCGGTTATTTTTTTTATACATATTTTTTAAAATCTAATGCTATATTTGTAATTTTATAATTAATATTTTTCCAAGTTCAACTTCAAAACATTTCCTATTGTATGAATGGAATCATTTGTTAATTTTCAAACCCAAAAAATAACTTATTTATTATAATTTGTATTTTTTAAAAATAAAAATACTTTTTTTGAAAATTAAAAAAAAATAAAACCGAATCGAACCGTTAGAATCGGACTAGTCGATTTTCCAAAAAAATTTCACTTAAACCGGATCATGATGAATAGTATCAATTTCGGTTCCGGTGTGAGCATGGAACCGGACCAGACCTTGCCCACCCTTAATTAGCCCCATCATCTAACCAATAAATACAAAATATTTATTTTTTGTGCGATGAAATAGACTATCTCATGAGTTAGATCATTACACTATTTTGACTTTAAAAATCACACGCGTAAGATGCAAACGACTCAAAAGGCCTCAACTTCAGCTTATTTCATGGGGAAATATTTTTGCTCACTACTTTAACTCAATGTATATTTTTACAATTCTTCTCAATATTTGACACATGTTCATGAGCATAACAATGGTTCCATAAATTCAAAACAAACAATTAACTATGATTATACTCATGGACACGCATTAGCGGAACTAGGCAGAGAGCTATCATGGGCTTTACCCCAGGTAGCCCTTTTAAAATTAAAATATAGTACATATATTTTAATATTATTAATCCCATAAAAGGTTAGTAACCCACCCAAAAATAGCCTTATAACCCATTGTCTGCTCAATTTAATCATATTATATTTAATTTGTTTGCTCAATTAAAAACATAATCTCTTAATAAACACTCATGATTTTAACTCTGTACTTTGTACTATTTTATCCCAATATATATTTTTATTTCTAGAAAATCCATAGAAACAGTAAGGAACCAAAAAAAAGTGGTCATTAGATTTTAAGCTAATAACTTTAGCTAGCCTACCTATTTAAAAATTTCTGGTTCCGCCCTTATGGACATGTGTCATGGAGATTCGTATATGAAATCACTAGTCTATAAGTTAAGATTTTTTTTGTTAATTGGTAGATCCCATTGGCCCCTTTTTTTTTTACAGCATAATATTTTAAAATAGTCTAATATAGAGGGAGGGAAACAAACTCGTGTGAAGTGGAATCGATGAGGTGATTTTAAGGAAAATAAAATAAAAATGTTAATATGGAGTTTTTTTATTTTTTATTTTTTATACTGGGAGAGTAAAATAGTGCATTGCAAATAATTCCTATCCGTATAGAAGTTTCTCTTTGATTTATAAAAAAAAAAAAAAAAATTCCTATCCGTATATAAAGTCGCCAGGACAGAAAAGCACAAGCACAAACCATACGCCAGGCGTACCATATCCCTTGAACCTAACTGTGCGCTGTAAAATACCAAATAAGCCGTCATAATTGAAATCGGAAAATTAGGAAAATCGAAAACGAACAAAAAGCTGTCTCTCGAACCTCCCAATAAATTCTCGACCAAAAAAATAAAAAACCTCCCAATAAATACAAGAGCAACACCACACTTCTTATATCATTCAAACGCATCGTCTTCCTCTTCTCTTCTCTTCTCTTAGCGGTTTCAAAAATAGGGCATTGCTCTGTGTTTTGCAGCCTAGGGTTCCAAGAAAATCTGCATAGCCAGATCGATTTCGATTTTACAAATCTTACTTAGCTATTTTTTAATCTAGGATTAGTAGGAATTTTATATCGGTAAATTGAAGCGGGAAGGGTTTTTGAGATATGAGAATGAATATGAAGCGGTCGAGGATTTCAAACTCAGTTTCTTGGGCTTCTGGAGCCGATCTTTGTCAGGTATAATCGCAAAATCTTAAAATCTTGGGATTCTGAACCACCAATTTGTTTTAGGTTTTTTTTCTTCTTCTTCGTATTCGTATTGGATTGGATTGGAGGTGGTTCTGGATTTGTTTAAGCTTATAAGATTTCATTCGATTCTTCTGTTTGGCAAGTCAGAAAATACTCCATTAGTTTTCCCTGTTAAATTAATCACGAAACCATACTTGATTGATTAAAGTTTGCTTTTATTTATTATTTTTAATAATAATAATTATTCTGCTTTAATTAAGAAATCAAATCTGGATTACATTCGATTTGCGAATCAAAGGAAATTGTGGATGGATGCTCATTTAAAACCATCACCAGAAACTCATTGAAAACCAACATCAGAAAATTCATTATGTTGACATCACTATAGATATTAAGCTACTTAATTAATTGTGAGTCCAGAAATCTGGGCAACAAAATTATGCAACAATGACATTTACTACAAAATAAAAATAAACAGAGAGTGAGAGAGAGTCATTGCAATATTGGCAGTGACAAGAGATCATGAACAAATAAAAATTTAAATGGAGAGATTCGATATTCATTCTCCTTCAAAACAGATTGATTGGGAAGAAGATGAGGTGGTCTTAAGGCTGGTCCTTGTGACTTATTTCTTGCATGTCACCCAGTTCGAATCCATGAAATCCTTCAGCCACATCAAGAATCAAAAGAATTTAATCTGATTGGATTGTTATAAAACATTACTTGATGAAGTCCTTCAGACCGATAAATCGATTGATGATCTTGTTGAAATTGTACTGCTGGTCTCTATAATTAGGATCAACAGAATAACTAGGAGTTATTACAAGAATCAGCAGAACTAAATCTATCTGTTTTGTTGCTATAATGTCTATAATCTATAATCCACCCATATTACAACATGTAACACCCGCCATGTGGTTTTACAATCTACCCATGTTATAACACACATATATTCATTAATTACTATATCTTAAAGTATAAACTCGTCACCCACCACATGTGTCATAGTTTGGGTGCACTGGTAACAGCATGTGCCAGGTTTACATACACGTAGTGGGTGTTATAACTTGGATGGTTTAGTAACACCACGTTGAAGTGTTACCCCACACATAAATTTTTCCAAAACATGTAGAAACTGCTCGAAATTAAGGATAGGATCAACAAAATTTAAGATCAGCATGACTCACATGAGTATTATTGAAAGTTCAAAAGTTTTAAAACTTCAGGTGGCTTATACTTGGGTGAGGATAGTTGTCCAATGAAGAGTAAAATGTTCCTGATTAAGAAAATATTGTCGTAATTAATAGTATGCCGAAGGTTGTAATCATATTCGTAAATAGTAGAAAGGAGTCCCTATATTACTTATGCCACAGTTTTTTTCCATAAGAGTACATAATACATAATATCTGAATAAAGCAAGCACTAACTGATTGTTCAGTTACCTGAGCTTGTAGAACTCGAATTTTGATTACAATGGAACAGTCTACTGTGTCTAATCCCTTGAAGATAAGATGGAGTCTTGGAATTTCCTGCTGAACTCTTAGTTGCAAATACATAGTTGCAATGCAATACCTAGTGTAGGATATATAATGCTAATGGTTGCAGAAAAGTAGGGTGATACCATCCAGATACTGAGTGGGGTGTGTTCATCTGTCATATAGCCAGAAGATGTTACATATGTGGTGAAATCTATGCGTTTGAAGTCTTCATAAAATGTAAAGCAAAATTGTCCACTCTAATCATAAATTAAATGCTAAAACTAGGCTTTTGCCTGAGATTCATATAATGGTCTGTAGGCTCTAGACTATAAGGGAAAAATGTTTGGCCTTAGATATCTAAATATCCTCTGTGTAGAATGCTGTGGAAATCATTAATATGAATGTCCTTATGATAAAATGCGGAGACAATTAGTTTGTAAGTTTGATGAGCCGTACTGCATGTAATGTGGTCAATATCTAATGTAGATGCTGCATATAATCTGGTTTTTAAAATATGACCATTCTTTCTTCATGTTAAAATTTATCTCTCCAATTTTATTTTATTTTTTTGGTAAATGTTGCTGATTGTTGTCATTCAACTGTTCATTGTGACTGACCAAGTTTTGCTTTTAAATAGGTGAAGCTGTTTTCTTCTGTGGATTGTCCTGTTAAAGTTGGCCTGAAGTATCAAGATCATCTTCAAGCAAAGGCATCAAGTATGTCGAATTCAATTCCTGTGGAAAATGATTTTCCCCCTGGATTTGAAGGCAGTGTTTCTGTGGGCCAGTCAAAAGTGGAACTTCCTCACATCCCGAGGATTCAGTGGAAATGTCCTTCCAAGGTGGGTAGATGTTAGATCTTTGCTAAGTTATGATTATGTATGCATTTGATTAGAATATCTGGTCAATAATCTGAATTCAGGTGTTGATTCAATTGGTTATGTTTATTTTACTTGAGCAGTTTGTCATGAGTCCCACCTGGGAAGTAGCAGCTGGCGAGGAAAGTGAGGAAGCCAAGGCTCAAAAATTGAGAGAGATGAGAGTGCTTGAAGCAGTTTATCCTCGTTTGTCTGCAATTCCTCCCAAGTAAGCTTCCTACCCTGTATCCGGAATTATATTTCGTAGTCTTTTTGTTCTTTTACATGATTGAGCCTGATCATCTTTTCTGTTTTGCACAGCCCCTCGGTTTCTTTGGATGTAGAGGGTGAGTATTATGATGATAGCCTCACTCCTTTTGTTCCTGATACTCCAATTGAAGAAGAGTCCCCAGATTTACTTGATCTGGAAACACCAGTGAATACCAATGTAGGTTGTCAACCACCAGTCTTGCACCAAGGTCTGTCGGCATCTGGGAATTCAAATGCTTCCAAATGTAACTCTCCTTGTTTGCAGCAACTTGCCAGTGATCAACCTGTACTAGGAAAATTATTTGATCTTAATGCGGACGTGACTGCTGCTGCTTCAGCTGCATTGACTGCAATCATGAAAAGCACTGAGAAGGGAAGTTTGGTCGATACTGGTTTGCTCATTAAAATTCTTAGTGACCCAAAAATGATCCAGAAATTGAGTAATGAATCCGGACCACAGGGAAATGCAGGACTTGCACCCAGGCCAAAGACATTAGTTCCATCAACTCCCTCATCTCATCCAAAATCTGATATGCAAAGGACTGCTGCAGGTGGAAACTTCTGCCCTATGCCAGGTACAGTGGGAACTGCTACAATCCCTCTTCAGCCAAATAATGTTCAACTATCCGGGTTGAATCGACCAGCACCACCGCCTCCTTTGCCCAGCCCCCAATCCAACTTTTTTGTGTTGCCTAGGCAGCCAAATCAAAACCAAGCACAACCCCCTTTAAGTGCGATGGCTAAACCAAACAGACCTCCCATGCCGCCATTCCCTTCAACTGCAATGACTCAACCGAGCAGAGCTCCCTTACCGCCATTACCAGTCAACAAAGCCGGACTCGTGAAAGATGTGAACTACTTTAAGAACCTCATTATGCAACACGGAGTAGAAATCCAGGACCCATTTATTGCACAAAATGGTAACAATCATAATCACTCGGCAGACTTGAAAATGGTTCAAAACTTTAAACCAGGAGAAACGAAAGCCAAGAACCCAAAACCTTGCATGTACTTTAAAAGCTCTAGGGGATGCCGTAACGGAGCTAATTGCACTTTCGAGCATGACATGTCATGCCAATGGCCGACTGGGAGCCTTGTTGAGGCCCATAGTGCCAAGAGAATGAGACTAAGTGGGGTTAATACTGGAAGAATATGAACAATGGTGCTAAAATCCTGCAATTTTTAGCCATCCGTATTTTTCTTTTGGGTAAATTCTACACCAGATTTGTACACAGCTTGGGGTAAAATTAAGATCTCGAGACACGGGTAGGTAGGTAGTTTTTGCAATGAGTCGGGGCAATTTTTTAAGATTAATGAAATTATTTTTTGAGAGAGTGTTTTTGTTCTGATTATGTTTGTTTCTGTGCTCCGCCTAACTTCTCTTCGCACTTTATCTGCACAATTGATGAACCATTCATAAAGGATGACCCATAAAATGGTAGATCGTTTAATAAAACCTAAACCTGATTCTTTAACTCTAGGCCCAAATTAGAACTTTTCCAGATGATTTGTAAATACTAAAAACAAAGATCAAAAGAAGAATTGTAAGCGGTATATGTTGACAAGCTTTAATGATCAATGAATAATCATTCTGATCAAGGAATGGCACCCAAGAAAGAAAGTGCTTAACACTAATTAAGTTTTCATGAAGAAACTTTAGAACACTACACAAAAGAATAATGAAGATTTGCAAGGGGCTTGTAGGCTGTAGCTCAAGTGCTTAAGAGCAGTTACCCATGCATCCGAGGCCTTCGGTTCAATTCCCCCTTTCCCAATATTGCATGTATCAAATTAAAGAAAAATGAAAATGAAAAGTTTAAACAAGACTAGCTAGGGTTTGGGTCCCGAAGGAACATGTGTGGGCTAGGAGACATCCATGATATTTCCTTCACCTCATTTGGCCACTTGTGAAGATACGAAATTGGTTAGTGGGAGTTGTGTGGCACTCAAAATTAAACCCCAAATTACAATAAAAAGAAGAAAATAAACATGTGAACTAAAGAGCATATGCAGGTTTAGTTCTCTTGGTGCGTACAAGAACCCAACAGATCTACCCTACAAACTAATCTCAGCTGACCCACTTCCCAACACAATCTGTTCCTGCATCCAAACTAACCAAATTTATGTGGGAGAGCCCCATGTCAGATTCAGAGCATTTTGATTATGCACAAGGTCGACGAAAGGGACTTGTGCCAGAAAAGCTTCACAAGCTGACTAATATCTTCCATGCAAATTCAGCTTTGTTCACCCATGTGTGTTGGGATTTTAGTTCTTCATATTCTTCAAGCCTTAAATGTTTTGTTGGTAAAGATCTAAAATGTTGGCTTCTCGTACGATTTTTCAATTCTCTTGTCATGGTGGGGTTGGGGCACAAAATCATATAGTGATGGGAAGATAAAATGCAAGAATATCTCCTCACCCAATGAATCCACTCATGACTATGTGCTACAATTTAATATATATATATATATAAAATATCGCAAACCCCATTTGGACAAATGAAAAACTCTATGCGTTAAATTCAGCGTTAATTTTCTCGTTTTTATTATCTTTATAGGAACCCTGATTTGGTGGCTGATTAAGGTTTTTTTTTTTGTGATTTTATTACGGTAGGGCAAGAAAAAAATGTTATCATGCATCAAAGTACGTATGTAATGCTGATTGACATGGATGGAAAACTCGATGCGATATAATAACCAAGGAAGTAAATCTTTAGGGATGTTTTAATTTGAAGCCTAATAATGGTGTTTAGAGAGAAAAAAAAATGTAAATTTGGCGTACACCATTCTAATTTAATTTGCCTTACCTACAACCCTTCACTTTTTGTTCCTATAAATAATACCAAATTTTTATAAGTAAAAGCCCATGACTAGGATCCAACTTATCAAGTTACCTTATTAAGCTCAATATAAGTTACCTTATTAAGCTCAATATCTGATTTATTATAATATTTTGATTCCCAAAATACCCCTATTTACAATTCAACGTGTAAGAAGCATCTCCAACAAGCCTCTTCAACCACTTTGGGATGCTCAAATAGGTGAGCCATATAAAAGAATTCCTCCAACAGTCTTTTCAACCTTAGTCATCAAATCTGCAACCCCATTCTCTCTCTTCAAAACTGGTAAGTTGACCTTGCCTCTTCAAAACATTTATTTTGTTTTGGGAGAATCAAAATCATATCAAAAGGCTAAAAACATTTATTTTTCTTGATGGGTTTGATGCAAATTTAATAAATATTATTTATTTTCTAGAATATTATATTTTTAAAAAAAGAATGTTATTAATTATTTCAAATGTTATTAATTATTATTGTTTTAAGTCAAATATTGTATTAATTGAATTGAAGAGACTGATGAGGCACAAAATATTAAAGTACCAAATAAGGCTCTTCAAATTGCCACGTAGGTCAACAAACTTCAATTTGAAGAGTCTTTTTTGCTACCACTAATGGGGTGACAGGATCCGACCCTAATTCCGCTTTGGAATCCGGGTCAAGCCCTGTCCGTGTCCGACATCTGTCGGGTGTCGGACACACTTGACCAATTTGCCTTTTGGTGAAAGAAATCAAGAAAAACCAAGTTTTTAAAGTTTGACTTCTGCCGAAAATTCGGCAGAGTCTCCCATGTAATTGGCTCAATTCCCAAATTAATTACACATGCAAGAGCACAATTTTTATATCCACAAACTTCAGCAAGCACAAGTTAAGGTTCACACACCAACAGAAATTAGATGTACGACCTCAGGCCTCACAAACAATTGGGCAAGTTCAGAGCTACAAAAAAAAAACTTAATTAACAAAATTCTTCGGGTCGTGGACCTTACACAAGGTCGTGGGAGTGCGGTGGTGGTGATGACGGGCCGGTGGTGGTGCTCAGCTACAATCTACAGCCTGGGGGAGTAAAACAATTGAAAGAGTGAGTGGACCGAAAATAAGGTTTCAGAAAATTGTAAAGCAACAAGTTAGCCTCACTGTTAAAACGTTAGAAAACAATTCTATAATCAAACGAGAAATCAAGGCATGTATATATAAAAACGTATTATAAAGTTTACTAAAGCAGAAATTATTGTTCATAAACAGAAATAATCTTAAACCAAACTTTCTAAAATCCACATAGGTGTACCCTTTTATTATTCTGTCAATTCCATTTCCTCGCTAGACTCGGAGACACAAAGTCAACCGAGCCGCGTCCTCGCAAGACTCGGAAAACACAAAGTTTACCCGAACCGCGTCCTCGCTAGACTCGGAAAACACAAAGTTTACCCGAGCTGCATCCTCGCTCCGCACGGTCCGGGCGTCCCCGACACTCGTGGGGCGTGAGTCATGCGCGCAGACTTAAACCGAAGGCAGTAATAGGTCCGTAGACCGGGTAATCACCAAATCCATAAATATTCCGAAGGCAACTTTATTTATCCGAAGGCAACATTTCTAGGGTACCTAGGGTGGTTTAAAACCTTCCTTAAACCATTCATATGAAAGAAAAATCTTTATCTTACCGAGCCATTCAAGCTCCACAATATTAAACATAAAACTCATTTCCATGCTTGGAACAATATTCATAATAAATATTTCAAGTAAAACCATTAAATTCAGTTTCATGCTTAGAATCATATACTTTAAATCCCTTCAATCTTTCTTCGAGCCATTTAATTTCCATAGTCAAAAATCATTTAAAATATCATTCATAGGCTCGGGGTAAAAGCTTATTCAAAAAAATAATAAAATTTCATTTAATCTCAACACTAAGTTCAAAAGCATAATTTCTTATTAATTCAAAGATAAGCATTTAATAAAACAGTTATTGCATAAAAATTCATTTATAAAATAAAAGTCCACTCACAGTGCGTCCGAGCTAGCCTGACCCTTCGAGGGTCCTTCCTGCAAATTCTCTGAAGCTTGAGCACCTATTCCAAAATTGAAACCATTTATTAATTAACCATAGCTCGGCACGATAATTTATTAAAAATAAACCGACCCCCGGGCTCAAAATGTTCAAACTTTGGATAAAAAGGGTTCCCGGGCCTAAAAGTGTTCAATTGTGATTAGAAAGGTTTCCCAGGCCCATTTGATTCTAATTTAAGCCGTTTAATTAACTTAATAATCCCCGAAATTAAATATTCGATTAAATCCTTAATTAAGTTCGATTCGTTCGTTCAATGGGTTTCCGACCTCCAAATTACGTTCCGTAAATTTCTATAGGCTTCTAAAAGTCCCAATAGCTTAATTTATAAGTTTCGTTACGTTTCAATGGTTCGAAGGTATTGAGCCCGAATTAACCCTATTTAATTCTAACCGGAAAATTCCATTTTACGTCCAAAGGATTTCTAAAAAATTCGTTCGAAGGTACCTATGCGTTCAGCGAATTACGGGAGCCGTTTTAGCCTCGAATTGGATTGCCACCACCCTGCCCACGCGCTGCCACATGCGCCGGCAGGTTGGGTGGCTTGATCAAATTTTCCGGCGACGAAAAATCGTCGCAACTTAGATCAAGCTTTATACCAAAAGGTTCAGGGTTGCGAGAGGAGTTGATTGGCAGCGAGAACCGGCCAAGAACCAGCCGGAAACTCGCCGGAAAACCAGACCCGATCGTCCCCAAACCCTAGGTTATCCAATCTCATCCAAACCTCAAAATTCCTCGAAAGTAATTGTAGAAACAGCTTAAACTTAATGAATAGATGAAGAATCTCACCCTGTGCGATCGATTTGGCTGCCGGAGATGCGAAATCGACGTTGAAATCCCTCGGTGACTTTTGAGCTCGCAGCGGTGGTTCGACGCGTTTTCGACCGGAGATAAGTTCAGGGATGAACTGAGGGAGATGAGAGGAGGTTGTGGTGGGATTCTGGTGGTTGGTTTCGGCCGGAAGTGGCGCTGGCCACTCTCTGGTTCGAACGGGGGTTTTTGGGTTCGGTGTCGCGAGAGAGAGAGGTTGAGGGTGACTGAAAACACGCGCTGGCCAATTGGCCAGCGTGTCATCTGGTTAAAATCCCACATTTTCCAAAATTACCAAAATGCCCTTAGGGTTTTTAGACTTTTAAACGTTCGTTCGGGCTCAGAATCGGGTGTTCCGCACGTCCACGAACTCGTTTCGACGAGCCGAACGCAATGATGCACCCCGTTCCACCAAATTCTTTCCCGAAAATAAAGTCAACTTTTAATTCCATTAATTTAATCGGGGTATAATCGTCCTGTTCTTTAATATTTTAATATTTTAGTCTTAATTTAGGACCGGGTTGTTACATGGGGTGTTTTAATTTTTGGTTCCCTAATTTTTTATGGTGATTCCCTTCATAATTTTTGTCTGCAATTAATTATCTATTTTATTATTAAAATTCATTTATAGATATAGTCAACAATGAGTTGGCCGGAAAAGGTTAGTCTTCCTTATTTGATTAGCTTTTTGAAATTTTGTTCCATATTTTCTTTTCTACACATGCTTTCTGTTTTGGTTCAATAAAAGTGCATCAATGTTGATTAAAAAAAATGTGCCCGAGGGGATTTCATTTATTTTTTTAAAAAAAAAGGGAATTTGGAATTTGGAATTCATTTAGTAAAGTTTTATTGTACCTAGTTTTTCATGAATAATAATCTACCTTTTTTTATAATAATAATGTACCTATTTCATGACTTATTTATTTAAATAAAAAATGTATATATAGTTTTTTTTTTCTTTTATGAATGATAATATACCTATTAAAGTTTTATTATACCTAGTTTTTCATGGATAATAATCTACCGATTATTTTTAATAGGTACACTAATTTACATGTTACTGTACCTATTATTTTAACTATTAATAGGTAAATTATTGTACTTATTTTTAATAGGTACAAAAATTTACTGATTACTGTACCTATTATTTTTAATTTTTAAAAATATAATAATGTACCTATTATGTTATTTATTTATGTTAATTTTATTTTATGAATGATAATATACATATAAATTTTTCACTGTGCCTATTATTTTTATGGACAATAATCTACCTATTATCTTTTATGAGTAATAATTTATTTGTTATTTTCTCCTATGAGTCCTTTGATGTAATATATGTAGGCATGAAAATGTTAACGTACATAATATCATCTAATTAACCTACTCTCTTTTTTCTCTGGCATTGTACCTATTAGAATATATATATATTATATAAATATATATATATATATAATTGAAGGATATTAGGTAAATATATATAATTGGAGGGTGTAGGTATTAAAAATTCATTTATCCGACCTATAGGAGGTTAGGTGGGAGTATTTGAACTAATTTAATTGTAAGCTATTATTACAGGAGTGTAAACATAAATGTGCAGTGAGATGTATTATTCATTTGCATAAAATTAGTGGATGAAAAATGGGCAGTCACCAAATAAAGATCTAGTGGCATGATTTGTAAATAAATCAACTTACATGAACACATTGTCATCCAATTTTAAAATTGGGTTTTACTTAGACGTTGTATTATTGGTGGGTTATCGTCTATGGTGTTTGAGTTACAAGGACTTATTTTAGCATGACCTAAAAAAATATGATGTGAAAGATTATGGCCTCTTTCGTTTATCACAACATTCTCATGTTAGCTTTGTCTCCTTCGAAACAAGGTTAGGTCGTTCCCAATCCCTTTCTCCAAAATAAAGCTTATACGAATGGAAACGCAATTAGTTGGAATATTGGAGATTAAGGAAATGAAAAGGAATTTGTACCCTCCAAATTGTACATGGACTGTGCATGACCGTATTATACGACACATAGAACAATCAATAATCCATCATCATCATCATTTGATTGATTAAGATCGCGTGATTAACGACAGGATCTAGTGACTAAGCATGATTAAGAGTCTCCTAATCACCAAGACCATCCAAGGTGGACAACGAGACCCACTTGCATGTGCCTCTCTCTCTCAAACGTACAAAAATGGAGTCCAATTAAGCATATGGCGTCACTAATAATAAAGATCAGAGGCTAAAAACTGGTGGAATACATCAGTGTTTGTGTCTAATATCGTGGACCCAAATGCATGTTAGGAAACCATTAAAAACTGGTTAGGAAATTTTTTAATTAATTGGTTTCTTAATTAATATCTTTTTCCATGGCTTTTGAAGAAGACTTTGTGGAGCATGACACTGGTCTGTGGTTGGCACTTGGGCTAGGGTCTATAATAAGAAAAGTTAGAGGAGAATGGATTTGTTTAAATAAGTCACTTCCACAAATTATATGAAGTAGGTACTTGAAGATTGTACGATATTGTCAAGAAAAAACCAAATAATTAGTATTATATAGATTATGTCGTGTGGGTGTCTCCAACTAGGACTAGCACATAAGTACAAATGACAGGACCCGACCCAGATTTCACCCCGAAACCCGAGCCAGACCACTGTTGAGGGCCCACATCAACCCATGTCGGGCCCACATCCTAAAACAGCTTACCCTCTTCCCGAGATACAACCTATAATGGGCCAAGACTTCACGAAAAACGGCAGAGTCTCCCTAAAACAAGGACTAGCCCAAAAACTTCAACCTGTCAAACAAGCAACAGATAACATCCCAAGCGCCAGCATGCATACAACATATACATAACAGGCCTCCGGCCAAACTAATTCAACTCTAAAGGTGATACAGAGCAACTAAGAGTACAAGAATTCAACAGCGGAAAAACAATAACAGAATACAAGTTTAGGGTTCAATGGATGACAATCCTACCCTTCCATCGGAGCTCGAGAAGAGAAGCGCACAGCCAAACGGTGTCGAAGCAACTACGGTCTGGGGGGCGCAAAACAGAAAGAGTGTGAGTGGACAAAAACAAGGTTTTTCATACTTAAATCAAAGTACTAACCCCACCGTTTAAAACCATGCAAACATGCATCTGAAATCATTTATATATTTGGAAACCGTACTATTTCAAAGTACGTGAAAACATTTCCAGTTTAAAACCCCTTTTTCATTTCCCGAGGCATAATCCTCCCAAAACAAATCCCACACAAGTTTATAAAATATAAACAAAAGGATTTATTAACGTAAAATGATAAGGATGGAATAAAATCCACATAAGGTAAAACAAACCTTAAAATGCTGAAAAGCTTGCTTACAGCAAGCAAACCAAACTTGACAAATATACAGAACTCAAATGTAGTTCAAATCATATATATATAAATAAATATATAAAACAGGATTTACAAACCAATACGTAAAACCTAACAAGTACTGAAATCAAATCAAGTACTACAACCAAAACAGGTAAATAGTTTCCCAATTTCCCCAAACTCACAATCACGTGCTCACAAGCACGACAAGCGAGGAACGATCCTCACTAAAAGGAATATGAATACGAATGTACTAACACACGCGTATAGGTATAGTATAACTATAATACAAACACAAGTACCAGGGAAAACAATCCAACAGGGGATCATTTGATCGACATCGGTGCGGTCTCGACAAGACCCCGTGCCCAGGGTTAAGCCGCCCAATCGGGACTAAGCTCACAGGCCCGCAAGGTAAGGAACCATCAATACCACTACGTCCATAATATGTCATGCGCGCAGACTATCCAATTAAGGATCTACAGCTACACCCCGTTAAGGTATGCACCGGATCGAACCGCAACAGAGTACTCGTATCATTAGTATCAGAACAGGGGGAAGGTACAATACAGGTGCTAAATGCACACACATCAATCATCATGCGATAACAGTATATATATATATATATACAACCACAATGTACCCAACCCAAAACACCAATATCAGGACATACAAGTCCGTCAAGCATATAACCAATATATATACTCAAAAGCGGGACATCACTGTCCAAAACATATTTATATATATTCAAAATAATCACAAGGGTCAAACGACCGCATAACGGATTAATAATAAATCAAACATCATGTTCAGTGAAAAAAAAACATATTTATATATATTCAATGCTAAAACCAAGCATACAAAATCATAATAAAATCTACAGTCTCTAAGACGTCAAATATAAGATATAAACATATATATATATATCAATATATATATATATATATAATCAAGTATTGAAAACCCTTTTCTTAAAGTAGATCAACATATGTATATATATATATATATATATATATATATATATATATATATATATATCAAGGTACATATATATATACATACAACCAAAGTATGGTGATCCTTTTCTTAAAGTAGATATACCTATATATATATAAATAATATATATATATAATCAAGGTAAAGATATATCAATATATATATATATATATATAACCAAAGTACATATACATATATATATATATAGTTATATAACCATTTTCCACTATTACAAGTGTTTACTCAAAGTAGCTATACATATATATATATAAGTTTACATATATATAATCAAAGTATACGTGTTATAAATCATAGGGTTTTAACCCTAAAACCGAATATGGAATCAAATGGACTATACTAACGTCCATACATTCAATTATATAATTAAAATATAATAAAACGGTTTCAAGCTTAATATAGCTCATTTGTATAATTAAAATCTGATATGAAATCACCGGCGTTATCCACGTCCCGTTCAATACCCAAAAGTATAAATGCTAATAAAATAGCCATCAGGGCCCCACATAAAACCTGGCAACCCAAATCATGCATTAAACTCAAATGCAAACCCTTTTAAATATAATAAAACCAAAGTCAAACCAAGACTTAACATTCAAGATTTAAAAGAATCATTAAATCTCATTTCATGCATTTCATGCAATTCATTCAAGTCATGCACATTTGAAAACAAAGTCCACTCACCGTTGGTCCTATGCTGCACAACCCTCAAAGGGTCCCGCTTGCGGCGTAGAAGAGTCAACGCACCTAAAGCAATAAAGACGAGGATTGAATTAGTACCGTGAACGTACGAGAACCGTAAACTTAAACCCTAACAAAACCCCACTTAACGTGCACGTACGTCCTACGAAGGATTTCAAGGTCAAACTACCTCTTACAACCAGTAGGACCTGCCCCGGAAGACTCACGGTCAACCGGCGGTCAAACACCCCATTTCGGTCAACCCGGGCCCTCGGAGCCCAAGACCTCCAAAACGATCTAGACCTTCCTAGAAGTCCAACAAAGTCAACTACATGACAAACAGACCTCGGGAGACGCTCGGTCAACCCCGGTCAAACTTGGTCAAACTGACCCGAATGGGTCAAACCGGACTCGTGGGTCCCATGACCTCCAAACTTAGATCCGAAAGTTCCTAGAGGTTCAACACGACCTAGAAAACGTGTCCTCAAAGTTTGGTCTCGATCGACGGTCAGATTGCTCACGATCGCACGATCGCACGATTACGCTTAATTCTAACTTCAAGTCATCGATCCGAGTATCCGGACTCCGAATCATGATCCGTCAAATCCTATACGATCCTAGAATTATCTAGATCAACATATCCAAGAATGGACACGATCCAACCGTTCAATCCTATCGAACCCGAGAATCGCGCAATAGGCGAGATTCGTTCGATAACCAAACGATCTCCGAATTGAGATCCGTCAACTCCCACGCGTTCACAGCGATACAAGGATCTCAGAGGACCCAAGAACCGCCATCACACCGCCACCACGCGCCGCCACACGCGCCACCGTGGGTGGCGGGTGCCTTGAGTAAATCCGGTGATCAACCAACCTTCGATCCAAATTCTACCAACCTTACACCAAACGACTCGTAACAGGGAGGAGTTTAGAACCGGTGGGAGCCGCCACAGAACCGGCCGGCAACCACCTCAAAAACCCCTCGAAAGTCCGGCCAAACCGGCCTAAACCCTAGGTTCGAGATCCAATTGCTAAACCACCAAATCGACCAACACCCATCCCAGAAACAGCTTAAGCATGAAGAGGGGAGTCGAAACCATACCTTGCGCGACGGAGAAGACAACCGGAGCCGCCGGAACCAGAACCCAGAATCCGGCGAAAGTTGCAGACGATACCGCCGGCCGATCTCGTCGTTTCCGGCGACAAACTTGGGCCCGGCGTGATCAAGACTCCTCCACCGGTTCGAACGCGACCGGTATCGTGGCCAGCCGTGCTCTGGTTCGTCGGAACCGAAGAGAGAGAAGGAGAGAGTCGGTTCGGGGAGAGAGAGACGCGCGACGGAGGAGAGAGAAAGGTTACGCGCTTTCTGATTGGTTATCGCCTTTTTATATTATTTTATTTGATTTCTAAAATTACCATTTTGTCCTCAAAACTATCCGAAGCTCGTATCGAAACGTTCCGCCCGTCAACGGACTCGTTTCGACGAGCCGGGCGCAATGGCGCAACTCGTTTCGCCAAATTCCGTCCCGAAAATAAAGTGGACCAAAATGCCCCTTTAATTAATTAATTTCAGTTAATTCCAATTAATTCATTTTAATTCCTTTTAAATTCATTTTAATTATCCAAATTAATTAACATATTAATTAATTCATTTTAACTTATAATTTGGGTCAGGGTCGTCACAACAAAGTTTAGTTAAAAAACGTTGCCGAGGCATGCACTATAAGAGGGATTTTTGTTTAGTGCGATGCACTAATAGTGATTATTGGGAAAACCACGTGGGAGGTACTTCTTTCATAAATAGTTATGGTCTATCTAGAATCACTCCCAAACAAACTTCTCATTCAAATTACTTTTCGTGTATGAAAATATACAAATTGTCCTAGAAATTTTGGATAACTTGCAATTATATGGCTGTCATATGTCACCTCCTACAATCTAGAGTTACCATCATGGAAGAATTACATCTTCAGAAAATTCCATGGCGGAATATAAACTTATCCTCTATCTTCATATGCATAACTTTTACACAGCCTTCATCAGTAGAAACCCTAACTCCAACTCCAACAACTTCAATCTCCAGGATTGTGAAAGAGTTGGGTTTGTATTGCATTACGATTAAGGTTTTGCCTTACTATGATAATTATCAGTTTATTAATTGAACTATTTGGTGAGAAAAGTGATATAGCTTCTCTTCCCCTTTACTGGAAATACAATGTAAAAAAGAAGAGTTGTTCCCCCCTTTTATTTGCTAACAAAATGGATCAAAACCTATAAGCTCTTGTTTCACCACTCCACTAGAGCTAATTAGGCTCATGGGGGTTTAAATTAGTCTCATGGAGCTATTTAGTCTCTTCATTCAGGTTATATTTTAATTCACCAAGACAACTAAAACGATTTCTCAAATTTGAAATGAATTAATTAAGAAGAGGGAATAGGAGATTGAATAGGAATCTTGACCAATATATATACAGTCAATCTTTTCCTTTCATATCATGCTAACCACTGTATAAACTAAGCCATAAACCAGTCAACTTTCATCATGGATTTGCATGTCCCCCATCTTTTCATCTTCATCTTAATGAAAGTTAATAACGTGACTAATAAATAAAAACAAGAGAGAGAGATCTCTCCCTTTTGAATTCTTTGATTTAAGTGTAACCATCACTGAAGAAAAACTGTTTACATTATCATATGCATCAATATACAATACTCACTAAAAAAAAGTTAATAAATCACGGTCAGAGCCACCAATTATACTACAAATTAATCCACCACGTCCAAGAATGAATGAAGCAGGCAGGCAGCCATCAATTAGCTTCATCTCTTGCAAATATATGTTACAGACACCAAAAACAAGCCTCCTTTCTTCATGAATCATGATCAATCAATGAAATCAATATATTTGATGCATCAGAGAGCGAAAAACGACTTCTTCGCAAGGAATTGTCAAACCCATGTCATGGTTAAACCCAAACTCCTCCTCTGCCCTTTGGAGCAGCGTTTGAAACTCTGGATGGCCCAGCCATGAAATTGGGATAATGTATCTGCTTCTGTTCTCACCAACATACACAGCAAAATGCCCCCTTGGCACATCCTCAGGAAGACCACCTTCATTGTTGTAACCATTTTTCTTCCCAAAACTTGAGCATCTTTTCAGAATCTGCTTGAGAGCTGCTGTTTGTGGAAGCTTGTTTGATTTCTTGCTGATAGCCATGTTCTCTGTGTTTTGTTTGAAGTGCTTTGTAAACTTGAGTTTGCTAGCTTTGAATATAGTTTACTTGGTTGAGAGAGAGAGAGAGAGAGGAGAGAAGTGTGTGATGTTCTGGTGTGGAGATTGGAGGGGTGGAGAGGCATTTATATGGGGAGAGAGGGAATGAGGGAATTGGTTTGAGAGAAAACAAAGCCATGTGAGACGTGGGGGCTAAGAACAACCCACAAGTCATTTTGGGAAAATAGTGTTCAAGGGCACGCAGTTAGCTAGCAAACCCATTGGGGCTTGGCCTACCCTTGCTTCCCTATAATTATACACCATGGGCCCCGCCTCTCTTTCTCTCTCTTTGTACTACTTTCTACCTTCCTTGTACATGTATTTTGTTATCCATACCATCTTACGTGATCATCTTGTATATTATACATCTTTAATAAAACGGGACTCAGCATTCGTAAAGAAAATAAAACTTACATGTGTAATAGGGATTTTACATTTTCTTTGTCTCTCTCCTCATGTACACTTATCACGTATCACTATAAGTGAGGAGAAAGACAAAGACAAAGAGGTATGTTGCGTATGTACCCCGTCGCAAGTATATGAGGTTTGGAAAATTTGAGAATGAATTAATTTGTTCCAATTTTGCTGTCAAGCACAGTGCCCCTAGCCAAAGAAAGATCTATAATGTCTTTCTTGGTGGTTCTGTCCCTCTCAAACGGTGTTATCCCTTTCAACCCGTTAACCGCAATTAGAATGTGTCTGCATAATTATTGATGAAGACAAGAGTGCGTATATGTATTATTGCTGTGTGGCCCAAATGAGTCCAACTTATTCTTCTAAATCTTTCTTAATAGCATATTAATCAGCAATTTAGGAAAATACAAATACGATCAACTTTTAAACGAACAGAAAAAAAACAGTTTTCCATCCATTACAAATTAGTCTTAAATTCAAATAGATTAGCATTATAATAAACAACCTGATTAAAGTTTAATGAAAGAGCCCTTTAATAAGTAAAGGTCAATTTCCTAGGCATATCCAGTATTTTTCTAATGATTCAAAAAAGGAGGTGACGTACAAAAGTAGACTTTACATTTCATATGCATCCCACCAGGGTAAAGAAATTGCCATCTGTTTTTGTTTGGTAAACTTTTGGGTACGTACAGTCCAATTTTTGGTCAAAAAAGAAAGCCACTGGATATTTTATTTAATAAATGAATGGGCAACCACCATTCTTTTAAGATCACAAAAACAATAAAAACAACAATAATAATAAAATGTTAAAAGTAAGATTTGTAAAGATAGAATTATAAGCAACTAAAGATATTTAGGACTCGTTTCAGGGTGATTCTATATATGTCAAAATCACATCTCATGTGTTTCTTTATATAATCACTTTTAGTGATTTTAAATCATTCTAGAGAAAAACACATTTCATGTGCTTATCCATAAAATCATTTAAAACTATTTAAAGTAATTATATACAGAAGTGATTCTCCATATAAATGATTATTTGCTTATCCAGAATTACTCCCAAACAAACCCTTAATTTGAGTAATAATATCTTATCAGCTCTTAGATTAAATGCTAATTAGATACACCTCACATCTGATGCTTTAACCTAAGTTACTTATGGATCACAACTCTTAAGAATAAAAGGGAAAACTTTCGTTTTTTTAGTGTAATTAGAGCCGGTAATGGCTGGTTGTAGTACAAGCATAACACAAGGCCAGCTACCTAAAACCAACATAAAATCTGTCAGGAAAGGAACAGATTTTGGATGGCAAGTGCAATAGAAGCCTTTTTGTGAAAAGGTGGTCCAAATAATGCAGCATTCACTTTCTATTTTCTTAGCTAAAGAAGAAAATCTCCACAACCCCACTTCGATATAAAGCCTTAAGATCTGAAAGGTGGTTGATTTATCTTGATGAAGGTTATAAGCAACAACCCGCTTAGTCGCATGTGTCACGTAAATGTGGATGTCTTTACATAAATAAATATTCAAAGTTAAAACGTCTGATTTTATCGGTGGCCTCATACTCACTATTTTCATCGGATAACCCTACTTCAATGGAATGAATACTTAAATGGTTTATGGGCAAAATTGCCCCACAAATGGGTGTAAGGGCTACACGCCATGGTTAAAAATCCAATTCCTAACTAACTGCGCCTCTCCTTGTTTTTTTTTTTTTTGGAAAAATTCTGGGATTGCATTCATAATTTCGCTAAAAAAGTCATTAGCTACAAAGGGCCAATACAAACTAACCACAAAGTGCCATTACAATAATGGAACGATCTAACATCAAAATTAAGACAATTTGGGACTCCTTCATTAACAATCACGTATGATTGAAGAAATTCTTGCATAGACATCCCAATTAAAATTGCGTCTCTCCTTGGGGGAGCAAACATGTACACGAACTCACATAAGTAGAAACATACCAAACTTCCATATTGCCCAACAGATAAAGGGAAGCCTTCCCTCAAGACAAACCCCTCCTAAAGTCGCCCAACTGCCCTAGGCCGCCAGAAATTTTAAAAATAAAGTTAAATTCTTCAAACATTATCAACTATTGTAGATATGAATTCACACATGAAATTCCATGACAGATAATTGTAGGGTGCACATGTTCAACTTGAGTTCCTTGTGCTGCAATTAGTTCTGGAAATGTCTCACCATTTCAGACTGCCCATGTGGGATTTTGATAAAAACAAAAACCAGACCATACAGATATATACAAATGAAGCTGGTAATTGTGAGGACATATATTCCTCTTCAAATGAGCACCACCAGTTTCAACTTACACTGGTATATCTCTAACCTGACTCACTTATTAAGCCATGTTCTGAGGTTCAAAAAGCCATCCTCAGAGCTTCAAGGTCAGCATGCCCATCTGGCTTCCTGCAGCTTCATCACTTTTTTGTTTTATTTCCCATTCCCAAATGATTGTCCTGAATTCCTACAAAAACATACAAAGACACAAAATTCATATCATGACATCATGCACCAACTTTAATATATAGTCCCTCAATTCTCACCTTGGTCTTTGAATAAAGTTTTAGAATTCTATAGTGCTATCCAACTTTTAATTTTGTGTCACTTTCGATGAAACAATAGAAGAAAATGACAGGAAAACAAATAAACTTTGACAGAAGGACTAAATTGACACAACGTTAAAAATTCGAGAACTATAGAGTTTAAAAAGTAAATTGAGGGTGTAGTGTGACTTAATGGTAATAATTACTATTGCTATAACTCTGTCCTTTTGGGGAAACTCGTTGAGATCATAGTTCCTCCAATACCAAAGAAACAAGTCACAGACTCTGAGGGAACCGAATTTGGTCATAACCCTAGGTCAAAATTATTCCTTCCATTTGGGGATTATTTGACCTAATTGGGAATTATTTAACCTAATTGGGAATTATTCAATTTAATTGGGGATTATCCAATTAAATGGAATGTTACCTAATTGGGTTGAGAATTGATTTGGCACCTACCACAATTCCCAATTAAAGGAGGATTTACCTAATTAAGTTAGGGATTGATTGGATACCTACCACTATTAGGGATTTGATTTAACCCTAATAAATCAAATCCCTAAATACACCAATCACACCAACCACACCTACCACACCTACCACACCAACCTCGTCGAGGCCCCCTATAAATACATGGCCACACAAAGGGTTGAGGTACGTCAAAACTTCTCTCTCAAAGTACGTCAGACTCACTACTCAAACTACATCTGAATTTCTCTATGCAACTCTAGCCACCTCCTTTCTCTCCCTCTTTTACATAAGGCTCCGGCCGCCAGATACACCATAAACATACAACTCCGCACTCCTATTGTTAGCTAGTGTTTTTTCTCATAAACTCTTGAACTAACTTAGGCATCGGAGGGCCTTTGGCCAACACCCCGGTGTGGTCCTCTTATCGGTTCTATTTTGCAGGAGAAAGAGGCGGCGAAGAAGAAAGAGGAATCTTTTCAACCGAATATTCTCGTGGGGAAATTTGCTCCCACAAATTGGTGCTTTCATTGAGAGCACGAGTTATACTCAACGCGTGCTCAAGGAATCCGTTCCTCCTATTTTCCAATCCACCGAAGCCTTCCAAACAACCATGGTTGGAAGCATGAAGATGAGGGGCAAAACCGCCGCGATGGCAAAATCCGCGACGGCCCAAAGCCACTCCACCCATGATCCCGCGATCGACATGGTGGCACCACCACTCACCACCGCGCCGGCCACCGCCGTCATCCAAGGCCCCATGGCCGGATCTAGCCGCCCTCATGGCACCATTGCCGAGCATGGTGGAACCTCCCATCAAGGTGGGCTCATTACCACTGCCGACTTAGGCCCAATCTTGGAGCAACTTCAATCACTCCCTCATTTGCCGCCGCGCGACGTACGCTCCCTCGTACACCTCTAACGAAACCCTAGCTCGTGTGCAATTGGGCTCCACGCAATTCTCTCCTCCCGGTCCACGAAGTCAAGTAGACCTCGATCTAAGAGTCGACCAACCGACCCAAAGGATGGACGACTTACCCGAGTTGATGCGACAACTCCTCAACCAAGCGAGCTTGGCCCGAAATCTTGACCTTGGACGACAGGCGAAGAGAGAATGATGGATGACGCACCGACAGCAGGTCGAAAGGTCTCAAGTAGGTCGAGCAGAGCGAGCAGACAAAGAGGAAGACGACAACGTGACGGCAAGTCGGGCATGTCACAAGCATCCGCGAGCCACACTCCGAAAGGCATTTAAGTATCCAATCAAGATTGAGTTCGAGGACCAACGCGTGCGTGGTGGGCCCACGATCCGACGTCCTCGCCCGCTTGGGCCCGCGAGGAAGTGTGCACGAGAGGCTGGGCCCTCAAGAAGGTCAACTCGATGACTATCGCAACGAAGATCGTGAAGGAAGACGCCACGCCGCTTCCCGAAGAACCAATCCCCGCCGACAAGTCGCAGGGAATCCTCGCAAGCGCTGTCCACCAATACGCCACCTAGGCAAGACAACCAGGGACGACGGCCCTTGCGAGCCAACGAGGAAGTCAACCAGCGCCGCCCGAATCATGGAGGTCGCCAACTTGACCAAAGAACTCATGCGTGCGTAAGACGTCGAGAAGCTTCGTGAATGACCGACTTCGAGACTTGAAGGCAGCGAAAATTTCAAGATGCACTACGCAGGAGGTAGACCGAGCGAACTCCACGCCATTCACAACAAATCGAGCAGTCGCTTCCCAAAGCGATTCTCAACGCCTCTCTTACACACTTCAAAGGGGATTCCGACTCCGAAAGCCATCTCAAGCATTTCAAGAGTATTATGATCCTCTACAAGACGGAAGATGCGTTAATGTGTAAAGTGTTTGCAATGACCTTGCGAGGAGCAGCCCAAGATCGGTTCCACACTGCCGCCTGGGTCAATCAGCGACTTCAAGGAGCTAGCCTATGTCTTCACTAAAGAGTACACTTCTTATCGGGCGATTAAGAAAAACCATGGCCACCTGCTCAACATATACAAGAAGTCCGATGAATCTCTCCGAGATTACATTAGGAGATTCAAAGCAGAAAAGGCGACTATTGTGGGATGCGATGACCAAGTCGCGACCATCGCTTTCAAGAAAGGTCTTCCGAGCACGACTTATACCGCGAGCCGACTATCACTCCCAGGACTGCAGAGGTCTTCGCGATCGCGGAACGCTATGCGCTCTGGGATGAAGATCGAATCGCCGCGAAGAAATTCACCAGCGGGAAGATCAGCCTACCAAGCGAGCAAGTCGAGGAAGCGACAGTTTAATAGCATGAATAAAGACAAGCGTAAGTCGCGCCCGCAAAGGTATACTGCAGGGAGAACTTTACCAAGTTCTCTATCCCCATACATCAAATCTTAGCCCAAGTGAAGGACAAGCCTTGGGTAAAGAGACCGCCACCCTTAAAGGGAGATCCTGGACAAGAGGGATACTAGAAAATACTGTGCCTTCCATGGGGCCTTGCAGGCACAACACGAACAAGCTGCATTGCCTCGGAAAACGCACCTCGAAGAGCTCGTAAGAGAAGGCCATTGCACCGAAGTTCATAGAAAAGAAGGCCATTCAACAAACTAAGGACCGCGACATCGCCAAGGAACCTCCACGAGAAAGTTATAAGGATTAACACGATCCTGGCCGACTCCGAGGAATCCGGCTGACCAAAGAAGGAAAAGAAAAGGAAGATTAAACAGGCCATCGTTATCTCCCAGATCTCGACAAGCCTTCCCTTGGCGTAAGACGATCCGTGATCGGTTTCCAAAAGAAAGATCTAGTCGGCCTCGATATGCCACACAATGACGCCCTTGTCATCGGCATTCAGATTGCTCAAAGCCGAGGTCGACCAATCCATGCAGATGAGGGCAAGCAGCCAATATCCTACAATCGGCGATCATCCAAATAGATGGGCTTGGAGACAAAGATCAACAAATCAGCTAAGTCACGATCGGCTTCAATGGCGCAACAACGATTCACGGTGGGCACGATAGATCTCGACGCCTACTCCCACCTATAATCGCCTTGCAAACATTCATGGTCATTGATGAAGTTTCACCCTACAATGGCATGCAGGCGGACCCTGGATCGGCAAGATCAACGCCATCACCTCCGCCACGCATCGGAAGATCCGCTACCCCATCCTGGGGCGGTGTCGGTCAGATCAATAGTGATCGGGCAATGGCGAGAAAATGCTCGCTCAAGGCTGAAGAAGAGCAAGCAAACACAGCTTCCTCCACTGTGAATCGAGGCAAATCGAAGGGAGTAGAACAACCAGATCTCGCCCCAAAGAACCAAGCAGTCATAAGGGAAAGGGAATAGCTATTCCCAAATAGCAATCAAAGAATCGGGACCAAGTTGAGGGAATCCGTCCGAGGTCTCCCAGAAGAAGGATGGAAGCCCGAGGAGGACGTTGAGTTAGTACCATTTGATCCTCGACCAGCCGCATGCAAAGCGTGGATCGGCTCGCGCCTAAGCCTGCACGAGAAGGTGGAGCCGACTACCTTCCTCCGTAATAACAAAGACATGTTCGCATGGTCGCCATCTCGACATGCCCGGCATCGACCTGCAGATCATCTCGCCATCGACTTCACGCCAACCTCGCTAGCAAGCCGGTGGCGCAGAAGAGACGCAACTTCGCCCCGAACGGGTTGCGATCATTGAAGCCGAGATCGACAAGCTCCTAGCTGCTGGCTTCATTCAAGAGGTCTCCTACTCGGAGTGGCTAGCCAACGTTGTTACGGTGGCAAAACAAGAAGAGGGCAAATGGAGAGTGTGCGTCGATTACACCGACCTCAACAAAGCATGCCCTAAAGACAACTTTCCACCGCCGAGAATCGACCAGCTCGTGGATTCAACTTCCGCAATCGGTTGCTCGACTTCATAGACGCCTACTCGGCTATAATCAGATCTTGATGCACGAGGATGACAAGGCGAAAACCTCTTTCATCATCGAAAGAGGGACCTCTGCTACAAGGTCATGCCCTTTGGGTCAAGAACGCCGAGCAACATACCAAAGACTCGTGAATAAAATCTTTAAGGAGCAGATCGGCAAGACTATGGAAGTCTACGTGGATGACATGTGGTCAAAGCCCCAAAACGTGCATCACATCAAAAACCTCGCCGAGGCATTCACCGCTACGCCAAGATCGCATGAAGTTGAATCCAAGTAAATGCACGTTTGGTGTATTGTCCGGCCGATTTCGGGATACCTAGTCACACAAAGGGGTATCGAGGCACACCGCGCCAAATAAAGGCCATTCTCGAGATGAAGTCGCCTTCCACTATCAAGGAAATACAAAGTCTAACAGCAGAGCAATGACCCTCAATCGATTCCTCTCGAGATCTACCGACAAGTGCAGGCCATTTTTAAAGCTTTGAAAAAGGACGAGAGAGACAAGTGGGATGAGGAGTGCGAAGTAGCTTTTCAGAATCAAGACTTACCTCACTTCACCTCCCCTGCTCTCAAAGCCGGTTCCCAGCGAGGACTTGTTCGTGTACTGGCAAAGGTCCAACTCACCGTTAGCTCACTCTCATTCGAGAAGAACTGGGGCCCAACATCCAAGATTCTACACGTCAAAAGCTCTCCTCGATGCAGACTCGCTACCCGAAATTGGAAAAGCTCATTTTGGCCCTTGTAGTTTCCGCGAGAAAGTTACGACCCTACTACCAAGCTCACCGAGTCATCGTCATGACCGACTTTCCTTTAAGATCAATACTTCACAGCCCGACGCTTCTCGACTCATGAAGTGGGCTATAGAGCTAAGCCAGTATGACCTCCTCTACCGGCCAAAGACTGCCATAAAAGCCCAGGCTTTAGCAGATTTTGTTGTAGAGTTTACTCCAACAGTCGAGGAAGAGAAGTTGGTCACAAAAAGCAAGGAAAGTTCGAAAGCAGACATCGTCTCCGCTGAACCTGGCCAACCCATAGACATGTGGCAGTTGCGCGTAGACGGAGGGTCGAACCAAAAAGGAGCATGAGCAGGTGTCGTCATCATCACCCCAGATGGAACCCTGTTGGAGCAAGCCATTACACTTGGTTTTCCGGCCTCGAACAACGAGGCGAAATACGAGGCATTACTCGCCGGCTGCGCTGGCAAAGGAGCTAGCGATCAAGAAGCTAGCCGCTTACTCGTATTCCCGATTAATCACGAATCAAGCCTCGTGTGAATACATGGCGAAGCACCCAAGGATGATTTTGTACCTTGACAAAGTCCAAGAGCTGTTAAAGGCGTTTCCTACCTTCACCATCCAACAGGTGCCTCGGGCAGAAAACGCACATTCAGATGCCCTGGCAAGCCTAGGTTCTGCTACTGGATACCCAATTCGGACACTCCATCCGGCCGAACACCTTGACCGACCAAGCATTGAAGAAATAGAGCCAATCGACGCAATGCAGATTGACGAGGACCCCACTGGCAAAACTCCATCATCGACTACGATGAATGAAAATCTACCAACGGACAAGTCCGAAGCTAGAAAAGTCCAGCAGAAGGCCGCGAGATACTACATGCACGGAAACAAGCTCATTCGCAGATTATACTCCGCCATCATCTCACCCGCATAAGGGAGGTATCCAGTAATGTCTCCATATAAGTTGCCCATAAGCAAGCTCCTTCGAGACGCAGGCGACGACCACAAGCGTTCTTCTGAGACGCAGCCCATAAGAAGCGCCCTTCGGAGACGCAGGTGCGCCAGAATTTCCTAAGGGAGGTATCCAGGTTCCTATCCGTTTCCTAAGGGAGGCAGGATAGCCATATAAGTTGCCCATAAGCGGCGTCCTTCGGGAGACGCAGGTGAACAACCAAAAGCGTCCTTCGGGAGACGCAGCCCGTAGAAGCGTCTCCTTCGAGACGCAGGTGCGCCAGAATTTCCTAAGGGAGGTATCCAGGTTCCTATCCGTCTTCTAAGGGAGGCAGGATAGCCATATAAGTTGTCCATAAGCGGCGTCCTTTGGGAGACGCAGGTGAACAACCAAAAACATTCTACAGATATGCAGAACACGCCCGAATCCCTCAAGGGGGACCCGGCACTCATAAATCTCCAAAGGAAGATACACAATCAAGACACTGGCCGGCTACTCAAGCAGTTCACAAGACAATATGCAAATTGAAGTTGAAGAAATAACTGAAATTTTCATAGCAAAGTGACCAACCGCCAAGTTCAACAAAAAGAAAATGGTCAAACATGACCAATTATTCTAAACAAGAAAGGAAACTACAAAAGCTGAAAAGAAGTCTTCATCTACTCAAGCACCGGCAGAGATCTTTGATCTGCAGCCCTTCAGAGCCCGCTTGATCAACACGCTCTCGCAGCCCCACCGGTCCGATCCATGACATCTGCCACCATCTCATCACCGTGCATCCTCTTCTCGCTCCCCATCGCCTCTTGATCGCCCGCTCTTCAACTCCTTCGTATTTGCAGCTTTAACTCGCTCACTTTGCGCAGTGGAACAAGTCGAGGCAGAGCGTCTCGATGTCTACATCTTCAATGACATAGGAGGAAGCAGTCCCATTTGTACAAATCCTGTAGCCCAAATTTTATACGCATCTACAGTGGTCTCAAACTTGGATTCTTCAACAGACTTGTGGTATGCGCGCAATCTAACCAGGAGCTTGTCATAATCGAGGAGAGATCAACATTCTTGGGCTCAAGACGGAAGTAAGCATCCTTTTGACTAACCAAGTGAGCAGCGAGAAGAGCTAAGCGTGGAATCCTTCTCGGCAAGAGAACTCTTCACTCGAGATATCATCACCCTCAAATCGACGTCTTCTTTTCATAACGCACTGGCTCGTAAAGCTTGCTAGTTAATTCAGCATTTTTCTTCTTCAACTGGCTAAGTTGAGAAGAAGAGGGGCAACAGCAGACGAGTTAGGATAGTCTCGGCAGCAAAACTACCCCTTTTGAAGCGGATGAAATGTCGCTTCCCTTTGTTTCTCCAAGGAAAGATTCGAGAAGGTCTCAAGATCGCCGGCCTGACGGATATGATTAACCAGGCAAAGACAAGTGGACGGGCTTGACAGAAAGTTAGTCTTAAGCGAGTCGACACACGTCTGCATCTCCAACATGACTAAAGTGTTCCACCGGGCTTAGTCGCAGCGTTACAGAGGAACCCTTCGCTCGAGCGAGATGACTCTCGCTTTCTTAGCCTCTGCCCACCCATCTCCAAAAGAGCCAACGACGCTAAATCAACTCCACGCTTGACTGCCCGTAACTCAACAGCCGGATCATGAGCAGACGTCCCAACTCGATCTCCATCCTTTGACTGATGTAGACGACCGGAACTTCAGAGAGGAATATCTGCATCTCTTTGCTTCTCAGCAGGTGAACTAGATCTCGCACGGACTACTTCGCGGAGCAGATCACGGTATTCAAGCTTGTCAGCATGAGGCTTGAGTAGAACATCCCGAGCATTGCGCATACCGCCAATCTTCCTGCTATCTACACCAACAAGGTGTTTAACCTGGCGGATGATGGGGACAGCTCGTACTTGTGTCTCCCAAAGAAGGCAACTTTGTTTTTTCCTCAACGGGACACACTCTTCGCCGCGAAGAACCAGCTTCATCTCTTGAAGACCTACCAGCGACTTTCCTTCTCGATGAGGGTTCGTGAGAACACTCCTCCTCTGTCCCAGCAGATCATCGTGGTCTGGACCGTTATGCTTCCATCTCTCAACATCACAGGCGGAGGCAACCCACCGACTTCTTCCCGATACTCGCTCAATAGCCAGCGCCACTCACGAAACTTCTAAGGAATGTTCAAAGCTCGGCCGACCTTAGCCATGTCGTGTCCAAGCTTCAATTGCTTGTCTGATGTTACTCGCTACAAGCGAGAAGACAAAAGTTAGGCAGCCACCTTCATCCCCTGCTCACTCGCTCAACAGCCCCACTGCCTACTCCTGGTGCCAAGATCCATCCTGTCGACTAATAGCTTAAACAGCTCCAATCACCCGCTCGAGCCCTAGCTGCAGCTTCTCGCGCTAGCAGCTCCATCTTGTTCAACTACTGCTCGATTACGGCTACCGCTCGGCCCCGCACGCTTGCAACACTGTTCCTCTCTGCTCAACTTAGCCGCAACCACCGCTCGGCTAGCGAGATCATCTAGATCGAGCCATACAACCTCCATCTTCCAACATCTTTGGCAGGGGCAGACCACCAACCTCCTTCCGATGTTCGCTCAAAGAACTAGCGCCATTCACGGAACCCGATAGGGACGTTTAGAGCCTAATGAACCTTGGCCATGTCTCGAGCCGAGGTTGAGCTTCTTGCGATATCATCATCTGCAAGTAGAAGATTGAAGTCGATCAGCCACACATCAAAAATTCAAATTGAAGGCATCACAGATCATGATCTACCTTGGTGTGCACGACAACTCCTCTCCTTGACAAGCAAGATATTCCTCCAAGATCTTTCTCACAAACAGAAAGTAGAGGAAGCAAGTTTGCAATTTGAAAAGGAGCAAAGAGAAGCCCCTGCACTTATAGCAATTGAGGTTCATTGACCTACAAAGAGTCACAAGCCCATTCCAATTGGGAGCTCGGAAAATTAGCAAGTCAAACACCTCCTCCACTCAGAGCCCAGTCCACGAAGGAAGCCCGATTCATACCGGGACAGCCCAACGGATAATCTACACCTCCTACATGCCACCACGCGCCATGCGTAAGCTGGGGGGCATTTGAGGGAACCGAATTTGGTCATAACCCTAGGTCAAAATTATTCCTTCCATTTGGGGATTATTTGACCTAATTGGGAATTATTTAACCTAATTGGGAATTATTCAATTTAATTGGGGATTATCCAATTAAATGGAATGTTACCTAATTGGGTTGAGAATTGATTTGGCACCTACCACAATTCCCAATTAAAGGAGGATTTACCTAATTAAGTTAGGGATTGATTGGATACCTACCACAATTAGGGATTTGATTTAACCCTAATAAATCAAATCCCTAAATACACCAATCACACCAACCACACCTACCACACCTACCACACCAACCTCGTCGAGGCCCCCTATAAATACATGGCCACACAAAGGGTTGAGGTACGTCAAAACTTCTCTCTCAAAGTACGTCAGACTCACTACTCAAACTACATCTGAATTTCTCTATGCAACTCTAGCCACCTCCTTTCTCTCCCTCTTTTACATAAGGCTCCGGCCGCCCGGTATACACCATAAACATACAACTCCGTACCCTATTGTTAGCTAGTGTTTTTTCTCATAAACTCTTGAACTAACTTAGGCATCGGAGGGCCTTTGGCCAACACCCCCCGGGTGTGGTCCTCTTATTGGTTCTATTTTGCAGGGAGAAAGAGGCGGCGAAGAAGAAAGAGGAATCTTTTCAACCGAATATTCTCGTGGGGAAATTTGCTCCCACAGACTCGATGTGAGATTGAATAGAAAGAGTGATGGTAATGTCTATATATGCGGCTACCCATGTTGTGGATATGAATATGGATAGAGCATATGATGAAGGTCAGAATTGAATTGGAGTTAGTAGAGACCATATCATCGTCACTAAGGCAGGGACCATGATTGCCAATCAACACAAGGCTCTTGTGTTGCAGAAGATGTTTTCAACCTATACATCAATTCATGAACATGTGAAGGCCATGTTACTTTTGTCTACAAGAAACCTTATAGAGACAAATTTGAGATGTCGGCTTTAATTTGATGACAGCATCATAACTGTTTCTGACATTTCAGTTTACCAATCTACTCATCTCAGAAAGAAACTGAGGTACAAGATTGAGAAAATTTGAACAGTACTAGGAGGAGAAAGAATAGAGAGGTGAAAGATATCTAATTAACAAATCAATTATCAAAAGTCAGAACTCTCTGCCGTTTGGCATGCATGCATTTCTCTGCATTTACATTCAGAATTCCTTTTGAACACTCAATTAATGTAATGGCATACTCTGCATCAGCACAAGATTTTGCGCGAATTAAGCTGCGTGAAAACCGATCAGCACAATACCAAATATGAGTTAGGTAAAACAAATTCGAGTCATCCATTTGATCTTTCCGTTGAATCTATCTTTGATCTCTTACACTAGCAGCGAAAACCGAGCATCGTACATTTTCATTTAAGTCATATCTCAAGTGGCTTCTGATAGTTCAACGTCAGAAATGGATCAATCCAAAATATACATGCAACATATGCATAACAACTTTCATACATGTTTTTACATTCATAGACGTCCATGCACACAAACTTCTAATTCTTGTCGAATGATACGCTAGGTAAAATCCAATGTTGTTCCTACACTTCACTTCCGTTAGCTCCAAAAGAGAGATTTAAACAAAATGGAGATTCCCATAACAGCGACAATACACATGTTTACATCAATTAATCGCTCTTAGGCCTTCCGTGATCCACACTGCTGAGGAAACTTGACGGATAATCTACCGTGATCTTGTATATTCGTATCCAGATGGTGGTTTGGACAGCTGGGGCACTCCATCCAACATACTCAGTTTCCTTCTCACGTTAACAATGTGGGCTTGCACCTATCAAGTGGAAGAAAATGTCAAGAAGTTGGACCAGTCAAACAGGCATAAAAGAAAGACCAAAACAACAACTGATATGGACAACAGCACATGCAATTAGGCATAGCTACCCATGAAACCCAAGTTCATAACAAAAGTTGTAAGTTACAAGATAAAACTTAATCAGAAGCATTCAAGATAGTGCAGGACACATAAGGCATCCTTCAATAACACCACAAGTTGCGAGAAACAGCAAAACAAGTCACAAGAATTGACAAGGACAACAGTACTTGCAACATGGCATAGCTACTAGTGAAACCAAGCCATAAATAAAACAACAAGTTAGAAGATAAAACTCAATCAGATGCATTCAAGAAAGCGCAGGGCACATAAGACAACCAGCAAGACTTGACCACAATGGACTGACCTAGCCAGGATACATATACAATATAAAGGAAGAGAAGAAGATCAGAGTGACCAGCCCAACAATTGAAGCTAGTAATAGCATGTAATCTCTAGTAAGTAACCCTAGACAACAGTGCCCAAACATGACAGCAATAAGCATGATCATACAAGCTCTTATATTAAAAAATACAATAAAAATAAAACAAACGAGTGTTTTCATTCTTAACAGGTGAAAAGGGAGGGTGGGGAGGTAATAAGTTACGAATATGTTAGTTCCAAACTAGTAGTATTTTACAAGGCATAAACGCAGTACAAATGGAGCCTAAGCCACATTGATTAGTTCAAAAAGAAAAGGAGATAGCAACCAATTCTAACCTCCTGACGAGCCGCTGCAAGTTTTAAGAGCTCATCAGGCTCTGAAAAATTCAAGAACCACTGACTAAGGGGATGATCTTTTGTGTCCCCTCGTCCCTTTTCACTCACGTGATCAATTGATTCTGTAGAAGTCAACATATGAAGTTTAAAACGAAGGGAATGTAAGAAGCAGGAGTTGAAAAACCAGCAAAGCAAGAAATTTACCAGGATTAGGCAAGTTAAAACCAGCAGGCAAACGGGGCACTACAACTGCTGGATGGTTCTGCACACGAGCAACAAGGGCTTCTAAAGGATCAGGGAAAACTATTTCATTGTAAGATTCCATAACAACAGGTTTCTTGGTTGACTGGGGCCCAGATTCGTCTTCAGTATATAACTTCAAAGAGTGATACCTGCAGATGATATGAGCTCCAGTAATTATTGATCTGCTTGTACGCCTTTTCAAGCAGATGAAATCATTATCACAATATGCAACTCACAAGTCCAACTGTCTCTCACAGACATCACTGTGGAAGAACAGACTGATGGAAATGTCAAATTCACCCCAACCACATTCTGTTAACTCAAATGGGGGTGAATCAACCACTCTCATAGGGTTATTGAAACTAGGATGCAACTGAAATATAACTCGTTTTACCACCACCCCAAGGTCTTCGTTTGTTGCCCCACGAACATAAACCGTCCACTTATGGGACTGAGACCTAAATAACAGAAAACAGTACAGGAAAATGATCAAAGAATCTACAAAAGGCAAAAGGCATACAACAGGACCCAAGCAGCTGAATACTTACTCACTGGCCTTCCTACCAAGATAGAATGCAATTGTCCCATATACTATTGGCACGCAAATCTCGACATCCTTAAGTCTTCTGTTTGTGCTCTATGAAAATCCAAATACAAAAGCATCATAAATGTTCATTGAGAAAAGAAAATGAGATGGGCATTGATTACAGCTAAACATATTTCAGGGTCTTCTAGCCCCACAGTACAAATCTCATATCATCTAATATAATAGAGGGAGCTACAAATTGGCATAAGGAACACGAAATCTCAGACCTAAACATGGAATTCAAATATATGGAACCAACTAATGCATAAATCTTTTAACGTTAGCTCGTTGCTTCCTCAAATTCAATTAATTCAGAAACACATAACTGCATAAACTAAAAGAAAAAGAACAGATTTTATAGACGACAAAGTGAAAAGTTCAAAATTTTCTGCCTCATAGTTGACATTCATAGAAACCCACACAAAATTTAGCCCACAGTGCACTACCTTCTTGTCGCTATCTTCAGCAGACTTGGAAATGCGGATTTGCTGTGACGTTTGTGCAGAACCACCCTCCTCAGGCTGAGGCTGAGCTTCACCTACTTTTCTGACTGACATTGTGACCAAAATTCAAGCTTTTCGTCTTTGTCAATTTAAACAAAGCAATGAAAACACAGAGTTGGACACACAAAGCACATAAGGGTTTTGATTTTCCGAATTCGTATGCAACAAATTAGGTATCAGAAAGGGCAAATTGGAGGTATAAAGGGGGTTAGGGTTTTAGTTCATTTGCTTTTGGTTTGGTATTTTCAGCGGGATTTCGAGCTCTTTTGTTTTTTCCATGCGAAAATACAAAAAATTTGACCAAAATGTTTTTTTGTTGTTGTTGTATTGGATGACGTCTAATAAAAGGATAACGTTTATTAGAGAAATTTTTAAATGCTCCGGATACGCCAAGTGATGCTGGTGTACCATCTAATAAACTTATGACATATGGAATTATTCTCCAATTTAATGAATTATTTTTATGACGTGGCGAAATGCGTTGGAAATATTCTACATGCCCTTTTGCAGTGGATAAGATACCAACCAAGTAATAAGATATCTGCGTCAGCGATGTCTAAACATTCAAAAATTACTCCTTTTATTATTAGTAAAAAATAAATAATGAGGATAACATCTGTTTCTACACAATAAAAAGAGCCCAATGGGCTACCATACATTTCCATATAGCCTACCATGACAAAATTCAATACTCAGCCTACCTTGACCCTCAATACACGAACTTTTATTTTTATTTTTGATACAAACAAAATTGGGAAAGAAACGATTTAAACTAGGGGTGGGCTCTGTTTGGGTTGGTTCGGTTTTTGGCTCAACCCCGAAACCGAACCGAACCTCTCGGTTTAATTATTTTGAAACCGAAACCAAACCATAAGTGATGAAAACCGACCACTTCGGTTAACCGGACTTGTGGTTTGGTTTGGTTGATTCGGTTTTTGGCTTTCTTAGAGAGAGAGAGAGAGAGAGAGAAGAAATAAAAGCAATGAAGAGAGGGAAAGATGGAGAGGAGAGGAAGAAAAAGAGAGAAAGAGAGGAAGAGATGGAGAAGAAGAGAAAAAGAAGAGAGAGAGAGAAGAAGAAGGAAAAAATGTATTACATATATATATATATATATATAAATTTCTTTAAACTATGTAATATATATATATATATATATATATATATAAACCATGTATTATATATATATATAAATTTCTTTAAACTATATATTATATATATATATAAATTTCTTTAAACTATGTATTATATTTTTATTATAATATTTTTTTAAAATCTTCGGTTTGGTTTGGTTAAACCGCGGTTTGAATATTGCAAATCGTAAACCGAACCATAGACCTCGGTTTGGTTTGGGTTCAAACCGATAACCAAAAAATTTGAAAAAACCAAACCAACCCGACCCGATCGGTTTGGTTTGGGCGGGTTGGTCGGGTTTCGGTTCCAAATGCCCAGCCCTAATTTAAACACATAACATAATGATTGGGAAAGTAATCTCTCGTAACCACTTGTGCTACATGCCCTTTGCTCAATACTCGAATTCTTAGCCAAGTACCACGCTTGATATAAAATATTTCTAGTTAAAATATCATCCGACAAATGCAGCATTGGTGGAACATATTCAGATGATTAACAAATGAGATTTGCATTCCAATTAATGTTTCGATTTTCTGCGTTCGGCTCAACAACAGCATAAATGCACATCTGGATAATAAGTTCAAGGGGCTCTTCACAATGTTACAATCGAAAGAAAGGGTCTCAGACAGAGATTGCTATCCAGCGTCGCTCATTCCTAGTTTTCTCTCTGGTATGTTGACAGCGGGTGGGATTGATCCAAACAGTGTTGCAAAGCAAGCCACCGGGCAGGCGAGTGTAACAGATTAGATGTTCGAAGCACTCAAAGCCATCACCTTGCATTGTTCATTCATGGCCAGAAGTTGGGCCTCTTTATTGTCAAGAAGAGCACTCAGCTTCACATTTTCTTCCATAAGTTTCTGAACTTCTGTCTCTTTCTGGATTTTCTCACCCTCTAACTGTGTTGTTTTTGCGACTAGCCTGTTTCAAAGCAACATCAGATGATAAAACAACAAAACATTTCCATCTAGGGTATATGGATGTAGAAAGGGATGAGATGGCATCAGATTACTGCACAGGGCTGCGGCTGAAAAAACATAAGAACACATGCAGGTGGACTGTGCACGTATGCAGAAGCTAAAGCTACATTCTTGACCAAATGATCTAACAATACCAGACTAAAAACCCATGTTCTCTTGACTATCAGCAAAATAGCTCCAGAAATTCCAACTTCCGGAAGACCAATCAATTGTATGACCAAAGAAATTAAAAGAATTTGAAAACTCAGCACCTAAATAGATCAAACCAACAATTTATAAATCAGTGCTTAGTAGTTTTTTGTGCTTGATATGTCACCCAGCAAGATCTGAACAATACAGTGCCCAGCAAAGCACTCAATCAGTGATAACTGCCAGGACAACTGGATGCAAGTAACAGTGAAACAAGGGAGGCCTCAACCTAGTAAAGAAACAGAAAATAAATTCTAGCAAAAAAATCTGGCATAACCAACAAAATGATAGAAGAACAAGCACTTGATAATTGAGAAGAATGAATATCTGTTGAGTGCAGAACAAAACATACTGACCGCTCAAACAGCTTTTCAATAGTTTGGAACTGCTTCTCTGATGAAAGCAGTGTTTCTCGTACAGTGATGAGACTGCTAACGTATGATTTTAGAGACTCAAAGTCCCGCTTCACACGACAAAGCTCCTGTTCATTTTCTGCAGCTCGTTGCCGCTGTCTATATGTTTCTTCAACCAAATCCTCAACTCTCTGCTTCATTTCCGTTAAAATACCATTTGTACCTAGAGCAAACCGTTCCATCTCTTCTAACTTCAAAGACATATTCTCAATTTGGATTGACTTTTTCTTAAGTTCCTCCACACCAACAGTTACCTTCTCCTTCTCAATTGCAGTTTCGGATTCTGCCAGTACAACTCTCTTGACAAGAGCTTCCATTACGTCTGTAACCATCTGCACAGACTTAAGTAGTTCACCAATATAAGTTGCATCTTGTTCATCCAGAGTACCATGTTGCTTACTAATCCCAATCCAAGTGTCTTCATCTGGACTATCAAACGAAGAAAGATCAACATTCCTAGACCAACCAGACAACGGTGTACCATCTTTATCAACAAGCCCCACCTCTTCTAATTGTTTGATGCCACATGATGTATGCGTTAAATGAGGAACAGCCATTAATCTTGCTTTTGATTTCAAGTATGTTAACAGCATTGCGGCAGTTTTAACTCTCCGCCAAAGAACCTCTAGTTCCTTCTTTGAATCTTCCTCAGATCCCTCTATACAAACCTTTACCTCCATAAGCTTTTTTTGTAATACATCCACTTGGGATTGGCGCTCTTCCATCTCCTGCTTCCATATTTCCTGCGTTTGACCCAGCTGAGACTTCAAGTTTGACAAGTCAACAACTTCCTCTGCTGCCATCCCCTGTTCAAAGTTGTCAAAATGAAAATGAAAACTTTCAAATCTAATGTAAAGTGACCAGTTCAATATCAAAGGCATAACTACCTTTGGATCCTTTAAAGGAATAATACATTATGAAGGTTAAACAAAGTCATAAGCAATAAGGTGCCTGCTACCTCAAATAGGACTTATAACAGGAGAAAATATATACAAGTAAGTTTAATAGCACATGCCATATATCAAGTTTCCATCTTGCAACATGAGGCATGCTTCTCTGGTCAAAGCAGCAGACATGCACCCAAATCAAGCAAATCTATGCTTAAGCATATTAAACACATTCACCACACAAAAACGGGAAAAATCTTAAACCCAAGCTGCATATTCTAGTGCACAAGAACTGGGATGTCTGCATGATGCGGAGTTGAACTTCATGCAGTGTTGGTTATATGCACACACACACACACTCTACTGCAAAGATCCTAATACGTTGCTAGAGACAGGAAAGGAGATTTAAGGTTTAATAAAGCTATATCCACGACCTCGGAAATAAATTTGAACATGCCTAAGAAATTTTTTAGTTCATCAAAGAGGACAAAAAATGGGTGATTATCAACTGGGTACTTTCTGTATTTTCCTGAAAAGCTATACGAATCATATTATTAACTAACCAGCATCACTCAAAAATGAACTCAGATGACCAAACAACAGCCCACTAACTCAAATGCATCCCTCAACTATGCCTTTATGAGACCTATGCAAAATAAGTTAAAAAACACAAATTAAAGAAGATCCAACGTGTGAATCATAAATCTAAGGCTATTTCCAGTTCAAAAAAATTCAACTTCTGAGAAATGGAGGGGGATATAAAGAAATTAATATCTGTACAAAACTCAAATTATGATAAACTAACAGCAGAATCTTGTAACAATGAACAAATGAAACCCTAATTATCACATTGGGTTGATAATTCCGTCAATTTTGGCTTTATAGTTCATCTGACTAATCGCATACAAGCACAATCCGATCTTAACAAAAGCCTAAACTTTAATCAAAGTGACAAAACAGAACTGAGAAAGGCACGTAATTACAAAAACACAAAATAATAGCTATCATCAAACACACCCAAGAGAACGAAAAGATGAACGATTAAAGCCAAACCAAAGCTTTGAAAAAATAAAATGAGATGGAAATGAGAACAGACCTTTGGAAATTGAGGAAAAGGCAAGGGATTTGAGGGGGTTTGAGTGCAGGAACTGAAGGTTGGGTGCTGGTGCCGTCTTCGTCTTCGTCCAGCACACCGTTTTTTTTTCTTTGGGTAAGAAATGGCAATAATAACAAGAAATAATGTGAGAGGGAAAGGGCAGCTGTGGTGCTTTTTTTTGTCCACCCCTTGCTTTTGTGTTCTTTCTTTTTCTATTTTGATTTCAAATAAACAAATAAAACCTGAATTTTCTGAACAATGTTTATAGGCCGACCAGTATATTTTACAACATGAATAAGATTTAATTCAATTATTAAAGTTGCTACGTTGAGTAAGTGGTCCTTCAATTTTGAGCAACAAGCTCAAAAAAGAAAAAAATACAACCAAAAAAAAATTGTAATAGATTAGTGAATTTAACACTGAGCATGCAAGGAACCCACCAGTGTAGTGGTTTGGAATATCTACTCCCTCATGAAAAGTCTTGGGTTCGAGTCCTAACATTCCTATAGTGTGTGTGAATTTAGTATACTATCACCCCTCTCAATAGGAAAGATCCTCAAAAAAACTATGAGCATGCGATATTTTGTATTAAAAAAGATTAGTGAAACTTTAAAAAAAAGGTTCTTTAAGAAATGGGTTAATGAGTTTGGGCGAGAGTAGTAATAGGATGGGTGACCTCTTGCATCTGCTTTTTTTGATTTGACAAAAAAAAACTATTAAGTTAATATTGTTGTAAATTCATATTGGTTTTTGTGTGTTGCAAGAAGAATCCATGCTTATATTGACAACATGGGCGGTGTAGGAGGGAGGTGGATAAGATGGGCGGTAAATGACTTGATGTGGGATTAAAGTTACTCTTTGTCTCTCTTTAAAGGCTCTTCACAGTTCATGTATCTATCAAGTTTGATTTGATTTTAGATAATGAAGGGGTTGCCTTTTGGGTTATGGGATGAAATTCATTGAAATTCTTTCAAGTTTATACCTTTCTCATCAATGATCAATGTATTTTGAACTTTTTATAAATAAAAAAGTAAGTTAACAGCAATCTCCAGGACCAGCAATGTTTGCTTTGCTGACAAAGTTAACAGCAATGGCCCTTGAAAGCTGCATGTAATTTTGTGGTGGAATCATTTCAAAGGAACAGAAGAACCCAGCATTTCAAAACAAAAGCCTCTATATTAACATCACATGAACAGCAATGAAAAAGTCAAGTCACATTGAAAAATCATATTTACATTTCAGGGAAATGGGCAACTCCCACTCTGGTGCTCCTAGCTAAAACCAGCATGAGATCAAGCACCTCAATCTCTACCTGAAACACTTAAAAAGACCGATAGGAGCAGCTATTTCATGGCATTTTCCATGTAGACTACATATGATACAAATATGAGAGCAATTATATAGCAGGAGTGCTCTTCTATGAGAAAGTCTTGGCCACTGAAGAACTGGTAACTAAGCCTGAGAGGAGGGCCACAATGAGGGCACTATTGTAAGTACTTGGTTCACCTTGCATCGAATTGTTCCGGTTATCGATATAGGTTTCATTTTGGAAGGGGCCTCCAACTAGAGCACCAACAGCTACATTTGGCTTGGGATTGGAAGAGTTCAGCCACTTAAATCCGTCATGGCAGCTGGTACGTGCATCAGCTGGAATTGAAGATCCTCTGTGGTGCACATATTGAGGGTACTTGCTCCCATACCCAACAAGATAGCTCATCTCCATTGGATTTTCTCCCAACACATAATCTACCTAAAAATAGTTTAGCAATTTGGTCAGATTAATGCAGAGAGAGACAGTTTAACTTTGGGACTTTACTTAAGCATCAAATGATGAATCAGTCTCCAGAATCCATTCAAAACTATTACAACTTATTGCCAACAGATCGAATACCTGAGAGTTGGCAAAGTTACGAAGATAGGTAGGCTTGTAGGATTTCCCATCACAATACAGCACTTCAGTCTGAGATGTAAGCATGTAGTCACTATAGAGAACAGCTAGAAATGCTGAAGCCACAGCATGCTGTAGACAGTTCCATTTTATCACCCATATCAGACCACCTACATCACAAGACACATAGATAGAACTTCATCAATTTAGTCTGCTCCCAAGATGTAAAACACACACACATATTCGTTCAGCATAACACACACACGCGGATTTACTGATACCGTAAAAGACTGAAAAAATTACTGGCTGTTCTGCTGGATGTGGCCGTGGGTGAATCAGGTAGAAGTCCACACATGAAGACCTCTGCAGTTTCTCTGTACTTTTGAAGGTCCATGTTCTCTCCAAATGAGATGCCTTTTGTACCAAAGAAACTTATCCTGGACAGTAGAACCTGCTCCCAAAAATGTCACAAATATTAGCATAAGCAGAACTTTTCAGAGTCAGCTGGATGTATCTTCTCTCTACTGATGCTTATAAATGAAATTAGCATATACTACTTTGGATATTATTCAAGATACTTTTCAACAACATATATGATTACTGATCCGAAGAAATAAGAGCTGTAAATATAGATATTAACAACAAAAATATTGATGATCTTAACAACAAAAATGACGACTATAAATTAAATATAGATAATCTGAGCCTATAAACTACATCTGACAACTTTGGCATGAATTCAACATTCAAATACCATATGAAGAACTAAAAGAAACCAGTTAAAGTACTCTTTTATACTATATACCTGAGTAGCAGCATGCTTGTCGTCCCAACTAAACCAAGATGGACTTCCCCAGTTAGCAAATGCCGGTCCGTTCTGTTCGGTTGCATATTTGAAGTATGCCAAGTCTCCAGTTGCATGATAGAGCCGGGTAGCTGCCCACAAGAGTTCATCTCCATATCCTGTAGAATTGTAGTAAATCTGCACTTGGGGTATGCTGACACTATAAGAACCTCTAGAAGTATCAGCAAAAGCAAACAGCTGCTGGGCATGCATGAGGAGCAACTTAGAATAAGAGGAGTAGAATTTTCTGAAAACCAGAGATGCTGATGCCATAGCTGCTGCAGTTTCTGCTGCAACATCTGTTCCTGGGAAAGATGTGTTAATTTGAATCAGAGGCCTTTCCTCTGTCATGACTTCAGGTCTCTTCCAACACTTGTGGTCCAAGTCAGGATCACCCACCTTCAACCACATACAAGCAATCAATAAATAATAAACAAGTTCAAAAGGTTAATTCTCCCTATAAAAAAGCCATACAATTGTGTTAGTGAAATGACTAAATGGAAGTTTAAAGCACTGCTCGGGTTATTAAATTTGTTCACCAAATAATGTCTAAGCACATTTTTGAACCTCGTTTATTCTAACAAGTTACTATTGTGATATGCGTATTGAAGGTAATGTTCTCTTATCAAACTTATGTTGCAACACCGATGCTTGAGTCGTCGTAAAAAATATTAGGCAATTTGACCTGAATATAGAGCACATTGGGAGAAGGATGTGCATTGATAAGGTAATCAGTGATCCACTTAAGCGAGTGATGGGCATGATCCAATTGCTTCACCGCTTTCATCTGATCTCCATATTCAAGAATTGCCCAAGACAACACAGTTGCAGTAAAAGCCATTGGGAACCCAAACTTGATGAGGTCCTCTGCATCATACAATCCCTTTGACAAATCCAAATCCTCCTCACTCCCATCTCGGAGCCCCGAATCCCCTCTCCACGCAATCGGATGATCCACAAGCTTACCAGCTACAAACAACAACAAAGAAGTCTACAACATCAATAACATGCATAGTTATTATAACCAACAAATCAAACCAAAACAAGAATTGGAGAGTTGGGTTTGTTTACATTTCTGGATATCAAAGAACTGCATGGAGAGGTGAAGAGCTTCTGAGTATTTTTGCACTATGGGGCCGGGGCGATCTGAGACCCGACTTGAATTGGAGTGCTTGAAATACTTCAAGAGAGTGAGTGCAGCCATAGTGGCAACCAGAGCTACAGTTACTAACAGAATTAACCGCCAGCACCATCTCTCTGTCTTTAACCCTTTCTGAGCAGCTTTCTCAGCTCTCTCTTCCATTTACACAACCAAGAGCACAACTTCTTTCAACCATTTTCAACAAGATTTGAGCTTTTTCTTTTGAAAGACTAAACCCGACTGTTGTTTTCAGAACCAGAAAAGAAAAGGAAAAAAAAAATTTCGATCTTTGTTTTACTTGTTGGACTTGGAGTCTTGGAGATGGAGACAATGCGACTGGGCCGTCGGATTGGAGGGGTGGGGGTTGGAGTGGAAGGTCGAGATGTGGCCGAAGAATGATGCCAATGTGAGGACCCGGACGGCAAAAAACTGCTGGTACGGCTGGGCCTTTGTTTTGAAACCGGAAGAGATGATAGATTGTGCTTGCTTTGTCGGTTTCTGTTCCAACTCCATGGGAGGAGAAAAACTTGGGTGAGTGCTTACCTGCCATTTGGCAATGATGAGAGGCAAGACAAACCACTTGTACCTTGACATGTGGCAGTTTATGCCTGGGCCATACCTACTTGTATCTTGACATGTGGCTGTTTATTTTTACAGCCATCAAATCAAATTAAAGGCCATCTAATGGTCTCAAAATCATTATAAAAAAAACTTCTCTCCTTGGGATTTGTTTGATTTAGAGATAGGCTTACAATTTTTATACTAGCAAATGTTAAGGAAGATGGTTTTTTCTCACATATACACTATTAAGGTGCCGTTGAGGTTTGAACCCGAGACTACTAATATGCAAGTTGGATGAAGACCATTTTATTTATGCTTGAGATCTCAACTCATGTCATCTTAATTCTTTAAAGTTCAAAATATTGTGGGTTTTTTAACATTTTTAAAATGATTAATTTTATAATTAGCCTATGGAAACATGTTAGTTTGCTTTAATTCTGTCACAATGTCAAATTGAAATGAAAAAGGTTACATAACATGCGCGGGTCAATTGAGAGCGTTTCTTTTTCTTTTTAAAGACCTTTCTTATTGAGAGCTCTTTTTCATAATAATTATACTCATCAAATTCTATCATGCATTCATAATTTAGAAACACCAAAAGTGTTCATTTCATATTTTTAACTTCTTATAGCTGTTCTTTTTTATAAAATAAATTGAGAGTGCGATGTTTCGAATTTTGAATCTCTTTCAACATTAAATATTTATAATTGTTACATCTCTTACTTATTAAAAAAAATAATTCAAAACTTTGTTATATCTGTTGGGCCAGAGGAGGAGATTGGTTAAAGTTTCAACCTTCAGGTTCAGGGCCCTGAGGCCCTGGTCAACTAAATCCTATGTGGACCAGCCTAGCAAATTACGGTGGTGCCGCAAAACGGCCCAAGTTATCCTTCCATCGAGGTCAAGGGCGCGAGAGGTGTGAGCTGCACTGGCAACTGAAGAGTTCCGTAGTCCGTACGATCCTTGTGCCCTCCTTGCTCCTCTACCATTGGAGCCTTAGCTTATTATTATATACACGCAGTGAGTCACACAGAGACACAGATATTTATAGATACAGAGAAAAGAAGAGAAGAGCAAGGTGAATAGTACACCTTCAAACTCTAATTAACAATGGCGGAAGGAAGGGAAGGGGATTGGGAATGCAGTGGATGCAGGAACAGAAACTACGCCTTCAGATCCTTCTGCAATCGCTGCAAGCAGCCTCGCCTTCTCGTCGACACCAAAACCCCCGCCGACTCCAAATGGCTCCCTCGTATTGGCGATTGGATCTGTACCGGTTAGACCTCACACCCCTCTCTCTCTGTCTCTCTCTCTTCTCTCTACGTGTGCGTTAATCTTTTAAATGTTAAATGGTTAGGGTCTAGGGATTTTGGATAATTCAGGGATTTAGGGTCTGTGGCACCCATCTTCAGTGACCTTTTTATTAAGTTTGATTAAAAATCTCAATCTTTGAAACTTAAACAAGAGAAAGAGGTGTTATTCCTAAATCGTTAATTGTGTTTTGTTGAGAGCAGATAGTGGTTCAGTAATCAGTATGGCAGTTGGGTGACACGCTCTGTTTTGTAAATAAGAATGTAGGGGAATATAAATTTCACATAAGTATCTTGTATTTTAAAACCCTCTACTTTTCTCAATTTCCTAGTTGAACAAATCGATAGCTTTTTTTCCGGCTGCATTCAATATATCTTGTATTTTAAAAGCCAAATGACACGTTTTCTTCTATAGTTATGCTAGTGACATGAATTATTGGCAATGTTTATTGAATGAAAGCACATAGTTCTTGTTCCTGCAGCTTTTGTATTTCTTTGCTTTTTCCTTTTCTGTCATTTTGAGAAAATAGGAACTTGCTATCAATTAGGTTGAGTGGTTTTTGTTTCTTGTATGTGTGTTTTGGTGTGGGATGGACTGGTTGGTGTGCGTATACATGGCTTCCTTTCTTCTTCCTGGCTGGATTGTGGGTTGGGTGTGTATGGCAATGGATCCATAGGTTGCACTAACAACAATTATGCATCAAGAGAAAAGTGCAAGAAGTGTGGGCAACCAAAGGAGGTGGCGGCAATGCCAGCGATTGCAATGCCTGGAGCTTCTCTCCCAACTTATTCACATTATTTTGCCAGGGCCCAAGGAGGGCTGGACCAAAAGATGAATATCGGAATAATGGGCAATGGTGCTCCCCAACAATCGCTTCCTCTGAACTGGTCTATGGCAGGGGCTGATAATTATGGAGTTCAGCCACCTTCTGCTTGGTCTGTAGGCGGGAACCATAATGCTGGACTTCTATATTCAAACCCTACTAATCAGCTTCCTTCAGTTCCAAAAGGATGGCGCAGCGGTGACTGGTTATGCAATTGCGGTTTCCACAATTATTCGTCTCGAACACAGGTATGATGACACTACATGAGCATTCAAATAAAACGTTGTTCATTACCTGACTGTTGATATCTGATCCACCTTTGATTTATCTGCAGTGCAAAAAATGCAATGCTTTTCCACCAGGTACATTCTATCTTGATCAGTATGGCAATTGGTTTGGTAACATCAGTATGGCAATTGGTTATCATAGATTTATGTTTTAGAAGCACTTGAGCCACTGTTATTGGGTTTCAATATTAAGCACTGGCATCATAAATTGTAACTAATGTTCACTTATTGCCATTATTAAAGCCCTTGGAACGAAGCGATTAGCATCTGAAGAGCTTGTTCATGACTGGGATAACAAGAGATTGAACGTAGGAAGTGTAAGTATGATTTATCTATTCTATGACATTTTAGATTATAACATTGTAAATAACATACAATGTCAATGTTTTCTTCTTCTTCTCCTCATCCTTTCCTTATTCTTTTCACTAATGCAGACAGTTGGGCAGCAGCAATCCTATCCTGGGTTTGAGCAAGTGGTAGGCACCAGTGGTAACCCTGTAACTGGACCTTACGCTTCATATCCTCCCAGTGTAAGCTCAGGCATGGCTCCGAATTTGCAAGTCCCCATGCCATTGACACAGCAAACAACGACACCTACACTCCTCGGCAAAGGGTAAATTTGGAATAAGCTATTCCTTTTACATGTGCATACGTAGGTGTCACATTCTGTTGGTTTGATAACTTTGTTGGTCTTTGAATCTTTCTTATGATTGTGTAAATTATAACTCTTGTTAACAAATATAAAGTATTCATGTTTATTTTATTGTTTTCAGTTTGCTTCCTCAGCTTTTTGAATGTGGATAAATTGTAGGCTATCCCTAATTTTAATTTAGCTTCTGTGGTCTGGGTTACTTATATTTTATTGACTTGGCAGAGCAAAGCAATGGCGTAATGGGGATTGGATGTGCACAAATTGCAACAATCATAATTATGCATCTCGGTTAAATTGCAATAGGTTAGTTTTCAATCTTATTAAGTTGAATTCATGATGAATGCATTCTAAACTAAACATCGATTCCTCTTTTTCTATTTCCAGTTTGCTTCCGCCCCTTTATGAATAAATTTGTTACTTATCCTATTCCTGGGTTTTAATCCGAACTTTTGATGGCATAGTGAACATTTTTCCCGTAACGCATGGAATATATCCTGGTAGATTGTTGCTTGATTGTTCTTGCCTTGGGAGTAATCAAATCAAACCTATTTCTCAAATTTTCCTCTGCTTTGCTTTTTAATAAGAACAGGAATCTCAAATGTGTGTACCACTGATCCCATCAGCAAATATGTGTTTTCAGAATTGCACCAATTGTTTACAATTAAAGGGTGTACTTCTTGATGCTCCATGTTGAGACATGTAAATGATCTCCATTAGTACATTGTAATTTGCTCTGAATGTTGGAACCTTTGTTTTCTGCAGGTGCAAGACTCAAAGAGATGCAACCGCTCAGCCAGTCAATGTCATGTAGTCTTTCCAAATTATGAAATTGTTTCAACCTTCCATTCATTTTGTACTATGTTGAGGTGAAGATGAACGTTTTCTATAACCTTTGGTTATCCCCATGGTGATACATTATTAAGATAGTAGATTGATATTTCAATCTTAGTCTCCTCGCTCCAAGAATGTAATTTATAGCTCCATAGTTTCATCTCATAGAGAGGATGGGTGCGTGTATACTGTATTGATCGAGTAATATTACATGCTCAAAACTAGTTTTTTTTTTCCTTCAAACATTCCATCGCTTAATTCTCTGAAATTAGTATCTGGTGACATTTCGTCCCACATATTTGAACACAACATGCACACACAGACAAATTTCTAGCTTCTCCTTTATGTTGAATCTTTGAGCTGAGATTGGTATGGACAAAGTCTGCTATAAAGGTGAAACGATGGTTTATGTGTATATTATCATCACATCAAAATCTGAAGTACAAAATCTCTGGAAAAGAAAGAAAAAAGAAAAGAAAAGAAAAATGGGTTCTAAGATTGGTGACATATTGGATGTTGTGCAGGTTTAATTGCTGTTATGAGACTCAGGAACCCTTGAGGATGGAAGTGGGAGAGAGAGGAGGTGCATCCAACTGGTAAAGGTTAAGTGCTGGTCCAACAAACCTGAAGCAAATCCAAGCTCCAATCACAATGTAAATGGAAGCATAAGCAAACTTGTTTATCCAAAATAGCAACCCTTTCTCCCCCACATAAAGCTCCAAGGCCTTCTCCCCCAGACTCATATCCTCCCACTTCTTCGGAGCAGCAGCAGGTTTAGTACTAGCTTGAGCCTTCGTGAACCGTCCACCATCCCCATCACTGCCCTCCTCTCCCGGCTGTTTCGTCCGCCTTCTCGACCTCTTTCGAAACCGCAGTCCCGTGGTGTCCGGTGCCAGCGGCGGCAGCACGCTGTTGCTGTCAGTTTCCGAACTACTAGTGCTGCCACCATCACTGCCAGTGCTGTTGTAAATGGGTGTAGAGATTCTGAGACATCCTGGACCGGTAGGTGAGAACACTGAGAAGATATGGTTATGTCCTGTTCCTGTAGGTTTTGGGAGGGCGAGGTGGGTTGGTGATGATGGGGTTGAAGCGAGGAGATGGAGGAGCTTGGCCTCCATTGTTCAACTTTGGTTGTTGCAGCGAAGTGGATGGATGGATGGATGGATGGGTTTGCTTATCACTTTCTTTATCTTTTCTTTGTTTTTCTTTCCACTATGCGGATAGGACCTGCCAATCTGCTTAAGAATAGTTTGGTTGGGCTTTCGTTGGGCCTCAACGATTTCAAATTACTGCCCTGCCCTCCCCTCCATGCACTCACACGCTTTACCATCAAATTACTAATCCTACTTCAAATTACAAAAGGGTTCTAAATAAACAAACTAGGGAGCTTCTATTTTTCATATTGTTTTTGGTTCACCAAAATTCAAAAGAAATTGCTATATATATATAGGGTTTTTGACCGAAATGGTACCCTAATTAGTCAAAACGGTCTTTCCGTCAAAGTCTGTCAATTATTCCAGTGAAATCGATGGGCAAAATTGTCTTTTTTGGCTCTGCTAATACTAAATGTAGAGTTGGGACAAGTTTGGAATAGACAAACTTTGACGGTACGACCGTTTTGATACAAAATGGAGAGTTGGAGGACTATTGAAATGAAAATTTTAATTCGTGGACTAAATTGAAACTCGAGCAATATAGTTGGGGGACCAATTCGGACAAAAACTTTACCTAATTTTTATTTTCTCAATAATCTTACAAAGAGAGATCCATGAGCTATCATAATATAACCAATTCGTAAGTGTTTATAATTAGTCATGGTGCAATGAGCTTGTTACTCAAGTAATTAAAGCAATAATTCATGCACCTAACAAAGAAGGAAAATGCTAGGGACACCATTTTTATTTACCAAATAATTCATGCACTTAACAAAAAAGGAAAATACTAGGGACACTAAATTTTATTTACCAAATTTGAGTCCTAAATGACGTGACACATGCGACATCATCATATGTTTTCCTACATGTACTTAATAGTAATTAAAACCTTATTTTAACACATATTAGGAGAAATAATTTTTGAGTTAACTTAAAAGTCACCACTGCACAAAACCATGTTTTTACTACCACCAGCCCTCCCTCAGTTGCGCCGCCTACCACGCAACCTCATTGCCCTTCACTGCTAGACCACCACTGTGGCTGGCTCCCCAACCCAGCCGCACTGCCCTCACCACTAAACTATAAGATATCCAAAGTAATCATATAATCCACCACAGCTACTTCTTGTTTTTTGGGCGAACAGTTGGGTGTTCTAGTATCAAAGCTAGGAGCGCAAAACCAAGAGTTGGGATGGAATACCAGAAATTAGAGAATTCCTTTGTACTATGGATATTGGTACGTATTAAAGATACAAAACTCTTTGTTATTCAAAAAATATTGGATGCAGTGGCAGTGAGGTGCGTTTGATAAAAATTTGAACATGCTTGCTTCTAATAAAAATCATTATAACTTGCTTTCTACATAATAGAAGCACTTTTTTTTTCAAAAAATAATTGAATTTTCTATAACAATTTGGACATGCTTGCTTTAATAAAAACTTTTAGGGTAATTATCAGTTCACTACTACGAAGTTGTCCGTGTTTTAGAGTTCGATACAACAACATTTTTTCATCTCAGTCGCATCTATAATGTTTATTTTTGTATCACTTTCATACATACGTTAGTTTGACTGTCAACTTCTCTGTTAAGTAATGACGTGGCAGTCAATGTTGCCACGTGGACTCACCCATATATTGCCACGTGGATGAAGCGAGCTCTAGAGTGCTTTAATGGAGGTGGAAGAAGGTGAGAGAGTCAGAGAGATTGTGGGTGGGTGTAGGTGCTATATGGGGGTTGGGTTTGTGGGTAGGGATGGTGGAGTCAAGGGTGGAACTAGAAATTTTTCAACGGGTGGACTAGCTAATAAAGTTATTGGCTTAAAATCTATATTTTTTTGTTTTGTATTTACAGTTTCTATAGTTTTTTCTAGAAATAAAAGTATACACTAAATTATATAAACCTCGCTAGTTGTAATTAGAGCCATATTATTCATTTAGAAAAAAACTTTTCTTTTGGAGACAAATTAATGAAAAAATATTAAAATTGATGTTGAGACAATCTTTGACACCAAATACAAATGTGGAAGACCTCTGACTATGCCTATTGGTGTTGGTAAGGTATGAAATTGTATATTTTTAGGTTAAAATACTGTGCTATATAGGTTTTATTTTATTTTATTTCCCAAAACCTTCCCTGGGCTACAGCCCATGACAACCTACATAATGGTTCCACCAGTGGGTGGAGTGGTAGTGACGACTGTAGCTGTGTGGGTTGGGTTTGGGGTGCAGAGATGGGAGGTGAGATGACAAGAACCGACCCAAATTCCACTTTGGAATCCGTGTCGAACCCCTTGCGTGTCCTACACCTGGCAGGTGCCGGGCACGAATGACCAAAACACTCTTTTTGCCCTAATCCCCATAATGACACTGCTTAAGGGTTTGACTTCTACCGGAAAACCGGTAGTCTCCCCTGAAAATGGACATTTCCCAATTTATATTACCTATAAATATCACAATTCTATAATCCCAAACGTTCAACATGCATAAGACAATTTAATCTAAGTGGCATCAGGCCTCTTTATACAACATAATCAGTTATTAATCGGGCATCGTGCCTACCCACATGTTCAAACTGAACCCAACAAAAATACTTGAATAGGTTTCGAGTCCAATATTCGTATCAAACTCCCAAAATATATTATCTTTCGCAGCTGCACCTAGATTAGTCTAGGTTGCCTATGTACCTTTACTGAGGGATCAAGTCACACGTAGTTCTTTTTCAAGAAAATTAAGTTCGAACCATAAAGTACATGAATTAATATTCCCACACATTTTCTAATATTAAACTCTTCCAACTAAAATCAATCAGCTAGAATCGAAGAAAAACATATTGGTTTCAAAACAATCTTCAATCCATTACCTGTGTGTATATATATATATTAAATTATTACCGATAAGTAGAAAATTAGTAAAACAACCAATATCCATGTGAAAACCTTTATATCCATATCAATGGGTTAAATAAAACATGCCTCGGACTTTCACAGTCACAAACGAACTCATGATTTAAGAAAACAGTTATGAATAGTATAAAATTCTTGACTTTGAAAACTCTCAATCTTTTGACTCATAAATCTGAAAATATGTATTAAAGCCTTCACCCATAAGTATCCAAGATAAAATCGTTAATTTCCATTTAAAACATCTCAAATATCAAAATACTCTCCACCTAGGTGTACCCCCAATCATAATCCGTCAATTCCAATAACATTATGTCAATTCCAGGTATCATTTCGTTAATTCCAAGTATCATTCCGTCAATTTCAAGTATCACACATGTGGCTGCATGTGTGATACATCCTCACAGAACTCGAGGGCACGAGGTTAGCCCGAGACGCGTTCCTCACAGAACTCAGGGGACACATGGTCGGCCTGAGATGCGTATCCTCGCGAATAGGGTGATCGGCCCGAAACGCGTATCCTCGCAGAACTTGATGGATACGTAGTCAGTCCAAGACGCGTATCCTCGCAGAACACGGGGGACACATGGTCAGCCCGAGGCGCGTAATCCATCAATTCCCCTCGCATGACTCAGGAAGATATAATCAACCTGAAAACGCGTATCCTCACACCACACGGTTTAGGAATCCCCAAGACTCGTGAGGCGTTGTCATAAATGAGTAAACTGTTCTGAAGGCAATTGGGGTGTATACTTGTGGTGGGTTTGAAAACCATTTTCTGAAACTTATCATAAAATTCCTTTTTCCACAAATCCATTTTCTCGAAACCATTTTCCAAATCTTTTCTCAACTTTCCAAAAAATCAGTTTTTTAAATAAATAAACAAAATCCCCTTTTGAAAACGAGATCCATCCCAAAATTTATTAATTTGAATTAGATCATACATAACTTTCCACAACCGTTCTCAAACCAACTCCACATATGTAAAATATACTATTCAGAAAAACCAGAATTCATAATTCATCAATTCCATAATTTCCACATTTCAACTCCAAACCATTGAGCATATATCTAAATATAAACCTATAATCAAACCTATAATCAAACATTTAATTTAATCTTTACTGAAGCCAAACCCGGCTATTGAGCCATTTCCGTCTCATGTACTTTTCCAAATCTTTCCTAAACATTTCATCACCATTTTAATTCATTCCAAGCTATAATTGAATAATAAAATGTAAATACATCTTACTTAGAAATAAAACTGACAAATAAATAATCCATGAATACTTAACAAATTCAATATAGCCTAAACGCCATTTTTAGAACAAAAGTCAAATCACCATTGCGACCTACATTGCGGCCCCAACAAAGCCGACACTGCCCACTATCCAGATCAACTAGGCTCGTAGGGCCCACGACCTCAATTTGTTATCTGACAATTCCTATTGGTCCAAAACCATAAGTTAAGCTCATTCTAGAAGTCTCATCACGATCCAACGGTCGGTTTGATCCCGATCGCGAACTTTGACCAATTGGGCCCACGGGGCCCACCACCTCCGATTTTTGATCCAAAAATTCCTATAAGTCCAACAAGGTCTACTTAATAAGTCCCGAGAGTTTGGTCTCGATTGAGCGGTCGGATCACTCGCGATCGCACGATCGGACGACGACTTAAAATTTAACCCTAAAATCATTTATTCGGAGTATCCGGGATTCCAATTCTCGATCAACTAATTCTTACACGATCCTAGAGATATGAGGAACGACATACTTGAAAATGAGACCGATCGGACGGTCCGAACCCATCGAACCCGAATATCGCCTAATAGGAGTAATATCCGTTCGATAGTCAAATAGTATCCAATTGTTAATCTGAGCATACCATCGTACTCGGAACTATATGAGGAGTATTGTGGAACTCAAAGAGCCGCCACAAAGTGGCCCACGTCCGCCACCCACCGCCTGCAGTGGTGGGTGTCTTGAGAAAATTCCGGCGACGGAAAATTCTCAAAGCTCCTTGCAATACCTATACCAAAACGTTCAGACTAACAAGGGGAGTAACTTTCCTAATTGCGCCGACCTCCAATTTGGTTGGAAAGTGGCCGGAAAACCAAAGAAACTGTTGGCCAAAATTGGGTTTTTAATTAAACTCTTTAAAATCGATTCAATCTATGTATATAAACAGGTAGAGCGCATTGAGTATATGAAGTTTCATACCTCACTCGATAGATTTGGTCGTCGGATTGACCAGAAAATCACCAAAAAGTCTGAAACAATGGGTGGTTCAGAAGCTCGATACGCTGCTGTGCATGGTTGACGTGGCTGGGCTTCAACCCAGATAGGTTCGCCGGCTTGCACTAAACATTTTCCGATTGGTCTTGTGACTTGGCGTTACCGGACGACACCATTCTCCTCCAAAGTCGTCGCCTCCGTTGCGTTCACGGAGAGAGATATCGGGAGGAGAGAGCTGAGGCGAAGGAGGGGTCCACACGCCAGCTGGGGGTCAAAACCGGATACCACAAGTGCTTTTTAAGGAAGCATTCTCAAGCGAATCCGAAAAATTAGGGCACCAATCTCCTCACGACTTGTTCGCTCTCAAATCTATTGTGAGCCTGCATTCCTCTATCTAATCCCAACTGCTTTACGAACCGTACACGTGTCCGATGCCATACAGGAATGCGATACCCAATATCCAAATCCCAGCCGAATCCAACTTTATTCCACCCCATAAATACAAATCTACCCCGCCACAAAGCCCAGAATTCAATCCATATCCCAAGCTTTTATAGTCACAAAACTTGGGTTCAACTGCAATCCAAACCTCCACAAATACCGCTTTTGTCTACCCGCTCTCTCTACTGGTACCTGTCATCTGTCTTTAGCTCCAAGCAAAAATCAACTCGCCGAGTCAACTCGCCGCAGCAACCGAGCCAGCCATGACAGACAACAACAACACCAACCCAGACAAACCGGTCGACCCGTTTCTCGTCGGGTACCAGCCCTCGGAGCTCCGAATCGCGTCGGAGTTCCTCACCACCTGGCTTTCCTTCCTCTCCAGAGATCTCTGTAACCACTGCTCCACTAAACTCGCCGATCGCGTCCGCTCTCTCGGCCCAGGTACGCCTCTATTCGCTTTCCGTTTGTTTCCCGGGAAAATTTAGGGCTAGATAGTATGTAAAGTGAAAAAACTTCAATCTTTATGCGTTTAAGTAGAAAGAGAACAGTAAATTTGATAAATTTTGATTTTGGAATTCTTTTGTGGCATAGCCTTATTGGGAATTTGTTGATGGGTATTGTAGAACTTGATGGTGATTCCAAACCGGTCAACCCAGATGAGAATTCGACTGATTTGACACCGAAGACCCCGGAATTGCAGGGAGCTAGTGATAATGGTGAAGATAATAATGATGATGACACAAATTCACTAGGTAGTTGGAAAGACGGAGCTCATGGGATATCTGAATCGGACCCGGAAGCTTCTAGCAGTGGCTTGGGCCCTAAATCCCCCTCTGTAGAGACTCAAAGTCCTCGAATGTCGTGGGCCGATATGGCGCAGGAAGACGAGCTAGAGGAAGAGGAAGAGGAAGAGCGTGAATTGAGTAAGCGGGTGGTGCATGTAAATGGCGCGACTGGAGAGTTGAGGATAACGAAGCCTACATTGTCTAGGGAGCAGAGGGAGTACATTAGGTTCATGAATGTAAAGAGGATGAAAGATTATATTTGTTTGGAGAGGGTTAATGGGAAATTTGCTAACATTCTGGAGGGACTTGAGCTCCACACTGATATCTTTAGTGCGGCGGAACAGAAGAGGATAGTTGATTTTGTTTATTCGCTCCAAGAGACAGGCAGGAAGGGTGAATTGAAAGGTCAGTCTTTGCTTTTGGAATGCCAATACAGTGTGGTATTCCTGTTGATATTTCTTGCTGTTTTTGGACATGAGCTTTAAACATCCATTTTGTAATAGGAGTTTTCTATGTATGCTAATTTGATACATGAGCTTTATGTACTAAATTTCCATACATAGAAAAGGATAATGTTTTCATTGCCTAGCTAGAATGTAAGTAAAGACATCCAAACTCTATAACTAAGTTAACTTTGCAGGGTTGGATCTATATTACTTACTGCACATAATGTCTTTGGTTGCCTATTATAAAATTATGTTTGTCGTGGTCCTCAAGGTATATTTAGTAATCATTTTAGTTGTAAGTTGGCAAAAAAACTTTCTAAGTGGTATATGCCAGGATACGATTCCCCCACTGTTTTCTGGACGAGTTGTAAGTTATCTTTAATGTATTGTTGATACAGGAAAACATGCAAAATTTATTATTTAGCTTAAACTTGTTTTTATGCTAGTTAATTCTGACTTTTACTATATCCTTTTAAGTTTTTTCTGAATTTGATTTCCAGTTCCATTCTAATATATTGAAATTTTTTTTCTTATTGGGAAATGTATATACTGTTTGGCTAACCTATTCTGAACTTGTTGCAGCGCGTACATATACAGCACCCCAAAAGTGGATGAGAGGAAAAGGACGAGTAACCATTCAATTTGGTTGTTGCTACAATTATGCAGTGGTATACTTTTCTGACATCCATATTTGGCAGCCTTATATCTTATTTGACTATCAAATTTTGTAGAGATCAGCTAAACTGTGATTCTGGTGGATATCAGTATAATTACTGAAATATGCTCAAAGGAACTATAAAGTGCTTGTGATTTTAGATGTTGCATTGCATATGATGTGCTCTGTTGGTTGCAGGATAAAAATGGTAATCCACCTGGTATCCTCCAGAATGACGTAGTAGATCCTATACCTCATCTTTTTAAGGTGATCATTAAGAGGCTGGTAAAGTGGCATGTGCTTCCGCCGACCTGTGTACCTGATAGTTGCATTGTCAATATATATGAAGAAGGGGACTGTATACCTCCGCATGTTGACAACCTTGACTTCCTTCGACCTTTTTGTACTGTTTCATTTCTTAGTGAGTGCGACATACTTTTCGGAACAAACTTAAAGGTTATTGGTGCTGGCGAGTTTGAGGGTTCATTTGCAATCCCCTTGCCTGTTGGGTAAGTGTACCATCCATATTTGTGCCTGTGCATTCTCTGCCCTTGTTTAGCCTCTACCCGTTGTTTTCAATTACATTTATTTATATTTAAGTTTTGATATTTGCATCAGCCTTTTCTTGGATTCAAAATCTTAACAATCAGCCTTTTCCTATGCAGATCTGTTCTGGTTTTAAATGGAAGGGGAGCTGATGTGGCTAAGCATTGTGTGCCTGCAGTACCTACAAAACGGTAAGAGCTAAAACAATGTAGTATAGTTCTTGTACTAATGATTTATGTTCAGGCTATTTACCTGCTCCTTTATTGTATGTCTTAGGATATCTATCACATTTAGAAGAATGGATGAATCCAAACGGCCCAAGGGTTATGCTCCAGAACCTGACTTGCAGGATATTCAACCTTTGTCCTATGAAGAGGACAAGACAATTAGGTTAAATACTCCTAAAGGTGAACGTCAGAGACAGTCAACAAGAAGAGTAGGTAACTCAGAAATGAGGGGATCTGCAGAAAGAAGTCACGTCCACCCAGAGCCTCATGACTCAACCTGGAGTCGACGCGGATCTGGAATTAGGTGGAACCGGGGAAGGGGGGTAAAGGCAAATTTCGGGAGCTAGTTGATGATGGGTGCTTCATTGTCAAGTTAAGTGTTGCAGTTGGCCCATTTCAACATTTGGAGGGCTAAATATTGGTTTTTGACATGTGGTCTTCGGATGAGTTTGTCATCAAGGTTGTTACATATTTAATTCATATTCTGGAAGAGCTTTAGGAAAAGGATCTGATTGGTTTTCTATCTTTCTACATCTATTTAGGCGTGTCAACTGTGCTTTGGTTTATTCATTTTCCAAGTGCAATGTGTGTGCATGGTTGAGTATAGTGTAGGCTATAGCTGAAGCTCAGAGCAAGCGGCGAAGACGGTGGACGGAAAATGAAACTTGCTGGCTGGAATGCCACCTCAATTTTATTAGGATTCTATACTTATAAGCAAATGGTTGCATAATTAGGGTAGCACTATTGGGTTTGTGAGTTTGAAACATGCGTGAATTGTACTATATATTGGATCATCCAACTTGAAGCTGGTTGTATTTTTGTGCAATATTGCTATTTTTTATATATCCCATCCCAGTGATTGATTGTACGGTCAAATGGGTTTGCACTTATCGTTTGATGGTGATTGAGGTTAAGCTTAGGAATATCTTTCGATTGTTGGACCATGAGCATAAACAAGTGAGGATTAAAATACTCATAAAAAAAAACATGGATAAATTGTTGCTTCCAAATCACTACATGCATGTATTGGTAGTAGCTTAATTATGGCATGAATATCTAATCTTTGTTTTCCTCAATGAACCCGGACCCAAGTTCGAGTTTGAACGCAACAGTAGTGGCTGTTTGGGTGGTCCAATAACCCACACATGCTTCAATTGCGTGCCAACCCTGAAACCCCCAAAGGGCCAGACCTAAGTTTGCATCAATTATATAACATGCGGTCTACTTTATATTTGACCCTAGTGCTATAAAAAAAAGTGCTGTTATTTCAACCCGACTTATTTCTCCACCCACCTTATTTTCAAAGTTTTAAAGACAAATTTATACTTTTATAAAATGACTTATAAGGACCTAGGAAAAAAACCCACCTATTCTCTCTTCACCACACTAATAGTTCGAAAGCAGGAGTCAACCTCGGATTCGATAGGATAAATTGCATGCTCACTCATATGAATTGCCTTTTCCATATGCTGTTTAAGGTTGATTATGGCTTTTATCCCAATTTTTCTTCATCCATTTAGGTTCACGTTGGTGGAGAGGTAAAGGCAAGGCATCTTCTGATCTTCCTTCTTTTAAGTTTTTGAGTTTATGAGTTTGAACTTTGACCCCGTATCTTCAAAAACTTTTTTCGTGGGTGGAAATATGTGAGAGAGACCAAACAACTTCTCTTAAAAGCTCCCTTCTCAATCTTCGTCAAATACGAAGTTTGGATTTATATTTCTCAAGCTTTTTTGGATTCCAGGTCTCATTTCTCAAACGAAGATGGCCGAAATAGACATGAAAGGGAATCGCACAAACTCTTTGGTTTACATGTAAACCAAAAAAGCAGTAGATTAATTTAGTTCAAGATATTTATCCCTATTTACTAATACGTTATTATTTGGAATTCAATAAGCATATTTATCTAAGCTCAGTGTCAGTGTCTTGACCGAGAGAATTTGCTTGAATTAATAATTAAATTGTATTTTAGGAATAATGGTCGGTGAACAGATATAATTGTGTGTTTTCAAATTTACATGGTGGGTGAGAAAATAGAACAAGGGGTGGAGATAACATCACAACTACATAAACCAAGCATATTAAACCACATGAAAAGGTAACTGTGCTGCCCCAGCCATCAAAACTTTCGACTTCAGAGGCTAAGTGGCAGCAGCCTAGCTAGTAGCAAGCAATATCATACATATTATATGTGTGAGGGAGTCTTATTAACTATTCTAAGCAAAGTTTCTTGTATTCAGCATATTTAAAATGAAATGCATGTTTATGTATATGGGTTTTCTTTCTATTTCCTTTATAAGAAGTAAAAGAACAAATTTGAATGAATTCAAGGAGAGAGAAATTAAAACTTGAGGCTAGGGTTCTTGCTCTAGCTAGAGATGTAGTTGCAAGTCTCTATCTTGGACTTGAGAGACAGAAACCAAAAAGAAAAGTAATGGGACTGTATTAAGTATAGGAGTCTAGAGAGAGAGAGATGGAGATCTGGTAGACAGAGGTATGATATAATTGTGATGTATCTTGAGAGATATGGGAAGAAAATAACATCCAAAGGATGATTACCCGAAAGAAAAGGGAGGTTGGCACAGCGGCTGTGCACTCTAAGGTCACTCAATTATGAGGTAAGCAGCTCAGGATTTTGGATAAGAAGGGGGACAGATATACACAACTTCACTGCCAAATCATAGTCTAAAAGTTTATCAAAGAAAACAAGACTGAGACTATTTGGACAAAGGAACAAAAACCCACATCTCCTTTCCTCCCCTCCTCCCTGTAGGCTTTGGCTAATTGGCTGTTTGTCTTAAGAGAGAGAGAGAGAGAGAGAGAGAGAGAGAGAGAGAGAGAGGCTCAAAGTCCCAAACCCCATGTAAATGCATGATAAGGAAAGGAAATCTCATGATGATACTGTCAAAATCAAACATATTATGCAATCTGAAAAAGTTGAGGTGAGAGAGAGAGAGAGAGAGAGAGAGAGAGAGAGAGAGAGAGAGAGAGAGAGATATGTACAACAGTCAGAATTATAGAGAAAAAAAGGAATGAGACTGGTTGAATTCAAGGAGCTAGCTAGCTAGATAGATTGAATGAATGTTTTCCCTTTGCCCAAAAATTTAGTGTAAAAAGACAAAATCTAACAACTAGCTTAGACACATAATCACTTCTTAATCCTCACACAAACACATTATAACATATATAGTGGATTAATCTTTTCTTTTCAAAGACTAGACGCCATGTGCGATTAAAGAAGAACACATATTATTATTATAACGAGGACAATATTAATTCCACATAAAACCCAAACCAAGCTGGGGGGGTTTATGGTTTAAGGACCACATGTAGATTGCGTGTGTGTGGGAAGAGAAGAGTTAAGAGTTAAGACCCTAAGAGAGTAGGGATGATGGGTGGTACAAACAAAGCGGCAGTGGCAAAGAATGATGAAGCTTTTGATGATGATCTCTTCCTCCTTCTTCTCCTCCTCCTCTGCAGACTAAATGCATGAAAGCTTTCAGAAACCATGACACAGAGCATATTAAATGCTTTTGGCAGCATTTATTTTGGGGCGCGTGCTCCGTAGCATAAGGGACTGCAGGTATGGGACAATGGTTCTCTAGCTTGCGCTTTATTTACTACTTGATATTTGGTCTATCTGTCTATCTAATATATCACTTCCTACTTAGAGTTTGTGTGCGTTTGCTTGTACAACCCTACTTTTTTAATTAATAGTCTTTCTTTCATTGTTAAGGTGTGTTTAAGAATTGCAGTGCCTAATAACAGAAACGATTTATTGTTGCTTGATTCAAATGGGACAAAAGGGTTTTTGTTTTTGTTTGTCTGTTAGATAATCACTTTTAGTGCTTCCTAAACAACCACCTAGACTCATTTGAGTGTTAGAGATTGTAAAGGAAATGTTCTCTTGTTATATCATGAATTTAGACTATTATTAATCGTATTAACTTTTGTCGTGTGATTTAGATACATTATTTGATGACATAAACATCTTTCTAACAACACAAAGTCTAACCATAAAATATTACCCTTGATTGATTTTAGAGTTCTTTCATACACTTTTTTTAGACATAGTTAAGTTCAAATTATCACATAAAAATGTGCATAGTTGTACCAAAATGAATGCATATTTTGAGTGCCCTTAAATATGGATTATAATTTCTAACGTAGGAAGCTAGTTGACCCTTTTGTTTATACCATTGTCGACCAAGTTCTTTCAATACTAGTAAATGTAAAACTAGTCCAAATGTAAGAGTCGGAGTTCATAAGTCTGTCTACAATTGGACTAATAGCAACTACACTTTTGATTTGATGGTCAAATTTGTCCCGTTGTCGTGGTCAAATTCAAACTATGAATTGAATTATATGGAGTAGCTTTGAATTCCATCTTTCTCTATTTGTTCTTTTTTGGGTGGGTCACCAGGGATTTTCTCCTTGTGATTCTAACATTCCATTGTTGATAGCTTAAAGATCATAAATTTGATCTTTCGTTTCATAATTAATCTCAAAAGCATAATTTTCAATCAAAGTAATCATTACATGCATGCATATGTTACCTCAACATGAAGATTAACAACATAAAAATATGCAAGAGCAACCAATAAATTCAAAAGTAATGCATATTAATATATATATTACAGACTGGAAAAATAAATTTTTCTGTCAAGAATCAGAGATTTGATTGGCACAAGTAGGAGTAGGAGGCTCTATAGCTAGGAGCTGTGAGTAATTTTCATTAATTATTACCATGCTGTAATTGGCCCAGAAGTACTGCCAAACTCTCCACTTATATATATATATATATATTCTTCATCGAGGCTGTAAGTATATATGTATTTACTCTACCTCCCCAGCTCAGCCCAGATTATTTTACCCAAATAATCTAGGCTGAAATTCCAAGAGAAGATACGAGCTTAAAAGAGGGGTAGCAGAACCAAAAAATAGAAACCCTAATGGCAATTAGAGCCTCAAGTACAGTTTGGAACCTATGTATGTATATGGTACTTCATCAAGTTCAAATGACAGTTTTGCCCTTGACAACCCTATAGGTAAGTACAAGAACATCTTGTGGTTCTGGCTATGGCTAAATCTTGGCCTGGCTTTGTTATCAGAAAAAAGAAAGAAAAAAGGACCCTATGATCTCCGTTAAAAGAACCACCCCTCTAAATCATACAGTACCCCCATCATTTTTATGGCCATTCATTCATTATTCATTCAGAAGCCTCTTCTTTCTTTCTTTCTTTCCTTCTTTCCAATCCATTATATCATCACTTCATATCATGCCATGCCACATTTTATATTATATTATTCTTCTCATTTCTCTCTCTTTCTCTCTCTCGTGCTTCATTGATAATTTTTCATATATACCTTGTCATGCCTTTTCAACCAAGTAATTCACACTGATACCCTCCCTTTCTAAGCCCTCTTTTGTCCCTTCCCTTTTTATGAACCTCCTCTCTGTCAACTTCAGTCTTTCTCTCTCAGATATTTCTCTGATTTCCTCTCTTCATCTCTCCATCTGCCCTTCACCCATCTTAATTATAAACCCAATTTGATCCCCAATCCCAACATTTCAATTTCATGCATTTCCTCTCTCTCTCTCTCTCTCTCTTATCACTCTGTTCTCATTTTTGTTTGCTTCCCTTTGTAATTTTCTTCCTTCCAAGCCCTCTCAATGGAACCTCAACAAACCCAACAACAGCCAAATGAAGATGGCAGCAACAAAGGGGCTTGTAGTGGTACTAATTTTCTGTGCAGGCAAAGCAGTACAAGGTGGACACCCACAAGTGATCAGATTAGAATATTGAAGGACCTTTACTACAACAATGGTGTGAGGTCCCCAAGTGCAGAGCAGATTCAGAGGATCTCTGCTCGGCTGAGACAGTACGGCAAGATTGAAGGCAAGAACGTTTTCTATTGGTTTCAGAACCACAAGGCTCGTGAGAGGCAGAAGAAAAGGTTCATTGATGTACCAGCTCCACCCATCATGCAAAGATCAGGGCTTGGGATTAATAATAATAATGCTCCTACTGCTTATGAACCCATTAATCACAGCAACAAGTACCCCAACATTTCTGCTTCTGCTGGTAATTAGTTGATTAAACAACCAACCCTTTTAGCTAATTAAAAACTTAATTACCCTCCCCCCTTCTTTCTTTCTTTTTACTATTTGGGTGTTTTTGATTTGTAGGGGTTTCTTCTGCATCTGCTTCTTCAGCTAGTGTGATTGCTGTTGGGCAAATGGGGAGCTATGGGTATGGATCTATGACCATGGAGAAGAGTTTTAGGGTAAGTATATACAACACAAAGTTAGTGTGTCTTAGTTGCTTAATTACAACTTGACCACCTTAATTTGTTGCTAAAATTAAAAAGGATGGAAAGAAACCAACAAAAAACTTGCACTAATGTGAGCACAGTGCAAGCTTAATTTACTATAATCTACTAATACATAAACATCCCACATCAAGCCATTTGAAATTTTCTATATTTAGGAAGAAACCCTTTGGCCCTTTGTTTCCCTTTCATGACCAAATTAACAAAACCCCATTTCTCAAATCAAGCCAAACTAGTTGGACCCAATTTACAGTCCACTCTAGGACTGGTACTAAAATGAAAAAACAGTTTGAGTACTTTTAACAATTGTGAATTTCATTTACACATCTTCTCTCTTTTTTCTTTTTTCTTTTGAATTGATTGCAGGAGTGCTCAATATCAGCTGCAGGAGGTACTAGTAATGGTCATGTTGGTGGATCTAATAATGACATTGGTCACAACTTTGGATCATGGGTTGGTGTTGATCCATATTCTTCACCCTACACTCTCTTTGACAAGAGATCATCATCAAGACAAGTGTTTGGTGACCAAGAAAATATGATGGATGAAGAAGATCAATACCAAGAAAACCTGCAAGCTGCTTCCCCAGAAATTGAGACCCTCCCTCTATTCCCCATGCATGGTGAAGACATCCATGGCTTTAACAACATCAAGTCCACCTCCGACGGCTACTACTCCGGCTGGTACCGCTCTGACGACGGCAACAATGGCCGCACTTCCCTTGAGCTCAGCCTCAATTCCTACGGCCACATGACCCCTGATTATTTCGGATCGTATTAATCAATTAATCCTCCTCAACATGTCTAATTCTTATTTAGTTCTAGCTATGTATAGCTGCTATATAATATGATCAGCACCAGACTAATTAGTATCCCCATGTTAATGTTTATGATCTTATAGCTAAATCTAATGAATGATCAGCTTGTAAGTATCTGTAGGGCTACTACTAATTATGTTTGCTTAACTACTATATATCAATGGGTATTTGACACGTGTCATGCAAAGAACTTAATCTGATGATGATTATCTTGCTTTTAACTTTAGTTGCTCCTTTCCCAAGAATATTCCATGATAAATATTTGCTAACTAAGATGCATGGAGTCAATAATATAATAACAATAATAATCCCATGATTCTGAATTAAAATGATCCGATGGTGCAGATTTTAACTGCTGGACGGTTTGCAGTCACCTTCATTGGATTAAATAATGCATTAATAAAAGGGCCTGGTCATTTTCAAGCACTTAATAATAAACAAATAAATTGCAGCTAGAGAGAGATGATGAAGATCAATTCAACTAGCTTGCTCTGCTAGCGGTGACGTCATTTGTCAACAGAGATTGAAGTGTGGGGCCCTTGAACTTGAAGGGAACTACAGTGGGTTTACGTTAGGTTTAGGAGTTGTCAAGGTGGGGTTGGGGTTGGGGTTGTGTTTATGCTGTTGTGGTGGGTGTGGGCAATGGGCATTGTCGAAAAGATTTGCCAATGATATCAAATGGTGTACAAAGGAAATATAGAAAGATATGCTGTTAGGGCAAAAATGATGAAAGTGGGAATGTATTTTACATGCAGCCGTTTTTATAAAGTACCTGGGAGCTAGTGGCAAGTGGGAGGAGGATATATTTTGAAGTTTGAACCAACTTTGGAAATACCAAAATATTCTTCTTCTTCTTCTTCTCCTTTTAAATATATATATATATGATATGAAGCAAGTTATTTTATATATGCATTAAAATAAATCAAACAAGCACGAATAATATAAGTGTTCAATCTTGGAAAGTGTTACATTTCATTCCTAATTTCATCTTATTCTTGATTTTACACTAAATTTTATCATTTGGGACCAACATACATTTCATTTGTTCGGTATAAGAACCGTTATTTTCGGTGTCCAAATATCTAGGTCGGCTTCCAAGTCGATTTTTCAACGGTCGGTTAGTTGGTCGATTTTGTATTTTTTGCCGGCCCTAGCTAAGAGTATGTAAGTAAATGACATATTTCTTATACTATTGAGTTGACGATCACTTAACATTTTGACGAGTGTAAATGGCATCTTCTTCACATGAGTATGAAATGAGTTAAACAAGCAGAAATGAAATGTGGGTACAATACAAATGAACGTGACATGAGCCATACGACACATTCATAAAGACATTCACCAACAGAAAATATATTCACTCTCCATCAGTCCATATATATATATATATATATTCACAATTGGGTTCAATTTTATTGCTTCTGGTAGAGCTCAGCTCAGCTTGTGTACAGCTCTATAAATGAGGTCCCCATCAACAAGCTCAGCTTGTGTACAGCTCTATAAATGAGGTCCCCATCAACAAGATTTTGGGTGGATGCATTCCTTTTTCTGGTTTGACAAAAGTTCAAACTTTATAGCTTAGGGCTGACCCTAATTGTCGTTTAGAGCATACAAAGCCTCAGGAGGGAAAAACACAAAAAATCAGAGAGCATGGTCTCTTCAAAGACGTAACTAACAGACAATGCTTCTTGTTCCTGGTTGATAGATATAAGAGAGATTTAGGTGTGGATCGAAGAAGATCTTTAAAGCTTTCTGAAGCTTCAAGTACGTAATGTCCCTTACCAGCAAAATTAGGCATGACATACATCATGCTTTTCAGCCAATTCTATGTAAAAGCCTTCAAAGCCATGGTCCAAGTTGGTTTGCTTGCCATTTCATCACAACTATATATACTGTGGTTCAATATTTTTTTACCTATTGGTCCCCATGGGTCCATAAGACATTTTGCTTACCCGTACGTATGATAATATGTCTACTTACTAACATTTCCATAATCTCTCCCACATGAGTTTTATCTTCATCTTCTTCTTCTCTTGGAATGGAGAACTTCAATAGTCTGACCTTAGTTTGAATTTTAAGTGAATCTCGAGTATTTCAGGTGCAGAATACGGTAGTTGGTTCTCCACACGTGAATAGACTTCTCTGTATTGTTGATACATGCAATGGCTACACCCAACTCATCAACGACTGTCAATTACTCACGCATATAAGTGGGAGGAAGGCGGGCATGGTCCTATAGTGTGACTGTGGCCTCCACCTCTTGAAATCTGATCTGACATTTCAATCATGGAACATGCACACTAAGTAAAATTTGGAAGTGAGAAATTCTGTAAAACAAATTACATTTAGATGCCTGACACTGACTTTACAAAGAGCAGGCCATACGACCTGGACCTTACTTGCAGAGAATCTATAAATCCTTTAAGAATCTATATTTTGGATTTAAAAGAAAGACTCATAAGTTATTACAATTGTCTTTTTCTGTTCAATGGGGTCCCAGAGGCAAGGATGAAGCATGACAACAGCTTTGAGGGAACTCTGGCTCTGGCTGTAACTTCAAGTTTCACTAACAAATGGACAATTAAATGGCACTTTTGAACTGCTTTGCGCTATAAATTAGGGGGGAGATTACCGAAAGTTTCTACTTTCTTCCAACATAAGCTCCCAATTTAGACAAATCTGGAATCCAAAATGATAGCTCAGAAGATCCAGTTGCAAACATGAGGTTTCCCGGAGCCCATTTGACAACAGGAGGTTCATTTTCAGTGCTCATCCAACTTGTGACCTGTATAGGTTACAAACATTAATTGCGGCTTAGAAGCACAAGGAGAGCAAAGAAATACAAATGGAAGAAGGCCGAAAATTATTTATCATACTTCTTTCCCACTCCGAACACTCCAAGCGTAGACACTACCATCACCTGAACCTGCCAAAAGTTTGGAAACCAAGAAATCATTTGTCTGCCAGTCCAGCCAGGTTAATTTGTCATGGATGGAATTAAGGGGTATGCTAGGGAAAGCAGGTGTTTTTTGGGAAGTCTATTGAATAAGATGTATGCACGAAAATGAAACCAAAGCCTTGAAGAAACTATGCATTTAAACAGCAATCAACAAGACGATGTCCCAGAGCTTACTCAATGACACAAGAAATCGTAAGTGACAATTATGTGGGAACTTTATACCCACTCAGAGCAATAGGCACATATAAGTACAACAAAAAGAAAAAACAAAACAGGAGACATGCATACCTGATATGACAAACATCCCCTCTGGGCTGAAAGAAGCCTCTAATGTTGAACTGCGGGAGACTGGCTTTACATTATACGTGGATAACTAAACAATGACAAAAAAAACCATACTATAAAGACTAAATTATGTAAAGGCTACCAATTCAAGAAATTCAAGATGATCTGAGTTGGTTGAGAGCAAACTTTTTCAAATTAAAATTGAGTTGATGAGGAGGCCAACTTACAAGTGTGCCGCGGAATGAATCAAGAACATGAATATGTCCATCTGTGGTTGTTAAAAGCACAAGTCTCCCATCGTTACTGAACTTTACAACATTTGCATCAGACATATCTCCCCCAACAGAAAATATATCAAAAGGACCCTAACAAGATGAAACAGTTTAGACAACCAGATCAGCCATGCTTAAATTGTCATATGCAGATCAAACAGTTTATACTGCTGCAAAATTTTCAATTGCCATATGCACTGAAATATAAACAACTGACCTTTTCATACTTGCGGGCATCAAACATTCTTATGTATCCACCAAAGGCAACTGCAAAAACTAGCCCTTGATCATCATAAGCTGTGGCAGGTCTTCCTTGTACGCGTAAGAGACCCTGAAATACGAACACAGATTATAATCATCCAAAGAAAGACGTGTAATATAATAAATTAAATCCAATACCCATATGCCAAGGCCCCTACTTGACACTTCTCAGCCCGTTGATCCCAAAGCAGAACAGTTCTATCAAGAGAGCCGGAGATGAAGCAGTCTTTGTGAGAACACAAGCTAAGTGAGACTACCCTAAACACAAAAGTTCAAAACCCAATTTCTCCAATTAGACAGATATGTTCAACTACTTCAGTACAACCGCCCACTTGAGTTAAAAAAAACATGGCAATAATCTCAGAAACCAAACCTGTCATGGTGGCCTTTGAAATAGCGCAAATACTTGTTGTCATGCAATGAGAGAAGCCTCAAGGATTCTGAATGAACCAATCATATAAACAACACATTCTAAGTATGCCACACAGTTGACAAACATAAATATCAAACATGGTAGTTGAGGTAAAATGGAAGCATACCATCCCAGCCATTTTTGGAAGAGTATATAACTGTGGTAGGATGAGAAGTAAAGCAAACCAAATCAACTCCATACTTTTTGCTGTTGATGGTCTTCAAGCATGTTGCAGTGGAGACATCATATAAACGAATAGACTCATCATCACTAGCAGTCACTACATAACTAGTCGCCTTGTGAAAATCCAATGAACTAATTCTACCACTCTGTGCATAAAAACAATTACTCAGATTCAAATGCACAAAGCTTTAAGAAAATGGTGGTTTTAATTTATTTTTTAAATGAAGAAAACAACGAGAAACAGAGAGATAAAGCAATTACATAGTCTCTGAAAGCTAACCCAACTTCCATGCTTTGAAGAATTTCCTCTGTCAGCTCCATAGAGACCTTGTCTTCTCTTTCTGAACCCCCTTTCACAGCAAGAACAACAATAGTAAATAAAATCAGTAATTCTCCACTAATTGACACAAAATCTAAGCGAAAAATGTAAAATTTTTCATACCTGCCATTGGGAATCGGTTAATATGCTTCTGGGTCTATCTCATTCCGGGAAACTGACAATTTCAGTGACGCCCTCCGCCTCCTGCCTGTGTCTCCAACCTTCGGCAATGTAAATGAAATAGACACAGGGTCGTTTTTCTTTTTCGCCTGAATTTTTCCCTTTTCGTAAACCCGCCAAGTTTGTTATTGGGTGAGCTCAAAGCCCAGCCCAGTGCGTATTTGAGTTTTATGGACTTTGGACCAGGCTTGTTAGCTCGTGTGCTTTTACTTTTGGGGTCGGGTCTTTTATTGGCCCAATCAAGTCTTCTTAGTCCATGTAAATTTATAGTCAAACCGATCATCTAATTAAATCCATTATTAATTGGATCGATTGGATAAGATTTAAACTTTTGATCCGATCCGATTGAATTAAAAACATCACAATCCAATTGATATCCTACGCAGATTAATTAAAGGGTGATGTTAAACGAATCCTAAAATTAATTGAGTACACCCTACTAAACTCCCTACACCCTACTACAAATTTATTTATTGAATTATTAATTTACCCTAATATAAAATGACAAAAAATGATATATTGAATATTGAAACAAAAGTAATTTTACTAAGTACACCCTACTTAAAATATTAAACTATAATCAAATTAGAATTTCAAAGTTTGATTCCAAATAGATTTGACAGCACCCTAAAACTGGTATGAAGGTTAAAAACTTACTGGAATGAGCAGAATCCGTGTTAGATGAAAAGTTGAATAGAAAACCATAGCTTTCAAAAGCTATTTTTAACTCATAATAGCTACGAAACCAATCAATTTTGCTAGGCTATAAATCAACCTGGTTAAGAATTAATACCAGACTTACTCCCTTAACATATTATCCAATTAAACTTGTCTCCAAGCCAAAAAGAAAAGACCAAGCTCACCTCATTTTCAAACGAGAGAATAGCACACCATAATTCACATGCAGATGCCCTCAAATCTTCCTTGGGTATATAGAAAACGGGCATGTTACAATTGCCGAGGGGTTGTTCTAGAAAATGCCCGAGCGGGATTTGGAATCTTGGACTCTAATGGTGAATGGGTTGGTCAAGATTCAAAGAATTAATGATGCCTTGGAGCTTTTCATGGAGATGCCAGAGAAATGTCCAAAAACCTGGAACTCGATTATTTTTAAATTAGTAAGAAATGGGCTCACTAGAGAAGCTCATGCTTTTCTTGAGAAAAACCCTTACAAAGATGTTGTATCATGGACAAATATGATTGTTGGGCATTTGGGAATTGGAGAGCAATTGAACTCTTTGAATCAATGCCAACTCGAGATACAGCTGCATGGAATGCCACAATATTTGGATTAAGTGAAAATGATATTGGTGAAGAAGGTTTGAAGCTTTTCATTAGAATGAAAGAATCAGGGCCATCCCCATACAAAAATACGTTTACTAGTGTTTTGACAATCTGTTCAGACTTATCAACCTTACACCTTGGTAGGCAAACTCATGCACTCACAGTAAAAGCGAGAACATATTTGATGAAGACGACTAATTCATGTAAAATATGGTGTACTTAGTATTAGGGTGTTGTGTGATAGAGTGTATTAGGGTGTATAATGAGTATTTTTGGTAGTTAAATAGGGTGTACTTAGTTAATTTTATTTTTTGATTTAATTATTGGGATGTGCTTATATCATAGGGTGTACTCGATTAATTTTAAGGTTCATTTAACAGCACCCTAATTAAATTCTATTAGTTTCAAACTGATACATTAAGAGTAAAATAAAACGATTAGTAGCATTAAGAGTTTAGATAGTTAAATATAATTGATAACTGAAAGAAAAATGACTGAGAAGGCTAAAACGGATAATAAAAAAGAAGACAAATTTATGAATCTGAAATTAACTCTCTGTAAATGCATATACAACAATCTAAACAAACACCCTCTCCCTCTGTAAGAAAATCTAAAGAAAAAAAAACAAAGAATGGCATAAATTCATGAGCAATATACTCACACAAATTCAAATATGAAATAAAAACTAATAATTGCTAATATGTCACATAGCTAGAACTGGTATGTCCTGATCGGCCGTGGCAGAACTAGCGGAAGAGCCCCGGTTGCGGTCCTCAGGCGAAGCCTTTTTCCTGATGAACTCGATGCAATCGGCTACAGCCTCGCTGTGGTGAGGGTCATCTGGACAATAATACCGCTGCGCATCTGGGCTGGATCTGACAGCGTGGCTTGTGGACTTGTTGGATGAAACAGCAGACAGCATGATCAAGCGAAAAACCGCCTCGCGAAACCGCTCAAGCAGAGTCATCGGAGACAGGCGTTTGGTCTTGTTGGTGCAGGAGGTAACGTTGCTTCTCATCCTGGGAATGCATAGATGGGTTTTCATAGTTTTTGCTTTAGAGTTTCTCAAGGTTTGGTGTCGTTTTGAACTATGAGTATGAGAGAGGGGTCAAGGTGCTGGTCTATCTATTGTTATACGATAATCTAATTGTGTTGCATGGGACCACAACTCAGATTTATACCTATATAAGTTTGCTTTTTAGTTGGGTTTTAGTAGTTATATATACAATAGCGCCCAAGCTAACAAGTAATTTAACACCACGCTAATCGTACTCGTTTGAATTCGCTATATAATGTTTTTCATGATATGAACCGGGATTGTATTTACAACGATATACTCAAATCGATAAGTGTTTAGTTATATCCAGTTATGTAACAAAATAAATAAACGAACACAGTATACTCAATAAAAAAACAAAATATTCACGGTCATAATCAAATGTACATTTTTTATTTTGGGAAAACGTTGTAGGAATGATGATGGAATGAATACAAAGCTCAAATGAGTGATTAGCATTATATGTATTAAATTACTAAGTCGCTAGTTTAGTTTCATATTTTATATGAAATTGAAGTAGACTTCATAGCCATGCATGCATGATGCATGTTACTAGTATAAATGTTTTTGTCTTCATCGCTGCGAGGTTTCACATGGCTACATGTGCATGGTTGCATAATTTTCAATCAAACTATATAACTAATGTATGGTTCCTATTGCTATTGGATTCCGCCGACTTACCGGCCTGGAAAAATGAAAGAAAACTCTTTTGTTTATGTGCCCTGATGTATGTGTTCCACGAATTTGCTGGATGGGGGATGAATTACAAATACAGAATTGGCCATGTGAGAGAGATGGGGCTAATTAACTTTGGTACGTGGGGTCAATCTCCCCACTAGGGGTGGGCATCTCAACCGAAAATCCGTGTACCGACATCTTGTCATCGCGGTTTGGTTTGGTTTGGTTAAAATTTTATTTTTAATTTTTAATTATTCCGTACCGATCCGATCCGAAAAGTTTGGTTTGGTTAACGGTTAACGGTTAACGATATCTCATACTGCGGAAATCCGTACCGAACCGAACAATAAAAATAAATTATTATTTAAATATAAATACATGTAAAGATAGAGAGATATATGGATGGTGACTCATTGGACATTGCTACTTTATAATAGGAGATGACGAATGGGGAAGAAAGAGAGAGATAAAGAGAAACTTCAGTTTTTTTCCAATATCAGGAGAGGACAAAGTCATGGGTTTGTACAGCAGTCTCACATCGAATGCAAAGAGAAACTTCAGTTTTTTTTTCCAATATAAATAGCTTCACCCCTAAGTGTGATCTCCACATCATGTCTTTAAAAGTACTAGTTGGATTTCTTAATAAATGCTTAAGTTGTTTTTTAAATGCTCTTAAGGCATGTAAATCTCATAATATTTTTTCGTTGGTGATGTCTTTCTTAATTGGTATTATCCGCGTACCGAACCAATCCGACCCGAAAGTTTGGTTAACCAACCGAACGGTTAAAGGGTTCAATGGTTGGTTAATGGAAGAGAAATTGTTCTACCGAAGAGTGCGGTACGGTTAATGGAAGAGCCTTCTACCGTTCCAATCCCACCCATGCCCACGCCTACTCCCCACCATTCTTCGAATTGGATTTGCTGTCGGTCTGTCTGCTTGCTCTTATATTAAGGGAGTTGTGTGTGTAACTGTTGACTATAGCCATCATTTAATTAATTAGGGTCCACAATGGGCTCGTCCCGGACCATTTCGGGTCTATAATGCACGCTTTTTGGTTAGTTGGCTTCCGGTTGGATCGAGTTTTAGCTCATTGGGCTCGAGTAAGCTCATTTTGATTGTTGGTCCAAATGATGATTTCTAATGTGACCGAATGTAGTTATATAACAAAACTATTTGTATCATATCATATCGCAATTTAAGTTATTCTTTATGTCCTTTATCGTTATAAAATTACATATGACTTGGTACTATGTTTTTTTAAAATACAAACGACAATGGGGAAAGGGGAATCAAACTTAGAACCTCGGATGGATGAATAAATACTCTTAACCATTTGAGTTACAAGTCCCTTGCATAACTTGACTATTTATGCAATCAAAGATGTAATCAATATATATGATACATATGTAAATTATTGTGGTGATGTTACATTTTTCATAGAGAGAGATGATGGATAATCATTGTGGGTTTTTATGAACTTTAATTCGGCCGTACTCACTGTAAACAAACAGCACACAATGGCAATGCTTCTGTGGCCCATATAATACAATGTTTTCATATTATCAGGTTTACATAATTCATGTTGAGCTTAGGCCCAAGCCCGCCTTACAAATTTACAAAAATTTAGGCAAAAACGAAAGCTCCCATTTCCTTATTCCTTCGCTCTGATTATTTCAATCAAAATTACTGTTGATGGAAACCCTTTTGTGGGCTTCATTTATCATTAATGCCGACAGACAACAAACATTCTTGAAATGAAAATATATTTACTTTAATAATAATCTCTGCATGATCTGCTCATGAGAGCCTCAGGCTCTTGGAGACCCACCATCCCCTTCTTGAATTGCCTTGTTTTTGGCAAAAAGCCACCCAACCAGAGGCACCAACGGCTTCTTCTTGGTTTTCTTGACACAAGGGTTTCCTACTCTCTCTCCCAACTCCTCTTTGCTAACAATGACTTGGGTCAGTGTAGGAGGACTTGCAAATTTCACATATCTTTTCTTCTGCTGCACCAATTCCTCTGCGTCTTGGCTCAACATGGTCTTGGTTTCAAACTTCGTGGCGCCATCCTCAATGAATTTAAGGTCTTCTTCTTCAATCTCAGGATCAACTGGGCCCTTCTGATCAAACTCTCTTGCCTTCAAGTACCTGTGCAGCTCTTTCTTTGCACGGTCAAGATCATCTCTAAGTGACTTTATGCAGTATGCCATTAACTTGTTATCTTCTCTAACTTTCTGAAGACTTCGCTTTGTTTCTTCAAGCTCAGCTTCCAAGACCCCAATTTTTGATTGAGCAGAAGCAGCATGCCCAGTATTCTCACTTGACCCTGCAGCTCCAATCTAGCACAGAAATTGTACATTAACACTAGAAAAAAATGTGACCCAACAAAAAAAAATGAAGTAAAATGGTAATGTGGTAGGAGCTATAGCTAACCTCTTTGAGCTTGTTGGCATATATTTCTCCAACCAAAACTCTTTCCCCAAACAACAAGACTGCTTCTTTGACTGATTTGAAAGGTGCTCTGGTATCAATCTCTGCTCGGCCCATGACCACCAATTTGCCTTCCTCTGTGTTCATCATGCTCAATCAACACAAGGAAAGGAAAGGGAAGAAGATATTAATGGTGAAATTAATGAGGAAAGGTCCTTTTAATACAAGTTTCAAAATGGGGAGCTGCAAGAGGAGGTCGTTGGAAATGGATGGTGTGGTTCTAGCTTTGCTTAAAGGAAGTTAAGAAAAATAAATAAAATAATGGGGGATTTTTGTTTTGGTTTCCTTGGCGTCCACTTCACTGAATTTTGTTAATTGAAGTTGACAAGGGTGGTTGGACTATCTTGATCACTTCGTTACTTCTTGGCTTCTTGTTAGATTTTGGGCTGCTTCCTTTCGTTACCAATGTCGGTTAAACAAATCAATAAGACCCAAGTAATTGATAGATAAAAAATATACGCCGCCAATTAGGTGCGAAGTCTATAGGTCATGGTATTCATTTGTCACTTCTTATGGGTGAGATATGATTATGTTTCAAGACATAAATGAAGCAATTGTTATGAGTTATCTGATAAATGTGGTTATATGTATTCCATCCATGTATGTAGAATAATGATTCTTGTAAGCTGAGCTTAGAGAAAAAAACCCTAGCCCCAACCCTTCAACGCGGCACAGGGGGAGGTGCCTCTGCCTTTCCTCCCCTAACCCCCCTCCCCATCTTGTACCTATCTTCCTCCTCTCTCTTCCATCTCAACCCCTCTCTTTTTGTATTCTCATTTTTTTTGGTTTAGGTGTTTTTTGCTTGGTTGAAATAAGAGTACCCGGTGGTGTTATCTGTAACATTCTGACATAATTTAATTATTTATTATGAAATTACATTTTTGCCTTTTGGGGTAGGGATATTTCAGTCACTTTTTGTTCGGAAGGAATTTGGGGAATTGAGTTACACCGTTGCGTCGAGCTTGTCGATATGAGTTTGTAGAAAGGCGCACGCTCAATTCCGAGTTGTAACGAGATAGAAAATATCTAAAAACCAAAAGGATGTAAATGTCATTTTGAAATTGTCAAAATGCATAAACCCGATTTTACCCCCCACACGCTCGTCCTCTCCCTCTCTCTCTCTCACCCCCTCTTTCTCCTCTCTCTCACCCCTTCTTTCTCCTATCTCTCTCTCTCTCTATCTCTCTCTCTCTCTCTCTTCCTTCTCGATTCCACAGGCCGCCCACATTTGGCCAGCTATCTCCCTCGTCCGGCCACCCTAGCACACGAGACTAGTCGGAAAATAACGGCCTCCGATCTCCCTCCCCTTCTCCGACGAGCCCAGCCCTTCCATCGCCTCCGATCTTCCTCCCCTCTCTTCGTGTTCTAGCTGTTTATGTAATTTGATTGGATCAATTTGGAGGTTTGAGGGTTCGATTTGGAACCTATTGAGCCGGCTTTTGGCCGTGATTTCGGCTAGCTCCAGCTACTTTTTGGCGGGGGTCCAAGAGTTAAAAAAAATTCCCTTAGTTGTGCTTGATCTATTGGTATAGGTATTGACTGGTGTTTCGAGAATTTTCCGTCCCCGGAAACCGGCTCGAACCATCGCCACTGCCAACGACGAGTGGCGGCGCATGAGCCAAATGTTAGTGACCCATTTTGATACTAGAATTGTCTACACGTCATCCCGAGCATGACAGTATACTCGGATTAAGGATAGGTTACCGTTTGACTATCAAACAGATATTTCACCTATTATGCAATATCCGAGTTCGATAGGTTCGGACCTTTAGATTAGTCCCATTTGCAAATATTTCATTTCTCGTACTTCTAGGAACTTGTGGATCGAGAATCGAAGTCCCGGATACTGCGAATCAATGATTCTAGAGTTAGGTGAACTAGTCGCCGTCCGATCGAGAGCCATCCAACCGCGCGATCGAGACCAAACCCTTTGGACTTGTTAAGTATACCTTGTTGGACCTATATGGACTTTCGATTTGGAAATCAGAGGTCGTGGGCCCCGCGGGCCTAGTTGACTAAAATGGGAAGTTGATTGCACAGTTGACCATGGGTCTTCTAAGACCGTTTCACTTTTCGGAAAATACTAGAATGGTCTTAGAAACTCAATTTTTGAATTAAAGTCATGGTTGAGTACATTTATTGATCAAATCTCTGTATTTTTTGAATTAAAGTCATGGTTGAGTACATTTATTGATCAAATCTCTGTATTCTCTCTAATAGGTGCTCAAGCTCAGCGTAACCCACAGGAGGGACCCTCGTTGGGTCAAGATAGCTTGGACTTTCTGTGAGTAGACGTTGTTTTCAAATGTGCATTGTTTTCCAAAATATTGAAATGGCATGCATAAATGAATTTGATTGAGAACAAATCTATTTTGGTTTAATTGGGCCATGTTTTTCAAGTATGAAATTGCATACATGAATGAGGTTTTGTTTGAAATATGGTTTAAATCGGGTTATGGCAATTTGAGACTTTTATGCATTTTTTATTGTGGTTTTACAGTATGTTATGGTACTACTAGCATTTATGGCGAATGACCAGGTATAATGGACTTTGAATGGGTATAATGATATTATGGTATTTGAGGAATTGTAATTTGTAATGGTATATATTGATGGTGGTAATGTTGATGATGATAATTCGGGCACCTTTGACAGGGTGTGTTGAAGGCCCTTGGCGAGGCGGATTTGAGTGCGATAGGTTTATTTCAACCTCACTGGCATTGAGGATTCTGCCGTATGTGTCTGGGGAGCAATGATCCCCCGGTTGGACTGCTCGACCTAGCCACATGTGTATTGAGAAGTCTGCCATGTGAGCTAGTTAAAACATTCCCCATGTTGGATTGTTTTCCACTGGTACAAAATGATAGTGTGTATGTGTGTATATATATATATATGTATGTATAACGGTTATAAGGGTGGGAGAATGACAGTGTGTGTATATATTATATATATATATTAGGCATATGAGATTACAAAGGATTTCAAATTAAAGTATAGTATGATAAAGGATTTTCCTTGCATGGTTTTCCATCGTTTTCACAAAACAGTGGGGTTAGTATGTTCAAGTAAAATTATGTTTAAAGCTTGTTTTGGTCCACTTACATTTTTGTTTTGCGCCTCCAAGCCGTAGCTTGAGGATTCATAAACCCAAGTTGAGCAACTCTTTCCGTGTATTCTGCATCAGTGTAGGACGTACTGTGTTTAATTCATTTTCAAAATATTTTGGTTATGTAAATTAAATGATATTCCTAGATTTGCTATGATATGCATATGCCCATGTAGGGTTGAAATTGAGGTCGGAGTCCAATGTTGTAAATCGCGTGCTTAGCATTGTGCTTGCTGAATTTTGGGATTTATGCTATATATCGTATTGCAAGTGTAAAATTTGGGTAAATGTCCGTTTTTCAGAAAATACTATGCCGAAATTTCGGTAGAAGTCTTGACCCCTTTTCATAATTGTGCATGAGAGATGGTTAAAATAGTAAGTGGCCCCGGCATCAGTTGGATGTTAGATGGGTAACAGGGTTTGACACATATTTCGAGGGGGAATTCAGGTCGGGTCCTGTCACTATCTATCCCGGCAGAGGCGGAGGCGTCAATGTCGGTAGAGGTAGTAACGATTGTTGTGTTGGTTCATGTTGGTGCTCAAAACTAGATTGGTAGTAATTGGCCCAACTTAAAAATGAGGTGGATGATCGAGGGATCGGATCTACCTTCGGCAACAGCTTCCCTTCGGCATGCTGAGCAGGATTTGCGAAAAGAAAAAGAAGAAAACAGTGGGTAAGACCTTAAGCACCGGTGTGGTACCAGCCCAAGGCCCTCCGATGCTAAAGTTAGCTGAAGGATTGGAAGAGAGAGGAAGATGAGTAAGCTATTGACAATACAATGGCATAGATGTTAAGTAGAAACTCCCTCATTTGTATATGGGGTGAGGGGTTCTATTTGTAGGGATTTCTGGGTGTGAAGTTTCGACGTGAGACTCGTGGGAATAGCCTGGGAGGCTGCCATGTGTCTTAGTTAATATACTTAGGGGAACTCGAGAAATCCCTGAAAGATGCCCTTTAGGAGGTTCGCTCGGCAATGGGTGTCGAGAGAACCTGCCGATCTTAGATTGAGAGCCTTGGTGGCTGGGTCGACCAGTGAGAAATCGGCCTTGGATGCCGAGAGGCGTGCCAAATGCCGGACTGGGTTTTGTCGGTGCATGCAACTGGGATGTGCTGACCTTACAACTGGTCATATGTGCCAATGGTACCTACCGTTTGTAAAGCTAGGCTCGCTAGTGTGGACCCTTCTTGGTGTGAGGTCATTTCCACATGTCATGGCATGAGAGACCGGTCATATATGGTACAAACAGTTCATATGTGATATGGAAGCAGACACCGCGAAACACCATTGTCGTCATTATTTAATTGCCGCTTTTAGCCCACATATATAGAGTTTTGACGTTACAATTCTGAAAGTTACCGGTTTGTATGGGTTGAGATTTAGCCAGTGCGACACTAAGGGTTTAGCAGGTATGACGTTATGGATTTCTTCGGTTGTTGGAGATGATGTAGAGCAGTGTTCATGTAACTTGTTTTAAGTCTATTACTCATTAGGAGTTTGCTATATTTTTTATTTTATTTCTCAGGAACTCTTTAGGAGTTTCTATATTTTGTTTTCTAGTTTTCAGCTACAATACATATCTGCTGTTTTTGCCGTTGCTCGGTGGAGATCAGGGGGTTGAGTATTTGTTGGTTTATGCGTAATTCTCTCCAAATCAAAACAACATGTTGTTGTGTTTGGTCACTGGAGATGTTGTACCCATTTTGGCTCTTTTGTGGCTTTATACTTTGATATGTTTCATCAATAATAATTACTATAGTTTTTTCTCAAAAAAAGAAGAAGAAGAAAATAATAATGATTCTTGAGAGGCATTCATGTAACCCTAAAACAGAATCCACCAAGAAATATCTCTAAATTTTATTAATAATATGATAAAATATGACAAATATCTATAAGTTGGCTTAAATAGAAAACAAAGAAACCGGAAAATCGTGGAAATCCTAGATTCTAGCTTAAATCATACTATGAAAATAATATATGTCTTATTCTAAAAATATAAATTAAACAATAAATAAAATATAAGTATTCCCAAGTAAATCATCTTTCCTGTTTGTAAATCAAACAATCTGAATCCGAACGCCATAATTGATATGAGTAAGATTTCTCATTCTTGTGCAATTTCCTTTCAACTTTGAGTAACTTTATTTGTATTAAGTTTTCCCACAAGAATTGACCCATATATCATCCCACATCAATGAGAAGGAAAATACACATCTATTTCATTTCATGGAAACCAGAATCTATGGATAAGTAGAAGAAAAAAACCTATTGCTCAATACCTTTAGTTTGACAACCTTGTCGACGATGAGTTTTTCATTGTGATCGTAAAATTGCCATGTGATATTATCAAGTCAGTTATGCTATAACAAGTATGTATTAATTAATATTATACCTTAAAATATAAATGGGTCACCTTCACATGTTATAATTTGAATGGATTAATTATACTAAATATGTTTACTATGAATTTGGAAATTTAGAAACACGGGAAGTAAGAAATTGATATGGGAAGTCATTCTCATTAAACTGTTTACCAACCATTTGGAATCATAATAGGAATGAAGTTGATTTCAATTATTACTGTTTACTAATTTTCATGAACCGAAATCTAAATTATGGATGTGAAGGTGAGACCCACATTTGTTTGATTCCTTATGTGTTAATAAACATGGAAAAAATCATTGATCGAAATAATTCCATTTATTCTCATACCATTCCTAGTAAGTGCCCGTTTGACATTGTTTATTTGAGATTATAAGTGATTATTTTGAAATTTTTGAAAGCCCAACCTGTTTGGTAAAAAATAATAAAATAACTTATTTTGAATAATTGCTATGAGAGAAAGCAATTAGGGAAAGTGGGTGATGAGCTGCTTTCATTTTTTATTATTATGCGGGAATCAGTTTTGAAGATGCGATGGGTTTAATGAAACTTTCAAAATTCCAAAAATGACCCGGTCTTTTTTTTGGGTACTAACCGCACTTCTAACAAAAAGTTTACCAAATGCCAAACTGCTTTATTTCACACTGATTTCTCTCACAGCAAATCTGACATTGATTATTTTTACAGCACAACAATGCCAAACTCGCCCTTAGTGACTGTTATGTTCAAACACAAAAACTTCTATGGGTATTAGGGGTGGGCATAGGGACCGAAAAACACGAACACCGAGCCAGGGCAGATAGAAAAAAGGAAAAAATTGGTTGACTAAAAAATTCAACAAATCGGCATCAAATCGGACCGAATTGGTTTCAATTCCACACCTTATCAAACCAGACTGGACCAAACCGGTTGTGTATTATTTTATATATTTTTACAAAATTATTTAAATCCAATGCTACATTTTGAATCTAATAACTAATATTTCTCAAAGCCCAACTTCAAAATATCTATTTTTTCTATGCCCAGTATCTATCTTTTCATGAAATTAGATCATTTGTTAATTTTCAAGTCTAAAAAATAAAATTTTAGTTGGAATTTGTATAAAAATAAAAATGATTCGGTTCAAAATCGGAAAAACTTGAAATCGGACCGAAACTGATTCAAACTGAACCAATAGGTTTTATAATTTTTTTTTACTGAAATCAGACCAGTTAAATAGTACCAATTTCAATTCTTATTTGAAGTGAAAATCGAACTGGACCGGACTGTAACCATCCTAATGGGTATCGAGTTACGATCTCTTGGTCGCTGGTAATGACCAGGAATCCACACTTGGATTCAAATCCAAACCTACTTTTGCACTCCTTTTAAGAAACTCTATCGGCCATTGGATTTGAATCAGAAGACTGATTAATTTTCATTAGGTGACCAAGAGATCATGACTCATGGGTATACATAATACATCTCTCTTCCTTTCTTTTCTCCCATCTTTCTCTCTCGTCTTGACACAATGGGCAGATGCTGGGTGCAAAATATAACTTGTCTACCAGCCCTCTATTATTCTCTCTGCAAATAAACTCAGCCCAATATCTCAATAGCAGGTCCCTAAATTAAATTTGGGCCTCAAACCGGTTCAGAGTCCGTTAAACCACTCTATAAAACGGCCTTCGTCCCTGAAAACCACTCAACGCAATTCCCCCCAACTCTCGAGTTCTCGAGGACATGATGAGAGAGAAACATAGAATACTCTCAGCGTAAATAAAATAACATATTTCTCGACGATCACTCGAAAAAGCCCTAATTTCCAACATTGAATTTCAATTTCTCCTCCGTTTTGTCCATACAATCTGTTCCATTTTAGACCAACAGCAGTAAGTAGGTGAGCTACGGTTGCTTGGAGTGCTTCTTGAAGTAGAAGAAGAAGAGGCTGCAGAGTCGCGCCATAAGCACTTTAATCTGAGCAACCCGAGTTTTTGAAATTTGGTTTCGAAGCTGTGCGTTTCGTGTTTTTCGCGGCAAAGCTAGGGTTTTTGGTTGCTTTCTGCTTGTTCTACTAAGCCATGAGTCCGGTTCAGAATTTCGAGCAACACGCTCGGCGTCTCGTCGAGCCTGACCTCCGTACTTTCTCTCTCTCTCTCTCTGAAGCATAATTCAACTATGTTTTTAAACTCTTAAACCTCCCTTTAGCTTCTGAGCAAAAATATAATTTTGATAAAATTTAATCAAACGAGCCCTTAATATCAGAATCATAGCCATCTTCCTGTGCATTGAAGTCCAAAGACATGGAATTTTAATTTCTTTTCCAGTAATTCAAGTCCTATTGAACCAAGCATTGCCTCTGTATTCAGACCCAATAGTATAACAAAACAAAGCTCAATTTTGATTTGATTAATTATTGATTTAACTACGTTTGAAACGAAGGTCTTGACGATGTTCTTGTTTCTCTTGTTTCTCTTGTTTCTTCTTATTTGGAACAGCAATTCAGGCAAGGCTTCAGATGGCAATGGAGGTTCGGGACAGCCTAGAGATTGCGCACACTGCCGAGTACTTGAATTTCCTAAGATGCTACTTTCAGGCATTCTCAGTGATTCTTCAGAAAATTACAAAACCACAGTTCACGGACAATCCCGAACACAAGCTCCGAAACATCGTGGTGGAGATTCTCAATCGTCTCCCCCACAGTGAAGTACTCCGCCCTTTTGTCCAGGAACTCTTGAAGGTCGCAATGCAAGTACTAACCACTGACAACGAAGAGAATGGCTTAATATGTATTCGTATTATCTTTGACCTCCTTAGGAACTTCAGGCCCACTCTGGAAAATGAAGTTCAGCCATTCTTGGACTTTGTTGGTAAGGTTTACCAGAACTTTAAGTTGACAGTTAACCATTTCTTTGAAAATGGGGCGGTGGGTGGGGAAGATATCAAGCCTATCGATACTTCTTTAGATCAACCATTGAGTGGTAGTATCGGTAGTATAGGTGGAGGTGGTATCGGTGGTGGTGGAATTGGGGGTGGCGGTATTGGTGGTAGTGGGTATGCTGGGGGTGGGCAGCTTAACCCCAGTACACGTTCTTTCAAGATAATTACCGAGAGTCCCCTGGTGGTCATGTTTTTGTTTCAGTTGTATAGTCGACTGGTGCAGACCAATATTCCTCACCTGTTGCCTTTGATGGTTGCTGCTATATCTGTTCCTGGCCCTGAAAAGGTTCCTCTTAATTTGAAGACTCATTTCATTGAGTTGAAGGGCGCACAGGTGAAGGTAAGAATGTGTTTCTGTTGAGTTTATATGTATTAAATGTTACACGAGCAGGGCACTGTTGTTTGTTACACCTGTTTAATCATTTTCATTTTTTTGTCCAACCCATCCAGGTTTTCTTCATGAGTTTTTACTAATTGGTTTCTTTTCCTTTGCAGACAGTTTCGTTTCTAACATATCTGTTGAAGAGCTTTGCTGATTATATCAGGCCGCATGAAGAAAGCATATGTAAAAGCATAGTCAATTTGCTAGTTACATGTTCAGACTCTGTATCAACTAGAAAGGTAAAAATTATTGTCTCTTAGTTTATTTTTCTCCACTTGGATCTTTTTATTCTTCCATGAATTTAAGTCTGAGTCATAAATATTTTATGAATGCAGGAATTGTTAGTAGCCCTAAAACATGTTCTTGGAACTGATTTCAAGAGGGGTTTATTTCCTCTGATTGACACATTATTGGAGGAAAGGTAATACTGTTGACTCAATCATATGGTGACCTCTATTTGCCAAAACAATGATACATAAAGTTCATTGTCAATCTGAGTTGGATAAATGCAATATCTTTATATAATGGAGAAAAGATATTCTTCTTAGTAGTCCTAAAACATGTTCTTGGAACAGATTTCAAGAGGGGTTTATTTCTTCTGTTATGTATTCATGGTTAAACAAAAAGCATCGTGTTGAAGAGATGTATATAAATCTGCTGCTAAAGGACAGATGAATATCAAAATATGATAGTATAGAACATAGAATTGCTCCTTTAATTTTATGGGAACCTTTGCCCCCACCTAAACGGTCCATCTGCTGGAAAGTTCATATTGGTTGCCATCAGATTGAAATATTTTTTTGGCCGACATGTTGTTGAATTTTAGATTAAAATATGCTAAGATTTTGAATTTTATTAGGGAAATGGGCCGCTACATGATGGTTCTCCCCCCAATCTGCTTCCTGTTTGAGCAGCATTTTACCATCTTTGTTGTTTCTGATAATGCACAACCTTCCACTGGACAGAACTATAGTGTTCATTCCCACTTTTCTGCTTTGAAGTTCTTCCTGACTTTTACTTTCAGATTCAAATGAGAATTAGATATTCCTCCTGAACTTAGAGAAGATAGAATATTGTTATAGCTGACTATGCTCCAATTTTTTAACCCTTTTCTTCTTTAACCTTTTTCAGGGTTCTGGTTGGAAGTGGTCGAGCCTGCTTTGAGACATTGAGGCCGTTGGCATATAGTCTACTTGCAGAGATTGTTCATCATGTTCGTGCGGACCTTTCCTTGTCACAGGTATTTCCTTTGCGTGATATCTAATGTAAAACCAGTGTTATCACTGTCTTGGCTTTGATGAGGCTCAATCTTATTTATCATTCATTATACAACTTTCATTCACAGTTTATTGTACGGTTGTACATCTTTATCATCACCTTCCATGGATGAATTTCAGGAATTACCTATGTTCACTTGATTGTTGCACTTCTGCAAAGTGAGAGGATAATGATGGTTTCGTAGTTGATGGGTGGGAGTTTCATGGTGATGTTTGTTTTAGTAGTCTTGTTTCTGTAGTTGGTTTGCCCTATGTGTTGTGCTTAGTCTTAGGTGGACAGTTTGCCCATCTCCCTTTTACTTAGTTTCTTTGTTATGAAGGTCGTTTTTCCTATCTAAGAAAAGTTGATTCAACCTGAATCCTTAAAGGAACTTTCTTCAATTTTAAGATATACGACACTTACTGGTTGCATTATGATTATGCTTTCCAATAAGTCTAGTATGACCCAAAGTAACCTTCCTTTTGTTGGATTGAGAAAACACAGAATCTATCAATTTCCATGTCATACAGGAGGGTATAATGCCTATAAAGCTGTTGGAGATCTGAGTGGCAAGATTTGTACAGTTATTCATGCCTGAAGAGTCTTGCTACTACTGTATTTCAATTTTATTCTCTTTATCATATGCTTTTGTTGTTGTTGTTGTTGTTGTTGTCATGATTTCTTATCAAGTTTTTGTAAAATTTGAGGACTGAGGTAAATACATGATACTGTTAGTATGTACACTGAAATTGGAGATGAAAAAAGGGAAGTGACCATTTCAATCACAGGAATTCATATGTTGTGGATTACTTTTGATTATACTTCTTCTTTTTCAGGCTTTTATTGGTTGTTTTCTCTTTAGGCGATGAACTGCAATGCTCAATTTGGGCCTTCTAGAAGAATATAGGAAAGGATAATCAACCAATTAACAAAAAGGCACAACAAAGGATAATTAACTTAGTTACATATACTTTAAATTGTAATTTATCTCAAGTGTCAGTATTTGTTTGTTTAACAGGGTTTTGTGTTTTATTTTTATTTTTCCATATTATTCCATTAATGGTCAGTGGCTCATTTGGCACTTTGTTTTTTGTTTTTAATTTGATTGCTTTAAAATTTGATTTTTGTTGATGTATATCTTCACAGTTTTCATCATAACTTAAAAGTATCTTCTAACATACTTACATTATGTGCTGCAGTTATCCCGAATCATATACTTGTTTTCGAGCAACATGCATGATGCTTCATTGTCACTGAGCATTCATACTACTTGTGCACGCTTGATGCTGAATCTGGTGCATATGCTAACTCTATTCTTCAAGAGATTTTGCAGTTTTTATTTTCATTTGGGTATTCAGTTATATTTATAAATTTGTTGGTACACAGGTGGAGCCAATATTTGAGAAAGGTGTTGACCAACCATCTATGGATGAAGCACGGATTCTATTGGTCTGAGTTGCAATCTAACTGTTTACCTATAATGGTTTGAAGTAGTAAATTTTATGAGTTTTCTCTTTCCTTTAGCTTAAAAAATATTTTGGTTCTTTGAAGGGGCGTATATTGGATGCTTTTGTTGGAAAATTTAGTACTTTCAAGCGGACTATTCCTCAGGTAATCTTTGACTGCTGTAGATTTTCTCAACTGCAGCAAGGGTCCCTTCTTTATTTGATATTTTTGTTTCATGTGGAAGCTTTTGTCTCGTCATATGGGCTATGTATTATACACACACACACACATATATTGTCTTTGTGTGGTTTATGTGCTGCTTTAAAGGAGTTTTATGTTACATGTCATACTGTCTGTAGCTCAAATAATGATGTGTTTGTTTTCCGACAATGTATTGAAATATAGTTAATTATGTTTCGGGAGTAGTTGGCAGTCAATTGACTGTTGTTAAGATGCTATTGGCTTTTGAGGTTCTTTGCATTTGCTGAAATCCACCTTATCCAGATGCTAATGATCTTGGTTGATTGATCGTTGTATCTTTCTTATTTGTTGATACTGACGTGTCTCTGTATTTCCTGATAGCTGTTGGAGGAGGCTGAGGAGGGAAAGGACCGTGCTACTCTAAGGTCAAAGCTTGAGCTCCCTGTGCAGGTAGTTTTGACAACTTCTCTTTGAGATTACTATTTGTTTTGTGCATAATTTGTTTTATGGTTTCTAGTTGTCCGTTTATTTTTTTCTTGTACTCTCCACCTTTAGTTTTTTTATGCTAAAGTACCTCCATTTTTTTTTCCTTCTAAATGCTAACTATAGATTATTCCCTATGTTACACCTTAAAAGGTCGTAAAAATGGTATTAAATATGTTCATCATTGAGGATTAAGCCGGTGGATTTATAAATACTTTTCAGTTGCTCATGGAATCTAAAAGCCTTCAATTTCCTTTTTAAAATTTTCTGCAATTATAAAGACATTCGAGAAGGACATTGCAGGTTTTGAAGGGTTTGAAATACTGCTGGCATTAATGCATTTATTAAGAAAGTTAGATTGACATTCCTTTTGATATGGAAGAAATTGTAGGCATATTGGGTGCATTAGAAGAATAACTTGAAAATAGATATCCATGCTTCCAAGTTTGTCTACTTACTTTTTGTCCAATTCTTTAACTGCTTGATTATATAGCCACCCCACCCCCTTTCATAAAACATGGCATTCAAAAAAAAAAATTATGTGGCATATCATTCGTTTGCAGGCAGTTTTGAATTTGCAGGTCACCGTCGAACATTCTAAGGAAGTCAATGATTGTAAACATCTGATTAAGACATTGGTCATGGGTAAGTGATCCTCGCTTAATTTACTTTTTCTACGCCTCCAGTTATAGATTATAGTGTTACTTGTTTAAGGAATCTGTGATCTTAAGTTTCTTACATTTCTGATATGTTCTTGAGTGGTGTTGCTGGTTTTTTTTTTCATGAGCTGATCAATTTGTGCTGCATGTATTGTCAGGAATGAAGACTATCATATGGAGTATTACCCATGCACACTTGCCGCGATCACAGGTATTATAAACTATGTCAATAGTTCGTTCTGAGTTGATTAACATTTGTTATCTTATGCGACATTTCTGATGGTTTAAGGTTTCTGCTTCCACCCATGGAACACACCCACAGATGCTTGTTTCACCATCATCTAATTTACCAGCGCCTCAAGCATTTAAGGGGATGCGAGAAGATGAGGTATTTACAGATTGAGTTACGAAATTTAGCGTTTGTTTTGTGGTTTGATTCACTTGGTCTGACTTTGGTCTTGGGTAGGTTCGGAAAGCTTCTGGTGTTTTAAAGAGTGGGGTGCATTGCTTGGCTCTCTTCAAGGAGAAGGATGAGGAGAGGGATATGTTGCAGCTCTTTTCCCAGATTCTGGCTATCATGGAACCTCGAGATTTAATGGACATGTTCTCTTTGTGTATGCCTGAGCTTTTTGAGTGCATGATTTGCAACAACCAATTGGTTCACATATTCTCTACACTTCTGCAAGCCCCTAAAGTATATCGGCCTTTTGCAGATGTTTTGGTTAATTATCTTGTAAACAGTAAACTTGATGTTCTGAAGCATCCAGATACACATGCAGCAAAACTAGTATTGCATCTCTTTCGGTTCATATTTGGTGCAGTTTCAAAAGCGCCTTCAGAGTTTGAACGTATTTTGCAACCTCACGTGCCTGTTATAATGGAAGTTTGCATGAAGAATGCTACTGAAGTTGAAAAGCCTCTTGGTTATATGCAACTTCTTCGCGCAACGTTTCGAGCACTGGCAGCATGCAAATTTGATCTTCTTATGAGGGATTTGATTCCTATGTTACAGCCTTGTCTTAATATGCTGTTGATGATGCTTGAGGGTCCAACAGGGGAAGATATGAGGGACCTTTTGCTAGAGTTGTGCTTAACCTTGCCCGCACGCTTAAGCTCATTGTTACCACACCTTCCCCGTCTTATGAAGCCTCTTGTTCTGTGTCTTAAAGGAAGTGATGATCTTGTGGGCTTAGGTTTAAGAACACTGGAGTTTTGGGTGGATAGTTTGAATCCTGATTTCTTGGAACCTAGCATGGCTAATGTAATGTCTGAGGTGATTTTGGCCCTATGGTCTCACTTGAGGCCTGCTCCCTATCCTTGGGGTGCAAAAGCCTTGCAACTCCTTGGCAAGTTAGGAGGTCGTAACAGGCGTTTTCTGAAAGAGCCCCTTGCACTGGAGTGCAAGGAGAACCCAGAGCATGGACTCCGTGTGATTCTTACATTTGAGCCTGAAACCCCATTTTTGGTGCCATTGGATCGATGCATTAATCTTGCTGTGGTAGCTGTTATGCAAAAAAATGGTGGAATTGATACATTCTACCGAAAACAGGCTTTGAAGTTTCTTCGTGTTTGCTTATCATCTCAGCTTAATTTGCCAGAAAAGTTTACCGACAATGGATGCACACCTAGTCAGTTGTCAACTTTGTTAGTTTCTGCAGTTGATTCTTCTTGGCAGCGGTCTGAAACATCAGGAATAAAGGTTCGTTTGGTTAATGTTATCTCTTTGTAAAGTGCTGAATTCTGAGTCTGCTAGTGATTTGAACCTCCAGATAAATTTTTTTTTTATTGCTTTTTATTGTAGTTTTATTCACCATTGGCTTTGAAGTTGGAAAAATGATGCTAGAGTGAATGTTGATAAACTTTTTTGGGATCCTGATATTGGTCTGCACTGTGGGTCCATCTTTGTTCTTTAGCACTTTACCTAGAACATGCTACGAGTTAATGCACAAGTGAACTCCATGCATTAGAATATACCTATGTGGGTATTAATTATCTGTATTATAACTTCACTCCTTATCTGTGTTCATTCTTACGCCTTTGTTTATTATGTATCATCTTTTAGAAACTTATTGTCCAGATATTTCCCCCCTTCCCCCAACCAATAAAAAATAATAATAATAAAAGAAAAAGAATACTCTGTTAATGGTTGGATGCGTTTTTTTTCTTATTGTTTTACTTTGCGGTTGTTCTGTTCCAATTTCTTTTCTTAACCTGTCCTTTAATTTTCTTCCCGCTGAATTTTTGTTCTCAGATACCCCACAATGGGAAATAAAATAGAAAATAGTTTACATTATAATAAATTTAGACATTATTGCAGGCTGACTTAGGTGTAAAGACGAAGACCCAACTTATGGCTGAAAAGTCAGTTTTCAAGATTCTCTTAATGACTGTTATTGCTGCCAGTGTGGACCCAGATTTCCAAGACCCCAAAGATGACTTTGTTGTCAACGTGTGCCGCCATTTTGCAATGATGTTCCATATTGATTCATCCTCAACAAATACTGCAGTTGCTACTGCTACACTCGGGGGCCCTATGCTTTCATCAAATGCCAATGTTGGTTCCAGTTCCAGGTCAAAGAATAGTAGTTCATCAAACCTCAAAGAGTTGCACCCTCTGATATTTTTAGATGCTATCGTTGATGTGCTAGCAGATGAAAATAGGCTCCATGCCAAGGCTGCACTTAGTGCTTTAAATGTTTTCTCTGAGACACTAATCTTTCTTGCTCGCTCAAAGCATGCTGATGTGCTGATGTCAAGAGGCCCTGGTACTCCAATGATGGTCTCTAGTCCGTCATTGAATCCCGTATACTCTCCACCTCCAAGTGTCCGCATCCCTGTTTTCGAGCAACTTCTGCCCCGTCTTTTGCATTGTTGCTATGGGACAACCTGGCAAGCGCAGATGGGAGGTGTTATGGGACTTGGTGCTTTGGTTGGAAAGGTTACTGTTGAGACCCTGTGCCTTTTCCAAGTAAGAATTGTGCGTGGTTTGGTATATGTTCTTAAAAGGCTTCCTGTTTATGCTAGCAAAGAGCAAGAAGAGACGAGTCAGGTGCTTACACAGGTTCTTCGTGTAGTTAATAATGTTGACGAAGCAAACAGTGAACCACGCCGGCAAAGTTTTCAAGGAGTAGTTGATTTCCTTGCTACAGAATTGTTTAATCCAAATGCATCTGTTATCGTCAGAAAGAATGTGCAGTCATGTTTGGCACTTTTGGCTAGTAGAACTGGTAGTGAGGTATCTGAGCTGCTTGAACCATTGTATCAAAATTTGCTTCAGCCTCTTTTGGTGCGATCACTCCGGTCAAAAACTGTTGATCAACAGGTAATCTATGTTGCTAATGGTCATTAGTGGGATTGGTTGAATTTCTCTTTGACTTGAACTGGTGGTATATAGGTGGGAACTGTTACAGCTTTAAACTTCTGCCTTGCCTTGAGGCCACCTCTTCTCAAGCTGACTCAAGAATTGGTTAATTTTCTCCAAGAAGCATTGCAAATAGCTGAGGCTGATGAAACTGTATGGGCTGTGAAGTTTATGAACCCAAAGGTGGCAACATCACTAAACAAGCTTCGAACAGCCTGCATTGAGCTACTCTGTACTACTATGGCGTGGGCAGATTTCAAAACTCCAAATCATTCAGAACTGCGGGCAAAGATCATTTCCATGTTTTTCAAATCATTGACATGTCGAACACCTGAAATTGTTGCTGTGGCTAAGGAAGGCTTGCGACAGGTCTTGGTTCCTTTTAAATTAGTCAAATCTATATGGTCTTTGCTGTTGTCTTACTATAATACATGCCTGGATGTGTAATGATTGATGACTAGGATGATTATCCTAGGAAAGCACTGTCCTCTGTTTTGAGGTTTCACATTAGGGATCACTTATCTTAGCTTGTCTATTTGACTGGTGATGTTACTTATCTGTCTATCATGTTTTGTTTTGGTTTGTTGAGACGTATGGTGGATGATTTATAAAGTTGGGGTTTTTAATAAGTCCTTTTATTATTTTTAAATGTACTCTATTGCATTTCTAATAAGAAAACATACTCTACTCCATTGCTGTGCAGGTTATTAATCAGCAGAGGATGCCAAAAGAACTTCTGCAGAGCAGCCTCAGGCCTATTTTGGTGAACTTGGCACATACGAAGAATCTGAGCATGCCTCTTCTGCAAGGTCTGGCCCGTCTTCTTGAACTTCTGTCTAATTGGTTTAATGTTACCTTGGGCGGCAAGCTGCTGGAACACCTAAAGAAATGGCTAGAGCCTGAAAAACTTGCACAAAGTCAGAAATCATGGAAGGCTGGTGAAGAGCCAAAAATTGCAGCTGGTAATATATTTTTGGTTGTCTACTTTTGGTCATCAGTTCTTGTATACCTATGCATATGCATGATTACAGATGATATGATGTCAAATTTGTGTTCTTTTCAGCTATTATCGAGCTTTTTCACCTTCTTCCTATGGCTGCCTCAAAGTTCCTTGATGAACTTGTAACCTTGACTATAGAATTGGAAGGAGCACTTCTTCCGGGACAAGTATACAGTGAGATTAACAGTCCATATCGTCTTCCACTGACTAAATTTTTGAATCGCTATGCAACACTTGCAGTTGATTATTTTCTTGCTCGCTTAAGTGAACCAAAGTACTTCAGGAGGTAATGTGTAGATGTGATATACATATACATATATAGTTATGACCTCTTGGCCATCGTTAACCATGAAATCCACGGTCACTAGCAGTTGGATCAAAATACGATGGTTGACATTAATTCCCAAAAGTAAAATACTGGACTTAAACAAATTTTGAATGCCAATCATTGAATTTTGATTCAGCGGTTGGTGACCATGGACGTTTTCATGGTCAATGGTGACCAAGTGATCTAAAAACTCTCTGCCTCTATAAATAAATGTGTATGTCTAAATATATTGAGAGATATGTATTTATCCTATCATTATGATGAAATTTTCAAATATGTATAAATCTCATGGAATTTTGTTTCTAAATCGCCAGTTCCCTTTATGTGCTTTTATTTGATTTTGTCATTTAATCTATAGGTTTATGTATATAATCCAATCGGATGCTGGCCAGCCTTTGAGAGATGAACTTGCTAAATCACCACAGAAAATACTCGCAAGTGCTTTTCCTGAATTTTTGCCAACTGCTTCGGGATCGTCAACTCCACCTACCACTTTGTTGGGTGATGAAGGTCTTGTTAAGCCTGTACCTGATAGTTCTAATCCAACATCTGCACATCCTGGTGCAACGCCAGATGCTTATTTTCGGGGACTTGCACTTATCAAAACTTTAGTCAAATTGATACCTGGCTGGCTACAGAGTAACCGAATTGTGTTTGATACCTTGGTACTTGTTTGGAAGTCACCTGCAAGACTATCTCGTTTACATAATGAACAGGAGCTGAACTTAGTGCAGGTTAGTTTAGTGGCTTGTTATACAGAAGTTGTATACCTTCTTTGTTGGTTATCTATTGGGTAATATTAAGATAGGGGAAACCCCCCGACTTTGTCTCTAATTATGTGACCTTTTGGGGGTTTAATTTCTTCTTTTCTTCCCCAAATACTTGTTGCTGTTTGGAGTGTTGATGCATGTTGAATTTTGCTTGCTGAAATTTCAAATAACACTTTTGACTTGCTGTTAATTTTTTATAAATTTCTCTCCGTGATTCTTTAACTTTCTGTGTGTATCAATTAATATGCGTCATCAGATCTTGTTTGTTTTCTAATGTTTCTAAAATGCAGGTTAAAGAAAGCAAATGGCTTGTCAACTGCTTCCTGAATTATTTACGGCATGACAAAACAGAAGTGAATGTTCTCTTTGACATACTCTCCATCTTCTTGTTTCATACTCGAATTGATTTTACTTTTCTGAAGGAGTTTTATATCATCGAGGTACTTTGAGTACGGGTTCTTTAAATTTATGTCGTTTTTATGTTATTTGTGCTGACTGTTTGTGAAACAATCGTCATCTGTTGTCAGGTTGCAGAAGGATATCCACCCAACTTTAAGAAAGCACTTCTCTTGCATTTTCTAAATCTTTTCCAATCAAAACAACTTGGTCACGATCATCTGGTGGTTATTATGCAAATGCTCATTCTTCCAATGCTGGCTCATTCCTTCCAAAATGATCAAAGTTGGGAAGTTGTTGACCAAACTATTATAAAAACGATTGTTGATAGACTTCTCGATCCTCCAGAAGAGGTATCTTTTCTGAAAAAAATTAAATGTCTCCAGCACCACTATGTCTTATCTTATTTTCTTAGTGCTGTTTTTAAATTGTCCCAATTTTTGAGGCTGAAGTTCATTTCATTTCTATATCTTACCAATTTCGTATTTCCATAGGTTTCTGCTGAATATGACGAGCCCTTGAGAATAGAACTTTTGCAGCTTGCCACTTTGCTTCTCAAGTATCTGCAGAATGACCTTGTCCATCATAGGAAGGAACTCATCAAATTTGGTTGGAATCATCTCAAACGCGAAGATAGTGCCAGTAAACAGTGGGCATTTGTAAATGTTTGCCACTTCTTGGAGGCCTATCAAGCCCCAGAAAAAATAATACTCCAGGTATGGCACATTATGGACATGATATCAATTTTAATGTCCTGTTGGCACAAGGTGTTAACCTGTTATTGGCATTAAGTTTTACTGCTTTGGAAATTTAGGTTTTCAGGCTGTATTTATCATGTAAAAAGATCTCAGTTTTTGTGTCTATCATTTATGCTCACACAACAGCTCACATGTCCCCGTTTTGCTTGGGAATGGGAATGACATCAATACTTTAATTCTAAGCAATTTACCAAATCTTGGATTGTTAGAGTGGTCTATTTTATACTTGTTCTCTGTTAAACTGGAGCCCATCGGCATGTGATGAGAGCACTCACAACCCAAATATGCTCATAACTTTGGGTTCAAAAATTGAGTAATTTATTAAAATGAAAGTTATCTTAATTTAGTATCTGGGCGTTGATTTGAGAATGCAGGTTTTTGTAGCGCTTCTGAGAACTTGCCAGCCAGAGAATAAAATGCTGGTCAAGCAGGCCCTCGATATACTAATGCCAGCACTGCCACGTAGGTTGCCTCTTGGAGATTCTCGCATGCCAATTTGGATACGGTACACCAAAAAAATTTTGGTTGAGGAGGGCCACTCAATCCCTAATCTGATTCACATATTCCAGCTTATTGTGCGCCATTCAGATCTCTTTTACAGTTGTAGAGCTCAATTTGTACCTCAGATGGTCAATTCTCTTAGTCGCCTTGGATTGCCTTACAACACTTCTGCAGAAAACAGGCGTCTCGCAATTGAACTTGCTGGCTTGGTTGTTGGCTGGGAAAGACAAAGGCAAAATGAAATGAAAATAGTAGTGGATGGTGATGTCACCAATCAGAACAGTGAGGGTTTTAATCCAGGCCCTGCTAGTGCTGATCCTAAGCGCTCTGTGGATGGGTCTACATTTCCTGAAGATTCAACAAAGCGTGTCAAAGTTGAACCTGGTCTTCAATCCCTCTGTGTGATGTCTCCTGGTGGTGCATCATCAATACCTAACATTGAGACCCCTGGATCTGCTAGCCAACCTGATGAAGAATTCAAGCCAAATGCTGCTATGGAGGAAATGATTATCAATTTCCTTATAAGGGTAAAGTCCTTTCAACTCATTACTCATGTTTTCATGTACGAGCGAGATTGTTTGAAAATACTTAATTTTTTGTATTCAATACCTCATTAATTTGGCGTATAGAAGAAACCTCTAAGCTTTCTGGCAGTGATGCTCTCCATCTTGGCACTCCTTCCATGGATGTTCTGGACAAAGAAAAAAGATGACTGCTATCTTAGACTTTGGCATCATTTACTCAATAAATAATTCAATTTTGTTCTATGGTGGTTTTTGTTTTCAGTGGTCTCTAGGTTTATAGTACAAGTGTTATATGTAATTGAAGAGGTAATTTTTCTTTAGGTCACTGATGTTGAGCGTGACATAGTGTCTTTGTACTTCTGTTTGTAGTTCCATGGTCTGCATCAAAGCTTTTCATGATTTGTTCATTTGATGGTTAATTGTCTCAGCGCTTTATTGACTTTTGGAAACAGGTTGCCTTGGTCATAGAGCCTAAAGACAAGGAAGCAAGTACTATGTACAAACAAGCTTTAGAGCTACTTTCACAAGCTTTGGAGGTGTGGCCAACTGCCAATGTCAAGTTTAATTATTTAGAGAAGTTGCTAAGCAGCATTCAACCTCAGTCCAAGGACCCTTCCACAGCCCTTGCGCAGGGCTTGGATGTTATGAATAAGGTCCTAGAGAAGCAGCCACATCTATTCATCAGAAATAATATAAACCAAATTTCTCAGGTATGTTCTTACACTGTCATCTGTTTTTCTTTTCTACATAGTCTACTATTACCTAGACTTATGCACTCAACATCGGTGTTGTGGGTTTTCTTTTGGTCAGATTCTTGAACCGTGTTTCAAGTATAAACTGTTGGATGCTGGAAAGTCATTGTGCTCCCTGTTGAAAATGGTCTTTGTTGCGTTTCCTCCAGAAGCAGCGACTACCCCACAAGATGTGAAGCTATTATATCATAAGGTTGATGAACTAATACAGAAGCACATCAATACTGTTACAGCTCCTCAAACAGCGAGTGAAGAGAACACTGCTAATTCAATTAGCTTTGTGCTGCTTGTGATTAGAACCCTGACAGAGGTGCAGAAGAACTTTGTTGATCCTTACATCTTGGTTCGTATTCTTCAACGCCTGGCACGAGATATGGGGTCATCAGCAGGTTCTCATTTGAGACAAGTATGTATCTGTTTTCTCATATGTTTACCTCTTTCATGTTTCATAAATTAATGCTTCATTAAGGTGAAAAATTTATTTGCTTCCTGATCTTTTTTATTTCTGATTTCTCTTTGTTTGCCTTGCTGCTACGTGGGATTACGCTTCCTATTCAGTTCATATCAGCTGTCATTAATGTGCTTTTCTTTGTTTCTTCTTGTTTGGTCACTGTTTTTAAAACACGGCATTGTGTTCTCTATTCTTGGTGTTTGAATTTAGATTTTCTGTTGCATGCAAGTAGTGGGACTGGTCTATCAACTTTATTTGTGTGCATAACCATTTAAGATACAGAGTATACATTTTCTCTTTGTTTTTTCCCTGTTTTTTTTGGTTGTGGGTATGATAAAAGTTTGAAGTCATCACATACAATTTGCTAATTATAAATTTTCTTAGAAAGGTACATTTATATGTATGAGGCAAACTTTACTGCTAAAGTTTGATCTGGTTTTGTACAATAAGGCTCTGAGGCTTCATTCAGGGGTAGAACCATGACAAATAATCAACCCAAGCACACATGTGATTTGACATAAAGTACCTTTGTCTACTGATTCTTTTTCTCTTTTCAACTATAGAACAAACTCTCGTCTCTGAGATTTGAACTTAGGACCTCCATCAAAGTGGAGACAAATGCCACTAACTAAATGGTCATTGTTAATCTTTTTCTACTAAAGAGGGCGCTGGTTTTAATTTGTACTGTTTATTTTTTTTATGTTCAGCCCTCGTAATGAACTTATTTCATCTATTGAAGGGTTGAACACATTTCTGTTATTTGCCAAATGATTATATTTTGGAATGAACATTTCTGTTTATAGTTTGTTTTATGATGTTTTAAAATTTGATAACATCCCTTCTCGCTTTCATTGAATTACATATAGCGAAAATTGTGTTCTATTTCAGGGTCAGACAAAAGATCTAGATTCTGCAGTCTCCTCTTCTCGTCAAGGTGCCGATGTTGGAGGAGTTATTTCTAATCTGAAATCTGTGATAGATTCTGCAGTCTCCTCTTCTCGTCAAGGTGCTGATGTTGGAGCAGTTATTTCTAATCTGAAATCTGTGCTGAAACTTATTAGTGAAAGGGTCATGATTGTTCCAGATTGCAAAAAATCGGTAACTAACATATTGAATACCTTACTTGCTGAGAAAGGTACTGATGCTACTGTGCTGCTTTGCATACTTGAGGTAATAAAAGGGTGGATTGAAGACGACTTCGGAAAGCCAGGCACATCTGTCAGTTCAAATGCCTTTCTCACTCCGAAGGAAATAGTTTCCTTTCTTCAAAAGCTTTCACAGGTTGATAAACAAAACTTCTCCAATGCTCTGGAAGAATGGGACAGTAAATATCTTCAGCTTCTCTATGGATTATGTGCAGATTCAAATAAGTAAGTAACGTACTTCAGTTCACTTTTGTTATACTTGAATAAAAGTAGATAATTAAATGATTTGATTGATGTCCAGATATCCCCTATCCCTGCGTCAAGAGGTGTTTCAGAAAGTAGAAAGGCAATTCATGCTTGGTTTACGGGCAAGAGATCCTGAATTCAGAATGAAATTCTTCTCGCTTTATCATGAATCTCTTGGGAAAACATTGTTTGCTAGGCTTCAGTACATTATTCACCTCCAGGATTGGGAAGCCTTGAGTGATGTCTTCTGGCTCAAACAGGGCCTTGATCTTCTTTTAGCAATCTTAGTCGAGGATAAAGCTATTACTCTTGCTCCAAATTCTGCAAAGGTGCCACCACTTCTGGTTTCAGGTTCTCCGGACCCTTCCGGGATGCAGCACCAGATCACTGATATTCCAGAGGGTTCCGAGGATGTTCCTCTAACATTTGACACCCTTGTTCGTAAGCATGCACAATTTTTGAATGAGATGAGCAAACTCAAGGTAAGGCTGGTGCACTATTTGTACATTTGGAGAAACTATTCTGCGACTGCAGCACCATGTCGCATGCTGACATGGTGTTACGAGTCCCAGTACACGTGATATAATTTGAATGGACTTGTAACACCACATCAGCATGCCATGTGGTGTCACAGTCACATACAAGAATGTATGGTTTCTAGCATTTCCCCTCTCCCTCTCTTGCACTTCCAGAGTTTGTTACTAATTAATTCTGCTTTGAAAGTCGTGGGTGGTAAACCATATCTTCAGACAAGCTTGAGTTATTGATTGATAGTCTGACCTTTTTCTTAATTTTTTAATTTTTCCTCTGTTTTAGGTGGCTGATCTTATTATTCCACTGAGAGAGCTTGCTCATATGGATGCCAATGTCGCATACCATTTATGGGTGTTGGTGTTTCCCATTGTCTGGGTGACCTTACACAAGGAAGAGCAGGTTGCACTAGCTAAACCAATGATTACCCTCCTTTCAAAAGATTATCATAAGAAGCAGCAGGGCAGCAGACCAAATGTTGTGCAAGCCCTTCTGGAAGGGCTTCAGTTGAGCCACCCTCAACCTCGGATGCCAAGTGATCTCATTAAATATATTGGAAAAACTTACAATGCATGGCACATAGCGTTGGCACTGCTGGAAAGTCATGTTTTGTTGTTCACAAATGAAACAAAGTGCTCTGAGTCCCTTGCGGACCTTTATCGCTTGCTCAATGAAGAAGATATGAGGTGTGGGCTGTGGAAGAAAAGGCCAATCACTGCAGAAACTAGGGCTGGTCTTTCGCTAGTTCAGCATGGCTACTGGCAGCGTGCTCAAAGCCTCTTTTACCAAGCAATGGTTAAGGCAACTCAAGGCACATATAACAACGCAATAACAAAGCCCGAGATGTGTCTCTGGGAAGAACAATGGCTGTGCTGTGCTACTCAACTTAGTCAATGGGATGCATTGGTGGACTTTGGCAAGAGTGTTGAGAATTATGAAATACTACTTGACAGTGTTTGGAAATTGCCTGATTGGGCATATATGAAGGATCATGTAATTTCAAAGGCTCAGGTGGAAGAAACTCCAAAACGTTGGCTCATACGAGCATTTTTTGCACTTCATGAAAAAAATTCCAGTGGTGTCGGGGATGCTGAGAACATTGTGGGGAAAGGTGTAGATCTTGCCTTGGATCAGTGGTGGCAGTTGCCACAGATGTCTGTCCATGCCAGGATTCCTCTTTTACAGCAATTTCAACAGCTAGTTGAAGTTCAAGAGTCATCTAGAATTCTTGTGGATATTGCCAATGGAAACAAACTTTCTGGGAATTCCGTAGTTGGTGTGCACGGAAATCTTTATGCTGATCTCAAGGACATTCTTGAGACTTGGAGATTGAGAACTCCAAATGAATGGGATAACATGTCTGTTTGGTATGATTTGCTACAATGGAGGAACGAAATGTATAATGCAGTCATAGATGCATTCAAAGATTTCGCTATAACAAATCATCAACTTCATCACCTTGGTTATCGTGACAAAGCTTGGAACGTCAATAAGCTTGCCCGTGTTGGTCGTAAGCAAGGCCTATATGATGTTTGCGTGATAATACTTGAAAAGATGTATGGCCATTCAACGATGGAAGTGCAGGTATTTAAAAATATAACAAATATATTGTATTGGGCTTAGGAAGACATCACTCTTACTTTTTTACACCAATCAAACAAAGTACGAGCAAAAACATGTGTGTTGAACCTTTATGGGCATTTACTAAAAGCCTGGAAGATCCTTTATGAATGACTTTATTCTGGGGGTTACTAGCTGAGTTGTTGAAAGCCCTCAATATATGATTTTTCGTTTCTTGTATTTGTTTCTTGTAACTTCTAATCATGTTCATTATGTTAAGGTATCAATTTGAACCTTCTGGAGGTAATGTTGCATGAACCTTGTCCTCCTGAGCTTGTGTTTTGTACTTGTTGACTGTACTACGTTATTTTGGTGATTTTCGTTCATAAACCACTTTCGTTTTACTAGGTTTCTAATCCATTTCCATGTATGCTACCAGGAGGCCTTTGTTAAGATAAGAGAACAAGCAAAAGCTTATTTGGAAATGAAAGGGGAGCTTACCAGTGGTCTCAATTTAATCAACAGCACTAATCTGGAGTATTTTCCTGTGAAACATAAAGCAGAAATATTTCGTCTGAAGGGGGATTTCTTGTTAAAGTTAAATGACTCTGAAGGTGCTAATCTTTCATACTCCAATGCCATCAGCCTGTTCAAAAATTTACCTAAAGGATGGATAAGCTGGGGAAATTACTGTGACATGGTATTTCCTGTTATGTGCTTCAAATGCATTTAATAATATTGGTGTTTTTAATTGTGAGGACTTATCTGCTAACTATTTTGCACAGGCTTACAAAGAAACCAATGACGAGATGTGGTTGGAATATGCTGTGAGCTGCTTTCTTCAAGGCATCAAATTTGGCATATCTAACTCAAGAAGTCATCTTGCTCGTGTTTTATATCTTCTCAGCTTTGATACTCCCAATGAACCTGTTGGGAGGGCTTTTGATAAATATCTTGATGAAATTCCGCACTGGGTCTGGCTTTCTTGGATTCCACAACTCTTACTTTCTTTGCAGAGGGCAGAAGCTCTCCACTGCAAACTCGTCCTACTAAAAATCGCCACTGTGTATCCCCAGGTAAAATGTCTTGTTATATTTGTGAAAGGAGAAGAAATTTGAAACAGTACTTCACTTCCAACAGAAATATTGTTGTTCTCTAACATTAAAATCTCAGGCTCTATATTACTGGCTGCGCACGTATTTGCTTGAACGGCGTGATGTTGCAAATAAAACTGAACTTGGTAGTAGAATGGCAATGGCTCAAAGGATGCAGCAAAATGCCTCTGGTGCCAGTGCTGTTTCAATCGGCTTAGCTGATGGGAACGCTAGAGTACAAGGTCATAGTGGCAGTAACTTATCCTCAGACAACCAAGTTCACCAAGCTGCTCAATCCGGTGGCGGAATTGGTTCTCATGATGGTGGAAACTCTCATGGGCAAGAATCTGAAAGGTCCACAGGTGTTGAGAGCGGCATCCATACAGGGAATGAGCAACAAAGTTCTTCAACCATAAATGATGGTGGTCAAAGTGCATTAAGGCGCAATGGTGCTTTGGGTTCGGTACCTTCTGCTGCAAGTGCTTTTGATGCTGCAAAAGATATAATGGAGGCTCTTAGAAGCAAGCATACTAATTTGGCTAGTGAACTCGAGGTGTGATATTTCCGTCTCATATTTATTTTTTTTTTTGAATAGAAACACTTTGTATTCAAAATAAGAAAAGATCAACAGAGGGAAACAGAACAAACACAAAGACAGAAACAAAAGCCAGAAAACGAAAACACACAGCCCCAAACACAGAAAACAAAACAGCCTCACAAGCACCCCTAAGACACTACAGCCTGCAAATTGCATAATTGTAGAATAGGGAATATCCTTGAAAGCTGAAGAAGTTGATGCCCACAGAGCAGCCCAGAATTTCACTCTATCCCATAACTCTACCACTCCCACTCCCTTATAATCCTCGAAAATTCTCCTATTGCGTTCCAGCCAAAGATTCCAGATTACTGCCTGCATCAGACTTCCCCATAGAGTTTTAGCCTTCTTTCCCGTACCCAAAGCATCAAACTTGATAGAAAAAAGCTCGAAACAGCCTTTCGGGATTACCCAAGCACAATTAACTTCCTTTAGTAACATCTCCCACAACTTTAGAGAGAAGGGGCAATGAAGCAGTAGGTGGTCCACACTCTCCCCTCCTTATGACAGAGAGCACACCAGTGAGGACTAAGACACATATAAGGCCGATGTCTCTGTAAGATGTCGCCCGTATTTAATTTTCCCAGCACCGCCTGCCACACAAAAATCTTCACCTTCGGAGGGGTTTTGGCTTTCCAGATTTGAGTGTAAGGAAAGAAGTCCTCCCCATTGCCGATTTTCTGAATATAAGAACAGAGAGAATGACAAGAGAAAAGACCGGAGGGCTCAAGCTTCCAACTTCTTCTATCCAATCTGGAAGGAACCAACCTGATCCCTTCCAGTAAATCCAACAATCTGGCCACCTCCACTATCTCTAGTTCGTTGAGGTTCCTTCTGAAGCCAAAATCCCAGGTAGGGGGGAGCCGATCCGATTCCATAAAAGAGTAGATATTATGGTTATGTTTCCTGGACAAATTAAATAATCTTGGAAACACCTCTTTCAAGACACCACCCCGACTCCAATCGTCCTCCCAAAATCTGACCCTTACTCCGCTTCCTACCACGAAGACACACCCTTGAAGGAACAAATTTAAACCACTGGAGATATCTTTCCAAGGACTACGGCAAGACCCTCGATTCGCAGGTTTGGCATCCCACCCATTTGTGTCCATTCCGTAAATACTTTTGATTACTCTGTGCCAGAGAGCGTGAGGTTCATTTTATGAAGTTAAATATTTGATTTACTTGTTATGTAGCAGTTTTACTTTATATATTTTTATTAGTAAGTCAGTTTTATTAATTTTTATTAATGGAGATCAAAACGTTAACTCCTATACAACTACTGTCTAAGACAACTCCATAAAAGAATCAAAAGAAAGGCTCCATGTGATCCAAAAAAGACAGGGTGAGCAGAATGGAATGCTTCAGGACTCTAATTGCGACCTTTGGATTCTCAAATCATCTAATAAGACAAACTTTTTTGTTTTGCTAAGAAGCTAGCCATATGTAGTATATGAAAATGTTTAATCTTGTTTAAGACTGATCGTATGGAGAAAGCATATTGAAGGAAAAAAAAGAGTCATATCTCGCTCTTTTTGATCAACTAGATGATATATTTGTTTCTTTTTTCTTTCTGAGTGCAGACTCTGCTGACTGAAATTGGTTCAAGGTTTGTCACTCTGCCAGAGGAGAGACTTCTAGCTGTTGTTAACGCACTGCTTCATCGATGTTACAAGTACCCAACTGCCACAACAGCTGAGGTTCCCCAATCTCTTAAGAAGGAGCTCTCTGGTGTTTGCAGAGCTTGCTTTTCACAAGATGCTGTGAATAAGCACGTTGAATTTGTGAGAGAGTATAAACAGGATTTTGAGCGTGATCTTGATCCTGGGAGCACTACTACTTTCCCGGCTACCCTCTCTGAATTGACGGAGCGGTTAAAACATTGGAAAAATGTTCTCCAGAGCAATGTTGAGGACAGGTTTCCTGCTGTCTTGAAGCTGGAAGAGGAAAGCAGGGTGTTGCGCGATTTCCATGTCGTTGATGTAGAGGTTCCAGGACAGTACTTTAATGATCAGGTAATCAAATCAGTGTTTGCACATATCTGCTCCTTACATTGGGATCCTGACTTTATTGTTTATTCATTATGATTTAACTGATTGGTTTTCCTGTATGACTGTGTCATTGGATAATTGGAGATGGTAGTATCCCAAGCTGATTCTATCATGTTAAATGACTGTCAAGCTTCTTAAAAACAAGCCAGTTTTATGATCCAGTTCATTCAATATTCTATTTGATTTCTCAATGCATTTTCTTATATAAAAATTGTAATGATTGCAGGAAATTGCACCCGACCATACAGTAAAGTTAGATAGGGTTGGAGCTGATATACCAATTGTGCGAAGACATGGAAGTAGTTTCCGTCGTTTGACTTTAATTGGCTCTGATGGATCTCAACGTCATTTTATTGTTCAGACATCTTTGACTCCTAATGCTAGAAGTGATGAACGAATATTGCAGCTTTTCCGTGTGATGAACCAAATGTTTGATAAGCACAAGGAATCAAGGCGACGGCACATATCTATTCACACCCCAATCATCATTCCTGTTTGGTCTCAGGTTTATCCCTATACGCATTTGATGGAATTAGATTTTATCTTCTCTCTCTTGCGTGTGTGGAAAAAGGAAAGGGCGGGCAATTTGGTCCGGTCATGTATCGACTTAATAAGTTATTTTGATTCAATAGTAGACCATGTGTGATCATTTGACTTATCTACATTTAAAGCATAGTTACTCATACATAATCACTTTTTATAACTCCCGCCTTGAAGACATCTCAGCAGTTTATAGTCAGTTTGGGATTCGGTGCCCCTTGTAATCAACTATTGCTGTATGTGCAGGTCCGCATGGTAGAAGATGATTTGATGTACAGCACCTTTCTTGAGGTGTATGAGAACCATTGTGCAAGGAACGACAAGGAAGCGGATCTTCCCATCACCTATTTCAAGGAGCAATTGAACCAAGCTATATCCGGCCAAATGTCACCAGAAGCTGTCGTAGACCTTCGCCTCCAAGCTTATAATGACATAACAAGAAATCTTGTAACTGATGGCATTTTTTCGCAATACATGTACAAGACTCTGCTAAATGGCAACCATATGTGGGCTTTCAAAAAGCAGTTTGCCATCCAGCTGGCCCTCTCAAGTTTCATGTCTCTCATGCTACAAATTGGTGGGAGGTCCCCAAATAAAATTTTATTTGCTAAGAACACGGGCAAAATATTTCAAACTGATTTTCATCCTGCATATGATGCAAATGGAATGATCGAGTTTAATGAACCAGTACCATTTCGTCTTACGAGGAACATGGAAGCCTTCTTCTCCCATTTTGGAGTAGAAGGCCTCATTGTGTCTGCAATGTGTGCTGCTGCACAGGCTGTTGTTTCACCTAAAGTGAGTTTTTTGTTGGCAGTTGCTTTCAGTATGAGGATTAATCAGATCTAAGTTGAGAATGAAGAAAGAAGAAGAAGAAATTATTTGTATCCTAATTCTCAATTTTCCTATATTGCAGCAAAGTCAACATCTGTGGCATCAGTTGGCTATGTTCTTCCGTGACGAGCTGCTGTCTTGGTCTTGGAGAAGACCCCTTGGCATGCCTATGGCCCCATTTGCTGGAGGGGGTAGTATGAACCCCGCTGACTTTAAGCAGAAGGTCATCACCAATGTCGAGCATGTTATTGGCCGGATCAATGGAATCGCCCCGCAGTACTTTTCTGAAGAGGTAAGTCAGTGCCTCCAATCTTATAGTAGCATAGAGCTTCGTGTCACTTGCAATGATGTCAAGTACTCTAGAAATGAGAAGAAGAAAAAAATTGCATTCCTTCCCTTTCCCTTGTCTTTTCAAATAAACTTAAGGACAATGGTGGGCTGATTTTTTTCTTCTTCTTTAATTTTTTAGGTTTTATTGGTTTTCAAATTTGGTTCAGAATCTGGAAATGATTGCTAATTTAACCGCCCCTAAGAGTGTGTTGTGTTTTCTGCTGCATTCAGGAGGATAATCCCATGGAACCACCACAGTCAGTGCAGCGCGGAGTGACCGAGTTGGTTGAAGCTGCCTTGACTCCGAGGAACTTGTGCATGATGGATCCGACGTGGCACCCCTGGTTTTGAAGTTAGCACCGGAGGTTTTAAAGTTAAAAAGATGGTATATTTTGCTCCTGTTGTAAATATTTATCGCGTACATATATATCGCTGCTCTTATAGTGATTTTGAGAAGTCATTCTCGATAATTATATTTTTGACACCCGATTTAGAAAGAATTGAGTGGGGTGTTGAAATCACAAATTCATATGTGAATCACATTTAGGAGCAAAGATTTGGTTCTAGGGTTTTAGGTATCTTATTGACGAGGATCCATATATTATACAAATGAAATGCGTCGTTCCTTTGCCCATTTAGTTTTTGGTTAAAACTATTGAAATGCAGTTACGTATTTGAGATATCATTTCTTTCCAGTGATCTTTTTTAAATATATATAATTATTATTATTATTTCCTTTCGGTAAATGGATGATCCAAACTGGTAAAACCACAACAAACAAAGAAGCTTCTTCACTCCTCAAGAGAAGAATTTTCAGAACTCCTCAAGCAGCCAGGCTTAAGTAGCGGTTGAGGGAAAAAAGTATATTTTGTTGATGACATTTGATCAATAAATTATATATTTCATTCATTAAGATCACACACGCCATTTGGGTCATGAATATCGTTTCTATATTTTTTGATATTTTGTTGATCTAATAATTCTACATTTTGGTAAAATATATCAATAGAAAAAAGTACCAAGTGGTCAAAACTTAGCAAAGAATGAAAATTCATTAAAAATCAGTGTGTTTTCGAGAATACTGAGAATTACACACCTTTTGTGGTCATGAATATCATTTCTATTGTGGATCCCGAATAAAAAACAAAACTAAGGAATTTCAGAAAATGACCAAAGCAAATCCCTCCCCTAAACATGGTTATCAAGAAGGACAACCAAAACATCAGTCAGCACTTCAAAACCAGAATCTTAATTTTCCTCCTCAAGAAAGCGCACGTGCTTGCCTTTTGGTGTGGGCAAGCCCTTCAAGCGAAGGGCACTGGGTGAAACAACAGCACCTGAATCAGGACTCTGTGCAGAAAAGTCTTCTTCAACAATTTCAATGTCATCCTCACTGTCATACACAAATCTTGTATGCTTTCCAGCAAACTTGGGGATCATTTTCTTCTCATCCACACAAATGTTGTTTATACCATCACAGAGATCATCAAGATCATATCCTCCGTCCTGTTCATGTTCTTCAACTTCATAACTTTCATTCAGATTCAGATAATAATCTTCTTCTTCTGCTTCATCTTCATCAGGGATGCTAGCATTGACCTGAATTGACCAAATGGAAGCACTATCATCATCTGGTGATGACTTCTCTTGGATTTCAGTAATCACAGAGGAGCACTCTGATGAAACAGAGGAGACTTCAGATTTCTCAGAGAAATCCAACAGCAGAGACCGGCTGATGATACTCTTTTGTGATTCAAGGCTCTCTTGATTCTTTCCTTCAAAGATGTCACTTACCACCTATCACATTTTCATAAATAAAAAGAAATCTGTAATTTGCACTTTTCATTTTGGAGATAAATGATTAAAGACCCAATCGAAATATTGTCACCAAATGAAAATAGGAGAAGAACCCGCATATAATCTAGCATTAAAATCTTCAAACACAAAAGGATTAGAACGCAACCTGAGAAATCAATTGTTCTTGGATAAGTGGAGAAGGCTTCTCCAGACCCACACCACCATTGTTGCTTCCACTTGCATCAACAGAGAGATCCGAGACCTGTGGTGTGTTTGCTGGAGTTGGGGCAAGTAGTCCCATTGGCGAGTTAGCAATAATGCCTTGGAGAAGACGAAGTGGACGGCTTTCCAATGTGATCTTTGAGAGCTCGGCTTCTTCTTCCACTTGTTGCAAGAGGGTCTTGACTTGACCCCTCAGCAAGGCCTCTCCGGACCCAGGTGTGTTCTTAGCTCTAATGCTTCTCTGTTTGACTATGGCCGATGATGGGGTCTCCAAGCTTCCCATTGCAAGCCCCACAATCGGAGAATCATTGGTTATGTCAATCAGGGCAGATCGGTCCTGCTGTTTCCCATTTCTTGGTCTTGATTTCGATTGAACCTTTTCAGAATCTTCATTCTTCCCTGAAAAAAAAAACCCCATGTATCAGTCAGTATAGAGAAACCAAATCTATAGTAAACCCACTAAATCCCAAGTATCAATAAACCCATTTTCTGATCAAAACTCTATCTTTGTTCATATTGAACGAAAACCATTAAACCAAGAAACTGATCCATTTTTTATATTAAAAAACTGATTGGTTATTCAAAAGAAAAGAAAGTGAGAGAACTCACTTGAAAGGGGAATGTTGTTGGTGTTGGTGTTTTGAGCAACCAAAGCCTGAGACCTTGTGACTCTTCTGGTTGACGATGGGGTCTCCATTGGATTTGAATCGAGAAAGTCGCTGAAAAACGAAATGGGTCGTCGGAAAACTGAACGGTGAAGCAAGAAGAGACTGGAGATTAGAGAAAGGAAACAGTGGGCGTCGAAAATCAGATCAAATTATTGGAAAGAATTAGAAAAGTCGATATCTTTAGGGCAGAGCTACGGAGGTTTATAAAGAGGGTTTGGACGGGGTTCTTAAACGGGAATGTGACCGTTGACGCGTGTGGTTCGTCGTATTTGACACGTTTGCTAAAACTAGCCGTTGGAGTTTAATTTGAATAGCGGTGGCCTCATCTTTTATTTTTATTTTTTTAACATTTTCGACCAAATTAAATGGGCCTTGAGAGGATTAGGTTAAGCCCATTAAGGATACCATTGGTAATTTGGTACATTGCAACATCTTGGAGGTTCATGATTTTTTTGGTGTAATTAATTTCCAAGTCTGCTCACCAATTTCCTTCATTATAATTTTTTTGTTATTTCTCGTTGATTGGGATGAGATAGGAAACATAAATTCAATCGAGATTTCTTACCAAAAGAAATAATAACGAAATTGAGTTTCTTTCCCCTCTTCTTGAGCTATTATACAAAATGATAAGATTAATATATATAATTTTTGTAAACATGAATTATGTCAGTTGGCCAAGACAAAGTACCCACTTTCTTGCACCCTAATTTGATTATCTTTCTCGTACTTTAGAGTAGTTTAGTATTTCACTTTCTCAAAAAATATATACAATTTCTCAATTTTTTTTTCTTATGAGATGATACAAGTATAACTTGAAAAGGTCAGTTTGTATATACTAATACATTATGATATATGTCAATGTTGTTTATATTTGTACCCAAGTATTTCTCAATGGACCATCCCAGCCCAAGAAATAGGGACGGGCTAGACTTTGAAGTTGTGGTGGGTTGGGCCTGGAGAGTGGAGGTAGGCTGGTAGTGGTCTGAGAAGGATTAGGAGTTTTTATATTTATTTGGTAAGAAGTAAAAAAAGAGAGGAAAATATTGTGTAAAGAAGGGAAAAGAGAAAGGGGAGGTGGGAAAAGAAATGAGAAAAGATGAGGTGGCCAGATGTGCACAGCTAAGCGCTTCTTCTTTATTTGATTGGAGGAATAAGCACAGCTCACATTTGTGTGAACTGCCAGATGTGTACATAAAACCATATAATTTAATTATTTCTTGTGATCCACTCAAGATTTCCTACTGAATCGTCCTCAGTTCAATAGAAAAGGGGTAATGCCAGACTTACCATATTTTTATACCACATTGTGTACCACTTCTGTAATAGAGGTGGAGCCCTCAATAAAATGGGGGCAATGTGTTATAAAAATCTGATAAATCTAGCATTTTCCATATATATATATATATATATATATAATTAAAAATAAGAAGATTTTGCTAATCCGTACATTGCAACTTGCTAGATTGAATTTGGGAGCCCTGTCGGGATTTAATTAAGTCACTGTTAGACAATCTCTGCATGATTAACTTAAGAAGAAAAGAAACCAGAAAGAAGAAAAAAAAAACCCAATATATATATATTTCAAGCTTTCCTACTTCATTACTGAAACTCCTTACAACTTTTAGTGGTATAGCACTTATCGTTGCACCTCCGAATAATTTTTCATTGTCGATTCATTAATTAATGTATGTATTGATCGAGAAATATGTCCATGTCATGTCATATATGTACTTATATTATGTCTACTAAATTAACATGGACCGATCGTCAATTATTCAATTTTGTGTGTCAATTTTTGTGTGCCAATGCAATTATGCAATGCAACTAAATGTGTTGATGTTTGCACTTACAATTACTGATATAATCTTGAGGCAACTTGCAAGTGCTGCTTTGTGCACTAGTTATTTCAGTGTTCTTGCAAACAACTTGCAATCAAACAAACAAATTCTAAAATAATAATAAATACAACGAATACTTAGCAACTCCACATACAAAAAAGCAAGCTTTTACAAGGCAATCCATTTCTCAATAAAGAGATGACTAGTGTGTGAACTTTATTCTGGTGGAAAACAGCCCATATATATATATATATATGGAATTTGTTGAAATGAAATTATTAATTAAGGGCATTTTCGGGTTTGATTGCGGGTGGTGAGATTAGCATAGCAAGGACAAGCCTCGTAGTTGCCAGCAGTGCCTGGAGGAACGCAGCTGCACTTGTCACAGCAACTTCCACAAGCCCTTTTGCATAGACGAGGCCTTGATGATAATTTGCACCTTCCTTCACATGCCACTCCGCAATCTGCAGTGCACAATTATTTTCATAATTTGCATAATTACATATCTTAATTGCATATAAATTAATTACATATATATATACACATACATACCTAGGGTGGCCGGGGGTAGGGGGCTCGGTGCTCCATTGTTGTTCATCTGAAAATAGTTTAAAGAACAAAATTATAAACTTCTTTTAATTTGCTTAAGTAATTTATTAAAGAAAGAAAGAATAAAAACTTGGAAGAAGGCATATACATATATATATTGACAAAAAAGAAAAAGGAGACATGGATATTACCGTGTGGGACTGATGAGCTGCTTCAGTGAGATATTGGAGAACCAGAAAAGAGAAAACAAGGGAAGCCATTAACGTTAATCTTGATGACAAGGCCATATTAATTATATTTATATTAAATATCTATAGCTGCTAGAGAAGAAGAAAAAAGAGGTAGGCTTTTGGTTTTGGGATGTTGTGAAATGAGTGTGAGATTGGAGTGTGTATTTATAGAGAGATTGATCAGAAAAGAGGGGGCGGGTTGATGCATGGAGTGGCAGCAGGGCGCATGCAAGTGCCTGTCTTCCTGCCACTAGGACCATTGTATTTAATTTTTTGTTTTTTCAATACAAGCGATAGTCTCAACTACATGAAAAGAAAATTTCTTACATACACTATCAAAGTGCCATGAAATTCAAATTTGACAACTAATCTGCAAATGAAAATCCTTTTCCACTTCAACTATGTCTATTGGCATATATATATAAAAATTAGGGAAATCTTAAGTTCTTACATTTTTATATCACATTTATACCATCTCTCTAATAGAGGTTATTGTATTAGTTCGGTGAGTCAATTCAGATAGTGGGCTCACCTCTATTGTAGATGTGATATAAATGTGGTATTTGAAAAATATAGTAAGTTCTAACATTATCCTAAAAATTATATTTTCAGTCCAAGGGGTCTCAGCCAAAGTCAAACTGCCAGACTGCCCCCAACTCATCGATTGCCGATAGAGGATAGAGCTTAGAGGGAGTGGTTAATATTATTGGAACATCGACAACTCATAACTTGTCAAGTTGACTAGAAAGAAAGAAACTGAGAAGAAATGTTGTATTCTATTCTATGCATAAATGCATCGACAGACGAGTGATGACTAGGTGGCTGGCCCCTTATTGCTAGCTGTTCTGCATTCAACTTTCTTTCCCAATCCCCGGTGCCAATCCCCTTATTGCTAGCTGTCCTGGCTGGCCAATTGGAGTTATAATGTGGACCTGGGACTGTGCTTATTTGATATTGCGCCTCCTTGGGCTGGTTCGATCCTACTGGATGATATTGTAGGGTTGCCAAACCTCGTTTAGTTTGTTTGTAGTTGTTCTCTGTTTCTGGGGCTTTGCCCTTTTCCACCTTAAAAAAAGAAGCAAATGAAACAATACAACTGCAGTATACGCTATAGTAATACTTTGTATATATAAGCTAGCTCTTCGCACAGCCCTCGATGAAGTCATTGCTGCTTACATAATTTAAACCGGATTTTAAACTCATTAGTTTGTAATTCAAGTGATTAAGAATATTTACGTTTTTAGTTAGCTCAAATTCATGTTCGATCTCTCATCACCAATAGCACTTGATGTGACATCACTTTGTATCATCAAAAGCAAGCAAAAAAACAAACCTGTTTACCTTATCACGATTGATATAGGGAGCTGATTTTTCCAATTTTTTTGTTCATTTACACTCCATTTGTTGAAAATTATATGTTCTCATTCCTATTTTGTCTACTTACACTTTTTTTGTTGTTATAATAAAAAAATTTTAAAAAATAAAATGGAGTGTAAGTGGACAAAAGATGAGTGGGGAAATCAACACCCTTGATATATATGTCATCACATCATGAATGAAATTTGATGTGTGCGCTGTTTGAATTTGCTGTGTGAAAATACTACTACATACATGGGCCAGCCCACTATACTGATATTTTCTTTTCTGTCATAGCTCATACTTAGTGGGCCTATTGTAAAAGCCCTGGTATGTGGTGGCTAAATGTGCCACCTGATGTGGAAAAGACACATGTTTGTACCATATCTCGACCCGCCACTCATGTCATGACACGTGGAGAGGCCCATGGTCCACGCCGACTTGCCCGGCCATAAGGATCGGCAGGTCCCCTCGACGCGTCTGACAGATCCGTCGGCAAAGATGACCTCGTTATCACTCGGTCCGACCCGGCCGCGCATTCGGTGGTCACCTTCCGCCTGCACGCTGATCGGTGACTAGCCGATCTACAGACGTCTCTCGTGTTCGGTATCGCATGCCGATTCTACCTCATCACAGATATCTCCCATATCTTTCTCGGGGTCTCCGCCGGATATTTTACTCCAACACGTGTCGACTTGGAAGGCACTCTCCCGAGTCCCACATCGAAACCGAGTACTGGAGGATCCCCGCCCGCTCTATAAAAGGAGCCCTTTGCCCCAACTACAGGGGCGACTCACTTGACTTTAGATCCCTACATTATCGGGAATATTGGCCCTTCCTCTATACTAACTTTGGCATCGGAGCACCTTCGCGGTACCACACCGGCATCAAGGTCCGATCACCCTTCTCCCTCTTTTCTCGTGCAAGAAGCCACGCGCCACCTGTCGAGAGGAGAAGACCTTCCTCCCGAAGGTCCATCCGGTCCCCACGACCATCCGTATCACCAGTAAGTTTCCTTAAAACTATTATCTGTTTAGTTTCTGCGCCAACAACACGAGAAAGGGCGTGGCCAATTTTTTTGTGTTTGCTTATTTTTTGATATAAGAGATATTCCACGTTAATCTAATCTAAATTACGGGAAGTGCGATTCGAATTCAGGTGCAGAGTAGAAAGTACATTCGCTCTAACCAACTTGACTACGTCCAAATCTGCTATATATATATAATGGTCATAACGGCAATATAATTTTGTGTTTGCTTATTAGAGCAAGTAATACTAAATTTCTACCTCAAATTCATGTGTAACTTAGAAACCCATATGAATTTGAAACATCCAAACTCCCCAGTTGTACCTGCTTGAGAGAGGATTTCGGAAGAGAAAGGTCGCAAGAAGAAGAAGAAGAGAAGATTGATGTCCAACCATTAACAAAAGAAAGGAAAAAAATCTTCATTCATAATCAACAGTAGTAGTCTGAACTGAAATAAGTCAAACATCAAAGAAGGCATGCAACATAGTCAAGATATTAAGGCTAACCAAGTGGACGTGGACAAAACATGAGTGGGGAAATCAGCACCCTTGATATATATGTCATCACGGTATGGGTGGCAATTTTGGACACGACCCAATACACGACTCGAAACCAGCACGAGAAATTAGCGGGTTCAACCCAAGGAGTTTCAAACCCCTACCACTTCCATCCTTCTGCACCTTATCCACCATGCTGCTGATTTCTTTGTGATTATATGCTACAAAATTTGATATTTATAATGTCTTTACAAGTTGTTTTTCAAAGAACTAGAATTTCACATGTATATTATTTGATATTTATATTCAAAAAATTACATGCATAACTATTTTAGTAATTTACATGTGTTTTTTGCGCGTCATAACTAATTTTTATATTATTGTCATTATGGAAAAATTCTTTGCTTTTTCCAATCAACAAAAATATGCTAATGTCTTTTTTTCTTAAGCTCTCATATCATCATCATCAATCTCATTTTCTCTCTTTGATTTCTTCCACTAAATAAACAATTGATGGAGTTGTTCAAAAATGCAATAATTATTTTCTTTGTTTCTTCTTCATTTTCTTCATTTTTTAAATTTCTCTTTCTCAATCTTTATACATAGAGAGAGGCAAAATGCAATAACTATTTTATATATATATAAAAATGTACTTACTTGATTAAATTATCAAAATTTAGAATTTTTTATTTGCTATTACTTAGCGGGTCAACCTGACATGACCCGAAACTCGCACGGGAAATTAACGGGTCAACTCAAAATCCGCACGATTATTAAACGGGTCGGGTTTGGGTTGAGCATTCTTTACACGTATATAATTCCGACACTACCCAACCCATTGCCAGCCGATCACGTCACGTGTGCGTTGTTTGAATTTGCTGTGTGAAAATACTACAACATATATGGGCCAGCCCACTATACTAATATTTTCTTATCTGTCATAGCTCATAGTTAGTGGGCCTATTGTAGAAGCCCTGGTATGTGGTGGCTAGATGTGCCACCTGATGGAGAAAAGACAAAGAAAAGGGTGTGGCAAATTTTTTTGTGTTTGCTTATTTTTTGATATAAGAGATATTCCACGTTAATCTAATCTAAATTATGGAGATTGCGATTCGAATTCAGATGCAGAGTGGGAAGCACATTCGCTCTACCCAACTTAACTACGCCTATATATATATATATATATAATGGTCCTGGTGGCAATATAACTTTGTGTTTGCTTATTAGAGCAAGTAATACTAAATTTCTACCTCAAATTCTACCTCAAATTCATGTGTAACCTAGTTGTTGATGCTCAAAATGGTTCAACCAAGATTGAGTCCAACTTAGTGATGTGGTGTGGTGGATGAAGGTGAGGACCTTCAAGATGTGTATGAAGATTTGGGCAAGCGATAAATATACGTAAGACGAAGATATACGTGGTTCACCCATAATGAATGGGCTACGCCCACTGAGAAGTGTATTCTCATTAATAATGTGTATTTTACATTTGCATGCTTACACCAAAGATAAAGAAAGTAGGCTGCCCATGACTAAATACAAAGCCCACCGTAGGGGGATCCCTTTCTAAGTGGAGAGTGGTCTCCTTTATAGGTGAGGGAGTCTCCATCTCTTGTAGTTTTCCGATGTGGGACTCTTGGTTGCTCGGTTAGTCACGGTATCAACACTAGTCTGTACCAACCCTATTTGAGAGTTTGAAGAAACCATTCGCTACCTAAAAGAGGTTGTTACTCTAACAAGCCCTTCAAACTTTATTGCTCACTCTTTAGACTATCTAATTTCATTGCTCACTCTTTAGACTTTTTCGCTACCTGATATGTATTATATTATTATCACAATCTAATTTTATTCTTTGATTGCGTTGCTTGGTTGATTATTTGCTTTGAACCCATTTCTCCAATCGGAAGCATTGCAGCAGATGACATAACAAAAAACTCTCTCAAGTTTTCTATCAAGCAATGACACTTGGTGACTGGTGGCTGGTGAGAAGTGAGACAAAAACAAACTCATATCATCACCACCACCACCATATTCAATAGTATAGTATGAAACACAAGTTATAACAAAGAGGTGGGTAGGCACGTGCATGGCTAGCTCATACATACATGACATGAGACCAGTTTGGTGAAGATCACGTGACGCGACTTTAGCCCATTACATGCATCATCTTACTTTGACGGCCTTTTTAAATCTTCTTTTCATATATTTTATTATTATATTTAGTTTAGTTTATCTTGTGGCACCCAAATCTTCCCACCGGATTTTGCATTCTCTTTACTACTCCATTATTCACTTTTGTTAGCTGAATGCTCAACTAATTTAGTACCAGAATATTAAGTCCGTAGTTTCATCCAGAAACAAATACAAAATAAACAAAAGAGGTACATTTTGATTAAGTGCCAAGGGCCTGGTATAATAATCGTCTTTGGCCACCCATTTAACACAAAAATAAAAACAACCCTTCAACTATCATTTTTTAATAGAAACGATAGTCTAAATTACAGGAAATGAGAGTTTCTTACACACACACAACCAAGATGTCATAAGAGTTTGAACATGAACAAGATATCGTAAGGGTTCCAACCAAGATGCCGTTGGTGAACCCTTAAACCCCGTCCTTAAACAAAGAGTATTGAGAACAAAACTGTGTACATTCACCATCAAACACAAGTTTGTTGTTGTGTGTAATTATGTCCTAAATTCACTAAAAAAATTGGCAATTCTCCTTATATCTTGAATTGTTTATCGTAATTAAAGTAGGAGAAAGAAAGAAGAAATTTGAGATTAATAAAATAAAAAATCATTTAGAACTATTTTGAGGTTCATGTTCTCTTTTCCTTTAATCATCTTCCTCTTCCTTCTCTTTCTATTTTTTATTTTAAGAAATGGCAAACAAAAAGGAAGCACAATCACCTTAAAATAAGTTATTTTCGAGTGTATTTCTCTTCAGATCGTTTCAACTTTTCGGTTGGCTCATGTCACTGTGGATGTTTTACCCATAGTTGCCATTGAAATGGTTTCCTTTATAGTATGTATCTTTAATATTCTTTATTCTTAGTGATCTAATAAAATTATGTCCCCTTTTTTATAATTTTTTTAAAAAAACATAAGTTATTAGGGTATAATGATGATTTGCCCCCTGAAACCTCACTTTCAATTAACCCCCTATCCTTTTTTTTTATATAGAAAATTAAGGATATGAACTATTTTTTTTCACCAATTTCCCCCCTTCGTTTAAATTCTCAACATTTCATCCAATTTTCCGTTAAATATGAGACAAAATGGTCATTTTGTACGGAAAATTGGATGGAATGTTAAGGATTTAGACGGTAGGGGGCAAATTGGAGAAAAGAAGAATGTCATATCCTTAATTTTCTATAAATAAAAAAAGGATAGAGGGTTAATTGAAAGTGAGGTATAAGTTCAAGGGGCAAATCATCAGTATACCCTAAATTATTATCTCATCCAATCCAATAGTTGTTGTAATATTCTCTTTTGGGTACACAGTCATCATAGCATTTAATATTCACCCCCAAGAAAGATTGTGACATTCAATTTCTGTCAAAGGCCTTGTATGGTTTTTACAAGTGTCGCGATGCATGATTCATAAAACAAGTCCAAATCTCCATACATGGACGCATCAAATTAAGTTTGTAATTAAAGCGCCTTCTTTATACATAATAAAATGAAGAGTAGTGATCTCTTGACCTGGTATTGGGATTCGTGATCGCTCACGTTGGATTTAAATCCAACTATAAGTTCTTAAAATGAGTGCAAAAGTAGGTGGGGCTTTGGATTTAAATCCAGGTGGGTGACGGATTAACCAGTCATTAGGTGAGAACACTACTCATAAAATGAATTAATTTCTACACAATTCTTCTGAAATTATGTACAATCTGTGTGCTTGAAACCTCCTAAATAAAACAGGGAGATTCTAGAATCCAACAGGGTTTGGTAGCTGTGAGGCTTTATGAGACTGTAAGAACTCACTCACGAGCTATGAGGTAGTTGGAGCGGTCCCCGTAATTTTAACACTTAAAAACTCAATATATAAATCACACCCTAACCAACAATTTCATACATCAAATCCTTTTTCTCTCCAACACCAAAACCACACAAACAAACAGACCTAACACACTGAACAACAAGCATGGCTCCTACTACTACTCTCACCTCCATAGCAGGGGAGAAAACCCTGCAACAAAAATTTGTCCGGGACGAAGATGAGCGCCCCAAGGTTGCCTACAACCACTTCAGCAATGAAATCCCGATCATTTCGCTTGCCGGGATCGACGAGGTGGAAGGCCGCCGGGCGGAGATTTGCAAGAAGATTGTGGAGGCTTGTGAGGATTGGGGTGTTTTCCAGATTGTTGATCATGGAGTTGATGCCAAGCTCATCTCGGAAATGACCGGTCTCGCCAGAGAGTTCTTCGCTTTGCCGTCCGAGGAGAAGCTTCGTTTCGACATGTCCGGCGGCAAAAAGGGCGGCTTCATCGTCTCCAGCCATTTACAGGTAACCTAAAATCAAATTTGTAACTCAGAATCTCTTGCTCTGATACCATGATAGAATTGATTGCTTCTAGTTTTACTGTTTCATAAGCATTTTTAAAAGCTGAAACGGTTAAGCTGTTAGAATATGGACGGTCTATTGTGTTACATTCTAACACATTTGGACTATAATTTTAGGGAGAAGCTGTGCAAGATTGGCGCGAAATTGTAACATACTTCTCATACCCAATCCGGCACCGGGACTATTCGAGGTGGCCGGACAAGCCGGAGGGATGGAGAGACGTGACACAGAAGTACAGCGACGAGCTGATGGGGCTGGCATGCAAGCTGCTGGGGGTTTTATCAGAAGCCATGGGATTGGACACAGAGGCATTGACAAAGGCATGTGTGGACATGGACCAGAAAGTTGTGGTCAATTTCTACCCAAAATGCCCCCAGCCCGACCTCACCCTTGGCCTCAAACGCCACACTGACCCAGGCACAATTACCCTTTTGCTCCAAGACCAGGTTGGCGGCCTCCAGGCTACCAGGGATGGTGGGAAGACGTGGATCACCGTGCAACCAGTGGAAGGAGCCTTCGTGGTCAATCTTGGAGATCATGGTCATGTGAGTATTTATGATTTACATTGTTACTTAAGAAAATGTGTATCTTTTATGTCCACACGTATAAATAGTTAGAAATCACTCACATGAGTGTGTATATGAGTAACATTCTTTTATTAGTATTCATTTAATTTATGGCATTTATGGAAAATAAAATCATAAGTTTGAGTCAATTTAATTGATTGGTTTTGTACACAATTGTAATGTGAGCAGTTTCTGAGCAATGGGAGGTTCAAGAATGCTGATCACCAAGCAGTTGTGAACTCAAACAGCAGCAGGCTGTCCATAGCTACATTCCAGAACCCAGCTCAAGAAGCTATAGTGTACCCACTGAGCATCAGAGAGGGAGAGAAGCCCATTCTAGAGGAGCCAATCACCTACACAGAGATGTACAAGAAGAAGATGAGCAAGGACCTTGAGCTTGCCAGGCTCAAAAAGCTGGCCAAGGAGCAACAATTGGACTTGGAGAAAGCCAAATTGGAGGCCAAGCCAGTGGATGATATTTTCGCTTAGCCGCCTCAGTTTCTCTCAAAGCTTGCTCTTGTTATGCTACTGGATACTTGTACCTTTGCCTTCTAGTTCTTCTATGTGCTTATATATGCAATTTGCTTAATTAGTTTGTTTGGGGGCATTGGAAAAGTTTGGTCAATTTGTGAGGCAGTGAGGCCTATGCCCCCTCCTATGTTTGTCTGCTATGTTTAATGTTAAATTAATAGATTAAAATAATTTCCACTAAGCATATGTGGGTTCAATCAGTTAGGGTAGTGAGCCCGCTCCCTTACACCCAAGTTCGAATTCTCCTCCTCATATATTAAAGTCATTTAAATTATAACCACTACAAGAAATACACACAACAGTCACCTTTTTTTTTCGTGACTTTTGGTAGTATTAGTCACGAATATTCATGACTAAAGCCAATAGTAACGGTGCAATTACAATTTTTGATCGCGTGACTTTTGTGGGCGTGACTTTTGTGGTCGTGACTATTGGGTTTTGTCACGATTAAAACACCATTTCGTGACAAATTGTGTTGACCATCCTATAGCTCCAAAGTGGGCCCCACATCATGTCTAATCAAGCTACATTTATATTTTATTATTTTATTTTATTTGACTGCACTGACGTCCAACATCGTTCCATTATCCTTTTTAAAAAAAAAATTGAAATCCATTCCATTATTATTTGTGTATTATATTTTTCACAATTATAATAATTTTCAATTCCTTTTTATTTTTATTTTTAGCTGAAATCAGATCCCTTACCGAAAACCAGATTACAACACTCAAACCAAAATACCCTTCACTCAATTCTTAGCTGAAATCACAATCATAGCTGAAAAAATCTGAGTGAAGACCCATATTATATATATATCATCCTTCCATAAGAGTTGAAACTTTAACCAAATAATTCAAACCAAGAAACTTAATAACAAGAAACCAAAAGAAAAAATTCCAGACACAGTCCAGCTACATATAGAGGAAACAAATGTTCTTCAAACACTAAACCAAAGACAAAGACAATAGGATCTAGGTCAACATCGTTTGAACACATGAAGGTTCAGACAGACGGCGTTGACGTCGTCGTTGGTTGGGCTTCAACGTGGCTGTCAAAGGGACAATCGGATTTGTGTGAACATCATTGATGTCGGCGTTGGTTGGGCTTCACATACAAAAAATCCTGATCTGAAAAGGATTTCAAAAGAAGGTTGAGAGATGGAAGCTTTCCAATTGAGTCTCATAAATCAAACCCACACTGAAATAAAACCCAAAACCATTCATGAAATTAAACCCACATGAAAACTTCAAAAAACAAAACCTTTACCTTTCTAAGGGGAGATGCGGTTCAGATCTGAATGTTTGAGTTAGGAATATAAGATTACAGAGAAACAGAGAAAGGCAAGATGAACTAACAATATACCAAGGATTGCTGAAATTACAAACATAGCAAAGAAAAAGAAACCAAGTCAATACCTATATCAGATTTTTTTTTTTTGTCAAAACTCATATCATATTCAGATGTCATCAACCCATATATCAGATTTGGAGGTTCGGACTGAAGAAATTGATGTCGGCGTCTGTTGGGCTTCACCTTCACCGTGGTTGTCAGTGTCACAGAGATAAAACCCTGTTCTGAAAAGAAGAGTCACACAAAAAATTTCAAAATGAGAAGCTACACAATCATCTCAGAAATCATACCCACCCACACAAAATCATTCCAGAAATTAAACCCACATGAAAACTTGATAAAACAAAAAACAATAATTTTACCTTTTCTTTTAAAGGCCGGATGCCACCTCTGAAAGTGGGTTTGGCAGGGAGCCGATGAGAGAGCAAGGAGAGGGTGAGAGGGAGCCGCAGCCATAGGAGGATTTGGGTACTTACTACTTAGGAAAAGATGAGATGACAGAGGAAGGAATAGAACTGAGACAAGTGAAGAAGTTTAGATCTGTTTTTGGTTTCTTACTTTGATTAGAAGACTTAAGAGAACTAAAAGTCACCATACCTTGGGCTACAAAGTTGACACGTTGAGTCCAGCGTTTCAAGAACAGCTAAAAAATAAATTTCTTCATTTTGAACAATAACCAAAAATGATGAATGAGTACATTGAAAAAAGAGCTCCTTATAATATCCCTTTTTAGTGGGATGAAAGTCTGGAAGAAAAAGTAAATATAATATTTTATTAGTTAGTCACAAATTCTTTAAAGTGTGACATAGTTAGTCACAAATAATAGTGACTAGTAACCAAAGTGATTGACTAACCCTTCACATGTCACCAAAACTATTTTGTTAGTAAAAAAGTGTGACTATTGCTTTCTTTTTTAGTAGTGAACTCGTATAAAAAAAATTACTAATTTAAGATTTGTCAAATATCAAATTAGATTTAGACCTATGAACCACCCATACACTAAAGCACCAAACTTTTTGGCCCTATTTGCATAGCAGGACAACTGAGATGCATATGTGGTTAGGTTAGAGCAACCACAGTGGTCACATATGTAAAATGGGGTGTATATCAAATTTACACTCCCTCTCGCTGGAATTAGCTCCAATGGTCGTATGTAAATGGTTGTATATTTGCATTCTCAGGCTGAGATGTAAAAAAAGATGGAAGTTTACATCTTTTTTTACATCCCAAAAGCGAGTCCCACGACTGATAAATGAACAAAGAAGAGATAGAAGAGCAACAAAGTTTCTGGAATTACACGCTCCACACTCGCAAATACAACTTCAGTCGCCCAACATAACTAGTGCGGGCCCCACTTGTGGCTTAGTGCACTTGATTTGATGGCATTTGAATTGGCGCTCCAACAAATAAAAACATCCTACAGCTCTAATATTTTACAAACCCCAAAATCATCTAATTGTCTGAAATTGATGCGAAAAAATACCTTAATTTTTTAAAGTTATTTTTTCTAATTTTCTATATATAGGTACAATCTTTGTTCATGAAAATCCTAATTCTTCATAACTTATCCGAATTTAAATTTTTTTAGGTCTATTTGTTTAGAAAATTAAAATAAATCTAACACACACAAAATCAAATTAACACAAGAAAATTCAATATACATCTTTATATTTACATCTTCCCCATTGGAGCAAAAATTACAATTACATCCCCCGGAGGTGTAAAGGTGATGTAAAAGTGGCTTTACACCCCCGAATTTACACCTCCCCCACTGTGGATGCTCTTACCACTTACCACTTACCACTCACATTCAAAAATTCTCTTTTGACCTTTTCCTAAATAATTTTACTTTCTTTGACTAAAACCTAATAAATACCAAAATTATTTGGGACGCTTCATTGATAGGCCGAAAAGTCACCTCATGGAAAATGGGTTTCACAAATTTACTTACCAAAAGAATAAAAATCCCAAATTAAAATGGTTCTCCAAAATTTGTTCACTTCCATAATTATGCTGTTACCACACAACCAAAATAAGCCCAAATACAAGCCAACAAGCCCCATAATTAACTAATGCGGAGAATATTCTTAGAAAAAAAAAAACCTTCGAATTAACTAATGCAGAGAAGATTCTTGGAAGAAAAAAAAAATCTAATGCAGAGAAGATGTAGTATGGTGATAATTAAATGAAGGCCAAATACATATTTGGTCCCCCGTCAATTTTTTTTTATACACGCGACATTAAGAGATGGGAGAATCGAACTTAGAACCTGAGGTGCAAAGGTAAATGCTCTTAATCACTTGAGTTACAAACCCCTTCTACCACATCAAACTTTTGTTCAATTTTTTACAGGGTTAGGATTGGGACCAAAATTGCCAAAGTAAGTAAGCTAAAAAACTAAAATTCCAAAAATTAAAACTATTGGACAAAAGTGAAAAATTGATCAAACTACAAAGGCCGAAAAGTGCAATTCGACCTTAAATTAAATATCGTCTTGGGCTGGACTCGGATTAAAATGTTACTAACAAGTCCAGCAAAATAGTCATGATTGTTGGAGTCCAATTTTCTTGTTTCCCTTTTCCCTATGCCCACCCTGTTTATCCCTAAACCCTAATGTTAACTCTGTTAAGTCTATCAATTTTTAAAATTTTATAAAATAATTCATCTTCATCTTCCCTTTTATAAAAATAAAAATCATTCATCTTCTTCGCAACCAGCACACCTCAGTGGCAGCCCCCTCTGCTCGTCATTGCCCCAAGCCTCCCCTTCTCTCTCTTTGAATTTCTGCCCCATATCAAGATAGTCTGAACTCAGCCCGACCTCTTCCCCCACTTCGAATGCATCATCAACCACTGCCAACTCTCTCTCGTTTTCTCTATGTTTGCATTTTTTTCTTTTGGATTATTTAATGTTTTTAAAAATCGGTTCTTTGATCAGTCGATCATCAACGAGACAAAGCCTAAAAACAATCTCTATGGAGAAAACAAAATTTAATCGATGACATTTTGTAACTTGCTCTTTCTTTTCAATTGAAATCGTCTTCTATTAAAAGTTAACAATGTTATGTTTGATGTTAAGAGATGACAAGTGTCAGAAGAGTAAGGGGGAAACATGGTTATGTTGATGTTAAGAGATGACAAGTGTCAGAAGAATCAGGGCCGGCCTTGAAGAGGGGCAATAAGTGCGACCACCCTGGGCCCATTTTTAAGGGGGGCCCAAATTTTTTTTATGTGTTATATTATTTAATTATGAACATATATATTTATTTAAAAAATAAAGAGATGGCGTTATCGTTCTGGAAGACTGGATGAACTCAGCATCGTCGCTTCCGCTCCTCGAGAAAACTTTTCCACTCCTCCATGTTATAACATTAGATTTATTTGCTATAAATTTTTCTTCTTCTTCCTCTTCTTCTTCTCATCTCTTCTCATCTAAGCTTCTCCTACTAGTTTCAGAGTTGTGAATCCCTAAATTAATTTAATTTTTCTGTTGGTAGATTGGGGAGATTCCAAAATCAAAAGTGTGGGCTTTTGTTCAGGTGCAAGCCTCCACACCTTGTGCTTCTCTCACATTCCACACTGGGTCAAGAACCAGGAAGAGCTCTGTGTCTCTCAACGATGCCGCCCCTCGTTCTTCGTTGCTTCACTGCTCCTTCGTCCCTTCCTCCTCTTTCTCTCTTTCCCTTCCTCGTTTTCAGATAACAAAGTTTGATTCTTGAATTACTTGATTTCTCTTTTTGCCCAAGATTGTGAATTGATGCAAATTTTATTGAATTTGCCTCATAAATTCAAATGGTTGGATTTTGAGTGTCCTAACTTGTGATGGGTCTTCTTAGTTTATGAATTTGGTTGCTCATTCATGAAACCATAGAGCTTTGCATTGCATAGGAAAGGCCTTTCTTCAGGCCTTGATCTAAAATTGATTTTTTTTTATATATAACTTGAAGGTTTATCTTTGGGGTTGGATTTGAGCTCTAGCACTGGGGTTGGAAGAAGAAGAGGCTCTGGCTTAGTGGTGAGGGCTGGGAAAGTTGCTTTGCGGCTTAGTGGTTGAAAAATGAGTGTGAGGCCGTCACTGAGTTAAAAAAAAATTATATATATAAGGGCCTAATTTTTACTCTTGCCCTGGGCCTTGAAAAATTCAGGACCGGCCCTGAAAAGAATAAGGGAGAAACATGATGGTCTGAATTATCAGTTGGAGTTGGACATGAGTCGTGACCCAATCACAACCCATATGATCCATATAAAGATTATAGCGGAAAACCACACACACACACAGAAACGAAAAAAACAAAAACGAAAAGACAAACATAAAAAAGGGTGTTCCCCATTAAGCTTTCTTTATAGCAGGAAAATCTAGTTACCAAAGGTCTTTAAAAAGTCACGAGCTAAAACTTTTGATTTTTTTGGGTCCATAGAGAACCAAGAGAACCAAAAGTATTGTATCTAAAAAGTTTAAATCACATGCTAAATTTGTGAAGCGCAAACACAATCACACATTACAAACTCATCTCTTGAGGTCGGTCGGTGTTGGACCTTGTCAAATTGCAACTTTAATTTCTCTGTTTATAATTGTTTACGAAGCTTTTTCAGATATTTTATCACAAAGACAAAAAAAAAATAAAAAAAATCATAATTGAATTTCAAAACTCATAATGACATCTCTAAATTCAATATTAAAGAATTTAAACTTGCTATAATAATATTGAAGATGCATTTGGGGCTTAATTAATTTTGTCTCCTAATTAGTTTTCAGTGGTGTGTGTGAACAAAGTAGGTATAGATGTAATGAGGATTTTTGTTATAGGATTTGGTGATGGAAACGGCGTATTAAAAAAGTGAGAGATTCTCCAATCTCTTTCCCAAGCCAAACTCAAAAGCTATGTGAAAGCCAACGACACATCTACATATATTATATCCAACATGTTTATATTGTATATATGTCGATCGTTTCAAATTTTGAAAAATTCCTAATTTTACTTTAATAAGATACAGAATTCGCATTCCATTGTAGGAGAAAATATTTGATTCTGTCGTACGTGAACCATTCAACCGCTCTCATACGAAAGTGAGAGTAATTGCATTTCAATACCCCCAAGTTCATGTAAGTATAACCTCCGATGCGAGAGAAGTTTATGATTCATTACAAGAAGGGTCAAACAATCGACGTTAGGGGTGGGTATAATTTTGGGTCAATTTGACTGAACCGTTCAACCCTATTACTAGAGGATTGGGTTGGCAATGGGTTTTAAGTTCAAAAAATCATAAATTGTTATGTACGAGTTGAGTTACAGGTTGTAATCAAAACTTCAAAGTGGGCGTTAATTTTGAATTAACACGATCGAACTGCCCAACCTAATCATAAAAGAATTGGGTTGAATTGACCTAATAATGAGTGAATATTGAATCCAAAAAATAATAAATCGATATATATGGAATTGGGTTACGAATTAGAACCAAAATCAACTTAACTCAACTCATGTCGACCCGCTCATTCACGTGATCGGACAACCTGACTCAAATTTTTCTTGAATTGTTGTGGATAGCCATAATGGTGGGCATGGATGAATAAGAAGATGCCACGTGCACCACCGGCACATCACTGCATTGATCTGTATGCGTGCACATCAACATGTACAAACACTAGCAAACCTCCAAATAAAAGGTGATTGGTTGTTTTGCTTTGCCTTTTGCGAGTGTGAAAGCAAACCAAATTGCTGTGTTATGTTCATACTGCTAAAAGTGCTTACTTCTTCAGTGAAAAATTGTTGTGCATCATCACTCTGCAAAAGTTGATTAAGTGTGTTTGTGTGAACTCTGATAAACCCAAGATGGGAATTATTGGTCTGACTAGGGCCAAGGTCAATGCACATATGCTGCTGGTCAAAATTAAAAATATTAATAAAATAAAAATAAAGAAAATTTCCATAGAGTGGATGAAGCTGGCGTGTGCTGGCGGCTTCTTTCTGGTTAATTAATTAATTACTTAAGTTATTAGTTTTTTTCTTTGTTGGTGTTTTTGACTAAAATGTTTTTTGGAAATTCGAAATTATATCAGATTCAAGAAAATGAAGTGAAAGCCAACGATGAAGGTGCATTTTTATTGGGAGTGTGTTATCTGAGCTGGACTCAGATCTTCTTCGGATTAGTCCATCTGGATTTTTTTTGGATCAATTGTTCTAGGCGGCTCACACAAATCGTGTGGCTACAAATCAATATTTTTTTGTTAGGCCGACGATGTTTGAGTCCCTATGATTTCGTTGTAAATATTCTATTTTATTTTATTTTTAGATTTATTTACTGTTTCATCACCTAAAATGGACTCTCAATCTCACTTTACTCCCCTAAATTAAAATTCTCTCTTAACCCCTTGAAACTCTAAAAATTGCTAAAATTTTCTCAATTTACCACTTCTGTCCATTTCCGTACACAAAACCGTTAAGTGTGCTGATGTGGCATGGGCATTCTAGTAATTTTAGCACCTTACCTTCTTTCTTATGTCTCTCTCTCTGCCTCTCTCTTATCTTTGCCTCTTTTTCCTCTCTACCTCTCTCTTCTCTCCCCTCCCCCCGCCAGACCCAACCCCTACCCCATACCTAAACCGCCATGGAATTACTCAACATACCCAAACCACCACCACACAAAATTTAAAAAAATTATCCACAACAGCCACTCCCCATCTTCTCTCTTGGCAGAGAGAGAGAGAGAGAGATAAGAAAGAAGAGGGGGTGGGGTGGGTACGATAAAGGTGCCCTAGGGGCTGGGTCTGGGGAAGGGATGAGAGAGAAAAGAGAGGCAGAGAGAGTGAGAGTGAGAGTGAGAGAGAACGACAGAAAGAAGAGAGAAGATGAGGAGGGGGTGGGGTTCAATGGGGTTTGGGTTGGGGAGGGAGAGAAGAGAGAGGCATAGGGATTGAGGAGAGAGAGAGAGGGAGAGAGGAGATAAGATAGATAGCTACAATTACTAAAATACACATTCCACATCAGCACTTAACAGTTTTGTGGACAGAAGTGGTAATGTGAGAAAATTTCAACAATTTTTAGAGATTTAAGGGGTTGTGAAAAAAATTCAGTTTAAGGGGGTAAAGTGAGACTGAACGTCTGTTTCGGAGGTGAAATAGTAAATAAGCCTTATTTTTATTTGTGTCATGTCTCAATGTTTTCTTACCAGTTTCCAGGGGTATAAATATAATGCTTAATTGTGGCATATTCTAATTATACTAGAACACCCTACTTTCTTCGACAGCCTATATATTGCAATTCTTTATTGTTCTATGCCACACTAATGTAAAATCCTAAGAATTCCTATTGTCTGTTAAAAAAAAAAAAAGTAGAAAAAGATGCCTCAGGTATCAAGGTTAATTAAATTCCATGTTTAAGATGGAAGACTTTTCTTGAATAACCTTATTAGGATTCGAACTCAGAATTTTACTCGGGAGAGCAATTGTTCTAAACCACTACACTAGTAGGTCTTTTTTTTCTTTTTGGAGAATTTTCTTTTTGATAAACTATATTTTGGATTCAATTATCAAGGTTAACTCTCTCTTTCGGAACTTTCTTTTTGGTTAGTGGCGGCAAGAGCACTAGACCATCCAGCCATTCAATTCAATTGACTATGTCATATATGTCATACACCAGATATAATATAAAAAGCCAGGATAATCCTCCAACCAAAACAATACCATTTATTTACAATTTTGTCCCCCAACTTATCTCAATTATGAATTTTTATTTTTGTTGGTGACCAATGACCATGATCAAAATTGGTCATTAAAATCAGTTTTAAATTTGACTGGTATGTATGCAACTTTCTACTTTTTTCAAGTAAAATATGAAAGCACATTTTGAAATTGCTGGCTTAACCACTTTTTCAGCCTTTACGCTATGGACAATTTATGGATTTGGGGCTCTTTTTCTTTTGGTAATTCTATTATATGAATTATTGTCCCGAAGGAAAACTAGTCACCACTTTTACCTTCTTCTTTTTTTAATATAAAAAGCGATAGAATTTTATTAGGACAACTGAAAAAAGTACAAAGGAAGTCATCCCAATTAATTTATCAAGACCAAAATTGGCCTCTAACTGACAGTTACTTTATTTTTTTTAGTACAAGCGATAGTCTAAATTAGAGAGAGAGGATTTCTCACACACACACAACTATAATGCAGTGGGAATTCGAACCTGAGACATTTGGTCTACAAATCAAAGCTCTTTTTCACTGGATTAGATCCCGTTGGCTAACTGTTTGAGCGGAAAATTTCGGATCCTCCAACAAGTGATTTGATTTCCATGTTGAGAAGCCAAACACCATTTCGATGGCCACAAGTGAGAGAGGAGGGGGTACTTGCAAGAAAACGTTCTGACGCTCAAGTCAGTAAGAGTGTAATCGCAGGAGAGTTTAGAATAGTATTGTACCTGATTTTCACCTCCCTGGGATGTTGTGTTAATTGGCCTCTTATAGGCAGTGGAGTCTTGGGCTCCAAGTTCCATGTTCCATGGTTTTCTCCATGATCCACAATCACTCTATCATGGGCATGGTAGTGGGTGATCATGTGGGTTTTGCCATGTGGTATGAAACATGCTAGCCTTTGATCATGGGCATAGAACATGTTTGCCTTAGTAGGCCTTGGCCATCAAGTCCCACTAACCCCATGATGTCATTCATGTGTACATCCACTTCCCCAAGTTTAGGGTACTAGTAGATAATATATTGAGGAGTAATTTTTGCTCCCACATTGACCGTTACCTCATTTTTATTCACATCAACAACTATAAAGTATATATTGATCACACATTTAAACTAACGGACTGTCAATATGGTCTCTTGGTAAAGTGTTCGATACAATATCGACTTTGTCAATTTCAAATTTTTAGGCATGTATTAGACAAATACCATCAAACTACTCCAAGTTTGCGGTAGACGGACATGTACCCCATCGTGGTCCCTAAAAAGACTTTGTCGCAATAAATAACTACATGGAATAAAATATAATTTTAGACAATAATTGAGGGTAGACCAACAACAACCAATGGATCCTCGTTAGAACATGACCATTTGAACTCCGACCTTTCAATTTCAAGATTACCATTTGTTAATTACAAATCAACCGTTTAAAATTGGTAAGGTAATGTGGCCAAGGTGGCTGCTTAATTACAAACATACATTTAAATTTGTCTTAACAATATTGTTTATAAACTTATATTCGAAAATTGGAATATTTCAGATCAGGACAAATAGTTTGACTAAGTTTTATATAAAGTTTGTCTTGGTCAAACAAATTTATCTAGTCTATGAAACATTTCCATGAGCTTCATCGTCCGGCTTGCCATCAAGGGCAAGCTCCCATCAAGTTGATACTTTTTTGTGGCCTTTGAATCTCAGCCACAGACAGTCTCATCTTTTTTCTGGATTTGTCTGCCCTCTTAGTGAGGGAACCTAGCTAACTGGGCTCTGGCGTTTCTTGGTATATTGCCCTATCTGCATTGATTTCTGTTACGAAAAAATTACTTGTGTTTAGCTACTACAACCTACTACATTTGGAGCAAAATAAAGAAAATGCATAAGTCAAGGGTTCGACTAGATTAAGTCAATGGTTCGATTATAAAATGTCAAGAATTCGATTTCCTCTAGTGTAGTAGTTTGAAGTATTTACTTCCTTAGGCAATGTCATAGATTCGAGTTATAACATTCGTGTAGTGTATGTGAGTTTAGTATATTATCACACATCTCAATTGAAAAAGTCCTATATATATATATATAAATCAATGCATGAGTCTTTAGTGAAGGAAGTTGAGATTCCACTCCAAAACCAATTGGCAATAGGGGGAGTAGCCAAACTCCTTATAAGGAGTGATAGAGTCACTTAGGGACCCCTACTCAACTCTCTATCTCTCTCAGCCATTTCACTATCCTTTTATTTCTCTATCTCTCTCTGTGTAAATAATTTAATGTTGTGTGTATGAATTGAATTACCATTTCACTATCATTTTCTTTCTCTCTGTGTGTGTAAATAATTTAATGTTGCGTGTATGAATTGAATTGAATATTGAAAGAGGATACAAGAGTTTTATATATACAACAATCAGAACTTATTGTGTAAAAGTTGTAATTTAAAGCTTATTTCTTGATTTTTACTTTAGGGGATATTGGTCTAGGTGTCTGAAAATGAATTTCAAGAAGCTCTACGAGAATTTATAGTGTTTATGCTCTCATTCCCTTTATTTTTATATTTTGCAAGAGGGCCCCCTCTAACATCAATTTCTGGCTTTGCCATCCCTTACTAGGTTTCTCAATTTGCCAATGTGGAACATTTTACCGTTACATTCTCACATGCCTCCGCACGAGTGGGGAATTTTCATGCCTAACACATGAACAACACATATTGGGTGACGTTGAGCAAGTGTGGTTGTTGAGCTTTCACACGTGGGCAACTAGGCTCTGATACCATGAAGGAAGTTGAGATTCCACCCCAAAACCAATTGGCAATGGAGGGAGTAGCCTAACTCTTTATAAGCCCTTACTAGGTTTCTCAACTTTCCAATATAAGACATTTTACCTTTACATTCTCACATTTAGAAACGAAAGAATTAAAATTCCTTCACCACTATGAGATATTGTCTCTTCTCATTGAGAATACTCAACTTAATTACTAAAACCCTTGCGATGCCTCAAACTTACATGTAGCTCTTTGTAAACTTAAGAACATTGTTGTCCTTTATGAGAAATTTTTATTTAATGGCCGCCTCAATTAAGCTATTCACATATTGGCCATCAATTTATAAACCTTTTTCTATAGCTCCACCCTTGGCCATCAAGTTGTTTAGTTGTTTGCCTTATTCGACTAGTTTCTGTTTTGTCAGCCTTGGTTCTCTTTTCCCTCCGTTTTGAGGTTTGGTAGGAGAATTAGCTCTCATGTGTGCCGCTAGACAACTGTTTGAGAAGAATAAGATTATATCAATATCATATTATTCACATTATATATATATCTCTCTCTCGAAAAAGTGTTGCTCTTTGAACCATATTTATTGATTACATTGCTGATCACGTCTTCAATACATGTGAGTTCTATATACATGGTGGGACACACTTTTAAGTTTTATTATAGAGGTATGTAATCGAAAATACATGAATGTATACATTTCAGCCAAGAAATGTGATCTACTAATAGATTGATGCAAAGCTAAACCTTGAAGCACCATCATCCTTTGGGTTGCACAAAGTTGACGTGGTAACATCAAGAATATTCCCAAAAAATTAGTAAAATAAAGACAAAGATTTGATAATCCATGTACATTTAGTGAAAAAACTTCCCATTGTTGCGGTTACTACGGAATACGGATGACAGCACAATCATTATCTAGAATATCGAACTCGGTCATTTACTATTTTCATTCTCATAAACCCTCTGAAACAAATTTACTTTTCTCCTTTATCCCTAATTCTTTCCTATTTTTTAACTTTCACCGCGTTGACGACGTGGGCACAACAAATCTAGAATTTATGTTATCGTGAGAAGAAAAAAAACTGGAAAATGGGGAGGCCTCCTCTCCCAAAAAAAAACTGAAAAACGGGGTGGCTTCCGCGCCAACTCTGCCCCGTTCTCTCTTTTGCGTTTTTGTTTGGTTTTCATTTTTTCCTTTTCTTTTTGTCATAAGAAGTCTCTTTTGACCACCACCACCTCCCTCCCTCTCTTTCTTCTCTTCTTCCTCCTATCTGCTCCAATCTTTCCTCTAATTCGTTCCCTCATTATCTCTATATCTATGTCTCCCTCTGATCCTTTACATATAAGATTTGATTACCATCGCCAATAATTGTTAAAATTCAATCGCCCAAATGGTTTTGGATCAAAACCTCTGAAAAGTAAAAACCCTCTTTGTTTTCTTCTTCTTCTTCTTCTTCTGCTTATTTTATTGGGTAAATCATGGGTGGTTGCTTCTCCACCGTCAAGGTCAGTGGCTCAAATAGCAACACCACAACCGCGCCCACGGCCAATCACAACCGGAAAAAGAGCACAGCATCGTCACAATCAACTACCACGCCGGTCAAGCAAGAACTGAGAAGGACCAATAAACCCAAAGGCAAGCCTAACTCCAGGAGGCAGACCGGGGTCATACCGTGCGGGAAGCGCACCGATTTTGGGTACGATAAGAATTTCGATAGGCGATACACGATCGGGAAGTTGTTGGGTCATGGTCAATTTGGGTACACATATGTTGCTACCGATAAGGCTAATGGGGATCGAGTTGCGGTTAAGAGAATTGATAAGAACAAGGTATCGGCGTCTCAATTTCTCAATTGGGTTTTGTGTGTTTTTGGATCAATTCATTGAAAAGCTTGGGTTTTGTGATCTCATTTGGTTGTATATGAATCCGGGCTCATTTGGTTTTAAGGTGGTGTTCAATTCTTAATGTGATATGGAAACATTGTCAGTTGGGGTTTTTGGGATTTTATAATTTTGTGATTGGGTGTTGAATTGATGATTCATATTGCGGATTGGCATTTGTGGTTGTTTGTTCCAACATTCTTAAGACTATTAATTTTCCTGTAGATTCCCACTTTCCACTATTGGATTTCTACTTTTCCAAATTAGCCTCCATTTGCTTAAAGCAGTCTTGTGGGTCTTTTTGAGGAATGGAGAGTTATGCTTCCCTTTTTTGGGTTCAATTGAGGTTTCTGAAAATTGGTCAGGTTGAGCACCTCGTGTGTAAATAGTAGCAGATAGCAGCTGACAATTACTCAAAATTTTTGTTTTATTCTACTCTTGTTTCATACCTACCTGCAAGTTTTTGAAATTTGTCATTCAGTTGGTTTGTTTTTTTCTCAGTCAGTTTCCTGTCAGGTGAAACATGTAGTTCTATAATTACAAATACTGTGAATTACCTTTCAAGTGTTAATGTGTTCACTAGAAACATAAATCTTTTTCCCCTTTTCCTCTTTAGAAAATGTTCCATTAATGCGTGAATGATCTTTGGTTTGGTTGCAGATGATTCTACCTATTGCCGTTGAGGATGTTAAGCGAGAAGTAAAGATATTAAAGGAGCTTGCAGGCCATGAGAATGTTGTCCAGTTTTATAATGCCTTTGAAGATGATTCTTATGTGTTTATAGTTATGGAGTAAGTTTCATTGTCGAGTTTTGTTTTCAGAGTACTCCAATGTTCTTCTGTTTTAATTCCTTACATGCTCCTTTTCAACTTATTGATCTTCATGTTTTCTGAGAGATTTTACTGTATAATTCTATGTACATGTTTGTTTCATCACCCTATTAATATCTTGCATATATTGTTTTCTATCTTCTGTTTTTTTAGGTTATGTGAAGGCGGTGAGTTGCTGGACCGGATTTTGGAGAAGTAAGATTCCTGGAGTCCTGGATAAATATTTATCTGTATTTCCGGTTGACCAAGAAATTTTCGTTCTGTCATATCTGTTGTAACATTGAAATTATATTCTTCTTCTTGGTTAATCAGGAAGGACAGCCGTTACACTGAAAAGGATGCAGCAGTAGTTGTAAGGCAGATGCTTAAGGTTGCAGCTGAGTGTCATTTACATGGTCTGGTGCACCGTGACATGAAACCCGAGGTATAAACAAGTTCATTAACATGAATTCATCCTTTGATATCTGGAGTCATTTTTCTCTGATTGTTGTAACTTTCCATTTTTTCCTTGCTTATAGAATTTTCTTTTCAAGTCGAAAGCCTTAGACTCTCCTTTGAAGGCCACAGATTTTGGTTTGTCAGACTTTAGAAAACCAGGTGAGCATATTTTCAATCCAGGAACGATTTTATCAAGAGAAGGACAAGTTTCTGTGATTGAAGTTCTACAGTTCAATTTTGCTTATCTATTACTTGTGGCCATGTTTCTGGCCATTTGTATTTGAAACCTATAAAGCTGTTTAAGCTTAAAAAATGCAGGCAAGAAGTTCCAAGATATTGTTGGCAGTGCTTATTATGTTGCTCCTGAAGTATTGAGACGGAACTCTGGGCCTGAATCAGATGTTTGGAGTATTGGTGTGATTACCTACATTTTGCTTTGCGGGAGGCGCCCATTCTGGGATAAGACTGAAGATGGTATATTTAAGGAGGTGTAGTACATTCTTAATTTTGAATTCTGTTGATTTTATTATTATTATTTTTTTGGGGGTGGGGGGCAAGTATTTGATGCCAGTTTATTATTTGCTATGTCCCTCCTGGCCCCTCCATTATCTGTTTAGTGGACTTATTCACCTCTCTATTATTGCAGGTCTTAAGGAACAAGCCTGATTTTCGCCGCAAACCATGGCCAACCATAAGTACCAGTGCTAAAGATTTTGTTAAGAAGATACTGGTAAAGGATCCTCGGGCAAGGCTAACTGCTGCTCAGGCTCTATGTATGTCCCTAGATCTTATCCTGATAGAAATATGCTGATTGCTATGGTACTGCAAAGGCTAATGTATTTTGTAAAGATTTTGAATTAGCTGCATTAGAAATGATTTTCCAATGGTTTGTTTTTGCTTTTTTACAAATGAGTTAGTGTCATACCCAAGGAACATTTATTATTATTTTTCATGTCGAGACAATTCTTTGAACTGTTACTATATATTTATATATATTTTTTTGTGGAGGGATTAACTGTTATTTCTTCTTTCCAGCACACCCATGGGTTAGAGAAGGAGGCAATGCATCAGAGATTCCTATTGATATATCTGTTCTAAATAACATGCGCCAGTTCGTGAGGTACAGTCGTTTGAAACAGTTTGCTCTAAGGGTAAGAAAAATTTTCTTCTCTTGGAGTTTCCGGTACAAAAAGAAAACGTCTTTTGTATTTTAATTTCGTTATTCAAAATTGGTGGCATTGTAGGCATTAGCTAGCACACTTAATGCCGAGGAGCTGTCTGATCTCAAGGATCAATTTGATGCAATTGATGTGGATAAGAACGGTTCCATTAGTCTTGAAGAAATGAGACAGGTAATTCTTTTTCACATTTGAATTTGAACTTTAGAATATGATATGCCCCTTTCTTCGTGAGTGTATGTTTTAATGTATGTGGTTTCTTTAGTTCTGAACTTCTAAGATTGATGTCTTTCTTGCAGGCACTTGCTAAAGATGTCCCTTGGAAATTGAAAGATTCACGGGTCCTTGAGATACTGGAAGCGGTACGCCACCCCCACCACCCTTTTCCTTTTTCTTTTTCCCTCCTCCTAATGAAGGGAAAAAACCACCTTTTTTTTTGTTTTCTTTATGCCAATCTCATAGGGTGTTCTGTTCTTTCCCTGATCATTCTTTTTCCTTGCGAGCCCTCTTACCCTTACTCCACCCTAGGCGATGTGAATCTCACATCAATCTTATAGTCGTGTTTTGGATTTACGGTTTGGAATGTGGTTGTTGATTTGCTTGATGCAGATTGACAGCAACACAGACGGGCTTGTGGATTTCACCGAGTTCGTGGCAGCCACTCTGCATGTGCACCAATTGGAGGAACATGACTCTGAGAAGTGGCAGCAGCGCTCACGGGCAGCCTTTGAGAAATTTGACATAGATAAAGATGGGTTTATAACTCCAGAGGAACTTAAAATGGTTAGTGTTAATTCTTTTTGTTGACTATCTGCCCTTCCTCTCCCAGAAGACGCAATCACATGGAACACAAACTTGAATCTACCAGTGTTCTTGTTAATTTTCTTGATACACTATGTTGTTTCCTTTCTTTTGTAGCACACGGGATTAAAAGGTTCTATTGATCCACTTCTTGAAGAGGCCGATATTGACAAAGATGGAAAGATCAGCCTATCAGAATTCCGTAGACTTCTAAGAACTGCGAGCATTAGTTCGAGAACCGTGACTAGCTCGCCTGGGCAACGGAATGCTAGGAAGGTGTAGATTGGAATTATTGTTTTGAAGATTGGAAGTAAGACAGTGTAAGAAAGATGTTCCGGTTTTCTAGTTATAACCATCCTGGACCACTTTTGAACTCAAGTATTCAGCTATTGTATTCTGCATAGGATTGGATAAAACATTTCACTGAGACATGTGATTTTAGAGTTGGTGTGAATCTGAAAAGAAGGTGGCTACGGTTGCGGGGGTTGTTCAAAGTGTACATCCCTTTGCAGGTGTTGGGGATTTCTTGGTTGTGCCATACAAAATTATTATGTGACATAAATAAAAATTAATGAAAATGTGGCAGATTAGAACCATCTTGTGTTATGTGTTCATACAAATCATTTCTTCACTAGATAAGTCCAACATATTTCGTTTTGTTTTGTTTTGTTTTGCTTTGCTAGAGTCTCATATTAGATTAGGTAATTCTTAGGTTTCTTAATTTTGCAAAATTTGGTTACTAAAACTTGGTTTGGTACAAATTTGAGGTCCTTAGATAGAGGAGTGAAATTACTCGTACACATTCATGTCTGTCTTTGTCAGTCCATATAAACACTAAACAACTGTATATACCAAAAACTAAAACCAAAACTAGAAAACATTGAGCAACCGTAATTGACGAATATGAACTTATTGATTTTCCAAGCTGGACGCGGACATGAGTGTGCAATTGGATTTCACAAAAAAGAAAAACAGCGTGCTCAAATTATTCAAATAAGCATTGGCAACCAAAAAAAAAAATATTCAAACAAGAAATTGGTTGCATGGTGAGACGCAAATAAGAAAACACATTAATCTCCCCTTAAAAGGAAATCTAAATAAATAATAATAATAATTGCTAGGCTGAATGTGCAATTACAATTACCCCAGTTGAACATATCTAATCTATGGGGTTAGGCAGATCTTACAGACAATTTACAAATAGATAAACCTCTATATTGCCTTCCCGGTGCTGCGGACATTTGTTACTAGAAAACAGAAAACCTTTGCTTTCTCGCTTGGATACTGGAGTCTGCAACTTTGAATTCGATTAGAAACTTGTGTGTTCAAAATAAACCGGAAGGTGTTCGAACCCCACGGCTTACGATCAGGGTGTCATAGAAAACACAAGCTCTTGTGATGTTAGCAGTTCGATGAAGTCAGAAGTACAGGCAACCTATGTTTCATTTGTTAGACTTGGGGACATCACCTACGCTGTTGGAGGAGCTATCCTGAAGAACTTGAGATGACGAATACCTACTTGATGAGCTTCCGTCTGTAACACCCCTATCCTTCCTCTGTGATTGCTTGGCCTTCCTAACCCCAGAAGATGAATCCTGTAAAACCCCATCCATTCAATTTTCCATTTCTAATGTACAAAGTAGATTCATGTGTAACATATAGCTACATATATAAAAGTATTTCTGAAAAGTGTAGCTTCTATAAGTTTAAAAGTAAAAACTAACCTGTTGTGTCGAAGATCCTGGCATCTTAAGTTCAAGGTCAGTTGCCACATCATTGGAGTCGTCACCTCTTTCAGCATTGCTCCCCCTTTGCATATCTGATGACTTGCTTCTGGAATCTTGTTTACTTGAAAGGTGGGAAACAGATGCATACTGGGGTGCCGGCTGTTCTACGGGAGGATTGGCAGGAGCTTGATATGGGACAAAAGTTGAACCTGGATTGGGAATAGCAGCAGGAGTTTGAGTTTGAAAGTAAGGAAATGGCTGAAGTGACGGATGCATGGGAATTGAGCCGGGAGGAACAGCTACAGGCATTGGATATGAGTAAGGTGGAGCCATAACAATAGAAGGATCCATGGCAGCCCATGGAAACATAACTCTCAGTCTTTGCTGATACTGTACAGTTAGATTCTCAATATCGGATTTCAAAGATGCCTTCTCTTCTCTTAGCTCATTCTTCTCCTGTGTTAGCTGCTTGTAATAAAAAGAATTCCAAGGACATTAGCATATGATCGGCATTTCAAATTACAACCACGAGAATAATACACATTACATATCAAAAGGAACATCACCTCACCTCACGGGATTCATCAGTAAGCGCGGCACACTCGGCCTTCAGTTTGCTGACATCAGCAGTTAAATCCTTCAACATTTGAATTGTGTCTGTAAGGATGGTTGCCTTATCGTTCTTGGGCCTATCTGGATCTACATTTCCAACATAACAATAAGGCATGCATGTTTCTTGAGAACTAAGGCGTGCATTTGGTAAGATAATTTTCACTTGTGAGGCACACAATCAGCCATTCACATGCTATATTGCTGATACTGTTAATCAAAATATGTAGCCTTCATTCATGTCAAACTATTGTTGTGATGTTGAAACATGTGCCAAAAAGGAAGTAGAATAGTAACTAAGCTTAGCTTTACCTAATGTGTTGCCCAACTCAAGAAAGTGCTCATTGAGTCGATCCCTCCTCAACTTTTCACGGTCTGCTTTCTGAACTTTTCTTGCAACAATTGGGTCCTTCGTCTCCACATCAGGCCTTTGTCTGCCACAAAAATCATACTATAAAAGTCCAATTTTTCTCAACCCATCTGCTTCAAAACAATCAAGAATTTTTTTTTCTAAATTATTTCAGAAAGAGACATTTGATTGCTGAATTCAAGCTAACCCAATAAAAGAACAGAAAATGTGTAACAAAAGAAAAGGAAAATATGAAAACCTGGACTCAGAGTTGGAATTGTGGGAGCGATTGGAGGAGGGCCAAAGAAGAGGCTGAGCAGAAGAAGGAGCTGAAGCTGCTGAGAAATCGTCACCGTTCCACTGATCCATGCTCGCGAGCTCAGGCACATCAATCAAACCGTGGCCTTTGGCTTCAAATTTTCAGTCTAGGGTTTTGCTCTTCACTGCAAATTGAAGAATTTCAGGGAAAGCGACAATCGAAAGATACAAAATTGAACACCTATCTCAGCTTTCCACAACAAAACCCACCACTGCGAACAATGCGATTTGGATATTGGATATTTCATTTTTAATTAAATTTCATATTTTATTAAGCTTTAGAGGTAGAGACCATTATTGGCTACGCTCCTGACCACGATAGTAATGTTACAACTCTGGTGCCACTCAATACTCGACCGACAAGTTGTAACTTGTAACAAACCGACGTCGTTTTAGGCGGGGAGGGCTTTCGTTTACCTCCAAATTCTGAAAATGAAAATGGCTCGAGGGTTTCATCGGTCTCTGGAAATTGGAAGAAAGGAAGAAGATGAAGATAGTGACGTACAACGTGAATGGGCTGAGGCCACGCATTGCGCAATTTGGCTCTCTTCTCAAATTGCTTAATTCGCTGGACGCAGATATCATTTGTGTTCAGGAAACCAAACTGAGAAGACAAGAATTGACCGCCGACTTGGTCATGGCGGAGGGCTACGAGTCCTTCTTCTCCTGCACTCGTACCTCCGAGAGAGGCCGAACTGGATACTCCGGTAAGTGATTGTTCAATTGCCTCAACCAAACCACAGCAGACTCTCTTCAAATTTTGCACCTTTCAGTCTCGAATTTGGATTGATTTCACGTCACATGTGAAGGTGTGGCTACGTTTTGCCGCGTAAAATCGGCATTCTCGAGTGAAGAAGTGGCGTTGCCGGTGGCGGCAGAGGAAGGCTTCACTGGGCTCCTTGAGATTGGAAAAGGAGAAATGACTGCGGCTGCGGCTGCAGAAGGGCTTGAGGAGTTTTCGAAAGATGAGCTTCTTAAGGTTGATGGCGAGGGACGGTGTATTATCACAGATCATGGTCATTTTGGTATGTTTTTTCCTTAGCTTCAAGTTTTAAGCTTGAGTCTTTGTGCTTTCACGTGTTGGAGAAAGATTAAAGCTTTTGTTGACAATGGTTGTCTAGTTCTATTCAATTTGTATGGGCCTCGAGCTGGATGTGATGACACAGAAAGGATTGAGTTTAAGCTCAAGTTTTTCAAGATTTTACAGGTAACCAAAATGACCCCTTGCTCTGTTAAGTTTTATGTCGTTTCTTTCTTTTGTGCATTTATCCCTTTGTTTGTTACAAGAAGTGTTTAATTAGCATGCAAAAGTTATAATTGTTTTTCCGTTTTGTTTTGTTTTGGTTTTTTTATTAATATAGGTAATTTTTGTTGTAGAAAAGGTGGGAGTCTCTCCTGCTTCAGGAGAGGAGGATATTTGTTGTTGGTGATCTTAACATTGCACCTACCTCTTTAGATCGTTGTGATGCAGAACCAGAATTTGAGAACAACCAGTAAGATCTTCTGATCTCTATGCAGTGGTAAAATGTGCATGCAATGTTTTGTAGAGTTTTATAAGTGGAGTTCTTATCTAATATTTTGAGGAAATCTACCTTGTAGATTTAGAAGATGGTTTAGATCCATGTTGGTGGAAAATAGAGGCTCTTTCTTTGATGTTTTCAGAGCAAAGCATCCTAATAGGTAAAATCAATACTCTATAGAACTTCTAGTTTATTTTAGCTGTCATTTGTTTTGTTCTTGTGCAGGCTTGAGTTTGGAATTGAGCGTTCTATTCGGTCAGTGGTCATGAGAACATGATTAGTAATTTCAAATTATTATTGTATGATATCTTTCCTTCAACGTTTCCTGAGTACCCCATTCAACTTTTTGTTTTAATCACATTATCATCTTATGATCATTAAGTGCGACGAAGCATGATTTTGAATTTGGCTTTTTGACCATCAAGTTTTCTTCAGTCAGTATATTGAAAAGGCTATACATGATAAATTCCTACCATTTGTCAATCCTCCATGTTTTCCTCTATCTATCCTTTTGTACTATCATTTTACTATTTTGTGTCAACCTCTGACATTCATTGTTACTGAAAGCGTCTTTCCATTTTTTTGGTCTTACCTTGTCTGTCCGTTTTGTGTTTTTCGTTTCTTTCTCCAGAAGAGAAGCATACACATGCTGGCCACAAAATACAGGTGCTGAAGAATTTAATTATGGCTCTAGAATCGACCATATTCTTTGTACAGGATCATGCTTACACCAAGAGCAGGACCTCCAAAGCCATAACTTTGTAACTTGCCATGTCAAGGAGTGTGACATATTGACACAGTACAAGCGGTGGAAACCAGGAAATTCACTGAGGTATAGGATACATAGATGCTTGCTTTTTTTGCGTGTGCACCCCATGTGTGCGTGTCATTCCTTTGTAGTTTTGCTTTTGTGATTATGCAACAGTACATAATGTGCAACACATGCAACATATATGTTGTAAGCATGTCTATGTGAGGATTAGGATGTTACTTTGACCTCTTTCCCTACCCACAGGTGGAAGGGAGGGCAGAGCATTAAACTTGAAGGCTCTGATCATGCTCCTGTTTACACAAGTTTGCTGGAAATTCCTAGTGTCTTCCAGCATAGCACCCCATCTTTATCTGCTAGATACATTCCAATGGTTCGTGGGCTCCAGCAAACCCTGGGTATGAAATGATATTTCCCCTTTTGCTGATTACCATCTCATTTCAATTTAGATATTTCCATGTATGCTGTCTTGCAAATTACATCAAGTGATAAACCCTTTATGATGCACACTTGAAAATTCAAGGAAACTACTGCTTTCTTGGTTTAGCTTCTAATTTAGTGATGTATGGAGTTGATTTACTTGCATCATCTGTCAATTCAATCTAACCTTTTCCCCTGAAGCTTGTTGTTTATGCCTACTCAAAGTTGACTGAACCCTTAGTCCTGTGCAGTATCAGTGTTAATGAAAAGACAAGTTCCTGAACAAGTTAATTCTGATGGAGATATCACTAAAGAGAGTTGCAGTGAAAGAGAGAGCTCGTCTGACCAGTGTAGCACACCTGGTGTACCAAGCAGCGACTCCTGTTCTTCGAGCCAAAACTTTGAAGTTCTCAGTTCAAAAGCGAACGTGCATTCAAGTGTTTTTTCTATGGAGGCTACTTGTAACACCTTGGCAACTCTAGGTGGTCAACGTACCAAAACAATGTGCGGCAGTGAACCTAAGAAAAAGGCAAAAAGGAGCTCCCAACTCTCTTTGAAGTTATTTTTCCAGAAAAGTTCAATCCCTGGCAACTGTAACAGCAATGGTGCTGGTACTTCAACTAATCAGATAGATGTTCCAGATTCTAATCATCTGTCAAATGAAACTCCAATACTAGAGAATCAAAGTGGCAGTCCCAAGCAGTGTGAATTGAACACAAGTGCATCAATTGAGGATCAGGATGAAGTAGATGTCTGTTCTTTGAAGAAAGAGAAGAATAATTTTGCTGTAATGGAGTGGCAAAGGTTACAGCAAGTCATGCAGAATAGCATACCGCTTTGCAAGGGCCATAGGCAACCTTGTGTTGCTCGGGTTGTGAGGAAGCGAGGTGCTAATTTTGGACGCAGATTTTATGTCTGTGCTCGTGCTGAGGTACTTTTTTTTTTTAAAAAAACCTCAAATACTGCTATCGCTCCTTTCCTACCATGTTTTAGTTTTCCACTATTTTGTATGTGTTCAATTTGACCCATTGATGGGTTCACCAAATATGAAAAATAAAATTCAACCCACTGGTTTGATACTTTCCCAAACATATTCAGGTTCAGTTGATTCTGTAATAGTACAAAACATCTGATAAATTTGCTGCAGTTCCATATGATATTTGAACTAACTAGTGTCATTTTCGTTCTCCATACAGGGGCCTGCATCTAACCCAGAAGCAAATTGTAATTATTTCAAATGGGCTGCTTCAAAACCTCGACAAAAATGATGATCACTGAATCCGGTAATATGGATGTCAAGCTGTTAATTTCCCTCCTACCCTAAACTTAGAGATGGCGCAGTGCCGGCCATCTCAGTTTAGGAAATTTTGTGATCAAAATTGTTATTGGAATCGAACTCTCATCAGGCATAAGCTCATGTGTTGTATTATTAAATATGTTTTCAAAAATATGAAAACTAGTTTTCTTTTCTTAAAATTAGTCGGGGAGGAGAAATTTGGACTTGAAACATCTTCCCACGTTGTGAAGACATCATCTACAACTAAACCAACTGCTACTTGGTAACTACCTAGTCCAAAGATATCTACAATGATGCAATATGGGTGTTGGAGCATGAAATTTTTGGGTCATCCAACAGGTAATCATGTATTCCATGTTGAGAAGCCGGACACCATCTTCGATTGCCACCAAATAGAGGGGGGTATCTGTAAAAAAAACACTCCGAAGCTCAAGTCGGTGTTTGTTCAAGAATATTGTAGTAGAGTCAGAATAATCTCATACCTCCCTCCAGGATGTTATGTTTAATTGACATTTTATAGGCATTTGAGTCTTGGGCTCTATGTTCCATGTTCCATGGTTTTCTCCATATCCACAATCACTCAATCATGGGCATGGTAGTGAGTGATCATGTGGGCTTTGTCATGTGGCATGAAACATGTTAGCCTTTGATTATGGGCATATGACATGTTTGCCTTGGTAGGCCTTGGCCATAAGTCCCACGAAACTCATGATGTCATTCATGTGTAGCCATGTATATAAAATAAAACACGTGTTCTCCACTTCCCCAAGTTTAGAGCATCTACAATGGACTTCCTAAACTAACTCCTTAGATAAAATTTAGGGAGGAAGTGAGAAAACCCATCTCCAACCATGCTCTCTATCCAACTCCAAAAATAGGGAGATCTCTAGGAGCTCCTAAATCTGAGGAGAGAGAAAGGACTCCTAGTAGCTCCCTAAAATTAAATGCTTCTTTACTTTAATGTTATTTTAAGTATTTATTTAATGCTAATTATTTTCTATTATTATTTTATATGAAGAGAGAGCATTTATGCTAAATTAAAAAAAAGAAATAAAACATTTATGATTCCCTAAACTAGGGAGCATGGTTGGAGTTGAAATTTTTTAAGGAGCTCCTAAAATAGCTTTATAGTGTTTTTAGCTAAATTTTAACTAAAAATAAGGAGTTGTGGATGCTCTTAGGACTAGTGGATAATATATTGAGGAGTAATTTTTGGATAATATATAAAGGCTGATGATGGTTAAATACCGTGATCGTTATCTTGAGAAAAAAACCCAATAGATTTAGCCCAGCTCAAGTTTCTCATATTTGACTTTTATTGCCCTCATATCCACCAACTACGCCATCCATACAATTCAACATACATTAATTAATTATATACAAAGCACCTTGATCATCACTGCCCGCCATTGAACATCTCTCTCTCTCTCTCTCTCTCTCTCTCTCTGAGACTTGAGGAATTGTCCAGAGATCATGGATTACAAGATTGAAGTAAATCACCAGAGGATCAAGACCAATGGAATTTGGCTGCATGTAGCAGAAAAAGGGACAGGTCCTCTTGTTCTCTTGCTTCATGGCTTCCCAGAACTCTGGTATGCTTGGCGCCACCAGATCAACCACTTGGCCGAGAATGGCTACCATGTGGTGGCGCCTGACTTGAGAGGCTATGGTGATTCTGACTCTCCTCTCAACCCCAACTCCTACACCACTTTCCACATAGTTGGAGACCTCATCGGCCTACTTGACCATTTTGGTCAACAGAAGGTGAGAAGCTTTTGTCCAGCCCCAATTAAACAAAAAGTTAATAAAACTGCTCTGTTTATGACTTTTTATGAACATGTTCATGTCATGATTTATGTTTCAGTGAGGGGTTTAAGGATTTTTTGACATTCTTATATGTTTTGTGGTTTGAGAAGGCATATGTTGTGGGGAATGATTGGGGAGCGAATGCTGGGTGGTATTTGAGCTTGTTTAGGCCTGATAGAGTGATAGGGCTGGTTAATCTATCTGTTCCATACTTTCCAAGATCTCCAACAACTAAACCTACCCAAGCAATCAGAGAATTGTATGGTGATGGATTTCATGTGGTTCAATGCCTGGTACCTCCTTAATTTCTCTCCATATATTCTTGTATGTATATGTGTATGTCACTTTTAATTATTGTTTCTTGGCTGAGAAGGAACCAGGAAGAGCAGAGAGAGCCTTTGCAAGGTATGACTACAAGACGGTGATGAAGAAGTTCTTGCTGATGACCGACGATATGATAGCTCCTCCGGACACGGAGTTTGTTGATTTCCTGGACACAAAATCAGCATTGCCAGCATGGCTAACTGAAGAGGATATCCGGGTCTTCGCTGAAAAATTTGAGGAATCTGGATTCACTGGTCCTTTGAACTACTATCGTGCAATGGACCTGTAAGTGTATAGAAAATTTACTTTGTTCCTTCTTCCTTTATGGAAAGATGCTCTTTCCAAGCTAGGCCTTAGGTACAACCACCATATGCAAAGATACTTATCCTGTTCCAGTTTTAATATACTTAATTAATGACAAGTTTTTTTTTTTTTTTTTTCTGTTAACATATAAGATAAGGATAATAACCCGACCTAACTTTGATAACATATGAAATTGAATCCCAAGTCTCTTCTCTTCCCTGCCTTGGACCTGAATAAAATACAAGGTAAAGGAAAGAAAAGCCTTTTTATTACGGAAAATGCAGGCAGATCACCTGTGCAGGCTTTGGCCAATACAACAGACCAACTCACCCATGTTGGTCTGCATTACCTTTTGGTCCTTTTGTTTTGTTGACTGATACTAGTGATTGTGATAAACAGGAGTTGGGAGCTTCTTGCACCCTGGCAAGGATCGAAAATTACGGTACCTGTGAAGTTCATGATTGGTGACAAAGATTTCGGCTTTACGTCAGCTGTGAAGTTCAAGATTGGTGACAAAGATTTCGGCATTAAGTCAGCTGGAAGAAGTGAATATGTGTTAGGTGATGATTTCAGGAGCCTTGTCCCCAACCTTGAAGTGGTTGTTATAGGCGGCCACCATTTCATCGCGCAAGAGAACCCTCAAGAAGTCTCCAGCCAAATACTTTCCTTCCTGCGTGAACATCCTGTAGATGAATGAAATTGTTTAGTGTGCTTGTGTATAAATCCCAAATGGTTTGTGGGGTACATTGAACCAATATGGGGTTCAATTAGAACCATCCTTTTCTTTGTTCCGCAACAGGGTTGGATGATTTTCTGTGCTTTGTGTTTTTTCTTTCTTCTTCTTATAATGTTGTGTTTGGATGAGTCATTTTGAAGTGATGACACTTTAAAATGATAAGATTTTGAAATGAGGCGACTTCAAAATGATGAGATTTTAAAATGAGGAGATTTCAAGTGATGAGATTTGTAAAATCACTTCTTTGGATAATTGTTTAGTTACTGGAATTTGGTAATATTTTATAAATATGATTTTTTTTTGGCTCTTCAACTTAAGAACGTGGAATTTTATTCAAAAATCTGAAAAAAGATACAAATTCAACCATATCAAATATTCCATTAAAAAATGTCAAAAGCCCATATATACTGCTAAAAAGTAATTAAACAAAGGATATATCCTTATAAACAAAAAATCAAAGGTTATATGAAAAGTATGTTGTCACCATTATCTTAATTACCAAAAATTAAAAATAAAATAAATAAACAAATGAATGAAAAATTAAAAAATAAAAAATGGCCCACCCCTTCCTCTCCCCGATCCCCAAATCCCCAGACCTCTCGCACCACTCCCCTTCCTCTTCCCCATCCCCAAATCCCCCACTCCCGCATCTTCCCCTCTTCCCTAGAACTGGAAACATCGCCAGGTACCGCTTTCTCTCTCTCTCTCTCTCTCTCTCTCTCTCTCTCTCTCTCTTCATTTCTTCGTTTTCTTCAGTTCGTGAGTTCGTGTTCATTTACGAAGACAAACTACTAATTAAAGTAATTTAAAAAAGACAAACTCATTTACTAAGTTTAGCCGCGCGGCTATACTTTAAAGTTTCTATTTATAGAGTATAGCCGCAAGGCTATACTGTTAAAAGTTTCCTTTTTGTAGTATAGCCGCGCGGCTATACCTTTTAAATTTTTTAAAAAACAAAAAACCTCTCCCGACGAACTTTTGTCGGCATATGTCATAGGGGCAAATATTTACGCGTAGACCTGCCCCGACGAATGGTCGCTGGGATAGATCTATTCTGGCAAAAATTCGCTGGGATAGGTGTAAACCGGCGAAGTTTCGTCGGGAAATATTTTTTAACAAATACATATAAATTTAGTATCTTTATGTCAATAGTTTTTCTAAATTTTTTTAGTAACTAAATAATAACTTATCATGATTTAAATACTTTCAATTGTAATTATGTTTTAATTATTATTTCTTTAGTGAATAATTAGTATTGAATATTTTAATTAATTGCATAAATTTTAATACTCAACAAATAGTAGTTAATATTTTATCTTTGATAAATTATTCACTAAGTAAATAATAATTAAAACATAACTACTAATTAAAGACTGATATACGGAGTATAGCCGGGCGGCTATACTTTAAAGTTTCTATTTATAGAGTATAGCCGCAAGGCTATATTGTTAAACTTTTCTTTTTTAGAGTTTAGAGTATAGCCGCCCGGCTATACCTTTAAAATTTTGAAAAAGGAAAAAATCTCTCCCGATGAACTTTCGTCGGCATAAGTCAGGGGTTAGTGTTTACGCGTAGACCTCTACCGACGAATACTCGCCGGGACAGATATATTCCGGCAAAGTTTCGTCGGAAAAGGTTTTTTTTTATAACAAATACATATAAACTTAGTCTCTTTATGTCAATATATTTTTTTTAATTTTTTGAGTAATTAAATAATATCTTATCATGATTTAAATACTTTCAATCGTAATTATGTTTTAATTATTATTTATTTAGTGAATAATTAGTATTAAATATTTTAATTAACTGCATAAATTATAATACTGAACAAATAGTAGTTATTATTTTATCTTTGATAAATTATTTAAATACTAATTATTCACTAAGTAAATAATAATTAAAACATAACCACTAATTAAAGTAATTTAAAAAGACGAACTCATTTAAGTATAGCCGCCCGGCTATACTGTTAAAAGTTTCTTTTTTAGAGTATAGCCGGTCGGCTATACCTCTAAATTTTTTTTAAAAAGCAAAAACCTCTCCCGACGAACTTTCGTCGGCATAAGTCATATGGGCAAATATTTACGCATTGGACCTCTCCCGAAGAATGATCGCCGGGATATATCTATTCCGGCAAAGCTTCGCCGGGATAGGTCTATTCCGGCAAAGTTTCGTCTGAAAGGTTTTTTTGGTTAAGAAATACATATAAACTTAATATCTTTATGTCAATAGTTTTTTAAAAAATTTAGTAATTAAATAATATCTTATCAAGATTTAAATACTTTCAATCGTGAAACATGAACATAACCAAAGACTTTGTTAATTGTAAGGTGGCTGCATTCAAACTTGATGATTTGGGGAAGGGTATAGGCCTTGTTGGTATCGAAAGCCAAAAACTTCATAGACTGAGACAAAGCAAATAGTTTATGTTCTTGGCTGCAGTTCAATACAACCAAATCAAATCCTGCTGTTAATTTGTACTCAAAATACTAAAAAGTTTTGAAAGATAGTTGTACACCTGCACAATTTTGTATTTACAATTAGCTTACTCTATGACCAAACGCACACGTCGCATTTCCACAATAATAACATACAAAACCATATAAGCAGCCATATATACAAGAGAAAAGCTGCCGTGATCGTTATCGAGGACAAATTATGGTAAAAGATGAAAGCTTATAATATTAGAATGATAATGTGAAACACATCAGCGTGATAAACCCTCAACTTAATTAAAGATAGCTTCTACATCATTATCAACATCAAAGGCTCACGTTAACTTGGATTGTCAAACACAAACACTGAAAAGTCTGTCTGACACAAACCACTGAAAAATCAAAGCACATGCAAATGTTATTTTGGAGGGATGTACGAAACAGACAAGAGACATTTGGAATAATCAAGGAGAAAAATGATTAAAATGGTAATTTACTATTCTATGGACCCTAAGTTGTAGTGGACTTGGTCAAGGGACTCTTGCTTGCCCAAAAGGCTACCAAAATTCACATCCATTATATGATCACAATAATTTAGCTTCCCCCTTGTTTATATCTTGAGAAAATGAATCCAAAGTAAAAGTTGTGGTGATTCTGTGAAGGGACTGGACTGTCTCAATCAAATTCCTCTCACTCTCAGTGAAGGCAGGCATGCTAATAATGCTATGCTGTGTGACTTTTTAGCCTTTTGAAATTGATATTTTGAGGGATAGAATTCTGAGGCAACTAGCTAATAGATTCTTTCAGAACTTTATGAGTTTGTAGGCCAAAAACACAAAAGCCTTTTGCAAATGGGGTTGGAGACTTTTGTTGTTGATAACAGCTAGCTAGTATTCAATCATTCTTTGGGTTTTTGGTTTAAACAAAGTATATATAATCTAGATATTAAAGATTAATTAAATTTTACCTCAATTGTTTTATTGTCCACAATAAAATATCTTGACAAATTTGGGATATTATTGGGCTCCTTCTAATATTAGGTGCTTATTTGTTTAGTGGACTCCATTTTAGGTGCTTATTTGGGATATTATTGGGCTCCATTCTACCTCTACAAGTAAGTGGGAGGGTTTTGTTATAGACCCTTCTAATATTATAAGTAGGAGTTTCTATATTCTTATTAAAGGCGGTATAATATGTGTGTAGAAGTTTTTATTTTTGTGTTTTTGATAAATTATTTTTGCATATATGTCAAATCGTGATTCACATAAAAGAGGAGGCAAATAGTATCCTACAATATTATTGGGATTATTAAAGTGAACAAGGAATTCTCTCTTTAGATGGACTCTGCTTAAAAACTTAAGCATCAATTCATCCCCCTAGAATTTAAAAGGATAATGTGGTAATTTTAAATAGTGTAGTAGGTTATTTTTGAAGAAGAAAACAAACAACTACCAGAGAATTCAAATTCCCTTATTATACTAGTGTAGATAGAATATAATCAAATAGTTAGTAAAGTCTAAAGCTTAGAGGGAGATAGTTATCTGCAATTGGAAACATTCTATAGGTTTAGTGGAACATATGGAGAGACTATAGAGGAAAGTAAGGGAGACTATAGAGGAAAGTAACGAATACAAATAGGAAATTTAGAACGTTTTAAATTCAAAGACAAAATCACGTGTAGTCTAAAAGGACAATTAGGTTTTTTTTTTCCTAAAGAATATACTTTGCTTCACGGCATGGTTGAGTAACTTGTTCTGCATCCTTTTGTTTTATTTATTTATTAATAACTAACCTGCACCAAAGCACTATTAGTTATTTGACCAGTTATTAGGTTTTTGTAGTGTCATGAAGAGTGTTTTTTAGGTTGCAGCATCTTCGAGGGAAGAGACAAAATAGTAGGCAAATCTCATTTGCTTTGTCACACATCAGCATTTTCATGTCGGAGGCAAATGAGTAGTCAAAATATACATACTCTCCCAAATAAGGCAATATTGCATACTTCAAAGTGAAGATTGGGCTCCACTTGCTTTCTATAAAATATAAAAGATAAAAGTAAATAATGTCATAATGATTTGTACACTTGCAGTGATCAACTTTTTTCATGAGATAAATGGATAAGCAACATTCCACCTAAATTGTTATGGTCCAATTTTGCCTACTTCATTTGCATAGTCCCTTATAGATGCTTAGGTGACAAAGACAGATGTTAACATCTATTTTGATTAAATGAATCGCTTATCTTTGGATAAAAGAAATACTCTTTATCTGTGTGGTTAATATTGCATTTCAAAATATTAAAAATGAAAACAAGCTAGTTGAGATTAAGCTAAACAATAATACTAGAGTTAAAAAAAGTTATAAATTATGATCAACGAATAACATGAGAGATGACATAGTGGTATGTGTTGTTAACGGGGTCTAGTCCAATGAAAAATAGCATTGACCTGTAGATCAATGGTTTTATGTTCGAACCTTAAACCAAGTTTTAAATGAACTTATATATAATCGACAAAATACAACAACATTAATTGGATCTAACATTAATATGGCTGTAAATTGACTTGATACATTGGATCAGTATTGAGTTTCGCTCGAATGAGCTAATTAAATTATGAGCAAGGGAAACGCAACCTTATCAAAGTTGTGGATAAAAAAGCAAGGAAAAAGACCAGTCTGCAAACCTAAGGAGGACACCAAATACACAACTCATCCACCACCATTTGTTATGAAGTTATGACCACCGAAAATTAAAAATAACAACAACAAAAAAGAAGAAGAAAATAATTGGATAAAATGTTATGAGGAGTCGAGTCAGCATCAAACTCAGCCAAACTAGATAAGCATTTTCTTAGCCTAACCAAACACCATATTTAACCATAGTTATCCCAAATCCAAACCCGAACCCAAACACCCCTCCAAAACTCCCCAACATATAAATCCAGACACACCCCCCTACCTCCCTCCCTCTCTCGCTCAATCAAAAACTCACAACCGCAAACCAAAACGCACCGTACCATGCTATCTGCTTCGACCTCGACATTCTTCGCCGCTCCAATTCTCTCCGCAACCCCTCCCCCTCCCAAAACCTCGACACGTCGTGTAAGCTTCAGGCCAATAAGCGCCTTCGCCGCTGGCTCCACCTGCGCCTCGGCCGAGACAGCTACGGCGTCGTACCTCGGTCCTCAGAAGATGACCTCGCTGTACGAGATCCTCGGCATCCCTGCGGTCGCCACGTGTCAGGAGATCAAATCGGCGTACCGGCGATTGGCTAGGGTTTGCCACCCCGACGTGGCGGCAATCGAGCGCAAGGACACGTCGGCCGACGAGTTCATGAAGATTCATGCTGCCTACTCCACGCTATCGGACCCCGAAAAGCGCGCCGATTACGACCGGAAGTTTATGCTCCGTAGCCGACCGTTGTCGTCGGCGTCGGGATATTCCGGGTACTACACTCGCCGAAACTGGGAGACCGACCAGTGCTGGTAGAGAGTTGACTCATCGATTCCGAGATTGAAGGAATTTAATCCGCGAGATTATTGGTAATTGTGTAAATATACGAAGAAGCATAACACAGGGTGCAATCGGAGCCGTTGAATATTTTGATCATGATGGTCATGTTTGCGATGATCCGTCTGTCTCTGTCTGTGGGACACTAAAGCAAGAAGTAGCGCCAAAGTTCCAAACCTCCAAAGTCAAAGAGTTGAAATACTCATTTTGTGTCTATAATTTTGTTGCATAAATTACTAGGGGCAACATTTTAATTTTAAATTTGGTAAAGTCCTGTTTTCTGTTTTTTTCGATTATTAGGACATAAGTAGAGTACGGAGACTACAGACAGAGTAGTTTACACGTAGAGATTGGAGCTCAGTATTTTTATGGGTATCAATTTTAATGAATATATATTATTCTGGTCACAAATTTGAACAATATTATTGATGATAAGTTTTCTGATTATTGTTTTGTAAATTGAGGTTCTGGGAAACACTGTCATCTTTGATTTGGTTTTCTTTTATTCGTTGATTCGAATTTGGAATATTTTTCAACATCGAGACTATCAAGAAAAATAATGATAATCGATGGTGTTTAAGCAAAATAGAAGGGTGGAACAGGCGCTGGTAAGAGGCGTCGGCAGTCGTCACATTTATGTGTAGGCCATACAAGCTGCCACCAATTAGTTGGTGCCATGTCTTTATTGCAACGACGAAGGCTGGTGGTGGGGAAGATTGCATTGCATATTGCGAGATATGACGACAATTCAGAATGGCGACAAGTCGACTCATCGTAGAAAAATGTGGAAAAATGGTGGTTGTCGTTGTCTGTGGTCATTGAATTTTGTATAAGTCGGCCATTACAAGTTATAGAAACCATAAAATTAAAAAAATTAAAAAGCGGGATCTCGCATCTAATTAAGGCGTGCTGCTTTGTGCAAAGCTGCCTAAGTGCCCAAACTTTAGGAACAACCTTTTTTTTTGTCGTCTCCATCAAACAATCTAGTGGGGGAGAGGTTTAGGGTTTTCGATCTCGAGCACATTCTAATTCTTTTTTCTCTTTCAACATGAAAAAGAGAAATACTTACTTCTGTAAGGAATACTTATACTTTAAAAGTCGAAACTATTGTGTATTAGTATAGTTTGGACTTTCATAAATGTGAGTGCGAAATTCACTGTTTATAATGGATCTTTCGATAAACCTAGTATGGTGGGGCCATACTATTAATCATTATTCCTTTAATAAATTTGGCATATTTTCCAGTTTTTAGTAAGTTAAATGATTACATTTTTTTGTGTTTTTCATGATAACCTAGTATGGTGGAGCCAACAGAAAGAAGAGATTAGAAACACATAGACCAATTGTGAAACTTGAGAAGGAAGGCAGAACTTCATGCCATGAAACCTGGGATGACACATCATCACCGGCTTACTTAGCATACTTAATTATTCAAGTGATTACTGACTAGGCGGCAGCACTAGCCGCAGCTAATTTTGAAAACAATCCAGCATAAAGTAAGCAAATGGAGGCCCTACGTATGTATGCAGAGGGACGAAATTTTTTTTCATTATTAAATATCATGTAGCCTTTACAAATATAAAAAAAAAAAAAAAAAAATCATGTAATCAAATACCCACAGCCCATTCCAAATTTGAAATAAGCTCACCCAATACCTATTGTACAACTCAAAAGCACACTTGAGTAAGCATGCACGCGCGAAACATAGCAAAACTTTCACCTCTTTTTGTTTGTTGAGGTCATCTTCACTTAGTTACTAGGGATTTTGTTAAGATTATAGAATTTTTGTTTTAAAAAAAAATCTTGAATAAGAGTTTGGTGTAACTTATTTGTGAACGTGTAAATTTTCATCTATAAGATAGAGGATGAGTTTCTTGTTAATTGTATGATGTTTTACATTGAAAAAGAATTTGTTGATAATATCAATAATGAATTAATAATTAGTGATTTTAACTCTTTGAAGCCTCAAAGGTGCAACTTAAATAGTTTATTTTGTATTTTTCATTTATTTATTTTTCATCTTTTTTACTAGTTTATGTCTTATGTACTAGATGCATTAATGTTGAGGGGTACGTCTCATTACGTCCCCCTTACTAGGTATATTACTTTTTGTTATTAATGAAATTCACTTGTACCGTTGAGTTTATTTGTAAGATAAATCCAGCCCGATCCATTTTAAAATCATAAATCCATCCACTAAACAATATAAGGTTATTATAATTAAGAATATGCTTCCTCCTCACTAATTCTTCAACTCACTTTGTATAATTATTATAAAATTCTGAATACAACAAAGACAGAATCGACAAGACCCGACCCTAATTCCGCTTTGGAATCCGGCTAAGCCCTCGTCCGTGGCCGACATCCTGTCTGTGCCTGGACACACTTGACCATTTTGCCCTTTTTAGTAAAGAAATTGAGTTTTTAAAGAGTTTTAAGATTTTCACTTCACGAAAATTCTCTATAGAGTCTCCCCCGTAATTGGTCTCAATTCCAAAATCTTTACACTCGCAAAGCGCACTTTACTTCCACAACTTCAAAGACGCACAAGTTTAAGTTCACACACCAACGTAAACTAAAGAGTATGGCCTCAGCCTCACAAAAGTTTGGGCAAATCTGTTACTAGAATAATTAAATACAAAGTTCTTCTCGGTCAAGGACCCTACACGAGGACGAAGGAGTGGTGGTGAAGACGGGCTTGGTGGTGCTCAGCACGACTCCATGCACTGGGGCGAAAACATTTAAAAAGGTGAGTGGACCAAAAAGGTAGTTTTAGAAAATGGAAAACGTAGTTAGCCCCACTGCTAAAACATTCGTAAAAACAATTCTATAACGAGCAATAATTTAAAGTATGCATTAACAATCAAATTAATAAAGTTAATCAACATAAAGGTTCTTATTCAAACGAAGATATTAATCAAATCAACTTAATTAAAATCCACCTAGGTATACCCTTATCAATTCCACAATTCCATTATTCAACCACAATTCCAATCCTCGTAAGACTCCTGACACAAAGTCGGTCCGAGCCACGTCCTCGCAAGACTTAGGAGACACCAAGTCAACCTAAGCCGCGCTCGCTAGACTGAAAACACAAAGTTTACCCGAGCCACCTCGCTCCGCAGACGGCCCGAGCGCCCCCGAGACTCGTGTGGGGCGTGAGTCATGCGCGCAGACTTAAACCGAAGGCAACAATGGTCCGTAGACCTGGTAATAACCTTTATCAATTTTTATTCCGTAGGCAACATTATTAATCCGAAGGCAACATCAATAGGGTACCTGTGAGAGTGGTTTGAAACTTTTCAAAAACTTATAACTCAAAAACAAATCCTTCCTCAAGCCATTCTAAAATCCATATCTTATAATCATGCATTCCAATCTAAAATCCCATCTTAGGCTTTCTAAGTTAATTTATAGAAAATATTCAATAAATTCAATTAAACTCTAATAGGCAAATCATAAATAATATTTGGAAATCCATAATTCCAAAAAACATTAAATGAGCATTTATGAAATAAAAACATTTATAGAAATCAAAGGTCCACTCACCGTTGGTCCGAGCTAGCCCCGACCTCTTAGAAGGGCCTTCCCCGCACCTCCGCCAAGCTTGAGTACTATTTACGAAAATTAAACCATTTATTACTTCACCAAAGCCTCGGCATAATAATTTAATAGAAAACCTGACCCTCGGCCTAAAAGGGTTCAATTATAGTTAGAAAGGTTTCCTGCTCATTTGATTCTAAAGTAAGCCTTTTAGTTAACTTGGAAGTTCCCCGGATTAAATATTGATTAAATCCTTAATAGGTTTGATTCGCCTGCTCCTTAGGTTTCCGACCTCCAAACGACGATCCGTAAATTCCTATAGGTTCCTAAAATTCCCAATTACTTAACTTCCAAGTTTTGTTACGATCCAACGTTAGAACCTAGCGAACCCGAGTTAACCCTAGTTAATTCTAACCAGAATAATGGTTTTTCGCTTCAAACGATTTCCAAAAATTGCTTGAAAGCATACCTCCACGCTACGGAGGCTACGGGAGGCATTTCTAAGACGAAGAACCGCTGCCACCACCTGGCCCACGCGCCGCCACACGCCGGCCAAAGGTTGGGTGGTTTGAGCAATTTTTCCTAAGCGACTTAAAATCTTGAATTCCGGGCAAAGCTTATGGCTAAGTGATCAAAGGGTGGAGGAGAGGTTTGGCATTGAAAACTGCCAGGAACCGCCTAATCATGCCGAAATTCACAATTCCGATCACCCAAACCCTAAAACTCAAACCGCTATACAAGCTCAAATTGATCAAACCAAGTTTAAAGAAAGCTAGAACTCGTCGAAAGGATCGTAAAACTCACCTAAATCGAAGAGTTTGGTGGCCTGACGACACGTGGACGAAGGTGAGTTGCTCCATGGGTTTTGAGTTCGCAGCTGTGGAGTTTGAGGCGTCGCGAAACCGATATGCGGCAGGATGAGCTGGGAGGTGAGGAGGAGCTCTGGTGGGAGTATGGACTCATTTGGTTGCAGCCTAAACGTACGGTGGCACTACCGTTCGCACAAAGACAGAGAGAGAGGGGTATCGGGAGGTTGAAGACGAAGGGGAGGGATTTTCAGACGCCTACCGGGCCGATTGGCTACCATTTTCTGATTTTTAATCCCTTTTTCTCAAAATTACAAAATTGCCCCTACCATTTTTAGACCTTTAAACGTTCGTTTCGCCTCCTGACCCTGTGTTCAGACGCCCACGGACTCGCTTCGACGAGTCGACGCGCAACAAGACTCCGCTCCACCAAATTCCTTCCCATCTTAAAGTCAACTTTTAATTCCCTTAATTTTTAATCGGGGTAAAATCGCCCTTTTTTCAATATTTTATTCTTTTTTATCCTTAAATTAGGACCGGGTTGTTACAGAACTGTTAAGACTTATTCCAATTATTTATTTATTTATTTTCTCTTAAATCCCGCGGACTCAAATCAGATTGTGACTTGTGAGCGGTGGTTAACTTGTTAACGATTGTACCCAATATTCTTGTAGACTAAGACAAAGTAAATAGCCATTTAAATCGATCAAAACATTTAGGCTCGTCAAAAACGTTGGTCTGCATGGCGTGCATTACTTTTATTAATCCTGACCAATCTTAAACTAATACCCAACAAATTGGAATTTGAATTCAATTAATCTTTGAAGTGCAAGAAGGTTTCAGTTTCAGCCATACACATTGAGTGATGCTGGGTCCAAGATGGATGTCTCCGGTCTCTTCAGGTTTTCTTACAAGTAGGTATGACTTTGATTTGATTTTCATCAAATATATACTTCTTGTTGTATTATATATTTAGAGGAACTTACAACACCGGTTCGCTGATTAATTTGCGATAATTGTAACTTATTAAGGTCTAAGTACACCAAAGTAGACAGATTTACAAATTAAAAAAATCAGTACTGCTCTTATCAATGATCCAATTTATGTAGATTCATTTCAGGCCCGAGACCCTCCACCATCCAAGACAAAAATACTCATTAAGGCAGATTTATCAGTTCATTTCATGTTTAATATTTTCTTTAAATATAATATGAATGATCTCATCGTCCTGGAATTGCTTGAATTAAATAATTAATCGAAGCCTTATATTACAAATTGATATAAAGAATGTTGTGTTTGGTTAAGTAATCAAAGATTATCTCTACAATAAGACTCTTAAATTAAATTTCACATATATATTCTAATTGGGCCGGAAGCATGATTCAATGTTTGAGGAGCTAAAATATGAAACACATAGTTTAATTATATAATTGTTTTGGTCTATTAGAATGGAAATTTGGCAAGCATTTAGTAATGGTGGAGAGCCATAAGCTGAATCAGATTTTCTCCTATGCAAAATTTCGGACGTTATCATTGTTTACTAATGGCATTTGCAAGATAATAACATTCAGACGTGGGCTTTAAAAAATAACTGTAAACTGAATTATAGCAACTTTTCCAATATCTCCTTCCACTAAATATATACAATGGGTGGGAAAAAATGGGAGGAGGCCAAGGCCACTTGTGGCCTATGGCTGGCTCCACCAGTTGATATCTATCTTGTAGTTGTAGAAGAATAGAAGAAGATAAGAAATTCCAATCAGAAAAGGGATAAGAGATCACTACAGAACTATTAGGTGCCCTAATTTGACTTCTAAAAATAAAATTCCATCCTATTTTTAGAAGAATGACTTAGATCACTAGGAGATAATGGTGGTGGACCGGAAGCTATGATGGAGATGGATGTAAACTAGTATTACGGGGACAATTGTTCAAAGAGTTCCCTACCATTTCCATTACAAAACCAGAATTTTCTTGATGTGCTGTCCATCAGAATTGTATGCATATACTCACAGAACAATCGCCATGGCTAATAATAATATGTTCCAGCTTTGCTGATGTAGACTGCATGATTTCACTGAACCATAAGATTAGAATATTTAGATCACTTGACAAAATATATACAACCCCACATTTAAAAGTCCTTTTATTTTTTATTTTTTCCTTCTAATTAAGTTTCTGGAAGATAATTAGCTTAATTACAAATTCTTAACCCATTGGGAGAAAGACGAAAGGTGAAGAAGGGAGATGCTATAATATTACAGCATGTTTACTAATCCGTAATTGGATTGGGAGAGTTAGAATCTGGATTCCTATCGAAGTTGTTTACTAAGTGTCTGTTTGGTATTATTCTTATTTGGGGCCAAAATCACTTATTTCTACAATTCTAGCTTTTCATCCCGTTTGGTAAAAGAAGAGATAATCGCTTTTTGGAGAAAATTGCTGTGATTCACCGTGATTTGGGAAAGGATGATTATTATTTTAGCTTTTGCGGAAAGCAAAACAAGGAACCGATGGTTTTAATGAATTTTAATGAAGTCCCTATGATATCCTTGTTAACTTTTCTAATTTACATCATCTATCCCTCATCTTTCTCCTCCCACAGCCCATCACGTTCCCAATATACCACAAGGTCACGTCTGGTTCTCACAATGTTTCAAAGTGAAAACCTCTCAAATCTTTACTTTCTTAAATCCTTCTTTGATAAAGGCAACCCATTCCAACTCCCCATTTTCATTGATAAAGCTCTATTCCATACAACAAATTGAAATCTATGAATAATTTGATATAGCAACTTAGCAAGAGAGGATTTATTTTTCGTCCCTAAGCCTTCAATTAGCCAAAGGGAGGCACAACTCTCTCTCTCTCTCTCTGTCTCTCCTCCATGGAGTCAGAGCACTAGATGTAGAGTGGATTGTTTCTGATGCTCTAGTCGGCGAGACTGCGGCCATCTTGGAGCTGAATGCGAGCAAAGATCAGCTAGCTAAAATTTTTGGATGTGCAATTTTCTTTTGTTTGTTGTTGAATTCAATGATGGAAAGAGATGATATTTCTTTCGAGGTGTTATTGTCAAGAACATGGTGGAGGTGTGGGAGGGTGGGTCAAGGTGGGGCTGGAAAGGGAGGGATACAGATAGGGTGGATTAGTTTTGTTTCTGTTTGTTTTTACTTTTTTTTGTAATTTAAAATTTTATATTATTTTTTCTTTTAGGGTGTGACTGTCAACAAAAATATTTAATAAAATATTTGTATAAGTGTAAATGAGAGTATTTAACAAAAATACTTAATAAAAGATTCACTAAGCACTTGAATAAAAAAAAAAATCATTTCAACATTATATCTTTTTAGTCATTATACACATCACACATCACACATCACTTTTATACAAATATTTACCAAACAATTATAAACTGATTTTTGTATCAACATCACTTTTAGTATAAAGTTTGCCAAACGCCAAACCGCTTTCATTCACATCTAATTTCGCTTACAAAGAAATCGATGATGATTATTTTCACAAAGATAAAGAATGCCAAACTGGCTTTAAACCATATGGAATCGGGGTAGGAGTAATACTAATTTCTTATACATTGTTTACTAAATTCCCATGAATCGGAATTGAAACCAATTGATTAATAAAAGCGAAAAGAAAAAAAAACTGTTTTGACAATTAAAATATAGAGGATACATGTCACTTTGTGGTTGAGCCACAATACAAGGTAAGGAAGAGTTTCTCCTTATGGATAAGGAGGGAAGTATTGTCTATTCCTTACTTTTTGTGGGTCTCACTTGCATTTTCATTTCTCCATGTGAAGTAAACACTTGAGTATCCGTAATATGAATTCAACTCTTTATTTAAATTCTGATTACAAATTATTAAACATGCCATATATTTACTCCGTTAAGATTTGATGAGGCTAGGTATGGCATGAAGTCATGCATTGACATTTGACACACATGCATTGCAACGAAAATGATCAGGTAAAGAAATCACCACTCTTCTTTCTTTGTTCTGGGAAAGGTATTAATGCAAGTGTAAAAATCTAAACAACTTTGTTTTGTGAATTTTTTTTTTAAAGACATTTCCTATTGAGAGAAGCGATAATATACTAAACTCACACACACTACAATTTAACGTTATAATTTGAACCCAAAACATCAGTCTGAAATGAGAATACTTTAAACCACTACACTAGTGGCCCTTTGCAAAACTGAAATAAACATTCCTTTCCGATGACGTTTTGGGACACATACATTATTTGTTGATTTTTCTTTCCTTTGTTTTGGGAGGTTTTGTTTTGTTTTGTTTTTTATAATATTGTCTATCGAAAAATCAAGAAATAATGTATGGGCCTTCTCCATTTGCACTCTGACACACTCTTCAATGCTAATAAGAGCTGAGTGTGGAATGAGGCTCAAAGTTCAGTCCATTTTCAGATTTATGCAAAACCCAGTTGCATTTCAGAGTTGGGGTCTAGGCCCTCTATGGTGATTATTTTGATAAGATTAAGAACATGATTCATAATTAATTATTTACTTTTTCTAATAGTATTGTTTTTGGCCTATATAGGTTACAAAAGCCTATATACTTTTCTTTTTCTTTATTGAATACATAAAAGAAAACAAAATTCAATTTGAACATGTAAGTGTTCTACCACTGGAGCTAGAAGTTCATAAGATCCGAGACCGAGATCCAAATAATTTGGGTAAGATGATTAATGAAAACTATGAAATCAATTAATAAGCAAGTAGAAAATCATGCATCTGTGCCACCCAACCCAAGAGAGCTCCCTCTTTTGTGAATGAGTTATAGTTATCTTTCAATTTGAACTTCAGTTAAGAATACAGAGAAATCGACATCTGCACAGGAATTGCAGAATGCTAAAAGCACTTTTGGGGTGAGGCTCGAGTATTGTGTAGATAATGTAAAAGACGAATGTCTTTTTTCTCCCTTTTTCCTTAATGGGTTGAAAAGAGGGGGATCATAATCATTATAAATGAAAATAACGTGACCTTTTTATAAATCACAAGCATCACCAAAGCTCCACGAAATCTTGTGGGCAAAAGGAAAACGATTTGCACACTCTGGTAGTAATTAATTAATCACTAGAATCTCAAGTGTACTTAAAAGTTGATGTGAAATTTTTGGGTCTAGAACTTTAGAGCGAATGACGTTGAACTCAAAAGAAAAAACAAAACAAAACAAAAAAGCAGATCGACAAAGCAAATTAAAGAGGAAAAGGAAGTCTCATCAGAGCTTGAAAATGTAGTTCAACTTTTTATTTGTTGTGATCAGTCTCATCCTTCACTCTCAAAATCGTCACGTTTGATTTCACTGTTTAAGTTTTTTGTTAGAAAACGTGAAAGGCAAGCGATCACCCGGCCCACCCTTGGATCTTGCATGCAATTGCGCAGTGATGAATTGAGCATTTAGGATGGGAAGTAAATTTTCTCTTTTTAGCGTATAATTCCATTCATATTTGTGGGTTCCATGTGATACACGAGAGCATATCTGATTTGATTTCAAGTTTTATTGATTCACAATGTTGTTGCACACATACAAACATCTAACAGCCAATGTCTGTGATCAACAGTAGCGCCAACATGTTCATCATTCAATGGTAAGAGCATTTTCATGCGGATTAGCGGTCTCAAATTTGATCTCTAACGACACCTCCCCCTTCCATACTTTGAAAAAGGGCAAAAAAAAATTCAAGTAGCATGCATGCAATTATTAATTTTCATACAGGAGCTTTGATAAGCTATACAGAGAGTACTGCACTGAAATTCTATCTACAACTGAGCAAGTGAAGTTTTTTTTTAAAAAAAAATTATAAAAAAAGGGTGTAATAAGTGTGGCAAAAATTGTGAGGGCTGAATGCGTATTGTCTGTTATATGCCAATAATGTTTTGAATTTTGAGACGGCAGATTGGCATGGCTGAGATTCAGTAGATTCTGCAATTTTCGGGTATATGCCAATAATGCATATTGAATAAAATGTTGAAATCAGTACTTATGGCAGAGATATATGTCTACCCTTAAACTTTGTTTCATTTGATGATATATATATCTCTCTCTCTGTGTTTGGCGTTGCAATTTTCTTCTTTGTTTGCTCAAATGTTTTTTTCTCCAGCAGTTTCTAGAGTGGTATGGATCCTAATCCTTTTAGCTGAAATTGACAGTTCAATAAAAGCATTAATGTCACTTAATTACTTAAATCCAAAAACTGGTGGTGGTCCAGTTTTTACAAGTTTGGCTGGAAACTAGTATGTTAACTTTTACTCAAACCACCACGCATTCCAATCACCAAGGAGACAAGTGGTCTAAATATATTTCAATATGTCTCTCCAATGATGACAGTATAAATCAGATTGCAAATTTGTCTCCACACACGCACATACATATTAGTTTGTACTTGTATACATAAATATACTGCTGTGGCAGTGGCTGTTCATGCAACGGACGCAGTTTCATAGAACCAGCCCTGCCTCTCCCTGCACTTTCTTGATTGTTCCTTCATCGTATTCGTATATGTTTGCCTCAGAATAAAGTATATAGTCATATATATATATAGATTTTCTCTTATGCTAATGTCTGAGCGTTATTACTATATGAACATCATATATTTTTTACTATACCTCCATGTTTTTTCTCCATGTTTACAAAAGTAATAACGGCTGATATCCATATGGGAAAATAATTCTCAGGAGCTCATGATTATAATTCTAAGGAGCTCATGCTTATGATTTATATTCAATGAATGCAAAGAAAATAGGCAGTTTTTTTTTTTGGTGCAGAAAGATGACAACAAAAGTACTTTGAAAAAAATTAGACTACATATTTAGAACTTATATGTGCAGTTTGCATTATTTTGTATTATGTCTAAGCTCTGTTGAGTTGTCTTTTGCCTTTAAATTAAAATAGTAAATTTAGCTTAACCCCTTGAAATTCATTTTTCCTCAACTACAACCCATCTCTTTATTTTTGTTTGAATAAAATCTTATTTTTCTAAATAAAACCCGATGGCTAGGATCCAACTCGGTAAGTTACTTAATCAAGCAAAATCAAATTTATTGTACGTTTTTATTCCTAAAATACCCCCAACTAAGCCATTATTGCATTTTGTATATTAATGTATGAACTAATATAGAAACAAATTTTAATTGGATTGTAACTAATGACACATGTTGAATTTGGAAAGATCTCCAAATGAAGTTGTTTACTAAGTGCATGTTTGGTATTGCTTATTTGGGGCCAAAATCACTTATTTCTACCACTCTAGCTTTTCATCCCATTTGGTAAAAGAAGAGATATAATCGCTTTTTGAAGAAAATTGCTGTAATTCACCGTGATTTGGGAAAGCAGCTGAAAGGATGATTATTATTTTAGCTTTTGCGGAAAGCAAAACAAGGAACCGGTGGTTTTAATGAATTTTAATGAAGTCCCTATAATATCCTTGTTAACTTTTCTAATTTACATCATCTATCCCTCATATTTCTCCTCCCACAGACCAAGGAACTGGTGGTTTTAATGAATTTTAATGAAGTCCCTTTAATATCATTGTTAACTTTTCTAATTTACATCATCTATCCCTCATTTTTCTCCTCCCACATACCGTCACGTTCCCAATATACACAAGGTCACGTCTGATTCTCACAATGTTTCAAAGTGAAAACCTTTCAAATCTTTACTTTCTTAAATCCTCCTTTGATAAAGGCAACCCATTCCAACTCCCCATTTTCATTGACAAAGCTTTATTCCATACAACAAATTGAAATCTATGAATAATTTGATAGAGCAAGAGAGGATTTATTTTTCGTCCCTAAGCCTTCAATTAGCCAAAGGAGGCACAACTCTATCTCTCTCTCTTTCTCCTTCACGGAGTCAGAGCACTAGATGTAGAGTGGATTGTTTCTGATGCTCTAGTCGCTGAGGCTGCGGCCATCCTAGAGCTGCATGCGAGCAAAGATCAGCTTGCTAAAAATTTTGGATAAACAATTTTATGTTGTTTGTTGTTGGATTCAATGATAGAAAGAGATGATATTTCTTTTAGGGTGTTATTGTCAAGAACATGGTGGAGGTGTGGGAGGGTGGGTCAAGGTGGGGCTGGAAAGGGAGGGATACAGATAGGGTGGATTAGTTTTGTTTCTGTTTGTTTTTACTTTTTTGTAATTTAAAATTTTATATTATTTTTTCTTTTAGGGTGTGACTGTCAACAAAAATATTTAATAAAATATTTGTATAAGTGTAAATGAGAGTATTTAACAAATATACTTAATAAAAGATTCACTAAGCACTTGAATTAAAAAAAAAAATCATTTCAATATTATATCCTTTTTAATCATTATACACATCACACATCACTTTTATACAAACATTTACCAAACACTTATAAACTGATTTTTGTATCAACATCACTTTTAGTATAAAATTTGCCAAACGCCAAACCGCTTTCATTCACATCTAATTTCGCTTACAACAAATCTGACAATGATTATTTTCACATCATAGCAATGCCAAACTGGCTTTAAACCATATGGAATCAGGATAGGAGTAGTACTAATTTCTTATAAGTTGTTTACTAAATTCCCATGAATCGGAATTGAAACCAAATTGATTACTAAAAGGCCCTCGTTGTTAGGTTAAAGTAGATGACACATTTGGAATTTTAAAAATTGTGTGAGGATATAATGGGTAAAAAGATGGATTCCTAATGGGTTAGTTCTTTAAGAATTAGAATACCATCTCTCACCCAAGAATCTAATTCCTCCAAAATCAGGAGTTGAATTCCTTATGAACAATACTTCCCTCCTTACCCATAAGGAGGAACTCCTCATTACACTATATTGTGGCTTAACCACAAAGTGACATGTGTACTCATTTTTAAAAATAATAATTTTCCTTCATCAGTCAAAATTTTAAGTCTTTGTGGCCCTTTCCAACTCCAACTTTAATAATCCCTCTACAATCAAAGTTCCCACTAACAACATTTGTAGACATAGTTTCTTCATGGTGGTTTTTTCAATACAGGATCATGGTTATGAAGTGAAAAAAATGTGATTTTTTATTTCTATTTTTATTTTCTGTTTTGATAAAAAGCTAAGGGTTTAGTAAAAGCGAAAAGAAAAAAAAAACTGTTTTGACAATTAAAAAAGAGAGAATACATGTCACTTTGTGGTTGAGCCACAATACAAGGTAAGGAAGAGTCTCTCCTTATGGATAAGGAGGGAAGTATTGTCTATTCCTGATTTTGTGTGAGTCTCACTTGCATTTTCATTCCTCCATGTAAAGTAAACACTTGAGTATCCGTAATATGAATTCAACTCTTTATTCAAATTTCGATTATGAATTAGTAAACATGACATACATTAACTCCGTTAAGATTTGATGAGGCTAGGTATGGCATGAAGTTATGCATTGACAATTGGCACACATGCATGGCAACGAAAATGATCAGGTAAAGAAATCACCACTCTTCTTTCTTTGTTCTAGGAAAGGTATTAATGCAAGTGTAAATATCTAACCAACTTTGTTTTGTGATTTTTTTTTTTTTGAAGACTTTTCCTATTGAGAGGGGCGATAGTATACTAAACTCACACACACTACATGGATGTTAGAATTTGAACACAAAACATTGTCTGAGTGAGTAAATACTTTAAACTACTAGACTAGTGGGTCTTTTGCAAAGCTGAAATAAGCATTCCTTTCCGATGGCGTTTTGGGACACATACATTATTTGTTGATTTTTCCTTCCTTTGTTTTGGGAGGTTTTGTTTTGGTTTTTATAATATTGTCTCTCAAAAAATCAAGAAATAATGTATGGGCCTTCTCCATTTGCACTCTGGTCCACTCTTCAATGCTAGGCCCTCTATGGTGATTGTTTTGATAAGATTAAGAACATGATTCATAAGGGGTGGTGATTTCCCCACTTCCATTTTGACCACTAATCATATCTACTTTTTCTAATAGTATTGTTTTTGGCCTATATAGGTTACAAAAGCCTATATACTTTTTTTCTTTTTCTTTATTGAATACATAAAAGAAAACAAAATTTAATTTGAACATGTAAGTGAGACCGAGATCTAAATAATTTGGGTAAGATGATTAATGAAAACTATGAAATCAATTAATAAGCAAGTAGAAAATCATGCATCTGTGCCACCCAACCCAAGAGAGCTCCCTCTTTTGTGAATGAGTTATAGTTATCTTTCAATTTGAACTTCAATTAAGAATACAGAGAAATCGACATCTGCACAGGAATTGCGGAATGCTAAAAGCAATTTTGGGGTGAGGCTCGAGTATTGTGTAGATAAAGTAAAAGACGAATGTCTTTTATCTCCCTTTTCCTTAATGGGTTGAAAAGAGGGGGATCATAATCATTATAAATGAAAATAACGTGACCTTTTTATAAATCACAATCATCACCAAAGCTCCACGAAATCTTGCTAATGTCGTGTCAAGCAAGCAATAACAATTTTGAATGGGCAAAAGGAAAACGATTTGCACACTCTAGTAGTAATTAATTAATAACTAGAATCTCAAGTGTACTTAAAAGTTGATGTGATATTTTTGGGTCTAGAACATTAGAGCGAATGACGTTGAACTCAAAAGAAAAACAAAACAAAACAAAAAAGCAGAAATACAAAGCAAATTAAAGAGGAAAAGACAGTCTCATCAGAGCTTGAAAATGTAGTTTCAACTTTTTATGTGTTGTGATCAGTCTCATCCTTCACTCTCAAAATCGTCACGTTTGATTTCATTGTTTAAGTTTTTTGTTAGAAAACGTGAAAGGAAAGCGATCACCCGGCCCACCCTTGGATCTTGCATGCAATTGAGCAGTGATGAATTGAGCACTTTAGGATGGGAAGTAAATTTTCTCTTTTTAGCGTATAACTCCATTCATATTTGTGGGTTCCATGTGATACACGAGAGCATATCTGATTTGATTTCAAGTTTTACTGATTCACAATGTTGTTGCACACATACAAGCATCAAACAGCCAATGTCAGTGATGAACAGTAGCGCCAACATGTTCATCATTCAATGATAAGAGCATTTTCATGCGGATCAGCGGTCTCAAATTTGATCCCTAACGACACCTTCCCCTCCCCCTTCCATGCTTTGAAAAAGGGCCAAAAAAAAATCAAGTAGCATGCAATTATTAATTTTCATACAGGAGCTTTGATAAGCTATATATAGAGATTACTGCACTGAAATTCTATCTACAACTGAGCACGTGAAGTTTTTTTTTAAAAAAAAATTATAAATAAAAAAGGGTGTAATAAGTGTGGCAAGAATTGTGAGGGCTGAATGCATATTGTCTGGTATATGCCAATAATGTTTTGAATTATGAGACGGCAGCTTGGCATGGCTGAGATTCAGTAGATTCTGCAATTTTCTGGTATATGCCAATAAAGCATATTGAATAAAATGTTGAAATCAGTACTTATGGCAGAGATATATGTCTGTCTACCCTTAAACTTTGTTTCATTTGATGATATATATATAGTAAATTGAGCTTAAACTCATAAAATTTACTTTAAATCACCTATAGGCCTTCCCTTTTATTTTTCTATTTAAAATACCTAATTTTTTCAAATAATACCCGATGACTAGATTCCAACTAAGCAAGTTATCTAATATAACTTAAAATATGATTTATTATATTTTTCGCATTCCAAAACTACCCCTATTTATAAGCTAACATGTTATGTGGGGGGTGTAACTAATGACACACGTTGAATTTGGAAAGATCTCAAAATGGTTGTAATGGATGTATGAATTAATTTAGAAACTTATTTGAAATTAAATATTAAATTCAACATTAACGTATTAGTAATCAATATCAATATTATCAATATTGATAATAGCAATATCAACATTGATATTATTAATATCAATATAAATATAAATATTGATATTGATATTATCAATATTGAAGTGGACATTATTATTATATAAAAAATAGGTCGATTATTGTCCATAAAAAATAGGTAGATTATTATTTTAAAAAAGATAATAGGTCAAAAACTGTCAATATCAATAGTAACATGCATAAATTTTAATTATAACATACATAAAAAAGATAATGTACCTATTTTTAATTTATAAAAAACATGCATAAATTTTAATTATACAACGTACCTATTTTCTATAAATTATTGCGTACCTATTTTTAATTTATGGAAAATGTACGGAAATTTCAATTACAAAGTAACTGACCTAGTTTTTTTATATATAATTTTTTTGGTAAATAATATACCTATATTTATATTTTTCATAGGTACATTATTGGATATGTAATTTACAAAATTTTTTTTTGGTTTGCAATTTTAGGGGGCAATATGTTAGAGGGAATGGCAACGAAAAGATATGGGGTGATTGATATGCTAGTAATAGGGAGTATTAATTACAATTATGGCAGTTAATGAACTGCTTGAAATAAATTATAAATAAAATATGAAATCTAATGACAACGATGTAAAAACATAAAAATACTATGACCTCTTATATCCTATTGGTCATTTAAGTTTGAAATTGGATTTTACACATAGATTTATAGAGTATATATATATATATATATATATGTGTGTGTGTTTGGCGTTGCAATTTTCTTCTTTGTTTGCTCAAATGTGTTTTTTCTCCAGCACTTTCTAGAGTGGTATGGATCCTAATCCTATTATATTTAGCTGAAATTGACAGTTCAATAAAATGTTACTTAATTACTTAGATCCAAAAACTGGTGGTGGTCCAGTTTTTACAAGTTTGGTTGGAAACTAGTATGTTAACTTTTACTCAAACCATCACGCATTCCAATCACCAAGGAGACAAGTGGTCTAAATATATTTCAATATGTCTCTCCAGTGATGACAGTATAAATTGCACGCAATTGCAAATTTGTTTCCACAGACGCACATACATATTAGTTTGTACTTGTATACATAAATATACTGCTATGGCAGTGGCTGTTCATGCAACGGACGCAGTTTCATAGAACCAGCCCTGCCTCTCCCTGCACTTTCTTGATTGTTCCTTCATCGTATTCGTGTATGTTTGCCTCAGAATAAAGTATATAGTCATATATATATAGATTTTCTTTTATGCTAACGTCCGGATGTTATTACTATGTGAACATCATGTATTTTCTATTATACCTTCATGCTTTTCTTCCATGTTTACAACAGTAATAACGCCGATGTCCACATGGGAAAATAATTCTCATGAGCTCATGCTTATAATTCTCTGTTTTTGTCATGCTCATGATTTATATTCAATGAATGCATGGAAAATAAGCAGTTTTTTTTTTCTGCAGAAAGATGACAACAAAAGTACTTCGAAAAAATTAGACTACATATTTAGAACTTATATGTGCATGGTTTGCACTATTTTGTACTCTATCTAAGCTCTGTTGAGTTGCCTTTTGCCTTTAAATTAAAATAGTAAATTTAGCTTAATTCCTTGAAATTTTTTCCTCAACTACAACCCATTTCTTTATTTATTTATTTTTGAAAAAATCTTGTTTTTTTCTAAATAAAACCCAATGACAAGGATCCAACTCGCAAGTTACCTAATCAAGCAAAATCGAATTTATTGTACTTTTTTTATTCCTAAAATACTCCCAACTAAGCCATTATTGCATTTTGTATATTAATGTATGAACTAATATAGAAACAAATTTTAATTGGATTGTAACTAATGACACACGTTGAATTTGGAAAGATCTCCAAATGGATGTAGAAATTAATTTGGAAACTTTTTTAAAATTTAACAATAAATTGAGATTTAACATACTTAATCGGTTTATTTAATAAATAAAAATCCTTTTTCAAAATATTTATTTATGAAGTATATAGGTGATTAATTATCTATTATATTATTGTTTTATAAAGATAATAGCATGCATACATTTTTATGTTGGAAAAATAACGTACCTATTATTTCTTTTACAAAAAATAATGTACTTAGTATGAATTTACTTATTATTCAAATAATATACCCAACTTTAAAGCATTTTGAATATAATTTACCTAATAATTGACTATTATGCAATAATATAATTTACAATTTACCTATTATGAGTATACTGTATGTATATTAAAGCCAACACATTTATAGGTATATTGTGAAAATAATTTACCTACCCAACTTTTATATGTACATTGACTATTATGTACCTAGTATGAATTTACCTACCCAACTTTTCACAATATATTGTGAAAATAATGTACCTAGTATGAATTTATTTAGAGATTTTCTATTTAAACCCCACACTTCTCTTAGTTCACCCCATTTTCTAAGTTCACCCCAACTTTTAAATTAAAATTTCACAATTTCTAAGAAAACCTCACTATCTTCCCAAACTACCCTTAAATACACCCCAATATGAAAAATAAGAAATAAAAGAGATTTTCTATTTAAACTCCATAATTTTCTTTGTTCACCCCAATACTTAAATCATTAAACAATATTAACATGTAAAGCACCAAAATATCATATTGATGGATTTCCTTCATCCCAACCAACGCACTGCCAATGGATTTCCTTGTCTTTTCTCCCATCGAAGCCTTGCCTGTATCACCACATCATTAGTTTGTTAGTTATTAATTTGAAGAAAAATCACCGTGGTCATCACTTTGCATATCATATTGATGCTATCAACAAAATCGGAAGGAAATATTCATGCCGTGTTTGAAGATATCTTAAAGGTCTTTTGCTTTTTTTTTTATAACAATAAATAGTCCTACAGCTAGGAAAGTCCACAAAGAAAAAAATGTCGTGGGAGTTAGTTCTGTCTAGGTATTTGGTATGGTTGGTCAAGCAAATCGTAGAGGAAAGAAGAGAAACATAATTTTCCTCATTTCCAAGCTCCATATTCTTCTTTTTGGCAAACACATCAGGAAAAAACTAAGAAATATCATGATCATGAAAACATTATTACTAATAGCCTCAATGAATTAGAACGAAAGAAATCGTAGACCTTCCAGCCACACGCGTATAGAGTGCACTATGGAGGTGAATGGGTTTGAGAGACCCAACGAGTTGCAGGTGGGAGTTTCAAGAAGAGTTTGTATTTTTGTAAAACTTAATATGAAAAGTGGTGGGGTGTGGGGTGTGTGTATAGATGTACTAGGGTTAAGTATTAAGTTGAATGACCTTTTTGTCTTTTTACACAATAATAAAACTTACAAATTTAATGATTTAAGTATTGGGGTGAACTAAGAGAAGTGTGGGGTTTAAATAGAAAATCTCTTTATTTATTATTCAAATAATACACCCAACTTTTATAAACACATTTTGGATATAATTTACCTAATAATTGTGTTACGACCCGACTCTCCTAGCACGATATTGTCCACTTTGGGTCTCGCCCTCACGGTTTTGTTTCTGGGAACTCACGAGCAACTTCCCAATGGGTCACCCATCCTGGGATTGCTCTAGTCTCAACTCGCTTAACTTCGGAGTTCCAAGGAATCCAGAGCCAATGAGCTCCCAAAAGGCCTTGTGTTAGGAAGATACGTGCCCACACATATAAGCACTTCACCTTTCCCTCCCTGAGCGATGTGGGATTACTCACCATTCTTGCTTCCTCAAGCTCACGGGTCTTACAAATTGACTATTATGCAATAATATAACTTGTAATTTACCTATTATGGGTATATTAAAGCCATCACATTTTTTCTATGAGTATTGTACCTATTAGAATATATATTATACATATACACCTATATCATTGGAGGATATTAGGTAATGTTTAAATATAATTGTAGGATATTATGTTAATAAATTATTATTTGAGCTATAGGAGGTTAGGAGCGAATATTTGAAGTAATTTGATTAATTGTAGCCCATTATTTATGGGAGTGGAAACATAAATGTATATCATTCATTTGCCTTAATTAGGTGATTGAAAAACGGTTAGCAACTAAATAAAGATATACTGGCATGATTAGTAAATAAATCAACCTACATAGACAAATTTTATCATAATTTAAAATTGGATTTTACTTAAATATTGTATTATTGGTGGTTATTGTCTAGAATTTTAAAATTGTAAGGGTATTTTAATTTTCAAATTAAAATGCATATTTGTTCACAATCGACCTCCATCTCCATCAATGTTTTTGTGTTCATGCATATAAGAATCCTTTGATATCTCGATTCTTGCAAATAATTCTTTTAGATTGTGACCTTCCTTCCTAACTCTCTCATAAGGAGAGGTTGCTTCGAGGAAACTCGTACCTCCCAAAGAGATGGCCAAAGAGGTAACAGGCGCCCCCCACCACAAGAAGTTTTACATATTGATAAGATTAAATGATGTGATTGGGGGTGAAAGAAGAAAACAAGGAAAGGTGATTGAGAAAAAATTGTGTAAATTTGGGTCCCCTAGCTTGATAGTATATTAATTGTTATTGTTATTTTCCCTGGATTGCTAGCTGTGGGTTTTGCATATATTGCCATTGCGAAAGCTTGTCCCTGCTTTGTTTATATGTGAATAACATACAAGCTTCCAAGCTTTTGCAAGCTGCGATTCATCCACAAAAACTCAAATTCAGCCCCATTCCGGGATCTTGTAACTTGTATACTGGGGTGGAGCTATGATTTGACGTTTTGAAAAGGGTGAGAGACACAAAGTATATATCCTATAACCCTAAATTACAATAATAATAAAAAGGAGAAATTAAATCTTTAATTCCTAAACTCAAGAAAAAAAAAATTACCTGTAAGGCAGGTACATATACATACAAGAAAACACATATATAAGTAAACGTTGAATTTTAGGAAAGTGTTTTCATATAATTTCATTTATGATAGTGGCATATACTGTAAATTTTCTAAAAATTATGGACATACTAATTGCTTTACTTGGCGAGAGTAGACTGCAATTGAAAAGGGAGAGTATGTGAATTGCATCCATTCACTACGAGAAAATTGTCTATTTGCGACAAACATTTGCGACAGAGGATGCGGCCGACGCAAATAAAAGGAAGATTTGCGCGTTAGTTATTGGCTCCACAATAATTACGACACCTTGATAAGTAACGTAGCAAATAACGTCGCAAATAGGTTTGAAAGAGCTACTTATGCGACACCTTTAATGGCCGTCGTATCTTCTTCCATGACCTAAGCCCAAAATTTTCACGAGTGCGCCTCAGTTTTTCATTTTCCCGCTGCTAACCCTTGCTACTACTAGCCCCAAAACTAATACCCAATCATCTCTCCCTCTCTATCATATCTCTGCAACTCACCATCTCCTTCGCGTTCACTGCCTGCTGCCATCGATTTCGAGTTCTTTAGACTGCACAAAATTTCTGAGTTCTCTAGACTTTAGTCTTGTGAAAAACCCTCTCTTCCTCTCTGTTCAAACCCTTGACGGTCACCACAAGCGAGATCACCTTCGGTCCATCTTCTCTCTTCGGTCCATCTTCTTCACTCTATCTTGAGATCGATCGATTCGCCTTCCTCCTCTCCTCAATCAGAACCCATGGTGAAAGAACCAGTTCGCGGCTTCGTCTCCTCCTCCGTGGTTGTGGCTTCGTCTCCTCTTCCATCGCGACGGCTTCGTCTCCTCGTCCATCCAAATGTGAGATCGATAACATCACAAACTTGTTACTTTTGATTTTGTGTTTTCTTTGTGAAATTGAGTATTGTGCTTGTTGCTGAAAACTATACATCAAATATTGCATTATCGGTCGAGTTAAGAACATATTCTTGTTTTTCCTTCTTAATACAGGTAAACAGAGGTCTTTTATATTCAGGGATTATGGCTTCATACATTGTTTTCCTGTGCTGGTTTGCTATCAGAAGTCTAGGACTTCAGCCATACATCAAGTATTAACTTGCTAATTCATATTCAACTAAACTTTCTATCAGAATTTTTTTGTTGTTGTTCTTAAATCCTCTTTGCTGTGCATTGTGCATCAATTATATTGTCCAGGTGTAAATTTATGTCATAGATTTGTCAATTTTGGTCTAAATCCAGATAGTATAACGGTTCATTCAACATATTAGTGACTGCTCCTTAACATTATGGTCAGTATGTATAAAGTCTCTAAGAAGGTTTAATTTAAAATGAGTAGTTATCAAATTTTTGGTTGTCTTTGTTTTACCTAACACTGAAGGCAAATGAAACATCCAAAATCTATGAAATGAGAAACACACTAGTATCTGTTTCTTTATAGGCTTTCATCATCTACCATGTGTTGTCCTTGCAACTTTAAAATTTTGATCAAGATGTGCAATGTTACTTTTCTGGTTTTAATACATGGATTTTCAGTGAACCTACCAATGAGGAATGTTGTAGACAAAAACAAGAGAATGGAAATGGTGATTGGAGTACAATACTAGTAAGAGTTGACTATTCTATTTATTTTTTCTTCTTTTTGGTTGCCTTTATAAGTTCCCTTTATTGAATGATAGTTTACAGACATGTTTTTTTTTCACACGATCATATGCTAAACATGTTAAAAGAATCCAGCACTGAAAAATCGGTTTTGGGTTGAACATGCACATACTGCTAGTCTGCTTCAATGTGAAAAACCACTGTTATCCGTAGATAAGTAAATTGGGAAAACATTCTAGCACTATTTAGTGTCTGAGCAATGGAAAAGTTTCTGGTTCCTTCATAATCCTTCTAAGTTGAAGAAAAATATCCTCATTTTCCGGACACTGATGAAATGACTGTTATCAATAACCCCACATTGCCTAGGTACCTTTGGGATGTGCAGTGTAAAAGCATATTGGCATTCTTTCCGTGTAAGCCCATTTGGATAATTTCTACAGATGAGTTTAGCAATGACATGCACCAAATTTATTCAATTTTAATCTCCATAGTGGTAATATGTTGTGTTACACTCCTGCAGGGTTTCCTGATTGCAATATGTTCTATTGTGATGGCAATCTTTTGAACTGGGATAGATTCACAGTCATTTCAGGTGAATACTTTCTCTGTATATGTTCAAAGAATGAAATATACCAACCTTATTTGGTTGCTAAGAAAATGGCAGAGAAGAAAATACAATCTAGGCTTAAGAGTTTCATTAATTTACATGGCTTCACTGACACAGTTCTTAAATAATTCAGACACACAGATTCTATTCATTGACAAAAGAGGGAGTAAGTGTGAAATATGCAGGGATGTTTCTTGCTGACTGCTAAACGCAACCAGGATCTTAATTCCAGTTATTTAGCCAAAAACTAAAAAGGTGAACAATGGTTCTATTGGTGGTTCTATTTCTTTTCTTCTTCTTTTTCCTTGTCTTTTGAGACTAACTCTTTTTTTATTTTGTGCAGCCAAATTATCTACACCTATTGCAATGTAAACACATGGGCTGGTGTCTTTGCGTTCTTTGTTGCAGACCATCAAAACAAAAGACTTAACGATACAAATGACAAAGGTATGTATTGACCTTACTGATGTATTGACCAAATGTCTTTGCATTCTCTGTTGCAGAGTATAGTATGATGTTCTTCCTTTCTCCATGTCTTGGTCACCAAATATGAGTAAACATTTCTCTCCCCTCTTATTTTATCTCATTTTGATCTCAAAGTTACAAATTTTGTGTATTTTGCACCATGTGGTTCTTGACAGAGCTCAACCATCATTTTTAATTTCATCTTATATATATCCGTTTTCATTACAAATTATTCATGTATGCTATTAGGATTAAATTCTTGCTTACATGGCACTTCCGTGGCATATTGCTTTATGTTTCCCATTCATTTTATTGATGGTTTTGTTATTGTTTTTCAGGTTGGGGTAAAGAATTAGGCTGAGTACAAGACTACTATACTATTTTGTAGTCTATTTATTTGGCTACTAGAATTTGTAATATTTTCATTGTATCTGGAGATAATATTTTTTTTACACATCATGACTTGAGAATTTAGATTTATAATTATTGGTTTTGTACAATGGATGTATTGAATAGTACTTTCAATTACATGAATGAAGTTTGAGAATAAGCTTTTATAGTAAATTCGACTTTTATATCATAGTTTATATGCCAATTGAAACAATCATCCCATTAGCATTGTGAATGGGCATGTAAGTTAAGACACGGTTTTACAGTATTAAATAAATAAAAAATTATAATTTGTCATATGAACATTTGCGACAGCACAAATCCGTCACAATAACCATATTTGCGACAAGAACTAGCGTCGTAAATAGTGTCGTAAAACCCCAGTTTATATCCAACGGTAGTTTATTGCGATAGTAATTTGCCGTCGCAAGATCGACACAAATAGTTATTACGACGGCTAGAAAGCGTCGTAAAAGACCAGAATTATTTACGACGCCTTTTATTGCGACGCGTCAAAAAGCGTCGCAGTGCCGTCGTGAATCTTGTTTTACGACGCTTTTTCTACTTTTTGCGACACATTTTGGATGTCGCGAAAAGCCTTTTTTTTTGTAGTGATTACATCTTGATGAAAATGGACCTATATCTAAGAAGCTCATTTTTTTACATGGTCATACTTACGTTGGTAGATTGTTTTCTAATGATTTTGGACGAGTAATTGTATATGATTTAGAATATACCACAAAATGTAAGAGATTAATTCTCTTTTAATGGATAATAATTTGTTGGTTGTTGATGTATGGACGATGTTGTTTGAGTTGAAGGGTTCCCTTTTGTTGTGTTTTAATATCTTGAATTTATATTGGAAAATAATTACATAGAAGTCTAAAACAAGATGGTTTGGACCTAACATCAACACCAAAAAATTGAAATCCAATTCAGAGAAAAAAGCAGCTTATATGATAAAATAGCTCAAAAAAATCTTAGATACGACTCTCACATTATCATGTGTCGTTACCAATTTAGATATATGAATCCACAATATGATGGACATGTTATGAATTAAAATATAATATTAATATATAAATATACGTATTGTAATACAATTACTCAGCGCATGCAATGACTAATACATTCAAGCGAAATTAATAATGCAGCTTGGGTTTGTGTTTATCTTTTTGGGTGACGTGAAAAAAGTGTGTAGCCATTGGTCATGAAAAGAATCATATCAATGTCCATATGTACGAAAGTGCATCCCATCTTAATCAGTCGGGCTGCCCAGAGAAAGCCCAGCACAGTATGTTGTGGTACGTACGAGTTAGAACCAAGTCCTTTCCGTCACTTCCCAATAGTAAAAGACCACTTTATTTCCTATATCCTTGTGACTCTCAGTGAAGGAATCTCATAAATTGGATTTTTTTTAAAGAAGAAGAAGAAGAAGAAATCTTATCTGCACTGCATTCCAGAGCGAGGGTGTGCGAGAGCATGAAACTAACTAATTAAAGAAATGTTCAATCAAACCTAACTCTCACGTACAAATATCCACTCTCCATCGGAATTTTCATATATACCAGACTCTCTCTCTCTCTCTCTCTCTCTCTCTCTCTCTCTCTCTCTCTCTCTCACTGCATGCCCTGGATGGCGACAAGAAACAAAAAGCAAAGTATACTTTTTTTGGGTATGTTATATAATTAGGTTTATGAATCTTCTAGTTCTGGTTTTCATGATGGAGGGAGGAGGAACATGGTGACATGCAAACTCTCTTTTGTGGTATAAATTTAATTTGTATACTGTTTATATTTACCGCAGGTACAATGGCGAAGCCGGGATTTTATGTCTCTGGGGGCCTCTCACAAAATATAAATAATAAAAACTTCGAATTCACAAGCCATCAAAAGATACAAAATCATAGTCTATTCATTAAAATCATAATTGTTTCTCTACGAGTTTTCATATTTTGAAATCGTTGCATAACAACCTCGTCATCTATACTATTAAAAATGTCTTTCTCAATATATGCAACCAAACAATCATTCAAGAGAAAATGAGAAAAATGTTTAGGTTTTATTGATTTATGCAAGAAGGCAATATGTAATTATGATAATAATTCTAATCCTTTTGGGATTTATTTTGTCAAGAATTCTTTTGGGAATGGGTAGCATATAGTTATAGGAAATTTGGCTGATAAGTAGAGTAGGACCACGTGGTAAGGTATTTTTAACTGCTTGGTATGGGCCATGTGGTAAAGTACTTTTAACTTGGAGGAAATTGGGCTGCATATTAGGTACTTTTAAAATAAATAATAAAAAATTCAGTGGGTGCCAATGACTGCACTGGTCCTCAAGTGCCTCCGCCCCTGCGCAGGTAAAAAAGTTAAAAACGATAAAATTATAGGATTCTATTATATAAGGGCTAAAACTACAGGTACAGGATCTCTTGAGCTTTCAGGCGGGACCAGGAAGTGAGGAACCCACGTATATTGTTTGTATGCAGATAGTTTTGTTTGGTGTTGTGGTGAGTATGAATTTGCATACTTGATTATAGTTTGTAGTTTCCGGCAGATGGGTCTTACGTTTTGTTGGCTTCATTGTGAAGGGGACATGACAATGCAAAAGATACCATGCGGTCTCCTGCGGTATCTTAAATGCCCTGCAGTGTCAATTTATGTTGATTAGGTCATCAACAATTGACGGCGAGATCATTGAAATACAATACAAATAAGTGCTATAAAGAGATACTTGATATGAATTTATTTGAGACCGCCTTAATTGAAGTTCACTCCGACCTACATATATATGTAAAATGTAAGTCAATTTTTTCAACTAAATTAAGATTGATTTTTTATTATTATTAAAAAAATGTAATTAAAAGTTGCTCATCATGTACAGACACTTTTTAGTTATGTGGTGTTAACGATGTTGAGCTAATTCAATGTATCTACTATTCTGTAATATTAATTGCAAGTAATTTATTGTAATTAATCAAGCAACACTATTAATTTGTCTGGTTTCATCTTGTTTTTCTTCCTGATCAAGCAAGGCCCTAAACCTTATTAAGGGAAACATCGTCCACAACATATGGATAGATGGGCACAACTGCACCCTAGCCATTTTTGGAACGAAACTAAGGCAGTACCATGGACCCTGATTCTCATTTGTCAAAGAATGAAAATAGAAAGTGACTTTCAGAGTCCCGATCGTTGTCAAAAACCCTAAATTGAATTTCCTCTTTCGTTTCGTGTATTTTACTTCTGATAAATTTGTATATTCTTGTTCTTACTTTAAAAACAAAAGGAAGTTGCAAATGAATCATTAATATAATGATTTGAAGCAAATGCTCCCTAGAGGAAAGGTCGTGAGAAAAAGTTCACAAATTAAAATTGACCCCCTTGAAATGGTTGGTGGGTACTAATTTTGCCAGCTCTGGTATTCATTTTTTAAATGCTCTAATGAGATTTACACCCAAAAGCCTCGAAATACAACGAAGAAAGATAGAAAGCCAATATCAACACAATCAAATTAGAAGCAATTCCCACACAAAGATTCCTATAAAACCTCCCACTCCACCACCAAACATAATTTATTTGAATTGCCAACTTGCAAATTCTAAGTTTCTCATTTCAACTATAAAATATGAAAGAACCAATAAATCAGGACAAAAACAAAATGATAAAGAATGTGGCAGTTGGTCAAACATAATAAAATGTATTCAATTGACTAATTCAGAGGACATATCCCCTCAACTTGTCCAACTCACTATCAATTTGTTGCTGGATATTGAAGCAATATATCCTCTGCAATTAAAGATTGGGCATTTTTGTTTTAAGCTTAAGAAAAATTAAAGAAACACCAGTGTACCAACGGAGGGCTTTGGGTTTGAGAGGACATGGCTTTTCCAAGGCCAAGGGCCAGCCAGAGGTGTCATCTCATCCCAAATTTTTTAACAAGAGATTGAAAAGCTGCCACCGAGATGTTTGGGCCCCAAGTCCAGCAGTGCCCATAAAATTGGATGTACAAAATCAAGCTCCACCACATCATTGATCCACCATTTAAAATCTGAGACAAAAGAAATAAGCACCTAAAATGGCCAAAAAAAAAAACTTACATGCAAGAGGATAGCACTGTTTTCCTATCCCCAGTTAATAACAGAATGACACGTAGAAAAATTATACTACATATCATTGAGTCATTAACCGAGGATAGTAAAAAGTGTTATCTCCGTTATATGAGAGTTTCTCTCCTAAAATGAGCATGTTAAAAGTTCACAAACAACTTCTTCTATTTTTAGTACAAACGATCCGGTGGGGAGGGTTTACACAAATATTCACTAATACTTGCAGGTTTTGAACCTGTGTCTATATGGGTGGAGGTAGAATAACTCAATCAACTGAGTTATATCACACTTGCAAAAAAGACCATGTTCTTAATATAGCTTTAAATTTTTTGAGAATAGTAAAATAAAAAATTAAACCCACTTTTAAGCATTCCCACTATCGATTTTGAGCTTGATTGAATTGATTTTATAGTTTTTGCGGATCTGCTTATAGTTTTTGTATATAAAATTGGGTTAAGATAAGGAGGCCTGACTTGACTATGCAAAGTAGCAGTGCTGTCACTAGATTGAAATGAATATAATTAAACCCAGCTTATGAATGCCACTAAGTCAAACACGGATGCCATGCCACATGATATGAGATGTCATATATATATATATATATGTATATATTTTATAGCATTATTTACAAGTTAATCTGGAACTTAATATATAAATTATTTTTGCTTTTTAACTTTTTTCTTTTCAACACACATGAGAAAAAAGTTGGACTGTTGTTAAAGCATCTTCCAGTAACAAAAGCCACTCGCTCAATAAGGTGTGGGATTGCAATAATTAATTTGGTTGGTTAGAAGGACCTTTCATAATTAAGAAATAATAATGAAGTTTGTTGGTTTTACTTTTAACAGTATATCTAAAATGACCATATAGAGCAAAGTGTAAATTACCTGCCTAGCCAAACAGAGCTCTATCTGCATTACTTCTGCCAAGTGGGGTGGGGCTGCTCCTGGTTGTTAAAACGTGACAGCACTGACAGCAATTTCTATTTTGTATATCACAAATAATATAAATATATATAATTATATTCAATATTGTCCTTATCTTTAATTCATTGAAAAGTCTAATATGAGAAGAGGAAGAAAATTAAAAGAGAGAAGAGAAGCACCTCCTCCTCAACCCTTTTTTGGTCATAAAGGCAATAGGTAGGTAGAGAGAGAGAGAGAGAGAGAGAGAGCAAAAGAAGAGGTCGTATTCTCTTACTTTTTTATATAAGAAGAAAAACGCGTTTGACCTGACCTTGTAGACCTCGTCGACTATCACTTTGCAAAATCTCTGGCACAAACCCAAACCCCAAAGCACCGAACTCTGTTCGAGCCCTCTCTCTCCCTCTCTCTCTCTCCGTACCCTAACCCCACGTTTCATTTGCCTGGCCTAACATTCATTTCTGCTTTCTGTGCTTCTGTCAGCACATTATCTCCATCTTCTTCTCCACCTGCCGAGCCCCCAAAACGAGTGCAGAGGCCAAACCAGGAAGAACCTTTTGTCTTCTTTTGATCTAATCTCTGTTCTTTGACAACCCCAACTTCATCAAACATCTTGGTGTCTTGATCCGTCGTGCTAGCCATGGCGGACATAGTGAAGCAAATCTTGGCAAAGCCGATCCAACTAGCTGTCCAAGTCACCAAGGCTGCAGAGGAGGCCAGTTCGTCCAAGCAGGAGTGCTTGGAGCTCCATTCCAAGACCGAGAAGCTTGCACTGCTTCTCCGGCAAGCCGCTCGGGCCAGCTCCGACCTCTACGAGCGCCCAACTCGCCGGATCATCGACGAGACTGAACAAGTGCTCGACAAAGCGCTGTCTCTGGTGCTCAAATGCCGTGCCAACGGCATCATGAAGAGAGTCTTCACCATCATCCCAACCGCCCAGTTCCGGAAAATGTCGTCGCAGCTCGAAAACTCCATTGGAGACCTGTCGTGGCTGCTCCGGGTATCTGCCCCGGCCGATACCCGGGAAGATGGGTACCTTGGGCTGCCTCCGATCGCCGCAAACGAGCCAATTCTGTGCCTCATTTGGGAGCAGATCGCAATTCTGCACACTGGGTCAGTTGACGATCGATCTGATGCAGCAGCTTCGCTTGTTTCGCTTGCCAAGGACAATGATCGATACGGAAAGTTGATAATTGAGGAAGGTGGAGTTGGACCCTTGTTGAAATTAATCAAGGAGGGTAAAATGGAAGGCCAAGAGTACGCTGCTGAGGCCCTTGCGTTGCTGGGACGTGACCCGGAAAGCGTTGAACACATGATCCATGCCGGTGTTTGTTCGGTGTTTGCGAAGATCCTGAAAGAAGGTCCGATGACAGTTCAGGCCATGGTGGCCCGGGCCGTCTCGGAGCTTGCAGCTCATTACCCCAAATGCCAGGATCTTTTTGCGCAGCACAATATCATCCGGTTGCTGGTTAGCCATCTTGCGTTTGAAACTGTTCAGGAGCATAGCAAGTATGCTATTACTTTCAACAAAGCCACAACGATCCATGCGGTTGTGGTGGCTACAAACAACTCCAATGCAAATTATATTCCAAACAGGGCGAGTGACGAGGATGAGAAGCAGGGTTACAGTCACATTCCTCATCCGTTGGGCAATCAAATCTCGAGTCAGATGCACAATGTGGTTACTAGCACCATGGCAATGCAGGGCGGGTTGAAGCCTCCTCTCCAACAAGTAGTTAACGGAGTGAATCAAAGTTCCAATCAAGCCAAAAGCAATGGCAACAGCAACAGCAATGCAAAGCAGAATCATCAGTACCAACAATCCCCTTACCATCATCATCATAATCTTTCAGGGACTAGCATTAGGGGGCGGGAATTGGAAGACCCTGCCACCAAGGCCAACATGAAAGCAATGGCAGCAAGAGCGCTTTGGCGGCTTGCAAAAGGGAACTCGCCCATTTGCCGTAGTATCACGGAATCAAGGGCACTGTTGTGTTTTGCAGTGCTCCTGGAAAAGGGCTCTGAAGATGTTCAACTCAATTCTGCCATGGCATTAATGGAGATCACGGCAGTGGCAGAGAAGGATGCTGAGTTGAGAAGATCTGCCTTCAAGCCTAATTCTCCGGCTTGCAAGTCTGTGGTTGATCAATTACAAAAGATTACTGAAAAGGCTGATGCAGATTCAGACCTCCTGATTCCATGCATCAAAGCTATTGGGAATTTGGCAAGGACATTTCGGGCAACTGAGACAAGGATGATTGGCCCATTGGTGCGGCTTCTTGACGAAAGAGAAGCTGATGTTACCAGGGAGGCTACCATTGCCCTCACAAAATTTTCATGTACAGAGAACTATCTCCATCTTGACCATTGCAAGGCAATAATAAGTGCAGGAGGTGCTAGGCACTTGATCCAGCTTGTGTATTTTGGGGAGCAAATTGTTCAGATTCCTGCCTTAGTTCTCATGTGCTACATTGCACTTCATGTACCAGACAGTGAAGAACTGGCCCAGGCTGAGGTGCTCACCGTGCTTGAATGGGCATCCAAGCAATCCTATATGACCCAAGACGAAGCACTGGAAACATTGTTACAAGAAGCTAAGAGTAGGTTGGATCTTTATCAGTCCAGGGGCTCAAAATACCAATGCCATTGATTCTATCAGAAGGCAGAGCGGTTTCGGTTTCCTTGAAAAGAGAAAAGATGTCATTCTTTTGTTTATGTTTTATCATTGTCAAAGGAGTGTACATACTAAGTAAATTACAACTTTCTCAGTCAAATGAATATCTTCTTCTTTGAATTTTTTGTTTTCCCACCCAAGAGCCCAATTTGTTATTGTTGTTAAAACATTTGGTCAGTTTCAAGACCAGAAAGTTTGGTATCATAAGTTTTGATTTTAGAATAAGCAATTATCTTCTCACAGCAAATTCAAACTAGTATGCTAGTTTTTAGCATTTCTAAATTTGATTATTATGCTAAACAAACATGGGAGAACATTTCAAACACCCCACCCAAAACTGCATCTATTTTAATTATGTTCACCTGATTCCATCAGTTAATAACAGATTATGAAAGGGAGTTTCCATTATGAATGCTCCAAAATCAGAATGCACCAGTCTAATTACCATTTACATCCTTCTAACGGTGGCTCCCGGAAGTACACCCAAATGGATGGCTGCCAGGGTATTACAACGTATAGAGGTTGGAGCCAGTCTATGTTAATTACATTCTCTACAGAATTAATATTCAATAGAGTGAAAAAGGTAAAGGAAGAGTTCCATAGTGCCATGATTGAAGAGTAAAAAGAATATCTATTCACCGGTCAGGATTCAGGATCTTATTTTTGCAATCAGAAAGGCTATAACTAATCACAAATCATGTCAACTATCATGGTCCATGGTTCAACTATTCAATACTGCAAATGTTAGTAAGACAAGCACCATCAGGAATCTTATATAAGCAGAAGCTCTTGTTTGGGTCATTATACAAGTACTAGCTGACATTGACTTTCCTCCAGGAGGCAGCACAACTGCAGATTTTCCAGAACCAAAATGCGGTAAGAAAGGAAAATACAATGTTTTCAAGCCAAATGCTACCTACAATAACGAATTTCTACGCAAGTGGAGCAGCCATAGATATATACTCATATTGAAAATGGGAGTCATTCACAAGTATGAACATGCAACCAGGCTAGTTTGAGTGAGTCAATTCAATGGCATGGTGCATGTTGAAAAGGTTTTAAAAATATATCAAAAACATGATTTGAGTGATTTTCTAACTGGACCACCAAGGAATTAAAAGACTACTTGTTTCAAATCTTCAACATGTGTGAACTAAAAATCGAGTTTTTAATTTATAGGCAATTCAGTATGAGCCCCAATAGTACCGATGAAATCCCAAATTGAAACGCTAGGCTTTCTAATATAAGGATCAATAAAGATGTATAAGAGGAGATATTTTATCTTATGCTTCATCTAAAAAGAACTCACGAATTTGGTAGGAATATGGACACCAACTCAGCAGGCTGCAGCTGTTTGAATACACAACTACAGTTGAGAAAACCACAACTAGTTACTAGTGAATGATTCTGAAATAAGCTCAAACTATCTCAAAATCTCAAAATTTAATATGAGCACACAATCTGCTATCACAGTATACATAATAGGAGAAACTCCATATAGTAGCCTAGTAGGTCAATAGAGGAAAATAAAAAGGGGATATCTTGTTTTTCATTCAATAGTAAGCTCTGTAGGTTAAGTCGGAGCACATTGCGCTACACTCGCTTTAGAGATGCATATTTAGCAAGCATTTCATACCGAAAATAGTCAATTTGATCATCCAAGAAATTAATATAGGTCTTTGCAGTCATCAAATAAGTTACACGTGTATAACAGATTCTAGGAACTTATTGCTTCAAATGAGAATTTGGTTTGGTTTCAAAACGCAGAAAGCAATTCCTTATAGCTAAATCTTATAGCCAAATCAAAATGACTAGTGCTACTACATCTAACATGAAACAAGTGAGCCAGCCTCACACACTTGGGTACAAGCTCCTGCAGGGATTAAACTGAACAACACCTAAAGATGAGAGACATCAACGCATGAATTTTCTGCCAACACATATGACCAATTCAAAATCCACCAGCACCAGATAGCAAACTAAAATTCAGAAACCACCTACAAATTGTTTTTTTTAATCCATTTTCCACATTTAAACCAGAGAAAAAGAGAAAAATCAAACAATTCACATTTAAACCAGGCAATGCATGTTTTTCAATAGGTAGGTCCCCAACCTGATTACCAATTCACAATCTCCACTAGACAATAATGAGTATAAAATTTCAGCTCAGATATTCGAAAATCAGATACGCAAGCAAATTAACTGCGACATTGCGAATCATAGAGCATTGAGATTGGGGACTCACCAATTTGAAGATCAAACAATTCGAAAATCAGTTAATCATAGGGCAATTAACTGTGACTCTTCCAATTCAGACAATTTGAAGATCAATTTGGTTCGTATTCCTCTAGGGCTTTTGATTTCCCAGTTTCCCAACGAGAGCGAGGAGAGGGAAGAGAGATAATCAATTCAATTCAAACGGCCCACCGTTTTGTGCTTCCCGAGGTTCCGCGAACAAAGCCAAAAACCGTTTCATTTGTCCGCTTCGGATCTGAACCGGGTTGAGAACGGATATACCTGACCCGAGTCCTTCTTTGGGCTTGGGCTAGAAGTTTTACGTTTTTTCCCTCTTTTTTTTTTCTTTTATCAAGTAATAGTTTTAGGGTAAACTTTTGAGTGATTGATTGTATTTCTACGGACACCCATAGATTTTTTCTGACACTTGTATTTAATTTTTTTTTCTTTAATTATCAAAACCCTTTGAAAAATAATTACAGGGCATCCCAATCCTAAAATATGCACATGCAATTGTATACTTTGAAGCAAGTAGAGACATAGTGAAGATATTGCAAAGGAAAAAGATGTTTTGATATAGATTGGTTGAGTTGAGTTCATGTTCAAGGGGGTGTGGTTAAGAATGAAATTTTGTTCCCTTTTCCAGGAATGAGAAACAAGTCTTAGAGGCTGGATTGATGAAGATTCAACCTAGTCTTAGCCTCTTGTAACAATGTGAGCAGTGTTTCATCTTTGGTCATATACGACTGCTGGGATTCCCATGCAAACATGGTGGTGAGCACCCCAGCTCGAGCAAGTTTTTCCCTTTCTGGTACATGTAGTGGAATGTTGCTCATCAATCTGTCAAGTTCTTCATATTTGGTCATAAAAGATTGCTTGGATGCCCATGAAAGCGCAGCGAGCACCTCAGCCCGGGCAAGCTCTTCGCTCTCCGGTACATGCAGTGCAATGTAACAGACCAGAGCCAACGCTGAAAGTTGAACAATACATTCCCCGTGATACAAAATCTGGATCAAGTGCTTTGCACCTCCAGCAGTAATTATTGCCTTGGAATGTTCAAGGTGAAAATAGTTGTCTGTACAAGCAAATTTTGTGAGGGCAATGCAAGCCTCTGCTGGTGCCCCAGTCTTAACACCAAATTCTCCTACATCGAGAAACCGCACCAATGGGCCAATCATCCTTGTTTCTCTTTCCTCAAATGTCCATGTCAAATTCCCAATAGCTCTAATGCATACGACAAGAAAATGTTCTGTTTCTGTCTTCTCCATGATCTTTAGTAACAATTGATCAACAACACATTTCCAAGCTGGGGAAGGACTGAAGGCACATCTTCTCAACTCAGCATCTTGCTCTACCACTTCTGTGATCTCCATTAATGCACAGGCAGAAAATAATTGAGCATCTTCGGAACCCTTCTCTAGGAGCACTGCAAAACTATATAGTGTTGTTGATTCTTGGAGGCTACGGCAAATGACTGAGTTCCCCTTGGCTAGCTTCCAAAGGGCTCTGGCTACCATTGCTTTCATTTCGTCCTTGGTGGCAGGGTCTTCATTGGCATTGGCATTGCTATTGGTTTTGCTCCTGACATTGTTGCTATGCAGTCGAACTGTCTCGAATGCAAGATGGTCAACGAGCAAGCGGACAACATTGTGTTGCACAAAAAGATCTTGGCATTTTTGGTGGTCATCTGCGAGCTTTGAAACCGCCCAGGCCACCGCAACCTGAACTTTCAAGGAGCCTTCTATGAGGATTTTTGCAAACACTTTACATACATCCGCATGGAGGTGTTTGAGGCTTTCCCAGGAACATCGCATGTGCCCAATGCTCCTGACAGCGTCCTCTTTGTCTTCCATTGGACCCTCCTCGATCCATTTCAACAAGGGTTCGACTCCACCTTCCTGGATGATGAACTTCATGTACCGCTGGTCGTCCCTGGCCAACAGAGAGAGTGCAGCTGCAGCATAAGATCGATCTTGGATGGATTTAGCCGGGTCATGAAGAATTGCAATCACTTTCCAAAGGGTACTGATAATGGGCGTGCATGATACAATTGGAGGCGGGACACGAAGACTTGCAATTTTCCAAGGTGCACAGTATTGAGAGTGTTTGTCCCACATTGAAAAGCTAATGCGGTTGTTTGGTTCAATTTGAAGCAGTACTATGTTAACGTCTTTCTCGTCGCTGCAGAAACGGATTAGCCAAGACACATCGCCAATTGAATTGTCGAGCTTCACCAACATTTTTCTGAAATAAAGCATTGTGGGGTAGTAGGTGCGGAAACGCTTGATGGTCTTGATGATCTTGATGATGATGCATTTGGCACAGTAATGCTTGAGCAGAAAGAAGAGAGACTCCTCGAGGATTCTTTCTAGGTCGTTCATGATGAGACGGACGGGGCGATCGTAGTAGGTAACGAGGACAGAGAAGCTGGAGGTGGTGCTGAGTTGGCGGAGAAGCCCCGCCAGCTTTTCGGTCTTGGATTTGAGCTCCGGGATGAAGCGTTTGTTCTGGGATCCCAAAGCGGCCCTGTCCAAAGCCTTTGTGAATTGGTCAGCTAGTTGGATCGGCCTATCCAATATTTGATTCACCATCTGTCTTGTGCAATTTCAACCACCTCTGCAACAGGTTTTCTGCCAAAACACATGTGTAGTTTAAAATGCATGACCATTGATCACAAGATAGCAAACCAATCCACAATTACTGTACATATATAGATATGGATTGTCTTATCCATTTTCCTCAATTGAAAGCGATAGCGCAGAACATGTATTATGGAGATTGAAAACTCAACTCACCGAGTAACTATTCGAGATCAAATAATCTGAAGATCAATTTGGGCCCTGTCCAAAGCCTTTGCGACTTGGTCAGCCAGTTGAATGGGCGTGCCCAATGTTTGCTTCACCATCTCTGCTCTGCTCTGCACTGCAATTTCATATAGGCAGTTTTATAGGTTCTCTTCTCAGTCAGATTATCAGTCCACTATCTCCATAACAACCCAATGATTTCTCATTTTCTCAATGTGAGAGAGAGAGGAGAGAGAAGAAAACTGATTTCAAATCAAACGGCCATTTTGTTCTTCGCCGCAAAAAAAGCTAAACCGTTTTAGAGCCTGACCCGCTCTATCGCGTGCTTGTATTTAGGAGCAATACAATACAATACAATACAAGCGCTTTTATGTTAAAAGCTTTTTCTTTTTCTATTCTGCCTCAATACTTTGGTCGTTTTTTTAGCTGAACAGAAGGGAATTTTTATCATTTTCTCCACGAATGAATTTAAGAGACCACTTTGGTTTTGGTTGAATCACTTGTTGTGACATAACGGGATTTATCAATGAAAATCCCGATTCATTGATAACTGTACCATTTTCACTATATGAGTGTCAAGACAAAAGAGTGCAGTGCATTAGAAAATCTATGGGTCTCAAAACAAGTTCTTTTACCCCTAGCCCAAGCCCAAGCATAGTGCCGCAAGTGCTGCCTAGGCTAGGCTTAGACTTGAATCGGGTTTACCCGATCTTAGCCCGGCCTAGTAACGAAGGACAAAGGGGGGTCAATTCAATGCGTCATTCACAATATGAACATGCAACCAGTAGGGGTGGGCACGGTCCGGATTGGTTCGGTTTTACTCTCAAACCACAGCTGAACCAATAAGAAAATAACGGATCGGTTTGGTTCGGATTAGCCTAAAACCATAATGAAAATCGAACCAATCCAAACCACTCGTAAACGGTTTGGTTCGGATTGGTTCGGCCGGTTTGTGCCTAACACAAAACCATGCATTTTTCAACCTACTCTTACATTATAATGCTAACATTTTGCCATTATATCATTCCATCAAAGACCAACACAACAACATTCCATTTAATCAAAGGCTGCAGAGTTTCCAGCATGCATTTAAGTTCATAATTTTCATCATAACAAACATTCTAAAGTGGTATGTCCCCATTCTAAAGTTTGTAAATTCCATGAAAACAAATTAAAAGCAACATATTAAAACAGATTTTGAGGCACATGATTGAAGCCTTCTTCTGATGTAGTATGCTGGCTGCCCCCATACTGCACATAAAAGCAGTTTCAAGGTAGGCTTGCAATTTAAGAATTATCAGCACAAGCTTTCAATAAAAGCAGAAGAGATGAAGAGCATCACAAAGTCCCAACTACAAGAATGATCAGCACAAAAGTCCCAACTACAATATCTTTAAGAACTTTATTTCTCTGGGACCACCTTTTGTTAGCATCTTCACTGAAACAGAAAAGAATTCATGACAACATCAACACATGTCTGACTGGCAAGAGAAAGAAAGTACAAAGATCAACAAAATGGAATGGGAAAAACTAAATAAATTAGTAAATAAGTGAATGCCATTGGAAACAAGTTCAGAAAGACAAACAAATGTTCCACAATCAACTGGATTGTTGGAAATGCATTGCACATTGATATTGCTATGTGGAAACAACACAAATTTTAAATGTCCTAACAATATCTAGAATTCAATATTGAAATCTCTTGCACCATCGATATTAAAGGTCTAGTCTTGACCTGTAACATATACATATATAAAATTTAGAAGGAACCCATCTAATGAACATTTAAATTTTGAACCAACAGAAGTCAAATTACTCTGATATCCAAGCAACAGAAAATGAAGGAACCCATCCAACAGAAGTCAAATTTCTCTGAAACCAACATTTAAATTTCTTACATGCTTATTATTCTGATATCCAAGCAAAATGAAGTCAAATTACACTAAACCAGTAAGCAAAAAGAACAAAAACTGAAAATTTAAAGAGAGAGAAACTAACTTAGCTGAAGCAGATTGGCGGTGTCTGGGTTCAACTGAACTTGGGGAGGGCCCTCTCATCCTTGTTTATTCGGTTTGAAGCATGTGGGTAGGCACCATCTGATTCTCGATATCCTGATTTGATATAAATAAAGAAACAATACTGTGAATTTGAAAACAGAAAAAGGAAAACAACACTTGCGTAACCTCTTCATATTGAATTTTGCACAACTCCTTAATCGGACAAATTGCGTAAACGAACATTAAATAAATTGGAAGAACTCACCATCGTTGGTACTTAGTCCGAAAATAATTGGTTTCGAGTCCAATTCGGTCTGGCCTGCACACTACTACTTCTACTTAGTCACTCAACTATTGACACATGTAAATTAATATATATAATTAATTAATTAATATTTGAACGGTTCGGTTCGGATTAACACGATTTTTCAAACCTCAAAAGCTGAATCGAACCAATATACTCCGGTTCGGTTGATTTTAAAATCGTTGACTTTTTTAAAGTCAAAACCGAACCAAACCGCAAATACGGATTGATTCGGCCGGTTTGGTCGGATCGGCGGATTGATGCCCACCCCTAGCAACCAGGCCTTGTTTGAGTGATTCGATTCAATGGCACGGTGCATGTTGAAAATGTTTTAAAAAGATGTCAAAAACATGATTTGAGCGATTTTCTTACTGGACAACCAAGAAATGAAAAGTGTAAAGGTTTAAAGAAAAATAATAAGGCATTTTCGGTGCACATTACGTAATATGAATTACGAGAGCTGGGTAGTAAACAAGTCTGTCAAGTGAAGGGGTCAATCAAAACCCCATATATTTTCTTGATTTTTGTTTTGTATTTCTGCTTTGCTAATGTAAATCGCTTTTTCCTTCCTCTGCTGAAACTTATCCAACGCGCTGTGGATGAGTTTGTGATCATAAGCTACAACGTATAATATTTATAATGTCTTTAAACTTTCTGTAAACAAATTTTAATGTTACTTATTATTTTAATATTCCCTAGGATAAATTTCCCTAAAAATCCCTAGGATAAATTTAATCAGTTTAATGTTATTTATTATTTTATTATGGAGTTGTATTTATTTGGGTCATATATTATGGAGTTGTATTATCATTTACTATTAGAGTTTTAATATTGTTCAGTATATGTGATACTAAGTTTGAACCTTATAGGAATTCTTTCTATGTGGTACTAAGTTACTCATATATCTTATCTTTATTTTTTTGTCGAGCTCATATATCTTATCATATGTATAAAATGTAAAATATTATAGTAAATTATTATAACTAAAAAATTATGGTATCTTTAATTTTTTTTTCAAAAATTACTATAGATTTTCTAGAATCACGGTGTTTGTCAGTGCGCTACATAATCAACTTAAATCACTCAAACTCACTATGCAATGCATTTCCTTCCAATTTTTTGTGATAAAATAATAGATAATTGATTAAGTAAACATCCTCTAAAGTTTCAATAAAAATTTCCAAGTTTTTCTCATAATTTCCGTGGTTTTTATTCAATTTTTACCGATATCGATATTTCCTCGATATTTCCATCAATATATCCGTGTTTTTGGACCACCGATATTTCCGAAACTCTCGATATTTTAGACCTTGGTTCTGATTGATAATAAGAGGTGAATATTTATGACCAAAAAAATGAGAGGTGAATATTTTATTTTATTTGAAATTTTTTCCAAAGGGCTTTAATCAAGTCCAACGGTCTTCTGACCATTTTGAACGGCAAAAAGTTCAAATTACCCTTTGAAGCTGCATCAACATTATTATTATTTTTTCCCATTTGTGATTGAAACTTTGCAATATTTTCATTCTGTCTGTATGTGCGTGCTATGGCTATAGTTATTCATAAGAAATTAAGCAAGCACATTTAACCAACAAAAATAAAATAAAATTACACAAAGCTTTTATTCATCATGATAAAACAGTGGTCGTGTGGTGAGATCCCAGCCCTGTAATACAATACGGATATATGGCAGTAAGGATAAGGATTCCAGAGTCATGACAATCACATGTTAGGCAGAGACCAGAGATACTGTTGAAGTTTTACCGAAAGGAAGGAAGACATGTTTTGCACAGAAGATAAAGAAAACTTGTATCTATTCTATATTTGCATTAAGCAGCAGGAGCAGCTGCTAGGGTTTTCAATGACCCTTTTCTTTTCTATCTACAGCATTTACAATATCTATTACAAGAGTGTGTATGGACAATTCTAGAACAAAAAATAGGGTCAACTACAAAAGTAACAATGTCCTTTTCTTGCTGTCCATACAAATACCATACATGTAAATTTGCATTATTGATCCATGTTCTTTTATTCAAGTATTTTACTTTAACCATTGAAATCCTTGAATGAATTTAATTGCCAACAATCCACGGACCCAACAGTTTCAATCGCCAAGAAAAAAGATAGGGGGTGATATTGCAGCTTGCTTGCTAAGTCCTCAAAGATGAGTTATACTTTTTGGTCGTGACTCGTGAGTACGTAAATTGAACATGATCGCATTTGTATTTGGGCTGCCCAAAAGGTCGAGACAAAAAAATACTGCATTAATTTGACAATCTACTTTTGTTTTGTGCAACAAACAACCATGACCCAAGGTTCAAAGAGAATAAGGAATTTTCGTGCGTGGCTTAACTTGTCAGAAAAGAGCAGACTGTGCCTTAAGTGATGAAGACTTGCTAGCTCTTGTTTAATTTGCGTGTGTGAATGGAAGACGTTGTTTGAGTTTATCCCTTTCCTTACCCTTAGGGCATTGTCCTCTTAGGGTTTTATTCCTTATAATATTGTAATTGGGTTATTGCGCCTATTAGTCGCTCGATTTAGGCTCGATTCACATTTTCGTCCCAATTTCCAAAATCGTTCTACTCGTCCTCTAACTTTAGTTTCGGTGAGACAAATAGTCTCTACCGTCGATTTTGTTATATTTTACATTAAATGTTGAAATGAAATGATATTTTTGTATTAAAAATATTAATAAAACTAAATAAAAATAAGAAAAACCCAACATCTTCATCGCCCCCATAAACCCAGCATCTTCATCGCCCCCATAAACACCGTCTCTTTCCCTCTCTCTCACACACAAACTCAGCCTCTCAAACACCCACCACCATCCCATACCACACCCGTCACCATTAATCCCGACCAAACAAACACCCCAACCCCACCCCCAAACCCATCATCTTCATCGCCCCCATCCTTCTTCCTCCTTCTCTTCAACCATCCTCACAGACCATTTCCTCTTAGCACAATGATTAGACTAAAAAGAAAAAGAAAAGCATGTGATTCATTATTAAAGCCTCTACGGGACTTTCAGTCATAAGCAAACAACACCATTCTATTAATGAAGACATCAATCTAGTTCCAACTAAAAAACTATATATCTGAAATTTAGCGAACGTTCCTCTCTCTATCGTCCTTCACTATCAGAATCTCATCCTCATCATCTTCACCATCCTCCGCCGACCCGCCCAAAGACACTCTTCTTCTTCAACCTCTCTTCGACTTCAAGATCTCTGCTTTACCTGCAAATCTTCGATACCCATTTTCAGAAAAGCTGACTTGAGCCTCTGAGAAATCGAAGAGGTTCTTGCCTCTTTTTGGTTTTTGGGTATTTTTACATAAAAAGTGAGATCCCAGAGGTAAAGATGTGGATTCATGAGGTTATATTGGATGAGATGCGCGCCGGGGGTGGGTGGGGGTAGTAGAACGATTTTGGAAATTGAGGGACAAAAATGTGAATCGGGTTAATTTGAGGGACTAATAGGCGTAATAACCCTATTGTAATTTGTATATATGAAATATCCCAAGGACAAGAGTTAGGGGTTGTAACTTGTAATTGTATTCTTTTCAAGGCATTAATGAATGTCAGTCTTGGGCTTTTCTCTCCGGATTCAAAACTTTACTTATGAAATATAGCAGCAGGGATAGGGGATACACTTCAAATAAAAAGCAATGGTGTTTTTCTTTGGGGTTAATGACCTAAATGGTCCCCAAATTATTGCTCCACTATCATTTTGGTCCACCAACTAAAATTTTCATTTGAAACGTCCTTAAACTTTTTATTTTGTACCAAAATGGTCCATCCGTAACATTTTCTATTAAATTGAATCACATGGACGGCACATGCTCGAATTTTAAGGGGTAAATTGGACTTTTACCCAACAAAAAATTAATAAGGGTTATTGATCCTAATGGTCACCAACTATCGCTTCCACTATCATTTTGGTCCACCAACTAAAATTTTCATTTGAACCGTCCTTCAACTCTTTTTTTTGTATCAAGATGGTCCTACTGTTAAAGTATGTCAATTTTATTGTTAAATTGAGGGGTAAAAATGTCTCTATGAATTAAAATAGTAATATATAATTAAAAATTAAAGGAAACTATTAGAAAACTTAGAAAATTTTAAAAAATTGAATATCACCAGCTACATGCCTTTTTTTTCGTGAGACTGACCTAACAATTAATAATAAAAAATTCTCTATTGTTTAAAATAATTAAAATCACATAAATATAAAAATAAAATAACAAATTTTTTAAAAGAGTAAACAATAATTAAAAATTAAAGGAAACTATTATAGGAACTTGTACCTAATTTTAAAATTGAAAAAATTGAATCTCACCACCAACATGGCTTTTTTTTTGCTGATATGGACTTAAAAAGTGATAATTTTTTTTCTCTATTGTTTATATTAATTAAAAAAATTTAAATGAGATAAATACAAAATAAATAACAATAAAATTGATGGACTTTGATGGTAGGACCATCTTGATACCAAAAAAAAAAGAGTTGAAGGACGGTTAAAATGAAAAATTTAGTTGATGGACCAAAATGATACTGGAGCAATAGTTAGGGGGCCATTAGGATCAATAACCCTTTTAGAGGAGGATACTCACCTAAAAATACGGTTTTGTCCCTCGATTTCACGGAATAATACACAGACTTTGACGGATGGACCATGTTGGTACAAAATAGAAAGTTTAAGGACGTTTCAAATGAAAATTTTAGTTGATGAACCAAAATGATATTGGAGTAATAATTGGGGGACCATTTAGGTCATTAACCCTTTTCTTTATTTTCGGGTTCGTAGAGAATGCGGTACCAACCTTCCATCACAGGACCCCTAGAAGTTAGTGCAAACACACTTAACAACGAGGGCAGGTAGAAGGTATGTTGCACGGACACTGGTACGGGGACACGAAAACGTGACACGGCGACACGTCGACACGGAAAATCTCAAAAAACTAGGACACAGATACGGTTAGGACACGAAAATTAAAATAATAATAAATTATAATAGTATATACTTATATATATTTTCAAAAAAAAATTGCATATTCAATAACATAAAAACATTACTTTTGTTGGGCTATACACCTAACAAAACATAAAAAAACACATCACATTGACAACTCTCTCTCTCTCTCTCTCTTTATCTCTCTCTCTCTCTCTCTCTCTCTCTCTCTCTCTCTCTCTCTCTCTCTCTCTCTCTCTCTCTCTCTCCCTCTCTCTCATTTTTCCTTCTTCTTCTCTCCCTCTCGTTCTTTCAAGAATCCGATTCAAAGTACGCGTTATCTTCTTCCCCAAGTGCACAACGCCTTCTTTGCAATACATAAATTTTTCCCATTTTTTTCAAGCCGTGTCTTGACTATGAGTTGATCAGTGTCTTGACTGTGGATATGGCGTTGACCGTTGGACACGAGTGTCCGAGTGTCCAAGTGTTTGACACGTCGACACGGCGGCTCGACCAGTGTTCGTGCAACATAGGGTAGAAGGTAGTTATTTTTCTTTGTTTTCAATATAAGACCATTGACCATACTACCCTGAAAGCAAATTTATGATAATAAAAGTGGAAAGTGTAACGACCCTGACCCAAAAATTAAAGGAAAATAAATAATTTTGGTGAAATTACGGTTTGCCACTTGGGATTAAGGGTATTTTAGGCACTTCATAAATTCCCTAAAGAATTTGGAGAAATGGATTTCGCCGTTGCGTCATTTCGTCGAAATGAGTTCGTGGAGATGCAGACGCTGAATTAGAGTTATATAATCGGAAAGCGATTAGAAGAGAAAGTTAAAAAAAAAAAAAAAAAAAAAAAAGAATTTTAAAAATGTACTGTAGCGGCTACAGTACCGCTACAGTGCCCCCGACCTTATTTTCTTCTCCCGCTCTCTTCTTCTCTCTCAGTCTCTCTTTCTCTCCGTGCGTGCGCAGCCCCCTCCCCCAAATAACAGAGCCGCCGGTTTTTGAGCCACCACCACCACGTCCGGCCACCAATTCCGGCAGGACCGGTCCCAAAACGACCGTGTCGTCTCCCTCTTTCCATCCCACTGCTACCCAGCCGGAGCAGCCACCTGTAGCCACCGGAAAACGCGAAAAACCGGCCGATTTTACGTAAAACTTACGAGCGTTCGTTCTCCCTCCTCCGGCGACGGAATTCGACGAGTAAGGTATGTAAATTCATCTACTCTTCGAGCCCTAGCTATCTGCATGGTTGGTTTTCTTCAATTCGTAGTGTAGAGGGTCGAATCTGTGTGCCAAAGTTTGGCCAGTTTTGAGAGTCAATTTCCGGCCACTTGCCGGCGTCTATGCAAGTTCTCGTAGTTGAATAAGTTGTTCCACTCATCGAGTAGTATAGGCTGGTGGAAGGATAGCCCTTGGTTTAGAGTTTTTCCGACGTCGAGTTTATCGCTTTGGGCACCCAAATGCGCTGCCAGTGTGGGTGGTTGCGCGGGGCCCACTAGTAATTGTCAATCTTCATTCCTAAATTATCCTTACATCATCACAGCGCGTGGCGTGCTTCGGATTTGATTTGGAGTTCGGATGACAGTCGAACGGATTTACGCTTTGTGCGCATTATCCGGTTCGATATGTTCGGTAGTTGGATCGGTCCTTTTCTTAGTATGTTGTTCGTATTTTTAGGATCGTATAGGATTTGACGGATCGTGATTCGGGCTGATCTTGGATCAATGACTTGAAGTTTGAGTTAAGCGTAATCGTCCGATCGTGCGATCGTGAAGCAATCCGACCGTCCGATCGTGACCAAAATTTCAGGACGTGTTCTCTAAGACGTAGTGAACCTGTAGGAACTTTCGGATATAAGTTTGGAGGTCATGGGACCCACGGGCCCGGTTTGACCTATTCGGGTAAGTTTGACCAAGTTTGACTAGGGTTGACCGAGCGTCTCCCGAGGTCGTCTCGTCTCCTAACAAACGTTGTTGACCTTAGAATTCCTCGTACGACGTTTTGGTACACTTGGGTCAGTTTTGGTTAAGGTTGACTTTTAAGGTTATCGCTTCGGTCCGGTTGTTAATCTTAATCCTCGTTTCTTGATTAGGTTCTCAAGCTTCTCGTGATCATCAGGCGGGACCCTATCCGGGTCAGGCAGCGTGGGACTATCTGTGAGTGGACTTTGTTTTCAAACGAGCATGGTTTTAAATAATTGAATGCGATGCATGTAAATGATATTTAAATATTGTTTTGAATCTTGAATTGATCTTTGATGGATTTATTATGATTGTTTTGGTATTCGAATTTTATATTCGACTTGGGTTGCCGGTTTGGTTGTGGAGCCTGTTGGCTATGTTTTATTATTATGCTTATCTTTAAGTGTTGATTTTGGGACGAGTCAGCGTCCATTAGTATTTTGTACAGTTTTGAGTACAGTGGAATTTATTGGATTTTTCCTGGAATTATATTTAATATTTGAGTTTATGGTTGCGTTGGGTTTCGGACTTTATTAATTTATTATTATGTATGTCGTGGGTTATACTTTAAACCTTTGGAACTTATACTTTATATATAATTTCGGAAATTTATATACCTACTTTGAACCTATAAATATATTTACTTTGAATGGAGTATTTGGGCGGTAAGTTTTGGACGCTAGTATAGTCCGGTTGATTACGTATTTGATTTTGATATTTAAACCTTATTAATTATGTTCATGCTAATACTTTGATTATATATATATATATATATATATATATATATGTATATACATATAGATCAACTTGGAAGGATCATGTCGGATTATTGAGGCTATCGAGAATACATGTCGGATAAATGAGGCTATCGGGAATATATGTCGGATTATCGGGAATTGATCATATGTAGATATATGTATATATATATATATATATATCTACTTTGAATGTATATTGTATATATTTCTCTACTTGAAAATAATTATACTTATCTACTTTGAATATATATTACATATATATATCTACTTTGAAAATAAGTATGTATATCCACTTTGAATAAATAAATATATATTTACTTTGAATATATGTATATCTACTTTGATATGGAGTTTTGGAACATATATGTATACGGGTTTGGACTTTCGGTTATATTTTATTGAATCACTATTTATGTTGTTTTAAAGTATGATTTTCGGGATGTCAATTATACGTAGAATTTCGAATGCTTGAGTTTGAACTATTGTATTTTAAAGGATAATTATGTTTTGCATATATATATATATATACATATACTTATATATATGTGTGTATATTTTGAATAATACGTTTGGGGTTTGACCTTATATTTTTAAAGAGTAGTACCTACTATGTTTTGACTTGACGCTTTCTTGACTTCGGTTTTGATTATGGTTCGTTTATGCCTTTTCCGTGATTTGACATTTTAATGGCTTTTGGATTCTTGTATCGTCGTTTGACGCTTGGGTCTATTTTAACTATAGTATTGTATGTTTGGGACGGTGATGTCCTTATTTGAGTATATTTGGTGTTATTGGATTTGTTATACGTATATATGTTACAGTGTGTGATATTTTGGGGTTTGGGTACATGTGGTTAAATACGTATATATGGATTATCGTATGGTGTTGTTTGGAGTGCGATTGGCCGTGTTATGTACCTCCCCCTGTTCTTGATATGGTGACCGATATGGAGTATGGTTCGATCCGGTGCATACCTTAACGGTGTAGCCGTAGACCCTTGATTGGGTAGTACGCACGTATGACTAGTTTCGGACGCATGGTTATTGAGGACTCGCCATGCGGGCCGGGAGCTTAGTCCCGCTTGGACGGCTTAACCCCTGGGCACAAGGCCATTGCGATCTTTGTCCGATGTCCAGCTTATCCTGGGCATGAGACCATCGTGAATGTTGTCCCGTGTCAGTTAAACAATCCCCTGTTGGATTGTTTCCCCACAGTACTTGTTTTGGTGTCGAGATTATATTATATCTATACGCGTGTGTTAGTATCTTCGTATTCTTATTTTCTTTCGGTGAGGATACTTCCTCGCTTACGGTGCCTACGGGCATGCGGTTATTTGAGTGTGGGGAAGAAAGGGTTAAAGTCCTTTAAAGTGTCATTATTTTATTACTTTGTAGTGGTTTTGGATTTCTTGGATTTATCTTGGTCTTTGGACATTTTACGTTGTTTTGTTATTTGGAAACTTTATTATTTTCTTATGCTTACGATTTTCAAGTTGTTTCGGTTTTTAATTTTATCCTTGTCTACGCGGTTTAGTTTTGGGAGGTTTTGCCTCAGGGAAAGAAAAAGGTTTGGTTTGGGTTTTATTCTTTGATTATTTTGAGATATTGGTTTTTGAATCAATTATGTATACAACGGATTTTAATTGCATGGTTTACATGGTTTTTGAAACGGCGGGGTTAGTATGTTGTTTTGAACTACTAAACTTTGTTTTTGTCCACTCACACTCTTTCTGCTTTGCGCCCTGTGCCTTAGTCGTGCTTAATCGTCCGGCCGAGCGCTTCTCTTCTCGGCGTCGACTTAATCTGTAGGACCTCGTGTCCCTTATCTTAACTTGAATTTCTTTGTTAAACTTGCTTACTCTTAGTTGCTCTGTTATTGCCCAGTAGGGTCAAACTTGTTGGCCAAAGGCTTGTTATGTATTTATTGCATCTTTGGCGGTTGGTTGTACTTATTCTCTTGTTTTTGAGCAGGTTGGAACTTTGGGTTTGTGTGTTTTTACGGGGAGACTCTGCCGTTTTCCGTGAGAAGTCTTGACCCTTTGTGTGTTTGTCTCGGGAAGAGGGATTAACTTTAAGTGTGTGGGCCGGCATCTGTTGATGTCGGTTGTCGTGAGGTCCGGTCGGGTCCCGTCAGAAAGAACTTGGCTCTTTAAGATATTGAGGAGCATCTCTTTTTACAATAATTTATGATAATCATACTGACTTAGCTAAAGTATAATGAATATGGACCCCCCAAAAAAATGGTGGCAGAGTAGATTTCAGAATAAATTCTACTTCAAGTGTTTTTTAAGGTCACTTTTTCTTGCACGTATCCCCTAATATTTCACAAGGGGCTTGTCCTTACACCACAACGGTTCTTGTATTGTACCTAGTCCATGCGTCTCTAATAATGGGTCGACACGTCTCCTACTTTTTTTGAATGTGGAAGCTGAAACCTAGATCTAGACCTAGACCACGACCTAGGAAGAAATGTTTTGCATAATTAAGCAGCTGCTTGCTGCTAGGGTTTTCAATGCCCCTTTTCTTTGGTTTGGCTCCTCCACATAAGATAAGAACTATATACTATATGCAATCAGGGACAAATGTGTCCAACTACGGCTGTATACCATATGCAATGCATTGCTCAAGCTCAACCCTTATATAAGAATAAAAGTAGACCTAGACCCCTTGACCTAGACCTAGTCAAGGGGTCAATCAAAACCCCCATATTTTCTTGATTTTTGTTTTGTATTTGTGCTTTGCTAATGTAAATCGATTTTCTTGTTCTGATTGATAATAAGAGGTGAATATTTTATTTTATTTGAAAATTTTTCCAACGGGTTTTAATAAAGTTCAAATTACCCTTTGACGATTGAAGCTGCATCAACATTATTATTATTTTTTCCCATTTGTGATTGAAACTTTGCAATATCTTCATTCTGTCTGTACGTACGTGCTATAGTTATTCATAAGAAATCAAGCAAGCACATTTAACCAACAAAAATAAAATAAAATTACACAGCTTTTATTCATCATGCTAAAACAGTGGTCGTGTGGTGAGATCCCAGCCCAGAATACAATACGGATATATGGCAGTAAGGATAAGGATTCCAGAGTCATGACAATCACATGTTAGGCAGAGACCAGAGATACTGTTGAAGTTTTACCAAAAGGAAGGAAGACATGTGTTGCACAGAAGATAAAGAAAACTTGTATCTATTCTATATTTGCATTAAGCAGCAGGAGCAGCTGCTAGGGTTTTCAATGACCCTTTTCTTTTCTCTCTACAGCATTTACAATATCAATTACAAGAGTGTGTATGGACAATTCTAGAACAAAAAATAGGGTGAATTTCAAAATTAACAATGTCTTTTTCTTGCTGTCCATACCAAATTACCAATACCATACATGTAAATTTGCTTTATTGATCCATGTTCTTTTATTCAAGTATTTTACTTTAACCATTAAAATCCTGTAATGAATTAAATTGCCAACAATCCACGGACCCAACAGTTTCAATCGCAGAGAAAAAGATAGAGGGTGATATCGAAGCTTGCTTGCTTGCTAAATCCTCAAAGATGAGTTATACTTTTTGGTCGTGACCAAGGAAGAAAATATCGAAGGTTTCGGAAATATCGGTGGTTCGGAAACACGGAAATATCGACGGAAATATCGGAAAAATATCGATATCGATAAAAATTGGATAAAAACCACGGAAAGTGTAAGAAAAACTTGGAAATTTTTATTGAAACTTTAGAGAATGTTTATTTAGTCAATTATCTATTAGTTTATCAAAAAAAATTGGAAGGAAATACATTGCATGATGGATTTAACTGATATAAGTTGATTATATAGCGAGCAGACAAACAATGTGACTGTAGAAAATATATTGTAATTAATGAAAGAAGATTTAACACACCATAATCATTTATATATAATGATTTACTATAATATTTTACACTTTATACATTGCATTGTAAGATACAACATATTAAAATTATCCTAGAGAATAATTATACAACATTACTTAATTACTTCAAAGAATTAACATGCAATTATTATTCAAGTATAATTTTTTTACTTTAATAAACTTCAATAATATAAATATAAGTTTAATTTAAACTTACCTCACAATTGGTTTTGGTTGGAGTTGGAAAGCTTGAGAAAGAGACGGATGGGCAAGATGAGACCATTTCATGTTATTGTATTTGACTAAGTATGAAAAATGGTTTTTCGGAATAATCATTTTCTCAAGATAATTTTTGGCAGCTTTTATTCCTTACATATCAAATAAGAAACCTTGATTTTATGAGATTTTAGTATGAAGTATATATTGACTTAATGAGCCATCATTTTTAGCCTAAATCGTATTTTGCACTAAAACCAATTTTTCATATTTTGATTTGGTGGAAATTTGATTTTCTAGTATTTTTATTTGAATCCAAATGGGGGGTACTTCCTTATTTACATTGTAAACTTAAGTAAATGGAGTAATATAAAAATAAATTAAAGTAAAAGGACAAAGACATTTACTTAAATGTTGAAAATGAAAATAAGGTAATATGTATGTAAATATGAGTTGTGAAACATAATAAACACAAAGGAGCCCTTACTGTGGTGGAAAATTGGGAGAGCAGCATGATTGGCGTAGGGGTTCGAACCCCAGGGGTGAGTGGTGTTTTGAGGGTTTTTTTATTTTTCCGAAATTTTGCCGAAGTTTCCGAAATTTTGCCGAAGTTTCCGAAATTTCCGAAAGAATTACGAAAATGTCTTGTACCCCTCCGATAATTTTGGCCTCCCATTTTCAGCGAAATTTCGGCGAAAATATCGATTTTTTACTCCATGGTCGTGACTCGTGAGTACGTAAATTGAACATGATCGCATTTGTATTTGGGCTGCCCAAAAGGTCGACACAAAAAATACTGCATTAATTTGACAATCTACTACTTTGTTTTGTGCAACAAACAACCATGAACCAAGATTTAAATAAGGTATTTTCGTGGGTGGGTTAACTTGTCAGAAAAGATCAGAGTGTGCCTTAAGTGATGAAGACTTGCTAGCTCTTGTTTAATTTGCTTTGCGTGTGTGAATGGAAGACGTTGTTTCAGCCTGTGACTGTGACTGCTTTGGTTGGTGTTTATCGGTTAATAGCAAGTAACTAGTTTGGGATATGCTTATAATTATGAGAGCTGAGTTTATATTACATGAATAAAGTAGCGTGTGCATTCGTAGTCTAGGCCTAAACCTAGCAAAAGAGACTGAAAGCTACTCTGCTAGCTAGCTAGGTAGCCCTAAACATCTTGCTTAACGCCGTATTTCATTAGACCCTTCCGTTGCACGCACATTTTTGACACACACAATATTACACGTTTTATTAACTATTAGATTAAAGTGCATTCAATGGCTGAGATTGCACCTATGGTGATTCTTTGCAACTCATAAACTACTCTATATGGTTAACATGTTAAGTTTAATAGAAGATGAAGAAGACTTTCTAACCAAAAAAAAAGAAGATTGAAAAAATCACTCACTGATATTACTTTGCATATTAATATCTTCTTATTCTTTTCATATTTTAGGTTTTCTTGTTGAGACTTAACAAATCCCTTCTTCTCTCTTTCTCTAGTTTATGCAATATGTACAGCCCATGGAGTAGTTGTTTATGTATCATATATATACACTTTAATCATGTATTTATTTATGCAGGAATTCAATGCAAAGATAGCTGATTTTGGGCATTCGATACTAAGAACCCTAACAAACACACGGAGCCCTTTAGGCAGCTATAATGCACCATTTATTGCTCCAGAGTATTTTGAAATGGGATTTTGATCATTTTAGGCTTGAGGTTAATTAGAGGATTTTTTATATATAGAGTTTTTGCGTCATATATCTTATTGGTACTTATTTGATTAAGCAACATGATGGTAGAGAGTCTTTGGTTATTCTTTTCAAATAACATTCCATTCAGATTTAGGTATTGAACAAGCAAATTATAAGTATTTATTTATGAATTACAAAATGATCATATCCTGACCGTTGGATTTGATTAAAGCCTGTTAGAACAATTTTGAAATAAAATAAAATGCTTTAATTAATGAAAAGACAAAAGATATGCAAAGCAGATCTACAAAACAAAAAGCAATAAAATATACTACTGTCATGTGGGCCAATACACTGATATTTTTTGAGGTTATTAGTATTACACCATTTTATCTGATGGGGACTCCAGAAAGAAATTATTAAAGGGTGAATGAGTCATTTTCTCATTTTCTTACATAAAGTTAAGAGAGACTGACTAGCCCTATTCCTAGTCTAGGCCTAAACCTACTACCTAGCAAAAGAGACTGAAAGCTACTACCTATATAGGAAAAGGAGATTGAAAGGTGCTCTACTAGCTAGCTAGCTAGCTCTAAACCTAGAGAAATGGGCAATTCATTTGATACATGCCTCCCAACCCCAAACGACGCATTAAACCAAGAGCAGGAGAACGCCGGTCCCCATCCACCTGCAGCAGATCTCCTCACTACTGCCACTGTTCTTCCTTCCCTTGTTCCACCTCCAGCAGATCTCCACCCTACTGCCACTGTTCCACCCCCTTCCCTTGTTCCACCTTCTGGTCCTTCAAACATAAGTATGGAGGAAATACTTCCAGTGGACCACAGCCCTCCAACCATAGGTGGCCACGTTCTTGAGGAGGAAGAGGTGACGGAATTCCGGGTTTTTGCTATGCAAACTCTGTTGGGAGGCTGTTCACGGCTGGTTGAATATCGGTGGGACCTGTAAATATGATATTCTTAAAGAGGAAGGGTCCACTTAGATGATCAAGGCATGTCTGGATAGGGAGACACTTACTCCTATCCATTTGAGAGAGTATGGGGCAATGGAGGTTGCCATTATCAGGGAGAAGAACCCAGAGTCGGAGGACGTTTTCCAAGAGTGGCTGGTATGAAGTAGTACTCTTTTTATATTTTATAATGTGCTTTTTTTTTTGTTCAAGATACCATGTGCTAATTAATATTCTTCATGGAAAATATAAACGGAGAGAGTGGGATGATGCTGTTGTGATAAATAATTTGACGCTCACCAACACCACTCAACAAAAAAAGAGAAGATACTACTGAAGATAGAGTTGCCTAAACTGATTTTGATAGTGGTTTTAGGGCTTTTTTTCCCCGCTCCAAAAGAAATGGCAGCTTTTGATTGTTGTATCATCAATTTGTGTATATATGTTTTTGGACTTTTTACTTGCCTTGCCCAAGACTCTGTGTTTGTATGGTGCGGCAATTTCGTTGCTTTGAAAGAAATATATTATCCTGATACTGAATTGGAATTGAACTTTTCTGTGTCATGTTCCTTCCCATTTAGGAGATATTGTTAGTTATTATTCATTATCCTTTACCATACTTAGCATTTAATACTGTAATTTAATATTTTGAGATTTATCTAATTAATTACTGTTTGTTTGATGATACAGTCAGAGATGAAAAATCTTACGTGATTGTTTCATTCCAATGTTCACAATCCAATTGGCTATGCAAGGGAGGGGTGTCTTTTATTTCTGGTTTATGAGCTGATGAAGAACGGTAATTTAAGTGACTGTTTGGGAAGCAATCATTTGGTTTTGTCATGGGATGACAGGCTAAGAATTGCCATTGGAGCTGCTCGGTGAATCTCATTTCTTCACACTACACCATCAGGGCCGCTGGGTTTTATCCCAGCCTTCAAGGACACAAACCTCTTGCTAGATGCGGTATTTCATTAGACCCTTTCATTGCACACACATTTATGACACACACTATATTACACATTTTATTAACAATTAGATTAAAGTGCTTTCAATGGCTGAGATTGCACCTATGGTGATTCTTTGCAACTCATAAACTACTCTATATGGTTAACATGTCAAGTTTAGTAGAAGATAAAGAAGACTTTCTAACCAAAAAAAAAAGATTAAAAAAATCACTCACTGATATTACTTTGCATATTAATATCTTCTTATTCTTTTCATATTAGGTTTTCTTGTTGAGACTTAACAAATCCCTTATTCTCTCTTTCTCCAGTCAATATGTACAGGCCATGGAGTAGTTGTTTCTGTATCATATATATATATACACTTTAATCATGTATTTATTTATGCAGGAATTCAATGCAAAGATAGTTGGTTTTGGGCATTCGATACTAAGATCCCTAACAAACACACGGAGCCCTTACATCAGCCATAATGCACCATTTCTCCAGAGTATTTTGAAATGGGTAAGAACCTTTTATTATTTCAAACTTTATATATACATAGTTAGATATCAAACATGCTACTTAAATGAACAGAGAAATGGTCTACGGCATGCGATGTTTATGGCTTTGGCGTCATCTTGGCTCAACTAATAACAGGAGTAATGGGCAAAAGCAAGTTTGGGGATTGTCCGTTAAAGCAGCATGTTGCAATTGTTTTTGATGTTGTGAAGGGTCTTATCCAAAAGGAAAAACATGATGAGTAGGTAAATTAATTATCACATTAATTAACCAGTAAATTTAAAAAAGGATTGATATTGTTGTCAGCTGTCAAATTTTCAGAAAAAGGAGGTGAAGAAATCCTTAGACCCAAGGATGAAAGAACAATATAAATCCATTGTCGCTTGGAAAATGACAATACTAATCAACATGTGTCTCGCACGCGAACCTGAACCGCCTCCTGTTCAAAAGTCCAGAGGTTTATGCATTTGTTTTGAAACAACTTTTTTTTCTTTATTTATACACCTTTTCACAAAAAAAAAAGTTGGTTGGGATTTGAGGACACCACAGACATATGGACATGGGACTCCTCTCCTCCTCACGGAAAAACATGTTTTTATTAACTCTAATTTCTGTAGGAGATGTTGATGATGTTGAGGATCCACCTCCTATTCAACCACTTAGAGGTAAAGCTCTCAACTTTTACTATTAAAAACATGTAAATGCATATGGGACTCCTCCTCACAAAAAACACTGTTTGAGTTGTTGGATATTTATGTAGGATGCCGCAAAAGCAAGCCTAGATTTATAAGACATTTTTAGCTCATGTCCTCCTCAAGAACATGGCCACTGATGATTGGAGGTTTGTGGTCCACTGGAAGTATTTCCTCTAAATAGAGAGAAACATCATCTCATATGTTTGAAGGACATGAGCTAAAAAAAATGTCTTATAAATATAGGTTTGCTTTTGCGGCATCCTACATAAATATTCAACAACTCGAACAGTGTTTTTTTGTGAGGAGGAGTCCCATATGCATTTACATGTTTTTAATAGTAAAAGTTGAGAGCTAACCTCTAGGTGGTTGAATAGGAGGTTGATCCTCAACATCGTCAATCCTCAACATCGTCAACATTTCCTACAGAAATTAGAGTTAATAAAAACATGTTTTTCCGTGAGGAGGAGAGGAGTCCCATATCCATATGTCTATGGTATCCTTAAATCCCAACCAACTTTTTTTGTGAAAAGGTGTATAAATAAAGAAAACAAAGTTGTTTCAAAACAAATGCATAAACCTCTGGACTCTTGAACAGGAGGCGGTTTTGGTTCGCGTGCGAGACACATGTTGATTAGTATTATCATTTTCCAAGCGACAATGGATTTATATTGTTCTTTCATCCTTGGGTCTAAGGATTTCTTCACCTCCTTTTTCTGAAAATTTGACAGCTGACAACAATATCAATCCTTTTTTAAATTTACTGGTTAATTAATGTGATAATTAATTTACCTGCTCAGCATGTTTTCCTTTTGGATAAGACCCTTCACAACGTCAAAAACAATTGCAACATGCTGCTTTAACGGACAATCCCCAAACTTGTTTTTGCCCATTACTCCTGTTATTAGTTGAGCCAAGATGACGACGCAAAGCCATAAACATCGCATGCCGTAGACCATTTCTCTGTTCATTTAAGTAGCATGTTTGATATCTAACTATGTATATATAAAGTTTGAAATAATAAAAGGTATTTCAAAATACTCTGGAGAAATGGTGCATTATGGCTGATGTAAGGGCTCCGTGTGTTTGTTAGGGATCTTAGTATCGAATGCCCAAAACCAACTATCTTTGCATTGAATTCCTGCATAAATAAATACATGATTAAAGTGTAAATATATATGATACAGAAACAACTACTCCATGGCCTGTACATATTGACTGGAGATAGAGAGAATAAGGGATTTGTTAAGTCTCAACAAGAAAACCTAATATGAAAAGAATAAGAAGATATTAATATGCAAAGTAAGATCAGTATTTTTTAATCTTCTTTTTTTGGGGTTAGAAAGTCTTCTTTTTCTTCTACTAAACTTGACATGTTAACCATATAGAGTAGTTTATGAGTTGCAATGAATCACCATAGGTGCAATCTCAGCCATTGAAAGCACTTTAATCTAATGGTTAATAAAATGGTTGTGCAATGAAAGGGTCTAATGAAATACTGCATCTAGCCACAATTTTGCCTTTTTACTATGAAAAAATCTGTCAGAGGCTGTTCACGGTGGTTTAATACCAATAAGCACTGTGAATATGATACCAATAAGCGCTTATTGATAGTAAACCAACCGTGTACAGCCTCTAACAGATTTTGCATAGTAAAAACGAGAAATTGCGTCACCTCTTCCTCCTCAAGAACATGGCCACCGATGGTTGGAGGGTTGTGGTCTGCTAGAAGTATTTCCTCCTAATAGTCAGAAACATCCTCCCTTATGTTTGAAGGACCATGAGCTGAAAAAAAGAAGAAGTCATATTTTAATACCAATGAGTGCTGTGAATATGATATTCGTAAAGAGAAAACTATCACTTTGATGATCGAGGCATGTCTGGAGAGGGAGACGCTTACTCCTATTCGTTTGAGTTACTATGGGTCAATGGAGGTTGCCATTATTTGGGAGTTGAACCCAGAGTCGGAGGAAGGTTTCAGGAGTGGCTGGTATGAAGTAGTACTTTTTAATTTTAAGATTTATTAGATACCATGTGCTTTTTTTGGGTCAAGATACCATGTGCTAATTAATATTCTTCATGGAAAATATAAACGGAGAGAGTGGGATGATGCTGTTGTGATAGATAATTTGACGCTAACCATCACCACCCAACAAAAAAAGAGAAGATAGTTGCCTAGACTGATTTTGACGTATTTCGACAAAAAAGAGAAGATACTGATTTTGATAGTGGTTTTAGGGCTTTTTTTCCCCACACCAAAAAGAAATGGCAGCTTTTGATTGTTGTATCAATTTGTGTATATATGTTTTTGGACTTTTTACTTGCCTTGCCCAAGACTCTGTGTTTGTATGGTGTGGCAATTTCGTTGCTTTGAAAGAAATATATTGTCCTGATTCTGAATTGGAATTGAACTTTTCTGTGTCTTGTTCCTTCCCATTTAGGAGATATTGTTAGTTATTAAGAAAAATTAGGTATTAGACATAATTAACTTTACTAATTAGTATTTGAGACATTGAGTATTTTGGTTTGGGTTTTAATACCTAGGAAAGAATTGTTATTTTGGATTAGGCCAAAGATGAGGCCCATATTCGTTGGGCCAGCATAAAAATAAAACTTGAAAATACAATGCTACCTTTCTTCTTAAAAAGCCTGGCCCATCTTTAAATCAATGCTAAACCCTATTTTCGCAGGTGAAATCGTTTAGAACAAGTGCCGATGTTGATGAATGGCTGTCTAATAATCCAATGACTTGCTCAGGAGCTTTGCATTTTTTGGAGAGAGAGGCCACTGTAATTACCTATGGCATACTGACTAATTCTACTGCAGTTGCAAAACGAAAGCAATATGAGGAGCGTACCTTCAAGTTTCAAATTCCACTTCAGATTGCTGCATAGCTTGAGATTGTTAGGTCTCTGATTGGAGGTATTGCGTTTTTCTTCTTTCTTTTCCAACTCAATGTGGAAAGATTATTTCTTTCAATTACTGGTTTCAACTTATGCTTATTTTCTCCAATTTCTTTTCTTAAGCAAATCTCTCTGTTTAATAGCTTCTAATGCATCCTCTCTAACATTTGGTGCCAGGTTGGTTTTGCCTTCATGTTGTCAGCCTTCGTAAGCAAGGCATCTTCATCCACAACTGTGGGTTTCACCATATTTATTCTTGGCTTTCTATCTCAGGCAAGTTTCCTCAGTTCATAATTTATTGATTAGGGGTTATTGGTTCAATGGTAAATATCAGAATCCATTTTGTCACTGCAGCTTGTTACAACTGCAGGATTTCCATATGGGAGTGGCTTCTCTAAAACCTCTCGATTCATCTGGTCATTATTCCCACCTAATCTTCTTGCCAAAGCTCTGAAGATACTTGTTGATGCAACATCCACTCCTCAAGATCGTGGGATTAGCTTGAGTGGAATAACAAAGTGTGGACCAAATGATTTCGATTGTGTTATACCTCTTGTATGTAAACACATTAGTTCATAAATACTTTTGATTTCGCGTACCTGCCATTTATTATTAATACATTCATCCAAACTTTGATAGAGTGACATTTATAAATGGCTAATGGCGACGTTCGTCGTCTGGTTTGTTTTGGCTATCTACTTAGATAATATCGTCCCAAATGCATCTGGTGTCAAAAAACCAGTGTAATATTTTTTAACACCTGGGTACTGGATAGGGATAGGTGTAAACAAAGTGAAAGGTAAATAAGTCTGACATTCAGTTTGTGTTTGAGTTTCCCTTGTTGGATGGTAGACTTGACGCTTTTATCCTCTCTTTTTATAGAAGGTGACAATTATAGTTCAGCTCCACCACTGGATGGTAGCACTCCGGATGATGTAGATGTCCTTGAAGAGGAGAACGTTGTAATACAACAAGCTAGGTATGGCGTTGTTCTTCCAAACATTGCAGTTCAGATACGTGGCCTTGTGAGGACATATCCTGGGACCAGGTGAGGACATATCCTGGGACCAGGAAAGGTGGTTGTTGTTGCATTGCAGTTTTTGTAAACACTGCATGTGAAATCAAAGGGCATTACTTGAACGCTACTGCAGGTTCGTGCGAAGAGATGATCAAAAGAGCTGTATTTGCCAAAGAATTGTGGGCTCCATTGCAGTTTTTAGTTGCTTGTAATTGGCTACAGAGCTTCTAATTGGATATTATGATTCTTTTTTGAAGTTAATGAAAATTATACAATTGTTTCATCAGTGGATATTCATTTTTAACTGCCATTCAATGCTTGTTTTCACATTTGAGCAGATTTTGTTTCATAAACTGCACTGCAGTTTTCGTTTGTTGCAGTTTTTGACCAGAAACTGCATCATAGTTCGATTTCATAATAATTTTTGCTAGTCTATGGGAATGTTACAACTGCTCATGGAGTTAAATGTGTTTTGATATTAGATTTAGTACTTTGATCTTGGCTTTGCCTTTTGGTTTCTTTTAACATTTGAGCAGATGTTTTTTCATAAACTGCACTGCAGTTTCCGTTTGTTACAGTTTTCGACTAGAAACTGCAATGCAGTTTTTTTGTTTCATAATTCAATTTCAGAATAATTTTTGCAAGTCTATTGGAATGTTACAACGGTTGACCTACTTAAATGTGTTTTGAACTTATTTTTAGTACTTTGATAATGGCTTTGGCTTTTGGTTTCTTTTCACATTTTTTGAGCAGATTTTTCTTTTTCATAAACTGCACTGCAGTTTCCGTTGGTTGCTTTTGGAATGTGTCAATCTGAGTTGCCTTGTAAAGCAATCATCTTGACCACTTGTTTGAACTTTTGCAGATCTAGATGACACCCTATATCCCTACAGTACTGGGATTGCTACAGCATGCAGAAACAATATAGAAGGTAAGTTTGTATTCTTGTTAGGCACTAAAATTCACATTTATTTTTCTCATTTTGCATTTATCATATCAGTAAATTTATATTTTTGGTGACCTGTTTCTTTTCAGATTATATGGTTGAAAAGCTTGGCATTGAGAGGAGCATAATCCCTGAATTGGGTAACCTGCTGTACAAGAATTATGGAACTACAATGGCTGGTCTCTCTGGGTACTTTTTTTTTATAATTCCCAATGTTTTTTGCATTTTTATTTACTACTAAACTTCTTGTTGAATTATGTATAACTTTGGGGTTTCTCCTTTGCGGTCAATTGGATATGTCTTTGACTATGACGAATATCACATGTACTGGGAGTACGGCCGGAGCACGAGCACGGTCCGAGCCCTGTCCGGCTCGTTTTAATGTGGACTTGGACTTTGTGTCGAGTTGGGATCAATTATTTTACTAAATGGGCTGGCACAACATGGCCCGGTAAATTAAATGGATCGGCCCGGTCCAGCACAAATACCTTAAAGGCACGAATTTAAATGGCCCGGTAAATTAAATCAATGTTGTGGTTTTTATGTTTATTTATTATTATTTATCCATATTTTTGTTGAGATCTTCTAGTTTAGAATTGGAAAGTTTGTAATTATATTTCTTTCTCATGTAGGAGGCTTGAAAATCCTTCACACAGTAACTTTTCCTCTCAACTTTTATTTTATTAATCCGAAAGACTTTTTTTATACCAATCGTTTTATCAAATTTAATTCACCTTTTGATACATCACCTGATGCTCCTACTGCTCCTGGTATTATTCAACCAGTGTTGTGATTTTTATTATAATATATTATTTTTGTTGAGCTCTTCTTGTTCAATATTAGAAAGTTTGTAATTACATTTTTCTTTCATAAAGGAAGAGACCCCGTTCAACCTGCAAATCGTTCAAACAGCAACCTCTCCCTCTCAACTTTTATTTTATTAATCTGAAAGACTTTTCTTATACTAATTGTTTATCAATTTTAATTTACCTACCTTTGATACAGCACCTGGTGCCTCTTCATCATCTGCTTTTTCTGCTGGTTCTTCCAACACGGGAGATAGGGACTTGGATGAAACACCCTTCGTGGATGCTAATGCTGCCTACAGCGGGACTATTTTGGAGGAGGGACAACAGCCTAACTTTCCCCCATTTAACGAGTAAGATCTCTCAAAAACAATTATCTAGTTCAGACATCTGGTCTTGGATAAGAAGAAGACTAACAAGTTACTAGGATTTAAAATTCATAAGCTTAGGAACGTCGATGTGGTGCTACATGGGCTTCTCAATCGACGTACTAACCTTACACCTTTGGATGACGATGCTATTGATGACCTACAGATGAAGATTACAATTCTGCATGAGGTACACCTAAAGTCTGCAAAGCCGTTTCAACAATGGGAGGTATGTATGCAAAAATGGTTAAAGAGGCTTGTTCATCAAAATGTCCTCCATCCTCTGGGTTACTCTAGGTATATTACCTGGTATGCCTATAACGTGACTTTGGGTGACATTTTGATGAATAAGCCTCTTTAACCATTTTTGCATACATACCTCCCATTGTTGAAAAGCCTCTTCCGACTCTGGGTGTATCTCCTGCAGAATTGTAATTTTCATCGGTAGGTCATCAATAAGATCGTCATCCACATCGTTGTTCCTAAGCTTACGAATTTTAAATCCTAGTAACTTTTTAGTCTTCTTCTTATCCAAGATCAGATGTCTGAACTGGATAATTGTTTTTGAGAGATCTTCCTCGTTGAATGGGTGAAAATTAGGTTGTTGCCCCTCCTCCAAAATAGTCTCGCCATAGACAACAACAGCATCCACGGAGGGTGTTACATCCAAGTCAACAAGCATAGGATTGGTTCATCTTGTTGTCTTTCATCAACTCTAGCAATACAACTCCAAACGAAAAGACATCTCCCTCACGAGACCATTGATCTGCTACTACTTGTACTGCTTCATTTAGTTTAGTTAATGACACTAAAATTCAACTATGGCTATTAATTTGAAAATAATATTAATAAATTTCTTAATTACTTACCATGATACTCGGGAGGTAAATACATCACACTTGGGCGTATATGCTTAAATTCGTTCCCCAAATCTTCCAGGCCAAAACCTAACATCTATATCTGCACATGAACCCACATCTATATCTTAGGATTGGTTCACGTGCAGATATAGATGTGGCTAAGTACTTTACATAATTTGTGTTGCTTTTTGTATATCTTTGACTTCGAGTGGGTTGTGTTTTGCCTCTCAAGACTATTGGGTTTGCTACTTTTTGAATTATCTCCAAACCAAATACTTTTTGTGATTGGGACACTTATTTTAATTAAAATATTTTGGGCCAATGAAATGTGTTTATGCTTAAATTAGAAAATAAGAAGTGCTAGTTTTGAGTTTTTCACTTCAAATATGCTCTATAAAAAGTTTTGTATATATTATGTCATGCTAAAGTGAATTTATTAGTTAAATCCTCTTTTTATTTCCAAGTGATAACTCATTGTCATGTAAAGTAGAAAGCAAACTCTTATATGTCATGTCCTCAGTTCCTATCCTGAAATTAGAATAGCATGGGTAACTTTTATGCCTTTCATTTTTACCTTGTTTAGTCTGCTCCGCTTGTTATCACTCAGGCCAAGACTGATTTTAACGTTTTTCAAAATTTCGTCCCAAAAAAGACTGGTTTGGACGTACTTGTCTTTTCAGCTTGGGCACCGTATTCAAAAGAAATGTCAGTTCTTGTGTTGTTGTAGGTGTTTTTGTTTGGGTCAAATGTTGTTGTAGATTGGTTTGGTATGTTTTCGGAGACATTTTACTTATGGTCCTTAGATTTGGGAGCATTTTTGCTCATTACTTTAACATAGGTGTCTCACCACCATTTCCAATCTTGTGGACACGTGTCACCTAACCATAGTTAACTTTTGCTTTGTATTTATGGAACCATGATTATACATATGACACGTGTCGGCATTGAGGATGGTGGTGAGACACCTATGGTTAAAGTGGTGAAGAAAAATGCAGCATTGAAATTTGATACATGCACAAATGGAAGATTGAAGATACTGCTACTACAACCAATAACTTACCACCCGCTCAAAGTAAGCTTGCTAATATATAAAGGCCTAAAACAAAAAATAAGTTAGAACCTTCAACTGTCAATCATCCCTAGTCATATATAGCTTAACAAGAAACGTATATAAAATTTCCTTACTACACGCATTACACTATGGGAAGCAGATGGATGCTTTTGACAAGCATTTCAAATCATCCAATTGGCATCTGCTGCCCCCACATGAAAGGCACATAATCTGGTGTTGATTTTGCCTCTCTAAGGCCATCTCCAACCCAAGAGGCTAAATGCACATTTTCATCAGTTTGGACCCAAAAACCTTCTCCAACACATGTATTTGTCGTGGCCAAAAGAAAAATAAAAGATTTGGGATCAAGAGAGAAGATAGGTGTAGAAACAATTTTGAATATTCTTGCAGAAATAGGAATTTGATTGATGGCCAAAAAGAAGTTGACTCGACTCGCCTGAGAAGATGTGGTTCCGGTGTAGATTTGGGGAGAAACCAAACAGTATAATTTCTCAGTTACATCCCACTTTGACGCGAGTTATGGGTCGGGTCAAGAACAGATAAATCCGATTCGAGGCACTATGTTTGGGCTTGGGCAGGAAGAAGTTCTTTGTCTTCGGATCAGGCCTGGCTAAATTGAATGATTTTAAGGACACCAAAACATTTTCTCTGCACACTCTCTTTACACATGCTTTTATTTATTTATTTATTACTATTTTTTAACTATTGAATGACTATTTGGTAAGGAACCCAAGTGCTAATATTTATGTTCTTTGAAAAGGAATAAGTAGTTTTCTATGCACAAAAGCAAAAAAAATCCTCAAACCTATAACCATCAAAGTCCTTCCATAAAAAGCCAAACAACTCTTAGCCTTTTGTAACAATGTGTGATGTGTTTCATATTTTGTCAGCATACACAATCGTAACAAGTGAAGCAAAACTGGCTTAACAAAGGTACATAAATTAAGGATGGCAACAGATAAAACAAACATGTAAACTAAATCCTATCGAGATAGTAAACTAACGTACGTTGTTCTTCATGGGTTGTAGCAAACTGCGTGGAGGACATATTTTATTTGAATGAATTTAAGAGACCACTTTGCTTTCGATTGAATCAATGGACCCGGAGTGAGCCCTTGGACTGATGAAGATTCAACCTACTCGTAGCCTCTTGTAACAATGTGAGCAGTGTTTCATCTTTGGACATATAAGATTGATCGGTTTCCCACACAAGCATCTGGAGCACCCCAGCCCGGGCAAATTCTTCCCAGTCTGGTACACGTAGTGGAATGTTGCACAGCAATCTGTCTGGTTTTTTATATATGGCCATAAAAGATAGCTTGGATGCCCACGTAAGTGCTGCAAGCACCTCAGCTTCGGCAAGCTCTTCGCTGTCCGGTACATGCAGTGCAATGTAGCAGATGAGAACCAACGCACATAAAGCTTTCTTATCATACAAAATCTTGATTAAGTGCTTAATACCTCCAGCACTTATTATTGCCTTGGAATGGTCAATGTGAAAATAGTTGTTTGTACAAGCTAATTTTGTGAGGGCAATGCAAGCCTGCTTGGTAACATTAAATTCTCTTCCATTGAGAAGCTGCACCAATGGGCCAATCATTCTTGTCTCTATTGACCCAAATGTCCTTGCCAAATTCTCAATAGCATCGATGCATGAGAATTGGAAATCTGAGTCTTTTCCCTTCTCAGTGATCTTCAGTAATAATTGATCAACAACATATTTCCAAGTGGGGGAATTAGGACTGAAGGCACTTCTTATTCTCAAATCAGCATCTTTCTCTGCCACTTCCTTGATCGCCATTAATGCATCGACAGAATAGTGTTGAGCATCTTCAGAACCATTTTCTAGAAGCACTGCAAAACTATATAGTGTTGTTGATTCTGCGAGGATACGGCAAATGGCTGAGTTCTCCTCGGCTAGTGTGAAAAGGGCTTTGGCTGCCATCGCTTTCATTTGGGCTCTGGTGGCGGGGTCTTCATTGGCATTGTCATTGCTATGGGTTTTGCTGCTATGCACTCCAACAGTTTCGAATGCAAGATGGCCGACGAGCAAGCGGACAACATCGTGCTCTGCAAAAGCATCTTGCCATTTGGGGTTTCCTTCTGCCATCAGTGACACCGCCCAGGCCACCTGAGCCTGAACTTTCATGAAACCTTCAGTGAGGATTTTCGCAAACACTTTACATACATCGACGCTTTTCGCGGCACATTCCGAGTTCCATCCCACGAACGCAAGGGCTATGACAGCATTCTCTCTGCCTTCCATTGGACCTTCCTCCATCAATTTCAACAAGGCTTCGACTCCACCTTCCCGTATGATCAACTTCCTGTATTGGTCTCGGTCCCTGGCCAGCGAACCGAGTGAAGCTGCAGCACTAGATCGAGCTTGGTAGGATTCAGCCGGGTCATGAAGAATTGCAATCTCTTCCCAAACGTGACACAGAAGGGGCTCGTTTAATGTTATTGGGGGCAGATGCGGTCCCAATCTCCCGTTCGTCTTGTTCCTCCAAAAACGGATCAGCCAAGACATGTCGGTGATTGAAGCGTCAAGAAGCTCCGACATTTTACGGAACCAAACAACGGGGATGAGGGTGGGGAAACGCTTCTTGATGATCTTGATGATGATCCATTTGGGACAGTGATGCTTGAGCAGCCAGAACAGACACCTATCGAGGCTTTTTTTGACGCTGTCGATGACGGCACGTACGGGGCGATCGTAGGTGCCGATATCGATGCTGCTGAGTTGGCGGAGAAGCCCCGCCAGCTCTTCAGCCTTGGATTTGAGCTCGGGGATGAAGCTCTTGTGCGTGGATCTTACCACGGCCCTGTCCAAAGCCTTTGCTACTTGGTCAGCCAGTTGAATGAGCCTGCCCAATGTTTGCTTCACCATCTCTGCTCTGCTCTGCAATTTCATATAGGCAGTTTTATAGGTTCTCTTCTCAGTCAGATTATCTGTCCACTATCTCCGTAACAACCCAATGATTTCTCATTTTCTCAATGAGAGAGATAGAGAGAGGAGCGAGAAGAAAACTAATTTCAAATCAAATGGCCATTTTGTTCTTCGCTGCCAAGAAAGCCAAACCGTTTTAGAGCCTGAACCGCTCTATTGCGTGCTTGTATTTAGGAGCGCTTTTATTGGCAATATACTATACAATACAATACATGCGCTTTTATGTTAAAAGCCTTTTCTTTTTGGTCGAATATGTTAAAAAAATATTAAACATTTTTTGTGTAGGTAGGTAGTGTTCTATTCTGCCTCAATACTTTGGTCCTTTTTTTTAGCTGAACAGACCATTAGAAAGGCAAGGGCAGAAGCAATCGTTTCGTATCATTGAATCAAGATACAATCATAACTTGTTAATCTTATGATAAACAATGACATGTCAATGGGTTGAAGGCACTTAAAGAAGGAGGTTGAAATGATAAATTAGGGATAGAATAAGCTAAATGAGAGTGTTAAAAGGAAAATATGAACCTCCTAACATAATTTCATCACAACTATTTAAATAATGGAGTTTTATTATTCTAGGTTCGACTCATTCAAGACACGGTGTCTCTTAATTACAATCCATTGCTTTAAGGGAATATCCTTTGATTCCATCATAAAGAAACAGACTATGTGTGTTTGATTTTGCAGCTGCTCCCAAGTCGAACCTCAGGGTGCCTACGTATTTCCTGCGGGAATCAAACTACTCGTAGTTCAAAGAATTGCAATGAATGAATGCCTCATTGCAGGGAAAACTTGATTTGGATTGGATTGTGAAGTGTTTGAGTGAATTTGGCTGAATAAACCATAGATTCAATTTTGAATAGTGTTTTGGGGTGAATTTGGTTATGAATGAACCAGGGATTCTACATCTAGATTGAGTCTCTAGACTGCCTACGTACCCTTTCAAAGGGATCAAACCAACGTAGTTTAAAATTTGATGATGAGTGAATAATTGCACTTGAAAAAGTGTTTAGGCGAATTTGGTTAAACTAGGGATTCAAATTTGGTTGCGGTTGCGTCTACTGGGATGTTAGACTGCCTACATACCCTTGATGGGATCAAACCGACGTAGTTCCAAATTTTGGAAATTAATGGGTAAGTGTGGCCTACTAATTGAGAATTTCTGTTTGAGATATTTGAATTTGGTGGCGGTTGCATTTATTGGGATGCTAGACTACCTATGTACCTGTAAGACCTGTGTCTTCGAGAAGTAAGAACGGTGAGCAATCCCACATCGCTCGAGGAGGGAAAGGTAAAGTGTCTTATATGTGTGGGCACTTCTCTTCCTAGCACGAGGCCTTTTGGGAGCTCACTGGCTTCGGAGTCCATGAGAACTTCGAAGTTAAGCGAGTTTGGGCTAGAGCAATCCCATGATGGGTGACCCACTGGGAAATTGCTCGTGAGTTCCTAGAAACAAAACCGTGAGGGCGGGGCCCAAAGGGGATAATATTGTACTAAGAGAGTCAGGTCGTGACATAATGGTATCAGAGCTGGACCCCAACCGAAAGTGTGCCAGCGAGGACGCTGGGCCCCAAGGGGGGTGGATTGTAAGTAGGGCTCGTCAATGGGTCGGGCCGGCTCAAATTCAATGGGCTTGGGCGGGCCGGGCTTTAAGGAGGAGAGAAAATAACGGGCCGGGCGGGCAGTTTTTAGAAAATTCAAAGCCCATGGGCTACCCATGGCACTGGCTCGAGAAAGCCCATCGGGCCGGCCGCTAAGCCAAATGGGCCGGGCCGAAATGGGCCTACTTCATTCAAAAAGAAGAAGAAGAAGAGGAGAAAGAAACATAATTAAATATTTTTTAAAAACGGATGGTATGAATAAATATGAAAATACTTGGTGATGGATTCAAAAAAAGCTTGATTATATTTGGTGATATGATATGATGTTCGTCATATTCTTGATATATATAATTGTTGTATTAATAATTAACACAAATTAATGTGCTAAGCATTCAATTATAAACTAGGAATGAGTAAAGAGAAGTAAAAGAAATGAAACAAAACAAAAAAACCCAAAATAAACACAAACAGCCATTTTTATCACGCTTTTATCACCATTGTATCGCCACAGTATCGCCACTCTATCACCAGTTTATCATGTTTTAGGCAGAATTTTTCAGTTTCGACATCTGTTCAGTTTTTGACCTATAACTTTTCAACCGTTTATCCAAATTTGGTGTTCTTTATATGGTTGGATTCAGCACGGAAAAATGAAGAACACATCGCGGACGAAATGTCAAAAATGGATACAAAAATGAGTAGAATTCAGTGGAAACAAACACTACGTTTTCAAACAAGTAATATAATTCTAACGCTTGAATGTAACCAAATGCTAATTATCAATAGGGGTATGTTTTCATCTTCCAAAGCTACTTAACTTTGATGCACAAGCTTTTGTTTTTTTCCAGAGACAAAATTCACCTCAAACCACAAATTCTAAACCCTTATTTATAAATAATTATATATATATATATATATATATATATATATATATATATATATGCGGGCCTAACGGGCCGGGCTTTAATGGGCGGGCGGGTCGGGCTTTCTTGGGCTTAATCGGGCCGGGCCTATGGGCGGGCTGGGCTTCGTACACCCAAGCCCAAGCCGGCCATTGCGGGCGGGCCATCCCAAAGCCCATAGCCGGGTAGGCTTTTCTCTATGGGCGGGTGGGCCCCATCGACCCATGAGCCCGCGAGCCAAATGATGAGCCTTAATTGTAAGACCCGTGTCTTAGGGAAGCAAGAATGGTGAGCAATCCCACATCGCTCGGGAGGGAAAGGTGAAGTGCCTTATATGTGTGGGCACTTCTCTTCCTAAAGACGGCGCTTTTGCTCATCGACTTCGGATTCCATAGGAACTCCAAGTTAAGCAAGTTTAGGCTAGAGTAATCCCGGGATGAGTGACCCACCTGGGAAGTTGCTCATGAGTTCCCAGAAACAAAACCGTGAGGGTGGGGCCCAAAGCGGACAATTTCGTGCTTGGAGAGTCGGGTCATGACAGTACCCTTGATGGGATCAAACCAACGTAGTTCCAAAGTGATTCGAATTGGGTTGTGGTTGCGTCTATTGGGATTCTAGACTGCTTACGTATCCTTGATGGGATCAAACTAACGTAGTTCCAAATTGCGATGAGTGAATGACTCATTGCACTCAGAAAAGTGTTTAGGGGAATTTGGTTAGAATAAACCAGGGATTCAAATTTGGTTGCGGTTGCATCTATTGGAATGCTAGACTGCCTACATACCCTTGATGGGATCAAACCGACGTAGTTCCAAATTGATTTGGGTTTGGTCTCATTGAAATTTGCATGGGTAAATGACCCATAGAAAAGATTGGATGGTTTTGTACCCTTTTTTTTTTGTCAATGTCCAAGAAAAATTAACATGCATTTTAATGGGCTCATTAATTTATGACAATTGACAATTGCATTTGGACCCAAATTTGGCTTTGATGATTTAAAATTGATCCATTAAGCACATAACAGGAATGTGGGCTGCTGAAAATTTAGTGGGCAATTATTTGAACAACCCACTAAACATTTTATCATTAACACGTGCATTTGTATCCACGTATGATTTGAAGGATTTCAGATTAAGGGGCTCTTGTGATTGACAAACCCGCTAATCCATATTGATACTCCTTTTGTATCTTTTGATAATGAGCTTGATGCTCGGAGCATGAAACTCATTTATCTGGATTGGAGTCACCGTCACTAATAACCAACCGTAAAATCATTTTATATTTTCTTAATTCCAACTTGTATTGAATGTTTAGATTGTAGCAATACAATTAAATTTTATGTGACCAAAGTCACTATCATCTTTTGAGGGGTGTCTCTGTCTAATGTCTACACACCCTTGAACAATACTTTGGTTAATAATACTATTGCACTGTTTGTGAATCAAAAATAAAACTAAGATAGTGTCCTCCTAAGAGGTTGGGTGAGAGTCAATACAATACACAAAAGACTTATCCTCACATCTGCCACTGCATTGGCCTTCAAATCTCTACCACCAATCTATAATCCAGAACCAACCAAAAAAGATCCCATTTTCACAAATTTTCTCATTCTTCACTACAACCCCATAAAACATCGCACTTTGCTTCTCTTTATCTCTTCTTCCCTATTCTTCTTCTTCTTCTTCAGCATTAACACAACAACCATGGCTGCAGCTGTAACTGCTGCTGTCTCATTCCCAACCTCCAAGTCCTCCTCTCTTCCCACCAGGACCTCTATAATCTCACCTGATAGAATCACCCTCAAGAAGGTAAAACTTTCAGTCCTGGTAATTAATTATGTTGATCTACATTAGCACTTTCATGGGGTCTAATTTGATTTCTTGGGTTTTTAAGGACGGGTTGTTGGTTTTTCAGGTTCCTTTGTACTACAGAGATGCCTCTGCTAGTGGGAGAGTGGTTTCCATCAGAGCTCAGGTCACCACTGAGGCTGCTCCTCCTGCCAAGGTTGTGAAGGAATCCAAGAAGCAAGATGAAGGTGTGGTGGTTAACAAATACAAGCCCAAAAATCCCTACACTGCCAGAGTCCTTCTCAACACTAAAATCACTGGTGATGATGCTCCTGGAGAAACCTGGCACATGGTCTTCAGCACTGAGGGTATGATCAAGTCTTAATAATCCCTTTTTTTTCTTTAATCCTTCTTGTGGTAATTATTGGTTGATATATTAAAACATTGAACTCATTGAGCTTACTGCTTTGTTGGGTTGCTTGTAGGAGAGGTTCCCTACAGAGAAGGGCAGTCCATTGGAGTAATTCCAGATGGTATTGACAAGAATGGGAAGCCTCACAAGCTGAGGTTGTACTCAATTGCCAGTAGTGCCCTTGGTGACTTTGGAGACTCCAAAACTGTGAGTTTTTATACTGTACCAATTACATGTACAAGCAATTGGATTATTATTATTATTATTATTATTATTTTTTGCTCAGGTTGATTGCCAAATTTGCTATGAATCTGCTGGCATTTTAAACATACAATGTTGCAATTTTAGGCAATTCTTAAGCATGCTCCATTGCTACCCAATTTCTCATTTGTTAATTAAGATATAATTGGTGGTTTGGTTTGATTGCCTCCAACCAGGTTTCTCTGTGTGTGAAACGGCTTGTGTACACCAATGACCAAGGAGAAATTGTTAAAGGAGTGTGTTCAAACTTTTTGTGTAAGGACACAGACCTCTTAGTTCTATAAAATTATTTCATTGAGGGACTTTGATCGAGAATAAACTTAGGCTGTATGCTGTTTCGTGTCCAATGAGAAGCGGTTTATTTGTGGTAGTAATTAGTATTCTAGTATAAATAGGCAGGCCAGTGCATGTTGGTATAAGTTTTCTCTATCTCAGGTGACTTGAAGCCAGGGAGTGAAGTGACGGTCACAGGACCAGTTGGGAAAGAAATGCTTATGCCAAAAGATCCTAATGCAACCATCGTCATGGTATAAATACTTACCATATATTTTATATTCAGGAAGCAAACTGGATAATCGAATGTTAAACCCTCCGTGAATAGTACCGGTTTACAGAATTTATTTACTGATTCAGCTTGCAACTGGAACTGGAATTGCTCCTTTCAGATCATTCTTGTGGAAAATGTTTTTTGAGAAGCATGAAGACTACAAGGTAAACATTAGCACTTGGTTATTTCTTCAGACACTTTTATGGCATGAAATAATCAGCTCACAACACGAATACAAAAAAATCCCATATCAATCTTAAAATGAAGATAACAATGTGGTAGTTTTACAGAGGCTTTTGTCAATGAAAACCCTCATAATCCTTATTTCTTCCTTGATTAGCTTGTGGTCTAAAGAATGATCAAATTTTGACATGACATGCAGTTCAATGGTTTGGCATGGCTCTTCTTGGGTGTTCCCACAAGTAGCTCACTGCTTTACAAGGAGGTGAGCATGTTCAAAGTTTCTTCACTTCACTTATCAGTCACTTCATTTTTCTTTCTCAAGAGTCATATGATTTAAACAACATGAGTTTATAAGAGATGATTGTGGAACACAGGAATTTGAGAAAATGACAGAGAAGGCCCCCGAAAACTTCAGGCTTGACTTCGCTGTCAGCAGAGAGCAAACCAACGAGAAGGGTGAGAAGATGTACATTCAAACCAGAATGGCTCAGTATGCAGAAGAGCTATGGGAGTTGCTCAAGAAAGACAACACCTACATCTACATGTGTGGTCTCAAGGGAATGGAGAAGGGAATTGATGACATCATGGTGTCATTGGCAGCTAAAGATGGTAACAAGATAGAATAAAATTGCTGAGACTTTCATGGAAGATTTCTATATCATGTGCCCTCCAAGGACCAATGTGTTTGTGTTTGATAAATTTTGCAGGCATTAACTGGATAGACTACAAGAAGCAGTTGAAGAAATCAGAGCAATGGAATGTGGAAGTCTACTAATTTCTGGTCACTTTGTACAAATATCTCTCTCTCCTTCTTTACTTAAAAGTTTAAACAGAAATTCTTGAATGATTTCCACTGCAGTGTGTAGATAGGTAAAGTCCTTGCAATTTTTCTGTAATTTTTCCTCCTCTTTTTTTTTTTTGCCATGTTAATGAAGCTGTTGTATTATACTATAATTATGGCCCCAAGAATTTTATTTCTGAGGATCGAATTTTACACTCTAGTGGAATACCTGTTTCAACTTTTACACTCTAAATTGCGTTACTGATCAGAAATTAGATGAAGGCAAGAAAATAAAATTGCCTTCCTTATTTTAAGTAAAAAAAATTCATATGATTGCTATGATCTCGTCCTTTGCTTCATACTAGCGGCGGCCTTGGTATTTCATAACAGCTCGGAAATAGTCACGCCAATGGCCTTGTGGTTATGTCTTGTTCTCTTATTTGACTCCATAACAATAAATAAATAATAGAAAATTAGGTATAAGTCGAAAATCAAAGACAAAAGTCGGATGTAATCCTCCTATTTGTTTTTGTTGATACAAGTTCTTTGACTTTTATACCACGATTGCATTCCTTTTTTATTTTTTTAATATTTAAATATTATTTTTTTAATTTTAAAATTACTTCGTTATTCCCATCATGCCCCTAAAAATTAAATAAGATAAGATATTAAGAGGGCACCGCTAATCAGAAGACTCGCCCCCCTCAAACAGAAAAAGAAAAAAGAAACATGCTGAAAACATTTCAGAGCATTCATTTCTGATCAGCGAGCTTTACAGGTGGAAACATTCGGTGCTATGGCAAAAACTGAGAAGATTGCTTTCATTCTTGAGCAAGTATGGGTCTAATTTCCTTTCGGATCACTCTTAATATTTACCACTCATTCATTACAAGCACAAGTTTTGCAATATTATTTCTGATTCTCATTCAAAGTAATTCTGCATTTAATTTTGCGGGTCCCTTTGTTTCTTGATAGTTAATTAGGTGCCGTTCGGTTATGTTTTGGGGCTGCATTTTCTGTTTTGCGAGAACAAAAACAACACAGAAATGCATTCGGTGAGGAGTTTCCCAAAACACGGAAAATGATATGTTGAAAACAATTTCTGATTTAGAAAACAAGAAAAATATGTTTTCATCGTTTTCACGGCAAAAGTGAAAACACGGAAAACACCTACGACCAAACATCAAAATAAAACACGAGATACAGCTCGCTCTTCGTCCCTTCTGTGTCTATGGGTCTTCATTTATCAGTTGTTCAGTGAAACAATGCCTACCATAATTAATACGTCTTGCCCTCTTCTATATTAATATCAAGATCTTCATTTATTTCTGTAAATTTCCACACATCCGCTCTCTCTAAATTCTAGTTGTTGATGCAAAGGACCCACTAGTGTAATGGTTTGAAGTATTTACTTCCTCAGACAAGGTCCTGAGTTCGAGTCCTAACATCCGTGTAGTGTGTGTGAGTTTAGTATGTTATCGCCCCTCTCAATAGGAAATATTCTATAAAATATATATATATATAAAAAATAAAATTTATATAATAAAAATTCTAGTTGTTGATTTATTATAGGTATCAACTCACTTTAATCAGTATAATATTGGACTTATTTCCTTTGAGAGATGGGATTTATTTTGCTCTGTTTCATGATGAGCCAGAGAAGGTGGACAAGCCGAATCAAGAGAGAGAGAGAGAGAGAGAGAGAGAGAGAGAGAGAGAACCAGAGAGGGATTGGGAGGGAGACAGAAAGTGAGGTAACAGGAGGGTTAGAGGAAAGGAGAGGCCTAGATTGGATTGGGGTAGGTTCGGTAGAGAAATAGTGAAAGAGAAGTTGGGGAAGATTGGCTGCTTTTTTCTTTTCCCAAGGGAAGGTGGGGTTGAGGTTTTATTTATTTATTAGCCTCGCAGCTTCACGGCGAGAAAAGATTTGTGTGCACGCGATTTACGCTTCATAACTATTTTTCGCGCAATTGTATTTATATAGATGTTCATTTCAACAGTTTCATATTTTAATTGCGAGGTGTGATAAATCGTCGTCTTAAAGGTTTCGCTGTGCCCATATTTTTCTAGCGTCATCTCAACAGTTTACTCACTATAAAAGAAAAAAGAAAGCTGAGATGGACGCCTAGAAAAATATGGGCATAAAGGAAACCTTTAAGACGACGATTTATCACACCCTCGCGATTAAAATATGAAACTATTGAAACGAACATCTATATAAATACAATTGCGCGAAAAATAGTTATGAAACTTTGTAATCGCGTATGGCTTCTGCACACGCGCGTCGCGGGGAGGCTAGTCTAATGAACTTTAGGAGATAGGGGATTCTTATTCAATTAATTACCAGGACGTTAATATTATCCAAAAAATCCAACATTAATAGGCTAATCTCAAAAAAATTAAGTAAAATAATATTTTCATTCTACACAACATCGTAGTTTTAGATTATTTACATAACATGCACGTAGGAGGAAGACATGCAACGATCAAGACCACTTGCGCCACCCGTTCCTCTCTAATTGATCTTTCACTTTTTCATTGTCAATCTATACATAAATGACTTGAGATGAGACCAAACTTAAACATATACTTTTAAATTTGTACTAATCAATTTTAGCATAATTTGGGAACACATATACTCACCTTCAATTTTGATAGTTTATCCTTTGCTACATGCCTACTCCAATTATCTGAAGAAAACTGTACCAAAAATAATGTCATTTTCAAAAGTGAAGAGACAAAAGGAATCCTGTCGTTTCTATATAAAAAGCCAAGTTTAACAATAAAACAATTAATAAAGAAATTGCTAGAGGATTAAAGGAACAGTTTCATGATTTGCTACCTTAATTTTGTGCTCTAATTTCTCCACATAGCAACGGGTACGATGTTTGTAAAACTGGTACAAAATGAGTATTAAAAAATTATAGTGTGAACTCATTCACTGGAGATGGTAAAGTGATATAAAGTACCTGACGTAGAAAGTCTTTATGTCCTTGATTAAGTTTTCTCCTATACCAAAGAAAAATGTTGTTACAAAATTAGAGTATCATCATCAAGGTTATGATTTTTTCTTTCTAATTTTAAATAAAAACAATACCTAATCCGACAAACTGCTTTGTAGGTCCAAATGATATGAGGAACATTTGCATGTATGAGCTGTTCAAGTGCACGATTTTTACGCCACCTATATTTGTCACTTGTCATCATTAACTTATAGGTAGGTAAAGTAAATATTTCTCTAATAAAACAATACTTACTGCTCTGTTTTCTTTTTTTCCATTCTTTCAAAATTAGAAGACTAAGATCACTATTATTCATTGTAACTGAATAACTCCAACCCGATGAGACAACTGAAACATGCCTATTACACTCTGCATCCTGGTATGAGATTTAGCCAAATACATTATTTTCATGTACAACCATAAACAATAGGAAGGTTACATACTCTTAAATAAGGATTTAAATAAATTACATAAACATAACTTTTAATATTGTACTAATTGAAAAGTAAAAAAAAGTTTACCTTGTTATCATCATTTGTTGTATTAACACGCTGAACTAAACCACTATAAACTGTATTTGTAGGCCCATGACACTCCAGTTTTCCTATCAATATTGGAATACAAAATGATTGATGTAAAATAAAAATGAAAATTAAATAAATTTAATAACCAAAGCATGTACAAAATATCACATTAATCTTGAGATTCTAAAAAAGGCGGGCATTATGTGCATTGTCTAACTCTTAGAAAGCATATATATATTTTTTAAGTTGAAAAATAGGTATATGTAACTAATGTAACTCTTTGAGTTAAGTAACAACAAACAAACAGTTACAACAATAAATGATAAAAACATGCTGTGATTATTTGAAAAGTTATTCTCATTAAAATTATGCTTACTTATTTTTAATCGCCATCATTAGTTCGAATGAAGTAGGACTTCTTTGTACACCACATTCCGAGTGAAAACACCTTCTTGACCGGTTATTGACCCTTTTTTCACTAACACTTTTGTAGTCGACTTTGAAACACCCCTTGATAAACCCACGTATAATTGTTCATGACTGAAAACGTGATCTAGAAGAAAAATACCCACATGTGGTATTGTTTGACCTTGAGATTTATTTATAGTGAGAGCAAAACTCAACTTCATTGGAAATTGTTTTCTTGTTAGTTCAAATGGTAGCCCAGCAGTCTCAGTTGTCTTTAGAGGGATACGTGGTAGAAAAACCCTGGTCCCAACAGATTGTCCAGTTAGAATTTCAGCATCAATGAGATTTTGGTACGACCCACGACATAATAATCTTGTTCCGTTACACAATCCCAATTTTGGGTCAATATTTCTGAGAAGCATGATTGGAGCACCTCTCTTCAAAGTTAACTTATGTGGTGGCAACCCACCAATGCAAATTGAGTTCAAGAATTCCGGCTGATACAAATTCCTCGTGTCATCCTCAACTGAATCAAACGAATACATTGTCTCTTCTTCTCCTGGAAACATATTTATCATATTTTCATTCAACATGTCAACATCTTCATTTGTAGGAGTTATTATTGCCCTTTCCACCATGTAACTTGCATCATTTACATGATCCTCCAAGTTAGGGAAAACTTGATAAATAAATTCATTGATGGATAACTCACTCTCCCATGGTATTACCATGCATTCAGGTACTTTTATCATATCATCTCCAACAATAGGTTCTTCACCATCACCAACACGAAGTAAAAATTCTGAAAATTGTTGATCATTCCTGGATCTCATGTTTTGTTTGAGTTTCAAAATCTTTACTTGTGACCAAAACGATGCTTTCACCACACTGGCCTGGATTAGTTCCGACTTCGTTCCTTTAGGAATAACAGGAAGTACTTGTCGAAAATCTCCCCCAAAGATCATTGTTTTCCCCCCAAATGGTAAGTCAACATCAGTTATGTCTCTAAAAGTTCGATCTAGTGCTTCAAAGGCATGACGATGTGCCATCGTTGCTTCATCCCAAATAATTGCCTTTGCCCTTTGTATTAACTTTGCCAAATCAGATTGTTTACTGATCGAACATGTTGATGATGAATCTGGGCTAAGTGGTATCTTGAATCTAGAATGTGCCGTTCTCCCTCCAGGTAATATTGTAGCTGCTATTCCAGATGTTGCCGTTGCTAATACTATATGACCCAACCCTCTCATTTTTGCTAACAATGCACGGTATAAGTAAGTTTTTCCAGTTCCACCTGGACCATCCACAAAAAAAATTGAATTATGACATCGTTCAATTGTGTCCATTATTGTGTTAAATGCAGACTTTTGGTCGTCATTAAGACGTTCAATTGCATGAAGATCTTCTTGTGGAATACCTACTGAGAGTTCGTCTTCAATACATCTAGGCATTGCAGAAACTACTTCCATTGTCATTTGGGGCAAATCAAAGTCCTTGATATTCTTGTTAAACTGTACCAAAAGTGTGTTTAAGTCACGTAAGAGTCTATTCACAACAACATTGCAACTTAAGTTACTCGAGAAAGCATAATCTTCAATCATGAATGGATAGAATTCATCCCACAATGTTCGAATGCCAACTGGTTCACAATATACCAAAATGGTGACAAATAATCTTCTTAAGGCCGATGGCATTCGAATTGTAGAGGCTTCAAGCAAACATTGTCGAATACTATCTTCTCCTTCTAACAAACCTTGTTGTTCTGCTGCCTCCTTAAACGTTGGTTGCAAAACGCCACTAACTGTCATTAAATTTAGAAATGACGTGGCTCCTCTGACATGATTTAGAAGTATGCGTAGGTAAAATTTCTCACCTTCGGCTGGTGAGACTGTATATATTCGCCCAATAACCCTGAGACGGTTCTTTCTTTTAGACCAAAGTCTTTTAGAACGAATCCATCTATAATGCTCAGGAATCTCCCTATACAAATATCTCCTTGCTTCTGCATCATTACTATTCAAAGTGAAAAATTCAGTGAGCATTGTCTTGTTAAGTCTCTCGTCTGTCAGAATATTTGCAATAGTCTGGTTAGATTGAAATTGAACTTGATGCATATTAGGAAGATGTATTTGTAAGCGCTCCACAGTTGGGTATATCCGATTAATTACAAATTTGAATATCCTCCACAATGCCTCTGGTGCACAAACCCATCTTGCATCAACAAACTGTCGTATTTCATCAGAAACAGGATCTGGCTGAACCTCGAGTGCTACTCTGTCTGGACCTTTGTAAACATACTTATATAAATACTTGACGCTTTTTATGCTTGCACATATTTCCACATTAATGTGACAGTCATACCTCAACAACAACCAAGGATTATATGGAATTACCAAACTATTATCAACCATTATATTTCCATGTCGATCAAGTGGGACAGGCATGCGATTTCCTCGTCTTCGATAAATTGGATATGAATCATTCCCTTGAATAGTGGCTATAGCAAATGATTTGGGGTAATTTCTTTTACACCTTCCATTTTTCATACAGGGAGATTCTGGGTTTTGAATTCCACATGGACCATGAATCATATGTTTTAATACCACATTGTAAAGTTGAGGCTCTTCATCTTCGTTTGGTATTTCAGCTTTAACAATTTGGTCATAATCATCTGGGTTATTGAGCTTATCATTTTCATCTAACACAACTAACATATGCACATGTGGAAGACCCCGTTTTGAAACTCAATAACGTATGCATAAGCAACAACATTACCTAATACCCCTTTTCCATTGATATCTTCTTTTAGCTCCTCCAATTTTGCACGAAATACTCTAGTGAGTAAGTCGGGACGATCTTGCGGCGTTTGTCCAGGAGTAATTCTCTCTTAATTTCTTCCCAATTTGGGTTGCATGTCATGGTAATGAATAGATCTGGTCTTCCAAATCTTTGAACCAAAGTCATCGCATCTTGATATCGTTGGTACATGTCACGTGGGCTTCCAACAAAGGATGATGGCAAAATGGTTCTACGACCGATGTTACCTGATCCATTGTCATTTTCCGCTTAATAAATATTTTACACGCACCTAGAATTGTATCTTTATATTTTAAAAAAAAAATTGACATTAAATATGTACCTGCATTATTCACCCCCGTATTTAAAGAGTCTTGTAGTCCTTGGTAAAGCTCAGCTCGAATTTTTCTTGATTTGAACGCATCCATCTAAGTTTATGAGATTCAATTTTTACGTAATTGTCTACAATATATTGTTGTAAGAGGCGACCCTCGAAGCAAAAGTGACGATCCACCCTCACGTATCTGCAAATTAAACTTTAGGCATACATTTGAATGTAATATTTCAATGTTCAGTTGGAAACGAATTATATTTCAGTACAAACCTGTAGAATGTGTGAGTAATAGTCGCAACATGATACATCTCTTCCATTGTCATTGTGAGTATTAATATCCCACCCATATGTTCCATACGGTAACAATAATGGATATTGTAGTGGGTCATAGAATCCAGCACAATCTGGGACGTTCCAAAGTCTTCCACTAATTGTCTCAACAATAATATCTCTTGCATTTCGATTCAACATATCATCCCCTCCTACTATAATTGCAGCAACTTGCGATGCCGATGGTAAATTGTATTGACGTCGATCAGAAGGTTGCTCTTTTATAATGAGCTTGCACCTTGGTAAATCTTGGATTTGTCCGAGGCTTCTTAATGTATGCACAAAAGGATTGTGTTGATTCAAAATTCGCTGTATCTTCTCAACCACAATTCTATCTAAAACTTCACTTTGAGTCATTCGGTTTTCAACTTCATGCTCGGTGTCGTATATGTAAGCCTGTATAAATCGCGGTGTAGTACCTTCATTGGGTAGAAGTCCACCAATCTTATGATATATTGCACCTTGTGCACGAAAGGTATAAATCCCACGTCCACCAAAATTTATTCTTTCATCAACATGTACACCCATTGAAGTGAATGAAAAAACATTGTTGTAAACACGAATGTTTTGTCTGAAGAGTCTGCCCTCAGTTGTTTGGTCAGAGAAAAGAGCCAGCATTTCTGGTGGAGATTGTATATTAGGTAGAACAATTTTTCCACCAGAGCAACACATACTAAATGTCTCTCGTGGGAATAATCGCGCATTGCACTTCGAACATGTGGTGGAAGTTGGTAAATGACATCCTAGGACACCCATGTTCTCATTATAATTTCTGGCACAATTGTAGTTTCTCATCGCTCTCCTTACATGTTGCACATCATGCACGACATTGTTGTGTTGGCCTTCACGATGATGTAATGTATCCTCAACCACTTCTGTTTTGTATTAATCAATATTGGTTTTTCAGTATAAGATTTAAGTTATAAACTTAAAATTGTGTAGTACTAATGTGTTTAAAATAGGTATCTACTGAGCTCACCATTGGAAGCAGAAATTAATTGAAGACCATCAGGAAATTGATGCCTATCCGAACGTGCCAACTGTCTTACATGTGTTAAACGCATTCTAGTAGATTGTTCACCAGGATTGTTGATATGCGATGCAACCGTTGAACTCGTACCTTCGTGTTGAACTTGTTCTATTAAATGTATTGAATTTAAGTTTTATGAGTGTAAAATGTCAATATTTGTATTAATTATATTCACTACTTGTCTATAATTAGATAACATAAAATTAACATTGAAAATACACTAAGCGTACAAATATTAATTTTATGCACGAATTAAAAACTTTTTGGCAAATTGTCAAGTCAAGCACAAATTGTTAATGCATGAAATACCTGGATGTCGCTCTTCTATATTACTGGGGCCTCCTTCAGTATGACAATCACGTACATTGTTCATTATTGGTCGCTTTCCTTGAGCTATTGCACGCCGGCGAGCTAGATAATGTCGACGTTGCGAAGAACTCATTGATCGTCGCCATTCTCTTGTACGGTTGTGTGCACGCTCCATTAATAACTACAATATTTATTACTAACATTAATTTAATTATATAATAATTGCCCATGTGCCAGATTTTAGTTATTATATAATAATTGCCAAATTTTTTAATTAGTACAAATACCGTTGTGAATTTAGTTAATGGTTTTTCTTAATTCGAATTTTAATTATTACAAATACCGTTGTGAATTTTAGTTAATGTTTTTTTTTCACGTGCAAAAATATCTTCAAAATGGCTATATAAACCTATCCCAAAAAAATGGCTGTATATCTTTTTAAACCTTTACTTAAAAATTGAAGTTAAGGCATTAAATCATACGTTGAAAATGAACTTCTTATATAAATCAAATAAGGGTACATCGATTATTAATACAAAAGATCGGTTATTAATACAAATGATTAATTAATTACAAAATATAATACATATATTGCAAAGTTCAACCTTGAGCATGTCGAGGTTGTAGTCTTCATTGTTTTGGTTTGTATAATAATAATCAAATACAAAAGAGCAAGCAAAATGATTCTCTCTGTTCAATGTTTTCATTGTTCTTCTTTGAGCTACTTGTCGCTTTTTAGGTAAAAAAGTATAATTAGCAAACAAAGAAAGTAATGTAAAGGTCGGTGAATGTGGGGTATACCCATACCTAGCAACAGATAGATCGTTGGAAGAGAATCCTGCAACATGAGATTAGGAGCAACATCAAAATGGGGGTAATTTCAATTCAGCAGAAACAAAAGAAAACAAATGAAAAGAAAACCCAAAATTAAAAACATTTGCTTCAAATTGGACATTTTTATTTGGGTGGTGAAGACAACTGGTTAAAGTTGAGAAATGTATGTTTAAAATCAATCAAATTGAAACCAATTGAATGAGTTGAAAAGAGTAGGCAGAGCACTAAAGAAGCAAAGTTTGTCAGACAGTATAAATCGAAATCCTAAAAGACTCATTTTACAAAATGATATAAAACCATTTCCTAAGTGAAGTTTTTACTTGAATGCGTTCTATACGAAAACTTGAGCCCATTTTTTCAGTCACTTTGCATGAAAACCAACACCATCCTAAGTTACACGGCTAATCAGATTAACAAAACCATCTAAAAACAGCTTGTAAGTCAAGCAAAAGGTATAAACAACCACCAAGGTAAATAACAAATTTCCCAATTTAACCCAAATAAGAGTGGACATGATATCCATACTACATGAACACAAACAGTGCATAATTTTGAAGATGAAACTCATAGTTTTCAATAAATAGGTACTGACTTAGAATTATTGGAATATGCAAACATGAAAATGCAGAAATCATGAGCAAACAAACATTACAAAAACAAAGAAATCAATACCAAAAAAATAGTAAGAGAATAAGGAATAGAGAGGCAATCATGAATTATACCTTTAAAGTGAAGAATGGTTAGACAATTTGGGCGAACGTCCGCTTCTCGTATTTGGATTTCGTACCCAAGCTCTCTGAAACAATCAAAATTTCATGGAAGCACGAGATTAAATCAGGGGAAAAACAGAAAGAAAGGGAGCAGAAAACACGTAGTAGTAGAGCCAAGTTGAATTTTGTGAAGGAAATTTGAGGGAACACAAAAGAAAGAAAAAGTCAATAAATCAAAATGAAGAAACATTAACCTGAAAGTTATCTTCGCTTCTTTGCTTGATGATTGCTTATACGTCGAGAGGTGAGAGACGATTGAATCTATTGAGATAAAATTCCAAAGTTTGAATAAGACATGTAGATTTGAAAACTTTTTAATTTTCATAAGTCATACCTAAGCAATTGGATGACTCATTAAGCATGATTCATACGAAAAAATAAATAAACTGTAATTAGAAAGAAGTACAACTACCACATAATTATAAAGACAGTTAGAAATCCAAAATGGTTGAATCTGCAAAACGGAGATATAGTTCTTTTTCCTCAAAAATCCCAACTTCGTGGTATAAAAGAAATAATTTATTGCACCCTTAATCCTCATATCAGAACAATCATTTGGTAGGCATGATTAGAAAAAGGAAATGCCAAGCCAACAAAAATTGCAGACAGAGCCGTAGGATCATAGATGAACACCTTTCCAAATGTATGTTACTCCTTTTTGGAACCTTGATCTCTTGAAGCTATTCCAATAACAAGAAGATCCTTAATGATTGCAAAACCTTGTCCCATCCTTAATGATTGCAAAACCTTGTCCCATTTTTTAAAACCATGAATCTTACTCATTTTATGCAGTTTGACATTTAATGAATCTTACTCATTTTCAGCAGCACCACCAGATGATGTGAGGAGGATGTTTAATCAAGCTCCTTCTGCTCGGCGTCCGAAACAAATTCAGCAAGGTTTCTTGATCTTGTTCCAACAACAGGCCCTTGATTCAAACCCTGTATTAGAATTGCAACTCAGTTCTCTAGAAAATGGTATCAAGTTTACCAAAAACGAAAAGAGCTATGAGAAAAGACAAATGATATTGAAACGGAAATTTGTAATTAGAAAGAAGTACAACAACCACATAATTATAAAGACAGTTAGAAATCCAAAATGGTTGAATCGCAAAACGGAGATATAGTTCTTTTTCCTCAAAAATCCCAACTTCTGTGGTATAAAAGAAATAATTTATTGCACCCTTAATCCTCATATCGTAACAATCATTTGGTAGGCATGATTAGAAAAAGGGAAATGCCAAGCCAACAAAAATTGCAGACAGAGCCGTAGGATCATGGATGAACACCTTTCCAAATGTATGTTACTCCATTTTGGAACCTTGATTTCTTGAAGCTATTCCAATAACAGTAAGATCCTTAATGATTGCAAAACCTTGTCCCATTTTTTAAAACCATGAATCTTACTCATACTATGCAATTTGACATTTAATGAATCTTACTCATTTTCAGCAAGACCACCGGATGATGTGAGGAGGATGTTTAATCAAGCTCCTTCTGCTCGGGCGTCCGAAACAAATTCAGCAAGGTTTACCGATAATCGGTTCCAACAACAGGCCTTGATTCAAACCCTGTATTAGAATTGCAACTCAGTTCTCTAGAAAATGGTATCAAGTTTACCAAAAACGAAAAGAGCTATGAGAAAAGACAAATGATATTGAAGCGGAAATTTGAACACCACTCTAATTCCATATCATTCATGCTAAGGAAATATGTATTGCAAAACACATCAAAACACATCTACTTTCAAGCACCAAATAACATAAAACCCATAACAAAAAAGCAATTCTGTTAAGGAAGACGGAATATAAGGGCGATGTTTACTTTGGTGGCCATGTGAAATGAGTTTGCTTTACTTCTTTTACTGTCGTATCTGGATTTCGACATACAACCAAGAGGTGAGTAAATGAAGTCTCTTTGTTGGATTTTGGTTTTCTGTTTTTGATTTCTGGTGGGATTTTCTGTGATGCAATTTGGGTTCGATTGTTGAGGCCGTGTTTGGTTATCTTGAATTAGGTTTGATTGCGAATTGGTATCCTAATTGGCGTTGAGATAAGACATACCTTTGCTTCTTTGCTTCTTTGTTTGGTGATTGTTTCTCCCCAAGCTCTCCTGAAACAAAATCAGAAAAAAATATAAGAGAAAAAAACATACAAAATTTCATGGAACCTACAACTTGAATGAAATATCAGAAATATACAGGCATAAATACAAACAAAACCGATGCTTTACCTTCGATTCTGGTCGTAGGTGTGGTGCGGGATGAGAAATGAAGGTTTTGGAGTCGACCAGTCCTTACTGGGTGTTCCTGGGTGGTTACTCGCGATTCGGATTTCTCGGAGCAGAAAATGGTGCGATAAAGAGGACGAAGAAAGTATAAGTAACATGGTGGTGATGGATTACGAAATCGTGGAAACCGCCCGACCGTGGGTTCTCAATCTGTGCAATTTTTCTCCACGTTCTTGACTCTTCTTGACTTCGTGGGTTCTCAACGGTTCTTCACCCCTTTGCTAGCACGACTCTTTTTGTTTTTTGTTTTTTTAAGTAAGTGGTGTTTTACTATTTCACCCTCCTTTAATTAAAATTGTGTAGTTTTAATTTTTATTTGGCAAAGGGTATTTTCGGGGTATTTGAATGTTTCACCATTCTCTCCCTTTTGCTTTATATATATAGATAGATTTAAATAAAGTTCTCTAAAGAAAATTTTAGTTTTTTTTTCTTCTACACTATAATGTTATTCTAATTTTTAAATATTATTTTTCTAGAAGAGACATTAACAAAAAAAGGCCTTTAAAAAATAATTCACATATAAATTCCATGATAAGTTACAATTTGTTTGTTGGAGTTTTTATCGAATTGTATTACCATACATTTTTTATTATTTTCATCTTTATAATATATTTTTTAATTAAACTACCAAACGCATTCTCGAATCCTAAAATGCTAATCCATTGTCTCGTTTTTATTTTCTGAAAATATTCTCAAAAAACTTTCTCCGAAAACTTTACCAGACATGTTTATCTTCCAATTTTTCCTATTTCCCCTTTTTTGTTGTGGCGTTTTATGATTATTAGTTGTATCACTCAAATCCACACATTTTATCTAAAATCTACATGTTTATCTTCCAATTTTTCCTATTTCCCCTTTTTTGTTGTGGCGTTTTACGATTATTAGATGTATCACTCAAATCCACACATTTTATCTAAAATCTACATGTTTATCAGGTAGAGTATACTACTTATGTGTTAGGTACATTATTTTATATTTACCTAGTATTTAGGTACATTATCATACATTTACCTGGTAATTAGGTACATTATCGTATATTTACCTAATAATTAGGCATATTATCTCATATTTACCTAGTAGTCATGTAAATATTAGTTGGGAAGACATCATCAATACTCCTACTTTCATTGTTTTATATGAACTTCCTTTATTTGTTCTTATGCTTGAAACCCCACCAATCAACATGATGGATAGGTACAATAGTTTTATATTGGTGCTTGCCTATGGTAAAATATATGAGTCTTTACTTTCATTGTACTTGCCTGATCGATAGATAAAATATGTGGGTCATTTTCTTTCCTGATTGAAATTGTATTTTATCTATATATTATGTAATATTGCAATAGTTAATTATTAAAGTATTTTACTTGACGAAACTTTTTTTTTTTGATACAGATGTGTCATGGTGGCAATAGAATGATTCAAAATTTAAAATCTGAAATCTATTTAGAAGGAAAGAATCAATATATTAATTTGGATTTTCCATTAATGTTCTCTCCTTATTTACCTCAAAGGGTAAAATTGACACAAGAAAAAAATTAATAAAAGTCAATGGACCCAAATCTACAACAAAAAATGTGTAAACTAAAACTAAATGACGGCTAGGAATTTTGGACTTAGATCGAAGAACCCCAATAAAAAAAAACAAGTAGGTATGTAACATGAACTTCTTTTATTTGCCTAATCCAAGTTATTATAGTTGTAATATGAATTTTGCTAAGGTCAATGGATCGCATTAGAATTTTTAAACTGTTAACACACACATCTACAATTGAAAATCGCCCACACATACTCCTAGTATCCTCCAAATACGTTGATTGATAAATAAGTTTTTAGGATTCTTTATCACACGTTAACTTGATTTAAGAAATCCAAATTCTAATTGGATTTGTATGGATTCTGTATATCCAACCAAATTTCATTCCTATTCTAACAGGAGCCTTTAAAAAGGAGTAACAAAAAATTAAACCAGATGATGCTTTCTCCAACAACAAAAAAGAAAAAGAAAAAAAAAACCAGATCATGAAAATTGAAAACAAGTAGACATTTATAAAATTATCTCAACGCGTATTTTGTTATTTGATTTATTTCATAATAATAGTTTCAGGAAAAAAAAAAATTGTAGGAGCAGGGTTTCTTAGAATGCACCCAAGAGTAGCAGATCCGAGCCCTAAAAAGCGTAAAGTCAAAGGGCAATCAAAAGCCCAAGGGAATTAGAATTAGAATCGGGCCGGACGCAGATTAGGGTTTTGGTTATATATTTTAATTAAACTATTAATTCTCAAAGATTGTGTTTCCTGCCACAGGTCTCTCCTATATAAACACGCACGCTCTCTCGCATAAATCAACATCAACAATTTAACCTTTTCTCTCTCCCAAGGAATTTCAACAACCATGGCGGAGGAGAGATCGACTGGGAAAGTCCGGTGGTTCAACGACACCAAGGGCTTTGGCTTCATCACCCCCGATATCGGAAGCGAAGATCTGTTCGTTCATCAGTCGTCCATCAGATCCGACGGCTTCCGCAGTGTGGCCGAGGGCGAGTCCGTCGAGTTCCAAATCGCCGTCGGCGAGGACGGCAAGACCAAAGCCATCGACGTCACTGGTCCTAACGGCGTGCCGTTGCTGGGTAACAGGAAGGAGAGCTTCGGCCGCGGTGGCGGTGGCGGTTCTGGATTTGGAGGTGGATGGAGAGGCGGCGATAGGCGGAATGGAGCCGGTGCCGGTGGCGCTTCGTGCTATAACTGCGGCGAGCCCGGCCACATGGCTAGGGATTGCAATCGCGGCGCTGGTGGCGGTGGCGGTGCTGGTTGCTTTTCTTGCGGTGGCTATGGCCACACGGCGAGGGTTTGCCCTAATGGGACTGGCGGTGGCGGTGGCAGTGTCGGCGGCGGCGGTGGTGGCGGTGGTAACTGCTACAAGTGTGGTGAGTTTGGGCACTTGGCGAGGGACTGTGGTTCTGCTGGCGGCGGTGCTGGTGGTGGTGCTTGTTATAGCTGTGGGGAATATGGGCACATGGCGAGAGATTGCGGCAGAGGTGGCGGCGGAGGCGGCGGTCGTGGCCGGGGATATGGATTCAGTTCTGGATCAGGTGGCAACAGTTGTTATAACTGTGGGCAGGCTGGGCATTTTGCTAAGGAGTGTCCTACTGCTTGAAGAAAGAGAGCAATAGTAAATAATCTCTTTAGAAATCTTTTATCTTTTTGTTAAATTTTAGTCTTTCTATTATTTGTTTATCGATGCATATGATGTTTTGTCACAAGGGTTTTGATTTTCCTGGTGGATGATAAGAGCCACTGTTTGTCAAGAAACTGTTTGTCAAGAAAGTTTTCCCTCTTTATGCTGGTTCGGATAAGTTATCTAAATGAGCAGCTTTTATTTGGAAGTGTGAATTTATGTTATCTACTGTCTCTATATTTGATTGATGCATTTGTATACCAATTTATCATCTTTTTGCAGCCTAATTGATATTGCATTTTGTTTCAGTTTGCTCGTTATTGTCTCGTGGACTAAAGACTTTTAGGCATATCCAGATGGTCCTCTACATCACCTTAGCTTAGTTTGGGTTTTTGAAAAACAATTTGAGGATTAGGAATGTGGTTAAAAGATTAACCAATTGCTTGTGTTTTAGTAGTTAAAGAACTAGGATTTGTGATGCTCGTAATTGATACTTTGAGTAGCAAAAGTTGATTTTGATCCTTATGTTCACAAATATTGATAAATGATACTGATTTGATTTTTATTGACAAATGAACTCATATGGGGTGACCTTCATCATGATGGATGTATTTGCTCCACAAGGGCCTCAGTTCTCAGTTACATTGTCTGCCCTAGTTTGACTTTAGATTTGTGCTGACTTCGGTGTGCCTTGCTTACCCTGTTATTCACTTTTTGTTTTTTTATGTTTGACAAGCATTGAAATTGAAGTTCTAGAATACATTTAGAAGGATCTACACGTATATAGCAGTTGGATTTGATGAACATTGTGTTTTGTGATGCTATGTGTCTGTTGCAATTGTTATTGGTGTTTTTCTGTTGCTCTTCAAAGATGTGGGTGGGGGTTGGGCTGCAAATGACGTAAGGTGTCACAATGTGAAGCTTTTAAAACCCTTCCAAGAAAGCTTGGTGTCGGTTTGGTATGGCTCTAGCCAAGAAAGCTTTTTGAACCCTTCCATATGAAGCTTGAGTCACGATCCCAAGCTCGGCCTTGATGGCACTTGAATTGTTAGGCTTGCAAGCGAGCACGTTCATTTGTGCCTTGTTTTAGGGTTGATTAGGGTGTTGCTGCTGCTGCATTTGAATTGTGCCCATTATTGATCATTCTGTTGTGCCCTGAATGTGAATGCTCTCCTTCATCCGTATCCTCATGGTGCATGGTAACTGTATAAAATATGCTTATAACTGTAACCCTTTTTGTTAGCTTGTGTTCTCAAGACTTAACGTGAAATCGATTTTCTATTTGTCTGCTTATGTCCTAGTTTCTTCAAGTAATCTCTGCTCATTATGCGGTATTAATGCATGATCAGGCGAAAGCCTAGTTTCGGGGATGGGTTCAAATTTTGCTATATTTTGAGTAATGAAGGCCCACATCAGTGAATCGGGTAGTGATAGCAAGGGCCCAAACAAATTTCTACCCTAGCTTGGTTCTGATTTTTGGAAATCTTGTCACAAAATCTAGGTGCATGAAAATTTTATTACGCAGGCATTTAAAGATTGTTAAACGTGTGTCCCTTGGTACAACTTTAATACGAACAAATTTGAGAGGAGCAGTTTTTCAGTATTAATAATTGTGGTTATTTGATTCTTTAAATGAGTCTGATGGAGATGGCTGTTGTTGTCATCTATAATTGGATTTTGTGGGTTGACCTCAACTTGCATTTTGAACCGACCCAAAGAAATTTGCTGCATACGACTTGCATTTGTTTGTAATGTTTTGGGTCTCTGTGGTTTTGGCCCTTGAGGTTTTGAGACGACACTTCCCCTTCCATCTGTTGCTTTTGCCCCAACCCAAGGCAGCCCTCGGCAAAGTCGTCAAATTGCTTGCTTGTATCATTGTATTTGACAATTGGATCCCTGTCCATGTCAAATTACAAACTATGTGGGCCTAACAATCACTGGGATTGTATACCAGCATTTACAACTTAATTCAAGTCTTGAACTTAATTTCACCCGCACTTAATTGTAATTTGCCAAAAAGATGACATTCTTTGCATGCTTCAAAACTTTGTGTCCTGCAAAACAACAAGAGATTGCTATTGTAGGTTAGAGAGGCACTTGGTTAGGTTTTGCCATAATATCTTATTTTCGACTGCCTCAAAATGTGTTTTGCATTAAGCACTCTGCAGTCCTATCCTATATGCACGCATAAATCGTTATAACGTGAGATTCACATTCATCAACGATGTACTCATGAAACTTAATACTTCACTAGGTTACGTAACTGTGTGTTGTTGCCTAGGCCTAGGAATGGAGACTGGGTGTCAGAACGTCTTAAACACGTGGTTGTTCCCTAGCGCATGACTCATGTTTATTCTGACATAATTTTCTCCACGTGTAAGGTGGATATTTGCTCCTTCCAGTTACTTTGGAAAATCCCAATAAAATAAAAAATTATAATAATAATAATAATAACCATATCCCCTTGGAAGTTGCATGTCTCCAAAAGCTCTTTCTGCACCCAAATGCTCTTTTTAAAAACATATTATGGCTCTCGACAGATAACTGCTGCCAGTGCCACCACTAAAATTAGAGTCAGAGACACAAATCCACACATGAGTTTGCCGACCTATATATGAAGACCTTGGCCTCCTCCGCCTCCATGTGACAACATGGGCGTGGACCCCACCCCCATATTCCTTCATTTGGAAATTTTTTTATATGTTCTAAGATCGCCACGTGGTTGGTGTACCATTCAATACACATAGATTATACGAAAATATTATATTTTTTTTATGTGTATTGAACAAACTACCCATATATTTTATATTTATTAAATAATACACCAGCTACATAATGTACCCGGAACATACAAAAATTATTCATTAACATGACACACTTTCCTCACCCCTCCTTATATAAATACCATCCCCCTCCCCTCCATCACCAACTAAAAAGAAAAGAGAGAAGCATTCATTTTCAATGGCTTCTCATCAATTTTTTTCAACCTTTCTATTCTCTCTCTGTCTTCTTCAATCTATTTCAGGTGAAATGAAACAAACCCACAAAACCCATAAACCCCTTCTCTGTTTTTTACTTTCTAACATTCTTATAACGCTCATGCATTCATTTGTTTGTGAAAATTACAGCTGGGCTCTCGGCAACGTTCACAATTACGAACAAGTGCAGCAACACAGTTTGGCCGGGCATTCTATCAAATGCCGGGACGGACCAGCTTCCCACCACCGGCTTCGCTCTCAACTCCGGGGAGTCCAACACGTTCTCCGTCCCCCCCTCATGGTCGGGTCGGTTATGGGGGCGGACTCTATGCTCCCAAGACCCGACCACAGGCAAGTTCACTTGCCTAACTGGTGACTGCGGATCATCGGCAATCGAATGCGCCGGTGGTGGGGCCGCCCCGCCTGCGACTCTAGCGGAATTCACGCTGAACGGGGCGGGAGGGCTAGACTTCTATGACGTCAGCTTGGTCGACGGTTATAACCTCCCCATGACGGTGGTGCCTGAGGGTGGGACCGGAGGGAACTGCACAACCACCGGGTGCGTGGTGGATTTGAACGCCGGGTGTCCGTCGGAGCTGAAGGTGACGGCGAGTGACGAGGGCGTGGCGTGTAAAAGCGCCTGTGAGGCCTTTGGGGACCCACAGTACTGTTGTAGTGGGGCCTACGCGACTCCTGACACATGCAAGCCCAGCTCTTATTCTCAGTTTTTTAAGAGTGCGTGCCCGAAAGCTTACAGTTATGCTTATGACGACGGCACCAGCACCTTCACTTGCGCCTCCGCCAATTATATCATCACTTTCTGCCCTTCCCCTTCCACCAGGTACCGTCTTCACTCTTCTTTTAATTCTTTTGGTTTTTGTGACATTCACATCCAAATTTATCTCATTTTTGTAGAGTTTAGGTAGTGATCAATCTAGACATTCCACTAAATTGGTTTTTCAAGTGGCCGTAATATCATGTGATATATTATTCATATTTGATAACACAAATTATACCACTTGATGTTACCGTCATATTATAACTTGTGCAAAAAACACCAATATTGGCCAGTTGAACGGATTATTTGACAAAATCGTATTTTGCCCAAATTAGGTTTTCGATCTTATTCATTTGGGTCGGTTGGATTCGACCATTTTTTTTGAATTGTCAACTTAATAAGATATGTTTGTCACGTCTTGTATTAATAATTGACATGCATGATGCACCGTCCTTACTTTGTAACCTCCAAGCAATATGTTATATATTTATTAAATATTAAAAATTCGAATTGCATTTCTGATTTTTCGTGTCAAAATTGGCGGTGGGAGCATGCAGTTTGAAGTCGTCGAATGGGCAATACCCAGTGGCGGTCAGTGTCTCAGCAAGTTCACGTAATACGACACCCAGCTTCGTCGTTTTTGGCGTCATTGTTTTGGCGGCAGCTTGGCGGTTGCGGCAGCTATTTTGATCCTCATGATTGTAATGTAAATATTGTATAATATGTAGTAGAGAGAGTCGCTAGAATAATTAGCTGGAAATGTAGCTAGATCCAACAAGATGGGTTTAGTCTTTAGTATTTTATTTTTACTATATGGTATTTGAGCTGAGTTGGTATTTTATCATTTTTCTTTTGTCTCTCCTGGTTTGGATTTATTTATTACAAGATGGCAAGATTCTATAAATTAGTGGGTCTTAATCTGTTGTCATTAGCACTAAATTAAGTGTGATTTCTAGTGCATCATGCCTCATGCCTGTTTTAATTTGTATTAACTTTTAAAATGTTGATATTAATGATAGTTTAAATCATCGTAATTCATAAGGAAGAGAATTCGAACTTGTGTGCAGTGTCGCAATAACAACCCCAAGCAAAAAGAAACCAAAAAGAAAAAGAAACCAAGACAAACTGCAGCAGACAAAATTGCTTTTTTCCAACAATTTTTCTGGTGGATAAAAAGGTTGATCAATTAACTAGCTTTAACACCTAGACATTACAATGCCACATGCATGGAAAGCTATCCAACTTGGCTGTTGCTCTGTTCCATTTCTCATATCCTATTCCTTCAGTTTTTCTTTATTAAAAAAAAACTTTATTTCCACAAATAGTTGCAGGATGTAAGCTGCTACTTTCCCAACTTTTTTTTTTCTGATAAAAAGAATTCTAGCAACACCAATTAGGGCAAACAAAGTTTGTTTTTACTTGTGAATGTGATCACATATATTGCTTGGGTGGGCATTTTGAAAAAGGGGTTGGGCTTGCACCAAAACAAAACCAACATGTTCACGGTGACTTCATATCCCCATGCACTAACACCACAGACAACAAGGCATCAAATTTGTAAGGCAAGTAAAACTTGGGAATTTTGGACAAACCGTCCATGGGAAAGATAAAAAAGATATATTCCAAGCCGTTTTTTTTTAATAATCATTTGGGCATGTTCAGGTATTTGATATTTTTACTAAGTATCTAGACCTAAAATGAATACAATAGTTTGAAAACTCAAATCTGGCTGCCTTTACGCGAAGTATGTCTTGAAAACAAAAATCTGTCATTTTCTTGAAAACTCAAATTTGGCTGTCTTTACGTGATAATGATATGTTGAACTTAGCAATAGAAACTTTATTGATTCACACCTGATTTTGTTAGCTTTGCCGATATTCATCCAACATAATAACTTTCATTCTGACTAAGAAGGCGTAATCACTTTCATTCTGACTAAGAAGGCGTAATGGAAGGAAAAGAAGTTGAACATTTTGGTGGCTGTGAATCTGTGACGGAAAAAGGAACTAGTAGCGACCAACTTTTGAAAACTCAATTTTATTCTTGGTCGAGTCTAAAACCAAGTTTGATCAATTCCATGAGCTTTTGAGCACACAATCTTAATGGGCTTTTGCTCAGAGGGCTGCCAAAACTGTCAAAACAACCTACAAATTTGCTAAAGTTGATGGTCATTTAATTTAAGGTTCAAGATTTCTATAGTGAGGGTCTTGTTTAAGGTCTTTAGATGAAGTCCTATCTCTTAATTGTTGGGTTAAATTAGTTAGTCGTTTGATGAAATTGGTTAGTTTAATTCAACGATTAAGAGATAAGACCTCATTTAAGGGCCTTCGATAAGGCCCTCGCTATAGAATGACCCGCCTAGCTAACGTGATGCTGTGTGCCAAGCCGTCTAACGTGATGCTCTGTGCCAAGAGAATCAAGTTTGCCTTGCAATTCTTAAGCCTTCAATTCAAGACGCATTCTCAACTTTTGAACTTTTTATGGTGATTATGGCTTTTGAAAACACTTCTGATAGCTACAAACTGTGGGATGAAACCTATGTATTTCTTCAAGTTTGCTATGCAATTTCTCCCTAGATTATCTTGTATTAAAAAAGAAAATAACGGGGTCTATCCCCGTGGAAAAGGGCATTAACTTGCAGACTAGTGGTTTCATATTCGAACCCCATGACATCGAGTGGTGTGAGAAACCCCATCGCCCTATAGTTTAGACTATCGCTTGTATGTAAAAAAAAAAAAAACTAACAAAGTTATAAAGCATACATAGAAATTCAAAAAAAAAAAAACAAGAAAGAGACTTTTAATAACCATATCTTGATAAGCAAAACTAAAGCTATTCTTTACAACTTATTGCCTCCTAGCTTCATGTTTACATTTCCTTCCTTTGACCCCATGTATTACTTTTTCTTATATCCCCAAATGCATCTTATTATTCTTCATATATATCCTTATCATGTCTGTCTAATAATGCCAACTTTAGTGTATAGTCTCCCCTTTTACCCTTTTCACCATGAATCATAATACCATCCTTTGATTCCTTTCCCCCTTAAAAAAAACAGAAACAAGTTTAATTATAGAGTGAAATTAAGGCTTAAAACACAAAGGATTCCCGATTGCATAAGCCTTTTTATTTTATTTTAAAGAATGTTTTTAGTATCAAAAGTGGTATGGTGGGTTGGGTTGGGTAACGTACTTCTCGTTATACCAAGGAAAAAAGGGTGCTGAAACCGAAAACAAAACAAGAGGATGATCGATCGATCGAAGATGATGATGATGAAAAGGAAAAAGCTAAAAATCTTATCCGCACAGGTACTTTCCACGGCATATAACCTATCACTTGAGAGAGGCTTAAAGGTGTTGACAGAATCATACAATTAAATATCAATAATATTCCATTTGATTTTTCCCATGAGTTACCATTTTAGATATGAATCTTTATTTTCATAAACTTCATTGCTTCATATGTTGATAGTTTGTTTTGTTGGCATTCTTGTATTTCTAAATTCAAAGATCTGGCCTCTAAACCAACAAAGAATGGGGAGATGATGACTTGCCAAAGACTCTATAATTTTTATTGTTGCAAAATTCAATCCCAAGGCCAGTCACTCAGCATTTGCTTTCTACGCTTAGCTAGAGATATTGGATCAACCCTTCTCTAATGCGCTAATTGAAAAAAACTTAAGCTGTGAGAGAATAAGTAAATAATGTTTATAAAATTTACACCAAGTGTTTACTCTTAGGGTGTGGCCTTAATTAGGTAAAACAATAGTCCATTAATTAGACCCCTAGGAGTAGGACTCTATCTGCATAACCCTTTTCTTAAAAAAAAAACTTTAATTTTGAAAAAGACTTTTCTTTCAATACATATATTATATAACATGGCATTGCCGTTTAGAAAGCTAGACATTGTTGCCCCACTGAAAAGCTAAAACCAAGACTCAAACAAAACGATTGAATGAAACCACCAACGAACTTTTAGATACAAGTGGGCACACGATCCTTTTCCCATAAGGTTCTGCAATTTCCTAGCCATGTGGATTGTTGGCTTCATCAAAACTTCTTTTCCTCCCAGATGTTTAAGACAAAACTATCGACCTGAAAGGAAGTATATCAGATGGTACATGTGGTGGGTCCGTAAATTTCAAATAGGAAGTGAAGCACTGTTTCAATTTCATAGTTTTTAATCAAGACAACTTAGAGGCTATGTTGACGGACACTTTCACTATGCCCAAGTGTTGGAGTGTTGGACACTTGGACACTTGGACACTTAGACACTTCTTGAATACTCCTCAAACACCCGCGTCGAACACAGAGAATACAAAATGCCAATATTGCATTAAGTGTGAAAAGCAAGGGCAGAACCAAGAATTTTTTAATGGGTGGACTAGCTAAAGTCATTAGCTTAAAATTTAAATGATTAATTTTTTTGGTACTTACAATTTCTTTAGTCTTTCTAGAAATAAAAATAAACATTAAATCATATAAACCATGCTAATTCATAGCTTAATAGACTAATTTTCAATAAGCTTTAACATAAACCAAATTTGGTTTAACTCCATAGTGGCTTTGTACTTGTTTATGTTCCTATTATCAATAAAATATTATCGCTCTTTATCAAAAACAAAAAACAAATACATATTAAATGCAATTGAAAAACACATATGATCAAAATGAAAATATGTTCAATAACATAACTAAAAGTGAACTTATTTTTATTGTTGCCCTCCAACTAAATTTTTTTTAAAAAAAGGACTTTTTTGGGCTTTAATAAGTTAATATATACTGAGCTCACTGGTAAACCCATGAATTTTTTAGCGGAGGTACAATTTTGAAAGGTTAAAAATCTTTGTGGATTGAACATCTAAGGCTTTTTACCTAGATTGACCTTAGGTCCCTTCGTGCATTCATATCATACATGAAAAATTATTTTATGTAAAAATATTGACTAAGTATGAAAAATGGTTTTTGGAATAATCATTTTCTCAATATAATTTTTGGCTGCTTTTATTCCTTACACATCAAATAAGAAAACTTGATTTTATGGGATTTTAGTATAAAGTATATATTGACTTAATGAGCCATTATTTTTAGCCTAAATTGTATTTTGCACTAAAATCTATTTTTCATATTTTGATTTGGTGGGAATTTGATTTTCTAGTATTTTTATTTGAATCCAAATAGGAAGTACTTTCGTATTTACATTGTAAATTTAAGTAAATTGAATAATATAAAAATAAATGAAAGTAAAAATAGAGAGACATTTTCTTTCTAACTTTTGGCCGACAGCACGCCAGTATCATTCTCACGATAACTTTCTTCTCGAGCAAGGTTTCCGGATTGAGAAAAGCTTTTAGCATCAAGCACGTGATGAAAACCAACTAACCAACCACCACAATTGGCCGCATGATATAAAGCTCCCGCATTAAGACCACGTGACTTGCCTCCTAATTTCAGGCAACGGTGGCTTCCCCGTCATGCAATGACGGAATGGTAAACCGCCTCTAAACCAAATCCCCGCCATGTTACGGGGGTTCTTAGTCTCCTAGGCAGAGGCATTTTCCACTTCAATTTTGGTCCATTGCATGTGAATTTTGTTTTTTTAATTAATTAAGGGACATGAGAATCTTCTGTGAGTAAATTGAAACCGCACTAATATGACTGGACACGTGGTGCATCGTAGTGCATTTGACTCCAATGATATTCTCCCACACGCCTTTGCCATGGTCTTCTCTTCGTCTTAATAGTTATCATTTATCACTATAGGTTTGTTTATTTTATTTTTTTGTTCTTGTTGGGTTGAAGAAGAAGAACATTACGACTGACCGAAAGAAAAAGAACATTATTTCATAACAGAGATAAAAACAGAAGAGAGAAAAAAGGGGAGATCTTTTTCTTTCTGGGTTATGGAAGAAATTTTTTTTATTTTAACAGAAATTTTTTTTTAAAGGGTTTTGTCCTCTGAATTTTGTGCATATTGTCAATTTAGTCCCTTAATAAATTTTTCGGTAAATTAAAAACTCCAATTGTTTAAAAATTAAAAATAAAGAAAATAAAAACTTCACCTACCTAAAATTAACGGTTTTCTGCAGTTTTGCTCTATGAACTATTTGAATATTGTCAATTTAGCCCTTAACAATTTTTTCTGTAAATTAAAGATTTCAATTATTTAAAAATCACCAATTGAGGGCCTATTGTCAAATTTTTAAAATTCCATCCAAATTTCAGTTCAAATTAAGGATAAATTCATAATTTTATAAAAATAAAAATAAAAACCTCGCCTACCTAATCTTCTTCCCCCTATCTCTCTTCCTTCTCTATCTCTTCCCTTCTGTCTTCAAACAAACCATAGTCGGAGTTTGTCATCTCTTTGAAGAACAAGTTTTCTTTTCTTTTTTGTTTTTCATTTTATTCTGTAAGCAATATGGCAGTTGAAGAACTGGAGGGAGTGGAGCGGGACTTGAGAGCAGTGGAGGACAAAGCAACATCGTCAGAGCAGTTGGCGAGGCCAAGAGAGAGGAGGTGTCAGAATGGCTTGGTCTTTGAAGGTTGGGATGTTGAGGGATTGGAGGGGTCTAAGTTGGTGGGTATGAGGGTTGTATGGGGGAGGGTGGGAGAAGAAATCAGGGGAAGGAGAGGGAGGGGGTCTAGGTAGTTGCGGGCTTGGGTCAGGGGTTTGTGTGGGGTTGGGTGAAAAAACAGATAGGGGAGGGGTTTGGGGGGGGCGGGGTTGGAGGGAGGAGGTTAAATGGGTGGGTGGGGGAATAATCGAGTTCATTATCTAAGAATCTGAAACATGGATGGAGGCTGGAAGAGAAAGAGGGAAAAGGAGAAGAGATAGGCGGAGTTTTTATTTTATCTTTAAAAAAAATTTTAAGTAGGTGATGTTTTTCTTTTCTCTTTTTAAATTTTTTTGGGAAATTAAGAATTTACCCTTAATTTGGACGAAATTTTTTAAAATTGATGGTAGACCCTCAATTGGCGATTTTTAAACAATTGGAGTCCTTAATTTATCAAATAAATTATTAAGGGGCTAAATTGACAATATGCAAATAATTCATGAGACAAAACTGCATAACACCCTAATTAAAATCATACTAAAACTCATGGTCATAGGATAAAACTAAACAAAAGGAGTGGGCGCGGTTCGGTTTCCACCTCAAACTGGAATCGAAATCGGTACTATTTAACCAGTTTGGTTTGGTCCGATTTTAGCGAAATTTTTTTTGAAACTGTTTGGTCTGATTTGTATCGGTTCCGATTTTTTCAATTTTGGACCGGATTATTATTATTATTATTTATACAAATTCCAACTAAAATTTTATTTTTTGGCCTTGAAAATTAACAAATTATCCAATTTCATGCAAAGAGAAATATTGTACCTAAAAAAGAGATATTTTGAAGTTGGATTTGGGAATGTATTAATTATGAGATTAAAAATATAGCATTGAATTTAAATAATTTTGTAAAAAAAATAGAATAATACACAACTGGTTCGATCCAATTTGATAAGGTATGAAACATGAATTGAAATCGGTTGGAACTAGTATAGTCCAATTTGATGCTGTTTTGTTGACTTTTTTAGTCAACTAATTTGTTTCGATTCGACTTAGTTCGGTTTTTCGATTCAACAGTTTTTATGCCCATTCCTATAAACAACTGTATTAGTAAAAATAAGTAGACAACTGTCAAAAAGAAAAGGTGTGCCAATAATATGCTGCCACTCGAGCAAGTTCCAGCCGATTTCCAGAGAAAAAGACATCTTTTCAGACCATAAAAAAGAAAAAGACATCTTTACCCATCATGAGTGTGATATTGTTTAGTCATTTCATAACACTAAGCTCAAACTTAATTGGCAGGTGATTCCAGAGCGAAATTGCTTCCCATGACAGTAAGGCGGTGATACAGACACTCCCATTCTATCTCTATTCTCGCTCCTTGTTTCTACAATTCTCTGTAAACAGAGCCTCACAGCTGATGATAAAGATTCTCGGGAGCTTTGGTTGTTAGCCAAATAAATAGTTAGGAAAAGTTTTGTTTGGACTTGGAACAAAACTAGTCCACTGACTTTTTCCTAAATATTTTTCATTTCTTTGGCTAAATCCTAGTTTTTCAAAGATTCTCCCACCACTCCCTCAACCTTTTCCTTCTTCCTTCCTTCTCTCCCTCTCCTCTCACACATCAACCTTTGCCATTTGCAGAGTGTCTGTGTGAGAGAATTTAACAACATTCTCTGCTCTCTCTCTGACATTTTTTATTTATCAAAGATAAAGGCCCTGCCTTTCTACCCTTCTTCTCTCTTGGATTGGAACCACCATCTCTAAACAATCTAAATTCACCAAATTGGACAAAAAAATTCATCATGGGTAATAAATTTTCCTATTGCATCACCTTCCTTCTTCTCATCATCACCAAAGGTAAAAACCCAAAATTTCAACAATTAAACCATTTTTACAACTTTGGTTGCTCTCACATTTTCATAATTCGACCAGTTTTTATTTCTTTCTGTTTTCTTTGGTGTTGGTTTGCAGGGATCTCTGGAGCCACATTCACATTCACAAACAAGTGTGACTTCACAGTATGGCCAGGAATTCTAGCCAGCGCCGGCACTCCCAAGCTGGACAGCACCGGCTTCGAGCTCGCCAAAGGCAGCTCCCGCTCCTTCCAAGCGCCGACCGGCTGGTCCGGACGCTTCTGGGGCCGAACCGGCTGCAACTTCGACGGTTCGGGCAGCGGCTCATGTTCGACCGGCGACTGCGGTTCGGGCCAGCTCGAGTGCAACGGAGCCGGAGCTGCACCGCCAGCCACTCTAGCCGAGTTTACACTCGGCTCGGGTTCTCAAGACTTCTATGACGTCAGCCTGGTTGACGGTTATAACTTACCTATGATCGTTGAAGGGAGCGGGGGATCCGGTACGTGCGCGTCCACGGGCTGCGCTACGGACCTCAACCGTCGGTGCCCCGCTGAGCTCAGGGTGGAAGGCGGCGGCGCGTGCAAGAGCGCGTGTGATGCGTTTGGGACACCGGAGTACTGTTGCAACGGGGAGTATGGGTCACCGTCCACGTGTAAGCCGTCCATGTACTCGCAGCTGTTTAAGTCGGCGTGCCCCAGATCGTATAGCTACGCTTACGACGATGCATCGAGTACGTTTACGTGTATGGGTGCTGATTATACGATCACATTTTGCGCTTCTCATCTTCCAAGGTATAGAATAGATGGAGTAATTTACAATATTATGTTGTTTATTTATTAATTTAAACAAAATAACAAAATTTCTAAAACCAAATAATGACCTAATAGTCTAATAACGTAACATGTATGTATGATCAGATATTTCGTTATATGGAAGTCTTTCTCCCAATGATTTAACAAACTAAATTAAGAAGCCATGGAATATTTCGTTTAAAGTGTTTTAGTTGTATTTTTGAGGTTGATTTCAAATAGTAATTTGACTTCAATGATATGCAAATTATGCGTATAATTGACATTAACTTGGTACGGAATATGTTTTTGTGCAGTGTAAAATCCGCAACAGATTCCTCTCCACAAACAACTGATGGGTCAGGGTCAGATTCCGGGTCGGACTCACTGACCGCATCATTGCTTGCAAATTTGGCCGCAGGGGATTCAACAAGAACCCAACCTTTACCTTCCATGGCTCTCCGAAGCATGTTGGTTTTGGTCATCTCTTTGGCCCTCTCATTCTCACAGTTATAGTAGTAGACAGGCAGCCACTCTTGTCCCAAATGAGTATGAGTCCACTAATTGGCATCCTTGATCTTGAGAGTTCTCGAGAAAGCAACAACAGCAACACCCACTTCCAAATGCCCCCATTTTCAGTGTTCACTACATACACATATACTAATGCATAAAGCATGAGCATTTGTTTAGAAATAAAAATGTGCTCTTTGCCCCTTGTTATATGTTTAACGAACAATACTGTGAGACCCAACGTGAGGGGACGTTTTTTGTAATAGACGTCCCCTCCCCTCATAGTAGGTCTAACAATATTTTTGTAAGTGTCACATTCTCACCAAAAAATTACTCCCGACTCACTTGCGCAAGCACTTTTCGATGCAAACGTGTAGCGTGAATAGGCAGTAAGTGGTGAGCATCAATGATTGGACAGCAATAGTGCGTGTGGGGTCTCCAATTTTGATCATCACAGCTTGAAGCCAAAAGGAAAATATGTGATTTCAATTGATAACGTCAATTCCGAAATGGTTCTTCTTTTGTGTTTGTTAGAAGATCCTAAAACATCATTATAATTGCCAGTACGATCTGCCTAAAAAGGGCAACGCAAGTATGATCCAAATTGCCGCCCTAAGACTATGAGTTGCTTGGAGCTTGACATCCTGGACATATATATGCATACAAAGAGGTGATTCTTCACCAACTTGGGTGGGGCGAGAACCACACAAAGCAAGCATTACAAAGACAGAAACAAACCACCTTTTTCTTCGAGATAAGATGATGATTGATATTTGATCATGACTGCGGTCCATTTTCAATGGTGGTGCTTCGTAATCCATCTTTTCACAATCTGTTGATCATGTGATAAAAAGCAGTAGAAAATAAGAGAAATGTGAACATAACAAGTTACCGCAAAACAATTTAACCAATTTTGGGTCATCCTTGTAGAAAAACTTCTGTATGCCCGGCCGGCACATAGGCCCGGTCTCTCTCTCACACACAAAATGTAACAGACCCACAATCAAAATGGGTCCGACACTATAGTGAGAGACCAGCGCCGTGAAGTTTTTCTTCACCCCTCAAGTCAATACGACTTACAGATTAAAATAACCCCATAGCTTAAGATATAACCTTTGTTGCATGGGTAAGAGAACTGCAGTATTCACATGAAATGGCTACTATATCATTATTCCCAAAGTTGCACCATATTATCGAAGCAGACATAATCAGTCATAAACTTTGATTGCTTCTTCAGAAAGGTTGTGCTTTGCAATTGCGTATAGTTTCGGGTTAAGTAAGAAGTCAAAATTTCATATAAACAGAATCAAACAGCAGAGAATGCAAGGGGATAGACTCACCTTTATAAAAGCCAAGAATTTGAACCAGGGCATGTCACTTTTTTGCTCTGCAGACGAGGCTTGTTCACTGCTGTGAGCCTGCAGTGACATCCAACTTCAAAGCAAACAAGTTATGTCCCACTCCCACTCCCACTCCCAATATGTTAGTTTAATTGATCCAAAGAGTGTTGCTTTTGACATTGTTCAGCAGCGTCCTCTGTTGTCCATGTATTTGTTTACTCATGGACGGCTATATTTTAAAGGCTAAATATGTGACTTAATGCTCAAATAAAGATAATAAGGAATCTTCAGACAAAAGTATAAAACTTTCAATGCACCCTTCTAGATCATGCTAAAAGGGAAATCACTAATAGACTATAAATCAAAGAAGCAATCTCATTCTTTCATTACAAATGGTAAACTATAAATCTGCCCAGACCTATAGACTTAAAAAGGAAATCACAAATACAATCAACCAAAAACGGCAATGCCATTCTTTCGCTTCCACAAATTGTGCGTTTGAAGTGACTACGGATCTCACAAATACAATCAACCAAAAACGGCAATGCCATTCTTTCGCTTCCACAAATTGTGCAGTTGAAGTGACTACAGATCTGGATCCACAAATTACGGGGGAAGTAGTACCGAATTCAGGCAGTACGCTGCAATTCCTATTTCCTTACAATAATTAGTACACTCAAACATGCTACCGCACAGCTCAGCCAGCAAAATTTGATTCCGCCAAAGACGAATCTATATTGCCTGAAATATGTGCAGCTGACGAAGGAATATGGGTTCAAAAGTTCATACTGCAATTCCGATCAATAAGGGATAGCAGTGATCTTTTTGGTAGCTGGGCCAGGAACCAGCACCATTCATAAACTCCGTATGATGCTTCCAAATTTCTGCATCATAATTCTCTGTTATGCTGAAGCGCAAATCACTTTCTTTGATTTTCTCTATAAACTTGTCCAACGAGTCGCCCCTTTTAGGACTGAAAAATATAGCTTCCGAGGGCTGAACTTTTCCCAACAGGAACTTGACAATTTGAGCAAGTCCATTGTGGAATTCCTTGAAGAAAGTGCTGTGAATATGCCATATCAAGTTAATGAATATAACAAAAAATAAGGCATAAAGATTTGAAACCATTTAGTGTGCAATCATGTGTGTTCATGCATTATGTTACATACTCAGTACAAATGCCTCTTGTCAGCTAGTGAACAAAACCAACATGTTAGATTTCCCCAGGTCAACCAAAATTGCAATCGACAAAAGATTTCCTCACCAATAAACTCCCAAACTCATAAAAAATATCAATTGAATATAAACAAAGAGAAATCCACCATATCCCTTTGAGAATATAAAGTGGTCTACAGAAAAAGTTGGGCCTATCCTGACAATCACCATAGCATCAAATAAGTCCAAATTCCATGTCTTTATGACATAAAGAAGAAATCATTGGGAAGTCCATACCACTTGCTACATGCTTTGTGGTAACTAAGGCACATTATCTTGATCCAGATTCAATCACTCCCTCCCTTCTTTTAATGGAAAAGGAAAATGCACAGATTGTTCAAATGGAAACTTCAAAGCAAAAGGAACATACCAGTCACTGGCAACAATGAGATCAAAAGTGCTAGAGATATTTGAAATTTCGTTTTGATTCCAATGCAACATCATAGACTTCACTCTTGTACCACCAAATGCTTTAGAGTTGGCGTCAATATTATGCTGAATATCTAAACATTAAGGAATGTAGACATAACAAGTTATGATTCACCAAATGATAAATTGGCTTTGAATCAACACAATAATAGAAACAAGTAGATATTTCCAAATTCACTTTAAGAGAAGGGAAAAAAACTTTATTAGTAATAGATGGTTCCTTGATGAGATAACACAAAGACAGAACGAAACATGAAAGGACTTGTCCATGTTGGAAAAGATCCCAAGCCAGAACCATGTTCATAGGGCACAAGAAACCCTCCAAATCAATCCTAGGCAAGCACTAAAACTTGAGCAGAGCTTAACGGCCTCCTTTCATAAAAGATACAGCTAGAGAATAATGGTGTCCACAAACAATCTTAAACCTTCTTTTGTGCTTGCAATTAGGACATGTACAGTTACAACCCTTTGAAAGGGAAATGGAAAAAGACCGATCCCAAATTGGGTAAGTGCCTATCAGCTGCTTCAGTTATGCATCTTTCAGAGCAAAATTTCTGAAAAATCATCAGATAAGATAAGCCAACCTGTTTAATGTTTCACATGTAACTAGCATTCCCATCTTTATTAACCTTTAGCACAATACAATTAGGATACAATCAACTACTTGAGGATTTCCATCTGAAATTACAACTTCTGATGCCTCAGTGACTGCTGCAATAACTAAACCAGCTAAGCCATAGCCTGATCCAAGCTCAATTACTCTCTTAGACCTAGAAAGTAGAAAGCAAATGCAAAGAAATCATATAGAAGCAAAATGCACATTGAAAGTAGAATCAGAAGGTAGCAAACAACCCATATATAAAATTCACAATCAGACAAAACAATCCAAAAGAGTAATGTAGACATAGTTTATAAACCTAAACATGTCTGCGTGAGACAAGCAAAAATATGCAAGAACCTCTTCTGATGGCCACTGACCTGTACAAAACCATGAACAAGATACATTAAGCCAAAAGTTTGTTCAGAATCCCAGAGCCAGTAAGATGTGTAGCCAATTTGTATAAATGGGAACTTACAAACAAGCCCAGTGTTGTCAATATTGTACTTATTACAAATCTCAAAGTCACTGAGTTCAGCATGGTCAACCACTCTTTGACTGCGCCAAAAAAAAAATTACACCAATCACGTAAAAGATATCTACAACAATGTATCAAGAACAAGACCCTTTAATAAAAAATTTCTATTATCAGCTCATTGTGCCATGTTTCAGATGTCCCACGTAGAGAAAATAAAACAACTTGGACAGTACCCTTATACGAGCTCTTGGGTTTTGCAAGCTTAAGTTTGAGCGTGAGAAATTGACATGAAAGATTCAATTTTGATGAGCTTTTCAAAAATAAAAATTCAAAGCTCACGTTAGGTAAAGCTTGGGAGCAGAGTCAATGGGCAAGGTGTAGCAGACGGTAACATCGCTCGAGTGAGATGGGTCGTCAACGAGATGGCATGGTATCAAGTTGAAGCCCTGCTTCGTCTTCCTCGTAATTCGCTTCACACCGATTTCAGATTGCTCATCTGCTACAGTTTTACAAAATATTCAAATTCAACAACAAATTCAGACTCTATTTGATCACACAGAGAGAGAGAGAGAGAGAGAGATTGAGGAAGAGGAAGGCACCGTTTGGTTTGCGAAGAATAGCTTGACGAAGAATTTTCCATCTGAGAGACGAAGCCTTGACAATTGTTCCTGTTGTTCCAGTTTCCATTGTTGGTTGCCACTCTCTCTCTCCCCGTCTTTCGGGATCTACTTCAGTCTCTTCACTTCAGGTTGTTGGTACGGAGAGAAATGGTGCGCATTATTCCGCAGGAGTTACGGTGTCGTTTTAATTGGCTCATGATTGGGCCCTCAGCTTGTTTTAGGTCAGCCCAAGTTAAAGCCCATCTACTAGCCCACCACATGGTCAATTGCTAGCTAGCGTTTGAGAAATTTAACATCACTCACACGTGTGTATGAACGAATAATCGTTGCAATTGAGAAATACTTATTTGAAAAAACAGAAATAAATTAAATTAAATTAAATTAGATACCAGAAAAAGGAGTTGAGAAAGTAGGTGCTAAAGAAATAGGTTATGATTTTGATAAGGTGTGAGTTCGATTTGAAGAATGACAGCAATTGGTCTAATGATATTTCTCATTCACAATGTTACAAGAGATCACAAATTTAATTCGTCATATGAAAATTTGTACAATTAATCAGCATTTTACAAAAGCAAATCATTCACACCGTGAACAAGGAGGGAATGCAAGCAACAAGATTAACTATGTGGTCGTAGTGTGCTTTTTGCTCTCATAAATCTTGGCATAAACATTCTTTGTTCTAAATGCCAACAGCACATCCAGTGCAAGACCAAGCATGCAAGCAATTGCCATGATCACAAACACAAGCATGTAACAGTGGGGCCCAACACAGGTGGTCCCACCGCCGCTGATGCTAGTGGCCTGAGCATCGTATAGAAGACCAGCAAGTAAGCCAGAGAAGAGGAAGGAGCCCAAAGGAAGGTTGAGGATGAGAATGTTGTACAAAAGTCCATAGTATTTGAGACCAAATAGCTCTGAGGCAACTGGAACGGTTATGGTGAGAAGCACCCCATAGCCCATGCCCACCAAAATTGAACCAATGTAGAAAGATCCAGGCAAGGCTGAAGCCATGGCTATGAACCCAAGTGCCATTAGAACCTCAGAAGCTGCATTCCAAAGAGGCCTAGGGGTGCCACATTTCCTGCAAAAAATAGAGTGTTTAGTATCGAGTACCAATCTACAATATTAGGTAGATTGATAGTAAGTGATAATGTAACAGGTACTGTAAATTGATAGTAAGTGACACGAGAAATTAGAAAGAACATACCCAATGTAGTATTCCGAGGCCAGGCCGGAGACTATGCGGCCAAAGAACCCCCATATGCTAGTAAGTGACACGAAAATGGAGACATCATGGTAGCCGAGTGCCAGCCCCATCTGTGCCATATTGTTCATAACACACATTCCAGTGCCAACGCCACAAAGAAATGAGAAAAACAATATCCAAAAATCAAACGTTTGTACCATTTCAATAATGGTATGGTCCTCCCCAATCAATGGCTGTCGCTTTCCCACAACATATCTCAAATTAATGACTTCGTTTGAGTTCTGTATCTCTGGTGGCTTCTCGATTGGCCCTCCTATTTGAGCAAGCAATGGTTCCTTAATTTGATGTTCTATATCATTATGGCAATTGGGCTTGGTCCCTCTGGGTGTGTAAAGAAAAGTGTACAAAGGTACACCCAAGGGCATAGCTAGAAGGACAGCAAGTCCTATGACAAATGCCAAAGAGAGAACATGACCATGAGTTCCAGTGAGGTCAAATGCCAAGAGATAGACAGCTACAGCAATGGCAATGACATCAAAGGCATGAAAGAACTCTGCTTCTTGTTTCTGCTCTGATGACTTAGAAGCCGGTTCGGTTTCCTTGAGGAACAGGACAGCAGTGAGGCAAACAATGGCAGGGACTATAGCAAGCATAAGAAGAAATTTGGAGGGGTTGGAGGAGAATAGAGCAGTGCATAAGTCTGTGAAGATTGCTGTGCTTAACCCTACATACCCTTTAAGGATGCCTGAAACCGGGCCTCGGTTTTTTGCGAAATTTCTCATGCAGGTCACTAGCACTGCTGTGTTCATCCATGTTGTGCTGTTGCCCCCCATGCACATAAATATGCACATCTACATCCAGAACAGAAAATGATTTAAATTATCAAGAACCCGAAAAAGAAGAAGATAAAAAGCACTTAATTAACTATCGGAATCTTCATTTTAACCACACATTCAAACATGAATTTGCTTCAGACGTCTTAATTAACAGTGTGACAACATAACGTGACGGATTGTGTGATAAGACAACATTATAGAAATGTGTGTTTTGTTATACCTGCCAGTATGGAAGAGGACTGATTCTCTGGCTAACAACCAGCCATTGAACTCCATATCCTATGAGCCCTTCCACTGCTCCAAAAATGAGAATAATGGAGGTCGGCCAACGATCCGAAGCCAGGCCAGATAAGAGCCCAAAGGCCTTGCCAACATCTTTAGCCACAGATAAGTTGTTAAGCTGAAGCTGGGTAAGTGACATGAGAGATTTTAGAGCATGAGAATAGTTGGAAAATGTGTAATTGTTGCCGCTGATTGCTTGAACCCAAATGGCTGTTACAAATCCCAGCCATTTCCCAGCAGGGGATGTGAGAAATTGCGAAGGAAACATGATGACTCAAAGAAAATATTCAAAGGCAAAAAGTAGATCAGAATTCAGAACTTGATATGTTTGTTTGCTCAATCAAGTTTTGTCCGAGCTTTTTGGTTCTGCTTGACCAAGTTATTTATAAGTTTGTTTTGCCTTCATTATTAATGCGGCTAATGCTTAAATTGACAAATCTGTTTTGGTTTAGTCCATGGTTTTACAATTCGGTGACCGGTTAATGATGATTAAACAGAATAATGGAAAATATTATAACTTCCAAGACATTGCTGTTTAATATATTCATCAAGTGGATGAGGCTACCCTGGTTTTCAAGAAGAGAGGACAAAGAAAAAGACAAAAAGATGTCAAAATCCGTAGGAGCAGATGAGAACTAAAAACATATGCACTCAACAAAACCATTGCCTAAACTTGGTGAACCCCCGGATCAGAGAGCCTGTTTTGGAAAATTGGCATCTGCCCCAAATGACAGAAAATTAAAAAACAACATGACCTACATTGTATAATATCAAAATCAAATTAATTGATATTTAATATTAACGATCAATAAGAAATCTCCAATGAAGTTATTCTATAAATTATTTACAATTCTATCGTAAGCGAAGAATTATACATATCAATACATTCAAATCAAACAGCTGAACACACAAATTTTCTCCTAGTATTGGGCAGGTTTTAACCACTACCCCTCATGCTGTTGAGGAAGAAGCCAAGGGACAACCATCTGGGCTACTTCCCCACCACTTAAAGCTAACATGTTCCATCCCCAGACACAAGTACAAAATTACCGCCATGAAAGCTAATCCAGCATCTAGAGCTCCGGATAGAACATAGTTGTAGCGGCTCCACAAGCCACGATAATATCTGTATGCGATAAAGCCCGAGGCGATTCCAATGAGAACCCAGCTGGTGTAGTTGACAGCAGTAGCTGGAGGCATGTCAACCGTTGCTCCTAGGAGCACAGGAATGGTGATAAGTCTAATCCAAGGTTTTCTTGGGTAGGCCTTGTGTGCAAGCCAAACTAGGACAGGAGCTATAGCCCCAGCTAAGAAAAACCAGTTGATGGCAGAATAATGGCCAAGATCCCCGAAGATTCTTCGAGGCCCAACAAGACCCCAAATAACAGAAGCATCATAGAAGATATGATCACCAGGGCAAGTCCATGGACTGTCTGCTGGTAGTAATGCCCTGTCGCATATGTCTGGGATTGCGTTCATAAGCCACCATGCAGTTCCTAAATGGACGAATGCTGCTATAATAGTACCAACTACCTGAAAACAAATTGCTCCTGAATTATTATGGGACCATTTTTCATCCATCAATCCATGGACCAGAAACTTGATGAAACATCACAAAGTTCGTTTTTTGGTCTTAAAGTGTTTGATAAGAGGAAGACATGGGAAGCTAACCTGTGCCATGAACATTGCTCTTGGAGGAATCTTCATGTAGTGCCCAAGCTTGAAGTCTTCCAGAAAAGCGATCCCCTGCTTCATGCTTATGTATCCATAAACTTTAAAGCACATGTTAGCAACTGGATATCCTGGATACAGATACCCGATAATGTATTCTGTGATCACATTCAACGCTGGTTTCTGTTCACCAATGAAAAGATTGTTCATGAGCAATAACAATACAACACGTTAAACTTTTTAAGGGACACAATTGGAATTTGATCCCTATTCAGGCCTGTGGAAATAGGCTCCAGCGAATCTCCATAGGGGCCAAGGCATGTCAGCTTCATAAATTTAACCACAGGTTGAATATGAGATTCCATGTTCAGCTATATTTGCTGATGGTGAGTGGATAGAAAGATAAAGAACATCCCAGGTGAACACAAAAATGCACAATATGAGAAAGAGCGTGGTACTCTACCTGATTTGTTGTGGCAGTAATGACTCCAACAGGAAGAGTGAAAAACAAGGCTAGACCACAAGCAAGCAAGACGCCCCACCATTTCAATTGAAGTAGATCGTTGTAATAATGGCATGTAAATATGGTCGCCACTATGTTAGCCACCAGGATGCACATGAACCACCATCCAGGAACTTGCTTATATTTTCTCATGAGCTTCGTGTGCACATCCATCTTCTTCTCGCGGAAGGCAGACGTGCTTAGCTGCCAGATGTCTCTGCAAGCTTGAAAAATTAAGGCCCGAAAACAAAATATAGAGCAATATATAAGCTAGTTCACCTTACACTATTTAAAGCAATATAATAAGCAATTAAACCATTAAAATTGCAACCAAGTGATGTCCATTGAACAAAACTGAAAAGACAGCATTATAATGTTTCAGGCAACAGTTCAACCTGGAGAGTGCGGCTTACCTCCCATTGAAAAGGAGAACATGAACAATAGTGGCAGTAAGGCAGGCAAAATTGACACCATAGTAGATAGCTAGGAAGGTGCTGATACGGAGAGGGCCCTCTCGCTCGTATGCATCAATGTCAAGGCGGAAGTTGGGGTCTATTATAGCTGATATGTTGTAGCTCTGGCCAGTAGATGTGAACAGATCATCCGAGAATATGGGAAAAGTTTTGGCATTATATAAATTGAGCCAATAAGCCAGAGGAGTTATGACATACACCACGAGGAAAAAACCAGCAGCAATGTTGGCCGTAGCAAACCATGGACTAGCAAGAGGGCTCCCAAGATAAGAGGATATGCTGGACCAATCAAGCCCGATTGCGCCAATGCCGAGACCATGCAGCCCTGAACCTAGCTGATGAGCAAGGATGGAAGTAGGGAATATCCAGCAAATCCAGGAAAGGGAAGTCAACATTGGGAAGAGGTAGCCTGGAAGGACATAGTAAGCAAAGCTGCAAGTGAAAGCAATGAGGAAGAACTGGTTCCTTGTTAGCCCACCCCTTGGCCTCTCCTCTTTCTCATGCAGCGCCCTGTCCACTCACAAATACATAACATGCACACAGTTCAGATGAAACAGTCGTTCCTTTCCCCAACATTCTTGTTCATAATTAAGCCTTTTGGGTTAGTCTATAGTGAGGGGCTTTAAAATGAGGGGTATGGTGAGGGGTTTCAATCTCACCATTGATGCACCCCATGCTTGGTTGATGGTGAGATTGAAACCCCTCACCATACCCCTCACTTTAAAGCCCCTCACTATAGTTTCACCCAAGCTTTTTAGACCTTTGGACCCCAATTGGCAAATGATATAAAGTATTCTGTTTGTTCATAATATTTGAGCCTATTTGGGAACTTATTTATTTATAATAATGACTGTAATTATATGTCACATCATATAATGATACAGTGATGATCGGATGAACTAATTAATATTTCTATTTGTTATGACTGATTTAGTAGTATTTTACTTCCAAGCGTTAAGAGATGTCCTAAGTTCCCCCTACCTATAAATGGGCTCAAAACGGAGCTATGCATAAGGCTTCTACAATTCTCAGGCCCATACCAGGCCCAGCCTAGACCCTTACCTAGGCCCACAGACAGTATAGGGACACGGGAGCTTCTATAGTGAGGGGCTTGATGAGGGGTTTTAATCTCAGCATTGATGCACTCCCATGTTTTGTTGATGGTGAGATTGAAACCCTCATAAAGCCCTCACTTTAAAGCCCCTCACTATAGTTTCACCCATAGGGACACAGGGGCAACCAACTGCTTTAGTTTAGACCATTGAATAGTCAACGAACGTGCACAGAACGATAACTGCACGTCCACTAACAGAACAACACGTGGCAAAAGAAAGAAAAGAAAGGACGTCACCTGAAGAGTGAAACCTGAACGAGGTTTTGAGGCCACCACATAGCGGCCGGCTCCACCAAGTACCGGCGGAACAACCCGGCCCAGCCGAACCCGAGCACCTGGGTAGTCAAAACGACAAGCAGCGAAACAAAAAACGACAGGTTCTTCTTGTAAAAAATCTTAATAGCGCTCACTATATGAATGGCGTAGACGTTGCCAGCGCCGGAGTTGGCGAAGATGGTGATGAGCACGTGCTCCTTGACATTGAAGGGGCCCGGGTTGAGCGTGAATTCCCATTTTTGCCCCTTGAAGAAAACGCGTTTCGTAATCAGCGAGGCCATGAGGTGGCCGAGCGGGACCACCGCGATCTGAGCCGAGATCGAGGAGAGGGAGAGAGGCTCCCGGCGGTACCAGAAGAACTGCTTGAGGAAGGATAGTAGAACGCACGCGAGGGCTCCGAGCGTCCACGTCCGGAAAGTGACGGCCGGGAGAGAGGGATCGTCGGTGACCGGAACCGTGAGGGCGACTTGCTCGATCTGAGAGTTCTCGTCGCCAGAAAACTCCTCTGGCGGCGGCGGTCGTGAAGCAGAGCCATCGGTCTTGTTGCTGTGAACTGTGCAGAAGTTGGTCGTTAGAAAAATGGAGGGAAAATTAGATAAATGGAAGCGAAAGAGAAAAATTAAAGGTGAAATTGTTAAGTTAGCTGTTACTAAGAGGAGCTGAGATTTCGTGTTGGCTAGTCATCTTGTTGGTTTCTCCAGGCGTCGATCATGGCCTGTGCCTGTCTGGTGTCTAATTAATTAAATTAAAATTCTGAGGAGTGGTTGAAAATTCGTCTAGTATTTGTTTAAAGTAAGACAATTTAATCATGACATGTCAGCGGTGACTGTTAAAGTTTGGAGGTTTGCTAATAATTGAAAGAGAAATGGTTGTTAATGTCGTCACTGAATCTGTACTGATTTCAGGCGACATGCATTTTAGATTCAGCCTTCACACAACACACGTTCCGTAAATAGATTGGTTTATATGGAATTTTCAAGGTTGGAAAATTATTTGAACAAGAATCCGATTTAGCTTTTGCACAAACCAACAGTCTAAAGGTGGATATTTTGGAATCCTTTAAACGTGGTCACGTATATTGGCATCTCAAATTGAATTTCCATGCATTGGGTGAGCCATTTTAGTTTTCATGTAGAAGACGTAAGTTAGACTAGTTTGGTAAGGCACTGAATCCGCTATCTTGAATCCAAGTTCGAATTCCCTCAAATAAATTGGATTATTGTTTAAACTATTGCTTGTATCATTAAAAGAATATAACAAAAATAACGCCCAAAGTGCCATCAAAGATGTCTAACCCCCCATGCCACTTGACATTGACGCGGACTATTACTCGAGCTCTTGAACATCTAAAACCAGATTAAATGGCCAATTTTGAGAACTTAGCAACAAAAAGTCCACTAGTTTTTGAAGTCAAGGGATCAAAGCGCAGGGTATTTGGTAGTCGTCCGTTCTTGCTTGGCCAATTTTCAGCACCATCTATCGCCTGCAACTCTGCGGAACATGAAGGCTTTGATGAGTCAACAGGTAAAATGAGACGTCATTCGTATATAGCTCGTAAGTTCGTAACTACAATAACATAAGTTGCAGGGTGTAAAATGCTTGAAACCATCGCTGATAATATCACAAAGCACAAAAGACTTTACCAGCAAACGGATTTTCCTCAAGAAACTGCTTTACAACATCTTCATTCTGAGCAACTGTCAAGCTAATCAATAGAGAAAAGAAAAATTAGCGATATAGGCAGATACCCTTTATGTGTAAGTTACCAAAAGTTCAAGGAACAGCCAACGAAAAGCACCTGCAAGTGCTATAAACAAGAAGTCCCCCCGCTTTTAGCAATCTAAAACCATTGGTTAGGAGCTTTAACTGCAAAGCAAAAGACAAATATTGTCATCACTTTACTAAGCATATACACCAGTCAAACTGGACATGAATAAGAAAGCTAGAATTCTGCCACGGAATGCATAAGGGGAAAATTACATTAGCAGATTAGGATATCTATAGGATGTTAAACTTTCAAACTTCTACCTTCTTCGGTACTCTTACTCTAAGAGTATTAGCTTTAGCTTCTAACTTGTTAATAGGATGTAAACTGAATTCTTTAGTCTTACACAATCTATGAGAAAATGTAAGAAACTCCATTGGATGGATATGTAATTGTTGTTTCCTCCATCAATTGGAACTTCGACAAAGCAAAGTAGCATAGTTGACAAACACATTTAAGCGACATTAAATCAGATACCTGAAGCACAGTGAGGCTATCACTTCTCTCTGCATCCAATACACGTCGTTGAAGAGTTTCCCATCCCCAATGTTCAAACTTTTGGACATGTTTAATTGATCCATCATGAGTGCACTCTGCATCCACTAGGACCTGAATTAAAATTTAGCTAGTTTAGAAAAATCCAACCAACCTAGAAAAGACGTTAAACTACAAAGAGGTAGCATAATTGATACTAAAAAGGTTTTATTAGTTGTCAAAAAAGTAGGGAATAGAAAAAGGTAAAAGAGATGTCAAACGCATGTTAAAACAAAGAATCAAAATCCAGTTTCACCTTGTCATAGCCACAGCTCAAAAACTCGCTGTCATGAAACATTTGGTACAATTCACTTTTATTCAGTCCAACCACACCAGAGTGGCGGCCATAATAAATGAGCTCTGGAAGTTGATTCCCTGAACGCACAGCACCACTTTTTCTTACCCTAGCTGCTTTTTTTCTTTCTTTCCATGGTCTCCTAGATGTCCACTCCTTGAATGTCTCATTTTCTTCCAAAGCAGATTCACCTGCATAATTCTAGATAGAATGATAACATATTAAAAACAGCATATGCTTGCAAATAGCATTCTTAAAGATTTCACAGTATCACATATGAAGCTTCTGGTATACGTGGATTCAGATCAGTTACATGATTTTGGATCTGAATGAATTCTCGTAGGCACCAGGGAAAAAGTTGTCCCATCAGCAACAAATAGTCGGCAACAATTGCCCAATGCATATTTCTGCAACATTGTCCTACAAGCCACTAAACGATGGCTTGAAACATCAACACCAGTTACAGAACCCGAATCACCAAGAATGTCCAATATCAGACAAAGCTTAGCACCTGGAGATAAATTATACACGATAAAAGTGAGCAATTCTTCAGAAACAAAAATCATCAGTGTAACTGAATCACTTAAACTCTCACACGGAGGCTGTGAATTACATCTTCGTTTTTCTGGCTATTTTGTAAATTCTAAACCTTTCAAGTTTAAATTTCTAAAATTAAGTGTTTTTGTAATTTTGCAGCCACTCCTATAGCTCATGTTTTAAAATTTAAAAGCACAATTAGTTAATCACAACAGCACAAAAATTAGTCGCCTTTACTCATTACACAACATATATTCCTAAAATGGAGCAAAAAATGTGATAAACTTACACACTTATACACATCAAAGTTTAATCATTGCATTTTAACAAACAGAAACCAGAAACCAGAAACCAGAAACTAACTTACCAGGAGCAGCACAAAGATCAAGAACATGATCTCCAGCTGAGATATTCAATGCTGAAACAGCAGCTCCAGACGCCGCATCGATTCCATACATCTAAAACGAAAAAGCAAAATATTGCAATTAGAATTTGGGATTTCTTGCTTAAAAATTAAAGAAGGCAACTGCTTAATCTTCTCGCTCACCTTCCCTTCTCTGTATGCATTTGAGTTAGCGATTTGAACGTCGGGAGGAAGAGCGAAAAATCCAGGCAACCAATCCACTTTTTCAAGCTTGCACTTGATTTCACCTTCAATTTCTTCAATTTGAGCTTCGCAACCAGGCTTTAGCCTTTCGGTTACACCAAAAACAGAGCAGAAAAAACCCAAAACGAACAAAACCCATCACAATCGAACTCTTCAACAACAAAAGCACAATCAAAAACAGAAAAATAAGTACAAATTCAGAGAGAGCACCTTATGTAACGAGGGGTCAAATGGCTCTCGGCATAAATGGAAGGGTCTAAACCATTCGCTTTCAGAAAATCGAGGAAGGCGTCTGGCAACGCTGCGTTCGAAGCTTCTTCTTCCATGGAACTCGCAGGCTCAAGCTTTTCGCAGGGCCTTCAACTGAAATCAATCTCAGAGCTTAAAAAACGAAGCTTTTTTTTACTTTGACGGCTAATGGTTACTGATAAAAAAGCCGCGCTTTATTTAGGTTAGCCGAAACGGCACCGTCTGGCTCAACAATACAGAATAATAATAATAAACGTAAAAAAATAGTGAAATGCTGTTGAAAAGTTGACACTGCAATTTCAGCTCTCATCTGCGTGGGGTTTTCAGTCTCAGTTTTCTTAAATCCTCACTGTATCGGTATGCTTATTTTGTGCTTTTTTCTTTCTCTTTTTGCTTTCAATTTTTTCGGTTTATTCGAATTGTTGATCGTTAATTTGTTAAATTTCACATAAATTCAAGCGTCTAAACCCAATAAACTTTTTTTTTTTGTGATTTTGTGTTTTAGGTAATTGGAGCTGTGAAAGAGAAAGATGAGGCAAGCTTTACTGGGATTATGTTTGCTTGTTTTTGCTCACCTTATCCAACTAAGCTCAGCTATGGTCGTTCTGAAACCATTTGCCATGGCGTTCTCGGACCTTCCCGCCAAATTTGGTAACTTTCCCTCTTTTGCCAATTGCTTGCTGAGAAAATGTAGGAAAAGTAATCTGATTTTCTTTTTTGTCTTTCTTGGGTTGAAGTCAGCTTTCGATTTTATAATACAAATTTCTAAATTTTCGGTTGTTTGATTAAATACTTTTGCTAAGCACTGAGATCTGAACACATTATTCTATTTTTGCTCTTGATTTTTCGTTTAATAGCTTTTGGTGTCAATAGCTCTGGTATATGTGGAGCTTTGATTATATCGGACCCTTTGGACGCCTGCTCATCTCTACGCAATGGACTTCGATCAAACGAAACTGATAGAACAAGGTTTGCTTTGATAGTTAGAGGTGAATGTGCTTTCAAGGATAAAGTCCAAAATGCTCAACATGCCGGATTTCGTGGTGCAATTGTTTATGACGATAGAGATAAAGGCAAATTGGTCTACAGTGAGTCGCCATGCCCCTTCAAATTTTTGTTATGTGTTTTCATATTTATTGGGTTGTTCTTATATATTTCAAAATTGTATTGGAATCCGTATATCCTTTTATACATGTTATCCTTTGCCTTCTATGAAATGTGGATAAATGTTTAACTGTTATAAATTTATAATGATTGCTGTCCTCTATTTGCAGTGATGATAGAGAGTGTGAATGTTACAATTCATGCTGTATTTGTTTCGAAAGCATCGGGTGAAATGTTAAAGGAGCATGCTCTAGGGGAAGAAGGGGAATGCTGCATCTTCCCATTTCAAAATGAAACAGCTTGGACAGTTCTAGCTATATCTTTTTTCTCATTTCTTGTCATATTGGGTATCCTTATAATAGCCATCTTTGCTCCGAGACACTGGCTCTACTCTCAAGGAAGAAACCAGCTTCCTAAAAGTGTGGATACCAAGATTGTGGAAGCTCTACCTTGCTTCACATTCAGTTCCGCTGGTTTGGGTGAATGCCACAGTGAAGAAACTTGTGCCATCTGCCTTGAGAATTACAAAGATGAGGAAATTCTTAAAGTTCTTCCCTGCCAACATGGTAAGTTTTGAGATGTTCATGTTGATATCCCTGGAATTTTCATCATAGTTGTAGTATCACTGTATCAGTCTCATCAAGCCGCAAAGCTGTTGACAGTGTAGTGTATGTTTGCGTCTGCATATTAGGAAAGTTCATGAGATAACAACATACCTTGACGTGTCATGATATCTCACAAGACTTCCACCTGTTCATAAATTACATTGTAGAAGAACTTGAGGTATTGTAATATGCTCTTGCACATTGTGGACATGTGCAACTGTAATTCTTGTGACAAATATTAGCGTATTGTGTTGTGTCCAATCTAAGAAGAAAGAACTCAAAGAAGCAGCTATTCTATTTCTCCCCATGTCCAATTAAAAGTACAGATAACTAGAAATTATTATCTTAATGGTTTGATTGTTCAAATGCTGTCAAATTATAATGTTGGTTATAGGGTTAGTGACATGCGATGCCTATCATCATAGTAGGTAATTGAATTTGACCTTACTCAAAAGGTGGAACTTAGTTAACATTTACTTCCTCACCTTCTCAATTGAAGTTTGTAGATTTCTGTTAATAAACCTGAGAGCTACTTGCAGAATTTCATTCAAGCTGCGTGGATTCATGGCTGACAAAATGGGGGACATTTTGCCCTGTGTGCAAGCATGATATGAGAACCAAAATTGTGAATCCCGAGGTAAGAGAATTTTGTCCATCCTCACTATTTAGTGTTTGATGGCTGAATCTTCTTTAGTTTCTTGAATAGTTCAGGCTGCAGAGTTACTATTATTATTGAAATTGCAGTCCATAGTTTGATATTTAGCTAATTTAGTAGTAATTTTCTTTGGTGAGGAAAGACATCCTGGTCTATGGTTTTGAGGATAGTTATTAACCTATGTGGTTTTTAATGGCCAATACCTGATGTGGTTTATTATACTGAAGTTTGGTTATTTTCTTCTTGCAGAGCAAAAGAAGGACCTGGTTGTACAATTAGTGAATGGAAAATATGACTTGCCAAGGTATGGAGATTAATTGTCTTGAATTTTAGTTTTCCCTCAAAAGTGAAATCATTTTACAAATCTATATCATTTTAAAGTATAAAAGTGAAAGAATTTTTTTGGATTTTCAAATACTTGCTAGTCTGAATCCTCCCCAAGGCATGTTCTGTCTTTAACAGCTTGTTACATCCAACCTTGTTTTATCCTTGTCAGGGTTCCCTCCCGTGGATGTCTATATGAACTCCACCTGAATGCGTTTCATTGCGTGGATTGAAGAGACGTCTAGATGATATTTGTCTGCATTTTTATGAACATATCAATAAAGTTTGCCGTTCAAAATTTCCGTGAAAACTTGTCCAATGCAACCCGAATGTAAAGGTCATCAGTGCCCTCTCCTATGCAAAATCCTTGATGTGATCTACAAGCTAAGCCAACGGGGACAAAGTTTTGTGCCCCTGTATATTGTCTGAAGCTCGAGTGTAGTTTTGCCCCATCCACTGCCAAAGCAGCAAAGGGAACCCATTGCTACTCTTGAATGGTTTGCACACTAGGATTTGCACTGTTGTATATTTTAGGTTTAAATGTATCTAGTATGTTAGTCGGCTTCGATTCAATACAAGCGTGTGGTCCAAGAGTTTGGTTACAAGACATTTCTTAAAATAAACGCTCATGAGCAATTTGCCCTATCAAGAGATGCATTAGTGGATTTTGTTGTGGCTTCCACAAAGGCCAAATCCATTGTTATAGTGCTGCAAATCAAGTGAAAATAAAATATTAAGATTCTGCAGCATGTTCGTTGGAAGAACCATATAAATATGTTCAGACATTTTCCTAAGCACAAGTGATAGTCTAAACTATATGTTAGGGGAATTTTTTTCTCACACACAACTATGATGTCGTGGAGATTCAAATTTGGACTAGACCTCGTTGGCCATAAATATGTTAAACATAACTATGTATAACGAATTATTTAAAATTTATGTAGTTTTATTTTGACAGTCGTGATCTCTTGGACCATAGGTGTTCAAGAGATCGTGATAACCCACTGTTGGATTTAAATCCAACGGTTCAAAAAAGTTTCTTAAAATGAGTGCAAGAGTTGGTGGACCATTGAATTTAAATCCAATGGTGAGTAACCACAAATCTCTTGGACCTCTGTGGTCCAAGAGATAGGGACTGTTTATTTCGATTCATATAAAATACTCTAGAAATTTTTATGTATTGTTAAAATTATAGGCATACAAATTAACTAAAAGGTTAACTAAAATATTATAGTGAAGCTAAACTCTTTTTCTTTAGTAATATTTATTTTTCCAATATTAGAGGAGATCTCAAATTCGAATCCCGAATCTCCCTCTCTCTAGACAACAAAACCCCACTTATTTTTTTTTTTTTTAATGAAAACAAAGAAAATTACAACGAAAAAACTCTAAGGATCCCAATATTCCAGAAATCAAAACAAAATTAACTGTCACATAAATAGCAAACCTCCAATAATTAACTTGTTAATTTAATCTTACTACCCAAACGCCCTTTTTCTTTTGGATTGATAGGATTGATTTCTCTAACAATAATAAATTAATAATCGTGGTTTAGGCAATTACGATAATCTATTGATATGAGTTTTTTTTCCTTCACATCAAATCAAAGTTGCGCCCTAAGGTTACGTGGCATGACGTTATGTGGCCCCAGATGACTGGAATACGTAGCTTTTAGCTCAATATCTATAAGGCACTCTTCCCCACAGAAAATGAACCACGAAACCAGTCGACACAAACAGCTACACCAGCAGTAACAATCCTCAGCCCACGTTTTCTATCCTCCCTCAGCTAGTTTTCCAGGCAAACCACGCAAACAGCTACCAGATCTTAGAAACCAAGCTGCTCTATATATACCACCAACTTTTCTTCATGGGTTCTATTGAAAGGTGACTTTTTCAGTCTAAATTTTCAACAAAATACTTTCTGGAGTTCCTTTTTGCATATTCTGATATGGGTTTTTCTTGGTTTGGGTTGTCTTGTGGGTTTGTTGCTCTGTTTCTCCTGTTATTTTGTAGCTCGGGATCAGAGGTCGTCACCATTGACGTTCAAGCTGCCAAGGATCTGCTCAAGTCTGGCTATGGTTATATGGATGTCAGGTAAAGGGCTCTCTTTTCCCCAAAAAAAAGAAGAAAAAATCCCTGTTTTTCCTGAAAGTAATGAACTTTATGAGAGGCTGAGAGTTGTTTTAAATTTCCAATTGGGTTTTTTTCTCATTAAAAGGAAATAATAGTTGAGTTAATGTTGTTTGTGATAGAACGGTGGAGGAGTACAAGAAAGGGCATGTGGATGCAGAGAAGATTTTAAACATTCCTTACGTGTTCAATACACCTGAAGGTGGCTGTAACTTGTATTAGTAGATTAGCTTTTTTTCTATACTAAGTTTCAATTTCTGTGTTTACTTTGAAATTGATGAAATTTCATGTGGTTTTGGCCTTCAGGTAGGGTAAAAAATCCCCAATTTTTGCAAGAGGTTTCATCTGCTTGCAACAAAGAGGACCTTCTTGTTGTGGTAAGCTAGTAGCTTTTGGAGCAAACTATTTCAGTTTCTTCTGGTGTCTGATTGTGAGATTATATATTTACAGGGTTGTCAAAGTGGGGTCAGATCTCTTTCTGCAACTGCTGATCTTCTGACAGCTGTAAGTACTCTTGTATTTCACCAATATTTTCAAGTTCTTGCACTACATTTTCCATGCCATGTTGAAGAAAGCAATCAAAATTCAAAACAGCCTATAAATTTTTGGCTGTGTTCATTTATGTTCTTTCCTTTTCCTCAAATTTTTAGAAGCTTGTAAATGAAATGACAGGGTTTCAAGCATGTGAGCAACATGGGAGGAGGCTATCTTGCTTGGGTAGAGCATCATTTTCCTGTTACTAAGCAAGAAGATGCTGGCCCAAAAAATCAAGAAGTTGAGCAACAAAAGAAGGCAGAAGATGAGCTCTAATTTGTCAAACTTTACTCTTCAAATTGTGGTCAAATTGTGGGTTGTTGACGTACGTACGTGATAATTTGAATAGTAAAATTTGCTACTTTACTATTTTGTACCCCCAACCCAACAACATCTTCAATTTAATTAATGAAGGATTTGACTTTTATTTTTATTTTTAATCAAACACTAATCTTTTTCTTTTTAATCAAACACTAATAATCAATTAGATCTTGTTTTGGAGTGATTCTAGATAGGCCATAATCAATTTTTGGGCATGTGCTTTTCTATATAATTACTTTTAGTGATTATGGGGAGAAGCAACTCTCATGTGCTTCTCCATAAATTCACTTAAAACCACTTAGGCTCGTTTGGAAGTGAATATTGTTCTATCCATAATCACTCTCAAATGAGCCCTTAATGTCATTGTTAATAATCGAATTCGCCATACACGTATATACCACCAAATAGTTTGAACTTATTTTATCATCAAAAGGAAATAAAATGACAGATATGCAAATATTCTTCAAACTCCAACCGCTGATGGTTTTGAAATACCATCTCATATGTATTTCTAATTAGATTTAGACCCCTGCAAGTTTTGGTCACTTTTAATAGTTTCATTGATTATCCAACCTACACTGCCTCCTTGGCTTCAATTATAGGATCCATGAGATCGCCTTCCATGACAATATGCAGACTGCTCAACCACCATGGTTGTCGACTAATTATGGTCCCAAATTTGTCATAACAAGTCTCCTTCATTTATTTTATTTATATAAATAAATGTGACATCTTAACCTATTTATATAAATAAATGTGCTATACGAAACGGTCAGCATGAAAGAAAGAGACAAGTTCAAATTCCCAGAGATCCTGCTGGTCAAAAGACAAGTGCAAAACATCCAAATTGATATGTCAGGTTGGTGGGACCGATTTTAGGGTCATCGTGCTGAAGGGGGTCTGTGGCTTTGTGACATCCATGCATGTTTCTTAGATGTTTCTGATGGTAGAGTCTCAGTTTTAGGCACAGAAAACCCCACAAACCCAGCAACCCACCACCTACTTGGAGCCATTAATGGCCTACACTGAGCTAGCTCTACCTTAGAATCAATCAACCATTGTAACCACTAGTCAAAAGGAAAATCAGAAGCAGAACTTGTCCTGGGCTTCTGTGTTTTTTTGTATCAGAGAAATGGAGGAGAGGGAAGGAAGATCCTTGGCTGAAACCCCAACATGGACAGTTGCTTCTGTAATCACTTTCATGGTTGTTTTTGGGTTCTTTTTCAATGGATCTTTGGAACGGTTTGGAAAGGTACAAATTACAATTAGCAGTGTCTTCACTTTGATCTTCAAATCTTCATTGTTTGATATTATTTTGGTGTGTATTAACTTTCCTCTTATCTTATGCATCTTCTTTTGGTAGTGGTTGGATAGGACTAAAAGGAAGTCTCTATTTGCTGCTTTGGATAAGATCAAAGAAGGTAATTAATTAAGGAATTGGGTTTCTGGAGATGTATGTTTTTGCTTTTGGTTTAATCTGTTTTTCAGAGGATTTCGTTTTTTAGTCTTTCATATTTTTCAAGCAGAGCTCATGCTTTTTGGGGTTATGTCATTGTTGATGGGTCACTGGATTGTTATTGTGGCCAAGATTTGTATTAAATCATCGCTCGTGAGCAGCAAATTCTTTCCATGTGCATTGGAGGGTGACTTGCATCCAGTTGAACATGTACTCGTTTCAAGTTCAAATTATTTGAATAAGTCGGTTTCCAAGGTGCAGGTGAAGGCTGGTTCTCATGACTATTGTCCTGAGGTAAGTTTGCTTGCTCATGTTTTGATCATATATATATATATATTAATGAGAGATCAGATGTTAGCTATTATTGATGCATAAGCCAATAATAAAACTTGATTGTCTAATACAAATTTCTGTTCCTTTGGAAATTTTGATGATACAAGTATGATTCTGTCACATGTGACAACACTCGCATGTTAGTCTGTGTGATTAACAAAGACTATATGTTAATCAGGGTCATGAATCCTTTGCTTCTAAAGAAAGTCTTGAACAGCTTCATCGTTTGATGTTTGTGCTTGGTGTCACACATGTTTCTTACAGCTTTGTTGCAATTGTTCTGGCCATGATCAAGGTAAATATATTTTACCAATCAAAGTTCTCTAATGCTCTGCAGTGTCCAATTTACAGAAAACTAAGTTCCTGTTCTAAGTTCAAGCAGATTTATAGCTGGAGAGTATGGGAAAATGAAGCCAAAGCTTTGGCAATTCACGCCTTACAAGGTGCAAAATTGTTGGTATTGATTTCCAGAATTGTCCATCAGTTGTTTATTAGGAGTGACTTTAGATGCCTTAGAAATTGTAGATCTCATGCATGCCCTATCATTTTTAAAATTTTCTGTAACCAGATACCCCACTAGCGACACCAAGTATTCAGAGAATTAGGAGATTGTCTACTTTCATTTTTCATCATACATCCCATCCATGGAGCCAGCACAGTGTTCTTGTTTGGCTGGTATTCTCACTTCCTTTTTATTTTATTTTATTTGGCCATAATTGTATGCTCAAAGTCTAAATTATGTACTTCCAGTATTTCTTAAACAGATACCAGCATGATTTAGTCACATCTGATTCAGAGCAATAAGCCAATGTAGAACTTGAACTTCTTCTGGTTAACTCTACCTGCTAAAATAAAATTTATGCTTCTTGTATTGATTTATGGGGATAACTAAAGTTACTGAAAGAAAGGGAAGATAAGAGGGCCTGAAGTTGCATATTTGGTCGTTTTTAAAGTTTAATATTATTTATCCTACGCATGTATACAGTATATTTGGATGCTATCTATGCTACAATATTACTGAAATGAAAACTAACCAGCCCTTCATTTAGACTTAAGACAATCAAATCAATTGATGTCATTCTGTTCAGCTTCTTACAAAATTTGCTGGTCCTATGTTTGCTGTACTTTCTTAGCACTTTTATCTCTCAGAGTTGCTTTATCTTCTGTAATGGTTTTATTTACCATCAACCTTGTTCACCCCAATTTGCAGCTTTGTTTCACCCGCCAGTTCTGGAGTTCTATAAACCGGTCTGATTACATGGCTTTGCGCTTTGGCTTCATCACTGTATGTTTCTTCTAGTACCTCTTTTTTTCTCTTTTTACGTTTTAACTTTTCAAGGAGATCTGAGATCTACTATTTATTTTTCTTTCCGGAGTCCAATTATAGTAGAAAAGTTGGGTTTACTGTGACATCTGGATTCTAAGTTTTGTATGATTAGATATGTTTGCAAAAAGTAAGTCATATTAGGTTCTTATTTGTTTCCATCTTATTTAGTCATTCACAGTGCAAAAGAATGTGGCAGTAAAGATCATGGGGCTAGCTTTGCATTGCTGACTCTGCTGTGTTTCCTCTCCTTAATGTAGACTCATCAACTTCCTTTGTCATATGATTTCCACAATTATATGATTCGGAGCATGGAGGAAGAATTTCGAGATATCGTTGGTATCAGGTATTACGTTACATGTAAAAAGTTGATTTCTATGATGAACCTTTCTAGTTTATTCCTGTCAACAGAGGCTTTAGTGAATGTTTGGATTGCTTTTACATTATTAACATAGTTATATTATTTGAGATGCTTTTGCAGTTTGCCTCTATGGATATACACCATATGTTGCACTATTCTAGACTTTCATGGTGATTTTCTGTTAGTGCCAAAATTTTAACATTATGCAGTGAAAATTCCTGGAAAAGTTAATCTTACAGCATCAATTGTGTTTCTATCATTCAGGAAGCCACAGTTACTTTTGGCTTTCCTTCCTTCCAGGCATTGTAAGCCATCCATGTTCTCAATCTCCTTGAGCTTCTCCAAGTTCATCATCTTTCAAAGTCACACTCACACTATATAATTAAATTCTTTCTTGACTTGCGCATCAGTTGATCCTGCTTATCGGGACGAAACTGCATCGAGTGGTGGTAAAGTTGGCTGTTGAAATCACGGAAGAAAGTCCATATATGGAAAATCAACAGTTTAAGCTAAGAGATGAGCTCTTTTGGTTTAAGAAGCCCTGGCTTCTTTTACGTTTAATACAACTGATATCCTTCCAGGTGAGAATCACTAACAATCCATTTTGTACTTTAAATTCTGTTTTTCAACTGTCCTTAGCTTTTAATGGCATTTGTTTTTCAGAATGCCCTTGAGATGGCAACTTTTATCTGGTCTCTGGTATGAACCTCATGACTTGTTAAGAAAGAAATCGATGCCTGCATAAAAGAATAGCTACCTCATTTTGTAAATAGGCAACTTTAGTTATGATGCTTGTTTCAACTTTTTTGTTTTCAGTGGGAAATTAAGGAACCTTCATGCTTCATGGACGACAATACTTTCCTTGTGATTCGCTTGACATTTGGGTATTTACCGTACATTGTTGGCTCATTCTCTAGCAACTTAAGTTTGTCGGTTCAATTGGCTATCTAACATTCACGTCAAGAATGCAGTTCAAAGATATAAATTCTGATGACTTTTTTTTATCATTGCAGGGTTGTCACCCAATTCTGGTGTAGCTTCATTACATTCCCACTCTATGTCATCACTACACAGGTCTGGCTTCTTAATTTTCATCTCTCTTTAATCCCTCTCTTTGTGTCTAATTGTTTTCTGTGGCTGCAGATGGGATCGAGGTTCAAGAAATCTGTAGTTTCCGAAAATGTGAGAAACTCACTATCTGTATGGAAAAGGAGAGTGAAGGCCAAACAAAGCACTTCATCTAGTACTGCTGCACTCTTGAGAACCTCAACATCCTCAGATGCTATAGTGGATGAAATACACAAAATCGATAGCTTTTCGTCGAACTCTTCGGAGAGAAGCTCCTTCAAGAAACAAAATACGTCTTTCCGGCATCTGCAGGGCAATGTGATGCAGGGTGAAGATGAGAAGTTGGAATTTCCGCTGTGTGTTGGTCCAGTTTATGACAGTAACAGTGATGACAAGAAGGTTAATTACCATAGTGACGATCATGATAGTAGTGATTTAAAAGATGAATTGTGTCTCCTTCCATCATAAGCTTTTGTTGGAGCATATATCACTAGATACTAGATTGTATACACTTTTGAGCTCAGTCATCTTCATTTAACGACTGTCTTATATGATGATACATGTGGTTAGTAAAGCTGTCTTAGATACTAAGGATTTGAAACGCATACACAAAAGATGAATTGCGTCTCTTTCTGAGTTCTCTCACATGTCGAAAACCAAATGCATAAACGTACCCTTGGTTGTTCTTTTAAGTAAGATTAGAAGATGTCAAATGCCAAATGCATAAGCATACCTTTAGTTAAAGGCCTCGATGCAATTAGTAGTGAATCATTCACTTTTAACTTGTAGCTTATTGTGGCACTCTTCACATGTGAGATAATGCCTACCCATACTCAGATCCATGGCTTGTATATATCGAGCCATGCAACCCCGACATGTACCTACTCCATTACACTACTAATAATTTCTCCATCTAGATTGATTTGGCTAGTGTCACGGGACGGGCGAGCGGCGCGGCGCGGCGGAAGCAAAACTCGCATTTCGCTCGTTAAACCACAACCCGTGCGGCTCAGGATCCCTTCGGATCCCAGTCAGCCTTCTCCCATCTTCTTGATATTCATGACTCTCACAACTCCGCGAGAGGTTCACCATCAAGTGTCGTCTCCCATAGGCGCCATGCCCCATAGCTAGACAACGAGTCACATTACCTTGTGACAACACAATCACCCCGCATCCGGCAACGAACCCTCGACGCCCATACATCAAGCGTTGCATAAGACACGTCAACTGCATCGACCACGTCGCATGCCTAACTCGTGGCTCGCTCATGTCCAAGTCAAGACATAGCGATCCAACACACCATCGGTTTACCCACACTTCTGTCGGTCATTCCGTTAGCAACCCAGATAGCTCACATCCTCAAGCTATACACGCAAGCTGTCACACTCGCATGTCGTCCAAGCCTTGGCGACATATATATTCCCGAATGTCCCACATAACCGTCTATGCATTGCATGGGGTCGCAACCCATGCGTACCGGCATCCGAATATCTTTCTTCCCACATTGGACAAGGCCGAACCCAAGCCAAGTCCATCGAGTATTGTCAAATGCCTCGCTAGCCGACGGCATAGCGAATGCCATACGTTGACCTCACTCTTTCCAACGATGCGCAATACGAACGGCCCAGCGTGTCCGTACTGTCCTCGGGAATGTCCTTTCCCTCGGAGACACGGATTGTCCTTCAACAATCTCATGTTCGCCCCTATGACTACTTCCAATGTCATAAGGATGCTCGCTTAGTGCCACAAGGGTGTAAGCACCAGGGGTGGTGGAGAGCATGACACCATGTCACCCCCTATATAGCATTTTATGCATTTAGCCTTCTGTCAGGAAGGAACATCACCTATGCGCGAGGAGTCATAATTGGGCATAACTAATTCATACGAACTCCGAATGATGAACCGTCAGTTGCGTTGCGTGCGTCTTGTCATTACGGACGTCCCAATATTTTTACCTTCCTCAGATTCCTCCCGTAACCTTCGGAAATACCCAAAATACCCTTCAGCCATGCAACCCGGCCAACACAAGTCATTCTAGCTCTTAAGCTCTCGCCCATCCACACTTAGACAACTTCATAAGCGCATAGATGTCCCATCGGAGTCACGGTAGCACTTGCTTGTGTGCGACTCGTGACACTAGTGACCCTTGCTTCATTGATTCATTCTTTCATCGAGTATAAAGTTTTTGGATGAGCCGTACATACAATCTACAAATAACGCGTATTTTTTTTATTTATTTTTAATATCAGAGATATTGAGAAAGGAATAATCAAACTTAGAAACTCGAATTCATGAGTAAATCTTCTCAAGCGCTTAGTAACATATCCTGTTTCTGTATAGACCAAAACAATGTTAATAAATAAATAAAAAGAGTGCTGGGTGTCTGAAGACAACTTTTGGGTGTTAGAGCACTTCCAGCGGTCTTGTTTTGCCTGGGCAAGAGGGGGCCTAGGCCCAGCAATTGGCTCTAGCGCGCAAAGGCAAGACAGGGCAGCTCGTGGGCTCCACAAGCCTGGGTAGGCCCAAAGGCAAAATTTGCCTGGGTTTGCTGACATCAGCAACAAATTTTTTTAAAAAAAATCCAAAAAATTACCAAAAATTTCAGAAATTTTTTTAAATAAATAGCTAGTCATATTCTTCACTTCCCACACCAAAACTCTATACAAATTTCTCTTCTCATAGTAGTTACCCTTGGATTGCCATAACAATGGGTAAAAACACACAAGCCTTTTGCAAATACTGCCACTATTCACTTGAATAGTAACAGCCCTTGCTCTTTGCCATGACAAATGGATGGAAGTGCTCCTAATAGAACCCACTCCTCTTGCAATATCAGCCTGGCTTGTATTTTGATAGGTCCAACAAAGTACATGATTGAACATAAATGGGCTTGGGCTTGGGCTCTGTCTTCGGCTTTTTGGGCTAGACCAAAGTTTGATGCCTGACGTGGCAGAAACTGATTGGTTCATTTTTTGGTACAGCTTTTACTCTGTAATCCTGGCGGCACCTGATAAACACAAATCCAACTTTTTATAATTAGAACACAGCAGCAGCCTCCTCTGCAAGTAAAGTACACCTCAGTTTTTATATTTTTCTTCTTCCTCACGAAGCACATCAATCTCTCCCGATCTTTCTTGTCTCTTCGCAATCTCCAACTATGGTGCTCGAGGTAAAAATCCAAAACCCTAATTGCACATCAACTTCCTCGCTTTCCTTACTGAAATTCCCCAAATTCTTCGTCCATCGCAAATTAGGGTTTTAATTTCCGTTAGCTTTTTTTTTTTCGTGCAATGGTTCATTTTTGTTTTTCTCCGCAGGCGACAATGATCTGCATTGATAATTCGGAATGGATGCGAAACGGTGATTATGCTCCTTCGAGGTTTCAAGCTCAGGCCGATGCTGTCAATCTGATTTGTGGAGCTAAAACCCAGGTATTTTTAATGGTGTACTCTTATTTGTTATGTTATTTCTTGTTTGGTTGTTGGTGAAGTCCGCGTAAGTTAGGAAAACGTCGCATGTCATATCTGGTTGAGCTTGGCGTAACTTTTGCATTATTTGATTATCCAATATATTTTACTCAATATTTCTTCATTGAAATCATATACTTATGGAGATTTGATTTACGTTTTATGGTTTTGGATAATGTTTTAGATTGTTATTTGATTGTGTTGTGGGCGTGTAGAGGGTAGAGAGAGCAGTTGTTTGTGGTTGGGTTTTGGTTGTTGCTTCGGATGTAAGATCATAATGGTTGCTTATGTTTTGTAATTTGAAGTGAATTAAATTTTTTTTTTGGGTATGCAGTCTAATCCAGAGAATACAGTAGGAGTTCTCACCATGGCAGGGAAAGGTGTTCGCGTTTTGGTCACTCCTACTAGTGATCTTGGCAAGATTCTGGCATGCATGCATGGTCAGTTCATGTACTTGCGTTTTACTTTAATATCCAACAAACAAGCAAACACATAAGTTGCAGTGTTATTGAAGTTTGTTATTTTTCAATTTGATGGAAGTATTCAACTCCTTGTAATGATTGTGTTGTCAATATTGGCACTTTCTCTAATACCAGAACTTTCTGACGAAAAAAGAGGTTCTTCTGTTATGTGTGAACTAATTTAATTAAGTTGGGGAACTAGGATTGATTGTTTACAGACGGAAATAGCATTGGTTTTAGATGCATTGAATAATTCAATAAATTAAGGAAGTATGGCTGGAAATTTTTATATTCTGATATAGCTTGAAGTCTTTGTGGCTGAAGGGGGTCAGTAGAAGCACTGAGTGCAGTCATATTTTTCTTATTGCTGCCTTTGTTCCTAGAATTTGGTGTTTCAGTATCTTTCTTGTTTCCAGAGGTTCTGGTACTTGGTATTCAGCTTGACAATATGCCTATCTGTGATCTCTTCACATGAGCAAGATTTTAGCATGTTTTGATGCACACAATTTTCAACCCAGTAACCTTCTTTCAACACTGAAACACTACTACTTGAGAATCAATGCGAAGGTTAATGGATTTATTAGTGTCTTCGTCAATTTATGTTTGAAATAACTTCAAAACAGTGAAGTAACTAAGAAAATAGCAACTATATGCAAATCTCTTAACAAAAGTGATAAGAATATTGGTCTCAGGTAAGAAGTTGAAGTGTTTTATTGATCTTCATTTATTTTGAACCTCTAGTATCCAGAATTTCAGCGCAATAATTTTTTATATTTTATTTTATAGGAGAAGTGTGTTGAAACTTATAAGATAAAATAAACTAATGATCCTGAAAGTAGGACTGAACTATTTTTGACTTTGTTCTCATTCCCCTTGTTACTAACTCCGGCCTGTTGTCTATAATAGATTGCATCATTGATATTTCTTCTCCTTTTGGAAATTTAGGTTTAGAAATAGGTGGTGAGATGAACCTGGCAGCTGGCATTCAGGTGGCTCAATTGGCCCTCAAACATCGCCAGAACAAGAAACAGCAACAAAGGATTATTGTGTTTGCTGGAAGGTTCATAATACCTAGCCATGCTTGTCTTTTCATTTTATTATTTGCTAGTTCGTACTTATTAATAACTTTGACTTCTGTGTTGTCAGTACTGTCAAACCTGACAAAAAGTTTTTGGAGATGATCGGAAGGAGATTAAAGAAGAACAGTGTAGCCCTCGATATCGTCAATTTTGGTGAAGAAGATGAAGAGAAGTCAGAGAGGCTAGAAGCTCTGTTTAAAACTGTGAACAATAATGACACCAGCCACATTGTTCATGTTCCACCTGGTCCAAGTGCTCTTTCTGATGTACTTATAAGGTCAGTGTTTGGTTTGATTCCTCAATTTAGTATTTGATGTTTTAATTATTAAAAACTGGGATAATACCCCTGACCTTTAGCTTGCATTTCATATTACCGACCTGAACTTTAAATTTTGTACTTTTTTTTAATATAGAAAAAAACTTTAAATGTGAAACTTAATCCCCTGAGTAAAAAAGTGTCCTTAACTGGTTCAAATCTTAATTTTTGTGTATCTTTTTTAAACAGAAGCGATCATGTGTGTGGCACATCACAAATATTAGTTATAGGCCACATTGGTCAAAAGTTAGGATTTGAACCAACCAAAACACCATTGTCATTTAGGGAGTTAAGCACCAATTTTAAAGTTTGAGGACTAATATAGGATACATAATACAATTGACGGAGCATTAATGAAATTTACCCATTTTAGATATTTTGTATAACTTATATTTTTCCCTTCTCCTGTGGCAGTACACCCATCTTTACCGGGGATGGGGAAGGTGGGAGTGGTTTTGCGGCGGCGGCAGCAGCTGCTGCTGCTGGTGGTGTTTCTGGTTTTGATTTCGGTGTAGATCCAAACCTGGATCCTGAGCTTGCCCTTGCTCTTAGAGTTTCAATGGAAGAAGAGAGGGCCAGACAAGAAGCAGCTGCTAAAAAGGCTGCTGAGGATGCTTCCAAACAGGAAAAAGGAGGGGAAGCACAATCCAGCTCACAAGATGCAACTATGACGGAGCGTGCCAGTGTTGGAACTTCTGAAGCTGACAATAAGAGTAATGATTTCATGGTCGGTGTCCTTTCTTTCGTTCTTTCGTTTCTTTTTCTTCTTTATTTTGTAAATAAGGAGTTGCTGGGTGGGTGTAGTACTACGAATAAAATATGTCCCCCATGCAGTTCGCTGTACCCATGAATTCTTTTTTATTTTTTATTTTCTTAAGTTTTAAAAATCCCTTTAATTCTTCCTTGTGCTTTATCTTCGGTTGTGATGTAAACTGACCATATTTTTTACAACAGGATGATGAGAATGCTCTGCTACAACAGGCCCTTGCAATGTCGATGGATGAACCTGCTTCCAGCCATGAGATACGAGATGCAGATATGTCTGAGGCAACTGGAGGGGATCCAGAGTTGGCTCTAGGTGAGTTCTTTTGGTCATTGGACCATACTCCGTTCATCTATGGGTGTGTTGTTTGAATAACAACATTAGTTGGTGGCAATTTTTCATTTGCAATAGGAAATAAAATTAAGGTGCTATTGCAAAAAAAGCAAGCGTTTGACCGTTGTTAAGCACGTGGTGCTCAATTTGAGTCATTTCATTTCAGAAAAGGATGTGAATTCACCTTGCTTATCATTTGGCTCTGGCCATTTAATAATTGCCAGAAAGTCTGAAATTCTAAGCACATTATGGATAGAAGTTCTTTCTTGAATTTAATTTATACAGTGCTCCTTGGTCATATATTCTAAAATTTACCACTGACAATATGACTGTTCTCTGAGTGGGTATTTGGCTTTAATTCCTAATATTTGGTGCTTGCAGCTCTTCAGTTGTCTGTGCAGGAGAGTGCAAAAGATTCTGGTAGCCAGAAAGATATGAGCAAACTATTGGCTGACCAGTCTTTTGTGTCTTCCATCCTCGCCTCGGTATCCCTACAACATCCACTTTTTTTTTTCCTTCCCTTCTAAGAAAAAATGCAGCATAATGTTATCTCCCTTAGTGAACTAATGACATGATGTTTAAATGCTTCTGCAGCTTCCAGGGGTTGACCCAAATGATCCTTCAGTTAAAGATTTGCTTGCTTCCATGCAAAACCCATCAGAGGTGAGATTATCAAACTTCTGATTATGATTTATGAATAGAAGAAAATAATTATAGGCAGCATATACTAAGTTATCTAGGTCTTAAGTTACCTTGTTATTTAAGTTACCCTGTTACTCCGGCCAAAATAAATTCTAAAATGAATGCTCATGGAAGTTACTAGGCCATCCCTATCTCTAGGAACATTAATGTGAGCAGTATTTTTATAAGCATTTTATCTGTGTTTCCAACTGAGCAACACTCGGTATGCTTTAGTGTAATTTGTGGACCAGTTACATCAGCTACTGGCTTGACCATATATACAGAGTTGCACCAATTACTCATGAGAACACTTTTCTCACTTGGAAAAAGCCATGGATGCTTGAGCTGCACAACCAACACATAAGCATGGGTTAATGTGTAACTGAAATTTGACCTCATGCTTCCTTATCCTGAAAGGAATTTCTTAGAATAACATGAAATTTTTTCTGCATTTAATCGTGCGATTGAAATTTGAACTAACACTTTGGCGTGCATAGCAGTGGACCAGTGGTATCTGATAAAAATTTTAGTAGTACCAACCAATAGTTCCAGAGTATGAGCTCCGTATTATTTCTGATTAGGTTTTATTTATGTTGTCTTTTTAAGCCTGATCAGAAGAAGAATGAAGACAAAGCTCCTAAAGAGGAGGAGAAATGATTCATGTCCTGAGTCGTCTTTCAATGATAGGTTTCATTTGATGAATTCACCCAGTTCATGTCCGTTGCCAACTTGTGTTGGAAGATGCAATCTCTCTCCAACCTTTAGTAGTGCTTATCTCTCTACTCTGGTTGTGACCTTTAAGCTTCTAGATTGACTTTTGGATCAATGTTTGTCCGGCAGGTCATAAAGCTCTGTTTTCACACCAGTACATTGATCTTTATCATTTGCTTGAGAGGGCATCTGATAAAAAACGGACTTCTTTCTAGCAAAAACAATGTGCAACATTGAAATGTATCTCTGCATTGAATTTTATATTACATATTGTTACGTTACGTACGACGACATTTTTACTTTGTTTTTTTAGTTGTCAATGTGATTATTTTGGCCATGCCTGAATTGCCCTTGTCATTTTTCAATCCTTGAATGGTAGCTGTTGGTCTCATTTTTGCTCACTTTGAGTCCATTGTTTGATCCGCATTTTTCCACAATGCATCCTCCTCTAACTAATAAATCTGCATGCAAGTTGAAATTTTTGGTTGTGGTAAGATAATAATTGCCTGATGCCATAAGTTTTGCTCAATTATCCATTCGTCCGTCCTCCCGCCCGCTTGAATCAAGGGGCTTGGGGATGCATAAACATCATGTGCTAGGCTAGCATCAGTTCAGTTGCTAGTGGATGCATGCATGAAGCTAGCTCAACTGTTGTGTTGACCTTCGTGTTTGTGGCCCCACAGATGGGCTACTGTCATACAAGTATGTATGTATGTATGTATACCGTATATGGTATTGGCGGGAGTGATTTGTTTGGGTCATATCTTTGACTGTATGCTAGGATATGACACGTGTGCATGCAAACTGATGATCGCAACACAATAAAATTCAAGTCAAATGCCACAAAAGGAGGATAACTTAAGAAAGAAATGCCCAAACTTATATTACGGGTGTTGCGTTGGGATATCAACAAGAAGGAATGAAACGGTTTCTGGCTTTGTTCGCGACCAAGCACAAAACCAGACCAGAGATGGTGAAGCAAATATTGGGTACTAGGCTCATCCAACTGGCTAACCTATTCACAAAGGCTTTGGACAGGGCCGCTGTAACATCCAGGGACCACAGCTCAAATCCAAGTCTGAAGAGCTGGCAGGGCTTCTCAGCCAACTCAGCTGCGCCGACCTTGGAACAAAACGTCAAACAATGTGGTGGCAAACGCACATGTTGCTATGGTCAAAGTGAATGGTTGTTGTTTTCCCTCTGAATTCTGAATGGCTTCTTGTCATTTGGCCAGGAAAGTTTTGAGTTCAACACATAATGAGAAGGAACTAATTTTTATTAAAAGGTTTTTTTTAAAATCGAAGTAACCCTATTTTATAATAGAAAAAACTTTAATGATCAAAATCCTTGAATGAATTTAAACCAACAATCCTCGGAGCCAAATAGGACAACCCAATGTGGAATATGCATATGCAATTATACGCTTTCAATGGGTAACTAGAGCAGGAGCAGACCCAGTGAAGATTATGCATATTGTATATGGAGAGAAAGCTGCAGCCTTAAGAGTTGCACATTGGTCTTGCACCCTCTCTATATTAGTTTAGGTCTAGGTCAATGTTGTTGGAAAAATGGCTCACCTAAGGTTACAAGAATCGGAGGAAGCGGCCGTCGCGAGGTTTGGGCGGCCGGTCGTTTTCATGCGAAGGAGAAGTGGTAGCTACGGTATAAAAGCGGCCGAGTCGCGAGTTACGAGCGGCCGTCGCATGCAGGCATCCGTTAAGCGAAGCCACGGTATAAAGCGGCCGTCGCGAGTTAAGGCGGCCGTCATACGCCTAAATCTTTGTCTTTGTTTTTAAGACGTTTTATTTCTTTGGATTCTAATTGGTCCCTACCAATTCACATGCAACCCCAACGTTGGTATAAGTCCAAGACAGTTGGCAAACCACCAGAAAAGTCCTAAACATTGATTAGGTAGGTTAGTGGGTTGTATGATAGCCTATCTCTTTATGCTTTCACGAAATTAGGGATCCATGTTTTGAGGTAGGCTGGTTTGTTGCATGTGGGTGGCTCCTTTTCTCTATCTTTAAGTAGATACAAAGGAGCTGGAGCAAGTGCTAAGAATTGCATTCAGATTTGGGAAGCCAAGAGAGAGAGTGAGAGCATCTTGTATCAAGTGAGTGAGCTAAGGGGTGAGAGAGAAAAGCAGGATAGTGAGCTTGGGTTCTAAGGGGTTTCCATTGAAACCAAATCATAACTCCATCTTCATTATTGATATTTCTCAAGGGGATCACCAAAGAGGACGTAGGCAAATTCTTTGAACCTCTATAAATACTTGTGTTCATTGTTCTTGGTTATTTTCTCGAGTGTGTGTGTGTGTGTGCAACAAGTTCATCCTTGAGCTTGTCCAAAGTCCATCAACAACAAGGTCTTGAAGGGAGTGAGTTGGTTCTAATTCACAACAAGTGGTATCAATTTGTGTTGGCAGGTGTGCTAGTTCTTTCTTTGGAGTGCTAGTGTGTTGAAGATGGCAAGTGACAAGGAAGTTGAGAGTGGTAGCAGTTCACAAGAAGCAACCACAAGCAACAAGCATGAAGGTGGAGCTAAAGCCTTTCACAGGAAGGAGAACTTCACTCTTTGGCAACGAAGGATGAAATCAGCCCTCACACAACAACACCTCCACGTTGTGTTAGTTGGAAAGGAAAGAAAGCCAACAAGCATGACAGATGAGGAGTGGAGTGTACTTGATGAGTTAGCTAGAGGAGCTATCGAAAACTACCTCTCCGATGAGGTGCTCATCAACGTGATGAAGGATACGGCAAAGCAAACATGGGAGAAGCTCGAAGAGATGTTTGCAGGAAGTCACTATCCAACAAGCTCTTCCTCAAGGAAGAACTCCTAAATCTCAAGATGGAGGAGGGAGGTAATCTAATGGAACATTTAAGTAGTTTCAATAGATGTGTTGCTGACTTGCAGAGAATGGAAGTTAATTATAGTTCGGAGGATAAGGCTCTTATGTTGCTCACATCCTTACCTCCGTCCTATAAACACTTTCGAACCACTCTTATGTTCGGGAAGGTCACTCTGGATTTTGAGCCTGTGGTGCAAGACATCATGACACACCATAGGATGGCTCAACGTTCGGGAGAGAACTCTCAAGGTGAAGGTCTAGTTGCAAAGACCGGAGAGAGAGGCCGTTCAAAGAAGCAAGAGGGCAAGAAAGGCAACAGAGGAAGGTCCAAATCCAAGGCAAAAGAAGGTTGTTTCGAATGTGGGTCAAAGGAGCATTGGAAAAGAAATTGCCCCATATGGAAGGAGAAGAAGAACAAAGGGAAGAATGCAGCCAACACAGTGGAAGAAGTCACAGAAAGTGATGGTGAGCTTTTATGTGTTAATAGCAATGTTAAAACTAATGCATTTGCTAATTCTTCAAGGTGTTCCTCTTCCGATTGGATTTTGGATTCCGGATGCTCATACCATATGTGCTCAAACAAGGAGTGGTTTGACACATATGAAAAGGAAGAAGGTGGTGAAGTTATAATGGGGATGGCTCGGTTTGTAGAGTCAAAGGCACAGTACAATCAAGGTGAAGATGCATGATGGGGCTGTTAGGACGCTTGGAATGGTAAGGCACATTCCAAAGTTGCGTAAGAATCTCATTTCCTTGGAACTCTTGATAAGAATGGTTATTCATTTAAAGCAAATGGAGGGAAACTCATAATCTCAAAAGGTTCACTTGTGATTATGAAAGGAGAGATTCAACCTAATTGTCTATATAGATTGTGTGGTACTACAATAACAGGTGGAGCAGCTGTATCCACAAGCAAGGACTCGGAGGATGAAACTCAGCTTTGGCATTTGAGGCTAGGGCACATGAGTGAGAGGGGCATGCAGGAACTACACAACCGAAAGTTGTTGAAAGGTGTTCAAAGTTGCAAGCTTGAGTTCTGCAAATATTGTACCATGGGAAAGCAATCTAAGGTGGCTTTCAAGCAGCGAAACAAAGAGGAAGGAAGCACAGGGGTGCTAGATTATATTCACACGGATGTATGGGGGCCATCACCGGTTAAATCAAAGGGTGGAGCTCGCTACTTCGTGACTTTCTTGGATGATTTTTCCGAAAAGTTTGGGTCTACTTCATGAAGGAGAAATCGAGGTCTTCACCAAATTCAAGGAGTGGAAGGCGGAAGTAGAGAACCTAACCGGAAGGAAGATCAAGATCCTAAGGAGTGACAATGGTGGTGAATATAAAGACAACAAGTTCCTTGAGTTTTGCAGGAATGAAGGCATTAAGAGGCACTTTACCGTGAAGAAGACGCCCAACAAAATGGAGCAGCGGAGAGGATGAATAGAACTCTCATGGAGCGTGAGAGATGCATGAGGATTCATGCAGGATTGCCCGAGTCATTTTGGGCGAGTCCGTTAACCATGCAGCCTATTTGGTTAACCGATCTCCTTCCAAAAATCTTGAGTTCAAATGTGCAGAGGAGGTATGGTCTAATAAGTCAATTGATTATACTAATCTTAAGGTGTTTGGATGCAGTGCATATGCACTTATTCCAAGTGATGAAAGATCCAAGTTGAAGCCAAAGTCTCTTGAATGCATTTTCATCGGATTTGAGAGCGGTGTGAAGGGCTACAAGCTATGGGATCATGTGAACCTAAAGAAGATACTCAGCAGGATGTTGTGTTTGATGAGAAGACCATGCCTATGAACAAAGTCAAGAATTCAGAGGCAAAGGAGGATGTTGTTGGGAAAGAAACAACCATTGAAGTTCCACTCAAGAAGATGTTCAAGAAGACTTCACAAAAACAGCCAATCAAGACGTTCAGAGGAGGTGGAGTCTCGACATTGAGGAGGAAGATGCAGGGCAACAACAACAACAAACTCAAGAAGAAGAAGAAGAGGCTCAAGAGCAGGTGGAGCCATCATCTATAGCTCGGTCCAGGCCCAAGAGAACCATCAAACCACCTCAAAGGTTTGGATGGGACAAGGATGCAGTTCACTATGCTTTGAATGCTAGTGAAGAAGAACCAACCACGTTCCAAGAGGCTGTTGAGAATGAGGAACGGGAAAGTTGGATGGAAGCTATGATGCAAGAGATGGAATCTCTACACCAAAACTCAGTTTGGGAGTTAGTTCCTAAACCCAAGAATCGCAAGCTTATTGGCAGCAAATGGGTGTTTAGGAAGAAAGAAGAAATGCATGAGAAGGGAGCCACCATATTCAAAGCTCGATTGGTGGCCAAAGGGTACTTGCAAAAGGAGGGAGTTGATTATGATGAAATCTTCTCTCCCAGTGAAACACACTTCTATAAGGCTACTACTATCCATAGTAGCACAAGAGAACATGGAGGTGGAGCAAATGGATGTGAAGACTGCTTTCCTCCATGGTGATTTGGAGGAAGACATCTACATGAGCCAACCTCAAGGGTTCATTGAAGCAAACAAGGAAAATCTGGTTTGCAAGCTGAAAAAGTCTCTCTATGGGTTGAAGCAATCTCCAAGGCAATGGAACAAGCGCTTCGACTCGTTCATGATGAAGATTGGATATAGAAGATGTGAATCTGATTGCTGTGTATACACTCATGTATTCAAGGATGGTAATCTCATCCTTTTGCTTCTTTATGTTGATGACATGCTAATTGCATGTAAAGACATGTCAAAAATTCAGGAATTGAAGACATTGCTTGGAAAGGAGTTTGACATGAAGGATCTTGGTTCTGCACAAAAGATCCTAGGGATGGAAATAAGGAGAGACAGGGTTGGAGGCAAGCTATGGCTGTCACAAAGTAAGTACATTACCAAAGTACTTGAAAAATTCAATATGTTGGATTGCAAACCCGTGTCTACTCCTTTGGCGGAGCATTTTAAGATAAGTGCACAGGAATGTCCTTCCACGGATAAGGAGAAGGAAGAAATGAGCAAAGTTCCATATGCAAGCTTGGTAGGGTGTCTCATGTATGCAATGGTTTGCACACGCCCGACCTAGCTCAAGCCGTGAGTGTGGTGTCAAGATACATGGCGAATCCAGGCAAACTTCATTGGACAGCGAAGTGGATTCTCGTGTACTTGAAGGGCACTAAGAGGCTTGGAATATTGTTTGCAAGACAACAAGGAAAAGCATGTGTGTCGTGGTATGTAGACTCGATTATGCAGGGATTTAGACAAGAGGAGATCCACCACAGGATATGTTTTCACTTGTGGTGGAGGACCGATTAGTTGGAGAGCAGCTACAATCGGTTAGTGCCTTGTCTACTACTGAGCGGAGTATATGGCGCTCACGGAAGCTTCAAGGAAGCGATGGCTGAAGAGATTGGCAAAGGAATTCGGGATAGCCCAAGACATGGTGGTGATTCAAAGTGACAGTCAAAGTGCAATTTGCTTGGTCAAGAATCAAGTGTATCATGGAAGGTCCAAACACATTGATGTCCGATATCACCGGATAAGGGATTGGGTGAATGATGGAGACATCACGGTAATGAAGGTTCATACATCGAAGAATGCTTCGATTGTCTCACAAAGCCGATCCACAGTACAAAGTTCAAGCATTGCTTGAGCTTGCTCAATCTTGTTCCATGTTAGAGATTGAGGTGGAGTTCTTGGGAGTTATCCGGACGATTCTCAAGAAGTTAAAGATGTCCGGAAGGCAATAATCTTCTCAAGGAGCTTAGGCTCGCCATGGTGGAGATTGTTGGAAAAATGGCTCACCTAAGGTTACAAGAATCGGAGGAGCGACCGGTCGCAGGTTTGGGCGACCGGCCGTTTTCATGCAGAGGAGAAGTGGTAGCTACGGTATAAAAGCGACCGGTCGCAGGTTCTGGGCGACCGGTCGCATGCAGGCAGATCCGTTAAGCGAAGCCACGGTATAAAAGCGACCGGTCGCGAGTGCTCGGCGACCGGTCGCACGCTTCGCGGCCGTCTGTTTTTTCAGACGTTTTCAGCCTTTCTTTGGATTCTAATTGGTCCCTACCAATTCACATGCAACCCCAACGTTGGTATAAGTCCAAGACAGTTGGCAAACCACCAGAAAAGTCCTAAACATTGATTAGGTAGGTTAGTGGGTTGTATGATAGCCTATCTCTTTATGCTTTCCTGAAATTAGGGATCCATGTTTTGAGGTAGGCTGGTTTGTTGCATGTGGGTGGCTCCTTTTCTCTATCTTTAAGTAGATACAAAGGAGCTGGAGCAAGTGCTAAGAATTGCATTCAGATTTGGGAAGCCAAGAGAGAGAGTGAGAGCATCTTGTATCAAGTGAGTGAGCTAAGGGGTGAGAGAGAAAAAACAGATAGTGAGCTTGGGTTCTAAGGGGGTTTCCATTGAAACCAAATCTGTAACTCCATCTTCATTATTGATATTTCTCAAGGGGATCACCAAAGAGGACGTAGGCAAATTGCTGAACCTCTATAAATACTTGTGTTCATTGTTCTTGGTTATTTTCTGAGTGTGTGTGTGTGTGTGCAACAAGTTCATCCTTGAGCTTGTCCAAAGTCCATCAACAACAAGGTCTTGAAGGGAGTGAGTTGGTTCTAATTCACAACAAATGTATGGTTAATTGATAACCAAACCACACATGAATAAGTTTAGGTCTGTTTTCGCACCAATGCATTGATGTTTATCATTTGCTTGAGAGGGCTTCAGATAAACGGACGCCTACTTTGTGTTTTTAGTTGTCTGTCAATGAATGTAATTATTTTTATTTCAGTCATGCCTGAATTGGCCTTATCATTTTTCAATCTTTGAATGGTAGCTGCACCTTTCATTTTTGCTGTCACTTTCAGTCCATTAAGTCTCAACCGCATTCAAATAATATTCATTTAAAACCTTGTTAAGATGAGAGTGTAACACGCTCTATGACAAAGATAAGTCTCGTTTATACAATTATGAGATGTGTTAGTGTTAGTTCCGAGTCGTCGCATGGGGCCGCTTGTAGCAAAATCATACAAATATGTATATAAGATTCGGTGGGTGGTTTGGTCATATCTTGATTGTATGAGAGGATACGACATGGATGCAAACTCAATTGCCACAAAGAAAGGATAAGAAAAGCCAAAATGGTGGGTGTTTGGATGTCAAACATGGAGTGAAAACAAGCTAACAAGGAGGAGTAACTCCGCCCGAAGATGGAGACAAGAACCTGTTGGAAATTTGGCTCACATTGAGTATGCAAGCTGGGAAGCGACCGTCGCAGTTTTGAGCGACCGTGCTTTGAAGCAGATTGAGTGAAGATTGAGAACTGGGAAAATCGCAGAAGCGACCGTCGCAGGTTTGGGCGACCGTCGATTCAGCAGATTCAAGAGAGTTTGGATCGGTATAAGCGACCGGTCGCAAAGAATCGCGACGGTCACATGCAACTCTGGGCTGGTTTTTTCCACGCGTTTTCAAGTTGCTTTTTCACATGGGTCGATCCCTACCCAACTCCATGTGCCTCCAAAAGTCTTAAATGAGTGCTAGGGCATATGGCAGCTACTAGGAAAAGTCTTAAACAACATTAAGTATAGAGTGGTGGGTTGTATGATTGCCTACCACTTATACTTTCCTTGAATCATGGATCCGGTTTTTAGGGTGGCTGGTTTGCCACATGTTAGAGGCTTTACGTGGTGGCTAATGATGTTGGGAGGCTTCCCACTTGTCTACTTAAGTGGGAAGTGCAGACATTACAAGGTGTGCTTAGTATCTTGTGCCTAGTGCTCTTGTGCTTGAGAGCTTAGTGCAAAGTGCTAAGGCCAAGGGAATCAGAAATCCAAAGGAGTTCAAAGGGCTAAGGGCTAGAGAGAAAGCCAAGGAAGCCAAGGAGAGAGAGAGCTCAAGGGTTGGAGTCTTGTAAGTCTAGAAACCAAGGAGGGAAACACCAAGGGTGAGAGAGTGTTCACAAGTGCATCAAAGTGTTGAGCAAGGGGTGTGAGAGAAAAGAGAGCTTGGGAGAGAATAGAGTTCTAAGGGGGTTTTTCTTTGTAAACCAAAGTTGTAACCTATTCTTTCATGAAGTGAATTTCTCAAGGGGATCACCAAGAGGAAGTAGGCAAAGAGTTGGCCGAACCTCTATAAATCTTGTGTCACTTGTGCTTGGTTATTTTCTGTGAGTGTGTGTGTGTGATTCATCCATCATTGTGTGTGTTACAAAGTCCATCAACAACAAGATCATTAGGGGAGTGCATTCAATTTGCACAACAGAACCATGTGGTGGCAAACGCACATGATGCTTGCTTGGTCTAAGTAAATGTTCTTTATTTTGGCACATATGTGTTCTCTATTCAAGCATCTCCCAGAAATACAAAGAAAAGAAATTGGAGCAATGGCATTGGTATTGACATTAACTAACCAATATTAAATTTATTAATAGATGTTCCATGTCAAGTGTATGTCACATTAGATGTTTTCTAGCATAACCAAGTTATCTACGAAATATTAATTACTCTCATTGTTGCCACGTCTTGAGCATTAGTATAATATATGGTTTTAGATTGTAAAGAATAAGATGGAAGCGATAGAGTTATGCTAGTATAAGTCGCGAGTAAGTGATTGTAGCATATTGATGCGTTGTAGAACTCATTTGCATCAGCCGCACACAATATTACAATTACCTGTTTACAGAACTGATGCTAGCACTGCTCTTCTTTATAGTATAAGTTGACACAAGGAGTGCTTGAAATATCACTAAGAACCTAATAAGGGATGATAGGCAGAGTTGTATGACTATTGGAAAAAAAAAAAAACGTTTGAATATACTCTTGACAAATCCTCTGCCCTCTGAGAGAAATGAATAAGTACCAAAATAATTTACGTATTTTATTACTGAAGCTTGTCATTCTCAAACTACTCATCTCAAGTTCTCAACTAACTATAATTCTTAAAATACCCTTCAAAGTTTATAATTTTTTTTTTATAAAAACTTTTAGTTTATATTTTATTTTTGTTGATTTTAAAAGGCGATGACTCATAAGGAGGTGCTACCGTGCTGCCCCATGAATGTAACACCCAATAATGGGATAAAGACTTCCATGAAATGAGGATAACACTATTTTGCTATCTCCAGTCAATAACGTTATGTGACACGTGATAACACTTCCACATGACAGAACATTATTGGTTGAGGATAACAAAATAGGGCTATCTTCATTTCATTTCAACTATGAAACTTTTATTTTTGTTTTAAATGTATGTCCTTTTATGTAATTATAAAGGAACAAATTTATAAAAAAATAAAAATAAAAATATATAGTGTTTCTGTTTCTAAAGTTTTATGTAACTTCTCCAATTGTCCCTTGGTTGTTCTTATACTTAAAAAAGAAAAATTGAAAGTTGTGTAAATAAGAAGTGAGGGATAATAATGTGAACTAAATGAATATCACATGTTAAGTGACGTGTACACATTCACATTACGTATGCGTGTGTGTGGAAAGAAAGATATTATATGATACTAATTTTAAAATGGTGCATTGAAAAAGAGGTTACAAAGGAAGCAACCAATATTGAAAGAGAGAATTACTAAAACTTAACCATATAATCCCTAATTTTAAATTCTATTAGTGGTTAAAGTATTGAGATTATATTTAACACTTTTTCTATCATCATCAACAACATAGGCTCCGTTCTCTTAAAAACAGTCTAAGATAATAATATATTTTTATTAAGACAAAGAAAAACTTGCAAGTAATCATATGCTTTACAGACAGAGTGACCTCAAACGTTTTTTACCCAATAATTGATGCGAATCTAGCCGTCCATTTACTCCAAATGCCAACACAACAAATCCACATCCAACGGCCAATAAAATTCGCGCTCAATTACACCCAGCCGTTGAATTTAACGGCTCCCAATCCCCAGATTCCGCCATTAAAATTTTCATATATCAAAGACGCGAGCTTTGTCAAGTTCGCAAGATGGAGCCCCATACACACAGTAACTTAACTTGTTCGAGCTGTCCTTTTCATTCTCTTCCCTCTCGTTATAAAATTAGGCCGGCCAATGGCCATCTCTCATATGCGCCAAAGGAGAAACCGAGGCCTTTCTCCTTTGTCCTCGCTTGCCCAAAAATCGCAATCTCAATATTCACAGCCGTGGAAGCAAGCCACGGCCACTGTTTCTATTTATCGGAGGCAGAGCGAGGAAAAGCAGTTTCGAGGGTTTCAGGATGAGAAAGGTGGAAACTTTAGCCTCGGGTTTTCAGTTTGTGCTTGTTTTTGTTGCTGTTTGTTTGTGCAAGGAGGCCGTTGGTGGTGGTTATGTGAGGTACAACACCGGGGTGGTGTGGTGGAAGGCAAGTTGAATGTTCATTTGGTTGCGCATTCGCACGACGACGTCGGATGGTTGAAGACTGTTGATCAGTACTATGTTGGATCAAACAACAGCATTCAGGTCATACAATTGAGTGGTGATTAGTGGATTAATTAGTAATTACTTGAGTCATTAATTAATTAATGAGTTTGTGAACTTGTTTAGGGTGCTTGTGTTGAGAATACTTTGGACTCTGTTATCGAATCGTTGGTTCATGATCCGAATAGGAAATTCGTGTTTGCTGAGATGGTAGGCTGCTCAGCATTACAACAAGTTAAAGTTTTCAACTTTGTATTTAATTTCTGTTTTCTGATTTAAAGTTGGTGTGAATTTTAGGCGTTCTTTCAAAAATGGTGGTCAACACAAAGAGCTGGAATTCAAGAAATAGTGCGAAAACTAGTAGATGCTGGGCAGCTAGAGTTTGTGTATGTTGCTAGCAATCAATTTGTATCTTTGACTTGTGTAGTTTTATTTGTGTTTGCATCTTTTAATCTGTTATAAGCGTTTGTATATGTATATGTATAGAAATGGTGGTTGGTGTATGCATGATGAAGCAACAGTCCATTACATAGACATGATTGACCAAACAACTCTAGGTCACCGTGCAATAAAGCAGCAGTTCAACAAGACGCCTCGTGCCGGATGGCAAATTGATCCATTTGGACACTCTGCTGTGCAAGCTTACTTACTTGGAGCTGAGGTAGACACTTTGTTAATTTTATTCTGCAATTGAATGCTCCATTGTTTTACCGTGTTGGTTTTGTTTCCATTATTGTTTGTTTTAAGTCAAGTTTCTAATCTGCTATGCATATTTGTTCTGAATCTCTAACTTTGTCACTGATTTTTTGAATTCAGACTCATACCAAAATCATTTGCATTAGTTATAATTTTAATGAAGCGGTTTGTATTGTATAATTCTGACACAGTTTATTCTTACAATGTTCTTGCAGCTTGGGTTTGATTCTGTACATTTTGCAAGGGTTGATTATCAGGACAGAGCAAAGCGCAAGGGGGATAAGTCTCTTGAAGTTATATGGCGCGGATCCAGAACTTTTGGTTCATCATCTCAGGTTTAGAACTACAACTCCTGCAGCGTTACCCCCTTTTTTTTCTTCATTCAATAATGTAATATTGTGCTTACTATACAACGTCCTGGCTTTTGTAGATTTTTGCCAATGCGTTTCCGGTTCACTATAGTCCACCACCAGGTTTCCATTTTGAAGTAAACGATGACTTTGTCCCTGTCCAGGTTCTAATTTCAACAAGAGTAACTTCTACTATAAAAATTACATTTTTTAAAGTGGATGTATAATCTAATCTGTTAAATGATAAAACTGCAGGATAACCCTCTTCTTTTTGACTACAATGTTGAAAAGCGTGTTAGTGATTTCATCAATGCTTCAATTACCCAAGTAATCTCTTATCTCCTTGAATTTATATTTTTAGATTATTATCTTTGACCTGTGGAGTTTAAGTGTTCCTAAAGGCTCTTTTTAATTTTCTTTTTCACTATTCATTTAAGTAATGGTTAAGGCTGAAATATCCATGTGATAAATGACTGAATCATCTTTATGTACAGGCAAATGTGACGAGGACAAATCACATTATGTGGACAATGGGTGATGATTTCCAGTACCAATATGCCGAGTCTTGGTTCAAACAAATGGACAAATTAATTCACTATGTTAATAAGGTGAAGTATAATTAGAAGGCTCATACCATTTATGGGTTTACAATTATGAAGTTTCATCGTTGAGCTTATTGTTAATTTTTCTCTCATTTTAATGTATAATTAAGAGCCTTCCATCATATTTTTTTCCTGTCTCCCTTTTGTGTTAATTTTTCAGGACAGTCGAGTTAATGCCTTGTATTCTACACCATCTATATATACTGATGCTAAAAATGCAGCAAACCAGTCGTGGCCACTGAAAACTGATGATTATTTTCCGTGAGTATATTTTTCTCTCCCTTTTCCCTCTTTTGTTGGCAAAACAGGACATACCGACTTAATCTATTGCATACATTGTTTTCCCAATGATTTCCAACAGGTATGCAGATAGGGCAGATGCTTATTGGACTGGATTTTTTACTAGTCGCCCAGGTTTGAAGGGATATGTCCGGTCGCTTAGTGGATATTATTTGGTATGACATCAAATCAGTTCACAATAGTATTATCCATAGCCAGAATAGATAGTCCTGTGCCATGTGATTTTGCGTTGAATATATTTGTATTTTAGTCACTATATCCTATAGGAATAGTCTTTAAGATAGTTTATTTATCTTTAGCTTGCTGCTGTCACAAGAATTTGTCGACTTGAACATCTACTGAAAATGGCCACGCTTTAAATCACTTCTTCTGAAGAGGATCTACTCTTCCTTTCATGAACTGAGTGGTGTGTTGGTGTTAACTTCTACTTTTGTAAAATAGGCGGCACGAGAACTGGAATTTCTGATTGGAAAGAGAGCAAATGGTTCCAATACCTATATCCTTGGAGATGCTTTAGGAATTGCACAGCACCATGATGCTGTCACCGGCACCGCTAAACAACATACAACCAACGACTATGCAAAGCGCCTGTCCATTGGCGCTTCTGAGGTCTCCACCTAGTATCTCTGTAAATTGTTCCTTCTGTTTTGCTTTTGCCTCTGACACATTTATTCTTCTTGTAGGCTAAAATATGTATTACATATCTTATATAACGTAATGACATTTTATAGGCAGAAGCTGTTGTCAGTTCTGCTCTATCGTGCCTAACTAAAAGTAAATCAGGAGACCAATGTAAAGAGCCAACATTGACTTTTAGCCAGGTGACACTTCATTTCGGTGTGGCTCCTTGCTTTTGGATCAGTTGGTGCCCCTCTTTCTGGATAAACTAATATTTTTCTAAGTTGCTCATACTGGCCTAATGCTGCTTTTCCTCCTCCCTCCCTTTTTTAATTCTTAAACAGTGTCAATTATTAAATATCAGTTACTGCCCACCAACAGAAAAAGATATTCCAGAAGGGAAGAACTTGGTAATTTATCTCCTCTTTTTTCCTTCTAATTTACTTATGGATAATATGCTTATGAAATCTTTTGTTTCATTCATTCTCTTTATATGCAAATTTCAGGTTGTTGTAGCATATAATCCTCTTGGATGGAATCGGACCGATATTGTTAGGATACCTGTGAGTATGTGCTTTGTGTTTAGTTTATGCTATCATAGTGTAGGTTTGCTCAATTTTTTTTTAAAAATTTTAAATTCTTTCATCATTGTGTCCATGCATATGTTAATTCTTCATACAATAGAATAAAATAAGATGACTATCGAGCTATATGTTACATGCTTGACATCAGTATCCGTATGTCCACAACTGAGTCTAGCTTAAGTTAGCAAGTTTTGGTTCTTATTTGATAATAAACTTGACTTCTTGTTCCAAGTTATCTGAAAGTGACAATTTCAACCAGGTTAACGATGCCACTCTTTCTGTTCGAGATTACTCTGGAAATATTCTTGAGGTACAATATGTACATTTGGATAATGTTACAGCAGATCTAAGAAACTTCTATACAAAAGCCTACTTGGGACAGTCATCAAAACAGGTTCCTAAGTACTGGCTAATCTTTCAAGTCTCTGTGCCACCACTTGGTTGGAACACCTACTTCATTTCAAGAGGAGCTACCAAACATAGATGTACACCTCTTTGCTCTCTCCTTTGGGGCCTTGGAAATTCTTAAATGTTATTTGAATTCTTTTTAATTTTATTTCCTATCTATCTCTACTGTCTACGTACACTAGTAAAACAGGTTTTAAATTCTTATGAAGCTCATCTGTTAAAAGTGGAATAAAATAAATAATGTACCAATACATCTAAGATTTATACTTATTATTTGCCCCTAACTTTTGTAGGGAAAAATGGAAATAGATTTCTCTCTGTGATGGACAGTCCACAAAACGAGACCATTGAAGTTGGACCTGGAGATCTGAAGATGTCCTTTTCCTTTGCTTCCGGACAACTCAAACGGATGTATAATTCTAAAACAGGAGTAAGTTCTTTCACAGTTTCAAACAGTAGCCGTGCACAAATTATTCCTCAGACTGTTAGGTGCTTGCATGGTGTGCTTTACTGTACATGTTTCAGAAGGCTCTTTTTATTTTTCATTTTTCATTTTTCTTGGTATTGCATAAAGCCTTTTCTCCCATAGTGGCTTCATAACTAAAAATCAGATAACTCCTGTACAAGTGACACACAGCCCACACAAAAGGAGGACGGGTTTACTTCTTTATTTCATAAGAATGTGGTGGAAGTTTACATCAGTTTTAATTAATAATCATATATCACCAGGTTGATGTACCAATACAACAGAGCTACCTCTGGTATGGTTCAAGCAAAGGCGATATTGATTCCCAGGTGTCCAATCTCTGTGCTAGGATTTTGATTTACCTAAGTATGTAATTCAAGTTAATGAAGTGCCTGCTGAACTAACATTCAGTTGTATGATCTCTCCAGCAACCTTCTGGTGCATACATATTCCGGCCTAATGGCTCCCCTGCAACTATTGTATCAAGATCAGTAAGCCTTATTTTTGCTTATTATTATGTACTTTCCAAGCTTCAAATTACATTTCAATATGTGACACAAAAATAGAGAGATAATATTTGGTGTCCACTACTGTATCCTTTTGTTTATTTATTTATTCTGCATTTTCTCATTTGGTGTTCCCCGTGTACACACAGCTTACTAAAATTCCCAAATTTAGAACAAAGATTTGATTATACATTAATTTTGGTGTTAACCTGCATTAGCTTTTTTGGCCAGTAGCGTGTTTTAGCTATACATCATTCAGCATATTTCTTAACAATTTAACCTTTAGTGTGCAAGGTTGGTCCAACAGTATCAAGATTCAAGCTTACAAACATAACACAAACACAATATTCTTCACTATAAATTTTTAAATGTTTTATTCATTCTACAGGTACCCCTGAAGGTTTTTCGTGGACCACTAGTTGATGAGATTCACCAACAGTTCAATTCATGGATCTATCAGGTTTTTGGCATATTTTCAAATTGCTTTCTCTGGTCGGAACTGGTTTTGTTACTGAAATCCTTAAATAGCTTATGTAATTTGTTTATGTCAGTTTCTACATCAATTAGCAAGCTATAAACATCATGTGGACCCATATTAAACATAACACAGAAGTGAAAATGAAGTTGATTTTATAATTTATGAACATAGTGTAACTGTTTCATCACCATTGTATATTTGGTGTTAGAATCATCACATTGTTTTATGTTGTAACCAACCGCATTTTGCTAAATGAAAAATTGCATTTGTTATTAGGTCACTAGACTTTACAGAGACAAAGAGCATGCCGAAGTTGAATATACTGTGAGTGATTTACCTACCATTTTATTTTGATGAATGAAACATATTCCCTTTACTTTGAAGTCAGCTGTGTTCATCTTGGCTGGTGAATGCTTTCTTTACTGGCTGGGAAGCAATAAAGTTTTATCTCCCTAGACTCAAATCATGTAGTTCTGACATATTTTTATTTTGAAGATTGGTCCAATTCCCACAGAAGATGGTGTTGGAAAAGAGGTCATCACTAGAATTACAGCAAACATGGAAACAAACAAGGTGTTCTACACTGATTCCAATGGAAGGGATTTCATTAAACGGGTAACTCCATATATCAGTTTCTGGTACAAATTAGTATTATGAAGTTTGCTGGTTTACCAATGTTCCAACAATTGAACTGTTAGGATGCAGGCTGACAATTATTTCATATTGTAATACCCCCTCAATATCAAAGTTAGATGGTATCACTTCTTTTTACATGAGTCTTCCTCTGGCCTGTACTTTTGCTTCACTTAATAGTATTCGTATATTTCCTACACTCTCAACGATATTGATCTATCCTGTGAATTCTTAAATTGAAAAAGTGAGTAATGCTTACATCATGGTTTTGCAGGTACGAGATTATAGGCCAGACTGGCCCCTTTCGGTTAATCAACCTGTAGCAGGAAACTATTATCCAGTAATTTTCTTAACACTAGTCACGTGGCCTTTATTGTGTCTGTATATATACACAAACACAAATGTATACACAAACACAAATGTACATCAGAACTAGCTATTTTCATTTTTAAACTGGTGTCATCTTCCTTTTCAGCTAAATCTTGGAGTCTATACTCTGGATAAGAAATCAGAGTTCTCAGTCCTGGTTGATCGTGCCACTGGAGGATCCAGCATTGAAGATGGAGAAGTAGAGCTGATGCTTCATAGGTTTGATTTTGATACACTGATTTTCAGCATTGAGGTCAAGTAATTGCTTCATTGTGGCTGTGGATATGTTAATCTAATACTTTCTTTTTGAAACACAAGGCGTATGCTCTATGATGATTCCAGAGGGGTAGGTGAAGCGCTTGATGAAATAGTGTGCGCTGGAGAAACATGTGAAGGACTAACGGTATCATGTTACACAACAAAAGTTGTTTCTATTTCTATACTTAGACATAGCTTTTAATTTTACTACTTTATGCTTCTCACCGACTTCATTTCTTGTCCTGTATTTTTTTTTTTTGGCAGGTTCGTGGAAACTATTATATGAGTGTAAACCAGGTAGGGGCTGGTGCCCCCTGGCGCAGGACAACTGGCCAGGAAGTTTACTCACCGCTTCTTCTAGCTTTCACTCATGAGGTATGACTTTACCATAATTCCAGATTCTGTGAAGCATCATAGCTCTTGATCTTAAAGGATGATTTTGATTGTTCAGAAATTGGAGGATTGGACTGCATCTCATTTGACAAAAGCATCTACCATGGATCCGAATTACAGCTTGCCTCTCAATGTTGCTTTGATTACTCTTCAGGTGACTGTAAATCACTGAAGAATGAAATAAGTGCTTGTTACTCCTCTCTCTCTCTCTCTCTCTTTCTCACCCCTATTTTTTCAGGAGTTGGATGACGGAAGTGTGCTCCTTCGTCTAGCACATCTATATGAGGTAACAAGATAAGTGAAAACACTATAGGCCCTATATTAACATAATTTAAGCAAAATAATTTAGTTTGCATTTACTTGTTTTATGGTGTTGATTTGATTAGGCAGCAGAAGATCCTCAATATTCAACATTGGCCAAAGTTGAACTGAAGAAGATGTTTACTGGAAAAAGGGTAAGCACATCATCTTTTTAGCCCAGACTTGGTACATTTTGCCCAACCTATGCTTTATGGTACAATGGTTTGTCTGAATTTGAAACTTAACATCCTGTGGATGATAAGATTAAAACTGGCAATGTTGGTGATTAATTAGTACTAATGCAATTGTTGGTGTTTGAACTTTCAGATTAAGGAAGTGAAGGAAGTGAGCTTGTCAGCAAACCAAGAGAAGTCAGAGTTGAAGAAGATGACATGGAAAGTTGAGGGTGGTGACGGCGACGAACCTACACCAGTTAGAGGGGGCGCTGTCAGTAGTTCAACTCTTGTTGTTGAGCTTGGACCCATGGAGATACGCACTTTCTTGTTGAAATTTTAGATAGTGTTTTGGTCAACTTGTTGTTATAGTTTGCAGCGCAAGCATATAGGAATGTCTGAACTGCAAATAATATATAATTCAATTACCATTGGATTGTGGTAGAGCTGGCTACTCAAAATTGAGAAATTTGTGTGGATGTTGCATTAATTATGAGTTCGAATTGGAACAAATTCTGTGACGTGTTCGAAAAATTGGCCTGGGCGCTAGGCGGGAGGACACCACCGCGATATCTAATCGTTAGGGTAGGAGCTAGGGAGTTAGGCGGCGTTTGGGCGCCCGCCTAGGTGGCATGTGCGAGTCTGGGCGCCTGCCTAGGCGGCATGCGCTGGTTTGGGCAGGTCGGGTCCTTCTTTTTAAAAAAATATTCCTGACTTTAACCTCACGCTGCCTCTCCCTCCTCTGAGCCGTCGCCTCCTTAAAACCCAATCGAACAACCAGCAGCCACCAGAGAGACAAAGAAGAGCAGTGAATGAGGGAGCAAGACATCTGACATAGACAAAATGGCAAAGGCGTTTGTAATTTGACAATAATTTAACAGAAAAATCAAACGGTAAAGTTGACAGAATGTGTAATTTAGTCATATCTAAAAACATTAGGTTTTATATTGTTCATACACATATCTAACATGGAGGGAGTTAAATGTAGTTAATCTTATATGTTTATACTCACATATGGGCTGCCGCCCACCTACTGCCTAGCGATTTTTCGAACATTGATTCTGTAAAATTGTTTAGAATTGTACTTTCTATTATGACGTACGATTCTGTCACAATATTTATCTTGAAAATTTGTGTTGTATATTTATTATGTGGCCTGATTGCTTGAAAATTCAGGGGATCAATCAAGACTATGAAAAATAAAATAAAAATATATATGCAGACGTAATTTGAGAGGGAAAAAGTTATTTTAGCTTATAAATTATAATGGCCTACAAATGGAAAAAAAATTCAAAATTCTTTGATCATTGTTTTTTCTCTACTTGCAAACATAACACCAGATATTAACGCCACACGGGTGCATAACTGTTACATCCAATTATTTCCCTATGAAATGAGAAATGGACAAATTATTTTGAATGCATCAATTAGTAACAACACGTAACTGTGACTGAAAAATTACTTCGAATATAAGACTTCGGATGTAACAATAAATATTTTTTTACCGCTTTAACTATAATCACTTTGCAATCTTGAAGATTGTATTTAGAAAATCATCATAATCTTCGGCATAAAAAAGAAAATCACTTAGATGTGCACAAACAAACAAGCTGGTCCTTGGTATTGAGAAGCACCAAAAATAGTGCCTTAGAGATCATCACAATCTTGAATCTGAGTAGAAAACAGGGCAACGTCTACGGTACACAGGTGTATCGATACACAAGTTATTTGTAATTTGTTTTTTTGTTTTTAAAAAAACTTGCTATAGCAGGTTAAGGATTCGTGGAATTTTAACGTTAACATGACTCCTTACTCTTTAAGGTTTGTTTGTCTTCCAGAAATTTTTTTGTAGTAATAGCAAGGGTCTGTTAGTTCCAACTTGTACTCAACATTTTTTAGCAAGGTTTGTATAAGGAGACTTTACTATAGATCGATTTGTGAATTACTGTATATCGATTTGGCAATTTATGGGTATCAATTAGGCAATTATGGGTATCAATTGGGCAATTATGGGTATCAATTTGGCAGTTCTAGATTATCAATATGGCAATTCCCGTATAACGATTTGGCAATTACGCCATATTTGTTGGGGAATTATTGTCTATCGCTTTGCCATAATTATAAATTATTACCAAGTCTGTGGACAATAATCTCCTAATCGAGGAAAGGCATTGCCAAACTGATATTGTGTAACAACCCGACCCCAATTTAAGATTTAAATATTAGATTATTGAAGGAAAGGGCGATTATACCCCGATTAAAAATTAAGGGAATTAAAAGTTGACTTTAAGATTGGAAAGAACTTGGTGGAGCGGAGTGCATCCGTTGCGTCCGGCTCGTCGAAACGAGTCCGTGGATGGATGCGGAACACCCGATTCGAGCCCGAACGAACATTTAAAAGTTTAAAAACCCTAAGGGCATTTTGGTAATTTTCGAAAGGGGTAAAATCAGGAAACCCAGTGTGCCAATCGGCCAGCGTGCCACAACCCCACCCCACCCCGTCTTCAACCTCGCGAACCCTCTCCCTTGCTCCGATTCGCACCAGGCATCGAGCCACCACGATTAGGCCAAATCAATTCGCGCAGATCTTCACCGAAGCTTCCCCTCACCTCCCTTAACTCATCCCTGCCACTTTTTCGGCCGGGAAAACACCTCAATCCACCGGTGCGAACTCGAAAACTAATCGGAGTAACTCACCTCCGTCCTGTCAGTTGGCCGTCAAACTCTTCGATTCTCGGTGAGTTTTCGACCTATTCGACGAAGTTCTAGCTTTCTTTAACCTTGGTTTCGATCGATTTGAGCTTGTGTAGCAAATTTGAGAGTTAGGGTTTGGGGTGATCAAACTCGATTCCGGCGTGTTACCGGCCGGTTCTTGGCGGTTCTCAATGCCAAAACGCCCTCCACCCACCGATCACATAGCCATAAGCTTTGCCCGAGAAATTCCAAGATTTTCCGTCGCAGAAAAATTGCTCAAGCCACCCAACCCGGTCGCGCGTGTGGCGACAAGCGTGGGCCAGTGGTGGCGGCGGTTTTCGTGCCAAAACACCTCACGTAGTCTCCCGAGCGCGTAGGTATGCTCGAACAAATTTTTGGAAATCGCTTGAGCGAAGAACCAATGTTACCATAGATTTAACTAGGGTTAATCTGGGGTTCGTTGAGTTTGAACCGCTTGATCGTATTGAAACTTAGAAGTTAAGTAATTGGGATCTTAGAAACCTATAGAACTTACGGATCGTCGTTTGGAGTTCGGGAACCCTTGAATGCCCGGGTGGAACCAAACTAAGGATTTAATTGAATATTTAATCCTGGGATCTATGTTGCGGACACTCCAAAATTCTTTGAGTGCTCTGACACGCCGACACGCCCGACACGCCGACACGCCCGACACGCCGACACGGCCCCGACACGGTTCGACACGCGTTGGACACGGTCAACGGCTGGGACACGGTCAAGACACGGCTCCGACACGGTCAAGACACGGATCCGGCACTGGCCAAGACACGGCAAGGACCAAATTGAAATTTTGAAAATAAAAACAGGGGTCAAAACATAATTTTGAAACTGTGATGGACAGATTTGAAATATTTTTAAAAACAAGGGTTAAAAGTGAAAACAAAGAACTTTTCTAAACCTAAACTAAACTCACTTCAGCAGCCAGCCGCTCCTCTCCATTTTTTGGGTTCACAAATCTGCTCTCCCTCTTCTCTCCCTCATCTTCTCTCCTCCCTCTCCTGGTTCTTCTTCTCTCCCTCTCTTGGAGTGCATCTTCATCTCACACATAAATGCATTAATTTATTTATCTGTTTTCAAATGCATTAATTTTATTTCTCTGTTTTATTTATCTTTTCAAATGCATTAATTTATTTATCTGTTTTCAAATGCATTAATTCAAGGATTGTTGAAACTAAAATGATACTAGCATCCTTAATTAGAACTATTTCAATCCTGGCTTGTTGTGTCGTGCTTTAGACCAACCCGTAGGGATGTGGGATGTTGGTGGGGATGGATTTGATACTATGAACTTGGAAAATGCGGGTGTGCTTGAAATTGCAAACATTTCACTTGATGAACCGGAATTAGAGGGCGTGTTGTTTTCTAATAACAACAATGAAGACATGGATGATTCAATGCTTGAAGAAGATTAGTTTAGATAATTTATGTTTTGTTTTATGGTGTATTAATTATTATGTGTGGATGATGAACATGAGTTCTTTGTTTTGATTTATATTTTGTTTTGTGGTGTATTAATTATTATGTATGGATGATTAACATGAGTTCTTTGTTTTGATTTATGTTTTGTTTTGTGGTGTATTAATTATTAGGTATGGATAATGAACATGAGTTCTTTGTTTTGTTTAATGGAATTATGTGACATTGAAGTATTGTTGAGAATGAATTTTTATTTTTAAATATATATAAGTATATACTATTATAATTTTATTAGGATTTATTATTATTTTAATCGCCGTGTCCTAGCCGTGTCCGTGTCCTAGTTTTTTGAGATTTCCCGTGTCGCCGTGTCGCCGTGTCGCGTTTCCGTGTCCCCGTACCCGTGTCCATGCAACATAGCCGGGGATCTCCGAGTTAACTAAACGGCTTAAATTAGAATCAAATGGGCCTAGGGAAACCTTTCTAATCACAATTGAACACTTTAGGCCCGGGGGTCGGGATTTTCATTAAATTACTATGCCGAACTATGGTTAATTAATTAATGGTTTAATTTTCGTAAATAGGTACTCAAGCTTCGGCGGATTCACAAGAAGGCCCTTCTAAGGGTCCGGCAAGCTCGGATCAACCGTGAGTGGACCTTTGATTTTATAAATGAATTTTTATTGCAATAAATGCTTATTTAATGTTTTTATGAAATGAATGATGATGAACATTGTTTATGAATTTATGATTTGATTTCTTGAGTAATGAATTATGTTTTCAAGCATGAGTTGAATTTCAATGTTTTATTGAAATATGATTTTAGATGTTTACTCAATTTTGGAAAAAGATGTTGAAAAGGAGAATTATGCTTCAATATTGTGGAAATAGAAAGATTTTCGTGAAAAAGGTTTAAACCACTTAGGTACCCTATTGATGTTGCCTTCTGGGAAATATTATGTGCTAAGGAATAAAAGTTGATATTGGTTATTACCCGTCTACGGACCATTGTTGCCTTCGGTTTAAGTCTCGCGCATGACTCACACCCCACGAGTCCTTTGGGGACGCCGACCGTGTGGAGCGAGGACGCGGCTCGGGTAAACTTTGTGTTTTCCGAGTCTAGCGAGACGCTGCCTCGGTAAACTCGTGTTTCCCGAGTCTTGCGAGGACGCGGCTCGGCTGACTTTGTGTCTCCGAGTCTAGCGAGGAATGGAATTGACGGATTTATATAAGGGTACACCTAGGTGGATTTTACGAAGTTTGATTTAAGATTAATTCTTTGTTTTTGAATAAGAATTTCTGCCTTAGTGAACTTTACAATATGTTTTTATATGTATTCACATGCCTTGATTTCTCGCTTGATTTTATAATTGTTTTCTTATGTTTTTAACAGCAATAATCGTGTTGTTTTCAATTTTCTAAAACCTACCTTTTTGGTCCACTCACCTTTTAAATGTTTTCGCCCCAGCCTCGTAGATTGTAGTTGAGCACCACCACCGGCCCGTCATCACCACCACCGCTTCCACAACTTGAGTAGGGTCCTTGACCCAAAGAACTTTGTATTTAAGTATTTTAGAAGCTGAACTTGCCCAATTGTTTATGAGGCTCGAGGCCGTACACACCTTAACTTCTATTGTGTGTGAACCTTAACTTGTGCTTGCTGGACGTTTGGGAATTTAAATTTGTGTTTTAATGCGGGTAAAAATTTGGGAATTGAGCCAATTACGGGAGACTGCGAATTTTCGTGAAGTCCAACCTTCAAACTCGTTTTCTCAATTTCTTAATTCAAAGGGCAAAATGGTCAAGTGTGTAACTGACATCTTGACGGATGTCGGACACGGACAGGGCTTGACCCGGATTCCAAAGCGGAATTAGGGTCGGGTCTTGTCATATTGAGTAATTACCAAAGCGATAAATAGTATTGCAAATTGATAAAAACTTATAGTCACCCATCATCCGTTATTCACTAAATATTGTTTCGTGAATGCAGGTTCATAATAGAGACTGTTCATTAATTGAGATTATAAAATGGTGGGAAAGAAAAATATTGGGAATGACAAAGAGGAAAAAACAACAAACATCGACTCTAAATAGGACCTCAACGTTGTAATATTAGTCCGTATTGTAGTAAACACATGTTTTTACTTTAAATAGGACCCCATTTACATATTTAATGTCAATCGTTTCGAATTCATTGTAATTGAGATCCTTACAAGTATAAATAGAAGATTACCATATTATGGATTAGGATTTACCATGACATGGTAAACCATATGCATAAACTTGTAAATAGGCATATAAATCTTGTAATTTAAAAGATTTAGGTTCCAGTTTACAATGTTATGGTATTCCACTTCCCCAACATTGTAATATTAGTCATTATTGTAGTTTTTACTTAAATAGGACTTCATTTACATCTTTAACATCCACCGTTTCCAATTCATTGTAATTGGGATCCTTACAAGTATAAATGGAAGATTACCATATTATGGATTAGGATTTACCATGACATGGTAAACCATATGCATAAACTTGTAAATAGGCACATAAATCTAGTAATTTATTTAGATAAACTTATGGATCCAAGTGATGAAAAGAAAAAAAAAACAATAATCGGCTAATTGATAGCCAGTAATTGATCAAAAGGTAGCCATTGATCGGCATCTCGAGAACTGGTAATTACCTTCGTAAAAGCCAATTGGGATCTTTACAAGTATAAATAGAAGATTATCATATTATGGATTATGATTTACCATTGCATGGTAAACCATATGCATAAACTTGTAAATAAGCACATAAATCTTGTAATTTAAAATATTTAGGTTCCAAGGTACAACGTTATGGTATTCCACTTTCCCAACGTTGTAATATTAGTTCTTATTGTAGTAAACACATGTTTTTACTTTAAATAAGACTTCATTTACATCTTTAACGTCCACCGTTTCCAATTCATTGTAATTGGGATCCTTACAAGTATAAATAGAAGATTACCATATTATGAATTATGATTTACCATGACATGGTAAACCATATGCATAACCTTGTAAATAGGCACATAAATCTTGTAATTTATAAGGTTTAGATTATAGCGTACAACGTTATGGTATTCCACTTCCCCAACGTTGTAATATTAGTCATTATTGTAGTTTTTACTTAAAATAGGACTTCATTTACATCTTTAACGTCCACCATTTCCAATTCATTGTAATTGGGATCCTTACAAGTGTAAATAGAAGATTATCATATTATGGATTAGCATTTACCATGACATGGTAAACCAAATGCATAACTTGTAAATAGGCACATAAATCTAGTAATTTATTTAGATAAACTAATGGATCCAAGTGATGAAAAGAAAAAAAATCTGCTAATTGATAGCCAGTAATTGATCAAAAGGTAGCCATTGATCGGCACCTCGAGAATTGGTAATTACCTTCGTAAAAGCTAATTGGATTTTCGTATCCAATTAGCCACCACCGATTTGGCAATAGCAAAAACAAATTTATTTAGATAAACTTGTGATCCATGTGATGAAAAGAAAAAAAAAACAATAATCGCCTTATTAATAGCCAGTAATTGACCAAAGGTAGCCATTGATCGGCACCTTGAGAACCATTAATTACCTTCGTAAAAGCCAATTGGATTTCCATATCCAATTAGCCACCACCGATTTGGCAATAGCAAAAACAAATTTATTTATATGTATTTTTTAATTTTAACCTACAATAATAGGTTTTTAGGTTATCCATTATTGAATGGTATAGATTAGCTTATATATTTTTTTTCAATCCAATGGTCTATATTTTTAGGTTACCCATTATTGAATGGTATAGATTAGCTTATATATATTTTTTTCAATCCAATAGTCTATATCTTTTGGTGTATCAATACACCAAAGGACTGTAGAATTTTCCTAGAAAACATATGTAAAACTCATTCCAGTCTCTTCAACCATCAGTTCATTTTCTTTTTTCTTTCTTTTTATTCGTAAAAATAAAAAAATAAAAACGAAAAATCGTTAACCGGTATATGCGCGGGAAGGCCTCGAGACAGTTAATCCACTTTTAAGCCTCGTCTCCTGTTGGTCCTACTTGGAATTACCGTACAAATGCCACGTGTCCACATCAACTCCGGTCACCAACTCGAAGGCAGAGAAAAATCAGCGCGAGCGCCAAGGCCTCATCTTCTTCTTCTTCGTGATTTCGCTTCACCTGAAAGGAAACCCTAATCGCCATTAAATTCTCTGTCATTTTCTCCATCGGAGCCAAACAGAGGAAAATCGATGGCTAACCCTAACCCTGCTCCCAAACAGCACCTGTACCCGGAGGTCACGCAGTCAAATCCAGAAGGCCCTTCAATCCCTAACACTTCCTCATCATCCCGAAATCTCTACCCTTCCCTACACATGAAAGACCTCGTCGAAAATCTTTTCCCTGAAAACTCTAACATTAACCCTACCTCCCATTACCAACACTGGGCTCAGCCCTCAGCTCCACCCTCATCCCAGCCCTCTGCTCCGCCATCATCTCAGCCCTCAGATCCGCCATCATCTCAGCCGTCTGCTCCGGCTGTGGCCACCGAAGAGGTCCTCATCAAAATCCCCGGCTCCATTGTCAACCTTATCGACAAGCACTACAGTGTCGAGCTCGCCTCCGGTGATTTCACGATCATACGCCTCGTCCAAGGCGACGACATCGTCGCCGTCCTCGCCCGAGTTGGAGACGAGATCCAATGGCCTCTGGCGAAGGAAGAAGCCTCCGTGAAGCTCGACGACTCGCATTATTTCTTCTCGCTCTACGCCCCGCCGGATTCCGAGTCCGGGTCGGACTCCAAATCCAAAACGACCACGAACGATCCGGACAATTTTTTGAACTACGGATTGACGATTGCGTCGAAAGGACAAGGGGGATTGGTGAAGCAATTGGATGAGATTTTGAAGAGTTACTGCAGTTTTTCGGAGCAGAAAGTTTCCGATAAGGCGAAGAAGAAGGGGAGGCGTTGGACAATACAATGGCGCTGGAGACGTCGCCGGCAGAGCTGAGTTTGGAGAAGAAGAAGGAGTTGGAGGAAAGGAGCGCTGCGTATTGGACCACTTTGGCTCCGAATGTGGAAGACTACAATGGGAGGGCTGCCAAGTTGATTGCGGCCGGCTCGGGCCAGCTGATCAAGGGGATTTTGTGGTGTGGTGATGTGACAGTGGAGAGGTTGAAATGGGGAAATGAGGTTATGAAGAAGAAGATGGACCCGCTTTCGAATAAGGAAATCAGTCCCCAAACCATGAGGAGGATTAAAAGGTACAATGACTTGTGTTATTGCTTGTGCTTGTGATTGTGATTATTATTTTTTTGTTATTTTTGAATTTGATATGTAGTTTGTCTCTCATGTTGTTTGGTTCCTTGATCCTGGTTGTCTATTTCTGATTAATAAATGTTAAATGTCTTGTTCTGGTTGTTGTTTTTCTGAGGGATAATAAGGGCAAGTGAAATATTCCATTGAAATAAAAAGATTTGTGTTGTAAGTTACATGCACATTTCCACCGAAACTGGTTAGATTTTGAGGCTAATTATGGGAAAATTATGAATTCGATCTTACGGCCATGCACGGAGACACAATATCCATTTTTGGAGCTTGGTCTTTTATCTTCATATGTTATTGTAGGATGCATGGTAGATGTTAGTTGCAAATGTTTTGACATGCCCTTATGGTTCTACCACATCTGTGTGTCAATGAACATTTTGCAATAAGGATCTCATTTTCGAGTTGAGTGTTTGGTTCTACCACATCTAATCTTTACTTTTTCTGTAGGGTTAAGAGTGTGAGCAAAACGACACAGAAAGTTGCAGCTGGTGTCCTTTCTGGGGTTTTGAAAGTTTCTGGATACTTCACAAGTTCGGTGGTAAATTCCAAAGTAGGAAAGAAATTCTTCCGTCATCTGCCTGGGGAAATTTTGCTAGCATCACTGGATGGATTTTGTATGTTGATCATCCCTTTTTCTTGATTTTGATGCTTATTTAATAACAGATAATACTAAATCTTTTGTTTGTAACTCTATCTTGCAGTTCTTTATCTTAATTTCATTAATGCTTCCACTCTAAATCATATGTAGATTGTCTAAATGCATGCCAGGGTTAGTGAGCTGGTTTATAAACTATAAGAGTGGTGAAGATAATCTATTTCTTAGTATAGGTTCAGAACATAAGTTTTCTTTTTAACCCACTGTAGAAGGGTGGGATTCTCTTGCAGCTAAAGAGATTTTTTGTACCATTATCTGCTGCAAATTACCATGTATTTGAGTAGACTGTAGATTAAGATGCAAACACGCCATCATAAATGATCTATTAAGTGTCTTCATCTTTTTCATTTCTGCAATCACTTTATGACCGTATTCCAATCAGATGGTAGAACTTCTGTTCTCAGGGTACACTAGGGTTGCAACATGCCTTCTTAAATATGTTTCTTTACTGGGTCTGAGCCCAGTTGTCCATTAATGTGTTGTGTTTTATTTTTATAGTGTTTTAACTGTTTATATTTTCTTGTAACTAGGCAAGGTGTGTGATGCCGTCGAAGTAGCCGGAAAAAATGTCATGTCAACGTCATCTGCTGTAACAACCGAGCTCGTCTCCCACAGGTAAGCTTCACCAGATGCAGCTGTAAATTAAATAAGGCTAGAGTAATGTAGCAGTAAATTAAATGAGGCTAGAGTAATGTAGCTTCAACATAATTTGTCTCTTGTTCAGCAAATTGGTACTTTGAATTGTCACCCTCTTGCTGCGTTGGTTCAGAGGCGTGTTGGCAACAGTCACCTTACTCATATTTACGGAGAAATTTTTTTTGTAGCGGATTGTATGGCTAACTGGAGCTTTAATTTGGATATGGGGGTTTGTTATTTGGATGAGGCTCCTTCCTGTGTTAGCTCTTGCTTGATGGATGATTTGTTAGGCGTTACTAGGCCTCGTTTGATCTGTATTAGTTAGTTGTCGTTTCTTTTGGGGTTTTATCCCCCCTATCTCATCAAAAAAATTAAATGACGTAAGACTGAAAGATAAACATGATTCATGTAGACCTACTATTTGGCTCACTTTAAATAAAGATGCATTGACCAAGAGCTATTGACATTTGTGTTGGTTTACATTCATTAACTAGTTAACCCCAGTTTCATACCCAAATTATGTTTGTTGCTGGAACCAATAAAGGGGTACTCTGTCCACATCTTTACAAAGCAATAGTTGACCGCCTACAATTTGCGATGTTAGAAACTCTATAGATGAATGGTGTTTATGATTCTGTAATAGTGTGTAAATTTTGGAGTATGTCTGTCCTGCAGGTATGGTGAACAAGCTGGTAAGGCTGCAAACGATGGGCTTGATGCAGCCGGACATGCCATAGGAACTGCATGGACTGTTTTTAAGATCCGCAAGGCACTCAACCCAAAAAGTGCTTTCAAATCCTCCACCCTAGCCAAGACTGCTGTTAAGTCAGCAGCTGAGGAAGCAAGGACTAAGAAATCCAAATAACTGGTTGTGGGAAATTCTTCATTTGAAGGATTTAGCAGCCCCCCAAAATTGTCATCCCTCATTTTTTCCCAAAAGGTTACACACTTGCATGGAACATCAAGGCCTTTGTTGCTGTTGTTGATATTGTTGCTGTTGTTGATATTGTTGTACTACAGGTGAGGTGAACCATTAAAATATGTTATCTTTGTAATATTATTCTTGTATTTATAAATTTGATGTTCATATTTGTTGCCTTAGTAGCACAAAACACAAAGCTGTCTTTGGTTCTTTTCTTTTTTGACCTTTTATTTACTTTTTTTTTTTCTTTCATTCCCATACCAATTGATGTTCATATTTCGAATTTTTCACCAGTGCTCTCGTAGGTAGGATTATCTGTATGGTACTAGAGAATATGGAACGCCATTTTTGTCATCGCATGGTTTGTATCACTGAAATTCGAACATCACAAGACTATCGCTAAAAATATTCGTCCATAAAAGTAAAGAGAATAAAATATTCATCCCACACATGACATTAACTATTTGTCGTATGAGTGGAGTTAATTAGTGTCAAATGCATCTTCACTTAATTAGTGATGAGCATGCATGAATGTATTAACGAGATTCTCACTATCAATGTCTATTATGAAGCGAAAACACATGCTGAGTTGGATTCTAGTCCGATTTTGTGAAATGAAGGGGGGATTTTGTGAAATGAATGGGGGCTTTTGATCCTTTTCCTCACTATCATTTTGCCCATGGACTTTGACTGGCATCCCTTCAAGATTCAACCAACATGGCACCAGTCCACCCATGGAGATTAATAATATGGCCTTTAAGCTCAAGCTTTGTCCTTAACTATAATTAGGTCATGGACTTTGAGTGGCACCCACCCTCTTCAAGATTCAAACCATGGTGCGGTCCATTACACCCACCAAACAACCTGTGGATGTTATGATATGGTGTATGATATGGTTGGATGTGGTTTATGCATGAAGTGTATGAATAACAGTGTGGTAATGTGACCGTCGCATCGAAAAAGTTCTCAAAAGATAGTGAATGGTGGACCCAAACAGCTCTTGGAGGTTGCCATGCGTATTCCACTTTCCAGTCCTTTATCGCAAACAACAAACAAACAAAGATTATGCATTTCTGTGTAAACTAAATTAAATGGACTGAGAGGTACAAAGATGGTGTTTTTGTTCCTTTAATTCTAGGCCACTGCCTATTCCTGGTCTCATGGACTTTTTCAAGTCATGAGTAACGAATCAAATCCCTCTTTAGTGTAAATCCTTCTACATATGATATTCTTCTCCAAACCCAATTTCTACATCAAATCAAAATGTCTCCACTTGATTTGTTTGTCTGATTCTAGATATCAATTATATATCCTCGCCCTCTAACTTTTGTGATTAATTTGAGTGATTGTTGTTATCTCTCCAAATTAAGAAAGAAATATATTGTAATCAGCATCACAATCTTATCCAATATTTTTCTTTTTCTCATCTACGGAATTCCAATTGTGGACATCAACAATCTTACCTAAAATCTTTCATCATTATGACTCAAAAAGCTTGGCGAAAAAAGAAATACCTTTCGTGAATCATGTCCTATGTACCCAATGACTTAATACTATATTTCGAAAATAAGACATCAAATACTCTTTTTTTTTTCTTTTTGAGTATCCCAGCTACACTGGGATTCGAACAGGTGACCAAGGGGGGGAATGGGGGGGACCTCACCACTGAGGTAAACCCCTCGGTCGACATCAAATACTCTTAACCAACTACTAATCAACACATTTGAATCCGACCTATAAGTTGTCCCATATATGAGACTTTAGCTCATTTTGGTGCAAAACTTGCTGTGATATCAAATGCCATGACTCGCAGTAGATTTCCCTGAGATTCAACAAATCATGGTAGAAATAAGTTAATTCTAATCTTTTCAACTTTTTACCTGCATGTCTGGAAGCCGTACATGTAACTCTAAAATGGTCAGCAGGCCATTCACTTGTGTATACTCCAAAATCTTTACCTTTTCTTTTGTGTAAAGGTAAAAATCAATAAAGTAAAGTAAATGAAGAGAAAATATAGATGAATTGTTATCTTGCACTTGTAATGCACAAAAGGAAACAGCTGTAGCTCCAAGTATGAAAAAATAATTCATTTATCAATATCTCTAGATAAAGAGGATGAGCCACTATCTGTTATTTTTTTAAAAGTATCTTTCATATTGAGAGGGACGATAATATACTAAACTCACATATATTATACGGATGCTAGTATTCGAACCCAAAACCTTGCCTAGGAGAGCAATTACTCCAAACCACTACACTAATGGGTCCTTTGCACTATCTGGTTTTTTAGTGTGAACAAACTACAATGGAAAATAATGATATTGTTTCCAACTTTTTAGTATGTTATCCTTTTAGGCAATCAAATATAGGGTTGAAGTGCAAAGGATCCACTAGTGTAGTGATTTGGAGTAATTGCTCTCCCAGACAAGGTTCTTGGTTCGAATCCTAGCATCAGTGTAGTGTGTGCAAGTTTAGTATATTATCGCCCCTCTCAATAGGAAAGATTTGTAAAATACTAGCAAGGGATCATCATGGATAGTGAGGTGGATCACAAAACCAGTGTTCTAGAGGATAAACCATGCAAAGTCAAAATCCATTTGCACGCCCATATTATGTTTGTATTTATTAGTTCCAATCAATCAATTAATTAATTACTTAATTACTTAGTTAATTAAGCCGCCTTCATCACCTTAGTCGTCTTATCGTAATTAAAAAGGAATGTTATCAGCACTCAGTCAGCAGCTACCCCCACTTGCTCCAAAAACTTATGACTGCTGATATATTGTTCTTAACTTTATCCCACAAAAAGTTCGGTCACAACATCTTAATCTCACCTAATAATCAGAATTATAATCTCTAGATTACAATATCAAATCCTTTCAGCGAATCAAATGGGTTTGTCATGTTGATGTGAGTTTTTACAGTCCGGATTCTCTGTTTGGATTTTCTCTGTCATGATCTGCTTGGGTTTTCTCCTCCATGTGCCACCTCATTAAAATATAATCCAAAAGATATAAAATTGACACAACACTCCTAAAACAAAAACTCAATTTTCTCAAAATTAGAAAGGAAAAAAAAAATCCCTAATTGAACTAACGCCATACTTAATGTCGTTAGTCTCTCTTCTTCCCCTTTTAACATCTTTGCAAGTTTTTCTTTCCCTCAAAACTTGTATAAACATTGCTGTTCCCAACTCATGATCTCTTCATTTTCCCAAAAGTTTTTCTTTCTTGATAAACATCTCTTCCTCTTGTGTAAAAAAAATAAAATAAAATATCTTCTCTTCCCATATGTCCAATCTTGCATTCGGTACCAATTACACACACGATGACAAAAAAATCTATTGTGAAGAACACAATGGTGGCTATCGGATGTAGCTATTTTTTTACCTTCTGAAAATAACAAATGGTTCCTGATAGATAGTTTTGCTTTGTATTTAACATATTATTCTATTCTCTTAAAATTTATTGAATCCGATCCAAAGTCACAAACACAGAAAAGGAAATTCAAGTTATAAGGGATTAAAGAAAAGAAGATCAAGAATGCACTACTCATCATCACTCAAATTACTTTTCTAGAGGAAAGATTGAATGTTTGGATTGATGAGGCAACGGTGAGGTTTTTAGGGGCAAAGCGTAGAGAAAGGAAGAAGGAGAAAAAATAGCAAACGAGTGCAAGGGGTTAAGTTTCAAGTTAAGTTAATTGGGGCATTTTTTTTTTCATTTTTAATTAGGAGTAAATTGAGTTTGTATTTTTAGAAATGATGTGTCTAATTTATATTCTTTAGATTAAATTTTAACGATGTGGTATGTGGAGGACAAAAGTCAAGTATATCATGATAGAGATCAGAGAATATTAGAGCAGTCCAAGGTGTAGGGAGTGATTAATTCTCGTTTTATGAACAAAATAAAGAAAAAGAAAAAGAAAAAGGAGTTCATTTAGGACTTTGACCCTTGCAGCATATGGTCCGTATGCTTTTTATTCCGTATCATTTCAACCTACCGACTAAATAAGAAAACATTGAGAGTATGTTTGGTACACCATATTAGACTCTGGATATGAGTAAATAGTCAATGTCAGGCGTTTGGTGTCATCTTGTATTATTTAATTAGCTTACTATTTTATACATATTGGGCTTTTAATACTCTCCTTATTTGACTCTCCTTACCTGACTAACTAATACAACCCATACACCCCCGGTTTAGATAATACGCGTTTAATGATACGGCTAGGGAAAAAGAGAGAAAAATCAGACGCTTTTTCATCTTCTTCTTCCTAGGGTTCTTCTCTGTTATCTTCTCCGCATAGTATTCTCTTCACTCTTCTCCGGGTATCCATCTCTCACTCTCTCTTTTTGAAACTCTCTCCAATATGCTTCTTCTTGCTTCTTCTCTCTTCTTTTTATATTTCACCTTTTATTAATTTTTTGTGGAAATTAGATTATGAATTTTTCCTTTTTGACATTTTTTTAATCGAATGTTTTGGAATGTGATATAGTGATTCGACGTTGTGGGAATCTTTAGCAAATAAAGTGATTCGTGGAATTATTTCTTTGTCCATGTTTCGCTTTTTGTTTGTTGTTTTCCACTTTTTCACTCTGTTGAGAACTAGAAACAAAGATAACAATTGAAAAAAAAAATGTTATAATGGGTTATATGAAAAAAAATATTGGCAAAAACAATTGAAAACCAAATCTTGTCCTATGAATTTTACCCCAAAAAAAAATTCATGTCATTTGAATTTCAATTTCCACTTAAATTATCAAAGAATTTTTTTATAAAAAAAATAGTCTGATCCGATGTTATCTGGAATAGCACCACAGTATAACTTAGTCAGACTATTTATCCGAAACAGCACCAAACGCCTTATAATATTATGGATAAACAGTCAGTACTCTCCGAAATAGATTAATACTATCCGACAGAAATTAATCAGTACAATCCGCCATACCAAACGAGCCCAATTAACAAAATAGAAAGATCCTTCATCCGAGAATCTCCTTGTGAAATTCTACAAGTGTACATTGAACTATAAGTCACTTGCGTCTTTTACTCACTCGAATTTTCTTAAGATTTGGCAAAGTTTATTGGTAGCGCCATAAATCAAGTATTTTCACAAAAACTTGATTTGCTTTTTAAGGAGATTCATTAACAAGAATTAACACCCAGCAGATTAAAACTCAAATTAATGTGTTTAAGTTAATTGGGGCATTTTTTTCATTTTTAATTAGGAGTAAATTGAGTTTTTATTTTTAGAAATGATGTGTCTAGTTTATATTCTTTAGATTAAATTTTAACGATGTGGCATGTGGAGGACAAAAGTCAAGTATATCATGACAGAGATAAGAGAATATCATAGCAATCCAAGGTGTAGGGAGTGATTAATTCTCGTTTTATGAACAAAATAAAGAAAAAGACAAAAAAAAAGGAGTTCATTTAGGACTTTGACCCTTGCAGCATATGGTCTGTATGCTTTTTATTCCGTATCATTTCAACCTACCGACTAAATAAGAAAACGTATTAACAAAATAGAAAGATCCTTCATCCGAGAATCTCCTTGTGAAATTCTACAAGAGGCTCATTCTAGGATCACTTCCATCTATAATAAAAACGAACTGTGAAGACATAGGTTGAACTATAAGTCACTTGCGTCTTTTACTCACTCGAATTTTCTTAAGATTTGGCAAAGTTTATTGGTAGCGCCATAAATCAAGTATTTTCACAAAAACTTGATTTGCTTTTTAAGGAGATTCATTAACAAGAATTAACACCCAGCAGATTAAAACTCAAATTAATGTGTTTAAGTACTATATATATATATATATGTATATCCAGTGGATAAGGTTGCTTTACAAGGGCATGAGGGGTGTGGGCCCTTGCTAACCCACATCATGTAATTCTCAAATAGCTGTAATGGCTGTACCAATGTACACTTCAATGTCTGGTAGTACGAGTGCCTTAAACAACTGTGTCTAAAATCCAAAACCACACCAGAGACACAGAGGTGGAATTTGGCAAAGCACAATTTGGAAAAGGAGTTTAGAGATGTGGCATTGATGCTGTGGATGATGAGGAATAAAAACACCACAACCCCCCACTCACAGCAATTGCAATTACCAGATGTCTCTCCCTCTTGCCTTCCAAAAGTGGGAAATGACACAAGAAAGCAGTATTTTATAAACACACTTCCACCCAACAACCCTCTTACTCTCTCTCTCTTTCACTAACATAAACACAAGTTTTCTATTGTTGCTAATGCTACAAGACTTGTTATGGCAAAGCAAGCAGAGGAAGGCCTTTTTTATAGTTCTGAATGTTCACCAAGTAGAAGCACACCAATGGGAACTCCTTTAGGAAAGGTGTTTGATAAGATTTCAGGTTTTGCTACACCTTGGAGAAGGAACTGTAGAACTCCTCAGGGTAGAAGAATCTTTCATAGGGACGTTGAAAGAGACCAGTTTCAGTATGCAAATGCTCATTGCCTCTCCTCATACTACAGCGTCTTCGTGGCCCGGCTTGCTATCATGGTTAGTTAGTATTTTGTTGTTGTTGTAGAATTTCATCATGTTGATGAAGATATAAAGGTTGAATTGGGCTGTCAGAATAATGTACTTAAAATAGTAAGCTTGGTGGTGACTTTGTCTGTGCATTGTTCTTTTTATCTCTGTCTCAGTCATTGAAAAAACCCTGTTCTTCAAAGTGAATATTAACATGTGTCTTTGTAAAAAAATCTCACTTTTGCTAATTCATGCATTGCCTTATATTGATGGTTTTTGTGTGCAGGTTATGCTTGCCATTTTAATTGGGCTATTGACCATACTGACTTGGCATTTCACAAGGATCTACACAGCAAAATCACTGAGCAACTTAGCATACGGGCTACGTTATGAACTTCTGCAGCGTCCCATTTTACGGATGTGGAACATCTTGAATTCTACGGCCGAAATAACAGCAGCACAAGTGAAGCTGTCGGAGTATGTAATCAAACGGTACAGCAAGCCTACTACTCAAGCAGAACAAGTTGAGGTTGATTGTTATGCCATTGTCCTGTTCTTGTAATGCCATATATGATTGAGTTGAGACCATTTATCAGTTTTCTTTATTTGATACTTTTTTACTCTTAGCAGCTATACGAATCGATGAGGGCTGTGACATGGGCAATGTTTGCGAGTCGTAAAGCTCTCAATGCAATTACTATCAACTACAAAAATGGTTTTGTCCAGGCATTTCATAGAGATCACAGGAGTAACAACACATACTACATCTACTCTGATCTTGCAAACTATTCAATCAGTGCCAGTGGTGCTTATGATGTTAATATGATGTCAACACATCAGGGGTGGAGTGATCAAACCATACATGGCAACACTTCTGCAAAATGGTACCGCGAACCCCTCAATCCTGTCACGGGTGATAAGATAGGAAAAGCAAGCCAAATCCAGCCAGATGATCTGATCAATATAGCAGGGCTTTCACAAGTACCAGATGGTGTGGCCACGTGGCACGTGGCGGTGAGCAAGTACTCAGATTCACCACTGCTCTCAGCAGCTCTGGCAGTTTCTGACCCTTCAAATAAAAGCATAGTGGCTGTTGTGGGTGTTACTACAGCTCTATATAGTGTTGGGCAGCTGATGAAAGAACTGGTTGAGTTTCACAGTGGACATATTTACTTAACGTCTCAAGAAGGTTACTTGCTTGCTACTTCTACAAATGCTCCTCTTTTAAGGAATTCAACGAAAGGGCCTAAGCTTATGATGGCTGTCAATTCTGAGGATCATACCATTCGAACGGGAGCGGAGTGGTTACAGAGAGCCTATGGCAATGAGTTCCCTCCTAGTCATGAGATTCATGTTGAGAATGCCAGGCTTGGACACCAGCAATACTACATCGACTCGTTTTTTCTAACATTGAAGAGACTCCCTCTGGTAAGTCTTGATCTTGAACATATATTATTTGACAGAAAGAAACTAAATTGAGCTAAGCTTTGTGCAGGTAGGGGTTATTATCATCCCAAGAAAATATATAATGGGGAAGGTAGATGAGAGAGCCTTCAAAACATTGGTTATACTGATTTCTGCATCATTGTGTATCCTGGTCACTGGATGTGTTTGCATTTTCATACTGACAAATGGAGTATCAAAGGAAATGAAACTCAGGGCAGAGCTGATAAGTCAACTTGATGCAAGAAGAAGGGCTGAGGCCTCTAGCAACTACAAAAGCCAATTTCTAGCAAATATGAGGTCGGTTATCATAATTTGGAGCTACTAATTGTATATTAATATGACATAATCATGTTTAAATCTCTCCACAACTAACCCAAGAGAGCCTTAAAATTAACCCTTTATTGTGTTTTACTTTGATGCATTGCAGCCATGAACTGAGGACACCAATGGCTGCAGTGATTGGGCTGCTGGACATTCTTATCAGTGATGATTGCCTTACAAATGAACAATATTCCACAGTCACACAGATCAGAAAATGCTCGACGGCTCTACTTCGGCTTCTTAACAACATATTGGATCTCAGCAAGGTGAGATATAAAGAGGCTGATTATCTTATTTTGAGCCATTCAGCCAAAAGAAATACTTCGCTGAAGAGACTTATACATTCCTGTTTAATTTTCCATTTTTGACAAAAATGTTATGAACATTTCTGACTAAGAAAATCAATTTTGAAATACGAATTACAGGTTGAATCTGGAAAACTGGTGTTGGAAGAAGCTGAGTTTGACTTGGGAAGGGAACTTGAGGGGCTCTTTGATATGTTCTCTGTGCAGTGCATTAACCACAACGTGGAGACTGTTTTAGACCTCTCTGGTATAACTTTAATTTCATTGTGGAAAAGAACTGATTAACTTGAAGCAAATCTTTTTTCTGATCAATCTGTTTTTCAGATGACATGCCAAAATTAGTTCGAGGAGATTCTGCAAGAGTTGTTCAAATATTTGCTAATCTAATCAGCAATTCTATCAAGTTCACTACATGTAAGTACAACTTCCATACTGATGGACAAGCTCTGTTTAAAAAACAATTTTGTGTTATATTTGATTTGTTAAATTTGGCAAATGTTTCCAGCGGGCCATGTTATACTCAGAGGATCATGTGAGAACACTTCTGGTGATACCAGGAGAATCCTTTTCGATCAGAAAAATTCGCGGCCTTCTCATAAGGCAAAGCTTAAGCAAGGGAACCATGTAAAGAAGGCCCCCAAGAAAGACAACAAAATGATTCTTTGGTTTGAAGTTGATGACACTGGTTGTGGTACACACCTAAGACAAATTTAGCTCATTTCAAACACACTCACACAAAAAACATTTTAATCCATGATAACTTGTACCATTTATCTTTGTCCAATATTATGCAGGAATTGATCCTAGTAAATGGGAGTCTGTCTTTGAAAGCTTTGAACAAGCAGATCCCTCAACAACTCGAACGTAAGTAAATCAAACAATTTCCACTGACCACAATTAGGTGATGAGTTTTATTAAATTTTGAGATGAGGGCTGTTTCAGACTGTGAACAATTCCACCCACCACACCTTATACATACCAAATATAGCATATGCTTGACTTTGGTTGATCAAGACAGAGCATAATCATTTCAGACTAGGCCTCTTCTGTGGTTTCGATTAGAATCATTTATTTGCAGGCATGTTTAAGTGTGTTATCTTTTTTCAGGCATGGTGGCACTGGACTTGGATTGTGCATCGTACGGACGTTGGTGAGTTCAGTTTCTCAAGTTTATAGAATAGTCATGCTTGTCAAAGAAAATCTCCTTGTTGAATCTCCTTTTTTACACTTAAACAATTGTACTGGGGGTCACAGGTTAACAAGATGGGTGGAGAAATCAAGGTTGTAAAGAAGGATGGGCCTGGAACTTTAATGCAATTATACTTGGTTCTCAGTACGCCTGCAGACGGCACAGAGCAACATTGCCGAGTAGATTTAGCAAAGAACAATGTAGTGGTAATTTTAGTTGCTTTTATTGGAGTTTCAAGTTATTAGCAAGTAGAAACTGATAAGTTTTCTTGTATGTGGTTTCTTGTACTTCTGAATATGATCTTCGAATGTGAATGCAGGTGCTGCTTGCACTACATGGCAGTATGGGTAGATTGATTACGTCCCAGTGGTTGTGTAAAAATGGAGTGTTCACTTTGGCAACATCTGAGTGGAATGAACTGACACAAATTCTTCGAGAACTCTTTCAAAGCAGGAATTCAGGTCGTAGTAACAGCTTTGAAACACAGTATTCACTAAGTGACTCTCTGAGAGGTGAAATTCGAAGCGTATATGACATAAGGAACCCAGCTTTCGTCATAGTTGTCGATATAGGGCTGCTGGACTTGAGCACAGATATATGGAAGGAACAGCTTAACTTCCTTGACAAGTACTCCGGGAAAGCAAAGTTTGCATGGATGCTGAATCATGATACTTCCAATGCCATAAAGATGGAGCTCCGGAGAAAAGGGTACGTGTTGATGGTTAACAAACCTCTATACAAGGCAAAGATGGTTCAGATTTTGGAAGATGTCATAAAAGAGAGAAACCTTGAAACACAGAGGAGAACTGCAAATGCTTTGAGAAGTACCACAAAAGAAGGTGACTTGCATGAATGCCTTGAGATTGATTCTACTCAGTTTGATGTTGCCAGCTCAGATGATTCTGATATATGTGAAAAGAATAACCCCAATTCCAAAAATGCACTTCATATTGAAGAAAACCAAAGAGACAGGATCACAAAACCTAGTTCCCCACAATACCAGACGGTTAACAGCTGCTTAGTTGAACTCACAAATGTATGCTCAAAAGACAATACTTCAAGGAAAGAAGAGTCACATCAGATAAGGTCCAAATTATATGACATGGAAGATGCAGAACATAAATTTCAATGTGAAAATTCCAAATTTCAAGAACATCATTCGATTGCCGATGGACATAAAGCGCATGGTAACTCACATAGAGCTGTGAATCAACAGAAATCTCTCGAAGGCCTACGCATACTGCTCGCAGAAGACACACCAGTGCTGCAGAGAGTTGCAACTATAATGCTAGAAAAAATGGGGGCTACAGTAATTGCTGCGGCTGATGGGCTGCAGGCAGTAGAGGCTCTGAACTGTATGCTCACTGCAGGAGACTGTAGAAGGGAGCTTCACTTGAAAGATGGAGATATGAATGCAGCAAACGAAACTTGGGTCCCCCGCCCGTTTGACTTAGTTCTAATGGATTGTCAGGTAAGAATCATAACTCTAAATACAGTTCATATATTGCTAAAGCAAAAATCTCTCTTTGATCATTAAATTATTCATGTTGAAAGATAAAACTTACTTAAGACTAATCAAATACAATGAACTTGTCTGGAACTCAATTTGTTTAGTCTCCAAACTTTTGGATTGTCAAACAGAATATTTAGGATTGAGTTCAGATTGATCATGGATAAGAATAAATTGCGTGATACAAATCCGACCAGTTTTGAACTTGTGTGTTTGTGTGAATCAGATGCCAAAGATGGATGGTTATGAGGCAACAAAAGCAATCAGGAAATCAGAAGAAGGGACTGGTTTACACATTCCAATTGTTGCTCTAACAGCCCATGCAATGTCATCAGATGAAGCCAAATGCTTGGAGGTGGGCATGGATGCTTATCTAACAAAGCCTATTGACTACAAGTTGATGGTGTCTACCATTCTTTCACTCACTAAAGTAACACCCTAACTTTCAGGCAAATCGAATGTATGCAAACAAATTGCTTAGAGAGCCTTCTAATGTAAAATTCGGTAATGGTACTTGGAAAACACAAACATAACATGTACATTAGATATGTACATCCAATTTTCCTCTGACGTTGTGCAGACCAAAAGGTCACATGCTCCAATTTTCCAATTTTCTTCATGTGTTTTGCTTTCTTGGTTCCTTCTTTGATGTGGTTCTTATGGGAAGAAATATAAGGGTTGGCTCTGATGTGAGGAAAGCAAAGGTGTTCTTTTTTTCTTTTCTTTTTTTCTAAATCCTACAAAAAGGAAAAGAAACTACAAACAAATCAACCAAGGCCTAGAAGCCCCAATCATGTGCTTCAAACAGAACTTCCTGAACTTGAGGAGGCGGAGCAAAGAACATTGTGCAGCCTAATTAGTCTTAAGATAATAACCCAAGTCTGGCCAAGCTATCTGCTACAAAGTTCCTTCATGCATGGACATGAGATAGGAGACTACAGCCAATCCTCATGAACTAGAAAGAAACTCAAAGAGTCGAGACTAATCACTCAATTTAGATGTTAGCAAAACAATGATTAAATTTGAAAAACAAAACTTCAAATTCTACTAAAACTCGTACAATACCATAAAAATGAAGAGAGAAAAAAAATTCAGACTTCCGTCATATTTGTATGTTAAGTCAGTTGATTATGACAATACACTCAAATACATTACACCGGGTACAATCCATTCTTTTAAGTAATTTACACTGTAGTTTGTAAAGAAACAAATAATAATCAACAGAAATATCCGTACAAAAAAAAAAAACTGAAAAAGGACTAGTAATCCTTGAATTTGCAAAAAGCTTTTGCTTAGCCCAAAAAATACCAATATAATCCACAAATATGTGAGATCAAAAATCTTAAATGACCATTTTACCCATAGTGCGAAAAGAAAATTAACAAAGTGACTTGTTGCCTAAGTTGAGAATTGCAAAATATAATTTGTCACTGCGAGAAGTTGTTAAAGCAAAAAGACCAGCTCGCACAAAGACTACTAGATCAGAAGAAGAGGAAGAAGACAGTGGAACGATGGCCAGGTACGACAGAGCCATAACGGTGTTTTCTCCAGATGGTCATCTTTTTCAAGTTGAATACGCACTCGAAGCTGTGCGCAAGGGTAATGCGGCCGTCGGCGTACGTGGCACCGACACCATTGTTCTCGGCGTCGAAAAGAAGTCCACTGCCAAGCTCCAGGACTCCAGGTCCATCTCTCTGTCTCACACTATGTTTTTAGGTGCTTTGATCTATCAGATTGACAATGAGGTTGGGTTTAGGGTTAGGGTTTTTATATGACATCGATTTCTAATTTTGCTTTCGATTTTTGAAATGGGTTGATTGATACATATGCATTTGTAACTTTGAAACAAAATTGAATTAATCAAATGTAAGATGTGAATTGGGTCGTTGCTGTTTTAAACAAACAAGATGTTAATTTTAATTTGGAAATTCCAGTGTTAAAGAAAAAAAGATAGTTTCTTTATTCGTTTTCTGAACTCTTGGAACGCCCGTTTATTCAGAATTTGGGTGATCAGTCCTAACTAAATCAAAAGTATGACGAAAATGTGGTATAATCTTTCAGAAGACTGTATTATGATTTGGCACTCTGCATTCTCTAAGATATGAATTAATATAGTCAGACCCTATTTATGTTACATTGGATTTATCAAAAAATAATTTTGGTAATGCATGGCCAAATATTTTGGTGATCAGTCCGTGTTCCAAATATTTATCTTTGACAGGACCACCAACCATATATCAGTTACTCATTTAGGATGCAATTTCAGTCATAAATCAATAGCCTTGTAACTTTAGAAGGAATATTTTTTTCTTATAGGTCATAATAGATTTTAGTGCTTCTCCAGGAACAGAAAGAGAGATCTTGCTTTTGACCTTCTTCTAATCATTTTGTTGCCTCTTCTGTGCAGATCAGTGAGGAAGATTGTGAACCTGGATAATCACATTGCTCTAGCCTGTGCTGGGCTCAAAGCAGATGCTCGTGTTTTGATAAACAAGGCAAGGATTGAATGTCAAAGCCACAGGCTTACTGTTGAGGATCCAGTAACAGTTGAGTATATAACGCGTTACATTGCTGGTCTTCAGCAAAAGTATACACAAAGTGGTGGTGTGAGACCATTTGGCCTTTCAACTTTGATTGTTGGGTTTGATCCATACACGGGTTCACCATCACTATACCAGACAGATCCTTCTGGAACTTTTTCAGCATGGAAAGCTAATGCAACTGGAAGAAACTCCAATTCGATAAGGGAATTTCTGGAGAAGAACTTCAAAGAAACTTCTGGGCAAGAAACCATAAAGCTTGCAATCCGTGCTTTGCTTGAGGTATGTTGTTTGTGCTTGTTTTAGTTGTTGCATATATTTTTCTGTTCTTTATGCACTTGATTTAGCATCTATCAGTTCAGTGTTTTGAACTTTATATAACATGGAAAGTTTCTAAATCATGATAAGGGAAAGGCAATAAATCTTTGGCAATCTGAGGCAACAGGATGGTGTCAAATTTGGATGTAATGGTGAATATGACGTGTATGCAAATCAAAATGCATAGCCAATTTTCAGATCTTTGTACATTTATGCAGTAATAGTGCACTGTTTTACTTAAATCCATCATAGGCTTGAAAGTTGATTGCTAGCACTAGAAATGACACAGTTGTTTAGGATGTGAAGTTTAAAGTTATGACCAACTATCTTCTACTCAAGGTGCTGGCAGACCCAAATAACCAAAGAAACCATCTAGGGTGCCATTAATGCATTAGAGTTTAGATGTTTTGCATGGCTATCACATTTTGCCTTGAGGCCTGAGCATCTCATTTGTTCTTGTGTTATTGTATGCTGAACATTTACATTTTGTTCTTTAGAAGCCTAACTTTCAAATTGTGTAAAATTTCATTTGTAGGTTGTTGAGAGTGGGGGAAAAAACATAGAAGTGGCTGTGATGACAAAGGATCATGGTCTGCGGCAACTTGAAGAAGCTGAAATTGATGCTATTGTTGCTGAGATAGAAGCAGAGAAAGCAGCTGCTGAGGCGGCAAAGAAGGGCCCTCCTAGGGAAACATGATCTTGTATCATCCTATTTTCATTTTGCAAGTTTCTTTTACCAGCTCTGGTTGATGTCCTCCACCTTGCTGTTCTTTCGGAGTTGTACTTTGCACTTGCTGTGGCTTAAACTGATCACTATCATCGGCATTTAGTATGCTCATGAGCTTCAAAACTGCTAGTTATGACAGCTTATATTTTCAAATGGATTGGGATTTGCTTAATTCAGTTTTAATTGAGACTGGTAGAATCTTGTCGTTTAATTTGTGATGATTCATTCGGGGATTTTATGAAGATTCAACAGTCCAGTTTATATATTAGCTACTGTCCAAATCCATGTCCCTAGAGTGCCATTTGCTACACCCAACTTAATTTGGGTGTCCTCCAAATTTGGCAGCTTTCCTCCAATTAATGGCTTAAAACTTAGTGCCAGTTTGGCATTCTTATTTGCGATGATAAGTGATTTTTAAAAATTTTGGGAAACCCAACCCGTTTGGTAAACTATGAGAAAATCACTTATTATTAAAAATTCTTTGTGAGAGAAAAGCTATAAGGAAAGCGGTAATGAGGTGCTTTCATTTTCCGATTATGCAGAATCGAGTTTTGAAGAAGCGAGTTTAATGATTATGCGGGAATTATTTTTGTGATTATGTGGGAATTAGTACCAATAACACTTTTAACAAAAAGTTTACCAAACGCCAAACTCGCTTTCTCTTACGGTGATTTCTCTCACAAAGAACTGACAATGATTATTTTCACAAAGACAAAGAATGCCAAATCGAGGAAATGGGCTCTCTATAAAAGAGTGATCGGATGCAGATTTGATCTTGTTTATAGTGCCTTTTTCTCCAAGTTGCAGTTGATCTCTCTTTATAAGACCAAAATTTACAACTTACCCATTATAAATGGGTAGAATTCTATAGTGAGGGCCTTATCTATGGGAGTCATTATACTGTGAGGGCCTTATATATTGTCGTTAGGAGAGGTCATATCTCTTTAACTGTTAGATCAGGCTAATCAATTTAATCTAACGACTAACCAATTTAATTCAAGACCCTCACAATAGAATTCTTATTATCTAAGGCCCTTAGATAAGATTCTTATTAGTTAGCCTTGGCCTATAAATGGCTTCAATCTCACATTTGATGTTGGACAAAAAAAAAAATCTCAGAGTTGATGGCTTTATTTGGTATTGGATTCAGGCCGAAAACATTTATTGGGTTTTAGTTTTAGTTGACCCGCGAACTTTTAGGGCCTACAAGTACTCAACAATATAATATAACAAAAGCCAAAAAATAAAATTTACTCAAAAATAGAGATTGGCCCATGCAGGTCTCGAACCTGCGACCTTCGCGTTATTAGCACGACGCTCTAACCAGCTGAGCTAATAGGCCGATTTGCTCTTTCGTTCGTAATTTTGTTATTTTAATCGTATTTTATTCATCTAACTCTGTTCATACCTTCCGTGGCGGTTCCTGCTTCCTTCCTCCTACTTCTCTTCTTTTCCCCGATATTGGGGGAAAAAAAAAAAAACATTGACGCAGAGTTTCCGCCATGAAAGAAGATTACGAGGTACAGTTTTCAAAACTTGAACTTCAATTCTTTTTTTCTTCTTCTTAACTTTAGAATAAATTAAGTTTCTGTTTAAATTCTGATACTATCGTCGACATCTGCGCCGTCTCTAAACCAAAACACGACCTTCATCTGTTCTCTCTTTGGCTAACCCTCGAAACGACACCCAAATCCAACCACAACCACCTCATCAAAATTTGATTTTCGCACGTTTACATGTTCTTAATCTATTTCGTTTTTGTTTTACGTTGGCTGTTGGAAATTTTATGGATGGTTGGCGTGGTTGGTGTCAGATTTTGAATTTTTGCGGCCTTTGTGTAGTGAAAACTTGTAGCTGGATTTCAGAAATTGACATTTTTGGTGTGTTTCTTTAGAGGGTCAATCAATTTTATGAACTCTGTGGTAGAATTTGCGTATTGGAAGATTAAGAATTGGGGATGTCCCCAATTGCAATTTTCTGGGCACATAAGTCTTAAAAATTCATGTTCCATTGATCTGTGGATTTTGGACGATAAATCACGTTTGCATATGTTATGTTCTGTGAAAAGCAAAAAGAAAATAATGCACGATTGAATTGTTTTGGGTAACAACAATTGTAGAAAGCAAAAGGCAAAACGAAAATAGGACGTGATAGTTTTTCCTATCTTTGTCAGTCTAGTGTTAACTATGTGCCCCCTTGTTCCAATGGGGAGTGATGGTACTTCATTATAGTTATGCACAGATAAAGTGAAATGGCATAAGGAACATGTTGAAAATAACACCAGATTATGCTTGTGATCGAGTCTTGCAGCTCCATGAACATGTGTTTTGTTCTATTATACGTTTCACGTCTCATTGTTTTTCCTGATAGAGATACAAACTTTGGTGACTCCACCCTTGGTACCTTTTCAAGTTCATATGACTTAAATAGTTAGTGTGCATCAGGCAGATAGAGGTTTGTTTAGTGTTTAAATTTTTTACTTTCATTTATGTTTTGAATCAGCTGGTGCTTGGTGTTGCAAATTTGATGACATCCCTTCTTAATTGCCGAAACAAATTTAATGTGTTTTCTATTGACTTTTTCATATAGATTGATGAGAAAAAGCAAGCTGCTGCTGATGTATTGTTTAACTATTCAAAATTTGTGATGGCATGCATTGGAAATCAAGTTCGACCTTGGGACTTGAGGTTGCATCTAATGAAGGTAATCAGGAATTGATTGTTTTATATTGTTCTATCTGATGAGAGGATCGATGTAGCCTGTAGGATTCTTGCCTTGTGTATAGACATGTTAACTTATATTTGCCTTTGGTGATTACTCCTTTCATTCTTCAGGAGATTTCAGGTATACCAACTTCTCTGAAGAAAGATTCAGCCCAGAGAGCAGCTTCTCCTGATGCAATGGGCGAATCATCAAGCTCAGGTACAGCTAGACTTGATAAAACAGACAGTTTTCGGGATCGGGCGCTATAGTTTGAAGTAGTGGCGGTTATTTATTTGCTATTCAAGAGTATTTGGCTTGTATGGCTGCCTCACCGCACCCTGGTTTCCCTTTCCCTTTGGCTAAAAACAAAATCTCCCTTTTATTTATGGGATACTTTGTAATGTGATATAGTAGAATTTTATGTATGCTTGTAGTTTACTATAAGATTATGGAATTTTATGTTGTGATCATAACTTGGGGTAAATCTTGCTTCTCCCTTTCTAATTATATAGCTCCCATACTAATTATGGGCTTGGGTGACCCTTGCTTCCCTCCTCTCCTTCTCTCCTTCTCTGTTCGCTAATGTTGTCTCTCTATGATTACTTGAATTTTGAACAAAAATCTGCGTTTTTTGACCGGGTAAGGGTCGGGCACCTTAGGCAAGCCCATGTATCGGACCATATTTTGGCCCTTTATCTTCTTTTAAACGGTTCTTTTTTCTTGAGCCCACTGTGGCACAGTGTTTTGTTAAGCACTTCGGATTGTTAATCCAAATTACATACTCAATTAATGATCTACAAAAGCGAATCAGTTAGCGACATAGTTGTTTTATGGTGAGAGTGAAATATATGGACTATAGATATGGACTTTCATATTAGCCACAGGATTCATCTGAATGGTAACTTCACTTAAGTTTAATGAAACGATCATGTGGTTAATATGAAAGTTCACTTGAGGGGTCCACATATTACACCCCTCACTATAGAATTTTGCTAGCGACATAATACGACACTAATCATTAAATTGAACTTATTAAATTACTAACGAGTTAGCGCTTGATCATTATTGATATAAATTAACATCTTTGTAACATAAGATATCTATTGTCTGACCACAAAACACTTCTTTGTATAAGAAATGAGATTTTAACTTAATATTTCTCCATCCGTATAATTGGACGTTTGTATCTCCTTGGGCATTTTGAAACTAAGAGTAGAATTTAATTTTAAAAAATAATCATATATGTTCTTGAATTTGAATATGTAATTAAAAGGGATATCCTTTCAAAATTGTCAATGAAAAATTTTGCGATTACGATGTATGTAAATCTTGTATGTATGGTATGTAGCATCGAATATAGAAATTGGAAATTAATAATAATAATTAGCAAAACTTGGACAACGGCGCAGATACGCGCATATTTCATTTTCCGCTACGATGTAGAAAAACACCCGCAACGGCTAGTTTGTCGAACGGTAACACCCCAACGGTCAAAAAATTCAAATCTCTATAATTTCTCATGTTACCCCCCACGAAACCACACCTTTTTCTTTCATTCTCCTCTCTCTCTCTCTCTCTCCCCATTCTTCTTCTCTTCTCTGAGACTTCTCTTCCTCATCTAAAGCCTTCCGTATATCTTCTTCATCTTTAGATCTCACTTCTGCTATAAGATTTATATATCATTCAACTTTAAAGATGTTGCAAGATATGTGGAATGCTCCACCTGGTTTTAGACCCACCAAGTCTGCTCCTTCCTCACCAGCCAAGCCTCTTGGAGTTTCGAGGACCCGGTCCGAGTCATTTCATGTGACTCACAAAGTCCCAGTAGGCGACACTCCTTATGTTAGAGCCAAGAATGTTCAGGTAAATCTTCTGGGTTCTTTTTAAAATTTGGATCAGAAATCTGGAAATTGTTCTTTTTTCTTGTTGTTTTGGTTGATTTTCTAATTGATGGGTGCTTTTTTTTTTCCAATAGCTGGTGGATAAGGATCCAGAAAAGGCAATCCCACTATTTTGGGCTGCCATTAATTCCGGGGACAGAGTGGACAGTGCTTTGAAAGACATGGCTATTGTGATGAAGCAACAGAACCGGGCTGAAGAAGCCATTGAAGCCATCAAGTCACTGAGACACCGGTGTTCAGATCAAGCCCAAGAATCTCTTGACAACATTCTTTTGGATCTTTACAAGGTACTTCTTCAAAACCCCCCAAAATATTCGTAAACTCTAATTATGATACGAGACTAACAAGCAGTTACTGATAATTTGGGTGATTTTTTTTTCTATAGAGATGTGGGAGATTGGATGACCAAATAGCACTTTTGAGGCACAAGTTGTACTTGATTCAGCAAGGGATGGCTTTCAATGGAAAGCGCACCAAAACTGCCAGATCTCAGGGGAAGAAATTTCAAGTCTCTGTGGAACAAGAAGCCACTAGATTACTGGTAAGATTTCGATGCAAACGAAAACCAAATATTTGTTTTTTCACTTCAAAATTATTGAAGAAATCTATACTGGGTCACAATAGTGAGACTAATTTTGTGTTTGTGTTTGTGTTTTCAGGGGAACTTGGGGTGGGCTTTAATGCAGCAGAACAACTACATTGAAGCTGAAGATGCTTATAGGCGTGCTCTAACAATTGCACCAGATAATAACAAGATGTGCAACCTTGGGATTTGTCTAATGAAGCAAGGAAGAATTTCTGAGGCTAAAGAAAATCTTCGCCGTGTTAAACCCGCAGTTGCAGATGGTCCAAGAGGAACTGATTCCCATCTCAAAGCCTACGAAAGGGCTCAGCAGATGCTCAAGGATCTTGAGTCTGAGATGATGAACAAGGGCGGGGACCGGGTTGAGCAGAGCAGGCTTTTCGACGCCTTCCTTGGGTCTTCATCGATTTGGCAGCCTCAGCCTTGCAGAGACCACCACCATAGCAGCTTGCCAGTAACAACAGATTCTGTCAAAACTCACCAAGATGAATTTGCTGATGAGAATATCAGTTCGAACATATTTGCAAACCAGATGGGGCTTCCTCAGCATAAAAGTATAAAGCAAGTTCCTCAAGCACCCCCTCCTCCTCTTGGAAACTCACTAAATGTTGCTGCACAGCCTTACTACGCAAAGTTCATGCCAGCCCCAACTAGCAATCAAATTGCTGAGACCCTTAAGAGAACAAGGTCTGGAAATGCTGCCAATTCAATGAGAGTGACCAATACGGCTGAGATCACAAAGCCTACTGTGGAATTGGGTGTCCCAGAGAACAAGACCAGAAGAAGGCTCTCTCTGACATCTGAAGAAACAGGGGACGAGTTAACAAATTTGTTGCCAGACAACAGGGACTTTGAAGAGGCTATCATCTCTGCGGTTATTGAGCCATCAAATGAAACTGGGAAGGTGATTGGTACCAGCAACAGTTCCGGGATCTTTACGAAGAAGATTGAAAAGAGGCTGAGGGTTTTTCAAGATATTACTCTCTCTTTGAGTCCAAGGGCCTGAACTAATTTAATCTAATTAATTAGTCTTCTATAATAATTTACCTTTAAACTGATTTAATTTGAAGAGTTGCATAGGTTTTTTTAGGCTGGAGATGAACTTGTTCTCCTTTCATTATCTTATCTTCTACGTCTGGGAGAGAATAGAGTATGTAGTTGAAAGTTGTACGGGTAGAGGCAGCTGTAAACAGGGCCAATCTGGAGAAGCTTATTCTATGTATACCTTGCAACTGTAAACAGGGCTAATCTTTAACAGAATAAATTATAATAATAATAATGGCTTTTTTTCTACAACTCTCAATGCTGTCAAGTGTGAAATCATTTTTGTGCTGGTTAGTTTAAAATCAACTGTCACACCCATCATATTTATTCATGAGAATTTTACTCTTACATAAAATATGGACAACAAATACAACAAGGTTTAAGGGATATTTTAGAAAGGCTAGCAGTCTCCGACTCACGGTGCTGCTAGGTCAGGTTCCCAGTTACTGTAGTTTACACTCTAATTGAGGGTCTTCATGTCTTGGATGAAACCTTGGCATTTGTCGTACACTAGCGCTGCAACTATTGCAGCAGCAATGCTTAGAGTAACTACTACTTTCGGACCCACAGAAGGTGCGGTAAAGCCAAGTTCTGATAGTTTCTTGTGTGACACTGCATAATCTCTGAAGAATGCATCATTATCCTGCTCATATACAAAGAGTCTCATGTTAATTGGCAGATGTGAATATGGTAAAATTATCAACTACCACAGCCTGTGATACCAATCTTTTTTCTTCTACTTGTAAGCGTGGAACACTACAAGGAATTGCAGAAAATAGGTAAGTTTCACAACCACAACAATCAACGGTATCGACTAACTGTGTGGAAATCTTTGCATGCTCCTAACTTCATTTTGTTTTTGGTTTAATTTTTGGCTTGGAAACTTTATTTACCTTCGCATATTGCACAACATATCGATGGAACACAGGATCCTCCACTAAAGCCTTGTCTGTGGGAAGTTTCAATAGTCCCTCTGATTCCCCTTCCAGCAGTTCCCTGATCACAGAATTTATATCTCCACGGTTATATTCCAATCAGAGGAACATTCATTATTGCATATAAAAGTAGACAACTTTCACGAATGTCTTACACAAAATATGAGTTATCAAACTTTTCAGGCTCCTTTGTCCAGGGGCCATCAAAGCCAGATCTGTTATGATGTGCCCTTCCCTACATAACCAAAAGAAAAGAAGAGATGAACGCTACGTACAACGAAGACATTGTCTACTTTGTATATGGATGGAGAAAGTTACCAGTGTATGGCCTCCAGACAATACCACAATGTCCTTGTCAGACAGGCCCATACGATAGAAAACTTCCCTCAAATGTGATGCACCTATTAACAAAATGAAACAAACATATTTCTTGTGCTACAATCTGAATTTGCAAATGAAAAACTTGATGAACGTGATTGATGATATACCAAGTTTGGCATCCGGAACGCGCCCTTCAGGTGGAGATTGATTTGAGTCCTGATTGAGAGACAAAGAAAGGTACAAATTTTTTAAAGAAAGAAGAACAGCTTTTAAGTAGGTGTTCCGAAACTGATATGCATACCTTTCTGCCCGGAACAAAGTCAATAGATGGACCTCCAGTTATCTCTACTGCAACAACCCCAGCAAGCTGGAAGACAAACCTTTGAAGTTAGCCAAATTGAGGGTTTCATCAATATTAGCTAATATGCATGTCAAAACATGAATTGCATAACAACCTGGTAGAGGTCAGCATATGTAATTTTGGGGTGTTTGGCCTTCACTTGTTCTGAAAATCAAAGCACAATCAGAAACACGTAGTGAAAGTGAGTTGAGAATAAATAAAAAAGCAAAAGCTTACCACATAAATCAACCGCAACATTCAGTCCATAATTTGCACTACGGTTTAACTCTTCCTCGTTCCTGATTGAGCCATTAGGCCCTCCAGCTACTCCATTCTTTGTTTTAGCGTCGTATGTTGCAGCATCATGCCACCTATCAAAATAATGGTTATATACGTAACTTCTGATTGATTTAAAAAATGGCATCTTGAAGGTCTAAAACGGGACCAAATTGTTAACGGCAACAATCCGGTACCCCACAAAAATAGCTAATGATCGTGTTTGGTTGCTGAGAAAATGATGGAATATAGCGACAACAAGACATCAAATTCAAAAGGGCATTTCCTTTTCACCAGTTTTCTTGAGCAACCAAAGGTAAGTTCATGGGAGGACCAAGTTTAAGGGAAAAAAGAAGAATGAACATTTACGCTAAACGAAGCATGATAGGGGCGCAGTTCTTGCTGTAGATAAGAGCACGCAGGCCTCGGCGAGCCTTCTCGATTTCCTTGAGGTACTCTTTGTTTACTACTGGTTCAGCCATGACTCGAGAGCAAAGGGCTTATTTTAGTCACACTTTACAAAGAAGAAGATTTTGTTCCAGTTTATATGTGGGGAGGTTTAAAAGAAGAATCGGAATATGGGAATGACTGGCAGGAGGGTTTTGCATGCGAACAAGAAAAGCATTGGTTCCTTGTTTTGAAGGCCAGGGAAGCACCATCTTGCACCTTCTCTCTTGTGCTTTCAAATTTCTTCGTGAAGTTATGAAAAGCAAGCAATATATGGGCATTGGAAACATGTCCTTTATAAGCTCAGTTCTAGAATTTCTGAACTTATTACAGCAAAGTCCAGGTCTTACTGACAATTAAGCACTAATATCATATGTTCCCCTGATGGAATATGTTTCACTGGCTTCTCATGATATTATTAAAAAGATTTACATTTTTACTAGACTTTTTTACGAACTTCGTATAAGTAACTCAGGATCACAACAGCTGCAGCAACGGCAACTCCAACAGCACTTTGTGCCACCAAAGTACTTGTCTTTACAGCTTCCTTGACGCTAGACGATGGAGTAAAGCCTAGCTCTGATAGTTTCTTGTGTGACACTGCGTAGTCTTTGAAGAATGCATCCTCATCCTGCAAGGTAACAGAGCCAAAAGGTAAAGCCTTGATTTCACCCGAGCTCTTAATTTCCTTGCAATTTATTTACTGATTTACCGAAGATAAATCAAATTAGTTACCTTTGCATATAGTTCAACATAGCGGCGGAACTCAGGATCGTCCAATAAAGCTTTGTCTGTGGGAAGTTTCAATAGCCCCTCTGATTCCCCATTCAGTAGCTCACTGATAAAAATTTAGTTACAACATAAACAATTGTCAATGTGTGCTGCATTTGGTCCTACCAATTGAAAGTTTTAAAAATAATATTGGTTTCTTACACAAAGTATGAATTGTCGAACTTCAAAGGCTCATTCGTCCAAGGGCCATCAAAGCCTGACCTTTCTGGATGTGCTTTACCCTACAGAAACAAACAAGTATTCAATATATGTATATTATATATAACTGAAAAGTAATTTGCACATTGTTGATTCCATTAAAAAGCTACCAATGTGTGGGCTCCTGACAGTGCCACAATGTCTTTATCAGACAGACCCATGCGATAAAAGATGTCCTTCAAATGTGATGCACCTGCAGCAAAATCGAAAAAACAAACCATTACAACAACATTGAAAGAAATCGGAATAATAATGATTTGTTCATCTTCCTTTAGTACACTAATAAAAAAGACCCCAAGAAGAAGAGAGAGAATCTAAGTTTATGCATTAATTATGTATTTCAGAGGAGAACCCCATTGAAGCAGCTGAAACTTTTTAGCCATGCATACCTTGTTTGGCATCTGGAAGCCGTCCTTCTTCCGGAGACTCCAGTGAATCCTGGATTCAGAGATAAAAAGAAAGTTCAACAACTGCCATGAACATACTTGATAAATATGTTATTAACAACTGCCATGAATGAACATACCTTTCTACCAGGAACAAACTCAATAGTAGGGCCGCCAGTGACCTCCACAGCAACAACCCCAGCAAGCTGAGATCATATGACAAAAAAAATTATCAGTTACTCGAATCTGGTTCTCACATGGAGTTAGGTAACTAGCTCATCCAATATTTACAGAAAAATAAATAATTAAAAGCCCCTAACTAGTGAATTGTGTGATGTTTTTTATCTGATCAAAATAAAATCTGCTCCATTCATAAAACAAAATAAATAAATAAAAACTATACCTACATTGGTAGATGAGATAGAAATTTTCCCTAAAGATTAGATCCTCCCCAGAAAATCTGACATTGGAACCATAATTCATAAAACAATGGCTCTTAAAATCTGCCAGAGTCCATTGAGCTTTGCAGTGTATTATGTTACACAAACATTTTCCTTATGAAATAGCATATATCTAGGACCAAACGACAAGTACAACATAAAGCCAAAGGGTCACAATAAAACAAGGAGAGATTAAAGAACAAGAGTCACCTGGTAAAGGTCAGCATATGTGATCTTCTGATACTTGGCTTTCACTTCCTCTGTTATCAAAACAGAACAACAAAAAGAATTAGGGGAAAAATCAACTGTTTGGCATCTACAATTGAATTTCTCGGGAGACCGAACGGTTTCCAATTTCAGTCATTTCAAAGAGTACAGCAACTCAGAATTGGAACTAACTCTAGGATACTGCAAAACCAGTAGAATCAAATAGATAAGCTCTGCCTATGAGTTGACCTCATCAAAATCAGTACAAAGTTTTTGTTTTTTTTAATATGAAAAATATCAGCACAAACTATCAATCAATTGCTTAAGAACTTCAGTACATACAGATAAAAGTTCCGAAAATTCTCACCACAAAAATTAACAGCAATTTTCAAACCACTATTTGCGCCATGGTTTAGCTCATGCTCATTCCTAATGGAGCCATTAGCGCCTCCTGTTTTTGTTTCAGCGTTGTATGTCCCAGCATCATGCCACCTGCCTCAATTGATTGAATGTAACTTCTGATTAGTCAGAATATTAAAAAAATGAATAAATTAAAACTTCTCTTCTTCTTTTGTTCATTGACTTTGGTAACACTAACAGACTTCATGCGCTGTTTGGTCAAACGGAAAATGCAAGAAAGAAAAGAAGAAACTAAAAACCTAAACAGTAAATTCATCCTTACTCAAAACTAGAACTAGACATCAGAATATAAATTTAGTTTTTCTCGGGAGCCAAACAGAAAGTGGAAACAGCAAAGACGAAAGTGTAAACAGAGAACTTACGCCAATCGAACCATGATAGGAGCGCAGTTCCTGACGGAGATGAGAGCGCGAAGGTCGCGACGAGCCTTGTCGACTTCCTTGAGGTACTGCGCGTCCACTACTGGTTCCGCCATGAGAGAATCGGACGACGAAATCGCAGGCTTTGCGAAATCGAAAGCGAAGAAGGCAACGAACCGAACGATTGAATTGAAGGCAACGATTGGTTTGCTTTGCTTTGGCTCGCTCTGTGTGTGTGGATATACTGGATTGGATTAGCAGGAGAGAAGCTTGAGTTGAGCGTTTTTTTATTGTTGCCAAGGATTTTTATTTATTTATTTATTCGCAATTATTTTATTATTGAAGGTGATGATGTGCAGTGTAATTAGCGCGCGTGTCTGTCACCGGTTGAAGAGCATGATGACGTGAACTTGTTGGGAGCGCGTGGGGGTGGAGAAGCTTCTTATCTTTCTTGGGCTTCGGACCTTCCAGTGCGGTCGTGGAACAGATTAACGAACAATTTTGATTAGTCATACGAGACGAGACCTTGGGGTATATGGAAGGACGATTATCGTTACGTTGGGTCCACAGTTTTGGTATGGCCCAGTACGGCCCAAAAGGCCTTATGAAAGATCGCTGTTTTGGTGAAAGTACTGTATTCTTGTAGCCCAATCATTTCCCAGCCTAGCCGACGACCGCAATCCGAGAAAAACTTTTTCTTTTTCATGAGAATCCGAGAAAAACTGTCATGGGGCCGTTCTGTAACAATTCTGTGACTAGACCCTAGGTCAACTGCTATGAGACGGAGACACAGAATATGAAACCGTCACATGAAAGTTTTTCTCCTCCAAATACTGCATGTGGAAGTTGGTTTTTACTCTTTCTTTCTATGATATGATCCTTTCGGAAACTGATTTGTATGCTGCACTCAGTTTGTCTCACCTTGACTAGAAGGAATGTTGTGAGAAAAATTAGCAATTAGGTTATATTGTCATGGGTGCTTTTGCATAATTAGCTAGTGTTTCAAGTTTTCCTATTTTAAAAGCCTGTATTTTTTGTTGGTTGTTAGAATTTAGCACGATATAAATGTTAATTACGTGAATAATATAATTTACCAGATTATCTGACATGAAAATATTTATACTTTCGTACTTATATGTGTACTTCAAATCTGCTCACTTATGTTGCCACCATGTTGGTATCCGCATTTCTTCTTGTTGACTTATTGTTGAATTTCAAGTGCATAGTGGTTGGTTTAGGTGCATGAGGTTCAGTATAGTACGAGTCAGTATAACTAAACACTATTTTTAAAATAAAGACTAGGTCAGTGGGGTCGCACGATCTCTTGGAAACCAAGGAATTAGGCTTAGAGGTTTCTTGGAGATGCACACCAATACTCGACATTTTTCCTTAAGGAAGAAAGGAGCTACACGAGGAAGAAGAAGGAGCTGCACACTATTCATATATTGTATAATGCTCATATGAATAATACAAGCAAAGTCAGTTTCTACAGTAATATAAAATTATCTTTTAATATTATTTTCATCTTTAAAAAAAATATTGAAACTTTTACACTAATACTTCTTGGGGTAACAATCCACGAATCCGCTGTCTTTTAGTATTATTTTCATTTTTAAAAAAAATATTGAAACTTTTACATTAAGTCTCATTGGGGTAACAATCCTGAATTCGCCACAGCATGTCCGTACATTTTTTATGCACTTGGTCTCCTTCTCTAGCTTCAAGTTTTTTATAAACGTGGTGCAGGAGTGACGCCAAATTAAGAACCCTAGATGGTAATAAGAAGCTCAAAAGATCTCTGCTTTCTTAATCAGTTAATAATTTTCTGTCAAAGAAAACAGAAGATGCATAATTGCATTGCATCTGAGATAAGTCCGAAAGCTTCAGTTTGTAAAGTACAACCATCACATTATATTATGATTAAACATGAGTTTCTGCTAACTACAATGGTCCACACTTGCATTGGTCACTTCAAATTCAAATCAACGGTTTATAGTTGCCCAAACAAGTCTACATTCACTTCAATCAAGGGCCTTTAATTGTTGAAGCACACGTTAAAGACTGTGTCCAACAGTTTATATATATATGTATCAGGTGACCGAAGAACACATAATTTAAAATTTGAGAAAGCTGAAAGGCAACGTGTTGCCATTTTAACCCTGAAATGAAATGCTCTCTCTCCCTCTCTCTCTCTCTCTCTCTGGAATCCACCACGTTTCCCAAAAAGAACCAAAGAGAGAAAACAAAACAAAATTTAACGTCCAATTTGATACCCATCCGATATTCGAATCAAACAAAAATTTTTGTTTATATCTTATGGTAATAGAATATACTTAAAGAACAGTTTTTTATTTTGAGAAGAATAATGCTGTCTTTTTTCAGTATTAATCTAAGGTTTCCTTGATCGGATTACCATTAATCTATTTAAATTGTTACTTTGAGCCATTCTCTCGTTTCATGTTCTCCTGAGATATGACCGCATCGTTCGATTGTAGATTGACTTAACGGTCAATAAAAAGAACAATTTATTTGTAATATGTTTCATACACATAGATGTATGAAACTCAATATATATAAGTTTTTCACTTTAAAATCCGTCAACATAAACGTGCAATTTGTTTACACACCAGTTGTTCACTTGGGATTCAAATCATCAGTGTCCCAAAATCCAAATGTAGAGTTAGTTAGAGTTTGAGGTTATGAGAGAAAAAGGAAACTTAACGTTATGAGTAAAATGTTGAGGTTAGAATTTGAATTTATTTTTGCTACAAAAAGCTCTCCAGCACTTGAGTGAGTTATATTATGGCAATCCAAAAACATAATAAATGGTGGTAAAAACAAAAAAGAAAAAAGAAAGGAAGCTTGAAAGAGATGAAGCCATAGTTACTAAGTAATAACTCAACCATTGGATGCTGACTGTTTTGAGTTCCAGTCCAGACTGACTTACCAGCTCATGGTAAATACAGACGCATGGTTGGGGTAATTTGGTCAGTAAATTCAAATATATACAATGCTCTGTGGCTCTCTTCCCAAAGCCTAGTGTCTCTGCTCCAGCTCAAGCCCTGTCCCTTGTCCCTCCACCACATCCTAGACAAGTCCCAAACCTACATCTTCATCTTCAGAGAGAGAAAGATAGATCGAAAGCTCCTGACTTGAGATCAAATCAAACTGGGCAAATGTTGTTTTGCCAACCCAGAAAATCCTACAAGAAGAACATCGCATCTACTAAAACTGTGTGGTTTTTGGAGGTAAGTGTGTGTTTCTCTGTCTTCTGTGCCCATCTGCTGTGTTTGGGAAAGAGTTTCAGAGCCAAAAAAAGCAGCCAACTTTGCCTTTAAAATGTGCACAAAATACAACCACTTTAGAGTTTAGAGACCACCTTTAACAGAACCCATGACCCCAATAACATGAAAGACCCTCCATTGATGAGACACTACAAGCTTCATCTGTTCATCTGCAGCTAAAAGAACCCTCCTTTTTTTGTTTTTTCAAAAAACCCTTCTTCTCATTTTTCTTTCTTGTTCTTTTTTCTCTCTGGTTTTTAGCAGCAAATCAAGCTGATCAAGAGTAAAATGGGGTGTTGCTATTCGAGAATAGAAAGAGAAGAGATGGTTTCGAGATGCAAATCAAGGAAGAGGTACATGAAGCAGCTCGTGAAAGCAAGACAAGCTTGGTCTGCAGCTCACACCATGTATCTTCGTTCTCTTCGCAGCACTGGCGCTGCCCTGCTCCAATTTTCAAATGCTGAAACTACCCTCCACCACCACCACCACTACAGCCACCACAACAACCACCACTCGCCACCACAACCGCAAACCCCACAAACCCCTCTCACCCCACAACCGCCGCCGCCGCCGCCGCCGCCGCCGCCACTCAGCTCAAGCTCTGACACATGGACGACATCAACCACAGCCTCGACAGCTCTCCCGCCTCCGCCGCCGCCTCCGTCGTCCACATGGGATTTCTGGGACCCATTTGTGGCTTCTTCTTCGAGGCCAGTGACTGAAGAAGAGTGGGAGGACAACACGACCGCCTCCGAGGCGGTGATCACCGTCACGGAGGCGAGCACGGCTGCGCCGCCTTCTGTCATCAGTGGGTTTTCTAAAGAGAGTGGGGCGCCTACGAGTGAGCTTGCCATGGTGGTTTCTAGAAATGCTAAAGATCTGATTGAGATTATAAAGGAGCTTGATGAGTATTTCCTCAAGGCTGCTGATGCTGGTGGACTTCTCTCCTTGCTCTTGGAAGTTCCCACCCCTGGATTTTCTTCTTGTCAAATAAAAGGGGGTAAAGTTTGTTTCTTTCTATTTTTGAAGTGATTTTAATTTTGGGGTTTAGCTCTGTTTGTTTGCTGAGAAAAAAAACTGGTGAAAATGAGAGGACAGAGAACAATTTTAATTTGTACTGTTTTATATTTTGATGTAAATGTAATGGATGGTTTTTTTTTGGGCAGGTAAAGTTTATAACCATAGGTGTAATTTGAGCCCCTCACTGTGGACATGGGGTGGTTCAAGTCCCAAGTTTGGTGGGTTTGGAAAGATGGGTTGTGATGAGATTGTGCTTAGCCATTTAGGTAGTGGGGTTGGAGATGAGGGTGTGGTGATTAGCAGCCATTGCTCTACTGTGGAGAGGCTTTATGCTTGGGAAAAGAAACTATACCAGGAAGTCAAGGTACACTTTTGGTTCCCATATCTTTTGTGGGCTCCTGGTGGAGTTTTTGCCCATAGACAATCATTTTGTTTTTTGTTTTAAATTTACTTTTGGGGCCAAAGCATGACATGTGAACTTTGGAATTTTAAAGTTATTCAATGAGATCATGTACATCCATGTGCGTGTGTTTCTTTTTTCATTTATTTTAGATTTTTGTTTTTGTTTTGGGGGTGGTTTTAGGATGCAGAGACAATAAAGATAGAGCATGAGAAGAGGGTGGCTACATTGAAGAAGCTAGAGATGAAGAGGGCAGACTATGTGAAGACTGAGAAGACCAAGAATGATGTGGAAAAGCTGGAGTCACAAATGATGGTTGCTTCACAGGCCATTGACACAACTTCTGCTGAAATCATCAAGATCAGGGAGACAGAGTTGTACCCTCAACTCATTGAGCTTGTCAAAGGGTTAGTCTTCACTCATTGGCTTTAGTGAGACGATGCTTGAGCATGCAAGAGTTTTCATTTTCTATTTCTTCTTTTTGGTAAATATATCTTCTCAAATTAATAGCTATTGAATATCTGGCTTAACAGAGTGAAAGTCAAAGCTCTGATATTTTGGGGTAGCAGCAGTAAAAAATTTCTTTTGACTGCTTTTGACTGGTTGTTTTGTGTCCTTTGTTTGCTTTTCCTTAGAAGGATTTACTGATTCGTACAGCCATGTAAACTTTGAAAATACCTTGACACAATACCATATTTTGCTTGCTTTTACAGATTGATGTGCATGTGGAGAAGCATGTATGAGTGCCACCAGGTGCAAAAGCATATTGTTCAGCAGCTCAAATATCTTAACACAATACCATCGACTGAACCTACATCTGAGATTCACAGGCAAGCAACACTCCAGCTCGAGCTTCAAGTCCAGCAATGGCACCTGTCATTTTGCAACCTGGTCAAGGCTCAATTGGACTACATCCAGTCCCTAACAGGATGGCTCCGGCTTAGCCTCTTCCAGTTTAGGAGACATCCAATATCAAAGACAAGTCAAGAATCAAAAATTTACATGCTCTGTGAAGAATGGCACCATGCAGTTGACCGGATTCCGGACAAAGTAGCATCTGAAGGAATCAAGAGCTTTTTAACTGTAGTTCATGCTATTGTAGTTCAACAAGTAGAGGAATATAAGCAAAAAAAGAAGTCAGAATCGACATTTAAAGAGCTTGAGAAGAAGGCAAATGTGCTTAGATCGCTGGAGTCCAAGTATGGCCCATATTCATTGCCTGATTCCGCTAGCACTTCTGCAAAGAACCCAGTTGCTGAGAAGCGGGCAAAGGTGGAGGTGTTGAGGGCAAAAGCAGAAGAGGAGAAGAGCAAGCATGAAAAGTCAGTGAGTGTGACCAGGGCCATGACACTAAATAACTTGCAGATGGGGTTTCCTCATGTCTTTGAGGCGATGGTGGGATTTTCAAGTGTGTGTATGCAGGCATTCGAGTCACTATATAACCAAGCCAAAAGTGCTAATCCGGAGCTAGACGTTAAGAGGTTACTACCGTAAGGAAAAGATTCTAATTGCAGGAAGATTGGCAGCACTGTAATCAGTTTTTTGTGTATATCTCGCATCCTTTCAGTAAGCTTGATGTTGAGTGGTTACTTAATCGACGAAAAGACTTAAAAGTTCAGGAGGAATGACAGCACTGTAATCAGTTTTCTTGTATAGATAGGTGCACATCCTTTCAGTTATCAATAACCATAGTGGAGGAGACTATCAGTGTCAGGATTCCCCTTTCTAAGATAACCTTGACACAATTATGCAGATTAAGGGAAACACCAACCCGGAAACAGAAATGGTTGAATATTTGGAATGCAACAGAGTAAGGATATTCTAGTTAGTTTTCAACTTTTCAAATGTTTGTTCTGTTTTCTCACAGGAAAGGCGTCTGGAATGTTTTTTACTCTTCCCTTGTTTAGTTTGATAGTTTCCCTTTTCCTCTTGTGGATTGAATGTTTAGTTTTATTTAATTATTCTTAATGAAGGTGTTTTTGGGCTTGTTTTCTAATTCGTTTGTTTAAAGTACTATGGCAGTTGTTATGAACCACAAGCAAAATTCAAGTTCGGAGAAAGAGAAGGCTTTGTAGGTTACCTTTTCTTCTTCTTTGTGTTTTCACACATTACATTAAACTAGATTGCAATATTCAGATTCATTAAAACTAGATTTTCATATCAGGAAGAGGAGGCACAACAGGTTGCTTTCCATTGCATCTTTGCCCATTATCTCTCTGTTTTGGGCTAAAGCCAAGATATTGTTCATGTTGGCATAAGATAAGTCTAGAATTCAAGGGATTATATTTGGACCTCCTGTTTCTTTACAGTTCTTGTGTGTTACAGAAATTTTTTCACATTCCTGAGATTCGGTATGTAAACACACTTACGAACCAGAAGTTTGATGAAATGGGTTGAAAGTAAAACCCGGCCGCTGAATATATATATACAAAGCCAATATTCACACAATACAGATTAGATAAAGATCAAACCTACATGAAAGTATTTTTTATCAATCAATCTAGGGAACGGGATCAGATGTGCACTTCCTAAGCAACCAAATCAAGCGTTTTTCACCTTTGAGAGACAAGAACATCTCCCTTGCAATGGGTTTGTTGAACAGATCAAGGGCTGCAAAATAGACTTGTTCATCAACACCTTGCATCTTATCCAATTCTGCAATACAATTAGCTATGGTGTATCTAGCATTATGTTGCTGTGTAGCAGCTGTCCTCAGCTTTGATGCAGCTGCCATCTCCAATATAGCTCTCGCAATAGCATCATCAATACCCTTGCGCCCTCTTTTACGGATGCTAGTAGTGCTAGGTGTACTAGGTTGAATTGTTTCTTGATCATCGACGGCGTCATTTGCTTCCTCAGATTCTGATGAGGACAACACTTCTTGCTCCGTTGGACGAGAATTTGGATCCCCACTCTCATGTTCAGCTGGATGGTCATGGTTCCCGTTTGTTGGTAGTTCTGAAAATATAGTGCAAAGCTCTTTGTAAATTGGGCAGCCACTGATTTTTAAACTCTCAGCATCAGGATGCTCCTGCTCAAAGAAGAATCCTCCAAGTCAGGTAGGTTTAGAATTGTGTTGTACAAGCAACATATATGAAAGGAACATACCCTAACATATTCAGCCCACACTTCATCACTGGCTACAATAGCCCCTGTGGATTCATCCCAACTGAAGTCACTTCGATCAAGAAGTGACTTGACTGTAACATAGAGCCTCCTCAAAACTGCGCCTCGGTTCTTCAGTTGTTCCTTGTCCCATTTCAGACCTGTTCTCTTATGGAACTCATCACACATATACTTCCATGCTTTCTTGCCAAAATTATGATTTCGTCTATTCCCTTTGTGTACCTGATCAACCATTAACTTCACAAGTATCTTTGTAAGATGTGTTGTCCACCTAGCCCTCGACTGTTGCTGCTGATGCTGAGGCGTTAGACCAAGCGACCGTGTAGGACAGTTTGCCATCTGAAATCACAAAAGAGAAGGGGTTTAAAGAGAGAAGAAAAAAAAGGGCTTGACATCCACATTCTAAAATGAGCAAAAATATGGCGTATGTTGATGGAAGCGCCTCAAAACATGAAATCTAACTGTCATTCAAACAGAAGGCAGGTACAAGCCCAAACAACTAATGCCAGAGAGAATGAATATTGCTCTACAGTTTGCAATTGTGTTGTGTCAACTTTACATAGACAAAACTGCAAGAAATGAGTTGACTAACAAGCGAAATTATCCTGTTCTGAACTGACTTAAATGAACCACCTTTTTATGAGAACAAATTCTACATTTCCAGGGGATGACTGATGACAAATCTTTTTTTTTTTTGGGTGAAACTGATGACAAATCTCAGTTGCACATCCCATTACAATAAGTCATTTCAGAACATTCCATTACAATTTTTACATCAACATGCAGACCCACCTGGGATAATAATGCATCTGCTTGACTTTGAGTATGGGTGACAAACAACTTACAAAATACAATACAACCTCAATTGATAAAAATTCTACAATTCAGACAATAGTTTTCCCTGGTGCAATTTCCACCAGATAAAAAAACAGATTAACTGTGCAAAAATCATTTAAAATGATTCGTATTTCAAAAATAAAAGACTGAAAGTGTTAAAATAAGCTGAACCAAGAATAAACCCTAAAGAAGTGGAGAGAGAGAGAGAGAGAGAGAGAGAGAGAGAGGTACCTTTGAAGAAGCCCCAACTCTCCGTTGAGAAATGAACTGCTGCTATATTATTAACAAGTCTAAATACCCAATGATGATGATGAGGCGGAGGAGAGTAGAGGAAGAGTCTGAAGACAAAAACTGCGTTTTTCCGGCGAACAATTTCGTGCTCCCAAACAAGGCTCCCTCTCGGTCCCAAAAAAATTTAAAAAGTTGAAAAATTCTCGCTTTGCCTTCGTACGTATGTTCAGGAGAGGAGTAATTTTGCTATAAGTTGGATTATTAGATGTTAAAGACATTTTTTGTTGCTTTTTTCTTTTAAACGATGAATTTTTTTTTCAATCATATTTACTTTGCTTTTTTAGACAGTGATCATATTTATTTTTAGTCATCTTGAATTAGGGGTAAAATAAAATGATGAAATAAAAGTTTATTCAATTTAGATGTGAAAAATGATTTCTGCACGTAAGAGTAATTTCAAGTTTCAACAATAAAGAGAATTAATTAGGAGATCAAATTATAATTTCAAGTTTTAACATTGACGACGTTACAGTCTATAGTTATATTTTAATTTATATTTTCTTACACCAAATCATATTAATATTATTTTGTCGGAGATAAAATTGCATTTTTATTATTTCTCAACTATATTTTCAAGTTTCATTTGTTCTTCTGAATTTGATCACAAGCAATCTCTCAAGATAGTGGTTACTAAAGCTAAGTGTAAGAAGAGCAGAGCTAGCTCTTGATATAACAAAACTTCCACTAGTGACTGTACAAAAAAACTCAGATTTCCAAATCTGCATTTTTATACAACTTTCATTCGGTGCCATAATTTTTTTTAATATCACCAAAAAACGAAATTTAATGATTACTTTCTAGGACCTAGTTGACAGGAACAAGCTAATCTAAATTAAGTTTTGCTTCTCCAGCAGCACTCGCTATGTCTTACCATTCTTCTATTTCATCATCAGAAATTTCTCTTTCTTCACCATCCACGCTCATGGTTTCAACATTGTCTTCTTCCTTGTATCCTTGCACTGCCCTTAATCCAAGCCATTTCAACACAGGTGTGTACTCGGTAGCAATAACTGTCAAATCGGATGCACACATTCCACTATAACCACCAAATCTCCGTTTTACCATCTCCTTCTGCAATGGCACATAAAAAAGAAACGTCACAAACAGCGGAGAGTAAGTACTATGGTGGTTTAAGCCATTAAAGTGACTCTGACACTAATATTATACATAACCACAGCAATCATCTATAAATACCTAGTACTACCAATCATATCATTGATTTCATTAAGTTCGAAATCTGAAATCAAGCAGCATCCAATGGGAAATGATGCAATTTAAATTGAAAACCCACCTTGTTACGCAATGATGATTGCTCAACCTGCCAGAGCTTTGGCCGGCGAACAGCATGCCACCTGCATACTTGTAAAAATTGGTGATATTATCTGAAATTACATGAATCCTTGCTCATACAGTAGGATTAATTCAAGCAAGCATATAGAGAATACCTGGAGGGCAATGGATGAAAATTTCCAAATAGCACACCCCGAGCAGCAACTGAGGCACCAGCTGATTGTAGAATATTCTCTGCTTCGTACTGTCTACTTAGCATTCCACGGAAAGTAGCAAGAAGCAAGTCAGCATCACCTAAATATGAGGCAATTGCCCACGCATCATCTATGGCCTCCTCACTCAGGAAATCTAGAACTGCAAGAAAATTGTGTGCAAGAGTTGGAAATCATCAGCAGTCTTATGACAGAAAGCAGCAGCATCAAGTTGCTACAATTTTGCTCTGTCTCACATGCGTATGCGTGTGTGCATGCACTTTGCATCCATGTATGAGAAAGAGTAATTGTGATTACATTTAGGAAGTCACAACTTATAGGTAAAAAAAGGTCACCATTTTCATGTAGAAAATCAGCAACAGGCCTAGCTTGTCCATGTGCTTGGCAAAGAATCTTTTCTGGAGCATCCATTTTTAGTGGCAGTCTAGACAATCCTTCCCGCACATGAAATGCATCTCCTCTACAAAACAACACGAGCTCAGATGTGAACATCTCAAGTGAAATTAAACCCTCAGGTGGGTATGCACACTAGAACGATTGTATATATGCACGTATGTAAAATACATATATATAAGGGATTAAGTTGCTCCCAAACTTTCGAGTAATAAATTCTTGAGAATTTAAATGGGGAAAAACATGGAACAATATGCATGCACCAAAAAATTGAATAAAATAGAAGGTCAAAGCTACATACTACTTTCATCACAACATACCCAATGCCATGACATTTTCCGTCTCTCTTTTGTTATGCAGAAACTTCCCAAGGGCATGGAATAGCGAAAGTGTTTCATCTCTTCCAAATTGGAAGGAAAACCCGTCGTCCAAAGCATTTACCTCATATGGTTTCTCTTTAGCATATGTGGTAGCTGGACTTGATGAAGACAACGAATGCCTCGGATTTGGTTTCAGAAAGAAAAACTGTAGAGATGTAATTGCATGTCTAATGTCACCTCCACTTGCTTTTGCTATTAGACCAACCTGTTCAGCAGTTACATTACACTGCTCTTCTTTACATATTCTAGAAAGTACTTTCTTGATGGAATTATCTGTTATAGGATTGAAGGAGACCTGACAGTTTCCAAAATCAGTTTAAAAGTAAGCATTCAATAATAACCTTAGAAATTAGAAAAAGAAAAAGAAATTGTCCAAGAAAGTAACCTTACAAGCCCCAACATTTTCAAGAGACAACTGAAGTTCTTCTAAGTATCCAGTGGAGTGATCTGCTGAATCGGCTTTACCATAGTCGGTGATCAATATAGCAGTTGGTATCCGAGTAGATTGCACAAGAAGATGCAAACAGTTTTGAAGTCTTCCAAAAGCAACTCTACCATTTGTCACCGGAAGGTCATCAATTAAGAGTATGATTGATGATTTTGAACCCTCATTAAGGGATGATGGGATCAATCCATACTTCCTTATTCTCTCCACAAAATTTTCAAATTCATCCAGCTTTGACATGTAGCGTATTCCTAGTAGCAGATTGGTATATGCCAACAACAGCATAGTCTCCATTAGACCACTTCAAATTCAAATCATTATGGAGATATTATGTATCGTAATTTTGAAGCTAGGTTTTTCCCCTTGCCTTACATTTCAATTTCTTTTCGTTTTATCTTTTATTAATTGCAAAATCCTTGGTAAGTAGTTACAAGATGAACATTTCAATTTGAGAATAATCAACTGCAAAGTCCTGAAAATTTAAACTCCACTCTTTTTAACAAACCCTCGGCTGCATGATTAAGAATTACTCAAAGTACCTGCACTGGAGTTATATAAATGTTCTTGCCAAACTACAGGAGTTGGCGTGTTCCATTCACACAATGTGGCTCCAAGGTGAGATGCAACCACATGAATAGTTGCCTACAAGTAAAAAAGAAGCAGAACTTTTAGTCAAATGTTTGATTCTATGATCAGAGTTCATTCAAGAAGCAAATTTTTAAAATATAGTAAATAGCCCATCGATTACATTATAACTCACATTAATAATATTATCTGAAGCAGCAAGTCAATCACTTGAGAAAAATAATATTAATCAAATCATGCAGGTCATAAGCCCATTAATCAAATTCTTGGGGAAGTTTTGTTTCAAAACTTCTGTTTAAATGTTGGAAAGGATGACACAATAATTCTTTTGCATACTTTGAAGAATGGAATTCCATGAAACTAAGAAACCAACTGAACAAAAGATCTCAAGAATAAATACATGAATGAAACTATGACACATACGGATTTTCCAACTCCAGCTTGCCCAGTGATGACAAGGACATGATTACTAGATGCACCCTGTACATTATGAGAGAAAAAAATATGAGATCCACAATAATGAATTACAATTTACAAGTAAACCAAAAAAGAACAGAAAACAATTTATTCTCCATTTGACTTAACCTATCCTTCAACAGAACTGTGAAAAATGAATCAAGAACATGAAGAAAAAAAAATCACATTAAAAGAAATAAAACTCCATAGTTTTAATCAATATTGGAAAGGTAATAAAAGATATCCACCAATTAAAGGAATCGTTTTTCAAGTACAACTGGACTTGCTGATAGTCTTTTGAAGGAAAAGAAACTTTTATATTGCATATAAAGCATCAATGAAAAATATAATAACCTTTGAACTTGTCAATCTTTCTTCAAACCACAACTTAACTTCTTCCACCTGCAATAACAAAGACAAAGATGGAATAAGAAAAAGGATCAATCTGGTAATCAGATATTCATTATTTACAAAACGAAGCCAATTAACTCAACCTTCTTCTTGTGGACAGCGAGCTCCTCAAAAGAACGGGGTTTGTATTTATCAACCCACAACTCCTTCACGTTGCTTCTTCCAGAACCTGATTCATGTTTCCACAATTATTATAGGTATTACCCACTTCAAGAATTAGTAATATTATCTGTGGCCAATTTTATTGTAAATTGTAAGTTCGTAACCATAATAGCACACGATAAAATACCAACATAAATCAACATTTGTCAGAGTCGTGGAGATTACAGAGGGAGATGGATGCAAGAAAACCAGAGTTGAGTGTATACAAAAAGGAAACCAGCACATCATCATAACTATAGTTACAGCAATGGCGTACCAGCAGATACCTTGAGCCCACTAAACACTTCGTCAAAATCTTCACAGAACAGCTTGACCTGCAAAAAAAACCATTTCGCTAAGATTGCATAAAACTTATCTCTACTGTGGTAGGCTGCATATTCGATTAAGTATGTAGATATTAGATACTAAACAACCAAGAAATTCACAAATTACCTCATCCCAATTACTTGGTACTGTGCCCAAGCTAGCGCGAGAACTCGAAACACGAGCCCTTTTGGATCGTCTAGGGTTTGTGCGCGGAACCGTAGAGGTCAATTTGGACGGTGTATATCTCCGATTGGCGCTCGATGAACGACCGCCATCTTCGTCGTCCGATGACAAGACCACCAGAGTGTTCCTCTTCCCCATCGCAAAGAAAGAAAGAAAAAAAGACTCAATTTCCTAGGGTTTTGTGCAGACGATGATCCCTCCAGCTCGAAGCTCCATAGCTCGAGAAGATGCACAACCCTAAATCGTTGAAGAAAGAAGGTTTCGAAGTACTTCAGAGCCTAAACGCTGCGTTTTGAATGTGAATTGAAACAGAAGGAGCAAAAATAAAAGCTTGAAATGCCAGATTTTGGGTGGAGTGGCACTGGCAGTGATGAGAGGTTTGGTTTCGCGGGTTCGAAAATTCGCGGGGTTTTGTCACATTTTGTTGTACTGTGAGAATGGCAAGGCGTCGAGGAGAAGCCAATGGGGTAATGCTCTGGTGCATCGACTTTTACTAGCAAATTCGTAAGTCTACGCTCGGAGCCGTTCGATTCATCGATTGGAAATTTGTAATCAACGGCCTGTGGGGTTTTTGGACTCTTTGTCTCATTGTATTGGGCCGATGGCCTCAGCAGAAGCAAAAGGTTCGTCTTTTATAAGCCCAACTCCAAAATTACGAGCCTCAATTTAGTTATTTTCCAACTTTCAATCTAACAAAAATAAAACATGGTTACATAAAAATAAGGGCTAACTAAATTGATACCCATGTTGCCACGTCAACTCTGGAGTTGTAAATGTCTTACATAAAAATGAAGTCCACTTCATCCAAAGATTGGCCTTTATTTTTGTCATGTCAACATTTAAAACACTCCTACTAACGGAGGGTTTTATTTGTATGTTTTTTGTGACTTCAAGTATTGTTTTACAAGATTTTAAAGATTGGGTATGAATTTGAAATTATTTTCAAAATTTAGGAGGTTTTATGTAGTTAACTCTAAAAATAAAATAAAAATTGTCAATGGGGTCTACTCAATGGAAAATGGTCTTAACTTGCAAATCAGAAGTCTTAAGTTCGAATTCTTACGACATCGTAGTTGTGTGTGTGAGAAATCCCGTCCCCAGTAGTTTAGGTTATCGTTTGTACTTAAAAATAAATAAAAACAAACTTATGGTTTCATTTTGTATCATCCAAGTGTTATGTTATAAAAAGGGTGATGCAATGGTACGAATTCAATAATGTTCTGAATTTTTTTTTAATTATTTATGACACATTCTTCAATAGCACATGCTTCTCATTTTGTTTGTGAGTGGCACATGTTTCTCATTTAGATATTGTCTCAGGTTTTAACTATTTGGTGATTTCACATTCTAAAATAATCAAATCATACTATTAATGAAGATAAATTTTTTGATCGACACACATCAAATTACGTCCCAAAATAGAAAATTATTTCAAATGAACAGCAAAAGTAAATTTTCCTTTTTACAAGAAGATATTATAAACTAGTCTAATACACAAGGAAATCGAATTTAGATAAAAGAGAGCAAATATGCAAAGGACTCACAAGTGAGTGGTTTGGAGTATTTACTTTATGAGGTAAGATCCTAGTTCGAGTTATATCATTTATATAATGTGTATGAGTTTAGAATATTATCGTCATTCTCAATATGAAAAGTTTTCAACCAAAAAGAGAGCAAATACATTGTATTGGCCAGCTGATCTAATCTACAATTATGCAAAATTAGGGGTGGGCTCGGTTTGGGTTGGTTTGGTTTTGGCCTCAAACCGAAACCGAACCATAGGACATCGGTTTGACTATTTTGGAAACCGAAACCAAACCATAATTGATGAAAACCGACCACTTTGCTAACCTGACTTGGTGGGTTGGTTTGGTTCGGTTTGGGTTTTTTTGGCTTTTTGAGAGAGAGAGAGAGAGAGAGAGAGAGAGAGAGAGAGAGAGAGAGAGAGAAAGAGAAGAAATAAAGGCGATGGATAAAGGGAGAGATGGAGAAGAGAAGAAGAAGAAGAAAAGAGGGAGAGATGGAGAAGAAGAAGGAAAAAAAGATGTATTATATATATAAACTTCTTTAAACTATGTATTATATATATATATATATATATATATATGTATTTCTTATAATAATATTATATATAATATTTTTTAATATCATCTGTTTGGTTTGGTTAACCAGTGATTTTTGGATATCGCATTTGCAAACCGCATACATCGAACCATGTTTCGGTTTGGTTTGATTCAAACCGATGGCCAAAAAATTGAAAAAAAAATAAACCAACCCAAACCATTTGGTTTGGCTTTGACCGGTTATCGGTCTCAATGCCCACCCCTATGCAAAACTATTATTTTTAAAATGAAAGGAAAAAGAAAAAGCAAAAATACAATGCAAAACAAACTCGCTATCACGAAATTTTTTAATTTCTCACGATAAGTAATGTCCATATCGCGAACTCCTCGAATCGGACCTACTGGTCGGTCCATCTCTCGGCGGCCTCAAATCAATCTCTCCCTTCCACTCACCTACCCCGCCACAATACATTTTCTTCCTTCTTCAGCACAACACAATGCCCCACTTCTTTATCACACCAGAACCAGACGCAAACTCACCTCCCTCTTCTCCATCTCCACCCGACCCGAACGCGCACCCGAGTCCATGGCTTCCACGGCCAACCCATTCTCTATCTCCGTCTCTTCCAAACCGACCCTGAAAGCTTCAGTCTTCACGCCCAACAACTCGGCCGAGCTATCCCTTCGGGTTCAGAGCTCTAAAGCCGCTTCTCTGCGGTCTTCTTTCGTTTCGCAGAGCTCCGTTAAGTTGACTCGGGGCGGGAACTCGGCGTTGAGAGCGAGTCGAGTGAGATCGACGTCGAGGATTATGGCGAGTTCGGCGCAGGTGGTTGATCAACCGCCGAGTAAAACGGGTCCTCTGGCTCCCACCATTGTGGACGTCGATTTGGGTAATCGGAGCTACCCAATTTACATCGGATCCGGACTTCTCGATCAACCCGAACTTCTTCAGAGGTTTCGATTCTTAGCTTGCTCTTAAAAGTTTTAAATGCTCATAATTTAACATTTTGTAGGCCGTGTGTATTAAACTTCTGTTGAAATTTATATGTGAACTCGTAATGTTTTCAGTTTCTGAGAGAAATGTAATAAGAAAATGAGAAATTAAACTTGTGAATTTAAAAAAATTTACTGGTAGTAAGTTTTCGGAGAAATGCTGGTTCTATCATCTCTTAATAATGCTCACGTTTTAAATTTGCTGAAAGAAATATATACGAAAGATTTGAACTTTTAATATTTGTACATGGAGTGATTGGCTTTAGTAAAAGGGCAAGCTTTCGTTTTTCTTTGAAAGTAAGCGTTTTTAATTCTTTTGGTTTCGTGGATACCCTGGTGTTTATAGTTGATTATTAATTTAATATAGGCATATTCATGGAAAGAAGGTTCTTGTGGTCACTAACAACACAGTTGGGCCATTGTACTTGGATAAAGTTGTTGATGCTTTGACAAGAGATAACCCTAATGTTTCGGTTGAGAGCGTGATTTTACCAGATGGTGAGAAATATAAGAACATGGTAGGTGTCTAAATGCTTGTTTAAAGTTTAGTCCATAAGGTGGTATTTTGGCAGTTGCATTATGAGTAACTGTGTTCTTTGAACTGGTAGGACACTCTTATGAAAGTTTTTGACAAGGCTATTGAGTCGAGACTGGACCGCAGATGTACATTTGTTGCCCTTGGAGGTGGTGTGATTGGTGACATGTGTGGCTTTGCTGCTGCTTCTTTCCTTCGGGGTGTTAATTTCATTCAGATTCCAACAACAGTTATGGCACAGGTTTGTCACTAGCTACCTCTTTCCTTTTTATGAATCATGCACTTATCTCAGGATTTCTCATGCATCAAATTTTTATGTTGGTCGACTTGTAGGTTGATTCTTCTGTTGGGGGGAAAACTGGTATAAACCACCCTCTTGGGAAGAACTTGATTGGTGCTTTTTACCAACCCCAGTGTGTGCTTATAGACACAGACACACTAAACACATTGCCAGAGAGGGAACTGGCATCAGGGTTTGCGGAGGTCATCAAGTACGGGCTGATTAGGGATGCAGAATTCTTTGAATGGCAGGAGAGGAATATTCAGGCTTTACTGTCGAGGTACAAAATTCACACTAAGGAACACTGAAAAGTTTCCAGACCCAGTACCATGTTGCATATTTCTCATGATTTATGGCCTATTTGACATGAAAAATGTCACAGGACATGAAACCAAGAGAATCTTTTGTCAGAGCTAGTGCTCGTGACTCTAAGCCTTTATCAATATGTATAATCTAGCCATTTTTTTCTTTTCTAGTCTGTTGAAGCTTCATGACTAATTGTTCTTGCAAAGGATGCATTTTAGATTAGTTATGTTGATGAGTATAGTTGGTGCATTGCAGGGATCCAGGGGCATTGGCTTATGCTATAAAGCGCTCATGTGAAAACAAGGCTGAGGTTGTGTCCTTGGATGAGAAGGAAAGTGGATTGAGGGCTACACTGAATTTGGGTCATACATTTGGCCATGTGAGTTTTGGTTTTGTACACTTGATTGTCCAGGCTAATTTCTTTTTATTTCTTGAAAGTTTTGGAGCATTTGTATTATTATGTGATCTTCTCCTTTTGTTATATTTTGGAATACTCTGCTAGATGGTCTATCTAATTAAATATTTTGCATGTTCTGCCATGTATATTCAGGCAATAGAAACTGGGGTCGGCTATGGGCACTGGCTCCATGGAGAAGCTGTTGCAGCTGGCATGGTAATCACCCTCTACTTTTTCATTTCTTGGTTCCCTCACAAAAGCATTCCTCAATGTTCAAAGAGCTTGTGTGATATGTTTAGGTTATGGCTGTTGACATGTCATACCGCCTTGGTTGGATTGATGAATCACTTGTGAAGCGAGCGAACAACATTATCAAGCAGTTCAAGTTACCTATTGCCCCTCCTGAATCCGTGACGGTGGAGATGTTCAGATCTGTAATGGCGGTAAGAATATGAGGCTGTAAGATTACTGAAGCAGCTGAATAACTTCTTTGCTTATTTCTTAATGCGTCTGTTTCTTTTGGTATGGCAGGTTGATAAGAAGGTAGCTGATGGGTTACTAAGGCTCATCCTTCTGAAAGGTCCTTTGGGCAATTGTGTTTTCACAGGTGATTACGATAGAAAGGCCCTGGACGAAACACTCAACGCATTTTGCAAGTCCTGAATCATCGTCGTGTAGTTGATGTTGTACCAAATGCATGCACGTTCTGAACCTGCATTTTGTATTTTAGATGGCCCCAGGCTTCCCTTTAATTTATTGGCAGGAGCCTTTGGCGAGTTGTAATCTTATAAATTGTTGCATTTACAATATATTCAATTCTGGGAAATCATGTTGTTTTATTGTGGATATCTCGAATAAAATATGCACATGCTTTTCTAGTTCCAACAATTTTTCATTCCTTCATGTTTTGATTTTACTTTTTAACCTCTGATCAGCCGCATGCTTATAAGTCATAAACACCAAGGAACTAGCATTGTCTAACACATCAAACCTGTGATAGACTGAAACCTGTGGGAAACTACCTTTGAGAAGCAAATGAAGCGTTCTTCCTCTTCTCTCCAGCAGTCACCTGGGCCTGCATAGCCTCATGAATGTTCCTGAAGACGAAGGTTAGAGAAAGATGGAACCTGACCGGAAAATGTTTCGGAGTATTTCATGATACTACTAATCTGCTGAATCTGCTGAATTTATGTCAAAATTATGTGCAGAGAAAGTGTCAAATTCGGTGTTGAAAATCTCGAAGCTTTGTATAATACGTGTGTCGTCGTGTTTATGATCTATTTTGCTTCGGCTGACCAGGTTGCTAACTGAAATTCGAAAATGGCGGGTGTTTCTCTTTACACTTAACGCTGTTATTTTTCTCAAATATATATTTTTTTAGTGTGCTGCCCAGATGGAGGAACAATCACGCCCGGGCGTGATCAGTGGATGACTCCGTGCAACTTTTATTCTAGAGCCCAGCGCATGTGCTGCCCAGTAAATTAAGCTCAAGTTCTACGGTTCTACCTATGAGCTCAAGTCCCTTGGATGCTTAAAGCAGCTCATTGTACATGTAGGTTTAGCCATGGCCATTGCATTTTTTTAAATACCTCCTTCCTTCCTTCCCAGCATATATATGATTAGTTTTTTTTCCCTCTCCAGCGTCACAATTTTATTCCACAAATAAATAAAGTTTTGCAATATACTTTTCATTTCAAGGGGGGAAATGCAACTGTTCCATAATGGAGAGGACAGCTTGGAAAAAGATCTTCTGCAAGCTGTCCTTAGATTTGATGTCAACTTCAATTACCCTTATACTTTGTTTCTGCTCTTGTGAATACATCAGACTTTCTTGGAAAAACAAAAAAGAATACATCAGACTTCAGTTGGCAAATGAAACTTGGGTAGGAATAAAATATCGATGATATCGGAAATATCGGTAGTCAAAAATATGGAAATTTCGATGAAAATATCAGGATATTATCGATATTTCAGTCCATGTCGTCAATATTATCGATATTTTGGTTTATGGATATCTAAAATATCGATGGTATCGGAAATATCGGTAGTCCAAAAATACGGAAATTTCAGTGGAAATATCGAGGATATTATGGATATTTTATTCCTTAACTTTAACGAAAATGACCAAAAGCATAGTGGTTTTTTTTCCCTCCATAATCTTATCTTACCTGTCTTGTACTTGAAGAAATAATCATGTATAGTCATGGAATTCTCTTGTATTTGGGACTGGATGAGGTTGTTGTTGCTGTCATGCTGTTGTTGTTGTTGTCATGTGAAACATACTCTTCCGAGTTCCAACCACCTCTGCTGTCACCATTGATTGGCAAGCAAAGGTTGTTGGAAATGTAGTAGGAAGACTAGTTGCCCCTCTTTTAAAACAATTTTATGGTCAGAAATTTTGAGTCATATATTCTAATTGTACCCCATTTTCTCCTCTTAAGATTCACAAGCCAACAACTTCTTACTTGGGTTCAACTAATTAATCATCAATTAGGCAGTTGATTACTGCTTAAGATATCAACTAATACAACAATTTAGTACATGCCGAAATTACTTCAAAATTTTATCCTATCTTAAAAAGAAATACTACTTCAAAATTTTATCACAACTCCATCCCTAAAATGAGTTGTGTTTTCCTACAAGCAAAGGACTACTACTTCTTTTTGGTTCAACGGCAAAGGACTAGTTGGGAAAGCACTCTTATCTCCTTAGGATTTACACTAAACTATAGTACATCATGAGACTCAAAACTCTTTAAGCGCATTATGTTTTAAAGTACACACATTGCAACCTACCTCTAGTGTTCCTCCTAAGCTAATCGATAATATAAACAAGTAATGTTTTCTTGGTAGATATGCGTAACAAAATAAGAATCATACCATGTAACGTGTCCACGGGACTAAATGTCGTGATCTAACTTGTTATATTATTGTCATACAACGTATTTAGAAGACACACAAAAATAAGAATAATTAATCAATGGACTATACTAACACTCCACCAACAACGTGTCACACTCAATAACACTAAAAACATAAATAGAAACCAGGCAACAATTAGGCGTGACAGAACCAACCATTACAATGTTACCTTAAATCGAGAGACGATTTCAAATTTAAATCACACAGAGAAGATTTAACTTTGACATGAAATCCATTTTTGTCATCCACTGAAAACACCCCAACCAAGAAAAGCCAAAATCCAAACCAAAACAACACCACCAAACAACCGGATTGAACTTCCTCGCGATTAACGCGTTAGAAAAGAAAAAGAAATTGAAAGAAAAAAAATAAAGTAGAGTGAGAGAGTAAGAGAGGGAGGCTCACACAAATTGTTGGTTTGTTGCTCAACGAACGCTTCAACGGCAAAAAAAAATTCGCGGCCAAAAAAGAGGAGCCATTTTTGTTCTCTCGCCTCCTCTTTTCTCTTTCTTTGATCTCCAACTCCAAACCCCAACCACACCTCGCCCATTTTTCTTTTTCATTTTCCCCTCTTTCGAAATCCCCCCAATCTTTTTCTCTTTCTCTCTCTCTCTCTCAATTTTCCCTCGTCCCCCATTTGGTCAAATTAGGGTTAGGGTTTCGTTGAGATTCGTCCGGATTTCGATCCTTACAGATGTGTCATTGAAGAGGAGGAAGGAGAAGAAGAAGAAGATCGGGTCCTCAGGTTGAAGATCTGGGGCTTGGGTTTTTCTTTCTTTCTTTGCTTTTTTGAGAAAGTGAGAGCGAAAATCGCAAAATGAGCGCGTCCAGGTTCATAAAGTGCGTCACCGTTGGGGATGGGGCTGTGGGCAAGACTTGTCTGCTTATCTCCTACACCAGCAACACCTTCCCCACCGTAAGTGGAGACCCTCCAATTCGTTGTTTGATTTTATTTTTTCTTCTCATTTCTTTAATTCAATTTCCTTATCTGGCCTTTGATTTTAGGGTTCTATTGTTGTGATACGTGGAATGTATTTGGTAATTCATTTATTGTTTTTAATTGGGTTTTGTTTGGTTCTGGGAAAGCGGAGGCCAAATGCAAAGAATTATTGGTCAATTGTTTCTTTTGATGTAGAATTTTGTCAAATTAGCTTCCTTTGAAAATTGAAAGTGTTTTCTTTATTATTCTTTTTGTTTCTGCTCTTGTTATTAGCTAGGACCAAGTGGAGGTTTCGGGAATTTATGTTATTTCCTTAGCTCAATCTTGCTGATGAGATTGAATTGGTTTAGGAAAACATTTGGAAAAAAAAGCATTTTGAATTATATTAATTTTGGTCAAAATTGCCTATTTTTTGGAGGGACAAAGGCTAGAGAATTCTATCACCATTTTGAATCTTCAAAAAGATTGGAAAATAATTGGTTTATTTCATTAATTAATGTATTTTATTGTCGTTTTGGATCTTTCTGCAGTTAATTTAATTTCACACATGCCCTAATGTATTTGGAATGAAGGTGTTTGATAGGAATTCTTTCAGATTTTTTGGATTTTGCAACAGCCATTTCACCTCTAAGATGCTATTTGATCTTAGATTTTCAATTTATTTCTCCCAAGAGTGTCGTAATTTCCAAACTTTTTGCAATTGTTTGTAATTTCATATTGTTGAAGTTGAATGAGGGAATTTTTCATAATGTTGTATGGTTTGTGACTTTCCTTTGCATTGTGGTGGGAAACAGGATTACGTGCCAACTGTTTTCGACAATTTCAGTGCAAACGTGGTCGTCAATGGGAGCACTGTTAACCTGGGGTTATGGGATACAGCTGGTAAATATGCATAATCACTTTGGGTTTTGTTTAGTAGGGATGGTATTCCTATATATATTTCTCTGGGTCTGAATTTGTTTTCTGTGCAACAGGACAGGAGGATTATAATAGATTAAGACCTTTGAGTTATCGCGGTGCTGATGTTTTCATACTGGCGTTCTCTCTCATCAGCAAGGCGAGCTACGAAAACGTGTCCAAGAAGGTGAGATTATGCTGTTTTAGATTCTGTCAGCTTTTGTCTGCGCACTGATATCACTTTCATAAGCGTAAACATAATAATATGCTAATAATTTTTATCATTTTGACATTACAATTGATGATGTGCTGATGCATTGAAATATATTGATTTCACTTCCAGTGGATCCCAGAATTGAAGCATTATGCACCTGGTGTTCCAATCATTCTTGTTGGAACAAAGCTTGGTAAAATTTTATATTTTCCAATGTGAATACCTTTGTACTTATTGAGAAAAAGTTGCTGCTACTTTGCAAAAATAATTATTTTTCCTCAATTTGAGATAAATCTTGGGATGGGCCTAGTATTTGCCACGTTGAGGGTTTTGTAATTAATGGTCATACTAACTGGAATATCTTTAATGAGGGCACTTCTTACTTTTCTTTTTTTCATAATATTTATTGAGCCAGATCTTCGGGACGATAAGCAGTTCTTTATTGACCATCCGGGTGCTGTGCCAATTACTACAGCTCAAGTAATGTTCTTGTCTTGTGTATTGGCCAGTGTTGCACCTTCTTGTTTTCTCTCTTATATTTGAAATTCATCTCTACCCCCTTCTACCCTTCTAGGGAGAGGAGCTCAGGAAGCTAATTGGAGCACCAGCATATATCGAATGCAGTTCAAAAACACAGCAGGTATTTAGATTATCTATTGCATAATGCTTGGGGGTCTTTTTCATGCCTGGACTTTCATTTATAAATGTGCGCTTGTGAACTGCAGAATGTGAAAGGGGTCTTCGATGCAGCAATAAGGGTGGTCCTTCAACCTCCGAAGCAGAAGAAAAAGAAAGGCAAAGGGCAGAATGTATGCTCCGTATTGTGATTGGAAATAGGTGTAAAGAGATAATGACCAGCCAATCTGCCTGTATTCCCTCTCAACCCTTTCTTCCCCAATCTTTTTCCCTTTGTCCCGAAGAAGTTGGAGTCAGTAAGTTGTCCTGTTTGACAATCCTATGGTTCTCTGTGAAGGATCAGGTGGTTTTCGTGTTGCATTCTTGGAATTGTTGTGATCTCTCACTGTTGAATTGTATGGTTGGCTACTTTTTCTTAACTCCGGTTTTGATTTCTTATATGTATTAATAGACTGGACTCCCAGTTAGGAAATCGACCTTGGTTTGCATGGACAGTAATTTTTATTACCATCTCTTGTGCTTGAAGGCATGTGGGTCTTTTCAGTTTTAGTCTTTACTTTTGTGGTTTGCCTCTGATACAAAGCATCATCCTGAATGAGATTATGGATTAATCAACTTATTGGTGAGTTGGGGAGGGACCAATGCTACACAGAGATCTGTTCATCAGATAGGATAATTGTAAGCTGATTTTTAAGATATGATTTTTCTTCTTTAATGAAAGCACCATGGTTTGAATCCTGACCTAGTTTGAGCTGCTGATGACTTTTAGGGATGGGTGTGTCCCGACTCTAGGGGACCAATTGTAATACTATATATGAGTGATTATATTGGAGGAAAAAACAGGAGGTAAAGTTCATACTTTCAAAAGAGCAATTAAAAACAAGTAGAGAGGAAATTCGTCATAAAAATAATAAATTCGAGCTCATAACATCAACATAAGCTTTTCCATTATTTCATTGGGCAATGTCAAAGGAACTCGGCCAGGGATGGGAATGGCATAACTTATAAGACCTCCCAACCCGCATGAATTTGATTGACCATGACCCTGTAACATTCCCATCATGGTTCCATGGCAACGCTGCAGCCATTGATCTAAAGTGTGGCGGCAGAGACGGAAGGAGAAAGAGCGGAACAAGCGGGAGAGGAAGGAGAAAGAGTTGGAATGTAAAAAACTAAAAAAAGAGTCTAGGTAGTTGTTTTCGGCACTCAGAAATCATCTTTGTTGTTCAATCTTTACAAGATACAATTGCAGGAATCATACTGGAAAAACAAAGCCAACGAACTTTAAATTGAATAAAAAATGGGTCGTGAATAAGTAAACTCATTGTAAAAGATAGAACGATGAACACATAAAAGAGAAAGATGTGATTGGCTCTGCTCTAATCTAAGTAGTGAAAATGACCAACGAAGTTCAAAGTAGGGCTGGCTAATCAAATATATGTTGTACATTGTACTATTGTAGTAACGAAATCAGTATACAGACAGACTTCCAAGACGAATGACGATTTAACCAGCGTAAATATCTTATTGGACCCAGTGGAGTGGACCCCACTGGTCTAGGAGCCATGGGAGCTAATGCAACATCAGTGATAACGCATACAATCTGATTCTCTTGAGTCTTGACAAAACAAAACAGTCAAAAAGAAGGAAATCAGTTCGCAGCCTCCACACAAAGGGTTTACTTATCTGCAGCTCTCACATTAATAACAAATATTCTTCGGCATCTGGTCGTTGAGCAACTCACACCTTGATGGACTCGTATCTTTCACCAACTGCGCCGCCTTTCTGCTTCTGGAACTGGATGTACCGCAGTGTGCTGGCAAAGAAAGCATCTGTAGCAGGCTCTGGTGAGGTCGAGTCGCTATGCAGTTCAGTTGTGACCAATTCAATCAGGCTTTGGACTGAAGCAACAGTAATCTGTGGGTTCCCCTTCTCGAAGAAATAAAGGTACCTGAAAACACAATAAAGTAAGGCCTTCTCTTTCGCAATAGAAGATACAGAAATGAGGTTTGGTACAATCCTTTCAGTAACTATTACTTGTTCAGTATTTCAACAAAGAGCGCCACTGAGCCGGTGCAACCCCGAGTTGCATTGGACATCTGTTGGGCAGCATTTGCGATTCTTAAAGCTCGCTTTAAGCAAATCAGTACCCTGGATAGAAATTTTGTACAATAGAAGACGAAATGAATTATAATCAAACAAGGCAAAAGGGCATTTTTATAGTCTAAACCAGGAACGGCTCCAGTAAGATTTTTATAATTGGAAATCATCCCTTCACTTCCCGTCTTTTTCCATTTTAACTCCTAAATGTCCTTCAGACACCCAAATAAATGATTGTGATAATCTAGTACTTAGTATCTTTTAAGCGTGCTTAAAAAAGGAAAAGATAAAAAGCACTCCAACAGTCGAAATGAAGAGAGAGAGACAAACACCTTTCTCCATCCTTCATGTTTTCTTGATCATCAACCCAGAAGAGATGCGAGCAAGCATAAACAGCACGGCACTGATCAGGCTTCTTTAAAAGCTTCGCTGAATACTGATCAAAGACGAGGCATTAAGTAAGATTTTCAGAAGGGACAGACAGATCTAGAGCTAATGAAATTAGGATTACCCCCGTGGCTTTGTGAGTTAAAGTATCCCTGTTCTCAACACCAAATACATGCATCCTCTGGAGAGTCCCAATAATCAAATGTATTGCAGTCACCTGTGCTTTTGAATCCTATTAAAGCAAAATTGCAAACAAGACAGATGAGATATAATTCGGTGTTAAAAAAGGAAAGTGAAGATACAATCCAGTGCTCCATTGAAAAACAAATGGAGCAAGGTATAACGCTGCCAAATAGGATTAGCTCCCAAGCAAAGGGGGAAACTTACTGAAATTTCTTCTTCGTAAAGAATATATGCTTGGGTGAAGAATTCATATGCAACAGGTTCCAAATCACAGTCATTTGCAGCCTAATTGATGAAAAATAAGGGGCATTTAAATTAGGGATAACATTGGTTAGGTCGTCCACTTTATTTACAAACCAAACATTTCAATGTACCTCAGCACATTGCAAGTATAACCGTAATGCCAGTTCAGGTGCTGGAACATTCAACAGAGCCTCAATAATCTGAAGTAATAAACCAGAAGTGTTATCCCATAGCTAGAAATATCTCAGTCTAAGCTCAAACTGTTTGTGGATGTACAAAAATGCGAGCCTTCTGAAAGCTTTCACCAACAATTTACCTGAGTCAAGAGCTGAAAAAGTTTCTTTGGTGTGGTTGATGCTTCATTTCCAAAAGGATTCTCATCCTGGGCTTGCAATTTCCTAACCAACTGCACATTACAGATAAATCATATACAATGCAGATGGAGAGTGGCCAAAAAAAAATATAATTAATTCCACGAAGGAGGGGCAGAAAAGGCAGCCACCTCTCACTTGTCACAAGTTCCCATTCTTGTCAAAGAATTATACAATTGATCCACAAAATACTGACAGAAACCAGAATTTGAGACCAAGCTATGATGCCACAACAATAATACCATACCTATTCTTGAAATTTCAACAAATAGACTCAAAAAGCAAAAAGCTTACTAGCATTAAAATACAGCACATCCAACTGTTGCATGATCAGGAAGACAGAAGAATACCTTTAGAGAAGAGAAAACTAGGGGAGGGACAGTAAAGGGTAGACGCTTTGGTCCTCCCGTAAGGATGTGCTTCTTCACAGTACATATGATCTGCAATTCAGTGCAAGGATTATGGCAAACATCAGGGATGAATGGTGCTCCAATTTGTGTAAGATCCCTTGAAAGAAGAATCAATACACAGGGTAATCTGCATCTACTACAGTTTCTATAATCTATATACCAACTAAATTGCCCATGAGTGAAAATGTGATGTCTTCCATCAATATAAGACCAATATCCCACAAGCAGGAGTGGGATGGCATGAAATCAAGGCATGACAACTCAACTGTCACGTCAGTTCAAAATGCAAAAATTGTAGCTCTTGTAACATTTTCCGTATACTAGCACAGAAAGATGAGAAAACAATTAAAACATAAGGAGAAGGATATAACTCAGGAAGACTCCAAGAATTAATGCACATCCCTTTCATTGGGATAACCTCAACAGATGATCATGTATCATAAGAGTAAAATAACAGAAGGTATGCAGACATATGAAAGAGGCACATGAATATTATGCTCAACAAATCAAATACCTTGAACATCTCTTCAGAATCATCATTAGAGAACATTTGAATAAGTCGTGCAACAGAATTTTGCTCCTCCTTGAAATCCTCTTCATCAACCTAGAGTAGAGAGAAAATATATGTTCACATCCAAAGCGTCTGGATTGACACAAGAAATAATTGGATAACTCGGCTTAAAATCAGAGGAGAATATAGTGGAAGCTTAAAGAGGAGCTTTTGTATCATCAACAAATGTATGACCAATAACATATATAGAAATCACCTCATCATCAGGAGTTCCATCCAAATCCTCAATAAGTCCTTTTATCAATTCAAACAATGCCTCAACCTATAAAACATAGCTTTGAATGTCATTAAGAAGTAAACTCAGAGAGAAGGACAAACAATGTAATGGCATACCTTCTCAGCAGTTAAAACATGAGTCGTATTTTTCATAATGCTTTGAATTATAACAGTAGCCATGACTTTATTTGTTCCACTATCAAGGAATTCAAGGACACGTGGATAATTTGAAAGCTTCAAAGCAGTAACAATATCATTGTATTTCTCAAGTGGAGCGCTTAAAAGAGCAACCACTTGTTTTGTAGCCCTGCTGTCTTCAATTTTCCCTTTTCCAGAGAGTTTCTTAACAAATGATCCCTGAAAAGAAAACAAAAATGGAACAAATTACATATGTACTGAGCTTTTTATACAACAATATCTAAACAAGTGCTCATAATAAATAACCCATTGATCAATTTACAAAACAGCAGGATATACAAAGAAGATAGAACTAAGGATACATATGTTAAAACAGTTCGTAAAGGGATCATACCAACACTTGATCAGCATAATCGAGTCGATCAGGGTGCACATGGAGGGTGAATTTAAGAAGAGATGAATATAAAGTTACAACACCTATGATAGGCATGTCAACTTGTGCTTCAATCACCTGCATTGGCATATTGATTAGGTATCAATATGACTGCAAATAAATACACAAAGAGATGCTTGTAAACACAAACATCAAGACAGTTTATATGTAAAACGAACGCCTTATCCTGCAGAAGAACAAGAAGTTCACAAAAGGTTGCGAAATCCATGTGTAACCACTTGATGACAGTAGATAAGAAAAAAGATAATTAAAGCATAGCACAAGCCCTATATTTAATTGCCAACTTACTACACACAAGCTTTACCTTTCCAATAGCGTTGCTCAGTTTGGAAAAAGCTTCTACTTGTAAAAACTCAGGCAACACTTCTGTACTTGAAGCAGCATAATTTGAGAGCCGTTCCATTAATTGGGATAGAACTGTCTTGATATCAACAGACGGCTATAAAAAGGAAAGTCCGACAATCAGAGGAGAAATGAGTTAAAAAGATGATGATGAATAATGTAAATCCACAAAATATACATAATCTGACAACATTCTCAAGCAAATTTCAAAAACAGGCAAAAAAATTCTAAATTAAGAGTATACCCAAATGAAGTCCTTTTTAAAAAAAAAAAATGAAACTTCATATATTCAAAAAGGAACAGGGAACAAACAAGTGGATAAGAAATCCACAAGGCCAAGTACAACACAAACAAAGGGAAAAAAAAAACAAAAAACAAACAGTGAACAGCAAACACAGCAAAAACAGAGAACAAAAGAAGCCCTAAAAACGAATCACATAATAGCTGCTTTCAAGTCTCTCATGATGGAAGCATACACCACATCCTTAAAGACAGGAGTCACAGAGACCCACAAAGCTACCCAAAATTTCACTCTGTCCCATAACTCGGACATCCCCACCCTCTTGTAATCATCAAAAATTCTTCTATTACACTCCAACCAAATATTCCAAAGCATTGCCTGCACCAGGCAACCCCAAAGAATTTTGGCTTTCTTCCCTTTCCCCAGCGCATCAAACTTGGTTGAAAGCAAAGCCAAACAATCTTTAGGGATGCACCAAGGCATATTAATTTCCTGCAGAAGCAACCACCACAACTTTAAAGAATAGGGGCAGTGGATGAAGAGGTGGTCCACAGATTCCCCATCTAGGTTGCAGAGTACGCACCAATGAGGTGAGATGCACATATAGGGGCGGTGCCTCTGAATTAAATCCCCAGTATTAACTTTTCCTAGAGCAACCTGCCACACCAATATTTTAACCCTAGGAGGAGTATTGGCCTTCCATATAAGAGTGTAAGGAGGGAACTCGTCCCCTAGGCCTTCGCCCTGGATAAACAAAGTGAAGGATTGACAAGAGAAGGACCCAGATGGATCAAGTTTCCATCTTCTAGAATCCAGCTTAGTAGGGATCAACCTAACACCCTCCAAAAGGTCCAGCAACCTAACCACCTCATCAATCTCCCTGTCAAGGAGATTCCTCCTGAACCCAAAATTCCAGCTATGAGGGAAAACTCCTGAGTCCACAAACAAAGAGATACTCAAATGATGCTTACTGGGCAGCAAGAAGAGCCTGGGAAAAACCTCTTTCAAGATTCCTCCCCTGCACCAGTCATCTTCCCAAAAACTAATTCTTTCCCCACAGCCCACCACAAACTCACTCCCTTGGCGAAAAGTGTGGTACCCGCTGGAAATATCTCTCCATGGGCTCCGCCAAGATCCCCTAGAACCAGAGCTAGTATCCCAACCATTGATTTCAACCCCGTAGATGCTTCTAATAACCTTATGCCAAAGAGAATTCGTTTCCTTAAGAAAACGCCAAAGCCACTTGGCACGAAGTGCCATATTCCTAGCCTTCAATGAACACACCCCTAAACCTCCGAACTTTTTAGATCTGCCTACCACTTCCCATCTCACCAGATGTTTCTTATTACCGCCATCCATCCCTTCCCACAAAAAATCTCTCATGAGCTTCTCAATTCTTCTCACCGCTGCCTTCTTCCATCTTTGCAATCTTTTCTCCACCTTTTCCACCACTGGATCCCAAAACAAGTGGGTGTGAGGTTTTCCACCCCCACCTCACAACCCCAATCCGCCGCAAGAGTAGACAACAATTCCCCATCCCAATTAATACCTACTAGAGAGCACTTATGCTTGTTAATTCTCATACCAGAAGCGAAATGAAGTCCATAAACTATTAGCCCAATCATGAACTGATTTATTATATGAAAGCAGAACGCTAATGTAACATTCCATTCATCCATTCTTGGGGAGTTGACCCTCCATTTCTCTTCCTATGAAAAATTATATGCATCTATCCACGCAGATAAAAATTAGTGCAGCATGTCATAACAAAATGTCAAAACCTCTTACAATGAAGAAGGTGCATAAAATCCAAGACGACAACACATGACAAAAGAAGCTTCAGTTTCAAAAGATCAGTGCACAAAACCCCATGAATGCAAGATATGAAATAGTACAGCATAAAAAAAATACTGACTATGCTGGTAATGTGTCATGAATCAGAAACAATATGGATCTCACACAATTTGTGCACATGATGTTAGCTACCTGAAGTTGGGGGCAAGCACCCAATAATATATCAAGAGTTTGCAAGTGGTACTCATCCGGGAAGACTTGAATTATGCAATCAATTAAATAAAACTGTGCGAGCTCATCTTTACAATTGACAACCTGTTAAAAAAAAGTTTTCAAAAGATGAAGCCACCTTTTATGGTTAGGTGAGAGTCATGCATGATAAGCTTTAAATAATTGACCAATAAGATAAATTGAAATCAACCAGACCTGCTCCAGGACTCTCGGAAGTACTGTATCCTTGTATAACTCCAGATCGACACCTTCTATCTGGCTGAGGACATGCAGGTTTTTACCAACCTAAAGGAACAACATAGAAGCCTTCTGTAAGCGTCACTGCATACATGCACAACATTATAGGAGAGAAATCAACCAGCTATCAGTTACTGAGATTACAAGATCACGTAGTTCACTCCTTTCTTTCTCCCGTTTCTCCTTTTCCCGGGCAGGTCCCTGCAGACCAGAAAGCCCGATAGCAAGCCTCAACTCAGGATCAGCTAAGAGTATGAATGATTCACAAGCACTACAACACCTGCATGACCAGAAAGCATGCCCTCATGACATATTTTTACCTTCATGACATGCAAGCATTGTGGTACCCATGCATGTCTAAACATGACAGCACTCTATAAAAGTACCAACCAACCTGATGCTGCATCCGCACCCAAAGTTTATTCATCTCAGTGAAATTTTGGAGCACAAACTCAACAGCATCCTTGACAGTGTCAGCATCTCTGCATAAGTTAAGAATACCGACAAATCAAATTGAATCAAATGCAAGCACATTTATCTAACACAGAAAAATGATATAGGAACGAATGATATCTGGTTTCCTTACCCTTCATATTCAGAACCAATATCAGGCAATTTATCCCTACTCACTTGAGAAAGGTAACTCCTTAAGAAGAGCCCACGTACAGGATTCTGAATGCCCCTGGACATTTCCACGAGATCTTTCAGGACATCCTTGGCAGGAGCCTCCTTAGATTTGATGTACACAGATCCTACTGTGCAGAGAAGATACCTGATAAAGATCATGAAACTCACATATAAGTCAGTGAAATGCTATAGCTATGATTTGTCGTTCACTTTAGATGAATTCAACACACTCAAAGGAACAAACTGAAAGGACAAACCAACCAACTCATATTTGTATAAAACTACATTACAAAGACATCGATATGATCAAATCATCAATTGCAGTTTCGGCTAAATGTGGGTCTTTGGATAAGGTTTAGTATTGTATTAGTGATTTTTTAAATTGTAGCATGTTAACTGATTTTAAACTAACAGAATTACAGTATATGAGGAAATAAGACCATAATGCCAATTAGGTGAACAAGATAGTATGTGCAGCATAGTTCACAAACAGGGTCATATCCTGGGCACTCTTAATGAACTACGGAAGCCAAAAACTAAGTTGAGCATGTGATAGATGTGCAACTGAAGATTAACAATTAGGTAGAGTTTTTAACACAATTAAGACTTACAATCTGGGCAATATGTTGCCAGCATGCTGCACAAGCTCATAGAGATCGATAATGGAGCAACCGCGCCGAGCCTCCTCCTTGAAGAACATCTCCAATTTCCTCAATTCGTCAAACGCTCGCATATCTGAGGGCATCCAAACCACAAATCACCAAAGCATAAAACTAAGCACACATTCAGCAGTTCCCAAACTGAAAAAGGAAGCCAAGACAATCTCTCAACCTCACTGGATCAGCGAGAGGAAGTACTTACAGAGTTCGTAGTATTTGTGAGGGGAAAGCTTCGAGGTTCGAAGCTCCGAAAGCATCTGAGCTGAATACTTGAGGGCATCTCTGAGATTGTTCGAGTCCTGATGGAAAAAAAGGGCTTCACTCAATTTTCAGGGAGAACAAACAAGGTCTAGAATCAAAGAGCAAAGAATTAAGGATTTGATTGATTAGAGTTACCAGAGCGCGATGCATGTAGAACGCGTTTTGTTGAAGGCCGGCGATTCCAGCTGCCAGCCATTTCTCTTCATCTTCAACTCCGTCCGAGATCATCTTCTCTCTCTCTCAGTCTCGTTCTCTCGGTCTCTTTCTCTGAAGTTGCGTTTTGACCAGTCTGGTTTCGGCCTCAGCTGCCCGTCCAATTCTTGTTGGTCGAGAGCTTGGGTCTGTCTGTGAAATTGGATCCGGACCCGGTTTCATGGGGTTAGTTTTTTCTTTATCCATCCCTTATTTGGGCCTTTTGGCTTTGGAAAGGAAAAAGGCTCACTATTTCACTGACCATAAATCTTATTTCTCCGAGTTTTTAAAAGAGGAATGTTAGCGCCTCTCAATCCTGCTTTCTTTTCATGACCACGTGTCATTTTTACACTTAAAAAATTGGAGATTTTGACATAAGGTTGTCTAATGTAATAATGACATTGTTTTAAGTGTAGAAATTGACACGTGTATGAGAAGGAAGAAAGAAAGGTTGAGAGAGAAGGTTCTTAGCATTCCCCTTTCTAAAATTACAATAGTAAACTCGGTAAAAGCAATAGTTCCTTGATCATTTCGAGATTGTTGAAAAGAGTCATGATTTCTTGGACCCTGAGTCCAAGGATTTCGTGATCACCCACCATTGGATTTACTCTTGTTGAAAATTATAAAGTAAATCGTTCCATACTGCCTACGACAAGTGTTGATAGTGTTGGTAGTTATATGAGATATTCAATGAAATGTTAATAATGTTTGTAGTCGTATCGTATGAGATATTCAAAAATAATCGTATGTGTTCGTAGATGTTATATGATATGTTTAAAAAGTGATCGTAAGATCCCAACCATTGGATTCCTTTTATAATTTTTTAAAAAGTGGATACAATTATTAAGATTAAGGGCCGTTTGGCATTCTTTGTCTTTGTGAAAATAATCATTGTCAGTTCTTTGTGAGAGAAATCGTTGTGAGAAAGCGAGTTTGGCGTTTGGTAAACTTTTTGTTAAAAGTGTTGTTGGTACTAATTCCCACATAATCAGAAAAATAATTCATAATCATTAAACTTACTCTTCAAACCGATTCTGCATAATCGAAAATGAAAGCACCTCATTTCTTTCCTTATACTTTCTCACGATTTTTAATAATAAGTGATTTTCTCATAGTTTCAAACGGGTTGGGCTTCCCAAAATTTTTAAAAATCACTTATCATCCCAATAAGCGATGCCAAACCGCACTAACTGAATTACAATTAATTATTCTGCTTAAACGAGTAATAAACCTTAAGCCAATCAGACCGTTGTAGCATTTGAGTTGTTTATAAGTAGGTACAATTACTAATTAGGGACCGGAAGCTACGAAGTACACAAAGCTAATGACAACTGAAGAGCTAAAGAGCCAACTACCAAAAACAATGGGAGACGGACAAAAATATGGGAAACGGAATATGATATTATAGTTTATCAAAGAATTGCAAAGTTGTGAATCGTGATACATCAAGATGCCTTCTACCTACAAAAAGAAGAAACCTTTAATTCCTCAATCTCTACCACCCATTGCTATTTTTTTCTTTTTTTTTCAACCCAACCAGGCACAAGAGGCAAACAACAGCACAAAAGCTGGAAACAAACTCTTCACACTTTCTGCACGGAGAAGACGTATGAAGAACAAAGTTCACTGGCGCTCTCAGCTCCTCACTTGTCTTTCTTCCACTTTCCAAGGGCAGTTTAGAACGGTACTGTAAAGGGCAAAGCATATATATCGGCCTCGGGCAACTGGCGAGCACATGGCCAAGATGCTGAGTCTCCATAGCTCAAGCTGTCACACACAACTATTCGTTCATCAGCCCAGCAGCTCCGGTTCTGCTTTGTCTCAAACAACCATCCCTGATCATCAACATCCATGGGGAGACTTTGCAACAGAGGAGGTTGATCCCAGTTTTCAATTAGCTCTCCGTATTTTGATGTTATAGAAAGTGAAGCACTGCCAGTTGCTCGGAGCTTTTCTTTACCAAGCTTGACAAGGACTTCTTTGCCAGCATTTCCAGAAGTAGAGCAGGGATGTTGTCCCTCATCTCTGCCTTGTCTAGGAGCAGCTTCATGCATTCCTTGTACAAAGGCATTATCAGACCTTCCCAAGGCAGAGCAAGGCTGTTCTTGGCTGGGTAGCTCTTGCGGATTTTTGTGCCTTTGGAGAGACAACCGGGAAGGCTGTTCTTGGCTGGGTAGCACATGTGGATTTTTGTGCCTTTGGAGAGACAACTGCAAAGGCTGTTCTTGGCTGGGTAGCACTTGTGGACCTTTGTGCCTTTGGAGAGACGGCCGGGAAGGCTGTTCTTGGCTTGGAAACACTTGTGGATCTTTGTGACTTTGGAGAGACAGCCGGGAAGGCTGTTCTTGGCTGGGAAGCACTTGCGGATCTTTGTGCCTTTGAAGAGACAACCGGGAAGGCTGTTCTTGGATGGGTAGCACTTGTGGATCTTTGTGCTTCTGAATAGGCAACTGGCAAGGTTGTTCCTCTCTGGGTAGCACTTCAGGATCTTTGTGCCTTTGGAGAGGCAACCGGATCCGGAAAATGCTTGCTTCACATCATAATAACATTTGGAATAAAGAATATCAGTGCCCATGAGAAGCTAACAAACCCAACAGGCAAGCAACCTTCTTCCAGGTAAGGAAGAAACATAAACACACTCACCAGAATTATGCCTGCCATCAGGGGACGAGTTCTGCTTCTGCCTTTTGTTGCTGTTAACGGTGCTATCAAAAGAGTTTTGGGAACCAACTGGATGCTCGTGCTCTTCAGTAATGCTACTCTTGTCAAGGTTTTCTGTTTCATGCTTTCTTTTCTTTCCATGGTCTCTACCTTTCTCATCTTCTTGGTGCCTTTCATCTTTGTGCCTTTTTTTATGACCGTGCTTCTTATTTTCAAGCTCCCCATTTTCTCTAGCCTTCTTTTCTTTTTTCTCTCGTTTTTTCTCTCTCTTCTTTTCTTTCTTGGCCTTTTCATCTTCTCTTTGGAGCTTCAAATAACAAGAGTAACCATCAACTTCTGATCTCATTAAGGAACATTTCAACAGAAAGTCACAAAAACAAGCAAGCAAAAGCAAACAACAAATTCTTGTATATGACATCCTTTTAGGATCAATTTTCAGTTAAGAAGTATGAGGAACAGTGATAGAAGCTTGAGGTCAGGAGGACATGTAAGAGAACAAACGCACTCATACAATCAACATTGAAGCCAGAACCAGCTTCGGACTATCTATGATAAGAATTTTGATATTAAATTCAAAGTAAGCATCTAATATTATTGCTTTTCTGTATCAAATTTTGGTATGCGACATCAATAACAGAGTCATTGTCCAACAAGCACCTAAACCAATCAGTATGCAAAATTTAGAACAGAAACTACATCAATTTCTTTAGACGCGCCATTGATACTTCACTCTTACTTTGCTGCATAGAGATATCATTAACTATAGCACATCATCCGCTTAAATGGAATAAGTATTAACGTTCAGCCGGCAGGAGGGCATTTAAAGGTGAAACTATAAACAAAATATGATCAATGCAACTCCAATGAAAAAATACATGAATTTTCATTTTATGCCTTGAAGAGGACTCGAACCTCCACGCTCTCAAGCACAAGACAATTTTGTGTCTCGCGTGTCTACCATTTCCACCACCAAGGCATCTTCAAACAAAGCTTAAACCCTACATATCCCCCAGAAAAGCAAACAACAATAAAGAACTTAAGCCCTACAACATATGCCACATCCCCAATCCACCAGCTAAAATATCTAAACATACTTCTTTACATGTACACTAGGCAAAATTTTATACCATTATTTCATACATGAACTACCCAGTCTAATAAACGTAACTTACATTTACACCAAGATTAAAAAGATACTAAACAACCTTTAACTTTAAGCTAGTTATGAGTCTCTAAGGACACATTTGACCTCAAATCACTTCATAATCCACTATACTGCAAACCCATTCTTGGTTATCTCAAACTATCAAACTAAAATGAGGATAGTGAGAACTACAATGAGTTTCAAACAAGCCAGGACATGCTTACATATATACACTTATACATCTCAAAACATCTCATCCCATAAATAACGCAAGAACATCACGCATTTCCATCTCATACATCTCGAATCATCTCCACTTATTTACCACATAATACAATCCCACGCTTAACCACTCGGCACTGTGAAATGATTAGAAGATATCATACACACAGGCAAATGCATGCATTAGCAGAAACCTATTCAGCTATGGTTGAAGGCCAAAAGACACAATTAGAATTTAGAACCAGCGCATAGCATCAAGGAATACAAAAAGGTATCACGCCTGTTTGTTTGATTCCGAATACCATGCCATGAACACTACACGTGCAAACAGATGACTACCATTGACACACATCAACCGAGGTGTTAACAAATTACTACCAAGGTTTCAAAATACTATTTTCAATTCCAACAATGAAGACAGCAGGCAAAAATGTGCCACAAGCATGAACACAAGATATAAATACCGCAGTACAGGTACAACTTGGTCAAAGTATGGCAAGGAATTTGGTGTTTCTATAGCATTGTTAGTAAAACATTGCTTCCTACTTTAATCAAACACCGGGATGATGTTTTTGATATACCATCCATTCAATGATGCTTGGCAGGAGGGGCTCAAACCGTAAACCAACAGTTTAAGGTTTGGCTAAGACCCATCCAAATCAAATTCGTCCAATCCAACAGAAACCCAATAAGAAAACTTATGCTTGATAATGATTACTGGCTTATGTTAGGCTCCCATGGGGATTTAAAAGAGCTATCCATACAGTTCTGGTACAACTGTCTTTTCATTTTTGTTTTCTCAGTTTTCTTTTTTCTTTTTTGCTTTGTTGGGTTCTAATATGTACAAAAATATTATCATACGAGAGCTGTCAAAGACCCACAAAGCAACGATGCTCAACAAACCTTAATCGATTCGATCAGGGGCTCATCGTTGATCCCCTTCTTCACGTACCCAGCAGGAGGGTACGGAAAACACCGAGACATTACGATACACCAGCAACCGAATCACAAGCGACACAAGTCCAAACAAACTGATTCTTGATCTATGAGAACAAAGATTTTCTCAAACCCTAGCTCGAGAAAGATCGCAATAGACTGCGGCTAGGGTTTTGATCCTTGTCTCAACGGTTAATCTGATTTAAATATGTCCCGAGCAGACACAGTTTGAGTAGAAAGAGAGGGAACAAATTCTAGGGTTAGGGTTTGGATTGGACGGAGAAATCTCTAGAGACCGAAAATATTTTGGGACGAGAGAGGCCCCAGATCTAAATTGTGATTTCTGCCCCAAAGAGCAGTATTTATAGTAGGTATTGCGTCTGCCTGCCAACGCGCTTTGGACACCACACACTTCAAAACGACGTCGTCTGTGCACTTAGCAACGCAAGGCTAGAAATATGTGTTTATGTTGGACTAATATTTGTCAAGCCTAACATAATATTAACTGTCTCATGTAAATTAGCCCAGTCCAACATTATGGGCTGTCCTAACCTAGGCCCAACATTTAATTAGACCGAGATTGAACAAACCCATTCATTAGTCTAAGTTTCAACTGTTGTCGTCTTTCTTAAATTATGGATGTTGTTAAATGAACACTAAAATCAACTGAGTACATTCTACTACTAAACTATTAATTGAATTACTAATTTATCCTAATATAAAATGACCGAAAAGGATATACTAAATTGTGAAACATATGTAATTTTAATAAGTATAACATAATCACCATATTCAACCATAATCAAAGTAAGCGAAAACCCTACTTTTAAAAATCTTTCTATTAACTCCAATACAATTTGTTTTATCTTTATTTAGTAATTCATTTATGCAAATAAGTTCCATTCTCTTCTTCATAGTATGCAAATCTTCAAAAGTGCATGGCTACATTTTGCTCTTTAGCTTTAACCTTTTGTTAGGGTTTTTGATTGTATTACACTTTTATAAGCTTGTATATTGCGTTTTGCACATAGTGATGTGTTCGAATTTTCAGTTTTATTAGGGTGTATCAGGGACTTTTTTGGTAGTTAAATAACTTATACTTAGTTAATTTTATCTTTTGATTTAAATATTAAGGTGGACTTAGATCATAAGGTGTACTCAGTTAATTTTAGGGTTCGTTTAACAACAAACTAATATATATATAACCAATAGTCTAAATTATTTTAGATTAATTTAATAGTTTTTTAGTTAAATACCCAATTCTACACCTAGTCCTATTACAAAACCCTATACCATTTAATCTTTATAAACATACCCAAAATAAACCCAAAAATCAACAACTGTGTATTTTTTAAATTTAATTAATAAGATGAAATACCTTTATTACCCTTTTTAGCATTAAATTAGTTTTGGATCTCGTTTAAAATCTATATAATGCAGAGAACATAAAAATTCGACAAAACCACTCCGAGGTTTGAAGCCTCAAGCCCCTCTCCTCCTTCAAACCCTTATCTCTCCTCTGTTCTCTCCCTTCTTCCCTCTCTCTGCCTTCAAAGTAAACCAAACAGTCTCAGAGCCACACTGACGACAATCTCTGTTACGACGGTGGCCTCACACGTGTTCTCGCCTCCAATGCCTCCATTTCCTTTGCAGGTTTGTTCAATCTGTTTTAATTCGTTATTTTCCTTTTGATTTTTGCTTAATTTACTTGAATTTCGACTCAATTTCAGTTTCTTTGTTGAATTTGGAGCTAATTTTCATTTTTTCTATATGAATAGAGCTAATGGTGAAGCTCGCAAAGTTATGTAGCTACTTTGTAGATTTGAGGTGTCAATTGCCGGAAGAAGGTGTTCAGAACGCCGACGCTGGTGGTGATTGCGAGAAGAGCGAAGATGAAGACAATTTCTCTTTCGCCTACACCAACCCAGACGTATCGATAATTTCCGCCGACGATATATTCCAAAATGGTAAAATATGTTCGGTGTTCTTGATTTTCAACCGGGATCTCATGTTCGCCGATGCGGTTGACGACGATTCTTCCAGAGCCATAGGGGCTGCCGCTTCATCTTCCTCTCTGCAGCCTCCATTGAATAAGCTATTCTTTGAAGAGCAGGATACGCTGACCTCGACAACGTCGTTTTACAACTCAAGAGGTGGACTCGGGTCCTGATCCATGAGATCAACCAGCTTCTGAGTTTGATCATCAACACTTTCTACAGCAACAAGGAGATCTTTCTCCATGAGCTCATCAGTAACACCTCTAATGTACGTATTTTCACCTTTTATTCTTATGTTGATTTCTCATTTCAGTATTTTCTAGTGTTTATTGTATGAATCGTTGTGTTTTCTGTTTGTGTTTGGCTTGTGAACGTTTTAAATTCAACGACTTAATTTGTATGGCTTAGGTTAGAACAGTTGTTAACTTCCAGTATGTGGTATGAACAGTTGTTATACTGTTCATACCCTGCAACTGAGTTGATTTATATGACATAGTATTAACAGTGTACTTCTATTATGTAGTATTAACAGATTTTCAGCAACAAAACATGCTCTATATTTTGCTATATATTTTGCTTTATATAGAGCTGTGCTCTTGAAGTTTATGATATGCAAAATGTGATTTTTACTAGAAAGATAGTTCTATGACATAGTTGAAGCCGGAGGCACGTGGACAACCGTTGAAGATATTTTGTTGTGTGAGTGTTGGATCAAAGTTGGTCATTGCCCGATCACGGACAATGAGATGAAGTTCTCTCATATGTGGAGAAAAATTCATGGAGAATTTTGTGAAAGATCGGGTTTGACTCGGACAGAAATTGCATTGGCTAGTATGTGGAAATGGAGAGATGCGTTGGCAAAAGCGAGGGAAATGGTTCAAAGCGATGAAAATCTTGGCGACGAAGTAAGAAATTTCTAATTGCCTTTTTATTCAATTTAATGTCATATTTTTTTATATTTCCTTGGATTTCCAATTTTATTTTTTTAATAGATTCTTCAAGCACAAATGTGGTTTTGTGCCATTGGCCAAGGTAATAAAAGATTCAAAAATCACCAATGTTGGGACGTTGTGAAGAATTGTTCGAGATTCACTACACGTGGTTCGTTCAGTTGTGTGAAGAAAACCATTACACATAGCTCCTCAAGTGAACAATGCCCGCAATTGGTTCCCTTGGTGCATTCCGTGGAGGAAATAATGGCACGATTACGTCATCCGAAGGAAAATACTCCACCACGTCGTGATCCGGTGGAATCGCCTTCGCTAATGATTGAGCCATCTTTGTACTCGATTGTGTCGAACTATGAGGACCGGAAGTATTTAAATTGTATGATGAGTGAGATGTGAATTTTTTTTATAAATATGGACACGTGGCAACTGAAAATCTTATCTGAAATTTGAGATCTGAATGTTATAATAAATATGGACACGTAGCAACCGAAAATCTTATCTAAAAATTGTATCCGAAAATCTTATCCGAAATTTGAGATGAGAATTTTATAATAAATAGTGACACGTGGAAACCAAAATTCTTATCCAAATTAATCGTTTAAGTATAAAAAATAGAAAATAAATTAAAGTGAATAGTGATTGCCCTTGCCCTTAGAGGTGGAAACACAATTGTAAGGGCTGCCACTATTCACATGAATAGTGACAACCCTTGCATTGCCCTTACCTTGTCCTTGCCCTTAGGGGTGGAGATGCTATAAACCACGACGTTTCTGCCCCTTTGCATATTGGTCGAACCCAGCACAATATTAACTGGGTCATGTAAATTAACCCATTCGATCTTTATGGGTTGGGTGCTGTTCTAATCGAGGCCCAATAACAATTAGACCCAGATTGAACACGCCTCATTCATTCTGGTATTTTTTTGTTTTTGCAACTTTAAAAGCCAATTTTGTTTTCTTTCACTGATGTTGTGCTTAGGTTGTCTTCATGCTTGCTAGAACATAAAGACAGAATTATGAAACTGAAGAATGAAAAATAAGTGATTAAATAAAATTGATTGGATATTGTTCCATTTTCATGATTGAATTTAGCGTATTCTTTTCGGAATATACATTCTTTGAAATATGGGTCTCTCTCTATATTGTGAGTGCCCTTGTTCCTCTTGTATTAGCTCTTATACTTTTTTGAGTACATGCACTAAACTATAGGAGATGAGGGTTTCTCACACACACACTCACACACACACACAACTAAGATGTCATGTTGGTTCGAACATGAGACCTCTCAATTTCTTTAAGAATAACTATGGGATTCTCCACTAAGTATTTAAGTTAAGGATTTGTTACATATTTCTAATAATTGCATTCATTAGATGTGTTGGTAGATTTAATAAGCAACATACATGCAATCCAATAGCTAACATTTTAAATATGTAACCAATCCTTAACACAAAATAGTCAATGAAGAATTTTCAAAAGTTAAAAAATAAACAAGGGTAATTTTTACTTTACTACCTTGAAGTTTACTGAGTTTCAGCCTTTAGTACATGAAATTTTTTTTCGTCTCAGTTGCATACACAAAATTAATTTTCTTACCACTTTCATACCAACCGTCAGTCTTCTCGTCAACAAGTCTGTTAACAACTAATGTGGCATAATGCCACATAGAGCCACTCATATAGTGCCATGTGGCACAACAATATTATGAATTAAATAAATAAATTAGAAAACATTATTAAATAAATAAACTTTAAAAATATAAGGGTAAATTTCACTTTACTACCCTCAAGTTTCATGAAATTCTGACTTTAATACACAAAGTTTTTTTATTCTCACTTTCGTACCCAAAATTTGATTTTCCTACCAATTTCATACATCCGTTAATTATACCGTCAAATCTTCCATTAAACGTTGATGTGTCAATTAATGGGTCATGTGGACTCACCATATTGTGCCACATGGATTGAAAAAATTATTATTAAATAAACTAATGAAAAATGAAAAATTAATTAATTAATTAATTAATTAATTTTTATAAAAAGTTTCTATCTCCTTCATCCCGTCACCATCCTCTCTCTCTCTCTCTCTCTCTCTCTCTCTCTCTCTCTCTCTCTCTCTCATTTTCTCATGATTCATGCAATGTTCGTCGCCCCTCTCTTTATTTCCCTATTTTCTCCCATTTTCCTATTTTCTCCCATTTTTCTTATGATTCATGTCATGCCCGTCGCCCCTATCTCTATTTCCCTCTCTTCTCCCATTTTCTCATGATTCATGCCATGCCCGTCGCCCCTCTCTCTATTTCCCTATTTTCTCCCATTTTTCTCATGATTCATGTCCTGCTCGTCGCCCCTCTCTCTATTTCCCTCTCTTCTCCTATTTTCTCATGGGTTGTGGTGAGTAGTTATTGAGGTGGGGTGGGGATGAGCGAGCAGGCTAGGTGGTGATGCAGTGGTGCGGCGATGGTGTGGCCTTTGTGGTTCCAGAAAAACTCAGCCAACCTGACCCACACCCACCCCCTTTCCATCTCCCATCACCTCTCTCATTCTCCCACTCTTTCCCTCTCTCTCCGCCCATTACCTCCCTGACCCAAAACCCATTTCCCGACCCTAGATCAGCAAGAGCGAGATCTGATGACCCATGTGTAATTGAAAGGTCGAAAAAACGGCAAAAGTGCTTACAATGAAGGAAAAAAAGCAAAATTGAATGCCTTTCAATACCAGAACCTGCACCAAAGATAATGTTAATTGATTATTTAATTTTTAAATCTTTATTTATTTATTTTTTTCATCTAATGTGGAGGGTGGTTTTGAATCGGGGAGGTGAGGTGGGGTGGGGATCAAGGGTCGGGGAGGAGGAGGGGTAAAGTTGTGCAATAGTTGAAAGCCGATGCATTACATGGTGGTTGAAAAAAAAGATATCCCAGCAATTTAGTCAATTTCTTGGTACAAAAGGCATGTCATCATCCTCCTTTTTGGGTTTGTGAGAGGATAAAGAACTTGTGTAGTTTTTTTTTTTGGGATCTGGAGTCGGGGTGAAGGGGTAGAGGTTCTGGATCGAGGAGGAGGCGTGTTCATCATCCTTCTTTTTGGATCTGGGGTCGGGAAGGAGGCGTGTTCATCATCCTCCCTTTTGGGTTTAAGTTTATTTATTTATTAACTTATATTTTATATTTGTGTAAAAAAATTATTATTTATTTAATTATTAGTCCATGTAGCACAAATCCAATGGGTCAAAGTCATGTCACGTCATCAATTTCAAGTTCATTGACCGCCACATCATGAGTTAACCGAGAACATAACAGAAATAATAACGGATGTATGAAATTGATAGTAAAAGTAAACGTTGGGAATGAAAATGAGAAGAAAAAAATTGTGTATTAAAGTCAGAATTTTATAAAATTTGCGGTAGTAAAGTGAAATTTACCATAACCAAAACATAAATAAACAACAATCATCTTTTTCCCCTACCTTAGCACCCCCCCATCTCCTCACCGCCACCCTCTCGTGACCACCACCCTCTCGTGACCGCCAACCACCTCTACCCCACCCTCTTGTCATCGCCGCCGCACCCTTGCCCTCTCCTTCGCGTTAGAGGCGATCTCAGAAAAACTAGTCGATTAATTTTCCAACGAGCATCAACTTCGGCAATCTAACAGTCGTAAGAATTGTCGTCTTCTTTGATTACGGTTGTGTGTTTCTGATTCAATATGTTTAAGAAGTAGCCTAAGATCCTCGCAATCGACAGAGCCTCATTGAGGTATATAGTAGCTCGAGATAAGAAGGTCGTCTAAGGTGGTTTGGTGGAGCTGCAAAGCCATCTTTTCTCAAACGCGGCTCTGCAGGCATCTGAGGTGTTGAGGATGTTAGCTTAGATCACCAGATCTTCAGCGAATCAGATCTCGTTGAATGCGGCAAGAATGCTATCATTCCCTGCAATTCTCACTTGCGACTTGAGGATCCTTAGCAATGCCTTCTCCTATTCCTCCAGTTTATTTCTATTATCTGAATTAATTTGTTTAGTTTGTTAATTATGTTCATTTGTTTCTGGGTTCTCCAAAATTTATCAAAGTTATGTTGCAGTAGGTATCTTTTAGCTTGTCTGAATATTGAGTTTGGGGAAGGAGGGGGCGGCTGGAGGGTTTTTTATTAGGACAAATTACAATAAACCCCAAATTATAGGATTATTTTCAAGTTCATACCCACCTTTAGAGACATTTACAAGTACATACTCAAACTCTCAGAAACCCTACAATTTACCTAATCCGTTAGCCAAACCATTAGTTAATCTATTAAAAGATGACGTATCAAAAGTGGGACTCATTTTTTGATGATGTGGACTTTCATGTGGATCAAAAATTAATAAAAAATTATTTTACTATTTAAATTATTTTAAAAATATCTCTCTCATAAACCGAGAAACCTAGCCTCGCCCATTCGAATCCTCCAGAAACCCACAAACCCAGCCTCGCCTATCCCCCCGCGATTTGCTTCTTCCCCCTATCTGAATCCTCCACCGTACCCTCAGACCAAGAAAAAAAAACCAACAAATTAATCCCTAGACTATGAAATTCAATAACAAAATAATAATAACAATAATCAAAATTCATTTTTGATATGCGAAGGTCATCACAAACACACAAAACAAAATGCAAGCCTATGCATAATGAATTACTCACACTGAGACGAGGCTGGAGAGAGAAAAAGCAAGTCTAGTAGAGAGAAAATTGTAGAGAGAGAGGTTGTTGTTTGTTGTTCATTGTAGAAGAAGAGAAAGATAGATGGAAGCGAGGTCGTTTTAGACCGTTTTGGTAACGCCGTTGGTGGCTGTTCAGGTATGCGTCCAGTGTTGTTCTGACGGCGTTTGGTGACCCATCCCCCATGCGATTTGCTTATTCTCCCCATCTGAACCATCTGAATCCTCTATCGCGCGGGGAGGGGAGGGATGGGTTCTGTGGGTTATGGGTTCGTGGGGTTTGAAGGTTGGTGGTCCTGGGGAATGCAGGAGAAAGGAAATGGGAAGAAGAAAATTGCAGGGAGGGATGAGTTTTATGGGTTATAGGTTCGTGGGGGCTGTGGTTCTGGGTTTTGGTTATGGATGAAGAGAGAGAGAGAGAGAGTAGTTGGATTTCAAGATGGGTTTGTGGATTTTGACCCCAAAATCCCGACTTTAACAGAAAAATGGGACAAAAGCTAAAATGATGAAAGACCCAGATGAGGGGGAAGAAGCAAATCGCAGGGGGGATGGGCGAGGCTGGGTTTCTAGGTTCATCTAGGTTCTGAGAGATAGTGAGTGAGTGAGAGCTTTTTTTTAATAATTTTAAAATAATTTAAGCAGTAAAATAATTTTTTATTAATTTTTGGTCCACGTGGAAGTCCTCGTCATCAAAAAATAGGTCCCACTTTTGACACGTCATCATTTAACAAATTAACTAACGGATGGGGTAAATTGTAGGGTTTCCGGGAGTTCGAGTATGTACTCGTAAATGTCTCTAAAGGTGGGTATGAACTTGAAAATGACCCTATAGTTTGGGGGGTTTACTTTAGTTTGTCCTATTTATTATTAATTTTCGGCTTTGTCATTTATTTATTTAATGCTATTTTATTATTTACTTAAGTTTTACTTTTTTTAATAAGTTTTTTTTAAAGACTGTTGCTAAACGAACCCTAAAATTCACTTAGTACACTCTACTATCAAACTATTTATTGAATTACTAATTTACTTTAATATAAAATGACCAAAATGGGTATATTGAATTGTGAAACAAATGTAATTTTAGGGGCCATTCGGTGTCGTTTTTGGGGGCTAGTTTCTGTTTTCTTTCTATCTCAGAAAATGCTTGAATTTGCGTTCGGCAATGGGTTACAGAAAACGCATAAAACGTTTTCTGAAGATGAATTCTAATTTCTAGTTATAATTCTGAAAACATCAAAATGATGTTTTCACCATGTTCAGAGAATATGGATTTAAACAACATAGCACAAACTACCACTTCAACAGAGCATAACCACCATCATCAAACACCACCCAACAATCATTGCATGCCAATCAAACCACAATCACCACTACAGACCAACCATCAACCCCACCATCAACACCACCTGTACCAAATCGAAGCACCACCACCCAATCAAAGCCACCATTAACATTATCCATACCAAATTAAACCACCATCATCAAACCCAACCAAACCAATTTGCCCATCAAACCACCACCGACCATCGACCAGTGGAATCATAGGGAGATTGGCGAATCCAAGAAGGTACCAAAGCCAGGTCGACAACCAGAGAGAGAGAGAGAGAGAGGATCAGTTCCCTTCAATTGATGAAATTGTAGTAGTATACTGAAATCAAAGAAAGGAGGCGAGTAGATCACTTCGAGAAGATCAAACCTCCAATGCTTCAAGGGAAAGAGAGAGGAAATTAGAGAGAGAATGTGAGAGAACAAGGTATGAGGAGGTGATTGGGGTCGGTGGACTGGTTTTGTTGTTTGTTTTGTGGTGCTAAAGGTAATTCAGGTTTCTAAAGATATTCAAATGTGTTTTTTTAATATTAGAATTTTATTTTATTTTAAACCTTTTTTTAGGACATTTCCTATTGAGATGAGCAAAAATATACTAAACTCACACACACAACACGGATGCAAGGACTCGAACCCCAGGCAATGTCACACAACACGGATACTAAGACTCAAACCCAAGACCTTGCCTAGGGAAGCAATTACTCCAAACCACCACACTAGTGGATTCTTTTCTAGATGAGATGATACATTTACAAAAAAAGCCTTTGAAAAATAGCTCACATATTAATTATATTATGCATTTTAATTAAAGTTACACAATCTTTGTTTTTTTTATTTTCTAAATCTATTTTCCTATTAAACTACCAAACGCAATTTCGAATCCTAAAAATGCAAATTCATTTTCTCATTTTCATTCTCTAAAAATATTCTCTGAAAAAGTTCTGGGGTTCGAAACCATAAACCTCTTCCATGCATAACGTGAAAATTTACTTTCTTTTTTTCTTTTTCAAGTTTTTGGGCATTATTGTTACTCTTTTTTCTTGGGGCCAAAGTTACATTCTCTCATGGACATGCTAGGATAATGTCATGAATTCAAATTCTTATATTGACTTAGTAAAGCATTGCTCAATGTTAGAATATAAGCTTATTTTCTCAATCGTGAACATTCCTCATGAGAACAGTCGCGAACCTCATAGACTTTAGTGAGAAGACAAGTTGCATGCAATTACTATATCCTCTATTCAAAGGGGCGAAATGAATCTGGATATTCTGATGATTCAGAAAGATTTAACTCCTAAAGAATTTATTAAAAGGGGAGTTTTGATTATTGAACCAATTCATCTCTCTATTAAAAAAATTATGAAAAATTTATTATGTAACCATCGGTATTTCATTAGTTCATAAAAGTAAACACCAAATTAATCAAGGATACCGAGAAAAAAAAAACAAGCTGATAAGAATTCTGAAGTTGGAAGTATAAACATAACATTTTCGTGTATTGTAAATTATCATGTCAATGGTAACTCAAATATACAATTTCCTGTGAACATCGAGATCATAAACTTGACACAACTGAAATGAATTTTTTCTCTATATTTCTTTCAAAATGAATGTGAAACAAAAGGGAGTTGTGAAAGTAGGGAATCATATATCTAATCTGCCAACCTAAAACAATTATCTCAATCTTGACAACCTTTTTCGCTTCTGGTTCTTTTTCCTTGCTGCTGCAGCTCTGTTTGTATCAATGGAAGCAGAAGGAAGAGCCAGGGAAGTTGATGGCTTTCCAACACCTGTTCTCCCTTTCTTAGAAACCCACTGCAATGGCAGATTGTTTACCACGGTGCCAATGTCATTAGAACTCGTCACTTCTACAAGCTTTCGTATTTGATCAAACATCTGCATGGTCCAGGCCATCGACTGATCGAGTGCAACTGAATCATCCATTGGTTTTTTTAATAGGCTCATCAGCAACTCTTTGAATGACTGAAAAGACATGGAAGGTTGATAACCCTGACGACTTTCACAGATCATGTTGACTTTGATGACATGTTTGCAAAGGTTTCCTTGCATTGACCATGCACAATCGCATAGAGAGAATTCTGATCCAGGATTCCACACAAGATGCACAGTGCTGCTGTCCTTCTGGCTTAAGACCTTGGCATAGAGGTGGTCTTTGTCATCCAAGGTAACAGCAGAATCAGGAATTTGCAGTGCCCTGTGCCATGACGTAGAAGCAATGTATTCTTCCTTAACATTTTGAAAAGAATCACATTCATCTGCATAACGGTCAAGCCAGTAGCTTGAATGCAGCTCAGTTGTCAGCTTGTGCACCAACCAATCAACTCTTTGGAGTGCTCCAAGATGTGAATCATCGAATAATTTCACTTTCATCTTCACATGATACGCTTCAATGGCACCAGATGCCTCCTGGCTTGCAAGCGGAAGACTTCTCATAGTCGAAAGCCACATTTCTGTTAACAAGAAATAATATATGATAGTTTCGTGCAAAACTTATAATACATTTCAACATCTTTGACCTTAAAAAAAATTGACCATTCTACATGGTGTGCATGCATGACATGAGAGAGAGAGAGAGAGAGAGAGATCTAACCAATCTTAGGTACCCAAGAGCTCTTAAAATATTCCATAAAAGCCGTCTGATCAACAAAATCTTGGGTTAGTTCTTCTAAAGCACCCAGGGTATCATTTCCACCCCAAATGCCATACACAATGTTACCCAGACGTTTAAAAATTTCCCGCTGAACTTCAATGTTATTGCATTTCTTTACAATATTCCTCAGCCATGATCTACGAATGCGCCAGAGGGAAAATAGTATGGGACAGCAAAAGATATCTCTGAAAGAACAGAAATGTGTTATTAGAATGCACTATATTCCATGAACATATAAATTTAATGCATGAAGAATTACAGAGCAAGAATATCCTGCCTGATGGGATCAGTCTCAGCTGCTGCATCATCAATTAAAAATCCATTGATCTTCCATCCAGGCTCAACACCACGAGCTCGATCAAGTAGAGCTTTCATCCATTTAGACACATCTGGCTTTGCAAAGCTACGTGTGATGACCCATGCGACAGGGAGTGCATGTTGTCTTGAGTCAAAGACAAGAAGTGTGCACAAAGGATACTGCCATTTAAAACACACATTTATAAACATCTACATCACCATGCACATTGTCTGATCTATAAAAAATATATAAATAATCCCTTATACATTCATGAACCATTACATGACTTAGTAACCAGTCCATTCCAAATGAAATGCGATGACAAGATAACCACCCACAAACGTTTTGATTTGTTTATTACCACCCATGTACTTCCTGGAAACAGGTCCTACTAAACCTAGAAATTAAGAAAGCAATCTCATAGCGCATGTGAGAGGGTTATTCAGTTCGCAAGCTTGTACAAACAGCATCAATGATTTGTTACCTTAAGTCTCTTTATGCCGAATGTTGAATCAGCTGCAATGAGACTGCAATGGCCAAAACGAATCATTTGTTGCAGCTGCCACTCTGTTTGAATCCCCAGAATGAAAGAATCTTTTTCTGAAGTATCCTGATATATGAATATGGATTTTTTATTGCGTTCAGCCCACATGCGGATGCTAGCTTGATCATCAAGATCCAATTCATGGGTAGACCGTTTAATAATCATCCCAAGTTTGTGGACGTACTGGGAAGCAAGGCTATTGACTTTTGCATTTGAACCACAATATCGCTGAATCCCCTCAATGTGTTTCTCTAGTATATTTTCTTCTGGAATGCCCAGGTAGATCATAGACATTGTCTGTTGTTGAATCTCATTACAGATATATGGAACTGTCTTTGCTCCGGGACCAATCGCATCTCTGTCAAGTGGGCCATGGCAAACAAAACCAGATTTGTTCACATGGCGCCTCTCATGATATATAATTAGTGCAAGTGATGGACGGGCATACAAACGTTTCACTACAAAATTGCATGTACAGCCCCGCATGGATTGAGGTCTAGCAGCACGATTGCGGGTGTTGAGGCGATATCTTCTGCTAGGCAATATACTTCCTCCTTCCCCATAATTTTCAGGACCAAAAGAACACCAATACCTTCAAGGAGAAAGAATGATCAACTTAATAACTGTAGCGCCTAAGTTAAGGAAAAAGAAGGGGGGTCTATCTAAACACCCATTGCTCATATGGCTTATTTGTTAGTCAAACCACAATATTAATACTTGTGATCCTTTTTTTAAATCCAAAATAAGGTTCAAACTTTCAGTTATAACCATCACAAATACAATGGTGTAATTGGAGCAGAAAAAAATGCCAATGTTATCCTTACGCCTGATTTATGTTAGTCAAATAAAGATAGGTCAAAATTAAATTCAAGGAAAGAACACGCACACGCACACACAAATTAGTTCTTCAGAACTTCATTAATAGTGAATCCTGAACCAGAGATTAGATAAGCTGGGAAACTCAAAGGTTTGAGATCATCAAAGGGGAGTACCTTATCAGAACATCATTATACTGTTTCAATGATATATATATATGGAAAATTAAGTTTTTTTTTTTCATCAGCAGAAGGAATTATAAGAGCAATAAGTTAAGTTTAAGAAGTTTTTTACTCACAGCCTATATTCCAAATAATCATCATCCTTGTATTCCTTTAAACTGCCCATCTTTCTTTTTCTTCCTCTCTCAATATGAAACCTTGTTGGGCACTCTAAATTTGAGCCTTCACCAATTATAAATTCATCCACTCGATCATATGGAATGAGGGCTGCATCATCATGGTGCTCAGCAGTGCCAAATTTGGTCCAACTCAAATCAGCAGCGGAGAACTCCTCTTCTGGTGGATCTTGAACTGGAAGATCCCCTATAAATTCAACAATAGCCATAGGGCTGTAGATCCTTACCGTAATATATACTACCAAACCAGCTTAACAATTAGCAGCACATCTGCGAAATACAGCAAACACAATCTCATTAATGAAGGAATATCATAAACCAGTCAAATTAAGAAGTTGCACATATACTTCCATGGTTGTTAAACTTGAATTTTACTTTGGATAGATGAAATTAAATCATCACACCGTAAAATTCTTAGAATTTATGTAGAAGAAAGTACACAATATAGTCTAATGTATAATTTAATACTCACACAACCCATATATTTAACAAACTAAAATATAAAACAAGAGAACTAGGCATTATTGACCAACAGAGGAATTTTATTAGCATAGGAAACTGAGAGAAACTTATAAGCTTATTCTGTTTTTTCATGAACTGAAGGAAAGTTTGCAGTGGAAGGAAAGACCAAAAGAGAGAGATCAGAGAGAGTGTGGAAATCAGTTAGAGAAAGAAGGCTAGACATGGATGCTGCAGCAGTGTAACTTTCTGAATCCCTAGAGGTTCCACTTATTTCATGAAGTCGGAAACAGTATTCAGGATCCAGAGAAGTGAAAACGAAAACTGTTCTCATTTCACCACTTACTAAATATCTGAAACCATTTTTGCTCTGTAATAGATCAAGATAGTTTTTTTTTCCTTTTCTTTAATACATAAAACTGTGAAAACATGATTGTCAATGGACTTAGCTACAAACCCACCAACATCATTACTCAAAAAATCCCCACCACAACTGCTCAGACACGAACTCTGTTTCTCTTTCCTATTTGATAAGTTTGTCTAACAAGATAAAATTCAAAATTTCAGGCTGAACTTAGCTAGAGCTTTCGACTACTATGTACTATCTACTATCTATTAACACCACCCCCATCTTCCTCTGCTAACAACCAACAAAATTCAAGGTTTCTCTCAGACACTCAGACTGTTAGTCACCACAAGCAACCACCATCACCCAATATTTATTAGATAAACAATCCAACTAAAACCCCACTTAAACCCCAGAAAAAACAACCACCTTCAAATCACCACCAAAACCCCAATATCCATTCACAATACTAAACCACGTTCAAGCAAATATTAGAGAGAGAGAAAGAACAAAACACAATTTTAATCCAAATAAGGAAAAATAAAAAGAAGAAATTGAAATTGGAACACAATATCACGCAACTGACATGAATAAATTTCATACAAAAACACAATAATCTTTGATTGACAATAAGGGAGAAGAAAGAAGAAGACAGACGAAAAGCACTTACCTTGCACTTGCAGCTGCTGCAGCAGAGGAGCTGGAGAGACGCCTATTTCTTCTCTTGATCTTCTTCGTCGATTTTTTTGTTCAGTTTTCGGTAAATTGCCCAAAGGGCTTGCCTTTGTTGTAGTTGAGGGAAGTTGAAAGAGAAGAAAGAGAGGCAATAGTGTTAGTTTAGATAACAGGAAGTTACATTTTCATGTAATCGCTCTCAGGGAGGCTTCAATTTTGCAGCGGTCACTAGTTCGTGTCCTGGAAGAGACTATTTTGATAGGAGGGAGCTCAGAAGTTTTAGTCCTGAGGGCTAATGGCTAATTTCTTTTTTTTTTTTTTGGTATGAATGGTTCTGATTATAAATAAATAAATTGCCATTCAGTCCTGACCTGAGGTCGGTTCATTTAGAAACCCTAAATAAAGGTCCGACCCAAAAGTCATACCATAACCATAGTAATATGGCATGTCACACTATTAGTAAATGAAAATATTTCTTATCATTATTCATATCTAGAGTCAACTGATATTATGCTGGATAAGAAGTTTCAAGTTCAAATATCTCATTTTCAATTGACGTCCTATACTCTATAATAGATCAATAAAATTTAGGGTTAAACAGTTCTAAGAATGTTGGAAGGGGTTGAGCTATTCTAGGTTGTCCTCCTACAGCTTTAACATTAACAGTTAAATAGTTGTTTCACCTAGAAATGCTTAAAGTATGTAAACAAATCACATAATACCTTAGGGCAGTTCCAACAGTGCCCGAAGGCAAGGGCTGGGGGGGGCTGAGCCCAAAACGCGATTCCAACAGCAATTGTTGGCCCGGGCAAGTTGTGGGGGCCACAGGCCTGGGCTGGCCCGAAGGCAGGGGGAGCCCGTGTGCTGGCCTGAGGCTGGTGCCACATGGCGGCTTCTGGGCTGTTGGATTTCTTTTTTGTCCTTCAATCCAACGGCAGGACATTTTTTATGCAAAAAAAAATATGAAAAATATGAATTTTTTTTTTAAAAATACCCAAAAATATCTGATTTTTTTTTTTTCTATAAATACCAATCCCTACTCTTCACTTTTAACAACAAATCCTCATACATCTTCTCCTCCTCCAATTATTATTCACTTTCTACTCAATATTTTTTTCACTTTCAAGTTTAATTTTTCTCTATCATATTATGGCTTTTTCTCAAGAAACCGGAGGGGCATGGAGCATCATGGAAGATGTTTTGAAATTTATCTGAAATTTGAAACAAAAATTTATCTGAAATTTGAAACCGAAAATCTTATCCGAAAATATTGTCCAAATTTATTGTTTAGGTAAACAAATTTGTGAAAAAAAACAAAAAATTGAATAGTACTTGCCCTTTGCCATGGCAACTGCTGGAAGTGCAACTTACTTTTTACAAGGGCAGACACTATTCCCGTGAATAGTGTCAGCCCTACCCACCCCCCCCTGCCATGGCAAGGGTTTGACTGCTAGAAGTGCCCTTATAACCTTCAAGTTTTTTCAACCTTAGATAGAATAAGTGCTTTATATATTGATGGAAGGAGAATTGAATTTAAGATCTCGAATATATGTGTAAATACTCTTAATCACTTGAACTACAAGTCTCATGCGAATAAGTGCCTTATTATAATACTAAACAATAATGCATGTTCTGGCTTTGGGCTGACAGATCATGGATGGATGCAAAACAGTGCAACACTATGTGCTGATGGAGAAAATGCAGTTGGATATTACTTGTCCGAAAGTGACTAAGCAGTTGGATATCTAGCATAAAAAGTTTGGAAATTCAATGGTATCCTGGAAAATATGCAGATCACAAGGACGGCCTCAGAATAGACTTATAACAGCCCCAAAGGACTAATTAATGGTTCTAGCTTCTAGGTTGTGGAGATGGCTGTAAAAAGTTAAAAAGTTAAAAACCACCCAAAACATATTAGAATGAAGGCAAATGATTTCCGAGTTAAATTTGGTTTTCTTTGACTGCAAACCAGTAAATTGGGTGTGCTTTTGTTAGTTGCCCTTAGTCATTGTGTACACATCTAGAACAAGAAAAGGAAGGAAAACAGAAAACAAACAAGGCCATGTGTTCTCCTGATTTAGTGAGGACAGAATTTATGTAGCTACAGGAGGCTCGACTCTCTTTTCTTTCTTTGACCCTCAATAAGCTTGACTCTACAATGTGAGCTTTACGGAATACGCGTTTTGTGATACCAAAAAGTTTTGAATCAACTAGCTCTTGATCTAGTCGTACATATTTCACTTCCTAATGTTAGAAGATGTCCCAATTTCTAATCCTCTTCCCCATTGATTAAAAGAAAACTCTTACTGTATGTTTGGCAAAAGGAAAAAAAGATGGGACTTGGAAAAAACTCGGGATTTCAAGGATGGAAAAGGGAAATTTGTGTGTTTGGCAAAATCTACTCAGGATTTGGCAAATCACACACGGGAAATATTGAGGGATTTCCCAATCCAAAATCCCAACTTCAAATCCAAAATCCAAGATCTTTCAATAAGACGTCACATCTCAAGTTTGAATCTCTCATTTCTAATCAGTTCACTTAAACAAATTTTTGTATTAGCTTTTAACAATTGAATATTTGCTTCACTTAGAAATGCTTTAAAGTATGTAAATAAATCACATAGACCGTATAATCAACCATCAAGTTTAGTTGGACAACCTTAGAAGCATGACTATCCGTTCAAACCTATATGAAGACTTTTCAGTGCAGCAAAACTTACCATTTAATTGCATTTCACCACAGCATGACCAATCTGTCAAACGACCAAGCTTACTTTCATTTAGGCTCAAAACATCAACAAAGTTCAATAGTTCCTTTTTCCCACAAAACCAATAAACCATGTGATCAAACAATAATACATGTGTTGGCTTTGGGCCGACATATCATGGATGGATGCAAAACAGTGCAACACTATGTGCTGATGGAGAAAATGCAGTTGGGATATATATATATATATATATTGGTCAGAAAGTGACTAAGCAGTAGGACGGCCTCAGAAAAGACTTTTAACAGCAGCAAAGGACTAATTAATGATTCTAGGTTGTGGAGATGACTTTAAAAAGTTGAAAACCGGCCAAAACATATAGAGCCAAGGTAAATGATTTCAGAACCAAACCAGTAATTGGTGTGTGTGGAAAATGATATGGAGAATATATTTTCTCATTATATTTTCTTTACAAGGTTACAGAGGTATATATGCATAAGCTGGGGAAGGCAAATATCCACTGGCCAGGTTAAGAACCATTGGCCAGTCTAAGAGCTGTTGGCTAACAGGCCACAACCTTAACTTCCGTGATTTAATCTCTAATTATAGGAAAACTCTAATTACAAGTAACAAGATCAAGTCACCCTAAATTAAGGGAAACAAACGTGTAAAAGGGACAACCACCAATAGCTAATCACAGATTCACAGCTAGCAGCTAGCAGTCACAGCTAGCAGTCACCAATACTTCCAATAGTGTGCTTCTGTTAGTCATTTTGTACACACCTAGAACAAGAAATGGCTCGAGTCTGCAATGTGAACTTTTTCAGCACACGCGTTTTGTGATACCAAATAAGTTTTTGAATCAACTAGCAGCTCTTGAGATTTGAATAACATAACATGCCAGATGGGAGTGGTGCAATATTAACTCTATCTAACAACTACTAAAAACTACACCTTTTGAGACAATAAATAAGCTGAGGACTCTACTTATATGGAGATGCTTAAAAACACCAATGATAACTTGGAAAAGCAGTGTATTTTCTCCACTGAATGCAATGAGTTTTCTCTTCCAAAAACTTCTTCCTTCATCTAATTCATCTGTCAAAGTTTTCTCAATCATCATAGTTTTATTCTTGTACCATAATGCTGCTGCTGTGACACTACCCGAAAACGAAACGATTCCAGCAGTGATTGTTTTTGGAGATTCAATTGTGGATCCTGGCAACAACAACAATATCAAAACTATAGTCAAATGCAATTTCCCACCATATGGGAGGGACTTCATAGGAAGAAAGCCTACTGGAAGGTTTAGCAATGGAAGGAACCCCTCAGACTTGATAGGTAACCTCAAAACTCTTTGTGGGTTCAAACATTTTTCTGCATTCACACTACTACTGTTGCTACTATTATAATTGTTGTCTTTAGTTACCAACAAGAACAAAGGTCTGGCCCGACTTTTTCAGCTCAATCAACAACCGTAAAAAGGTTAACTCTTTGCAAATTTTCAGCTGAATCAGTTGGAGTGAAGAAGATTTTGCCAGCTTTTCTGGATCCAAGTCTGAAGGTTCAAGACCTACTTACTGGTGTAAGTTTTGCCTCAGGGGGTACAGGCTATGATCCTCTGACTCCCCAAGTAGTGGTATGTATCTCTATTTCCCCCTCCTTTATATTTGGCATTCCTAAACATCCTTGCTTTCTTTTAATTCTACTTCTATCAGTCTGTCTTGTCATTATCAGATCAACTAGACCTGTTCAAAAAATACCTAAGCAAGATAAAGGCAGCAGTCGGGGAGGAGAGAACGGCGGCTATACTATCAAAAAGCTTATACATTGTGTGCTTAGGAAGCAATGACATTGTAAACACTTATTATTCTACACCACTGAGGAGACCTCACTATGACATTCCAGCATATACAGATCTGATGGTTGAATCAGCTTCAAGTTTCTTTCAGGTAAACGTCGAAAACAACTGCAAATATGAGCACTCTAAAATAAATAGTTTTGGTGCTCATGCATTGCCACTGTGTAGGCAGAGACTAAATTTGCAATGGCCTGCATCCTGAGATACACATAAAATTAAGCCTGCATGATTCAGAACTAACCAGCCACCATAGAAGAGGAACAATTTCCAATCTGCCCCATGTAAAAACAAGCAATCGGGTTCCCCAAGTAAACTAAAATGAAGCACAAAATCCATTAAAAAAAGTGTGACATTAACTAGTACTTTGTTATTTATGTTAATGTGGGGAGATAAAATGGGACTGCAGGAACTATATGACCTGGGAGCTAGAAGGATTGGCATAATAGGCTTGCCAGCAATTGGGTGTGTGCCCTCACAAAGAACACTGAATGGAGGCATAGAGAGAGGGTGCTCAGGCAATGCCAACCAAGCAGCAAGCCTCTTCAACTCCAAGCTCACTGCCCAAATAGATGCCTTCAACAAGAGGCTTCCACAAGCAAGGCTTGTCTACTTTGATATCTACAACATATTGCTTTCCCTCGTCCAAAACCCTGCTCAATCTGGTAAATCATCATCTTGCTGCTAAATTTTTGGCTCATTCATTCCAACTTCACAACCTGATCAAATTCTTTAACAAAACGAGAGGGGCTTGTAGCTCAAGCAATTAAGAGCATGTACCCACGCATCCTAGGTCCTAGGTTCAATTCCCCCCTCCCCCAATATCGCTTCTTATTTCAAATTCTTTAACAAAAACAGCATGACCCACTATTACAATCAGAGCTTCTTTTTTTCTTTTTTTCCTTCTATCTTGCTGATAAATGATTTTGTACAAAAGAGTGGTAAATTATGTTCAAAACCCAGATGCCACAATTTCATATTTCAACACTATGTTGTTGATCTGATTTATTTTTTATTTTTATGGGTTCAGGATTTGAAGTGGTGAACAAAGGCTGCTGTGGAACAGGAAATATTGAGGTTAGCATTCTGTGTACTCGTTACTCTCCCGGTACCTGCAACGATCCATCAAAATATATATTCTGGGACAGTTACCATCCCACAGAGAAGGCATATGAGGTTATTGTCCGTCTGGTTTTTGATACGCAAGTTCATAAATTCTTCTGAGGCTTCTCTCTCTCTCTCTCTCTCTCTCTCCAAGTCTCAACAATCAATAAATTGTGAAGCCAGATTGATTTGTTGTAGTTCCCTTCTTTTTATTGTCCAATTTATGCTTTTCTTGTAAGCTGAACCCAATTTGTTAGGAACTTCTGTAGTATTGTGCAATGTTTTGAAAGGCGAGGCGTATATGCGAAGCGTTTTAGTTCTTGTTATCACGGCGTAAGTTTTGAAGCGATGAAGCGTAAGGCTTTTGACGTTAATTTATTTTAATAAGTAAATTTTATAAATAATACAATACAATTAAATTGTACTATTAATTCTTATTGAACCACAACAATCTTTTAAATATAATAAAATATAAGTACTAATTGTCATTCAAGCATAATAATCAATCCCAAAACATAAAATATTTGTTCAACATTAAAACAAAAACACAGTTCATTCATTCCACTCCTCAACACTAATATCATTCAAACTAGCATCACTATCATATTGATCAACTGTATCAATATGAGAAGGATAGTTCCCACTATCAAATGTTGAAGGATCTTTAATTTATCTCATCATCTTCATCCGTAAGCATTGTTCTTATGGACTTGATTTTGACTTTCCTCTTACCCGTACATATGAACAGTTAATTAAAATTATGAAATTTAATGGTAATGAATTATAAACTAATTGTAACTTTCACTCCATGATTTACTTTCCATCTTACTTGAAGAATTACAGCTGCAAAGAATTACACTAATGGTAATGAAAAATTGAATGGTTGAGGCGCTTCAATTTATGTGGAACTTCAAATTATAGTTGCGAAGAATCAGAGAGAAAAATTGAATGGCTGAGTTGCTTACAATCTAAGGATGAAGAGAATTCTTAAAATTGAGGGGGATTATTGGATATGGATAGAAATTAGGATTGTACTATATAATATATATATATTCCATGTGTTAATATATTAATTTAAAAAGAAAAAAACGTGTGAGGTTTTGTTAAGGATGCTGAAAAGATACGAAACTTCAACTTAGAAAAAAGGAAAGAAAAGATGCTTAACACGCAACCCCTGTTTAGTAAATATTATAACATGAAACGACGCCGTTTCATTTAGCAAAACCTAAAACAAATTCCACGAGCTCTTCTTCTTCGCGGCGCCGCTTGGAGGAGAATACAGAGCTTTAATGGAGGCCGCCTCTTCCGCCTCGCCTCACCTCGCCTAGCAACGCCTCATCACGCCTCAGCGCGCTAAACAGACAATCGCCTCAAGTGATTTCCCGTCGCCTCGCTCCAGCCTGCGTGTGCCGATGCGCTCGAAAGCATGCCTTTGAAAAGGAATATGACGATACTATTGTAGATTGATCTATATTAAATTAACCTGTATTACAATACAACTTTATACACAATACTAGAATACACAATACTAGATAGTATGGTAGAAAGATTCAGATATTTCTTTCTACCATACTATCGTATCTCATAGAATACGGATGATTCTAGTCTGCCCATTTCATTTAAGACGCGAAATTTGAATCCTTTTCTTTCAATTATTGATAAGAACTAAAAGTTTCCATTCAAATCTCTGTTAAAAAAGTCACATGTCAGGCAAATGCTTCATTGTTGAATTAAAAATTAATTTTTTTATCTGCTTCTTCAAACCACCACCTTCACATCTCCAGCAGCCCTACCGTCTCTCCCTCCCTTCCATGCAGCCCCACCCTCTTCCCCGCAACCCCATCCATTCCTTGACATCTTTTATAGAGAATCATACAATTTCTGCAGAGTGAGAGTGGAGATAACATGAGAACACTCAAGTCCAAGCCTTTCTCTTCTACCATATTCAACTCCATAGTTGAAGAGGATGACGATTTTCAGATCCCTCTTGCCCAAACAGCCATAGCTCCCAAGTCGTTCAAGAATTGAAGCGCTCCAAACTCGTCACCTCCGGCAAGGAAAACATTCACCCTAATTTTTTCAGTAGCCAAGACTCTATTTTGGAGCAAACCTAGGGTTTTGAATCCATGATTTCAGCAACACCTTTTCTATGTGATTGGAAAAGTGTGAGATTTTAAGTGGAAGAAACACCAGATCCTTGAGGAATTGAAGTGAGAGAAAGGGAGAGAGTTTCGGCACACACCCAGGCTATTGTTCAGTTTGGGCAATTTAATTCCATTTTGCATTAGCCGATCCTGTTTTGGTTGATTTAAATTGACCTATCTTTTTTATTTAAGATATGGGTTCTTGTGCTTTGTGAATTTGGCCTCCATGTAGGAGGAGAGAGAGAGAGAGAGAGAGAGAGAGAGAGAGGTGATGGTTGTGTAAGCAAAGGAGAGCGATGGGGGTAGCTGGGTTTGGGTGACGGTGGAGGGAGTGGGGAGAGGTGCCGGTTAGTTTTTAAATATTTTATGTTTTTGTTTTTTTACATTTTCTTTATTTTTCTAGATACTATACCTTGTAAAATGTCAAATTTACCCTTATAATTGATGGAAAATTGGATGGAAGTGTAAATTTGACATTTTACAAGGTATAGTATCTAGAAAAATATAGTACACCTTGTAAAATGTCAAATTTTCTTTATTTTTCTAGATACTATACCCTTAAATGTCAAATGTTTCACAACCCTAGTTGCTAATCTTTTAGATCATCCATCAAATTGAGAGTCTTTAGCACTTTTCATCCCTCACCCATAATGGGTATTCATCTTGTATAGTCTTTTTGATTCTCCTTTAGCCACAGTCGCATCTTATATATTTAAAAATATATATAAAATAAAATATCTAAGAGTTCTCTATCGCCGCCACCAACATCTCTCTTTACAGCCGCAACATCCGCTAGCAACATTTGCATCTTGGCTCCACATCTGCCATCCACGGATCACATCGATCCATGCTTTCGACACCTCTCGGATTATCCGAGACTTGTTTTCATGTCTCAACTACTTGATGGAGACAACTACAACCCATGGTGTTTCCCTTCCTTGGCAACGACTATTTCTTTCCTCCTTGAGCCTCGTCAACGCTCACCGAGCCGTCTTCTTTACTCTGGACCCATGGGGTATATTCCCTTCCTCCAAGCTCTAGCCCACATGAACTATCTTTCTTCCACTTGTTTTCCTTTTTAACTTTTGCAACCTGCTATTTCTTCTCCGTTGTTACAACATGTGTTTTTATTATTATTTCAACATTGTGTTTCTCTCTTTGAGGCTTCACACCAACATTCAATTCTTCTTCTCTTTTTGGTCAATTTTTTTTCCCAATGGGTGCCTAACCTTTTTCGGTGGTAAAACGAATTTTTTTTTCTTTCACTTTCACTTTTACGCCACCATCATGGCTTTCTTTTTCTTCACTTTATGGCATTTTATATATATTTTTAATCTCTCTTTCATCCTTATTTTTCATTCTCTCTTCTCTTCTTCCATATCTCGACCCTCTATGAGCCTCAAATTTGAGGGGGAGATAGGGGAGATAGACGCACATCAGCTGCACACCATGAGCAATAGCTTTCGCTCACCTGCACCAGAATCATCAACATTCAGCCTCAAGAAAAGGCATCATAAACAACAACATTTATTGCACATTAGCAACATCACCATCATTGCACATCAACAACATCAACAACAACCTTCATACATGCAACATACGCTGAACATCAGCACTACTTCATTTGGGTGTTACTCCTTCCAAATCACGATTCTTATACATCCTCAGATTTGAGGGGCAGTGACAAACTCCATTTACAACAGGACACCGTTGCCTCATTTACAGCAGCACACTGCTGCCCCCTTTACAACAGTGACACCACTGCCTCATCATCAACAACCTTTGAGAGTAATGCCTTTCACAATCTCTTGCGCAAGTTGGGTGTTCTTCACATCCATGCTCCAATTTGAGGGGGAGTGTTAGAAATTAGGAAAGTTATTTAATTGTTATTTAGTTTCCTTTTACTTGTTGACTGTAATTGATTTGGAGCAGTCTCCAAGTAACCTAATTTTCCTAGTTAAACTTGTAATCTCTCTATAAATACTTAGCCTTTTGGCTCTATCAACAACAACCGAGAATTATTATTTTCAACACAATCTCCAATTTCTACAAGTTGAGATTGAAGAAAGTGACAGACCAGAAAGGTTATGTCAACCATAGTGAGTTTGACATAATGATAAACTATGTAGTTGGATATTTAATCAATCATTTATGGGCAAGCTTACAATTTAACGTTATGTGTGACTTTAATGTATGCCTAGTCGGTTCCCTTGTACATGTTCTCTTGTATCTTCAAGATATTGCATGCATTATTAACATGTTTTCACATCTCATGATTCATTTGCTTGGCCTAACCTTTCATATATTACTTGTCAGAAGTGATCAATTGTAGTTGTATATTTAATATGCAAAATGCACGGATAGAACCATAATTTCAATGTGGAAAATTGTATTAACTTGCATATCAATGATTTAGAGTTCGAACTTTCATGACACATCGACAACGTGTGTAAGAAAACCCCCTCAATCTTCCTAATTTTGGCAAAAAAAAAACCCATAGTTTTTTTTTTTAAAAAAAACCATAGTTTCAAAGTGGGTTGTAGGCGTTTAAGCTAGAAGTATAGTTAGATATTTAGGGCATGTTTGAGAGTGTTTTTGGGAGGGCTAAAAGCATTTCTGATCGTTTGACATAAAATGTTAGAAGTACTTCTAGGTCCTGGAAGCGCTTTCTGAAGAAGCATATGCTGAAGCACTTGGATTTCTTATGAAAAGTTCAATTTCTTTATAATAAAAGCGCTTTTGTGAGAAGCGATTATGAGCATAAGTGCTTCATAGAGAAGCAGTCTCAAACAAACCCTTAATTTGATTTTTCTTTCTTTCTTTTTTAGCTTCATTGACTTATATAGTCAAATTAATTACGTCTAGCCACATAATAGTGAATTTTTTATTTTTATTTATTTATGAAATTCTTAAATTTTTCATTGCACATAACAAAGGCAAATGAGATAATCAAGAACAAACATATGTTAGCTCTTTTTTTAAAGATTTATTTGAATATATTTTTGATTTATTCTTTTTGTTTTTGTTTTCTAATTTTCTTTTAATTAAGAAAAGTAGCTCATTTTTAGTTTTACATGGGCCATAGATATCAGACGAAGACCAAAGTCAAAAATCCAATCCAAAACCAACTATAGCCCAAGCCATTCATACGATTCAATCCAAGTTGGGTTATTCGCCATGGCCGCAGACCTCTCTGCTCAATCTCAGACCCTCCTCCTATCCACAACCACCACCACTCCCCAACGTTCACGACCCAGAACCACCTCCTTCTTGCCCTTCTTCTCACTCTCTCACTCTAAACCTCACCTTCATCTCTCCAGAACCTCCTCCAGGCCTCGGCAAAGACTCCAAGTACTCTGCCAAGCCACTGGAACCCAAGCCATTTCCCAGCTCGGCCATGACCGTCTTTCCAAGGTACCCATTTCCCATATCAGGAACTTCTGCATAATTGCACATATTGACCATGGCAAGTCGACTTTGGCTGACAAGTTGCTGGAGACGACTGGGACTGTTCAGAAGCGTGACATGAAGGAGCAGTTTCTTGACAACATGGACTTGGAGAGAGAAAGAGGCATCACCATCAAGCTACAGATTGCTCGGATGCGTTACAGTTTCAAAAATGGTGAGCCATATTGTTTGAATCTCATTGACACTCCTGGGCATGTCGATTTTTCTTATGAGGTGTCTAGGTCTCTTGCTGCTTGTGAAGGTGCTCTTCTTGTTGTTGATGCTTCACAGGGAGTTGAAGCTCAAACTTTGGCCAATGTTTACTTGGCCTTGGAAAACAACTTGGAAATCATCCCTGTTTTGAACAAAATAGACCTTCCAGGAGCTGACCCAGATAGTGTAATCAAGGAGATTGAAGAGGTTATTGGGTTGGATTGTAGCAATGCAATACTTTGTTCTGCCAAGGAAGGAATTGGGATAAATGAGATTCTTGATGCAATTGTTGAGAGGGTTCCTCCACCAGCTGATACTGCTGATAAGCCATTGAGAGCTCTGATTTTTGATAGTTACTTTGACCCATATAGGGGTGTTATTGTGTATTTTAGGGTAATTGATGGGAAGATAAAGAAGGGTGATAGGATTTATTTTATGGCTAGTGGTAAGGACTATTTTGCTGATGAGATTGGGGTTTTGTCTCCCACTCAGTTTCAGGTTGGAGAACTTTATGCTGGTGAGGTGGGTTATCTTTCAGCTTCTATAAGATCAGTGGCTGATGCTAGAGTTGGGGATACAATCACAAACTACAGTAGAAAGGCAGAAAGTTCATTGCCTGGTTATGAGGAAGCCACTCCAATGGTGTTCTGTGGCATGTTTCCTGTGGATGCTGATCAGTTTCCTGAGTTGAGGGATGCACTTGAGAAACTGCAGCTTAATGATGCTGCTCTGAAGTTTGAGCCCGAGACGTCGAGCGCTATGGGTTTTGGATTTAGATGTGGATTCTTGGGGCTTCTCCACATGGAAATTGTTCAGGAAAGACTGGAGAGAGAGTACAATCTGAGCCTGATAACTACTGCCCCGAGTGTCGTATATAAAGTGAACTGTGTAAATGGTGATATTGTTGAATGTTCAAACCCATCTGTACTTCCTGAACCTGGAAAAAGGAAGTCAATTGAGGAGCCTGTTGTCAAGATTGAGATGCTTACACCAAAAGACTACATTGGCCCCCTTATGGAGCTGGCACAGGACAGAAGAGCAGTGTTTAAAGAAATGAAGTTTATTGCTGAGAATAGAGCATCACTCACATATGAATTACCCTTGGCTGAGATGGTAGGTGATTTTTTTGACCAGCTCAAGTCCAGAAGTAAAGGCTATGCTAGCATGGAATATAGTTTTCTTGGGTACAAAGAAAGTGACCTAATAAGACTTGATATTCAAATTAATGGTGAACATGTAGAACCATTGGCAACCATTGTGCACAAGGACAAGGCATATGCTGTAGGGAGGGCTTTAACACAGAAGCTGAAAGAGCTCATACCAAGACAGATGTTTAAAGTGCCCATTCAAGCATGCATAGGTTCAAAAGTGATCGCTAGTGAAGCTTTATCAGCAATCAGAAAGGATGTTTTAGCCAAATGCTATGGTGGGGACATTTCAAGGAAAAAGAAGTTGCTTAAGAAACAGGCTGAGGGAAAGAAAAGAATGAAGGCAATCGGGAAAGTCGACGTGCCTCAAGAAGCCTTCATGGCTGTGTTGAAACTTGAGAAGGAGGTATTATGATACTGCAAGTCTTTCTAACATTGTTATGTAAATGATAAGTATTTTGGTTGCATATGAGGAGCTGGTAGCCATCTTTGTCATTAAATGTCAACGTATACGGTGTAAATCCTATGTTGGTGTATTTGTACTGTTAGTCTGCTATGCTACCAAACAGCAAAGAACACAGAGGCAGGACCAGACATGACCAATTTTTGCAATCAGTGCTTTTTGTACTTCCTTTTTGTTTCTTTGTTTCTGAACCATGTGTTTGGTTTGTTAGTGATTTTCCCACTCATCTTTTGTCCACTTACGCTCCCTTTTGTTTTTGAGTGATGCTAAATGAACCTTAAAATTAACTGAATACACCCTACTACAAAAGTATTTAATGAATTACTAATTTACCCTGATATAAAATGACAAAATGATATATGAAATTGGAAAACCAATATAATTTTAATAACTACACCCATTAAAGAGAGGTCCAAATTGCAAAGCAGTCAATAATGGGTACAAACGTAGCAAAACTTCTACAGTAACTCGGAGAAAATGAGAATATATTATCAAAGAAGTAGTTTGTTGCAATCCACATCTCCACTAGAAATTCCAAGCTGGGAAAGAGCAGAAGCAAGTCTGGTGCATCGTTCAAGTGTCTCTCTCCAATTGTAGAGGATGCTTCCATACACAACAGAAGGCCTGTCTCTGTAAACTATGGCCAAGCGCTCCAGGAAGCTGATTGGAGAGAAGGGGATGTAGTTGGCGGAACACCTGATTGAACCCTCCATCAATTTCACCAGTCAGGCAGGCCTACCCTTTTGAATTAAGTGATGGAAAAGTCTGAGAAGTTGATAAACCTCCAAACTCAATATAATTTTTTTCCCTATGAGTTATCAGTAATCGTTCTTTCTGTTATATACACCAATATCACAGGAATGATGAGGTAAGAGCATCCACAATGGGCTCCCTAAACCACCTCCTTAGACAAATTTTAGGGAGGAATTAGAAAAATACATCTCCAACCATGCTCCCTATCTACCTCCTAAAATAGGGAGGCCTCTAGGAGCTCCTAAATCTGAGGAGAGAGAAAGGATTCATAGTGGCTCCCTAAAATTTAATGTTGCTTTGTTTTATGCATAGTTTAAAAGTTTAATTAAAGCTAACTATTTTTTATATTATTTTTTATAAAGATGGACCAATCATATTGAATTTAAAAATAACTATAGTATTTATGACTCCCTAAACTAGGGAGTATGATTGGAGTTCAAATTTTATAGAGAGCTCCTAAAATAACTTTTGCGTGTTTTTAGCTAAATTTTAACTAAAAAATAGGGAGCATGATTGTGGATGCTCTAAGTGTTTGACTAGTATACAAAACTTGGAGGTAGATAAAGGGCCAAAACAATGAAGGTTGAATTTTTGTATGGGAAATAATGAATTTTATTAGCATAGGGTAGAAGCATAGGGTGTACTCTGTTAATTATAATGTTTTGTGATAAAGTGTATTAGGGTGCATTATGGGTATTTTTGGTAGTTAAATATGGTGCATTTAGTTAATTTTATATTTTGATTAAAATATTAAGGTGTACTTAGATCATAAGGTGTATTCAGTTAATTTTAGAGTTCGTTTAGCACCACTCTTGTTTTTTTAATACTTTTTACTATAACAAAAAAAAAATAGTGGAAAAGTGGACAAAAGAGGAGAGGGAAAATCAACTCCCTTGTTAAATACTCATAAATTGTAAGGAAAGAAGGCATATTGGTCTACACGGATGCTATGATTTATTATGGATTCAGGATTTGAAAGGGCGGATGGAGAGGATCCAAATAAAATCATAAAACAAAATAGTATTTATTCAAGCATTTTACATAGTCAAATAGTAGAAAATAGAAATGATATAGCTCAGAAAACAACTAGCCATTGTTTCAAAACACATAGGAAATATACAAGTAACCAGTTTTAAAAATTAAAAACTATCCCACAACCGTGATCTGAATTCTTTTACCTCCTAATTCAAAATATGAGGTTCCATTCCATATCTCCTAAACTGCCCCAAGCAACTCTACAAAACTGCGTACTTCCTACCTGACCACGAAACCTATATAGATACAGGTGATAAACTATATACATGTGGAAAACACGAGGCAACCAATTTAAAGAAGTTTATTCTGAGCAACAGCCTGACATAATTCGTCCTCATAGAACAAAACTCGATTTGAAGCCAATGATTTGCAGAGGGGCTTTGGTAACACAGAAGGCACCATGCATCTTGAAGGGAAGTTTGACTCCTGGAAGAGAACTGCTGCAACCTGCCGCATTTCTGAGACTTTGAGGCGAGATGGTGGTCGGGGACCATGCCTTGGTGCTTTTGGAGTATGTGGACTTCGAATGAATACACCTTTCCCATCTCCCTTGCTGCAAAAATCATGTAAAACTCAGTAAAATAAGAGACGTATCAGACATGGTAAACAGTGATAAAAACACAGTTTAGAATCCCAACCTTAAAAAAGGCCAGTGCTCTATCGGGTGGGGTGCCATTGTATTTAACATCTCCTGTCTAGAGCGATCTGGAGTTGTATAATTAAAATAGAACTGTCTTGCAAGTAAAACCTGTTTCCAATAGTATAAACATGGAAGGTCATTTCTATTCAGATTAAAATCAAACAAAAGGCAACTACACGAGAGAGAGAGAGAGAGAGCTTACAGCTTTTCTAACTCTTTGAGAGACATGAAAAACTGCCTTCAGTTGGTCATGGTGCAAGTGACACGATATTTTAACCTTCAATTACAAAAAAGAGGAATCAATACCAGAAGAGAGGCATGTGATAACAACATGAATCAATACATAGACATCTAAACTAATAATGATAACAACACTTTTATCCCCTAAAACAGTAATATCTTTAATTCTCACACATGATGATTTGGCTATATCACATCAGCAATTGGTTTGATATATAATATGGCAGATTCTAAATAAGAGTGTTAAAATGTTAAGCTCCCAGTGAAATTGGAAAGATTCAAATCCATGCTTGTGGGAGGGAATGAAAAATCAACCTCAACATCCAGTTTTATGATGACATGGAAAAAACTGCACAAATTTGGTTCCAAAACAAACATACATCAAACGAAGGAAAAAAAAAAGGTAGAATCTATTCCTTAAAAAGTAATAAAAGATGAAGGCAATTTGTTCTTTACAGCATAGCCATAGATCAAAAGACCTAGCAGCTCTATTAGACTTCTTACAACGCTCGTCAAAAACCTTGAATTGGATCTTTAGACATTTCACGGCAACCTTGCATAACTAACCAGTATCCAAAGCAAACCAATTATGTGTGCAAAAAGAATCAATACCAACATAAAAAGGAAAAAGTACCACAAACACTCTAAATCTCAGCTCATCTAAAAAACAATCACATCATGCCATAAAGAACTATTGAGAAACCACATACTAAAAGAAAAAGCTCCAACCTACTATCCTATATCGTCTCCCCTTATTGATTGTTTTGCCTCAATCTGATATACAAATTGAGAAGTGGCACAACAAGAAATTGGTAAATCCAAGTAAACACAAATAAATCACAAAACAATCAGATTTTCAGAAAATATTAGTACCATGTTCAATGTACAAAGAGAATTCCCAGTAATAGATTTACATCAGCATACATAACATTTCTTACATGCACAAATGATGCTAAAGCAGCGTATAGAAAACGAAATCTGTGAAGACAGGGTTAATAATATAAACAATACCAGTAAATCCATGGGGAGAGATTCAAGCCTGGACTCTGACACGCAATCTTCAGTTCGAGGGGTCTTTGGAGTTTTCAACAAACTGTTCTGTCTAACCAAATTCACAGGCGACAACATCAAAGGGCTTTTATCAATAACCTTATCTTCAAGCACCATATCGCCCTTAACCTTCTTGGTCTCCAAGACAGCCACCCGTTTCCTCCCAAGATCGGTGCACGACTTAGCTGAAGAGGTCTTGCTATGCTTAAGCTGAGCAAGAGCACCCGGCTTCAGATACTTGTTACCTGAGCCTCGTCGCTTTTTCTGTTTGGCCTTCTTCGAATTCCTTTCTTTTGGAGACACTTTTCCCATTTTTCCCCTCTTTTTATTCAGCCCCAAATTATTTCGAACAATTCCTCAATTTTCCCAAATAAAATAAATCTTCAATTACTTGTTCAATCAGAAAACCTAAGCAACCGCAGGTATTAAACCTGAAGCATACAATTTCAATCTTAGCTATAACCCTAAAATTAAAATAAAATAAAAAACAAAAGCAGCGAAGAAATTGATTACTAAACATTAAATGTGGCGAGCTTTACCTTTTTAGGGTTAGAGATCGCCTTGATCCCTCGTTCAATCGCCCCCTCTGTAACAAAATCACAACAGAAAACTCATCAGAAACCCTAGATTACCAGACTTGGATCCAACAGATAGCTACTAGCTCGCCGAAACAAGAACGAAAGCACAGGTAATAAGCCAAAATTATACAAAAATTCAAACCTTCAATCAAAACGACAGCGAAAAGCAGAGAAGCAAGAGCATCGTAGTGACAGAAATTCCAGAGAAAACCCAAAAATTAAAATAAATAAAAATAGGTAGCAGTGAAAACAGAAGGGCAGAGAGGGAGAGAGAGAGAGAGAGAGTGAGAGATGGGGCCGCTAGGGTTTACTCTCGATTTGAAATTGATACAAATGCCCGCCAAAGTTTTCCAGCAAACAGTTGCTGAGGCTATACAAAACAAAAACCGTAGAAAGTTATTTGTATAAATAATCTAGCTGGCCACCACGTGGCGGCCTCTGAATGGCCAGTTGATTACCAGCAGAGAGGAGTGGGCCAGTGGGTGTCTTTAGTGCTTAGGTCATTGGGCCACATCGGACGGCACAGATTGCGTGATGGTACGGATATTGGACTTGTTTCCTAATCGGGTGGAGGTTTTGTTTAATTTGAAAATAATGTTTGGAGGGAAATTAAAAAAATAAGATTACGTTTGAGAGGGAAAGCGAAAAATTATTTCTACGATGACTAATCTACCCTCGTTGTTTGGTTTAAGTTGTAGATTAATGGAGGGTATTTTGGGGGATATCGGTTTGTGTGAAATGGCAGTGCTTTAGGAACCTCGATTGTTGTGAGAGCTGGGGACGTGGGCCCATATCAGGCCCATCTTATGATGGATTCAATGCGGTGAAAATACATAATCGACCCTTTATGGCAGCATTAACCACGCGTGACTGCCGCTTCTCTGTGTTTTGACTTGGAGGGCATAGCAGTCAATGCAAGTTCAAATTTTCCATAGCTTAACCATGGTAAAATGGTAACCTGGTGAACAGTCAATTTTATTTTCCATGGTTAAAGTTCTCTTATTTGGGCTGGACCCGGCTATGTTTAGCAGGTTTGAGTTCTTCACAATACTCCTGGGCCCAGCTAACTTTCTTTTTCTGGTACAGCCTTGTTAATAATGGCCCAATGCATGATGACGATTCACTAATTTCCAAAACGGGCTTCATAACTTATTTCGGCCTTTGGGAAAAATTCTTACTAGGTAGTCAGCTTAATAAAATATCCATAATATTCTCGATATTTTCACGAAATTTCCGTATTTTTGACTTTCACCGATATTTCCGATACCATCGATATTTTAGATATCCATGAACCAAAATATCGATAATATCCCGATATTTCCATCGAAATTTCGTATTTTTGACTACCGATATTTTCGATATCATCGATATTTTATTCCTTGGTCAGACGTATAGAGAGGCTAGAATGAGGGTTATAGTGATGAGTTATCATGAGGGGATCCTTAATAGTTATCCGATTCAGTGTAGAGTTATTATTTGACTGTTGGATTGAACCCCCGCATTGTAACCCCTCAACATAGCCCCTCATTATAGAAGCTCCCGTAAGACAATACATCTTCCTCTTATGACAATCTCATCACGTCACTCATTTGGTATCGAAACTTACAAATATGGATTAGGCTAGTTGGTCAGGGCAATGAGCACCGCACCTTTCTTTCATCCAATTTGAGTTGAGTCCCCATTTACTAAATTAAATTAATTTATAATAGTTTAAACTATCATTTATATCACGAACCTCTTGCAGCAAGAATAAATACTCTTTTCATTGGGTTTGGTTTGGAGTTTGGAGTTTGGAGTTTGGAGTAGGTATGTAGTCTTGTATCAACCAACAATGTGGCACTTATTTGTACACATATAAAAACCAACGATGTTATAGAACTCAGTTATTCGAATATTCATAGAACTTTTGCCCACCATGATTGATTCTCAATGACGACTTTCACATAAAATGATGTCAATGATCTCGTGATGGTCTCCAATCCAAATTTTCCTTGCATGCGTTTTATCCTTAATTCCTATCACGGCATCAATATGAGCAGGGCAATACAGCACATATGGTCTACCAATCCCAAGATTCTATAAAGCAAAGCTTTGAAGGATGGCCTTGAATGAATTGTACGACAAGATTATTATTAAATAAAATTCTGTTGAAGATCATTCTAAATTGATTAGATAAAAACTTGATAAAAAAATAAATAGGGAAATGTTTATGTATGTATATATATATATATATAAGATATAAAGAGTAAGGAGGAAATTGAATCTAGGAGTTCTTGTGCAAGGATAAAATGCTCTTAATTAGTTGAACTACAAGCCCCTTGCTCCATTAAGGATTTCTAATATCAAGCATTGAATTGCATGTATAGTGCATATTAAACCTACTAACACATCCAAGTGATGGCTGAGAGTATAAGTCTTTAACCGATATTTAACTTAAAATTCTTAGTGGAGAGTCTTGATAACAAAAAATATATACAATGGTGTTAAATCTAGCTATGGGGTCTAACCCAATGGAAATGGGTCTTGATTTGCATACTAATGATCTCATATTCAAACCACCACAACACTGTGATTTTGTGTGAGAGAAACCCCCTCCCCTATAGTATAGATTATCGTTTGTACTAAGAAAAAAAATATTGGTATAAATTAATTCACTCCACCTTAATAAAAATTGGTCCACTTCACCTCACCAGCTCAACTATGAAGAGAAAGCTAGTTAATCATCCACATGTAATAGATTATAGATCGAAACAAAATATTGCACAGCCCAGTGGTGGATTTATAAAATTTTCAAAGAAGGGGCAATATTTAAAAGGCTAAAAACTCAAAAAGTGAAACTAAACCGGTAAGTGGTAGGTTTAAAGCCACTTACGTGTAGGTTATAACTTATATCTAAACATTTTGTTTCACCAAAAAAAAAACACTTGTTACAAGCAACCATGGTTTATTTCAAAAGGGGTCTACACTGTTTGATTATTCCTCTTTAAACACAACCGCATCGTCTCATTTAAAAAAAATTGAAAATGCACTGTTTGATTTTACAACCCAAAGCCAAAACAGATTGTTTCATTAATGAAAAAGAATCACAACAATAATGCAAACGACGCCGTTTGTGTCAAAATTATTTGAGAAAAAAGAAGGTCGTCTTCTTCGCCTCGTGCACCACCTCTGTTAGACACTTCCTTAATACGTGAAATTTGCAAAACAGTGATAGGCTCAGGCAAAACACCTTTGCCTCTCCCCAAAGTGAGCCTGCACGCGAGCTAACAAGCAGAAACAAAATAGAAGACATTTCTCTCAAGCAAAACAAGAACATCTTTCAGGCATTTGCTTGAGCAGTTGATGGGCACTAGAGCATAGGTGCAAATATGGTACCTCCAAGGTTTTTTCGGGTGAAGCTACACCTCTTTGCGCCTCTGTGGGTCCTCCACTGGCACAACCCTGAATTTTTTTTAATCCGTCCTTGAACACAATGAAGTTTAAACATGTTTTTGTAGTTGTAATCTCAAATTTTTAATGTACCTTTCGTTGCGTTTCATCGTTTTAAATTTGTCAGTTTCTATTATTTAACGGGGAATATTGGATTTGATGTGCTTTTGTTAAAGGAAAAAACAAATTACAAAGCTTGAAAGAGACTCCTTAAAAGCTATTACAAATTAATTGGGATAACATTACTTACAGGACAATGCACCGACAAAAATGAAACGCATGGGCGAGCCTAAGAGAAAGGACCACTTATGAGAAGGTGGGTTTATATAGATTGAATGAGTACAAACAAATTGGGTAGGGGGGCATTGCCAGTTTATTTTTAGGTGCACGCCAACAAAGGGCTCTATCAAATTATGTCAATTTGCCATTGGGCTTCGCCTTTTGTGCACGTAATTGTCAATGTCTCTGACTAGCCATCCAGAAAATATAAGACACCAAAATTATAAATTGAAAGGTAGTTGGAACTTGGTACCTTTTTCTTTTGTTTTATTTATATTTTTATAATTTGCAATTTAACACATAGTTTTTTATAGGACATTTCCTATTGAGAGGGGAATATTAAACTCACACATACTAATCGGATGCTATGACTCGAACTCAGAATATTGTCTCATAGAGTAAATACTTTAAACCGCTACACTAATTGGTCCTTTGTTTATCACATAGTTTTCTAAAACAGAAATTAAGATTAAACCTAATAACTGCCGAGTGGCCATAATATGTTGGCCATGTTACTCCAATCACTCATTTTCTAATGGGTCACATCCTTGGGTAAGTAGGGTAAAATGCAAAAGTTGACAACCAAGTACCAACAAACAGCTCTTTTCATATTCATTTTTTAAATAATTATTATTTTGAACTTTTACCGCCTTGTCCCCGATATTCAATTAGAAAGTAGTCATGGGGCAATTTCCAAAAGCTAAACGAATAGATTACAAAGCTTTTTCTTCTTGTGAATCTCTTTGAACAGGGAATCCAAATCAATATAGATTACTGAAACATAAGTAAGTAGTGTGAATTGATTTTCTTTTTGGTCAAATGTAGTGTGAACTGATTGGAAAGCAATACATTAACAAAAAAGTGTCACGTGACAAGTTTAGTTAATGCGATGTTATTAATGATATCATCATCCATGTATAATTAGAATAGAATTATCTATAATTAGTTCATTAATACTTATTTTATTTTCGGTCGGCCGAAATTTAGAGAAGACACAATTAACAGTATTCAAAATGTTGTTTTCTAATGTGTTACATGCATATATATGATCAAACACTTGACAAGGACAATGAGTAGTAGGTCAATGGAAGCTAGGTATGTGCCAATTGCAACATCCTTCCTCCACAAAATTAAAAGAGATAATAAAGAAATAAAATTGGGTCACATTTGCAGCACTTAAAAGGGTTCAAACTTTTTGTACGCATAAATTTATACCCCAAAAGGCAAAAGGTATAGAATTTTGTTAAAAAAATAATAATTCTGATATTGTTGTTGTCACAGCCTGTACATTTGTGCCTTCTTTTAAACCTAGACACTTAATTTTAGGTTCACCTATACACTAAAAAAATACAATGTTAATGTTATAGTGCATAATTTTCAAGCTTTTTTTAAACAGAGTCGGCAGCACCCAACTTGTATTCTAGTGGAAATTTTGGTCCCAACCCATTGAGAATGAATTGCTTAGCTACTGTTTTAAGTGACCTACTTCTCACTCTAGGCCTTTTGTGGGCATGTCTTTATCCTTTTTAATATTGCCTAATTGTAGCCCACCATATCACATGCTTACCGTTACATTTACACTATCAATATAAACTATACACATGTGTAAGGCAAGCCTGTGGTTTTGTCGTTGCCTTCCCAAGGTTAACAAAGGAACTCAATTTCCAAGGTTTTAATTATTCAATTAAGCTAGTTTTATTATGTTTTATAGATGGATTTGTTGTGGTTTTAAAATAACAAAAAAATGCTTATGACAATCAATGAGGTATATATGTAGATGTTCGAAATTCCAGACATCCAATGAATATTTGAGAAAAAAAAAACTAAAGAGCACATTTATGCTCGTATGCATCGTTTTTTATTGTTACAGAGTAGTTTTAGTTCTTCTATAAGCAGTCTCAAATATATCTTTCAAATTCGACATGTTTTTAAACAAAACACATACCATTAGAGAAACAGTCTCAAACGAATTCTAAAGTTGCCGGCGTACACTTCTAGAATACACATGCTGTGCATAAGTATTGATAACAACCCGTGAGCCAAAGAATCGAAGGTGCCTGCTAAATATTATATATATGCGTTCGGATGAAGAACAGATAAGACACAACACAATTAGCACAAACTAATATGTTTTATTGGACAAAAATCTGTTGATTTGTAAATTCATAATGCAGCGAAGAAGCAAAGTCCAAGAACAGTCAGCCCATGATCAAAGGTTTTTCCTATTTGTTGTCCCCACTCCCCACTCCCCACCACATTCCCCTCATTATGTCCCCACGATTTTTGTCTAATTGGATTGCCAGGCAATCAGCACCCACCGAATGAAACTTTTCTATATAATTATAATTTGACGATGACAACTTTTAAATGTAGGAGCTATTGAGTTTCTGTTTTTGCTTTTGACTAACTGATAATCGCTTCCTACTACTAATCTTAAAAGTTTAATTTGTTAGTCAAATAAAACACTCATTAAAATACTTTAACGCTGTTGAACCCATACACACTAATTTTTTAGCTCCACAATTGGGTATATAATCCTCCCTTAACTATGTTGATGTGTCCAGTTTATTGTAGGAAAGTGCCCTACCACACCCTCGCATTATTTTTTGATACGAGCAATATTAGGAGAGGGGACTCAGGGAGATTCGAACACCGTACCTCTTAACCACTTAAACCATAATCCTTTTAGTTATCACTCCCACATCATTAAAAATCAATATTGATTAGGAAAAATGTAAATATTACATAACATCATGATGAACATTACATGTCGTGTGGTTTCTAAGACTACCCTTTAGAATCTTGGTCAATGTATCAAATTTGACCATTTGATTCCCGTTTTAGGATCAAGTTATTCTCAATCTTAGGTTATTGGTTCTAAATTGGATCAAGGTTCTAGGTTTAAAATTCAAATTGAAGGTTCAATTATCTTGTACATTAAATAGAACAAGGATCTTTAAATTATAAGAAAATTGCAAGAATGAAATTGACATTCCTTAATTCTAAATTGAGAATGCTCATTCCATGTTTGGATATATTAGAGTGAGCATTCGAAAGCATATATGATGAATCAAACAGTAAAATGAACATTCTATATGAATGACTATTCGAAAATTGATTCTAATGAATCAAATACTTTCTAATTCGACATACGTGAGTTAAGATACTATATGTGCTCTTTTGCACTCATATTCGATATCTCCTCCATAAATGGATTAGAGTAAATATCAAATAAGTTACAATATCGCATTAAAAGGAAAAAACACCCTAAATTATGAGTGGGGTGGAGTTAACGTGGATTAGTTTAAGGGTACAATGCCATTTCCCATATTTTTCTTTTGCTTTTGAAAACATTATTGGGGTTGAGGTGATGAAGTTAACGTGGATTTGGGAACACAGATAGAGCTATCATCAACCGGGGGTTGTGCTGGAAAAGCTAAAGTTGACACGTGGCATGAAGGTCATGTGGAGGTTTGTCACCGTCGTACAACATTGGGTCCACATGGCAGTTGCCAGAGATGTTGAGATATTAGAATATGCGGTCTTCCTGTTTATCGTTGAGCCTTTAAATGACGCTTTTAGCCTTTTCTCCTTCTCAATGACCTAGTCGGTTGATCTTCTATTATTATGCCCTACCATCCCCAGCTGTCACCTAGTTTTCATCGATATATATATATTTTCCCAACATTATTTCCCCCTTTTTCTTTTGATTGATTAAATAGTAACTTTGATTTTGGTCAATCAGTAAATAGTAACTTTGTTTTTGGTTAAAGTGCCCTTGTTCTTCTTTTGCTTTTTGTATTAAAATATATAGTCTGCAGTTTTGAAAGTGATTGACTCCTATTTTTATTTTTTTTTGTTCTTCTTTTGCATTTTTAATTTAAAATTTTAAAAATGATTTGTTATAAAAAAATTTAAGGGACAAGTTTTAAAATTATTTTCATGCGAATTAGATTTTTTTGTTTCTTATTTAGTTTTTATATCTTCAAATACTGAAATATATATATATTTAAAAATATATCCAAAAATACTTCACAGTCTCATATTTTTATGGGCAACATTAGATAATGTTATTTTTTATGTAAATTTAATTTAATTTAATTTAAATACTATTGTGAATGTACAGATATATTATTATTTAATAATAAAATGTTTTATGTTTTATCATTTTTATTAACATAGGTTAATAATTTAGAGATTTTTGAATGTTTGACTTTTAAGACATTTTACCTTCATATATAGAGATATAGATCTAGGTTACCGAAAACAATCTATTCCAAAAAAGAAAAAAAAACTGGCGCAAGTTTTACTCTAAAAGTACCCGCCACCTGGCGAACAGCACCGTTACCCTCCGGACAGGGTGGTAAAATCGAAAGCGACGCATGGGTAAATTTGTCTTTGCCGCAAACAATGCACGGACTACCAACACCGAAGCAGTGAGAGGTTTTTTAGGATAAAAAATTGAGATGAAGAGAGAGAGAGATAGACTGATATAGTGTGAGTGAGTGGGAGTTTTCATCAGAGACCTCTCTCTTTGTCTCTGCTCAAATCTTCCAAAATCCACACACAGGTAGAGAAGAGGAGGAGGAAGAAAAAACTCGTTCCCGCAAAGAAATGTCTGCAATGCCCAAAATCCGATGCTTGAATTTTGACGTTTCTTTCAGTTTCATGCAATAAATACAGCAAAAAAGGAAAAAAAGAAAAAGAAAAAGCCGAGCCAGGCCGTAAAAGTTGCTCAAAATTACAGCACCTGTTGCAGAGAAGGTGGAGGGCTCTCATAGCCTCATACTCTTTTGCATTTTTAATTTTCTCTCTCATATTTGCATTCTCAGATTCTGTGAGTTGACGGCGAAGAACTGTGAGTTGAAGACGCCGGCGAAGAACTGTGAGTTGACGGCGATATATATATATGTATATATATATATATCCCAGTATTTTTGAGTTTGTTTCTTCTTGTCAAAGATATAAAGCAAACAATATATATTTTTCCCTATTTTTTCGCTTTTGTTGGCGTTGAAAAGCGAGTCAAGAAGCGTAAAGGTTAAAATCGGAGATTTCGTTATCTGATATTTTGCGTCTTTTGGCTGCAGTTGAAATGCACTCTCAATTGTTCTCAAGCTCCGAAACCTGAAGATCTCCAATGGAAATGCGTTTTTGTTTCTGAAAATCCAATAATTTTCACTGAGATTTCAATTGTCAGAGTAATTGCTTGCTTTAGAACTTCAAATTTGGTTCATATCTCGTTGATTAAAGTCAAACCGAAGTGATTATGCAATCTGTTGCTGTGAGCCTGTGAGGTGTTTAGTTTACACAAGTCGAGTTTGGTCCATTTTGAGACGCAAAAATGGCGTCGTCATGGGACCACTTCGGAGAAATTGCAAATGTGGCTCAGTTGACCGGCCTCGACGCCGTGAGGCTGATCGGAATGATTGTGAAGGCGGCGAGCACGGCGCGAATGCACAAGAAAAATTGCAGGCAATTTGCGCTGCATCTGAAGCTGATCGGGAACTTATTGGAGCAGCTCAAGATCTCGGAGCTTAAGAGGTACCCGGAGACGCGCGAGCCCCTTGAGCAACTCGAGGAAGCTCTGAGAAGGTCATACATTTTGGTCAATAGCTGCCAAGACCGGAGCTATCTGTATTTGCTTGCAATGGGATGGAACATTGTGTATCAGTTCAGGAAGGCTCAGAATGAAATTGATAGATACTTGAAGCTTGTGCCTCTGATTACTCTGGTGGACAATGCTCGAGTCAGGGTATTGAATTTTTCTTTTTATTCTTTGTTCTTTGGTTTTGTTTTTCATGTTTTTGTTGTTTTTATTATTGTTTTTGTTTTACTCATTTGCTTTGTGGACAAATTCATGAGTTAGGGTTGCAAGGAATTTGTGATCTTCATTGAAATTGGACTTTTTAGTTAGATTTTCCTTCTTGTGGTGATTATGCGCTATCCACTGTTCATCAAAATTGCTTTCGGGCTTGCTATGTAAACAAGGGTCCTAGTTGAAGTTTGAACTCCTGTATTTTGATTTACTTCATTGTTGGATGTCTAATTTACTCAATAGGTAGGCTATCTAATGTCGAAGTGATAAAGATCGCTTACTTTGAGTTGCTGAGATGTCTAGTCTAGTCAGTGCTTTAGTCAGAGCGTTAGATGTTTAAGTGGCATAGATGACTTATTTTGAGTAGGTTAGGTATACCAGCAGCTTGATGGAAGAATTAAGCAAAGGGCAGTTGAAGCTTTTTATTTTTATTATTTATTTTACTCACTATGACTTTTGTTTTCCAAGGATGTATAAACCTGACATGGATTGGGCACTGAACCTTGACAGGCAGTTTCTAACATATTGGATCACCAAATCATGCTTTAAATAAATTCAAAGAATTTGTCATTGTTGTCTGTAATTACAAATTACAGTTAGCACTATATTTCCTCATTAACAAGCATGTGCTACTCCACTTACCTTTTCTTTGTCTCCAGATCATAACCTGTTATCTATATTATGCCCCACATGTAGAATTAGACTGAATTATTTACTTAAGATTGCTAAATTTTAGCTCTTCCTGCTATTCTATAACAGTTTAACCTGATTTAAGTTCATTCGTTCGTCTCGCAACTACAGGAGAGACTGGAAGACATTGAAAAGGATCAACGTGAGTACACATTGGATGAAGAGGACAGAAAGGTACACGATGTGATCCTTAAACCGGATCCCTCGAAAAATGACACTGTAGTGCTGAAGAAAACACTTTCTTGCTCCTATCCAAACTTGGCTTTTAATGAGGCGCTCCAGAAGGAAAATGAAAAGCTTCAACTTGAACTACAACGGTCCCAAGCTACTTATGATGTGAGTCAATGTGAAGTAATTCAGCGTTTGCTAGAAGTGACAGAAACTGTTGCATCGCAATCTTCCCCTGAAAAAAATAATAAGAAAATAGAGCGGAATTATTCAGATGCCAATAGTGAGAAAGAACCTTCATCTAATGAAAGCTATCAGAAAAGTGAATCTCGCAAAACTTCAAGGTTAGTTTTCTGTTTATTTTAGTATATTTGTCATTTCTGTTTAGTCTAAATAGTGCAGTTAAAATTTTACTGTTGCATTTGGTGAATGTGATAATTGGTGATGCACATTTGCTAATTTCAGTCTTGGCACTTCTCAACATTGAAATGATCTCCCCCAATCAGAATTTTCTGATGAGAGGAGCTATATATGTTATGCAAGGGATTCAGATTTCCCTATCTGTTTATGCACTCACACCACTGAACTTTTGGGTCTTTGAAAATATGATTTTGCATTTATCTGTGCAGAAACACATCTTCAGTTTCTTCTGGACATGATTTGCTGTCAACTAGAGGTTCACATCGCCATGAAGAATGGAATACTGATCTACTTGGATGTTGCTCAGAACCGTCTTTGTGTAAGTTTCTTTATTCTTTTCGTATAATGGTGACTTAAATACATAATCAACTAGTTTTATTGCATTAGCATTACTTTAATTTTTCCCTTATGTTCCCTGTGCATCTCAAATTAAGTTCTGGTGATATTTATAGTATTAATTTCATATAAATGCTCTAGAATATGATTAGGGTTGGGTGGTCAATCAAGAGCATCATTAGACACTAAGCACTAAAATTGACAAATTGTCCTATATCAAATGTTTAAAGGAAAAACTTTTCTGTATATGCTAAAGGTTTGCAGACCTTTTGCTTTGCAGGTATAAAGACATTCTTCTATCCTTGTGGGACGCTTTCTAAAATTGCATCTGTGGCAACTAACAGGCATATGTGTAAGTTTTCTCTGGATTATCTGCACCTGGTTAATCAATTTATACATATTAAACTGTTAATGTACTGCAAAAAATCTTAGGAATGGGTAAACAATGTATATCCAGCTACCACCCTTGCTCACATGCAGCCCCAATTTGCATGTGGACTGGTAGAGAGAAAACATAGGTGTCCGGCCCCATTCTGCATTGCAGTGAGTTAGAAAGTATCTGGGGAATGGGGGATGAGATGCTTTGAACCCAAAACCTCTTAGAATCAAAGCTCTAATATCGTTTAGACTACCAACTTGGCCAACACATTAAGGAAAAAATGGGCCTACAATCTATATCAAGGTTATTATGACGGGGTTGCGTACTGGAAAGATTTGGAGCCTATTTAACTAAGCTATATCTGAATGCTTCTTTTGCATTTTGTTCAAGTCTTTTACTTTCACCTTATAGAGTTTAAGCCAAATTAAGTAACTGGTGGCCTTAGCCTTCTGTACCAGTGCATTTTTCATAGAATCTCTGACATTACTTTGTTGAAAATGGGGTGATCAAATTGTGATCTGGTCTTTACTATGCCATTGCGATCTTTGGTATCATAAATCCCTGCTAAAATGACATCTAGACCCTGAATAAATGCCAAATGTGCGTTGATGTTGAATTTGTAGTATAGTCTGGATTGTAGTGTTGCCTGATTGGTGTCCTATTAGTATGCATAGGTTGCAGAAAACCAGATGATTTTTTAGCAATCCCTATACAAAATATTACATAGTAGTTTTAAAGGAATCTCATTTTTCTTTTGATACTGATTTCTGTCATTAATGCGAGTGAATGTCTAAACCCATCATTTGGATCTAGGGTTTACATGATTCTCTTGTGCTACTGAGTTGTGATGGGGCCATAATTTTGAATGTGCCATGATTTGATTTAGAGAAGATAATATTTTATGGCTTGTCGAGTACATATGTAGAAACCAACTATTTTTCCTTTAATTTAGCTGTGCTCTATGTTTCACATTATTTTGCAACATTGATTTTCTTTTTGGCCGTTGGGATATTGACATTCTGCACATGGCTTTCGTATACTGTTGGAAACTCAAACAGAAATTATTTTCTATGATTATCAGCTTCAGCAGAAGCATGTAATGAATTGATGGCTTATTCGTTAGTATTGTCTTGCTGTTGCTATACATGCTGCATTCGAAGGAAACTTCGCAAGACGTTGAATATCTCGGTAATTCCTTTCCTAGTTTCCACACTGAAATTACGAAACCACTGTAATTCATCTTCGCCACTGCATGGCATGACATGTATTTTGAGACATGACAAGAACGCACTCTAATCATTCTCCTCTGTTCTGCTGTGCTCTTTCTTATTTCTCTTTTTGGCAGGGAGGCTTCATTGATGACTTCCTTTCGCATTTTATGTGTTGCTGCTGTGCTCTTGTTCAAGAATGGCGAGAAGTTGAACTACGCAGGATTCCTTATGGTAAGTGCTTCCAAAGCCTTTGTATCTTTGCTCAAACGTAATCGGTATCTTGTATATAAAACACAATATTAAGATCTCTAATACCATCCTATTCACTAATTCTAAACCAAATATGCAAAGTGTTTGATATAAAACCAACTTGCAGGTGCTGAGAAGACAAAAATAAGCCCTCCACCCTCACAGTACATGGAAACCTAACTGATAATGGAATTTTGAGATTCATCTACTTTGAACGCCATATGTAGAGGTAATGGCTAGTTGCCATTGTTACAGGAAAACTTATTTTGGGGGAGTTTACGTCTCACTAATTTTCCCATATGTAAATTAGCGCGTTTTTATTTTATATTTTATTCAACACATTGTGTATCATAGACTTTTCTTTTTCTTTTTCGAAAAATATTATAGAAGTGCTTAATTTTTACCAGCTTGTTTTATATGATTGCTTTTCCTTCTTTTCTTTGGCTTTTGTGACGTTGCTTTTTCTATATTTAACCAATTGGATTGATGATAGATTGATAGATCCACATTTGTGGGTTGCATAAAGGGGTTTGGTGCTGAATATTATGCATGCATTTGCAACCAGATACATAAAAAACGATCACAACGTATTTGTTTTTAAGTATAGAGTTTACTCTCTCTTTCAATCATTTTAGATGAACAAGTCCTTTTATATCCTAAACGAAAAATCTGCATGCTGTTACAGGTTGTAACTTGTCAGTCAGTGGGGCCATAGTTGCCTTCTCAGATTTCCTTTTCAAAATCTGGCAATCATATTAACTTGTCGCTAATTACCAGTTTAGCCAAAAATAAATGGAACCAGAAGTGAATAAATAAAATATTATCACATTTTCTTTATATTATCGTTAGAAAAGGGGATTCAAATTTAAGATTTCTTCCACAATTGAGGAGAAAATTAACGATTTCTCTCCCAGTGTTGAGAAGAGAAATACAACTAAATCAATGACTCTCATTGTTCTTACCCAACAGAACTTTAGTTGAAGGTTAACCCGTAAATTTACCCATAACTTCTTTACCTGGCCAAATCCACATTTCTGAAGTTTCTTTTTGGCACGCATTCCACTTTTCTGAAGTTGTGGACTTGTGTCTCCTACTTTTGAAGGTTCTAAAAAGGAAGGGATTAAGAATAATAACTTATTGCGTTATAGGTGTCGATGGCCTAATTACTTTTCGGCCAGAAAGCAACTAACCCCAATCATTGAGCAAAAAGTAATTTTATAGCACAAATCAAATAATTGAGTTGAATTTTACAGCACGAGAATCTCTTTTTCCCCATTTTATGCATGCCATACTTGCATCAGGCGTGCCAAATATTTTGGTTTAATATATTGCTACATTTTATATATAAAAAGCAAGGTATTAAATATCGAAGGTTTCGGAAATATCGATGGTTAAAACACGGAAATATCAATGGAAATATCGGAAAAATATCGATATCGATAAAAATTGGATAAAAACCGGAAATTGTGATAAATACATGAAAATTTTTAATGAAACTTTATAAAAGTTTATTTAATCAATCATCTATTATTTTGACACAAAAGATTGGAAGGAAATGCATTGCATAGTGAGTTTGAGTGATTTAAATTGATTATATTGAAGCTAACAAACGATATTGTCAACAAATCGATACGGAATTTGACTACGAAAAGATACAACAATTAAAATAATATATAATTTATCAAATTTATATAAATTTTAATTGAATTAACACATTAGTTCTATTAGTGTATATATATATATATATGTGTGTGTCTTGCATATAAAGAAATTTATATATAAGAAGCCGTTTAAATAAGAAGCAATGGACAAAAGCAGTTTAAATAAGAAGCAATATACAACCAAACACTAAACAAACCGCTTAAATAAGAAGCAATGGACAAAACGGTGCGTAGAGTTTATTAAGTCACTCCACGCCAAAAGTTCAAAGCTTCTTTTATTTTCTTTGGGTCACTCCACGCCAACACTCGAGGTCGTCTTCTTCGCAAGGCGACTGCAAAATTTCAGGAAAAAAACCTTGTCATAGTTGATCCGATCAAGCTCTTTGAAAGTGGGCTCATCTCTCCATAGTTGATCTCAAGCTCTACCCCTACGGCAACGCCACGCTTGGATCCAACCCAACAACACCATCTATTGCCGTGTCTCTCTCTCTCTCTCTCTCTCTCTCTCTCTCTCTCTCTCTCTCTCTCTCTCTCTCTCATTACTTTTAGTTTCATATCGCGATATTATGGATATTATCGATAATATCGCGATATTATCACAATTTTAGTATTAAATTGGCGGAAACTTGGTCGAAATTCACTAAATTTGTGAAATCTCGCGACATTTTCAAAATACTTACGAAACAATTCTGTCCCCCTTCGATACTATCGATGGCTCGAGTTGAGCGAATTTCGCCAAAACTTTCGATTTTTAAGTCTATGATAAAAAGAATATACTTCAGCAATTTTGACAATTATAACTATAAATCTTAGATAATAAATTTGGTTCATGGTGAATACTCAGATATGAATGTGTGACAAACCGATTAGTTAAGCGTTCTTTGAGTTTTTGTTCTTTTGCATTTCGTGGTTGTGCTCTTATATTGCAAATTTTTTAACTACGATTTTGCTTTTGTTCATGATATTCACGTTTGGATTGTGAATAGATGTTTCTGACTATGCATTGTACATTTTCTTAAATTTCAAAGAGATGGACAAACCCACTATTAGCAACATTAATATTGTCCTCAACTTTGTTGGCGTGAGTCAGAGTCAACGTTCCTATTAGGAATAGAATTTGTTCCTATTAAGAATAAAATTTATATTTTATTGTAATTATCTAATTTGGGTAGAATTAGGAGATTTTGTACATATTTCCTATTTGTACCTACTCTGTATGTAGTATATATATTTCTCCTTGAGAGAAGAATAAATATATCAGTTTAAACCCTAATTACTTTTGAGTTGGTATCAAAGCGGGTTCTGATCCGTCTCTACAACATCAAAATCCTAATCCTAAAAAATACCTATTTCAACTGCACCTAACCTATACACCTAAGCCTGCACCGTCTCATATCTCTTACTGTCGTCTTCGCCACCTAATCTTTTGTTGCCACCGCCATCTATCACCATGCAGGATGTCACTGAATCTTCTTCTTCTACTCCTCTTGTGACGGTTCATACTGAATCGTCCACCAATCTACCTATGGGATTCAAATTGAATGGATCCAACTATGAGATATGGGCTTCGATGATCGAACTCCATGCTATTACACAAGGAAAATTGGGTTACCTAACTGGCGACGCTGATGCCCCTGATTCCTAAGACCCACAATTTGGGAAGTAGAAAATTGCTGATACTATTATGAAAAGTTAGATGTCGCGAACGATGGAACCCAATTTTGTTGAATATGTTTCATACTCTACCTACTGCTAAGGAAATTTGGGATGCTGTTAATCATATGTTTTATGATGGATCTGACATATCCCAGCTCTATGCATTGCGGTGCCAGGCTACCCGTCTGAAGCAAGAGGGTCATCATGTCTCTACCTATTTTGCTGAACTTAAGGCAATCTGGCTTGAAGTGGACAAGAGACGTCCTTTTCAAATGAAGTGTACTGATGATATGAAGACTTTTCAGGCTGCTGTTATGGCTGATCATGTGTATGATTTTTTGGTTGGTCTTAACGATACTTATAAAAAGGTCCGTAGTGATATTCTACGAAGTGATAAAGTTCCAACTATCGAAAAATGTATTATTTATGGTTCATCGAGAGGCTCAATGCTAGATTACTATGCATGGATCCGGCACCAAGATTAGGGAACCTGCTGTTGTGTTTGCTTCCAAAAACACTGCTCTAGTTTCTCGGCCTACATGGTCTGGCTTTTCTGCTATTCCACCTCGTCACCTGACTTCTGCGGAAAAGACAAACTGAAGTGTGATCACTATTGTGAGAAGACACATACTATTGACACATGTTGGACATTGCATGTGGTACCAGATTGGGAGAAGGAGCGAAGGCGTTTAAAAAGGAAACAACTGGACGACAAAGCTCATGTGGCTGTTGCCGCCACTTCTATGGCTGACGTCACCATTGGGCACGACCACCTTACCACTACTCCTCCTCTGACCTTGACCGCGGTCTCAAGCACTCTAACACCGCCGCCTCCAAGTAACTTTGGCAAGGTTTTCCATACCCATGATTCACACGATACATGTTGGATTATTGATTCATGAGCTACTAACCATATGACATATAATTCTGCTTTATTCTCTACCACTCTTCCGCCTCATCGTGATCATGTTCTGACTGCTAATAATACTGCTGCTGCTGTCACGGGGGCTGGTTCTGTCCTCTTGACACTGCTTTACCATTGAACACGTGTTACTGGTTCCATCTTTATCTAGTAATTTATTATTTGTGCCGCAAGTTACTAAGCAGTTAAACTACGTTGTACTGATGTATCCGTCTTTTGTCTTACTACAGGATATCCAGACTCGGGAGATCTTTGGTCGTGGTACTAAAAAAGGGGGCTTTATTATGTGGATGATGTGGCAACTAGTCGGGTTCTTCGTGCTGGTAGCGCTGCAACTTCTCAGCATCGCCGAATTTGGTTGCTACATTACCGATTTGGTCATGCCTCCTTTGGATATTTACGACATTTGTTTCCTGCATTATTTAGTGGTGTCAACGAGTTTGCTTTTCAATGTCAGACTTGTATTTTAGCTAAGAGTCATCGGGCATCCTACCCTCCAAGTTGTAATAAAAAGTTTATGCCATTTGATTTAGTTCATTATGATGTTTGAGGACCTTTCCTTATTTCTACAGCCTTGGGAGTTCACTGGTTTGTATTATTTGTGGATGATTGCACTCGTATGATGTGGTTATATATGATGAAAAATAAAAGTGATGTGGTCAAAATTTTTTCAGCGTTTCTATAAGATGATTCAGACTCAATTTATGCTCCATATCAAGGTTTTTCGATCCGATAATGGTGGAGAATTTGTTAATTCAGTGTTATCCCAATTTTTTCACACTAAGGGTGTACTCCATGAGACTACTTGCCCTCAAACACCACAACAGAATGGGGTTGCTGAACGTAAAAATGGGCAGATCCTTGATGCTACCCGTGTTCTGCTGCTTGGTGCGTCAGTTCCAAAGCGGTTATGGATGGATGTTGTTACCTATGCAGTCTATCTCTTGAATCATCTACCTTCACGAGTTTTGGATTTCCGAACTCCTATGTAGGTACTGACCCATCATATCTCTGCCTCTTCTATGTTGACTATGTCTCCAAAGGTGTTTGGTTGTGTCGTCTATGTTCACCTCCATCAGAATCAGAGGAGTAAGCTGACCCCTGTACTTTCCACTGTGTCTTTTTGGGTTTCTTTCCTCATCAGAAAAGCTACCGGTGCTATCATCCTGCAACCCGACGTCTATATGTTTCTATGGATGTTACCTTTATAAGGATGAGATGTTATTCTCTTACACTCGAGCATGTCCTTCAAGGGGAGACTAGTAGTGAAGGACATAACTGGCTAGATTTACAAGGGGGACTGGTATTGGATGGTTTGATACAAAGGGGAGAACCGACCGAACCTGCTACACCGGCCGAACCTGCTACACCAACTGAACTGATTGCCCCATCTAAAGCTTATCTAATAATACATGATCAAGCTCCCCTGGATATTCATGAGGTAAATACTTCCATTCATACTGCTAATAATTCTTATGTTCTACCGCATAGACAGAATCGTGGGGTTCCACCTGATCGTTACTCACCAGAAGGCAAAGCAAGATATTCTATTGCCCATTATGTGTCTGATCACAGGTTATCTTCTAAGTGCAAAGCGTTTGTGGCCAGAATGGATAGTATTAAAATTCCAACCCATGTGGAGGAGGCATTTAATGATTCAAAGTGGGCTAAAGCCATGAATATTGAAATGGAGGCACTGCAGAAAAATAATACATGAGACATTGTTGATCTACCAAAGGGAATGAAGCCTGTAGGATGCAAATTGGTGTTTACAGTTAAATATAATGCATATGGTATTGTGGAGAGGTATAAGGCAAGATTAGTAGCTAAAGGGTTCACTCAGACATATGGAGTTGATTATCATGATACTTTTGCACTTGTGGCTAAGATGAATACTGTCAGAGTTTTGTTGTCCTTATCATTAAACCTAGATTGGACCCTGAGGTAATTTGATGTTAAAAATGCATTCTTACATGGTGAACTAGAAGAAGAAGTGTACATAGTCTTCCACCAGGGTATAGTGTTACCGGTGACACGGGGAATGTCTGCAGATTAAAAAAAACGTTGTACGGGTTAAAGCAATCCTCAGGCATGGTTTGACAGATTTACTACAGCTATGAAGAAGTCTGGTTATTGACAAGCCAATACTGATCATACTCTATTCATTAAACATAGGGCTGGTATTATTTATGTTGATGATATGATTGTAACAGGTGATGATACTATAGAAATCGAGGAATTGCAGAAGCGTTTAGCATCTGAATTTGAGATGAAAGATTTGGGCAGTTTGAAATATTTTCTAGGAGTGGAAGCCACTCGATCTAAACCTGGCTTATTTATTTCACAAAGGAAGTATGTCATGGACCTGCTAGCAGATACTGGAATACTTGACTGTAAACCAGCTGATACACCTATTGTTGAGAATCATAAACTTGAGGTTTATTTGGATCAGGTCCCAACTAACAAAGAAAGATGCCAAAGGTTGGTTGGGAGATTGATTTATTTATCACTGACACGCCCTGATATTGCCTATGCGGTAAGCGTTGCTAGCCAATTTATGCATTCACCTAGTGAGGATCATATGGCTGTTGTGATGCGTATTCTGAGTTACTTAAGAAAAATGACCACTTGGATCTAGAAAGTTACACCGACATAGATTATGCAGGGAATATTACAGATAGACGTTCTACATCAGGTTACTTTACATTTTTTGGCGGTAACATAGTTACTTGGTGTAGCAAGAAGCAAAACGTTGTGTCTCGATCCTCTGTAGAGTTTGAGTACAGAGGGATTGCCCAAAGGGTTTGTGAAAACTGTGGTTGAGGTGGTTACTTGCTGAAATTGGGTTTAGACCGGATGCTGCTACAAAGCTCCACTATGATAATCAGTCTGCATTTGAAATTGCTAACAATCCGATGCAACATGATCGAACTAAGCATGTAGAAGTTGATTGACATTTCATTAAGGAGAAACTGGAGCATAAGTTAATTTCTATACCTTTTGTGCCTTCTTCTGAGCAAACTTGCGAGATATGTTGACCCATGTTGTGTCAAAGCGCCGATTTGAAGACTCACTTGATAAGTTGGGCATTATCGATATCTATACACCAACTTGAGGGAGAGTGTTGGCGTGAGTCAGAGTCAACGTTCCTAATAGGAATAGAATTTGTTCCTATTAGGAATATAATTTATATTTTATTGTAATTATCTAATTTGAATAAAATTAGGAGATTTTGTACATATTTTCTATTTGTACTCACTCTGTATATAATATATATATTCCTCTTTGAGAGAAGAATAAATATATCAGTTTAAACCTTAATTACTTTTGAGTAACTTAACCACTTACATAGCCCAATATGAAATTTTATCACAAAAAACCTATGTGATATTAATACTGAAACCATTAATTATATGTTGTATTTTATTTAGTCAAGTTCCCGATGTGCCACTTATATTATTCAACATCCTCAAATGAATAGGTTCGTGCGACCGGGGGAGATTGGTAATTTATCTTTCGGATTTGGATACGCATCTCTTTCCAATTTCCAATTGGAATAGGTTTCCCCACCAAAATAAAAAGGCACAGGCTTCAACCAATAATCAGAAGCCACGTAAGAGCCACTCAGTCCACGTGTCCAAACCATCCTCCTCTATAAATACAGGCGTCATATCTCTCGACCATCTAACTCTTCGTCTATTTGTTATTTTCCGTGCGAAAGCAAAATCACTCACTAACCAGAAACACAAAGCGCTCTCTCTCGCCTTCGAGTTTTCTAGGGATATCCAAAACCGGTGTCGTTTCGAAACCCATCAATCGTCATCACCATCATGTCGTCGTCGTCGAAGAAGATCACCCTGAAGAGCTCTGATGGCGAATCGTTCGAGGTCGAAGAGGCGGTGGCTCTTGAGTCGCAGACCATCAAGCATATGATCGAGGACGATTGCGCCGACAACGGCATTCCTCTGCCCAACGTGACGAGCAAGATCTTGGCCAAGGTCATCGAGTACTGCAAGAAGCATGTCGACGCTGCCAAGCCTGATGAGAAGATCTCCGAGGACGATCTCAAGGCTTGGGATCAGGACTTTGTCAAAGTTGACCAGGCAACCCTTTTTGATCTAATTCTGGTACGTTAAAACCCTATCTTAACCCTAATATTGATTTGCTTATTTGTCGCGATTGTTTTGTTCGAGTATAGGGTTTCGGAAATTGGGGCTTGGATTAGGTTAGGGTTTCCGAATTAGGGGTTGGGTTCAATCTTGTTTGAATTTTGGATATGTTTCTATTTTTAGAGGTTAGGTTTTTACTCAATTAGATGTTTTATGTGATGATTGGATTGGTGATGCTGATTTGGCTTTCTGTTCTGGATTTGATTTGGGAGTTCTTTTGAATTTGAATTCTTTTACTGATGCGATATCTTGATAATGAAAATTTGTGCATGTACAGCCTTCAAGTTTGTACTCTGCATATGTTGAATTTGAGATAAAGACGCGATAGCTTCATATTGAAATTTTGTTGCTTTCTCTACTAATACTTGTTTTGTGTTTCTATAGAAGTTGTGATAAAGTTCACTAATATGAGAATCTGTCTCTTTCTGTAACATATACGATGTGCTAGTATGTAGATTTTGGTAACAATTAACTAGTTTTCTATGTGATAGTATTATTCTAGTTCAGCTAATCGGATTATGAATGTTATGTCAAACTACAGTAATTTGGTATGTTGTTTTTGATTGTTAATGGGGGTGGCTAGAAAGTCTGACATAGCTGATTGCTCAAGCTTACATTGAATTTTTTTCGAACATGTTGCGATATCTGTTCACAGGCTGCAAACTACTTGAACATCAAGAGCCTGCTGGACTTGACATGCCAGACTGTTGCGGACATGATCAAGGGGAAGACCCCAGAGGAGATCCGAAAGACCTTCAATATCAAGAATGACTTCACCCCGGAGGAGGAGGAGGAAGTTCGTCGCGAGAACCAGTGGGCATTTGAATGAAGTTGTTGTTGGTGGTGTTTCTTTAGGTGGAACTTAAAACAGTGGCATACCCTATCATGTATTCTAGTTAATCAACTGACTTCTTATCATTCTCTGGTTTTAAGTACTTTTTATGGAAGTCGTGAGTCCTTTTAAATTGTAGATAAAAGTTGGATTCTGGTATTGTTAGTGGTTCGTTTCGTTCTGCTGTCAATCCCATTGTCAGTTTACTACTATGAATCAAATCTTTTTCTGCCATTAAGTTGATTTCTGTGGTTTCTCTTGTTGTGTATGGCTTAGTTGTCTCCTTTCTAGCTGGAAAGGGTGATTTTCATGGATTTTTGGGAACTTATCAAACCAGTGATTTGAAAGACACAGAATGCCCCCAAAAAGTTCGAAATTAAAATGATAATGTCAACCCCATCGAAATAAGGAACAAAGAATCTAACCCAAAAGAAAAAAAGGACAACTTACACTTCTAACCAAAATAATATTTGACTAGATACTCGAAAAAGAAGAAAATGATTGAAAGCAACGCTTAATATCCTTGTACCCAAAAGAAGAATCCATTGATTATCTTTTTCTTTTCGTTTCTGGGGTATTCATTGATTTATATCTCTCTCACAGAAACAAAATTCTCATCTGAGGATATTATTTGCATGGCCGGCGGAGGAGTTGCCTCTCGTTAGCAGGAGGGATCACACGGATGCTTTGGCGGAGGAGTTGCCTCTCGTTAGGAGGGATCCCTTGTGTGTCTGTAGTCATTGCTGTTAAAAGTCAGTATTAAACAAGCTCAACTTCTTTGCCACTTCATTCATCATAATGCACGATTTTCTTGCCAATGTCGACCAACTCTGAACTTATGGACAATTTCATTCAACTCCACAAGATTGCATCCAGGCATTCTTCCAACCTTTTTTTCTTTCATCATCTCTTTCACCCGAGCAACATCCTCCCATCGACACGCCACAGCATAGACATTCAGCAGCAAGCGATAGTACGCAATGTTTTGAGGTTCCTTGTCAATAAGGGACTCTGCAATTTTTTCTCCCATTGTGATACCTCCTTGGAAACGACATGAACCAAGCAAATTAGCCCATGCCAAGGATTCCGATGACAAGTCCTCAGCAATCTCTGGCATGTTCTTAATTATTTCCTCCGCCTCCTGGATAAGCCCCGCACTAGCAAAAGCATTAGCCATGCACCAATAGTGTGCAAACTTGGGCTTTACGCGGAATACGTTAATCATTTGGCTGAAGTAATCTGCGGCTTCACTTACAAGTCCAGCACGGGCACATGCACAAAGAACACCGATGAAAGTAATTTTATCTGGGATAATTCCTCCTCCATCGTCATCTGGCCTTGAACTCCCCTTCGCAGGGATGGTTTCACCATCTTTTGATTCCATTCTCCCCACCATTTCGCTATATAGGTTAAGTCCATCTTCAGGATTTCCATGGATGCAATGCCCCAAAATCATTGCATTCCAGCACACCAGGTTCCTATTCGCCATGCTCTCAAACACTCTGCGTGCCACTTCCACCCTTTTGCATTTACAATACATATCAATCAAAGCTGTGCTGATAACTATGTTCAACTCAAATAATTTCCTAATTAAAAATCCATGAACTGATCTTCCTTCATTCAGTCTAGCAGACCGACCACAAGCCGCAAGCATAGTCACCATGGTAGTGCTGTTCCCCTTTAATCCCATGCTCATCATTTTCCTAAACAGCTTCAATGCACACCCCGGCTTCCCACCCTTCCAATACCCACCAAGCATAACATTCCAAGAGACCACATTTCTCTCTGGCATTTCATCAAACAATCTATGAGCAACGTCCAAATCACCGAATCTAGCATAGCCATTGAGAATTGTATTCCAAGATACTAGGTCCCTTTCAGACATTTCATCGAACACAATTCTAGCAAGCTCAACTTTCTCACTACTACAATACATGTGAATCAAAGAGTTCTGCACTTGCAGCACGGAGTCAAGCCCATGCTTAACCACCTGCCCATGGCATTTTCTCCCAAATTCAACAGAACCCATTTTAGCACAAGACCCAAAAAGGGGCACAAAAGTATAGCTTGTTGGAGCAAACCCATTTCTCAGCCATTCGAAATAGACCACCAAAGCTTGGTCGGGCACTGAACTAACTGAGTAGGCTTTAATAACCGTATTAACGCAAAAAGTACGAGGCAAATCAATGTACCTGAAGATAGATATTGCATAATGGAAATCGCAGAAATTAGAATAGCTCTTAAGCAACTTTCTGGCCCAAAACGAATCGAAAAGGCCCCGCGTGATCAAATGTGCATGGATTTGGGTGATCTGGATCAAATTCTTGCTCGCATCGAGAAACGAAAAAATATGGCCGTTAAGAGAGGGTTGGAACGAAGAAGAAGAAGAGCAAAAAGGGGAGGATAATACAGAAAGATTGGGTTTTGATGGGTTAGAAGTGTGGCGTCCGAAAATGGAGCTCCTGAAGGGAAAAAGTTCTCGTCTTGAAATCCTTGCCATTCAATAGGGATAGGGTAGGGTGTTGAACGAATCGTTTGGGTTTTCGCCATTAACGCACATTGGCAATCTTCTCTTTGCTTTAGCTTGGATTTCAGGCTGCTTGTTTTGGAGGCGGGCAGTGAGATTAAACCATGACGTCATGTTCGCGGATTTTGTTTGTGCTTTCACCAAAACGGTGCGTAGCGAAGAAGGGTATTGTGATTTTGAGGAAAGCCTCTCGAGACTCCAGAGGGAGTTGGCTCAGAAAAGAAAAACGGAGTTAGAAAAATGAAATGGTGAGAGGAAGCATTAGACTTCTCAAGGATGCTGGGTCTGGCCTCAGCAAGACCCTCTCTGAGATCCTCGTCTGCCCGCTTTCCAAACAACCTCTAAGGTCAAATGTTCATCTCTCTATTTTCTTTTTATTTACAATTTTTTTTTTTGGGTGTGGTAATTTTAGTTGGTTAAATTGGTTTTTGTGTGGGCTATTTGGTAGGCCTTGTGGGGAAACGAATTCCCTAATCAGTGATGCAATTGGTGTCTCCTTTCCTGTGAGTTGTTTTCATTCTAATTTTGAAGCAGCAATTGAGGTTTTTATTTATTTATTTATTTTCACTTCAGTTAACCATTATGCTGAAAATGTTGGTAAATCGAGTTTTCTCTGAAGTATCAATCACAGGGCAGCAGGAATGCTGTCCATTTGGTTTCTGTTCAATTCATGCAACATGGAATAATTTCAAAAATAAAAGATCACCCTATTTATTGGCTTTGTGAGAATTGATAATGCCCTTGTATTTGATAGAGGTCGTGTGTTGTGTTGAGGTGAACATGAATGATGGTAAAAAATATTATCTTTTCCATATGTTTTTGCCTGTATAGCTGATGCCATGCCCTGTATGATTCTTTCTTGTACTGATGACTTGATAGATAAAGGATGGGATTCCTTGCTTAGTACCAACAGACGGCAAGACCCTTGAGGCCGATGATACAATAAAACCTGAAGATGCTGTGAAATCATCAGTCGAACACGAGGCGGATCGAGGAGGCAGTCATTAGGTTGAATTTTCAGACTCATGATATTGTTACAAAGTGAGTTACATACAATTGTGCAAATTATTATATGTGCCTCCTTTTTCAAGCTCTCTATTGAATTGGTTTCTTCAAGTGTTAGCAGATGGAAGGTCACACACCATTAACTTTTCATAAAATGGATTCTTATTCCATTTGTGAGGAAGTGCCTGAGGAATTCATGAATGGCTTGTTACCCGATACCTTTCAAATGATTCTGTGCTTTGTTATCTGACAGGAATTCTGCTAGAGAGGTTTGTTGAGATTTTTTCCAAGATGAATAATTATACTAAGAGCTGTCAGGAATTTTATTGTTTGCATGAATAAATTCATTGATCATTTTCATGGCAGCCATGTGTTTTTGCCTGTTATTAGCATCTGTTAAAAGGATGAAAGGTTTGTCTGTTGTCTAACTAAAATGCTTTTCAATGGCTTTTGCTTTTGGTTGAGCTTTCACGGGCTCGCATTCTCTGTGCTATCAGCTATGTTTGGGTGTCTATGTTTTACCAGCTCCAAGTGGGAATTAGGAGGACTAAGACTTCCATTCGTTTCTGAAAGAACATTTAAGATTTATGTCACCCCACCCACACCACACCAGACCTCTTGCTTCGGCGAGCCGGAGCTGGCCCTCGCAGTTATGAAAATCCAATTCCCACATGCGTCTCTCCTGGTTCTAATATGCTTGGGGTCAAAACACATCATGTTTTAAGCTGTTGGATGAAAATCCAATAATTTAGAATGATAAAGACTTGAGACCTATATCTGTCCTGTATGCATGAATCTATGCAGTACTGTTTGGACCAAACTTCACGACGAACAAGTACATACATAGGTAGCTCTCCTTGGCTTACATGACAGTGTAGCTCGTTTGATCATAGAACCATGGATTTCCCTGTTACTTTTTGGACAAATTATAACCATGGATTTCATTTTAAGAAGATAAAGCCTGTGGAAGCAGCAAGACCGTTTGATCATAGAAACAGCAGCACCATTTTTTCGCGCTGAAAGCTGATCGATTCTTCTCTCATGCTTTTTCAACCATGGGCCCATTTAGGTGGATGTTAAAAAGAGTAATGCTACACTCACCACATTTTTCAGTAGAGCTACGGTCACCAACTCAAATCCCAACTTTTAGTTACTAACTGATGTGGCGTACATGTCAATTGCCACGTCAATAATTTTTAAATTTTTTATGCGCTTAAGAATTTACCATTCGATTAACCACAAAGAGGGTAATTCAATTGTCACGCCATGAATTTTCAACCTCAAATAACATGTTTAAAGTTATTACAATTAAATTGATTCGTGACGCGAAATTCGGAACCTTCAACAATTGTATCTCGAAATTTTTTTCTTAATACAATACTAACCGTTCCGAACCCACAATGTAACACTGACTCAACTCTTCTGAGTCAAATATTACATTACACAAATTACATAATAAATTGAAATTTCAACCTATTACATAATCTGCTCCTCATAGTTTAATACACACAACGGAAGTCTTCATGCCAAAATAAACCAATAGAGCCTTCTGCTCCTAACTTAGGTTACTCTGTTCACAGTCTCTACCACCTGCAGGATAATCCCATACACTGTTAAATAGTGTACCGGGTTCATCACCAACAAACCCAGTAAGCTTTCTAAAGCTCGTATGAGTAAACCACATCCATAGTATAAATATGTCGATTTCACATAATATACAATCACATGCACTTTCATTAGCATCACACAATCCATTTATAACCATGATACTCATATTCATCAATATCATTACAACCACAGTTTTTTTTTTTTGAATTGTTTAAGTCACCGTCTGTGACTACACCAAAACGCTTTTATTTTAAAAATAGTTTTCACACATCACTTATTTGACAGATAGAAGAGAGAATACTATGAACCTCTAATCTATAACACTACAAACACAATTGTAGTGTTTACTCATGTTTCCACACACAGTCATGAGTCTCATGTTCAACACAAAGTCATGAGAACTATATGACACCAGACTAAAGCTTTAACTGTTCTTGGGTCTTTTTCGCTAGGGTATTTTATCCTTCATTACTTGCCACGAGAATGCCCGTCTGACAAACTCAAAAGGGATTCAAGGTATTCTCGCCTAAATCCATCAACACCAAAACACAAAAACCAAAACAATATAAAATGACGTTTCACATTAAACATTGTTTTATAGCCAAATACACCAATCACATTAATATATATTTATTATATGTATTTATGTGGTCATTCACGCATGAATTCCCACCATACACCCACAACATATGTTATATGGTTCAACACCAACATATCCAGTAAAAATTAATTTAAAACAAAATAGGTTTCACTTACCTCATGAACTGTTGACGAACAAATTTATGTGCTTTAAATAAATTAAAACAGTTTATAAAATCACAAACAACATGTTAATTATAACCATTAACATTATCGGAATCACATTATGATAAATATAATAACTCGTGATTTTACTCACGATCATGATGGTTTCACTCACCTCTCGTCCAAGCTGCATCTTTAATAACTCAACGAATCCTCAATCTCAAACCTCAATGAGCACTCTGGCCCCAACAGTACCTAAGCAAAGTACGTAACTTAACTTAGCACAAAACTCCAAAATCTAAAAATGATTGAGCTCCCTGATCATCTCAACTAATTGTGCACTTGCACGCAAATCGAGGCATGCGTCACTCGAGACCAACCACATCGTCAACCTTATCTTCAATCTAGCGCAAATCAAAGTTTCCGCGACAACATGACGAAAATGCCCTTATGACCAACCCGTGGTCCAAAGCGGTCAATTATCGTCCAAAACACTCCAAAATTGTGACGTACACAATGTCGACGTCAAAACAGGACCAATGACATACATTGTCCAAAAAGTCACTATTTGGGTCTCGTGGGTCCTCCCCGTCCAACCGACACTCAAAAATTCACCTCGGGCCCACGACTTTAGATTTCAAATCTGATCGCACCAATAGACTCTATCACACCACATCAATTTTTGGCCCTATCCAAAGGTCGGATCATTCTTGATCGCACAATCAAGCACGATCGAACGGTGATCACTTGCCTTAACTTCAAAATGAAATAACTTAAGATTGGATGCCTGATCACCAATCTGTCTGTACCTACAAATTCACAAAAACACTAGCTATAACATATATAAAATCGGACACGATCCAACGGTCCAATGTAACTGTCCAAAATTTTGTGAGGCTCCGATTATATGTCAAACGATAAAATCTCACAATTTCGAGTACACCACTGTGCTCAGGACATCAAAGACATTAACCTAACCTCGAATTATGAACTTGAAACTTAAATCATCAAAAATCCAATATTTGAGCAATTTCGAAATTTGCGAAAGAGGCTTCGAAATTTACTGAAATCGTAGGTCTCATTCTCACGATTACGTAGGCGAAAACGGTTCAACAATCCAAGCTCTAGAACGAAAGATATGAATTTCCAAAGATTTTATTTAAGAAATTTTTTTCTTTCTTTCTTTTGCAAAAGAGGAAGAATGAATGAGAAGGCACAAGAGGAAGAAGAAAAGCCCTCCCCGACCCCCACATGTGAACAATAATGAACAGTGGGACTATTATTATTTTTTCAGCTGCCACATGTCACGTCACAATTGGTCCAACTACATGTTCGTAGCGATGAAATATATTTTTCCATCCAAGAATCATAATTTTCTCACTTGAATTTCTTGAACGTCTTTTGAAAAATCATTAAATTAAACGTAAGGACATTTTAGTCCAAATTGAGATTAAATACACTTAATCCAATCATTTCCACACCAAACCAACTTCATAAATTGCCCACACATTTAATTAACCTTGTATGATTTTTTGGAATATTAATAACAACAAAATCCCAATTTTGAGGTTATTACATCAACAATGGCTCATAACTTGACCTTCACCAACAACTCCGACGTCATCCCCTCCACCGATTGTAGGGGTGGGTGCGATCTGGTTTCCACCTCAACCAGAACCGGAACCAAAACTAGAATTGTTATTATTTAATTGGTTCGATTCGGTCCAATTTTAGTGAAAAACAATTATGAAACTGGCCGATCTAGTTTGAACCGATTTTGGTCCTTTTTCTAATTTTTTCGGTTTTGGACCAGATTATTATTATTATTTAATACAAATTCCAACTAAAATTTTATTTTTTGGGCTTAAATTTACAAATAATACAATTTTATGTAAAGAGAAATATTGAGCATAGAAAAAAGATATGTTTTGAAGTTGAGTTTGGAGAAATATTAATTATGGATTAAAAATGTAACATTGTATTTAAATAATTTTGTAAAATAAAATAAATAAAATATACAACCGTTCTAGTCCGATTTGATACGATGTGAAATTGAAATTGAAATCGAAATCGGTTTGAATTGATTTGATGTCGGTTTGTTAACTTTTTTAGTCAACCGATTTTTTATTTTTATTTTTTCAGGTTTTTCCATCCGATTCGACACGATGTTCCTGTTTTCCGGTCTTGATGCCCACCCTTAACCGACTGGACTCGGTCTCCCAATAACGCTACGTCGTCTCATCCACCAACACAGCAACATCGTCTCCTACACCGTCACAGCAACGCCATCGTCTTACCATCACCATATTGAACCGTGGTGGTCTAATAAATATGGCAAATCTGAAATGAGTTTTGGGTTAATCAAATGGGTTATGCTGTCTTGAATTGTTTTTCACGGGTCAACATGGTTTGTCACCTTCATCTAGAAATGGGTTCTTTTTGGTTGAAGGAAATGGGTTTTAATTTGTTCTTTAATGGAAGCATTTTCTGCTGTTTAGTTGATTGAATTCAAATTGTATATAACTGGATTGTTTAAATATTTGATTATTTGAAGAGATTGAAGTCGTATTTCATCAAGGCTGAAAAGAAAGATGAAACGGTTCTTCGGACCGACGTGGGTTCGAGTACTAGCATCGGTTGTCTGAGTATACACCCATCTCAATAGAAAAATATCATTGTCCATCTCAATAGAAAAATGTCATTGATAAAAATTGCGTAAAGAGTAGCATTATTCTGTAAAAAAAGATGGTGCGAAGGAATACACCTTTCCATTGCAGTTGACTCCGGCAGTTTTTACGACCGACCATCGTGGATGCTCGAAGTACTGGGTTCCTCAAGATGATGCCACTAACAAGAATCGAACCCACCCACATCAGATTCCTCCATTTCGCTGCTCTTCGTTTATTTATTATCCATGCCGTGCGAAAGCAAAATCACTCAGTGACCAACCAGAAACAAATTCTCGCCTTCGAGTTTTCTAGAGATATCCAAAAGCGGTGTCGTTTCAAAACCCATCACCATCACCATCAACATCATGTCATCGTCGTCCAAGACGATCACCCTAAAGAGCTTTGATGGCGTAACCTTCGAGGTTGAAGAGGCGGTGGCCCTCGAGTCGCAGACCGTCAAGCGTATGATGGAGGACGGCAGTACTCTGCCCAACGTGACGAGCAAGATCTTGGCCAAGGTAATTGAGTACTGCAAAAGGCACGTCGACGCTGCTAAGCCTGATTCGAAGATCACCGAATTCGATCTCAAAGTTTGGGATCAGAACTTTGTCAAAGTTGACTCGGAAACCCTATTTGAACTCGTTCGGGTACGTTACTTGAAACCCTATCTTAATCGTAATAGCGATTTTCTTCTTTGTTGCGGGCGATTGTTTTGTTTCAAGTATAGTATAGGTTTTCGAAAATTGGGGCTGGCTTGGATTAGGTTAGGGTTTCTGAATTAGGGATTTGGTGTTGAAATTTGGTATAAAACTTTCTGGTTTTGGATTGATTATATAAAACAAACAAAACTTGTTCTTCTCTTTTCTTAGCAACGTATGCAAAACAGAGGAATAATCATAAAAGAGAGAATGAGAATGTTCTATTTCATTGAATGAGACTGAGCCAAAATACATACCAAAATGCATGACACTAGCTGCCAAAAGCTGCAGATCCTAAAACTTAGGACACAAGGACTCATCTCCAGCCATTCAAGGTCATTGGAGGCTACGATTCTTACACCTAGGCTAGAATTTGTTATGGCAATACAGTCTAATACAGCTAAGAATGACAGCTGTAGAATGTCCCAAAATAGTAAGAAAACTAGCCGTTGAGAATAACAACTAACGGCTATTACTAAAATTAGAAAGTTCTTCAAACCTTCGATTTCTTCATTCCCTTCAATATCAATCTGCAGGATTGACATCTGCATCTTGATTTGAGCCTAGTAAGCAAGCTTAATTCTCAACATTTGGTTCAATTTTGGATATGTTTCTTTTGTTAAGTAGGTTTTTACTCGATCAGATGTTTTCTATGATGTTTGATTGGTGATGCTACGATTAAATTGATTTAGCTTTTTGTTAGGAATTTGATTTGGAAGTTCTTGTGAATTCGGATTGGTTCATGCTGTGTTTCTGTCTTTACTGATGCAATATCTTGATAATGAAATTTTGTGCCTGCGTAGCTTCTACTTCAAGTTTGTGTTGTGCGTCTGTTGAAGTTGAGATAAAGATGCAATAGCTTCTTATTGAAATTTTCTTGCCTTCTATAAATAATACTTGTTTTTCTGTTTCTATCCAAGTTGAGATAGATGTGTCTCTTTCTGTAACATCTGTGATGTGTTAGTATTGATAACAATTAACTAGATTTTTATGTAACGTTATTGTCTAGTTTGTGGTGATAATATGGTCTATTCTTGTTCAGAAATTACAGTAATTTGATATGTTGGTTTTGATTGTTTACGGGGGTGGCCAGAAACTTTGACATAGCTGATTGCTCAAGCTTACATGGACTATTTATCTAACATGTTGCAATTTCTGTTCACAGGCTGCAAGCGACTTGAACATCAAGCGCCTGGTGGAACTTACATGCCAAACTGTTGCAGACATGATCAAGTGCAAGACTCCGGAAGAGATCCGAAAGGCCTTCAATATAAATAAGCCCTTCACCCCGGAGGAGGAGGAGGAAATCCGTCGCGAGTACCAGTGGGCATTTGAATGAAGTTCTTGGCGCTGTTTTTTCTTCAGTTGGAACTTGGAACTCAAACAGTTCCATGCCCTATCATGTATTATAGTTAATCAACTGACTTCTTATCATTCTCTGGTTTAAACTTTAAATAATTTTTATGGAAGTCGTGACTCGTGACTCGTGGTTTATGTACTTTCTGTGGTTTCTCTTGAGGTTTGCATGGAGCTTGGTGTGTATAGCTTTGTTGTCTCCTTTCTAGCTGAAAAAGGAGATATTCATTAGAGTTTCTTACATTTCTTAGATTTCAATCTCCTCTCTTTTAGTTTCTCTTTTGTAAACCCTCTCTTGTAAACATAATTCCTCGTAAGTCGTGTGCATAGCTGGTATCAGAGCTTGTACCTTTGGTCTTGAAGACTCAAGTCTGTAACATATGTCTGGTATGTAATAAACTTCCATGTTATTTCTTACTACATGTTTAATTATTCAGTTTTTCTGGTATCTGTTTGATGTTGATAAATCTAAAACCAAAAAGGAAAAAACTAGATTAATTTATGTTGTTCTTTTTAATATTTCTTCAAATTTCTTTCGTCTGTTTAACTGTCCCTGTTCCAGATAAATTTAAAAGCCATAAACTTGAATAGTTCAAAGGCCATATCCCATATTTGGCCGTGTGTCTGTGTGGCCTTTAGGGATTAACCCTGAACTTATAACCAGTAAGCCATGCCATAGAATGCGTAGGACAGTGGATTAACAGGCAAGAATCAGAGTTTAATCATATAGTACATATATAGATAGAAAATCAGAAAACCTTAGCAATATTTGTGGAAGTCTAAATAATATTTCAGATATGCTTGGATCTTAGCTAAATATAATAAAAAATTATCTTGAAAAAAGATTGGATCATAACGATATTCCTCTCTTTGTTTTAGCTTGGATTTCAGGCAACAGTCACAGAGAGCTGCTGCTTCTTTTGAAAGCAGGAAGTAAGATTAATTGGACTAAAACGCGGTGTTTTAAACCATGACGTTGTCGGTTTTGTTTGTGCTTTCAGGAAAACGGTGTGTATTGAGAGGGGAGATCAGCTCAGAAAGGAAAACCAAACAGAAAACGGAGTTAGAGAAATGAAATGGTGAGAGGAAGCATTAAACTTCTCGAGGATGCTGCTGGGTAGCCCCTCTCTAAGCTACCCGTCTGCCTGCTTTCCAAACAACCTCAAAGGTCAAATGCTCATCTCTCTATTTTCTATTATTCTCATTTTTATTTATAAAATTTATAACATTGTTTTTTTGGGGTAATTGTATTTGGTTAAATTGGCTGGTTTGTGGGTTATTTGGTAGGTTTTGTGAGGGAACAAATTCCCTAATCAATGATTCAATTGGTCTCTCCTTTCCTGCAAGTTCCAATTCTAATTTTGAAGCAGCAATTGAGTTTTTGTTTGTTTGTTTGTTTTTTCTCACTTCAGCAAACCATTATGCTGAAAATTTTAATAAATCCAGTTTTCTCTGAAGTATCTATCACAAGGCAGCAGAAATGCTGTCTATTTGATTTCTGTTCAATTTATGCAACATGGGAATCATTCAAATTTAAAAGATCACCCTATTGTCTTTGTGAGAATTGATGACCCTATTGTCTCTGTGAGAATTGATAATGCCCTTGTATTTGATAGAGGGCATGTGTTGAGCTGAACACGAATTATCGTAAAAAATTTAATCTTTTCTATATGGTTTTGCTATTGTATGATTCTTAACTGTACTGATGACTTGATAGATAAAGGATGGGATTCCTTGCTTAGTACCAACAGATGGCAAGACCCTTGAGGCTGATGATACAATAAAACCTCAAGATGATGTGAATTCATCAGTCAAACAGGAGGCAGATCGAGGAAGCAGTCACTAGGTTGAATTTTGAGACTTATGGTATTGACACAAAGTGAGTTACAATTGTGGGGTTTACTGCAAATTCTCTTGCGTCCTTTTTCAAGCTTTTTGTTGAACTGGTTTCCTCGTGTGTTAGCAGATGGAAGTTCACATCATTAACTTTTCTTAAAGTGGATTCTTTTTCCATTGGTGAGGAAGTGCCTGAGGAATTCATGAATGGCTTGTTACTCAATATGTTTCCAATGATTCTGTGCTTTGTTATCTGACAGGAATTCTGCTAGGGAGGTTCTTTGAATAATTATACTAAGAGCTGTCAGGAATTTTATTGTTTGGCTGAATAAATTCATTCATCATTTCCATGGCTGCCATGTCTTTTGACCTGTTATTAGCATTTGTTAAAAGGATGAAGGGTTTGTCTGACTAAAATGCTTTTCAATGGCTTTTGATTTCGGTTGGGCTTTCACAGGCTCGCATTTCTCTGTGCTATCAGCTATGTTTGGGTGCCTAGGTTTTACCAGCTACATGTGGGAATTAGGACTAACTGAGACTTTCATTCGTTTCTGAAAGAACATTTAAAAGATTTATATCATCCAACCCACACCTGTTGCTTCAGCTTCACTCTCCCAGCTGGCCCTCACGGTTGTTATGAAAATACAATTCCCACATGAGTCTCTCCTGGTTCTAATATGCTTGGAAGTTGGGTCAAAACACCATGTTTTAAGCTGTTGGATGAAAATCCAATAATTTAGAATGATAAAGTTGTGTCCCGTATGCATGAAGTACATACATAGATAGCTCTCCTTGGCCTACATGACATCGACAGTGTAGCTCTCCCTTACTCTTTAAACTATCTGCACCGTTGCGCAGTTAGAAATTCCAAGCCTTAAGTGAGACACCTTACATTTTCCAATGATACCTAAGCAACTCGTCCAAATTTTAAGTAGCATTTGTTTGATTCTTGTTAGTGTGTGTAAACTTTTGAAATGTATTGAATGATTTTTCATCTACCTACCTACCTTGGAATTGCTGTTATTTTCTGTTGGAAGGGATTATGTAGTTAATGCCAGACAATCTTCTTAGATGATTATTTGAAGTTGAATGAGGCATCTCGTCTGTTTTTTAATGAAGATCTTGATCTCGATCCTCTGCATTTAAGAAATGTGCATTTTCGGTTTTAGGCTAGAGCGTTTAAATAATCTAATGCCTTTTTCTGACTTCTTTTTCTATTTTGCATGCGTTACTTTCCTGCTAGTGGGGTTCTGATTTTTTATTTTTTTCCATTTTAAATTATATTAAATTGTTTGGCTTGCATGAGCTTATTCTTAGTTTTGTATAAAGCGTGCTGATTCTTTGGTCAGTGAGATGCACATTGAGGCCAAGCTATATGGGATTACGGGTTATCCTTGACCCCATCATTCCCTTATCAGGCCACAAGATAAAAGTCACCAACCATTCATCAACATGAGTGACTCACTAGGTGAAAAAATGGAGAGTGAGAAGTTTGTGTGGAGTGGAGCGATGATGATGAGATTTATGATACTTTCATGCCACCCCCACCTGAAGTAGAGCAGAAAGATTATGAGAATTCAGGCGTTAACATGCTTGAGCGGCAAGACACTGCAGATAACTTGTCCAATTATCAAGTGAATATGAAGTGTTGGATGAGACAAGGACATTGATGATGGGAATTCATGCATTAACATACTTTCATGGCCTGCATCAACTGTTCAGTCCAAGGGCTAATGTAATTGACTCTCTTCGTTTCTTTTTGCTCAAGGAAGCTTATAGAAGAACCTACATCTCTATGATCCACCTAATTCCAGATCACTGTGTGTGGCCTAACCTAATGTGGATTGTGATACCTTGCAACCCTCTCTCTTCCCTCTCATTTTCTTTTGTTAATTTCAATTTGAGAATCTAGCGTTTCTGATTTTAATTTCAATTTTTTTAGATCTTAAAAATAATTTGGAGTTTAATATCAAACAAGTTTTTAGATCTTAAAATAAGTATTTAAAAGCTCATGTTAAAAAAAAATCATGATTTTTGAGAAAATTTTAAGGTAGGATACCAAACGGGCTTAGAGGCTTTCCACCGGTTAGCCCAGGTGAGGGCGGTTAGGGGCTCAAGCCCCATTTCATCATTCCAGCGGGCCTTTTCTGCCCGGGCAAGAGGCGGGTCCCACAAACCTGGGCCAGCCCGAAGGCAGGGTGACATCAGCGCGCGTTTTTGAATTTTTTTTACCATTGGCGCGTGCATTACAAGGGGAAGACTCCGGAAGAGATCAAAAAGACCTTCAACATTAAGAACGACTTCATTCCGGAGGAGGAGGAGGAAGTTCGTCGCGAGAACCAGTGGGCATTTGAATGAAGTTCTTGGCGGTGTTGTTTCTTTAGTTGGAACTTGGAACCCAAACAGTTCCATGCCTTATTATGTATTTGTTTGATGCCCCTGAAACCCAACGGCCAAGCGTGGATGGCAGCCGGTGTTGTGTTGCGAATGCGGTTGCGGCGTGCCACTATTGGCAGTGAGAACTCCAACATGTTTGAGATTGTAGATAATAAATTGCGCCAAAATAAATGACTAATAATCAAGTGATTGCGAATTGGGAGGGGAAACATACCCAATAAAGTTCTTTTCTATGCCTTGAGTACTAAGGACTTCAATATTTATCTAGTATAATATGTTATCGAATACATGGAAGATGAAACGATAAAGTAAATACAATGGTTGTTTCGTTTGACACCTGGTTGTTCGTCGGACACTGTTGTCCGAGGAACACGTTATTATCTTAAACAAGAAATACAATGAAAGCATAAAATCTGCAGCGGAAACTGGCCCGCATGCAGAACAAAGATAAATCAGAAATATCTACGACTGTAAACTTGCCCGTATCGCAAATATGAAGCTTGCTTTGATATGGGTGAGCTGGAAATCGAAACCAACTATCAAATCATACCAAGCGCTTGCTGGGCAGAAAGTATATAGGTTACAAACAATGGCAATGTTATTCCAATCAGGAGTTGTCAACTGGGAATTAGACAAAGCTATGTGTTTGGGAAAAGAAGAGAGTTCTAACAAGGAGTTGTCAACCTGGGAACTCAAAGAAAGAGAAGGAAATTGATTCAAGACTTGGCTTTGTCTGCAGAGAGACACTTTGCAAGAGGTTGAATTCTAAGACATTGAGTCTTGGGTTTTGAGGCGCTGAGTCTGGCTTTTGGCTGAAGTTGTGTGTGTTTGCTGCCATGGAGCTTTCATACTTATAAAGCAAAAATCTCACTGATGACGCCGTTGTATGGTACTTTGAGTATGGCCTCCCGGTCACTCTGCAGCTTTTGCCCTCGTAAATTGAACCACAAGTGTGAAAGAAATATTAGTTGAAGATTTCCTGGCCAGCATGATAAAATAATATATTGAGAAACACAACTTGCATCCCTTCATATATTTTATTCCTCTCTCCTCCTACGATTGGTGCATGAGGTGTCACTTTATACTTTATTATTTCTTTATGCTTGCTGCCCATACTCTTCTTTAACAAAACTCATAAAGCATAATATTAAAATAAAGAAGCATGTGCACCCATGGGTTTCTCTGTTGGAAAGAGTCAATTCAAACCAAGCTCCCACGTCATGGCTTAATTTCTCCTATTCATGTAGCTAATGAAAGTTGGTTGGCAGTCTGCATAGCTCCTCTTTGGGCATGAGTCTGGAAATGCTACACTGATCCAAATGCTCCCATTTTTGGATATGTTATACTAGACATCAGGAAGAACAACTCTCATGAAGAAGTCGACTTCATTAGAAAAGGGGAAGCAATCCAAATTGCTCTTTCGGACACACTGATCGTCACCAGTGACGTCCCTTTGAACATGCTTCATTGTTTAGCACTTAGAGAATGATATACTCGTTGGATTGCTCCCGTATTTGATTATGTTGTTGCAGACACTCGTGGGAATATCTTTCATGAAGAAGAGAACTTCATTTGAGAAGTGGAAGATGCCTATTGGACATAATTCATCTTGACTGACGGTCATAGAACTGCAACCTGAACCAGCTTCAATGTTTGTCCATTTGAAGATGCCATACTTATCCAAATGCTCCCAAATTCGGATATGACGTAGTAGACATTGGGAGGAACAACTCTTATGAAGAAGTGAACCTCATTTGACTAGTGGAAGGGGCCTATCGGACAGGATTCCTTCTGACTGATAATAACTGGGCTGCAGGCTGAACCAGCTTCAATGTTTGTCCGTTTGAGGATGCCATACTTATCCAAATGCTCCCAAATTCGGACACAACATAGTAGACATCTGTTTGAACATCTTTTATGAAGAAAGAAAACTCATTCGGACACTTTAAGTCCCTCATCGGACAGAATGCAGCTGACAGATACAGAAATTGCCTTTGAACAGGCTTCTCTTCGGACATGAATATGAGTAGGCTACAGTTATCCAAATGCTCCCAAATTCGGATACGACATAGTAGACATCTGTCCGAACATCTTTCATGAAGAAAGCAAACTCATTCGGACACTCTAAGTCCCTCTTCGGACATAATGTAGCTCACTGCAGTTGACTGATGCTGACATGCCTTTTGAGCAGGCTTCGGTGTTTATCTCTTTGAGTTTTCAATACTTATCCAATGGCTGCCAAATTTGGACATGTGATAGTAGACACCCAAATGAACAACTTTCAAGAAGAAAGAAACTTCATTTGAGCAAAGTAAATGGCCATCAGACAGAATGTGGCTGACTGCAGTTGATGCTTGATCATGCTTGGCCATGATTTTGGCCAATTCTTGTTCATAACGCAATGTCTCCAATTCCAAGGCAAAAATGCGATTTTTGGTCCGACTCCACTTCCAGGGCAAAAATGCGATTTTTGGTCCGAACAGTATTATAGTTGATCAACTGACTTCTTATCATTCTGTGGTTTAAATACTTCTTTTGGAAGTCGTGAGTTGTGGTTTCTCGAGGGTTTGCATGGAGCTTGGTGTGTATGGCTTAGTTGTCTCCTTTCTAGCTGAAAAGGGACATTTTCATTAGATTTTTACATTTCTTAGATTTCGACCTCTTCTCTCTTTTAGTTTCTCTTTTGTAAACCCTCTCTTGTAAACATAATTCCTCGTAAGTCGTGTGCATAGCTGGTAGCAGAGCTAGTACCTTTGGTCTTGAAGACTCTCTGTAACATGTCTGGTACGTAATAAAATTCCATGTTATTTCTTACTACATGTTTAATTATTCGGTTTTTCTGGTATCTGTTTGATATTGATCAATCTAAAACCAAAAAGGAAAAATCAAAATTTATGTTCTCATCAAATTACACATCAAAATTATCTTTAAAAAAGGTGGGATCATATCGATATTCCTCTCTTTGTTTTAGCATGGATTTCAGGCAACAGTCACAGAGAGCTGCTGCTTCTGTTGGAAGCAGGCAGTGAGATTAATTGGACCAAAACACGGAGTTTTAAACCATGACATCAGGTTCGTAGGTTTTGTTTGTGCTTTCAGGAAAACGGTGCGTGGCGAGAAGGGAGTTCAGGTCAGAAAAAGAAAACCCAACAGAAACCGGAGTTAGAGAAATGAAATGGTGAGTGGAAGCTTAAACTTCTCAAGGATGCTGCTGGGTCTGGACTCAGCAAGACCCTCTCTGAGATAAACGTCTGTCCGCTTTCCAAACAACCTCTAAGGTCAAATGCCCATCTCTCTATTTTCTATTATTCTCATTTTTATTTATAAAATTTAAAACTTTGTATTTTTTGGGTAATTGTAGTTGGTTAAATTGGCTTGTTTGTGGGTTATTTTATTTGGTAGGTTTTGTGAGGACATGAATTCCCTAATCAGTGATGCAATTGGTGTCTCCTTTCCTTTGAGTTCCAAGTCTAATTTTGAAGCAGCAATTGAGTTTTTAGTTTTTTTTTCCTCCTAGTTTGCTCTGAAGTATCAATCACTGAACATGAATGATTGATGGAGGTTATCTGTTGATCTGAACATGAATGATTGTAAAAATTTAATATTTTCTGTATGTTTTTGTGCTATATAGCTGATGTCTTGTATGATTCTTGCTTGTATTGATTACTTGGATGGGATTCCTTGCTTAGTACCTACAAATGGGAAGACCCTCGAAGCCGATTATACAATAAAACCTGAAGATGCTGTGAAATCATCAGTCGAACAAGAGCCAGATCGAGGGGGCAGTCATTAGGTTGAATTTTGAGACTCATGGTATTGCCACAAAGTGAGTTACAATTGTGGGGTTTACTGCAAATTCTATGCGTCTCCTTTTTCAAGCTTTTTGTTGAACTGGTTTCTTCATGTGTTCGGAGATGGATGGAAGGCCACATCACTAACTTTTCTTAAAGGGATTTCTTATTCCATTTGTGAGGAAGTGCCTGAGGAATTCATGAATGGCTTGTTACGCGATACCTTTCAAATGATTCTGTGCTTTATGATCTGAGAGAGATTCTGCTGGGGATGTTCTTTGAGATTTTTTCCAAGATGAAAAATTATACTAAGAGCTTTCATTAATTTTATTGTTTGGTTGATGAAATTCATTTTTCATTTTCGTGGCTGCTATGTCTTTTTTTTTTCCTGTCATTAGCTTGTGTTAAAAGGTTAGGTTTGTCTGTTGTCTAAAATGATTTTTTAATGGCTTTTGCTTTTGGTTGAGCCTTCACAGGCTCGCATTTGCCTGTGCTATGTTTGGGTGCCTAGGTTTTACCAGTTCGATGTGGGAATTAGAACTAAGACTTGTATTTGTTTCTTAGAGACATTTAAGATTGTTAGCTGTTTATCTTCTATGTCACCCCACCCACATCTCTTGCTTCAGCTTCACTCTCCCTGCCCTCGCGGTTATGTTTTACTTCCTCGGAGTCGGAGTCTCTCCTGGTTCTAATATGCTTGTGTCAAAACACAGCATGTTTTAAGCTGCTCTGGATGAAAATCCATGAATTAGAATGATAAAGACTTGAGACCTATATATGTGCATGCATATATGAATCTTATATGCAGCTCTCCTTGACCTACATGACAGAGTAGCTCTACCTTACACTTTAAACCATCCATACCATCGCCCGGTAAGAAATCCAAGCCTTGAGACACCTTACATTTTGCAAGGATACCTAAGCAACCAGTCCAAATTCTAATTAGCCCTGGAATTACTGTTATTTTCTGGAATTATTGTTTTAAGTTGGAGGCATCTCGTCTGTTTTTAAACATGTCAGCCAATTCATTGTGGTCTTCAAAGGTTACCACTTGACCAAGTAGTATATCAATTTACCTCCTCATGACTTGACAAGCAAGCAGACATTTTTTCGGTTGCAAGTTTACATCGCAATGTTACCCTTTGCCATAAATCCTTTGTCTCACCAGAAAGAAAATAAAAAATAAGTATTTAGATTTAAAATAATACTCTACCTCTGTGATTAATAAAATTAAGAAAGGTCAAGAGTAACACTCTCTCTAGGTGTAACTGCCTTGCGTTGTTCCTTTGAGAAATCGTTCCTTAACATATCAACCCTTCCAACCCACGCAAAACTGCTGACCACATTCTGTTTTCTCCAACTATAAACTCACCTTGTTCAAATGCTAATCTAATCCTTCATTACCAAACCCAAATGGTTCTCAAAATTGTAGCCTCCATCTACAATTTCTTCCATCCATTTATAGGGCAGAAAACAATTAAGGCTGCCCCATGTTGTTTTGAGGTGATTGAATCAGAGGGTGGGTGTGTGTTTGTCAAGATTGGTGGAGGGTGAGGACGTGACAAGTCTCCCTTGCCTACATGAGTTTCACAAGGTGTGTGTTGATAAGTGGTTCGACGCATGCCGGATGACCTGCCCGCTGTGCCGGTTTCCGGTGGGAGGGGACAAGTCTCGGGTGGTGGATTTGGTGACAGAGGAGATGATGTTGTATTTTTCTTCTTTTCATATATCTGGGTTCTAAGTTGTGAATTCCACTTGATGTTTAAATTTTGCATGGCAATAGCAAACCACAGGAACATTGAGTGAAACCAAAATCTCACAACTGTGTGTGGATGTGTTACGAGTAAATGTTTTAAAAACAATCAGGGACAGGGAGACTCTATCGACAGATCCAACTCAAGCCTGGGTCATTTGAATCAAACACACAACATTTCTTTCTTTAATTTAATTTAATTTTTCTTTTTCTTTCTCGTGAGAGCTACAGCCACTTGTTCGCAAACTGCAATAAAAAAACTTGCATTTGGAAAGAAAAATTAAAAAATAAAACAGTGAGCATTTGGGTGAGGGCATGCCATACATTGGGTTGGTGGAAATTTCCATCAATTCCATAAACATTCAACATTCAGATGGGTGCCGGCCCAATTAGAGGCCCAGATGAACTGACTACTTAAAAATTAAAAAGTTCCGTTGCCGGGAATCGAACCCGGGTCTCCTGGGTGAAAGCCAGATATCCTAACCGCTGGACGACAACGGATTTGATGTTAAGTTGTAGCACAAACATCATAATATACAAAACTTATATTTTCTTCTTTGAGTTTTTTCCGTCGTTTGTCGATAAATACTCACAAACTTGTTTCATTGACCGTGGACGAGAGACCAAACTTGTCTCTTTAGTTTTTTATATTTTTATTTTTAATAATGAAAAAAAGTTTAGGGGGAGATTGTTTACTCTCACCACCAGCGTTAAGGCATACTCACAACTTCGAGCCGAATAGACTTACGCGTGGCACCCAACTACCAGCTACCACCGTGTGTAGGACTGGGCACGGTACGGTACGGCCCGGTATTGGGCTGATACCGGTACCGGTACCTGAAGTATAAAACGGTATGAAACGGTACGATTTTAGTGTGTTTCAAAATTGATACCGTATCATACCGGAACTATTTGGTTCTGGTATGAAACGATACCAATTCGGTACCATACCGAAACCTGTAAACTGAATTACACAGAAAGCTGTTTGATGCATTTGCCTTGTAAAATTCATTTGCCTTATAAAATTCGGTACCAATGGAGAAGAGAAACCTGGAACATTTTGGTACCAAATTGAATTACAAAGTCTACAAACCCAAAATGGTATTTGTTTGATGCATTTGCCTTATAAAATTCATGAAAAGAAAGTGATAATAAACCCAAATGCACATCAACAAGTTCATGCCTTATGGCTTACAAACCCAAATGTCAAATGGTTCAAATTCATGCCTTATGACTTACAAAACATACCCAAATGCCAAATGGTTCAAATTCATGCCTCATGGCAAATGCCAAATGGTTACAAAACAAACCCAAGCTTCATTTGCAGCTTCAATTCAAGTAGAAAGTTATGGAATCCAAGCTTCAATTCAAGTAGACTTATCATTTGCATATTCTGCAAATTACCCAAACAACTGTAACTATTAGAAAGAATTCAATGCAAACTAATACAAATTACAAACAGTATTTAAAATAATTTACCTGATTCAATGGTTTCATAAAATTCAAATTCTTCAATCGAAGGTGCATCTTCTAAGCTTGAAATTTCATCCCCTCTCAACCAATTTTGCATGCATATCAAAGCCTCCACTGATCTAGGAGTTAATGAACTCCTAAATGCATCTATAACTCTGCCACCAGTGCTAAAACAACTTTCAGAAGCCACTGTGGAAGTTTGAATTGAAAGGACATCCTTCGCAATTGCTGCTAAGACAGGATACTTTGGCCCATTGAGTTTCCACCACATCAATATGTCAAAAAATGTATCTTTGGAAACAAAAGCCAAAGGATCTGCCAAGTAAGAATCAACTTCATGTGACACCACAGCTTCATTACTCTCTTCCACCTCCCTAATCCAATCATCTAAAAAATCATCACCAGCAACACGCTCTTCAACCATAATATTACTACCACTTGTAGATCCTACATTTTATGTCGTAACATTCTGTCTCATGTGAATGCCACCATCTACATTTGGTACATAGTCATCATAGAGGGCCATTAACACACCTTTCACTTCTCTTGTCTTCATTTGCACATCATCCTCATCAAATTTTTCCTTTCTATATAGATGGGTGATATGCCTCAACTTGAACCTTGGATCCAAAACAAGTGCAATCAACACCAATATGTTCAAATCCTGATATTTGACAAAATACTTATTGTATTTTGTTCTCATAGCTCCAGCCATGTCATTCAACATTTTCTCTGCATCTGAACCAGTGGCAAATTCAGGTGCCACAAACAACTTGTCAATCTCCTTTTCCATGGCAATAACTGCGTGAAATGTTTTATGAACCGTGGGGTGCAAAGATGCACTCACCTTTAAGGTGACCTCATAAAACACCTTCAAAAACCTCACAAACACTGTTGCATTGTCCCAATCAACATCAGTTGGTGGTCCAACCCGAGATTGCCTACCATTAGTCTGAACTACACCATCCTCATCAACCTCCTCATCTGGTTCTTTGAAATATGCCATGAATGGGCTGTTCAAATCCTCTGCCATTCTAGTAAAAGCCTTCTTAAATTTCAAAGCTGCATCCAACATCATGTATGTTGAATTCCATCTTGTGGGGACATCCATGCATACAAGACCTTTGAATGTCAATTTCTCCTTCTCAATAGAGGTTTTAAAATAATCCAATCTCTGTGGAGATGACCGAACATACCTCACATCATTCCTAATTGCCAAAACTGATTTTTGCAACTTCCTCAACCCACTAGACACAATTAAATTAGTGATGTGAGCACAACATCTCATATGTAAGTACTTCCCACTCAAAACAGGTTGTGAATTGTTGTCTTTGTTCATTTTATATCTCACCCAATCAATTGCCACTTTATTTGAAGAGGCACTGTCCACAGTGATGGTTAAAACCTTCTCTATACCCCACAGTAACAAACAACTCTCAATGAGGTCTCCTATGGTGTTGCCTTGGTGATTAGGAATAACACAAAAGTTTAAAACCCTTTTGTGCATCTTCCAATCACTATCTATAAAGTGAGCAGTGAGCACCATGTAATTGGTGTTTTGGACACTTGTCCAAGTGTCAATCGTGAGGTTGATCCTATGTGCAGTCAAATCTTTCTTCAGCTGTTCCTTTTGTGCATCATACATTTTAAGAAACTGCCTCACTGTTTTTTTCCTACTAGGCACTTCAAACATTGGACATGCAACACTACAAAACCTCCTAAAACCTTTCTTTTCTACGAAAGAAAATGGCAGCTCATCAAGCACAATCATTTCAACACATGCATCCATAACATCATTCTGCACAAACCCCCTAGCAACCAATTTGTTACCATGACCCCTATCACCAGTAATGATCTTTTGTGTTTTTGCTTGGTTAGATGGGTAGTATTTGCATAATTTTCTAATGTGTGTAATCATTCCCGAAGTTCCATTTTTCCCACTATCACATGCATAATCTCCAAGACCAACTTTAGATTTAGGACAATAATTGCATTTAGCTCTTTTATTCACAACTTCTACATCTACCATTTTCCCTGTGGCCTCATCCCTTCTTTTGACAGTGTTTTTATCATCATACGGTGTATAATGATCCCAAACCCAACTTCTTTTAGTACCCCTACTTTTGCTACCGGAGTTTAGTTCACTAACCATTTCTGTATCTTCATTCTCAAGTTCAACTGCTTGCATTGGCTCTAGAGGCTCAGAAGGTTGGGCTTCCGGCTGCACAACACACACTGGTGGTGCTGCTGATGTTGCCGTTGACGAAACAGCAAGCCCACTGTCTTGATGCTTACTTGACTGCATGACAGGAAAAGAAAAACAGAAACTATATTAAAACAGAACCTATATCAAAACAGAAACTATATTAAAACATAACCTATATTAAAACAGAAACCATATTAAAACAGAAACTATATTAAAACAGAAACTATATTAAAACAGAAACTATATTAAACAGAAACCATATTAAAACAGAACCTCCTATTAAAACAGAACCTATTCATTTAAACCAAAAACTATATTAAAACAGAACCTCCTATTAAAACAGAACCAAACAGTTACAGAAACTGCAGGAAAATATGCAGGAAAACAATTACACAACCAAACAATGAATGCGCAGGAAAATATGCAGGAAAAATGTATCCATAAGCAGGAAAACAGATTGGACTTCATAGAGCAGGAAAATATACAGGAAAACTATATCCATAAGCAGGAAAACATATTGGACTTCATAGAGCAGGAAAATATACAGGAAAACTATATCCATAAGCAGGAAAACAGATTGGACTTCATAGAGCAGGAAAATATGCAGGAACAAAGCAACAAAGCAAAAACCTTCAAAAACCCTAAACTAACCTTCAAATGCAAATTCAAATAAAACCAAACTAACTATTTGGATGACATACACAGTACACCAATCAACCTAAAGAGATATGCAGCAATAGTAGGCCAATTAATTTCTTTTAGCTAAGTGGAAAGGTATCAGTTTCAATCCAAGAATCACTCAAATTTAAATCCCTTTTTAATATTTTGGTGCCCAATACAGAAGAGGTTTCTACCTTCATGCCCTTGTCTTTTTTTTTTTTCAATTAGTTTCAATCTCGAAAAACACTAACCGTAGAAGTACAAATTCTAGAAGGAAAAATGATGGATGGTCCTTTACGTTCCAAGTATGACAGGTAGTTTGCACTGGGCATGAGGTATGCATGCATGAATCCATATGTGTGTATATGAAGTCAGGTATAGGGAAAGAACAATAACTTCAACACCTTTAGGTGGATGTTGTCATATCCCCCATTTTTATTCAACAACGAGTACACCTCCAGTGTGAAAACTATAATTTTGTAGTTTCACAAAAAATATGAGAAACACAAATCTCTCTCCATGAAACCCTTCCAATCTTTATACACATTGGCATAAAACTAATTATTTATGGTAGTGCCAAAACCGAATATATAATCAATAAACATCCAGGATATTTTCCTTTGATTTCAATTTCAACAGCAAAAAACAAAGCATTAGTAATGTAATAAAATACCTAAACCCTAAGAATTAGTTCATCTTATCAATTACTAACTAAGAATTAGTCCTAAACCCTAAATTCAACAGCAAAAACAGAGCAACAAAGCAACAAAGCAAACACAAACTACCTAAACCCTAAATTCACAACAACACCACCAACACTTTAATTCACACTGCATGCATACAAAACAAACATATGAAATTAAGAATTAACCCTAAACAAAATTAACAAAAATCGGAAGAAAATTTACCATTTTTGCCTTCGTTGCTTTGGGGTTGAGTTGAGCTGATCGAGTTCCAAAGAGATGAGAAAGGGATCGGCTGGAAACTAGGGCTGTTTGTTACCTATTCTGGGACAGATCAGATATTCAGAGAGAGAGAGATAGATTGAGACAGTGAGACAGAGAGAGATCGACACATCGAGAGAGTGAGAGTGAGACAGAGACGAGAGATTACCTTGAATCGAGTGAGATCGAGCTGAGATTAGGATGATTTCGCTTGGAGACAGCTTGAATCGTGCGAGATCGAGAGAGAAACAGAGAGCGAGATCGAGGAGTGAGAGGTCGAGTCGAGGTTTGAGTCTGAGAAGAAGTCGAGGTTTGAGTCTGAGAGAGAAGAAGTCGAGGTTTTGATTAAGTCGAGAGAAAGAGAGAGATCTAACTATGTTGCGTTTTAAAACTTTTGGGTATACCGGTACAGTACGGTATATCACAGTACCAAAATCTTGGTACCGATACCGTATCATATATTAACGATACGGTACGGTATGGTATCGAAATTAGGCTGACCAAAATTGATACGGTATGGTACCGGTATGGTACGATACGGTTAGGGTTTGGTTTCGGTATTTCGGCTTCAAGTGCCCAGCCCTACCGATATGGGTTTACGTAGGAATTTACATATCGCGCACCAACGAGAACTGCTGGCAACGGGACTCGAACCTTGGTAAGGTTACACACAAGGCAGGGACCTTAACAACTGAACCAACCCTCGTTGGCAACTTGTCTCTTTATTTAAACTACCCAAATATCATGAATATATATACATAGCCTTAATTGCTCTAATACCACTTGAAATTATAGTCAAATCTCACATTGCCCTCCGAAATTTAAAGTGACCTACTTTGCTCGCATGACCGATGTTTTGCGTCTCACTTTGCCTCATACCGTCAAGTTGGTCAAATAATCTATTAAAAATACTGATGTGGCATAAGTGGAACCCACTGTTTTGTTGAGATGTATGACACGTAAATGTTATGTGTTAAAAAATATATTTTCTTTTGAAAAATGTTTAAACAAATATTCTCTCCCTTCTCTCCTCTCTCTCTCCATCCTTCCAAACCCCATCTTGATATCCCAGCCACCTCTAGCAGAATCCCATCTTCATAGCCAACCCACCACCACCAGCCCCTTCCCCCACCGTCACACCCCTTGCCTCTGCAAAACCATTTGGAAGACCCAGCCGCAGCAAGACCCATTCGCAGCCACTCCACTACCCCCAGCCACTGACCCGTCGACAGCAATCTCCAAAACATAATTAACAAAAGCTCAGAACAAAACCTTCCCACTTTCCAAAAGTTAATTGTAGGCATAATCACTAAACTTGCTAGTTCCAATTAAGGGTGAGCAACTTTAGCCCCACAGTATCATGATTGCTTCATTTAAACCTCTAGAGAGAACTTTCATGCAACGGGAATAACACTTTTTATTATCCGGTCAATAATGCAATGACACGTAGGATAACTTTTTCACATATCATTGTGTTATTAGTCGGAAATAATAAAACACTATTATCTCCGTTATAGGTATGTTTTTTTTCTTCCTGTAGGGGCATGGCAACTAATCAACTCCAGGACCAAGATATGCCCTTACATACAGCCGACAACATAGGACATCAATGGCTGCCATAGCAAAAAAAAAGTATAGCTTCTGCATGTGGCTGCGCGTGCGCCAATAGGCTGACTAAAAACTTGGGATAAGAGATGAGATAATGTAGAAAGCAATTGGCCAAGTGAAAAGTTCTTCAACTCTACATGTTTTGACCATCAGATTAACATTCATTCAATTCAATTTGCTTTGGTAATACACAACATCTACTGCAATCTTCAATCAAAAGCTACAACAAAATTTTGGGTTGGATTTATAATCAGCCATTTCAGATAATGGTTTGGGTTAGATAAACTGGATAGACAGGGTGTTTCATTCACCAAAATCATACTCTTTTAATGAAGAAAACCCTACTTATTAAAACTGATCTTTCATTGTCTACTCCCCCAACTTGTCGAAAAGGAAATCATTTTAGTAAGCACCCATCACAAGAAACTCAAACTCCACATGCAGATGAAGCAAAAAAGAATAGCAAAGTGCTCTGATTTTAATAATAAAGATGAGAGGAAAAAAAAAGGGGGAACTAAAGTCGTTCAAATTCTTTTATCAATGGAAAGGCCATAACACCACCAGACTTGGACTACGATGGTTTAGAGGAGAAGAAAAAGGGAGACAGAGAAACATTTAAGAGAATAAATTTTAAGGCTGTGATGTTTGCAGGATAGCCCCAATGACATACGTTGGCAGGCATGATCCTGCTGGAAAAAGTCTTATGCGAATATTTTTACGGCTGCTTGTTTGTTTTTGTTTTTTTGAAGAAATTAAAGATTAACCATCTCTGGGTGATTTTAGTTTAGTTTAGACATGCTCTGGTGGGTTAGAAAGTTCTTCTGTTTCAGCTTTTGAGTTAGTGAAGATGTCGACAGAGTTAAGAGAGAGTACGATTTTGGGGAAGAGCAAAAATAACATTAATTATCATTTTTTGAAGTCGATAATCTGAACCATTGATAGTAGATGAATCTAACGGTGTTAAAAGTGTGTTATATTGTGTGTGAAAATGTGTGTTCTTTAAGTCCTCAAAAGTAATTTTATAAAGGGGTAAAAAGATAATGCGAGGTGTAAATTAGACAGAGATGGAAATAAAGGGAAAAAGAGATGAATACAAGAAACAAAACACACAAGACCCACCAAATTAAGTTCCCTGTTGTTGGGATATACTTTTTCGGTTTCTTGTTCTGCATACATTAGAGAATCAGCTCTTGTTGAAGAAACGACTCTCGGTTTTCAGTATACAATGAAAGTCATTGTTATAATATTCTAAGCCTAAAACCTCTAGTTGTAGAAAAAGGTACATTCATTTCACCACAAAATATTGAAGCCCCGATCGGTCCGGCTCTTCTTAACTCAAAATCAAAAGGAGGAGCTTGAAAGAAAAAGAAAGCAATGCACTGAGGTTTCTCAAAATGGAGCTGTTGAGGATCGATGAAGATTGTGCTTTTTGAGTTGTTGAGAACCTGCTGCAAAACATAACTGCATACATATATATATATATATATATATATAAACAAGTCAAAACAAAAAATAAAATACACAAGAAAATAACATGTTCTTAGAAGCAGTAGTTTTGCTTCGAAGTAAGACTGCTTTTTCGACCCAAAAAAAAGTAAAGACTGCTTTCCTACCTGTTCTTGCTGTCTTTTGAGTCTTGTATTTTCTTCCGTCAAACGTGCAACTTCTAGCTCCAACTCATTTGTGTAAGCCTGTTGGTACCAACCAGAAATCATAAAAACAAGACTTTCAAAATAAAGAGAAACAAATTTAATATGACAAGGCTATATATTAATAACAAACTGGGATTATTAGACTGATACATACCTGCTTCCTGGCTCTAGATCGAGCAGCAGATTCTCTGTTCTTGATCATGCGGTTATGTCTTTGGTCTCCTCCCGAATTGCTGTGATCAGAGTCGGGGAATGCTCTCTTCCCAAAAGAAGGCAAGCCAGAAGAGGAAGCAGCCAAGCTCTCAAATGGGGAAGCACTGAGAGAATTAGAAACACTACTAGAAGTGTAGTTGGGGTTAGACTGATGGTGGTGATGATGAAACTCAGAGGAAGGAGGCCTAATAAGAGGGTCAGAGACATAGAAAAGCTGAAAGTGATCAGAGCCAGAATTGGTCAAGCTGAGGACAGTGGGAGGGGCTGGTGGAGGCAGAGTAGAGGCAGGGCTGTTGAGAGTGGCCTGCTCAGTGGGTGTGGAGACCAAGCTGACTGGAGGTTCATTGTGGGAAAAGGGTCTTGCAAGGAAGTCTTGAAGATTTCTGAAGTTTGGGTCGTGGGTTCCATGAGGGAGATTAATGTGGTGAAGGAGTGATGATCTCCTGCTTGGGGTGGTCTCAGAGAGAGAGGCAAGATTGATTTCTTTCCAAACCTCTTCCATGGTTCTCTTGGGGGTTTGGAGGGAAGAGGGTTGCTGTGAAAATGGGGAAGGGGATGATGAGGACCAAGATGAATTGGTGGATGCAGAAGCGACTCTCGTTCGGGTATTAGTACTACTGTTGTTGCTGGTTGTGTTGTAGTTGCTTTGGTCACTACCAGTACCAGTTGATGTTGATGACAACATTGAAGAAAGCGAGAGGGAGAGAGGGAGAGAGGAAGAGAGAGATGTGTTTCCAGAGAAAGCGAGAAAGCGAGAAAGCGAGAGAGAGAGAGAGAGAGGGATGGGTTCTTTTGGCACTGTTTATGTGAATGACTCATTGGTTTGTCTTTTTTTCTTTTTTAGTCAAGAATGACTCATTGGTATTTAGTAATGTCTAAAATTGGAGAGAAACTCTTATATCAAGATAATATCACTTTTTGCTATTCTCGGTCAATAACACAATAATATGTAAAAAAATAAATCGTGGTGTTATTGATCGGGAATAACAAAAACAGTTTTATTCTCCTTACATGTAAATTTTTATTCCTAAAATAGGCTGCAGCTATGGAGCTCTTGTTATTGGGAAGGACCTATAGTTTTTGTGTGTGATTTATTTGGTATCCGCAATGAGGTCATTTCTTTCTCACTTTCCCTTTTTAATTAGTTAAGGGTCTCCCAAGGAGAGACAAACTCAGCCTCCTCAGCTTATAATCACGTCAAAAATGTCAACTTGGCAAGTGTATTTTTCAGGGAAAATTATTTTGGCTCTGCTGTCATGAAAATTCTGCTTGATTGAAAAAAGTTTTGATCTTTTGTTGCAAAAGAGTTTTTATTTTTTGGGTGAAAAAGAGTTTAAATTTTAGGATTTTGCATTAGATATATAATGAGTTACTATTGGAAAATATGATTCTATCATACAGGGAAAACGTTACATATTTTGCCCCTAAAGACTTTGGTGGCAGCATCAACATGAAAGTAAAAGGGCAATTTCTGATCACACTCATAATGAGACAGTGGACTGACAGTTTGGCGGATATTTTATGTACTTTTTGATTTGGCAAATAATATTTTATGTGGCTTGATATTTTAGACTTAATTACTATTTTACTTTCTGAAATTCGCGTTGGATCTTATTTTATTTCGTATAACTGAAAATTTCTCACTTAATTCGAGAATTTCTAAAAATTATTGAAATTTTCTCACTTTACCACTTTCATATATTTACGTCCACAAAACCGTTATGTGTGTTGACGTGGCGTGATCATTTTAATAATTCAGCTATTAAAATACTTTATAATCCAAATTAAATATTAAAATATAGATTTATTTTATTTTTTTAAGAATTACTACACAGACCTGTCACCCCAAACCCACCCCACCCCCGCTCCCGATCATCCCTATTTTTTAAAGATTTTTTTAAGATTTACTACACAGACAGACCTGTCACCCCTATTTTTCTCATGAATATTGTTATCAAATGTGTATGTGTGTATTGGTGGAGTTTTTCAGTTTTTTATGGAGATTAAAATGTTTGGTGGTCTATTTCTAAGGGCTGTTGCTTGTGTTTGGGGTTTGAGTATGGGTGGGGATTGCTGGTGATCAGGAGTGGAGGAGGGATGGGTTTTTGTAGTTCATTTAAAAAAGGGTATACTGATGATTTGCTCTCTGAACTTGTACATCTCTTTCAATTAACCTCCTATCCATTTTTTAGAAAATTAAGGATATGAACTATTTTTTTTCGCCAATTTCCCCCTTTCGTCTAAATTCTCAACATTTCATTCAATTTGCCGTTAAATATGAGGGCAAAATGGTCATTTTGTACATTAAAAATAAATTAAAAAAATGAGCGCAAAATGGTCATTTTGTACGAAAAATTGGATGGAATGTTAAGGATTTAGACTGTAGGGGGAAATTGGAGAAAAAAGAAGAAGTTCATATCCTTAATTTTCTAAAAAAAAAAGAATAAGGGGTTAATTGAAAGTGATGTACAAGTTCAGGGGACAAATCATCAATATACTCTTTAAAAATAATAATAATAAAATTATGTTTTAATATATATTTAATTTGAATTATAAAGTATTTTAATAGCTAAACTATTAAAATGCCCTTGTCATGTAAGCAAACTTAACAGTAAAATAAGAAAATTTCAACAATTTTAGAGATTCTGGAGCTTAAAGTGAGAAGTTTTTAATTTTATAAGATAAAGTGAGACCGAACACCCGTTTCAGAAAGTAAAACAATAATGGATTTTTAGCCATTTTGCCCCCTAAACTATTAGGCAATTCGAACTTACCCCCCTGAATTATTTCATCTGCCGATTTAGTCCCTCAACTCGTAATAAATAGTCAATTTCCCCCTTACCGTTAAGTTTATCAAATTCCATCAACTTTTATGTTAATAACAAGGGCAAAATTGTAATTTAAACTTAAAATTCATAAAAATATTGTAAATAATTAACTTTTTGAAGAAAAAAAAAAATACTCTCCCCACAAAACCCCCACCTCCACCGATTTCTTCTCCCCCAAAGATTTTTTTTTGCTTCTAAAAGTTAATTATTTACAATATTTTTATGAATTTTAAGTTAGAATTACAAATTTGCCCTTATTATTAACAGAAAAATGAATGAAATTAGATAAACTTAACGGTAAGGAGAAAATTGACTATTTATTACGAGTTGAGAAACTACATTGGCAAACGAAATAATTCAGGGATAAGTTCGAATTGCATTATAATTTAGGGGGTAAAACTGCACTTTATCCAACAATAATTAAGCCATATTTCTATGAAGATCAATTTATTTAATACTTTGATTTGCACCACAGCCATCAACTCCAATCCAAGGAATCACTCCTCTCACACACACACTCTCTCTAACTCACTCACTCATAAAATCATCACACTTGAGATTTGTTTCTCACTTCTTATCATTTTAATTTAATTTCCTGCTCCTGCAGGTGGGCTTGCTTGGCCCCTTTCTCCTCCCGGACTACTCACTTTATTTGGAAAATGGAGAATATATCTATTCTCTGCAATCACTATTTTGGCCAGTACTTGTGTTTGTCTGTGTGTGTGTTTCTAGTTATTATTTTATGATCCAAACTTTGCTTAAATCAGGAAAGGATTGGTTGTGCAGATTTAACGCCCAAAATGAAATGAACATGATCATGATCATGTGTATACCTTCTCTTCATAATTACAATACGTTTTCTTGATGAATAAGCTAAGCAATAGAATTTATGTTAGCGATTTTAGCATTCCTCTTTTTAACATCAAAGGCCAAATTTGTGGATTGACCAGAAATTGCTCATAAATCCTTAATAAGGAGTCAGACGGAAATGGAATTGTACGAGTCTCAACCCATTTAAAGAGGCTACAAAACAAGTGTGAAAATCACTAACCATATCCGTGAATCCCAGCCAGGAATGCAGTGCTACATTTGTTCTTTTACACATAGTATTATTTTTTGTCATTTACAAGTGCAGTACATAGACAGCTGGCCCATTAGGTACGATGAAATTTGGCACGCACTGTGAATTTGGCACAGCACAGCACAACACAACACAACACAACACAACCTGCTGAAGTGTAGTTAGGACCATACACTGTTCACCAGTTATTGAAACAGTAAATTTGTTAACCATTTACTTATGTTGTTAAGGGAAAGCATGGGAAGTTGGTCAGAGATTGATCAAAATATTGCAATAGAGTCTAGCTAGTCTTGGAGATACGGCCATCTGTCACCACAGTATTGCTCTCTGTCCCATACTCTTTTTCACATCTTTTATACTTCTCTCTCTCTCTCTCTCTCTCTCTCTCTCTCTCTCTCTCTCTCTCTCTGTGAACCAGCAGACCCAACAACTCTTCTTTGCTGTTCAATCAGTCACTGTTTCCATATCACCGCCCTTCCTAAAGCCTAAAGGAAAGGAGTCCCTAAGACAGCAGTCTAAACAATAAAATTAAAATGAAACTATAAAGAACAGGAAAAAACCCTTTTCTCACATGCAACCTAATGATTTTTGTTCTTTCTCTAGAAATATGCATGTATTGTACGGTACCATTGGCTGCATATGCATGCAATTTGCAAACACAAAGAACTTCCCTTCTTTTATGGTTTATTTATCTTATACAAAGCAATAAAGAAGGACACCTTGTTGCCAACTCTTATCTATATTGATGATGGGATTTGATTTGATTGAGGCAAAATGGCTTTCCACAATTTAGTTACTAGAGAAACCCAGAAAATTAAAATGAATAAACAAACAAATTCCAGCAAGGTTCTTCTGATATTCTGATTCAATTTTTAATATCCATGTGATTGATTCGTCTATTTGCTCAGTCTAAAACACATAGGTGGTACTGGCAATAGAGTAGCAATCTTTTAACCTTTGAATTTTGGATGATGCTGTTGAAAACCCAATAGGTTCAAATTTCAAGGCACATTTATGGTCGGTCAATAACACAATAATACGTGAAAAATATTGTGTTATTAATCAGAAATAATAAAAAATGCTATTTCCATTATATTAGAGTTTCTTTCGTCGGTATGGGGCAAGAAAAAACACTTACTGCTCTTTCAGCTACTTTTTCTGCATGAAGTTGTGAGCAAGATCTAAAATATCGATAATATCCCGATATTTTCATTGAAATTTTCCATATTTTTGGACTACCGATATTTCCGATATCATCGATATTTTAGACCTTGGTTGTTGTAAGCAGGGCCACTTGAATTTGCCTCGTTTCATTTTGGCCATTTGAAGTTGTGAGGTTCTAATTCTACCAACCAAATCCATGATAACCGTTGCTCTCTTCTTGTTCTTGGGTTTTGGGATGAGCTTGGGTTGGAGCTTTGGACTTTTTAGCCATTTATGCAAAAAACCACAAGCTCAATCAGAGTGTCCAAATTGGACACCTAAAAGTTGGGGGGAGTATGGTTATTTGTCCAAAATCCCCCAACCAAGATGACTGATGACTGATTTCTTTCCATTTTTTTGTTTTGGTTTTGATTCAAATGTGCTGGAGATGAGATGACAAATTAAGCAAGCGGGAGATGCCATGACCCAGAAAAGTTATTAAAACTGAGTAAGAGGAGCATTTTTGCTCACAACAATTTTCAACACTTTATACATATCGGTAAGCATAATCATAGTTATATAAATCAGAATAAAAAGTTAATCATAGTAATACCTATAAACTAGTATAAAGTATGAAGAAGGATAGTGAACATATACTTTAGTTAAAGTGGGAAAAAAGTGGTGGATCTATCCAAATACAAAATGATAATATCCAAGGAAATATCATGAAATGCAACCAACTTTCTTGACATGATATGATTTGATTAACTTTGCCTCCAAAATGTTGTATCCAGGTGTTCAGTTTGGGAGGAAAATCCAAGACCATCGGCTTTTATCCATGACAAGCCCTTTTTGTCTTATTGGGGGAAGCATGAACAAGCATATTTGTCACTTTGTAGTAGTTCAGATATACGCCCAACCAACCAAGATGACAATAATCTTAACTCCAAGCCTTTGTCATAGAAAAAGATTTTGCACAAACCACTAACAAAAGAACATTTCACGAAGAAAATTCCTTTTTGTAATTTTTTTTTTCCTTTTCGTATTGTCCACGTTTACGTGCAGAAAATTGATTTGTGATTTATTTACATAAATTATGCAAAAACACATGTCGTTTGACAAAATACTAGTATCGTTTTGATATTAGCAAACAAAATGTGAGACTTAAACTAATAAATATAATGTGAGAACATTTGGAAATTTTGTTCGAACAAGGGACACAAAGAACTTTTTAAAATATGGAGCAACTGAAATATACAAAAGACTAGAAAATAATAGAATAAATAAATATAATCCACTACATTTAATTAAAATATCAAACAAAAGCTTAATCCAATGATTATGAGCAGGTAAAGTTCCAAAGTGCAATCAACATGAAGTACCAACCGCATCCAGTTCCGACCTGGATACATCAGTTAGTTCCACTAGGAACCATTTATGCCGTAAATCCTCAAATGGTGAAGATGATAGAAGGTATACATATATGTCAATTTAATTCTAAATATTATATTAAATGTGAGAAAATAAGAAAAGATTATCCTCATGCCATCAATAGTAGCCAAATTTGCTGCAGCACCGGCCAGCAGAATCCGGCAAAGGCCACCCTCTCCCCTCGGACACCCAAACACCATCCATCGATCTCTCCCTCCCTCCATCCATTCATCCATCCGTCACGCTCAAAATCACATAATCTCTTGAAATTGGAGGTTGGCTGACCCCAAAGATTGTAAAAACCAGCTGAGGGGCAGTATGGGGAAAAGACAGCAAAAATTCCCCAGAAGAAAGCACCAACCATGCCACCATAAAATTTAAATGGAGAGAGAGGAAACATAAAAAAGTACAGAAATCCCAATAAACTCATGCAACTAGCTCTAGTCATCAAACGTTTGGCTTTTTTTTCCCCAACTAGTCTTTTCTTCTGTTCCTAGATGGTTCTCTTTTTCCCATTTTTAGTTTCTTTCTATTTGCCTGGCGAGAAACCATGTTTCATCATGCCAAGGCATCAGTACTATTTTCAAAAAGAAGAAAAAAAAAAAAGAAAAAAAAACAAGATATTCACCATCGCGTCTTTTAAACACCTTTTCCCACAGTTCATTTTTCTCCAAGAGTGTGCATAGTCAGTGCACATCCCTCTAACTCTAATGTGTTGCCGAAATAGAGTGATCTGCACCTGCTTGAACACCAAATTGACCTGCTCCCTCACCACTAGAGGGCTGCGGCTGACTACTGTTCTCAATATTGTTGTTGCTAGTAGTCTTCTCATCCAGTGCAATACTTTGGATCTGAGCTGACAGTGTATCTTCACCGGACTTTCCAAGGGCCTGAAAGCCTGAGGCATTAGGAGGCTGGGCAGTTGGCATTACCCATCTCATCCAATCATTGCGCCTCCTTATTTTATCACCCTAAACACAAGGCAAACATTACATATCACAAAATTTGGCACGTTCTTAGAATGGCTATAGAACTCAAACAAGTAACACTTTTAACTGTATATTACGGGATAGGAGGCAAGAGGGGGGTGGCAAGGAAAAGATAGAGAAGAAAGGAGATTCAATACTAACTCAACAAGTAACGTTAAATTCTTGATTCCATGATTACATCGAACCTTAAATTATGGATTCCAGAATTACCTGTACTTCCACAACAGTTGACATTCTCATAGCATCCAGTATAAGCTGAATGTTGTCTGTCAAATTCATAACCTGAAAAGGAGATACAGAAATTGTGTTTGAATTGATCATATTAAAAAGAAAAAAGAAATCTCTGGCAAAAGCAAAAGAATCAGCGAATTTTATGAGTATAGAGATGCGTGAAAATTGGCATTCTCACTACTTCCATGAAATCTCTGGCACACTCACTCTTAGTTTGCTCAAGAGTACAAAAGCTGAGAATGAAATAAAACTGGTACATAAAGTAAAGGACTTAATTCTAAAGTTCATATACAATTTACAAAGACATTGATAACAGTTTAACTACAGTACAAGCAGCAGAAAACTGTTTCATTTCAGTAGCAAAATATGTTTAATGCTTATGTATTTTGGAAATTGCATATCTGATGTCACCAACAAACACTTAAAATAGAAAAGGATGAAGAAATAAAACAGAAGCGCAAAATAAGAACAATAATAGCTTCCGCCCCCACCCACCCCCAAAAAAGCAGAAATTTGCCATCAATGTGTCATTTCCCCGCAACTTTTTCTAAATAAGATTAAAATGTATCGATGACAAATTATATAATCTGAATCTGATGATAGTCAACCCAAAAAGATATTTTTCAGATGGGTATATCATAAAACAAGATGAAATTGTCTTTTCTTAAACTGTAACAATTACCTATACTATATAGCTATGTGCACAATAACACCCATTCTTTTATGGAAGAAAATACTACCAAAAAGAAAAAGACTACCTCATTGTTAAGAGACAAACGACTAAAGTACAGGGAATGACAGCCTAAAGTAAATCACTGAAGGGAAAAATACTTATTACTGAGGTTTTAATTCTTAACTTTGATTCATTACTTTTACCCATTTATACTTCTAAAACTTTGTAGCAAGATAGCTATGGGGAAAAAAACAATTTTATACGAGGTGATATACAACTAAAGTATAAGGGGAGACAGCCTAAAGTAAATCACTGAAGGTCATAATACTTAATAGTGAAGTTTGTAATTGTCAACTTCGATTTATTATTTTCACCCATACTACTAAACTTTGTAGCAAGATAGCTACGAAAAAAACAGATTGTATAGTCTAGGCACCAAAAAGAAAGGCAATGGAGTTTTATATAGATAAATTGGGACAAGGGAGTAAGATATGGGTGTAAGACGTGAAATGTATTGCATCAAACTAGTAAAGCACAGACGAAGGAGTATTATGCCAAAATTGACACTGTTGACCATCTCATAAATGCTATTGCATAGCTGGAGTACACAAGCACAATCAATACTTCTCCAATGTTTTTTTTTTCCATTAAAATTTGAAAGAAAAGATTAGACACTATGAGACAGCTATAAGACAGGCCATGCTCAAGACAGAAATAATATGCAATCTAGGAACGATAATCCCGCAAAAAGAATTATAGTCTTATAGAAATGAAACATGATTAGTAAACCACGAAAAGATTAAGCACAGTGAACAAAATTGATTGGAATGGAACCTAGTATCCTATACAGCAAGATAAGGAAATATTTTCGCATGTCAATGAAGATAAGTAACTTCACCACTAAGTAAATGCATCTGACAAAGCCAGAAGGAATCAAGGTATGTTGGCCCCAGAAGGACAAGATGTCCAATAATTTGATAGGAAACAAGACTCGTACTAAGCCGAAGGGTGTAAAACGGTTCACACTGCAAGTCCATGTGGTTTGGTGTGCAACAAGGTTTGTTGAGTTAAATGCAAAATACTTTTAATTCGCAAGCAAAGGGTACAAATGCTACATTAGGTATAAAATACCTAAAGTGGTACATTTGGATCCTACTAAACTCAAAACACTTATAGATAGCGCATTCACAATGTATAAGCAAACAGAACTTTAGGAACCCAAAGAATACAAACAGAAATCAAGCTAGAAGAGGACAAAAACCTTAACCAGAAGACTGACAACACTTCAAAGAAAAGGAAGAAAAAAAAATCCAGGAGTGCAGGATGTCCTTGAAGTTTTCCAGCTAAACAAACTCTTTTCGGCACATATCAGCATTCATATAACTATTTGTATATATATCTAAATCAAGTCATAAGAATCACTTTCTTCAAAACATGTAAATATCATCCCATGTTGATGTAAAAGATAACAAAAGAATCACAGAAGTACAGAATCTGAAGGGCTCTCCTGAGCATGACATACCATAATACCATCCCATACAGCACCACAGAATAGTAAACAAAATGCTATTATACTTAGTATAAATCACAAGTCATTTTCCTTAATGCGTTTCTATCCTTTATTGACATTTATTTATTTATTCAGTTACTTCTTTTAATGCATAAATTAAAGTGCTTAATTGACTAATTGCAGTGTCGATGATAACCTATACATCACCAAGAATTGCAACAACTGAAAAACCTAAGAGACAAGTGAATGTGGAATATATAGAAATATATGTATATGCGCACAGAAGACCAGATCACTAACACCATAAGTAAAATCCACAAAAGAAATTTTCCCAAACAAAACTCACTTTATTGAAGCCTGCTATTAATTTAATACGAACCCATCCCTGTTCATCCATGTTCCGCCTCAAGAATGTATCTTTAATTAAATTGTCATTACTGCAATAAACGAGTATGAAGGGCAACAGCAGTTAAAGTTTCAAAGAACTTAAAAGGGAAAATGGTGATCACTGATCTTATGATAACAAGCAAATAAGAAAAGGAGTACCTGAAATAATAATCTATCTGATTAATGATCTTAGTATGCAGCTGAGGATCAGGAGCAGGAAAAACCATGGGATGTCGCAGCGGTGCAACGAAAGGCACTTCAAGTGGCTCATGTGGTGCATGTGTAACATAAACCAGTTGAGGTTGCATTTCTGAAAAATAGAAAGACATTAGAATGAAGTCGCCTGTTAAAAGCATCCAAGTTCTATTATGCCCAAGTGCTTACCAAACCCTATGGGCCCACCAAAAGCCCTCATCTGTGGTTGGTGGATAAATTGGGCGGCATTAGGTGGTGGTGGTGGTGGTGGTGGTGTTTGGTGGGGCCTCATCATCCTAGGGACACTCCTTTGAGGATGCATGTGGTTGTCTCTATTGTTAAAATTTCGATGTGTGTTCCAATCTTGGCCGCCGCGGTCCTGATCCCGCCTATAGTTGTGATGGTGAGAACCATCTCCACGAGGATGTGAACCGCCATTTCGGCTCCTGAAGGAGTTACGCTGCTGTGGATGATCATTATTGCTGTGAGATTGTGAGCCGATTGCACTCCTATGTGTATGCTCCTTAGGAGAAGGGTTATTTGGAACCATTTCAACACCTTGACCAGCTGAGGATTGATGCTGGGGAAGACCTCCATTAGAGGAGGCACTTGCATTATTTCGTTTCATAGATCTCTGGCGCGCAGGTCCAGTATGGTTTGGAGTTGAAGACGAATTCACTTGTTTCGGTGATGAGGTAGGTGTGGTTCCAGTTCCCTATACCACACACGTCAAGGAATATCAATGTACATATGCACATAAAAATAACCTAATTAACTGATATAGGGAACATAAACTATATTACAAAAAACCAAACACAATACCCTCCATTATTTTTCTTCATTAAGGTTAATCAATTTTGTTTTAAAAATATAATTTTTCAATGACTCAAACGATCAGATGTTCAGAACCAGTAATTCAATATATACTTTCCACTTACTTTCCTTCTTTCTCAATGCATACGAAAAACTGTCATTTATGCAATTACCCAAATTTTCTCACAAACGAACATGCTGACTATAAAATAGCACCATTCAAATGCAGAGAGGTAATGACAACGATGCATTACTTGATTATAGTAAAATCAACTGAAAAAGAGCATATCAGCTTAAATCGTATAGCTTTTTCTGTTCTTCTCAGCAACCAAACAATATCAGAGAGATTCAAGGAAGAAACCTGCGGTACGGAGACAGACAAAGGTGGTTCCGATACACCTTTGAGTGGTTCCGAAGACAATTTCGTCGATGCCCGAGCCGACTCGGACAGGGCCGGCCAAGAAACAGCTCCCATTACGGGCCCAACCTCGACGGCCCCATTCGAGGGCTTGTTCCAAGCTGGCCTCTTACCTGCATTGCCGTTCTCAGAGCCCTCACCCACTGACTCCTCGGCCGGAGGAGGCGAAGACGAATTCGACTGAGGGGCAGAGTTAGAGTGAGACTGAGAAGACGAAGAAGAAGAAGGAGGGGGAGGAGGAGGCGCAGCAGCGACAGCTGGCTCAGTCACAGCCGTCGACGGCGACGAAGGAGCTGCCGCGATCGGCTCAGATTCTCCCCGCACGATTTGGGTCCACGGATACGAGACCGCCCTGGCGGCGCGGCGCGATTGGGTGGTGGGGCTGCTCACACTCTCGCCGGCATGACGCGGCGATTGTACGGCCGGGGATGACGCCGTTTCTGGATTGCTGCTCTTATTCGCGGAGTTAATCATAGCCATAACAAGCAAAACAAGTTAGGGTTAGCGAGCGCGAGAGAGAGTCGACGAGTTGATCGACGAGGAGGGGAAGGGCAAAATGGGGATAGAGTGATCAAAATTTCAGCGGACTTAGAGCGATAATGGAGACGTGATTAGGGTTTCCGAGCAATGTGAGGGCATAAATTAGGGTTCCAAAGATTTGGGGGCGATCGGATCGCAGAGAAGAAGGAAAGAGCAGAGAGAGAGGTGAAGAAGAGCGAGCGAGCGAGCGAGCAAGTGCTCTCTGATTTTTCTCTCTCTCTCTTTGAGGCGAGTGTTTGTGTGTTTCTTCTTTGTCTCGTAGTTGCTTAGCCTTTGGGCTTTGCGCTGTGAGATTTCCTGGATGCCCAGGTTTTGATTGTACGTATAAGATTACTTAAATACCCCTGGCATACCCGCGTGGCAGGGTCATCCACACAACACCATGTAAACACCTGAGTTACATGGGATTCAGGAATGCAATTTTGCAAATACGACTAGGACTCTCCTTTAACTTTTTACTGGACTTGCTCTATTTTTTAATTTTTAATTTTTGCTATTACTTGACTAATTACAGTTCCACGTGGAGGCAACTTCTTGACCCAATAGGATTAGGACACGTCATCGAATGCACAATGTGATAGATATTCTTTTGGTGTGTCTCATTCATATTGGGGATTAAAGCTTTTAAAATGCCTTCGATCAAGTTATACTATAGAATATTACAGTAATATAATCACGTTATATATCTTGTAAATGTGATCATATTACAATATAATTCTATAATTTTTCCAAGTTATCTGTCGAAATTGGTAACAAATCGTACTTTAATGTCTTCTCAAATTTTTAGTTCATCAAAAAAATATTTTTCCATACTATTTTAAAATTGTCATACATCACTTACCTTCTTTGGATTTATAAATGAAGAAATCTAAAAACTTAAGGTGGAAAAAGGGAAAAACTTTGGATTTTGAGATTAAAAAAATGATAACTTTAAATTTGATATAAATAGAAATTTAAATAATAACTCTTCGTTTCGATGAGAACAAATAATTTAGAATTTAAAATGAGAAATTAACAATTCCTTCATTTGATAACTTAAGTGCATAATTTATTAAATGACATGCGGAAAAATATCGTAGAAATAACAATACCATCACCACCATTTTAACACATCTACTATTAACTACTAGTATCATTCATTTATAAATTAATTCCTCTAAAAAAGTAAACATGAAATTCCGTGTTTAAATCTCATAAGTCGGTCAAACAAACTAAAACTTGACTAATTCTACAACATCAAAGTCTCATAATTTTGTCTGACCAACAAACAAACAAAAAGTCCCATCATGGTGAAATTTCCTACCACTAGCGTAGGTAAGTTCTCAATCAGAGCTGAAACAAATTGTGGTAAATTATATTATTGGGCTTGGTGGATGGATGTAAGCACCTCTTAAGCCTTTCTTACGAATCACGATGAAAGAGGTCCAATATCGAACCCATTTCCAGTTAAACACACGTCATATGGTCTCATTGTATTTATATTATGTCCTATTACGTTATGCCCATGTATTTAACCGTAGTTTTCCAAGCAAAGCTGCAGAGAAGAAAGAGAGAGCAAAATAGACGTGAAGAGAAGGGAAAAAGATATGTCCAAGGAAGTGAGGGAAGAAGGGCAAGTAGTTGAAGAGCAGCATGGAAAAGACTACGTAGAGCCCCCGCTGCCTCCTCTGCTGGACATGGGAGAGCTCAAAAGCTGGTCGTTCTCGTTTTATAGAGCTGTAATAGCACAGTTTGTTGCCACTCTTCTCTTCCTTTATATATGTCACAGTTGCCACCGTCATCGGTCACGACTGCGACGGCGTTGGCCTTCTCGGTATCTCCTGGGCCTTCCACGGCATGATCTTCGTCCTTGTTTACTGCACTGCTGGAATTTCTGGTATCTAATATCTATATCGCACTCCATAAACTATGGATATGCTCTGCCTAGCTAGTATAAGAAGATTCTAATTTGATCTTGTATTGTTCCAAAATAATAAGTTTATATTATGATATACACTAGACTCTTTATTAGTTATAATAGTGAATCTCCCTTTATTCTAATGTTTATGTTAGTTGTCCCATATGTTTTCCTCGTCTTTTCAAGTCGATCATTGTCATTTTTACATCTTATGCCACACATCAACGTCGTTCTTTACGTTAATTTCATCTAGTGTTACGTCACAATTGCTACCAGAATCAATCAATGCTCATGGACGGGGGTATTAAGATGAGTTTGCCCTTAAAAAATTGGTACATCCTTTGCACGTGATCAATTGTGATGCAAAATTGGACATAACTAATATTGAAGATGACATTGACATGCGGCATAAGAAGATGAGGACGATTGAAAGAATAGATATACGAAAATGTTGGCCTGGTCACATTAACCCGGCCGTGATTTTTGGGCAGTTGGTAGGGAGGAAAGTGTCATTGGGTCGAGCGGTGACTTGCATGGTTGCGCAATGCATGGGAGGGATTTGCGGCGATGGGTTAGTCAAAGCTTTCATGAAGCATTACTACAACACGCATGGTGGTGGCGCCAACTCTGTTGCACCAGATTACTCCAACGCCTCTGCTTTGGGAGCTGAAATCATAGGCACTTTTCTGCTCGTTTTCACCGTCTTCTCAGCCAATGACCCCAAGCGGAGCGCCCGCGACTCCCACGTGCCTATGAGTAGTAGTAGCTCTCCCTCCTCAACTTTGCTTCACCCTCACTCTCTCATAAACAAAAAGAAAAGTATCTTTAAATCTTAATAATATTTAAATGGGGTTTAATTAGTGACCTCAGATAAATTATGACCCGAGTCTTCACCCCTTTTATGTGTGAATGACTCTCATTAACGGCTCTGATAAATTATGACCCAATTCTAATCAGTGACGGATCCAGGAATCTCACATCATGGGGTCATAGTGCAACAATGGAGGAGATGGGGGTTATGGGTTTGGAAGGAGGAGGGGGAGATTGGGAGGTTAGGGTTGAGAAGAAGCTGATTTTGTGTGGGTTTGGTTTGGAGGAGTATCGGGTAGTAGCAATACTGAGGGGCTGATTCTTTTTTCTTTTTTTAATAAGACCTGGACCAAAACGGCGTCGTTTTGACCAGGTCATTTTAAAAAAATTTCCCTTGGGCCAAAACGACGTCGTTTTGCCTAAGGAGTTTTTAAAAAAATGACGCTTGGGTTCATCTTCTACCTCCAGCTCTGCTCCTCTAGTCGTTTCATCTTCTTGCAGGCAGCGATTCTTCTTCTTCTATGGGGTCACACAACCAGCCGAAGTGGACCTCCAACACTAATTCCATGGCTTCCATGGGGTCGTTTGACCCCAATGACCCCATAATAGATCCGTCTCTGATTCTAATTCAACCCTTGAAACTCATCTTTTGTGTGAATAACTGTTAACTGTTAATGCAGCGGCTGAGAGCCACTCACTGGGTGAACGCAGCCGTTTATCACTAGCACAGCTCAACTGCATTATACAGTGTGGAAGCTTAATGTTGTTGATATGGTTTTGTTTAGGTGTTGGCTGCCTTACCAATGGGGTTTGCTGTATTCATGGTGCACTTGACTTAGCTACCATCCCTATTACTGGTACTGACATCAACCCTGCTAGGACCTTTGCTGCTGCTGTAGCGTACAACAATGACAAAGTCTGGGACGACCAGGCATGACTATTATTCTGGGTCAAAACCCTCCTGAAATATGTATATATATTCATGATCAAATCCAACTATTATTTTTGTTTACTTATAATGGTCGCAAACAGTGGATATTCTGGGATGGACCATTTGTTGGAGCTCTGGTCGCAGCAACATATCACCAGTATGTGCCGGGGGCATCAGCCAGTAAAGGCTTGGGGTCGTTCAGCAGCAGCCACCACAACACCTAAAGAGAGTCACACGACATGTCGTAAAGTATATTGATTTGTTAAATGACTCTACTTCTCAGGCTCATTCCGAGTTTGAGTCGAGCAAACCTGAGCAACCGATTACTGAACCTGTAATTCCATCCAAGTGAATAAATAAACCTGTTCCTCCCATGACTTAAGCTCCAAAATTCAATTCAAACAATGTTTAATTCAAGACCATTTAAAAAATATCAACCTCAGCGGCTGTCTTCTATCTTTGTATGATAAGGTGCCTACAAAATAAGCATTCCCAATGATTGCAAATGGTCCCTAAACCCTTCAGCGAAAAAATTCAATCTATCTTGATTTTTTTTATTCTCAACACAAGAATAAAAGGTCAAAGAAAGAACCAACACACAAGAAACTGGCATTTGTAAATCAGAGGGAGTCTGAGTTTGAAACTTTGAAGTGATTACTTTACAAGTTACAATGGCAAAAGGATGACAGGGCAAGGAATGAACTCAGCAAGCAGGTTTGCATCAACATGCTTGGAATGAATAGCTTCCATGCTTATAACAACTAAATCCAAATTCAGGTCATCAGCAACCTCGCCAATGATGGCTGTCGGTTTGTTCCCTTCCCCAAGTCGCTCTAACAGCTTGTATTCTTGGAACCCACCTATCAGTAATTTTTTGAATGGGTTACAAGTAATGTTAGTGCTAAAGATGCTGCTCTAAACATATATAAATCGTAAGTAGATAAACAATCAAATTCTCTTACAAGCATACTTACAAAATTTCACAAACCCTATTCTTTGAAGTAGTAAATTTTGTCAACAATCTCATACGATATTCTTACAACACAATAATAAAAACATGATGCCTATATCCTCTTCTACATTCAAGAGTCTTTTACAAATTAGCATAGTCCCCAATTTTACAGTATTATAGTCACGTCTTTCTAAGAAAAAATGCAACTTGAATCAAGATTTGATGCTTCAACCCTTTTCTAGTACTTGAACTCCCTTCAAGCATCAAATTTTCATCTAAGGGTGTACTTTTACTAAAAATTGGATATATTAGGGGGCTACACTTTAGCCATTTTTGCCAAAAACTTCCCATTTAATATCAGAGTTATCAACTAGCAAATCACCCCTTCGGGTTTCTAATGAAATATAACAACGTGGCTCCTTTTCCATTGCTATTCTGCCCTATGCATGTTTTGATTCAGTCAGTAGAATCAAAACATTTAACTTATTGTGAAAAAAATGCATTTAATCAAGAAAAAAACCCCGGAAAACCCAATCGGCACAACTCAATCTATACATGCAATGCAAACATAGCATGTATGTTATTGTTCCTTTGTTAATTCACATCTCCAATCAGTCCTCACATTTCAACTTTCCTTTCCTCCTTTACCATACAGTTTCAAAACATATCGATTGAAAGTTGAAACCTTCCCAATTGCACATAAAATTGTAAGAGCATATATACAGCACACAAACCTTCAGAGAGATGCCAGCGGATAGTAGAAAGTTGGGTTTCATGTTGCGGCAGTGACTCCTTCTCCTTCTCATCGATAACTGCAGACAACACAAAATCCTATATTCCTAGACTAGGCATATTGTATCAAAATTCAAAAAGGGTCTGTACAGTGAAAAAGGCTATACCTTGTGCTTGATTTCCACACCACACCATATATAAACAATGTAAAAGCAGAGAGGTCAATGGTCAATCAGTAAACATACCCACAACCGTAATGTCAGCTCCATACTTGTTTGCCAAAGCAGCAGCAGTAGCTATAGCCTTGAGAAAAATAAAAATTCAAACTTTTCTGCATGGATCATACAGAAGCAGCCATGGAAATTATGCGGGTCAAAATTACCTGTCTTGTTCCCTCGGAGAGATATGGGTTCCCATCGGTAATGGGCAGAAGCAAATGCTTGAATTGGGTAATGGCATCTGCAGCTGTACTGACTTGAGGCTCTTGCGGCTCAGCCTGTGCTGATGGAGAGTGAAAGTATTTACCATTATGCCCCAACCGTTTGAATCTGGAAAATATGGAGAGATTGCGAGGTTTGAGAGGAGGAGGAAGAGAAAGAGAGAGAGACTCAGAAGAAGAAGAAGGTGGTTTCAGAATCGAAGTCTTTGCGTGCTTTGTGGTTTCTACAGGAATGGTTACTGGGTAGTGAGCAAAAGCCATTGGAGAACTAGGCGAGCTCCGAGTTGACGAGTTCACTCAGTGAAGCAGAGGAAGAAGATGATGAAGATTAGGGATGCTTCCAGAAAGCGCTATCAAAAATCGATTTCAAAATTGGTATTGGTTTTCTGACCCAAAAAATAAAAATTTGATATTGGTTTTGGATAATCTTAATTGGGCCTTGTTGGCTTCGGCCCATTAGGCCTTCAGTGGACCCATAACTTCTCTTGTCAGTTCACTTCGTTCCTCTTTTACGAAGTTACGACTTTTCGCAGGCAGCGAATCTATGGAAGGCAGTGACTCGGCCGAAACCGAAACCGAAACGGCCGATACTCTTATGACGACGGTGTCTCGTCATCATTTCGGGGATGAAACGGACGAACCGGCCTTCTCCATCTCTATCATCGAGAACATGAAGGAAGATTATGGTCTGTTCGTGTGGCCTTGTAGCCTGGTCCTAGCGGAGTATGTTTGGCAACAGAGATTACGCTTTTCCGGAGCCGGCGTAGTTGAGGTGGTAAAATGTACATGTTATCCTTATCCAGGTTTACTCTTATTCTTACTTGTTAATTAATTAATAATAATTACTGGGTTAGTTTGCAGCTTGGTGCTGGAACTTCCTTGCCAGGTTTGGTTGCAGCCAAAGTTGGTGCTGACGTCACTCTTACGGATGACTCGAGTAGATTGGAGGTATTGAATTTCAATTAATTTTTGTTTTTTAAAATTTCTATTCTAGTGTAAAATTAGTTTCTTCTATGATGGTTAGAATATAATGTTGGGAAATGTTATGTTTGTTTCTATTCATTTGTGCTTAAAAATCCCACTGAAATCATTTTGGTTTTAATCAAAGCATGCATTTGATTTTCGTACATTGACAAATTTGATTGCTTTGTTTTTATTCAGAAGAAATTTTTTGCTACGAACTGCATGTATTGATCTCAATTGACCCATAAAGTTGATGAAGAATCTTCATTTTGTGTACTGCTTCAATTAATTAGTTCAGACTTGTTATTTCTTCTCCAAGCAATGTGTCTGTTTTCAATAGCTATAATTAGCTATTTACGGCGTGGTTGTTTTGTATCTGCAGGTGCTGGACAACATGAAAAGAGTTCTTGACCTTAATAAACTAGAGTGCAATGTAATTTCCATCGACAGACTAATCAGCATTTCTTATTTGCGTATCGCCTAATAAAATGATGTTAATTGTATCTTCCTTTTGTGCCACCATGACCTTGTTTATCTTCTTAGGAGATGTAGTTCTGTTTTTCAGGTACTGGGATTGACATGGGGAGTTTGGGATGCATCTACATTCAGTTTACATCCAAAATTTATTCTTGGGGCTGATGTGTTATATGATGCTAGTGGTAGGGTTGTTATTATCTACTAGTTTTTTGTTTTTGTTTTTTCTCATTTTTCCCTCTTACCGTCTCGATCTCTTAACTTGAGCTGAAATGTGGATTTTGTTTGTGTTGTTAAGCCTTTGATGACCTCTTTGCCACTGTTACATTCCTGCTCCAGAGTTCTCCGGGGTCAGTGTTCATAACAACTTACCATAATCGGAGGTATTTTCACCTGCTTTGGTTTCTAATGTTATTTCGACTCCATAACATGTGCACATGTAGTATGCGCATAGCGCTGGAAACAAACTCTTTCTTACTTTGTTACTCTCTGAAAACACTTTGAATGTATAATGTGCAGTGGACATCATCTGATTGAGTTTTTGATGGTCAAATGGGGGTTGAAGTGTGTGAAGCTTCTTGATGCCTTCTCATTTATGCCATCCCACAAGCTATCCGGGCTAAGCGGCAACCTTCAGTTGGCAGAGATTGTTCTGGATGGTTAACGGGCTGAGATACCGATTTCACATTAGCAGTTTGGGAATGCCGTAGTACCGCCACTCGGACTTGCATTAAGGCTGCTTATCACTGTTGGAACTCTGCTGCAGCAAGTTTAGTAGTCCAGTTGAATGAGAACACTGTAATGGAGGACATCATTTGTCCATCTTCATTAAGAGTTGGGTCAACATAGACAGATTTCAAGTTTCACAAAAGAAAGTATTGTTGTCCTTCAAACCAATACTTATAATAGCTTTTGTTGTAATAAGATCCTTACAAACATTATGAATTACAGCAGGCATAAACAATTTCTCTCTGAAATCTCTCAAACAAAGAAAGGCAATAATAGAGAACCATCTTATTTGATGGATTTTTCAGCTCTCATGTTTTAAATTTGACTACAACTAAGCTTGGAGGCCCTCAATTAATTTACTACTCTGCAGTTTTTCCTGACCTCTTGTCCACCTGTAATGCTACTCATCTTAATCATAGAATTCACAAAAGCATCTAAGAAAGCTTCCTCTGAAGTAGCAAACTTAGTAACCAAATTTTTGGTCTTTGGAAAACTAAGCAGAGCTTGATCTGAAGAAAACAAGCTCTTTCCCTGGAGGATTAACTTGTAGTATTTGTTATCAAAAGTTGTTGAAGAAGGATCCATGGTGGCACCGGCGTTTTTCGGCCTGTTATTGATGGGACATGTATTCTTTAAGCTTGCTGCAAAGGATGGTTGCAGTGAAGGATCGACGTCGTGCGTGGCATTGAAGTTGTGGATTCTGTTTTGGAAAGATGAGCAGTGAGAGAACCCTAGAGTGTGACCTCCTGCAGATGTGTCAATAGTTCAGCTCTCCATTTCTTCTTGAGATAAATGAGAAATATGAAATAGCAATTGCAATTGGGATATTCAAGTTTGTTTATACCTGAAAGAGCCACCAGGTCGTTTAAGGACAGACCTCTCTGAGAGAAGCTCTGCTGCAGTTGAGATATGTTAAAGGTTGGAGCTGGCAATTGTCTGGTTTCACTAGCCTTTGATGTTCTTCCATCTTTTCTTCCTTTTGGCACATCCCAATTTGGCCCTCCAGACTGCAAAGATTAATAGTACAATCAGAAACAGCAAGAACTTTTGCTCGTCATTTTTGTTTTTTGTGAGGATCAATTTGAATAGTTATGTTATCTTTTTATAAAACCATTTGTGAGAACTTTTGCTTGCTTACTTGCACAACAGCATCCCTTGCAGCTAGAGCCAAGATATCAGCACATGAGACCACACCAGGGCAGGAAGCCTCCACTTGTTTCTTTGCATTGTCAATGACATAAAATGCGTGCAAAGAAATATTTGGTGGCCCATCTTTCTCTGCTTGGTTGCTCCCTTTGGAATTTAACAACACGGAGGCATCACAACCCTGCAAACAAAGGAAAAAGTTTCAGCTAACTCAACCAGTGCGTTTAAACTGTCACACAACTTGTACAGAAAAAATATATATATATATATATATACGTACCCTTATGAAACAGTCATGGAAATGCATCCTGAGCAGAGCAGCCGGGACAGTTCTCTCATTAGCCGCCGCTTTCTTGACAGCATTCGAAACGATTTGCTCAACGTTAGGACAGCTCTTATCGTAATAATTCGAGCTCAGTGCAGTAATCACCGGGGAAAAGGCTGAAAGGATGATAAGGATTGAGCTCAAGAATGCAAGATTAAAAGCCATCCTCAGAAACTCTCTTGCTTAACTCTCCGTAACTTTGTTAAGTGTGGGAGCTAACAATGGATCAGAGTGGTATTTATAGATGGAGAGGGAGAGCGATTGTTTACTGATACAATGTTGGCCCCATATAATGAATTAGTTAAGAAAGTATGTTAAGAAGTAATAATGAAGGCAATGCACCTTCTTCTTTTTTTGATGAGGCCATGCACCTTCCCTACAAGACAATCACCATCCCATCTGTCTCTGCACCTTGAAATCTCTCTTTATTTACTAAGAAAATTACCATCAGCCAGGAAAGTGATCTCAATAATTTCTTGATTTAATTTCAAGGTGTTAATCATCAAGCATGGCTCATGTCTCTCTATAATTACCTCTTGCTAGCTAGGCTATATTATTGAACTCCAATTTCAATGAGTTAATCATTTAAAAGGATGAAGTTAAAACTGTCCTCTGAACGTTATGATTTTAATACTTGAAAACAGAGAAGATTCTCAACACCAAAAAGAAGCAGAAGATTCTGCATTGGAAGCATTGTTCCAATCCAACAATTACAACAAATATTCTCAAATATAAAATCAATCAAACCCTCCTGCATGGTATGGTAGGTGCTCCTAATTCAACATCTTCCCTTTCTTTTAATGGCTATGGATGCATCAGCAAGTTATGGCAAACAGTTCTCTCTCTCTCTCTCTCTCTCTCTCTCTCTCTCTCTATATATATATATATATACACCTGATATCCGTAGAATTAAACCATTTTTTTCAACTCTTGATGTGAAACAAAGAGAACCAATAATTGTGCTGCTTTAGCAGAAAAAGGAATTAGTGTCTCTGATATGAAGTGGTTAGGGTTGAGCAATCAAAAGTTGTTATTTTTATGGTCAAGTTTGCTTTCAAAGTCTCATGCTTTATTAGTTATAGTGGGTGATGGTTTATATCTCATTCATTCATGCTTGCTAATTTGTACGTGAGCCTCAGCCTGTCATGTTTCAGACATAATTAACTAACTTCAGTTCCCCCCAACAACCATGCCCCAAAATCTTTTTTATTTTCTCATAATATAATTAAGGGTATTTTAGGTGAATGCTGGATTACTTATAGCTAACCTAATTCTAGAATGGTATTGTTAGTATGAAATTGTGTTTGGCATTTCCTAGAACTTAGTTTCATTTGGCATTTCCTAATACTTAATTTCAAAGCATGTGGGTGAATGCTAGACTCAAATTAATTTGGTTTTCTATCTTTCACGTTTTTACTTCCCTTGCTTTTCTATCAAGTTTGGTTAATTGACAATCTCTTTATAATCAGATCTCTTTGTCAAAGGTCTCTCCTCTAATGTGGTACATCTTTCTTAAATTGGTTCCTTTTATTGTGGGAGTACATGTGAATATAGCATACAAAATCATTCATTCTTATGTCAATTTTTCAATAATGTTGATTGTGTTTTCAACGTGGGTTTTCTTCCTTGTGAAGAAAACATCTATTATATATATATATATAAATAGAATAAGGGATTAGGCGAGATTAGCTCCTCAGTATCGGTAATAGGATGCACAAACATTCATCACCTTCAAAGAGGGGACCAACACATTCCAGAAGCCCCTCGTTTGGAAAACATCTATAAAACAAGGCTTTGTGCCATTCCGTTTGAACAACTTTTCAACATTAGTTTTGTGTGCTATAAAGTTTAAGAGAGCTGCATTTTTATTTGAGATAAATCATCAAGTGTTCCATATTTACTTGGTGACTTATTAATTACTTTTATCATTCATATTACATTTATTTGCATGTTCGGCGACTCATACAGTTGAGGGCACCAAGACCATGATGGCTGTTTTTCTCCGGCGAGTTTGAATCAATCACGACCAATATTGGATTCAACATAAGGAGAGTTGGAAGATCATCCTGTGACAGAAGTTGAGTTACGAAGAAGTCGGTAAATATTTTCTAGAATGTGTATAGTGTATGAATACTTCTTGTAATCATCGTTCTATAGTGAATTTGTTTTGGACTGAGAAGTCCCGTGGATTTTCCCCAGATATGGAGTTTTACTAAGTAAAATAATTCTATGCGTGTTCTTTATTTTCACGTTCTGCATATTCGAAGATTGATACAACTTATCAATCCTCTAGGCGTGCGTTTATGATTTTGTTCCACTTAACTTTTTACAAGTATTATTCACCCCTCCTACTAATGTTGTTAGTCATCATACAGGTAATTTCATGGTAATTACACAAAAATGATTATTTAATAATTTTTCCAGAAATCCTTTAAGTCTGGCATGTTGGTTGCAGCATTTTGGTCAACAGAGGTTTGACTATATTTTATAATTTTGAGGCTTGAAGTATAGCAGGCTATAAAACTAGGGCCTAGAGGTTAGTAGAAATCCTAACAACTTGTGTCAAACTTAATCCAATTATTATATACCATCCAAATTAGTTAGGGTTTATCTGGTTTGGTGGGTTGACTTTAGTCACGCGCTTCTATGAATTTATATATGTAATAGCATTAAACCGGCAGACACTGTTTTTTTTTTTCTTTTTCTTTTCTGTAGCAGTCTAGCAGGCTTATCTTAAATAACAAATGAACTTGAATAAATAATGTTTATACCATATCTTCTTGGGCCCTTAGGACCAACAAGCCCGGCCAGTGGCTTCCAATAAAACCCTGGGACCCGTGGCAGCCACCACGAGGCCATGCCCACGGAGTCCACATCGAAATAATAACAACATGTTGCCTCTCCCATCTTCCTATAAATAGGGGACTTACCCCACTACAAAGGTAATGACATTTTGAATACCATAGCTTCATCCATTTACTCCATACTTATCGACTTAGCTTGGAGTGCCTACGGCGATTACCACACACGGTGCGAGCGTTATACTTGTCTTCTTCCCCTTTTACGAGGTCTCATCTTATCTGTGCGAAGGTCCTCGGTACCAGAAGGCAACATCATCATCATCTAAGTTGGACTCGAATAGGACCCTCCCATTTCTGGCGTCAATGATTAGCGCCGTCTGGGAATCATTACTAAAACATCTCTTCCTCTACCAAGCTAAAGATGGAACCATCGCCCACCTCAGAAGTTCCGTTTCCCGCCTAGCACCCCTCCTCAGGAATCATCCACGCGATCCTTGGCGAAGCAGAAATGCAGATCCATATGGACACATTGCGAGGACATGGCTAAAATACAGGAACACAACAATATCCTGTCCTTGACTCCAAGACACCCAAGGAGAGCTAAGGAGACAGCGAAGCATTGTCAGCGCAGCTGCAGTGGGACTTAACAAAACCGCCCAGCTCCGGTGAGCAATCATCCCAAGCGCCATTCACGCAGCGAAGGCGATCGGACCAGGCGAGAAATCGAAGTATCAAAACGGCTGATCCTTCCTCCGCCGGTGAATAGCCCGCATCGTGGTCATACAGTTTATTCGATTGCGCGATATGTTGCGAAGTAGCGAAAGAGCGTCAGTCTCGATCGAGTCAACGCGGACTCGACAACCTACGAAGCGACCGACCTTAGGAATGTAGAGCCGATCCACCACGGTCGATCCGGCGCGAAGCGAAGAGAAACAGGTGATTGAGTATATCATACGGTGAAAACCAATCTTACCGATCCAGCTGGAAGATCGGATCGCGGTAGCGCGGATCACTTTCCAGGAGAGCGTTCGAGCGTCCCCCTCCCCCGGCAGAAGACAAGGGATCGCAAGGCGAAGTGCCCAAACCAACACCACGACGGTGGATACGAGTTGAGGTTCAGCTCTTATTCCGAAGAGTTAAACAAGCGGAGGGCGATCGGACTAGCTAGCCCGGCATGAGGAAAATCTAAACCCGGCCTTCTCGGAGCATATCAGGGCGTTGGGAGGCCCGGAGAAGGGCGTCCAACCATTGAGAATACCATTCTACTCAGAGAGCGGAGGATCGCGACCCATATGCACTGCGTTTCAATCGACCTTAGGTTGCAAAGGCCTTAGCGGCGAAGGCGATTTTACTCTTCCGCCGACCCTGGCTGAAGCGTATGCTTCGGTTCTTCAGGACCCGGACATGCAGTTAGTTCCTTTGATCAATTAAAGCGAGTTTTCCTTAACCATTTTATGATTGAACCGATCGCTTGTGTTGCCGATGATCATGCGATGCGGCAAAGGAGAGGATGAACAACTCGAGGAGTCGCTGCGATTCAGCCATGAGTACTCAAGGTGCCCGGACCACGATGGTCGAATCGCCTAAAGGCGCATTCAGCCGGATGCGTAAATCCGGCTTCCATTACATGGTTCACATGACAATAAGCGGGGGACTTATCTTGAGCTAATGAGACAAGCGACCATTCATGCCAAGGCGGAATTGCTAGAAGTGCGGAGAGGACCCTCGGCCCTCGAGGTGGGTTTGATCGCCGGATCGGCCGGATCTCGGTCGAACCGATATCCTCCACCTGCGCACCCGCTACGAACACCAAGCCGAATGATCCGCGCCTACGGTGAGGAAGGATAAGCGGAAGAACTCCTTTGGACCAGGACATGATAATCGAAGCGGGGTAAAAGGCGGTACAATAGGAATCAACACAAAGGCCGCTAATCAACGAACCGGAAACTTGGGTGAGGTGTTTACTTTCTGCTGAACACATCTTACGAGACCGTTCTCCTTCTGAAAGTGACAGCGACATTCGAAGCCCGCTATGTCACGGCTTTGCCGCGAACACGAAGGATCTGGACTCTTACGCCCGATACCATCAAACTTGACCCGATCAGATCATGCATAGCCTTGAAGGATCGTGGACTTTCGCCTCAAGCGGCAAGCTTGACCATTAATACCTCGCATGATCGGCCCCGCGCATCGGCCAGGCATCGGCGAGATCAACACGATCGTGACGGGTTAACCATCGCCCAGAGACGGTGATGGCGCTCCATCAAAAGCTACGTTCGGGCCGTGCAGCCCCCAAGTGCTCGGCATCGAGAATGGACGCAACTACAAAATGCAAAAGGCCGGATGGGAGCCGATCACTTTTTGCGAGGAAGAGGAGAAGGGGATCATCTTCCCCGCTCCGGACTTGATAGTTATCCGGCGGATTGCTGGTCGGCGTCGGAAGAGTGCTAATCGACACGGGGAGTTACGTGACGTTACGTTTCACTAACGCGTTCGAGGCATTCGATATAGAGGATCGGCATGTCAGCGGAGCATCACCCCCCTTGCTAAGTTTCTCGGGCGATGTCGTACAACCAATAGGGAGTATCCAACTTCCCATTGTAGGCACCGCACGAAACTGACCTTCATGTACACCACTTTCTTATCGTCGATTGCCCGACGACGTACAATGCCATCATCAGGCGAGGCAAACCTCAGCCAAGATGGAAACTTTCCTATCGCCCCCATATGCTGTTGATGAAATTCCACTACCCGATCAGAAGCCACGAGGCCAGTGCGTGGCGACCAACTTAAGCGAGCGTGCTATGTGTCATCCTCTGGCCCCACCTTAAATCGCTACCAAAGGAGGCTCTGGCGGTCTCCAATGCCGCACCTTCATCACCCAACCACCAAGGAGCAGATCGGCGACGATCCTCGCGATATGTCAACCACGCCCACGAGCATGGATTGAGGAATTAGAGTCGGTTGTCTTGTCCGAAGGACCAGTGGATCGACGGAGTTCGTCGACGCCGGGCCTCACCAAAGCCCCTTCGGGCTGAATTCATCGCCTTCCTAAAAGCCAACTCGAGAGTCTTTGCCTGGTGCGTATGGCGACATGCAGCATCTCCCACGATGTCATCGCCATTCATTCAAACCGGCCAACCTTGCACAGCGAGGCAAAAAGAAGATCGTGCGATAGCGAGCGGTATTACGCCATGAAAGTCGAAATCAGACAAGCGAGCGATCGCCTTCATTAGGGAGGTCGATTACCCAATTTGGTTAGCTAACTCGGTCATGGTAAAGAAATCAAGCGACACATGGCGCATGTGCCAAGACTACAGAGCTTGAACAAGGCATGTCCCAAAGGACGTTTCCCACCCCGAATTGATCAGCCCGGTTGGCGCTACTGCGAGCCATGAGTTGCCGGCTTCATGGATGCCTATTCGAGGCTATAATCAGAATTTTCATGCATCTTGCCCGATCGGGAGCACACGGCGTTCATCACAGATAGGGCCTTTCTGTTAGCGTGATGCCGCCCATGCGAGAAAATGCGGAGCAACTATCAACGCCTAGTAAACAAGATGTTCGCGGAGCACATCTTGTGCACGATGGAAGTCTATATGCGATGACATCTTGGTCAAGAGCAAGACCTGCAGTCAACACCTTGAATGCATCCGGATGTTGAAGTACTCAAATATTACAAGATGCGACTCAACCCGCCAAATGCGGCGTTCAGGGTATCTTCGGAAAGTTCACTTGGCTTCATGATCAGCCAAAGAGGTATCGAGGCTAATCCGAGAAAAAATCAAAGCTTTGTTGAATATCACGAGTGCCAAGGACACGAAGGAGATCAAAAGCTTAACGGGTCGCGTCAGCCCTCACACGATTCATATCTAAAGACTCTAGCCGTTGTGCTCCTTTCTTCAAGGCACTTAAAGGCCTCTAAGAAGCAAATCCTCTGGACCTCCCGGAATGCGATGACGCCTTGGGTAGCTTGAAGGAATATATGAGCAAGCGCCCTTTGCTCTCAAAAGCCAACCCCAGTGAGGACTTGTCATCTACCTATCGGTCTCTTCTTCAAGAATGAGCTCGGTCCTCATCCAGGAAACTGAAGGCATTGAGCACCAGTGTTCTACGTAAGTAAAGCCTTACAGGATGCCGAACGCGAGATACCAGAGTTGGAAAAGCTCGCGTTCGCCTTGATCACTTCGCACGCGTAAGCTTGGCCGTATTTCCAAGCACACGCGATTATCTTAACCAAGCCAACCCACTGCGCCCGGATCGAGTGGGCTATTGAGCTCGAAATTCGATATTCATTATCAACCTCGACCCGAAGCTCCTAAAGGGTCAGGTGTGGCGATTTCATCGCCGAACTAACCCATCACCTTGAAGCCCCGGAAAGGCTCCATCCTTTGTAAAGACAACACGAGCGACCCATGCCGTCCCCCCGCCTCAATGGACACTATATGTGGACGGATCATCAATCGAGAAAGGAAGCGGAGCTGGCCTCGTCCTCATAACACCGAGACGGTGTCGCCCAGTCGAATATGCGATCGGTTCCAGTTCAAGGCCTCCAACAATGAGGTGAATATGAAAGCCTCTTGGCTGGCCTCCGGCTACAAACACATGGGCGAGGCGGATCACCATTCATGGCGACTCCCAATTAGTGGTCAATCAAATCACTCGAGGACTTCAGCATGAGGAACCATCCATGACCGGCGTACTTGTCCGAAACCACTCAGTTGTTGAACAACTTTCGCCGAATACAAAATTGGACAAATCCGAGAATCAGAAACAGCCATGCGGATGCATTATCTCGATTAACCCGTGCATCGGCAGCGAGGTTCGGCCCGTCGGATCCGGTGGAGGTTTTGTCGGCACATTCCAAAGCAAAGTATTCACCGCTCAATACACCCAGTGGATGGACCCTCTCCTCACCTTCCTCAAGAATGGCACCTGTAGAGCGACAAGCGACAAGAAGGATAAGATACCGTTCGGTAGCGATGCCGATTCTTGACAACACGCTATACCGCCGAAGTTACACCATGCCTTACCTAAAATGTGTCACAACGACAAAGGGGATTACGTCCTCCTAAATACGAAGGAGTGTGCGGTAACCGTTCGGGGCTAGATCGCTTGCACCACAAGAGCCATTCGACAAGGGTATTATTGGCCCACCGTGCATGAGGCAGCTAACAAAATGGCTAGAAGGTGTGACAAGTGCCAGCCTTTGGCACGATCCTCACCTTCCCCCGAACCCCTCACCCCCATCATCAGCCTGGCCCTTTTGCACTGATGGGGACTCGATCTCATTGGCCCGATGCCTACAAGGGAAGGGCCGAGGTCAGGATTGCGGTGGTTGCCGTCGACTATTTCACCAAGTGGGTCGAAGGCGGGGCTCTGGCTGCATCACGCCGCGAGAATCGAGAACTTCGTGCAGCGAACATCATTTGTCGCCAGGTTCCCCACGCAATCACGGTGACAACGGCAGCGGTTAAATGCGCCACTCTTAACAATTATGTTCACGATACAAGATCAACCTCTTCTTAGCATCTCGGCCATCACGATCCAACGGCAGTGGAAACCATCAACAAGATTATCAAGCGGACAGAAAAGAAAATTGGAGCGATGCCAAAGGTTCTTGGCCGAAAAACTTCCAGAAGTTCTTTGTCGATCCGACGACCCTTGCATCAACGGAGAAACCCCGTTTTCTCTCGCATTAAACGGCCTGAGCGATCGTCCCGGTGGAGATCGGCGAGTCCTCATACTGGCCGCAACATTTCGCCACGAAGACAATAAAGAACAACTTTTGCTGAACCTAGATACGATCGAAGAGTGCGAACCATTGACCTTGAACATAGCATACAAACAACGCATGCCGCTCGATCTTATGATTCTCGCGTCAAGCCTCGATCATTTAAAATTGGAGATTGGGTCATGCGCAAGGTTTCTTTGGCTACGAAGAACCCAACCGAGGAGCACACTAGGGGCTACCTGCGGAGGGCCCATGCGAGGTTATCCGTGTCTGCGACCTGGTGCGTGCAGTTGAGATTCGAAGGAAAGACCTCGGTCATCCTTGGAGCATCGATCATACGAAAATATTATTTTAAGTAAACTTCTAACGCCTTCAGACATCCGCCTCCATATAAACTACTATGCCTTGACATCTGTTTATGAAGTAAACTAGTACGCTTTAAACACTTTCTAATCTTTATGTAGTTATAATGCCTTCGCATCTACTTTTGTATAGTGCCTTCGACACCAACTCTTGTATAATGCCTTGACATATGATTTTCAATACAGAAACATTTGAGGCAAACATGCTTACGATTCATTTCAAAAAATTGTTTCGAGGCCCATAAGCCTCATAATTCATTACAAAACCAAAAAATAAGATCCTAACTAGACAGAAGATGGGCGCCATGCACTTCGACCTCTTCATCTCCTCCATCTTCTTCTTCATCTTCTTCCTCCCCGCCCGGATATCATAGCCTCTGTCACTCCTTGGGCGGAGGAGGGGCTTGTTCACGAAATCCAACTCCAGCTCCTTGCCATAGTTGTATCGCCGAACGTGCGGAGAAGCTTCTTGCTCAGCTTTCCCACTTCGTCATCAACCAAAGTCCTCAAATTCGGCTGAGGTCTTGTACTTGGCAATAGCTTCCTCACCATACCGCCTACTTTACTGCAGCTCCTCCTCTGGCCAACTCCATGGCCTTGAGCGTCTCTTCGGCCCGGTGGCCGGCGGCGCGCTGCAGTGCCGTCAGCGGCCGAGCTTCTCCCAGCCTGTGGCCTCATGCCCAAGATCCGGCCAGCTTAGATGGGCATCTTCTTTCCCTCTGACCGATGGTTCTCCCGCGATGACTTGGCGGCAGCGTCCGAAGGCTTGGCCCGGCGGTCTTGGCCAGGGCACGACTATGCGCGTGCGGACTTACGCCGTCCACGAAGAGGTCCATGGGCTCTGCCAAAACAAAACAAAAATGTCAAACCTACCTGACGCCGGCATTGGACGCCTTTATGAAATAAAGCGAGAAGATATGAAGGGCGGTACTTACAATGCGGCATGACGAAGCTCTTCTCAACTCCTCGGCATAGGTCCAGGACGAATGAGTCGATCTCTCCCTGACTCCAAGCGCTAAGTCAATCATGGTGTTGACAAAGGAGCAGTCTTAGAAGACATGCGAGGTAACTTTCTCCTTCCCTAACCGTCCATCTCCTCCTCATCCTCCTTGAAGATGCCGCCCTTGATGGCGGTGCACCTTCGGTTTCTTTGGGGCGGACCCATCTCGAGGGCTCCCGGACACTTCTTCAAATTGGCTTCCCGCCACTTCACCGGCCTGTGAAAGGCCTCCGCCTCACGAACTTTCTTCCTCTTCTGCCTTGGCGACCCTCGGCGAAAAAGCTTTGCCCAAGACTGCTTTCGGGTTGCCTGTTTCTTCCTTCGCTTCGGACTTGGCTTAACGTCGCGTAACAACGCGGACGCCGATCACGCTCTGTCAACTCCATCACTGCCGAGTCACTACAGAAGGCACAAGGAAAGGATAAACAATCAACAAAGAGAACACACACCAAGGCGATCCCATTGATAGCTCACCTCTTATTCACCAGCTTGACCTTGATCAAGTTCGCTGCGAAAGCAATCTCCTCCACTCCCTATCGGCTTGAGGGACGATCGCCACTTACCCGCTCGGAGTCACGGCGTCTCCTTCGGTCCAGGCCGGCAATTTCTTCCTACACGAAACGAGTTCAAACACATCACATCGGTACCATGACTATACAAAAATATACTTATACAAACACCAAAAGTTTATGGTCAGCCATTTCCTATCACCTACCAGGAATTTGAAATGCATGGGGACAAACTCTCCAAAGGTTACCTTGGATCAGCCACCTCCCGGTTGCGAAGGCAAAGCACGCTTCCTCCATGACTTAGAGGCGAAGGCACATCATCCACAAAAGTACCCCACGACTCCGTCGCTTGAGCCGGTTGGTTTTGCACCCAACCTCCTTTCTCGCTTCGACATGGCCCTAGCCTTCGTCACGCTTCTCTGAATAGCCAAAGCGCTCCAACGTCAGCTGCCTCACCAGCCAAGACGAGAATGCGATAAAAGGTCCCAAGCATGGTGATCAAAAATTGGGATTCATCTGGTCTTTGGCGCATAATAGCCGATCCAGGGCGGCATCTTACGCACCCATGGGTGCAAAGGCGTCGAAAACCCAACTTGAAGATATCAGTAAAAATGGCCACATGACCACTCGGGAGGAGCACTCAACAACTCATTCTCACGGAGGTATCCAGCGACCCGGCCAGGTCTGGAATCCCCAATGCTCCCGGCCGGAACCAAATCCTCTTGGTCGGCTCATTTCTCTCGGATCATCAATATCCCATTGTTTTCCAAAGGCCTCGCCAGCCGGTACCCTAATACCACCACCAACCACGATAACCAAAGCTTGACCCCGAAAGCCGCCCTCCCGGACGTCGGCGTTTCGCCTTGGTAAGCCCCTCGAAGCGATGGGTCTTGAGTATCACCATCGAGATAGTCACCGGAATGCCTAAATGCATTTCTACCCTACTCTCTTCGGCCCTGAGTTCGGCAACATCCTCGGCCAGGCTCGAGTTGATTTAGCCGGTTGACTCACCTTCAGGATACTCACGATCCTACTCACCTACGAGTCACTCTAGACATCTACAAACAAAAAGGGGATACCTAAGCACTCACCACAAGATCACCCGGAAGGACTTCCTAAAGTTTTCTATGTGTTCATGCGAGTTCTATATGTTCATGCGAAATTCTTCCAAAATTCAAGCAACATTCAAACAAAGGAGTCTTGATCTTTCAAAAGGCGGGAATGAGTCACATACCTTGTTTTTTGCCACCGTCGGTTAGATCGGAAATCGCCTCCGCCGTAGAGTACCTCGTCGGAAATCGCCTTGGGAAATCGCCTTGTCGGAAATACGCCTTAGCGGGAATTTGCCCTTTTTCACAAATTCTCTCAAAAAAGCAAAAGTGTCACCACAATGCTCCCTCTCTTATTTTTATACTATGGCAGAAGACCAAACGTCGCCATAAATGCCTTTGATCTTCACTTGACTCTTGGCTAACACATGGCACCCATGCAGGCGGCGAAGCTAAAAGCGTCGCCTTGGGAATCTCCACACCGATCCACGGCTCCATGCCGATCGGTACATCCTCTTCGGATCGGCTCGGAAACCTCCCCACCGGTCGCGCTCCATCATGCCGGATCGGTAAGGTCTCTTGGATTAGGATTGGGAATCTTCCACACCCGATCCACGGCTCCATGCCCGTCGGTACATCCTCTTCGGATTGGCAGAAACCTCCCCACCGATCGCGCTCCATCATGCCGATCGGTAGGTCTCTTCCGGTTAGGATTGGGAATCTCACCACGATCCCACGGCTCCATCCATCTTGCCGTCGGTACATCCTCTTCGGATTGGCTCGGAAACCTCCCCACCGATCGCGCTCCATCATGCCGATCAGTAAGGTCTCTTCGGATTGGGATTGGGAATCTCCACACCGATCCCACGGCTCCATGCCGATCGGTACATCCTCTTGGTTGGCTCGGAAACCTCCCCACCGATCGCGCTCCATCATGCCGATCGGTAAGGTCTCTTGGATTGGGGTTGAGAATCTCCCACACCGATCCCGGCTCTCGCCCGATCGGCATATTCTCTTCGGATCGGCTTCGTCGTCTTGACACACTATGCTGACTCCTTTCAAAAAAAAAAAAAAAATTCCTTCAAGTTTCTGCTACAGGGAACATCATTACTTGACAACTTGGGGACTACAACATGGGGTTAGCACCACAACACATAATCCATCGAAGGGCCGCTTGGTCCCAAACCAAAAGCAAACACCGGCAGTCCCCACCAGAAGTTCCTTCTCAATCGGAAGCTTGGGGACTCTGTTTTATACCATATCTTACTTTGGGCCCTTCGGACCAACAAGCCCAGCCCAGCAGCCCAATAAAACCCTAGGACACGTGGCAGCCACACGAGGCCATGCCCACGAGTCCCACATCGAGAAAATAACAACATGTTGCCTCTCCCATCTTCCTATAAATAGGGGACTTGACCCCTACAAAGGTAATGACATTTTGAATACCATAGCTTCATCCATTTACTCCATACTTATCGACTTAAGCTGATTACTACGGCCGGTACCACACGGTGCGAGCGTTCGCACTTGTCTTCTTCCCTTTTACAGGTCTCATCTTGTCTGTAGAAGGTCCTCAGAATCAGAAGGCAACATCATCATCATCTAAGTTGGACTCAAATAGGACCCTCCCATTTGAGCGTCAACAAATAAAAACATACCTCATGGCCTCTCTTGGGTTTAATAGTTGAACTTGAAAGGAAGCAAAAGGTCAAGTTAGAGATTGAATTGTGTTCTCATCGAAAAATCTTTGGAAACCTTAAACAAAACTTGTACCAAATTGTCAAATGCTGAGCTTGAAACTTTGATGTTGTGTCCATGAGTGAAATTGTTAAGTTGCTGACTATGTGGACAATACACGAAACAATCACACATCGGTAATTGGTTAAGCTGGTTTATTCTTATGTCTAGATTCACAGTTTAGTAATGTAAACATTTTATGTTATCAGACTATGAATTTGAACCACTCATCTTAACACAATAAACAAATGAATTTTAATCAAGTATATAATAAGTTGTGGTAGTAATAGTTACTTGTGTGCAGCCGTTGATGCAAATTGGTCCTATAAATGCATCAACGAGTGACAACCAGAGAAAGAAAAATAAATAAATAAATAAAATTTGGAGTTGGGCTTCAACCAGGAAGAGAATTTAGAGTTGGGCCTAGATGATATTGGGCTCAGCAGATCTCCAAGGCCCACCTAAGATCTGTTTCTAATTTTTGTTGGAAAAAAAATCCATGATGTTAAACCCTAAGGAAGAAGAAGAACGTTAAGCCCCTGCAACCACGACACCACTGAACTGAAACCGAGCAACGGCGAAAGCTTACCCTAGACCATGGGATCCAATAAGAAGAGCAAGAACAAGAATGAAAAATCCAAAGGCAGCGATGAGAACCTCATCACCGACTCTCGGTTTTCGTCCGTACACTGGGACCCTAGGTTCCAGAACGTTCCGAAGCACAAGGCGAAGGTGGAGATCGACTCGCGATTCGATCGCATGTTCTCGGACAAGCGATTCGGCTCGTCCTCGGTCCCGCTAGACAAGCGAGGCAAGCCGAAGAAGTCTCGACCAGGGGAATTCGCTGCGCCATTACTATAAAATCGAAGAGGACGAAGATAAGGTCAATTCCGAAGTGAAAAAGAAAGAGAAAAAGATTGAGGAAGAGGAAGATGAAGAGAGTGAGGAGTTGGAGGAACTCGGTGGAGAGGAATCGGAGGATGACGTGGCGAGTGGTGACTCGGATACGACGACGGACACAGACACAGACACTGATGATGAATATGAAGAAGAAGAGGTGGTTTTTGAGGACGGTGAGCCTGGAATGGAGGTATTTCATATTATTAAGATTTAATTAATTGAAATTTGGAAGAAAAGAGATCATTGAGTGGAAAATGTTGGTTAATTTTGGTTACTTGATTCTTTGCGCGGGCAGGCGGAAGATGTACCAGAAATTGATAAGGAAACTCACAGGCTTGCTATTGTTAACCTGGATTGGAGGCATGTTAAAGTATGCATTTTTAAGCTTGGCATCGAATTCATTTTCATTATATATGTATTCAAGTGGCACATAGTAAAAGCATCAAAATTTGTTAGTTTTGTATAATTGGGTCTGGAGATGGAGATTGTGTTGTCAGTACTTACCATTTTTACTATTCGAAGAAATATGAGTACCAAATGAATTGTCATATAATATACTTTGTGTTAAGTTGTTTGAGTAAGAGTCTTTCGAGTTGAAGACTGTTAATTTTTGTGTAAGCTTCCTCTTTATGGAGATTTTCTGGTAACTGAGTGTTTTGTTGTGTTTCGTGTAGGCTGTTGACTTGTATGCAGTGTTGAGGTCTTTTCTCCCGAAAGGTGGAGAAATGAAGTCTGTGGCTGTTTATCCATCTGAGTTTGGACTCCAGCGTATGAAAGAGGAAGAACTTCATGGTCCTGTTGGCCTATTTGATGATGAAAATGAGAAAAGCGATGAAGATGAAGATGACGATGATGATGAGCTTGATGCTCAGAAATTGCGTGCTTATGAAAAAAGCAAGCTAAGGTGGTTAATTGTGCTTGTTTCGTAGTTATTGTTTTGTTGTACGTTTTAAAATTATATGTTTACTTATCTGTTTTGTATGTACCTTATTTATTCTTAGGTACTATTTTGCTGTAGTGGAATGTGACTCAAGTGCCACAGCAGATTACCTTTACAAAAATTGTGATGGAGTTGAGTTTGAACGATCATCAAATAAACTTGATTTAAGGTTTATCCCTGATTCAATGGAATTTCAACATCCACCCCGTGATGTTGCAACAGAGGTATATGTTTCAACCATTTACTTATAAGTTTATATAGAGTTTGAGCAATAGATTTGTATGCGCTAGTCTGTCTGTAGTAAGAAGTAGGGATTATGCGCAAATGATGGCTCTTCAAGCTTCTTTATGGGTCTGAAACTTTTTTCAACAAAAGGAAATGAATTGAATTTTTTTTCTTCTGTAAAATGTTGCAATGATTGTGAAGTCTTTGGCTTTTGTTAGGTACCTGCAAACTATGTGGGTTTGGATTTCCAGACTCAAGCTCTGCAACAGAGTAAAATTGATATTTCTTGGGATGAGGATGACCCAGGACGTAAGACCTTGAAACGGAAATTCACTGACGATCAGGTCAGTAGATTTTATCTGAGTGGTATAAATGCTTGCATTTTATGTAATTTGTTAGTAGGGTTCATATCTTGCTCCATGCTTTCTTATCTTTCCCTAGTGAGGACCTGAATTAACATTTGCTGACACTTATCTAAATGGGCATTCTGTTACACTGATCTGAATAAACAATAGAAATTGCAAAGATGATGGGAAGAGCAACTGAAGAACTATCAACCCAAATTTATATAAAAATAATAATAAGCAACTACTTCATGTACTTTTTGCTTCTAGCTGATATGATATTTGGTTTGTTTCTAGCTTTCTGAATTGGAACTGAAGGAGTTTTTGGCATCTGATGAGAGTGAAAGTGATGAGGATGAGAATGATGATGCTACAGAGGACAAGGCCGATAAAAAGACTAAAAAACGAGATATGTACCGCACTTTAATCCTGTCTGGAAATGGAGATGGAGATGCTTCAGATGGAGATGGTGAAGGTGAAGACGATGACAAGGACATGGAGATCACATTTAATACTGGCTTAGAGGATATAAGCAAGCGCATTCTCGAAAAGAGAGATAAGGAATCAGAAACAGTTTGGGAGGCCTATCTCAGAAAAAGAAGTGAGAAAAAGAAGGCTAGGAAAAGCAGATCTAAGGATTCATCAGAGGATGAGAGTAGCGACACTGATCGAGAGGCAACAGAAGATGCTGATGATTTCTTTATTGAAGAGCCTTCAGTCAAAAAGAGTAAAAAGGATTCTCAAGGTAAAGGTAAAAAAGAACAAAAACAAAACCAAGATACGGATAGGGAAGCAGAAGCAAGCAGAAACGAGCTTGAGTTATTACTTGCTGATGACAAGGGAGCAGATACAGGTCTTAAGGGCTACAATTTGAAACGTAAAAAGACTAAGGGAAAAAAGGGTAAAGAAGTTCAAGAAGAGGACAAAATACCAGCTGTTGATTACGAAGATCCACGGTTTTCAGCCCTATTCACGTCTCCCCGCTTTGCTCTGGATCCAACAGATCCACAGTTCAAAAGGTATATACCTCTTGTTTTACTTATTATTATGACAAACCCATTGTTTCTATCATATATGTTGATATCTTAACAAAATACTAATCATTTCTCTCCTTTGTTTCCATACTTCTAAAAGATGGCTCCAATAGTTGCCCTAATATGTGCCACTTCATTTATTGGCTGTCATGTTACTTATATACATTTGTGGTTTGGTGTTGCAGGAGTGCAGCTTATGCTCGGCAGATGGCATTGAGACAGCAGAAGGGTGACCAAGAAGAAGTGGTAGAAAGGGAAGTAATATCTGATGTCTTGCCGTCAAAGATAGAGAAATCATCATTAATCAGATCAATAAAGATGAAAGCCAAGCCCTTTGATGGTAAGATGTCAAAGAAAGAAGAAAATTTGCAGTCCAAAGGGAAAAAGGAAAAGAAAGATAAGCAGGAGGCCCCAAGCTTGGTTGAACCAGTTAAGAAAAAGAAAAAGACCAAAGCTTAACGAAAATGAAAGCATTGTTAAAATTAAGAGGAGAGTCTCATTGCTGCCTGAAACATCATGCAAATGAATAGATCTTTGACGGGGTGGAGGCCATAACCAACCATGCCTGCTCGGGTCCGACTCCAGAGACAGTTGAGTTGTTGTTCTAATTGTTGTCAACTTTTTTTCTTCAAATAGAAGAATATTGTCAACTGTGATGGTTTTTAAGATAAAAAATAAAATTAAAAAAAATCTAGGTTTTGGCTTTAGGAGCAAAATTTATTCTTTCTGTAGAAGCCAGTTTTTGTTCTTGTTATATTTTTTTTTGGGTGAAGGTAAATGTGAGTTTTGGTTCAATTTCCATTGTAATACATATAAGACTTCCTGGGGAAATTTGTTTTTCTTATTCATACTTCCATAGGTTGAAAATGATTAGTACGTTAAATAAGAGACCAAAAACGATATTTATTTATTTCTGTAGGAAAAAAAATATTTGTTCTCTATGGCCATAACTAAAATAATACGTACAACCCCATGCTTCATCAGTATCAATTGTGTACAAAAAATAGGGATTTAACATCTTCCAATTTTCTGTATAGGCTAACTCAAACAAATGCCTATGCGTGCATATGATACAAGGCTGAGAAAACCTCAGCACCAAGAAAGAATAATCAAACTATGGCAAAGAATACAAAAAGAACCATGGTGAGTGCACAAGCAAAAGAGTTCAACTTGGGTGAATGATTTGATTGTGGTAAATGAGAAGTGTTGGTACTTCCTGTCGTGGCTTCTGGAGTGACGGTAGTGCTAGGGGATGGGGCTGGAGATTTGGATGGAGTGACAGAAAGAGTGACGGTGTCCTCAACATTATAACCTGAAAAAAGAAAAAAGAAAAAAAAAAGGGTCACACTGTCACTGAAAAAGATCATGAAGAAAATTTGTTTGCCAAAATTTCATTCAAAATGGTGGAATTAGGACTCACAATTTGCCTCCTTCCAACCTAATACCATCCTCTCACGGTCAAAAATTACACGATAACCCGTCATGAAGTTTTCTGCGCGAAAAAAAAATCCGCATTGTGATCAAAAGTTAAGTCAAACATGAACAAATATATTTGAATGACAGTGATCGTTAAATTCTCTCTTTAAGGGTGTTGAGATTTTCTTCAAGCAGTATCTTAATCAGGGTTTGACAATTCTCAGAATCGCATACATCAACATACGATTTGGGATACAGAAAAGAAAAAAACAACCTTAACTTTGAAAGATAATCAAAATTTATTTAGAAAGAGAGAGATGCTTACGTCCAATGATATTTACATCTCCACTTTTGACAACGCCCAGACAATAAAACATTGTTGTTCCAACCTGAGGATCAGAAAAGGAAAGTTTAGCATGACATGGTGCAGGACCAGGAAAAATAGACATGCTAAAAGTAGAAACTTACATCATTAGAAATAACCACTAGCGGAGCAAGCAGAGAATATTGCCTTCCACCTTTCATCGTCAAGTTCACTGTTTGATTTGGACTGCACATAAGCTTAAGTCAGTGCCTGAGGGTTCGGAAAAGAGAGAATCGAAACAAAGTTTTTATCGTGTGATAGAAATATAACCTTATATCATAACAGTATTCAAAAGGGATACCAGAATCCTTCGAATGCCGCTTGTTTTTTAGTGCGCTGTTGAACTGGCAAATGAGAAACAATTACAAGGACTGATATGGTAAATCGCAAAATCGAGAAAACATTATGAAACAATGAACTGAAACTACTTACATTCTCAGTAATCTGTGTGTAAGCTGGATCATTTAGGTATGTAAATGAGGTACCAGAGTCAAAAATCGCATAGAATTCGAGATCGGTAACACTTTTTCCAACGGCTATTTGAGTAATAGTAATGTTGTAAGTTTGACTGTGACAAGTTCGACAGGGGAAGATTAGTACAACTTGCATGATATTCAAAACCAAAGCATTTTACTTGCGAAACTAGTAAACTTGTCATCAACATATGGATATTTAAAGGGGCCACTTACTATGCATGCCTATTAAGATTGAATGGCGTTTCTGCTTGGTCTAAGCTTCCATTATCACCAAAGCTAATTCTCCCCAATCCATCAAGACCGAAACACATGGAAAAGGAATCTGAAGCAAGCCCTTGGCTGGCTAAAATGCTAGGAATGGATACATCATCCATACCAAGCCCTAATAGACCATTCGGAGCTGCACCTTTCAAAAATATTCCAGTCTGCTGCTTACCACAACTGCAATAGAGTAGCACCTCAACATCAAAAGTGTCCTATACAAGTTAAAATTGGCATATCTAGGAATAATATAAACATCATACTCTCTAATGCTAGATTTCAAATATCCTTTTAATGGCAAAACAATGAAAAAATTACCCACCCAAAAGCAATCTGTGCATCAACATCTTTTTGTTTTGCATCGTCAGTAGTTAGGTGCAAAACATCCTCTACCAAGACCCCCGCAGATGAGGTATCGTTTGACAGATACTCAATCTTGTAACGACAATCACTAGCTGCTGAAGCGCAGTGTTGTGGTTGTTGACAATATGTGCTGTTGCAAGAAACCTTTTTGCTTGTTGACGACGTATTAGGGCTGTAGATTTCAAATTCTATTACCTGGTTGATAGAATGATACAAAAAAGTAATTGTCAATGAAATGAACCATCAGAGCACGTTCCATAGAACCAAATGCACTAGCAATGTTAGCCTGTCTGGTAGAAAAGTTTTAGAAACTGCAAGAAGCAACTCAATAGTTTTATGGTAAAAGAAAACAATGTTATCTTGTTGCATATTTTAAAGTTTTTGAGTACATTTGCATTGCTTCATGATCAAGAAACTCCCACCCTAAAGATGAGGACTTGAACTTATTTATTTCAGTTCAAATTTCACAACAACAACAAAAAAACTGGCACACTTAATCTTTTTAAGTCATCCTCCTAGCTCTTAAATAAATAAACCACAAATTAATAGAAATGATCAGATCATAGCTGTTGAGCATGAATGGGATAAAAATCAACATAACCCTGAAGTCCATTTGAAGTAATTACAAGTCAAAAGACTTCAAGTAACCAATTTTTCAAGAGAAAAGGTAGCAATTTCCCAAGCAGTATAAGATTCAAGGAATTTTTTTATTTAAAAAAAGAGTAATTCAGCTCACTTACCTCTCCTTTTGAGAATTTTAAGCCACGCACGCAACTGCTACAATCACATGGCAACCAGAGCAAATCACTGCCCGTGTCTAAGGCCACAAGGTATGATGTGCGTGGTGTCCCCACAGAAACATTCGCATAATGCAAACTGAAATTCAACAACAACAACAAAAAAAAACAAATTTATGTAATTTCCTTCAAAGGGTCCATATATATTACAACTTTAAACGCTGGAAAAAGTGAGGACCACATGACCCAAAACAACACAAATATGATAACTTTAAAAAATAGAAAAAAGTCCATACTGTCCAAAAGCACCAATCCGGTAAGTGTCGTTGCCATCAACGAAGGTAAGCGGCGTCGTTTCGTCGGCGGCGGAGAGATGACGGCCTCGAATCAAGCGATCTCTGTGCGCCATAGCAGCATAGTATTCGGCACTCCCCTTCTCCGGCAGGTCATCGGAACCCAGAATTGCCTTGACGGGATCCGAGAACCGGTGGTGGATATCGAACCCGTATGACCCGAACCCAGAACAGGTCCGAGAAGCCCAACCCAATATGAAAACAGACACTAAAATACGCGTGGCAGTGAAAGAAGAAGAAGAAGAAGCTCTACTACAAGTAAAGGCCATGGCTTTATTGATTCAGAGTGAGAGGCAGAGCTTTTCGAGAATTGGGGTTTGGAGGGCATGAGTGAGAAACAGAGAAATGCGAGCAAATGGGTCTATATGGTGGTCTCATGCCCAAGTCGTCGTTGTTGAGAGAGAGAGAGAGAGAGAGAGAGAGAGAGAGAGAGAGAGAGAGATGGCAAGCTGGGAAAGGTCTTTGGTTGTCTGAGTTTGGTCACCGTTAGAAGAAACCGCGGGGTAAGTGGGTCCCATTTTTCACGTATTCTCAGCTTGGGATGGAGTAATTTTTGGGTGTGCCTGGCACCACGTGGTGATGTCTGTCAATTAGGTGTAGGGCATGTGGAATGTTTCGTCACGGTAGCCATGTGTCGTAAAAATAATGCGATAAATTAGAAAGTAATTAAATGTCACAGGTACATTGGATGGTAAAGTAGTGGTGTCTGATACATTTAAAAATTTCTCCTTGGGATGATATTTGAAAGTTGGGAATTGCTTGAACTGTCCATTTCTTTTCTCCTAATTGTGTGTCATGATCCAAGGTAAATCTTGGATTATAATTTATATTCTAATTTATCCTACCTACCTAATACGCGTTGTTTGACCCAAAAATAAAATATAATTGCATATAAGCGAGATTTAACTGAGTTCGTATTTATGATACTTAGTGTTAAATCAAGATTATCTAAGATTATTTGTTATTGAAATAATGAAACAATATCTACGACAACATATCAGGATGATATAAAGAGATTATTTTCTACGACAATACTGTTATTTGTGAACTTTAATTAGGTAAAAGATCACTTGAGAGAGCAAACCAAAGATCTAACGAATTCAATCTCATTGGTATTTTTCTTTTTGTGTTGATAGTGTACTTATTTTCAAAATCATTTCAAATTTTTGTCTATTTTAATTTATATGATTGACTTCAAATTTTTCTGATAATTTAGTTTGATGACACGTAACATTCACTAAATTCAAATCTTATTATAAGCAGCAGTCGGATAATATAAAAACAAAAACAAAAACAAAAACACTTACACAAATACCGTAAAATGACGAAATAAACACATCAAAAAAAGAATGTGATGAAGTATTTAAATATTCATCACCATGCCTTGTGAAGAAATTAAAAGTTAACCCATAAACGAATAACAAGAAAATGCAGGGACCAGTAAACAATAACATTGAAGTTAAAGGATGTGAAAGGAAAAGTATGATTAATAATTTAATAAGAGGAGATGGAGGTCGTTGGGTAACACTAAAACACATTGACTTTGAAGTCATAATGGGAAAGCTTGAGCTTGGAAATGAGTGAGATAAATCGCACGCCATGTCATCTATCATCAAGCCACTTGTCGAAATTCCTACAATTTAATGTCTCATTGGATCGACATCATCCAATGCCCAAATTTTGTCCATTAATTTGTATGGACGCTACCTAGAACACATGAATTTTTTAGTATTGTATCTAACTACCATCACAATTTAATTATATAATTATAAATAACCCAATTTTTGAGTATTGGAAACCTTTAGAATTGAATAACAAAACTAAAAATGGATTTTGTTTATTTATAGATTTGTATAAATAAACGCATTTTAGTATGATAAATTATACAAAAACTCATATATAGTATATTTGGCGAGAAAATCCAAAACTAACAACTTGTCATTTTCTAATTAAGCTATGTAATGATTTTTGTATAATATGTCATGTTGAAATGAGTCTATTTGTGAAAAGCTCTTTTTTTTTTTTTTTTAACGCACAAATGAGCTTTGAAATAAACACCATGAAAACCCGGGGAATGTAGCCGCAATAGGCGCTTCAATTTTCTACTTGTAGAATTTGAGTAGGGTTTTGGCCAATAACATTTGGAAATATAACTATCTTTGACAATTGAAACCAAGAAAGAAAAGTAGAATTGCACGTTTCTGACTTAGAACTTAAAACTCAAGGTATGGGATGACCCAAGGTTCCTACAGTTTAGACCTTTCACCATCTTTTCAAAGGAAAATTCAGTTTGATCTTCTCCAATTTGACACCTCAACCAAAACCCAAAGAAAGGAGACTCCTGACTCATCCTTTTACCCCCACCAATCACTCTCCTACGTCCTCCTCTTGGAGTTTTTATGCAACTTTTCATTTGGCCAAGTCATCCAAGTATATGACCAATTCCATTCCCTTTGCACTGGTAATTGGAACTTAGTTTATTGACACAAACATGCACGACCAAGAAGATTCCAAGAACAGCTCAAAGTCCTCTTTCTACTAATAATTCCATCATTAAATTGAGCATTTTTCCAATCCACTAGTGTATGATAGATGGAAGAGATTAAGTCCTCTCTCTCTCTCTCTCTCTCTCTCTCTCTCTCTCCGGGGAATCTTTAGAACCTTCTTTTGGATCTTCTCCTTTCTTCTTATGACATGTGTCACTTTCGATACTTAAAACAATGCTATTAATATATTAGACAATGTATCTTTTATTTCTCAAATTTACCCTTACTAAATGCATTGAACAAACTAACTTTTATTTACAACTTATTAAAAAATTAAGGGAGAATTAAAATATTCCACAAATTTAACTTCAGTTATTTTTAAAAAATTTAAAAAAATTTGTTTACACTTTTCGTAGTGAGGGATGGTTTTTTGGTATGGAATTGGAGGAGAGTGAGCGAGATGTACAATGGATGGTGGTGTTTTGGATTGGAGAGGGATGGTGATGATTGGGTGGGATGAGGGTTGTTGTTTTGGCCAAGGGAAGGAGAAAAACTATCTTGGAACGGGGATAGGACTGTAGTCCTATCCCCGTTCCAAGAGAGTTTTTCTCCAAGGGAGGGGGCTAGGTTTTGGGTCAGAGAGAGAGATGGTGTAATGGGTTTGGGTTTTCATCTTCTTTTTTTTCTATTTCTTTTTATCTTTTAACTTGTTTAATCAATTAAAATGTTCATTAAATTTTTTGAAAAAAGATTTATCTGTATTTTTTTAAATTTCGTTTTTATTTTTAAATGTTTATTTAATTGAACTTTAAGTTGTAAATTGAAGGAAACATAAAGTTAATACATTTAATAAGGGTAAATTTGGGAAACAAAATATATATTGTCTAATGCATTAATGACATTGTTTTAAATATAGAGAAAGTGACACGTGTCATGAGGAGAAGAGAGAATGTCTAAAAGAAAAGATTAGAGAGGAAGTTGCTAGCATTTCCCGTCTCTCTCCAACTACTGTCCATTTTGGCAAAAAATTCTATCCGCAATCCAAGGGTCCAACTGCAGAATTAGCCCAAATGGCTACGAGGGCAAAACACCAAATGGTTTAAACCCATGGGATTAGTTAAAATTATGATAAGTTAAGGGTTCGATTCCCTCCAATGTAACTAAAAAGAGAAAGAATCCCGAATGGTTTGTGTTCACATAACAATCTGATATCTTTAGACATTATAATGACTGAAACATATATTGTATAACTGTCTATTCAAAGAACAGGATCTCTTGATCCCTGTGAAATTTTCAATTACAACAGTAATGTAGAGATGCCTATGCTAGATGATGAAGGGCTAAACATTATGGGGGAAATTGGGACATTTCACATGGAGAATGTGAGATTTATCCACAGCAAGGAGCAAAAATCTGGCCTGCCCGTGAGCTGAGGAACAGAGGTATTGCAAGATTCCCCCAACCATGAAGTATAAGTGGGACTGATTAGAGAGAGGATTACATTAATACACGATGAAAGGATTTGATCTAAATTCTTATACCCTGTGGAACTGCATGACCAGAAAAAAAGATGGCCACATAACAGCTATAACAATACGAAAAGGAGGATGACAAACCAAAACCAAGTCAGAGGAAAATGGCTATGGCATTGGTAAGGCATAGATGCAGCTGACGTTTGAATATTCCGGGTCTTTTTCGTTGATTCTGGAGTAGAATGGTTACCTAGTCCAACAGCAACAGCAGGAGGTACATTGGCAGAGTTAGGTTTAAAAGGCAAGCGAGTATGGTCCTCAACGTCATAACCTGCATTAGGATCCAAAAATTTGGTCATGCCATTAGTTCATACATCAAGGCATGGAGAAAAGCTGTGTGCATAATAAATGAGAGTGGCACCTACAGTCAAACTTCTTCCAGCCCAAAACGAATTTCTCTCGGTCAAATACAACATTGTAGCCAGTCATAAAGTTTTCTGTAGATAGACCAATAACTTAAGCATAAGCCAACATGTAACAGCAAAACAAATGCAACTAGGATATTTAAATTAAAGTGGGCTATTGATCAGAGAGAGAAGCTGATTCGTTACGAAAGCTTCCTTGGTATATCATTATGGAGTACTTGGAAACAAAAGAACCCAACACACTGAGTGATGGTCAGCTAAGTTAGTCCAAAAGTTTGAGCATTCACAACCACTTTACTGTGAATTCAAATCAACTGCAATGCAAAAGACTTACGTCCAATTATATTTAGTTGCGTACTCTTGACAACAGCCAGGCAATATACCAGCTCGCCCTGCAAATCAATAGCAAGCAAGATATTTCTGACCGTTCTTGGAAAACAACAAATAAAACTGGGGCAAAAAAAAATATTACAAAGCATTACCTGAGTGGAGATGACAATGATCGGATCATAGACTGCAAAATGACTTCCACCTTTCATGGTTAAACTTAGACTAGGTATAAAACTAGCATTTGCATCAGGCCTGCACATTGAAAGAATTTTTTTAGGAATGGAAGAAACTTTAAAGTTGGAGGTAGAAATAGAGACAAATAAGTTCACAAACCTCATATCATAACAATATTCAAATGGGATCCTAGAGTCGGGTGGGCGACGCTTATCTCGAGCCAGTGAATTGAACTGCAAAATTCATAAAGCATCAACTATTGAGTTGTATGTCCACGTTTGTGTACATGGTGTTCTCTTGTCCGACATACTGACGTGTGTTGTCAATTGACGGTCTGATAACATAAAGAAGTAACATTATCTACAACATTTAAGTGCTTACACTCTCTGAAAGCCTTGCATAAGTTGGATCACCCAAGTATGTGAAAGACGTCCCAGAATCAAAAAGAGCTGTGAAGTCAATCTCCATAAGATCTGTCCCCACTCGAATTTGAGTTACGGTGATGTTATAGGTTGGACTGTAACATGCGTCCCATTATAGGACAGATAAAAACAATGTTAAAACCTCCTTTCATGATAAATTAATTATGAAAAATCAGCATCAAGTGTCTGAGAAGTTACCACTTACTGTGATGGGTTGACATTAAATGGGGTCTCTTCCTGGTCAGGACTCCCCTTGTCACCAAAGTTAATTCGCCCAACCCCATCATGTCCGAAACACATGGAAAAAGAATCCGCTGTAAATCCTTCCCGGGATAAAATGCTAGGAACAGATATCTTCGCCATACCAAGCCCAAACAAACCATTAGGAGCTGCAACATCCAGGAAAGAACCACTTTGCACCTGTCCACAACTGAACAATTCACAATGCACTTTCAGCTACCTAAATGAGACTTTAAAACAGAAGGAACAAAAAGAAGTCCAAAAATCATGATGACAGAGCTCACCCGAAGGTAACGTATGCCTCAACAAGTTCCCTATGAGTATCTTCTGTTTTTAAGTGCAGAACATCCTCTACCAATATGCCAGAAGTAGAAGTTTCAGCTGAGACATAAGATACCATGTAAGGGCAATTGTTGAATGAACCCATACATCTATTACGGTGTGCACACAAACTGTCGTTGCAACTGACTCTTTTGCTTGTAGACGACTGTTCAGGGTCATATTTGCTAACCTCAAAATCCTGCCACGGTAAATCAAATGTATTTACTAAACTGCTAAAGCAGAAAGAATAATACATGAATGCATTAGAAAATTGATATCTTTTGCACACAGAAAATGATACATTAGTAGCTACATTTTCCTACTGTCAAACTAATTTGATATAATCTGCTGAACTTAGAATTTGAAATCAGATGCCGGTGGGTGACTAAACCAAATACAAGATACATTTTCTTGATAAAACTGAAACAAATATGCATAATAAAAGCAAATCAAACAGACCCCAAATTCAAATGACACTCTCACATGGATTGGAATAGAAAGAACTTATCTTTTGTTAATATAATTAAAGAAAGAAAAGAAAAGGTCCAAAAACTTATATGAAATTATAATACTTACAGGAGCATAAGCTGTGCCTTCACAAGGCACCCAAAACAGATCACTCCCTGTATCAAGCGCCACCATAAACTTCATTCCCGGCGTACCCAATTGCACCGTCGTGTAATGCAGGCTACAAAAACCTCCCCAATTATAAAAAGTATATTAATTAAATTAAATTCGCAATTTTAACTCCAAGAATTTAGTTAACAAAATTGAAGCTTTAGAGAAAGGCATTGATAGTTACACAAAGAAACGTACAATCCCAAGGAGCTGATCCGAACAGTCGAGTTGCCATCAGAGAAAGCTAGCGGAGTAGTAGCACTGTCGCTCTGGGCGAGCTTGCGGCCGCGAAGAAAGCGATCGCGGCGGGCCAATTCGGCGTAGTACTCGAAGCTCCCCTTCGCCGGAAGGTTGTTGGCCGGCGATAGATTTCCGGTGGCGGCAGACCACTCCTTGACGGGGTCGGAGAAGCGGTGGTGCATCTTGAAGCTGAAGATGCGGCCATGGCAGCTCTGAAGGCCCAAGATTGACAGAAAGAAAAGGAGGACGACGAAGTTATAGAGATCAGTAAGCATCTCTCTTTGAACTTTTCTCGAACCCCAGAAAGATTTGCATTGGGGAAGAAGAAGACAACGAATGGATCCAGAAACAGTGGAAGAAGAAGATCTTGGAAGGCGAAGAAGAAAGTGCGTTTGGTGAAATGGAGTGGGTGAGAGAGAGTTTGCTTTGCTCTGCTGCAGTGTTGGTATTTTTGGGAGTTTGTGGCTGTGGGTCCCGCAACTTGATTTTAATTTGGCAGTTGAAGAAGTTATGCAACTCGGAAGTGTGACTCACTGGATTGCGCCAAATCCTAACTTTGAAGGAAAAACCGACAAATCGCGATTCGACGCGTGTCAAATATGTTTTCACTTTAGGGAGTTTTTCAACGGTCACCTTTGTTTTGGAGGGAGACAAAATCTACTACCTTATCTGACGGTCCGGATCAAAGCGTGGTTTATTAATCATGAATACAAAATATTTAATTTTACTCAAAGCTCTTGCATATTTGGGAAAGAAAATGTAACAAAAATAAATTGTATTTAGTACCATACATTAAAGTTTTGATTGATATTTTAACTCTTCGTTCCACTAATAATATCCTTGGTATATTTTGTCACAAGTTCAACTTGAGCAATTTCAATTTCAAAAGGTTTTATGGAGAAGTAAATATGGTCGGAAACACGTTAGTAAATTTAGGACATACTTTCATTTAATCATGTGTTAAGATCTGTTTCGATATTTAGAATATTGGGACCCAATGGAATTCCGTGTAATTCCACGAATACCCAAGTATAACCGTGCGGCTATATTATTTATTTATAATAAAAAAGGGACTCATACTTAGGCAGCCCAAGTACTTTTCCCGACGAAAGTTCGTCGGCAAAGGTTTTTATTGGTTTTTTTTTATTATTATAGTTTTACAAATGTGAAATTAGTTTCTTTACTTTTTGTCAGGCAAACTTCTTTAATTTAATATATGTAATTAAGTAATATCTTTTCCTTTTTAATTACTTTAATTAACAATTATGTTTGAATTATATTTCTTTAGTGAATATTTAAATATTTTACTGATTTCATAAATTACTTAATAAATAGTAATTAATTATTTTGGGGACTTTGTTTTGTATTTTTTTAGTACTAAATAGTAATTAAAACATAATATATTAAAAATTTTGTTTGAAATTGTTGTTCTTATTGGCAAAGTGATTGCAAAATCACCATCTTGCATTATTCTTGCCTCTCAAATTGTTTCATAGTTAGTAAAATACGGAATGGGAAAAATACAAATAAAATACGTATGCGTATTATTCGGCAAAATTTTGGCAAGTTACAACTGAAAATTTCAGCCACTATATATCATTTTTATTCAATAATATGTGAAAATTCATGTACAATACGTGAATTTTGTGTGTATTATTGAAACTTTTGTAAAAAACAAGTGTATTAAACCTAAAAAATTCATACGTATGTGTACATTACGTGTATTGTATGTTTGCTTTAAACACGTGTATTAAACATGAAAAATACGCAAGTTTAAATTTTGTCTATTTCAAAAAATCCTGTCCCGAAGAAATTGATTTGTTAGGATTCTGATAATATAAAAATTCATTTGAAGTGGCCACACATAAAGAATTGAAAGCAGAGGCCTTGTTATTATGATCACAATCATATCTACAAGACAAATTTGAGGTACTCATCTCATCATATATACAATTTGATACTCACAATTGAACTCAAAAGTTTACAAAACTTATACAAATCAACTCTACAAAAACAGAACCCTGAAAATCCAGGGTAACAAAAACTCTCTCATTCTTTCAACAAATCGGGATTCGGGAGACGACACCATTTCTGATGCTGATCACACTGGAGAGGCAGAGGTACTAAAACCAAATTTATCTGAGAGCTTTGTTCTTGTGAATGGAGAAAGAAGTTCCATCTGATGAAGAAACTGCACATCATGAACCAGAGGGTTATGTGTTCTGCCTGGTGGAGATCCCGAGTAACATGCTGGTGAACACTTGGTGCATGCATATTCCCTCCCATCAAATATTTCCTGCACCAGGTCCCGAGTTCAAATTTTATGGACGACAGTCATTTCGATTCGAATAATAAGAAGTAAAAAAGATTCAGAAAGCGTGAATGCTAACCTTTTCAGTGATCATATTCAGAATTCCACTTCTTTCATCAGCATTTTGTTGGCTGGTTACAAAAAAAGTAAACAGATAAGATCTGCATAAGTTGGTAATCTAAGGAAAAAATATTGTGCTTTGAAGGAAAATGAAAACCCAGAAACATTTGTTTGTTAAAGATCATGGAACCCAAAAAAGAAGAAGAAAAAGAGTTAATGTTAAAGCAACAAAATAAAATTAATTAGTACCTGTGCTTGTCACATCTTTGAGGCTTGAGGAATTCAGGTATGGCAGGGCCAACTCTACGAGGCTTGGGGCAGAGAGGCTGGTCATGATTGCCTGCAGAGCCAAGCTTGTTTGTCTCTGCAGAAACCGAATCAAGAAGATTGCTTTTCTTCACACCCAAATGGTGCATACTTTTATCTTCTGTATCTTCTGCCTTCCTTTATAACAACAAAATGAAGAAGAAAAAAAATCAAAGTCACAAGTACTAGAAAAGAAACGATTAACTTGTGACTGGCAATTCAACTGTTGCTATTTATTTTACCCTCATTCAAATGGTAATTAATATAATAAAACCTGCCCAATTTATTTAAATATTAGCCACACATTTAAGAGAGAGAGAGAGAGAGAGAGAGAGAGAGAGAGAGAGAGAGAGAGAGAGAGAGAGAGGAGAGTGAGAAATTAGTGAGAAGTGGAGCCACATTTTGGTTGTAGACCCTGTTCAACTGTTCAAGTATTGTAGAAAGAGTCTCTTGAAGAAGCTTGGCCAAGAGTGGAGTTAGGATGAGTCTTGGTTTTTGATCTCCTAATATTCCTCAATTTCCCATCTTTACCTACGATTTTTTTTGGTCCGAGTAAGTTGCATTAATCCCAATATTGAACCATTCTTTTTTCCCAATTTTATCATCATGAAGTGCATGTTTTAAATATTCTCACGTCAATCTAGAACCTTTTTGTTCTCTTCTTGCAAAAATGCATTGCAAGAATATTGGAAGAAATACCGAATTCAAATCCCCGTCCCCGTAATAAAAAATTAAAAACACTGCCAAGTAGTATAATGAAATAATATCTTATCCCTTATTGAGTTTTTTTCAATCCTTTGATTAATCGGGGATGGTGCTGCAAAGAAGACCAATGCCAAACACTTGCAATCTTTAAAACAAACAAATAAAATTGTCATCAACACTGGCCACAAATGAACATAGAGAATTTTTTTTTCTTCTTCATAATAGCCAATATGGACAATAATTACTGTGCAATTTAGAAGTCAACCAATTGGTGAATAGTATTGTAGCTCAAATTATGAATAATATGTATCCCAATCAAACTTGGGCTGTGAATAGACCTCATAATCGATGTTTCCATCCACAACACTGTTTACAGTTTGTATGCCTTCCAAAACGGCTGGATGAAAACTATCATTCTGGGAAGGCAAGAGTTTATACATTACTAAAAACCCAAGTGTGAATATGGCTTGCAGCTTTGTTGAGTCTCCATGGACCGAAAAGAACAAAAGCATTGCCAGCAGGAACAAATCAACACAAAAACGCATGATGCACAACACCGTATCCATCAACTTCCCATCATTCCCAGCAGGAAATCCCCGGACCCTAAAGACAAAGAGAAAGTTGTACTTATCAACCACATACCTATACCCAAAATAAACAGCACCGACAGGAACCACTAGTGGAGCAAAGGAAGAATATATAAAGGTCAGGGCGAATATCGTCAAATTAAACGCATAATATTGTGCAAAATCGAATGTCTGCTTTGGGGCTGTTGACGTTCTGTTGATGGGATATTCAGACAGATCATGTCCCTGGAGATCAATTCCATTCAGTCTGGGAGAGTCATATGCGTGATCCACAATCAAGGGCCTCTCTAGACTATCAGTTTCCTGAGTTTCTAATGGATATTCTTCACTATGTTCTGGGACCAGCTGTAGCATGTCATTCTTCCGAAACTTCTGAATCTTCCTTTTTATCCAAGGGATGGGAGCTAGTAGATCATACGATATTCCCAGAAAAGTACTTGTTATCAAAAATGCAAGAGAGGAAAGGCATGATCTTGACAAAAATGATGCACTCATGTACTGCTCAATCCTCTTACAATCTTCTCCGTCCAAATAGCACCTTCCCATCTTTAGGATGGCACTCTCTAAAGATGATTCAACCAGACCCTTAAGAAGTATAAGATTCACCAGGAAGAAACAAACCATCTTAAGAAGAGCAGCTCTTTGCTCCCCTGACACTGTAAGATGCCGCTCAAACTTGGAGAGATAGGAAAGTGCTGATGGGATTATTATATACATGCTTACAAAAATGAATACATTGGGTAAAAACTGAAAGATAAGACTCCCAAGCCAGCTTGAGCTTTGCACCCAAGCTAACCACGACTGGGCGTTATCCATAGCTTCTGCATTTATAATCCGCCAGGCATTCTTGAAAGCACTAATAACTGCAAGAGGAGAGCTAAAGAACAGGAGAATCAACAGCAAGCATGTGTTCACCAACACTCTCCGCAATTTCAGTGAGACTTTTGACGATCCCAAATGATTCCAGTAAATATCTGTTGCCAAGGGTGCCTGCTCAACTTTCCATTGGTTTTGTTGTAAACGCAACTCCACGAGGGAAAAGAACTTCCCTATCCGACTCTTCTTCTCATGTTGAAAGTCCTGAACCGCTTTATTAGCAGTGTACACATCCTTAAACACCACAAACGCAACACCAGCGCCCAGTGCACGCCCTTCTTTATAAGCTGCAAGTTCAGTCTCCAATTCAGCTCTCAATCCCTGCAGCTTTCCTAATTTCCTTTCATCCGTGTAACCCAACCTAGCCATAGTTTGATACCAGAAATCTTTCACCTTTCCCCACATATAACAAGCCCGACCCCTTACTCCCTCTGAAGAAGCCCCTCCATATCCTTCCTCTTCACTTTCATATGGCAAGAGCCGGGAGTCAATTCGTGCAACCAACCAAGAAATTTCATGCCTAACCTTCTCCAATTCCGAGGCTAAATCACCCAATGCACACAAATCCATCGGCGTTATGACCCTATAAACCTTTCCAGGATACCTATGTTGAAAATATTCATGCAACACAGTCCTATCATTTCCTACAGTTTTTGGTATCCCCTGCACCATTATAGTAAAAATAGCAGTGGAATTCGCAGTTGGGTCACTCAAATTCCCGTTCCCATCCCTAATCCTAGTGATCCTCAGCCTTCTCTCAATAGCTGATATACCAAAATGCACCAAAACAACAACCACCACCACGAAAACAAAATGCACCCAAAGCAAAGCCGAACCTTTCTCAATGTGATTGATGGTCGTCTTCGAGAACTGGTCTCCAAGGACAGCATTCCCAGCGTATAGATTCAACGGAAGCATCACAAGCACAGCTAAGACCGCCATGGACAAGAGCAAGCCGCAGCTGCCACCCTCAATCAAGAGAAATTGGGCCGCGTCAGCTCCGCAGTGGCGCGCAATCTCGCGACACGTGGCGTGCCACACGGCGAGGAGCTTGGAGACGAGGGCAGACGGGCCAGGCATGCGGCGGTGGTCGCTCCGAAGCTTGACGAAAATAAAGATGAAGACACAGAAGAAGGAGCCGATGGCGGAGATGTTGATAAGGTACTGGATGTTGCCATACCAGGCCTCGAAGGTATCGGCGTCATCGCCAGGGGACGGTGGAGGAGAGAGAGTATCGTTCATGAAGGAGATTGGGAATAGGGTTGAGCCCATTGGCGGGAAATCTAGGGTTTGAAGAGCCAGAATTTGGGGTTTCTTTGGTGGGATTTGAGGTAATTGACACTGAATTGGATTGGAATTTTCTTCATGTGGGAGAGGAATTAGGGTTTGGGTTGAGGGTTTTGGGGGGGATTGGGGGTTGTGGTGGTGAAGAAGAGGAAGATGCTGGAATTTTTGAGGTGAAGTGTCCGAGGTTCCAAAGGAATACTTGCGCTAAAACCAATTCAGTGTCAATTACCTCAAATCCCACCAAAGATTAGGGCTGTTTCCTTTGCTTTTATCTTTCCTTTTTCAATTTTTGGGTTGTTTTTGGTAAATCATATAATACAAGTTAGGCTTTAATAAAATTCCGATTATGAGTTCGATGGTTTAACTAATAATTCATATATGTTTTTTTATGACTTTTTTATTATTGAAAGAGACGATAGTATACTAAACTCATGCACACTAAACGGCTGACATGATTCAAACCCAATGCCTTATTTGAGGAAGTAAATACTTCAAACTACTATACTAAAAAAAATTGTCATATGTTTAGCAATAATACTTGTATATGGTAAATAACCAAATCCTAATTAAAATGAAGATGGAACACAATTTAGGAGGGCTCAAAGAAAAGACATCAATGGATTTGGTCTTTAATTCTACATGGGTTAATGATGTGATGGGAACAAGTTTGGTAACATAAGGAATCATGAAATTGGATCAACAATTTTACTCGATTCATGGTGTGATAGACAATTCAACCTTGAGATTATGTTTCTTTCTTTTGCTCGAAATGGCCGAATTGCTTCTATTCTTATGACCCTAACAAAAAAGGAAAAACATTACCGGGAAGGTAAAATGTTACCTTTTATAGCAGTAAAGCTTTTTTTACTTACCAACTATCGTTCATCATATGGGCTATTATGGGTTTTTTGTGATCGACCTGAATTTTGGGCCTGCATTTATTTCTTGTGTGGTTTGTTCTCGAGGCCTCTAGCTTCATAATGTGTGGGGCCTTCTTCTATTGCGTTTGGGCTTGAAGCAAAATCTGCATCACCAATTATACCATGCTAGATTTTTATTTTTTCCGTTTTTTTTAAAGACATTTCCTATTGAGATTAATGGATGATACTAAACTCACACATACTATACAAATACTATTATTCGAACTCATGACATTGTATGAGGGAGCAATTACTCCAAATCATTCAACGCTTTACTATTTTTTGCGTTTTGACAAAAATAAATGTATATGATGATTTGAGGGTTACATATCAATCATTCTTGCCAGTGATACTTCACCAAATACTCATTTTAGACTTTTAGCTTCTGTTTTATAGCTTTTGGAGTTTAGAGTGCTGCATTTGTTTCTTTCCTCTAATTAAATTTGACCTCTCTCTCTCTACATATAAAAACTTTATGATTGCCTATCTTTTCTATCAACCTATGAGACTAGCTATGACCACAACCTGTTGTTTCTTGAGCTTGAAAGTGATCAACCGCATTGCAATTTAGAAGAGGAAGGAATAATCCAATTCCAATGATTGGTTCCCATCCAAATTTTCACTTTGAACTAGATTTGGACGTTATCCTTCTCGCATTTTTATGTGGCCAAATAACATCATTACACATTTGTAATTTAATTTGATCAAATTTATTAAACATACAATCAAATTTGATCAAATTTGTTTTCTTACATTTATTAGCTCAACAACTAAACATCCTTTTAAATATTAGAAAAAATGACACATGCAACAATATTTTTGGTGGTAAGGACGGGAATGTCAAGATTAGTCACGACCCAAGCATTGTCCAATTTTTAATATTTTCTGATCGTTCTCAAACCCTCTAGAATGAGAGAAACTCTCATGTAACAGGAATAACACTTTTTGCAATTTTTGGTCAATAATACAACGACACATTGGATAACTTTTTCACGCCATTTCGTTTTATCGCCAGAATAAGAAACAAATGTATTCCTGTTATATGTAAGTTTTTTTCCTCTAGAACTGACTTTTTCGTACAACGCTGAAAACCAAGGCTATATATGTATAGACACAACTTTAGCCTAACCCTCTAGGTCTAGGCCAACCAAACTACCTAACAAATTAACAATGTGAACCTACACTAAAGCTTCTTTTTGCTTTCTTTAATTAATTATTATTTTTTTAAAAAAAATTGGACAAGAAATTTGAGGAAACGTGAACTCACGTATTGATAAGTTGATTCAATATCATACAAAACAAGGGGTATCTCAGCTTCGAGCATTCTTCCACCCAAGGAAGTAACCCAAAATTTGGAATATATATGTAGCTTTCAATGGGCAGGACGGTTTATTATGTAAAGGGGACATTAGAAACACATCCATATTTTCTTAAAGTTGTAAAGTTTAATCACAAGAAGCACCTCCTACCCAACAAAGGTGACAACAATAAATTAATTTACTTATTTAAATTTTAAAAAAATTAAAGTAGTAATAATTGGTCGGCTTGGTCTTTGCCTTTCTTGTGTGGATTGAATTACGATTGCAATGGTCCTAAAGGATATGCTCTAGTTTCACGAATTTTATCCCCATTTTCATGTTTAAAAATAAGAAGAAAATAAAAGAGGAAGCAATTGGTCGGTTTGGTCTTTTTCTTGTGTTGACTGTGAACAATGCAAGAGAGGGTCTTATTACCGGTTAAATTTAGTAACTAGAGGAACGCGCAATATCTTCCTACCTCTATTGTCGGTGGGCATAACTATGAGAAAGTAACCACTCAACTACATCCTAGTCCAAATCCCAAAATACCTAAGCATAAATCATTAGTCAACAATAATGATTTTTGACGCACAAGTGCTTCCTTAATTATAGGGTTTTGCTAAATTCAAGACTTCAGATGTCGGTATAATTAAATTATCAATTCAACTTGCACTTCTTAGTGAGTATGTATGTATGTATGTGCATAAAGGATGTTGCTAGGACGGAATCACAATATGGCCTGAAGTGATCGTGGCGCCTCATAACTTCATAATTTTATGTAAAATTTATATGAAGCGTGTGTACTTGTTGGGAAAATATTGAAAAACACTATATTAATTGCTAGACGCCCAAGTACAAAATTTACCGTTGCCCTCCACCAAAGACATTAAAACTAGTTCTGCTACTAGACATTGCATAGACACGTTCGAGACGGGAGACATGCACGCCTCACAAGATATCGAGCTTATGTACGGATATGTGCATGCATAAAATTCTATGATGCATGATGGCATTGACATTGCCATGTTATGCCCGCAAACAGGTGTAAAATGATGCATCATTGGCGCCACAAACAAAATGCAACAAAGGTATTTAAATGAATAGCTCTTGTTCATTTTTTGGGGCACAATTTTCATAAAAAAATATATAAATATTATTTTACTTTCAACTCTCCAAAACTCCATAAGATGATTGCCACTTTCTCGTGATTGTGTGTAGACACGTGTCCTCAAACCCCTGAGGTGTGGACACCTATGCAAGGAAGTCACAAGCTCACAGACACAACCCATCTTCAAGAATCAAAATTGGTTATGAAAATTGGGAGAGGGATTTGCCCTTAAAACAATGACTCAAACAACATGTAACACGTGGTTTGAAGTATTTACTCTTTCTTGCAAAGTATTAGTACATTATTGACCATTCAAATAGAAAATATCATTAAAAAAAAATTTATACAAGCAATGTTAACCCTTTCTCCCTATAGATTGATGAGTTTTTTTTTCTTTGACCCAATTTAGAGTATGAGCTAATGAAAATTTTGATTTTTATATTTTGATTTAATCATAAAATATTATTTATTAAAAAAAATTATTCTCCCTCTTTCTATCTACTTTGTCTTTCTTTGGTTATATGTGGAGCCCATGGCTGCCCATATGCATTGCTGGCTCTCAGCCATCGCTTTGTTCGTTTTCTTTTTTATAGGGGTTTGTCCGCTGAGAAATACCACCAGAGAGAGAGAGAGAAAAAGAGAAAAAGAGTTTCAGTTCGTTCAATCACACTGATTGAGAGCTCTCTTTTGTTAAATCATCTCTATCTTCTTCTACCTTCTACATCACCCACAAGAAAACCCCAAATTCAGAAAGAAAAAAAAAACCAGTCGAGCAATTTAGTCCCAGGATAAACGAAAGTGACCCCTATCCAAAAACCCTTTTGCCCACAGTTTTTGGTTTGATGGATCTACAGATCTAACGCGTTAATACCCACATGTATTGCTCTGTTTCATTTAGATCTCCATCGTTTTCATCAGTCACGATTCAGTAGCTGACCTCAACTCATCAAACAGCCTAATTTTACACTGAGTTTCTTTCCCTCGAATTTTTTCTCTTCTGGGTTGTTATTTTTGTGATTGGTTTATAAAAAAAGGTTAGTAATTTGTTAGTGGATGTTATAAAGTTGCCGAATTTTTGGTGTGTGTGAATAATTGTATGGTTGAAGTGTGAGATATAGAGAGGTAGATATGACTGCCACTGTTTCCCAAAGCTCTCTGTTGCTTATGTTGCTTTCTTCATTTCAAGGTAGTGTTAACAGGTGGGTGATGGATGGTCCCTCTGAGGCTGTTAGCAGAAATGTAGATGGGTTGATATTTTGGACCTGATTTTATCATCTTGATTGAATGCTACTGTTAACTAAATTTACTTAGTAAACTGATTCTGTGGTCAAGTATATGATCAAATTTCATCAGCTAGGAATTTTAGTGCCCTATATTAATTGGCTGTTTTCCCTTTTATAGTAGATTTTTTGTTATTCAGGAGAGGAGGCTGCTGGGGTCTTTGGTTGGGAGTGGTATTGCATCCATTTTGGATGTGGAAGCATTGGAGGCTGACCCAGGTGAAATGAGGGATGTTATCAAGGTTGATGAACTTTCTGAGGGCCTGCTGGCGGCCACCCTCGGACCGATATTTACACGCAGGTTCGGATGCAGCTGGCAGACAAGATGGGTTACTTTGGTACAAAGACACCGGGCAACACTTGAATGGTGAATTTTCAATGGCTGTTGTACAGGCCAACAGTTTGCTTGAGGATCAGAGTCAGGTTGAGTCTGGTCCCTTGAGCACGCTGGAGTCTGGCCCATATGGCACCTTTGTTGGAATATATGATGGTCATGGCGGTCCTGAGACCTCCCGCTACATCAATGATCACCTATTCCAGAATCTAAAAAGTAAGCTACATTATTTCAGTCCCAGATGAGCTTTTTAGCATAAAGTTTTTGTTGCAGAAATAAATTGGATTCACTCAAACTCGTTCGTGTTAGGATTCATTATCCCAGAATTAAATGAATCTCCTTATTACAATTCAGGGGCTGTGTTTATCGATATTTCAATGATGAGTCTTGAGATTGGAATGAAGTCATTGCTGATGATTCTGTTACCCTTGTTTTTTTTAAGGGTTCACATCAGAGCAACAGTCCATGTCAGTGGATGTGATACGGAAAGCATATCAAGCAACAGAAGAGGGATTCCTCTCTGTTGTTACCAAACAGTGGCCTACGAAACCCCAAATTGCAGCCGTTGGGTCTTGTTGCCTTGTTGGTGTGATCTGTGGTGGCACCCTTTACATTGCCAATGTTGGTGACTCCCGAGCTGTGCTGGGGAGAGTTGTGAAGGCTACTGGGGAGGTTCTTGCCATCCAGCTGTCATCAGAGCACAATGTGGCCATAGAATCTGTCAGACAGGAGATGCATTCGTTGCACCCAGATGACTCACATATTGTAGTTTTAAAGCATAATGTATGGCGCGTAAAGGGTTTGATACAGGTACTTCAGTGCATGAGTAATAATAACTGATGTTTCATGTGTTGAAGCTCTGGTTTCCATCTCACTGAAAGCATGTTCTTTATAGTTTCATCTTAAATTATCCATGACATATTTTGTATTCATGATATTGACTCGTTTAATGGTTCAACAATAAGATTGACATGACTAAGAAGTTTGGGATTCTTGGCAAGGGAACTGTGGTCCTTAATAGTACAAAGTGGTATTAATATCTAACATGTCAGGAGGCTAAGATGTTGGCTTCAAGTCGGGTGCTTAGACCTTTGAGCTAGTAGATAGACTTGTAGGCTAATTTTTGCTTTTACTTGAAGAATAAAGATGTCATATGGGTAATTATTGACATGGTCTGTGAGTACCTGGCCTGAGAGTGGTTTAAGCAGTGATAAATTTTACTTTTATCAGGGTTGGCTTAGAGCTGCTATTATTTTAATATTTCTATAGTAGAAATGATTGAGCACATGTGGGTGTTACTAAATTTTTTTAGGAAATAATCATAAGTGGAAGATCTTGGCATTGTGTTTTTTTCAACTTGGGAGTGATAGGCTTAACAGTAGTGTATTGCCACCAGTGTTCAGCAGATTGATTATACATTAGCCCTTAAGAAAAAAAAGAAGCACAATTTGAACTTTTTGTAGAACTATTTTTAATGGAATAGTCTGGAGATCTCTGATTATTTAGGACAAGTCCCTTTAAAAAGAACTATTTATTTTAGGTTTTTAATGCATCCAAAATTTACTTTTTGTGGTGAAATATTTTAAACCATTTCTTTCTTTTTGATGTTTAATGGATCAAATTTTATGATTCATAATTGAATGTTTTATTGTTATTGATAATTGTTGTTTTTAAAGAAAAAGGAAATTTGTCTTTTGCAGGTTTCTAGATCGATTGGTGACGTATATCTTAAAAAGGCTGAATTTAACAGGGAGCCTTTGTATACCAAATTTCGCTTGCGTCAACCTTTTAAAAGGCCAATTTTAAGCTCTGAACCATCGATCTCTGTGGATGAACTTCAACCACATGATCAATTTGTCATATTTGCTTCTGATGGGCTGTGGGAGCACCTTAGCAACCAGGAAGCGGTTGATATAGTTCAAAATCACCCACGCAGCGTAACATACTCATCTCAATGCTGGATGCAGTTTCTATTTTGCTTTAATATGTTTATTTAAATGGAATAGCTAGTTGTACGGTGGACTATATTTGGGCTTTATCTGGCTAGGATAGGATCAGTGTACCCCTTACATGCTGTTAATGATAATAAACAAGCTATTAGATGGGCAAGCGGGCTTTGATGGGGATATATATGCTTGTATTGGGTTCAAGTTTATGACTAACAATGCAGGAGCAGCGAATAATAGTGTAGAATTGTACATCAAACACCATATTATGATTGGTAAATAAGAGACGGAATGTGACTTTACTCGCTTCTTGTTTTTCAGGGAAGTGCTCGGAGGCTTGTGAAAACTGCCTTGCAGGAAGCAGCCAAGAAAAGAGAAATGAGATACTCAGATTTGAAGAAAATAGAGCGTGGTGTCCGCCGGCATTTCCACGATGACATAACAGTCATAGTCGTATTTCTTGACTCAAACCTTGTGAGCAGAGCCAGCTCAGCTAGAGGCCCTAGTTTGTCTGTGAGAGGACGTGGTATTAATATACCTGCAAAAACTCTTGCGCCTTGTTCTACCCCCATGGAAACCTGATGAAGCCGGCTCATGTAATATTGTACCTATTTTTGAGTCCTTCTGAGAGCTCCGGTGAACCATCAGCTTGTAAATCCAAGAGAGATAAGAGAAGGTGCAGTCAATTTTTCACTGTACAATGTAACAATTAACTTGAACATGTATGTTACTTTAGTTTCTGAGATCTTGAACAGAGGTATAAGGAAAGAATCAAAGATGTAGAGCTTCAAAGGTGACAACACGAAGATTCTTTCTTGAGGAAATCTTCTCTGCGAATTCGTTTTGTGTTCTATTTTTCTTTGTAAATCCAATGTGGAAGGACAGCCCTGGAAATGGAAATCTCTGCATGTTGTTGATTGCATTTTGCACTTAGTGGGCGCTATGAGGACGGCTGAAAGGTTGCCTTCATTGCCTTCGCCAGAGAATTTTGATCGGGGCAAATAAAGGGAAAAACTTCAGGGAAGCAAGGAGACGATCAAAACAAAGTCCATAACAAAATATAACTTTGGCCCCAAGAAAGAAAAAAGAGTAACAACAATGCCCAAAAACTTGAAAAAGAAAAAAGGAAAGTAAATTTTCACTTTCTACATGGAAAGAGGTTTATGGTTTCGAACCCCAGAAAGAAACTTACCATTCTTTTTCTTTTCAAAACTCTCCCATGCTTGCAAGGAAAGGGATGTCCAAGCACTCCCATAACGGCTAAGAATAAGAGTTGCTCAAAATTAAAGTTACAATCACCTATTGAAACAAGGACTTTTTTTCGTACTTATATAAATATACGTACCCCTCCCCCAAAATTAAAGTTACAATCACCCATTGAAACAAGGACTTGTTTTCGTACTTATATAAATATACGTACTGTGGGAACCGAATTAAATCAAAACCCTAGGTCAAATAATTCCTTCCATTTGAGGATTATTTGACCTAATTAAGAGTTACTCAATTTAATTGGGAGTTACCCAATTAAATTGGGAGTTACCTAATTAAATTGGGATTGATTAGATTCCTACCACAATTAGGGATTTGATTTAAATCAAATAAATTAAATCCCTAATTAATCAAATCTCACCAAATCGGGGAGGAATAATTTCTTTCCATCTACAGAATTATTCATCCTGAAACCCTAGCTCCCGAGAGCTCTATAAATACACGGCTACACCAAGGGTTGAGGTAATTCTAAACCTACGTCTAAATTTCTGTCTGAAACTCTGCAGAAACCCTCTCTCACAAACCCTAGCCACCATACACTTTCTCTCTCTCACATAAGGCTCCGGCCACCACACACGGCTCCGGCCACCCGATTCACACCATACATACAACTCCGTACCCTATTGTTAGCCATTGTATTCCTACAAACACACAAACTAACTTAGGCATCGGAGGGCCTTTGGCCAACACCCCCTGGGTGTGGTCCTTTTATTCCTATTTGTTTTGTAGGGAGAGAGAGGAGAGAAGAGGAAGACGGAATCGTAGACGAATATTCTCATGGGAAGAAATTTGCTCCCACACGTACCCCTCCCTGAACAAACAAAATAAAGAGACACAATACTTTGAAGCTTTCTAAGCCTGTAACTTCAGTTGAGTTCTGCAAACCTAACTTTTTTCTTTCTTACTTTCCCGCCAAAGCCCCGTTCGAAAGAATTAAGCGAAATTCAGAGTAAACAGATACATGGGTTGCAAGGTCTCTAAGCAAAGTAAAAATGTTGATGTGGTTTTTCTTTGTTTGGAGAGAATGCGACAGCTGAATTTGGCTGTGGATAGAAGGTACGCGTTTGCAGATGCCTAGTGCAAATATAACAAGTCGCTGTATGCAGTGGCAGTTGCTATAAGGTCGTTTGTAGAAAGCCATTCCTCTCCATCTGATTCTGATTCTAAACCAACCAAAAACACCAATGCTTACCCTTCTTCTGATTCTGGAATTTCTATAAGCTCTTCTTCAGAGATAAACAGAGAAAAAAAGCTACAAGAAAGCTCAAATGACAGAGAAGATTTGGGGTTGGTTTTGCTCATGGACCAAAATATTGATAATATCGACGAAATATCGATTTTTCAAGTTACAGATATTTTGGAACGTATCCTACACATATCGTATGAATATCGATAATATCGACGAAATGTCGAGGAAATATAGATGTCGATAATTTCGTTCAGACTTCAGCAATATTTTGGCAAAATATCGACATGATATTGCTATAGTATCGAAAATATCGATTTGTACATGAGAATGAGTTTCATTTTCAAGTTTCAACTTTCCAACTACTCTTCACAATACACTTACTCTACACATAGAGATGATGAAGATAGTGAAAATTTTGAACCTCATAGGAACTCTATGTGGTACTAAGTCACTCATGTATCTTACCATGCAATGTATAAAAGTGTAAAATATTGTAGTAAATCATTATATATAAATGATTATGGTGTGTTTAATCTTCTTTCATTAATTACTACATATTTTCTAACTCTCAGTGTTTGTCGGCTCGCTACATAATCAACTTAAATCAGTTAAACCTATCATGCAATGCATTTCCTTCCAATTTTTTGTGATAAACTAATAGATAATTGACTAAATAAACATCCTCCAAAGTTTCAATAAAAATTTCCAAGTTTTTCTTACAATTTCTGTGGTTTTTATTCAATTTTTATCGATATCGATAATATCCCGATATTTTCATCGAATAAGCTAGTTTTTATTCAATTTTTTGTGTTTAATCTTCTTTCATTAATTACTTGAAATCTGTCATGATTCGCTAGCTTGCCTGAATAAGCTACCTGATGAAGCAGTGACTCATGCCATGAAAAGCTTTGAGAAGGATGTCCGAGCCCTGATGGTTCAACAAGGTGAAGAGCATCGACAAAAGAGGAAGGTTGATGGACTTGCCAGAGAACTTGACAGGAAGGTTTTGGCATTTGAAAGGACAGAAAGAAGGGTTCTTGGGTTGAAGTTTTCTGAGCAGGAAACAGAACTGCATGTTCGGAATCACATTGAGTATTTGAGTGAGATGAAGGACCAGTTGAAAAAAATACCAACCCATCATAAAATGACTTTGCAACATTCATGTTGATAGATGTAATGGATGCACAAAGATTTTTGAGAATGTTAGGAACCTTTAAGAATTGATTCATATGATGGGTTGTGTCAAACTTGCTCACTGAAATAATTATATATTGCCCTGGCTGTGTAAAGGCAATACATAGTTTTCTAAATGTTTTTATATAAAATATAGAAAATAGTGCGTCTTAAGCAATATATTGCACTCAAGCAAATTCACAATATACCCACAAATCAGAAGCACAGTTACACTGGAACTTTTCTCTCTCTCACACACACAGGCGTACACAAAGGAAAGAAAAACACGGGCATCATCTTATGCATCTGTTACATGTTTAATTCTTTTTCTCTACTAGATTCCTCATGTATATCTTCCAAATTATCAATGTCGATACTGATACTACTATTGTCCAACTCCAAACACCTTAAGCTTGTGCTCTGAAAGGAGAGGCTATCTATGTCCACATGAAACCTCTGAAATCCAATGCCATCTATGCTCACGGAGTTTTGAGACTGATCATAGTCCATCGATCTTTTATGCCCTAGCTCTGTTGGTCGACGAGAGCCAGACCCCCTTGAAGGCTGTTTGATGATGAAGTTGTCAGCATTATAGAGGGCCTCTTCAAGTTCTTGACACACTTCGGACATTGTAGGACGGTTTTTGGGTACTTTTACAACACATCTTAGGCCAAGTTGTCCCATCTTTAGCATCATCTCTGTGTTGCATGGCTCTGTTAAAAGATTAGCATCTAAAATTTCCTCAATACGACCTCGCTCTATGCTAGGCATTGCCTGCATTCAAGAAAACAATCCTTACTCACTAGAACTCAAAACAAAGGCTAATGTTTTGCTGTCCGTATTAGCAATGAGTGATAAAGTTTGTTGGTTTACCCTATTAGGATGAGAAAGATCTTAAGTTTCTTACATTCTAACAATGAACAACGTTTAAGTATTTTTACCCAGTCAATGATATGTTGATTAGGGCGATGTCCTGTTAGATCGACCGCAGGCCGGGAAGAAACAAGTTGCAGAAGTATGACACCAAAGCTATAGACATCACTGAATGGGGTTAGATGGAAACTTGAACAATAGGCAGGGTCAAGGTATCCTGGAGTTCCTTTGATTTGGCTACTGACATGTGATTGATCCCCAGTAGGCCCTGATCTCACCAGTCCAAAATCTGAAACCTTGGCTTCAAATCCATCTCCTATCATGATGTTACTCGGCTTTATGTCACGGTGGATTATGCTTGGGCTGACCCCTTCATGCAAATGAGCAATGCCTGTAAAATTGCACAACCAACTTTATTATTATCATGAACTTTTTTGTACTTTTTTTTTTCTGTAAATGTAATCGGTTAATTGTAGCATAAAATCTATATGCAACCAACCTTTTGCTGCTCCAATGGCTATGTTCGCTCTTTGCCTCCAAGTTAAGCTCCTCCATTTTCTTCCTACATGTAAATTAATTACTAATTAAATGGGAAGATTAACATGTAACAAAGTAGGTTTAATTTTCAGATAAGCAAAGGAAGATACCCATAAAGTAATCAAGCAGAGAACCATTTGGTACATATTCATATATCAAAACTTTTCCTCCTCCTGCTCCTATCCCAAATCACAATTCAGCCATATTAATATACAGGAAGTATTTATGGAAACAGAGAGGGCAGGACTTGAAAATTACACAATGCATGTACATACCAGATGGTTCTTCACAAAATCCAACCAGACCTACAAGGTTTCTGTGCTTGACCTTAGAAAGTAGCCTCACTTCTGTTCAAGGAAACACTACACAGAAATCAGATTGATATGCAACTTATGAATCTTAATCTCTTCTGATGTGTGACACATTTATTTTATATTGGTTCCGGCTCACCATTTCTGAATTCTTCTGCACTCTGAAACGAATTGGCATGGGTTCGCTTAATGGCTAGTGTCCCCAGATCATCAAAAGTCCCCTTGTAGACATTTGCAAAAGCACCACAACCCAACAAGCAATCTTTGCTGAAGTTCTTGGTGGCCTTCACCAGCTCCTCTAATTGGAACCGCCTGAGCAATATTTTCTCTTCTATCAAATTTCCTAATGGACATAAACAAATGAAGTCACACCCAAATTTCAGGTCAAGGTCTTTTCATTTTACAAAAATTGTAACTAATGTTCTCTTATCAAACAATTTGAAACATTGTTAATTTCAACAATTAGTAAATTCTTATTTTTAAATTTTAATCCATGATGTTTAATTGGGCACTCGAATAACATAACATGCCGGATATTTGATAATTAAGAGAATATTACCTAGCCATATAAGCTAGAATGTGCAATCTTATTTCTTTCATGGTTTTCCAAGAATAGTGTGCAATAAATTGGGTTAACTTGGCGGGGCCTATAATTACTTAGAAATGGGACAATGTTAATTGCTGCAAACTGAGGGTTCTGCTCACCTTTCTGCCCAAGCTTCTGTAGTAATTGCCTGTGCCTGAGAGCTGGTAGGAGCTTCGTCTTGATCAAGTAGTATAACAAAGCAACCACAAAGACTGTCAAAATGCCAACAACAAAGCCTCCCAATATATGAGTTTGATGAGAATGACCAGAACTTGGAGATGTTGGTGATGAAGCCACTGCCAAGTAACGTCTCATTGCCATTGTCACACCTAAGAAATGAATTCAAATTGTTCTTAAAACAAGTTGCTCATTCTATATCTGCTCATCTGCATCAAAATAATAAATTTTGCTTCCTTGAAGAGAGAGAGAGAGAGAGAGAGAGAGAGAGAGGGGGGGGAAGGAATATTGGAAAGTGTTAGTGTATATAAGCTGATCATCTGCCGGCTAATGTTTTCTTTAATTTTTGATAAAACAAGTCTACGGTTTCAAAGAGTCAGTATTCTAGTCATCACTCATGACTAGGTCTTACATGGTAAGACGGCATATAAGCCAGAATTAACATATGCATCTATACGTATATGTGAATTGATGTTTGCACGACTGTACATTTCCTGCTATTGCTATAAGAAGCATAGAATCCCCATGCTTCTTAAGTTGAAAACTGACATGTGTTTGCTCCTAAGTTTTGGTTCTTATAGTGAAATTCAAAATTTAAATCAGTATGTAAAGTGGGGAGTGATTGGGTTAGGGTATCAATTTACAATACTTGATATACTTGAATAAAAGGATTCACTTTGGTCATTTCACTATGAAATTCCTAAAAGTGTTTCCAAGCTTCTGCAATCTCTCAAGTCATCGTATCACAGCCTCACTGACTTCCATACGTGCAATTTAAACAAGATAACTAGGCGTAAAAATAAAAACCTGTCAGTGACGATCCACAAAAGAAATATTATAGTCAATAAAAATATTTGACTTGGACAAAGAAGAAGAAAAAAAACCCAAATGAAAAATAATGTTTATTATGCAATCAAACAGCACCAGCGACAAGGGCAGAAAAAGAAGAAGAAGAAAACAAATGAATAAAAATTGTTCATTGGTAGAGCATGCATCCAAAACGACTGATTCATCTTTTTAATTAATTGCAAAATATTTGTCCCACCCATCTAGAAACAAATTGACATGAATGCTATTTGTTATTTTTATACAAATTAATCTGAGTGATGGACAGATAAATGTTAGAAATTATTTCTTTAAAAATTGTAACATAAATATTTGCATGGGTCCAATATTAATTTGAAGATTTGAAACTATACGATGTCTTTATGTGCAATTGGTTTTGTGTATTGACCTGATTATCAAGTAATAATAATATAAACCGTGACTTTAGTTTGGATGCTTTGGACACCATGTCCTTGGTCTTCGGTTTGCATTAGATTCTTGGGAAATAGTGCTCAATGCCACTGCAATCCAAATTTTATCTGCAAATATCACCTTTATCCACATATTTTGCAAATATAACATGTAAATACATATTTATTGTCCGCATAACACTTTTGGTCAATTTTTGTTCTCTCTCTCTCTCTCTCTCTCTCTCTCTCTCTCTCTCTCTCTCTCTCTCTCTCTCTCTCTCTCTCTCTCTCTCGTAGCTCTTCCTCTTCTAGCGCTCTTTGTTGGTCGCTTCCCGAAACCCATTTCATCCTCTCATCTCTTTGTTCTGAATCGCGAAACCCCCCCTCGACCCTATCTTCTAGGTATGTCTTCCGAATCGCCTAAGGTCGCAGCTGCTTGCAACCTCGAAGCTCAACTCCATCGCCAACCTCCAATAGGTAGTCTTCATGGTCATTTTCTTATTCTCTGTGGGTTTCTGTGAAATTGGTTTTATTTTTATTGCTTTGGGTTATGTGTTTTGAATCTTCATGCTCATCCATCTGGGTTTTTACCAAATGGATTTAGATGGCTCTGGATATGTGAATCTTGAAACTTGGGATTTTCCATTTGATATTGTAGATTTGTATAGTTTGATTCTGATGAATCCTTGTTTACTGCTGTTTTATTGTTGTTGTATTGCCTTTTTATTGCTGTTGTATTGCTGTTGTATTGCTATTGTATTGCTGTTATGGTGTTGGTGTATTGATCTTGTATTGCCTGTTTATTGTGGTTTTATTGCAGTGATTTGCTCGTGGCTTCACATGTGTTAATGAAATGTTGTTTTGTCATGGTCAGAAATGGAGACAATTGTTATTATGGTTTGCTACAATGGAAAATGGGTAACCCCAAAGAAGATGTGCAAATACGAAGAGGGTAACTCAAAAGGCATAATAGTACCACAGACCATCACAAAATGTTTATAATATGTGAATTTTGTGTGTATTATTGAAAATGGGGTGACTCAAAAGAAATTGTTGTTTACAACTAAAAAGTTCGGCCACTATTTATTCAATAATGTGTATAATATGTTAATTTTGTGTGTATTATTGAAAATTTGGTAAAAAATACGAGTATTAAACATGGAAAATACATACGTATGTGTGGAATAGGTGTATTGTACGTTTGCTTTCAACACGTGTATTAAAAATGAAAAATACGTAAGTTTATATTTATTTATTTTTAAATCCTTTCCCGACGAAATTTTGTCGGCACATATCTTTTCCGACGAACCAAGCACAGCCGCGCCACTATAGTTGATAAATATTATATTAAAATAGTATAGCCGCGGCTATACTATTTATTTATAATTAAAAAAAAGGTTATAGCTATACATGTCTCGACGAACTTTCGTCGACAAAGGTTTTCTTGCTTTTTTTACTTTTTTTTTATATTTTAAAAAAGTAAAATTAGTTTCTTTACTTTTTTGGGTAAACCTCTTCAATTTAATGTATGTAATTTAGTAATATATTTTCCTTTTTTAATTAGTTAATTAGAAATTATGTTTTAATTATTATTTCTTTAGTGAATATTTAAACATTTTACTGATTTCATAAATTACTTAATAAATAGCAATTAATTATTTTAAATTATTTTGTGGGCTTTTTTTCTCATTTTTTAAATACTAAATAATGATTAAAACGTAATATGTTTAAAACTTTGTTTGAAATTGTTGTTTACAATTGAAAAGTACGGTCACTACATATTATTTTTATTCAATAGTGTGTATAATACGTGAATTTTGTGTGTATTATTGAAATATTGGTAAAAATACGTGTATTAAATATGAAAAATACGTATGTATATGTAGAATAGGTGTGTTGCATTTATACAAAGTCCTTATGTGTAGAATAGGTGTATCGTACGTATGTGTAGAATAGGTTTATCGTACGTATATTTTAATTATTAAACCCGAACAACTCCTTATACAAAGTCATTCACCCACTCACGCATAAGAGCAAGTCCAATGATACAAGCCCGGGGTGTGGGACCCAGCCCGAGCCCAAAAATCACCTTCCAATGCAGGGGCAGCCCAGCAGATGCGGGCCCCACGCACACCGGGCAAGCCCACGGGAAGTTGCACGAGGCCCAACTCGGTGACGACGCCGATGACGTCAAGAATAAAAAAATTTTAAAAATTTTAAAAATCTAAAATATTCAGAAATATTTTTTAATACATACTTAGCAATTTTATTATTATTAATTTTATACATACAACTAAAATTAATCACATGTAAAAAATAAAAATAAAAGTAAAAATGAATAGTAGAATGCTTTCACACAAGAATGTAAACACACATCTTTAGCAGAGCTACTATTCACGCGAATAAGCAATGCCCTATCTCCCTCCCCTCCTTCTTGCCATGGCAACCCCCAACGGGTGGAGTTGCTCTAATAGACAAATGAAAAAAATAATAATTATAGCGAGTCCTAATAAAATTTCTAACTCCTCCCTTGGTCTGCTTAGTTACTTTCTTAGCTCCACTTGATGCACTTTTTTTTTCAATTGATGCACTTGATGGACGCATCTTTGGATTTCTCTAAATACCTACTTGACGAGAGAGTGGGTCGTGAACATTTCCTCGTTTATCAAGCACGACATGAAATGAAAGTGTATTCATTTGAAATTAAGCTTCAAAGTCACGTGAATTACTTTGAGACCATGGCTTTGCGGGTGATTTGCCAAAAGCCCAAGGCAAAAACAAAGTCTCATGTGAGAAGATGACATGATTCAACAAATTATCCACACGACACTGGGAGAAGGAACAAAATACAGCCACAAGTACAGAGAGCAGAGACAAGAAAAAATGTTGAAGGTGACATATACATGCATGCATGTTGATGAGTGTGATTTCACCTGAGGTGGCAGATTGCTGGCTCTCTGTTTTTGATTGAACCAAAGAATATGTCGGTAGGTAGTCGCCTTTATTTCAAAGTGTAAACGAAAAGAAAAAGGTGCTTTGAAAAGGTGCCCACCAGAAAATATAAATGCAAACCATTAACCTCAAGTTGTTTTAAGAGGGTAAATATTTGGATCATTACTCTTATCGGGTTAATCGTTTTATTAGTTCCTGAACTTAGATCCGATTTGCATTTGAGTACCTCAATTTCCAAAATGGTACCCGTGGTCCTTTAACTTTAGCTTCGTTTGGACAACTAGTCCTACCGTTACTTCTGTCAATTTTTTCTGTTAAATACAGGGGTAAAATGGTCTTTTTATATTAAAACCAAAAAAATGAATAAAAAATCATATCTTTAAAATAACAATAAAAGAAAATCACATAAAAGCCAACAAAAAAAAAATTCAAGTTTGGGGGAGTAGAAATCGGGATAGAGGGGGAGAGAGAGTTTAATTTTAATTTTTTAGTTTTTAAAATTTTTTATTCATATTTTAATCATTTTTTTATACAAAAATACCATTTTGCCCTGCATTTAACAGAAAAGTTAACAAAATTGACGGCAGGACCATTTGTCCAACGAAAGTGAAGTTAAGGGACCATGGGAACCATTTTGGAAATTGAGGTACTTAAATGCAAATCGGGTCTAAATTTAGGGACTAATAAAACGATTAACCCTACTCTTGTCACTCGATCACAGACAGTTTGATATTGTTGAGGTTGTATAACTCGATACAAATCATAAATGTAGGAGTGGTCATGATTCACATCGAAGAGAGGTACCAAAATGATCTACAAGTAAAAGTAGGTTACCCATCACTAATTGCATCGATGAATGTTGAGATAAATCCTCACACTTTTATGGGAAGGTCACTTAGATATGATTTTACCTAAAATATTGAACATGAGTGGTTAAATTGATGACAATAATTGCGATTTAATTACCATTCACGTGATTTTATCATGTTATTAAGGAAATATTTATGCTCACCATTTTAACTCAAGGTGTATTCTCACTACCATTCTCAACACTTGACATATGTCCATATACATAATCATAGTTAATTTTTGCTTTGTATTTATGAAACCATGATTATGTCTATGAACTCGTGTGTTAAGAATGATAGTAAGAATAAGATTACAATGATGAGAACAAATGCTGCAATGTTATTAATTACTCTTATTCAAATTTGTATACTTTCATAAATGTAGGGTAAGAAATTAAAGCTTCCATAGATAGGTACTATGGCCCGCATGTTAATTTGAGATTTCTAAATTATTCATGTGGTAGCTGAAGTGCTTATGACTGTACTATACTTGTTTTCTGCGAAGAGGGGGTGGTGGGGGAATGGGGGAGAAGAAATCAATGGGGGAGAGGGAAAGCGCAGAGGGTGAGAGAGGGGGAGGAGAGAGAGATAGTTTTATTTTTATTTTTATTTTTTGGTTTTTAATATTTTATTCATATTTTAATCAATTTAAAATTAAAAAATAATAAAATATGTGTCACATTGGTCCCACTTCAATATTTTTAACGGAATTTTTAACAGACTTGACGTTGATGGGCAAAATGAGACACAAAACATCGGTCAATGTGGCAAAGTGGGTCACTTTAACTTTAAGGAGTTTAGTGGAATTGACCAATGTTTAAGGGCACTGTAGCACTTAAGCCTACTTGTTATATTGCACAGGCTTTGGAACAAGTCAGAGAATTTGAAACCCTAATAAAACACACCGTATCTAAAAGAAAGTGTTTTCCATTGTGATATAATGTTCCTACCTACCCGATCAGATAACTTTATCAGCAAAATTATTCTCCATCACTCGCGTCTTTAGAGAAGTTATTGTAGTCCTTGCACTCACATATTTGATGATAAAATTGGCATCTTTTCAGACAGAGAAGTGAAAGAAATTACATGTGACGAGAATAGCATTATATATGTTGAGTCATGATCTCTTGGTCACATTCATGGTCACCCATCCTTTGATTCAAATTCAATGGCCCAATAAAGTTTCTTAAAAGGAGTGCAAAAAGCGATGAATTTGAATCAATCTAATGGTGATGGATTCCTCATTAGGTGACCAAGAGATCAAGACTCTATATATGTTTATTTGAAAATTTATGAGCAATTGCTATCTGGGTTAAAGTGGAAATCTGGATAAGATAGCTTTAGGTGAGCTATAGGCGGCATGGAGGCATGCACAACAGTTGAGGCCATGCTAAATAGTTATTGACATCTTTTACTTCTGCAGACAAAATCTGGCATTGGATCCCAATATGCTGGAGAAAAAAGTACCTCCGATCACCAGCAACTCAGGATCCAAAATACATTTCTTCTTTCAATGTCTCTAATTCTTCGATTTTTTTTTGGGTCAAATCTAATTCTTCGATTCACCTTAAGATAAACGTTTCTCATTCTTCAATGGAATCTGTTTTTGCAGATAGAGCCTTTATGTCGAGAAGGGCCCTCTACCTCTTTGGCTGAGGAGGCTAAAGCAGAATTATAAATGCCTTGCAACCAACCATTAACCAACCAAGAGCCCAATTGTCATTGCCAGTACAAAAGAGTAAAAGTGGTGCTATGAAAGTAGGGTTTGCTGTGCAATAAAAACTATCATAAATCAAAAAATTTATACATCAACTCACAGTGTAGAGCGTGAAACTACAGGAGCAGCCTGGTAACCAACAATACAGATGAAAAAAGGGTACAAAATTTGTATGATCAATAAAAAAACTTTACTCATTTGGTAATTTACAGACACATCACAGATCACAGATCCCTTCTGCATAGTGGGCATGAACCATGCCGCAGGAGCCACTTATCTATACAAGGTAGGTGAAACATGTGATGGCAGTGAGGCAAACTTCTAACTGTCTCTCCAAGCTGAAAGTCCTGATCATGTAAAAATTCATAATTTCAATCAGTAAGTTCAAATTTAACAGCAACCCTAAGAGCCTGTGAGAGAAGAAAAAAACAAAAAAATATGGCTTTAAGATTTTAACCTGAAGGCAAACTGAACAAGAGACTTTCTCCCCAGAAGCATCCACATTATTGTTGCTAGTAATTATGATCTTTGGGATCTTTTCAACTGAATCTCCAGGCAACCCTTTGGACCCACCAGTGTCAAAGATATTAGGGATCTCATCAAAGCTTGATTCAACAGCACCCATCTGGTTGAACACAAGGAAATTAACAACAAATTAGTAAGCACATAAATTAGCCTCTTGGAGTTGATTCTCACGTAAGAACTAGCATCTAAGTATGGAAATTACCTGACTTTGCACTGCACTTAACATGGCTGGACCGATCCGCTCGCGGACTAGTCTACCACTTAGGAGACTTGCAATGACATCAATCTGCATAGTTTATGAGAAAACATGAATTAGGCACTCATAATGGCATTTGCTAATTGCAACTCTATTAAAGCTTGAAGATAAAATTCACCAAACTCATGCATTCTAAAGAAGAAACATTTGCAGTGACCACCGAACCCTATAAATAATGGGTTCCAAAGATTAATTGCTCACCAAATAAAGAAGACACCCAATTCCGGACTCATCTGATTGCCAAAGAACAAGGGAAGATTCAAACACTTCGATAGAGAAAACAGCTCCTGATATTGCTCCAACAGCAGCCCCTCTTACAAATCCACTCTCAGTCTCTTGGCCTATCAAAGCTCCAGTCATAGCTCCTAACATGGTGCCCACTGCACACAAAAATGTCATTTCCATTAGTGAGAATGTTCAAGATAAAACAGGCCTTAATTACCAAAAACGCTCTCTGCTCCAAAGGATCCAGACATATTTTGATGAATGTAAAAGGGCAAGAATTCACAAAAAACCCCTTGTATATAAGTGAGAGTTTTTCACTTCAATTAGAGCTAGAATTTAACAAATCAATGGCATACCAGCCCATGCATCATGCTCCCAAATGAAAGTTCAATTCTGTTAACAAAATCTACAAATTCCAATGCATGAAATTGAATTCCTTTCCTCTGTCAGAATAACAGAAAACCAATTGGATCTTGTTTGCAGATATCAATGATTCAAGAGCCAAATCCAATTCATTGCAATACCCACGTCAAAAAGACAGAAACAGATCAACAGGCAACACCCATTTAAGGCATTAACAAAGAAAGACAAACTTTGATGAAAGACAACCATGAACAAACAGAACCCAATAACATACAACAAAAACAAAAGGCTGAGATTGAACCGTCAAAAGGCAAATGAGACAAAGAGAAAAACGAACCTAACGCAAAGAAGAAGGTGAAGATCGCAGAGAAAATGTTCCCAAGAATCGCAGAGACCGCAAAGTTGCAAAATTCCTTGATCCTCTCAAAGCAATTCCCAATTGAAAACGAAGAAGATGAAGAAAACCGAGGTGGGTGTGCAAGAAAATCCATCGTTGGGTCAGAAACTGTTGGGTTTATAAAAGCCTTTGTAGCTGATATCTGTGTGTGTATATATAAAGAGAAGGGATAGGTATGCTTAGTCCTTAAGAGAAGAGGTAGAAGACGAGAAAACCATATCAACCAACTCGCATTTAAAGCTTTTTTTTCTCTTTGACATACAACTCTCTCCCTCTTTCGCTTTCTCTCTCTCTCTCTAGCTAATAAGCCCTGTTTTCTTCCATTAGAGCTATATTTGCTCGTGGATGAAAGAAAATATAGGCCTTTGCCTTTGTAGAAAAAGATTAGTAATTTTGGCTACAAATACATGTGAGAGAGAGAAAAGAGAAATAGAGAAGCTTCTTAAATCGAGCGTGCTTGTTCAGGCTATAAATCGTCCACAAAACCCGTCTCTGCAAAATTAAATTTTTATTTTCCATCACCCATTTTTCAACAAAGATAGAGAGAGAGAGAGAGAGTCAAGGGTGTGGGGTTGGTTTTGTGGGCTTTTGAGCCCAATTGATTGGCCGCCGCTGACCACAAGCGGTTACTACGAAGCTTGGATTTTCCTTATTTCCACAAGTACGCAAAGGCAATGAAAATATCTGCAATTATTTTTTTTTCTTTCTTTTGCTTTCTTTAAAGTTGAGTTTGTTTTTTTGGTAAATGACTCACTAATGTAGTGGTTTATAATATTTACTCATTCATGTAAGGTCTTGGTTCGAGTTTTAGCATCCATGTAGCGTGTGTGAATTTAATATAATATCGTCCATCTCAATAGAAAAAGTTCTTAAAAAAACAAAAAAAGTTGAGTTTGTTTTTAGGTTGGTTTGGTTATTGGCTTTTGCTTAAAATGGTATGTTACATTTGATTTACAAGTTAATGCCATTTTTAATTGGGTTAGATTCCGTTGGCTGGTTAAGTTTTAACTTAATTTTATTATAATCGTCCAACAAAAAATAAGAACATAGCTAAATTAATCAACGTTAAAACTTAAACTGAATTTTAAAATTAAGGAGCGAAAATAGCTTGTTATTCAGAGGGGGCCTAAGAAGTTCGTTACATAATATTTTGTTTATCCGATTTTGTGTGAGAGAAATGAGTGTTGTTTTGTGGTAGGTGTGTTAGGTGGGTGAGTGACGCATGTTATATTTTGCAATGCATGAATGAGTTAATTCAACCGAGTTGGTCCTAATTCAATTTAAAATTTCGTATTTATGAAAAGATTAGATGGAATATTTAGGGTTCGGACGAGTTCAAGGTAAAGACGAAATTTAACTAACATTTATGACAATTTTGTTATTAGTTTGAATTATTTGAATCCAATCGAGCTTAGCCGGGATTTAGACGTGTATAAGAGCATCTCCAACAGCCTCTTCAATCGCTTTGGGATACTCAAATAGGTGAGCCACATCAGAAAAATTCCCTCCAACAGCCTCTTCAACCTCAATCATCAAATCTGCAACCTCATTCTCTCTCTTCAAAACTGGTAAGCTGACATTGGCTCTTCAAAACATTTATTTTGTTTTGGGAGAACCAAAATCATATCAAAAGGCTAAAAACATTTTTTTTTTATGGGTTTGATGTAAATTTCATAAATATTATCTTTAAAAAAGAGAATGTTATTAATTATTTCGAATGTTATTAATTATTATTGTTTTAAGTTAAATATTGTATTAATTGAATTGAAGAGACTGATGATGTACAAAATATTAAGGAAGCAAATAAGGCTCTTCAAATTGCCACATAGGTCAACAAACTTCAATTTGAAGAGTTTTTTTTGCTACCACTGTTGGAGATGCTTTAAGATGTTGGGCTATGCTTGCCAATTCGCCAAACTTGAATTCCTAAACTACAAGAAACAGTCTATGTTGAATTAGTGCGTCATTTATGACTTTCTTCTAATCAAAATTCAAATCAAGGATGACTACATATAATCAGTATAATAATAAACGCCTCATTTGAAAACGTGGTGAAGCTGCTTCCTACTAAACGCGGTTGGAAAAAGCAAATTTCTAGAAAGGTATAAATGGCTAAAGGCGACTGTTTCCTGGAAAAGTACCACCATCCATCCCTTTTTAGGCTGCTATACAGTATAAGAATTTAATTCTATTTAAAACACTGTCATGTACATCTCGACATACTTAAATATATGCAATGGTTATCATGGGAAAAAAAAACATTTCGTATATCCAGAGTACGTATTTTTTTCCTTTCTCACTCAACATGATGAGTGAAATGAGTGAGAAAGAAAAAGAGTCGTTACATGTACGTTTTCTTCGCGTTTTCGTGGCAACATACATGCTTTTTAAATTTAACCTTACAAAAAAAGAAAATTTGATTTTTTAAGTCATGGAAAGATTGAGGAAGAGTGACTCCATCAAATGTCAAATTAGAGTTCTTGATGATATGATGAGAGAGACCAAGAGAGTTCTGGATATATACATATATATAGGTATATATATGTTTACCTTCATATGAGGGAACATGTATTATGTATACAATTAAAATATGTATGTCTTCATCAATGGCAATCTCATTTAGAAGTTGAAGTCAAGAAAGATTGAAAGCACTTGAAGCTTTCGCTAGCTACAACTTTCTTTTCTTCCTTGTGTTTAATTTACATTGCCTTCACCACACGCTAAATGGTTCCAAGTGGCTGCTCACTTGAATGCATATATTATAACCATTGCATATTTATGAAGACATACTCTGTGTATTTATGGATATATTATAACCATTTCATTGCATATTTCTTTTCTTCTTTGTGTTTAATACTCGAAAGAAAAATATATCCAGATTTTGAGATATAATTATGCATTCTAATCAAGTCTAGGCTGCTCTTAATTAATTAATTAGTGGGATCATCCTATGTCATGCATATATTTTGCATATGTCAAATACCCTCTAACGTTTCTAATTTCCTCTTTGATTAATTGGTGGTTAAGCTAAACAATGGCCCATATCATGTCATGATCATGAGAGAAACTCTCATGTAACGGGATTAACACTTTTTGCTATCACCACTCAATAACGCAATGACACGTAAGATAACATTTTTTATGTGTCATTGTGTTATTGGTCGGAGATAGCAAAACAGTGCTATCCCCGTTACATGTAAGTTTTTTTCCATGATCATTGAAGAATTTCTGACTCAATTAGTCAATTAAATGTATTACAATTATGGTGTGTTTACTAATTAGGAATTGGAATTTTCATCAGTAATTGAATTTCACATATGAAGGATTCCTGCGTTTATTTCACATCAAGGAATTAAAAAGTAAGTGGGGCCCTCACAAAATTAAGAATTAAATTCTTGATTTTGAAAGAATTTGGCGCGTTTACTAACCCGTAATCGGAATGAGAATTCGGAATCCGATTCCGATTACGGATTATACATGTGTTTACTAAAATTGGGAGGAATCAAAAGTGCGTGGGACCCACACGAAAAATGGAATTGAATTCCAAGATTTGGGTGATTTGGATTCCCTACATACATAAGGTATTTGGATTCCAGATTTCATTCGTAATCGGAATGCTAATTTTTTTCCCTTTATGCCCTCACTTACTTTCATTATTTCCAAGATTATCCTTAACACTATAAATAAAAACAAAATCATTTTAGTGTTAAGGATTAACTAATAAAAATACTTACATTTATAATAATAAAAAATACTTATTAATAGAAATACTTGCATTTATAATAAAAAATAAAAAAATACTTAATAGAAATACTTAAATTTATATTTAAAAAAATAAACAAAATCATTTTAGTGTGTCTATGAAATTAAAAAAAAATTAATTTTTTCTTACTATTATATACTATATCAAATTTTATTAAAAAAAGTATATAAAATATTTGATTTGGGACAAGGGCATTTTAGTAATCGTACTAGTTTATATTCCGATTCTGCCGAATTAGTAAACAGCTTTATGGAATTCTATTCCTATTCCAGACAGTTTTAGTAAACAACTTCAACATGAATCTAATTTTGATTCCGCCTCATTTCAATTTCTCCTCAATTCAATTCCTCCTCAATTCAATTCCTCTCAATTTGATTACGGATTAGTAAACGCGCCATCAATTTTTGGGTGGGAGGTGGTATTCTAATTCATGGAGAACTAACCTATTAGAAATTCATCTTTTTTACCCAATATATCCTACACAATTTTAAAAATTCCAAATTTGTCATATACTTTAACCCAACAACAAAGGCATTTTAGTAATTAGTACAACTCATACCCCAATGCCATATAGTTTAGTAAACAACTTCAATAGGAATCCGGAATCTAACTTTCCTCAATCCATATGGTTTAGTAAACAACTTCATTAGGAATCTGAAATCTAATTCTCCTCAATCTAACTCCTAATTAATTCAATTCCTCCTAATCCAATTACGGATTATATTTTGAAAATCTACCATATCTTATTTCTTTTTAATATTTAGTAACAACAATTAATTTAATTTTATACATGCATCCGCCCAAGCATAACAAGTTCATGCTTTCTTTCCAACTTCAAACAAATCCTAAACCCTAATGCCTAAAACCACTCTTCTGCATTCTGTGGTCCCTTTTTCATTTTCAACAAACAAATAAATATAAGAGAATTACAAGGTTTTGCAATTTTTGAGGGACCGAAATACAACTCGGGTATAAGTTTAAGGACCATTTGAGTAAATAACCAAGAGAATTACAAGGTTTTGCAACTTTTGCTAATTCCAAAAACAGCATCAACATCCGGAGAAACTGGCCTACGATATTTCTGTTGAATTATGACTTAGTTAGGCAACTAAGTTGTAATTGTTGACATGTAACTTAGTTGTAATTGTGGACTTGAATAATTAGGTAACTAGTTAGGTAGTTACAAATATTGACTTATGACTAGTTAGGTAACTAGTTAGGCCAAACACCTACCTTGTTTCATGGAAGACATTCTCTCCTTGTCTTGTTCCCACTTATAGTTATACTTGTATAAATATGCTAGTTGTAATACAAAGAAGCTTAAGTTGAAGAAATCAGAAAATGTTTGAGTTGCTCTCATTCTCCCTACATTTCCCACTTGTTCTATCTATATTTTCCAAGTTTTAACATGGTATCGTGAGCAATGATCTTGCTAGCTCTAACCGTGAATTTTTGTTCTTTGTCATGGGGAAGATGATTTTACTCCTCCGGAAAGTAGCACCACCGAACCTTCTACTCCTTCTCAACCTTCCTACATCGAATTTGCTGCTCGGATGGCTGAGTTTCTGAAGACACAAATACCGACCCCGACCCGACCCCGACCATTACTTACGAAACTTCCATGCACAAATTGGCATTAAGGTGGATGGCTCCAACTATGCCTTATGGTCTCAAGTTATTGAGATGTATGTTGCTGGCAAAGATAAGTTGGGATATCTCATCGGCGATATCCCATCACCTCCTCGCATGCACCCGACTTTCAATCGATGGCGAACAGAAAATGCGATTGTGAAAGGATGGCTAATCAATTCCTGGAGCCAAGATTGATTGGTAACTTCATTCGATTTCCAACAGCAAAAGCAAGATGGGATGCAATTGCCACAACCTACTTTGATGGCACCGACACCTCTCAGTGTATGATCTTAAAAGGCGAGTCTCCCGTATGCGACAAGCGGGGTTCAATTGAAACCTACTATAATGATCTCCAAGGCTTGTGGCGAGAAATTGATTTTCGTCGTCCTAATATGATGGAGTGTGAATCTGATATCAAGAGATACAATGATATCATCCAGGAAGATCGAGTTTACATCTTTTTGGATGGCTTGGATGATCGACTTGACAAAGCTCAGTGATGTGCTCCAGATGAAGCCATTTCCCACGGTGGAGCAAGCTTATGCACATGTCCGACGAGAAGATATCCGACAGATTGTGATGACAGAACCTCGGTACCAATTGGAGCAGGGTTGACAACAAAAGGAACACACCAACCAAGTGCGCCCAAGACAGACCTCCAATGTCCCAAATTCTTGCACCACTTGAGATGCGGTCATCTCGCCATGGCGGTTAGCTCACCAGCCAACAAAGTCGCTCCACCTCAACGACCCAAGGCCTTCACAGATGGAACTGGTTGTACTCACGTGGGAACCCGAAACATACCCGAGAAACCTGTTTCAAGTTACATGGCTATCCAGATTGGTGGGAGGGCCTCAAGGCTCGTAAATTTGCCGGAGGAACAGGACGTGCTGCCCTTGTTACTACGGATCCTTCTCTCGACTTTAGCTCCTCATCAAGGATCTACCACAAAGACCTGAAAATTGTTTCCGGACTCTTTGACTCGTAATCGTGGATATGTGTTTCAGTCGGTAGGTACAAATGACTCTACTAGTTGGATTATTGATTCAGAGCTACCGACCATATGACATTTGATCCAACCGATTTTCTCGAGTACAACCACACCACAACGAACAAGTATTGCCAACGCAAATGGTGTCACCTCCCCTGTGATTGGAGCTGGAACTATTGTCCTTTCTCCAACTCTTTCTCTTCCAAATACTTTGCTTGTTCCATCATTATCTAATAAATTGATGTCTGTTGGTCAAGCTACGGAGCAACTAAATTGTTGTGTACTCATGTATCCCAACTTTTGTTTGTTTCAGGATATTCTCACCAAGGAGATCATTGGTCGTGGTACTAAGAAGGGGGTTGTACTATGTGGATGATTTCAGCGTAGGAAAGGCACATAGTGTGAAGCACTCATCAGCTCGAAGGATCAACAACTTTGGCTATGGCACCGACGTTTGGGGCATCCATCTTTTGGCTATATGCGACATCTATTTCAGATTTGTTTTCTAGTTCTCGTACAACCGATTTCCAATGTGATACTTGTATCCTAGCAAAGAGCCACAGAGTCTCTTACCCATTAAGTACGAATACAAGTGTTACTCCATTTCAATTAATCCATTCGATGTTTGGGGTCCTTCGCCTATCTCTACTACTCGGATTTCGATGGTTTATCACGTTTGTAGATGACTGCACCCGCATGACCTGGCTCTTCATGATGAAAAATAAAGCTGATGTGTTTCCTATATTTCAGTCATTTCACAAGCAAATTGAAACTCAATTCTCTTCTAAAATTCAGATCCTTCGTTCGACAATGGGGGCGAATATGTCAACCATGACTTTCGGACTTACTTCCAAATACATGGCATTATCCATGAAACCACTTGTCCACAAACTCCACAATGTAATGGTGTTGCGGAGCGAAAAACCGACATCTTCTTGAAACAGCACGTGCCCTTCTCGATTGGAGCTCATGTTCCTCGCCACCATTGGGATGATGCTATAGTCACAGCAGATCTATCTCATCAACCGAATGCCTTCCAAAGTTTTGGACTTAGGACTCCATTGCGAGGCACTTGCCCACCACGGGCCCTTGCCCTCCATTCAGATGCTTCAACCACGAGTCTTTGGTCACAGAGCATTTGTTCACCTCCATAAAAATCAACGGAGCAAACTTGATCCGTGTGCGCTTCGATGTGTTTTTATGGGATATGCTGCTCATCAAAAGGGGTATCGATGCTATCATCCACCTACTCGTCGTACCTATGTCACTTTGGATGTCACTTTTATGGAGTCTCGAGTTCTTCTTCCATGCCCCGATGTCCAATTCACCGCCTGTGGGGAGACACGAAAAGAAGCGCAGATTTGGAGTACCGTTGAGAAACCAGAATTTCAAGTTCGGAGCAAAACGACCGGTCGCGAAGAACCCAATGACCGGCCGCCACGACAAGTTGGGACAAATGGTATAATTGGCTTCAAACGACCGGTCGCGAGGAGCCCAATGACCGGTCGCTTCAAGACGTTGAGCAAAATGGCACAATCTGCTTCAAAACGACCGGTCGCGAGCAACCCAAATGACGGCCGCTTCAAGGCGATGAACACGACAATTTTTCAAGTCGTATTGACGACCAAGCAACCAACCCCCTCACTTCACTGTACCCTCTTGACCAACCTCCCGAGAATACTCCCGAGGTAAATGCTCCTTCTACATCTACGAATTTAGTTGATAACTCTGTTAGATATCAATTACCTTTCAGCGTAACCGTGGAAAACCACCAACTCGGTATTCCCTGATAACGGCAAAGTATCAAAGTATCCAATTGCAAACTATGTGTCCACTCGTAACTTGTCTCGAACCTCTCAAGGGTTTTGTGCACTGCTTATCCGCCATTCACATTCCAACAAATGTGACTCAAGCACCGAAAGATCCGAAATGGGTTCAAGCAATGAAAGAAGAGATGAAGGCCTTGGATAAGAATCGGACATGGACACTGGAGAAATTACCTCAAGGAAAGAAAACCGTTGGATGCAGATGGGTGTTCATCAGAAACATAACGCCGATGGATCTATTGAACGCTACAAAGCAAGACTTGTGGCAAAGGGGTATACACAAACTTATGGTATTGACTATGAAGAAACCTTTGCTCGGTTGCAAAGCTTAACACCGTTAGAGTGCTATTGTCTATTGCAGCCAACCTTGACTGGCCTCTCCACCAGTTTGATGTGAAGAATGCTTTTACATGGAGAACTCACCAAAGAAGTGTACATGGACATTCCACCTGGGTATGCTGCATCTACTCAATCTAGTGTGGTATGCAAATTGCGAAAGGCATTGTATGGATTGAAGCGGTCTCCCGGGCATGGTTCGGACGATTCACCTTGGCAATGAAGAATCGTGGGTTTAAACAGAGTAACTCCGACCATACTCTGTTCTTGAAACACCATAAGGGAAAGGTAATGACTTTAATAATTTATGTTGATGACATGATTATTACCGGAAATGATAAGGTGAAATTTCTCAACTACAAGAATACTTGGCAACAGAGTTTGAGATGAAAAACCTAGGTGGACTCAAATATTTTTGGGCATTGAGGTGGCTCGGTCAAAGCAAGGCATATTTCTCTCTCAAAGGAAGTATGTTCTGGATTTGTTGGCGTAAACGGGAATGCTAGATCAGAAACTGTGGACACTCCAATCATACAAAATCACCATCTTGGCGAGTATCCTGATCAAGTACCAGCTAACAAAGAGAGATATCGAGAGATTAGTTGGGAGATTAATATACTTGTCTCACACCCGACCGACATTGCATATCTTTGTGAGTGTTGTTAGTCAATTTATGCATTGTCCGAGTGAAGATCATATGAATGCAGTTCTTCGGATCCTTAAATATTTGAAGTCAAAGACCAGGAAAAGGACTTATGTTTTCTAAAAATAATCATCTAAATATCGGTGGTTATACAGATGCAGATTAGGCGGGGAACATCACCGATAGACGATCAACATCAGGGTACTTCACATTTGTGGGGGTAACCTGGTTACTTGGAGAAGCAAGAAACGTAATGTAGTTGCTTTGTCAAGTGCGTGTTGAATTGAGGTATGACCAAAGGAATTTGCGAACTCCTTTGGTTAAAGAAATTGCTTACCGAGATGGGATATGGACCTACATCCGGAATGCACCTACAAGTGTGACAACAAGGCTGCAATATCTATCGCACACAATCCAGTTCAACATGATCGCACTAAACATGTTGAAGTGGATCGACATTTCATTAAATGTAAACTTGAGGGCGAGAAATTCAGCTTCCATTTGTCAAGTCGGAAGACCAAATAGGCGACATATTAACAAAAGCGATTTCCAACAAAGTATTCCATAACTCCTTTGGTCAAGTTGGGCATTGGCGATATCTATGCACCAACTTGAGGGGAGTGTTGAATTATGACTTAGTTAGGCAACTAAGTTGTAATTGTTGACATGTAACTTAGTTGTAATTGTGGACTTGAATAATTAGGTAACTAGTTAGGTAGTTACAAATATTGACTTATGACTAGTTAGGTAACTAGTTAGGCCAAACACCTACCTTGTTTCATGGAAGACATTCTCTCCTTGTCTTGTTCCCACTTATAGTTATACTTGTATAAATATGCTAGTTGTAATACAAAGAAGCTTAAGTTGAAGAAATCAGAAAATGTTTGAGTTGCTCTCATTCTCCCTACATTTCCCACTTGTTCTATCTATATTTTCCAAGTTTTAACAATTTCAGCAATTCATACGGCCACAGATACCAGAGCAGCTACCCATAATCATGATATGAAATATCTGGTGTGGTGATGATGTCTACCGATGAAGTATGTTCTTCGGTTACTTTGTATTTTTGGATAGAGAGAAATCATGAGCAAGAAAAGTTGCCAAATGCTTTTGGTGAAAGATGTCGAAATTGTTATTAAAAATAAAAATGTTTGTTCAAAAAGCAGTTGGAACTACTTCGTTCATAAATCGCTTTTACAATCCAAAAATACTTTTAAATTTTTCTGTCAAACAAGCATTTTTGCTTGTGAGAAAACTTTTTAACCATTTCATTGATTAGCAATCTCAAACACACTGAGTGACACAAAGTAACGTTAAAGGTTGAAGTTTCAAACATTTTCACTTGTGATATAGGAATTCTCCAACATTTAGTGGGGATTCTAATGCCAAATTAAGATATAAAAAAAGAACAAAAAAAGATAAGAACCCAAAATAGCAAAAGGCTCATGTGGAAAATTCATGAAAAGCCACACGCCCAGCCCAAGAGGCCCCACGCTTAGCCTTTATCAGAAGAGAAGATACCCAACAAACAGTCCAATACCAAATCAGATAAAAAAGTGCAGGAATTATTAAAGTAGGCGCGCGCTCACCTAATTATTGTTCACTAAGATCAGGATATTCATCGGACCAAGAAAACACACGACAACAAATACTCCATATAACGTGTACTCCTCCTCCTCCTCCTCCTCCTCCTTCACTTCCACCTTCTCACTCTCTCAAATCTTCCACTTCATTTCGAATTAAATTAAAACCCTAAAACTAACTGGATCGATCCGATTAGCTGAAAGCTTGGATCAGTATATCGCTATGGGTACTGTAACCACCAGCTCCATCTTTATATTTATTTTATAATTTATATATATTTTTCTGATCGCTGCTTTTTTGTTTTGTTTTTTAGCTTTTGATTTGGATTTTGACGTTTTGGGTTGATTTGCAGCGACGGCGAATCCATTTCAGAAGATACTGACGGCGCTTGAGAAGCCAGATGGTGGTGAATTCGGAAAATACTACAGCTTACCAGCTCTCAATGATCCTAGAATTGGTTTGTTTTTTGTTCCTCTAATTGGTTTTCTTGTATTTTCTGTTTGGTTCTCGAGAAACAGTAGGAAATGTATAGAAATTTTGAATCTTTGTGATTTGTGTTGTTCAAAGTCGTTGTTTTGGATTATTGCAACGAAACAGAGTGTTCTTTTGTGTGATATACTTTAAAGTGTGAAACTTTGTGATGAAATATTGACCGTGTATTGGTGTTTGTGTTGCAGACAAGCTGCCATTCTCTATCAAGATCCTTCTTGAATCAGCAATCCGTAACTGTGACGAGTTCCAGGTTAAGAGTAAGGATGTTGAGAAAATTATTGATTGGGAGAACACATCTCCCAAGCAAGTTGAGATCCCATTCAAACCTGCTAGAGTTCTTCTTCAGGTAAATACGTTGTGGATAGTCAGTGTTGGAACTTGCCATTATCACAACGTTAGTGATATGTGGATTGTCACTGTGTTTGTTCATCTGGTTCTCAGGATTTTACTGGGGTGCCTGCTGTTGTTGATCTGGCTTGCATGAGAGATGCCATGAACAATCTAAAGGGAGATTCTAACAAGATTAACCCATTGGTGAGCTACATATATGTGTGCGCTATTGGCTCACATTGGCATTTCTTGTTTTCTGTAACGTGACAGTCATCGGGTTTCATTACACACATGCCATTTGCTTTTGTTCTCTTAATTATTTCAAAGAGTATCAACATTAGTTTCTCATGAATGTAGGTCCCAGTAGATCTTGTCATTGATCACTCAGTTCAGGTAGATGTCGCAAGATCAGAAAACGCAGTGCAGGCAAATATGGAACTCGAGTTCCAGAGAAACAAAGAACGGTTTGGTTTTCTGAAATGGGGATCAAATGCATTCCATAACATGCTTGTCGTTCCTCCTGGATCAGGGATTGTCCACCAGGTAATTCAATTAATTTGGAAACAAAAAAGTGTAATCTTTAATGTATAACGCCTATTTTCATTCCAGAATGCCAACCTGAGACGTACAAATTGAATTTCTGATTTACAGGTTAATTTGGAATACCTTGGTCGAGTCGTGTTCAACACAGATGGCTTGCTTTATCCTGATAGTGTGGTTGGGACCGATTCACACACAACAATGATTGATGGATTAGGTGTTGCTGGCTGGGGAGTGGGTGGGATCGAAGCAGAAGCCACAATGCTTGGCCAGGTAAAGGAGTTTATTTCCATGGAGAGGCCTGCTTTTTGATAAATAACTTGATATCTTCCTTTCATTACTAAGCCTTGTATTATAGTTCAACTTGGGTTTTATTGCGAAGCACTTCCTTCTGCAGTTTCTTATCCAGAAATATTCATTTTTTTTATATACAGCCCATGAGCATGGTCCTGCCTGGTGTGGTTGGGTTTAAATTACTAGGAAAACTGAGAGATGGTGTGACAGCTACTGACTTGGTTCTGACAGTTACTCAAATGCTGAGGAAGCATGGAGTTGTCGGCAAGTTTGTGGAGTTCTATGGTAAACCCGTATACGTAGTCTTAGTATCTAGTCATATTAGTGTTTTGATGATAGAGGCTCCAGCTGCTGCCTGGTTTGCTTATTCATCTCACAGTAGTTCTTGGCCTTTACTTTCTTATGCAGGAGAAGGCATGAGTGAATTGTCACTAGCAGACCGTGCCACAATTGCCAACATGTCTCCCGAGTATGGTGCAACCATGGGCTTCTTTCCTGTGGATCGTGTCACGTTGCAATATCTGAAACTAACAGGCAGAAGTGATGACAAGGTAAGTGCTTGGTTAAACATTTTCATTTATCTTGTCCTTTTGTTTATATGCTGAGATTAAAACTACCATGCAGGTTGCTCTGATAGAATCCTATTTACGGGCTAATAGGATGTTTGTCGACTACAATGAGGTACAATATGTGCACCCATGACCTTGAATACCATTCTATTTAACAACTTCTGCAATATGGGTTCTGAATGAATATTTTTCTTCAACTCAGCCCCAGGTCGAGAGAGTGTACTCCTCTTATCTGGAGCTAAATCTTAATGAAGTGGAACCATGCATATCAGGTCCAAAGAGGTACAATTTCTTGTCAAATCAAGCTATTATGCACTCACTTAATACCAAATTTTAATTTCGATCCTTGTGATGTGCCACTGAGAAGCATATGTCTTTTAGGCCACATGATCGTGTTACTTTGAAAGAAATGAAAGTGGATTGGCACGCATGCCTTGACAATAGAGTTGGATTTAAGGTGAGAAGTTCCATAATTAACACAAATTTTCATATAGTACGGCATGGAAACTGTGGGGCCATTTGAATATTCCAGAATTTGATTTCTTAATTAATAGATTAATATTCACTTGAAGACGTATATCAGTCTGTGAATATGGAAATTTCTATTCATTCTGTGTCCATGGTTAGAAAACCTTTTCCTCAAAAGCTTATCTTAAGGATGGGACATGGTGACACATGGACGCTTAAGATGTTGATTAAGAAGAGAAAATGCAAGGATCATAACCCCTTTTTGGTCGATGACCATAGAAAACCTTCAGTGTCTTAGTTTTCCATTTTACTAATTTGATGACTGAGACTATTGCTCATGGTAGTTTTAGTGATGTTATCATAATGGGTAATTGTGCATCAGCCCTCTCTCTTTTTCTAATGTTTCTTGCATGGTATTGCAGGGTTTTGCTGTGCCGAAGGAATCTCAAAATAAAGTTGTAGAGTTCACATTTCATGGAACCCCAGCACAGCTTAGGCATGGGGATGTAGTTATAGCAGCTATCACCAGTTGCACAAACACCTCAAATCCTAGTGTAATGCTTGGAGCTGCTTTGGTTGCAAAGAAAGCTTGTGAATTAGGATTGGAGGTTGGATGTCTCTACTTGTAGCTCATTTCTCATAATGGTATAATCATTCATAGGATGAAAAAGAGAAAGTGAGAAAAGAAATATATTATGCTAGAACCACTAGAAAATTGGCGTCCCCATGTTTTTGGTCTACTGAATACTTTGGGAGTTGAATAATGAAGGTGTGGATGCTTATTTTATTTCAGCATTATATAATGTAGGGCATTATAGTGAGTCTTTTTAATGAATTCTACATGCAATGTGTATTTTATTAGGTCAAGCCATGGATTAAGACAAGTCTTGCTCCGGGTTCTGGGGTTGTAACCAAATACTTGCAAAAGAGGTACTTTTAAGAATCTCTGTACCACATCTTTGGAAAGTTATACTACTTTTGTAAGGCATTCATCATAAGTCATGCATTGTCCTGCAGTGGGTTGCAGAAGTATTTGAATCAGTTAGGGTTTCATATTGTTGGGTATGGATGCACCACATGCATTGGGAATTCAGGAGATATTGATGATGCTGTGGCATCAGCTATTACAGAAAATGGTAACATTTTCTAAAAAAATTCCACAGTAGTGCTACTCTATGGAGTCTTGCAAGGTGACTAAGTAGTTGATTTTCTCCTCATTTACAGATATTGTAGCTGCAGCTGTATTGTCTGGAAATAGGAATTTTGAGGGTCGTGTGCATCCTTTGACAAGGGCCAATTATCTTGCTTCTCCTCCCCTTGTTGTTGCCTATGCTCTTGCTGGAACGGTACGGCAAGCTCATAAGTTCTTGCACAGCTGCTTGTTACTCTCTGTATCATGTTATGTTATATGCTTCTTTTCTGCTATTCAATTATGCATGTGCCTTTTTTTGTGCTCAACTGATTTTGTGCCTGCCACATTTGTCTTTTTGGTGCAATATCTCATTCGTTGGCTGTGCTGCAGGTAGATATTGATTTCGAAACAGAACCAATTGGGTTGGGAAAAGATGGTAAGAAGATATTTTTCAGGGACATTTGGCCATCTAATGAAGAAGTAGCAGAGGTAATTTGCTCTACTGCTTTTCTAGGAATTTTTTTCACTTTTTTAACTTTGGAATGAATTCACTAGTAGAGTTTCTACTATAGAAATTGAGGGATTGGAAATTCATGTTGGTCTAATTATTCTGTCTTCAGGTTGTGCAATCAAATGTGCTTCCTCATATGTTTATGGCTACTTATGAAGCAATCACCAAAGGAAATCCAATGTGGAATCAGTTATCTGTACCGGATGGCACTCTTTATGCCTGGGACCCAAAATCAACTTATATACATGAGCCACCTTATTTCAAAGATATGACCATGTCTCCTCCGGGCGCTCATGGAGTGAAGAATGCTTACTGCTTGCTCAACTTTGGAGATAGTATTACAACTGACCACATCTCACCAGCTGGTAGCATCCACAAAGACAGTCCAGCAGCCAAATACCTTTTGGAACGTGGTGTTGATAGAAGGGACTTCAACTCTTATGGAAGTCGCCGTGGTAATGATGAGATTATGGCAAGAGGCACTTTTGCAAATATTCGGCTGGTCAATAAATTTTTGAAAGGAGAAGTTGGTCCCAAAACAATCCATATTCCCACTGGAGAGAAACTGTCCGTGTTTGATGCTGCCATGGTAATGCCCACTAATCTTAACTTTTACATGAGGTTATCCAAAAATGGTTTAAATTCCTTGGGAAGATTTTCTGCATTCAGTGTTTTAAAGTTGATGCCTTCAAGCCCCATCTGAATCTACAATTTTTGCTCTGACTTTTATTAACAGAGGTACAAAAGTGAAGGGTATGCTACGATTATTTTGGCTGGTGCTGAATACGGGAGTGGAAGTTCTCGTGACTGGGCTGCTAAGGGTCCAATGCTACTGGTATGCCCTCTGGCTGTATCCCATTCCGTTTAATTCAAATATATGTTTGCCATCTTTGACTCATCTAATGAAGTCTGCTTTAAAACATAATTATTTTCAGGGTGTGAAGGCAGTCATAGCAAAGAGCTTTGAGCGCATTCACCGCAGTAATCTTGTGGGCATGGGTATCATTCCACTATGTTTTAAGACTGGGGAAGATGCAGACACTCTTGGGTTAACAGGTGAGGAACGTTACACCATCGATCTTCCAAGCAGTGTTGGCGAAATTAAACCTGGACAGGACGTTACAGTGGTGACAGATAATGGCAAGTCCTTTGTATGTACACTACGATTTGATACAGAGGTAATGGACTGCATCATGCTCTGCTCCTTTCGTATCTTTATTTGCCTTGTCAAGCTCAGGTTGCGTCAAAATTCCCTTGTTTTTTCTTCGTTGCAGGTTGAGCTGGCATATTTTGATCATGGAGGCATTTTGCAATATGTCATCAGGAATCTGATCAAAAGCTAGATCAACCAGAAAAGGCTATTGGCATGCAGGTGTAGTTCAACATTGTACCAATTTTTCCGGAAGTTCTAATAATCAACATGGTTCGGCAACAAGACGTTGTTCCAATCCCAGAGCTGACCCCAACTACATTATAAATAATGGAATATTGGTGGTAGTATTCTATTCTAGTAACAGAATATTCAGGCGATTTAGTGTTTGTATCATTCGTGATGAATTTTTTTCGATACTATCATGTCATTGATGGTTTTCTAAATTTTCCAATTTTAACTTTTAAAATTTTGGCTTATAAGGTGTGGAGGGCAATCAATGCGACCTTGTTTTCAGCTTGCTAAACCAAGTTGGTACATTTTACCGTTTTAACTTGTGTTAACACATGACACAACAATCGATAACTTATTTTCAAAAGGTGGAAGGTCAATGACAGTAAGTCGCATTATCGGAGTGATGCTCGTGTGTACGAAAGTCATGTTATCTGAGTGATGCAACGCACCGTCAACTTTATTGAAAAAAAACACAAAAAATGTAATAGATGACGTGGCCTATCTATCACCATTGGATTATTTTAACGCTCAACATTTTGTGAAATGCGGAAAAATGCAAAGAGACTAAATGCAGAGGCTCGAGATCCATGTAAGTGATTGTCAATCGTCGATGCAAAATAAGCCTCGCCTCTAACTGAAAGTGTGTTGTCAAACTAAGCTCCCAACTGGCACTGACAGCTACCCAAGCGTGCGATTGTCACTTACACAACTCTCACCATCCACAAGATTGTAGCAAGTCCATCGATTGTGTGATTTGTAATTGCACGAATTTGAATCCTCCTTGTCTGGGGGTTTGGGGTGAACCGTACATGGGTTGATTCCATACAAGAATACATGAATTGATGAGAAATAAGAAACATACAATTGAAACGTGCAATTTTTTGGTTCCCCGTGAATGAACTAGCTCATTTCTTTTTACTTGTTTCTTTTCAACAACTCAATGTTCTAAACCTTCTCAGAGTTGGAATTCCCATTAAAAAGAAAAATGATCAATGTTTTATTTTATCAGGGGTTGTGATAACAAGAATATATAGCTAAGAAACAAAAATTGATTTAGTAGAAGAGCAGCTGTAGTACATCAAAATCTAAGGGGCATGCAGGGGCCGATCGGTATATTAGGTTACAAATGAGACTTGAAGCACAAGTACTGAAGCTCTGGCTTGAGATGTTGAAGTACTACAACATAAGAACTCGTATAGCCTGCCAGAGGTAATCATAAAGAAAACAATATTATATAAACGAAATGTAGTAATAGCATGACAGCATAACCTGAACCAAGCAATACACAAGAACAAAAGCATAGAACAGTCGATTGGCCGATTTTGGGAATTTGAGAAACTGAATGCAGTAGCTTCACAGAATCCAGCAACCATATAAACTGTTAGTTATCTATTTTGGGTATAGATAGTTACCTTTGGTATAATAGTTTAAATTTTGTACTCATTGACACGAATCCATTTAGTAGATGACCATTTATTTCCCTTAATCACAGGGCATCCGCCTGAAATAAACAGGAGATAAATTTGACTCATTATTAATAAAGGTATTACAAGTCAGCATGTTTGTGAATGAACTAATAAAAGTTTGAAATCTGATGCAGAAAAAAAAATTGAAATCTATGTTTTAAATTAGGGTTAAATTCATAAAGGAAGCACACATAAACATGTTATTTTCCATGATGGATATTTTGGAATCATAGAAGCCTGAAATTGATGCTTCACAAAGCCAATAATTAATTATGAGTAAGCTACTAACCATGCAAACTTGAAGGATCAAAAGATGCATCAGGCCTCATGCTCCAGAAAAGCAATGCATCACCCATCTTGGGTTTAACAGAAAGTCCCTTTTTCCCACATTCAGATAGTTCATTCCACCAAGGCACAGAACTAATATTCCCTTTGGCAGCAGGGAACACAGTCTCACCCCCTTCTTCAACATCTGAGCTGCACCACATGGGAGGAGAAACATTTCGAATGATATTAGTGGGTCTATGTAGTACATCAGAAGTAAGGGTGTTTAGGCAGACACACTACGAAACTTACAGGTACATGAGAACGGTAGCTATACGTTGACCTCCATTCCTAGTGTTGAACTCATCATGAAAATAGTCATAGTGAGGCTCATACTTCTGTCCAACTTCATAGTGGAGAACTTGAAGTCCCTCCCCGTGTTCTGTATTTCGTGTAAAAAACAGCTTGTGAATTGTATGGAACATGCATAGCTACACTTTTAATAGATGAACATCATAGCTTTAGGCGAACAATGTAGTCCACATAAAGGCAGCACCTTCAACTTCGAAGGCAGAAAAATCAGTAAAAAGCACAAAATAAATAAACCAGAGGGCATGAGCTCAACAACATACCTACAGGTAAAAAGGTGAAATTAGCAATTCTCTTCTCAATGTTCCTGATAATTTTATCACGCCCTCTTTGCAAAAATGTTCCAGAGCTTGTACGGACCCTGCATACAAGATGTACAACAATTGCACCGTGCATGAGGGGATAAAGCAAGGGAACAAAAAGAAAGACAACAGATTTTCCCATCTACATCTTTTAACTGAAATGACACAAGAGAATGAAGTGAGAAACCAAGACCTGCTATCTTTGCTCTTTCCAGTTTCACTATCAACTACTGTTGACTTTTGCATACTAGGCTTGGCAAGATCGATTAGATATTCACATTCCTCCTTGGTCTGCCAAAATTAGCCAACTGGGCTCAGCTTTTGGTGAATTTAGATTGCATCAAATCCAGGTATATATGAAGCCTTAATTTCACCCAAAAGCATATGCAAATATGTAAATTTCACACTAAATACTACCCAAGATATATTGGCACAATTATCAGAAACTCCAGCACACCATTGATGCTCATTTCAATAATTAACGAAAATACAAGCCACTAATTCAGAAACATCATAAATTCTTCATGAGTGAGAGAGTTAAGGAGAGCTCAGCTCACCAAGAAATTGTGATAGACAAAAGCTCTCGGCTCCCATGAGATGACTTCGACCCACTGCTCCCCTGCCCCTGCCCCTTCCTCTTCAGTTCTATTAAAGTCAAAACAATTACCAAATTACCAACCATAACTGAACGAAGACAAAAAAACTCAAACCGACCCATCACGCACCTGTCGGCGCTCTTCTGTACAATCGAGCTGAGATCGTTCGCCTTGGGCGAGTTGACGGAGGAGCCGCTCGGGACCGAGAGTATTCCCAGGGCGAGAAGAATGAGGATCACGAAGGTGAACATGACGAGCAAGGTGAGCACCAGCGTGGAGGAAGACGAGGATGTTTTGCGAGTCTGAAGGCGGGCGTGCCTTGGCTTAACCGCCATTGATCTGAGAGATTGAAATTGAAACCTAGAGATTAAGATCGAGGATTGGATTTGGAAACTGGAACACCAAGATCTGAAGGTCTGCGATGAGAGATTTGATGAGATTTAATAGTCTTACGTCTACCCTCCTCTACAACCTCTACGCGCTTTTGGTTTTCAAAGTCCCAAATTAAATTCCCAGATCGTATTTAATTCATTTCCCCCTTTTTTTATGTTCCCTCTATCCTTTTATATACATGCAAATTGCAATTACTCTCGAGAAAAGGAAAATTATTAATAACAACTTCCCCTTTGTCAAAATAATGTTTTTAAGTACTCTTTACATGTTGCGTTTTTCATCGTCAGATAATCCGACATGTTATATTATATATTAGTCAGTTTATATTATTTTAATACACTAATTCTTATTAAAATGTATGAACTTATGGTTCAAATTAATAATATGGTTAGGTCTGCTCGAGGTCTTTTGAGATAAAATCTAGAGCCGTGTTGATCCATTCAACCATTTGCTACAAATGCTACGGTTGATTGAGATTTGGAGGTTAATAATTAGAGATCCAAAGTTTGATCACTCAAAATGTTTGGGGTATACAATTACAAGTTATTCTTCTATACATATTTCAGTGAAGTTAGGGAGGGTACTTGAGGTCTGTTTGCTACAGTAAGGATTAGGCCAGGGACTGATGTTGATATTCTTGTTAATTGGGATTGGCTGCTAACAATCCAACATTTGACTTTGGACCTTCCAGTTAAAGCATGTATTTTGAGCAGAAAAGACTGGACAAAATTGTAAGAATATTCAGAAATGCAGCATCCTGTTATGCTGAACAGAAACAGAAAAATATACATGACCTGCAGATTGCACTGCACACACAAACCAAACCAATAAAGGCACTTTTTTCTTTACATTGTGTGGTTTTGTTTAGAAATACATCACATGAAACCAATGCTTGCAAAGGCTGCAAACCTTTACTTATTCCAAAGAGACGCACAATTCATGAACCATTTTCAATCCAATCAATTGAAGCAGCTGCTGATCAGCTGGTCTAAAACACACCAAGAGAGGTAGGGTAGAGAGGGGTGGGCTTATAGGCAAAACAATTGGGAACATATGTCGAGGTGCGCCTTTTCGGAGGCTCCATGGACTCAATGGCTGGCTGGTTCAAGTATGCATACTTGCTCTTTGTCCACCTGCAAACATGTTTGTTTAAAATATCTGTTGAGAGAACTTTGAGAATTTTCAAGCAGGCTGATTAGTGAAGTTGCTTAAGCCATTTGATTGATCGAGAAAATTGACTCACCAGTCCTTAATCCCAACTCGAACTTCGTCGTTGTTTCCATTCGTGTTGCTGTCATTAGTGGCTGCAGCAGAGCTATCCTTACTGTTGGCATTGTCGTCGTCATTCAAGGACTCCTCAAAACGTCTGTAATCTTCCTCCTATACACCATACACCTTCAACAAGTTAAGCAAATGTAAGAAATTCAAATGCTTTCAGCTTTGTTGCATCTGATTAAACCATAAAATGCTGTCATCAATTGAACTGTGATGAAGCAAGCTTGACAGGAACTGATCCTTTTAAAATTTAAACTCATGGTCCTAACTAGTTGAAGAAGATGGCTACTTCTTTCAGCCTACCCTCCTAACAAGTCATTTTGAAGTCTTTTCTTTTGCCAAGAGATTCTGCATAATTGCAAAAACTGGGCTGCAATGAAGATTTGATCATCTCTCTTAAAATTTTAGCCAAAGTCCCTTTGAATGCATGGCTTACTTAAATTGTGTCACAAAAAATCTTACCGAGAGCTTGAGGGCTCTAATACGTGCTGCAGCCTTGATAGCAGCGAGGAGGTGCTCCTCTTCCTCAATGCGCTTCTGAAACCAGAACCTGGCAATTTCTCGCTTTGTCACACTGTCCAGCGCAGCCTTCTTAGCCCAGAACCTTGGAAGTGGTGGTGGAGGTGGAGGCGGTGACGCCGGTGCCTCTTCTATTTGCTTCATCTTCATGCTCAGCTTTTTGCCTACTTGAATTCGCAACGGTGCCTGCTCTATTTGCTCCTCTTCCTCAGTGAAAGATTGCAATATGTTGGAAGACATAATGATTGAAAGTCTTTGATATGGATTTTCATGACCAACCCTCTATAGCTACTGCTCCAACCTAACTTTCAAACATGACTGATAGCTTTGTTTTCCAGTCACAATGCCCATTTCTATTCTCTAATCTGTTATTTTACAAAGGTGGATTGAATTTTAATTTTATATCAGTTAGCTAGCTGGAGCCTGGCGGTGTTAGCACGTGAAGAAGAAGCACAAAATACAAAGAAAAATTGACTGGTAGTTGCAGATTGAAACTTCGAGTAAGATTGAGAATTTAGATTACAGTAACTCCCCACCTAAATATTTTGGCAGAATGTTCTTAATTCCAAGCATCCAAAAACTCCACCGACAAATGTGGTTAGTTGCTAATCATCTTTTTAATTGAATAATTAATTGGATTCCTGTTCTTCAACCATTAAGAAAATAGGCTGCTGCCTGCCCAAAACGAAAAGTCCACAGCTTTGAAACGAGAAGAGAAACAGGGGACTTTTTCCAAATTTCCCAGAAAACGCACCTGGATTTTTCTGTTTTTAATGCAATAATTTTTGTGGGAACCCATAATTATATCAAAGTTTTCAGATTTAAGATTAATTACAAATTTAATACAATCTTCTTCAACCACAAGACAAAGTATATATAGAATCAACAGAATCAAAAACACAAAAGACCCTTTACAGTATGTGAAAAAAAACGAACTCCAACAATTACAGAGAGACAATTCTCACAATTTCAACTAAGTCCCGGACGATGAAACACGAAGGGCCTTGGTCTTGAATCTATATCTAGCAGCTCTGGGAATGACCTGGCTGGGCCCCATGTGGAGCTGACCTGGGCTGTCAGTCATGGGAGGCCCATCATCGTAGATATGCCCGACGAGCCGCCCGCAGCCATTGCACTTGATCTTGGTCCTGGTCCGCTGGATACCCCAGTAGTTTCTGGTTTCGAAAAAGGGCCTGATTTTGTCCTCCTTCTCGAACCTGAACTTGGTGCTGTCGACCCACGAAAACGACAGCGTTCCCTTGTTGCCGGCCTCGAAGAAGAAGTCCGGTGGGTAGAGATAGGCGGCACTCAGGTTCAGGTTTGCCCCGCACTCCTTGCAGGTGTAGATCGAATCGGAAGCCATTGTTTTGTTGAGTTGAATTTGGGTTTGGAGAAGATGGCGTTTCGCGATTTGGCATTTTATTTTGGTTTGGTTTTTGAGCTGACGGGCCGACAGAGGTTAGGAGAATTTTCCAAACCGCGTTTGGCTACGTGGCGTGGATAATCAGGTGACCCCATCACAGAGATGCAATGGGTGATGCAATGGGAAAATACAACCCGACCATCTATTGCGAGCAAATAAGTACACAGCCAATTTTCTAATATTTGATTGGCCATTTGAAACTTTGGGGCATAATTACTAATGCAAATATTTTTGCTCATCACTTTAAGTCAATGCGTATTTTAATTATTATTTTCAACACTTGACACGTGTCTATATACATAATCATAGTTAATTTTTATTTTATATTTATAAAACCATGATTATACATATGAATATGTGTTAAGTGTTAAGAATGATAGTGACATTTAGAGTTAAAGTGGTGAACAAAAATACTTTCAATTACTAATTAGGTATTGTGTGGTTGGTCATGATGAAATACCGACTATGCATATATATTTTTTTCTCAATTTTAAATCATTTTAAAAAATGAGTTGAAAAGCAAAAACTAGAAATAAGAGTAAAATGTGTTGTAAAATAGACTGGGATATGAGAGTAATAAATGATGTGAAAGCATAATTGTATTTACTCTCTCGATGATATAATGAGTGGAATTTGCTTCACTAACCTCCGTTTGGATAAAGAAAAATGACTCGGAATTTAACAACATTTTTCAAATTTTCAACTATCTTGTGGATGCTTTCTTTGATATGCAAAAAATATGATCGTATCCTATTACTAGTCATGTCAACTACATATATCAAATTAATCTTCAATTTACACACAATTTAATGCATACATCCAAAGTCTTCATTGTTCCGATAATTAGAAGCAGTTTACGATAATATTTAGCATAAAATTTTTAAAATGTTTATGTGTTATACAAATATGTTTTCGTACTTCCTGTATTATAGAAGTACTTTCAAGTACTTTTTCATAAATCAATTGAATTTTTATTAAACAAAATTTGTTGCGCTTTCTAACAAAAGCATACCCAAACAAGCTCTTAATTGTGAGAATTTGTATTTCTAATTCACCATATAAGGAAAAAAAATTGTGCTACCATCTCATGGCAAACTTGAGTTAGCATGCTATACTCAAAAGAAAAAAAAAAAAATTTGAGTGGGAGCTTCTACAATGACGGGAATTTTGGTGAGGAGGTTTAATGAGGGGTTCAATCCAACCATTCAATCATTAAAAAAGTTCAGATTCAATATTTTATCTCTCTTGTTGCATAATGAGATTGAACACCTCCCACAACTCCTTCATTGTAGCATTTCCGTATTTGAGTTGACATTGGGCCTATATGTTATGGGCTCATGTTACCCTTCTATTCTAAAGATCTTGTTTCATTGGGGGCCTAGGCCACCCCAACACAGAGGAAGTGTAAATATTGTCGTATGAGGATATTATTGGCATTTCACTTATCATTACAGATAAGTTCGATTTGCTTTGCCGCCACGCATATGGAGAGGCGAGGCGAGGCGAGGCAAGGCAAGCATGGTTAAAATTAGAGGGTAATTTCGTCTTTCAAAAATTCTTTTTTATTTTTATTTTTATTTTCAATAAGTCGGTAGCCCATTAGGTTGACCCATTTCGCCTATAAATACTCGCTTAGTGCTCTGTTCTCGTTTTGTTGGAGACTCTCTCAAAGAGTTCCAGAGAAGGTCGAGCAAAATCGATCTCTCGCAGTCACCATAAACAAAATTCAAATTAAACGGAAAAATAGAGAGAAAAACAAAACATAAAGAAAACCCAAAATATAAAGAGAAACAGTTCGTTATTTCCACTGAATTTCACTCACTCACACTTTGTCTGAAAACCCTAAGGTTTTTGTTTTTTCCCATAATTGATCGAAGATCGCCATGGATATACGCTTCCCATTCTCGCCGGCGGAGGTTGCAAAAGTCCGCTGTGTTCAGTTCGGCATTCTGAGCCCGGACGAAATCGTAATTTCCGTTTCTTCTCTGTTCTTCGTTTTATCTTTCTATTCTCGTCTGTTTGTTTGCTGAGAAAGGAAATCAATGGAAAAAGAAATGGAAATCCTGTAACTGCTTATGCTTCTGCTTTCTCTTGCGAGTTTTCAAATTCGAAAGTTCTTTTACTGAGCTTGTTTGATTGAGTAGTGATTGGATGAAGTGTTAGGGTTTGATGAATGTATTCAGCTTTCAAATTCAAAAGCTCTTTACTAAGTTTGTTAGATTGAGTAGTGATTGAATGAAGTGTTAGGGTTTGATGAATATTGGATTTAGGTGAATCGGAGAATGCTGAAGCCTTTTTATGTATTTTGTTTGCAGAGGCAAATGTCTGTAGTGCAGATTGAGCACAGCGAGACCATGTTGGGAGGCAAACCGAAGACAGCAGGTTTAAGTGATCCTCGGCTTGGTACAATTGACAGAAAGATGAAGTGCGAAACATGTACGGCCAACATGGCTGAGTGCCCGGGCCATTTTGGGCACCTTGAGCTTGCCAAACCAATGTTTCACATTGGTTTCATGAAGACCGTGTTGTCCGTAATGCGATGTGTTTGCTTCAATTGCTCAAAAATTCTAGTCGATGAGGTACTTAGAAGCCTTAAATTATCTCTGCAAACTAATCTTTGGCTTTGTTTAATTGACTTTCAAGCACAACCTTATTTATGTCGACAAACATTAAATTGGTAAGCATGTTACTCTTTTGAGATAGATTGAAAGGTCATTCGGAAGTATTTGTCTGTTGTATACCCCGTTTGTAAACTTGATGGTTTTTTTTTGGTGGCTTGAACGGATACAATGCATATCTTTCTATCCTCAGTGGTGTATGGGGTTTCCTAATGCATAAAACGAGTCTGTCATCAACAAAGTGGTTTGTTGGAAGAAATAAAGAGGAAAAAGATTAATTAGGATGAAGTTTAACAACGGACACTTCTTATGACTAGCAAAAATAGGAGTGAGGAATTAGTTTCTTCTTTTATGTGTGCATATTGTAGGAGTGTTTCTTCTTTTATGTGAGCTATTACTGCAAAGTGTTCTTCTATATAAGATATGTTATTTTTGGAGACAATGATTATGGCGAGGCTTGCTTTCCTTCAAATTTAATTCTAATGATCAACAATTTTCCCTTACCTATTTGCTGATGTTTCATTGTGTTGGCTTCGAGGATTCTGAAAAGGTTTTTGTTAAAAAAAAAAGGTCGGTCTTAAAGCTTTAGTCTGTAGACAATTGTTAATCGTAACAAATTTTATGCCACTTTGTTTTGCAGGATGATCACAAGTTTAAGCAGGCCTTGAGAATTAAGAGCCCAAAGAATAGGCTAAAAAAGATTCTGGATGCATGCAAAAACAAAACCAAATGTGATGGTGGTGATGAAATTGATGTCCAAGGCCAGGAATCTGAAGAACCTGTAAAGAAAAGTAGCGGCGGCTGTGGTGCTCAGCAGCCCAAGCTCTCTATAGAGGGTATGAAAATGCTTGCAGAGTACAAAGCCCAACGGAAGAAAAATGATGACCAGGAACAGCTTCCTGAACCTGTGGAAAGGAAACAGACACTTACTGCAGAAAGGGTTGGCATACTTCAATTAGACAGATTCTTCCTTTTACAACACTTGCATGATGCTAACATATTGTTGAATTTGTTTTAGGTTCTTAGTGTCTTAAAAAGGATAAGTGATGAGGACTCCCAGTTATTGGGATTGAACCCTAAATATGCTCGTCCTGACTGGATGATTTTACAAGTTCTGCCTATTCCTCCACAACCTGTGAGACCCTCTGTGATGATGGACACCTCATCCAGGAGTGAGGTAAGCTTCTTGGGTGCATTTTTTTCTCTGTTTAGAGACTAGTAGCAAGCGGACAATTTTAGTAGCTGAAGAGATAATCTAGGCATTTCTTTTTGGTGATCACTGACTTCATATGTTTTCTGTGTCCAGGATGATTTAACACATCAGTTAGCCATGATTATTCGTCACAATGAGAATCTGAGGAAACAGGAAAGAAATGGGTCACCTGCTCATATAATTTCAGAGTTTGCACAACTGTTGCAATTCCACATAGCCACATATTTTGACAATGAGTTGCCTGGACTACCGAGGGTATGCGTACATGGGAACATATTTCTTCATAGTAGCTATATGCTTTTATGTTGTTTTTATTTGTATGTATGTATATACATATAAACTCCTGTTAACCGGTAATTTTTTTTTTCATGCATATGCTGAGCCTTTTCTTTACTGAACAGGCTACTCAGAGATCAGGGAGGCCTATTAAATCAATATGTAGTAGACTTAAGGCAAAAGAAGGCAGGATAAGAGGAAACTTAATGGGAAAGCGAGTTGATTTCTCTGCACGAACAGTGATTACTCCTGATCCAAACATAAACATTGATCAATTAGGAGTACCATGGAGTATTGCTTTGAATCTCACATACCCAGAGACTGTGACTCCATATAATATTGAAAGGTAAACTTTATTTTTTATTTTCTCATCTTTCTGCTTTTCTACCTTTTTCTTTTATTCTTCAGTTCATTCTGTTTTCTATTAATGGAATATTCTTTAATTTTTTTAAAAAAAGGTTGAAGGAGCTGGTTGAGAATGGGCCCCATCCTCCACCTGGTAAAACTGGTGCGAAGTATATAATACGAGATGATGGGCAAAGGCTTGATCTTCGTTACTTGAAGAAAAGCAGTGATCATCATTTGGAGCTTGGATATAAGGCAGCGCTCTTTTATTCTGATAAGTTTTGATTTGGGGCTTTCCTACTTAAGAATCACTTTTGAACTTCTACTATTGTGGTTTCAGGTGGAGCGTCATTTGAATGATGGAGACTTTGTCCTCTTCAATCGTCAACCTAGTCTCCATAAAATGTCTATTATGGGGCACAGAATCAAGATCATGCCGTACTCAACTTTTCGCTTGAATTTGTCTGTGACCTCTCCATACAATGCCGACTTTGATGGGGACGAGATGAACATGCATGTTCCTCAGTCTTTTGAAACTAGGGCAGAAGTACTGGAGCTCATGATGGTGCCCAAGTGCATAGTGTCTCCTCAGTCAAATCGACCTGTGATGGGAATTGTGCAGGATACCCTTTTAGGGTGTCGTAAGATTACCAAGAGGGATACCTTCATAGAGAAGGTAACTGTGACCTGACCATTGTCGCCCCCTCCTGAAAATTGTGTTTTTTTTTTTCATTAGCCACATAGTCTTATATTGAGTATTATTTCAGGATGTTTTTATGAATATCTTGATGTGGTGGGAGGATTTTGATGGAAAAGTTCCTGCTCCTGCAATTTTGAAGCCACGGCCATTGTGGACAGGCAAGCAAGTCTTCAATCTTATAATACCAAAACAGATAAATCTCCAAAGGACTTCTGCATGGCACTCGGAAGCAGAAAGTGGCAACATTACCCCCGGGGATACTTTTGTTAGAATAGAGAAAGGGGAGCTACTTGCTGGAACACTTTGCAAGAAGACACTTGGGACATCAACTGGAAGTCTGATACATGTCATATGGTATGCAATTTTACTCTATTTAGTTTAGAAATTTATTCATTTGTGTGTTAATTTCTTAAAAGAATGTAGCAGCACTTTTATACACAGAACAGACCAGAATCTTGGTTGCTTTGATTGGTATAAGCCCAATATACTTTGTACGCCCCCAAATTTATGATATGACATAATAGATCCAAATTGGAAATATCTTAATTTTAGGCAAAAAAAAAAGGTTCTACTTCCATCTGAGTATCAAGCATATAATTTGACCACCTTGACAAAAAAATAAAATTCAACAAGAAGAGAAGTTTAATGGATTGAATTTTCTTGTTGTGCAGGGAAGAAGTTGGTCCAGATGCAGCTCGCAAGTTCCTGGGTCATACCCAATGGCTTGTTAACTATTGGCTACTGCAAAATGCTTTTAGCATTGGAATTGGAGATACAATTGCTGATGCTGCAACAATGGAGAAAATCAATGAAACAATTTCAAAGGCGAAAAATGAGGTGAAAGATCTTATAAGTAAAGCCCAATCCAAGCAGCTGGAGGCTGAACCTGGACGAACCATGATGGACTCATTCGAAAACAAAGTGAACCAGGTTTGTTTTTTTTTTTTGGTGTGCAATTTATTCTGGTTTCGTTGCCTACTGTTAAGTGATAATATATTTGGTTTGGTTAGGTTTTGAATAGGGCTCGTGATGATGCTGGAAGTAGTGCTCAAAAGAGTTTATCCGAGAGCAATAATCTTAAAGCAATGGTTACAGCAGGGTCCAAGGGGAGTTTTATCAACATATCCCAGATGACTGCTTGTGTGGGGCAGCAGAACGTTGAGGGTAAGCGTATCCCTTATGGATTCATAGACCGGACATTGCCCCACTTTACTAAAGATGATTATGGACCAGAAAGTCGTGGATTTGTAGAGAATTCCTACCTGCGTGGGTTAACTCCACAGGAGTTTTTTTTTCATGCTATGGGTGGGAGGGAAGGTCTTATAGATACCGCAGTCAAGACATCTGAGACTGGGTACATTCAAAGGAGACTGGTGAAGGCTATGGAGGATATTATGGTCAAATATGATGGCACTGTCAGAAATTCATTGGGGGATGTTATACAGTTTCTTTACGGGGAAGATGGAATGGATGCTGTTTGGATAGAATCACAAAAGCTGGATTCTTTAAAGATGAAAAAATCAGAATTTGATAGGACTTTTTCGTATGAGCTTGATGATGAAAATTGGAATCCAGACTACATGTTGCATGAACATGTTGAGGATCTCAAAACTATTAGAGAGTTTCGCAATGTGTTTGATGCAGAGGTTCAGAAACTTGAAACAGACAGATTACAACTTGGAACAGAGATAGCAGTAACAGGTGATAATTCTTGGCCATTGCCTGTTAACCTGAAGAGGCTCATTTGGAATGCGCAAAAAACCTTTAAGATTGACTTCCGAAGGACTTCCGATATGCACCCAATGGAAATTGTGGAAGCTATTGATAAGCTCCAGGAGAGGTTGAAGGTTGTTCCTGGCGATGACTTGTTGAGTGTTGAAGCTCAAAAGAATGCTACACTGTTTTTCAGCATTTTACTTCGCAGCACTTTTGCTAGCAAACGGGTGTTGGATGAGTACAGGCTTACTCGTGAAGCATTTGAGTGGGTTATTGGGGAGATAGAGTCACGCTTCCTGCAATCACTTGTAGCACCTGGTGAAATGATTGGTTGCGTTGCTGCACAATCTATTGGTGAGCCTGCCACTCAGATGACACTGAATACTTTCCACTATGCTGGTGTGAGTGCAAAGAATGTTACCCTAGGTGTTCCCAGGTTGAGGGAAATTATTAATGTAGCTAAGAGAATCAAAACGCCATCTCTGTCTGTCTACTTAAAGCCTGAAGCTAATAAAACCAAGGAGAGGGCTAAAAATGTCCAGTGTGCTTTGGAATACACCACTCTCCGAAGTGTAACTCAAGCTACAGAAGTGTGGTACGATCCAGACCCCATGAGCACGATAATTGAAGAGGATGTTGATTTTGTCAACTCTTACTATGAAATGCCAGATGAAGAGGTTAACCCTGATAAAATTTCTCCTTGGTTGCTTCGCATTGAGTTGAATCGTGAAATGATGGTGGATAAGAAGTTGAGCATGGCTGACATTGCTGAGAAGATCAATCTTGAATTTGACGATGATTTAACTTGTATATTCAATGATGACAATGCGGAAAAGTTGATCCTTCGAATCCGTATCATGAATGCTGAAGCTCCAAAGGGGGAATTGGTTGATGAATCTGCTGAAGACGATGTTTTTTTGAAGAAGATTGAGAGTAACATGCTGACAGAGATGGCTCTTCGAGGTATCCCAGATATTAACAAAGTGTTCATTAAACATGGTAAAGTTAACAAGTTTGATCCGACTGAAGGATTTAAAGCAGAGCAAGAGTGGATGCTGGATACGGAAGGTGTTAATCTCTTAGCTGTCCTGTGCCATGATGATGTTGATGCCAGGAGGACAACGAGTAATCACTTGATTGAAATTCTTGAAATTCTTGGAATTGAGGCAGTTCGTCGGTCACTGTTGGATGAGTTGCGTGTTGTTATATCTTTCGATGGGTCGTATGTGAATTATCGGCATCTGGCTATCCTTTGTGATACCATGACCTATCGTGGGCACTTAATGGCCATTACTCGTCATGGCATCAATCGAAATGACACTGGTCCCATGATGCGGTGCTCATTTGAAGAAACTGTTGATATTCTTCTTGATGCTGCGGTGTTTGCAGAAACAGATTATTTGAGAGGTGTAACTGAAAACATAATGTTAGGCCAGCTTGCACCCATTGGCACAGGAGACTGCGCCCTGTATCTTAATGACGAGATGTTGAAGAATGCAATTGAACTCCAGCTACCTAGTTATATGGATGGTCTTGATTTCGGTATGACACCATCTCGTTCTCCAGTGTCAGGAACTCCATATCATGAGGGCATGATGTCTCCAAATTATTTGCTGAGCCCAAACCTTCGTCTGTCACCCATTTCAGATGCCCAGTTTTCTCCCTATGTTGGAGGAATGGCATTCTCTCCTACTTCATCTCCGGGCTACAGCCCATCATCCCCTGGCTACAGTCCGTCCTCCCCTGGTTACAGTCCCACGTCCCCTGGTTATAGTCCCACCTCGCCCGGGTACAGCCCCACTTCTCCTGGTTACAGTCCCACCTCTCCAACCTATAGTCCTAGTTCTCCAGGTTATAGTCCAACCAGTCCGGCTTATTCTCCTACAAGTCCATCGTACTCGCCCACCTCACCCAGCTATAGTCCCACTTCTCCCAGTTATAGTCCCACCTCTCCAAGTTACAGCCCTACATCTCCAAGTTACAGTCCAACATCACCAAGTTACAGTCCAACATCACCTGCTTACAGCCCAACATCACCTGCTTACAGTCCGACTTCACCTGCATATAGTCCCACATCACCTTCCTACAGCCCGACATCGCCTTCCTATAGCCCTACATCGCCTTCCTACAGCCCAACGTCGCCCTCCTACAGCCCCACATCTCCATCCTACAGCCCAACCTCACCAGCCTACAGCCCAACTTCTCCTGGTTACAGCCCAACTTCTCCAAGTTATAGTCCAACTTCTCCCAGCTATAGCCCTACATCTCCAAGTTACAATCCTCAGTCAGCCAAATACAGTCCATCATCGGCATACTCTCCAAGCAGTCCAAGATTGTCACCATCTAGTCCATATAGTCCTACGTCTCCAAATTACAGGTGAGCTGTCTATCGAACTGCACTTATGGCATCAGAGTTGCTGAGTGTGGTTGACTGATAAATGCTTATGACTGGGATTACTCTCACATGATTTATAAGCCTCTTCAGTTCCTTACTCATTGACTTGCTGCTTATAATTATTAAGTTAAGGAAATCTCATGAGTACTTGTGTTTTTTTTTGGCAGCCCAACCTCACCATCGTATTCACCTACGTCTCCATCTTACTCTCCTTCAAGCCCCACGTACAGTCCTGGAAGGTAACCTTCGTTTGTTTGGTCACCTCTGACCACACACTTCTATGTTTGCCTTTCTTATTTAGTATTTTTGGAGTCTACTTGGTATTTGTGTGTGTATTATTTTGTTGAAAAATGTCTTTTTTTCTTTCTAATTTTGTTCTTGTTCAGCCCATTTACCTCTGGAGTGAGCCCAGATTATAGCCCAAGTTCTCCACAATACAGGTAAACTGGGAAACAATATTATGTCTCTAGATATTTCTCTTTTGATCTTCATTGTGCTGTGCCGAAATGTTTATCCGTTTTCCTTGTTGCTTTTGTTTCCATGCAGTCCAAGCGCTGGGTACTCACCCAGTCAACCTGGGTACTCGCCGTCATCTACTAGCCAGTACACTCCTCAAACAAGCGAGAAGGATACTAAGGATGACAGAAGCACTCGTTAATGCATTTTACATTTAGAAGTTTGAGATGTAGAGGTATATTTTTCTTCAAGCTTTTATCTTGTGGATGCCTATTACGTTGAGTAGGAATTTCCCTTGTGCTCCAGGTTGATTACTGCTTGTAACGCAATTCGTTGAGAAAATGCTTTTTTAACAGAATTTGTTTGGGGGTATTAGGATGTTTTTGTTTCTATGCCATCAGTTCTGTGCATCCTTATGTTATTTATAAATGCCACTCATGTTTTATCTATCTTAATCTGCAGCAGCTCACCTGCTGCTATCAGAGAACCTGGACTTGTAATGTGGATAGATTGATGGAACTGGGAAGTCGCATTAAAGTTGGACGATCAACTGCAGGATGTAACCTGGTTTAACAGCTCATCCATGTCTTAGTTGCTTCCCGTATATAGCCCGAGACTAGATTTTATGTGTTTTACTACTAGCGGTCGATTTTACATTGAAAAAAGACCCACTCCAGGAGTCCTGGTCATGTATCTCAACTTTGGACCACCTTTTGGTTTCGGTTCCAAAAACTTTGCAACTGTACTATTTCATTTTGCACATGTAATTTGTTCAGGTGCACTGAGTGTAATCAAAATAGTTTGGCTCTTGATCTTATTCTAATTGTAATTTTGACATTCTACTAGGACATTTTCCTCTCCTGATTAGCAAGTTTGGTTTTGAACTTTGAACGAAGTTTATAATTTGTTAAATTTGTTGTCACACGTTGCTTTCCTTCTCTACCCTTAACTGTTCTTATAAAAATCGTTGACCCCTTGCGATGTAACCTTCCAAGTTCCAACACATAACTTGAACGATGAGGAATTAACAAAACGTTTGACATTGGAGAATGGCAAAACGTTTGACATTGGAGAATGGCACTACTGCCTGCCAAGTGGAGGTTGCACTGATAATACAATTATTTAATTCTAGCCGGCAAAACCCTTCTCGCCATTCCAGTACACTATCTATGAAGAGGTCAACAATCTCAATGGCTTTCCAGCTCTTCCAAAGCCTCTAAAGACCTCTCTCTCTCTCTCTCCTCTCTCTCTCTCATATAAACACACAAGTATACAACAAGCACAGCTAGAAGAGCTGCAAGAGCAATTAAACTGAAAATCAATGGAGAAACAATCAAGATTTATTGGGAGCAGAATTCTGAAGCTTTTATCAAAAGCTGCACAGCCTGCAGTCACATACCACAGCCCACCTCCCAGCCCCAGAAAGACCTCAGGTCCAATGATATCACTCATTCCCTCTGAGGCCAGAAGGAAGCCCAGGAATGGAATTACCTTTGGTCCAAGAGAGCCAACTTCTCCAAAAGTCTCATGCATGGGCCAAATCAAGGGCAAGAAGAAGAACAACAACAAGAGCAAGAGCAAAAGCAAAAGCAAATCAAATAATAGCAAGAGGGCTTGCCCTCCACCACAAGAAAGCACTACCTGCAATCTAGTTTCATGTGTTCCTAAAGAGGTGAAGAAAAAGCCATCGAAGGCGCTCAAGGAAGCCCCACCAAAAGAAGGTGATGAAAATGACAATAATAACCATGATGGTTTTATGGGTGGCTCATCTAGAGGTCCAGAGAGAGTGCCTTCTTTGGGTCGGATGAGGACGTTTGCGAGTGGTCGTGGTGTGCTGCCGGATTTTGATTTGATATTGGAGGTTCATCATGATCAATTGGGTGATGTGAAAAATAAGGTGGGTGGGGATAGTCAAGAAGAATATGAGAAGGCGATTGATGTAAGTATGGACCAGAAGAAAGAAGGCACTTTGAGGAAAAGAAGAACCATTTCTCCTCATCCTATGCCTCTTCAATTGTAAAAACAGATGTGCAAAAAATTGATCAATGTTTATGGGCTGTTTATATCTTGAAAATTAGATCTGAAAATTCAGGATTATCTAAATGATAATTGTTGTGCCAATACTTCACTAACTCTTGAGATTTTTTTTAAACCAAAATGGCTTTTCATGCTAACCAAACAACCACCACTTCATTTCAAGACCCGTTCAGCTGCAGAAAAACTTACTTGTAATGGGGAGCTAATAACACAATGACAAGTGAAAAAGTTATCTTACGTGTCATTGCGTCATTGACCAAAAATAGCAAAAAGTGTTACCCCATTACATGAAAGTGTTTCTTGTAAAGCTGATGGGTGGTTGTGGTCCTAGAGGGCTGAGGGCTCTATGGAAGCAATTTTATTTTTTTATTTTTGTTACAAGTGGTTGCAATTTTTAAACACATGTAAAATGCTTGAAACTTTAAGAGATTTTCTATTTAAACCCTACACTTCTCTTAGTTCACCCCATTTTCTAAGTTCACCCCAACTTTTAATTTAAAATTTCACAATTTCTAAGAAAACCCCTCTATCTTCCTAAACTACCCTTAAAACACCCCAAGCTGAAAAAGTAAGAAATAAAAGAGATTTTCTATTTAAATTCCATAATTTTCTTTGTTCACCCCAATACTTAAATCATTAAACAATATTAGCAGAATTCATCTTCAATAGGTTGCAGTTCATCGATCCCAATCTCCCGAAAACATCATCAACAAATTCACTGCTCCACCGGTCCAGGTCCGCAAATTGTCATTCCTGAGAAGGTTGAACTGATGATGCCAATTCTTCTAACTGTTTCCTCCCAAGATTGGATATAAGTTCCATGGAGATGAAGTGATTTGGTAGACTCTCAACCTCTTCCAACTTGAGATTGTATATCGGTTGAAGCTTTTTTGCTTCAGAATCTGCTGCTTCAGCCTCTGCAAGCAGAAGGTTTGCTTCTTCAATGTCGCCCAACTCTAGAGCAGCTTCTCTTTCTGCTTTAGTAGTACTAGATATCAGAAGCAACCTCTAAAACCTAGCCGTTGCTACCTCTTGTTCCTTGGGCAGTTCATCGATCCCATGGTTGCAGTTCATCGAACACATTGAATTCATCTTCAATAGGTTTTTGGGCTTCTAGAACTAGTGCACTATGGAGGTGAATGGGTCTGAGAGACCCAACGAGTTGCAGGAGTTTCTGAATAAGAGTTTGTATTTTTCTAAAACTTAATATGAAGAGTGGTGGGGTGTGTGTATAGATGTAGTATTAAATTGGATGATTTTTTTTTTGTCTTTTTACACAATAATAAAACTTACAATTTAATTATTTAAGTATTGGGGTGAACTAAGAGAAGTGTGGGGTTTAAATAGAAAATCTCTACTTTAAAAGAGTTGAAATTGAGATATTTAATTGGTTTCATAAGATTAATCCAATATCTTAAACAGTCAAAATTCTTTGCATGATTTTTACTGCAACAAACCCTAAACCCAAAATAAACTTCATTCTTTACGAGATACCAAACCCTTCCTAGGGCACCTGTAGCATCATAGTTTATTTCAATTTTTTTTTTAATCAGCCATGCGGGTTTCTACATAATTGCGGAATAAAGAATTGCATAACATTTTAATAAGTGAAGCAATAGTGGCCACTATATAATATTTTAATTTAATAATACGTGAAAGTTAAGTGTATAATATGTGAATTTTGTGTGTATTATTGAAAATTTTATTAAAAAAACACGTGTATTAAACATGCAAAATATGTATGTATGTGTACAATACGTGTAATGTACATTTGTTTTATAAAAAAATATGTACTTTACCGAGTCTTTAAGACGTGTATGAAAAACGGAAGTATAATTAAAAATACATACGTAATTGTATAATACAGGTATTAAATGGGAAAAATACTAAATTCTTTATACGGGTAATAACTCAGGAAAAGTTAAAATAAAAAGGGGACAATAGAGACGAGAGTAATGGCCTAATAGTAATGGATAATGCTTTAAGCTATTCTTATCGATAAACGAAAATCAGGGAAAAAAAAACTTATAAAAAAATGGATCTTAGTCAAGGTCTAAAATATCGATGGTATTGAATATATCGGTAATCCAAAAACACGGAAATTTCGATGGAAATATCGGGATATTATCGATATTGATAAAAATTGAATAAAAACCAAGGAAATTGTAAGAAAAACTTGGAAATTTTTATTGAAACTTTGGAGAATATTTATTTAGTCAATTATCTATTAGTTTATCACAAAAAATTTGAAGGAAATGCATTGCATTATGGGTTTAACCGATTTAAGTTGATTATATAGTGAGCTGACAAACACTGTGAGTGTAGAAAATCTGTAGTAATTAATGAAAGAAGATTAAACACACTATAATCATTTATATATAATGATTTACTATAATATTTTATACTTTATACATTGCATGGTAAAATACATAGGTGACTTAGTACCACATATAGTTTCCCTTTGCGTATTATCACAAAAACATAAGCAACATGGTGGTTAAGGCGTTGGAGGAGTGAAATGGCATGGGTTCGAATCCCCTTTGTGTGTGTGCTTTGTGTTTTGTTTTGTTTTTCCTTTTTATTTTTTCATTACATCGATATTTTCGATATTATAGTGATATTTTGACAAAATATTGCTGAAATGTGAGCGAAATTATCGATATCAATATTTTCCTATATTATCGATATCGATATTTTTCGATATTATCGATATTTATACGATATGTGAATGGATACGTTTCGAAATATTCGTGACCTAAAAAAACGATAATATCCTAAATATTTTAGACTATGATCCCAGTATATATTTAATATCCTCGATACAAGTGGCGGATCCAGGATTCAAAAGTTAGGTAAGCGAAACTTACCTTAAAAAGTCAACGGTACGAGTGAATTTCATTCATAAAAATAAAAAGATACACGTAGTCGGGGAGAACGTAATGAGTCTTACTCTCAAATATGCATATCTATACATAAATAAAAGCTTAACAAAAAAAACTAAAAAAAAAATTAATGCAATGCAATGCAACACAAAACTAAACTATTTAAATCTAAAACTAAATTAAACTATTAAAAAACTTAAGATACGTACATTTATTTTGGAAAAAGCCAATAAGAAGAAAAAAAAACGAAAAAGATGAGAGTTGGATTGACTCAGACAGACGGCCCAAACTGTTTAGATAGGCTGGAGGACCCAAATTTTAAAAACTCTTACCCCTAAGTAGTCCAAATAGCCCATTATTTTTTTTAAAAAAAAGTGAATAAGCCCAACATTATTACTAGCCCAGTCACACATCAAGACAAAAGAAACCTTTTTTAAAATAGGGTTGTGAATTAAACAAAAGTGAGTTAAGAAAACAAAGAAGAATCGTCTTCTTCTCTCCAGTAAACAGCCAAGAGCACGTCCCCTCCTCCAACAAAGTGAGTCTTCTATTCTACTTATTTATTTATTTATTATTATATATCTTTTCTTATTCTTTCTTCTATTTTTCTTCTTATCAAATTTAATTTTGATTTTAAGCTTGTATTCTTTTCCTTGTGAATCATGATTTAATTTTAAGCTTGTATCAAATTTTGATTTAGGGATTTAGAAATTATGGCTCTTTTTGTTGTTGTCAATTCCTAATTTGTTGTTACCTAATTTGTTAGTTGATATGCTTATTGTGATTTGTTTTATGTACATACTCACATATTTTTATATCTCACACATAGGTACAACTTAAGTAGTTGCATTGCATATTTATTTACTGTATTTGTTGTTTTTGCATTTTAAGTTTTTATTTATGTATACGTACGCATTTTGAGGGGTAAGGTTCATTACGCGCCCGACTAGGTGTATGCTTTTCTTGGTTATCAATAAATTCACTGCATCTGGTCGAGCTGATTTATGTATAAATTGGTCTAAAAGTTAGCCCTAGTCAATTTTTAATCCTGAGTCCGTGCCTGCCCTCAGATGTGAGATGGTGGGAGATGGAGCACATGGGTTGACGGGAGAAAAGAAGTCTTCTTTTTTGTTTTTTTGTTTTATCTTGTGGAGATAATATCAGATTGGATGAAGCGGTTGTGCTTGCTTTTTATATTTTTTTATATTAGAAAGACTGAACTGGCTATATTGGTGGGATAAGATTTCAGAAACTTGGGTCGAACTTCAGCTTTTACCTAGACAGGGCTTGGCCTGTGACAAGAAAAGAAAGCGCCACGTGCAATCTAGTTTCATGTGTTCCAAAAAGAGGTGAAGAAAAATGCATCAAAAGGTTTGCCCAAGGAAGCCCCACCAGAAGAAGGTGATGACAATGACAATAATAACCTAATAACCCTGATGGTTTTGTGGGTGGCTCATCTAGACTAGAGGTCCAGAGAGGGTGCCTTCTTCGGGTCAGATGAGGAGGTTTGCGAGTGGTCGTGGTGTGCTGGCGGATTTTGATTTGATATTGGAGGTTAATGATGATGAATTGGGTGATGTGAAAAATAGGGTGGGTGGGGATAGTGAAGAAGAATATGAGAAGGAGATTGATGTAAGTATATGTGCCAATACTTCAGTAACTCTAGAGATTTTTTTATAACCAAAGTGTATGTTGCCAATACACTTCACAGCATCGATGTGGAATAAAGAAGCGCATAAACATGAAATGATGGGCAGGAAGGTAAGGAGACATCTTTCAAACTAGACTGACAATGATTTGTGAGGCACGGTAGGTGATAAGTGCAGTATTTTCTATATTTTTATACCTCTTATATTTAATTTTTGTAGGAAAAGTTAATTAAAAAGTGTATTATTACTTTACTTTCCTTATTTTCAGCAATTCTGCACTCTTGGAAGGATTTCGGCGGAAAATCGACTTTTCAAATGAATTTTAGCGCAAGACCAATTGGAGAAGAAAGCTAAGACATTGAAGATCATTGTGTCAAATTTTCATAATTTTCTATCAAGCCAATTGCTCCAGACCTGCAAGTCAACACAGCTTGAGTTGAAATCCCGTCAGAACTGCACTACTGTGGAAGATTGAAGATTTGAAGACCTTTCTGATTTTTCCTAGTAGCGTGCGATATATGCTTGGAAAGATTAGAGATCAAGCTACGTTTTTATTATTTTTTCAGATTTTTTTAGGAAGTTTAATGACCCCAAAACGTGCATGCAAGTTGGCTGACGTGTTTCCAAGTCAAAGAAGGATTCCTTTTTCAGTTTGTTTCCTTATTTTTTTTTGGGATTTTGTTTTGCTTTAGGAGAGTTTTTCCAGACCTTTTTAGAGTAGGGTTTAGTTGTTTTACACTATATAAGGTCATCCTAAGCTCTTTCTAAGGGGGATCTCTACACCATATTTTTCCACCAACTTTCATACACCCAGAGATATATCAAAGAGAGCCAAGAGTTGCTGCGCGGTGCTTTGGAACTTACGAAGGTGTTGCTGTGGAGATTCCGAAGATCAAGTCCATCGGCCAAATCGGTTTTATGACAACAATTCTCTTGCTTATCTTTTCTTTTGTCATGAACTAATTTCTTTTGCTAGGGCTACGATGTAGCCTAACCATGAATACTTAATTTTTATAGTTATATTAATTTCTGATTATTATCCCATGTTGAGTATTTGTTACTGTTCTTAATGATTTAAATATCTAGCTAATATTTAATTGATGATCCAAACGGAGACCGAGAGGAGATGTTTGGTGTTTGATTCTTGTAACAAATACCATGACTTGAATGAGTGAGAGAGGGACTAACATGACTCATGCAGCTTTTCTTGCAGGTTCTCATAGAACTTAATGGGTTCTTGATTTTCTAAATTCATTGCTCGAGAGAGAGTGGGTTGTTAATTAAGAATACTTTTGGTTGAGCCCGAGAGGGGATATCAAATAAATTAGGAGAAACCAACTGTCAACATGGATAGTAATTAGGGTTAATTGGCTATAAGAATTAAGTAGAATTGGTTATGGTGAAATCGGATGCCTTAGTGTCTCATCTACTTGGTTTTCCATATTATTAATTAAATTGCTAGTCTTTTATATTTGTTTTAGTTTAGTTAAATCAATCAATCTTCATAATTAATTGTTCAAATAAACTTAAGAATTAATCATAATTGGTAATTAATAGGAAATTACAGTCTTCGTGGGAACGACACTCTACTTACTTCTATATTACTTGTGCGGATTGCGCGCTTGCAATAAAATTCACAACAGTAGGGTAAGCAACTTAAGGAAACTTTCTACTTTTCCATGATTCTTTTAACTTCAAAGTATTCAGAAGTTGGATTTAAAAGCTCACAAGGAATAACTAAGCACCCAATCAAGGACAAAAGGAGCAGCTACTAGTAGATGATGCCAACAAATGGTACGAAAAAGATGGATTAGTGGCAAACATAAACAATCTGATATTATTGCCACTCCACTCATCCCCTTCCCTCTTCTCCTCCGTTACTCACTCACTCCTTCTCTGTCAATATTATTGCAAAGCCTCCAGGCGCCATGAGGTCTCTGAAACTCCTCTAGCAACGCCAAACCCATAAACCCCGTTTTTTTTTCTGTCGCTATTCAAACCCCCCACCCCCCAACCTTCACTGAACTGCGGGTCGTACAGTGACCTCCCTCCTCCGGTGCCACGTCACCCCACCACAATGACCGAAACGACGTCGGAGCGGGTGACCTACCTGCACGGCGACCTCGACCTCCATATCATCGAAGCCCGGCGGCTGCCCAACATGGACATCGTCTCCGAGCTCTTCCGCCGTTGCTTCACCGCCTGTGACACTATCACAATCCCTCACTCCTCCCACTCCCGCCACAACGAATCCGACGGAGAACCCAAGCCTCAACACAGCCACCGTAAGATCATCACCACCGACTCCTACGTCACCGTTTTGGTCCCCGAGACCACCGTGGCCAGGACGCGTGTCATAAAGAACTCGCAGAACCCGCAGTGGAACGAGCACTTCTTCATCCCCCTGGCACACCCCGTAATTAACCTCGAGTTTGAAGTTAAAGACAACGACCTTTTCGGCGCCCAGGTAATCGGCACCGCTTCGATCTCTGCCGAGAAAATCGCAACCGGAGAGCTCATATCCGGGTGGTTTCCCATTATCGGACGCTCCGGGAAGGCCCGGAAACCAGAATCGGCGATCCGGGTCGAGCTAAAGTTCACGCCTTTCGAGAAAAACCCAGTGTACAAGCATGGTATAGCGGGTGATCCGGAACACAGGGGTGTGCGCCACACGTATTTCCCGTTGCGGAAAGGAAGCTCCTTGAGGTTGTACAGAGACGCGCACGTGCCGGATGGGCTGTTGCCGGAGATTAAATTGGATGGAGGGAAGGTGTACAGGCCTGAGAATTGCTGGGAGGACATTTGCTATGCGATTTCGGAGGCTCATCACTTGATTTACATTGTGGGTTGGTCTGTGTTTCACAAGGTGAGGCTGATTCGAGAGCCCAGCCGGCCGTTGCCACGTGGCGGCGAATTGACGCTCGGCGACTTGCTCAAGTACAAGTCTGAAGAAGGCGTGAGGGTGTTGCTGTTGGTGTGGAACGATATAACCTCACGCGACATACTCTGCTTCAAAACGGTCATAATTCTAAACCTGCATTGTCGTTTTGAATTTGGGTGTTGCTTATTATGGATAGGTCAATTATTAATCTTACTCTATTCAGTTACGCTTAGAGCATCTCCAATGGTAGCAAAAAAAAACTCTTCAAATTAAAGTTTGTTGACCTACGTGACAATTTGAAGAAGCGCTTATTTCTACTTTAATATTTTGAGCCTCATCGATCTCTTCAACTCAATTAATACAATATTTGACTTAAAACAATAATAATTAATAACATTCTTTTTAAAAAATAATATTTATGAAATTTACATCAAACCCATAAAAAATAAATGTTTTTAGCCTTTTGATATTATTTTGGTTCTCCCAAAACAGAATAAATGTTTTGAAGAAGCAAGGTCAACTTACCGTTTTGAAGAGAGAGAATGGGGTTGCATTTGATGATTTGAGGTTGAAGAGAGGCCGTTGGAGGAATTTTTCTCGACGTGGCTCACCTATTTGAAAGCATCCCAAAGTTGTTGAAGAGGCTGTTGGAGATGCTCTTATATTATATATGTATATAATATGAGGAATCTTATGAACCTTCTCTCTAACCTTCTCTTTGGACCTTCTTTTTTCATGACACGTGTCATTTTTTACACTTAAAAAATGGAGATTTTGACATAAAGGTTGTCTAATGTAATAATGACATTGTTTTAAGTGTAGAAATTGACACGTGTCATGAGGAGAAGGAGAAGGTCCAAAAGAGAAGGTTAGAGAGAAAATTGCTAGCATTCTCCATATAATATATGTACATTTATTCTCTTATTTGGATGTCATCGTGCTATAGTAAATTGGAAGGAAAATAGGAAGGAGTATTACAAAATACACATCGTCCGCACAATAATAACATCATGATGTGAGAATTTCTGTATGTATATACATATATTATATTATATTATATATAATATACATATATATATATACATATATATATACACACGTATATTATTATTATTATTATTATATACATATATACACTTATACTATAATATAAGGGTAATGCTAGGGAGACCATTTATTTGTACCATATTTGTGTACCAAATTACGTGGCTGTTGAGTTGTTTATGCCACATCATTAAGTGAGTTTTTAATATTTTTATATTTTTTTCACCTTTCACTTTACATACTCATTTAAATCATATTAAAATCATTAAAAAATTTTTAAAAAATCTCCGCTCTATTCTCCTACCTCCTACCCAGCCAACTCTCTCTTCCTCCTTACTTAACCTCACCTTTCAGCCACCAGATTTCCAAAACAAACATTGAAAAGTGAATCTCACCTACAAGTATAGGGTCGAAAATTGCATCTTTTTTTTTTTCTTTCTATTTCCATACATCGAACTCTGTAAAATATCAAAGTTTGCATCTTTTTTCAAAAGTCGATCGGAAACATGAAGCTACAGAGACAAGATCCACTAACACTTCTCACATTAATGGCGGACCCAATGTAGGGGCAATTGCTTCTATTAAGAAAGGGTACCAACTTATCTATCGACTTTGAGGTAAGGATGGGCGACGGGAAAGGGGTGGCTGAAAGGTGGGGTTGAGCAGGGAGAGAGGGTTGGCTGGGTAGGAGGTAGGAGAAGAGAGCTTATATTTTTAAAATTTTTAATGATTTTAATATGATTTAAATGAGTCTGTAAAGTGAAAGGTGAAAAAAATATAAAAATAAAAATAAAAATAAAAACTCATTTAATGGTGTGGCATAGACAACTCAACAGACACATCAGTTGGTACACAAATATGGGACAAATAAATGGTCTCCTAGCATTACCCATAATATAAATATATACACTTATATACACATATATTATATAATATATCACATATATAATATACATATATATATATATACACATATATTATTATTATTATAATATACCCATATATATATATATATATTATATTATATATTATAATATATAAAATATATTACATATATATATATTCTATATTATATATATACATATATATATATATATATGTATACATATATATACATATATTACATATATTATATACGCATATATATATATATATATATATATATATATATATATATATATATATATATATATTACATGTTATACTATACATATATTATTACAATATACCATGTATATATTGTAATATAGATATATATTATATATGTATAATATATATTTTATGTATTATAATATATATATACATATATACACATATATACATAGATATATATTATTATGTAATATATATACCTATAATATATGTAATATACATATATATATATATATATTATGTATATTATAGTATATATACCTATATACATATATATATATATATATATATATTTGAAAAATAAAAAATATAGTCATAGTCCAAGCATACACCAAACGCAGGATAAGAGTTATTCAAGTTAGACCCCAAGACTGCGTAGTCATTATCAAGACAGTTTATGTAACAAACGACCCCATAGTGTATAAATTTTTAGTGCATTGTGTAATTTGTCAAGATGCTCGTGCAAGTTTGTATATGAGGTCATGAAAAATGGTTCATAATGTGAAGTTTGGATATTGGTTGCAGCCAGGATTGATGCAAACACATGATGAAGAAACCCGGAAGTTTTTCAAGCATTCATCTGTTAATTGTGTTCTGGCAACTCGCTACGCCAGCAATAAGCTTAGCATTATTAAACAACAGGCAGGTTTTGGACGTCCTTATTTGCTTGATTCAGCAAGCGCTCCTGTCCTTTCATGTAAGATTTTGCATTCACTGAGCTGTTCAACTTGCTGAGTCTGATTATGGGTTTGTGCAGGTTGTTGGATCCCTCTTTACTCACCACCAAAAATGTGTTCTGGTGGACACACAAGCACATGGTAATAATCGCAAGATAACTGCATTTATAGGAGGTCTTGATCTCTGTGATGGTCGTTATGACACACCTGAGCACAGACTGTTTTGTGATCTTAACACTGTATTTAAGGATGATTTTCATCAACTTACTTTTCATGACGTAAGTAATTGGTGATTGGGTTATACAGTTTATTTCTGCATTGTTTCTAACATCCATAACCATTGGGATATTATTTAAGACCCATGATTTTCCTTCCCTTCCTTGTTTCTTTCTAATTCATTCGCGTACTAGCATCATTTGTATATGATATTTTATTTTCAATGATTAATCAAGATCCACAAAATGAGGTTTTAAATAGACTGCCGAGATGCATATCATTTTGGATTTTTGTGTTTTATTCCTGTACTAGGCTGGAACCAAGGCTCCAAGGCAACCATGGCATGACTTGCACTGTAGAATTGATGGGCCTGCTGCGTATGATGTTCTTATAAACTTTGAGCAACGTTGGAGGAAAGCAACGCAGTGGAGACAGTTGGGACTACGTAAGAGGGCTTTACATTGGCGTGACGATGCTTTGATAAAAATTGAACGCATCTCATGGATACTTAGTCCTTCACTATCTATTTCAAAGGATAGAACAACTATTCCAGAAGACGACCCTGCTTTGTGGGTTCAACGTGAATATGATCTCGAAGATTGGCATGTCCAGGTTGGATGATAAAACTTTCTTTCATTTTTTTGTTTTTTTGTTTCTTCCAATATATATAATAAAAAGGAGAATCAAGCTGGATATATCTTTCTTTCTTGCGCAGATTTTTCGGTCCATTGACTCAGGATCACTGGAAGGATTTCCCAAGGCCGGCCGTAATGCTGGGGCCCAGGTTTTTGTTTGACTCCCTTTCTCCCTCCCCCTTCTTTCATTCTTCCTTTTAATACTTTTAAATGTGTGGACAAAATCTGATAGTTCCTCTTGATTGTAACTGCAGAATCTTATTTGTTCAAAGAATCTGGTAATAGATAAAAGCATTCAAAATGCATACATCCAGGCAATCAGATCCGCTCAACATTTTATATATATTGAAAATCAGTATTTTCTTGGTTCATCATATGCATGGCCAGATTATAGAAATGCAGGTAAGCTGACAATATGCTGAGCACTGCATTACGATGCTTGTTTATAGGAACTTTTTTTTGGGGTAGCAAAACTTTAGGGGCCATTCGGTAACGTTTTTCAATGAAAATGAGAAAACGAATTTGCATTTTCAGGATTCGCTGAAAATGCGTCTGGTAGATTAATTAGAAAACATATTCAGAAAATAAAAACAATGAAAACGTATCTGGTAGGACAATTTGAGAGTAATAATATGTGAGTTATTTTTGCTAATTTTTTTTTTCTAAAAAATATTTTGAATAAAGGCTAAAATTATTATAAACAATGAAAAATATATAATATGAGAATAATAATGTATAAATAAAATAATAAAAAATTCTAATGTTAGAAAAATATAGATAATAAAATTATATTATCTTTAGTTTAAAAGAAATATGAAATTGAATAATATATGATGGTTTTATCATAAAATTAATATACACTGGTGCAACTAAATAAAATAATGAAGTGCAACGAAAAAAATAAAAAATGACAAAAAAAAAGTGAAAAAAATGAAAAATGAAAAAGCAGACCAACAAAAAAAATGAAAAATGAAAAATGAAAAAATAAAATAAAATTCAGACCAATAGAGTGAGTGTAAAATGAAAACGATAATTTGGTGTTTTCAATTTTTGTACATCAGTTTACAGAAAACGAATTCCAATAAAAATGAAAACAACATACCGAACGCGTTTTTGATAGAAAATGAAAATGGGGTCCTTGAAAACGTTACCGAATGACCCATGGCTTTGTGAAACAGTACATCATGGGTACTATTTTATGTGCATAACTGCACTTGAAATTTAGGGGTTCTAGCATTCTGTACATGGGAACCAACTCAACTTCCACACACCCTTCCCCCTTCCCCAAGTACAACATATTTGTTTTCCTAGGTAATTGCAATTTTTATTATTTACTCCATAATTGACTAGGAATATTGAAAATTTGCATCTTCCTTTTATTTCTGTCATTGGCTTTAAATTAGCCTTAATGACCCAAGACTATTGCACCTGCCACCTAACCACTTGTCTTTTTTCAAATTCACATTCTTCGGTTTGAAAAATATAAATTAAGCAATTGTTATTAATTGATACTAGATATCTGCCTTCTTTTCATTCAAATTTATCTGAATATTTCTTTCATGGTGTGAGCAGGAGCGGATAATCTTATCCCAGTGGAGTTGGCATTAAAGATTGCTAGCAAAATTAAAGCTAAGGAGAGATTTGCAGTGTATGTCGTTTTACCTATGTGGCCTGAAGGTGATCCAAAATCTGATACAATGCAAGAAATTCTTTTCTGGCAGGTATGTGATTAAATAGTATGGAAATGCTTATTCACGGGAAACACATGTTTTGGTAAACAGGAACATTAAGATGACTGTAATGTTCTTCTAATGACTATAATAAACAGCGATGGACTTTTTCATTGATTCTCTTTGCTGGTTTTTTGAGCTACTCTTTGCTAGTAGCTTGAATAATACACCACTCTGTTGTCAATCAATGGGATTGTTGTGGGAACCGAATTTAGTCATAATCCTAGGTCAAATAATTCATTCTATTTGGGGATTATTTGACATAATTGGGAATTACTTGACCTAATTGAGAATTATTCAACCTATTTGGGAATTATTCAATATAATTGGGAATTATCCAATTAAATGGAATGTTACCTAATTGGGTTGAGAATTGATTCGGCACCTACCACAATTCCCAATTAAAGGAGGAGTTACCTAATTAAGTTAGGGATTGATTGAATACCTACCACAATTAGGGATTTGATTTAACCCTAATAAATCAAATCCCTAAATACACCAACCACACCTACCACACCTACCACACCAACCTCACCAACTTCGTCGAGGCCCCCTATAAATACATGGCCACACAAAGGGTTGAGTTACGTCAAAACTTCTCTCTCTCAAAGTACGTCAGAATTACTACTCAAACTACGTCTAAATTTCTCTATGCAACTCTAGCCACCTCCTTTCTCTCCCTCTTTTACATAAGGCTCCGGCCGCCCGGTTTACACCATAAACATATATATCTCCGTACCCTAGTTAGCTAGTGTTTTTCTCATAAACTCTCTAACTAACTTAGGCATCGGAGGGCCTTTGGCCAACACCCCCCGGGTGTGGTCCTCTTATTGGTTCTATTTTGCAGGGAGAAAGAGGCGACGAAGAAGAAAGAGGAATCTTTTTCAACCGAATATTCTCGTGGGGAAATTTGCTCCCACAATTGTGTTGTTGGAAATTATTGGTTAGCTAGTATTGGTATCATGGTATCCATCCTTAGATGTCTAGGACAAGGAACTAGTGAAAGTTTGTAAGAATAAGAATGGAAGGGACGCGTAGAAGTTGCTTTCTGAATTGTGCATGTTTGCTTTGTGCAGAGCCAGACAATGCAAGCAATGTATGATATTGTTGCCAAGGCACTAAAATCTGTGCAGCTTCAGGACTCACATCCTCGAGATTACCTCAATTTCTATTGCCTGGGTAACCGGGAAAAACTTTCTGAGGAAACTTCAAATGACAATGGCGCTTCGGTAATTATTTGAGAATAATTGTCTTTCCAACTACTCTGCCTTTAATTTATTGTCTGCGACAACTTTTCAGATGTTGGCCTTTTCATAACAAAATTTTCTTTCAGGTCACCGATTCATATAAATATCAGCGGTTTGCGATTTATGTTCATGCCAAAGGTATGGTAGTAGATGACGAGTACTTAATACTTGGATCTGCCAATATCAACCAAAGATCAATGGCTGGTACCAAAGACACTGAGATAGCTATGGGTGCATATCAGCCCCATTACACTTGGGCTGAGAGGCGGAAACATCCATTTGGTCAGGTATGCCACTTTGTATAATTTTTCTCGTGTTTTGGCAAACTTCTTATATGAGGCTCCTTTCTTGGCTGATGCTCACACTTACATGCTTTAATTTGACTTCCAATATTCTGTTCACGCAGATATACGGATATCGAATGTCACTTTGGGCTGAGCATCTTGGTTCGGATCCATGCTTTGAAGAGCCAGAGAGTTTGGAATGTGTGGGGAGAGTCAATGGGATTGCTGAAGACAACTGGAAGAGATTCACATCTCCAGATTTTACACTACTGCAGGGTCACCTTCTCAAGTATCCTCTGCAGGTGGATGCTGATGGGAAGGTCGGCCCCCTGCCCGGACATGAAAATTTCCCTGACGTCGGCGGTAAAGTAATTGGAGCTCATTTTCTCAAACTTCCTGATACTCTCACAACATGATCTCTCCACAGTCTTATGTTCATACAAGATTCGTTAAATAAAATTGAAGCGATACGTCGCCCAGCCTTTCGAGATACCAGATCAACCTAGGTGCTGTTTCTTTCTTGCTAATTCAGTCCGTTTCCTTGTTGATTAGATTCTGTGAATTTGTACTGTAACTGTGAAATTGTATAATAGGTGTATTGTATGTTTGCTTTATAAAAAACATGTATTTTATCGAGTCTTTAAGACGTGTATGGAAAACAAAAGTATAGCTGAGTCTTTGTAAATATTATATATTGAAATAATATAGCCGCGTGGCTATACATGGGTCTTTTTATTTTTTATTTTTTATTTTTATAAATAGTATAGCTATGCAGCTATACTATTTTTTTAATTTTTTAATATTTAAAGAGTATAGCCGCGCGGTTATATTTTAGTGTTTTTTACGGGTTAATTACAATTTTGGTCACTTGGGTTTGGCTCGAAATTAATTTTAGTCCCTGTGATTATTTTCCCGTTAGTAAAACCGTGTTGCTATACTAGGGTACTTTTTAATTTTTTTTAATAAGTAAGATATTTAAAGAGTATAGCCACAGAGCTATATTTAGGTCTTTTTTTTAATATTTTTAATATTTATATAGTACGGTCGCGCGACTATCCTATGGTTTTTTATTTTTTTAATAAATAGTATAGCTGCGCGGCTATACTAGGTGGGTTCCTTTATATATATATAAAAATAGTATAGCCACGTAGCTATACTTTGTAAATATAATATATTGAAAGAGTATAGCCACAAGAATCGTACTATATTTTTAAATAATAATATTTAAAGAGTATAGCCACGGGGCTATACTTTGGTTTTTTTAAGGATTACTTACAATTTTGGTCACTGGGGTTTGGCTCGAAATTAATTTTAGTCACTGTAATTCCAATTTTCCCAATAGTAAACCTACGCAACTATATTGGGGTTCTTTTTTTAAATAAGTAATATATTTAAAGAGTATAGTTGTACATCTATACTTGATTTTTTTTTTAATATTTAAAGAGTATAGCCACACGATACTTTGTAAATATAATATATTTAAAGGGTATAGCCGCACGGCTATACTTGGTCTTTTTTAATTTTTAAAATATTTAAAGAGTATATCCATTCGGCTATATTTTGTAAATATAATATATTAAAATAGTATAGCCGAGCGGCTATACTGGGATCTTTTTAAGAGTAATTTAGAGCATTATCTATTACTATTATGCCATTACTTGAGTCTCTATTGTCCCCTTTTAATTTTTTACTTTAGCAAAATTATTACGCTTATTAAGAATTTAGCATTTTCACTCAAGACATGCATCAACATTTGCTAATATGATGACAAGGAAGATTACACTGTGATTGAAGCTTATCCTCAACCATTTGTGACATTAGTTGATGAAATTGAAGCCAGATACTATGAATCATAAACCACTCCCATTCTGATACGAGGTTTATCAAGAGATGGCCAAACTCATATTGTACATGTACGTATGTATTTTTCATGTTTAATACACTTGTTTTTTTATTACAAAATGTTCAATAATACACACAAAATTACACATAATTTTCACAGATTATTGAATAAAAATAATATATATTACAAAATTTAAATAAATTATATTAAAATATGATATAGCGGCCAAACTTTTCCGTTGTAATTTGCCAAAATTTTGTTGATGAGAGAGAGAGAGAGAGAGAGAGAGAGAAGTGGGTGGCTGCTTGGGTGGTGTGAGGCTGCGGGGGTGCGTCTAGGGTTTAGGGTCGACCAAGGGGGTGCGACTTAGGGCTGATGGTTTTTATTTTTTATTTTAAGTTTATAAATTTTTTCATATTTTTAATATGTTTTTTTAATGTTTTATTAATATTTTAAGCAATTTAGGTTTTAAAAAGTGGGTCCCACATATGCCACATAAGCAATTAACGGAAATTCTAACGGTAATACTAACGCAGGAACCAGATTGCAAAAATTGAAAAGCTTAGAGTATGTAATTGTTAAAATTGAGAGTGCATGGGCAAACACGCCTTAATAGTAAAACCGTAACATCCATGGATGTCACTTCTCCATCAGCCCCTACTTGTATTAATTCCATAGCCGCCACCAGAGTTTGTATTTTTCTCAGTCGCTTGCCCTCCGTCATCCGTCACAAATTGGTGTCATCATCCATAAAATCATCAAAGTTCAATCCGATCTCAATTCTGTCTTGGAGGCTAGTCGCCATCTCCACATACCACACTCTGACGATATTGACCACAATCAACAACCAAATCGATGGGTCGTCAGGGAAGGAAGTTCATATGACGACGACGACGTCAACTACTAAAGAGAAAAATATATGGCATGGTCAGGAGGAGCAAGAGAAGTTGGATGCGTAAGAAAAAGAGCAAAAGTGTATGAGCTTGAAAGGCATGGTCAATATCACCATCAGAGAATAATTGGACTGGCTTGTTCTTATTTGGAGGCGCTCGATCATTTTGTGTGCCTATATATTTATTAGAAAAAAAAATTCCAATTTTTTTAATTACAAAAATCCCAAATTTTGTAACGGACACTAAGGGCCCGTTCGGTTATGTTTTAAGGGTATGTTTTCATTTTAAGAGAACAAAATTGAAGCCAAAACCTGTTCGGTGGGCCAAAAACGGAAAACACTGAGAATGTTTTAATAAAATGAAACCAAGTTCATGTGTACTTGTAGAAAACAGATTCTCATGGGAAATAAACGCTCAAAACATGGAGGTTGAAACATACCAAAAATAAATCAACTGAGGAGCACCAATGTGGAACCTATCTACTCTGACCTAGACCCATCGTCCATTTTGCCACGTCAGAGCGGCCAAAACACCACCACCACCAAAGTAGTCGAACCATATACTGCTACAACCCTAGGAGAGATAAAATGAAAAGAATGAGAGGTGGGGTAGTTGTATGATAATGAAGAAGATGATTGGGAGATGCAGAGAGGTGGCTTGATGGGGTTCTGCAATGGTAACAGATTGGGGCATTGAGGTATGGTGGAATTTGCAGAAAGTTAAAAGAGAAGATGAGAGAGAGACAGAGAGAGAGGATTTTTTAATAGATAGTTCAATTGTTGTTTTTTTGTTTGGTCGAACAATTGTTTGTTTTTGTAAAGATAGTTCAATTTTTTTTCTTGAACAATAAAAATAGTTCAATTGTTTTATTCTTTAGAATTTTATTCTAATTTTAACATTTTTTTTCTAGACGAGACATTAACAATATATTTTAAAAATATTTCAGATATTGACTACATTACATGATTCATTTGAATAAAAATTGCATTTTATTTATTTTTGGTGTTTTCAAATTGTACATACAAGAAACGTTTTCACTGTTTTTATTTTCTGAATATGTTTTCCAATTACTCTACCAGACGCATTCTTGAATCCTGAAAATGCAAATTTGTTTTCTCGTTTTCATTCTCAAAAGCTGTAGGGGGTGTTTTGTTCCAGGCTGACGAATGGGCTTGGGCTGCTGTAAGAAGAAAATGAACAAATATCCCCGATGCCTGAGTTCGAAAACCAGACTCCCAAAAGTATTTTTTAAAGACTTGCTGAAGCCTTAGAAAGACACGTTTGGGTTCTTTTCACTAATAACCAAGAAGGTATTAAACTTGTTAGGGACTTAGCATGAGGAGCTTGTGGCATGAGAGCCGAGCTTTTCACAGGTTTAGCAATTTGAGAGAGAGAGACCAAAGCATGAGTTTCCTTGAGAAAAAAGCATGTTCTAAAGTGGAGAGGGGAGAACTAGGAGGATTTCTATCTTAGGGAGAAGAGAGAACCGATGAGAGAGGAAGATGGTGTAAATTCAGTTTTGCTTGACAAAGCTTGGTCTTGCTACGGAATGGTGTGTGTTCTTTGGGTAGAGGAAGCTCCCTTTTATAGGCATTTGGAATTCTACTTCTATGATCTTCCATCCCCATATTTTCCTTTGCTTCTTTCAATTCGCTCATTTTGGTGAAAGCTCTTTGACCGGAGCGTACGAATCCATGGCTTCTTAAGGTTCCAAGGTTTTATGTGGCGTAGCCTCCCCATGGGGGTGAGGCGCCACTTGCTTTTGCTTCTCGGCTTTTCAAACCGTAGCTTGTAGAGGAAATAGAAGACTGGGAAAGCCCTTTACCTAGTGGGTATTTCTTCTACGTTCATGGATTTCCTATGGTCTTTGCTATGGTTCCTTGTTGACCACATGGGAGTTACGATGTGGGTGGAGCTCGATGGTGAATTTTTACGAGGAACGATGGGCTGGGCTTTGTGTATTGCATTGGGTTATTGATGCTCTCATTTCAGTGGCCAGCATGCTTTTGTCAAGGCTGGAAGTGGCTCATTGGTTTTTTGGGCATTCTAACTATCATGGATTTTCCTAAATGCTACCACAGCCTATGGGATATTCTCCTAAGGTATTGGACCCATTTTTCTCTCTCATGCTAACCCATGTATTTGGGCCCGAGGAATGGGCACGAGTTTTAGTGCTCCCAAGTGGCCTAAAACTTCCATTCCTTGGTCCCTCAATGGGCCCCGTGAGTGCTCGTACTCCATCCATACCACAACCTTCTCGAAGCCCCGGTGATTACGTGGCTTGGGCCCACTTAAGCTTGTAGCATGGCTTGGCATTAGAATCGCGTGTCTATATGTCATGCTTGCGCTTGAGTTTTATTATGACATAATAAGCCGTGATTTGGGCGATGGCATCGGATAAGTCGATGAGCGTGAACTTATACTGACGATGCGTTTTGGGCCATTTTGTGCATGCTTGCTTGGCGTGGCATGTGGCATATAGCTTATGTAGGTGCGCCCTACAATTTCTCGCATGTCCCGATCGTGCTTCTTTTGTGATTAATTATTTACTGGGCCGAGAATAGACTTGGGCCTGCCCCTTGGATTTTTGGGCCTCAACAAAAACATTCTTAGAAAACAATTCTCTGAAAACATTACCAGACGCGCCTTAACTCTCCATGTAACATCCCTGACCCAAATTAATCAATTTGAAAAATTACAATTTTGCCCTTGGGGTTAGGGTCACTTTAGTCACTTTTTGATCCAAAAAGAATCTGGGGAATTGAGTTGCACTGTTACGTCGGGCTCGTCGATACGAGTTCGTAGACTGGCGGCACGCTCAATTCCGAGTTGTAACGAGTCCATAAACCTCTGAAAACCATAAGGACATAACGGTCATTTTGAAAATTGTTGAAAACCCCTAAATACCTCAGCCAATCAGAAACGTGCGTAACTTTCTCTTTCCCTCACTCGTCTCTTTCTCTCTCCTCCCCCGACACACACACTCTCTCTCTCCTCCGTGAAAACCAGAAACTGCGATGCTGTTTCCGGCGTCGTCCGGCCACCCCAACCTTTAATCCATCACTCAAACTTCTCCTATCCCTCTCCTCTACCCAACCCACCCCTCAACTCTGATAAAAAACAACCAGGATGTCGGTTTTTAGCCGATTTTTCAGATGTGTTCTAGCTATCTGTATATGTAATTTGGATCAATTTAGGGGTTTTGAAACGAATCCAAAACCTAGGTTTTGAACCCACTGTTTATGTGTTTTTCGGCCACTTTCCGACCAAGTTTGGGGTCGAGCCTAGTACAAAAATTGCTCCCTTAGTTGCCATGGTCCTGTAGGTATAGGTATTGTTGGGTGATTTGAGAAATTTTCATCGCCAGAAATTTCTCAAGACACCTACGCGCTGCGGTGCATGTGGAGGCGCGTGGGCCACTGTTTGACGGCCCTCTTCATTCCTAATTGTTCCCCTTGTCATCCCGAGCAAGATGATATGCTCAAATTTGGAATTGGTCACCATTTGACTATCGAACGGATATTTCGCCCAATAGGCGATATCCAGGTTCAATATGTTCAAACCGTTGGATCAGTTCAAATTTCAAATATGTTGTTTCTCGTATCTCTAGGATCGTGCAGGATTCGCGGATCGAGAATCGGAGTCCCGGATACTCCGAATCAATGAGTATAGGGTTTGGCGAAACGATTGCCGTCCGATCGTGCGATTGGTTTAAATCCAACAGCTCATCGAGACCAATCTGTCAGGCCGTGTTCAGTAGACCTTGTTGGACCTTTAGGAACTTTCGGATTGAAAATCGGAGTTTGTGGGCCCTGTGGGCCTGGTTGACCAAAGTGGGAAGTTTGACCACTCGGTTGACCGTGAGTCTTCCGAGGTTGTTTCACCTTTCAAAAAGCGTTAGCTTGACTTTAGGAACTCCATGTTAATTGTACACACACTTTGAGTCCCGGGAAAGTGAGGAGTTTAATTTTAAAGTTCTCATTCAAGGTACTGTTATTAATCAAATCCTCGTGTTCTTCAAAATAGGTACTCAGGCTCAACGAGCTTAGCAGGTGGGACCCTCTCAGGGTCAAGCAGTTTGGAATTATCTGTGAGTGGACTTTGTTTTCAAATGAGCATTTCTTTTAAAGATTTGAATGCATTGCATAATTTGATATTATTGATTTTTGAGAATTTAATATTGTTTTAATCTTGGATTATTATATTATATGGAGATATTATTGTATATGTGAATGTTTCGGGTTCCGGTATATATATATGGGTGTTGAGTTATGGACATTATAAATGTCCGGTTGTCTTATATATGGGGTTGGGTACATGTTGGATTGTTTTTGGTTGTTGGAAGTATTGTGTTTATGAGTTGGGTTGTGGATTCTTGTGAGATTTGAGTGCTTTTAGCACCACCCTATGTACCTCCCCGGATCTGGATACTTGGAAACTATGGATGTGGATTGGATATGTCGGAACCCGGGCACCCTTGATGGGGTGTTACCGTAAGCCCTTGCAAGGCAGTCTACCCGCGTAGGACTTAGTTTCAGCCACACTAGTATTGAGGATTCTGATGTGCGTGTGCGGGAGCCCAGTCCCCGATTTGATTGTTTCCTGGTACAAGTATTGGTGTGGAAGTCTTACTATATATATATATATATATATATATATATATATATATGTTATTACAAATTCATTCTTATTTTCTCTTAGTAAAGATCCTTCCTCGCTATGTGCCTACGGACATATATTTTGTAAGAGAGTGGTATGAGAAGGGATAAAGTCGAGTTGAATTTGAGTATTACTTTATTATACTGTGATTTCTCGGTTTAATTGGATTATGTATATAAACGGATTAAAGTGCATGTTTTCGCATCATTTTCGAAACGGTAGGGTTAGTATGTTATTTTTAATTATGATTAAAACTTTGTTTTTGACCACTCATAATTTTTCTGTTTTGCGCAACCGAGCCAAGACTTGTATTTCCGAGCCCTGAGTAGGGCACTTTTATTTGTTTAAATTTCCTTTCAAACTTACTCTGGTTGTAAAACTGAAGAATTTCTCTAGATTGCTCTGTTATCGCCCATGTAGGGTTGAATTTAAGGCCGGATGCCTATTCCGTAAACTGTGTGCTTTAGCATTGTGCGTGCTGGCGGTTGGTGTGTTTATTCTGTTGTTTTAACAGGTTGAAAAATATGGTAAAGTCCGTTTTTAGGGGAGACTCTTCCGCATTTCTGTAAAAGTCTGGCCCTCTTTTCCTTTGTTTTCTTGGAAGAGGATGTTTGTAATTAGTAAGTGGGCCCGGCATCGGTTGGATGTCGGAAAAACCATAGGATCCTGTCACTCCACTCCATTCATCCCCTTCTCTCTTCTCCTCTGTTATCACACCTTCTATGTCAATATTATAAGGGCCTGTTGGGTATCATTTTCAAGGGCCATTTTCTGTTTTCACATAAAAACGTGTTTGGTAGGTTATTTTGAAAAACAAGCTGAAATTATTTTTTGAGAATGAATCCAAAAGTATGAGATGAAAAGACCCCTCATAATCACACAAATCGGCAACTGAGATAAAAAGACAGAGAGGAAAGAAAAGAAAAGAAAGCTGAGACAGGAAGAAGAAAAGAAAAGAAAATTAGAGAGAGGAAGAAGAAGAAAGAGAGAGAGAGATGAGAGAAACCAGCCACCACCTAACCGAACCACCGCATCCATTAATTAGTGGAACCGGAGAGAGGTGGGTTGATGAGATTCATGCCATGGAAGGCAGGAGGATTTGGTGCTGCGGCATGAAGAGAGTGAAAAAGAGGAAAGGAAGAAGAAAAGAGAAATGAGAGAAGAGGAAGAAGTAAAGAAAAAGGAACGGGTCTCGGAAGGAAAAAAGAAGAAGAAAAGAGATAATGATAGTTTTAACTTTTAAAAAACAATATAATTTTTTATTTGTTAAATTATATATATTTTAGAATATTTTTTTAGAACATAAATTAGCAAAAATACACTTGGAAAATAACTCACATATTATTATTCTCAAATTGTACTACCATACACGTTTTCATTGTTTTTATTTTCTAGATATGCTTTCTAATTAATCTACCAAACACATTTTCAAATCTTGAAAATGCAAATTCGTTTTTTCATTTTCATTCTTTGAAAATATTCTCCGAACGGGCACAGTTTTCGCGAGTGAGGTCTCGAAACTCCGCTGTGTTTTTCCCAAGCAACATCAAACCCATAAATCTCGTTTTTTGTCGCTATTCAAACCCCTCCCAACCCTCTATGAACTGCAGTCGGTACAGTGACCTCCCTCCTCCGGTGCCACATCACCACCCCGCATGGCCGAAACAACGTCGGAGCAGGTGACCTAGCTGCACTGCGATCACGACCTCAAATCCTCGGAAGCCGCGGCTGCCCAACATGGATATCTTCTCCGACAGTTTGCGCCTTTGCTTCACCGCCTGTGACACTATCACAATCCTACACTCCTCCCGCTCCCGCCATAGCGAATCCGACGGTGGAGAGCCCAAGCCCCACCACAGCCACCGAAAGATCATCACCACCGACTGCTACGTCACTGAGAGGATTTCCCATTGTATCTTTTTTCCTTTTAATTAATACTTTCAAATGTGTGGTGTGGTGTGGACTAAATCTGATCGTTTCTCTTGATTGTAATTGCAGAATCTTATTTGTTCAAAGAATCTGGTAATAGATAAAAGCATTCAAAAAGCATACATCCAAGCAATCAGATCCGCTCAACATTTTATATATATTGAAAATCAGTATTTTCTTGGTTCATCATATGCATGGCCAGATTATAGAAATGCAGGTAAGCTGACAATATGCTGAGCTGAGCACTGCATGCATTATGATTTCTAGGACAAAGAATCTTTATTTTCCTTGTTACTCTCTTTTTTTTTTTTCATCTTTTGACTCTTCACTACTAGAAATGTCACATCCCGGATCGGGTCCGCTGTAACACAATATTATCCTCTTTGGGACTTGCCCGCACGGTTTTGGTTATGGGAACTCACGAGCAACTTCCCAGTGGGTCACCCATCCTCGGATTACTCTAGCTCAAACTCGCTTAACTTCAGAGTTCCTATGAAATCCGAAGCCAGTGAGCTCCCAAAAGGGCTCGTGCTAGATGAAGGTGGGCATGTACATATAAGGCACATCACCCCTTCTCCGTTGGTCGATGTAGGATGTTACAATCCACCCCCCTTAGGGGCCCGACGTCCTCGTCGGCACACTCGCACCACATGGCAGAATGGCTATAATACCATTTTGTTACATCCCGGATCGACTCCGTTGTAGTATGATATTGTCCGCTTTGGGCCCCGCCCTCACGGTTTTGTTTTTGGGAACTCACGAGCAACTTCTCATTGGGTCACCCATCCTCGGATTGCTCTAGCCCAAACTCGCTTAACTTCGGAGTTCCCATGGAATCCGAAGCCAGTGAGCTCCCAAAAGGCCTCGTGCTAGATGGAGGTGGGCATGTACATATAAGACACATTCCCCCTCTCCGTTGGCCGATGTGGAATGTTACAATAAATATTTTTTAGTTACAAATCCATAAAAGTGGCTTTTGAATTTTTTTTAGAAACTAATAAATAATAATCCTAGATCCTACCATGCCTATTAATGCTATTTGGGATAGATATTTGTGTGTAATAGAAATAAAATGACTTTGATATTTTTCATTAATATAGGGATCTCTTTATCAGTCCCAAATTGAAGATATAAGCTGCCAGCCCAAACAAGTTTGGCTTGGCCCCACTTAGACTTGGCAAACGTGTCGTGTTTGCAGGTTTCGTGTTGTGTTCGTGTCAACCCGTTAAAAAAGCGAATTGACCCGACCCTACCCGTTAAGCTAACGGGTGGGAAATATTAAACTCGAACCCGACCCGTTCAAATTCCCGAAAATCCGACCCGACCCGTCAAGACTAATGAGTTATTTTTTTGCTCATTTCATGCGCTTCACCCATTTAAAAAAATAGACTATATTTGTTAACAAATTGTTAAATGAAAACATAAATTAGACAATTCTTTGTGATAAAAGAATAATATATTAAGTATTTGAGAATAATTAAAATAATAATATGGAGTGAAAGGAGGATGCTATTGGTGAGGTTAGATTGTATTTATAATCAATATCAAAATAATCCTAGGAATTTAAGTAATTAATCAACAATGTAGAATAATAAGAAAATAAACAAAATAATAATATGGAATGAGAGATGTATGTCATTGGTGGGTTAGATTGTATTTGTAATCAAGAGTAAATTAATCTTAGGGATTTAAGTAATTAATCAACAATATAAAATAGTAAGAACATAAATAAAATATTAATTTGGAATGATAGGAGCATGCCATTGGTGGGGTTAGATAGAGATTTTATAACGTAAATTTACAAAAATACCCATGCTATCAATGGGTTAACGGGTTATTCGCGAAAAATACTAAAACTACCCGTTAAGATAACGGGTTCACCCGTTGTCAACCCGACCCGATAAGGCCAACCCAAATACTGATAATTTCGTGCGAATTCGTGTCGTGTTAACGTGTCGTGTACAATATTGCCAGGTCTAGCCCCAGTCACAAATGACCCAAATAATAGTTTGGCTTGGCTCATCTTGACTCAACTTGTTTTGGCTTAAATTGGTTCAGCTACATGATGATTAAAATGCTTTTGGGAATCTCCAATTTGAAACCGGCGGCATAAAGGCATAAAGGCTTTCCTAATTTCCCGCTTGTTCAAACACTTTGAAATATGAATTTTGAAACATGCAGGAGACTATCTACAAGTATAAAAAAAACAGAGCAACTATAAGTTTGGTTCATACATACATGAAACTCATTACTCCCAAATAAAATCACGTTGAAACGAAAAATAAGTGACTCACAAGTGAATGTTGAAATGGGAAGGGATGGAGTGGAGAGACTCATTAGAGAAAGACAATCTGGACAATTTGTGGAATGAGTCAGGTTTCAATGGTGCCCTCAACAATAACATGGAAGGTAAGATTGCACTAATTCAGCCAATCCCAACGGCTAACACAATTTACCTAGATTGTGTATGTAATACTATGTTTAGACTTTTACCTTATTTACACTTGTAATAGTCACCATGATTGTAATTATAAACACATCTAAATACACAATACAGACCCACGTGTCCTTTTCCAATTCTACCTCTGCTCATCAATTCTTCTTCCTCTTTCTCAATCTTAGTCTATTTTTCTGCATATAGCAGATTCATAATTTTAGGATTAAGTTAATGGACAATAACAATAAGAACTAAAACAGTGGCAAATATTATAGCAGATGCATGTTTTCATTTCGATTAGTGTGATGCTATGTTTCCTAAGCATCTCGTATTGGGCTAAATTTATATGGTAGCTGGATGCAGAGCAGAGAAAGAAAAATGAAGAATCTGAAATGGAGATGTATAGGCTTGGTGAGGAGCAAAGTAAATGGGTCTGTTAATCTATCGCATGTGGGCAATCTAAATGGATCTCCTAATCTTTTGCCTTGCCTGGAAATCTAAATAGGGGGATGAAATATTGTTGTTGCTGCTGGATTCTAACTGTTGTTTTGTGGGTTAAAAATTGGGGAAAATGTTGTTAATCCATGTGCATCTGCAGTGTAAAGTTAATTTTTTGGATTTAATGAAACATGCTTCTTCAGTGTAATATTGGCCTATTTCATTGACGATTTAAATAGGCGAAATTGAACAATATGATAACCAGCCCCAAAAATCCTTTTTGACAATTAAATATCATTAAATATGAATCAATAGTGGCTTAAATGTTTAAATGGTCCCTGTGTTTTACTCATACGGTCAATTTAATCCATGTGTTTTCAATGTAGCTAATTTAGTCCTTGTGTTTTACTCTGTTAGCCAATGTTGTCCATTCCGTTAAATCACTGTTAAAAAAATTCATATATATTATTTAAAGTTATTAAAAATCTCTAATTATTTAATAAAACATAAAATTTCAACTTTAAAAAAACTAGTTTTAACAACAAAAATAATTGAATGGTTGGAGAAGACTAGAGAAACCTAAAAGGTGGTCTTGTAATGCGTCTCTCTCTCCCTCTCTTACAAGTTTCTCTTTCTAGAAAAACTAATGTTTTATAGATTAGAGAGAGAGAGATGAGGTACTTCTCTCAAAGCTGCACTGAATTTAAAATAAAAATAATAATGGACTAATTAAAAAGAAAATGTAAAAATAAAAAAAAAGCATTGGCAATGAGGAATCGATGCAGGGGTACAGCTCGGCGGTGGTGGAAAACAATGGAGATTGATGCTGTGGTGAGGGAAATGGAGATTGATGCTGTGGTGAGGGAAAGGGAGATCGAGGAGAGGTGGTGACGGCTCGTGGGGTTACGCGGCCAAGGAAATCGACGCAGGGGTTGGGACCGTCGGGTGAAGATCATTGAGACAGAGGAAAGAGAGATGAAGGAGTTGTGGGATGGAGAGAGAGAGAGAGAGAGAGAGAGAGAGAGAGAGAGAGAGAGAGAGAGAGAGAGAGAGAGAGAGAGAGAGTGGTGGTGGCTGGGATGGCTCATAGTGGTTGGGTGGTGGCTGCTTGAGATGGGAAGAGGGCTCATAGTAGTTGGTTGGTGTGGTGGGTGGTTTTCTTATTTTTTCTTAAAAAATATTCTTATTTTGTTAATTATTCATGTATTTTTTATTTGTAAACTGAAATTAGTAATTTTTTTTAACAACTACAGTTTTTTAAATTACTTTTTAACGGTAACTTAACGGCCAATGGTGTAAAACACAAGGACGGAATTGGCTAACGGTGTAAAACACAAGGATTGAATCGGCCAAATTAAAAACACAAGGACTAAATTGGCCAAATATGTAAAACACAGGGACTATTTTTACATAAGCCATCAATATTCAAACGACATTCATTTGGAATTTTAAAACTAATATGTGAATGGATGGGGATTGATGACTTTTTAAGTGTATTACATAAATATTATCTTATTAATGAGCTATTGATGCAATGGGGACTGATAGCTAGCGTGCACCATTACAAATAATCAGTACACAATTGCAAACTGATATGTCATGATTCGTCCCAGATAGAGTAGACATCATTCCAAATATTATATCCTAAGTTTGGAGCCATTCAACATGGCTTGGCTTAACTTAAAGGGCTTGTATCTTAAAAAGGTATTTCTTTAATGGAAAATAGGGAAGGACTGAGCCAATAAATGGTACCCAATAAGCAATAGCAACCCCAAACTAGGATACTGATATAAAAATAGGCGCTGCATAGGGTTATGAGTTTGTTGTGTTAATGGGCTATGTTATTTAGTTCTTGTGTTAAAGGGTTTAGTCGTCAATGTGTCATTTATCAATTTTTTTTATAGGCTTTTTCGTTTTGTTAATGGGTCAAGTTGTCAACGGTTTCTTTTATCAAGTTGTTAAGAGTGCTGCTATTTCCACCCTCTTGTCTTATTTCCCCACTCACTATATCTTCAGACAAATTTACACATTTGTAAAATGACTTCTAAGACCCTCTTCTCCCTCATCCCGACGAAACCCCAACAGCCCCATCACCCAACCACACATCTGAACCCCACCTCCTCTCTCCCTCTTTTCTCTCTTCCCCCTCTCTCTTCAACGGCCAAGAAAGACCTACCCTACTATATGTCTTATCTTCCTCACGCACCCATCCACCCTCCCCATCCTCTCTTTTTTCTCCTTATTTCTCTCCTCCCTCCTCTCGACAACCACCCCTATGAATGAGTTGGTTCTTTATTTTTCTTTCGTTTGTTATTTGATATGATTTAAGGTTGAATAATTCAAAGGGTTATTGGTTTTGGATTGGCAGGGGGTTGAAGGCTAGCATGCTTTCAATGAAAGCAAGGGCATGCTGTAGGGACTTGAGACTAACGGGTGTCTTTCGAGATTTTTTTGGAATTGTGATTGAAGAAGAATAATAGGAAAAGGTTGTTGGGTTTGTTTGGGTTATTTTTTTAAAAAAATTTTGCTTGATTTTTGAGTTTTGGTTGAATTAATAATGAAAGTGTATTTTAGGAATAAAGGTGGGTGGAAAGATAGGATTGTGTTTTTTCAAATTTACATGTTGGGTGGGAATAACAGCACTCAGTTGTTAATAGGCCTTTTAGTGTGTTAATGAGTTGTACTTAACATGTGTGAAAACTTCACTTCAAAATTCTTTGTTTTAAAACCATTTTTTTCGATTATCCTGGATACCTAAAACATGTATGAAAAAGAGTTTGCTAATATGCACTTAATATATATGAAAGAGAATTTACTAATAATATCAATAATGCATCGATAATTGAAGAATTTAAGACTTTTAAGATGCTCGTAGGGTAAAATTTTATATTGGAATATTGTTGTTTGCTAAAATATGAGAGAGAGTAATTGAGGGAATTTTATATGTATTCTTCTCTTGGTAGAACACCATATTTATAATACAATCAAGTCTTGGAAGCCAAGTAAAGCTAACACTCATAATTCTATTTACAATAGGAAATTAGAAATATACAATAAAATAAACAATCAATATGGTAAATCTTGATTGGGAAACTCAATGGGAAATTAAACTGAAAATCAAAGCGAAACTTAATGGAGAAACAATCAAGACTTATGGGAGCAGAACCTTCAAGCTTTTATCAAAACCTACACAGCTTGCAGTCACATACTAGGAATCATTCTAATGAGGAAATGTTGATTGGGAAACTCACTGGAGAATTAAACTGAAAATCAAAGCGAAACTCAATGGAGAAACAATCAAGACTTATTCGGAGTAGAACCTTCAAGCTTTTATCAAAAGCTATAGAGCCTGGAGTCACATACCACGAGTCATTCTATAATAAAGGCCTCATATGAGATCCTATCTCTTAACCATTTGATCAAACTAACCAATTTGATCCAACGGTTAAGATATGGGGCCTCATCTAAGGGTCTTAAATAAAGCCCTCACTATAGAATTGTACCACATACCACCAAGAATTCTATTAAGGCCCTTAGATGAGGCCCTATCTTTTAACCGTTGAATCAAATTGAGTAGCGGTTCGATCAAACGATTAAGAAATATGACCACATCTAGAGGCCTTAGATAAGACCCGCACTATAGAATTCTATAGGAAGCCCAGTGTAACATCTCTAACCCAATTTAACCATTTTATTTAATTTAATCTAATTGTGATTTAATTTAAGTCAATTTAATCCTTTTTTTTGAAATTACAATTTTGCCCTTAGGGGTAGGGTTACTTTAGTCACTTTTTAATCGGGAAGAATTTTGGGAATAGAGTTACACCGTTGCGTCTGGCTCGTCGATACAAGTTCGTAGACAGGCGGCACGCTCAATTCCGAGTTTTAACGAACCCATAAACCTTTGAAAACGTAAAGGACAAAACTGTCATTTTGAAAATTGTTTTAAAACCCTAAATACCCCAGCAAATCAGAGAGAGCATCACGCACTCACACACTCTCTCTCTCTCTCTCACGTCTTCTCTTTCTCTCTCTCCGATAATCTCTCGCTCTCCTCACCGCGTGCGCTATCATTTCAAACGACGTTTCAGGCTCTGTCCGGCTACTCCAGCCTTCGAGACCGGTCCCAAAAGAACCAACGTCACCTCTTTTTTCCTTTCCCCATCTTCTCCGACGAGCCCAACCGCTCCAGCGACGATGATAGCTCGAAACAGAGTCGGAAAAACTTTGGTTTTTCCATCGATTTCGGCAGTGGTTTTTTGTCGATTGAGATATGTTTTTTCATCCTCTCAGTGTGTTCTAACTATCTGTATAGGTTGTTAAGATTGATTTTGGAAGTTTGGAATGAATCCAAAACCTAGGAATTTCTTCGACAGTAACTGTGTTTTCCAGCCACTTTCTGGTGAAATTGGGGGTCGAGGTAGTATAAAAGTTGCTCCCCTCGTTGTACTCATTCTAACGTTATAGGTATTGCCGGAAATTTCTCAAGACACCCAAATCTGCTAGCACGTATGGCGGCGCGTGGGCCCATATGTGACAGCCCATTTTCAACCTAGAATGATCCCCTTGTTGTCCGAGCATGACGGTATGCTCAGATTTCAAATTGGTTATTGTCTGACAATCGAACGGATTTTGCGCCTAATAGGCGATATCCGGGTTCGATAGTTCGGACCATTGGATCGGTTCCAATTTCAAATATGTTGCTCTCTATACCGCTAGATCGAGACCAAACTCTGAGGATGTGTTTAGTAAACTTTGTTAGACCTATAGGAACATTCGGATTAGAAATCGGAGGTCATGGGCCCGAATGACCAAAGATGGGAGGTTTGACCAACGGTTGACCATGGGTCTTTTGAGACCGTCCCGTCCTTTGAAAAGTACTGTTTTGGCCTTAGGACTTTTGGAATGTTTGTTTATTGTGTTTTAGTATTGAGATTTAAAGTATTGTTTAAATTGTGATTATTGGTCGTTACATTAATATTTGAGGTTTACATAATATATGATTATGAGATATTTGAGTTATTGGTTGTGAAATCGAGTCTTGGGACTCGACTATGATTATTGGGAAGTGCATGGACTTTGTTTTAAACGAGCATTATTTTCGAAGATTGGATTGCAATGCATATAAAATTTGTTTATCTTGTTCATTGAGTTTATAATATTGTTTTGACATCGAATTATGGTATTTTACGAATTTCTTGGATTATATTTGATATTTGAGACTTGTGTTTAATTTGGGTTTTGATTTTATGTTTTGAGACTTTGAGGTCTATCTTATATATATTTATATATGTTTGGGTTGTGAGCTATGGACGTTATAAACGTCCGCATGTCTTAGTATATTGGATTGAGTACATATGGAATACTCTGAAAATTGGGATATGGTTATGATATATGTATATGAGTTGGGTTGTGGAAAATGTTATATTGGAGTGCTTTTAGCACCACCCTATGTACCTCTCCTTGGTTACAGATGTTACCCACGTGTACGATGTGTTGCCGACGCGTGGAAGGATAAGGATGTTGCTCACACGTGCGAGGTGTTGCCGGCGTGTGGGAGGATGATCTGGGCACCCTTGACCGAGTGTGCTGTAGGCCATTGGCAGGGCAGTCTGAGCGCACGAGACTTTATGCAGCCACACGTGCGATGTGTTGCCGGCGTGTGGGCTGGGAGCAATAGTCCCCCAGTTGGACGGCTCAACCTTAGTCAAGGGATGATGTGATGATGTCCCATGGTCTAGCCAAACAATCCCCTGATTGGATTGTTTCCCCCAATACATGGTGTATACCATGATATGTACCTCCCCTGTTACGGATACTTGGAAATGATGGAATTGTTGGATAGTGGTTATGTCCCGGGCACTCTTGACGGGGTGCTACCGAAGTCCCTTGCCGGGCAGTCTACGCGAGTAGAACTTGTGTTTGGCCGCACGATGTGATGCTAGCGTGTGTGCTACTAAGCGACAGCCCCGATTGGACTGCACAACCCTAGTCACGGGATGATGTGATGTTGTCCCGTGGTCTACCCCAACAATCCCCCGGTTGGATTATTTCCCGGTACAAATTTGGGTGTAGTGGTCTTACTTACATATATGTATATGCTATATCAGGGTTATGAGATATCTTGTTTTTATAGTTGGTTTTACTTTATATGTATGTTTGTAAGTATGTATGTGGGTACATTTATGGACTTGTTTCCAGGTTGAGTTCTGAGCATGTGCATTGAGACTGCTCTGCACAGGTATAAGCATTGGCTATACTGTTTGGAAAGTGTGATTTAAGAATTGGAAATGGTTTCGAGTAATGAAACATGGGAGGAAAGGGATTTGTAAATTATTTAGTTGTATGCCTTGTTGAAGTTGAAGCTGAAAATGAATCTGAATTGAATGGTTGGTTTTACTTTGACAATATCTTTATACTTTTGGATTGTGATATTTTGAATTAAGAATTACGTGTGGCTTGATCCCTCAATAAGGGTACGTAGGCAACCTAGGTTAACCTAGGTGCAACCACAAAATAAACTGTTTGAGTTCTATCTAACATGTTCTAGTAAGTTTTGTTAAAGGATCAAATTTAAGGCCGGAGGCCTATTCTGAAATCTTGGGTGTGCTTAACTTTGTGCGTGCTGCCGTTGGTGTAATATATTATGTTGCTTTTAATAGGTTGAAAGTTTTGGTAAAATTCGTTTTTAGGGGAGACTCCCGAAATTTCGGCATAAGTCTCGGCCCTCTTTTCCTTTGTTTTCGGGAAAGAGGACGTTTATTTTTAGTAAGTGGGCCCGGCATCGGTTGGATGTCGGAAAAACCACAAGATTCGTCATGGATTCCGAGGAATTCATGGCTGGTCCTGTCACCCAGAAATGGAATTACCTTTGGCCCAAAAGAACCCACTTCCCCAAAAGTCTCATGCATGGCCAAGTCCAGGGCAAGAACAAGAAGAGCAAAAGCAAATCAAATACTAGCAAGAGGGCTTGCCCTCCACCACAAGAAAGCACCACCTGCAATCTAGTTTCATATGTTCCTAAAAGAGGTTAAGAAGAAGCCATCAAAGGGTTTGCCTAAGAAAGCCCCACCGAAAGAAGGTGATGACAATGACAATAATAACCCTTATGGTTTTGTGGGTGGCTCATCTAGAGGTCCCAAGAGAGTGCCTTCTTTGGGTCAGTGTCAGATGATGAGGTTTGCAATGTAAGAATATTTTATAAATATTATATGTGGTCCACATGAAGTGATCTATGTGGTAAATAAATTGTTTAATTGGTGTAATAAATATTATTCAGAATAATTATATTGGTTGAATAAAGAGAAGTATTTTCCTATTTTATTACCGTGATGTGACGTAATTAATTATGAGCTTAACTAGGAAACGGGTCCTTTCTTTGCCTATAATAGTGCATATACCCATCTTATGTGTGCGCTGATGAAAACACGTATTAGGGTTTTTCTAACGTGCAAAAAGGTTAAAGAGAGAAACTTATTTCCTCTACACTAAGAGCATCCACAATGGACTCCCTAAATCACCTCCTTAGAAAAATTTAAGGAAGGAATTGGAAAAATACAACTCCAACTATGTTCCCTATCCATCTCCTAAAATAGGGAGACCTCTATAGGAGCTCCTAAATCTGAGGAGAGAGAACGGCTCATAGTGGCACCCTATAATTTAATGTTGCTTTATTTAATGAGTATTTTAAACCTTTAATTAATGAATATTATTTTTTATATTATTTTTAATAGAGATGGACCAATTAAAAAAGAGTTATAGCATTTATAACTCCCTAAACTAGAGAGCATGATTGGAGTTTAAATTTTATAAAAAGCTCCTAAAATAATTTTTATATGTTTTTAGCTATAATTTAACTAAAAAAAATAGAGAGCATGATTATGGATGCTCTAACGGCTCGCCAATAGATTGATCAAGACAAATATCTTAATATGATAGAAGATTAATCATTCAAGGTACGTATGTTAAATTAAGTCTAATTGAATTTCCGCATAATGTTATTGTGAAAATCATGAAATTCAAGATCTTGGATCATGGATTGGGTCTTATGATTTTACTTCATATTAAGTTTACATGTGGTATCAGAGCATGGTTATAAACTCTCATGATTTTCCATTATGATTTATTTAATCGAACTGTAACAGTTTTGATTGCGTGATTGACCACGACTTCTATTAATTTTCTTGGTTAGATATAATCGATAATTGTTTGTCGTCGGATATGTATAGCTTGATTATATGTGGATATTTTAAGGGTGTTGTTAACTGAACCCTAAAATTGATTGAGTACACCCTAAAATTTGATTCAAAATATAAAATTAACTAAGTACACCCTATTTAACTACCAAAAATACCCCTAATACACCCCAACCCCACCATTTCCCTGCTTACCGTCTATCAACCTAAACAGAGAACCACCCCACCTTCCCCCTCCTTCACAGCCCACCTCCCCACCCCCCAAAACCACTGGTCTAGTCCAGGAAATAGAGGATTAGATTTCAATTTCGAGCCCTGGGACTTGACTTTGCTGGGTTTTATTCATTGCTAGTTCTTTCATCTTTATATTTTTGAAGTTTTGATTTTTTGTTTTGTTTTAGGAATTGGGTGGTAATGATATCCATTTTAAACGACACTGTCATAGGAAAGGACATATTCAAACTTCCAAAATGCTTGCAACTGCCACTAAGAAAAAGAAATGGGGACCTCCTCTAGTTTCAAAGATGTGTTCATTTAGATCCTTCTTTGTTCTCAACTTCTATGCACGTCTGCCATGTTGGGTTTCTTATCTGCTAACAATTAAAGTTCACCTAATTTATTTCCTTCGTAACTAGTGTTGTTGCCATTACCATCTCACACTTCAAAATTTGTAACCTGAGAATGCCTTCTTCAAATTTTTCACATGGTTTCAGTTTGAAGTTCTTTCATCTTCAAATAGTGACCTGAGAATGCCTTTTTGAAGTTCTTTCATCTTTAATTTTTCACATGGTTTTTCTTTTCTTTTCCTTTCCTTCAATGTGTTGCTTATAATTCCTGCATCTGTATAAGAGTGTTGATATGCATAGTGACTAAGAACTCCGGTCATCTGAAATATGAGATTATTATTTTTATAAAAAAAATCATGTAATCTAAAGCTTTTATCTCTTGGACCAGACCAATGGTTGGGGGAAGGGAGAAGGTGGGATGTGAAGGAGGGGGAAGGTCGCTACTGTAGTTGGGTGGGGTGGTTCTTTGTCTGGGTTAACGTTTTCCCTTACTTTTGATTAAGGTTGAATATGTTGAGTATGGTGTATTAATTAAAATTACATTTGTTTCACAATTCAATATATCCTTTTTTGTTATTTTATATTAAGGTAAATTAGTAATTCAATAAATAGCTTGATAATATAGTATACTCAGTTAATTATAGGGTTCGTTTAACAGCACCCTATTTTAATCACATGAATTTATAGATTGCACTGGTCTTTTATTGATCCGTGTGCTTGGGAATTGATAGTTGTACATATCAATAGATTTTGATGACTGTCGTGGGGTCCTTTCATTTGTACTCAATCATAAGTGCAATGAGTTAGTGTTGTTTTGTTTTGTATACAAATTGCATAAGGGCAGCAGCACCTTTTTCGTGTAAACATAGCAATTTTCCGTCCCGATTCTGATGACATTATGGATTTGCATGATTTAGTGATGAAAACGCAGTTTGCTCATCAATGAATTCTGGACAAGTGGGCAGGTGCTCTCTTTGATGCATATATGCATGATACTGTTTTGCTGTAAAGAGTTTAAGAATATTGTGTGGAGCTTTCTAGTATCTATGAAAGAATATTGTATCAGTATTTATATTAGTATGTTTTAGATATCAGCTTGTGCATCATTAAAACCATGTTTTGATAAAAAAAAATTTATATTTATATTTATTTATAAAGGGCACATTCTTAGACTTTGGTCCTAGGCCTTAAATCATTCAGGGCCGATTCTCAGTGGCAGAGCCAGGATTTCACATTAGAGGGCGTCCTTTTAAAAAATAATTTGAATATGAGTGTTAAAGCACTAACTGGTTAATAAATTAATTAGATACTAACTACTCGTTTTGACCCACTTCATAATATCATTTGATATAAATTAATAATATATACATTCATTACAATCATAACTGTAATGAAATTTTTATTTATTTTAGAAACGTCAATTTCATATTTTAAATTCATCTACACTATTAAAGACTAAACTTAATAATTTATATTCCAACAGAGAGAAGAATATAAAAAAAGTTCATAAATCCCAACACTAAGGTACCCAACTGTAAGACTTGTGAGCTTGGAGAAGCAAGAACGGTGAGCAATCCCACATTGCTCGGGGAGGGAAAAGTGAAGTGCCTTATATGTGTGGGCACGTATCTTCCTAGCACGAGGCCTTTTGGGAGCTCACTGGCTTCGGATTCCTTGGAACTCCGAAGTTAAGCGAGTTGGGGCTAGAGTAATATCAGGATGGGTGACCCACTGGGAAGTTGTTCATGAGTTCCCAGAAACAAAACCGTTAGGGTAGGGCCCAAAGCGGACAATATCGTGCTAGGAGAGTCAGGTCGTGACATAATGGTATCAAAGCTGGACCCAGACCGGAAGTGTGCCAGTGAGGACGCTGGGCCCCTAAGGGGGTGGATTGTAAGACTCGTGAGCTTGGAGAAGCAAGAACGGTGAGCAATCCCACATCGCTCGGGGAGGGAAAGGTGAAGTGCCTTATATGTGTAAGCACGTATCTTCCTAGCACGAGGCCTTTTGGGAGCTCACTAGCTTCAGATTCCTTGGAACTCCGAAGTTAAGCGAGTTGGGGCTAGAGCAATCTCAGGATGGGTGATCCACTGGGAAGTTGCTCATGAGTTCTCAGAAACAAAACCGTAAGGGCAGAGCCCAAAACGGACAATATCGTGCTAGGAGAGTCAGGTCGTGACACCAACTCAATGAACTCATACATGAAAAAAAGGACGGAAATAAGAAATTAACAAAGCTTAAGTTAAACAAAAGATAAAAAGAAAGAAATGTTGTAAATTTAGGACTTTTTAGTGCAAATATCATAAACTAACATAAAAAGTTAAAGAGAGATAAGTAAATGAGAGTGACAGGACCCGTCCCGAATTCCTCGGAATCCATGACGGATCCTGTGGTTTTTCCGACATTAACCAATGTCGGGCCCACTTACTAAAACAAACATCCTCTTCTCCGAAAACAAAGGGAAAGAGAGCCGAGACTTCTACTGAAATTTCGGCAGAGTCTCCCCTGAAAAACGGACTTTACACCAAATTTTTCAACATGTCAGAAACACAGTTTAAAATCACCAAACTTTAGCATGCATAAAGTATGTCACACAAAACAAACAAACAGGCCTCCGACCTTATATCCAAACATTTTCTAAAACGTTCTTGCTTTTGAACTCCTTTGTAAATCCATACACCCGTAACAAATATTGTAACAGCAATCAGAAAAGACTTTTCTGCTTCCACAATTCATTTTTGCACTTAGAATAATACAAGCACAGCTCAAACAGTTTATTTTGCGGCTGCACCTAGGTTAACTTAGGTTGCCTATGTACCCTTACCGAGGGATCAAGTCACACGTAGTTCTTCAATCAACAATCACGATTAAGATAATATACAAATATTTAAAGTAATACCAACAAGTTAATTATAGAATCATCTTTTCCCTTTAAATAAAATCACAATATCTCAGCCCATTTTTCTTTACTCACTCCGTTCTTAAGACTCATAACTCAAAAACCCTTTCCCTATAACAATTCACATATGATAAGCATGATTCTTATAAACATTAATCTTTTTTCCGATATAGTATAATAACCCTTTTCCCTCTCCCTGTTACTTTACTATACGCCGAAAAGTCCAACGCCACATGTAGTAAAGTAACAGTAACCAAAGTGTCCGGATCCTTTACCACACGCTAGAAAATCCAACTCCACGTATGGTAAAGTAACCAGTATCCAAGTGAGCACACATGCCGGAAAATCCAACGCCATGTGTGGCTCAACCAACCATGTCCCACGCACGCAGACTTCTAGTCAAGGCCTACGACACACCAGACTAAAGGTGCCCAAATCTTCACTACACGCCAAAAAAATCCAACGCCACGTGTAGTAAAGTGATAGTACCCAAATGAACACACATGCTGAAACATCCAACGCCACGTGTGGCCTAACCAAACCATGTACTACGCTCGCAGACTGCCAGTCAAGGCCTACGGTACACCTGACCAAAGGTGCCCGGATCATTACTACATGTGCGAAAAATCCAACGCCACGTGTAGTAAAGTAACAGTATTCAATGTGTCCGGATTATTTACCACACGCCGGAAAATCTAACGCCACGTGTAGTAAAGTAACCAACCATCAACATCCAATTTAGCCACACGCTGAAAAATCCAACTCCACGTGTGCGTAAAATAACCAAATTCAAATGTCATAACAAAACCCGATAATCGCCCACTTAATCAATATAATAAACTCATAAACACAACAAGACCCCAAATAAATCAAATAAGAATCACAACTTGTTTATCCATGCAATTTCCATAAAATACTAAATTCCACTCTTAAACGCAATGCATAGTCATAAATGAACCCAATACCATCCACTTAAATAATAATGATAAGAATAAATAATAATAATAATAATAAATAACAATAATACTAAATAACCCTTTAAAATCCCATATCCTCATTAACTCAAATTAAATAATTTTTCAGTCAATACACATCCATGCAAGCAAATCTCAAATTTAGAAAGCAACGCCCACTAAATCAATTATCCAAACAACATCGTAACTTGTTAACCTTAACTACGAATTTAAATTCAAACTCTAGTCCCGAAACTTAATGTATAAGTGCACGACTACCGGGGAGTTTCTAAGGCCAATCTAACGCTTTTCGACATGTGAAACAACATCGGAAGACTCACAGTCAACCGAGTGGTCAAACTTCCCAATTTGGTCAACCGGGCCCGTGGGGGCCATGACCTCCGATTTCCGATTTGAGAGTTCCTACAGGTTCAACAAAGTCTACTGAGGAAGTCCTGAAAGTTTGGTCTTGATCGAGCAGTCAGAACTATGGCAATCGCATGATCGGACCGCGATCGTTTCACATCACCCTAGAATTAATGATTTGGAGTAACCAGGTCTCCGATTCTCGATCCGCGAGTTCCTACATGATCCTAAAGGTACAAGCAATGCCTGAAAAATCGAAAATTTAGGCGAAATTTCGGTAATTTGTGGGCATCGATATTATCGTTAACTTCCAATTTAATTTCGTTATTTTTTCGAAAATATAGCCGAAATTTCGACGAAAATTTCGGAACCGATATTGTCGCCCAATTTCTCAGTGAAATTGTGATAATATCTATCGATAATATCGCGATTTTTTCCAATTGCAGAAAATAGTAGCAAATTCTTACTCGTGAGCTCAATGAAATCCAAACCCAAGAATCGCATAAAGCCAACATAAATTCAAGTTCAAGAGAACCCATAATTTTGTTTTTTTCTTTTTAAAAACAAAAGCGAAAGCCGAAAATTGAAAACCGAAACCCGTAAGAAAGCAAACTCACTAGGAATCGGAGAACAGAGCCATCACGGGAGCTTCATCGGCTTTGTCGGGAGGAGGAGGAGAATCTTCATGGCGGCCAAAAGAGGGCAGAGGATTGGAGCCCTTGATGACCCAACCGAGGGCAAAAAGGAAACTCCAATGAGAATGGCGGTGCCCTGTGCGTGAGAGTACCATTTGCTATCTTGTCGGATGGCGAACTTCCGTTGCTCTTGGTGAAGAGTAGAGCAGAGAGAAAGCAGACCAAATTTGATTGAAAGAGCAGAGGAGTGGAGGTTGCTTTCCACATAAAATTTTCATAAGTTTGATCGCCTTGATTTATATTCCTCATTTATATTATTTTATTGTTCTTTCTTATTGGCAAATCTTTTATTATTTTTTAATTAAATTAAAAAAACATAAGAAAATCCCAACATGTTAACTAGTTTCTATCTAGTTGCCCAAATTGCCCCTGGAATATGAGAAGTGAAAGCAGAAACTAGTTATCATGCTGCTTCAAGCAAAGCCGCAATATTTTGGAAAGACCGAAAAACTGAAAAAATTCAAGCAAAGTCGCACACCAGGGGCTTCGGCCTTCTTCATTCCTTCCAAGCGCCTTTACCACCACGCTGCTGGTGAGTTTGTGATATTAACCTATCAAAACTCATATTTATATTCCCAAGCTGTGTTTGAAAATAAAAATTGAACTACTCCCCACGTTTCAACCTACACACCCTACCATTCAACACTCACCTAACTAATTAGTTGTAACCAATGTCTGAAAATTTTAAACCCCATAGGAACTCTATGTGGTACTAAGTCACTAATATATCTTACAATGCAATGTATAAAGTGTAAAATATTGTAGTAAATCATTATATATAAATGATTATGGTGTGTTTAATCTTATTTCATTAATTACAACATACTTTCTACAGTCACAGTGTTTTTCAGATCGCTATATAATCAACTTAAATCAGTTAAATCCATCATGCAATGAATTTCCTTCCAATTTTTTGTGATAAACTAATAGATAATTGGGTAAATAAACATTCTCTAAAGTTTCAATAACAATTTCCAAGTTTTTTCTTAGAATTTCCATGGTTTTTATCCAATTTTTATCGATATCGATATTTTCCCGATATTTCCATCGATATTTCCGTGTTTTTAAATCACCGATATTTCCGAAATTTTCGATATTTAAGACCTTGGGTACGAGGAACGACTTATTTGAAGTTGGAACCGATCCAAAGGTCCGAACCTATCGAACCCGGATATCGCCTATTAAGCGTAATATCCGTTCGACTGTCATACAATAACTAAATTCGAATCCGAGCACACCATCACGCTTGGGACGACAAGGGGATCATTTCATAACACAATGGGCCACCACACCATGGCCCACGCTCCGCCACACGAGTCGGCAGCGCGTGTGTGTCTTGAGAAATTTCCTGTGATGGAATTCTCGAAACACTCTACAATACCTATACCAAAACGTTTAGTACACCTAAGGGATCAACTTTTACAACTGAGCCAACCTCCATTTGGCTGGGAAGTGGCCGAAAAATCAATTCAAAAATAAAAAATTTCTAGGTTTTAAATCGAGTTTCAAAAACCAAAAATCGATCCTAACTACCTACCAAAACAGCTAGAACACAACGAGAGAATTAAAAAGCACACCTGGTTTGATGAAAATGGTTGCCGGAAACGCCATTGTCGGCATTGGAAAAATCACGATTTTTCTCCTCGTTCCAATCACTTCATGGCGCAAAATCGATCCTGGAAATTGGGTGGGCTGTTTAGGGGAGGAGGAGAGGATGATTTTGGAGTGGGTTTTGTCGGAAACCATGGCCGGACGGTGCCGGAAACGCTGTTTGAAACGGCCGGTATCGCGACGGAGAGAGAGAGAGAGGGCATCGGGGGAGGGGAGAGAAAGTCGGGGGGTGTTCTAACGAGCATGAGGGTAGGGCTGGGGTATTTAAAGTATCCCAACAATTTTTGAAATTACTGTTATGCCTTTCAGTTCGCTATAAGACGGAATTGAGCGTGTCACGCTGGTCCCTTAATAACTCTGCCATTGCTGGCCCTGGGTATGGATTAACATGTTTTAAGAGTGTAACCACATCTACAAGATACTAAATTATAATTAACTCTATATTTTATTTTGGGTTTTGGATTTGATTTGTAGCTCAATGAGGAAATAAAATAATTATTTTTGTGAAGATTATGTTTGTGATAATGAGAGGGAGGGTAGGACATTTTTCCAATTAAACTGATAACGATATGAGGGCAGTCGACACGGTAGGTAAGCTGTAAGCAAAATAAGTAAGCAACTTGACTTGAGGAAACTTTCTCCTTTTCCATGATTCTTTTAACGTAAAATATTCAGAAGTTGGATTTAAAAGCTCATAAGAAACTCCACCAACTCCCAACTCCACTCATCCCCTTCCCTCTTCTCCGCCGTCAATCACACCTTCTCTGTCAATATTATAAGATTTCGCGAGATTTAAAATCCCCAAAAACCTCTAGGTGCCATGTGGTCTCTGAAACTCCTCTGTGTTCCTCAAGCAACGTCAAACCCATAAACCCCGTTTTTTTTTTGTCGCTATTCAAACCCCCCATGCCCAACCTCACTGAACTGCGGTTCGTACAGTGACCTCCTTCCTCCGGTGCCACGTCACCTCGCCGCAATGGCCGAAACAACGTCGGAGCGGGTGACCTACCTGCACGGCGACCTCGACCTCCAGATCATCGAAGCCCGGCGGCTGCCCAACATGGACCTCGTCTCCGAGCGCTTCCGCCGTTGCTTCACCGCCTGTGACACTTTCACAATCCCCAACTCCTCCCACTCCTCCCACTCCCGCCACAACGAATCCAACGGAGAACCCAAGCCCCAACACAGCCACCGTAAGATCATCACCAGCGACTCCTACGTCACCGTTTTGGTCCCCGAGACCACCGTGGCCAGGACGCGTGTCATGAAGAACTCGCAGAACCCGCAGTGGAACGAGCACTTCTTCATCCCCCTGGCACACCCCGTAATTAACCTCGAGTTTCGGGTTAAAGACAACGACCTCTTCGGCGCCGAGGTAATCGGCACCGCTTCGATCTCTGCCGAGAAAATCGCAACCGGAGAGCTCATATCCGGGTGGTTTCCCATTATTGGACCCTCCGGGAAGCCCCCGAAACCCGAATCGGCGATCCGGGTCGAGCTAAAGTTCACGGCTTTCGAGAAAAACCCAGTGTACAAGCATGGTATAGCGGGCGATCCGGAACACAGGGGTGTGCGCCACACGTATTTCCCGTTGCGGAAAGGAAGCGCCTTGAGGTTGTACCAAGACGCGCACGTTCCGGATGGGTTGTTGCCGGAGATTAAATTGGATGGAGGGAAGGTGTACAGGCCTGAGAATTGCTGGGAGGACATTTGCTATGCGATTTCGGAGGCTCATCACTTGATTTACATTGTGGGTTGGTCTGTGTTTCACAAGGTGAGGCTGATTCGAGAGCCCAGCCGGCCGTTGCCACGTGGCGGCGAATTGACGCTCGGCGACTTGCTCAAGTACAAGTCTGAAGAAGGCGTGAGGGTATTGCTGTTGGTCTGGGACGATAAGAGCTCACGCGACATGTTCTGCTTCCAAACGGTCACAATTCTAAACCTGCTTTGTCGTTTTGAAATTGGTTTTTGCTTATTATATGGATATGTCATTTATTTTCAATCTGTATGGTTTGGAATCCTTTAGTGGTTGGGTAATGGGTTCCTATGAGGTGGTGGCTTTGGTAGTGATGGTGTACTGCAATCTATGCAATGCACTATGGGCTTAAATGTACAGCAAGAAAAAGAAAAGAAACAAAAGAGATCTCAAGTTGGACTATTTTATTCCATTTAATAGAGTAATGGGGTTTCACACCTTCTAAACTTTCCTAGACTTTTGTTGGAGTATAGCATGTCTGTTCAGTAGTTCATCATCTATATTCAGTTATGCTGTTTCCCTCCCTATCTTATCCTTAGTTCAGATATGGGTCGTATGTTACACAAGATTGGCTTGGACTGACTTGGACTAAATTTAGTATCATGTTTGTTTTGGCTAATCTTAATCTTAAATGAGATTGCTAGTACCGGGCCCACCAAAAGCACCTCCTTATAAAGGGATTGATAAATTCTGAAATGAGATAATTAACTAGTCTCTTACTCACCAATATAGAATATCCATATATTATTATTATAATGTACCCATATATTTTATAGGCTTAAGTGCTATAGTGCCCCCTAAAACATTGGTAAATTCTCACTAAACCCTCTCAAAGTTAAAGTGACCCACTTTAACCCCTTGATCGATGTTTTGCGTCTCACTTTGCCCCACACCGTCAAGTCTGTTAAAAACTCTGTTAAAAATGCTAATGTAGCACCAATGGAACCCACATTTTATTATTTTTTAATTTTAAATTGATTAAAATATAAATAAAATATTAAAAACCAAAAAATAAAAATAAAACTCTCTCTCCTTCTGCGCTCTCCCTTTCCCCCACCCCCACCCAGAAACTCCGCTAGTATCAACTCCGTCACTGAAGGAACAAGTGACATGCCCAAGTACACAATTCGATTTTTGTACAGATATGATGCCAGAGCCGGTACTGGGTTTTTTAGGGCCCAGGGCAAATTTTTTCAAATGTGCCCCTTTATATAAATTAAACACTAAAAAAATAAAAATTTATCAACTAATTAATTTTAACATTCATTTTCATGGCATGGTTCATCAATACTTTCTTGAGCATAAAGGATGTCATTGAAGTCACCGGCTAGCAGCCAAGGCAGTTTCCAAGTACTAGCAATAAAGTCAAGAGCATTCCATAGATTCACCTTTCTTGCCGAACAAGGATTTCCATAGATTGCAGTGAAAAGCCAAGAGGATCCCTCTTTAGTTTCAATAAACAAGGTCACAGATTGATCTATACACTTTATCACCTTGATATTGCATTTAAGATCATCCCATAAGACCCAAATTCCACCGTAAAATCAAACAAAGATCGTAAACTTCAATGTAGAGAACCCCAATTGAGAGATTATCTTTCAAAAAATCTCGATTGAGCAGAATCGAACCAGAAAGGTGGGTTTTCTTTTCACCAGTGTCACTTTCGCGATTTCTTTATCCAATTGAAAGTACCAAACCAGCCAGAAAGAAAATAAACTACATGAAATTTGGAGCTAAGTAAAAGTAAAAGCATACCATCTGGGCTTCACTTGATCTGTTAGAGCAAGCATACGTATAGTTGGGTTTGGTCTTGTTGGTCATTGCCGAAGCAAGGAAATTACGCCAGAGAGAGAGAGAGAGAGAGAGAACAGAACAAGTCAAACAAGCGAAGGACTTGGGGAGAAAGAAGATCCGAGCGAAGGGGTGGGAGTCGATCTGGGTCTCAGCCTTGGGTGAAGAGAGAGAGAGAGGTGGCTATGGGAGGGTGGGTTCTTTGAGAGAGGGGGTGACAGGGTGAGAAGAGGGTGATCTTGGGTGTTAAGGTCTAACTTGGGAATACTAAGAGATGAGATCTTCAAAGATAGGATATGGGTAAAAATAAATAGGCTAAAATAGGTCAGGAAGAGTAAAATTGAATAAAGTGCTAAGAGCATCTCCAACCGATATGCAATTTCCAATGTGGCAAGTTTTGACAAAAAAAAAAAAAAAACAATTTTAAGCCTCCAACCGAGATGCCAAATCCTATTGGATTGACATCCTTCACTTTTCTTTGTCAAAATTGTGGCCACAAGTTGAGATGTCTTTTATTATTTTATTATTATTTTAATACCTACCCACTCCTTCTCTCCTTATCAATGTATAGTTTTTACCCTATTTAATATTTTACTCTTAAATATTGAGCCCACTTGCCTTTAAAAATAATAATATAATATGTATATTTGACATATCGGTTGGATAAAAAGTTTCACAATATGTCAAATTGCCACATAAGCCATCAAATTTAAATTTGATGTTTAGTATTTGACATCTCCAAACAAAGCTTAAGGGAAATCACCGGATCCGGTGAGGAAACTCTCACAGGGAGAGAGAAAATAGGGAGTTTATATAATTAATAATTACTTTGCTTACTCTATACGTTTCTTGAGATGGAGATTGAGATTTGAGATCTCAAAAGTGACTGAGGTGGCTTCCTACGGCTCTAGCCTATTTGACTTCTCTATTATATTTTATTTTTATATACACATACATAGGCTAAAAAAAACATTTTGGGCCCCCCTCAGCTTTGGGCCCCGGGCTGTAGCCCTCGTAGCGAGAAAAACTCTCTTGGAACGGGGATGTATCCCCCTCCAATCGCATCGCGACACTTGGACAATTTTGTTAAAAAAGAGAGAGAGAAAGCACACGTGGCGCGATGCGATTGGAGGAGGATACAGTCCTATCCCCGTTCCAAGAGAGTTTTTCTCCCTGGTAGCCCTCGGCTAGGGCCGGCAGGCGGTTGCTCCCATGCACTTCCTCTTTGAAACGGAATAACCTAAACACACAAATTTCAAATTTCATTATATAATAATCAATAACTACCCATTACCCAAAATCTCACATTTATTGGAGGGTAATTAAAATTGAGCCTAAATTTATTATATTTAAAATGAAAAATAAAAAACAAAAACAAAATTGAGAGTGAAATGTGGGAAGGTAATTGGGGGAGTACCATGGTGACGACACCGCGTTTGGGCTTGGAGCTACGGAACGACGCCGGGTTGAGGCTCGAGGGGAGGAGCTTGTGGCTGGAAAATTCGAAGCAGATGCTGGTGCCGGCGAAGGGAGAGAGGAAATTGGTGGAGAGGAAGCTCTGGGAAGGGCGGGGACGACGTCGTTTGGGTGCGGCTAGTTTAAGGCTCGGCGAGTGGTTGGCGCTGCTAACATACGCGAAGCTTGAAGCCGTGGTGGCAACCTCCATTGATGGTTTCGAGCGGTCGTTAACTGGAGAAGGCTATAGCTAACTGTGAGTCTGAGAACTGGAAAAGAGAAAAATGGAAGAATATATGGAAACAAAATAGATTGGGCTTTCGGTTTTCGGGTTAAAACAATCTTGAGCCCACAAAAGAGAAGCCAGTGATAATGGCAACGATAATGGCCAAAAGAGAAGTAATTGTTGGGGCTGAAGAATGCCACGAATTGGTGTCATCCCAGCAACAGATCGATGGGGAGAGGGAGAGCGCAGAGAGAGAGAGGGGAAGAGAGAGAGGGAGTTTTATTTTATTTTTATTTTTGGTTTTTAATATTTTATTCATATTTTAATCAATTTAAAATTAAAAAAATAATAAAATGCGGGTCGCATTAGTGCCACATCAGCATTTTTAACAGAGTTTTTAACAGACTTGACAGTGAGGGGCAAAGTGAGACGCAAAACATCGGCCAATGGAGTAAAGTGAGTCACTTTGACTTTGAGGGGGTTTAGTGGGAATTGACCAATGTTTCAGGGGGCACTATAGCACTTAAGCCTATTTTATATTATAATATACATATATACACATGACCTATAATATACATATATACGTGTATATTATATATGTATATAGGGTAATTATCAATTCACTACTATGAAGTTGCACGTGTTTTAGAGTTTGATACAACAAATTTTTTTCGTCTCAGTTGCATCCATAACGTTTAATTCTGTATCAATTTCATGCATTCGTTAGTTTGATTGTCATGTTCTTCGTTAAATAATGACGTGGCAATCAATGGTGCCACATGGACTCACCCATATTTTGCCACATGGACTATACAATAAAAATATGTTTAATTAATTAATTAACATAATTTCTCTCTCTCTCTCTCTCTCTCTCTCTCTCTCTCTCTCTCTCTCTCTCTCTCTCTCTCTCTCTCTCTCAGGACTGTAAATGGTGATTGTTGTCGTCAGACCACGAAAGGCCATCGCACCGGTGTGAAAATGACCACTCACGTTAGGCTAAAGAACCAGCCAGCCCAGCTCCTGCAAGACGCCGTTTCAAGGTCTCAAGCATCTGAGGGTTTCAAAGCCTTTCGCTGCTGTTAATGGCGTTTCCGACGACCAATTTTGTCGATTGAGGTATGAAACTTCATCATCTCTTCGTGCTCTAGCTATTGGTATAGGTATTTGGGCTTTGTTTTGTAGTTTGAGAGATTGATTTGGACACCCATTTTAGCCGACGGTTTGGGTGAGTTTCTAGGCCATTCCACCCGAGGTTCGAGAAGTAAAAATGCTTCTCATCCAACCCTAAGGGTTCACAAACCCTTTCGATCCACCCCACCTCACCACCTGAGATCCACCCCATCCCCATCCAAATCCTTTATCTCTTTTTCTCTCTCTCTCTCTCTTTGCAATTTCAAAAATTGAAATTGAAAAAAGAAATTTTGAACACTTTGCATCTAAGGGGTGGGGTTGTGGGTGGGTTCTAGGTTTTGCATATTAGAGGGTGGGGGTGGGTTGCGGGTTGGATTGGGCTCTGTGCTCTTAGGGGGTGGGAGGAGGAGGGGTTTTGTGGGTCTTGTTGGTGGCTTGCACCCAGCTGGGGTGGGTTGCGGGTTCCACGTCATGCCGACTTTTTGATGCCATTCAAAGTCTTTGAAACCAAACTGGCTTGTGAGCCATCTTAGAGCCTTTCCTCAAGAGCAAAGGGATAGATTTCGTCATAAAATGGCTAAGTTTCAGCCCTTGTTTGAGTATGACAATGGTCATCCTTGTGGCATCGAGCCAATTTGACCAGATGGCACAGTGAACCACGTGTGGAAAAAGGTTTACTAGAAGCTGCCCATGATTAAGGAATCGATTGTTCGTGAAATGAGAAAACCTCCTAGTGTATCAATTCCACGCAATTGTCACTGTACTGGACTTTATAGTCCCGAGAGAGAGAGAGAGAGAGAGAGAGAGAGAGAGAGAGAGAGAGAGAGAGAGAGAGAGAGAGGGAGAGAATTATGTTAATTAATTAAACAAATTTTTATTGTATAGTTCACGTGGCAAAATATGGGAGAGTCCACATGGCACCATTGATTGCCACGTCACTATTTAACGGAGAACATGACAATCAAACTAACGAATGTATGACATTGATACATAATTAAATGTTATGGATGCGACTGAGATGAAAAAAACTTGTTGTATCGAACTATAAAACACGGACAACTTCGTAGTAGTAAACCGATAATTACCCATGTATATAATATATGTGTAATAAATTCTCTTATGCGGACATTCGAACCTTATTATCTTGCGGACACCATGTATTTTTACTACCCCTCCTTACCCTCCTCCCTGTTTACAATGACATCAACACAATAATAACGTGCGGACATCCGGATAAGAGATTAATCGTACATATGTGTATATACACATATATCATATAATATATATATATATATATATAATATACATATGTATATACACGCAGGGGCGGATCCACATAAGAGTAAAGGAGGTCATTTGACCCCGCAACCCTAGAATCCACCATTAAAGGGGAAAAATATGACCCCTTCAAAGTGTTTGTTGTAATTCATAGACCTTGGGACCACCGTCTCCACCACCCATCTCCCACTCGTTGAGAACCCAACTTGAACTTCAAGGACCTAGAAATTTCCAAGAAATTTTCCGGCGTCAATCAGGTCAGAGACCAAGTTGGCATTCCCAGAGGCTATGCCGGATATGATCAGACGACTGGGAGAGGAAGAGGGTGTAAGATGATGGAGGGAGAGGTGGGATTATGGAGAAAGGTTTGTTGTGGTTAGAGACGCAGCCTACACCCATGGTATTTTCTTTTTAACATTGGCTTGTGGCCTACGAGTCTTTTTCTTATTTGTTTATTGAACCAAAATCAAATAGTCTTTTTTATATATTTGTTAATTGGGTTTTTCTATACGTATTGTTTTTTGCTATATTTTATACGTATTTAACTGAATTACTTTTACCAGAGAAGATTATCCTCAAATATTATATTGCAAAATTATTGTTCTAAGTGTATTTAAATCAATAGTCACCAATTCTTTAAAGTGTGAGATAACTAGTCACAATTAATAGTGAGTAGGAAGCAAAGCCATTGACCACTCCTTCAAATGTCACCAAAACCTACTTTGTTACTTTAAAAATGTGACTATTGTCTTCTATTTTTAAGTGTCATTTCGATGGATCTATTTTGTATATGTGTAATATATATAATATATATATATATTATATTATATTATATAATATACATATATATTATTATTATATGTAATATAATATAATATATTATATTATATTATATACTATACTATTATTATTATTATTATTATTATAATATATGTAATATATATAATATACATATGTATATACACGTATATTATTATTATAATATACCCATATATATATACCTATAATATATGTAATATACATATATATATATATATTATGTATATTATAATATATTATTCTCTTATCCTGGATGTATTAACGTGCGGATACCATTGTAAACATGCAGAAAGCGGGGAGGGGTAGTGCAAAATACATGGCGTCCGCACGATAATAACTTCCTGATGTCCACACTGAGAATTTCTATATACCCATATACATATATACATATACCTATATATATACACATATACATAATATATACACATACGTACATATATACATAATATATACATATATACATATACATAATATATACATATATACATATACATAATATATACATATATACATATACATATACATATACATACATATATATATACATATACATATACATATATACTTTGAAAAATACAAAAAATCTAGTCCTAATCCAAGCATACACCAAACGCAGGATAAGTGTTATCCAACTTAGACCAAGCCAAGATAGTCCTAAGTATAGTCCATGCCAAGACAGTCTTGTATAACAAATGACCCCTAGTGTATTAATTTTTAGTGCATTGTGTAATTTGTCAAGATGCTTGTGCAAGATTATATGTGAGGTCATGAAAATTGGTTCATAATGTGAAGTTTGGATTGGTTGCAGGCAGGAATGATGCAAACACATGATGAAGAAACCCGGAAGTTTTTCAAGCATTCATCTGTTAATTGTGTTCTGGCAACTCGCTACGCCAGCAGTAAGCTTAGCATTATTAAACAACAGGCAGGTTTTGGACGTCCTTATTTGCTTGATTCAGCAAGCGTTCCTTTACTTTCATGTCAGATTTTGCTTTTCACTGAGCTGTTCAACTTGCTGACTCTAACTTGCATTTTATGGGTTTGTGCAGGTTGTTGGATCCCTCTTTACCCACCATCAAAAATGTGTTCTCGTGGACACACAGGGACGTGGTAATAATCGCAAGATAACTGCATTTATAGGAGGTCTTGATCTCTGTGATGGTCGTTATGACACACCTGAGCACAGACTGTTTCGTGATCTTAACACTGTATTTAAGGATGATTTTCATCAACCTACTTTTCCTGTAAGTAATTGGTGATTGGGTTATACAGTTTATTTCTGCATTGTTTCTAACATCCATAACCATTGGGATATTATTTAAGACCCTGCCATGATTTTCCTTGTCTTCCTTGTTTCTTTCTAATTCATTCCTTGTTTCTAATTCATTCATGACTAGCATTATTTGTATATGATATTTTTATTTTCAATGATTAATCAAGATCCACAAAATGAGGTTTCTATTCCTTTAAATAGACTGCTGAGATGCATATCTATTTGGATTTTTGTGTTTTGTTCCTGTACTAGGCTGGAACCAAGGCTCCAAGGCAACCATGGCATGACTTACACTGTAGAATTGATGGGCCTGCTGCGTATGATGTTCTTATAAACTTTGAGCAACGTTGGAGGAAAGCAACGAGGTGGAGAGAGTTCGGACTACGTAAGGGGGCTTCACATTGGAATGACGATGCTTTGATAAAAATTGACCGCATCTCATGGATACTTAGTCCTCCACTATCTGTTTCAAAGGATAGAACAACTATTCCAGAAGACGACCCTGCTTTGTGGGTTCAACGTGAAGATGATCTCGAAGATTGGCATGTTCAGGTTGGATGATGAAACTTTCTTTCATTCTTTTTGTTATTTTTTGTTTCTTTCAATATGTAAATATATATATATATATAATAAAAAGGAGAATCAAGCTGGATATATCTTTCTTTCTTGTGCAGATTTTTCGGTCCATTGACTCAGGATCACTGAAAGGATTTCCCAAGGCCGGCCGTAATGCTGAGGCCCAGGTTTTTGTTTGACTTCCCCTCTCCCTTCCCCTTCTATCTTTCTTCCTTTTAATACTTTTAAATGTGTGGACAAAATCTGATCGCTCCTCTTGATTGTAACTGCAGAATCTTATTTGTTCAAAGAATCTGGTAATAGATAAAAGCATTCAAAAAGCATACATCCAGGCAATCAGATCCGCTCAACATTTTATATATATTGAAAATCAGTATTTTCTTGGTTCATCATTTGCATGGCCAGATTATAGAAATGCAGGTAAGCTGACAATATGCTGAGCACTGCATTATGATTCTTGTTTCTAGGACCCTTTTTTTTTGGGGGAGCAAAACTTTAGCTTTGCGAAAAAGTACATCATGGGTATTACTTTATGTGCATAACTGCACTTGAAATTTATGGGTTGTAGCATTCTGTACATGGGAACCAACTCAACTTCCACACACCCTTCCCCCTTTCCCCTTCCCCAAGTACAATATATTTGTTTTCATAGGTAATTGCAATTTTTATTATTTACTCCATAATTGACTAGGAATATTGAAAAATATAAATAAAGTAATTGTTATTAATTGATACTAGATATCTGCCTTCTTTCATTCAAATTTATCTGAATATTTTCTTTCATGGTGTGAGCAGGAGCGGATAATCTTATCCCAGTGGAGTTGGCATTAAAGATTGCTAACAAAATTAAAGCTAAGGAGAGATTTGCGGTGTATGTCGTTATACCTATGTGGCCTGAAGGTGATCCAAAATCTGGTTCAGTGCAAGAAATTCTTTTCTGGCAGGTATGTGATTAAATAGAATGGAAATCCTTATACACAGGAAACAGGATGGCTGCAATGTTCTTCTAATGACTATAATAAACAGCGATGGACTTTTTGCTTTGACATCGTTGAAATTGCTTTATGAATTGTGCATGTTTGCTTTGTGCAGAGCCAGACAATGCAAGCAATGTATGATATTGTTGCAAAGGCACTAAAATCTGTGCAGCTTCAGGACTCACATCCTCAAGATTACCTCAATTTCTATTGCCTTGGTAACCGGGAAAAACTTCCTGAGGAAACTTCAAATGACAATGGTGCTTTGGTAATTATTTGAGAATAATTGTCTTTCCAACTACTCTGCCTTTAATTTATTGTCTGCGAGAACTTTAATTTATAATAAAATTTTGTTTCAGGTCACCGATACATATAAATATCAGCGGTTTATGATTTATGTTCATGGCAAAGGTATGGTAGTAGATGACGAGTACGTAATACTTGGATCTGCCAATATCAACCAAAGATCAATGGCTGGTACCAATGACACTGAGATAGCTATGGGTGCATATCAGCCCCATTACACCTGGGCTGAGAGGCGGAAACATCCATTTGGTCAGGTATGCCACTTTGTATAATTTTTCTCGTGTTTTGGCAAACTTCTTATATGAGGCTCCTTTCTTGGCTGATGCCGACACTAACATGATTTAATTTGACTTCCAATATTCTGTTCACGCAGATATACGGATATCGAATGTCACTTTGGGCTGAGCATCTTGGTACGGATCCCTGCTTTGAAGAGCCAGAGAGTTTGGAATGTGTGAGGAGAGTCAACGGGATTGCTGAAGAAAACTGGAAGAGATTCACATCTCCAGATTTTACATTACTGCAGGGTCACCTTCTCAAGTATCCTCTGCTGGTGGATGCTGATGGGAAGGTCAGCCCCCTGCCGGAACATGAAAATTTCCCTGACGTCGGCGGTAAAGTAATTGGAGTTCATTCTCTCAAAATTCCTGATTCTCTCACAACATGATCTCCCCACAGTTTTATGATTTCCCTGAATTAGGAAGGTTGGCCACTATATAATATTTTAATATATTATTTATTTATTTAATAATATGTAAAAATTATGTGTATAATACGTGAATTTTGTTTGTATTATTGAAAGTTTTGTAGAAAAACTCGTGTATTAAACATAAAAATTACATACGTACGTGTACGATACGTGTATTGTATGTTTGCTTTATAAAAAAAATATGTATTTTACCAAGTCTTTAAAATGTGTACGAAAAATGGAAGTATTATTGAAAAATACATATGTAATTGTACAATATGGTATTAAACAGGAAAATACTAAATTCTTTATACGGGCAATAACTCTGGAAAAGTAAAAAATCAAAATGGGACAATAGAGACTCGGGTAATGCCCTAATAGTAATGGATAATGTTCTAAACTACTCTTATTGATAAATGAAAATCAGGGGAAATAAATTTATAAAAATAAAAAAGGATCCCAGTATACAATTAAAGCGTATAGCTATACGACTATACTATTTATTACAAATTAAAAAAAGACACTAGTATAGCGCACGGCTATACTATTTATTATTTTTTAATAGATATAGAAAATTTTAAAAGTGTAGCACGCGGCTATACCGTTTATTTTTTAAAAAATTAAAAACGACCTTTGTATAGTCGTGTGGCTATACTCGTTAATTTTTTTAAAAGGAGACATGCATAGTGTCTAGCTATCTTTATTTAAATAAATAAAATTTTAAAAGTATAGCCGCGCGGCTGTATCCTTTAAATAGCATAATTTGGATTTTTCCTTTTTAGTTACTTTAATTAGTAGTTACCTTTTAATTATTATTTACTTAGTGAATAATTAGTAATAAAAACATAATTACTAATGAAAGCAATTAAATATGGATAAGATATTATTTAATTGCTAAACATAAAATTAAAAAAATTGTATTCACATAAAGATACTTGCACCAGTTGCAAAGTTGAACACCGTCAAAGTCTTATTGTCCCTTGCAGCTAATTTGGATTAGCCACTACACCATTTTGATATAAAGAATGATTTTTGCATGGCGAATTCACGGAGGAGGTGTACATGGACATTCCTCCTGGATATAATACTACTCAGACTAGAACAGTATGCAGGTTACGAAAAGACTTGTATGGATTGAAACAGTCGCCACACGCATGGTTTGGAAGGTTCACCATGGTAATGAAGAACAATGGTTTCAAACAGAGTAACTTAGATCATACTATGTTCTTGAAACATCAGAAAGGGAAGGTAATAGCGTTAATAATCTATGTTGATGATATGATTATTACTAGGAATGATAAACAGGAAATATCACAGCTACAAGACTATTTGGCTACTGAGTTTGAAATGAAGGATCTAGGTGGACTCAAGTATTTCTTGGGAATTAAGGTGGCTTGATCGGAGCAAGGCATATTTCTCTTTCAAAGGAAATATGTCTTGGACTTGTTGACAGACACATGAATGCTAGATTGCAAACTGCGGATACTCCTATTGTTCATAATCATCATCTTGGAGAATATCCGGATTAAGTTCCAACTAACAAAGAAAGATACCAAAGGTTAGTGGGAAGATTGATTTATTTGTCACATACTCGACCATACATTGCTTATGCGGTGAGCGTTGTCAATCAATTTATGCACTCTCCAAGTGAAGAAGACCACATGAATGCAGTTGTTCGGATACTTAGATATTTGAAGTCTGCACCTAGAAAAGGACTTATGTTCTCAAAGCATGGTAATCTGAATATTGATGGTTATTCATATGCATATTGGGCAAGTAGTGTAACATATAGAAAATTCACATCGGGTTACTTCATATTCGTGAGAGGTAATTTGGTGACATGGAGGAGTAAGAAACAGAATGTAGTAGCTTTATCTAGTGCAGAAGCCGAGTTCAGGCATGACTAAAGAGATTTGTGAACTTATTTGGTTAAGAAAGTTGCTTATTGAACTTGGGTATAAATCTACATCCACAATGAATCTCTTTTGTGACAACAAGGCTGCTATAGCTATTGCACAGAATCCGGTTCAACATGATCGCACTAAACATGTTGAGGTGGATCGACACTTCATCAAACAGAAGCTTGAGGCTAAAGTGTTTCAGTTTCCTTTTGTGAAATCCAAGAATCAATTGGAGGATATTTTGAGAAATGCGATTTCTAGTAAAACATTCCACAATTTACTGGATCAGTTGGGTATTGGCGACATCTATGCACCAACGTGAGGGAGAGTATTGGCATGACTTGTGGACTATTGACTTACTTTCCTTACACACCAAGAATTCCTAGTATAATTGTAATTGATTTATGCGATTTCCAGTAAAGCATTCCACAATTCACCTGGATCAGTTAGGCGTTAGCGGCACATCTATGCACCAACGTGAGGGGAGTATTGGCATGAGTCATGACTTGTGGACTATTGACTTACTTTCCTTACACACCAAGAATTCCTAATATAATTGTAATTAATTTACTTTAATTCCTAATTTTCTATTGTAAATAGAAATATGAATTTATTATTTACTTGTCCATTCAAGTTTCGTGGAGAAGTATATACAGAAAATTTCCACAAATAAATATTCTCTCATAGTTCTCATATTTTAGCAAATATGACATCATCTGAAGACCTTAGATAAGACTCTCACTATATATAATCACTCCACATAGCACAGCCCACCTCCCAGCCGTAGAAAAAGCGCCAATGATATGACTCATTCCCTCTGAGGCCGTAAGGAAGAACATGAATGGAATTACCTTTGGTCCAAAAGAACCCACTTCCCCAAAAGTCTCATGCATGCGCCAAGTCCAGGGCAAGAAGAAGAAGAGCAAAAGCAATTCAAATACTAGCAAGAGGGCTTGCCCTCCACCACAAGAAAGCACCACCTGCAATCTAGTTTCATATGTTCCTAAGAGCAAGTCCAAGCGATACAAGCCCTGGGGAGGGGGTGTGGGACCCAGCGGCCCGAGCCCAAAAATCAAGTTCCAGCGGTAGAGGGGAAGCCAGCAATACGGGCCCCACGCTCACCGGGCAAGCCGTGGGAGGCAGCCCGAGGCCCAGCAGGGGGATGACGTCGGCAATGACGCTGCTCAAATTTTTTTAAAAAATACTAAAAAAGTATGCAATTTTTTCTATAAATACCAACCAATATCCTTCACTTTCAACACCAAATACTCATATATTTTCATCTCCTTATAATATTTTTCACTTTCTACACAACATTTTCTTCACTTTCAAGTGTCATTTTTTCCCATCTTATGGCATCATCCGTTGAAGCCGAGTTCCATGGTCAACCATCAAGATGTTTTGTTGTGTGAGTCTTGGGTCCACGTTAGTCATTGTCCGATCACGAACGAGATGAAGTTCTCTCATATGTGGAAAAATTCATGCCGAATTTTTGAAAGATCCGGTCGATTCGTGCGAAATGGCATTGGCTAGTAGGTGGAAGCTTTTGAATAAAGAGTTGGGCAAATGGAGAATGCGTTGGCAAAAGCAATGGACAACCATCGAAGCGGCCAAAATCTTAGCGACGAATTATATTATTTGTAATTTCCGTTTTATTAAATTTAATGTCCTCATTTTTTTTAATGCTTCTTGCATTTCTAATACTTTTTGAATGTATGTTGCAACCTAATATAAAAATAATGTTTCTTGCAATTTTAATAGTTTTTTGAAATGTATGTTGCAACTCTATTTTTTTAATGTTTCTTGCATTTCCATAATATTTGTAATGTTTCTTGCATTTCCACTATTTTTTTATGTTTCTTGTTTTTGCATTTTTATTTTATGGGCCTTGCATAACTTGCATTTCCATTTTTTTATAACTATTTCTTGATTTCCATTATATTTTTTTAATAGATTATGCAAGCACAAATGTGGTTTGGTGCTATTGGGCAAGGGTAAAAAACTTTCAACCATGAGCAATGTTGGGAGGTGGTGAAGAATTGTAAAAGATTCCAAATTATTCCACGGCCCGGCCGTCGTGTTGAATGAGACGCCGCTCCATAATTCAACGGCATCGGATTCACCTATGGAATCCCGATGAGTGAAGACTCACCAATTGAAAAGGCCCCAGGGCCTATTGGGAGAAAAGCGGCGAAGGCGAAGAAAGGGAGTAATGATACATCTAAAATTTTGGAAGAAATTGCAAGGCAAAGTGCAATGAGAATTGACATAGACATGAAAACCCAAGAAGACGAGAGGGCAATTCAAGTAGAATATGCAAAAGAAAAGAGAGTATGCACGCAAAGAAAGAGAGTTTGCACGCAAAGAAAGGATTGAGAAGAAGGATCGAGAAACCATGGCCATGGATACAACCCATATGTCCCCTGAAACAAAACAATATTGGAAGTTAGAGCGAAGGGATGTTATGAGTAAGAAGACTTTTCCGTGACCAAGACGATGATGGACCTAGCAACACGGATTGGTTAAATAATCAAAACCATTAAGTTAGTTTGCAATAGTTGTAATTCATGTATTTTATTTAATTAGTAGTATTTTTAATTACTTGTATTGGTTTTATTTAATTAGTAGTAATTTTTAATTACTTGTATTGGTTTTATTTGAGTCATTAAAGAAAACATTCAATAAAACATCTTTTCATTCAAAATATTCCATACATCAAACAAAACATAATTAAAAATAAAAAAACCACAACCAAAGCATCCTTAAAATAAAACATAACCTAAAACATAATTAAAAGTAAAACTTCTTAACTTTACTTCATTCACCGTCATTGCCATTCACCGCCCATAAATGCTCCATCAAGTCAACTTGACGGCGTTTCATGAATATAAGACGATTGCATCACCGTGATATCGATCAATCATACGGTCCATGAAACGTCCCCGTCCTAACCAATGGGTCGCCTCAATGGTTCTCCACTTGGTCCTACGGGCCTTTCATAAACTCTTGTCAAGGCCGTGTTCATGGGATCCTCGGTTCGTACACCTCTACAAAGATCGTAATCATACTCATCCTCCACAATCATGTTAATGAAGGATGATGCAAGTCATCATTATGCTCCTGCACCTCCTCATCAAGCATGCGCGCCGCACCCTAATAATAAGCCACCGGCTTGGAGGATACCAAAACACCTCTCCATATCTTTTAGAACCTTCTTTGATAGTGCAGCAAATAACTTTTGCTTCGGGATCGGGGATGGGGAATTGATTTCACAAATGTAGTCCACCTCGGAGTAGATGCCATTTGCAAGATAATACTGGTCCTGGTAGGCGGTATTGTTGATTTCGTAGGTGATTTTCTGGGCAGCACTGTCAAAACGTCGTTAAACACCGGTGATTGACCCAAAGACGTTCAAGTCGTTTGAGATCCAAGAACTCACAAGAAAGCATGCCAAACCCATGTATCAAATCCAAGAACGGCTTCAAGGATGATACTTTTTGCCCTTTTCGATTCCCATAGTCTCCTTGCCAAGCGGTTGGGCAATTTTTCCATTGCTGCATGCGATCGATGCTACCAATCATTCACCCGGAAATCCTCGAGCTTTGGCTTTTTGTAAAAGCCGTGGAGGTCCATGGGCATAGTCCGCGTGTGGACTTCTATGCACGTGTTTCTAATCAAGTGTGCCACAAAATCTTACCAAGCTCTCTAACGTAGGCCGACTTCCTCATCCCGGGAAATCTCATCACACGATCGCGGACGCACCATACGCCAACATTCATATAACATAAGCTTTTGCTCTGAAGTCCCATGACTCCCAAGCAGACATCACACTTTTGAACAAAGTAGTAAATCATAGTTGCAAATAGCATGCATGATTTTATTGAACAAAGGGTTGCATTCTATATCGCCTTGAAAATCAACATCGAGATGAGAAGTTGGATAAAATAATCTTCAATAAGATTCTTACCCCGAGAATGCCTATGTCGACATTCGGCCACGACCAACTTGTGAACACGGCTCACGGTTTTATTCATCAAGCATTGCCACTGCTTATGACAATTTGCTGATCTAGGTCTCTCTTCGCGGCTTTTGCTGCCTCTTCTACGCTTTCTTTTCTTCTAGTTTTCGCTTCGCTTATCCAAGATCTCGTCGACTGTCAATATCAGAATGGAGTATGAATTCTAAAATATGATAAATGAAAATATAGAGAAAAGAGCCTCTGGTTTGAGAATGGTGAGAGGTATGATGAGCGGTTTTATAGAAAATTTAGGCAGACAGAGACGACACGCACGATTTTAGAGGGTGAAAATCTTATCTGAAATTTGAAATTCAAATGAAATTTATCCGAAATTTGAAATTCGGATGAAATTTTTTTGAAATTTGGAATTGAGATGAAATTTTTGAAATTTGGAATCGGTGGATTTAAATTTTTCAAATTTGGAATTGAGATAAATTTTTTTGAAATTTAATCGAGATGAAATTTATCTCAAATTTGAAATTCAATGAAATTGATCTGAAATTTGAAATTCAGATTAAATTTTTTTGAAATTTAGATTCATATTTAAATTTATCCGAAATTAAACCGAAAATCTTATCGACAAATTTTATCCGACATGAGATATGAATTTTTTAATAAATATTGACACGTCATTTAATCCAAAATCTTATCCTAAAATATTATCCAAATTAATTGTTTATGCTACCAAAAAAAAAAGTAGTTACTTCGCTACTTAACTTGAAAAACGACATTACATTTCAGGCGCGGCCACTATTCACGTGAATAGTAGCCCCTAGCTCTCTCCCCGCCATGGCAACCCCACAACGGGTGGAGTTGCTCTAAAATAGGTGAAGAAAAAGCCATAAAGGGTTTGCTTTGCCCAAGGAAGCCCCACCAAAAGAAGGTGATGACAATGATAATGACAATGACAATAATAACCCTGATGGTTTTGTGGGTGGCTAATCTAGAGGTCCAGAGAGAGTTGCCTTCTTTGGGTCAGATGTGGAGGTTTGCAAGTGGTCGGGGTGTGCTGGCGGATTTTGAATTGACATGATGATCAATTGGGTGATGTGAAATATAGGGTGGGTGGGGACAGTAAAGAAGAATATGAGACGGAGATTGATACAAGTGTGTGCCAATACTTCAGTAACTCTAGAGATTTTTTTAACCAAAATGGTTTATCCTCCAAACCAAACAACCACCAGTTCATTTCAAGACCTGTTCAGCTGACTGTTAGATTTACAAGATGATACCAAACCCTTCCTAGGGCACCTGTAGGCTGTAGCATCAGAATTTTAAATAGCAGTGTCTTCAAGCCATCCTTCACAACATCTATGTGGGTTTCTATATTTGTGGAATAAAGAACTGCATAAACATGAAATGATGGGAAGGAAGGAAGGAAGGAAGGAAGGAAGGACAGATATTTTATTTTGAGTTTTGGATTTGGTTTGTAGCTCAGTGGAGCAAATAAAATAATTATTTTGTGAAGATTATGTTTGGGATAATGAGAAGGAGGGTAGGACATCTTTCCAACTAGACTGATAATGATTTGCGGGCACGGTAGGGTAATCTGTAAGCAAAATAAGTTAAAGCAACTTTAGGAAACTTTCTACTTTTCCATGCTTCTTTTAACGTAAAACTATTCAGTAGTTGGGTTTAAAAGCTCGTAAGTTAATTAAATATTAGGTTATGGCACTATTCCTTGAGGGTTCGTTTGGGAGTGATTCTGGAAGGGCTAATAATCACTTTTGTGGAGAATCACTTCTCAAAATAATCAGTTTAAGTGATTTTAAGTTATTTTATGGAGAAGCACATGGGAGGTGCTTCTCCCCAGAATCAATTAAAATCACTAAAAGTGATTTTTTGTAGAAGCACGTGGGAGATACTTTTTTCTAGAAATGATTCTGGCCTATCCAGAATCACTCTCAAACGAGCCTGAGTATGCTGATTGCATTCTGATAGGCAAAAAGGAACAGCTACTAGCAGATGATGCCAACAGAACAAATGGTATGAAAAAGGTGGTAATTTTCCGACATAACTCGGTTTAAACTAAAGTTAAAAAAATGAATTGGCGGCGAACATAAACAATCTGATACGCATTTAACTCACATTATATGGAAAAGGTTGTACTTTTCTCATTGTTAAGTTATATGAATTCTAATAGAATTATAAAGTTTTTTTGCGAATAAAACGTGACAAGAATATTACATAATATATCTTACCTTTGTTCCTATGCGAAATTATTATTATATGTTACCTTTTGTTGACATTACTCCATTATGTAATTAGAGTGGAAATGGGTAATGAATGGGTTGGCATGAGTCACATCAAAGATCTTAGATGATTTCTCATGCCTAATATTAAAATGGGTTGGTGTTGTTGGAGCCACGACTCAATACGAAAAGGAAGTGAAAAGATGGGTCCATATGAAGTTATGAACATGTTCTAATTGTTCATGGGTCTCACTCCATGTATCCAAACAAAACCAATTATTTCACCCAAGCCAAATTTTTTGCACAAAAAAAAAAACAAAATTGTTCCTAATTTTTCTAACGGACGCTAACTTCCAACTCCACTCATCCCCTTCCCTCTTCTCCTCCGTCACTCACACCTTCTCTGTCAATATTATAAGATTTCGCGAGATTTAAAATCCCCAAAAACCGCCAGGCGCCATGTGGTCTCTGGAACTCCTCTGTGTTCCTCAAGCAACGCCAAACCCATAAACCCCGTTTTTTTTTGTCGCTATTCGAACCCCCCACCCGCAACCCTCACTGAACTGCGGTTCGTACAGTGACCTCCCTCCTCCGGTGCCACGTCACCCCGCCGCAATGACCGAAACGAAGTCGGAGCAGGTGACCTACCTGCACGGCGACCTCGACCTCAAGATCATCGAAGCCCGGCGGCTGCCCAACATGGACCTCGTCTCAGAGCGCTTCCGCCGTTGCTTCACCGCCTGTGACACTATCACAATCCCCCACTCTTCCCACTCCCGCCACAACGAATCCGACGGAGAACCCAAGCCCCAACACAGCCACCGTAAGATCATCACCAGCGACTCCTACGTCACCGTTTTGGTCCCCGAGACCACCGTGGCCAGGACGCGTGTCATAAAGAACTCGCAGAACCCGCAGTGGAACGAGCACTTCTTCATCCCCCTGGCACACCCCGTAATTAACCTCGAGTTTCAGGTTAAAGACAACGACCTCTTCGGCGCCGAGGTAATCGGCACCGCTTCGATCTCTGCCGAGAAACTCGCAACCGGAGAGCTCATATCCGGGTGGTTTCCCATTATCGGACCCTCCGGGAAGCCCCCGAAACCCGAATCGGCGATCCGGCTAGAGCTAAAGTTCACGCCTTTCGAGAAAAACCCACTGTACAAGCATGGTATAGCGGGAGATCCGGAACACAGGGGTGTGCGCCACACGTATTTCCCGTTGCGGAAAGGAAGCGCCTTGAGGTTGTACCAAGACGCGCACGTGCCGGATGGGCTGTTGCCGGAGATTAAATTGGATGGAGGGAAGGTGTACAGGCCTGAGAATTGCTGGGAGGACATTTGCTATGCGATTTCGGAGGCTCATCACTTGATTTACATTGTGGGTTGGTCTGTGTTTCACAAGGTGAGGCTGATTCGAGAGCCCAGCCGGCCGTTGCCACGTGGCGGCGAATTGACGCTCGGCGACTTGCTCAAGTACAAATCTCAAGAAGGCGTGAGGGTGTTGCTGTTGGTCTGGGACGATAAGACCTCACACGACAAGTTCTGCTTCAAAACGGTCACAATTCTAAACCTGCATTGTCGTTTTGAATTTGGTTTTTGCTTATTATGGATTTGTCAGTCATTTTCAATCTGTATGGTTTGGAATCTTTTAGTGGTGTCTTAAGGGATGGGTAATGGGTACCTATGAGGTGGTGGCTTTGGTAGTGATGGAGTATGTCTGTTCAGTAGTTCATCATCTCCATTCAGTTGTGCTGTTTCCCTCCCCATCTTACCCTTAGTGAAGATAGTGTATTAATTTTTAGTGCATTGTGTAATTTATCAAGATGCTTGTGCAAGTTTGTATGTGATGTCATGAAAATTGGTTCATAATGTGAAGTTTGGATTGGTTGCAGGCAGGAATGATGCAAACACATGATGAAGAAACCCGGAAGTTTTTCAAGCATTCTTCTGTTAATTGTGTTCTGGCAACTCGCTACGCCAGCAGTAAACTTAGCATTATTAAACAACAGGCAGGTTTTGGACGTCCTTATTTGCTTGATTCAGCAAGCGTTCCTTTACTTTCATGTCAGATTTTGCTTTTCACTGAGCTGTTCAACTTGCTGACTCTAACTTGCATTTTATGGGTTTGTGCAGGTTGTTGGATCCCTCTTTACCCACCATCAAAAATGTGTTCTCGTGGACACACAGGGACATGGTAATAATCGCAAGATAACTGCATTTATAGGAGGTCTTGATCTCTGTGATGGTCGTTATGACACACCTGAGCACAGACTGTTTCGCGATCTTAACACTGTATTTAAGGATGATTTTCATCAACCTACTTTTCCTGTAAGTAATTGGTGATTGGGTTATACAGTTTATTTCTGCATTGTTTCTAACATCCATAACCATTGGGATATTATTTAAGACCCTGTCATGATTTTCCTTGTCTTCCTTTGTTTCTTTCTAATTCATTCACAACTAGCATCATTTGTATATGATATTTTATTTTCAATGATTAATCAAGATCCACAAAATGAGGTTTCTATTCCTTTAAATAGACTGGTGAGGTGCATATCTTTTTGGATTTTTGTGTTTTGTTCCTGTACTAGGCTGGAACCAAGGCTCCAAGGCAACCATGGCATGACTTACACTGTAGAATTGATGGGCCTGCTGCGTATGATGTTCTTATAAACTTTGAGCAACGTTGGAGGAAAGCAACGAAGTGGAGAGAGTTCGGACTACGTAAGGGGGCTTCACATTGGCATGACGATGCTTTGATAAAAATTGACCGCATCTCATGGATACTTAGTCCTCCACTATCTGTTTCAAAGGATAAAACAACTATTCCAGAAGACGACCCTGCTTTGTGGGTTCAACGTGAAGATGATCTTGAAGATTGGCATGTTCAGGTTGGATGATGAAACTTTCTTTCATCTTTTTGTTATTTTTTGTATCTTTCAATATATAAATATATATAATAATAATAAATAAAAAAAGGAGAATCAAGCTGGATATATCTTTCTTTCTTGTGCAGATTTTTCGATCCATTGACTCAGGATCACTGAAAGGATTTCCCAAGGCCGGCCGTGGTGCTGAGGCCCAGGTTTTTGTTTGACTCCCCCTCTCCCTCCCCCTTCTATCTTTCTTCCTTTTAATACTTTTAAATGTGTGGACAAAATCTGATCGTTCCTCTTGTTTGTAACTGCAGAATCTTATTTCTTCAAAGAATCTGGTAATAGATAAAAGCATTCAAAAAGCATACATCCAGGCAATCAGATCCGCTCAACATTTTATATATATTGAAAATCAGTATTTTCTTGGTTCATCATATGCATGGCCAGATTATAGAAATGCAGGTAAGCTGACAATATGCTGAGCACTGCATTATGATGCTTGTTTCTAGGACCTTTTTTTTTGGGAGCAAAACTTTAGCTTTGCAAAACAGTACATCATGGGTATTATTTTAGGGTGCATTTTTGCTCACCACTTTAACCCAAGGTGTATGCTCACCACCATCCTCAACACTTGACATGTGTCCATAGGCATAACCATGATTTCATAAATACAAGGCAAAAGTTAACTATGGTTATGCTTATGGACACGTGTCAAGCACTGAAGATGATGGTGAGGGTACACCTATGGTTAAAGTGGTGAGCAAAAATGCTCCCATTATTTTATGTGCATAACTGCACTTGAAATATATGGGTTCTAGCATTCTGTACATGGGAACCAACTCAACTTCCACACACCCTTCCCCCTTCCCCCTTCCCCCTTCCCCAAGTACAATATATTTGTTTTCCTAGGTAATTGCAATTTTTATTATTTATTCCATAATTGACTAGGAATATTGAAAATTTGCATCTTCATTTTATTTCTGTCATTGGCTTTAAATTAGCCTTAATGACCCAAAACTATTGCACCTGCCATCTAACCACTTATCTTTTTTCAAATTCATATTCTTCGGTTTGAAAAATATAAATAAAGTAATTGTTGTTAATTGATACTAGATATCTGCCTTCTTTTCATTCAAATTTATCTGAATATTTTCATTCATGGTGTGAGCAGGAGCGGATAATCTTATCCCAGTGGAGTTGGCATTAAAGATTGCTAGCAAAATTAAAGCTAAGGAGAGATTTGCAGTGTATGTCGTTTTACCTTTGTGGCCTGAAGGTGATCCAAAATCTGGTGCAATGCAAGAAATTCTTTTCTGGCAGGTATGTGATTAAATAGTATGGAAATGCTTATACACGGGAAACACATGTTTTGGTAAACAAGAACATTAAGATGGCTGTAATGTTCTTCTAATGACTATAATAAACAGCGATGGACTTTTTCATTGATTCTCTTTGCTGGTTTTTTGAGCTACTGTTTGCTAGTTGCTTAAATAATACACCACTCTGTTGTATGGTTGCCAATCAATGGAATTGTGTTCTTGGAAATTATTGGTTCAGAATTTTAGTTTGGTGTTGTTCATCGTAGTACTGGTATCATGGTATCTATCCTTAGATGTCAAGGACAAGGAACTAGGGAAGGTTTGTAAGAATAAGAATGGAAGGGACGCGTAGAAGTTGCTTTCTGAATTGTGCATGTTTGCTTTGTGCAGAGCCAGACAATGCAAGCAATGTATGATATTGTTGCAGAGGCACTAAAATCGGTGCAGCTTCAGGACTCACATCCTCAAGATTACCTCAATTTCTATTGCCTTGGTAACCGGGAAAAACTTTCTGAGGAAACTTCAAATGACAATGGTGCTTCGGTAATTATTTGAGAATAATTGTCTTTCCAACTACTCTGCCTTTATCATTCAATGCTAGCTTCTTTGGTTGGCATAAACTAAATAGTAGGCCCTCAATCCGCATGGCTGAAAAATTCATGGTTTCCAACTACAATTTTCACAATATATTTACTTTATCTCTCTAATGCTTTTAGCTTTGAGATCTTACTATATGCAAAAGAGGTAATTGCCGTACACCCCCCAAACTAGGACCCGAATCAAACTTAACCCCCCGAACTAAAAAATCAGCCAATTTACCACCCTACTTATATTAAATGGCCAATTTAGTCCTTGCCGTTAAGTTTTGCGAATTTCATCTAATTTTTCATTAACTATAAGGGTAAACTTGTAATTTTAAGTACAATAAATAATAAATATATCAAACAAAACGAAAATAAATAATAAATAATAAGAAAAATAGAATAACATATACAAAAATAAACCTTAAAATAATAAAAATAATAAAACCAGCCCATCGATCCCAATCCTTCCTCCTCCACCCATCGATCCCAATCCTCCATCCATCCCAACCCTAATCCCATCCAGCATCCCCCATCTCTTTTTACATGCAACCCATCAACACTAAACCCACAAACCCAAGCTCCAAAGTCATAGAACAATTCGAATTCACAATTCACAAACCCATAACAATTAGAACCCTAAAACCCACAATTCACAAACCCATAACAATCTTGAAAAAGGTCGTCGTCTCTGCGAGTCCTCTAGAAGCTAGTGATTCTTAATCAAACTGGTGACTTGGCATATTGCAGATAGGGAGACCAATCTTGGAGTTTCATCCAAGTCTTGGTGACCAGGCTTATTTTATGGATTGGGTGGGTTGAGATGGGAGAAGGTTGAGAACTTGGGGTGAGAGGATAGTGTTTATTGGGGAAAACTTGTCGTTTCCATTGGATGAGATCTTCAATGGCCATGGAGTTTTCTGGAGCTGGGAATGAAACTTGCAGATTGGGTTTTTTTTTTTTTTTTTCTAAATGTTTAGTTTTTAATAATAATAATTAAAAACTCAAATAATAAATCACGTGAATCACACGTCTTTTTGGATGGAAAAGTGGATGAAATTCAAAAAAATTGACGGTAAGGGCTAAATTGGCTGTTTTAATGAGTTCGGGTGCTAAATTGGCTGATTTTTTAGTTCAAACGGGTTAAATTATACAAGGGTCATAGTTCAGGGGTAAAACGGCTGAAAATCCTATGCAAAATCCATGCTGTCGTTTTCTGTATTTAGCATGTACTCTGTGGGACCTTGAAATATCAAAATATTTATCAAGATATAACGCACAAGAAAATAGAAAGATTTCCTTTATCCTGTTTGGTATATTTGGAAACCCCAAATAATTAAAGGTCAATGTCAAGATCTTACATTATTCTAACAATGGGAGGCAAAAATATTTTGTTAATGTAGATTATTCTAGTAGTTGTAGTATGTTACACATTTTAAGGCAAAAGCTCTATTTGTACTTATTTTAAAGGTGGGATTTTTGTTTTTGGCCATTGTTACAGATTGAATGCATTCACATTGGTATTCCTACCATGCCAATGACCTTATGCGTTTTCCTGAGATTTACTGTTTCCATTAGCTCATCTCATGCTTCACAGAGGATAAGATGACCGCTCAAGCTTAGATCTTTAAATTCATTAGATAGCTGCTTTAATTTATTGTATGCGAGAACTTTTCAGATGTTGGCCTTTCTAATAAAATTTTCTTTCAGGTCACCGATGCATATAAATATCAGCGGTTTATGATTTATGTTCATGCCAAAGGTATGGTAGTAGATGACGAGTACGTAATACTTGGATCTGCCAATATCAACCAAAGATCAATGGCTGGTACCAAAGATACCGAGATAGCTATGGGTGCATATCAGCCCCATTACACTTGGGCTGAGAGGCAGAAACATCCATTTGGTCAGGTATGCCACTTTGTATAATTTTTCTCGTGTTTTGGCAAACTTCTTATATGAGGCTCCTTTCTTGGCTGATGCCGAGGAGGATATTTATGAGCATGAGTCAGCACCTTAAGCTTCCGAGAGACTTCATGAGCACTAGCTGTTATAATTGTTCTCGTCTTTGTTCAGAGTAGCAGTTCCTTTCCTTTTTGCCCCTTCTTTCCATTGTTTTCCAATAACAAGCTAAAATGCATTTAATAAACTTCACAGAATCCCCTTGTGGTTGAGTTTATTGAATATAGTTTACTTACCTCCCGGAATCCGGATTTAGAATTTGTTGGCAACATAAAGAATTTGCCTTTTTTTCAATTTCTTTCACACTTATATGCTTTAATTTGACTTCCAATATTCTGTTCATGCAGATATACGGATATCGAATGTCACTTTGGGCTGAGCATCTTGGTAGGGATCCATGCTTTGAAGAGCCAGAGAGTTTGGAATGTGTGAGGAGAGTCAACGGGATTGCTGAAGAAAACTGGAAGAGATTCACATCTCCAGATTTTACACTACTGCAGGGTCACCTTCTGAAGTATCCTCTGCTGGTGGATGCTGATGGGAAGGTCGGCCCCCTTCCAGGACATGAAAATTTCCCTGACGTCGGCGGTAAAGTAATTGGAGCTCATTCTGCCACACTTCCAGATACTCTCACAACATGATCTCCCCACAGTCTTATGTTCATACACCAGTCGTTAAATAAAATTGAAGCCATACGTCGCCCAGCCCTTCAAGTTACCAGATCAACATAGTTGCTGTTTCTTTCTTGCTAATTCAGCCCTTATCGTGTTGATTAGATTCTGTGAATTTGTACTGTAACTGATGCATATGTGCCAGCATAGTTGAAAAGATGACACTTTGTGAATTTACACACAATGACTTGGAAGACTAGATATTGTGAATGAAGTTTTTTCATTTCATTTTCTGTTTTTGTACTAATTGGTTGAAGTTCTTAAGGCAGTTGCATTATATATTTTTATTCCTGTTCCTAATATGGATGGCAAGCAAGCAGTAAAGTGAAATAAACCAAAGTTACTTCCAATCAACCAAAATTCAATCACAAACTTGACATTAAACCATGCAATAAACCAAAGGACCCACTAGTGTAGTGATTTGAAGTATTTACTCCCTCATGCAATGTCCTGGGTTCGAGTTTTAGCATCCGTATAGTGTGTGTGAGTTTAGTATACTATCTCCCCTCTCAATAGAAAAGCTCATAAAAAAAAAACCAGGCAATAATTTTTTTTGTTTTGAAAATGGTTCCTCCATTTATAATCATTATTCCCTCTAAATTCAAATACTAACCAAATTTATTCGTAATAATAATCAAATTTACTAGTCTAGTTCGAAATATGTTCTCTACTTGATAGATAGATTTTTCTGCCATAGAAAAGTTTGTGGTTCAATCAAATTTACAGGTTAACAAATTAAAAAGAAAAAAAAAAGAAATGCTTATTTAACATAACAAATATGTGCCTTCACCGTAGGAGATTATACCCCTGACGTATATATATTGTAATTTCCGGTTTACATTGACAATAGATACAGACTGGGCTTTTCCCCTTCCAAGAAAGCTCATTGACCCCAAACCCTAATACCTCGATTTTGTTCTCTAGGGTTCTTCGTCTTTGCTCTCTGCAAATGGTAATCTCTCTACTTACCTGATCCTCTGCTGCTGTTGCATGCTTGATAAAGCTGAAAGATTTTAATGCGTTTTTCTTTTTACATTTTTTGCAGGCGGATTCTCCTCGCAAAAAGTAAGCCCTAAAATTTCAATTGCTGTTTTTCAATTTCTGGGTTCCAATTGCATCCTAATATTATATTTATATAAATATTTGTAGAAAAAGAATTGCCTTTCAACATGCTCGTTGGGTCTAGGCTTTCGATCTATTGGTGCTGATACTTTTGATTTGTGTCTGTGTATTGGAGTTATAGGAATTTTTATTTGGCTATGTTTGGCTCTTGAAGCTTTCTTTGTCTGTTTTTTGTGTGCCTCTTACTATTCGTAAATCATTTTGTCAAAATCATTCTCTCTCTATCTCTCTGTTTTTCTTATAAGAAAGGAAGAACACAAATTCCCTGTTTTAGGATTTTCAATCTTAGCTTAGATTTTTAGAAATACAGTCATAGATATGCGAGTGGGTAAGGAAATCATACGGTTCTGCTTATATGCTGTGCGTTAGTCCATGGAAGATGTTCTACGGGTAATCTGTTTATTTGGGAGACCATCCAATTCGGCAACTGTTCATACATGCAAGGTTTTGTCTTTACCATGTAGGTGGTGTAGTTTTAGCATAGTATATGCAAGTTATGTTTATGCTTGGAAGTTTTCACTTTGGAATTATAGAGGATAAAGTCACCCAAAAGTTTTATGTTCAGCTTTATTACTTTTTCCATTATGTTTTGGAGAACGTTTTAAATGTCTTATTTAGTGGGGTGAAATGCCCATTGTTGAATTGTGATACTAATGAATCAGGGTGACTCTAGTTACATGTGCGGTGTTCATATGATTCCATGTGGGGTAGTTGTTATGATCAACATGGCTTGCTTTCTCATTTTTGACACTAAGACGACCGTTGTAGGGTCTGGTAATAAATGCATTATAGGCTAATATTATCTTTTAGAGTAGGGGTGTACATTGGTTCGAAACCAATGAATCTTTACCATTTGATGCAGGGCAGCGGCTATAAGCTGCTGTCCAGCGACTCAAACATACCCAAAATACAGAGAATAGAAGGATAAAGCTGTAGAATCGAAGTTGGAACGAAGATAATTGAGTTCTAGGGCAAAATCCCAATAGAAACTCTATAGACTAAAGTCTGAAATTATATTCATCAACAAAACTGCATAAAAAAGTCTCTTAATAGCCTATTTATACTAGAATACACCAGCCTAGAATTCCTATTCCTAGTTTACTAAAAAGACCTAATTGAAAAAGGAATTAGAAACAAAACAATAAACTTAAATCAAATCCTAATGAAGAGAGGAAAACAAGTAATAAAATAACCTATTAATTTAATATAACTAAGACTTAGCCTTATTGGCTGATGCCCACTTAGATTAGGAAAGTCTAATAGATGCTCCTGCATCAACTCCGCCGGGTTGGAAAGAATTCTTCCTCGAACCCCAATCTTTTGGTGAAAACCGCCTAGACATAACCTCAGCTTAGATAAGTTGTCCATAGAACTTTGGCCTTGATATTGAACCTTCCCACTCCAAAGAAATAGATATTTAGAATATTTTATCCTTCTGGAACAGTACCAGATATCTTTTGCAGCCAAGCTCGCAGCCCAAAAACTCTTCATGCCAAAAACTAGTAGTTTGACAAGGTCAATGACGTTCTTGGTAGTTTGCAAATTAAAAGAATCAACCCCAAGAAAATCAGCATACTCATAAGTATCACCTTCGAAGGAATTCACCTCATCTCCAACAATTCCCTCAAGAATTTCTTGAATCACCTTTCCTTCAAACATGGGTTGATTGTGTTGCTTCAAAAGTTCAAACCCAACTTCTTCGTGATTCACTGCCTTCAAGATTACACTAGATTCAGCTTGTTTACTCTCACCAAATACCTTGTCAAAAGCTTTCTCAATTCCCAAGCAAACTTCACAATCTTCTTCCAAACAACAGTCAAACACGGGAGGGTTTTCTAAATTTAGGAGATTGTCATCTTCCAATTTATTTGAAGCTCCCTCAACATCCTTCTTAGCAACAAGTGGATACACAGACGCCACCTCCGTGCTCTCAATGTCAAACTTATGGGCTCTCAAATGACCATTTACCCTTGCATCTTTAGGAGCATGGCAGAATCCTTCTTCAAGCGGCTGCAAAATCCACTTTCTCCCATCCTTATAGAATGAATAGGTGTTAGCTTTAGTAGAATGCATCATGTCTTTGTCAAACAACCATGGTCTTCCCAATAAGATATGACATGTGTCTGTGGGAACAACATCACACCAAGCTTCATCCTCAACGGTATTACCCATAGTGAATTTAACCAAACACCTTGAAGTGATTGGTACCTCGCTTCCCTTTTGAAACCATGCAACCTTGTAGGGATTAGGATGCTTCTCAATTGGTAACTTCAATTTTTCTACCGCCTCCTTTGAGATAATGTTTTCACTACTTCCTCCGTCAAGAATTACGTTGCACACCTTTCCCCCACAAAGGACTTGTGTTCGGAATATATTATGTCGACGCCAATCTTCTTCCTCAATTTTAGGAGTTGTCATCACTCGCCTTACCAACAAACATTCTCCTTCAACTGGTAAGAGATCAATAACTTCCTCTTCGTTGCCATAAACATCATACGCTGGTTCTGGAAAATTGATCTTATCACCTACCAAATTTACTCTTCTTTGTGGACAAGCGTAAGATTTATGCCCCGCCTCTCCACAATTGAAACATCGAGCTTGTGAAGTATTTCTAGCCCTGGAGTCCTTGACGTTAGCACTGTTTTGAGGATGAAATTGTGTTATTTCCTTCCCCTTTTCACTATTATCAGCACCCAAGTGCCTTCCACCTATTCGGGTGCTTGGATTGGCTTCTTCATCACTTTGGGCACCATGAATAGCAACAGTCTCTTTGCCAACCCATATCTGGGCGGCTCGAAACTCCTCTCTTTCCACCACGTCGCGATAGTCTTCGCTCTGCCATTAAAGCATATTGTCGAGCATCTTCAAGGTTGAAGAAACGGACTACCCCCCATCTCGAATTGTCTGATTCAAACCAGAAAGATAACGGGATGTCATCTGTTCATTAGTCTCATTCAAACCAACTTGAATTGAGAGATTATTAAACTCTGACGTATATTCTTCAACGGACATGCCTCGTTGCTTTAAGTTATGAAACCGCTCATATAACTCCATGGTATAATCAGCCGATAAAAACTGCTTTCGTAACTTGGATTTCATACGATCCCATGTGTTGATCTTCTGCTTTCCTTGCCGAGCACGCTGCTCTTCAACTCTCTTCCACCATTGAAGTGCGGTACTTTTCAATTTAAGCTTTACAAACAACACCTTGCGATCTTCTGCCATAGGCTTCCATTCAAAATAATTCTCTAGACTTGCCTCCCAATCCAAATAATCTTCGACATGCATTTTTCCATAGAAATCAACAACTTCAATTTTAATTCCTCCACCACTCAAATCCAACGCACGAATCAACCGCTCTTCCAATCCACCTTGATGACCATCACCATGGTTTCCAGCTTCATGAAAAGGGTTGTTGACGTTCGTCTCGTCTTCATATTCATCCTCACCACCACCTTCGGGTATGTGTAAGGGTTCGCGGTTGCGTTCCGGAATCTCCATATAGGCATCCGCGCGTTCCTGTCGTTGGAGGGCTTGCATCGCTCTCGACAAGTCTTCTATCATACGCCGCATCTCAGCCATCTCTGTGTGTTGGGCTTGGTTCCCTCGTCCACGACCTCTAGCACGTCCAACCATGGTGTGGAGCAAGGATTAACCTAGGCTCTAATACCAATTTGATGCAGGGCAGCGGCTATAAGCTGCTGTCCAGCGACTCAAACATACCCAAAATAGAGAATAGAAGGATAAAGCTGTAGAATCGAAGTTGGAACGAAGATAATTGAGTTCTAGGGCAAAATCCCAATAGAAACTCTATAGACTAAAGTCTGAAATTATATTCATCAACAAAACTGCATAAAAAAGTCTCTTAATAGCCTATTTATACTAGAATACACCAACCTAGAATTCCTATTCCTAGTTTACTAAAAAGACCTAATTGAAAAAGGAATTAGAAACAAAACAAGAAACTTAAATCAAATCCTAATGAAGAGAGGAAAACAAGTAATAAAATAACCTATTAATTTAATATAACTAAGACTTAGCCTTATTGGCTGATGCCCACTTAGATTAGGAAAGTCTAATAGATGCTCCTGCATCACCAATTCAATCCAATCCAATTTTTTATTGGATTTGAGATTTTACAATCCGATCCAATGTGTTCGGATTTCAGGAATTGGATTGGATTGGATGATCGGTTTGTATGACAATATGATAATCGCAAAGATAATTGTATAGAATTCAGTCCGATAGAAAATACCATTATTTATGTACTAATTAGACATGAATAAATTTTATAAAACAACACTACAACACAAAGTTCGACATTTAGAGTTCAAGTTACATCCATTCCTTAAAAAAGGAAACTAAAGTCAACACAAAACTTAGAAATCTAGAATTTTTATGGTATATTAATATATTTTTTCGAAAGAATATCAACAAAGTTGTGTTGGTGTTTTGGTGTAAGTGGAACGTGAAAGGTGTTTTAGGTTCGAACACTAGGATAGGCAAGTATTTGAATATATTTTTAAAAGGTTGGATCGGTTCGGTTTGAATTGGATTTCAAACTCTGGATCCGCTAACCAAACTGATCCAATCGGTTTTTCATTTTTTGGATCCAATCCAATCCGCCAATATTTTCGAAACCAATAAAATTGGATTGGATTGGATTGGTTGGTTTTGGCGGATTGGTTTGGATCCTGTACAGCCCTATTTTAGAGCATATTAGCTGTGAGTTTCTTTTCATTATGAAGATTCACTATGTGGGAAAGTGTTTTGCGCTGTTTGGCTCTTATTTTTTAATGTTGTTCAGAAGTTTTATGTCATACATATGTGTAAATCAGGTACTCAAGATCCCCTTCTCCGTGGAGAGCTCAGTCCAGGTCCAGGTCTTGGTCTAGGGCTAGGTCAAGGTCAAGATCGTGGTCTAGGCCAAGGCAGAGATCTCGCTCTAGAAGTCGTGGCAGGTTGGTCTTCATTTTTTTTGCTTAAATGTGCTGTTCATGTTTATTAGTATCAGGCAAAAACAAGCACTCCATGACTCGAGTGCAGGGTGTCCTAGGTGCTTTGTTGCATGACACAGTTCTGCCTAGGATTTGAAAAGGAAAATTAATAACCTATTTGGAGCCCCTTTCTTCCTCCCCATATAACCTGAATAACCATAACAAAGAAGTAGAATATCTCGGTAGCCTCTAACCCACAACAACCAAGTAGCGCTCAGATATTTTTGGTGGCTCTAAGGTGGTTTCCTGCAGATTTATATTTCTTAAATTTCAGTAATTCTCATCCCTGAAGGCGTACACCTCAATGCCTTGTGGCTTATGTCTCACTTGTGAGGCACAAAACACTTCACATTATGCCTTTGCATTGGAAAACATTGGTTTTAGAAACTTTAGTTTTGAAAACATTGATTTATTAATTTTAGTTTTAAAAACACTGGTTTTAGTAACTTCAGTTTTTCTGCCATGTGCCACCGATGATTCTTATAAATGGTTGGCCTTTTTTTGGGTGCAGATCAAGGTCCAGAAGTCCTGGCAGGTTGGTGTTAATTTTGGTTTTTCTTTACATTAGCATATCTGTTTATAAAGTTGACAGTGGTCAAACCTTCTTTCGATTTATGACACTGATATTTTTCTCTGGTGCTCATCTAAGTTTTGTTTTATGTGGTAGGCCTGCTGCTATAAATCCTGGAAATGCACTGTATGTGACTGGCTTATCAACAAGGGTCTCAGAGAAGGATGTTGAAAGGCATTTTTCAAAGGAGGGAAAGGTGCTTTTATTATTTTCTATTTTATTTAGTGAAATTTTTTTATTGCACTAACTATTCCATTATTCATTGTATAGTGATGAGTTTTGCATTTATATATTATGCTTGCCTTATTTCTCAGGTTGCTTCGTGCTTTCTTGTTGTGGAGCCCCGCACTCGAATTTCTCGTGGTTTTGCCTTTGTTACTATGGACTCTGTTGAAGATGCTGAACGGTGCATTAAACATCTCAACCAGTCAGTTCTGGAAGGTCGATACATAACTGTTGAGAGGGTAATGTGATTTTCATACAGTGATAAACTTCAAACCATTTGGTTGGTTTCCTTTTTCTTGACTTGGAGGTTTTCTGGTTATATTCAGAACTCATTGCGTCAGCTATGTTGGCAGCAATCACAGATGATGAGTTTATCCATGTCAACTTTAGTGAAACAGCTTGATCAATGGCAAGCTTAAACAGCTTTTCAAATGCGCCTGATCAACTAAACATAGCAACTATATTCCAACAACTATACAACTTCAGCATTCACTTTCAACTCTCAACTAATCCACGGACATTACCAACAACTTTCTAATGAGGCTTTTATGGTATTTCATAACTGGCATTCATTTTGTGGACACTAATCGTATCACATTTGTGCCTGGATATCTTGTGCTTGTTTATGTGTCCAGATTGTTTATGTGTCCAGATTTCCGACTTTATTTAGTTTCTTCTAAGTTTTCTTTTACAAAAATATATTTTTAAATCTGATAAGTATAAAAAATAATGTTGCTTGTGGTAAGATATATTTCAGTTCAAATTTTGTTAATGATTCTTGTATGATTAATTTTGTTAACTGTGTAATGGAAATTTCAAAGAATTAAGGATTTATGTTTATCTTCAGTCTCGGAGGAAGCGGCCAAGAACTCCAACACCTGGGCATTATCTTGGGTTGAAAAATACTCGAGACTATGGTATGCTTCCTATGTAAATAATAAAAGTGCAGTTGTCTCACTGTGGTTTGTTTGCCTATATCTCATATTTTATCTCTGTATTGGTGACAGGTTATCGAGGTGATCGGGATGGGGATCGGGATCGTGATCGTGGTAGGTATCGTGGGGGCTCAGGTCGTGATGACTATGGATATCGGAGGTCTCCAAGGCGCTCACCGTACAGAGGTGGCCGTGATTATTCTCCTAGGGGTTCACCTTATGGCGGAAGTTCTAGAAGGGAGAGGTCTTATTCTCCCTATGGCAGCCCAGAAAGGAAGTATGCTCGTGGCTCTAGATGAGGCTATGTGTTGTTATTTCCTGTCCAACAAAATTTACAGACTAAGGGACAAAATGTCGCAATGTAATGGTTGTGTTCTGGAGTCTGAAGTTCCTCTGGTTTCGTTTCTCATGTTGTTACAAAATAGTAGGATTTCTGGTGTTTGCTGTTGGACGTGGGAATAGATATATAATATGTGGCTTAGCTTATCTCCAATTTTAGCCTTCCCTGTTTGTACACTGTTTATTGTGAAATTTGAACTATGAGAAAGTTGGTTTCGCTCTTGCAGAAAGCCAAACCAACGGCGCTAGTTTGGCCAAAGAAAATGGCTCTTTTACTTTTGTAGTCTTGATAATTCTCAACTCGTTACTTTTCCTAGGTTAGTTGAATATTGTGAAGTTAGAAGCCATGCTTTTCTTCCAATGAAAATCCCGTTTACCTCATCTTAAAGAGTAAAAATGTTGCAAAGGATCACTAGTGTAATTGTTTGGAGCAATTTCTCTTTGAGGAAAGGTCTTAAATTCGAGTCCTAACATTCGTGGAGTGTGTGTGCATATATGTAGTGTGTGTGAGTTTAGTATACCCCTTAATAGGAAAGTTACTTTAAAAAATTCAGAGGTTTGGCCAAAATGTGCTTTTGGCGCAACCAATCTCAGCCTGACAAAAGCCATAGGCCCATAGCTGGTTGCCCAGGCTATAAATCAGCAATCTGGGCCTAGCCCAACTATTACACATCAAAAATAAAAAAGAAAGAATATGAAGAAGAAGAAACAGATATAACTCCTTGTTTTCATTTTGAGGGAAGCTTAAGCTTAGCAAGTGCAGGGCCATGTCACTCTTTGTAAACCCCCAATCCTCTAAGATTTTCTCTCTCCTCCCCGCCAAACCTCTCTCTCTCACCACTACATCTCACAAGCTCTCACTGCCCACAACCATAAAGTTTCAGAGAAAACTACACACACTCTCACCCTCTGTTAACTCATCTTACTCCATTCAAAACGACCCTTTCGAAGAAGACCATGTAATCGGTGATTGCGTTGTCTTCGAAGAAGGCATATTCGACGACCCTTATCTCCAAAATAACACCAAAGTCGATACTTTTAACCCAACCAAAGCAAAACCCAGAAAAGCTATCGATGAAATTGAGTCTGAGAACTTGGTTCCGGACCAATGGAGAGAGGTACAAGCAGAGATTAACATCACGAAGAAAGAGAGGCGCAAGATAGCTCAAGAAGTGCAGTTTGGTACGAGGGTCGAGAAGCGGAAGAAGGGGTTAGAGCCCATAAGGGATTTGAATTTGGAGGAGTACTTGGCGTACAGAGAGGCCAAGTTGAACCAATTGAAGCCGCTTGTTTTGGATGACGCTTCAGGCTTGGCTCAGGTTGAGGATGCTAAAGCTAAGGAGTTGAAAGAGAATGAAGGTAATGATGGGTCTTTGAGTGAGCGAGTGGCGCCTAAGAATCCAAGGTGGGCGGTTTATGGGAAGGGTCTGGAGGATGTTACTGAATTCTTTAACAGTGAGCATTATGAGCCTGGTGCTAAGAAATCTGAAGGTGATTGCTTTCCTCTTTTCTCTGTTATATATTTATACTTAACTTTCAGATGCGGCTGAGATTTTCTAGTATGTTCATGTGGGTTCTGTGAAATGCTGGTTTTTGACTTTTATTGAAAAGTAATAAATTTTGGTATATAGGTCTAGGATAATGTAACAAAGTATAATTTTTTTACACTGCAGATAATCAAGCTGTCTTTTTAACCAATTTTTCAGACATGGACAACTTTTCCTAGGTTGAACTTGAATTGGTCTTTTTGATGGATATAGTCTGTGAAATATTGTTTGTTGCTTGAATGAACAGGACCCCGAAAGTTGTTTACGAAAGAGGATAAGGCTATGCTAAATAAGCGAAAACCTGATATAGCCGCTGCCACCTCTGTAAGTGTCACTTCTGTTATGATCATTAATACGTGATGGTTTCTGTGTTCATTGTTAGATTGATTTTCGTTTTTCTCATTAGAAAATCATTCCTTAGTGAAACCCTTACTTGTTGTACCCAATGTAAATTTGAACATATACAGCTGTCCCCTCACACAATCACATTTTTGTAGTTCTAGTTCGATGAACTTGAAGGTTTTAACTTTATTTTGGTCTATTTGAAATCTCTTTCAGAGCAAATGGCTACCACTTCACACTCTTGCTGCATCAGGAGAATTTTACCTTATGGATGCTTTATTGAAACATAATGCTGATATCAATGCTGTGGATAAGGTATATAAATGGCCACCTTTTCTATTGGAATGTTAACTGCAAAGATTGTTCTTTCCTTTTCACTCCTGATTTGAGCTTTCGTTCATTGCTTTCCAGGATGGTTGGAATGCTCTTCATAAAGCGATTCTTGGTAAAAATCAGGCCATCATGAACTATCTTTTAAGAGAATCAGCTAATCCGTTTATTCGTGATAAAGTGAGTAGATTACCTAGTGAATCTCCCAATCCAGTTTGGTTTTAGTGTGACCATTATTGTTCTAACTAAATGTTTATGTTGAAAACAGGATGGCGCCACCTTGATGCATTATGCTGTCCGAACAGCTTCCAGTCAAGCAATTAAAATTCTTCTGTTATATAATGTTGATATAAACCTTCAGGACAATGTACGGATTATAATTTCCCATGCTTGCTTACACTTTGGTATGCAATATGAAGAAACAATTATTCAAAAAAATTTACTTTGACTTTATAGGATGGATGGACACCATTACATCTAGCTGTTCAAGGCCGAAGAACAGATGTGGTGAGGCTTTTATTGATTAAAGGATCGGATAAGACATTGAAGAATAAGGTAACTTTTGAATGATTCCCTTAGCTTGTGTTTGTAGTGCAAAAGTTCCTTGTTCTGCATTCTGCACATGCTTGGTTGGATGCATGAAAGAAAATATGAGCGATTGCTTCTTGAACTGTCCTTCATATGATTTCTGCTCACACGTGTCGTAGTTCGAGTCTAAGCACCTTATCGGCTTTCCGGTGTATGCTTTAGTTCTTATTTCCTTGACGTGCAACTGTAAGAATGATAGTTGATTTTAATGCTTTGTTGCAGGATGGTTTAACACCTCTTGACCTTTGCCTCTATTCTGGTCAAGAAACAAGGACTTATGAGCTAATTAAGATGTTGAAGCTTCTTCCCAAGCCACGCTAATCGGTCAATATTCGAACCACAAATACCTGATCAGTGTTTCGGCTGCCCAAATGATGTGATGACAAAGTCATGGTTTGATCTATACCATAACTTTTACATAAAAGTTTCAGCATTTCACATGATCATCCATCAGTCCAACTTACCAGTCACAAGTGCCGAGTGCCAACCACAATATCAACTAGAGAAGGCCTGTAATTTTGTAATTGTTTGTAAGTATAAAATCATTGAAATTGAATTGTAGAATGCAATTTTTTTATTTAATTTCCTTAAATGAGGAAATCTCATTAATAATTTGGGCCGGTTCATGTTATGGTCGAGTGTGCACGAGCACAGCACATGCTCAACACAATCAAATGGAGCTTAACATGTGCAGGCATGACATCTATGCATGAAACAGAGTGTGCTAGATCGTGGTTAAAGGCCAACTCATCAACCGAGTAAAATCACCAATCCTAAACTCTAAGTCCTAACATTATGCCATGTATCGTAAACATATCTCGAATAACATTATGACATGTGTCGTATCGATATGTCATAACATTATGTCATATGTAAATTCATTCTTAAAATCGCAACATTATATTGGATGGGGAAATAGAACAAGGGATTTCGGGAATATGGATTAACTCGTTCAATCACTTGAATTTTAAACTTGTTATACATAATTGATTTTTAATTGAGCATTGGTTTCGATATTTTGAGCTACAAATTCCTTACTCGCAATCGTTTTTATTTTATTCGAGCATCGGTTTCATTCGATCTCGAAAGAGAGGGTATGGATTGGAACAAAATTATAAAATTAATTATGAGTTCATCTACCTAAATGACATTGACATCCAATTAACTGGGGAGCAGGCAGGGGCATATCTTGGCAAAATTCCCATTGATAAAAGCGAACCGACGTTGAGCCAGCAAATGAAAAAGATGAAAGCGCCTTTAAGCAAAAAAAGATGAAAGCGCCATATTGTTGAAATCGAAAGAAACTCGACTAAATCTCTATTTTATCTGTTTCTTCAGCTATCTCTCTCTACATTGATATTTCTTCTTCTTCTTCTTCTATAATGATCGGAGCTCAATTTCATGTGACGGATCGCTCAGCTGCCATCCGTTCGATCCCAAACACTCGGCCTCTTGTTGCTGCTGCTGCTGCTGTTTCTTCATCTTCGCTCCACTTGGTCTTCACGGTCCGATTAGGTTTCAGAACGACAAAACGGTGTCGTGGCCTCAAATCGATCCGCATTACCTGCAACAACTCTTCCTCTCGTTCCAGATCCAGCAATGCCCATCACCACGATTACGATTATCTCCAAGCTTCTCTCCTCCTCCCAGGTCCCAACTCTCTCTGCACCACCTATGATCACATACAGATACGTATAAATATACGTGTACGTATATTTCTATGTATCTATAATAACTCTTTGAATTGATTTTGATTTGATTCTGTTAAATTCTTACTATTTGGTCCAAAGATGAAGTCTTTACCTATTTGTCCATGTATTCTGTTGATTTTTATTGTTTTTAATTTGTTGGTTTCGAATGTTGCGGTGTAAAGTGAAGTAATTTGTTGCTAATTGAGTGATGGGGTGTGATGATCATCTTTTGATGTTGTTGATTGTGTTAAATTCGTGCAGAAACTATATCTCACTACCGTATGCAAAAGCGAGGGTTTAAGGAAGAGACGAAATGGCAGTCCTCTGGTAAATTGCGTCCCTTTTCAGCTCAAGCAAACCGATCTCGAAACCTCTTTGATACCTTAGGCCGAAACTTTCTCCAACGTTTCCAAAATCCCACCATTTTTCTCAAGATTTCTTGTGATGGAGACTTTTTGCTTCCAATTGTTGTAGGTATATAAAATTATGTACAGGAATATTAGTGTAATTTGAAGTGTCACATCCTCTGGTTACTAACTGTAACTTATCTGTTTTTGTTTTTCAGGTGAATTTGCCATAGAAAATCTCATAGACGCCCAATGGGGAGATGAGAATGGGGTAACTGTTTGAGTTCTGTAATTAAATTGGTTGTTTTCTTATGTAAAATGTACGTTGACCCCCAAAATTGGTCATTCTGCAGGACTCCCCAGATCAATTCCAGTTTGTGAGTAATCTCGTCGACAAACTTGGCTATCAAGTATGTAGTTAATTTTTTCCATGTATTAATTACTTTCTGAAGGGCCGAAGGCTTTTATCATTTGTCCTTTTCCTGCTTTAGCTACTCAATTTATGTTTATTGTATGTCTATAAGGAAACGTAATGATACTAATAACTAGATTTTAGAAGAAGTGAGTGGTGAGAAGGGAATGTATGTCAGTTTGTTTATCTTAAGAGGACATTCAGTTTTTTGTCCAAGTTGATAGTGGGGTGTAAAACCATTCAGGCCATTCTCTTATTTGTTGCTACCTCTACAATTCCAGGTGAATATGGTGAGAATTACAGAAAGAGCGATGAATACTTACTTTGCCGGATTGTATTTTAGCAAGGTGGTAAACCCTTATGAGTTATGACCTAATCTTTTAAGAAAGTGAAGCAACCTAATGACATCAAGGTTCCTATTATCTGCAGCCAGGGGAAAACGAGGTTCTTAATGTGGATGCACGTCCGTCAGATGCCATAAATGTTGCACATAGAAGCAAGGTATATGTCTTTCTTGCATTCATCAATACAAATGCTCATAGACTGTGTCCATGCATGTTCCCACTTCTTCATGTGCATGCAAAAAACTGTTACCTTTCTGTTGAAGTTCACAAGATCTAAAAGTCTATCAGTATGCAGATGACCATTTCTTTTGAAACTACTGCTAACTTTGAGTGACACTTGCTCTGTGCAGGTGCCCATATATGTAAATAAACAGATTGTCTTAACTGATGCTGTAAGAATCAGTTATGGGATGGGCCGAGTGCGTGATACAAAGTCTGGTTATGATGTATCTCTTGACAGGTATTGAGTTGTATTTTGTGCACCTCAAGTTTGCTTCATCAGTTAATTTCTGGTTCTAATCATTAGTTATATTCTTTTCAGTGCTGCAGATGGTCCAGATTTTTTAATTCAAGAACTCAAGTTGGTTAATAATATCAGTTTAGCTATTAAAGAGGAAAGATATAAAGATGCAGGTATTTTATGCACTGCTTTTCTGACATATACAACATTTCTAGGTCACATTACTTCTTGTTTTCTTCATCAATTTGCTTCTGATTACCTGATGGTTTTACATATATTCAATTAATGACTGGATCCTGCAGCCATGTGGAGAGACAAACTAGTCAAGCTTCGCAAGTCAATTCAAGGGCCTTAACCAAATATATAAGGTGACTCCACTTCTAAATAAGTTGATGCTTCTACGCACTTTTGGCATAGCATTTCATTAGGGAGATTCTAGTGCAAGAAACACCTTTATGCATTATTGGATAATGAGAGAACTTCTAAAATATTGAATGTACAGCTACTGTAGAATATTGAATATTGCCCCCAAATATGTATATGTAAAACCATGTACTCAGATGGAATCTTCAAACCATAAGCATGGCCAGCCTTCTTTGGAGATTTGTATCCACGGTTTGTAAATCTCAGCAAAGTGTTGTATGACAAGAAAGAATGAAATTGCGTTCGTTTGAATCTAATCAAAAGAATATCTTGTTGTTTCTAAGATCTTTGATGTATTATTAGATTTGTGCAACGCTTAATTTGCTGATATTTTGAGCTGACATTTGAAAGCTTAGTGTACTCTTAATCCTTGGCAACTACAGCTATCAATAGGGGCTGAACTCAAAATTTGGAAAATGTAATCAAATTCTTCAAATTTCGACTCTTTCTTTAATTCATTTTCCCAAATTACAAATTTAGCATCCCCTTAACTTCCTTACCCAAGGGACAGATGTTTGTTTAACAATTGTCATTCCTGTAACCTAAATTACATGCCACAACATGTATCTTAATGATCCAATGAGTAGCCATTGTATCCACAAATGATCCCAGTAGCTATATTCTTCACCAATATGAACATGTACACTTTACAGACGAGAACAAAAGATGGATTAAAATTAGCAGCCAGCAACGAGAGTTGCTGTATGCTTTCTTTTAACGACAAAGGTGGAGGCACTACGACTTATTAAAATTTCCACTACAAACTTTATTTCTGCCGTCTGCACATGGAAGGAATCCTTGGAGCCATCTGCCATCTGATCGGCGCTGGCATCTTCACACCGTCTCCCCACAGAGCATAGGCTTCTTCTCCATGCGCAGCATCATCACCAATGTCAAGGTCCTCTTCCTTCATCCGAAGATCAACGATACGGCTTATCAAAATGCAAATCAAGCTTGTGACAACAACATTCCATATGATAATGAAAACTGCTCCAATGATCTGGTACCCCATTTGTATGATGCCATCTTTTTTATTCCCATCAAGGATGCAGTACATTAAGCCTGGACGGTAATGGCCAGTCGGGTACATCATTCTCAGAAGGTTGGCTCGAGCAAAGAAGCCTGAGAGGAGACCCCCCAACAGGCCAGCCACGGCGTGGGTGTGGAAGGCCCCCAATGTGTCATCAACACTTTGGAAGAGGGCTGATCTTTTGTGCAATACCATCATGGTGTACCAAGGTATTGAACCAGACATTGCTCCCATTATTATTGCTGCCCAAGGCTCCACAATCCCTGCGCAGGTAGATATTATTTGGTGGGATGCTGCAAAATTGCTTCTTCTTACTTTCTTAAATCAAAACTCAGTTCATAAACACTCATAACCATCATGTTTTTGTCTGGTTGTTTTACTTCATTTCATAGAAAGTGACAAGCAGCTAACAAAAACATGTTCTTGAAAGATATTCTCTATGGCCTTACGAAAGCAATGTTTATGCTATGTTTTCTTTCCATATGTATGTTATATTATCAACATAACATGGCATGCTTTTGTGCAAGAGAACGTCTTCATTCATTATGTCAATTGAGCAAGGACTAGTTTACCTGCACCAGGTGTGATGCAGACGAGGCCAGTGATCATCCCCTGGACCGCACCGATCACGGAGCTTTTCTTGTACACTACCATATCAAGGGAAACCCACACCAAGAGGCTAGTGGCAGTGCAGATATGGGTGTTGATAATGGCCAAAGATGCAATCAAGTTTGCTGCAAATGGAGAGCCACCGTTGAACCCTGTCCATCCAAGCCACAAAAACCCTGCACCTCCCAACATGTGAATTATGTTGTTTGGAGGGAAATGTTGCCTGTCATGTGATTGCCTTGGTCCTACCTATATGATAGCAACATTCAATACTAAACAACAACAACAACAACAACAACAACAACAACAACAAAAACAAAGAAACACGTATTATACATAGAAGGGTTTTGGGTGTCCAAGTCAATTACCCAGTAAGCAGCAGTAAAACCAGCCACACCAGAAGACAGATGAATCACATACCCACCAGCATAATCAATTATGTATTTCCCAAGAAACCCTTTTCCCCAAATGCTGAAAGCACCAACTGTGTAAGACAAGGTGAGCCACATTGGCACAAACAACATCCAAGCATAGAAGTTCATCCTCCCAAGCAAGGAACCCCCAAGCAATATCACAGTAATGGCAGCAAAAACAAATTCATAGTAGACATAATCAGCCATTGGAACATAAAAGCCTCCATACTCAGGGAGGAGAAACTTTTGGGTCAGAGCAAAACCAGGCTTGCCCATTATTGGGCAAAACATGGTACCAAATGACATGTTGTGAGCCCAAAGAACCCAACAGATGAGGACTGCAGCGAAGGCATATAGGGCCATGAAAGCTGAGTTTACAGCCCATTTCTTCTTCACCATGCTTCCATAGAGTATGACAAGGCCAGGAACACTCTGCATGCCTACCATGGTGGTTGCTATCAGCTGCCATCCATTGTCTCCTTTGCTGTTCCATGGTGGTGATGCTTCGTTTGGCAGGAGATTCACCGGGAGAAGTCCGTAGTAATCGCTATAATTCATCGAAAGCGGTAGAGAGGAGGACTGAAACTTCGGTGAAATTTTGGAATAGCTTAGCAGGAACAGCAAATATATAGCAAAAGTTATGAGTTGTTGTTGCACTTTGTAATAATCTACAAGTTTGGTTTCTTGTAGACAAGTATATACTTAACACTCATTGCTGGCTGATGTACACATTCAATTTCAAATTCTTAAAGCAGTAAGCAGGGGTACCATAATTTGGGTGCAATTAATCAAATTGGGTTAGTTTTGGTTAGTTTTGCTTGGCCTCTGTCATTTGACTTGCAGACCAAATTGAAAAACAAAATAAAAAATCAGACATTGATTGAAAATATCATAAGCTGTGAGAGCAGTATGGATATCAGCCTGCCAATTGGTACACTAACATTCTGAAAGCAACTTTTTTACAAGACCTCAAAATTTTGATACTATTTGTCTCCACAGTCCACATTAGCTAGAGTTCCATCTAATGGCTCCAAGAAGAGGCATAATTTGGATGTTGGCATGGGTTTGAAACTATGGCAGCTATTGCTCGGTGAAAATGTAAGAATTAAAGCACACCCATTATATGATTGATGTGATCATTTTGTTTTTTTTTTGGTGCTTGCAAATTGATGGGATTTATTTTAAATTACACCTTTGAATATTCATCTTTGTTTCCGTTGTTATCTCTTTGTGAGTGATTTCATTAGCTGGCCTGGGAGCGTGGAAAGCTATGGCCCATGGTATATTCTGCTTGGCCTCACCTTGAGAAAGAATCACAACTCGTAAATTGTTTAGGAACAAATAAATAAAATACATATGTGTTTGCTTTAGCTTTCAACACGTTGCTCCTTCCTCCAATTGGCTTAATGAAGATTCTGAGAGGCTTGCACACAACAAAAACTCCCACTTCTCCACATTTACCCAAAAATTAATTAAAAATTATCTCAATTCTCCACACGAAAGTTGTTCATTTATATGCATGGCTTAATCATGCACTACGTCTGCAAATTATCCATTAGTGTAGTGATTTAGAGTAATTTATCTACTAGTGTTGTGTGTGCGTATTGCCTCTCTTAATATGAAATGTCCTAAAAAAAAACTTTTTGTTTTTATTAAAAAGTTAAAAATAAGAAGAAAAAAAATTTCCAACCATGATTTTCATGAACTGGGGAAGAGTAGACACCAAAGCTTTTCTAATGAAATCCAAATTATTCCTGACACTTGCAAACCTAAATCCATGGAAAACAAAAACCAATAGAGAGAAGAAAAAAACCCCAAAAAAAAGGAGGAAGAAGAAGAAGAAGAAGAATTAATGAAGCTTTCATTAATACTTGCCATATTTGTGCCAACAAAGAAGCATCACCACACACCTCCTTGCAATATAGAACCTGGACCTTTTCTCTCTGATCATGCTCCAACATCCTTGCCTCACTGCACACCCACCACCACCTCCACCTCTAGATGAACTTGAAGAAGAAGAAGAAGAAGAAGAAGAAGAACCACCCAACCCTTTACGCCTCACTTGCTTTGATGTGCATTGACCCATAATATGTCCCCAAACCCTCCAAGCTACTTTGAAAAAAAAAAACCAAAAACAGAATGATATATGGTACAAAAGAATTGATCTAATTAACCCCAAACCAAAACAGAGCAAACCCAACAAAGATTTCTCGTAAATTTTTACAGCTTAAACCCCAATTTGTTGCTCTGCTTGAAAAAAAAAAAAAAAGCACGAAACTTTGAGATTTATAGTACAAAAGAAGTAAGCAAATTAACCCCAACCTAAACAGAGCAAACCCAACAAAGCTTTGCCATATCTTTGTTGCTCTCTGCCCGCATCAGCCAGAGTTATAAAAACCCAGAAGAAAACCTCTTCATGTCAAACACTCTCTCTCTGACTCTGTTTTTGTCTTCTCTGTGTCTCCTCTGTTTTTTTGTTTGCATGAATATTATTGACAAATTAATTTCCCAAAGAGTAATGTTATTTAGACACAGAACAAGCAAAGATTTTTAGTTTTATTTATAATTCTGTTGGTTGTTACGTTTCCTCGCATAAGCCGATCCATCCGACGGCGGTGGTTTAATCGAGACCACTCTTGCTGTTTTGTCGTCCACGTTTCCTGTTTAGATTGGCTCATCACTCATCCGTTGTGTTAAGCAAAGGTTTGATTGTTATATTGGTTATGGTCTTTTTACTTGAAAGATAGATTCATAATATACTTACCATATTAATGAGTTGGACAAAAGGAATTTATTGCGTGGAACAGTCTTTGTTAGTTGGATAAAAGCTAATTTACATCAACTACTTCACGGTTAATCTAAAACAATAATATCAAAATTCCTTTTTTAAAAAAAATTTATGTTTATTTTTGGGAAATTTGCATAAATACCACATGAATTTTTAGGCATGTGCACCAGTACTATATGAACTTTTAATTTTTATTATTAACCACATGAACTCCACAGAGTGTTGCAATATATCACCTATGTCTAACACCATTAAACCTTTTTTTTTTGCGAAACAAAGAAGAATTTCATTGATAAACCGATCAATTACAGAGAATTGATGAACATTATAGCCCAACACAAGGCATGGGGTTCTTGCAAACAGTAAACCTACATATAGACAATGAAAAAATCCATTGCAAGAAAGTGAGAAAATCAAATGTACATCATGGCCAACAATCTCACCGGGAGTTGAAGAAGAAGAGAACCCAAAAACCTTCATACCCCTGAGAACCTCTGAAACATCTTGGAACAGGAGATACCTCAAAGTGAAGGGCATAACCGCTCAACTTCCACCAGGACATTCCAAATGTCACAGCATCCCTAAATCCCTTCTTGATCCCCAAGCACAGATGATTGTAGATCCAACCAAATCCAGCAACTCCACCACCAAAACAGATAGATCTGCAACAGATCTACCACAAAAGTAGCATATCCATCAAGATATTCCAAAAACCAACCCCAAAAGGCTGGGATACAAACCCTAGAGAACTAGGGATGAAACAAAACCTTGCAAAAGCAAGGAGCAAGCAAAACCCAACAAAAGTTGGGATGGAAAAACTCTTCACAACATAACGCGGGGCGTTAGAGAAACCCGGATTAGTAGCCGAAGGGGTGGTTCCAGGAGATTCCCTAGAACCAAGGAGAATTTTGTATCCGGTGTGGTTCTCGGTTTGGGGGAGAGGAAGAGTCGAGAGAGAGAAAAGGTCGGCTCTATAACGATCTTGCAATTTGCAAATGAGTGTATGGTTTAACATCGTTAAACTTTCCGTTAAGTTTAAGGGCAATTTCGCCAATTAACTATGACTTAAAAACTTAAGATTTTAAAAACTAACCCAAAAAAAAAAACCTAAAACTTAATATAATTATCTTCCCCCACCGCAATTCTCCCCCATTGCCCAGTAGCCTACTCTTGAATCTAAAAAATATTTGTTGTGCGTTGTTGAAGAATTGAAGGTCGACTCGAGGGTGTAGTACTCAGATGGGTTAATATCAACCCTCTCCTTCATGGTACTATCTGGACTTCCTTGCCCCTAGTGATCATTAAGCTTTTTTGTATTATATTGTCGCTTTTTGTGCTGGTGATGGCTTCATTTACTAGGAGGCTTGTTGTGTTTCTTTGTAAGTTATTGTCCTTGTCTTGTATGGTTTCTCATGTGTTTCGGATTTTGCCTTAAATTCCACTTTATGAACCCAAAATAAAAATAAAAATTGAAGGCCAAACTGATTAGGAGGTTGGAAGAAATCTATTTGGAATTATACATGAAATCCATCTCTCTATCCAGCAATCCAAAAAATATCACCCCAAAGGCTAGGATGTATGTACAGGGTGAGGGTGGGGGACGGGGATACTACGCAATAGGGGGAAATTGGTGTTGTAAAGGATGGGGGAAAATTGATGTTGTAAGGGATGGGGAAACCATGGGATAATTTGGGTTAGGTATTTTAAAATAATTTATAAATTAAATATTATATATAAATTATGTTAGTTTTAAAAATGTTAAGTTTTTTAGTTATAGTGAATTGATGGAATTGCTTTTAAACTTAATGAAAAGTGGGAGAGTATCGCATGTCCCCAAAATTGGTGTCCCCTCCATGTCCCCTTCTTATCTGCTTGACACATGTCCCCAAAATGATTTGTTCTTAATTTTCTTTTAAGTGAGTTGACACGTGTCAAGCAAATAGGAAGGGGACACCAATTTTGGGGACATGCGATCCGCTCTAGTCTAGCAACACCTCGAATATCAGCAGCTAACATAGCACTAAGAAAATCTAGAGCATCCAAAAACACAAGGAGACCAGGACCAAAATCATAACTCTTCGCAGCCAGGGTATCCGTAGCACAATTTTATTCATGGAAAATATGCTTGATAGAGCAGCACCAATCCTCATGAATCTTCATTTTGCAACAATGGAGAGGATGTGTTGACACAATAAGACTTTTTAACAAAGCCACAGTAGAAGAAGCATCACACTCAATCTCCACCATGCGAAAACCAGCATCCTAAGCCATGTTAAGCCCCCAAAAAAGCCCTCATAACTCAGCCTCAATGATGGAACCATAGTCTAGAGTCACAAAGAAACCCTTTATCCAACTCCCACAAGAGTCTCTTAACAAACCCCCAGCCCCAATAAGACCAGAGGAATTACTTCTGCTACCATCAGTGTTGATTTTACAAACACGAGGAGGAGGGGTCATCCAATGGAGATGAACAACACTGCGCTTAGGGGGAATAGCCATTGGATTACAAGCTGAAAACCACTCCAAAGCACACTGATAAATCAACAGATGAGGCTCATCAGGCAAAAGAAAATTCTGATAAAAAACCACTTTACATCTCCATTTCCATATAAACTAGAGAAAGATAGCAAAAACCAAATACCAGGGCAGGCCATGGATAACAAACCTCTTCGATCTCAAGTTATGCAAAAGCCAGTCACCATAATCATCCGTCAACTGACTAGATTCCCTCCCAATCCCAAATCTATTCCAAATAGAAAGAGTGGCAGTACAATCCTTAAAGAGATGCGCACAAGATTCCAAAGGACAATCACATCTAGGACAAACAGCAGCATTAGTGAGCTTTCTCTTCAATCTTTGAGTGTTCGTGAGTAACTTCTTATGACACAGAACCCAGAGGAAGGTCTTAACCTTCGACGGAACATGAAGTTTCCAAATAAAATCCCGTTTCCAATTAGCATTACCCTCATCCAGATAAAAGATACTATATGCAGTTTTTACAGAAAATTGGCCATTAGAGGTGGACTGCCAAATGCATTTATCCTCCCCACTACCATTGTACCCAACATGAGTACTAAGAATCAAGTGACAATATTCATAGGCAGACATTCCACTAAGCAGTTGAAATCCCATCTAAGCCATCTATCAGTCCAGAACAAGATATCATCTCCAGACCCCCACACGCCATTTAATACCTGCAGATAGAAATTGAGCACCATATAAAATACCCCTCCAAACATTGAAGCTACTCTGGAACTGCAGATCCTTAGCAACAAGGATATCGCAAGCCTTTGATACTTTGCATTAAAAACTTGAGCCAAAAGACCTTGCTCACGTTGCAGTAATCTCCAACCAGTTTTAGCAAGAAGAGCTTGATTCATCCAAGCAGACTTCTTAATACCCAAACCACCAGCAAATTTAGGCTTACAAACAGTGCCCCAATTAACCAAGTGAACCTTAGCTTGATCAGTAGTAAGCCCCCATAAAATTTTTTTATTTAACTGATCAAGTTTCTCACAGACAGAAACAAGCAATTTAGCAGATTGCGTGGAATAAATAGAGATAGCAGAAGTGACAGATTGCAAGAGTCAAACGACTAGCCATAGAGAGAGTATGGCTTTTCCAAGAAGATAACCTCCTTTGAACTTTATCAATAATCTCTTGATAAGTGGTTTTAGTGACTCGTGTATGGATAAGAGGAACACCAAGATACTTACCAAGACAAGTAGTGAGAGGGGAATCACACATAGTTGCAATAGAATGAGCCAACTCAGAGGAAGTATTTGGAGACCAGTTATGTTATTCAATAATGTGACATGTTATGTATACAATTTTGAATCAATGCTCTTATTATGTATTATGAGTGCGACGTGGTGCCCAGGGATGGATCCACGTTGAGGCAAGGGGGTCAAGTGACCACTGCAAGCCTGAAATCGCAGCCTGGGGAAAAAAATTTGACCCATGGAAATCTCTGGTTCTATACAACTCCTGCTTCTACCTTTCGCTGTAGGCTGTTTTGTTTTTTTTGTTTTTAAAACCAAACCTAAAACGAGGTTGTTTTGGCCTCTTTGAAATAAAATAAAAAACCTCAGTCACCAACCAACCTAAGCAAGCAGCCCGACATACCCCTTCCCCAAATTAAATTCAAATTAAATTTCACCCAAATAACCATATCCCTCCCAAATGACTACTAACCCTTACCCCTCCACACCCAACCCAAAACCACCCAGCAGCACCAGCCACTGCCAACCAGCGGCCAACTGCCGCCGATGACCACAGGACCTAGTGGCGGCAGCAACTCCCACTCCCAATTTGTTTTGAAATTTTAATTTCTCCATTAAATTTCAAAGTAAGTAACCTTATAATTTTATAAATCCTTTTATGCTTTCATCATTTAAGATTAATTGTTGGGTTTTGCTTAATTGGTTGGTTGAGTTGTTAGTTATTTTGGTTAGATGTTACCTATTTTATTAATTGTTTAAGTTTTTGTTTATTTTTGTTAATATGTTGTATTTGTTATTGTTGTTGATGCTTAATTGGATAATATCATAATAAGGTAATGGTTGTGTATGTTATTTTTTAATTTCTAATAGATATGGAACGATACTTTAAGAGAAAGTTATCAACGATAACTTCGGATATTCCAGGTAGTTCGAAAGAAAGTGAGTTGCAAGAGGTCTTGGCTAATCTTCCTGCAGAGAATGAGTTGCAAGAAACTATAATGCGGCGTTTTAAAAATATGAAAACTCGTCGTGGACAATTGTAACTTGTAATGTGGTTTTTTTTTCTATTAATTATGAATTATAATATTATCGTTTCATTTTTAAGAGTCTATTTTATATGAGTAGAAATTTTTTAAAACTTTTACACGTTGACCCTCGAAAGAAAAATTCATGAATTCGTCACTGGTGGTGCCTACGCCCAAACCATATATCATTACTTCTTGTCTTTTGTGGGACGATCTCATAGGCCAACTTTGCCCCATCCATCACTTTCACTCGTTTTCAAAGTTCCATCTCAGCATACAAAAGGTAGCCTATTTTCTTTTTAGTAAATGATTTATTATATTTGAACAATTCCAAAGTCTATCCACAATTTATAATATTCTAACCCAATTGTTTTGATCCTACTAGAAAAATAAACAATGTCATTGCATATGTTGGTCAATAAGAAACATAAATGTGATCGATCAATATTTAGATTACATGCTACTTTCTATTCTCTTCAACACATAGCATCAAAAGGAAAATTAAAGGTTTTTAAATATATTTTTTTGTTATATTGGGAGGAAATAAACCTTGGGGTTTTGATCTTGGGTACCAAGTAGAAGGAAGAAGAAGGGCCAAAATCACTGTGGTAACCCCGCTTAACAAAGATTTAATGTTTACGAGCTAACATAACAACACTGCAAATGATGGGTTTTTATCCATTATCCATATATACTAGGGCTGGGTCTGGGCATCAAAACAGGAAAATTGAAAACGATCCGAAACCATGCCAACCTCGTGTTGTCCCGTTTGGTGTTGAAGTGCAAACGGGATGATACCGTGTCATACCGTTACTGTTTGACACGACACCGGTTCCATATTTATGATCCCGTTTGGTGCCATACTGTATCGAACAATGTTCAAAAATTTAATATCCCAATTTCAGTTTCCTCCTCCTCCTTCATTCGATTCGATTCGATCTTTCCTCCTTCTATTCTCTTCTCTTATTTTCTCTTCCAACAAATAACTGTTGGTTGAAGTTTGTCTCCAGGACGTTTCCATTAGACAATCCAGTTGACCTTTCAAGCACTCTCCTTCGAACACACGTTTCTGCAAACTCTCATTTGAAACCTTCCCCCACCTTCATTGCCCCATCACTGTTTCTTCAAATTCATGTCAAATTCATCCCAAATTCACCTCAAATTCAATCCCCCAACTCTCTCACCATAATTCGAAATTCCCCAAAATAAAAAACCAAATTTCCCAATTATCACCCACATTGCTTATTAGAATCCGTCAAAGCTCGAAGCTTTGCCTTCCCCCAATTCGATCCCAAAACGATACCGTTCGAGGACGAGGAGGAGGCGTTTGAGCACACGCTGTTCGTGGTCCGCGAGGCCGTCGTATACAAAATTCCGCTATGGAGCACATTCGGCGGGTGGCTCCAATCCTATAAGATCTGGTCGGGTCAACTCTGGGTAATGTCGTGCAAGGACCGGTACGAGATCCGACTTGAGGATCCGAACTCCAGCGATCTCTTTGTCACCCGGGCCAGCGCGAGACCTCCGTCCGGGGCCAAATCATACCGGTATCAACATTAGTACCGAATCATACCGGTCCCGTTTGGGGTCGGTATGGTTTGAAGGTATTCTCAAAAACCTGAATCCCATCCCGATTTCCCTTTCCGGGATTGACACCGAGATGTCCTTCATCCTGTGTCATCTCGTACCGTGCCCAACCCTAATATATACCACAAAGTGTTAACTCAATTTTAATTCTATATTGAAAAATAACTCGATCAATAAGAAAATTAAAAACCAAAGTGAGAAAGATAGATTTCTATATAAATCTATGCTTTAATTAAAATAAAAATAGGAATGTGAGCAAAGCAAGCATATAGAAACCAGAATGGAATATGCTTTATAAAGCAGAGTACGATGAGTGCTTGTTCTTTTAAGGCTGGCCCATGAGCCTCAATTTTCTTGTGCCACTCAATTCAAATTATAACCCACCAAACCAATACCAATATAGTTGATAGTACAATCATATTAATTATAAGGCCATTTATTCATCAAGAATATTGAGCTGAGTTAGACTAAATAATCACTGACTTTTGCTATAGTGTGTGTTGGAGCTTGGAAGTAGACCTGGCATTCATGTCGTTTTTTCAGTGTTCGTGTCGTTTTCGTGTCAACCCGCTTTTCTTAACGGGTTGACACGACACGACACGATAAGAAAACGGATTGAAAATGTCAAACACGAACGCGACCCGTTATAATTCGCGAATCACACGACACGACCCGTTTTACATGATAAGAATAAAAAAAAATAAAAAAGAAAAAGAAAAATTAAACAATTAAAAAAATTCATTATAAAAAAAAAACAAATTGTCATCGCAGATTCGCAGAGTGGTTTCTATATTTCTGGGTTGGATGAGATCCATGGTGGAGATCTCTTCTGCTCAAGAACTTTTTGATTCCTTGAAGACATTTTACCTTGTCCTCAACATTTTCAACTTGACAACTTCTAGAGTAACCAATTCAAAACAAAATAGTCATAATCCAATACAAAACTATTACAAAACTAAACTTTCATATTTTATTGTAGGCAAATAAACTCAGAAGATTTAGATAAGCATCACTAAGCATATGGAGTTTATGTATCCTCAAAGACTAGTTCTCTCACAAGTGAAGAGTCGTGACTATGCTAGTTACGGAGCGATTATAATTTTAGTACATCTCTAATATCACATTGGTATACTGTGGTGTTATTATACATGAACCGGCTCATCCAAATATTTTTAAATTTCCATATAAGGCATGAGCGAAAGAATATTCCAAATTTTTCTTTAGATATATCCATCATTTAAAGAGAAAAAAAAATTTTCCATAATTTTCTTTAGGGATTGTGCACCATAAAACAAAATTAGTGTTTTGCTAATAATTAAGAGATATTTAGTTAAATACCAATTCTTAGCAATAATATAGATAAACTATATACCATTTAATTTCTATAAACAAACCCAAAAAAAATCCAAAAAATGAATTTAATGCCCTATTGAATTTAATTTTTATTATTAAATTACTTTAATGCCCTATTGAGTGTTTTGAGTTTTTTTATGAGGTTTGGAGGTTGGGCTTGTTTTAAGAAAACTACGACAGTTTTGTAATTATAGAAAATTTGAAATTTCTTTAATATATTGTAAATGAATTTTAAGTGTATTTTTAAAATTCATTTCATGTAGGATTTTTTTATAATTTGGACTACAATATTAAATATAATAATGAATCTCCCAATAATTAATTAGTGGCAAGTAATAGATAAGTCACAGATGAGTCAACAGGCAGTGGACGGTGGACCCCTTGCTAAAAAGCCATGGCCAAATAGAAAAGAAAGAGAGAGGATCTCTCCTTCTCTGGCGGCCTTTTTCCAGTTGAAGCATCTCTTCTCTCTCTCCAAAATCTCAATCTCACTCTTCTTATTAATAGCTCTGACTGACTGAGTCTGCAGAACAGTTTGCATATTCTCCTGTTGTAGTCTATAAATCTATTAGCAGATTTGGATTCGCTTCTCTCAAGCTTTGCTTCAGCTCCAATGGCTATTGATGAAGACGTAGAGAGCTGTGGCAGCAGAGCCACGCTCTCGTCCCACGCTCAGCCTCGCCCTCAGAGACAGAAGCTCGAGGTCTACAACGAGGTGCTTCGGCGTATCCAACAGTACAATTTCGAGGAGGCTAATGTTCCCGGATTTGATGATCAGCTTTGGCTTCATTTCAATCGCTTACCTGCTCGGTATCGTCTTAACCCTAGGTTTTCAGTTTTCTATTTTGATTTGTATGTTCGTGAATTAGTTCTTTTGGCTTTTGGCATTGCTAGATTGGTTGCTGTGAAACTATAGGAAATGTAAGCAAGAAAAAAGTTGGAATCTTTCTGATACTTCTGTCAAGTATCATACGAAGCTTTGTTTTCCTCGTCCTAGAGTTTTCATTTTCGAACTTGTAGCGCGCTGACAGCTGGTGAGAACTGGAAAAGAGTGAAACAAATGAAAAAATAGGAAAAAAAAAGAACAAAATTTGGTTAAGTTTATTAATTTTTACTTTTGGGAATTAGAGTGTATAAATTTTGAGATCTCGCTTGGCTGTTTGTTATTGCTACTATGTAGATACGCATTGGATGTGAACGTGGAGAGGGCAGAAGATGTGCTTACACATAAGAGATTGCTGCAATTTGCAGAAGACCCTGCTAATCAACCTGCCTTTGAAGTTCGCACTGTGCAGGTGAACACATAAGCAATTACTCACTATGTTGATGCTTAATGTCATCTGTCTTTGTGTGTGTGTGCATGCATATGAATTGTGCGTGTGTTGGTTGAAACCATCTTACTTGTGTTGCCCGAATAGAGTTATCTAATCTTATCCTATATAAAAAATAGTGATGTCGTCTTCGAGTTGAAGTATTAATTATAATCAATGTAATTACCTGAGCCAAGGATCCATAAATACTTGCTATTGATATTTTTTTCTCATTAATTTAGGTTTATCATGTTGGAAACTCTGTTGATTCGGTCCATTCAGATTCTTCAATGAAAGAAGATGCACAAAGTTCTTTTAATTATTCTAACCGACAAGGGTATGGCATGATATATAAGCTGTATTCTCCATTCTTGTTTTGCATTCAATAACGTCACTCTGTTGTTTTGTATGTTTATCTTATATGTGCTACTCTTTGAATTCTGCTGTCATCAGGATCCATCCACCACCTACCTTTGGTTCATCTCCTAATCTTGAAGCAGTTGCACTTCAAGCAAATAGATACCATGTTGAAGATGGAGGTAGTGCAATGAGCACAACACCATTCTTTTCTAGGTAAGAAATGAACATTCAGCCCAGTCTTGAGTAGTCAGTCTTCCACTGCAAAGTGGCTTCTCCTCGTCACTTTGTAGAGGTGTTTAGTTTGTTAAACTATCTGCTTTTTGTTTTTGTTTAAATTATATTTTGATAATGGTGTCTGCCCATGGACTGGGTTTGCATGTGTGAGTGAGAGAGACAGAAACAGAAAGATAGAAGAAGTAATGGTTTCTCCATTTTCTTAAAAGTTTCTCATTTGCTGTGGAATATGTTTTATGTTCTATAGGATAGTTAGTGAACGGCATGTTAAAAAAATTACTTTATTCTAGAATTTTTACATTTGGTTCTGGTGCTCTGTCTCTCTCTCTCTCTCTCCCCTTGTTGTCAACTTTTCGTAATTTATAAGATTTTGGGCTCTACTAGCTAAGTTGGGTGGGGCTACATGTTTTAGGCCAATGCTCATGAGCCTTGAGCCTTCTATACCACAAAAAAGGAGTTTGATGTTTACCATGAACACAAACACAAATATACTTAGTAATTTATTTGTGTCGGTTTGTTAATTTCAGTGTTAATTGTGTAGGCCTATGCATGAGATCACGTTTTCAACAGTTGACAGGCCCAAACTTCTTAGTCAGGTAGTCCTCATCTTTATATCCACATGCCTGCGGTGGGCCTTTAGGTTTTTACCAAATATTATTCATATACAATCATCTTTTGTTTTGGATGCTTTTACGTTAGCTCATTACACATTTGATTATGCTCATATCTATTGATATTTGGCATACATCATTAAAATATGTGTTTGAATTTTCCTTCCAGAATTTCCTATATGGCGACTTTTGTTTTACATTTGATATCATTAAAATTCTATGATCAAACTTGAGTACCAAGATACATAATGTCTCTAAACTTTGTTCCATCCATTTAAAGAATATCTTAAACAATGACATTTTCTTAGTTTCCGTACTCATTTCCATTCTCAGCTGTGATAGATTACTGCTGTGTGGACTCTGAAAATTCACATTTGTTTATCAGCTGTTACACTGCATGCAATTGGGAATTTGTGCTTGAACTGGAATTCAATCAAGAGACAACGGATATATAGGTTTTTAGTTTTCTTTTATAGAATAGGTTTTTATTTTCTAAAAGGATTATGCTGTAATAGGATGATCTGACTAGTGGGGCTCTAGAGTCTTGATTTGTCTATTTTCAACCATGTAAATAATGTCAAATGTTTGGAACTCTATCAGGTAGTTCCAAGTGACTTATCTTTTTCCACGAGGTATGTTTGGTGGAACAGTTCCTAGGTTGTGAACCTTAACATTTCTTGTTAATTGATTAGGCTATCAGCTGAATATAATTGTGAGTTTCCTAGAATGTCTAAGATTCAACAGTTATACGAAAAATCTTGTGTCCTGTCTGTCTCTGACTGAAGTACTCATTCACTCGCTTACTAAATGATACATCTTAGTGATTAATTTTCCAGTTGACTTCATTACTTGCTGAGATTGGACTGAATATTCAAGAAGCTCATGCTTTTTCCACTGTCGATGGATATTCTCTGGATGTTTTCGTGGTTGATGGTTGGCACTATGAGGTACTAGTTTGTATGTTTCAGCATAGATGTTTGAGTCACATTCTTCTTGTTCATTGAACAAAGTGTTCTTCCATGTGGGAACATTTAGGAAACCGAGGAGCTTAAAAGTGTGCTGCAAAAGGAAATTTCAAAATTAAAGGTAATTTTGCTCCTTAATTTGCCTTAGTTTATTGTTGTGTATGATCTAGAACAAAATTTGAATTGTCTCGTGCTTTGAATAGACTCAAACTATTTGTGGGTATGTGAATGCTATCTTTCAATTTCATCATATGTTTTCCACTACTATTTGATTATTTAATAAAAACCATTTGTAATCCATATTGATGGTAATACTTTCAAATCCAGACTTGTACTTTATTTTGAACTTTAATACTGCCATGTAATATGCATCTATTTTTCAGCCCACCCAAAAGAAATATTCATTAATGATATTTCTCAAATATTCTGCAGGAGCATTCTTGGTCAAAACAACATCCAATTGCCGCTATTGGCGAGGACAACCAAACAAGGAATGAGTCCTTCCCGGATTGCATAGAAATACCAACTGATGGAACAGATGTCTGGGAGATTGATACGAGGCAGCTGAAATTCGAGAACAAAGTTGGATCTGGGTCATTTGGTGATCTGTAAGTTATATTTTGAATCTTGTGTTGGATTGCATGTAGGTGCTTGTTTGACATTCTATTTCCAACTTCTTTCAGGTACAGAGGCACATATTGTAGTCAGGAGGTTGCCATAAAAGTTCTCAAACCGGAGCGCGTCAATGCAGAGATGCTGAGAGATTTTTCACAGGAAGTTTATATACTGAGGTTTATCTAAATACCTGCGTATGCTTGTTAGTGGCAGTTGTCAATTTTTATACATCTTTTTAAAACTTCTCGATACCATGATTTTGGCAGGAAGATTCGGCACAAGAATGTTGTGCAATTTATAGGTGCATGTACAAAGCCTCCAAACCTATGCATTGTGACAGGTATATATTAGAGAATCCTTTATATTGATGATCCTCATGTGCTCAAGTATCTCATTATATGAGAAGTCATGACTGTTACCAAACTTCCGTACTTTCATCTTTTCTACATCATGTCTAACTAGTTACAACTAGAAGAAAATACGTATGTGGTGTTGTGATAGAATAGAAGTGATTGGTAACATATGCGAAGTTTCATTTTATGAAATATGTGGTGCATTTTGAATTTATTTGTAGGTTTACTTGGCCTCCTTTTCCAATTCACTGACAAACACCTTTTGATGCTTATGTTTCTGCTTATCAGAATTTATGTCCAGAGGAAGTGTATACGACTTTCTGCATAAACATAGGGGTGTGTTTAAGCTTCCCTCTCTGCTCAAAGTAGCAATTGATGTTTCCAAGGGAATGAACTATTTGCATCAAAATAATATAATCCACAGGGATCTTAAGACTGCCAATCTTCTGATGGATGAACACGAAGTAAGTGGATTTCCCGACTCTTCAGTGAATGATTCATTGTCTTTCAAATATGTTTTTCCTTTTCATTTATAGAGATTTAAATTCAAAAAAACTTTACTGTGTCAATGAACTATTCTTTCTTAAGCATGTTTTCTTTGATTTGTAATGATTAAAGTTGTGGATCCTTCTTGTACAGGTTGTTAAGGTTGCTGATTTTGGCGTTGCCAGAGTGCAGACTCAATCTGGAGTGATGACAGCTGAAACTGGAACATACCGCTGGATGGCTCCTGAGGTAGGCATCTTCTTGGCTATCAACTTTTATTTTGTGGAATAATATTGCAAAGAGAATAATTTCCAAGTGTTTTAAGTCAAAATTGCCTTATAGTGATACGATTAATAGTTTAGTAATTCATGGGGTTCACACTTAAATGAACTAAGCTTTTATCCATAAGGGTATTTACAGCTATCATGGGGTTTAACAATGACTAGGTTGGTTGATTGGACTTTAATTATTTTTTCTTTAATGAAGGTCATTGAACACAAACCATATGATCACAAGGCAGACGTTTTCAGTTTTGGAATAGTACTGTGGGAGCTTCTAACAGGACAAGTAAGTGCTATTTTTCTTTGCAATAATGATTTTTTTTGGGGTGCTAATTACTTCAGCAATCCATGAGTTCATAATGGCATTAATTTCAAAATTCATGGTCATCTTTATGATGTATTTACCAGCTCCCTTACTCATCCTTGACCCCATTACAAGCAGCAGTTGGTGTGGTGCAAAAGGTACTTACCCTCCCAATTTGGCATAAATGTGACGCACCCAATATTATTATCGAATCGCTCTAATTGGCATGGCTGTCCTGTCAGGCCTTACGACCTACAATTCCCAAGACCACTCACCCAAGGTTCACCGAACTGCTTGAGAGATGCTGGCAGCAAGACCCAACTCAACGACCCCACTTCTCCGATATCGTAGAAATCCTGCAGAATTTGGCCAAGGAGGTACTTTCTTTCCCAACTGTAAACCTTCTGGCCCATAAAACATACTTAAATCCTATAATCTTGAAACAGGTCGGAACTGAGGGAGAAGATCGACATAAGGATAGATTGGGTGGTTTTTTCTCGGGACTGAGATGGGGCCATCACTGAGCACGGAAGATAAAGAGAAATCTGATTTTGTATTTGGATCATTTTCATTGCACATACCTTCTGCATTGTACAGATTTTGCCAAGCAATCACAGTTTTTATTGAAGTATGTTCGTGTTTTCCTGGTGGTCATCTCTTTATACTGTCAGTTTTTCTTCGACTAAATTAGGCTCACTGGTTAGCGGCAGGCGTCACTGAAAGATAATGTAAACTAGCGTACGGTATTAAAATTTTCGTTTTAAAAAGAAACCACACCTTATATAAAAGAAGAATTTTGCAGTCTTAAACTTAAAAGTACACAAGTCTTTTATCAGGAATGACTTCCAGATCTTTGTATTTAAAGTCTTAATGTCGGACATTCATCGGACATGTTTATCAATCAAACACGGTTAAGCCGCTACGAATCCGCCATTGCTAAACCCGCCGAGGAGCTGCCGTGCACGGACCTTGACCTGCAACCGGACAAGAGCATGCATGCAGTGCAGAGCCATACGTGCTTGTTTCCGCACACACGCCCCACGAACCAAGGCTTGTAGCTTCACCAGGCTCCTCAGTGCTCGAAATGCTTGCCTGGCCTGTCAAATTGTTTAAATCATCACAAACCTACAAATTCAACAACTATCATCCATCAAACAAAAACTGGGCATAGGAAAAATAACAAGTTGGGTTACGTACAAGGTGGCCCCTGAAAAATGCTTGGAGCTTGATGGCTGCAATATCTTCGTGGGATAAAAATGTCTTTGTGGATGATGAAGATGATGAACCAGAGCAGTTGAGATCTTGGTACCTGGCTGATTCTTCATTAGTGCTTGGGCTGGTGTTGGAGTAGACGACAATGATGTCTCTGTTAGATGATCTGCCTAGCTTTCTTCGAATTGTTTTGAACCATTTCCGGTAACTTCCCATTCTTGTATAGTTTTTGTGTGACATCTAAAAAGAATTGAGAGCTGAGACTTAAAAAGCAAATTGAAAACGGTGACGTAAAGGGAGGAGATGTGGGCACCATGTTCATGTTTTCCTTTCCAGAGAGAGAGAGAGAACGTGGAGGGATGAATATATCTCTGTACCCACCACCAGCTCTGTGTGTGTGAGTTTGAAGCATTCTACAGTGAAGTCTCTCAAACTCATAAATAACTCAAACAGTTGGTAGAACAACAACGAGCACTTTTCACTTGCGAAACGACATGTCGTATTTCTCAAATGGTTTCATCAGTAGAATCAATCAACAATATTTTCGGTTGAGAACTCTAAGCATAAAAAGCATATAGATAGGATTTTCAACTCTGGTAAAAGTGGAGCACTTCTCTTACTCGTTTACAAAGCTGACTGGGTAATTGATTTATTTACTAACTTTTCTTTTTGTTTGATTTGATATACACATTACCTTACATTACATATGACCTTTTCTTTGGCCACCCACCCACACATTTACCATATCTATAAATTCTTTGGAACTAACTTTCTTTGCTTCTCCAGGGCTCTTTCTCTCTCTCTCTCTCTCTCTCTCTCTCTCTCTGGCAGGACACAATCAAATTTCATTTCTCTGTTGGAAGTCCAGTCTGTGTCCAAGCAGCATATCCACCAGCTATGTCTGTAATGCCACTGAAACCCTGCCAAAAAAAAAACCCTGGTCAGCTTTACCAAAAGCAAGGATGGAAAGCCATTGAGAAAACAACCGAGTATGAACCTAAAAAACCAATTCCATTAATAAAAACATTGCATCCTTTTTCTAGCCAATATTTTAAGTGATTTTTCATAAAATATGCGACACTATTAAATAATTATCTTAGTACACTAAAAAAAAATGTCAAAAAGACACATTCTGTCTCTGGCTGAAGTCTTTTCTGAATTTGTATATGCAACACAACCTATTTGATAACGCCGTTCAACCAAAATGTGATGTCTATTTTTAGTCTTCAAAAAAGCATAAGTAATTAATTACTTGACAAGAAAGTTGAAAAAGCTTTTGAAGGGTAAGTGGGTGATGATATGCTTACAGCAGCTACAAGATCAGTTGCAGCCATCATGGATCTTTTCCCAAGCTCGCATCCCTGTAGACCCAAGAGATTAAAAACTTAAATGGGGGTTAAAATTCATTAAAAAAATTAAGAAAAGAAGAAGAAAATAAATAAATAAATAAATAAATAAATATATATATATATATATATATATATATATATATATATATATATATATATATAATAACTGGAACTCACAACAATAATCTCATCATGTTTTCTGAAATGTGATGCCACTTGTTTTAGAAAATCAGGGTTCTTTGACATCCCTGCATAGGAACAACACAATTACAAATGAATTGTAACTCTAAAAATAATCAAAAAGGTGTGAAGAACAAGAAAGAAGTGAACCTGATCCAAGTTTGTACAAGTAAGGGATGTTAACAGCCCCAGGGGCATGCCCTCTACTGAACTCATCAGGGGTCCTACACAAACACAAACAATTAACCCAAAAACAAAAACAATCAAACAAAGAAATCAAGATTAATTAGCAGAGTGATTAACTTAATAGAGAAATTAAAATAAAAACAGAGAGAGCACCTGACATCCAAATATTTGTGTCCAGCTTGAAGAAGCTCATGCGCCACTCGTACTGGCAGCGAAGTTGGAACCCCAACAGCCTCCAAATTCCCTTTCTGGGCAGCTCTCGGACTTTCCCAGTTGCCAAACAACATCACAGTTGGTCAAGCACAATATTTTTTTTATAACTTAGAAAAAAAAAACAGAATTCTATTTTAGTTCTTTTTTTTTGGGTGGGTTTCTTTGTGCTTGCTACTTACCATAAGTTGAAGTTGTTGTTTTGAATCCCAGTGCCAAGTCTCTGCAGGTTCCCATTGAGTGACAAAAGAGACCTCTGGTTGAGATTCTGAGGAGAAAACAGTGAAGGGGGTTGAAGTGCAGAGCCAGTAATGCAAGAGGAGGACGACACAAGAGAAAGTGCCACCATTTTAAATATGGTTTGATGATTTTGAAGATAGAAAATTGATTATGTTTTGGTTTTGATATCTGGGATTTGCAAATTGCAGCAATGTGCGAGTGTTTAGCACTTAGCAGTGAAATATGGAATATGGTTGAGGAGGTTGTGTCATTATTTATTTAATGGGTGTGTCAGCAGCAGAGGGCAGAGATGACTGGATGAGAGAGAGAGAGAATAGGGGAATGGATGCCACGCCAAGTCTTGCTGTTTCTGGTTTCAGATAAACCCAAGAGGAGGCACACATACTTTTGCATGGATAAGTTTCAATCTTTCAAACTTGAGTTTTTTTTTTTTTTTTTTTTTTAAATTTAAAATTTTAAAAAGGCAATGCATGTACACCTGGGTGGTGGAGAGTGCAGACAAGATTCTTTCAGTTTTGGAATTTGACATTATATATCCATCCAATAAAAATCTCAAATTTTTTTGTTCTTTCAGAAACAATCACATAAATGATCTTTTTATTTTATTTTGGGTAAAAACTCTCTTATGTGATACTTAATTATAAAATTATTCCAATATTAGAAATGAAAATACCATAATTTAGATCTAGATAATAGAAAATAGTGTATTAATATAAAAGATCACTGTAAGAAGTTTATAACTCAAGTGGTTAGGAGTATTTACTTATGAATCCGAGATTTTAGTTTCGATTCTCCTCCCTAATATCACTTGTATAAAAAAGAAGAAGCAAATGTTAAATGATGTAAGTCTCTGTTCTTGTTCCTCGTTGATGTGAGTCAGTTTTGGATGTGACGGTAATACCATGTTATGGGCCCTGCTCATGAGGAATCGAAAATTTTCATGGGATGATTAACAAGCAAATATTTTGGGCTCTCCTCCAAACAAGACCAGTAAGTAATTTGGGTTGGGCTATAAGCAAGCTTCATAGACATAAGGCCCAAGATTGAGATCACAGGAACTTGTTCGGCCCAGCCAGCACAGATTAATCCCCGCGAGTCTGGGTCGGTTTTCAGGTGGAATGTGAGAGTGGAAATGGCTACCCTGGCGTTCGCGAGCCTAACATCTCCTCCATTCTCGTCGTCGCGAAGGTCTCTGTCCACCCATGGCAGATTCGCTTTCCTCCATAAAACTCTGGGTTGGGGTCGGAGATCTCTGCTGCTTCCCATAACATGCTCTTCTTCCGAATCCGAGCCGAACCAAAACGCCGACTCCGATGCCAAAACGGCGTCGTTGGCGCAGTCGTCTTCGAGTAGCTTGACCGATAAACTATATGTAGGTCTCGGAGGCGTTGGGTTTCTAGAAACGACGTACTTGACGTATCTCAAGCTAACGAATTCCGATGCCTTTTGCCCAATCGGCGGTGGCAGCTGCGGCGACATCCTCAGCAGCGATTACGCCGTCGTTTTTGGTACTCTCTTCAACTCAATACCCAACTGAATTCAAATATACAATCACCCAAAACGAGAAAAATTGAACTTTCGACCGGCTTTTTGTGAATTGGAAATTAATTACATTGATTGTATGCAATGCGATTGAAAGAAGGTTCCTTTTGGCTTCCCAGGTGTTCCTCTTCCATTGTTTGGGATGGTTTCATATGGGTTAGTTGCTAGTCTTGGTGTGCAGCTATTGACTGCCAAGAAGTTGCCTTTTGGGATTGGTGAATCTAATGCTCGCCTGGTTTTACTTGGGACTACAACTTCCATGGCAGCTGCTAGTGCGTGTTTTTTGTACATTCTTAGCACGGAATTTTCAAGAGCTTCTTGCTCGTATTGTTTGTTATCAGCTTTGCTCTCTTTCACCTTATTTTTCATCACTTTAAAGGTTAGCTAGCTTTTTTCTGGTTTTCTGTTTTTTCATTTTCTTGGATTTGATGTTGTTAATGGCACTGACTAGAATTTTGGTGGGTTTATTATACTCTAGGATTTAGGGTTGGAAAAAGTACAAAAAGAGGTAGGCTTGCTACTGTGTATAGCTAGCTTGGTGTTTGTGACTCTCAACAGGTCATATAGTACTTATCCGCCTGTCTCCTCAAGGTGATTAGCCTCCCTCATGCTATTTTGTTTTTTATTTTCGTGAATATGTTTGTTTGGCATGCAGTTCAATGATAATGAACCCATATTTTGCTCTGAAGCTCAATCTTCTAGGATTATGGGCATGCCTTTCCAACTAACTTGACACGGGAGGGAAATAAAAATGTAAGCTTTATAAGAATGTCAGTATGATTAGTAGGAAATATCGGAGAGTGATAAACATAAGTGATGTAATGACTGTCAATTTTTCAAGTAAAGGATGTTCTACTTCACTTTTGGAACTTTTTGAGCAAGCAATTGATTGTGACCTGCCAGTTCGATGGTTATTTGTATGAGTTGGATATTTTATCTTTTATTTTACTATGTAGTCGATTGTATTGAGACTAAAGATGTGTGCTACTTGTCTATTATGTTATGAAATTAAGATCAGTATTGTGTGTTTATTGATCTCATGAGCTTATCTTGAAAATCCAAACCTTTCCCATGGTTTGGTTGGATCTAAATCACCTAGTCAATACTTAACGAATTTGACTGATCACAATTATCATCTTGGTAAATTATGTTAGCTGGTTGTATTCTCTGTTGGTTTTTCTGTGCGTATTGCCCTGATATTTTTCCTTGTTACATATGTTGTTAACAGCCCGTCTGAAATTGATCTTCCATATTTTGCAACTGAGATAACAACACCATCAAGTCCCTTTGCTATAGCTCTTGCAAAACATCTGAATGCTATAGGTGCTAAAATGTATGGGGCTTTCTGGTGTTCGCATTGTGTAGAACAAAAACAGGTACTTTGCCCTTTTTAATTCCTAATTAAATGTGATTCAATCATGAAGTTTGTCTCTTCATCATCTCTTTCTAGGTTTTCCCTAGTTTCTTCCAATGAATAATATTCAAAAAGGCATTATCCATAAGTCTTGCTCCCGACCAATCATTTCATACTTGATGAAAAACAGCAAAAAGAAAATAGAAAAAAGTTGTATCTGCTATGTATTCTATCTTTCGATGTATCATTTGTTTTGTCCATCGTGTAGATGTTTGGACATGAGGCAGCAAAGCTGCTGAACTATGTTGAGTGCTTCCCTGGTGGATTTAGGAAGGGAACTATAATGGAAAAGGCATGTGTTGATGTTGGAATTGAAGGTTTCCCTACATGGGTGATCAACGGACAGGTGATGAATCCCATCATAGATACTATTCAATATTTTCATCTGGCATCCCTATTTATATACATTGCCGTGCAAACCTAGCAATAGGAACCTGTTGCTGTAAAGTTGTTTAAGATAGATATACTTGGTTCTCATAAAGCTTTGGCGCTTGTTACAGGTTTTGAGTGGAGAAAAAGATTTTACAGAGCTCGCACAGGAATCTGGGTTTGAGTTGAATGAATCTAGTCCTCCCCCATAGATTAAGCCATTGTGTTTAGTATGCCATCACACGTAAAGATCATAGAAAACTTGTTGTATTATTACATAGCCGATCGTTGATCGGGACGACTGGGCAACTTGGGTTGTTAATTATCTTGTACAACTCTTGCCTGTAACTGTAAGCATTTATTACAGTTAACTGGAATGGAGAAGCTAGTTAGAACTTTGATGTGTAGATTGGAAACTTATTATTGATTTACAAGATTTAAGAGACTCCTTTGTAATATGTTGGCCCACCAAATTTGTTGTCTGTACTGACTGTTTTTTGAGGACGTTTCATATTGAGATGGGCGATACTATAATAAATTTATACATACTATACGAATGTTAAGACTCGAACATAGAATCTTACATAAGAAAGTAAATACTCTAAACAACTACACTAGTGGACACGTACTGACTTCTTTGTAAGCAAGCATGGGACATAAGTCCCTTTAAGATGAACAATAAAGTCACAACCGAAGCCTTTAAGATGGACAATAAAGTCACAGCCGAAACCTAATCCTGAGCATTCATACAGAACTGGACAAAAGAATTAGGTGTGGACTCTGTCAAAGTCTTGAGCTAACTTTGACTTATATTATCATCAACCAATATAAATAGAATAATCGCCTATTAGATGAGATGATGAGATCATGCTCGCTGTGGAAGTTAGCTGCCATAAAAAAGTTGTGGACTTGAGTTCCTTTTCTTTTTTATTTGGTCGATGAATTTGTTTGAAATTGTGTATCCTTTTTTTAAAATAAGAGCTATAGTTACAAAAGGAATGAGTTTTCACACACTATTAAAGTGTTATGAAATTCGAATCATAATTGATACTGTTAAAATGCAAATATAAGTATTTTTCCAATAAACTAGACTCCGTTCGGTTCGGTTGGGGTGTGTAACATTTTAAAATCATCAATAATCCGTTTATGAATTTAAAAATGGAAAAATATGGGCGTTTATACTTTCTTTGTTTGGCTTCGTTTACTTGATCAGCCCGCCCACTCCACTCTATCCAGAAATCATTCAAGCCATCAAGGCCACCGTCACCACCACCAAGCAGTCAGCAGTCAGCAGTCAGCAATCCAACCGCTGTCCGACGCGGACACCCCCGGGCCCCACTTGCCCCGTTCAAAAGTGAAGATGCCTTAGAATATTCCCGCGCCCCTTGAATTCCTGATCCAGTCACCAAAATAATTACGCTTGTCCTCGCCTCCATTCCTCCTCATTAATCAACCCTCTCCCCTCGGGCGCCCTTCATATTCCACTCCCCTTCTTTAAATTCCCTCACTTTCTCTCCATCCAAACAAACCACAACACCCAAAAAAAAAAATGCCCGCTCAAATATCCGAATCCGAACAACAGCAACTCATCGAGAAGCTCGACATCTTCAGAATCAAAGGCAGAGACAAGCGCGGACGCTCTATCCTTCGCATCAGCGCCAAATTCTTCCCAGGTATATATCTTTTTATTTATTTTCTTTTTTCGTTGAAATTTCGTGATTTTTATTTTATTTTTCATTTTGATGATTTAATTAGCGAGGATTGTGAGCGTGGATGCTCTGCGCAAGTATTTGGAGGAGAAAATATTTCCAGAATTGGAGAAGAAGCCGTTCGCGGTGTTGTACGTGCACACCGGAGTTCAAAGGTGCGAGAACTTCCCCGGAATCTCAGCCTTCCGATCAATCTACGACGCGATCCCGATCAACGTCAAGCGCAATCTCGAAGCTGTGTATTTCCTCCACCCTGGCCTGCAAGCCCGCCTCTTCTTGGCCACCTTCGGCCGCTTCCTTTTCACCGGAGGGTAATATTAATTAATTAATTATTATTTCTTTTGGATAAGCGCATTTTAGCAGCTGTTTATTTTCCTGAGCTAACGTGCGCGAGGGGTGCAGGGTGTATGGGAAGCTGAAATACGTGAGCAGGCTTGATTATCTGTGGGAGCACGTGCGGAGGAGCGAGATTAAGGTGCCTGAGTTCGTGTACGATCATGATGAGGACTTGGAGGACCGTCCGATGATGGACTATGGATTGGAGAGCGATCATCCGAGGGTGTACGATGGGCCCGCGGTTGATTCGCCTGTGTCTATGTACTCCATGAGATGCATCTCATAGTCAACAATTAATTAGGGTTAGAAGTTACATGGGATGCTTCCGTTGGGCCTTCCAGTTATAGTTATTAGCCAATGGTTTAATTGCGTCTTTGTTCTCTTTGTTAACATTTCTTTAGATAAATACTTTGTAGTTTTGTATAAATCCAAAATCCAAAATTTCAGTGTTCCTTTAATCGAGTACTTATCTTCAGACTTACAATAATTACACGGAATGAAAGAGATAGACATTAATGACATGTTTACCTATTAGTAATGGGTATAAGAGGAAAAAAAATAATTTACATTCATAATTTTCCCTGCGTTTACTTGCAATCAGGAATGAAAAAATATGTGGGTTCCACCTCAAAATCCGTAATCATATCCCCTCAAAATCAAGAATCAGATCAATTAAGGGGTAGTCGATGTGATTCCCGTTACTTTTTTCTCATAATACCTTCTAGCAATACCCTTACCACTTTACCATAATTCCAAAACATCTCATTACTTTAGTAATGAAATTAATTTCGATTCTGATTCATGAGAATTAGTAAACATTAACAATGGGAATCAACCCTATTTCTGTGATGATTCCATATGGTTAATAAACAGCGTGATAGGAATGATTCTTCCTATACCGAGTCATTACTTTTCTGATTCCTAAATTCATTGATTACTTACTTTCTTTATTCTTGATAAGTAAATATGCCCTAAATATTAACGTTCGTAATCGTGTTCTTTGATTGGATCCAAGCCGGACCCTGAGGGGAGTCCCATGAGGCTACCGGCTAAGCAGGGCCCAAAAAAAACCAATTTGGCCTAAAAAGTATCATTGGATCCTGATGTTTTTATGTATGCTTTTTGTTGTCGCCTTGGCTGGCGCCACAAAATCTGCAGGTTGGCTTGACTAAATTGGAGTGATTTACCCCAACTCCATCGGCACAATTCTAACTTTTTTCTTTTGTTCTGCTCAATGTGTCATTTCTAACGTTATTGGGCTAGGCAAACTCCTCAAGAAGAAAAGGCTTCCATTGACAGGGAAAGAAGGCTATCTCTTATTAATATGACTTCACTTCTGCTAGAAATGAAGTGTAAACCTTCCCTGCCTATCACTGACTGCAAATTGCCTTCTATGAACTCATGCCTAATTTAATTTAGAGGAAGAAAAAAATAATTATACAACGTATTTAGCGACGATGCGAACACATGAGGTTTAGAGATTATATGTGATATTTCATAGCCAAGTGTTATAAGATCAACCATAAGGCAACCAAATTACAACCAGACACCATATTTTTAACTCAGATTTACATAACTCAATGCCTATAGGGTAAGTTTGTTTGTTTTTCTTTTGTTCTTTTAGGCGTAGGCCAAGTTTAGGGTGGCAAAAACACGTTAGAAGAGCCTGGATTATATGGTAGTGGCAAGAGACTACCATCTTCTAAGTTGAACGCACCAATCTTAAATTGTCTTCCTAATGAATAATTACTGTAATATTTGGTAAAGCAAGGATCAGAGAAATAAATGCAGCTCCTCTGACATCCAGGAAAATCTCCAGCAGGAACAGAGAAGCAACAGTTATTATCACCCATATCCTACCATCCAAACCTTCCATCTCAACCCATTCCCTCTCAACTGCATTCAACTTGTAAACCCTGAATTTAACCGGAACTAAACGACGTTGTTTCATTCTACTTGGGTATCTTTCCACTACAAGTATCTCCTCCAATGACTCCACCAAATTCTTGATGCAATGGACGCCGTTGCCGTGATCGGGACTTATCGGGGACGCAATCAGTGTCATCTCCAATGAAGGATCAACCACCACAGCTGTACTATTGTGGCAAACAGCATAGAACTTTCCCTCAAAACAAATAACATCTTCAAAAAACTCAGAGGTTATATCCTTGACCATGGTGCACATTTCAAGGTCGAGGCCTAATTTGCAATGGTATAATTTTCCAGCCGCAACAGCCATGATTGCAGGCCAATCAGGGCTCAGTGATATGGCCATTATGTGGCTACTAACACTATGGTCAGAGTGGTACATGGTGTAAGTTTTTGCCAATTCAAATACTTGAAATTCCAACAAGTTTAGTAGCTTTGGAAACACTGACTTGGGCAAGCGCTTTATGTGAAAGGAGGAGGAGAGTGGATGTAACATGCTAGTTTCACCTGATTCTCCTTCCTTGAGTCTAACCACCCAACCCCTTGCACTCGAAGTCGAAGTCGAAGCAGAAGCAGAAGCAGAAGCAGAAGTAGAAGCATCTGAGTTTATGTTGGGAGGAGGTACTAGATGGTAGACTATGTTCTCGGTGATGGTCAAGAAAAAGCAGTTAACAGGAAAAGGAAACTTCATGATGATTCTGATGGGAAAACGGGGTTGTTTCTGATCAAAGGGAGGAACAGATGATCGCCATGACAGACAGATGGCACGAAATCGTGAAACCTCGATTTTAGTTTTGAGGCGCTTTCTTATGGCCTCTAATAATTCGGTTGGAAGATTGTTCCATGGGACGACTCTATCAGCCATTTACACGACTTTGAGAAGTTGTTGCTCCATAATCAGAAGAAGGCATTAAGATGTGTTTTAGAGCACTTGGGTTGTGTCGATCCTCGCCTTAGAAAGCAATGTGTGGCCGGTGAAAGAGTAGTCCAATGGAACAATCTTCCGAGTGAATTATTAGAGGCCATAGGAAATCGCCTCAACACCATAATCCACGTTTCTCGTGCAATCTGTCAGTCATGGCTGTCATCTATTCCTCTCTTTGTTCATCAGAAACAGCCCCATTTTCCTATCAAAGTTTACATGGACTTTCGGTTTCCTACTAGCGAGTTCTATTCAATCCTACCATCTGGTACCTTCTCCCAACATCAACAACTCAAATGCTTCCACTTCACTTTCGTGTTCAAGGAGTTGGGTGATTAAGCTCAAAGAAGGCGATCATCAAACTCGTATGCTGCATCCACTCTCCTCGAATTCCCGCATGAAGCGTTTGCCCAAGTCACCATTATTCCCAAAGGTACTAACTTGTTGGAATTTTGGGTTTTTAGTTGGTAAAAACTTTTAGTCTATATCACGTCAACGCTAGGGTCAGTGGCTTTAGTGGCCATATCTTTGACCCTTTGTGTCCTGCCCTCATAGTTGCTGCTGGAAAATTATACGATTGCAAATTATTGGGGGTTGACATTGAAGCACGCACCTTACTAGAGGATATAAGCACCTCTCAGTTCTATTATAGAGATGTTATTTTTTATGAGGGGAAATGATATGCTGTTGCTGAGGAGGGTACAATTGTAGTGGTTGATTCGTCTTTGGTGATGACAACGATTGCACCTCTGGTAAGTCCTCCTAATGGTGGCAGTGAGGTTGGTCGCCCTAAGAACTTTGGTGGAATCATTGGGGGAGATACTTTTAATTGATAGATATCCGAGTACAATGAAACAAGGCCGTTATAGTCCTTTTCGGTTCAAGGTTTACAAGCTGAATTCAGTTGAGGAGCAATGGGTTGAGCTTGAGATGGGAGGTTTGGATGGTCAGATATTGTTTCTTGTAGATAATTGTTTCTCCTCTGTTTCTGCTCAAGATTTTCCTGGATGTTATGCTAGGGGAATTGCATTTATTTCTCTGATCCTTGCTTACTACAGCCAAAATTCATTAGGAAGAAAATTTAAAATTGGAGCGTTCATCTTAGAGGATGGTAGGCTCTTCCCCTTACCATATTATCTAGGTTGTTCTAACATCTTCTGCCCACCCTCAACTTGGCGCAGGCCGTCGTGCAAAAAGAAAAAGAAGTAAACAGAACAAACTATCTTGGCATAGGGCCTGTGCTATGCTAAACTGGATGGAGATTATGAGTTTGAACTTGGAATAATACACCGTCTGCAATTTGGTAATTTCTTATTAAGTTGATTTTTCTACCCCTTTATGTCCTAAGTATGCTTTCTCCTCTTTATAAAATGTAAGTGTGTATTATAGTTCTTGAACTCTATAATAAAAATCTTGTTCTTATTTTGAAAAAAAAACACAAACAGCACCACCAATTGGAAATTGAAAAAAGAAGAAGAAGAAACTGAAAGTAATGGCCTTTTACCAGACTTGAGACCCTGTAAAAATTACATTACAAGCAAGTACATGAAAATGAGATTTTGAAACTGCAGAATGTGACTCAAGAGTCACAACGGTGCGCACCATACAGCTTCGTGTCGATCAGGCCAGGGCGAGTTAGGGCAGGGTTGGCCAAAAGATATTAGTACAGTCTCGATAATATGATAGTGGCAAGAGGCTGCCATCATCAAATTTGAGCAACCAATTTCATTAAACATTTTTGTTGTAGAATAAACCCTACAATGTTGAACAAAGCAATGATCATACAAGTAAACGCAATTCCCCTCGCATCCAGGGAAGTCTTGAACAGAAACGGAGAAGCAGCCATCGTCACCAAGGAACAATATCCGGTCGCCCAAACTCTCCATCTTAACCCAATGTTGCTTCTCATCAGCTGCATTATTGTTCAACTTGAAAACCTCGATTTCCATTGTAATATTGACACCAAAATGACGTATTTTCTGAACAGGACTTCTATAAACTAAAAGCAGCTCCTCAATCGATTGCACCAAATAAAGCTTCTTGTGAAAAGGATGAGGAGCAAGTGCCGGACGCTCGATCATTGTCACCTGTAGAGAAGAAGGATCAACCACTGCAGTCCTTCTGCCGCCCCAACAAACAACATAGAACATTCTGTTGTTGAAAACAACATCTTGACAAGGACACGACCAAGACTAGATTGGATCATCCGTCAATGCCTCGCACGTTACAATATTTTGACCAAGACCTAATTTGTAATGGTATAATTCTCCTCTAAAAATGAACATGAGCGCAGGAGGAGGACCATGACCATGGGGCTCCAAGGCCACAGCCACTCTAATAACAGTATGTTTGATGGGATCATATAAACCATAAGTTTTGGCCAATTCGAAAACCTGAAAGTCCAATAAGTTGAACACCTTTTGGGAACGGGTAGGGTTTATTCTTGATGTTGTATGGGTTGAGTGGATGCAACATTTGAGTTTGACCCAATTTCCCTTCTTGGACCTTAACCAACCAACCCCTTGTTGGAGTGGAAGAAGAAGAAGAAGCATTTGGGGGTTGCGCCACATGATAGACTACCCTCTCCTTCGTCAAGCAGAAATAGTTGTTTTCGCCAGGGATTTGGATGAGAATGGGGAAAAGGGGCCATTGCTCAAAACGAGGAAGGAGGAACGCCATGACTTACAGACCGCACGGAGCCGAGAAACATCAGTTTTAGTGTGGAGGCATCCACTGATGATCGTTAATAACTCATGTGGAAGGTCGCTCCATGAGTTTTTGCATCTTTTGGCCATTGTGTTTATTTTGTTATCTTCTTCAGCAGAGGGGATATATATATTCTTTCTAAACCTCACCCTTTTCTTTGTTCATCTTAATACTTAAATCATTAAGCTCTTAAGTTTTATTATGAGATTTTCTATTTAAACCCCACACTTCTCTTAGTTCACTCCAATACTTAAATCATTAAACTGTAAATTTTATTATGATGTAAAAAGACAAAAAAGGTCATCCAACTTAATACTTAATCCGAGTACATCTATACACACCCCACGCACTCTCTCTTGAACCTTCGATGCTTCATTGCTTCCTGGACGTTGATCTTCAAAGTCAAAATTCACAGTCAGCTTCACAGAAGTCTCAGAAGTTTCTCCAACCTCTTCTTTAATGGTGATGTCTTCCAAGGCCTGCCCAACATAAAACTTCACAGGAACATTTTGTATTTTGAGCATGGCTACAGCAGAAGCCTCACAATGATCCTAGTTCTTCTCCTAGTTGTTTGGCCATTTTGGATGTCTTCAGGCCCGAACTGGCGTTGGCATCATAACCATTGCGTTCACTAGTGAGCCTCCACCAAGCCCACAACCCACTAATGCTACAGAATCATTTTGCTCGTATACCTACACATACGACATGTTTTGTTCAGGCTGTTGATTTTCAACTTCATTTGTTGACTGCCTTGTAAGCACGTTTTATTATAAAGAGTTTAATGTATTTTTTTTTTTCCAGACATCACATGATCACTAGGGTTTATTATACAATTTGATTACAAAAAAAGTCCTGTTCCACTCAAAATATAAAATATCTACGAAAATTTAATAATAAATAATAATTCCCATATGATCTAATCGCATGATAAAAACATTTTGTGAAAACAACAAAATCTCATGTATACTACAAATATTGTTTAATGATTTAAGTACTGGGGTGAACAAAGAAAATTATGGGGTTTAAATAGAAAATCTCTTTTATTTCTTATTTTTTCAGCTTGGGGTGCATTTAGGGGTAGTTTGGGAAGATAATTGGGTTTTCTTAGAAATTGTGAAAATTAAAATTAAAAGTTGGGGTGAACTAAGAGAAGTGTGGGGTTTAAATAGAAAATCTCTTTATTATTATGTAAAAGACAAAAAAATGTCATCTAACTTAATACTTAACCCTAGTATATCTATACACACACCCCACCACTCTTCATATTATGTTTTAGAAAAACACAAACTCCTCTACACCCTATTGCTAGATTGCTCTTCTATTTCAATTCAAGAAACCTACTACACTCTCATCTTCTTTTCACAAATCCTAAATACGGTATGCAAATAGTGGCTTGTGGGTCGTCAATTGAGGTATGTAATGTGAGATTAACATTCAACATTTCTCTATCAAAACCTCCTAGTTCATTCTCAAAATTTTTAAAATAATAATAATAGTAATAATAAAATAATACTACTACACATTTGACAACAATATTTTTATCTCTTTAAGTAATATGAGGTTAAGGTGAATTTAGAGTGGTGAGGGGCAAGATAGCGGTGTGTAGGGTGTGAGGTTGATGAGTTTTTTAATTTTTTTTTTCTGCTGGGTGTGTATTTAAGGGGTAGTTTGGGAAGATAGTGGGGTTTTCTTAGAAATTGTAAAAATTTGAATTAGAAGTTGGGGTGAACAAAGAGAAGTGCGAGGTTTAAATAGAAAAACTTTATATATATATATATATATATAATGATCGGGGACACATTTTTGACACACATTATTACACACATTGTAGACTATTAGATTAAAGCACATTCAATGGTTGAGATTACATCATCATTATAATAATTAATTGTGATTACCACAACAAATTTGATACTTAATGTTTTGTTCTCTCTCCTCTCCCCTTTCTACATTATCGTGCCCCCCTTCCTTTTTCCCACTTAACTCCACTTTCTCTCACTTAAATCAATCTTCTCCTTCCAACTTTGTTTCTCTCAGAAGTTCTTCTCCTTCAAACTCCGATAGGAACTCATCAGCTCCCTTAATCTTTTTTTTTTTTTAAATCTTTTTTTATTTTTATAGAAGCTCTCCTAATCTTTAATCCATTTGACATGGAATTTTCATTCGTCCAGATGTCATGGATGACTCTGATTCTATGTTTTTTTTTTTTTTCATTTTGAAAACCTCAATTCATTGGTCAATGGTCATAAGGGAGGAAACCTCAATTCAATGTTATTTCTCTGAAGATTGCAAAACAATCCTTAATTTCTATAGTTGAATTGGAATATAAAAAGAATGTTATCCTCTTTCTCTTTTTTCTTTTCTTTCAATCCTTGGCTTCCTACAAGATGACACCAGACTAGATGAACATGAAAGGTATTAATTAAAAGATCTCATGAGGAAAGAAAGTCCATCCATGTCACTTTGAAACTCAAAGTCTCAAAACATAAACTTAATGTCCATAGGCCAATCATTTTCATTCAAAAATCTCTGTTTTTCAATTGTGGTTTTGATAGAGAAGAGAGAAGAAGGATGAGGATATGAACAAATCCATTGTTGAATAAAGAGCCATTTTAATCATCAAGAAGCCTTGTGGTGGACCAAAGCTATATGAACAAATTCATTGTTGCTCATCGTCCTCCTCCAGCTCCAATAGATATAATGAGAACTGTTTGTCATTTTTTGTTTTAAATGTTTGAGAACAAATGAAATTAATAAGTTTCTGGTTAAAATTTTATAGGGAGAGAGGAGAGAGAATGGGTTAGGGTTACTTTCAAGGCATATTATTAATCATGATTAAGAGGGTGTTGATTGCTTTTAAAATGCAATCTTAGCCATTAAAACTTATTTAATCTAAAGGTTGAAAATGTGTGTATACATTTGTGGCTTTTTGTGTGTCCCCGATCTTGACCCTATATATATGAACTAATTTCTATGCGATTTGGGATTGTTGAATGAGGACAGTCTTGACTTGAGCAGCAAGTAAGTCCTTACAATTTAGCTTTTAGAGCGTATTGATTGGTTTCTACATGCCTGCAAGGTTGGGTTGAACTTGAACTAGGAATAACTACACAATCCTCCTGTTAGTTCTAGGAATAACTAGAGACTCCGGTCAGTACTAGGAGAACTGCTAAATTATATAATTTGACGGGTAGAATAAAGTTGCCCATATCAAATATAATTGACCTGTAATTGATATTAATTAATACAATTACAAGATTAAAAAAAAGGGGAAACTTTTAAAACAAAAGTAATGATATAAAATTTAGTCAAAACTTTTTGCTATCCCATGACTTTGGGACATCACATATGATGTTTAGTGCTCACGTACTAATTAATTAGTAAGTTAATACAGTATTAATAAACTTAAGTAAATGCCAATACCCAAATGAGTCACACTGTCATAACACAGGACAAGATGTCATGGGGTTCTAAATCGAATGCATGCTATGCTCTTTTTGGGTTGGATTGAAAAAAAAAAACCCTTTGGGCCGTTTGGTTTTTATTTTGGGCTGTGACGGGGCCTTTTGTGTTGGGCATTGGCTTCAAGCTCTAAAATGGTCTATCAGTCCCCCCCAGTTCATATAAAAAAGTTCTATCAGCTCACCCCACTCTCTCACTCACAGTTTCATCTCTGCAAATCCGAACCCAGCGCAACATCTTCAGACTGAAAGGTAGAACAATTTTTCAAATTTTTTCAAAAATTTGGGCGTAGCGTGTCGTATATACCGTTCTAAAGTTTTTTTTTTTTCCTTTTCATGAAGTTTGATGTCGTTTCAGCGCTCCCTGGTTTCAGTTTTCATTGATTTCATTGATGCTTTTTGGGTGAATAAATGTCTCAAAACTTGCATTTGAATGATGGGTTTTATCTAATTCTAGCTTTAACTAGCAGCCGTTTGCATAGGACTTGGGCTTAGTTGTTCTTTCAGAGAATATTGGCTCTTTTTGTTGGCTAGATTAGCTTTCATGCTACTGAATTTTATTACTTTATCTATTTATTTGGGAGAAATCGCATGCCTTGTTTGTATATAAATTATATTGATAATTAATTTGCATTTTCTTAAATCTGTGAGTTTTGTTCAAACTGCACCAGCACAATTTAAACTATATTTTTTGCTCAAGATATGCCTTTTTTTTTTTTTTTTTTTTTTTTTTTTTTTTTTTTTTTTTTTTTGAGGTTATTGATGTTTATGGCAGGCATGGTTTTCTTGAGCTGGGTTAGGCCAAGGCCTGAAGAACAAAAGGCTTGCATTGACAGGTAAAGAAGACTGCTCTTAACTTGATATGATTTCATTTCTGTTATCAAGGAATTTGAAACCTTCTATGAACTCATGCCTGATGCTTATAACCAGGTCAGGTAGCTTTAACTATGAGGCTAAATTCAGGGGAGCTACTGCTAAGTCCTTGTCTTCCCTCCAACAAGACAAGGGGCTCTCAAACAATGGTTTCTTGTTCAACCATGCGCGCGTTTTGGTTGGTTCTGGTGTTGACACTTATGAAAAGGGCAAGAGAGCTCTTCAGGACTGGAGGTCAGCCCATGTTGAATTCTCTACATGTAAAGAAATCTCAGTTGAGAAGGACAACTTAATCTTATGACTGGTTGTGTGTGGTTTGGCAGGCATTTTGGACTGAATTGGGCATTTGTTGATCCAAAGACACCGGTTCAAAATGGAGTTAAGTTCTGTGTTTGCGTCAAGGAGTTTCTGCCATGGGTCATGATGCCTCTTCAGGTTGTGTATGTAAATGAAAATAGACCTAGTAAACAGTCCATGGCCTCTTTTTGTTTCGGAGGTGGTACCCTTCAAGGCCACTTGCTGGTTAGTTTTTCTTCACTAAGTTAAATTATATTTGTGTGTTTTTGGTTTCAAATGAAATATATGAATCCTCTGATTTGTGGTCTGCAAATTTTGTGCAAAGCAGGCTGGGGAAGAACGATTCTCAATCGAACTGGATGAGAACAACCAAGTGTGGTACGAAATACTTTCCTTCTCAAAACCAGCTCACCTTTTGTCATTTATTGGATACCCATATGTAATGCTCAGGCAAAAGTACTTTACTCATCAATCTTCTAATGCAATTATGAAACATCTGAATGCTTTGAAATCCTAGTGCATGTATAAATGCTAGTGGAATTCTGCTTATATAAAAGCTTCATTGCCCTTACTTATCTTCTTTATAGTTTAATTGTTCTGCACAAGTCATAACTAGCAGCAAAAAAAACTATGCTATAATATTTGTTTGAAGCAACCACATTAAATTGAGATAAGAAAGCTGCAGTAGGTTATGCCTAAACTCACAATCTCCATCCAGCTCCGCATAGATCAGGCCTTTGGCCATGTTGGGGATGGGCAAAAGATATTAGCAGAGGCTGGATATGTTAGCGGGACGACGCAGCGACCATTGAAGTTGCTCTATCTACCTTTACATGTGGCCTATTACATGAAGAGAGATAGGGAGGAGGAACTGCAAGGTTGACAACTAAATTTCTCTCTCCTTAAAGCTCATAATCGGCGTCCAGCTTTGCATCGATCAAGCATGGGGAAGTTGGAGATTGTGATACTTAACAGTCAAGCACTGAAAGATCCAAAAAATCACCTATACTAAACCACATTACATGAAACAAAAGATTTTCAAAAAAGGAAAAAAATTGAAATTGCAGTAGTGTGTCAAAACTCAAATGACCATCCAACTTAGCATCGATCTAGCCGCCAAGATCTAAATCTAATTTTCTTTTTCTTTAATTTTCTTGAAAACCAAGTCCAAATCCAAACACGACGCCAAATCTTCTTCTTCCATTTCTTATCCTTGCTTGACAACCAAGTCCCCTCCATATTATTCTTCGTATAAAAGAAATTAGAGAAATAAATGCTATTTCCCTTGCATCCTGGAAAATCTCTAGCAGAAACAAAGAAGCAGCTGTCATCCCCCACGAGCAATATTCGATAGCTCAAAGCATCCCTCTCATCAACCTCCATCCATTGATTTTCAGCTGTGTTCAACTTAAAAACCTTGAATTTAAGCTCAATGTCGAGCCACTTGTCTAAATAACTATCTTCTCCCATTGTACTCGGACTAAGAGCAACTACCCCGATGACTCCACCAAACTCTTCTTGTGATCACCAGCTGAACAAACTAATATTGGCAGCGCAACTACTTTCACATTCAGACAAGAATCAACCACTACAGCTTGTCCGTCCCGGCAGACAGCGTAGAACTACCCTTCGTAAAAAATAACATCTTCGTAATCATAATGATGATAACATGATCCAACTGAGAGACCTCAATGCAGTTGTTAACGTCGACATCTAATTCGCCGCGGTATAATACTCCATCGGCAATTATCATGACTGCAGGGAAACCGAGATTCATGGACAAGGCCACCTTATTATTACGGTCCCACCAACCCCCGTCATGTATGCTGTAAACTCTTGCATATTCAAAAACCCTAAATTCCAATAGGTTAAATACCTTTGGGAATGAGTGGGGCAGTCTCCCTACAACAAACTGGGAGAGTGGATGCAACATACAAGTTTCGCCATGTTTTCCTTCTTCAACCTTAACCAACCAACCTCTTTTATGAGGATCATCTCTAGGAGGCGCAAGATGAAGGACAATGCTCTCAGTTAGGGTAAAGGTGGTGTTGCTGCCATTGGTGTTTCGAATGAGAACTTTGATGGGAAATTGAAGCTGCTTTTCGAAGCGAGGGATGGAGGACTGTGTTGTGCAATTCGCTTCCAACACGAGACTCCTTGGCACCTTCTCGTTTAGACCAACGAGCCCGGATGCCACTCGGTGAGCGACAGAGCATTCCAAGACCTCTTGGATTGCGGAAACTCCCCAAGAACTTGTTATCAATGGACTTTGCGACTGGCACACACACAAACATACACGGATGAATTGAATGCAAACACCTCCGGAACAAGCATACAACCATGGACACAAAGATTTATAGAGGTTCGGCCAACTCTTGCCTACATCATCTTGGTCCTCCCCTTGAGAAATTTCACTAATGAAAGAGTATGTTACAACTTTGTTTTACACAGAAAACCCCTTAGAACACTACTCTCTCCCCAAGCTCACTTTTCTCTCACACCCTTGCTCAAACCCTTGATGCCCCCTGCTTTGCCCTCTTGCAAAGCTTACAATGCTTGTTTCCTTGTGTTTCCCTTTGCCCCATAGCCTCAGCCCTCTTGCCTTAGCTCTCTTGGACACCTTGCATTTTCAGCTCTCTTGCTCTCTTAGCACTTGGAACTCCCACCCCACTTGGGGCTAGAAGCTCCCCTTGTGCTCTTCAAGCCTTTGCTCTCAAACTCTAGCACTTGGCTCCTCTCTTGAGCCTCTCATATGCAATGTCTGCACTTCCCACTTAAGTAGACAAGTGAGAAGCCTCCCTACATCATTAGCCACCCCTGTAAAGTCTCCAACATGTGGCAAACCAGCCACCCAAAACCAGATCCATGATTCAAGGAAAGCACAAGTGGTAGGCAATCAAACAACCCACCAAACTATACTTTATGTTGTTTCAGACTTTCCCTAGTAGCCCCCATGTCCTAGCACTCATAAAAGTCTCTTGGAGGCACATGGAGTTGGGTAGGACAATGACCCATGTGAAAAAGCATCTTGAAAACGCGTGGAAACCGAAACAGCACATTTGCGCGACCGGTCGCTAGGAATCTACGACCGGTCGCAACCTGCAGAAAACCGAGCTTCAACTCTGTCAAAGCGACCGTCGCACCAACCTTGCGACCGTCGCATCCTCTGCGAAAAACCAAGTTTTCGACTCTGAAAACGACCGGTCGCACAAACCTTGCGACCGGTCGCATCCTCGCGAACACTTCAGAATTCCCTCCTCCGCTTGCATCTATGGTGAGCCAAATCTCCAACAGATCGCAATGACTTGCACACTGCACGAAATGGAGAAACATCTGTTCTAGTGTTTAGGCACTTTCCAATGCTCTCTAACAGTTCACCTGGGATTCTACTCGCCATCCAGGATGATTTTCTTTGTGATTGAAGCTCATTTGAGACTAAAGTCAAAACTAAAGATACAGAGGAAGGAAGGTCTTGAGCAGAATATCAGCTTTCATATTTGAATAAGGATCTCTAGAGAATTGGAAAGTTCGGTCCCGAATTATAGGGGTTGATAGAGTCCCACTCCCAGTTGTTTTGGTATTATAGTTATGGGCAAGGAATAAAATATCCATAATATCCTCGATATTTCCACGAAATTTCCGTATTTTTGGACTACCGATATTTCCGATACCATCGATATTTTAGATATCCATGAACCAAAATATCGATAATATTGACGACATGGACCGAAATATCGATAATATCCCGATATTTCCATAGAAATTTCCGTATTTTTGGATTACCGATATTTCCGATATCATCGATATTTTATTCCTTGGTTATGGGAAGGAAAAAAAAACAGAATTAATGTGTACAATAAATAGTTGTTTTGGTGGCATTATGGTTAGTCAAAACAATATTTTAATTGGTTACGATTTTGGTAGCAAATATTGTTAAGGATTTGTATGTTACTTTAAGCAATTGGTAAATGCATTTTTACCACACAATTCCTCAACTACCCTGTTGCCAACAGTCTTAGTATAATAAGATTTTTTTAAAAAAGAAGATAATTTATAAGAAACCAAATTACAATTAGAGATTATGTTTTCAAATAAAATTTTGAAATTAATTCGAATCATAATCGCCATCCGACACTGCCGTGAATCTTATTCTGAGTAATGAGCTGAATAACTGTCATCTTACTATTGGATTGATTAACAACTGCAAGATACTTTTGAGCCAGATTCCAAAAAGTAAACTTCAACACATCTACAGAGAGAAGAACAATATTGGCTGCTTGGAGCCACGACAGTGGCCTGGGTTGCTGGTTTCTTGAGGAAAATCCGACTTGGCTTGGGTCTCTATTGATGGATGACTCAATAGAGGTTACTAAGACCCATATGATTAATAATGTTTAGTTGTTTTTGTCCTTTATGGGGTTTTATACCCCCCCGGTTTCACCAAAAAAACCTTATTGCAGTGCATCTTTGATGAAATGGTACCTCCTATCAATGTGTTTTGTCTTCTGATGAAACAGAGGATTCTTGGTGATTGCAATTGCCAAAATGTTATCACACTACAACAGAGTTGCTTCAGTTTGAAGTTCTCCAAAATCTTCTAGCACAAATCTAAGCCAAATTGCTTGTTCAGTGGCTTTAGATGGACTTATGTATTCTGCTTCTATAGTAGATAGTGCCACACAGTTTTGCTTGACTGAATCCCAAGAGAAGACACCACTTCCAAAAGAATATGCCTATCCAGTTGTGCTCTTGCTGTCATCAAGTGATCCACCTCAGTCACTGTCACAACAACCAATCAACATTGCATTCTTGCCTTTCACATACTCTAAACCATAGTCTAGAGTTCCCTTGATGTATTTGAGCACTCGTTTAGCAGTTTCATAGTGCTTGCTGGTAGGACAATGCGTGAATCTAGTAAGAAGACTAGAGGCATACATAATGTCAAGCCCAGTGGCTGAGAGATACAAGAGACTGCCCACAATGCTTCTGTATTATTCCTCACTTGTTGCTCCACTTCCATCATCTTTAGTCAACTTCTCAGTTGCTACAAGAGGTGTAGTCACATTCTGGCACTCATTTGGGCCAAACTTGTTCAGTAAAGAGCTTGCATATTTCTTTTAATGGATGAAAATGCTTGAATTACACCCATGCCAAGAAAATGATGAAGAATGCCCATATCATTCATCTCATACTTCATCATCATGTCCTCTTTTAAATCTTCTAGCATTTCCTTGCTACTGCTAGTGTACACAATGTCATCCACATAAATGGATACAATTAGAATATCTTTGTCTCCTCTTACCTTGATATACAATGTTGCTTCACTTAAGCTCTTTTCAAAACCACACTAAGAGAAATAGGTATCTATCTCTACATACCAGGCTCTAGGTGCCTGTTTCAACCTATAAAGAGCCATATGTAACCTATACACATTGTCTTCCTTGCCCTTGATCACAAAACATTCTGGTTGATCTACATAAACCTCTTCCTGTAAAACTTCAATTAGAAATGCTAACTTTACATCGAGCTGGTACAATTTCCAGTCTTTCTGTGCAGTTAGAGCAATGAGAGTTCTAATGGTGTCCAATCTAGCTACTGGGGCATAAGTCTCATTGTAATCCAATCCATGTTTTTTAGCATAACCTTTGGAAACTAACCTTGCTCTATTCTTTTGAATTGAACCATCAAGATTTAGTTTGGTTTTGTATACCCACTTGACTCCAATAACTGGCTTCTCATTTGGTATGCCTACTAACTCACATGTGTCGTTCTTTTCAATCATGGACAACTCATCCTGCATTGCTTTCAACTAGGATTCATCTTGAGCTGCCTCTGCATATTTTTCTAGCTCCATGATGCACAGATTGCATTGTGCCAGAATATATCTAGCTTTCTCCACTTCAAAGGTGAATGATCATAAGCTTGAGTATTTATCTCATCTCTACTTATGCTATTTGGAGGGCTTTGTGATGATGTTTGAGAAGTCAATGAGCCTGAGTCATTTGTCCAAGGACTCCTTTCATGTAGAGGTGATGACTGGTTTGTTGGTGAAGTAGTCTCATTTTCACTATCTTCAATTCTACAGCCACCATTGCTTTGATCTTCTTCATTGAATGATACCACAAATTTCTCAGAGTTCTCTTTCCAATTCCAACAGGCCTCTTCATCAAAGATGATATCTCTTGACAGAATAAGTCTCTTGGAGATTGGATCAAAGACTCTATACCCTTTTTCACAAGTTGCATACCCAACAAACACTCCCTTAACACTTTTAGGTTCAAGTTTGTGCCTCAGTTCAGCTGAAACATGAACATAGCATAGAGAGCCAAATATTCTCAAATGTGTAATATTTGGTTTTCTTCCACTATAGGCTTCAAAAGGTGTGATGTTGTTCAAAGACTTTGTAAGACACCTATTTAGAATATATACAGTTTTGTGAACAGCTTCTGCCCAAAGATAGTAAGGTGTCCCTCTATCATGTGCAATATGGATTTTGCCATCTCAATCACAGTTCAATTCTTTCTCTCAACGACTCCATTCTGTTGAGGAGTGTAAGCTAGTGTGAGTTGTCTCTGAATGCCTTCATTTTCACAAAATTGTATGAACTCAGAGGACAAGAACTCTCCTCCTTTGTCACTTCTTAGACACTTCACTTTGTGCCCAGACTGCAGCTTTGTCATAGTTTTAAACTTTTTGAAACAATTGAAGGCATCAGACTTGTATCTTAGAAAGTACCCATGTCATCCTTATGAAGTCGTCAATAAGTAACATGAAATATTTGTTTCCTGCAATGAACTCATTTCTCATAGGGCCACATAAATCAACATGAATTAGCTCAAGAGGAGCATTAGCTCTCAAAGCTTGATCTTTTGGAAATTCATATATGTGTTGTTTTCTAAATTGACAACCCTCACACACACCACTATGCTCTTCTAGGTGTGGAAGCCAAGAATTGTGTCTATGACTTCTCTGATGTATTTTCTGCCTCTATTTGTGTCTATGACTAGTGAAGCCATACCTGCTACATTAACAAGTGCACCAGTTGGCATTTGAACCTTTCCAGCAACAGATGTTCCCATGGGAATTGAATGGAGGAGGGTGTGTCTGTGTTCAATGTTATTAGACATTCACATTCATAGACATATGTTATAGAAGCCATAGGCCACCTTGGACTCTCCTCCTCTGCTTTTGCATTTGCCTAATTGCCTTTCCCGTCTCTTCTCGCGTCCTACACGTTTTTCTCTACTTCTTTCACTCTTTTCTTCTTTCTTTCATCAGTATCCTTGTCTTTATTTTCAATATGTTGCCAACCATCGTCTATAATAAGGAACCACGAAGGCAAGACAATAATTCAAGTTTAACAGATAAATAGAATAGAGAAATAACCTCTTACAAGTTTCAAGGCAAGACAATAATTCAACACAAGAATCAATTCAAGTTCAATGCGAGACTTCGAACATTCAACGACACCTCCTTGCGGCTCCGCCAGTGCTCGCTATTTGATTAGGGTTGAATATGGTGAATATGATGTAATTATTAAAATTATATTTGTTTCACAATTCAATATATCCTTTTTGGTCATTTTATATTAGGGTAAATTAGTAATTCAATAAATAGTTTGGTAGTAAAGTGTACTCAGTTATTTTAGGATTCATTTAGCATCAGTCTATTTTAATTGGTTACGATTTTGGTAACAAATATTGTTAAGGATTTGTATGTTACTTTAAGCAATTGGTAAATGCATTTTTACCACACAATTCCTCAACTACCCTTTTGCCAAAAGTCTCAACATAATAAGATTAAAAAAGAAGATAACTTATAAGGAACCAAATTACAATTAGACATTATGTTTTCAAATAAAATTTTGAAATTAATCCGAATCATAATCGCCATCCGACTCATCCTGGTCGTCGAGCTCATTATCCCCATACAACTTATAGCAAGGCCAAGTCCAAATCCAAGGTGGGGGAGGGTAAAAGATTTTAAGATAACTTGGATCATCAAAATATAAGTCGAACTCTCCAATCTGGTTCAAGGGTCTTCCTAACGCATTGTACCTATAATGCTCAACAGAAAAACCATCTGAGAAATAAATGCTGTTCCCCAAGAACCCTGGAAAATCTCTAGCAGAAACAGAGAAGCAGCTGTCATCACTCACAAACAATATTCGATCTTCCAAAGCTTCCCTATCCACCTCAATCCATTTCTTCTCAACGGCATTCAACTTGAAAACCTTGAATTTGATCTTATTTGTGCTGCAGGACTTGAAAGGCGGACATCTATCAACTAAAAGCAGCTCCCCGGATGACTCCACCAAATTCTTCTTGTGACAGCCGGCAGAACAAGCTACCGCTGATGCAATTTCTGTCACATTCAGACAAGAATCAACTGCAAAAGCTTTTCCGTCCTGGCAGACAACATAGAAGTTTCCTTTGTGGAAAAGAACATCTTCGTAATCATTGCGGTCGGGATCCAATGGAGAAACTTTGATGCACTTTTTATTGTCAACACCTAATCTGCCACAGTGCAATCTTCGATGGCCAATGACCAGGACATTGACCGCTGGGGAATCAGCTGAGATTTGTGAGGACAAGGCCACCTTATGAACAGCATCCCACCAAAACAAGTGGCGGTGGTTTAGAGTGTGAACTTTTACCAACTCAAATATCCTTACTTCCAATAAATTGAACACTTCTGGGAAAGACTTGGGCAACCGCATTACAGCATAGCGGGTGAGTGGATGCAACACTTGAGTTTTACCAAATTCTCCTTCTTTGACACGGATCAGCCAACCCCTTTGACAAGGATTATCAGAGGGAAGCTCCACATGATAGACTACGCTCTCTGAGAGGGTGAAGGAGGTGTTCCTGCCATCAGGATGTTGAATGCGGACTTTGATGGGAAATTCGAGCAGTTCCTTAAATGGAGGGACAGATGACCTCAATGACTTACACACAGCACGAAATCGAGAAACGTCAGTCTTTGTGTTAAGGCGCTTTCCGATGCTCTCCCATAATTCATTTGGCATTCTGCTCGCCATATCTTGGTTAGGTATACTTGTGTCTCATATCTGAAATTGAGGAGAGAGGGTTATTTAAATGTCCCAAAAAATTATATTGCGGATTGGGATTCTTGATTAAGAAGAATTGTATGACAACTGGATTCTTGTATGATATAGTTTATTTGGTTTTGAGTTGTTGAGGAAAATCAACACTTGTATCTTAAAAAGAATCCTGTGAGAACTGAAAAGTTTGATCCCAAGCTAGACACTTCAAATACAATTGGTTCTTATTTGATATCAATTGATTTAAAACCAAGACAAAACAGAATCGGAAAATTCACTCAAATACACCCTCCTCCAAAGCTTCCATCTCATCAAGCTTTTGCATCCGGAAAAAAAACCAATGCTATGAGAATTGGAAAGTTTGGCTGTAGAGTTAATGACTATTGAGTTATGTATTGCCCACATAATACATACATAAACCCTGTTTTGTAAAAATCTCATCTGTTATTGTTGGATTTCTTATGATCTACTGCAACCTGGCATATAATTTGAGGGATAGAAAACAATTTTAAGCTGCACATTTCAAATACAATTCATTCTTTTTTTATGATATCAAGTGATACAATTGTCAATTGGAGGAAAGTTGGAGTAAAAGGAATGAACAACTTGTTTACGAGAATAGTTTCAAATGAAATTAATTTTAAACTTAACATGTGTTGGGAAAACACCGGTTTCCCCCTCGTCAAGGCATAACCCGATGAAAGAAATAAATAAACAAACCAACAAGTCCAAGATGACAATGAGTAAATACATGAGAGAACACACCAAGAATTTACGAGGTTCGACAAATAACTTGTCTACATTCCCAAACATTGTTGTCAGTTTCACTATGAGAATAGTAACCATACAAAATACATATTGAGTTAAATCAACATAATCCAATATAACACTCAAGAGTTTTATACCCAAACCTGAGTCACTTGTACACCCACTCATAGTATTTCCCAAAACTCACTGTCACTCCCCGACTATTAATGAAGTCTAGATTATCCTTGACAAGACGCTTACCGATTCTCTCTAATATATCATATGGTATTTTGCTTGCCATCCCTAAAATAATGGTTTGAATACTTTAGGTTAATTGTATTCTTCTCCGTAAGGATATATATAAGAGTTTACAAGTAGTGCTTTACTGGTAAATAGATACAGGAATTAATTAGGAGAATATGTCCTAATTATAAGGATTGTCAATTATATGAAAAAAGTAAATAATAACCTAATTAACTTAGAAAATAAATATCCTTGATTTGTTTTAATGCGCTGGTGAAGCATAAAAAGTCCTATTGAGAATTGGGATTCTTGAATTATTGATGTCTTGCGCAGCAAGCAAATCATTGAGAACAATCAGTTCTTTTTTTTTTTTGTATAACTTTTTTGTTTTCTCGTTGAGAAAAATTAGCTCCTGTATCTCAAAGCAAATACTATGAGAATTGGCAAGTTTTCACTTGAAACTTGTCTATCCACAGCTTCCATATTTGATTGGAGAAAAGTGGGAGGAAAAGAGAAGAAAGACTTGTACAAAAATAAATAACACAGCTTGCGTAGAAGAATTAAAATAAAAGGAGGTATGGCGTTGTGAAGACCAGGATATTATTGAGTGATTAAAATATAGCTTTTGCCGAAGGGCTACAATCTCTACTCTACTTGTCTAAGCTTTTGGGAACACACATGTTATGCGATAGTAAAACACAAACTAGTTGTCTAAGGAAAATCTTCAGAAAAGATATCGAAGCAAAATGAAGAGAGCCGAATATAATGGCGAAGAAGCTCGCAAACAAACATCAAATTTTGGAGATCTGCAATCTGTATCATATTTTCCAGAGAAATTCCAATTGGCAGAACAAACTAAAAATGTTAAAGCCCTATATTTGCTATTCTTTAATAAAATAAAATAAAATTTACTAACAATCACGCCAATTGGTTATTGTGACTTAAGAATTACTATTCCAACACAAGTCGTCCTACTGCCAAACCATTCCTACGGACTTACCAGACTAAAAGTATGTCAGATATCATTCACTATTGCTCTTCTAAGTCCTTCAAGTAAGACGTTTTCCTTCCATTCGTATTTGCCATTTTGACACACTCTGCCTGAAGGGATCAAAGACAAAACCAACATTGTCAAATTATAATGCGCAGGACATCTCCTAGAATATTAGAATTACACCATATAAAACACACAAAAACAGACTCTCCTGGATCTTAATAAAATAAATTGTTCCATTAAAATAGAAGCAGAGGTCTCACTTCCAACCCAAAACCAAAACGCCGATGCATAATAAGACTTAGAGCAGATTCAATTATCGGATTAAAGATCCAAAACAGACCACCTACAAATTACAATACAGGTAATAATAAAACATATTAGGAATAACTCAGTATCAATCAAGAGGCCAACTTAATGTCCTTTTGTTTTCTCTGTTTGTTTTCGTTTTTTGGCTTTGGCTTCCAACTTCATGTCCAAGTCCAAGTCTTGTTGTGGTAACCTTTTCCTTTGTTGGCTTGGCAACCAGGTCCAAGTTTGGGGTGGGCAGAAGATGTTTTCAAAACTTGAATCTAAGCAGAACACACTTCCTCTTCCTAAGGCTCTTGTATCCGGATCATAGAAATAAATGCTACCCCCCCTGCACCCTGGGAAATCTCCACTAGAAACAGAGTAGCTGCGCTCAATCCCCAGCACCAATATTCGATCACGCAAAGCTTCTGCCTCAACTTCAACCCATTCTTTCTCAGCTGAATTCAACTTGTAAACCTTGAACTTACTACCCTTGAGCGGCTCGTCTGCATAACCTACAGAAGAACCAGAAGAAGAATAAGAATCTTCGTCATAAGCGCGGTGGACAGCTTCAGAGAAACGAGGAGGAAAAGGTCACTTTGTATCCCAAGGTCTATGAACCAAAAGCAACTCCCCAGATGACTCCACCAAACACTTGAGGCCAAACCTACGTTTTATTGGAGACTCGATCATGGTCACGTCAAGAGAAGAATCAACCTCTATAGCTGTTCCATTCTGGCAGACAGCACAGAACTTTCCTTGATAAAAGATAACATCTTGATAAATTTTGTTCCAGTGTTCATGGAGCAAGGGAGAGACTTTAAACTTTTTATTGTCAACCCGTAATTTTCCATACAATAATATTCCCCCTATCACAATCACGACCGCCGGGAAATCGAGATTTAAGGACAGGGCCGCCTTACCACAAAACCTGCCATTCCAACTTAGGCCATATACTTTGGCCACCTCAAATACCCGATATTCCAATAAATTGAGTAACTTTGGAAATGAATAGGACAACTGTTCAACGGTAGACTGGGAGATTGGATGCAACGTATCATGAGTTTCACCCGATTCTCCTTCTTTGACAGAAATCAACCAACCCCTTTCGCGGGGATCACCGGCGGGAGGTGCAAGATGGTATACTACGCTCTCTGTGAGGGTCAAGCTTAAGCCGAAGGAGACTTGGATGGGGAATTGAAAAGGTAACGGTTTTGCAAAAAGAGGAAGAAAGGATCGCCAGGACTTACACACAGCACAAAATCGAGAAACGTCGATCTTTGTGTTGAGGCGCTTTCCAATTCTCTCCCATAATTCATCTGGCAATCTGCTCGCCATCCCTAATATTTCTGGTGGCCAGCCTTCTGTAGTTGTATGTTGTTTTATGTTTAAGACTATATGGGGCAGAGGGTGATGTAGAACAGATGGCGGAAGCAATCGAAGAGGAGCTGGAGTGACCCGCTTACAAGGGCAAATCGAGTACATTGCATATTTGGGCTCTAAGCTTAGACTCAGGCCCATGACCAGTCGATTCGAAGAGAACGGCATCACGAGTAAAACACATGGCTTTGCAATGATGTATGGGCTTTTTCGGGCATCTGCGATTGTTTAGTAGCCCGAAATCTAGTTTTAAAGTATTTACTGTTTTTGAAAACCTTGTTATTTTCCTATTTTAATTCCTTTGTTATTCCTAGGGTTTCTAGAAGCACTTAAACATACTTTACCCTCGGTTATTTAATGTTCTGGTGAAGCACAAAGAGTCCTATGAGAATCGGGATTCTTGAATGATTGATGTCTTGCGCACCAAGCAAGTCATTGAAAACAATTTATTTTTTACTTTTTTGTTTTCTCATTGAGAAAAATTAGCTCTTGTATCTTAAAGCGAAACCTACGAGAATTGGCAAGTTTTCACTCTAAAATTTGCTATCCACAACTTCCATATTTGATTGGAGAAAGTGGGAGGAAAAAAGAAGAGAGACTTGTACAAAAATAAATAACACAGCATAGAAGAAGCAAAATAAAGAGAGGTATGACGTAAATATTGAAATATTGAGTCAGAAAGAAGTGCTACAATCTGCTCTAGTTGCCTAAGCTCTGTGAGCACACTTCTAAACAAACATGAACTAAAGAAAATCTTCAGATAAGATATTCGAGCTGAAGCAATGTGTTCTGCACTTACAAATGCCGTCAAACTAAAACATAGATAGGTCTCATCCTGAGTTAACGGAACATCTGCGACGCACCGCTAGACTGCGAGTAATACCATCCTCCAGTGTGGCTCAATAATGATGATCTTGGTTCAGCACGATTTTCAGAAACGCTGTATGATCTGGGAATTGGTGAAACTAACACGATACCCCTTAAATCTTGTGAACTCTTGAACAAAAGCAGAGAAAGTTAGTCACCACTGAACACCCACAACACTCAACTTTTCACTGAGATGCTTTCTTTCATATGTGAACTGAACTTTAAAATCTTGAATTGGACAACCTTGACACTAATCAGATACAGACAGCTACCAAAACTTCCTGTGACTACTACCAACCAACACCATATGTTGAAAAATGTGATCTGTCACTTCCAAAGATGAAATAAACGTGACTGCTCTCCCAAAGAAGAATTAACCATCATCAACTATAATCTTCAATATCCCCAGCAAATCAATGAGTGCAAACCTGCAGAAAAAGACAAAAGCAATAACTAGTGAGCGCATCAAAGTATCAATGTGAAGCTTTTCTTATTGCAATTTTGATTGCAACATCATTGATAAAATTTTCATAATCAATATTTTCTAGAAAATCATTTTCAACAGAAATCAAATCTCGTCCATCTAATTTTTCTTGCGATATTGGCGATTGCAAGTAAGATTTTAGTACCTTCAATTTTGAAAAACCACTTTCTGTAGATGCCAATGTAACAGGTACAGTCAACAATATTCTATAAGCAATGCATGCATATGGAAGAAAACCCAGTTCTTTTATGAAATTTAGTATTTCAAGGGCTGTCATTTTTTCTTTCGGTAAATTCCCTCGTAAGAATTTTAGTTCTTCAAATAAATCGTTGCATCAACATCACAAGATTTTCCATGCTTTAGACTGAATTCAAGATGACTGCAACAAGATTTCAAATGATTATCATCCAATGAATTTAACTTCTCTGAACTAAACAAGAACCCAAAAACATCCTCATATGCCTGAAACTGTTCAAACATTCTCTTCAATAAACCTATAACTTGATCCACTATATGTAAGAAATAATGAATTCTAAAGGATTCTTTAACAGATTCAGGAGATGATTCATTGACATTCTCACCATAGTTCTTTCTACGAACTTTACACTTTCCATTAAACACATAATCGATTTCCATTTCAGTAGCAATTCCTTTAGCAGCAATCATGGCCTGTGTAAACCCTGTTTCTTTATATTCTTCAAAGAAATTAATCAGTCTATTTACCTCATCTATAGCAACATCAATAAGCATGTCTTTAGATTCTAAGTATTTGCTAACAGAGTCAACAACAGACAGTATGTCAAACCAAATAATCATGCGTAATAAAAACTCAAAATCAAATCCATATGTTGCTAAAGAAAGAGCTTGGCACCTCACTTTGAGGTCAGACACAGTTTCTGCTAATTGAAATAAAGCTTCTCTTACTTCTAGAGCTTGGAGTCTTATTGCTCTAACACATTCAATTTGACTCTCATAATGTGTGATCGTTAATTGCTCAAGAGTTAAACCTTTTACATTATCTTCCAAAAATTTCCGACACTTTGAACGATGAGAAAACAATGTATAAATATTTTGTATCACTCCAAAAAAAGATTTTGCTTCACTACAAGAGTCTACAATATCACAAAGTGTTAAGGTTAGACTATGACAACCACATGGCATGTACCGTGCTCTACGATTTAGATCTAAAAGCTTATTCTGTACAACTTGGTCTCTCGCTCTCACGTTAGATCCATGATCATATCCTTGTCCTCTTACATCGTCAAGATTACGGTCAAGAGAGTTTAAGCACAACTAGAGGAGTGTTTTTCATAACTGCACTCACCTCCAATTTGGCCGGGAAGTGATTTTAGACCTAACTCTCAAACTTCCAAATTGATCCTAACCATCCATACCATCAGCTAGAGCACGTTGAGTAGATGAAGAATCATACTTGGATCGATGACAACAGTCGCCGGAAACTCGAAAACAACCGGACCTTTAGGAGTTTCCAGCACCGCCGTGTGGAGTTTCCATGGCGGGGCTTTAGCCCAGATGTCTTCACTGGCCTCCTCTAATCCTTTTCTGACTGGTCCCGCATCCTGGCGTCACCGGACGGCGAAGATCGCCCCTCCAGCCGCCACCTAGGTTTCTGCCGAGAAAGAAGAATGTGCACGAGGGAGAGAGTCGTGGGGGAGAGTGACGCGCCAGGGGTAAAACGGGCTTCAATGTTTTTCAACAATTTCCAAAATGACATTTACGTCCTTTTTGTTTTTAGATGTTTTCTCTCTCGTTACAACTCAAAATTGAGCTTGCCGCTATCTACGGACTCGTATCGACGAGCTCAACACAACAGTGCAACTCAATTTCCCAAATTCCTTCCTGAATAAAAAGTCAACATTAAATCATTAAGAAACCCTAAGGTAAAATTATCCCTTGATTTAAAAATTAGAAATTAATTTAATTCTTGGGGGCGGGGTGTTACAAACATCCAAGAATTTGATCTCCCACACCTATTCACAAAATTTCAAAAACATCGATCCCTTGTTCATTTTTATATTTAGTGTCAACGTTTTAAAGATTTTCAAAGAAATTAAAAATACATGGGGCAAAGTTGGAAGTGAAGGAAAATTCTTGGGTGCGGAGAGAAATTAGAAAGTCTCTAACATTGAAATAAATCAAAATTTTGGATTAGAAAGATATTTTATTTTGTAAACAGCATGTGAAATGGACTGTTACTACATAACTCAAAATGGAGAAGGAGCTTATCCAAACAAGATCCAACACTTACATATAACTAAGGAACCCAACAATTCACCCAACTCAAGCCATCATATACATAAATTTGTTATGACAACTCTTAATAAAATTAAGATAACAACAAACACATTCCAAAACCTAAAATTTTGGAGAGATAGAGAGAGTGATAAGATATTTATTAACTTGAAAAGTTGTCAAACACCTATTTATAATTGATTATTTCTTCCTAATTGCAAAAGATAATAAGCATAAAGTCAATTGATATATTATTTCATTCAGAATAACAAAATATAATAACCATAAAATTCCATGCTAGATAATTGGAAACTTGACTAAAACCAGAAATTCATAGACTTCCAGTTCAAATTAACTTAAAAACTGACTGAAACTGTTCCATAACTGCACTCTTGCGAGCCCTGGTTTTTCTGATAACATGGCATGGCAGGACCACCAATTCTCTCACACTTCACCTGTCAATATCATGTCAAGAAGCAATCAAACACAAAATCAAAAAAGAACCACAAGGAGAGAGAAAACCAGAGCAATTGCTTACAGAAGCTAAGGCAGGGAAGGCCAATATATCTCGGCAAAGAATGGAGCTCCTGCAGCATTTACAACGCTAATGCTATGGTCTGCCAAGTTGAAAACCGAACCATCCCCAACAGTGCTCAAGCTTCTCAGCGCCAGAGGATTCTCCCGGTGATCGGAGAAGTAAATGCAGTTCCTTGAGCACCCAACAATGTCTTCGGCCGAAACAGAGAATGAAAAATCAACGTTCAAGAAGAATGCTTGGTCATCCAAGCTCTGCACTTCATCCCATCTCCCCCTCTCTTTATCCAACTTATAAACCCTGAAATTAACGGTGATCAGCGGACCCTCGTCGATTGCATCAGGCCAACCAGACCCTTGATGCCGAATAAAACGATAGAAACTGGTAACCGGGTCTGGTCTTGCAGTCTGGTCCGCCATCATGTACCTGTCAACCAGATAAAGCTCTCCGCAGCTCTCGACCAGATGCTTCTTGTGCCCATAACAGACCAACCGAGGTGCCAATTGGATCACTCTCAAAGACGGGTCGACCAGGAAAACCGTGCCCCATTTGTCCACAACGTACGGCCGGCCCTTGTAAACAATCAGATCACTGTAACTAGAAAACCGATTGCCGATGCTTCTCAAACGCTCGTCCCCATTCTGAGCAAAACCCAGTTTTCCATTGTGGTGAATGACGAGAATTGAGCAGGGTTCAGAGTGAGGGAGCTCAATGACTTTGCTTATGCGATCAACGTAAGCAGAGCCAGCTGAGTTTTTGAGAGCGTAGGCTTGGCCCAGCTCCACCATCTTATAATTTACAAAGTTCAGGTGCTCTGGGAAAAAGTCCTCCCCGCACCTCAATTGGCGGTTGGTGATGGGGTGAAGAAGGCGCAGGTTCTGGTTGCACTCTTCTAGTTTCAGGAGCCAGCCCTTTGGGGAAGACGAGGAGGATGGTGATGACGTGGAGGCGAACGGAAATGGGTTGGTTCGGAGGAGGTAGAGAGTGGTTCGGGCCAGGGAGGCTTTGGAGTGGAAGGAGAATGGGTATGGGAATTCGGGAGGAATGGAAGGGTCGAATCGGGAAATGGAATGGCGCCAGGAGTTGGAGACGCTGCGAAATCGCAGCCGTTCGATGAAAGGTTTGAGCTGCTGGCCGATCCGGGGCCAGAGCTCATCTGGGAGTTTGGACCAGTCCACTGAAGAGGGGGCTCTGGAATCCATGGTAGGACCTCTGTTTCTGTTTACAGATGATGACATGCAGAAAGAGAGCGAGTGGGAGTTTCAGTCAAGGAGGCAGAGGTGATGGTAGGACCATTGTCCAAGAACATAATCCTTTTATACTGCATTTCTAGGGTAAACAAATTTGTTTTTCTCAAATTTAGTCATCAAATAATCTGGAATTTTGCTCCCGAATCGGAGCAGGAAGCTTAGTTGGCGAGTTAGCCCGCTAATCAAATCAACCAACAAAGTATGAATAAATGTAGTTAATACCTCTATTTTCTTTTTAAGGTCAGAAACTAGAAAAGGTTGTTTTCCATTTCTGGACAAATCCAGACCACACGGAGTTGTCTTGTCTGTCACTTGACTAGGCAAAGTTACAAATGTCACCACATTACTTATCCAGGTCTCTGGCCATAATTAAATACCATTTACAGTAATTTGCCAGAAAAAAAAAATACCATTCACACTCTATTCACCAGAAAAAAATACCATTCACACTGTTAACCATTGTAAACAGTAACTTACAAAGATACAAGTTCAAGAGAGAATGCCTTACATTGCATAAATGTATGATTTACAAATCCATAATAACATTAGATTACACTGTTAACCATTGGATAAACTAGACTGTAATATTTTACACTAGGGTTTTATTGTAGATATTTTTCAAACCACTCTTCAAGAGAAATTGGAACCTCCAGCCCTCTCTCCACTGCAAGCAGTAAGCAAGTTCCCGTGAAGATCAAGTTTAGAAATAATTCATACCAAAAAAGGAAAAAACAATCCTTTTTCCTTTTCCTAGTGACACAAGAACATCATAATTAATTCACATATACAGAATATTAGGGGAAAAAACAACTAAAGCTTGTTTATCAATTAAGAACAAGTACCAGAAAGCTTGTTCGTCAAGTAAGCTTGTTAAGATATATATATATATACTTACATTAATCCAAAGGATAATTAAGGTGGGAGTGGCCAAAACATCTGAGAATAAACAGGGGAAGAACTAAGCCACTGAATGCTATGATCTTCCAAGCTGAAAACAGACCCATCTGATCTGATCAACTCTTTTAATGCAAAACCAATGTCATTTGAATCTGTGAAGTAAATGCAATTCCCTTTGCACCCCTCTAACTCTGCAGCCAAAACAGAGAAACAGCAATCAACACTCAAGAAGAAAGCTTGACCCCCCAAGTTCTTCACTTCAACCCATCTGCCCCCCAACTCTTCATCACCCAACTTATAGACCTTGAAATTAACTGCCTTGGGCAGATCAGCTTCACAGATTCTTCGACGACGGCGAAGAGGCTGGCGAAGAAAAAAATTAAAACTAGCATTACGAACACGAAATTTTTCTGAATTTTGAACTTGCTGCTGATCAGCATCAAGGTACCTATCCACCACATAAAGCTCTCCACAACACTCGATCAAATTCTTTCTGCAACCAAAACCAATCGGAGGCGAAAAAGGCACCAATTCCAGAGACGAATTGATCCTAAAAATTTGACCCCATTTGTTAACAACACAAGGCTGACCCTTGTACACAATCAAATCATGATAATCAGAATTTTGGTCATTGATGAGTGTGAGCTTCTCATTTCCAATCTGGGCATGCCCTCATATCACCTTTTTGTTGTGTTCAAATGAAATTATAGTGGGAATGTGGAGTTTTTGTATTGTCATCGTACTGATGTCCTATTGCTCTTGTATTGCCATGGTATTGACATTGTAGTATCATGGTAGTGCCTGGTTTTTGTTCATATTTTTGCATTAATTGGTTTGAGAGTCCTTTTTGCACAATACATAGGCAATACAAGCCATATATGGGGCAATACTTACCCAATATAAACCATATACAGGGGCAATACAAAGGAAACAATAAAACCATGCAAACTAGAGATTGACAAATTTCCTTCTAACTTGACTTTCATAAATTGATGAACTAACAATGTTATCTCATTACAGCTTGGTTGGGAATTTTAGCACATTTATATTTATCAGCAAAATTCCAAGACATCTCCTCTTAGACCCGAATTTAAGCTGCAAGTTAGCAATTTCCTCCCTAAAAGAATGCCGCAACTTGAAACAAGACCTTCCATTTGTATAAAACAGATAAAAAATGCATCTTAGAAATAACTCATTCAATCAAAAACTCATCTACAAAGACTACAAATAGCAGAAACTAGAGATGTATACAAATCAACTTCAATGCATCTGTCTCTTTAATTGTAATAGTCGAAACACAAAAAGGAAAGAGAAAATAACAGAGGGGGGAACATCATACACAAGCAACCAACCATGCATAACCCCCCAAGGACCAAATTAATAAGACAAGAGCCCATCCACATCCTAGCCATGGTCCCCACTGTAACACACCACCATTGGTCAATATATTCAAAGCCCACAACAAGCCTGAAACAAGTTACAATCTGGTTATGCACCCCTATTGAAGCATTGAACTTGAATTAGAACTATAACCCATGATTTTGACCTATGCACTTTTTTATGCACCCGTAACAGAAGATAAGTATTTCTTGCAATAAATCTAATTTTTAGAAAGATGATTACCAAGATTTACATCATCTTTGCTCAAACTAAATGATAACTAATATACACTATTCTCTTGCTATAAGGGAAGAAGCATGAATCCAAACAAACAAGGAAGACCAATCACCGAAGCTCAGGTCCAAGCTTATTCAAATCCAATCATAGACAACCCCAAACATTACTACCCAGCATTCTCAAATAGGCTCTTGAGACTTGAAACAAAAGAAGTAAACAAGATGAAAAAAATGGAAGACTTCAATTACAATGACACGAGGTCTTGATTCATCATCATTGCCACATTCTATTTCATAACATACAAGCAAAAAACTCACCAATCACACAATTGCAAATCTAGGACAGAGAACAAAACTTCAACCTGCACAAATCAAAACCAAAACCTAATCAGAACATTATTTACATCTTGAAATCAGATCTAAATCAATTTGGAAAAAAAATAAAGAAGACAAAAAGCCATCTAAAATAAATAGAAATTTCAAATCCATAAAGATAAAAAATTAACTAATGGCAATTCAAAATCAGAATCCTATATTGAAAGCAAATAGAAACTCTAAACTTGCTGAAATCACAAACAAAGAATAAAAACTAGGTCTGATTCAACTATAAAAAAAATATCACTTACTTCAATTCGAACGATCAGAAGAATAAGAAACAAGAAATATAACTAGAAATCTTGAAAATCGAAGCTCTGAGACGAAGAACAAAGCGTAGAGCTCATGAATCAGAATCTTGGCTTCGTGCGAAAGAGATGCGGAGTCGTGAAGGAGAGAAAGAGTCGGAGTCACGAACGAGAGAGAGTCGAACTCGCTATTTCAATTTAGCTAATGGCTTATTTTGTAGAGGTCGACTCGCGAAGGAGAGAGAGAGAGAGAGAGAGACGAAGAACAAGCTGCAGTGGATAGAGGATGAGAGAACCCAAAACGCAAGGTTTCAGTTTGAAGAATGCGAAAGGAGAAGCTTCGTTGTGAAGGTCGACTATGGACATCGCGAGTCGCTGCGGCTTGGCGAGTTGGAAGAGATGAGGTCGATGAAGAAGACTAGAGAGAGAGAAAGAGAGAGCTGATTTGGGAATTTAGGGGGATGGGGTTACGCGAGATTCGATAGTGGAGGCAGTGGCGGAGCTAGAATTGTAAGATTGAGGGGGCCGAAATAGAAAATAAAGTATATCAAATACATATGATTTAAAACTTACATGTTAGAGTTAAATATTTCGAACTTAATCATGTCTAAATTATTTTAAAGAGGCCATTAACTTAAATTAGAAGTTGTCGATTATTAAGTGTATATAATCATGTCTAATATATTATTATTAATAGAGGATGGAGGTCAATAGAGGATGGAGGTCAAACAATTGGGGGGGAAGGAATAAGAGGAAGAGACTAGATAGAGGAGAGGATTTCAGAGATCAACAGAGGAACAAAAATTTAGTGAAGGATGGGCGATAGGCTGTCAATAGGGGAGTTCTTATAAGGGGCATTTTTGATTGAGTTTCAAAAGAGGGGCATTCTTGAATAAATTAGGCGAGCCGGGGGCAAAGCCGCATATTTCCCAAAAGAATTTGCATGATTAACTCTTTTATTTTATTTTATTCTTTTTATGTGCCGAGTCAGCCGAGCTAGCAACGAGATCCACATCGTTTCTTCTATATATATGTATGTGAGCTAACTTATGTAGAATCATTTTATGTGGAAGACCCTATAGTACTACTATATAGTTAGCTAAGCTAGACGTAACAAACCATGAATAAGGGTTGTCTTGTTCAGTGCTCAGCAAACTACATGCCCTTGTCACCTATAAGCTTCTTAGACCGAGCAGCTGCCGTCTATGGCGACAAGGTTTCGATCGTCTACGGCGGGCAGAGATTTTCATGGAAGGAGACGCATCAAAGATGTTTCAATGCCGCTTCAGGTTTTGTCCACCTAGGGATATCCCGCCATGACGTTGTGAGTAGTTATTAATCTTAACTCTTCTTTCATGAACATGACTATATATATAACGAGTATGTTGAGATTCTGTGGTTAAAATTTCTTATGAAATGAATCTAATTAATTGAAAACCAAACCAAACTCATATGTGTTTTCTCAATTCAATCCTCTCCCAAACTTGAGTGTTACTAATAACAAAGCCATCTTTCCTTTAACAAGGTTAAGTAAGTCTTGTGTTTTCCAATAGAAACTTATTGTAACTCGAGGACAAATAGAATATATTTCATTTCATTTTCATATATATATATATATATATAGAGAGAGAGAGAGAGAGAGAGAGAGAGAGAGATGTAGGTAGATATTTGATCTGTTTGATTAAAACCAGTGAGGAAACCAGTAGCCATGAATATTGCAAAGCCATCGATGGAGTTAATTAACCCACGACGCAACGACCAGTTTGCCAAAAAGACAGTGACTTTAGCAAGTCAAGAGTCCATTGACTTTAAAAAGTACAAGGGTAATATTCATTTACCAACTCTATGTTGTTAGACAAATACTTATTACGAGACTGCACATAAGTTTGAATTATACATTAATAATCAATTTAATCAATAATCAAAATTCACATACTTATAACATACTTATATGGTAGATATAATATATAGTATGTTAAAAATTAACATTGTATATGTAATGGACAATAGTGGAAATCATATTGTGAATCTAGAGATCAATATAAAGTAATTCAAGCATGCGTGTACAAGGTGACTGTCGAACGTAGCTTTTGATGTCTTTGTTTATCTTTTGTTAATTGCTAATTGATTTTGTAGATTTTGTCTGTTGTTTGTTTTTCTTTTCTTTTTCTGTACCTAGGCCGACAAAGATAAGGCTAGATAGAGACTAGCAGAAAAGGAATGACATACAGCCACCACTCTCCCTATCTTTGTTGAGAACAAGAAATCAAGGGAAACACAAACACTTGCTAAAACCCAAAAGTTACGTCATGATCGCTCTGAAGTGCCCTTTTAGTCCTGCATGCGTTACACGCATTCATGCCCTTTCCTCCACCCTTCCGAAATCAAAGTTTCTAGAGCAAGATACATTTATCTTACCAAGTCGGTGCAAAAGTTACCAAGTCAGGTGGAGGAAACGGCTAAGATCACAATTTGTGGCTAGTCGGTGCAAAAGTGACCACAATTTGTGGCTAGTCGGTGCAAAAGTTACCAAGTCGGTGGAGGAAAGGGCTAAGACCACAATTTGTGGCTACGATTTATCTTACTAAGTCGGTGCAAAAGATAAAGTAAGGATAGCAAAGTGAGTCCTAATCTCCTGGTCATCTAAGCGATCAAGAAATCCATTATTCATCATTGGATTCAAATCCAATAACCCACCTACTTTCGCATTCCTTTTAAGAACTCTATCGCCATCGGATTTGAATCCAGGAAGAAGAACAACAACCATAAATAGACAGAGGCCATCCCGAGTTTCTTTGCTTCGTCTCCAACAATTCACAACTCTAATTTTCTCACCATCTCTTACACAGACTGCGACTCCCCTTCATATCACCAATTTTTCCTTTGCTTCACTGTCAGACCTTCTTAAAGAGCATCCTTCTTGTCACAACGAAAGGTATGCATGACTTTTCTCTTTGTCAAGCCACACAGCCAAAAGTGTAAGAATGACATCCTTTTTTTCTTAAATGAATAGAGATGACAGTATACTTGTGACAATTTCTTTTGTCTCTGTGCTCTAGCAATTCTAGTTTATTTTTTCCTTTTTTTCTCCTTCTTGTTGTTGCTGTGTTTTTTATAGGCTAGATGTGAGAGATCTCTTTAGTGTAGGATTCTTCATTCAAATATTGAATAGTCAGCTCCAAGGGCGTTTCTACGATAGTACTGGGCTGCTGCCCAGCCCAAATTTCTCCAAAAACAATATTGGCTGGGCAGTTCTCTCCTCTTGTCTTCGTGCACATCAACTTCTTTTCTGTTTTCTTCCTTGTGACATCAACTTCTCCCCATCATAGGACTAGTATGGGCCATGGCCTACACTCATGCGATTTTTTATCATATATATAGATATGGGATATATTACTTTAAGGCAAATAAGGCCTACATTTTTCTTTAAAAAGGCCCTCAGCTCACTTTTTCTTGACTTTCTTTTTTCTTTTTCTTCTCTCTTTTCCCTTTCTTTTTTCCTATTTTTTATTATACCGCTCGAGTTCACTCTTATCTCTCTCTTCCCTTTCTTTCCTCCTCATCTCTTTTCTCTCTTATTTTTATTTTCTTCTTTTCCTCCGCAGTTATTTTCTTCTTCCTATTTTCTTGTTTTTCTCTCTTTTTAGCAACAATTATTTTTATAATTCTCTCATTTTTAGTTATCATATGCATCTTTAATTTGAAATTGAGTATTCTAGGTTTAATTAGGAATGAATTATAATTTGGAAATTTTGTTGAAATTAAATTAGGGCTTTGATTTTAGGAATTCAGTTGAGATGTTTGATTTGTTTTTGGTATTGTTGAGATATTTGATTAAATGTATTGATGATATTATGAGAATTAATTTATTTTTTTAACGTGATTTAGGATTACGTCGTCTAGTTTTAGTTTTTGTATTTGTTTAACTTGTGAGGCTTGACCTCCGAAAATCTGGGCACGAATTCGTGGCTTGGCCTTTCCTCTCTAAGACCGTTGGGATGATATGAGGCTGACCTTTATGACCTTTGAAATCATTGAGCTCCAAAATTAGTCCGTCAAGACACCCTCATTTGATCTTCATATTCATTTACGCCATTTCAATTGCCCAGGCCAAAAACTAAACCCAAAAAGACCTCTAGCCGCCCGCCTAATATTCCTATCTTGAAACTTCTGGGCCACATATTTCCAACCTCTCTAGACTGACATCCCATTGCTCCTGCCCCTTAATTTTTGTTTGCTTCATAGATCCGGCTGCATCTACAATTACTCTGCTTTTCAGTGGCAAATTGCATTTGTTTTCACATAACCAATACTGGTTGAATTGATGTAGACACATATATGTAAAATTGGGCAGCCTTTAAAGACTCCAGCCCCATTTTTAATTGCCAAAAACCAATTCTAAGGGAGACTTCAACCAAACTTTCCCACTATGCCTTTAAAGACTCCAGCCCCATTTTTAATTGCCAAAAACCAATTCTAAGGGAGACTTCAACCAAACTTTCCCACTATGCCTTTAAAGACTTCTGCCCCATTTTTAATTGCCAAAAACCAATTCTAACACAGCCTCCAGCCTAGGACTTACAATATCATAGCACCACACGATTCGAGCACAAAATTATCGCGTATTTGGCCGTTGAGGCAATGGGTCGGGTTGAAAATGGGTGAACCATAGCCACCATTAATTGCAGATTGTTGGGTCGAAAACGGGTGAACTCACACCACCCGTTAAGGAAGGTAATTTTGTAAATTTTTTTCCTTTTCTTATTCACATTTTCCTCTTTCCTTTTTTCCTTTTCTCCTTTTTTGTCTTTTCTTCTTTCATTCTTTTTACTTTTCTTCTTCCCTTCTTTTCCCTTTCTTCTTTCTCTTCCCGTCAGTCTTCTTCCTCGCCTTTTTTTTTTCTTCTCTTCTTCTCTTATTCTCTCCACTCAACGAACTCCAACCAGCCACCAAAGTCCACCGACCAGCCAACCTAGCCATGGGTCGGGTTCCACACAGATGGTGATTAGTTGGTTATGGTTCTCTTCTCTCAATCAATTTTGAATTTTCTTTCTTCCTTAGTTTATGTTGTTGTTGTTGGGTTTTTAGATATTTGAGAGAGATATATACTATTTTGGAGGGAGAAGACTGAAATGAAGAGGGAAGAAAAGTTAGGGTTGGGGTTTGGGAGAAAAAGAACTGAGAAGGCATGTTGGGTAGAGAAGCCGTGCAGTGATAGGTTTTGTTTGTTTTTTTTTTCTCTGTTTTATTCTTAACGGGTCGTGTTGGATATTCGCGAATTGTAACTGGTCGTGTTCGGGTCTAGCATTTGTCACCTGTTAACTTAACGGGTCGTGTCATGTTAACCCGTTAACATAACAGGTTGACACGAACATGACCCGAAACCTGTTAATTCAACCCGTTTGCCAGGTCTACTCCAGCCAACTTTCATATTTGTTAATATATATATACCCACTGCGGCCTCTCTCTCATTTAAGGAATCCGACCGCTTTTATATACCACTTACGTATATTTGTATACATATGTATGTACAAGCACCGCCTACAAGGAACCTCAACTACCCGGCCAAATATATGTAGGCTGATATCGTGAATATACATAGGCCGCGATATGAATACCAAATATATGTAGGATTGCCCCTGGATAATTACCCGGTCGCATCTTTCAAGAAACCTCCAGCCCAACCTAAACAATTCCCCACGACCTCACCTTCCAATTAACCCAGCAGCCAAAACTAGCAAGTATCAGCCGCCACTCCCACAGATCCCGGCCGGATACTCGCAAGAAACCCTAAGATCCCCACCACATTTACCCTTGGGCACCGGCCGCCTCTTACGAAAAAAACCCAGCCGTAATCCTTCTTAAAATCCCGGCCGCTCAAAGCTCCTCCAAGAACCCCGGTCGCTCACTTGGGCACCTCCTGCCGCCTTCAAATCTCCGGCCCTGTTTGAATCGTCAGTCGGGTTTCAACCTCAGCCATATTTCGCAAAAATCCGGCCGCAACACTCCAATTGTTGGCCCGGTTTCTTCAAGACCCGGCCAAATCTCGAAGGGCACTTCTGCCCGAAATTCAAAGAGTCTCGGCCGCCTATATTTGCAAAGAGGGCCCGGTTCTTGTGCTTTCAAAGGGTGGTCAGGTTTTTGAGAGAAAAGGGAGGCCTCGATTTGGTGGATTTTCATCACTCCCCAAACAATATTATTCTCCTCCAATCGAATAAAATCACTTTGTTTCAACTATTGTCCTCTTGTACTAAAACCCTTCTCCCTTAAACCAGAGCACCATTCATCACATCACACACCTCCTAAATTTCAACAGTGGTATCAGGTCACCTTGGGCGTAAGGGTTTGATATAGTCCTCCATCATGTCTACCGCTAGCCAAAACTCTATCCCATTTCCAATCTTTACAGGAGAAAACTATGACTTCTGGAGCATCAAAATGAAGACTTATTTTATGTCTCAAGATTTATGGGACATAATTGATAGTGGCTTCACTAATCCAGAAAATCCAACTGTGCAAAAGGATAAAACGGCTCTATTTGCGCTGTATCAAGCTTTGGATGACACTATTTTTCCAAGGATAAGAGGAGCCACAACATCAAAGGAAGCATGGGATACTTTGAAGGAGGAGTTTCAAGGAAACGCCAAGGTACGTGCAGTTAAACTACAAACTTTGAGAAGAGATTTTGAAAACATTAAAATAAAATCTCTTTGTTGTTAACCCCTTCACCTCTAAAAACCCAACAGTAAAAACGGCATCCTTTTTTTCTTAAATTAATGGAGATGAGAGTATACCTGTGACAATTTTTTTTGTCTCTGTGCTCTAACAATTCTAGCTCTTTTTTTTCTCCTTCTTCTTATTGCTGTGCTTTTTATAAGCTAGATGTGAGAGATCTCTTTAGGAACCACCAACCTCTCTTGAGAGTTTTCATTGGTTGGTCAAACTCCCCCATCTCTCCAGCCTTGTCATGCTATTTATTAGCTAGCTTTGAGGCTGAGGATGAAATCCAATTTGAAAAGCCCAACAGCTTTCTTCCCACATTTTCTGGAAAAATTAAAATAACTGATCCCTTCCTTTTTTTTAGGAACAAGATTCAAAGTCAATTTGACTTCTTTGTTGTTTCAATGCACGTGGGTATCAAACCCATTAAAAGTTGTGGGATTTTTTTGAAATTTTGTTGTTGTTCAACACAGATCATGTATCAAGGTGAAAACGTGGTGTCTGAAGAAACAGGCATGACGAAGGACAAGTGTGCGAAGGAGGACAAGTGTGTAGTGTGTACCGTGTTCAATTTATTATATCTGGTTCATATTTGGATAGTGGAGATAGCTGTGATATCGGAGTTAGCAGCGGTGATAGCGGGGATAGCGGAGATAGCGATGATGGCGGAGGACAAGTACAACATAGATGCACATGCACTTATTGATGAACTGGACACCTACCAAGATGGTGAATACAATAAGGTAGAAAGGCGTGCCCTGGCCGTCAGACTCAAATCTTGTGAAGCCTCCAACAGCAACAACGGCAACAACGGCAAAGGTGTCGTCATCAACGTCAACAACAACAACGTTATTAGGAATAAATTTCATGCTGCCAATGCCAACAGGGTAGGAATTTTGGATTCCTTCAACGGAGGCCCCAGGTTTGGGGCGCAAAACTTACGCCGGCTGGACGACCGCACAGGACAACTCCATTACATATCCAGTTCACTAAGTATACTAGTAAAGAGTGCATTTTATATGCAAAAACTAGTGTTTTTGTGCTTTATTTTGAAATTTTTTGGGCCTTTTATCTTTTATCTTTTATATAATTGGCCTTTTTCACTTAAACTAACCTGCTTAGGTGGTGGTATTATTTATTATAGGTTTTTTTCAAAATGAGGTAAAAAGTCCTCTTTTTTCATTTGTTAATGTGTATTGTTTTTTTTATGGATTATAATTTGCTAATATGATACTGATATTGATTGATGATGTTATTTGGTTGAGAGTTTATAATTGATTCATTGATACGCTTTTTATTTATTTATGGGGCTACATTGTCACATTGCATTCTGATTAGTATTAATTTGTTTTGTTTTGTTTTTACAAATGAAGGAAGAGATTTAAACTCGAGACCTTCTTATGGTGTTTTGTTGAAGTTTGGTACGTTGATTGTGACATTTTGTAGGTGATTAATGAAATTTTATTTTGATAATAATAGATAATCCATAATTCCAATTAGTACAAACCAAATCAATCTTACAAAACAAAATGATTTCCATAGCAGTAGCTTTGTCCAAATTAACTATGCATTCATATAGAACATACTTAAGAACTCCTCTGAAATTTTGAAACAAATGTACAAAATGGTTTCTTGAACATGGTACAATCCTATAAAATGTGGATGCTATGACTGATTGTTGAATTTTGAATAGCTTCAAGGTGTGAGGAGATTAAGCAGAGACACTCTGTGTTGCAATAGGCATCTAAAGAGTCTTTCCAAACCAGCCTCAAGCCCACTTATGCTGCAATCCAGTGTGTCTAGTCTCCACTGAACCCCCTGCACATCAGTCTTGGCATCATCACTCTTTTTCATGTGGCCATGGAGTGAGCAGAGAGCAACATCTACACTTCCAACTTCATTGTAAATCTTTTGGCCTTTCTCTGATGCTGCAAATCTCACAGCCATTAGCTTTGACACCAAACACCATTTGCTAGCCTTTGTGTTGTTGGTCAAAGGCATGGATAGGAACACAAAGAGGGACTGAAACACAGAAATTGTGACATCACTTAATTCTCTTAACAATTTAAGCACTATTTGTACATTGTGGTCTAAATCTAAGAGACAAAATGACCCAAGATTGCTTTTGCTTTCCATTTTCTTCAAATCTCTGAGGCTCTTTGCAATGCTCTTCTTTGCCTTTTTTGAAAGCAAATATAAGCGTGAACGTTGCTTTCGATGCTGCTCGAATCGCCAGTCCTCCTCCTGCGCAGTGCAGATTGAAGGTTCTGAACATGTTCCTTCATTGTCAAAAGCAGGTCTCTTGCATTGCCACAAGAGTCTAGCAACCCAACTGAGCCATCAAGTGTCACTTCCACTAGTGTTTTGCACTGTTGGTGATGGTTTAGAGCTTGTTGGGTAAGTGGAGAGTGAACAAGTTCCTCAATGCAATTGTACAATTCTGCAAGACCAGACAAGCCCTCTAGAAGAGCCTCACTGCCTATAGGACTTGAACTTGCTGCTTCTGCAGCACCTGAAAATCTCAAAGTCTTTAACTTGTTGAGCTCTGACTCAATCTTTTGGGAATTGGGGTTTAGCCTAGATGGTAAGCTAATGGACCTCACAGGTACTATGGATGAAAGTGAAACATCCATCTTCAATCACTGGAAAAAAAAGCTATGTGCTTTGAAAATAAGTCCCTAAATTTCTCACAATTGAAAATGAACACTGCACTGAACAAACCCAACTCTTTAAGTCTTATATATATAAGTTATAACATCAAATGATGAGGATTACATGTATGGCCTTTTTCATGCCAACCCAGTACGGCCTGCATGTGATTGTAATCTGGGTCACCCTGCAATTTGAAGATCCTGATTCGACTCATTGCCACCCCGATCGACTCATTGCCATCCCTAGGCATGATTAGAAAATAAGAAATATTAAAAATAATGATATCCCCATTCAATGGTACATACAAATACAGTATTTGGGTCTTATTCTATTCCTCACCATAAAATTCAAAAAAACCACAATTACAAAGAATAGATATAGGCGATCTTCCAAAATGCCTTTTGACTCCTTAACAAAAATCTGCGTGGTGGATAACAGCAGACAGTACAGCTCCCCAGAGTAGTAGTAGGCTAGTAGCTTATCAACAATCAATAGCAGATAGTGTCTGATGCCAATCAGGGGGAGAAGTTTTGCTGCGACCATGGTGATTTAGTTGGAGGATAATTTGCACATAGGATAACTTTTGTCTGGATGGTGAATACAGACTGGGGAAATTGATTCTGAAGGTTATTAATGCCGGTCGATGATCTGGCTCTGCCATATGCTCAAACAGCTCCTGTAAATTGCAATTTGTTGCAGCATCACGAAATTATAGATCTTAGGGATAACAGCTAGATGTATGAACCTTCCCCATGGCTTCACGTCCAGGACAGTCCTTCCACTTGGGGGATTTTGTTATCATTGCCGTTCATCATAAGAGTTGTTTGTCCTGGTGTAGATAGATTGCAGGAGTGCTAATATGCTACATTCAGCCTTCTTGCTTCACCAAGGATGACTCTTGAAAACTTGAACCTACAACAGCCCCATAATGAATCTGATGGCCCAAAATAACAAGAAGTGTTTCGATTTAGTCAGGATATTGTACGATGAAAGATATACGTAATGGCCTTAAGTGCATAATAATAGAAAAGAAAAGCCACAATTCACATTTCGAGCCTTATTACACATATAATAGAGCACAACTAGTGAAACCCACATAATCATATTATATGGACATCAACTACATATGAGCATTGATGTGAAAAAGGTTCTACTCTTTCAACATTCACCCTTGAAGGGATCAAGACAAGAGGGTTCAAAATCGAGATTACACTTGTGTCAATCCAAGATATGACAACTGTAGGCATTTAGAGATGACAAACTTACAATTTCCAATTTAACAACCTAAAAGCTCCAATAATCTAAAACTAGTTAACCAGAAAGCATACAAATCCAAGCAGCGTTAACTTTAGCATATCTCAGAGGCAAAACATCTGTACATATTTAAGTGTTGCCAAAAGGGATTCCCTTCAGTACCCTTAAACCCGTGTAATATCTCTCTTCAAGTAAACAATACATCAAACAAACACAACCGGGTTAATGTCATTTGCTTAACCTTGAGTGTTACAGTTTCACTTGAACTGAGATTAACAAATTTAGTTGTTACTGAAAACAATTAAGCTGAAAAAACAGCACAATCCAAACTTTGTAAGTTTCATAAATTTAGAAAAACCAGAGGCCACTGTTTCCAATATGGGAATTGATAAACATCACTGTGGCATCTTGAGTTACAAGGATATAATCAATCAGGGAACATTTGAAAACACTACTGGAATCCGTGGACAAAATATGGTTGTTATAGAAAATAGAGAAAATACCACTTAGGTAGCAAGGCCGTGTTCTCTTGCTTTCTTAAGCCACTTCAGTGTACCCTCCAAAGTTGTGTAAGCAGCAACATCAGTTACACTCTTACTCTCAACTGCATAATCAAACACTTCATAAGCATCTGCAACCCTACCCTCCCTACAAAGTGCCCTCACAAGTGTAGCATAAGAAGCTGTATCAAGCTTCATCCCACATTCTTTCATCACCCCATACAAGTCTAGCCCTTTCTCTAACAATTTTGCTTTACACAATCCATGAAGCAACGTATTATACGTGCAAACATTCGGGTCGCACCCCTTTACTTGCATCTCCTCCAACAACCCTAATGCACCCAAGACATCCCCTTTCCGACACATTCCATTCATCAATGAAGTGTATGTCACTGCATCCGGGAAATGACCCATCTCAACCATGACACCCAAATACTTCTTAGCCTCAACAACTCGCCCACATTTTGATAACCCAAAAATCAAAGTATTGTACGTTACAAGATCAGGCTCCACACCATTCTCCTTCATTTTCTTCAAAACCTCAAGTGCCTCATTGCCCAAATTCAACCTACAACAACCTTTCATAATTGTATTGTAAATATAGCAATCAGGCTTAAATCCCTCCTTAGCCAACACATCCACTAGCCTAGTAGCCTCACGTAAATTCTCTTTATTAGTGACATTGTCAATCAAAATTGTATAAGTGATAATATCAGGCTTCAAACCGAAATACTTTTAAATTCTTCAATAAACTCATAAACAGTACTCACAGCACTTGACTTGCAGAGAGACTTAACAAGAAAATTGTAGGTATAAGTATCCGGTGCTGCGTTTTTAAGCGACATTTCTTTTACAAATTCCACGGCAAGGCCACCATTACCAGACGAACAGAGTGACCGGACTGCGATATCCGTGGTGACCTTATCGGGGCTGAAGCCATTGGTGATCATAAAGTTGAGGACTTGGTGTACGGGTTTGAGGGTCTGATCAGGAGCTTTGCAGGACTGGGAAAGCAAAACGTGGTAGGTCGATCGGTCGGGCGAGAAGGGAGGGTGGGTTTTGATCATGTGGTTGAAGAGAGAGATGGAGTCATTGAGGGTGGAGATTGAGGCATAGGATTGGAGGAGGGCGTTGTGGACTCGAAGGTCAAGTGGGACTTTTGTGGTGGTGACGATGGAGTTGAAGACCTTCTTCGCGTCTGAGAGGTTGGCTGAGGTGAAGGGATTTCTGAAGGTTGGTTCTCTGGTTTTCTCGGAAAGTTGGGGTGGGATTTTCTTAGTGGTTTTCTTGGGAAAGTGATGGGGTCTGTGAGATGGGGACTCGTTTGGGACTAGAGAAGATGGTTTTTTGATGAGTGAGGTTGAAACTGAGGACCGAAGTGATGGTGGGATTTTCCCCATTTCTTCTTCTTCTTCTTCTTCTTTGGTGAAAGCTCTGAGCTGATGAAGGTGCCAGGGTTTTGCAGGGGTTTGAGATTTGGGGATTGCGGGCGCTGAGATGGGTTATGGGGAGGTTTACTCCATTAGATTCGTTATTGTTAGCGCTAAAGCCCGGTTTTTTCGCAATGGCCCAAAACGAAACGCATTTATAATGATGGAAAACGACATGTCGTAAATTACAAAAGAGTATAATCTATACAAACACGCCACCATGTTGTGTTGGAACCAATTCATTATTGTCATTCTTTACAATGGTGATTCCACTAACTCACTTGCTATTAGAAATAAGATCGTAATCCCCTTGGCGTGTACATTCTATAATCTAGGGTGTCTTATTTGATCTTGCATATTTTTCGGGAAACCAATCTTGTAGCATATGTTTTAGCTAATCTTGGTCATAAGTTTTCAAATTCCCATATCTGGGTTTCTCAACTTTCGTATGAAAGTTATGTTTGATGCTAGGGTTTCTCATTGTAGTTTGTTTTGATTTGGTCTTTAAAAAAATCAGTGCTTTCACCTGTTTTATAATAGTTGACAAATAGATTTTATAATACGTTGTTTGATTCTCCCCTATTTCAGTGCCGTTTGTGTTTAAAAAATATTAGTGTGTATGAGTGGGTTAGGTCAATTGATCGACCGATCCCTCGCATATAAGTTCGACTTTCCTTTTCTTTAGATTAGTTTAATTTAGACTATTACTTATAAATAGTGCAAAATAACAAGCTTTTATTTGTGAAATAGAAACGAGACATTTCTTGTTAAATATGATGATTATTGTGTTATTTGGTAGACCGTACATAAGATTATTTTAGCCTTTTTAAAAGCCGATGGACCTTTGATTATAACAATCTAAGTTGTCCCCTGGGCTCACTCCCAAAATATCAGAATACCTTCTGTAGAACCCAATCCTAATAGCCACCCTATCATTTTGGCCACGCCCACATTCAAGCCCACCGGTGATTATATTGGTGATCACCCTATCATTTTTGCATGATTAACTCTTTTATTTTATTTTATTCTTTTTATGTGCCGAGTCAGCAGAGCGAGCAACGAGATCCACACGGTTTCTTCTATATATATATATGTGAGCTAACTTATGTAGAATCATTTTATGTGGAAGACCCTATAGTACTACTATAGTTAGCTAAGCTAGACGTAACAAACCATGAATAAGGGTTGTCTTGTTCAGTGCTCAGCAAACTACATGCCCTTGTCACCTATAAGCTTCTTAGAGCGAGCAGCTGCCGTCTATGGCGACAAGGTTTCGATCGTCTACGGCGGCCAGAGATTTTCATGGAAGGAGACGCATCAAAGATGTTTCAATGCCGCTTCAAGTTTTGTCCACTTAGGGATATCCCGCCATGACGTTGTGAGTAGCTATTAATCTTAATTCTTCTTTCATGAACATGACTATATATATAACGAGTATGTTAAGATTCTGTGGTTAAAATTTCTTATGAAATGAATCTAATTAATTGAAAAGTAAACCAAACTCATATGTGTTTTCTCAGTTCAATCCTCTCCCAAACTTGAGTGTTATTAATAACAAAGCCATCTTTCCTTTAACAAGGTTAAGTAAGTCTTGTGTTTTCCAATAGAAACTTATTGTAACTCGAGGACAAATAGAATATATTTCATTCCATTTTCATATATATATATATATATATATATATATATATAGAGAGAGAGAGAGAGAGAGAGAGAGAGAGGTAGATATATATTTGATTAAAACCAGTGAGGAAACCAGTAGCCATGAAAATTGCAAAGCCATAGATGGAGTTAATTAACCAACGAGGCAACGACTAGTTTGCCAAAAAGACTGACTTTAGCAAGTCAAGAGTCCATTGTAGTTTAATGCGTGCGTGACTGTCGGGGTTTGATATCTTTTTAGTATTTAACAAGTCAATACGCGCAACTTGGAACAATATTATTTACATATTGGCGGGTGAAATGGACAATGGCCATGAGCCTCATCCTCATGGTCATCGAACCACCCAACCCAAGTAACATGGTCAGCCTCCTTGGCTTTTTGTTTATATAAAACGTTCCCATGACGGCTGACCAACTTCAATTAATATGTGAAACCATATGCATGCATCATATACTTAACTACAAAGTTATTATATAAACAACTCTACAAACTTGTACTTATGGTTGTTTCTTGATTCTTCTCTCTTTATTATATTGATCTCTTTAGCTAGCTACCATATCACAAAATACAAAGTTGTGGTCTCACATGATTTCCACCAGCGGAAAACTTTGATCACCACAAAACCTCCTTCTTTACCCTTTTTTTTATGGGGTGAAATATTAGAGGTTGCTTAAGACAATTCTTCACGTATGTACGATGTAAATTTGTTATGAAATTTACATGTATACGTACATAATACTAATAGGGTAATATTTGTTTACCAACTTTATGTTGTTAGATAAATACTTGTTACGAGATTGCAAGTAAGTTTGAATTATACATTAATAATCAATAATTAAGATTCACATACTTATATGGTAGATAGATAGTATGTTCAACATTAGGATTAACTACAGTAAATCCCCCAAACTATGGGAGTCTTACAAACTCACACCCAACATTTATTGACCCATTTGACCGGTACACAAACTTCACAAAACTTTTCAAAATACAGCATCCGTTACTAATTAATTCCGTCAAGAGAGGTGTTAAACCATGATGTGGCAATTGTATATTACATTTTTTTTTGCTAATGTGGCACAAAAAATTAATAAAAAATCTCCACTTTGTTATAAATTAAGTAAAAACTAAAAAAATGAATAAAATAACAAAAACAAAAACAAAACAAAAAACAAACCCAGCTCTCTCTCTCTCTCTCTCTCTCTCTCTCTCTCTCTCTCTCTCTCTCTCTCTCTCTCTCTCTCTCTCTCTCTCTCTCTCTCTCTCTCTCCATGGATTCCTAAGAATGCTTTACCCAAATCCAAACGAAAATGAATAAAATAACAAAAACAAAAACAAAACAAAAAACAAACCCAGCTCTCTCTCTCTCTCTCTCTCTCTCTCTCTCTCTCTCCATGGATTCCTAAGAATGCTTTACCCAAATCCAAACGAAAATGAATAAAATAACAAAAACAAAAACAAAACAAAAAACAAACCCAGCTCTCTCTCTCTCTCTCACCATGGATTCCTAAGAATGCTTTACCCAAATCCAAACGAAAATGAATAAAATAACAAAAACAAAAACAAAACAAAAACAAACCCTCTCTCTCTCTCTCTCTCCATGGATTCCTAAGAATGCTTGACCCAAATCCAAACGGGTCAATAAATGTCGCTACATATATTTGACACATAAGCATTTAATGGGAAAATTAACAGATTCACTAATGAATGATGTATTTTGAAAAGTTACGTAAAATTTGTGTGCTGGTCAAACAGGTCAATAAACGTTGGGTATGAGTTTGTAATGACCCCATAATTTGGGAGTTTATTGTAGTTAATCCTATTATGTAATGGACAATAGTGGAAATCATATTGTGAATCTAGCAAAAGAGATAAATATAAAGTAATTCATGCATGCGCGTACAAGGTGACTGACGAGCGTAGCTTTTGTTGTCTATTGCTAATGGATTACAATTTGTAGATTTTGTCTGTTGTTTGTTTTTCCTTTCTTTTTTTGTAGCCAACAAAGATAAGGCTAGATAGAGACTAGCAGAAAAGGAATGACATATACCGCCACAACTCTCACTATCTTTGTTGAGAATAAGAAATCAATAGAAACACAAACACTTGCTAAAACCCAAAAGTTACGTCAATGATCGCTCTGAAGTGCCCTTTTTAGTCCTGCATGCGTTACACGCATTCATGCACTTCTAAAGTAAGAGAGATCAAGAAGAACGTCTTAAGTGAAGCGGTTGGAATTCCTGCATTTGAATTCCACCCGGCCTTGTGTTAGAGAGATTATCCACGTATATTATAGCATGTGAACAAATTACACAATGTAACTAAATTATCGTATTATTCTATAATTCCTCATTATATTGGTCCTACCCCCAAATACAAAGAATTGATCTTACTTATGAAAGTGATTGGACAGATCATGACGTGATCCGGGAATAAGAGGGTCTTTTACAAAAAAAAGTCCTGCATAATTAGTCGTATAAAATTCGCATACCTGCGGGAAGATTTTTTGCTTCACCACTTTAACTATAGGTGTCTGTCACCACCACCTTCAATGCTGCACGTGTCATGACATAATCATAGTTAACTTTTGCTTTGTATTTATGGAACCATAGTTATACCATGGACACGTGTCCACAAGATTGGCGTGATGTGACACATATGTTAAAGTGAGCAAAAATGCACCCATACCTAAGCTATGCCTATGACATCACATCCTGAACAGAACCAACGTCACAAAGTATTGTGACATAATAAAACTCCTTTGATCCTGTACCAAATTGAAGAAAGAAAAGTCTCCACCACTAATCTTTAAGGTCATCCTCCATGGTTGGGTTCTAAATATGGTGGATAGAGCCTCATTTAGAGCTCCAATGGAATCTTTGGGGCTCTAAAAGCATCTCTCCCACAGTGGGAGACTCTATATCCGGGGCTCTATTTATGATATAATTTGATTTATATGCTATTTTTGTATTCTGTGAACTTATTTTGTTTTATTGTATGTTTATGTTATATTAGGTTTTTTTTGTGTGAACATTTCAACCCAAAAAAATAAAAATTTGGACAAGATTTTTTTAAAAAAAAAAGTGATTATAAAGAAAAAAACTAACTATTTATTTATATAAAAAAAACACTTTCATTTGAAAAAAAACCGGAAGAAGAAGAGGATAGACAAAAATCAAGTTTGTATTATTCATTTATGTGTTGGTGGGCCCTGTGCATGTGGTTGTTAATTCATTCAAGTTTTCTTCTATGCGGATCCCACTGAGTTTCAAGGAGCTTCAACCAAGGTCATACATTTAGGGTTAGTTCCGGTGGGGCTCAAGCATATAGAGCCCAAAAATTGTTCCATTGGGGATGCCTTTTTGCACTTAGGCTCTATATCTAAGAGCCCCAAGGTGGTTGAGCCCCCATTGGGGATGGCCTAACAATACAATAAAGTCCAACTGCACCTATAGGTTGATTATTATAAAATAATGGTTTGGGAACAGTCATCAGCCATTTTAATTATAAGATCATTCACGATCATGTCACTAATTGATTAACTTTGCTTCTAATTTAGTGTCTAATTTGAAGTGGGATCACGTCAAAAGCCAATAATTTTTGTGTTTGATACGCTCTTTAGTGTGAACGGCTTGAATTTGCGATGCTACTGTCCAATAGAGAAAAGTAATAAACGCGAGAATAGGAGAGATTCTCATATAATTTTGGTAGCAATCACAATCAAAGTAGGTACACAATGTAGTAGAAGACCCAGAGACAGTCAAAGTGGTATACCGAGGCCTCTTTGAGGACTAGCTCCTATTTACTTTTAATGTAGTATTAGCAAGAGTAAATAATATAGTTTTGTCAAATAGGGTTTTCTTGTCTAAATGTATGACACAGATTTACGATCTATTATACATAAAAAGAAATATTTCTCATAGTCCCATTTTGGTTTTTTTATAAAAAAAAAATTGGAAGTAAGAGAATTCGATTGTTTAACATTCTCTAATAACATGAAGAAAAATACTACTAAACTTGTAGTTAGTTGGTTAATCTATCAACTAACTATTTTTTGATTAGTTTAATTTAGAATTATTTAGACTATCGCTTATAGATAGTGCAAAATAACAAGCTTTTATTTATGAACTAGAAACGAGATATTTCCTATTACATAGGATGATTATTGTGTTATTTGGTAGACCGTACATAATATTATTTTAGCCTCTTTTTTAGCCAAATGACTTTTGATTATAGCAATCTAAGTTGTCCCCTGGGCTCACTCCCAAAATCTCAGAATACCTTCTGTAGAACCCAATCCTACTAGCCACCTTATCATTTTGGCCAAGCCCACATTCTTCCCTACCGTTGATTATATTGGTGATCACTCCATACCCGGGGACCCGACCCGCAGACCGGTCTGCAGCAGATGGGCTCCACCTGCCAATGATGACGTCATGGCTCGATGGCTTGTTTCCCTGTGGGGTCATCCAGAACCATATAGCAGTCCTGAATGATAGAACCGGGTCAGTGGCCACTAGATCCGGATTGGCGAGCAGATCCTTTCCGAGTGCCTTACCCGCTTGACCATAGTTGTAGTTGCTAGAAGAAAAGTCAACAAGTCAATGGACCAGAACTTGTTTGTTGAATGCTTTAACGCGTGAAAAGATAAGAGAGACTTACTGCGTGAGTTGGATGGGTCCTCTACCATAATATTTCTTGCCAGCAGCGCATGGCCATTCGGGGGATGGTGTACAATATACATCTTGCTTCTTTTCATTGATAAAGCAATATCCCCATGCATATGGTCCATCTGGTGCACTTGGCCATCCTCCTGCATAATCAAATTCATTCATGATGCTTATTGATTCATCGTGATAGGGTTGTGAATCATCGTTGAATTTGTAGGTTATACGAATGGTTCTTTAACCATTGAATCAGTTTTTAATAGTAGAGTTTATAGATTTGTGAATTATAGTTGGATCTGTTTGTATGAACTATAAAATTCTAAAATAAACGAACTCATGTTGTTATTACAACACATTTACTACTGACAACATAGTGTAACTTATACCCCTTTTTTCAACACAATATAATCTATGAAAAATGAATAGAATTTTCACAATTAAGTTAGTGTTGGACCTCTTTTAAAGATAAGAAAACTGGTTTACATGGTTAGTATTGGCCCTTGTTTACATATGAGAAAACCAGTTTAAATTGACCAAAATTTTAGTCCCCAAATCTAAAAATTTTAGCTCCTCATTTGTACTTAACAGAGAGGTGATCCGCAATATATATGATCCATAAATCAAAATGATTAAAGTAGTTTTATACTAAACAAACAAACATGACCAATATTAGAGTACTGACCAGTAGTCTCATGAGAGGTTTGACCCAAGAAAGCAGCAAGCTCCCTCCTCCGGGCAGTAACATCCCCAGTTGTGCCAAACCCATTAAAAGTCCGAGCAGCAGCAATGAAAGCATCATACTTGTAGAACCCATTACTTGGGCACCTCCCATCATTTCGATACTTAAGCATCTGGTCAAAAACAGCTGAGCTAACAATGCTGCTGACATCATCACCACTGCCAACACTTGGGATTGGGGTTGGTTTAGGGGTCGAGGCACATTGGCTCTGGCAACCAGTGGCGCAATAATTAGCTGTGGTGCCGCACCACCCATGTTCGCTGCAACACAGTCCATTAGGACATACTGCACCACCAGCTTGCCTCCCACATTGCTCTGCTGAGATCCCTAGCAACAAAGCCAGGGAGAAAATGATAAGACTCTGTAACTTCATTTTCTTTTTCTGAAAGTGTTTGATGTCTTTTTGATATGCGGATTGGGTTTTGTGGGGCTGTGTATATATAGTGTGGCTTGGGTTGTTGGGTAAGTTCCAAGTACCCCATTAAATGTGATTTTTTCTTCTACGTTTGTTTTTGTTTTGGCAATTGCACAAGAGGGTTATTTTTAGTGTCGGTGTATTTGGGCAGGCTGCTAGAAAATATCTAAAAAGTTTGCGTACGGATTGACTAGTTCATCTCTTAATTCCAAGTTCCGTCAATCGATTAAAATCTCAAAATTTAAGGATAAGGGCAAGAACAGTGCTGACACGACACTGAATCGATTTAGTCATGCTCTGAATATCTCTTCTTTTGATCACATTCTAAAATTCTAAAACCAAGTCTACAGAAATCAAGGTGAATGTGATTGAATGTGATTGATTAATCTACCTCAATAGTTAGTTGGTCTAATCAAGGTGAAAAATGCTAGTAAACTTGTAGTTAGTTGGTTAATCTACCTCAATAGTTAGTTGGTCTAATGTCCCTAATAAATTTTTAGTAGTAGAATGCGCTAACAGAGTAGCCAAGTAATTAAAATTGTTGATTTTCTTCCCTGGCCAGGTTGTAGCTTTTGCACCAAATATTCCAGCGCTCTATGAGCTTCACTTCAGCGTTCCAATGGCTGGGGCAATTCTTTGTGCACTTAACATTAGGCTGGACTCTTCCACATTATCATTGATATTACAGCAGTTGGAAGCAAAAGCCATTCTTGTAGATCATCAGTACATTGAAGTTGTCCTTCAAGCACTGGACAAATTGTCCCAAACAAAGTCCAATCCACCTCTGCTCATTTTTATTACAGAGTTTGACCAATCATCATCATCTTCTTCAACCATTGATTTTGACCTTCCACCAGGTACCCTGAATTACAATGACCTCCTGCAGGCAAAAGCAGAAGAACCCAACTTTCAGATTCTAAGACCCAACAATGAATGTGACCCAATTTCAGTGAGTTACACTTCTGGGTCAACTGGAAATCCCAAGGGAGTTTTATACAGCCACAGAGCTGTGTACCTTAATTCATTGGCAGCCATTTTTCAAAGTGACATGAGAAAAATGCCAGTGTTCTTATGGACAGTCGAAATGTTTCGGTGCAACGGTTGGTGCTTCCCTTGGGCTGTTGCTGCTCTTGGAGGCACCAACATCTGCCTCAGAAGTGTCTCAGCCAAACTCATTTTTGAAGCAATTGATCTCCACAAGGTAACACACTTGTGTGGTGCACCTTCTATTTTGAACATCCTAGCAGATGCCTCAGAAAATGACCAAACCAGGGAAATAAAATCAAGGGTGGAGATTATTGTTGCTGGTGCATTGCCAGCATCCCAGATTTTGATCAAGGTTGCAGAGCTGGGATTCAATGTGAGTCATGGATATGGCATGACAGAGGCTCTTGGGCCAGCAATTGTCACAACATGCAAGCCTGATCAAATGCAATCTGAGTACAATCTGATGATGGAAGGTGTTGATGTGAAGGATCCAAACACCATGGAAAGTGTGGCATTTGATGGGAAATCAATGGGGGAGATTATGTTCAGAGGCAACACTTTGATGCTGGGTTATTTGAATAATTCAAAACCAGTTCATGAGGTTTTCAAGGGCGGATGGTATAGGACTGGTGACCTGGCAGTTAGGCATCCAGATGGGTACATTCAGATGAAAGATAGGGCGAGGGATATTATCATTTGTGGTGGTGAGGTTATCAGTACCCTTGAGGTTGAGGCAGTTTTGCTGACCCATCCACAAGTTTTGGAGGCTGCTGTTGTGGGGAGATATGATGAGGTTTTTGGGGAGACTCCTTGTGCATTTGTGAAGTTGAAGGAGGGGTTTGGAGGTGATGGTGAGGCAAGTTCTAGAGAGATTATAGAGTTTTGTGAGGGGAAATTGCCTGGTTTTATGGTTCCAAAAGTTGTGATATTTGGGGATTTGCCTAGCCCAACTGGGAAGATACAAAAATTTGTTCTAAGGGAGAAGGCCAATCTTGTGGGAGGCCAATCTTGACAATTGGCAAACAGGTTTGTGGGTTTTACACCCTTTTGTTACATGAAAACTTTTAGTATTTGGGTTGTGGATGATTAATTACTTATTATTATTTTGGTATACTATATATAATAAGGTTACAACAGTGTTTTTCTTTTTCTGTGTTACATTGCAGGAAATCGAACAATGAACATAAATTTGTAATATGATCTTCTTGGCATAATAGTGTGACAACCATTTTGCCATAATAATCATATCATACTATAAGAGCAAGTTGGCTAATAGATTATAATTTGGTTCTGCCCTATTTCAATGTCGTTTGTGTTTAAAGAATAATAGTGTGTATATGTGGGTTAGGTCAATTTACCGACCAATGCCTTGCATTCAAGTTTGACTTCCAATTTCTTTTGATTAGTTTAATTTAAAATTATTTAGACTATCGCTTATAAATAGTGCAAAATAACAAGCTTTTATTTATGAAATAAAAACGAGACATTTCCCATTACATAGGATGATTATTACGATATTTGGTAGACCGTACATAAGATTATTTTAGCCTCTTTTTTAGGCAAATGGCCTTTGATTATAGCAATCTAAGTTGTCCCCTGGGCTCACTCCCAACATGTCAGAATACCTTTGGTAGAACCCAATCCTGCTAGCCACCCTAGCATCTTGGCCACGCCCGCATTCAAGCCCACCGTTGATTATATTGGTGATCACTCCATACCCGGGGACCCGACCCGCAGCTATGTCTGCAGCAGATGGGCTCCACCTGCCAAGGATGACGTCATGGCTCGATGGCTTGTTTCCCTGTGGGGTCATCCAGAACCATATAGCAGCCCTGAATGATAGAACCTGGTCAGTGGCCACTAGATCCGGATTGGCTAGCAGATCCATTCCGAGTGCGTTACCCGCTTGACCATAGTTGTAGTTGCTAGAAGAAAAGCCAACAAGTCAATGGACCAGAACTTGTTTGTTGAATGCTTTTACGCGAAAAGATAAGAGAGAGACTTACTGCGTGAGTTGGATGGGTCCTCTACCATAATATTTCTGGCCAGCAACGCATGGCCATTCGGCGGATGGTGTACAATATACTCCTTGGTAGATTTCATTGATAAAGCAATATCCCCATGCATATGGTCCATCTGGTGCAGTTGCCCATCCTCCTACATAATCAAATTCACATATTCAGGATCCTTGTTGATTCATCGTGATAGGGTTAAGAGAGAATCATGTAAGAATTTGTAGGTTATACGAGCACTTTTTTAACCATTGAATTAATTTTTAATAATAAAGTTTAAATTTATCGTTAGATCTGTTTGTATAAACTATATATGAAATTCTAATATAAACGAACTCATGTTGTTATTACAGCACATTTACTACCGACAACATAGTGTAACTTATATCCCTTTTTTCAACATCATGTAAGATACAAAAATGACTAGAATTTTCACAATTAAATTAGTGTTGGCCCTCTTTTAAAGATAAGAAAATCGGTTTAAATTGTTAGTGTTGGCCCTCATTTACATATGAGAAAACCAGTTTAAATTGACCAAAATTTTAGTCCCCGAATTTAAAAATTCTAGCTCCGCATCTGTACTTAACAGAGAGGTGATCCGCAATATATATGATCCATAAATCAAAATGATTAAAGTAGTTTTATACTAAACAAACAAACAAACAAGACCAATATTAGAGTACTGACCAGTAGTCTCATGAGAGGTTTGACCAAAGAAAGCAGCAAGCTCCCTCTTCCGGGCAGTAACATCCCCAGTTGTGCCAAACCCATTAAAAGTCCGAGCAGCAGCAATGAAAGCATCATACGTGTAAAACCCATTACTTGGGCACCTCGGATCATTTCGATACTTAAGCATCTGGTCAAAAAGAGCAGAGCTAACGATGTCTTGACATCGCCACCACTTGGGGGTTGGGGTTGGGGTTGGGTTTGGGGGTGGGGGTGGGGTTGGGGTTGGGTTTGGGGGTGGGGGTGGGGGTGGGGGTGTGGTCGAGGCACATTGGCTCGGCAACCAGTGCCGCACCAAGGAGCCGTGGTGCCGCACCACCCATATTGGCTGCGACAATCCATTAGGGCATACTGCACCACCAGCTTGCCACCCACATTGCTCTGCTGAGATCCCTAGCAACAAAGCTAGGGAGAAAATGATAAGACTCTGTAACTTCATTTTCTTTTTCTGAAAGTGTTCGATGTCTTTTTGATATGTGGATTGGGTTTTTGGGGATGTGTATATATAGTGTGGCTTGGGTTGTTGGGTAAGTTTCAAGTACCTCATTATATGTGATTTTTTCTTCTAGGTTTGTTTTGTTGTGGAAATTGCACGAGGGTTATTTGTACTGTCGTTGTATTAATTTGGGCAGGTCACTAGAAAATATGTAAAACGTTTGCGTATTTGGGCAGGTTGCTAGAAAATATGTAAAACGTTTGCGTACGACTAAAAATCTCAAAATTTAAGGATAAGGGCAAGAACAGTGCTGACACGACACTAGAGATTTAGTCATACTTTGAATAGAGAATTCGATTGTTTATCATTCTCTAATAACATGAAGAAAAATACTACTAAACTTGTAGTTAGTTGGTTAATCTACCTCAATAGTTAGTTGGTCTAATGTCCCTAATAAATTTTTAGTAGTAGAATTGTTGATTTTAGTAGTAAAATCTGAAACCCTAATTCCCAAATTGAAATTAACAAAAGAAAAGGAAAAAGATGTGAGGCATAAACCCTATCAATTTTGGTGGTGCACAACAACTCCAAATTGAACTCCTCGACATTGAACTTAATTCGTTGGTTTTAGTGGTTATTGGTTCGCAAAGACAAACCCGATTGGTACGAGAGAGAGAGAGAGAGAGAGCGACCATAGAGGGAGGATGAGAGAGACGACAGACGGATGAGGAAAACGAGGAGAGAGAGAGAGCGACCACAGAGGGAGGATGAGAGCGACCACAGACGGATGAGGAAAACGAGGAGAGAGAGAGAGAGAGCGACCACAGAGGGAGGATGAGAGCGACCATAGACGAATGAGGAAAATGAGGAGAGAGAGAGAGAGAGAGAGAGTATAAAACCTCACTTTTTTAGTTTTTAATATAGTAAATTGAACTTAGACCCATAAAATTCACTTTAAATCACCTATTGCCCTTTCCTTTATTTTTCTATTTAAAATACCCAATCTTTTCAAATAATACCCGATGACTAAGATCCAACTAAACAAGTTACCTAATATAACTTAAAATCTGATTTATTATAATTTTCGCATTTCAAAACTACCCCTATTTATAAGCTAGCGTGTTTTGTGGGGATGTAACTAATGACACATGTTGAATTTGGAAAGATCTCCAAATGAATGTAGGAATTAATTTAGAAACTTATTTGAAATTAAATATTAAATTCAACATACGTATTAGTAATCTATAGGTGATTAACGTTTTAGTTTATTTAATAAAACAATTATGTTGATTTCCTTTTATGAATTATATGACTAGTAATCTATTAAATTCAACATTAACGTATTAGTAATCAATATCAGTATCAGTATCAATATCAATATCAATATCAATATCAATATCATTATCATTATCAGTATTAGTAATCAATATGAATATGAATATGAATATTGATGATATCAATATCATATCGATATTGATATTGATATTGATATTGATAATATCAATATTAAAGTGGAAATTATTATTATAAAAAAATAGCTCGATTATTGTCCATAAAAAATAGGTAGATTATTATAAAAAAAGAAAATAGGTCAAAAACTATCAATATCAATATAAAACTATCAATGTTGATATATTGATGAAGAGTTTATAATAATAATTTCCACTTTAATATTGAATATATTAATAAACTCTTCATCAATATATCAATATTATCTACCTATTGATGAAGAGTTTATTAATATATTCAATATTATCTACCTATTGATAATAAGTAGATTATTATTGTCAATAATATTATCTACTTATTATCTTTTCTTAATATCCATATCAATATATGGACAATAATATTGACAATAGGTAGATAATAATAGGTAAATTACTGTCCAAAATAGATATTGACAATATGAACCTATTTTTTCTCTAAATAATGTACCTTTTTTCTCTAAATATTGTACCTTTTTTTTCTCTAAATAAAGCATCTACTACTTGTTTTATGAAAAATAATTTGATCATCTTTTTATTGTTTGTTTTATGAATTTTTTTTTTTAAATGAACCTATTTTTTCTCTCTACATAATGTACGTATTTTTTTCTCTAATAATGTACCTAGTAAAACAATTTACCTAGTATAATGAACCTATTGTTTTGCTAAATTTTGTATCTATTTTTTCTCTAAATAATGTACTCATTACTTGTTTTATGAAAAATAATTTGATAATCTATTTATTGTTTGTTTTATGATTTTTTTAAATGAACCTATTTTCTCTCTAAATAATGTACCTAGTAAAACAATTTGCCTAGTATAATGAACCTATTTTTTTCTTCTACATAATGTACCTATTTTTAATTTATAAAAAAACGTACATAAATTTCAATTATACAACGTACCTATTTTCTATAAATCACTGCGTACCTATTTTTAATTTATGAAAAATGTACGGAAATTTCAATTACAAAGTAACTGACCTAGTTTTTTTATTTAATTTTTGTTGGTAAATAATATACCTATATTTTTATACGTATATATTTATATTTATATTTTTCATAGGTACATTATTGGATATGTAATTTACATTTTTTTTTTTTTTGGGTTTGCAATTTTATGGGGCAATATGTTAGAGGGAATGGCAACCAAAAGAAATGGGGTGATTGATTTGCTAGTAATTGGGAGTATTAATTACAATTATGGTAGTTAATGAAATGCTTGAAATAAATTATAAATAAAATATGAAGTCTGATGGCAACAATGTAAAAATATAGGAATACTATGACCTCTTATATCCTACTGGTAATTCAAGTTTGAAATTGGGTTTTACACATAAATTTATAGAGTGATGGGTATATGTCTAGAAAATAGAAAATGTAGGGACCTATATTGGACAAGCCTTTTTTAATAATAGGGGCCTTTTTTTTAAGTTTTTAAAAATGGGCATAGCAAACTGGTTTTTTTGAGCAAATCTATTTTTTAGTTTATAAAATAGGATCCAAGTATGATGCCAAAAGGCCCTCAGTATTTTATTTTATTTTATATGAACACATAAACTTGTGACATCTTTCGAAACTGGAAAAAATAATAATGTAATCAGTGTAAAACTTGAACATTATTTTGAGATAATGTATCTGCTTAAGAAAGACTATGACCTTAGATGAGGTAGGGAATGGATGCAAATTGTGCATAATAAACTGAAATTGATGGCAGGGCCTGCTGAATGTAACAAGTGAGGGTGAGGTAAAGCTGCCGACAGACGAGGTTGAGGGAGTAATACTTTGCTAGTGGACTGGTGGTTTCGCCGGATCAAAGCCACGTAATCTTCTGCAAAACCCCCAAGTACGATGTTAGTTTACAAGGATATGTTGTCTGAACGTGTGATCTAGATTGATAGTGTGATAATGTAACATTTTAGATTGTTTTTTTTTTTTTGGGTACATGCATGTTATAAGAGGCGATGTACGAGGGAGAAAAAAGGAAGTGTGGAGACTTTTATTGATCAGCTGCCAGGCTTGCCAGACAACATCAGATATGATGGAGACGGCCATTACTGGATTGCATTGTCAATGGTAAATAAAAAATGTTCCCACTTTTCTTTTTCCGGCATTTCCTTGTAAAGGGCTTATGCTAAAATCCTAGTTTTTGTTTTGTGCAAGGCACCTACATTGGCTTGCGATTTAGCTGTGAGATATCCTTTCATCAGAAAAGTTATTGGAATTATGGAGAAGTACACAGGGAGACCCAGTGTAGAGAAGAACGGTGGCGTTTTGGCTGTTGATTTAGAAGGAAATTTGATTTCATATTATTTTGATCCAGGGTTGTCACTAGTTTCAAGTGTGATCAAGATGGAATTCACATTTTCTGCGGCTCGCCGTTCCATCCTTACATGTTTCGCCTCAATATTCAACAATACCCAACAATGGTTGTTGCCTGAGGAACAAGCAGCTACTACATATATATATAACGTGGTAGGAAAAACATTTTTTTTTCTCTGTTGTATCACACCATTCCTAATCTCCCCCTTCTCTTTCATTCAAAACCCAGAACATATATTTTTTTTTCTCTCTAAATTTTTTAATATATATTATTTTTATTCAATAATATGTTAAAATTATGTGTATAATACGTGAATTTTGTGTGTATTATTAATTTTTTTAAAAACACGTGCATTAATATGTGTATTGTACATTTGCATTTTAAAAAACGTGAATTTTATCGAATCTTTTAAATATGTACGAAAAATGCAAGTATTATTGAAAAATACACACGTACATGTATAATACGAGTATAAAATGGAAAAATGATAAATTCTTATACTGGTAATACTTTGGAAAAGTAAAAAATAAAAATGGGACAATAGAGACTCGGGTAATAGCCTAATAATAGTGGATAATACTCTAAATTACTCTTATTGATACCATTCGCTTCTTGCAGGGCCGGCCCATTAGATTTGGAGGCCATGTGCAAAGAAAACAAATGAGGCCCAATAAATATAAGTAAAAAAAATTCAATATTTCAAAATTAAATCAAAATCATCATTTGTGACATCAATTTCATCTATTTCCACATATTCACAGTCACTCAATTGTTTTTTGCATACAAAAAAAAAACTGAAATCATATAAAAAACAACTAAATGATCTAAAAACAGTCGTGCAACCAGCACTTCAACAAGTAGATTGTTCACTTCAACCATCCCACAGGACTCTGATCCTCATTGATTACATTATCATTTTGAGCATGACCCAAGTTTTCCACATTTTCATTAGCATTTTCATCATGGCTTACATTTTCATGATTTTCAACTAAATCTTGTGGTTTTTTAATAATGAATTTATCAAGAGCACCTCTTTGAGATTGAGTTAATTCTTCAAATCTTCTCTTTTGTTGGCGTTTTCTATATCCAGATGGATGTTTTCTTTTAAACATTTTTTTAATATAGCAACATAACACAAGATAACAGAAAAAACAAAAAACAAAGCAATAGAACTTGATTTTGAAGCTTTCACCCAATTTTCACACCTAATTTTCACAACAACAAAAATCTAATCAAATAACAACAAAAATAATATATGGAAAACATTGAAAAATTAGGGATTTACCTCTTGATTTTCTTGGTTTTTTCTTGCAATTAGCACATAATAGAAAAATAATATGAGAAAAAGAGAGAGAGTGGCGTGAAGCAGCAAAGGAAAGATGAAATCAAGTTAGAAAGAAAAGTGAAGAAACAATTTGGGGCCAACCAACTTATGGGCAAGAAAAGAAGAAAATTGTTTATTAAAGGAACTTGGGAGACGAGATGAGAGCAGAGTACGGGTGTTGGGAGAGAAGAAATGATATGGGGTGTGCAAGAAAAGAAGAAAATTGTTTATTAAAGGAACTTGGGAGATGAGATGAGAGCAGAGTACGGGTGTTGGGAGAGAAGAAAGAGTAATGCTACTCTTACCACATTTTGTATACCATATTTCCATACCACATGATGTGGCATCTTACTTGGACATGCCACGTCATTTAATTTAATTTTATAGTTTTTAATTATTTAATTAAAAACCCTAGTAAAAAAATTGATTAGATCTTACGTTTTATTCTCCACTCCATCTCTTTCTTCCCTCTCCCACCGAGGCAGCCTCCTCCCTTCTTGTCCTTCCAGCCATTCTCCGTTCTCCACTCTTTTAGTTGATTCTTATTTGATTTCTAGCAAACCATCTTTTCTTTCCTTTTTACTTTTATAAAGAATGATTTTATCTAATTGTTTCATTGAAAATTAAAGGAGTCGAAAGGAAGAAAAATGTCTATATCATGTTAAGGGTTATGGGCCATTGTTCATGGCTGAAAGTTCTCAGATTTATCTACGATGATTGGTCTTTTCCTATTAATTGCATTGATCCTACTGTGTTTTTTTAATTTACTCTTTTGTATCTTTTGTGATTTTTTTTTCCATTTGTTCTGGAAATTAAGGAGGAGGGAGGGAGGATGAAGGGTTTATGGTTTAGAGGGACTTTCAAGAGGGAAGAGGAAATTGATTGGGGGACACGAAGAGTGATGGAGGAGGAGGACGCAAGAATATGAGAAGTCTGACAAAGTTTATTATTATAATAATTATTAAATATATTAACCAAAATAAATGAAAGATAGGATAACTTAAAATGAAATTAAATGAGGTGTCATGTACAAGTAAGGTGCCACATCACAGATGATACAAAATGTGGATACAAAGAAGAGTAGCATTACTCGAGAAGAAATGATATGGGGAAAAGAAAGATTTTGAGAAAAGTTGTGATAACTTTTTTTTTGGGGTTAAAATAATAATAATTATAATATATATGTAATATAATAATGACATGAATAATATTATCTGCATTTTTTTTACACAGGCCCTGTGGGGTCGCTTACCCTGCACACCCTATGGAACGGCTCTGGCTTCTTGTCTCATATCCTCCATCGTTTTCTGATTTTCTCTTCTAGGACGAGTTCATCACCATTATCAACTCAGTACGTGACAATGTCCAACTCAAGCGACTCGCCTTCCCCAACCCAACCCTCTCATCACACGCATCCCATTCCCACAACCAAAACGTCATCGTCTTCATCATCATGGCCCTCAGCTTTTCTCATCCTCTCAGTTCTGGGACCACTGGCTATAGCTCTGCTCATCTACCAACTGGACTCGCTCGACCCAGCTCCTCTCCCCCTCCACGTTGTTTTTCATTTTGGGCCAAGAAATTACTAAGATGCAAATTCCACGTCAGTGAGCCATATCTCCATATCTAAATAACTCTAGTAGAATATCATTTGCAAAGGAAAAATAAAGATAATATATTTTTAAATGCAATGAATTTGGCATTGCCCGAGAAAATGCCATAATTTTCTCTCTCCTTCCACCGTGGAGAGCATCCAAAAAAAACAAAGCTATGAATTTGAAATGAGATGGATGCAGTCTCCTAGGCACAAAATTAACAATGGTGCTTGCTTGATATCACCCTAGAGCGCGACCACACCATCGAATACCCCAAAACAGACGCCTACACCGTCCACGTGGTAGGATCCGGAATTGGATATGTCATTACTCTGTTTGTAGCTAAATCTTTTCACTTCTTTTTTATTTCACTAGCTTTAAGCGGGGGTGCTTGGAAATTCATTTTTGGATGGGTTTTTATCTATCTAACTGTGATTATAAAATTTTGTATGTTTATGATTCTGTTTGGATAAAATTCGGCTTTAAGGCCCGTTTGGTAGGCTAGATTGGACTGGGACTGGATATATTAGACCAGACAGGTTCGGATATGACTGGATTTTAAAAAGTTGTTTGGTGCAATAAACCCCAAATTGAGATTGTGGGACTGGAACAAAAATAGCAAAATTAAAAAAATATAAATAAATTTATAAAAATTATAATAATGAATACAATTCTTAAAAAAAATCTTTGAATCACAGCACTGTGACCCAAACTCCAGATGCTGGTGAAATCATTCTTACCGAAAAATTCCCCAAATGCTGGTAAAATTTCATAACTTGCCATCGAAACTCAATCTGGGAAATCAAAATTGCCTCTCAAAGATGGTGATCCACCAAAAGAGCTCTTCCTTGTCTTCCACCAAAACGGTGTTGTAATCAGAAACAAAGGGCTTGAAAATATTCACACCAGGGCTTCACACCAAAACGGTGTCTTCTCATCAAGAGCTTGAAAATATTCACACCAGGACTGTGATCCCATATCGGTTTTCCACTCGCCATCTCTGCAACCAAACACCGAAGAGCCCAAACAAGCAAGAATCGCAAGGCTCCCCCATAAGATCTCAAGAACAAGGCCTAAATGAAACAATCCTATACAGTCCAACCCACCAAACAAATTCTAAAGGTTTTTCAGTGCATGTTGTTTGGTATGGTTCTCTCTTGGAGTTGGAGATCCTCTCAAAAATTAATCTACAAAATATTGATATTTATTTCTAGTACGAAAGGAGGAATTGTTGAATATATTTGAGCAATTTTATTAGTAGTGATTGCAGCCCCAAAAAAACATTTTCAAAATTTCGAAATTATTGGATAGAAATCGATATTAAAATAATGGTGCATAAGTTTTGAGTTTTAAAACTATTTTATGCAATTGGGGACTCATGTTAGAAGAAACTATCTCAAATATCATACCCTCCAAAGACACCACGGCTTGGAAATATTGAAGGACTGACCACCAAAATTGTACCTCAAGGATACTGATGTAAAAATAGTCGCCGCATAGTCTTTATTGCACAGTGGTTGTCTCTAAAATCAACTTAAAAGAAGAATAAAAAACAGTATGCAGTGTGAGGTTTTTTTGCTAGTGTAAACACCATCTGATTCTCATCCATATCCGTATATGCAAGATAAGTTACCAGCATGGCCCTCAGCCACAACTTTTCTGTTTCTAATCCTAATACTTCCCTAATAACGTGAAGAAAAATACTACTAAACTTCTAGTTAGTTGGTTAATCTACCTCAATAGTTAGTTGGTCTAATGTCCCTAATAAATTTTTAGTAGTAGAATTGTTGATTTTAGTAGTAAAATCTAAAACCCTAATCCCCAAATTGAAATTAACAAAAGAAAAGGAAAAAGATGTAAGGCATAAACCCTATCAATTTTGGTGGTGCACAACAACTCCAAATTGAACTCCCCGACATTGAACTTAATTCGTTGGTTTTAGTGGTTGTTGATGCTCAAAAATGGTTCAGCACTTCCGAGCTCAACTGTGATGCCTTCGCCTTCGGTATGCCTGAAGCCTCGGTAGAGCGTTCGATCTGTAAGACAAGAAACACTCGGTAAGACCTAGGGCACCGGTGTGGTACCGGCCGAAGGCTCTCCGATGCTTAAGTTAGAGTAAGTACGAAGTAAATAGTAATTTTAACAGAGTAATAGCTAAGTGGCCGAAGGCTATTGATTACCTCCTTTTTGGGATTTGTGCTTGTCTTTATAGACCTTAAGAGGTGTGCATTTGGGGGTAAAATTTCAATGTGGGACTGTGGACATCTGCCTAAGGAGGCTCCACGTGTCCTGAAGAGAACTAGAGGGTTCTGAGTCTTTCAGTCACCTTCGGCAGACTGGGTGCCGATCGTCGTAAGTGCTGATGGCTCTGTATTTCCACGTGTAATCTTCTTATTGGTAGTTCAGGTGAGGTATAAACAGGAGTCCCCCAAGTTCTTAGCGAAGTTTATCTTAGTTGGGGACTTGTCTTGATCCTCGGCACCCCGGTCAACCGAAGGCTTGACGGTATTTTCGGTATGGTAAGTGGTGTCCACTCAAGGATGCGGGTGCCGTTCGGTACAAGAAGATCATATTACAAATTTATGTTCATGCTCTGAGTACAAGAAGATCATATTACAAATTTATAATCTATCAGAATATTTACATATATATATATATAAGCGATTAATTGACAAATGATTAACGAAACAGTTAAAATAAATTACGAAATCTCTTTATCTGATTTTAACTTGACAATAAAAGAGAGATGAGAGTTCTGAATTTATCCATTTATCAGTTTCAAAATACAAATTACAAAGCAAAGAAGGACTGGTGATTTCTCTATCCAGTCAGATAGATGCATGAATTCAAACTGATCATTCAAAAGAAAATCATACCATGATGATGGTAGAGCAACAAAAGATGAACGCAGGAGTTGTCAACTGGTTATCTGGAAATTAAGCAGGTTGATTTGAAAAGATCTTGAGTTTTTCAAGTGTTTTCGAGACGTTGCGTCTAGTTTGGAGAGAGTCCCCTTCTTCTGTGGCGGAGGCTCTTTATTTATAGGCAAGGAGCCATGATAGTTTTATTAAGACCTTGGTAGTCTTGTAAGGGTGAGCTAAGAATTGTTTTGATCATCAAACACTTTCTAAGGCAAATCACAACAATTCTTTGATCCTAATTCAGTTGGCAGCCTTATGTGTTGTTATAGACTTATATGTGCAGTTGTAAAAGCCTTGAATGTTATTTATTCAATGTGCTTTGACAGTTCCATCTGAGTTTATCAATGACAGTGGCTTGATAAGAAACTGAGAAGTTTAAGTCCTAAATTGGCCATTAAGTGATTAATCTTGAGTCACAATGATTATTTGACCAAGTGGGAGAATGCATATAGTTTACTATCCTAAACTCACATAAAGTTGGTCTTCTAATCATGATCGGATTGCAAGACTTATGATTAATCAAGGACTCAAACTAATCTCATTCAGCAGCCTATGTATTAGTGTTTTAATAATTGGATTACAAGGCTAAAGGGGTTTCTAGTTCTATTAGAATTAGGATTCACTGCTCTATTGCAATAAGGATATCTCAAGGAGTTTCTTGAAGGACAAGACTCTTTGAGTGATGCGTATAAATAGAAGAGCTCCCTCTAAGAGCCGATACACACAACTCATCAAGATATTCACCCCATCTAAAATATTGAGTTAAGGCAGTCTTTTATCATAGAGAACTCTCTCTCTCTCAAGTGTTTATTTCAATGGCAGAACAATGTTAGTATTCAATTTTTAATCGCTTATTAAGTTTAGATGTGGTATCAGAGCATAAGAGGGTTATTTTTAGTGTCGGTGTATTTGGACAGGCTGCTAGAAAATATCTGAAAAGTTTGCGTACGGATTGACTAGTTCATCTCTTATTTCCAAGTTCCCCTTAAACTAAGTCAATCGATTAAAATCTTAAAATTTAAGGAAAAGGGCAGGAACAGTGCTGACCTAGACACGACACTATAGATTTAGTCATACTTTGAATATCTCTTCTTTTGATCACATTCTAAAACCAAGTCTACAGAAATCAAGGTGAATGTGATTGATCAAAGTTACATAAAGATATATTTCTCATAGTCCCATTTTGGTATTTTTCTTTTAATTGGAAGTAAGAGAATTCGATTGTTTATCATTCTCTAATAACATGAAGAAAAATACTACTAAACTTTTAGTTAGTTGGTTAATCTACCTCAATAGTTAGTTGGTCTAATGTCCCTGATAAATTTTTAGCAGTCGAATGCGCTAACAGTAGCCACAGAGCTGTGTAGCTTAATTCATTGGCAGCCATTTTTCAAAGTGACATGAGAAAAATGCCAGTGTTCTTATGGACAGTCGAAATGTTTCGGTGCAACGGTTGGTGCTTCCCTTGGGCTGTTGCTGCTCTTGGAGGCACCAACATCTGCCTCGGAAGTGTCTCAGCCAAACTCATTTTTGAAGCAATTGATCTCCACAAGGTAACACACTTGTGTGGTGCACCTTCTATTTTGAACATCCTAGCAGATGCCTCAGAAAATGACCAAACCAGGGAAATAAAATCAAGGGTGGAGATTATTATTGCTGGTGCATTGCCAGCACCCCAGATTTTGATCAAGGTTGTAGAGCTGGGATTCAATGTGAGCCATGGATACGGCATGACAGAGGCTCTTGGGCCAGCAATTGTCACAACATGCAATCTGAGTACAATCTGATGATGGAAGGTGTTGATGTGAAGGATCCAAACACCATGGAAAGTGTGGCATTTGATGGGAAATCAATGGGGGAGATTATGTTCAGAGGCAACACTTTGATGCTGGGTTATTTGAATAATTCAAAACCAGTTCATGAGGTTTTCAAGGGCGGATGGTATAGGACTGGTGACCTGGCAGTTAGGCATCCAGATGGGTACATTCAGATGAAAGATAGGGTCGGGATATTATCATTTGCGGTGGTGAGGTTATCAGTACCCTTGAGGTTGAGGCAGTTTTGCTGACCCATCCACAAGTTTTGGAGGCTGCTGTTGTGGGGAGATATGATGAGGTTTTGGGGGAGACTCCTTGTGCATTTGTGAAGTTGAAGGAGGGGTTTGGCGGTGGTGGTGAGCCACCCATCTTCACAAACCCACCATTCAAAATAAAAGGACCCAAACAACAAATTAACAATATCGAGATCATGCTTTGGACGTTCAAATTGGTATAGACGTGGAAACTGAGGATCTCCACCAATACACCAACCAACCCATTTATTTATTTTTCTCCAATTGATTATAGTTTGATCACTTTGTTCATCACAAAGTTCATGTCCGAGTCAAAGAACCCTCCAGACTCGGCCGAGTCAACTTCCCAAACCCAACCCTCCAACTCATGGCCCTCAGCCACAACTTCTATGTTTCTAATCCTAATACTTCCCATCTTAACCGCCACGCTGATCTACCAACTCGACTCGTTCGACCCGGCCCCTCTACCTTATCACGAGTTGACTCGCCTCTTAACCAGGAGGGCTCCGTCTCACAACTCTCACATGCTTCGAGGGTCAGAGCGTGTGGGCTTTCGGGTCTTGCAGGGCCCCGAGGACGTGGCTTATGATTCCGGGTCGGGGCTCATTTACACTGGTTGTGAAGATGGGTGGCTCAAGCGAGTTAAACTCAACGACTCGGAAAATCCCGAGTTTGTGGTGGAGAGCTGGGTCAACAAGGGCGGCAGACCGCTCGGGCTCGCTTTCGGACTTCACAATGAAGTTCTCGTCGCTGATGCCTATAAGGTAAGTACACGTAGGAAATGTTTGGGCTCATTTGGTATTCCTACTTGGATTCCATTTTATAAATTCAAAAATAGATTTGCCCAAAAAAACATGTTTGGTATGCCCATTTTTAAAAATCTAAACCCAAAAAAAATTCAAAAACACCCATATTATTTTTAAAAAACAGGTTTTATAGTTTTTTTCTGTCTCCCTTGTCGCTCTGCTCCTCCTTCTGTTTTCGCTCTCATCCTCCCTTTGTCGTTGCTCTCTCTCCTCCCTTTGTCGTGTGTGTGTGTGTATATATATATATATATCTCTCTCGCTCTCATACCAATCGGGTTTGTCTTTGCGAACCAATAACCACTAAAACCAACAAATTAAGTTCAATGTCGGGGAGTTCAATTTGGAGTTGTTGTGCACCGCCAAAATTGATAGGGTTTATGCCTCACATCTTTTTCCTTTTCTTTTGTTAATTTCAATTTGGGGATTAGGGTTTCTGATTTTAATATCAATTTGTTTTAGATCTTAAAAATAGTTTGGAGTTCAATACCAAACAAGTTTTTAGATCTTAAAATCATTATTTGAAAACTCACATGTTTTTCAAAAGAATCATAGTTTTTAGTTTACTTGTTTTAGTAGGATACCAAACAGGACGTCAGAGTTTTCACATTTGTATTTATTCGGGTTCATCAAAGACAGAGGGAGGAGGAGAGAGAGCAACGACAGAGGGAGGATGAGAGAGAGTGACCACATAAGGAGGATGAGAGCGACGACAGACGGATGAGGAAAACGAAGAGAGAGAGAGAGAGAGAGAGAGAGAGAGAGAGACTATAGAACCTCACTTTTTTTTGTTTTTAATAATAGGCAGGGACGGACCCAGAATTTTAAAATGGGGTGGGCTAAATTTACTTTGCGTACACATCAGAGCAAATAAGGAAATTTCATAATTCAAATAATAAAGAAAATCAAACAAATATGATTGTTCTTGATTTGAGATAATAAAGAAATCACTAATTAATAACTCACAAAATATACTAAATCACAAAGATTTTTACCCCCCACAAAAATTTGCAGTTTAGTCTTCAGAGAGGAGAGTGTATGTACTTGAGGGAAGACGGCCCTCTCTATCTCCTTTTGTATCTGTGGTAGTTGACCCCATAATTTGGCTTACAAAAATAAACAGCCGCCTGGGCTATAGCCCAGTTTAGTCTCTTCATAGGTCCGTCCCTGATAATAGGGGAGTTTTTTATTTTTTATTTTTTTTGTTTGAGTTTTTAAAAATGGGCATACCAAATAGGTTTTTTGAGCAAATCTATTTTTTAGTTTGTAAAATCGGATCCAAGTAGGATGTCAAACAAGCCCTCAGTTTTTTATTTTATTTTATATGAACACAGAAACTTGTGACATCTTTCGAAACTGGAAAAACTAATAATGTAATCAGTGTAAAACTTGAACATTATTTTGAGATAATGTATCAGCTTAAGAAAGACTATGACCTTAGATGAGGTAGGGTATGGATGCAAGTTGTGCATAATAAACTGAAATTTATGGCAGGGCCTGCTGAATGTAACAAGTGAGGGTGAGGTAAAGCTGCTGACAGACGAGGTTGAGGGAGTAAAATTTGGAATTACAGACGGTGTAGATGTAGCTCTTGATGGTACGATTTATTTCACAGATGCCTCATACAAGTACAACTTAAAACACTTTGTTTGGGACATTTTGGAGGGTAGGCCTTATGGTAGATTCATGAGCTACGACTCAACAACCAAACAGACCACAGTGCTGGTTCGCGACCTCTACTTTGCTAATGGACTGGTGGTTTCGCCGGATCAAAGCCACGTAATCTTCTGCGAAACACCCATGTACGATGTTGGTTTACGATGATCTGTTGTCTGAACATGTGATCTAGATTGATAGTGTGATAATGTAACATGTTAGATTGTTTTTTTTTTTGTTCATGCATGTTATAGGAGGCGATGTAGAAAGTATTTCGTACAGGGGGAGAAAAAAGGAAGTGTGGAGACTTTTATTGATCAGCTGCCAGGCTTGCCAGACAACATCAGATATGATGGAGACGGCCATTACTGGATTGCATTGTCAATGGTAAATAAAAAATGTTCCCACACCTTTCTTTTTCCAGCATTTCCTTGTAAAGGGCTTATACTAAAATCCTAGTTTTTGTTTTGTGCAACTTTTGATGCAGGCACCTACATTGGCTTGGGATTTAGCTGTGAGATATCCTTTCATCAGAAAAGTTATAGGAATTATGGAGAAGTACACAGGGAGACCCAGTGTAGAGAAGAACGGTGGCGTTTTGGCTGTTGATTTAGAAGGAAATTTGATTTCACATTATTATGATCCAGGGTTGTCAATGGTTTCAAGTGTGATCAAGATTGGAAATCACATTTTCTGCGGCTCGCCGTTCCATCCTTACATGCTTCGCCTCAATATTCAACAATACCCAACAATGGTTGTTGCTTGAGGAACAAGCAGCTACTATATATAACGTGGTAGGACAAACATATATTGTTTTCTCCGTTGTATCACACCATTCCTAATCTCCCCCTTCTCTTTCATTCAAAACGCAGAACATCTTCTTCTTCTTAATAAAATTTATTTAAAATTTTCAATATATTTTATTTTTATTCAAAATATGTGAAAATTATGTGTATAATACGTGAATTTTGTGTGTATTATTAAAAAATTTGTAAAAAACACGTGCATTAATATGTGTATTGTACATTTGCTTTTTTAAAAACGTGGATTTTACCGAGTCTTTAAGATGTGTACGGAAAATGCAAGTATTATTGAAAAATACACACGTACATGTATAATACGAATATAAAATGAAAAAAAATGATAAATTCTTTATACGGGTAATACTTTGGAAAAGTAAAAAATAAAAAGGGGACAATAGAGACTCGGGTAATGGCCTAATAGTAGTGGATAATACTCTAAACTACTCTTATTGATAAACGAAAATCAGGGGAAAAAAATTGTATAAAAAGATATCCGAGCGGCTATACTATCTAAATATCATATATTTAATGAGTATAGCCGCACGGCTATACTATTTGTTTAAAAAAAGACCTCAGTTGTAAGACCCGTGAGCTTGAGGAAGCAAGAACGGTGAGCAATCCCACATCGCTCTGGGAGGGAAAGGGGAAGTGCTTATATGTGTGGGCACTTCTCTTCCTAGCACGAGGCCTTTTGGGAGTTCACTGGCTTCAGATTCCTTAGAACTTCGAAGTTAAGCTAGTTGGGGCTAGAGCAATCTTAGGATGGGTGACCTACTGGAAAGTTGCTTGTGAGTTCCCAGAAACAGAACCGTGATGGCAGGGCCCAAAGGGGACAATATCATGCTAGGAGAGTCGGGTCGTGATATAATGGTATCGGTGGACCCAGGCCAGGAAGTGTGCCGGCGAGGATCTTTGGGCCCTAAGGGGGTGGATTGTAAATCCCGTGAGCTTGAGGAAGCAAGAACGATGAGCAATCCAACATCGCTCGGGGAGGGAAAGGTGAAGTGCTTATATGCGTGGGCACTTCTCTTCCTAGCACGAGGCATTTTGGGAGCTCATTGGCTTCGGATTCCTTGGAACTCCGAAGTTAAGCGAGTTGGGGCTAGAGCAATCTCAGGATGAATGACCTACTGGGAAGTTGCTCGTGAGTTCCCAGAAACAAAACCGTGAGGGCCGGGCCCAAAGCGTACAATATCATGTTAGGAGAGTCGGGTCGTGACATCAGTATTGCCGCACAACTATCCTATTTATTAAAAAATAAAAAATAAAAAAGACCCAAATATAACAGCGACTATACTCTTTAAATATTGTTTTAAAAAGTATATATGCGCAACTATATTTTTTATTAAAAAATAAAAATAAAAAGAACCCCATTTTTCTGCCACAATTAATAGAAGACTGAAGGTTTTGTCACGAGCAGGAAACTGTCGGTGGTTCGTACATGCGAGCTAACTGTGAGTTATATTGATGTTAGTGAATCTCATAACGCAATGATATTGATAGAAGATTGAAGGTTTTGTCACGAGCAGGAAAATGACAAGACCTAAGAACACTTCCATATTATTGCATTGCTACTGTCGGTGGTTCATACAGGCGAGCTAACTGTGAGTTATATTGATGTTAGTGAATCTCATAACGCAATGATAGATGGTCCACAATCGCTTACCCTCGCATGTGTATAGGCGTTTCATGACTAACTGGGACATGTATAATAGGGCTGCCAAATACTGAATTTCATCCTCCAAGTTCTACATTTTCCCGTATCCTGAAATTATGATCAGCCCTATTATATATATGCTCACACTGCCCAATTATATACCACTCGCTTCTTGTCTCATAATAATATCCTCCATCGTTTTTCTGATTTTCTCTTCTGGGACGAGTTCATCACCATTATTAACTCAGTACGTGACAATGTCCAACTCAAGCGACTCGCCTTCCCCAACCCAACCCTCTCATCACACTCATTCCATTCCCACAACCAAAACGTCCTCGTCCTCGTCTTCATCATCATGGCCCTCAGCTTTTCTCATCTTTCTCAGTTCTGGGACCACTGGCAATAGCTCTGCTCATCTCCCCCTCCAGTTTGTTTTTCATTATGGGCCAAGAAATTACAAAGATCCAAATATCCATATCGAAATAACACTAATAGCTCTGCTCAACAGTCCTTGTTGAAGATATTTGGTAGCCAATACAATTAAAATGAATTCACACTTTTCGTTAATATGCTTTTGCTTCAATTGAGTCTCTTATGCTTATCAGTCCCAATTCAAGAAACTCGCCTGCTACCAGTCGGCTCTTTTTATCAGTCCAACTAATAGAAACTGATCATTTTAAATTCCGACAAAAAGAAAAGAAGATATTTTTAAATGCTTTTTACAAATATAGAAAGATATATATATATATATTTAAAGATAATTTGAAAAAATATATCTTTTTAAATGCAATGAATTTGGCATTTCCAGATAAAATGCCATATCTTTTCTCTTCCACAACTTTTCTGTTTCTAATCCTAATACTTCCCATCTTCACCGTCACGCTGATCTGCCAACTCGACTCGTTCTACCCGGCCCCTCTGCCTTATCACAAGTTGACTCGCCACTTCACCAGGAGGGCTCCTGCTCACAACCCTCGCATGCTTCCAGGGTTAGAGCGTGTGGGCTTTGGGGTCTTGCGGGGTCCCGAGGATGTGGCTTATGATTCCGGGTCGGGACTCATTTACACGGGTTGTGAAGACGGGTGGGTCAAGCGAGTTAAACTCAACGACTCGGAAAACCTAACCGAGTTTGTGGTGGAGAGCTGGGTAAACACGGGCGGCAGACCGCTCGGGCTTGCTTTCGGACTTCACAAAGGAAGTTCTCGCGCGCTGATGCTTATAAGGTTGGTCCACGTAGGGAAATGTTAATTTTTTTTGTTTTTTGGCTGTTTCTCTTCAATATATGGACCAAGTCCAACGCATTTTTTTTTGGTAAAATCCAACGCATTTTTTTTATTTGGATAAAAAACATTATAATAGTTACGATAATAATAATAATGTCTAATCCACCTTTCATCTTTTAAACTTTTTGCATGGATTAAGTAAATGTTTGAAATTAGAGAGCTACCCAAAATAATCAAATGTCTAATCAATTTTCAATTTGTTTAACTCATGTTTATGTATTATGTGATATAGTATTTTTAGAGTCTTCATCTCTTGGACTCCTAGGGTCTAAGGATTTGTGGTCACTCACCCAATAGATTTTCTTAAAATGAGTGCAAAAGAAGGTGGGCCATTGGATTTAAATTCAACGGTAGGTGACCACGAAATCCTTAAACCCTAGGGGTCCAAGAGATCATGACTCAGTATTTTTATTAGTTAATAATATGTTTTGATAAATGTACGATATATAATATCTTGTAAAAGTATTATTGTGAGTCAAGACAATTGATTTTGAGTGTAATCAGGAGTTTTTCAATGAGTGAGTCATAAATTGAAATTATTTTAACAAATATTACCGTTCACATGAATATTGACCACAAATTAAGAAAATACTGGGAGGAAATTGGAAAATGTAGAGAGTTAAAGTCATGAGTGTGGGATTATATTTATTAATTGAGCATACAAAGTCGAGTGGATAATGAGTTACTGGACTACATGTGGTGGGCTACTAAGTTTTTATGGGGCGAATCACATTAGAATACATGTGATATTTGTTAAAAAGTTTCAATTTATGTTTTGTTAACAAAAACACCATAGAGTCATTATATAGGTTAAGGTCCTTAAATATGACCCATATACGCGTTGAATCAAATTAATCAATTTATACACTAGAACCAACCAACCCATTTATTCAATTGTGACCCTTAGATGTGATCATGTACCGTTTAATCAAATTAATCAATTTATCTAGGACCAACCAACCCATTTATTTAATTACAATTGACCCAATAGTTGGGACTGAGCCATCCACTTTCTTTTTCGTTTTGGACCAAGAAAATACAAGGTCCCAATGCCACGTCAGTGGGCCCCCCTAGTGGGGAAAATCTTGGTCAAAATAAACACCATCTGACTCTCATCCATATCCATATCCGCAAGATAAGTCACCAGCAAGAACAACCCAAACCACTCACCCCACCCCACCTGCACAATCTCTGCATACAATAGAGAATTTCGGGGGAAAAAAGCATACAATAGAGAAAAGGCTTAATTGCAGCAATGGTTTTTCAACTATAGTCGAAGTTGCATCCAAAAATAGTTACATAGGTCACCAAATTAGATGTCGTGTTGCATCATTGGTCCTCCCGTCAAACTTTGTTAAATTTTCTCTCAAAAGTGAGTAAATTCTAAAATTCATCCACAACCAACGGTGGAACTAGGGGTCGCTGGGGTGTGCTCCAGCACAATGTTGACTTTGAGATTAGGCTTAGTGTATAGGCTAAATCCAGACCAATCAAATAATCAGCCCGCCAAGGACAAGAAATCAGCCGGCTGAGAAGAAAGAAAAGAGAAAGAGAGGAAGAAGAAGGAAAAATAATTATAGAACCTGCCTTAACTCAATATCTCAAGAACAACAATGATATTATTTCTTAACAAAGAACAATAATACAATTTCTCAACTAACTCCTCAATACAGACTCTTTTAGTTAATATAGAGTTAACCTAACTAACTCTCAACTAACCATAGCCTAATTGATGGTAGAGAGATAAGAGGAAAAAGAATAAAAATAGAGAGGGGGAGATATTCAACTTTACTATCAATTCCTTATTTCTCCCCTCTTTCTCTTTCTTCTCTCTTTTCTTCTTCTTCCGATTTAAAGGTTCGCATCCAGATCTACAAGTGCAACAAAGATTTAGTGTTTATGCCTCTGTTAGCATACCAAAAAAAATTTGGTTCTCATTGTTTTATTTTTATTTAATTAATTTTTGTTATTTTGTTTTTATCAATATTTGGAATGAATTTCAAGTTTACCCATGGATTTAATGGAAAAATAGACAGACTTGACTGAAAGGACCATTAGTGCAACAAGACACCTAATTGGGTGATCTCTGTAACTATTTTTAGAGTTGAGTGACCAAAATGTAACTCCAAATAAAGTTGAGGGATCATTGCTATAATTAAGCCTAGAAAAAACTACGAACCCAACGTTAATTAGCGGTCATGTCCGAGTCAGTGAACACTGCAGAATCAGTCGAGTCAGCTTCCAAAACCAAACCCTAATTGATAATACATGTATATACACCTAGTATTTTTATTAATTGATTATCCATGAAAATGCAGTTACATGTTAGGCCAATTTCGAACATTATTTTAATATCTTGTATCTGCCGAAGAAAGAGTACTAGACCAGTGTATGTAAAGTATACGTGCATATGATATGGCAGGGCCTGCTGAATGTAACAAGTGATGGTGAGGTCAAGCTGCTGACAGACGATGCTGAGGGTGTAAAATTTGGAATTCCAGACGATGTAGATGTAGCGATGGACGGTACCGTTTATTTCACAGATGCTTCATATAAGTACAACTTGACAGACGCTGTTTTGGACCTTTTGGGGGGTCAGCCTCAAGGTAGATTATTGAGCTACGACCACTGGCGGACTTAGGAATTTTTTAGCGGAGGTGCAATTTGGAAAGGCTAAAAACTTTTTGTAGATTGAACATCTAAGGTTTTTTTATCTAGATAGGTCCCTTCATGCATTCATATCATACATGAAAAATTGTTTTATGTAAGGATACTATCTGATAGTTTCGTAAACCTTAGGGACGTTTTGTGATATTAAGCCATGTAAAAATATTGACTAAGTATGAAAAATGGTTTTTTGGAATAATTGTTTTCTCAATATAATTTTTGGCGGCTTTTATTCCTAACACATCAAATAAGAAAACTTGATTTTATGGGATTTTAGTATGAAGTATATATTGACTTAATGAGCCATCATTTTTAGCCTAAGTTGTATTTTGCACTAAAACCGATTTTTCATATTTTAATTTGGTGGGAATTTGATTTTCTAGTATTTTTATTTGAATCCAAATAGGGGGTACTTCCTTATTTACATTGTAAACTTAAGTAAATTGAGTAATATAAAAATAAATTAAAGTAAAAGGACAAAGATATTTACTTAAATGTTGAAAATGAAAATAAGGTAATTTATACACCAGCTAAGCAAATGGGCAATTTGAAGCACCTAAAATGATTTTTCTGGCGAAAAGAGGAGCAACTGCACCTTCTTGCGTCTTAACAGATTCGCCAGTGGCTACGACCCAACAACCAAACAGACCAAAGTGCTGGTCCGTGACCTCTACTTTGCTAATGGAGTGGTGGTTTCGCCGGACCAAAGTCACGTAATTTTCTGCGAAACCCCCAAGTTCGATATTAGTTCACGATGTTATATATTGTAATCCGAACGTGTGATCTAGATTGATAATATGATAACGTAACATGTTAGGTTGTTTTTTTGTTTATGCGTGTTATAGGAGGCGATGTAAAAAGTATTGCATACAGTGCGAGACAAAGGGAAGTGTGGAGACTTTTATTGATCCGCTGCCAGGCATGCCAGACAACAGCAAATATGATCGAGAAGGCCACCTTTACTGGATTGGATCACCAGCGGTAAATAAAGAAAGTTCACTTTACATTCTTGCCCTTTAATTTTCCAACATTTCCTTGTAAAGTGCTTACTAACTAGTTTCTGTTTTTTTGTGCAATTTTTTTATGCAGCCACCTACTTCGGAAGTGCTGGGCATTACGGACAAGCTCACAGGGATACCCAGTATAGAGGAAAACGGTGGCGTTTTTGCCGTTGATTTAGAAGGAAATTTGATTTCATATTACTCTGATCCAGAATTGGCAGAGGTTACAAGCGCGATCAAGATTGGAAATCATATTTTCTGCGGTTCCTTGCGCAATCCTTACATTCTTAGCATCAATATTCAAGAATATCCAGCAACTGACGTTGCTTGAGGAACAAGTAGCTATCTATTTGTATAGAAATTCTCCATGTATGACTATGATGTATTTTCTGCTACTGTTTTATACTTTTCTTCCTGTTTACAGTGGCATCCGCACGATAATAATGTGCGAACATCCGGATATAAGAATAATTGAGTTTTTCTCTAATACGGACGTTTTCACATTTTGTTAAACTACGGTTGTCCACAAATTTGACAATATATATGTATATACAAGGAAAAATATACAAGCCACAAGATCACTTTCACGTTGCTAGTCCTCTAGATGAAGTTTAGTCTCTGTATGAGAAATTGTGTGCATCATCAATATCTCACAAAATCCACATATCCATGGTGAACGCATGCATGTGTGACGCTTGCACTTGTCCCAACCTCCATATTCACCCATCCCGGGAAGTGACCAAAATTTATAAATAATTGTTAGGCGAGCATGTAGGATTTGTAAAGCACCGCTTATTCCTTCCCACATTTCGTTCGCATTTTTCTGCCACAATTAATAGAAGATTGAAGGTTTTGTCACTAGTAGAAAAATGACAAAACCTCATGAGTCATAACACTTTCATACTGTCGGTGGTTCATATATGCGAGCTAATTGTGATGTAAGTGAATCTCATAACGCAATGATAGGTGGTCCACAATCGCTTACCCTCGCACATGTATAGGCGTCGGATGCTTTCATAACTTGAGAACGATTTCATATCTTTGTGACTAACTAGGACATGAATAATCTAAATAATAAATTAGGCAGATTTGCGGAGAAATTATAGAGTGATACGGTATCACAACGTCAGTAATAAAATAAATTTACACCTGGACTTTGTCTTCTAACTTTACCCTTCAAGATTAAATTATCTTAAACCCTTCAAGATTAAATTCCCTATGCTACCACCCAGCCGTCTTTCCTTCTCCCTCACCACCCACCTCGGCCTTTCCCTCCCTCCCTCCTCAGCCAACATCACCAACCCTCTCTCCCTCCCTCCCATTCTCGGTAAAAAAGTTCTGGTAAAAGTTAAACGCATTAAGAAACAGCAATACTTTGTGAAAATCAGTGCAAATCCATTCAACATAAAACCAGAAATCTTCAACATCTCTAATGACAACCTAATAGTGAAAGAAGGGTAATAATTGATGTCATGGGTAACCAAATAAATTTTTTTTTTGTTGATATGTTAATTTTCTCAATCACTTTTTGGGTGGGATTATTTGATGGTGGTGTTATTGGAGGGGGACTGCAGCCAAGGGCCGCAATGCGAGGTAGGCAGATTGCCAATGGGAGTATCTTGTTTTTTATTCAAAGTAAAGTTGAAAGACAAAGTCAAGGTGTAAATATATTTTATGTTTATGTTTAAAAAAGATACGTGGCAAATTTTGAATGGAACTATCACCAGCTGACATGGTGCTCTCTAATTTTTCGCATATATGGGTTGTTTAGATTTGGTAACATAAACATTTTTTATTATATATATTTATCAAAAATAGCCAAAAACTTGACCCCTAATTTCAAAAATGTCAATTTATGTAAATAATTTCAAATATAGCAAAAAGCTCACCTAAATATACACAAATTCCCTCAAATTTAACACCCACATAAACCTAAAAAAGAAGGGAGGTTTTGTTTTTAGCCAACCCAAACTTTCATAATTTGGAAAAGACCAATGCAGTTGTTTTGTTTCAATCCAAAACAGCTGAATTCATTAGCCTTTTCCTTAGAAAAAAAAAAATTCTCCTTTGGCATTTTCCTAAATAATTTTACTTTCTTTGACTAAAACCTAATAAATTCAAAAAAGAAGCCTTATTAGATTGGGAACCTTTTCGCTGGTAGATGTATTGGTGCCTCTGGGATTGGATTTGATTTGGGTTATGGCTGCGATGCCATTTGGAAGATACCATTTTGAGTTCTATTAACCGTGTTTCCCCTTGTATCATTATTGTATGAGATGATTGTGTATATGAAACTTATTTCTAGTTGGGTTTGTGGGTTTTTCTTAAGCTTTGTGATTTATCAATGCAAAAGTTTGTGTCTTTTGTGAGCTTAACATTTGCCTATTGGGTTTGCTTGAAATCATATGATTAAAAGAAACCCTTTTGATACGATGTGTAAATCAATGGCAACCAAAACTCATATAAATTGACAGTCTTTTATGCCAATATTGAATACAATACAACAATTGGAGCCAAATTAAGTAAGATCATGGGCATTTCAAGCACGAAGACATTCATCCTGTGCTTGCGAATTGTTGGCATGGTGGTGCTGAACAACGGAGTGGAAGCTAGGAGGACCAGCATTGACCCTGGAGTTCTTGACCCATGCCTAAAACCAGGAGGGCCACATCCTGGTTGTAGTGGTCCTAGTGGCAGCTTCTAAATATATTATAATATTTAAAAAGTATAGCCGTGCGGCTATACGGCTATAGTCTTTAAATATACCATTTGCACATACGGCTTCTTGCAAACAAGGGCTTATTTTCACAATTTGTCGCACAGCATCAATAATTTTGGGGGAAGAAACAGAACAGTTAAAAAGAAAATTACAATTAGGCAATGCCAAAAAGGAATTTTTTTTTTTTTAAAATTTACAATTACAAACAATCACCACTCAAACTCTGTAGTAGATCCAAGTATCCAAAACATTCGGGCCTAATATACCTGCGCATTGATTAAAAACAAACATCACATTTTTAGAAGGGGATCGCAGGTGATAGTGCATTATGGTTCATTAAAATAAACTACTCTAGGTTTGGTCCTTTGCCATACAGTAAATTATACTACAGGTTGATTCAAAGTGCGCAAGTTGGATAGGGGCAAATAACTTATCCTAAAGATGCCAGAACCCAGAACTAGGGTTACAGGCAGATGATGATGATGGCTATACATACATCATCACCACATGGTTCATTGTCAGTTAAGCTAAACAATCAGTATATGCAAAAAGAAATTTATCTAATGGTAAGAATTTCGGTAGTAACATTGAAAATACCCGTGTCGAAACAGGAAATCAATGATGACAAGAGAGCAATTTGGCTTGAAAAATCGAGTCCTTCGTATGATGTTTGCAACATTAGTCACAGAGATCAACTTGAAGCTCTCCACCTCTCCATCTGTTCAATAAGGGGAAAATTGCATATGGTTTAGGATGAAATGAAAGGTGAAAAATGACGAAGCTGAAGGTAAAGTTTACAACTAATATAGGTAAAAGCTAAGCTCCAAGGGTCTTACCTTGATTCTTAGGCGTGAAACTCTCAGGAAGTTTTAAATCATAGCAAAACAAGACATCCCTTTTGTTTCTATACCCATCAATGTCCATAAAGAAACAGCACCAACTGGTATAGCTCTGTATGAGAAGAATTGCCAAATCCATCAGTGTTTCGTGTGTGTGTGTGAGAGAGAGAGTGAGACAGAGAGACAGAGAGACAGAGACAGACAGAGACAGAGACAGAGAGACAGAGACAGAGACAGAGAGACAGAGAGAACTTACACGCTAGAAATGGATCTGGGTATTCCGGCTTCCTCTTCACATTCCTTTACAACATTTTCCCCACATGCAACCCCATGAGGCTACAATTACCAATATGGGATACCTTATACAATTCTAGCTCAGAAACGTACGTATCACGCTCATTGCTAACTAGAAAATAGGCTTAATGAAGAAAGAATTGTATAAGATTTATAATTTTTGATAACTTATTTTGCAAGATTGGGAATCAAGAAACCTGCCACTTGCTGTTGCTATGCTTAAAGTAGACCGCTAAGTATCAGGTAAGGAAGAACCACTTGCTCTTCCACTTGCTTAAATACTGATAGAATGGAAACTAAAATGCCTTAAAGCAAGTTGAGAGGCTCGTTACAAACCAGTCCCCCAGCAACTAGATGATCAAGCATCCCTGGATAAGTGGGTTTCTGTTGACTTCTCTTCCCTATCCATAGAAACTTCTTCCCACCCTTTTCAACATAGCCACTCATGTGCACTCCATAAACCTATTCCAACAAGAAGTATACATAAAGAATGTTAAAAATGAAAGTTGAAAGAAAATCAAACGAATAACAATAGAAGAGTCAGTTGGCTTCCTATGCGACCATTGAAAAAGCGACCAGACTAGTTAACCCTTCAATGCCACCACTGAAATTTCTAAGCCTTAAAAAATCTTTTGTTCCTCTCTAGCCACAAACACTATAGCACACAGCATCACCTCCAAAACCTCGTTATCAAGCCTTTTGATAGGACCTCCATGCCAATCTAATAACAAACCATAGCATAGGCACTGCTAGGTACGTAAATATAGCCAAAATGACTTACAAGAGATGCATAAAAAATTGATAATAATTCACTGTTAAATCACCAAGACCAAGGTAAAAAAGGCAGTGCAAATCGCAGAAACAAACCTTTATTCCAAAATAAGGAGCAGCTGCACGTTCTAGAGAGAAAAATATGAGTGCCTCAAAGGATGATGTCACAGGGTATAGCTGATGATTTAAATAAAATGAAACCATAGTTAGCTCAGATAACAAAACTACCGTTAATAGTTTATACTGTTCCAACAATTGGGATGAAATTAGAAGCACAGACATATAGGATTTGATTCAGTTAGCACAAGCAGTACCTCATTCCTTATACCTGGAATATGTTCCCCTAAGCTTTTGATTACATCTCCCACCGCTCTCGTCCTGTCCTCAGCTGTGCTCAGCGATGAATGCAAGGTTATTGAACTGCCATTAGAGTTTGAATTTTCTGGTGGGAAAGTAAACACGTCCTTGAAACTACGTAAATTCTCAGCAAAACTACAGAATTGGGAAAATTATTCAGTGCCACATCTGAGGTCTGAGCATGAAATCGGTATCAGAATTCACGGAATTTGAGCTTACCCTTTGTGAATGTAACCAACGATTTGGTCCTCAATTACAAAGGGAAGGAACTCAGATTGCGATTCCTGCAAGCAGTTTCAATAAAATGTGGAGTGGAGAGATAAACGAACAATTAGTCTGTTTGGCAGCTGAGAAAATGTATTGTAGAACTTACCAGTCTGCGATTGCAGATTTTGATCTTTTCCGAGTATCCCCTGAGATCTGAAGGGTCGTCGGAAAGGGTTTCCGGTTTGGATATCCGAACGACGTCGTCCCAAGAGAAGACATCATCGTCGGAGGCTGAGACTGATGCAGGACAACAAGTTAGAACTTTGAGAAAAGCCTGCTGGGTGGAACGAACTAGGAACGACTTCGTAAGCCCTTTGGGGAAAGCGCGAAACGCTTTGGCAGTAAAACGGAAGGCCAGAGAGTCGACGAGTCTGTGAGAGAGCTGAGGAATACCGCCGCTGCAGGCCATGAGATGGGAGCGGGTTCGGCTCTCATTCCGAGTATGGCCTTTCATTTGTATAGTATAGCCGCACGGCTATACTCTTGGAATATATTCGAATATTTTGAAAATATTAGAAGTTTTAAATAGTATAGCCGCCCGGCTATACCTTTGAATATATTCGAATATTTAAATAGTATAACCGCCCGACTGTACTCTTTTAATATATTCGAATATTTAAATAATATAGCCGCCCGACTGTACTCTTTTAATATATTCGAATATTTAAATAATATAGCCGCGCGGCTATACAATTTTTATATATTCGAATATGTTGCAGGATCTGGGTCGTCCACTCTGATTTTAGAGAGGACGTGGCAAAATGAGGAGTGGTAAATTGTTTTTCTTCAAGACAACGAAAGCCCTAGCTGTGAAGCAGACGTCTCAGAAGGCAAACCAAGCGTCGGTTGTTGATGATTTTGGCGGGTGAGAGTTGAGAGAGAGCGCGAGAAATGAATGGGTAAAGGGGAAGCGGAGGAGGAATGGCCTATTTTCAGGGATAGAAGGCGATACTATTGTGATTGCATCTGCAGGTCCAAAAAAACCCTGATTGCTTCTCACATCCTGATGCTCACTCACCACAAGGTTTCAGTCCTTCTTTTTAATTTTGGTTTTCTGTGGTCCAATTATGAATTTTTATGAATTGGGTTTTCGAATTTGAGGGATTTACTGTTGTGGGTTCATTTGGTTTTTGTATTTTAATCAAAATTTGAAGCTGGTTGGGTTGTCTTCAAATTGATTATGTTAATTTTTACGTATAATTTGGTTACTTTTGTTACAGAAAGAGATGGCAATGGCCAAAGAGGCTGATGTTGATGGAGAAGATGAGAGGGAAAAATCCAATACTTGCCAAGAATGTGGTGCTACTTTTAAGAAACCTGCATATCTCAAGCAACACATGCAAAGCCATTCCCTTGAGGTATTGTTTGCTATTAACTTTAGGGGGGTGTATTCAATTGAGATTTTAATAGATTGTAATTACATGATTTTAATGTAATGGATTTCAGCCAGATTTGTAATTATATGATTTTACTTATGATTTTAATAGATTGCAATTACTTGATTTTACTTATGATTTTAATTCACTTCGGATTTTACTTATGATTTTAAAAGATTGCAATTACATGATTTTACTTATATTTCTATACAAGCTTGAACTCTATCACCCATCATCATTCACCTAAATACATAACCTGAAGGCATATACTATTATGGAAACCATGGAAGCTGTTGATTTTTTAGAGAAGCATAAACACATAATAATACTATAATGGAAGCCCATCTTGTTTGCTTTAGAAATTTGACAGTGAAATATGGAAATAGGCTTGAATCTGGGAGCCCATCTTGTTTTCTGTTATTAATCAAGAACATTAATAAAGCTCACTGAACCAATGTCGATATCTTGGTTGGAGAATTATATCCAGCACTTGGTGGGCATGATACCCCACTGTCTCAGATACCCAAATCGCTCTCTTCATCTTCTTCCATAGGAGGTTCACTTTTTTCTCTATGCTCCACAAAGTAATTCAATAATTATTCTTATTTCTTATTGTTGTTTTCATTCAAGTAATGTAAACTTTCCAAGTGACCACAATGACGTCAACTGACAACAACTGAGACGGAGAGGATCACTGGCTCAGTAGTCAGTAAACATGGCAGCAATGGCGAAACCAAGCCTACTTAACCCCCTCCGTTCTCACCTCAATGAGCTTCCTCTTATAGATTTGAGCTCAATCCGCACCAAGCTCACAGAATTTTGGTTCTCTCACTTCAATGTCACTCTAAAGCACGCAAGAAATGCGTCTGTTCTTCCTGTGATAAGAACCCAGGGTTCTCCTGGTTCGTTTTTCTACCAACTTTTCTGGAAAAATCATTCATGGGTTTTGAATGTCATTTCAGATTTTGTTTTGGGTGTCTTGGATTTTGAATTTTCATGGTCTCTATTGTTGGTTGCTCGTAGATTATGTACCAGACTCCAAATTTTACAAAGTGGAAGCGATTCTGAGGTGCAGAAACCACTCACTCTTCTTTTCTTCTATACATTGTTGTTTCTTAGGTCCAGCTTGTCGCATTCATGCATGTTTTTGTTTTGATTGATTGTCTATATGTCTATATAGGTCTGCATGTCTGTTGTGATCTTTTTTTCTTTTTCCTAATTGTATACAACGTTTCAGCTTATGGGTTTTGATTATATTATCTTTGTTCTGATTATGGGACGAAATAGGCCATGGCGAGTTTCGCAGGTATCTTCGGTAATCAAGGTTCTGACGGGGTTTGGCAATGGATTGCTGGGGGTGGCAGCCACACAAAGGTTGCAAGGTCTCACATAAAAGAAAAACAGAGAAGAGATCGAAAGAAAAATAGAAAAATAGAAAGAAGTGAGAATCAGGCATAGGAGGATGAGATTTTTTATGGGGCTTGGTATTTATATCACCTACTCAAAAGTCTCATACAATACACCATTTAATGAAATAGTTCAAAATCAATAAGCTTTTGAATACCACCAGACTTGTATTTAGTACTTAAAAATCCTAATTGAATACCACTGGATTTTTAAGCTTCAAAATAATCTATTTTAAAATCTTAATTGAATACCGCTAGACTTTTATTCATTACTTAAAAATCTTAATTGAATACCACTGGACTTTTATGCTTCAAAACAATCTATTAAAATCCTAATTGATTACACCCTCCTTAAATTGTTAATAACCTTCACATGATTCCATAGTATTGGTGTCTGAAGTTGTGTTAAGGAAACCAACGGCAGCTTGTATATTTTGATATTGCTACCGATTTGTTTGATAGCTTCATTACAACTGATTGTGTCTATAGCTTTCCTTACTTTTCTGGTGAAGGTCCTGTAATTTTCGCATCAATTGAAGACAAATTTTTTGCAGGATTCAACATTTTTAAGAACTATCCTTTGGATATTGTGAAGTGTTGGATCCCACACAAAGAACTCCAAAATGCGAGAGATTTCTGACTTGAATTGACCAGTATCAAGTGGGAGACCTCCTGTGAAGCTCCATCAAGTGAACCCCAATCACGTACTACTCGGTTTGATGTTTGAATGCTTGATCATGTGCACTTTGAAATTATATGGTTATTCGTTCGTGAGTTCCTTTTAGCTTATTTTTTACTTTTTGGATGAGGTTTATGTAGTATTTGCATCAATTAAAGTTATAATTTTTGCAAGAATCGACATTTTAAAGAAGTATCTTTTGGACAACCTGGAGCATTCGATCCCACATAAAGAACTCCAAAATGCGCTAGGGTTTGACTTGAATGGATTGGTACCAGGTGGGAGACCTCCTGGGAAGCTCCCTCTAGCAACCCTCAATCACGTACTGTTCAGTTAGAATTGAATGCTTGTTCACTTGTATTTTGAAACTATGGTTATTGGTTCCTGAATTCGTTTAGCTTATTCTTTACAGAGGCCATACGTTTGTTCGGTGATTGATTGTCGTTCCAGCTTTAGAAGAGAGGACCACTTAATTCGTCATCTTCTTCAGCACCAAGGGAAACTCTTAAGTGTCCAATTGAGAACTGTAATCGTGGGTTTGTTTCCCAAGGTAGCATGAGGAGGCATGTGAAAGAGCTCCATAATGAGGATGATCCTTCGGCTAATGTTAGAGGTCATAAGCAGCATGTATGCCAGGATTGTGGAAAGGTGTTCAAATTTGCTTCAAAGCTGCAGAAGCATGAGAATTCTCATGGTAGCTTTCATTTATGAATTCTATCTTCTTTTTGTATTATGTTGTGTGTTGTGTGTGCGCGTCAGTGGTGAATAATGTTGTAAGATACAATTTTTTCTGGAAATGAGGGGATGTGCTGTTGTTGAAGTTTTTGACAGTATGCTTAATGCAAAATCTAAATATATCCTTTTATTTGTGTAGTTAAGCTGGATTCAGTGGAGGCATTCTGCTCTGAACCAGGCTATATGAAATATTTTTCTAATGAGAAATGCCTTAAGGCCCATATTCAGTCCTGCCACCAACATATCACCTGTGAGATATGTGGGACCAAGAAGATGAAAAGGAACATCGAACTGCATCTCCACACGCACGAAGGGGAAGGTGCTTCAGTGGAGGATTAAATGCAGTTATAAGGGTTGTCTTCACACATTTTCAACTGAGTTACTGACTTGACTTTTAATGGGTTGTATGTACACACATAATAGACCAAACGGATTTCATTATTTTGGAGGAAAAAAAATAGTTATGCATTCTTTGCGTTGTCATTTTTAGTCTTCTATTGTTTCCTTTTCTGATTTTGGTTATACATTTGTAGAAATCAAATCTCCATCAACATGTCAAGGCCGTACACCTTGAACATAAACCTTTTGTCTTTAGCTTTTCGGGTTGTGGCATGAGATTCGCTTAGAAGCATGTGAGAGATTAGCATGAGAAGACTGGACGTCATGTCCATGCATATGTGAGTATTATTCTTAGATCATTCAATACCCTCATATGTTGGATTTTGGGATAAGCATCTTTCCAGGCAATGCCACATTATGAGTTCATATGTGGGACATTATTGCTTTGAATTGTAGGGGGGTTTTGGAAGAGGCTGATGAGCAATTCCGGTCAAGGCCAAGGGGCGGCCGTAAGAGGAAGTACCCCACTATAGAAATGCTCGTACGAAAAAGGGAGACTCCACCAGACCAATTGGGCCAGGAGTCTAAGTACCTTTCCTGGTTGTTCTCAGAAGAAGATGAAGACGAGAATTGAGCCATGCCCGTGAAGTAAATGATTGGACATATCCACTACGTACGCTAACCTACTTGCCAAACCACCCATAACTTTGATGGGCTGGAACAGTCATTTTGCATTGGCTCAAAATTGTGGAATGAGATGAGAGTGCTCTCTCTTCTTTTAGCTCTCATTTTTGCCCGCCACTTGTTTATGTGTGTGGAACAAATTTGTTCTGCTTGTGAATATATCATTTTAGATTGTTTTGATAATTAAGAATGACTTTGAAAACTCATTCTTTTCAATACAACTTTCAATTTGGTGCGTGGTATATAAATTCCAATAAATGGATGCATTTGTCATGGATTGGTACACACGTTTCAAAGAATTCAATGTAAATCCAAGAATGTTTTATTAGAGTTTTCATGGCCAATTGGTAGAATTAAAGAAGCACTATCAGAAAAAGATATTCCTAGCTCATGTTCAATATTCCCAGCACACATACGTAATCTATCACCCTTTTAGAACAAATTTATTCATTTATTAATAAATAGGACGATATATTTCAATTTCAATTCTTCTGTAAGAAAGAACAAATTTATTCATTTATTAATAAATAGGATGATATATTTCAATTTTTATTTTTCTGTACAAATGTGGGTTAAAAATATTATAAAGTTTTATTTAACAAGGGAAAAAAGGAGGAGGAGGCTGAGGCCTTGAGGGTATGTGAGAAGAAGGAGTAGAAGAATGGAAAAGAGAGTGAGACTGAGGGAGAGAGAAGAAAGAGAAAAAAAAAATTTAAAGAGAGAGAGAGGGAGGCAACCGAGAGAAGAAACAGAAAAAATATTTAAAAAGAGAGAAGGAGGCAACCAAGAGAAAAAATATTTAAAAAGAGAGAGGGAGGCAACCAAGAGAAGAAACAGAAAAAATAATTTAAAAAAGTAAAGGATATCCACGTGTCTACCAAGTATTGCGACAATCGCTTTTTAGAATAGCATTCCTCATCCTGAAATTATGATCAGCCGTCCTATTATATATGCTCACACTGCTCAATTATATATCACTCGCTTCTCTTCTCATATCCTCCATCGTTTTCTGATTTTCTGGGACGAGTTCATCACCATTATTAACTCAGTACGTGACAATGTTCAACTCAAGGGACTCGCCTTCCCCAACCCAACCCTCTCATCACACTCATCCCATTCCCACAACCAAAACGTCCTCGTCCTCGTCTTCATCATCATGGCCCTCAGCTTTTCTCATCTTCTCAGTTCTGGGTCCACTGGCAATAGCTCTGCTCATCTACCAACTCGACTCGCTCGACCCAGCTCCTCTCCCCCTCCACGAGTTGACTCAGCTAGTCGCGGCTGCTCCAACGCGTAATGCCCACATGCTCAAGGGGTCGGAGTTTGTGGGTGCTGGGGCTTTGGTGGCGCCGGAAGACGTGGCTTATGACTCAAAGTCGGGTCTTATTTACACGGGTTGTGGTGACGGGTGGGCAGTGGCGGATCCAGGAATTTCCTCTTCGGGGGTCAATGTATAAAAGCTCACAATTTTTTTAGACAAATCTAAAATGCATCACATTATTATTAATCAATCTACAAATATTTAAGATTATATTATTATCAACCAATCATACAAAGATTGAATGCCTAAAGTAAGCAACTTTAAACATATCACCATACTAAGAAAATTTATAAATTGTTGCAGCTGCAGGACAAAAATATGTGAAAACCCCAAATAAATACTTAACGAAAAAGTTGAAAAAAATTAACACAAAATCCAGAATGGCTAAATCTAATAACAAACAAACAAAACTAACACAAAAACTAAACTAATTGAAGCAATGCATCCATTTCATATATTTTTACTTTTACACGGATGGGTTTATTTTTTATTTCAGCCAATTAAATTCTTTTTCTTCTTTGAGGGGTTTTTTTTTATTTAATCAACTTCTTTGACGGGTTTTACCGTGAACTTAGGAAAAATGATTATAAGTGATAAAAACACAATCCAAACATTAGAGTTGGGTACAATATTAAACTGTAAAGGACAGGTTACAACGAGATGTTTAGACTGAAGAGGTTATTTGAGGGGTTCAATCTCACTATTGAACCATCTAAAATATTTAAATCCATTAGATTTCTTCACCATAAATTGTACTGCTGTCATACGCACAAGCGAAACCTCTCATTCTGCTGAGGCTGAGACAGCAACCCATTAAGAAATTGGAACCATATTACGAACCCACCAACCACCAAAAAAAAAAAATTGATAAAAACATTTTTTATAAAAAAAAAACCATGAAAATAAGTAAATAATCCCAATAATATCGAATAACAAAGAACACTAGAAAAGCGAAAAACCAAAAAGACAGATGATTTTAAAAAAAATGGAATTTCATATTATCCCAAACGAACTACAAGAATTGATATATGAAAATTATAAAAATTAAAAACATGAAATTTATCCCACTAGCGGCCTAGCCCCACCCTCTCCCTCTCTTCCTTCTCCCCTTCTCTCTCTCGTGCAACCCCACCCCCAGCCCCCTCTTCGAACCACTCTCTCCCTCTATCTCGCTCTCCCTCTCTTCCTCTGCCTCTCTCCCGATCCTTTACATTCCCGCATAGAGAATCTCCGGAAGGAGGAGACCCATAAAATCCTCGATTCCTACACGGAAACTACTCTCCCCAATCCACTTCAGTAGAAACCCCACAAGATTCACTCTTCCTCTCCCTCTCTTTCTCTCTCTCCTCAATCCACACCAACCAACCCACCCCCATCCCCCTCCGACCACTCCTCCCTCTTTGGGGCATTTCATCAAACACTTTTTGGGCAATTTGCGGGGTCAAGGTCTTGGCCTCCTATGGTGGATTCCTGGTTTGCATGGGCCAATTGACCCCCTTTGCCCCTATATGGATCCACCAGTGTTGATTTTAGTTTCATACAGGTTTCTGTAGTGTGCTGGTTATTTCTTTTTGGGTTTGTTGATAATCATTTGTACAGAAACCACAAAGGGAATAATCAGTTTTTGTTATTTCCAGTGATTGCTTTATGTGGTTCTTGTTTTAGATTAATCAGGTGGCCAACCAAAACCCCTGGGCGATTGGGTTGGGTGGTTGGTAGTCCAAGGTAGGAAGATTTGGGTTGTCGTGGGAGTTGGTTTCCGGCGTCTTTGGTTTTTTGGTTTTTTAAATATTATTCTAGAGGACAAAAGTCCAGCTGTAAAACAAAACGCTATAATTTTTTTAAAATGACACGTGACATATTTTGAATGGAAGTACTACTGATGTGGTAGTATAGTACTATTATATAATTTATCCTTTTGAGGGGGTAAAACCATAGAGTAAAAATCGAAAATATCGCCGATATTTCGCTGAAAATGGGAGGCCGAAATTATCGGAGGGGTACAAGACATTTTCGTAATTCTTTCGGAAATTTCGGGGAAATTTCGGAAACTTCGGCAAAATTTCGGAAATTTCGGAAACTTCGGCAAAATTTCGGAAATTTCGGAAAAATAAAAAAAACCCTCAAAACACCACTCACCCCTGGGGTTCGAACCCCTGATGCCAATCATGCTGCTCTCCCAGTTTTCCACCACAGTAAGGGCTCCTTTGTGTTTATTATGTTTCACAACTCATATTTATATACATATTACCTTATTTTCATTTTCAACATTTAAGTAAATGTCTTTGTCCTTTTATTTTAATTTATTTTTATATTACTCAATTTACTTAAGTTTACAATGTAAATAAGGAAGTACCCCCCATTTGGATTCAAATAAAAATACTAGAAAATCAAATTCCCACCAAATCAAAATATGAAAAATCGGTTTTAGTGCAAAATACGATTTAGGCTAAAAATGATGGCTCATTAAGTCAATATATACTTCATACTAAAATCCCATAAAATCAAGGTTTCTTATTTGATATGTAAGGAATAAAAGCCGCCAAAAATTATCTTGAGAAAATGATTATTCCGAAAAACCATTTTTCATACTTAGTCAAATACAATAACATGAAATGGTCTCATCTTGCCCATCCGTCTCTTTCTCAAGCTTTCCAACTCCAACCAAAACCAATTGTGAGGTAAGTTTAAATTAAACTTATATTTATATTATTAAAGTTTATTAAAGTAAAAAAATTATACTTAAATAATAATTGCATGTTAATTCTTTGAAGTAATTAAGTAATGTTGTATAATTATTCTCTAGGATAATTTTAATATGTTGTATCTTACAATGCAATGTATAAAGTGTAAAATATTATAGTAAATCATTATATATAAATGATTATGGTGTGTTAAATCTTCTTTCATTAATTACAACATATTTTCTACAAATACATTGTTTGTCGGCTCGCTATATAATCAACTTATATCGCTTAAATCCATCATGCAATGTATTTCCTTCCAATTTTTTTATAAACTAATAGATAATTGACTAAATAAACATTCTCTAAAGTTTCAATAAAAATTTCCAAGTTTTTCTTACACTTTCCGTGGTTTTTATCCAATTTTTATCGATATCGATATTTTCCCGATATTTCCGTCGATATTTCCGTGTTTCCGAACCACCGATATTTCCGAAACCTTCGATATTTTCTTCCTTGGTAAAACGGATAGCTAAAAAAGTAATCATGTTTAATATTTATGGTTGCTGACGTTTGGACTTTCTTAGTAAAGATAAATTCAATATTTTATATTAATTTAATACTTAACATTGGAAACTTACGCGCTATCACACGTGGATAGCAAATATGAAGGCGGTCGCTTTTGAGCGACTTGGATTAGCAAAGCTCATCCTGAAATTATGATCAGTACTATTAATATTAGGATTTTTAGCAGTTTTGGCCTCTAAATTATTAGTAAATTCGAATTTACCCTCCTAAATTATTTCGTCTGCCGATTTAGTCTCTCAACTCATAATAAATAGTTAATTTCACTTAGTTAAGTTTATCTCGATTTCATCAACTTTTCATTAATAATAAGGGCAAATTTGTAATTTTAACTTAAAATCCATAAAATATATTGTAAATAATTAACTTTTAAAAGAAAAAAAATTTATTCTCCCCACGTAACCCCACCCCCATCGATTTCTTCTCCCCAAAGATTTTTTTCTTCTAAAAGTTAATTATTTACAATATTTTTATGAATTTTAAGTTATAATTACAAATTTGCCTTGTATTAATGAAAAAGTGATGAAATTAAATAAACTTAACGGTAAGAAAATTATTATTTATTATGAGTTTAGGAACTAAATCTACAGATTTAAATAATTTAGGAAAGCAGTTCAATCGCTTTATAATTCAAGAAACCGCACTTTACCCTTAATATTATAAGCTCACACGGCTCAATTATTTGGATTAGCAAAGCTCATCCTGAAATTATGATCAGCACTACTAATATTATATGCTCACACGGCTCAATTATATACCACTTGCTTCTTGTCTCATATCGTCCATCGTTTTTCTGATTTTCTGGGACGAGTTCATCACCATTATTAACTCAGTACGTGACAATGTCCAACTCAAGCGACTCGCCTTCCCCAACCCAACCCTCTCATCACACTCATCCCATTCCCACAACCAAAACGTCCTCGTCCTCGTTTTCAACATCATGGCCCTCAGCTTTTCTCATCTTCTCAGTTCTGGGTCCACTGGCAATAGCTCTGCTCATCTACCAACTCGACTCGCTCGACCCAGCTCCTCTCCCCCTCCACGAGTTGACTCAGCTAGTCGCGGCTGCTCCAACGCGTAATGTCCATATGCTCAAAGGGTCGGAGTTTGTGGGTGCTGGGGCTTTGGTGGCGCCGGAAGACGTGGCTTATGACTCAAAGTCGGGTCTTATTTACACGGGTTGTAGTGACGGGTGGGTCAAGCGAGTCAGGTTGAACGAGTCGGCTGCTGACTCGGTGGTGGAGAACTGGGTTTTCACCGGTGGGAGGCCTCTTGGACTCGCTCACGGCCTTAACAACGAGGTCTTTGTGGCTGACACAGAAAAGGTCAGCTTGATCCTAAATATCAGTGCATAATAAATTTGTTCATGTTTATTATTTGGTCAATGTTCAAACTTCAAAGTATACATGGATTCTTACCCCAAAAACAAACAAAAACAGAAACGTACACAAATTGGTCACCCATATGAATTATTAACTAAAATTAGTCAATACTCATGTTGGTTTTAGTTTCATAAAACGGTCATGTAGGTCCCGCTGTATGGAGAAAAAATATGTAACTCAGACTATTCTACCACTCAGTATTATCATATTATGTAACGTTTGTTATGATTTAATAAATTTGTTCATGTTTATTATTTGGTCAATGTACAAAGTATACATAGGATTCTCACCCAAAAAACAAACAAAAACGTTCAAAAATTGGCCCCCCATATGAATTATTAACTAAAATTAATCAATGCTCATGTTGGTTTTAGTGTCATCCAACATGCATGTATGTATGTAGGTCCCGCAGTTACAGAGAAAAATTTTTAACTCCGACTATTCTACTACTCAGTATTATCACGTTACGGACCTAGACATATATAATGTCACAATTTTTTATGAGCAAAACTCGTATGGGAACTTGATTCTCACTGACAAATATTGTCGAGTTAAAACAAAACATGTCACAAATTTGTATGTACAATTCAAATTATGTAACGTTTGTTATGATTTGACTGGATAGTCCTTTTCATGTCACCTAGCCTAAGCCAGGCAAGTCCCCACCTAAGTTTTCTACAGTTTCACAACATGCATAAAAGTATGTCCTGATCTCATGTGCACATTGTAAGAGGGAGGTGGCCTCATAAATTTATCAATATTTCCTTTTGTCTTTTTGTTGTTTTTGTTTTTTTCAATCAGGGGCTATTGAAGATAAGTGAGGATGGAACAGTAGAATTGCTGACAGATGAGGCCGAGGGTGTAAAATTCAAGCTAACAGACTGCGTAGATGTAGCACAAGATGGCATGCTTTACTTCACAGATGCTTCACACAAATACAGCTTAAAAGACTTTGTCTCGGATGTCTTAGGGGGCAGACCCCATGGCAGATTGATGAGCTACAACCCAACAACCAAAGAGACCAAAGTTCTGGTCCATAACCTCTACTTTGCCAACGGAGTAGCAGTCTCTCCAGATCAAAACTTCGTTGTCTTCTGTGAAACTGTCATGTAAGTTCTTAGAACTTAAATACTTATGCTTTTTTTTTCTTTCTGAAAGTATGGACAAAGTTTTTCACTGCCTTAAATGGTTAAAATTGCAGGAGAAGGTGTAGAAAATACTATCTACAAGGCAGTAAAAAAGGGAGTATAGAAAATTTTATTGACCATTTGCCAGGCATGCCTGATAATATCAGATATGATGGGGAAGGCCATTACTGGATTGCATTGGCCACGGTGATCTTCATTTTCTCTCTGTTTTCTGAAAAATCACATCAGTTGTTCTGTTTTGAATGGAACAAGGATGCATTTTTTTTTCTTCATGGTTTATTGACATTTTGTATGCCAAATTGGCAGGAGGTTACACCATACTGGGATCTAGCACTTAGATATCCTTTTATTCGAAAGGTTCTGGCAATCGTGAAGCAGTACGCAGCAGGCAGACCGCATATGGAGAAGAATGCTGGTGTGTTCGCTGTGAATTTGAATGGGCAACCTACTGCTCACTATTCTGATCCTGAGTTGTTTCTCATTTCAAGTGGGATCAAGATTGGAAAGTACCTCTACTGTGGTTCCATTGTTTATCCCTACATTATCCGCCTCGATCTCCATCAACATCCTGCACATCCCACTACATGAGCTATAGTGTGTACTATTTCCTCTTTTTTATATAATTTACAACAGAAATGCAATGGAAGTGTAGCTTCATTAGAGAACCTTAAGCATAGATAGATGCAATGGTAAGGCTTGGTTTATTAAATTTTGCCATGCTTACAAAATATAAGGAGCCAAGAAGTTACCTTCCAATGACACTTGTTACAGCTTGTTCAAGAAAGGCTCTCCAAGGCTTTCGCTTTTTCTGTGAGAATAAATTTTCTGTATCTTTCCGGTTGCAGTTTTTGGTATATCATCGAAAATTACTGTCCGGGGAGCCATATAATGAGGCAGATGATCCCGGCAGAAATCGATTAGGTCTTCAGCATTCAGATTATCAAACCCCTCCTTCAATTTTACAAATGCGCAAGGAGTCTGCCCCCAATGGTTATCTGGGCGTGCAGCAACTGCAGCCTCAAAAACTGCTGGATGGCTAAACAAAACTGTCACCACCTCAACTGTACTTATGTTCTCTCCCCCGGATATGATTATATCTTTCAAGCGGTCCTTCACTTCGATGTAGTTATCGGGATGTTTCACAGCTAGATCCCCGCTTCGAAACCATCCACCTCTAAAATCTTCCTCTGTTGCTTTCAAGTCTTTAAGATAACCACTCATAACAGTGTTTCCCCTGAATATAATCTCACCCACTGTTTTACCATCAGGTGTTACACTTTCCATAGTGACAGGATCTTTTATGTCAACCTCTTCTAAACCAAGATGCTGCACTCCTTGTCGAGTTTTAAGCTTTGATCTTTCATTGGAAGGCAGAGAATCCCACTCTGGTTTCCATGAGCAATAAGTCCCTGCACCATAGGTTTCTGTTAGACCATACAAGTGATTTACTCCAAAACCCAATTCTTCCATCTTGAAAAGGATCTGTGGCGGGGGTGGTGTTCCGCCGGTCATGATTTCCACCCCGTGAGGAAGTGGCCTCCGGTCACTGACCAGTGAATTAACAATTATGTTCAAGACAGTTTGTGCCAGGCAAGGACCAGGATTGGATGGATTCGTATTCTATTATGGTATAGATTAATTTCGATTTATTGGATCATGTAGGCATGATGGATTCGACCTATTCTGTTATGGTATAGATTAATTTTAATTCATTGGATTGTATTAGTATGATGGATTTAACTTTTTTTTATTATAGTATAGACTAGCCCTTCCACACACGCTTTCACGCGTGTGAGAGACCTTTTTTTAATCACCCGCGCCATGTGCGATTTACAAAGTTTTTTTATTTTTTAATTGTATTTTTCTAGATGTCCGTTTCAATAGTTTATTTTTTTCTTTGATTGTGTGTAAACGACAGTGTCTATGTCATGGATCTTCCTTCTTCCATGGGCATATCGAGCACTTTCATTGTTGCGGATCTACACGAGTTCCATGATGATGAGTCAATTTATCATGATGATAACTCGGGGTCGAGTTCTTCAGAAGTGGAAGGGATTGATGTAGAATAGTTGGTGGAAGCAATCGAAGAGGAGCTAGAGCGACGCAAGGGCAAGGGCAAATCAGGTAAGCTACAGATTTGGGCTCTAAGCTCAGAATCAGGCCCATAACCCGTCAATTAGAAGATAACGGCATCATGAGTAAAACTCATCGCTATGTCGTAACGTATGAGCTTTTTTGGACATTCGAGACCTTCTAGCCGTCCGTAATCCAGTTTTAAAGTTTTTACAGTTTTTGAAACTAAGGCATGAATAACCTAAATCATAAATTAGGCAGATTTGCATATATGGGTTGTTTAGAATTGGTAACATAAACATTTCTTATTATATATATGTTTATTTTTGGGCTCTTGGGCATGGCATAAATGACACACTGCCAAATACTGAATTTCATCCTCGAAGTTCTACATTTTCCCGTATCCTGAAATGAGCTTTGCTAAACTAAGAGCATCTTCAACAGCCTCTTCAACCACTTTGGGATGCTCAAATAGGTGAGCCACATCAAAAAAATTCCCTCCAACAACCTCTTCAACCTCAGTCATCAAATCTGCAACCCCATTCTCTCTCTTCAAAACTGATAAGTTGACCTTGCCTCTTCAAAATATTTATTTTGTTTTGGGAGAATCAAAATCATATCGAAAGGCTAAAAACATTTATTTGCTTGATAAGTTTGATGTACATTTCATAAATATTATTTATTTTCTAGAATATTATCTTTAAAAAAAAAAGAATTTTATTAATTATTATTGTTTAAAGTCAAATATTGTATTAATTGAATTGAAGAGACTGATGAGGCACAAAATATTAAAGTAGCAAATAAGGCTCTTCAAATTGCCACGTAAGTCAACAAACTTCAATTTGAAGAGTTTTTTTTGCTACCACTGTTGGAGATGCTCTAAGTCGGTCAAAAGCGACTGTCTTCATAGTTCTACTCACGTCTAATAGCTTATGGCTTTTCAATATTAAGCATTAAATTAATATAAAAAATTGAATTTATCCTTATTAGAAAAGTCCAAACTCCAGCAATGATAAATATTACACATGCTTAAATTTTTGGCTATCCATTTTACCCCTCGTAATATACTATTATTCCTTCTTTACCCCTCATTGCTCTTCCTTCTTTACCCCTCCCTCCATCATGTTTTAATTTAATATCATATTACCCCTCATAGCTCTTCCTTCAGCATATGCATGAAGAAAAAAAAATTATTGCTACGGAGACAACTTTTCTTTGTTGAGGTAATCTTCTTACATCTTACTATTTTATATGAATGTATATATTTGATATTTTTTCTATATGAATGATTTGATAGTGATATGGAATGTTTTGCATACTTAGATTTATTTATTTTTTTTTTGAAATAACAAACAGAAACAAGAAGTCCTTAGCCCATCTCCACCAGGATGGGAGTAAATCCAAAGAGTTTTTAGCCAGAAAAGCTTCTCCAACCATGTACATGAAGGGGCTAAAAAAACAATTCGGTCAAAAAAACAAGCGGAATAGCGCATGGCCTATTGCCTGGATCGAAAATTGGTGGAACCACAAGCCCATGCGCAGCAACATTTCCATCCAATGTGATGATGGCCTTGCGTGATATCACCTTTCAACTTTCAATTAGGGAGGCGTGTGTGGCAGTCATTCAATTTGACTTGCTGCTTTTTTTTGTAGTTGCTACCAATGGATGGGATGGTTAAAATATATTATGTTTTAGATTTTAGATTTTTTTTAGGTTAACATGTTCATAAAATTAAATCAGGAATGTTGAAAAAAAATATCAAGAAAAATTAACGATAAAAAAATATTAGAGGTTAATTAGTCTTAAACAATTTAACAAAGTTTTGGACTCAAATTTTGAGTCTGCTGCATGGTTGGAGGAAAAAAATGTTTCAGTCCAGACAATAAAATGAATAGTTGTATTTTGAAGGCGGAAATTTAGATTTAACCTCGTTTGGGTTGGAGATGACCTTAGGCATCAATCACCAAAACCAGCCCAAAACACAAGAAAAAAGAAAAACCTCAAAGAGCATAATATTGGACGTATGCTGTATACTTTACTTGGGGAAAAGATTTAAAGTATGTATAAAATTTATTAGCTTTACAAGAGAGAGGAAAAAAAGTGGTAACTATAAATATATTTCAATTGAGTAGTAGTGAGAATACATGGTTCAGCCAAAAGAGCAAAGAGTTATAGTATTTAGCCTAATATTTATCGTTGTTGGGTTTTTGAAGGGGTAAAATGGGTAGCTAAAAACGTAAGCATGTGTAATATTTATGGTTGTTGGGAGCATGGTTGGAGATGTATTTTTCCAATTCCTCCCTAAAATTTGTCTCAGGAGGTGGTTTAGGAAGTCCATTGTGGATGCTCTTACCGAAAAAACAAACAAAAACAGAAACGTACACAAATTGGTCACCCATATGAATCATTAACTAAAATTAGTCAATACTCATGTTGGTTTTAGTTTCATACAACGGTCATGTAGGTCCCGCTGTATGGAGAAAAATATGTAACTCAGACTATTCTACCACTCAGTATTATCATATTATGAAACGTTTGTTATGATTTAACTAGATAGTCGTTTTTATGTCACCTAGCCTAAGCTAGGCAAGTCCCCACCTAAGTTTTCTACAGTTTCACAACATGCATAAAAACGACTAGAATTGCTTTTGTCAATATTTCCTTTTGTTTTTGTTTTTTGTTTTTTTGTTTCAATCAGGGGCTATTGAAGATAAGTGAGGATGGAACACTAGAATTGCTGACAGATGAGGCCGAGGGTGTAAAATTCAAGCTAACAGACTGCGTAGATGTAGCACAAGATGGCATGCTTTACTTCACAGATGCTTCACACAAATACAGCTTAAAAGACGTCGGCTCGGATATCTTAGGGGGCAGACCCCATGGCAGATTGATGAGCTACAACCCAACAACTAAAGAGACCAAAGTTCTGGTCCACAACCTCTACTTTGCCAACGGAGTAGCAGTCTCTCCAGATCAAAACTTCGTTGTCTTCTGTGAAACTGTCATGTAAGTTCTTAGAACTTAAAGACTTCTGCTTTTTTTTCTTTCTGAAAGTATGGACAAAGCTTTTTTTACTGCCTTAAATGGTTAATATTGCAGGAGAAGGTGTAGAAAATACTATCTACAAGGCAGTAAAAAAGGGAGTGTAGAAAATTTTATTGACCATTTGCCAGGCATGCCTGATAATATCAGATATGATGGGGAAGGCCATTACTGGATTGCATTGGCCACGGTGATCTTCATTTTCTCTCTGTTTTCTGAAAAATCACATCAGTTGTTCTGTTTTGAATGGAACAAGGATGCATTTTTTTTTCTTCATGGTTTATTGACATTTTGTATGCCAAATTGGCAGGAGGTTACACCATACTGGGATCTAGCACTTAGATATCCTTTTATTCGAAAGGTTCTGGCAATCGTGAAGCAGTACGCAGCAGGCAGACCGCATATGGAGAAGAATGCTGGTGTGTTCGCTGTGAATTTGAATGGGCAACCTACTGCTCACTATTCTGATCCTGAGTTGTTTCTCATTTCAAGTGGGATCAAGATTGGAAAATACCTCTACTGTGGTTCCATGGTTTATCCCTACATTATCCGCCTCGATCTCCATCAACATCCTGCACATCCCACTACATGAGCTATAGTGTGTACTATTTCCTCTCTTTTTTATATATAATTTGCAACAGAAATGCAATGGAAGTGTAGCATCATTAGAGAACCTTAAGCATAGATAGATGCGATGGTATAGCTTGGTTTATTAAATTTTGCCTTGCTTACAAAAATATAAGGAGCCAAGAAGTTACCTTCCAATGACTACAGCTTGTTCAAGAAAGGCTCCCCAAGGCTTTTGCTTTTTCTCTGAGAATAAATTTCTGTATCTTTCCGGTTGCAGTTTTTGGTATATCATCAAAAATTACTGACCGGGGAGCCATATAATAAATTTCTGTATCTTTCCGGTTGCAGTTTTTGGTATATCATCGAAAATTACTGTCCCGGCAGAAATCGATTAGGTCTTGAGCATTCAGATTATCAAACCCCTCCTTCAATTTTACAAATGCACAAGGAGTCTGCCCCCAATGGTTATCTGGGCGTGCAACAACTGCAGCCTCAAAAACTGCTGGATGGCTAAACAAAACTGTCTCCACCTCAACTGTACTTATGTTCTCCCCCGGATATGATTATATCTTTCAAGCGGTCCTTCACTTCGATGTAGTTATCGGGATGTTTCACAGCTAGATCCCTGCTTCGAAACCATCCACCTCTAAAAGCTTCCTCTGTTGCTTTCAAGTCTTTAAGATAACCACTCATAACAGTGTTTCCCCTGAACATAATCTCACCCACTGTTTTACCATCAGGTGTTACACTTTCCATGGTGACAGGATCTTTTATGTCAACCTCTTCTAAACCAAGATGCTGCACTCCTTGTCGAGCTTTAAGCTTTGATCTTTCATTGGAAGGCAGAGAATCCCACTCTGGTTTCCATGAGCAATAAGTCCCTGGACCATAGGTTTCTGTTAGACCATACAAGTGATTTACTCCAAAACCCAATTCTTCCATCTTGAAAAGGATCTGTGGAGGGGGTGGTGATCCGCCCATCATGATTTCCACCCCGTGAGGAAGTGGCCTCCGGTCACTGACTGGTGAATTAACAATCATGTTCAAGACAGTTGGTGCCCCTCCCATGTGTGTCACATTGTATTGAACTGTGTTGTCAAATATGTGTTTTGGATTGACTTTTCTGAGGCATATGTTAGTTCCACCCTGAGCAGCCACCCCCCAAGTGAGGCACCACCCATTGCAGTGAAACATAGGCACAGTCCATAGATAAACAGGCATAGAGCCTATTCCATGAAGCAGAACCATAGACAACGTGTTAAGATAAGCGCCATGGTGACTATAAACAACCCCTTTTGGCCTGGATGTTGTGCCAGAGGTATAATTTACACAGGATCCCATTCACTCTTTGGCCTTCTTATCTCAAATCCAGCATCTCCATTTTCCAGAAGACGTTCGTATTCATAGATGTTTGAAGTGTATCTGGTGGGAGTTGTGTCAGATGACCAATCAGAATCAGCAATTAAAACTAGAATGGGTGGTTTTCTATCTGTTTCTTGGGTGAGAAGATCAAGTGCTCCTTGGGCAATTTTAAGTAACTCGCAGTCTACAAAGAGGATTTTCGCCTCGGAAAGACTCAGCAGGACAGATATCATAGTTGAATCAAGACGTGCGTTCAGTGTACAAAGAACTGCCCCTGCCATTGGAACTGCAAAATGCAGCTCATACATGGCTGGGACATTGGGGGTCAAGGTTGCAACCTGGTTCAACAATGGAAATGGTGAAACATGAACACAGGCTTCATCTGCAATTTCATTTTACTAATAATTTAACATAATAGATAAGCAAATTAAATCAAATTTTCAAGTATGATTTTGAGGTATCTGTCAAGAAAACATGATATTCTGAAACGGAAAAAACTGAAGAAACAAGAAACAATTAAGCAGTGAATTAAAGAAGCTAAAAATAATAATAATAAAAAACGAACTCACCACATCTCCAGGGGAAATTCCCTACTGGGTTAAAGCAGAAGCTAGTTTCAGACAGCATTCATGAGTTTGAGCCCAGGTATATTTCAGACATCCATATACCAGTGAGGTCCTGTCTGTGTAGGCTTTTGCAGCTCGCTCCAAGAACACTATTGGAGATAAAGGAACATGATTGGCTGGGCACCGAACAAGGCCCTCCATTGATTTCCATGACTCTGGCTCAAAATTATTCCAAGAGAAGTGAGAGCAGAAACGATAATAATGAGCAACACCACGACGAAAGTGATAACGACTGATGGCAGAAGCCAAGCGAGTCAACGAGTTCTTGATCATGACGGAGATGACAAGGAGATTTCTGAAAATCTTGTGTCTCTAAAAATATTGGATAATTGGATTATCTACAAGTATACATTAGTTGGCTTGAAGAAGTGGTTTGTTCTTGAAAGTACGATTTCCAACTAAAAAAACAAAAACAAAAACTTACATGCGACGGGAATAGCAAAAAGTGATATGCTACATGAGAGTTTATCCTGACAGGACAAGTAGAAGGGGGTAAATTTCATGTTACATAGTCTGGTCGCCATGCTAATCTTGCCAGTTATTGTGACAATGTTTATTTTGCTAGGTTGGCATTAGGCAATATTAGAGTTGGTAAGAACACTATTGTAGCCGTTTGATTGGATGGATTCGTATTATATTATGGTATAGATTAATTTCGATTTATTGGATCATGTAGGCATGATGGATTCGACCTATTCTGTTATGGTCTAGATTAATTTTAATTCATTGGATTGTATTAGTATGATGGATTTACCCTTTTTTAAAAATAAAAAATATTATAGTATAGATTAGTTTCGATTTGTTGGATTGTGTAAGTAGGATAGATGCATCCTTAATAGTTTAGATAAGCATTTATATTTTATATTGTTTGATTGTTTTTTATAAGAGAATATTATTTGTGTTTCAAAACGACATGTGCTTTGAATTTCAAGTTTAAAGTAGTTTTCCTAAGCAATAAATTAAGAAGTCCCCATATATAGTTTTCCTAAACAATAAACCAGCCCATTGCAAAGACCCTTTCTCTATAAACTCAAAAACTGATGATGTGTGTGTATGCACAAATTCAAAAGCCTTTGTTCCTGGTTCATTATGAATTCAATTTTCAATGTACACAATTAAACCCTAATCTAAAAAGGTCAAGTGTGTTGGTATAGTTTATGAACAGAATAGGAATGAGCATAAACTTGATCACGATTTTGTATCAAAAAAACACCAGATCAGTGTTGTTCATCTTTGAGAATTATTATGAAACAAAACTTGTGAATAATATCTAGAGGCAATCAAAGAATTATGTTTAAAATGTTGGAAAATTTCGGGCGGGGAAACACTCCCCCTTGCCAAATCCAAAAATTCTATGGGGATGAACAGTTGTAGCTCAAGAATACCTTCTCTTCTTTGTCATTCTAAGGCAGCAATGACTCCATCAACCACCTCTTGGGTGGTGCTCTGTCCTCCGAGGTCTTTTGTCCTGCATTTACCCTCTAATACTACTCGCGCAACGGCAGTTTCTAGTCGATCAGCAAAGGAAGGAAACTGCAGATGTCTCAACATCATGGCGGATGATAGAAGCAGGGCCACTGGGTTTGCTTTCTTTGCCTCCAATATTTTCTCATTTCCCACGTTCCCTGCGGAAGCGCCTTGCTCAAAAATAGCATGATCAGCCCCAACATTGCCTGCAAGAAAAACACCAGAACCATCATTGTTAATTTTGAACAAGAAACACATTGTTCAAACATGGAGCATTTTACCTATAATTTTTCATTTCAAAGGGGCATTGTTAACAGTATTATAAAGAAGATAGTGAATGGAATATAAATCAAACAGTTGAATTGATATACCTCCTGGCATGACGCCAGTGCCTCCAGCAAGACCAGCTGCTGTATTTGCCACTAGATTACCATAAAGATTTGGTGTAACCTGCAAAATGTAAATCAGCATGCTTCAGCTAGAAAACCCACTTTGCCTCTTTGATTTTAAATAGAAACAAACAAACAAAACTGAGATAGTTCAACCCAGTAGAATTCTTAAAATCAACAATCTGTCAAGATGATAGAAAGAAAACTCACACTGCACTGGTTTTAATTTTACTCATCTCCTCAAACTCCCCTACTTTGTACAATTCGAAACATGCATCATTTTTTATCCCAAGAATCTAGAAGGAACATTGCTCCAACACAATCAGGTTTTCTTAACAGAAAGATTGCAGTAAAAAGGATTTAACTTTCTAACCAAGGAAATATTCAAGGTAATCCATAGTTTTTTCTCTGACAGAATCAAAGATTCAGAAATCTTCTAACCCTCATGAGAAGGAAGGTCCTGTCCTACTGTCCCACACAATAATGGTAAGAGATGCAGCATACTTTTCTTTATCCAATCTGTACAGTAATAGCCTATCTTTACCTTGTGGGGTTCCATTTTTTTCTAATAATAAACGAACAATTTGCTTATAACGACCAGATTCACTGAATGTAATTGGCATACCATGACATCAAATTGCTCAGGCTTCGCAACAAGTTGCATGCAGCAGTTGTCCACAATTATTTCATTGTAGTGGATCCCAGGATACTTTGCGGCCACCTCACGACATGACTCTAGGAAGAGACCATCTGCAAGCTTCATAATGTTTGCTTTGTGCACAGCAGTCACCTTCTTTCTGTTGTTTAGGTAAGCGTACTCAAAAGCATATCTAGCAATGCGCTCTGAACAGAACTTTGTGATCACCTAGCAAAAAAGTAAGTATAAGTGACAAAAATATCCCCAACACTATGCAATCTGGAGAAGATAACAAGAAAAGACTCATTCCTTCGTATGCAATGGTTTCCATAGTGTGGGACCACATAGGTCAGTCAGTGCAATCTTAACAATGAATTATAAGAGAGAATAATTTCAGTCACTACCATTGCCAAACATGTGTCATGTGTCACATTATATTAAGCATTCTCACTCTTTTTTTAAAATAAATGCAATCAGAATGCTAAACATAGTTAATTACCATGTACTGAATGTGATTACCCTATACTTAACCTTAAACAAATTCAATTCCACATGATTAAACTAGAAAACGACAAAATCTAATCAATAAACCAAATAACAACAAAAACTCAAACAGTATTATTCAAACATTAGGAAATCTAAAAACCCAATCAGAAATTGGTTGATATACCTTAAGGCTTTCAACGACGCCAGGAACAACCTCATGCTCGAGCCCCGAGTACTCGCCCTCCGTATTCTCCCTAATCACAACAATGTCCACATTCTCATGCTTGGTGACCAGCCCCGGCAGATTGACGCAGTTGACGAGCGAAGCGTAGAGATCCAGCTCTCTCCTCAGCTGCAAATTGAGCGAGCTCACGCCGCCGCCCATGGGCGTCGCGAGCCCTCCCTTCAAGCACACCTTGTTCTTCTTGATCGACTCCATCACCTCCTCTGGAACCTTCGGCATGTCGCCATGGACCTCGAAGGTCTCGAAGTACACCGGCGCATGCATCGCGTCCATGACCTGCTCGACTGCGTTGGTCACCAGAGGGCCGATGCCGTCACCGGGGATTAGGGTTACGGCCCGAGGGGCGCCGTCTCCGGGTCGGGGCATGTAGGTGACGGATCGGGTCGGGTTGGCGGTGGCGAGGGTCGGGGTTGTTGGTTTGGTGAGGAGGTGGCGGAGGATGGGTACGGATCTTCGGGCCATGGCGGTTAGGGTCCGATTTGGATTTTGGACTTTTCAGGAGAGTAGGGCTTGTTTGGGGGACCGGTGATTTGATGTTGATGTTTATGCGATCCGAGAGGCCATTTGCGGAGAAAAGACGCCGAATCAGAAGAGAGAGAGTGACTGACTGGAATGTGAAGATTCTAAAGATCATTAAGTTTTTAATTTTTTAATTTTTTTTATTGTTTAGTGTGAAGGTGATAAAGCTTGGTGGGACAGAAATGGTAAGGACCGTTCAGGGCTCTATGAATAGTGGGCCCACAACGAGGAACGGTTGGACTGCATGCAGGGTCCACAATTAGAAAAAAGCACCGGCAGAGCAGTGCGCGGGAAGAGGCGCCATTTTTCCGGAGATGATTTCTTTGACGAAAAAAGAAGAAGATCAACAAGGTTAATAAACATAAAGACATTCCAATTAAAAGGTTTTTAATATGTTAATTAGGGCGTGTTCGTGCGGGTTTGTATGTCATACAAACAGATTTAGAGGTGAACAAGTTTATATTGTAGTATGGACTCAAAGATTATAAAGTTCCTTGTTGACGCTCGATATAAACCAAGTCCGTTTGCCCAATGAGAGAATAACACGTGGACTACACTACCACGTGGCAAGGATGTCAAAAAAAGCACCTCGATTTCTATTAAAAACCCATCGGCTCAGATCCTAGCAAACATCCGTCAGCTTGACCACCAACCACATCACCTTGGCCCTGCTACCACCCGAAAGGCCACGGATTGGCCACGTTGATGACAAGATCCTACCTGACAGAACCACAGCCCATGTCCTCTCCAGAGTCACGTGTAGGCCGCCTGACTTTCTCCCTGACTTGATGGGACTTCAGCCGTCTCCAGAAATGCTACTCTGCTCACTGTCACCCCCTAGAGTAAACTGTGTGAAAGTCATCATGGGCTAAGGACATGGCTGATCCCCAACCGCCCACCTGGCAGTACTACTTGATGTGACCACCCCAGCTCATCTCCAAGCTGAAGCGCTCGGCTCAACATAATATCTTGTAAAAAAAAACTCTATAAATAGGATTGAGATAAAACTTGTAAACCCCCATGAAAATTGAGATATACAAGAAAATAGCAAGATTGCAACAGACTTCACCCTTGCCCTTATATTATCACACACTCTGCAAAAACAAGGAACCAAATCTCCTCTCTTTACAAGTAAAAGCGTTTACTTTTCATACGTTGACCACATGAAGTTTGGGGTTAAACATTCCTCATCTTAGTCTAATTGATAAAGATATGTGCAAAAACGAATTAGGATTTCACTAGGTACGGGTTAGATTTTGAAGAAAGTTGAGTTTCTAACAAAAGCACTTGCGGAAGACATCTATTGATCGAAAACACCCTTCAACTAACATCAAAAGAAGCGAAAAGTTGGGACCCATACCTATCACATAGATAATTAACGGAAATTTTGACGGCCTAAACCATATTTCGAAAAATTAAAAAGATCAAGATACATGATTATTAAAATTGAGAATACATGGACAAATATGCTTTAAGGGTGAGAGTGATGTGTACTAAATTGAAATTGACTCAAATTAATTGCCAATAAAGAAGTAATTCAACTCTTTATAAGCACATACAAAATTCCTTAGCACGTGAGGATGTTCACTTTATAAAAAAAAAATTAATTAAATTGAAGCTTGATGTCGAGGCAGGACCATTGTCTATGTTCTATTTTGGTCAAGCTCTCGTTTGAGTTTCTTGGTGATAGAAATCTACAATATTTTTCCACTTACAATATAATATGAACCGTTTCTTTTTTCTTCCTCTCTCTGTCTCTGTGTATATCTAAAGTTATAACTTATATATGCCTTTTTTGTCACTGCTCCCTGGATATTAAGCTGCATGTTGTGTGTGAGTCGGATGTGCATCAGCTAACATGTATTTTTATAAATAATGAATCCCAGGTGCCAAAGCTGCTGCCAATGCCCTTGTCTTCTTATAATAATAATAATAAATAAATTGTGAATGATTGGAAGAGCAATGATTTATTATAACATCGTTGGGCTTGGGAGAGAAGGGAAAGGGAAGCTCATCAATGTCATCATGCAGCATACAAAAATGAATAAAGGAATGTCTCTGGCCGTGTACACGACCATATTCAATCTAAAATGTCCCAATCCAATGGCTTTGCCTTTTCATTTTGTGGGCTTTCATTTCACGTGCCTACTACAGTATTAAAGCAACTCACTTCCACTGCCGGACTTGCACTTCCTCATCCTTATTTGTCGGCTTCTGCCTTTGCCTGGTTATGATTAAGAGATTGATTAGCCCCTTAATTTACAATTAGGAAGACTAAATTCCATCTTCATCCGATGAGTCTTTAGCATGCATGTCCCATCGCCTTACATATGCCGTAGACGTATTTTGTCTTAAGTTGTTTCACCCGCCTGCCTCAATCACTTTTTAGAAAAGCATTATTGATCAATTAATCCATAAGATAGAGACAATATACATATGACCCCCCTCTCATTCCTTCAATTATTGAAGCTGTAAACGTACACTTAACAAGATCGTGCGATGTCTACCTAATTGTATTAGCTGATGAACAAATAGCTTATCGTAATTTAATAGGTCTGCAAGTCAAGCAGGTTAAGTGGGTTGAGAGAGATCGACTTAAGTCTAACTCATGCTCGAGTTACGAAACGTTGTTAGAAATAATTTGGGTCTACAAAGTAAGTAGTTAAATTTTCTTCAACTACATGTGTCCTGAATTCGTGTTGAACTCGTATGATTTCCCCAAATTAATGTAACTAAACTAATTTTAGCAATCCTGCAAATGAAAGAGTAAATATGGAAGTGACACACATATGTGGTATTCAACTTTTCATACTTAAAAGTTATAAAATCCTTGAAGAAGTAAGTTGATAAAATTTCCAACAAAAACATTGCGTACATTAGAATTAATTGTCTCCAAACTACTATTTAAAGCTACGTAGGCTAAGCTACTTTTAACTATTTATTGACAAGAGAGTAATTGTTCATTGACTTATTGTATTTGCATTTTTGGGTCAAATTTTCGCTATTCTATTCGTCTTAGCGAATTCTTCTCTTATTGGGTTTTCATTTGTCTAGATGTTATTCATATAATCCTTATATTTATATTGACCCTTGAAACTACACGCCATTTGCGGCTAGATTACTTTGACCGAAAAATGCATATTCTTTCTTTTTTTCTCGAACTTCTATTGATGAATATTCTAATTCTTGAGCCATTACAATAAATAAGTTATTAGAATAATCTAATTCTCCTCAAGTGTGAGTCATTTCCAATGCAATGAAAGATGCATTAACCTAATTTATCATCATATTCAACCTTTGATTCGCTAATATTAATGGTATTTTCTAAGATCTAATCCCACATCCTAAAATACTACTGACAAAATAGATAATATTTAATTAATTCTGACATAAAATAATGCTACCAATTTCTTTAATCAATTTAAAAGGGTAAGCAACCTGAGATTTGTTGCCAATTTTTCCAACAAATTGTAAGCAAATTAGTGTGATAATAATTGAATGATTAAAATAATAAAGCAATAATAACAGATGATAACAATTATTATTATTACACGAATTTTTAAGCAAGCAAAAAGACGAAACAGCAGGGGAGGCAAAAAAGGTGTACCAAAATCAGAACCAAAGGCTTTTAAAAAGGAGAGGAAAACCAACTCATGATATGAACCGTCCATTCGAAGAAAATCACAATCATCAAAACCGCTGGCAGAGTCGCAGCCGCAGCCGTGTCTCTATCTCTTCATCCCAGCAGCCACGACAATTTTAACGCCCAAAATATTGGAAAAAAAACGCGAAACGAAACGAAGCAGTTTCGTCACCTCACCACCACTACAACACCAGGACCACGCCAAAGCCACGTTCTGCGACACACAGGAACCCACACCACCACCACCGCCTTCTCTCTCTCTCCTCTGCTTCTCTCGTTATTTATGAGGCTCTCTATCCCAATCGAGTGATTGTGATTCAGTAAATCCCTAGCTAGCAAAGCTTCATTTTCAACCTCTCATGGCCTGCGTGAGCGATGAGAGCTGGGTCGCGCTCCCCAAAATGCTCTCGGAACGGTTGGCTCTGAGAGAAGAAGACCGCCACGACGACGAGCAGCGCAGCTTTTTCGGCCCCGAGTCCACCGCGTACCAGTTAGAGAAGGTTTTTCCTGTGTACGCATTGGGGATTCCGAAACCCGACTCCGACCCGGTTAACCCGGCTTCCGTTTCGGGTGACCCGATATGGGACGCCGTCAGGGAAGAGGCCAAGTTGGAGGTACAATGCAATTTCTTTACAAGCAATTCTTGGTTCTTTAGTTAGTTGAAGTTTAGTGCTCTGATTTTTTGAATTAGTTATTAAATGCTTGAAAATAGTTGTTTTAGTAAGTGTTTTTTTGGTAATGAAAAAGTCCGGGAAGTTTTGTAAGTGAGAAAGTATGAAGTTTTAAGTTATTTAAGGCAACAAAATTTGCTGCAATTATTAGCAATAATCCCATCGACCTTTTTCTTTGGTGGGTTTTACAGAGGCTCATGATTTTATGGTTTTTGACACTGCAGGCAGAGAAGGAGCCTATTTTGAGTAGCTTCTTGTACGCGAGCATCTTGGCGCATGATTGTTTAGAGCAGGCGTTGGGGTTTGTTCTTGCCAATAGACTGCAAAACCCGACTCTTTTGGCAACCCAGCTGATGGATATATTTTATGATGTGATGATGTATGATAGAGATATTCAACGATCTGTTCGCTTAGACGTGCAGGTAACTTAAAGTTTGTGTTGAAAATATTGTGGCTGACTTTATTTATGCTTCGTAACTGATGGAAACTGTGTTCTATCGTTTTGAACTTGTTTCCTCAGGCATTTAAAGACCGTGATCCAGCTTGCTTGTCTTATTGTTCTGCCCTATTGTATCTTAAGGTGTTCTGCTCTTCCCCTGCTCTTAATTTCCTTATCAGTTTTCTTTCACACTCTTGTTATAGATGTACAAGAGTGCATAAGTGATTTTGTGACTTTACTTTTGCAGGGTTACCATTCTTTGCAAGTGCATCGAGTAGCTCATTCGCTGTGGAGTCAAGGACGCAAGGTTTTGGCCTTGGCATTACAAAGCCGAATTAGTGAGGTATTTTCCTTTTCAGTTGATGCTCGATGACCATTACTACATGTTTTATAGGTTTGTGCTTTTCTGTTCTCCTTCTAATCTTATAACCATTTTATCCTAGGTCTTTGGAGTGGACATTCACCCAGGTATTTTCATTTCTGCTCTGCTATCTGTAGACATGATAATATTGAGTTTGATAAGAACAATGGTGGAATCTTTTAAACATATAATCGATGTGATTTTGGAAACTTCTGACGTAGTCCTCCCAACACAAAAGATTGTGTTTCTCATTGACATAGAGTATCACTGGATCACTCGCCATTGTGTCATTCGTTAGCATAATTTAATCCAAATGATAAAAAATAATTCAAGCAAGTAAATAAACATGTTAATTCTTTTATTGTTTTTAGCACTTGCTTATGGAACAAAAAACATGTTCAAGCAAGTGAAAGGTTTGGTCGAATCTAGAGTAATTGAAGATTTATGTACAACATTTGATTTGTTTGTTGAAACTGTTGCTCTCTCTCTCTCTCTGTAGAATTTGTGTCTACACTAACATTTATTATAATTTATCTTTGATGGTTTTTCTAAAGCTGCAAAAATTGGAGAGGGAATACTGCTGGATCATGGTACAGGTGTGGTTATTGGTGAAACTGCTGTTGTAGGAAACAGAGTTTCATTGATGCACGTAAGTTCATTTCATTTTTTTTTGTTTTGTTTCAACTCATGGGTTCACTTCTGTTACGCTGGTAAGTAATTGTTGATGACAAAGAACAATGTGTGCTGCACTTTATTGACAGGGTGTAACTTTGGGGGGAACTGGGAAGGAAATTGGTGATCGTCATCCAAAAGTAGGTGAAGGTGCACTAATTGGAGCCAGTGCAACAATACTCGGGAATATAAAAATAGGTCAAGGAGCAATGATAGCTGCTGGTTCCCTTGTGCTGAAAGATGTCCCTGCACGCAGGTAGAAAGTAACTCCTGATTTTCAGTATAGTAATGATTCTTGAATATGTAATATTTACTCTTCGGAAAGTGACATTTCTTTCTCTGGTTCTCAAGCATGGTGGCAGGAATACCAGCAAAGGTGATTGGATATGTAGATGAAAAAGATCCTTCGTTAACAATGAAGCATGGTATGTCATATGAGTAGGGCCTACAAATAAAAAATGTTCACATTCCGCTGAGGTCTTGCATTTGTTTTATCCATTTGATTTAGAACTAGGATAGTGAGATTAAGGCCAGAAAGTTGTAAGGTAATCACATATCCATTAGGGATTGAAGTAAAGGTATATGCTACAGGCAGGCTACTTCACATTCTATAGTACCATGGGTGGAATGTCCTCCTCTGTTCATCATGTGTTTTTGTTTTTTGAAATTAAGATTGGTCTTTGTTTGATTCAATTATATTATCATGTCTTACATCTAGGCTTCTTGTGAATCTGCAGATGCCTCCAAAGAGTTTTTCGAACATGTAGCCGTTCGGTGTAGAGATACAAGATCTGCTGGTTAGTGTGTTCTTTTTTTTGGTAATTTTATATTCCATATGTTTCTCAAGAAATTGTTACCAGAGCTTTATTTAAACTTTGTCCCTGAAGATCTGCTACTTGTTTTTCAGGAGGTCAGAGTTCAGAAAGAACTCATAGGAGCACTTAAGAGATGTAGCTGGGCGTAGATCTCCGCCGCTGCCAAATTGCAAATGTTAAGGCAGTCTGTTGTTTGGAGAGGAAAGTGACATTGTATCAGCCTGTCTTATACAATCTCATTAACCATGTCCACTCTCTGCTATCTATGCTGATGTTGAGGTTCTCATACCAGCTGCTTAAAGAACAGGAGATGTTAAGCTTAGTACCTGATTTTCTTCTCTTTCTACCCCCCATAACAAATTGGGAGAACCAGCAGCAAATTTCTTTAGAAGTAGCCGTGACCCAGAAAGAATGAACCCATGAATCAGATGGGGAGAAGTTTAAGGTGGTTGGGGATACCCTAGTTTTTCATTTTACGCTCTTGTAATCAAACTGAACTGCGTTGAAATATTGAATGCATCAGATTTTTTTTAAAAAAGTTGATAGGAGTTTTGGGTCATTTTATTTGAGCCTGTTGGCGAGTGACCAATGTACTCCCTTTCATATTTAATGCATACTTTTTGCTAGAAGCAGATATGATTTACTTCAAGTTCAATGGAGCCAACAGAAAATAATGGGTTTTTGTATTCATTCACACTCGAAAATCAATTTTCGTACCCAAATTCATATTTAAAAGTAAAGAAAATTAATATCCAAATTCATATTTTTGGAAGAATGTGTTCTTTAAAATTATTTATTTTAAAGAAAATTAAACAAAAGTAATACCCAAAATCATATTTTTAAAAGAATGTGGGTGTCACACTCCAAATTTTCAACCTCAAATAACTTGTTTAAAGTTATTACAAACAACTAACAATTCGGGACGCGAAATTCGGAACCTTCAACAATTGTACATGAATTTTTTTTTTTCTAAATACAATACAATTTGTTTCGAACCCACAATGTAAATACATACTCAACTCTTCTGAGTCAAATATTACATCACACCAATTACGTAATAAATTGAAACTTCAACCTATTGCATAATATGCTTCTCAGAGTTTAATACATACCACGGAAGTCTTCACACCAAAATAAACCACATCCTGTACCAAACATGTACATCAACAAAGCCTTCTGCTCCTACCTTTGGTTACCCTGTTTAGGGTCTCTGCAACCTACAAACGACAAAATCTCGTAAAACGGAGCACTCCACCTTGCTCAGGATCTCGAGGACTACAAAGTATCTTTTGAACTCAGACAAAGCACCATCGCCATGCGCCGCCACAACATGTGGCGGTTCGGGTACTATTCTAGCAAAGAAAAAATCTTAGAATCCTAGGTCCAAAATTATATTTCCTTAAAGAACTCGACAAGATAAACAACTTTAAAACTTGGAAGTTTACCTAAATCGACATCTAAAGTAATCAAATTGTCGTCCAAAGCTATGAGTTTCACTATGCACGAACAAAGTTCAAGGCGTCGCCACGCCTTGACAACTGATACGATCACCGTAATTCCAGTTGGGTTATGTTCATGGGATGCTGGTCTTTTGATCTGGGTTGGCGGTGTTGAACACCTTCGCCGGTCACCGCTGCCGCAGCCGTCGGAAATCGCCTATCCGACGAGGCTCCCTACTACAGGGGACGAAAATGAAAATTCTGAATTTGCACACTGACCCATGCCGTTTAAAGAATTCTGTTAACTGTTCACTATTTAGCCATCCAATTAAATTTCAAAACTTCAAATTTTAATTTCTCCTTCGTTATAACTCCGATTCACGAATCGTTTGCGCCTACTCGTTCGTGAGATCGAGCTCGATTTTCCAATCCAAAGAATATATTTTTCTAACTTCAATTTCTTGAACATCATTTGAAAAATCTTTAAATTAAACGTAAGGACATTTTAGTCCAAATTGAGATTAAACACTCGTAAATCCAATATTTTCACACCAAATCACTTCATAAATTGCCCACACATTTAATTAATCTTGTATGATTTTTCGGAATAATAACAACAACAAATATCCATTTTTGAGGTTATTACAGTGGAAAATGGCCTACACTTGCAAATTAGAGGTATCAGGTTCGAACCCCCATGGCTTCTTAGTTGTGTGTGAGAGAGAAATCTCCCTCATTTTAGACTATCACTTGTATTTTAAATAGAAAAAAGAATGTGTTCTTTAAAATTAATTAATTTAAAGAAAAGCCAGCACTAGCACTGACCTAATAAGATATGTGGACTCTAGGCCTGCAAATTTTGAAAGTTTGGGCTTCACATGATAATTTCCAGTTAAAATTCGGTTAAGATTTGCATCCAAATTTGGGCACAAGAGAGCAAAACAGAAGTATTATTGAAAAATACATACGTACGTGTATAATACTAGTATTAAACGGAAAAATGCTAAATTCTTTATATGGGTAATAACTCTGTAAAAGTAAAAAATCAAAAGGGAACAATAGAGACTCGGGTAATGACATAATAGTAATGGATAATGCTCTAAACTACTCTCATCGACAAACGAAAATCAGAGAAAAAAAATTAATAAAAAAAGTATCCCATTATACATTTAAAGAGTATAGCAGCACCAATATACTCTTTATTATTAAAAAAAGAAAAGAAAAAGGAAACCAGTATAGTCGCCCAACTATACTATTTATTAAAACAAAAAAGACCAGCCTAGCCACTAGGTGGCCGAACTTTTTTTTTTAATAGTATAGCCACATACTATACTATTTAACAAAATAAATAAATAGAAAAAAAAACACGGCATTATAACTGCGCTGCTATTCTCTTTAAATATATTATATTTAGAAAGTACGGCTATACTATTTATTTAAAAAAATTAAGGAAAAAAACCCAAGTATAGCTGCATAGCTGTACTATTTATTAAAATAAATATATAAAAAGGACGGTGACAGGACCCGACCCAAATTCCACCCCCGAACCCTCGGACCACTGATGGGCCCAACACCAACCCATGCCGGCCCACGAATCGAACAAGCATCCCTCTTCCCGACAAACAACAAACTTTGGGTCGAGACTTCTGCCGAAAAATCGGACAGTCTCCCCTACAAAGTGAACAATCCCCAAAGTTAAAACCTGCTCAAACAAGCACATGAAACAAAGCCTCAAGTACCAGCATGCTACGTATAAACTACCTGTGCCTCGTCAACAAATTAACCCTTACAGGCAATACAGCAATCTAAGAGTTTAGGAATTCAAAGAGTGGAAAAGAATAAATGTAATATGAGTTTAGGGTTCAAGGACAACAGATCCTACCCTTCACTACCAAGCTCGAGAAGAGGAGCGCACGTCAGAAACGATGTCGGCCTTAACTACAAACTGGGGCGCAAAATGAAAGAGTGTGAGTGGACAAAAACAAAGTTTTGCATACTTAAAACAATATACTAACCCCACCTTTTAAAACTATGCAAACTATGCATATGAAATCCTTTATATACGTGATTAATTTAGAAATCATATTATCTCAAATTACATGAGAGCAATCCACTCAAAACCTTTTTCCGAATAAAACACCCTTTTTCTTTTCCCGAGGCATAACCTCTCCAATCAACCCAAGCAGTTTATAAAACATAAACAAACGGCCTTTGTTAAAGTAAAGCATAAAGATGGAATAAAATTCTCATAAAGTAAAACAAACCTTTAAATGCCGAATAATTGATATGTCAAGAAAACCCAACTCGACAGCAATATAGACATTAATTGTACTTCAAAGCATTTATATAAATATATATAAATATATCAAATCCCGATTTACAATCCAACAAGTAAAACATAACCAAGATCAAATCCAATCAACATCAAGTCAAAGTAAGTGTAAAAGTTTCCCCAACTTCCCCAACTCACAATCTCGTGCTCGCACACGACAAGTAAGGAGGATCCTCACTAAAAGAAATAAGAATACGAATATAATAACCCACGCATATACATATATATACATATATATATATATACAATAACAACTCAACACCGGATCAAGTGTACCGGAAACCATCCAACAGGGGATAGTTTAACTGGATACGAGGACTACACCGCTGCGGCCTCGCATACTGTGGTTTAGCCGTCCATAGTAATGGATTATGCTACCCTAATTCATGGCGAGTACGATACTCAATACCCCTACGTCCGAACTAGTCCATGCGCTGACTAAATACTCAATTAAGAGTCTACGGCTACACCTCCCGTTAGAGCATGCAATCGGATCGAACCATATCCAAGTAACGTATCATCATCATCGTAACAGGGGAGGTACATAATACGGTGTTTACAACACTCACAACCATTGCCCTGCAATAATCCATTTATACATATTCATATACTTTCACATTTCAACCCACAATCATGCACACCCAAACCCAAATACAGTTACCCGGACTCCAAGCGTCCAAAATTCAAGGTCAACATATATATATTCAAAATAAGGACATCATTCCCATATACATATCTATGTATATAAATATGTATGAATATACGTATAATCAATTCCCATTATTCCAAAGTATTTGTTCAAAATCAATATATATATATGTATGAAAATATACATATATATAATCAAAGTATAGGTAAATATACTTCAAAAAGGTTTTAAACGCCAAAATCAATACGTAACCAAACGGACTACGTTAACGTCCAAATATTCAATTACATAATTTATATATAATATAACAACCCTTTTTAAATATAATATCCCAATTTTAATACAAACCACCACAGGCGTTCACCACGCCCCGCTCAATACCCAAAGGTATAAATAATAATAAAATAGCCATCGTGGCCCCACAATAAACCGGCAACCCAAATCATGCATTTACCTCAATGCAAATCCCTTTAAAAGTATTTCAACTCAAAGTCAAAGCAAGACTTAAACTATTAATAAATTCAAGACTTAAAATCATTAATCTCATTTCATGCATTTCATGCAAATCATTCAAATCATGCTCATTTGAAAACAAAGTCCACTCACCGCTGGCCCCACGCATAACCCCAAAGGGTCTCACTTGTCGCACATGCGTAGCAGTACCTCCAAAGCGAGCAGATACGAAGATTGGATTAGATTGAACCGAACGAGAATCGAAACTTAAACCCTAACAAAACCCCACTTAACGTGCACGTACGCCCTACGAAGGATTCTAAGGTCAAACTACCTCATTTAACCCGATTGGGGACCGCTCCAAGACTCACGGTCAACCCTGTCAAACACCCTTTTCGTCAACCTGCTCGCGGAAACCCAAGACCTCCAATCGATCCGGACATTCCTAGAAGTCCAAACAAAGTCAACTACATCGCAAGCAGGACCTCGGGAGACACTCGGTCAACTCCCAGGTCAAACTTGGTCAAACCGACCGAATAGGTCAAACCGGGCCCGTGGGTCCCATGACCTTCAAACTTAGATCCGAAAGTTCCTACAGGTTCACTACGACTTAAACAACGTGTCCTCAAGGTTTGGTCTCGATCGAATGGTCGGATTGCTCACGATCGCACGATCGACGGTTACACTTAAACCTAAACCTAGGTTTGTGATTTCGAGTCACCGGACTCCAAATCACCATCCGTCAAATCCTACACGATCCTAAAAATACGGGGAACAACATACTTGGAAATGGACCGATCCGACGTGCCCGAACACATCGAACCGGATAACGATAATAGGCATAAACTGCTCAATCGTCATCCGAACTCCAAAATTGAATCCGAGCACACCTACACGCCAGACGACATGGGAACATTTTAGGACACAATGCACCACCACAACAAAGGCTCCGACACCCGCCCGGAATTGGGTGTGCATAGTAATTCCGGTGACCTAAAACTCCAAACCAAGGGTCATCCTTCCTGGGTAGCTAGAACTCAACCTCCCTAAGCATTTTATTCAACTACGGGAACGTCTCAAACGGACGGCAAGTGGCCCAAATCTCATACCCAAAACCGGCCAAAAATGGGTATAATGAACGAACTACAAAACCTCAAATTCAATCTGCAATACCTACAGAAATGGATGAAGCAGGAAGAGTAGATGAAGTTTCATACCTCACTCGACCAGAAACGGTTGCCGGAGTCGCTGAAAACTCAGCTGAAAGTTTGATAACCATCGAACTTTCAGTCGCTCCAGTTTAAAAACCGTGGGTTATCGAGCTGGGAGAATGGGCAGGCTTTGTAGAGGAGGAAGAGACGAAGATTTAGCAATCGGAATCACTCAAACGGACTTGAGGAGGAGATATGGCAGTCAAAGTGACTGCCCAAGAGAGGAAGAAAATGGGAGAAGAAGAGGGAGCCGTCGGGTGAAGAAGAAGAAGACGTTTCATCAGAAGCGGCATCAGAATGATATCGTACGCTTACAGTAATTTGAATTTTATTTTATTTTATTTTTTTCTTTCTAATCGCTTCTTGATCGCTCCAACCCGTAATTGTACCGCATATCCACGAACTCGTTTCGACGAAATGACGCAATGGCGCAACCCTTTTCTCCAAATTCCTTATGGAATTTTTAAAGTGCCTAAAATACCCTTAATCCCAGTGGCAAAACTGCAATTTCCCCAAAAATTATTTAAATTGAATAAATTCAATTAAATTGGGTCGAGATGTCACAGACGGCATAATAGCGTAAGGCGGTTGGATTTTTTTAAAATTTTTAAAGAGTATAGATGTGAGGAGTATAGCTATGCGTCTATACTATTTATTAAAAAAACAATTACGCCAGTAATAACTAACAGCAAGAAAAGCACCATTGCTCAACCCTATTAGCCATTGATAGTTAACGCTCGCTGTTGGAGTTTTAAGTCTCATTGTATACAAGGGTATCTTTACTCGAAATTGATGTGATTTCGAAAATCATTAGACTGACAAACCTTTACTTTTCCCTTCTTAGGTCCCACTATAAGAGCATTTCCACCCATTTGCCATGGCAAAGGGTAAGGGGAGGCAATGTCTATTACTATTCACGAGAATAGTGCTTGTCCTTCCAATTTTTTAGTTGGTTTTCCACCCATTGCCATGGCAAATGGCAATTACCATTCACAACAAATTAATTTTATTTTTTAAAATTTAAAGATTAATTTTGATAAGGTTTTTGGTTGCCATGTGTCCATATTTATTACAAAATTCACATCTCAGATTTCAGATAACAAAATTGGATAAGATTTTTGGATAAAATATTCGGATAAGCTTTTCGGATAATATTTTTGGATAAGATTTTCGGTTGTTACGTGTCCATATTTATTTTAAAAATTCATTTATTAGATTTCGGATAAGATTTTCAGTTGCTACAATTGCGCCACGCGTCATCTCTATTGTCACACCCCAAAATCGAGACACGTGACAGCGACACTTACCTCGAGTATCTCAAAAATATAACACATAGATCCGATGGTTATTCTCCCAAGATTCCTAAAATACGATAAAACTTTTGTATTAAAGAAAACAGGTTGGATCAGAGTTATATATAACAGCGGAAACTGAATAAAACATTATACAAACTTTATTAATGAAATACCATCCCAGAGGTTAAGGAAATGTACGAGTAACCTCTTAAGTTATTTTACTAACCATAAAGATTTAAATACACACCAACCATCCAGAATTTATACAGAGGAAAGAAATGAACAAGAAGCATCCTCAAAGTCTTAGGAAAGAAAATCATGACCTGTCATAGATGATGAGGTAAAGGGACCAAATGTGTTGACAGGTACAGGAATAGCACCAAGTAAAGCTCAAGGGTTGTGATCTATATGAAAAAGTAGGGATGAGCATCACATACGTTCATTTGCCCCATAGGAGGCTCCCGACCATGTTTGAAAATAAATAGCAAAATAACATAGTAGTGTTCATGAATAACATTGAAAAGAATATGCACAACACAAACCATTTCCATATAAATATAGGATCAAAACAATCGGCATGCTTACACAGCTTTCGCAAACATTTTTCGAGTACCCATAATATGCTTGTCTGACAACCGATCCATATAGGCCAACTACCCCAACCAGAAATAAAAATATTATCAACTTACCTGGTACGGTAGCGAAAGTGTCCATTTCAACGGTTACACCTTGTCGATTATACCTCACGCGTAGGGTATTAGTAAAGTATGTTTGTGTAACCCCTCCTAAGGTTTAGAGAATTGAAACCCAAGAAAGTCACTATACCCCTTTCACTCTCAAGTCGTCGAGGATAATGCCTGCAGGCATATACCCTCAAAATTTTGGAGAACCAAAGCCAAGCATTCATAAAAACCAAACAATACGGCATCCAAAAACAGTGCATCTTTCGCACACAACAATATTTAATATGTCATACATACACAAAATACAAATCCGAGAGTGGGTCCCCCTACCTGGAATCCAAAGCTCAAGCCTGACTTACCCTCTGCACCTTCGAGTTCAACCTGCCTTGCCGGGGAAACTGAGTCATAGTCCAACATTTAAAAATGTTACTAAAAATTCCTTATTTACATTTAAGTCATTATGCTTGTGTTTATTTTCACTTTGATCCTTATATTTATTTTAATTGCACTTTGGTCCTTTAACTTGTCCAAATTGTCATTTCATCCTCATATTGTCCAATAATTGTCCATAGGTCCTTGAAGTCTTAGGTAATGGTAACATGGTTCAAATGTCAAAAGATTCTCTAAGTTCCATCCTTGGTCCAAAATGGTCAGTTCACTATACGGTAAAATTAAAGTTCAAATAGTCTAATATTGTTCATACATCTGGACCAGAGGAAATAGATTCTGGTAATAATAGTCCAAGGAATATGGGAAATATGGGTCCATTATGATATTTTGATCACAATTCAAACGGGCAGAGTAATGACATAGGGTTTCGATTTTTAAGAATAACTGAAAAATTACCCAATTTAAGAAAATATGATTAATTGAATTTATCAATTTTAAATTGGGCAGAATAACACTTTAGAAAGGAAATATGGAATTAGAAATGAAGAAAAGATGAGGTTGAGAATTTACATCAGTAAAATAATATGATGAATAGTACCACGAGTGAAGATTGCATGAAACGATAAATAGTAGACATCGCGAGCGGTTTCAGGTATGAATAGTAATTTTAGATGAATAGTGCTTGGTGAATAGTAACTTCTCTGGATGAATAGTAATTTTGAAAAATATCGGAATAGTGACTTTGATGGGGGACGAGAGGGAGAATGATTTTTGGAGAGTTTTGGTGTGAAGATGAATGAAATGATGGGGGTATTTATAGAATTTCCCGACGGCTCGGATCAATTCGAAGGCTCAGATTAAAAGATGAGTTTTTGATCATGTGTAGGAGGGTACATGATAGCTCCAAAATGGATGGTCCAGATACATTCCCAACAACCAAACTAAAGGCCTAGGTCAAGTCAAAAGTCTTTGATTTGATCTACGGTCCATATCTGATCTAGAATCATATCAATGGCTTAGATTAAACGTACGTACGGTATAGCGCTATATACCTTAGTTTTTCAAGTCTTCCAACCAATCAAATGGTGACATGTCGCATGCTGATAGGTTTCAACCAATCACAAAATGCCATGTGAAAATTCTAATTTTAATTTCCTATTTTCCAACTTCGAAAATTCACTAAAAATACTTTCGAGTTCCGAAAAATACCACCAGCTCGTCATGACGTCTATTATTTTTCAATGATGTCAAAACACCAAAATTTTAACTTCACAGTTTCGAAAATATGTTAATGTTAAATATAATGGCAATATTTACTTGGGAAAAAAATGTCACTTACCTCAAAATGGACTGTGCAATTTTTACTGTGTGTGAAAAATATTTTAGAATTTTTCAAGGTATCACATCTATCTTCTAAATCCCTCTACAAAACCACAATCTCAACTCAGACCAATCATCCATATCCTCTCTATCCTTTCACATCTCAGATTTTACAAAACACATTCTACTTTCAATGTCTTACAGGAGGAGGTTATTGGAAAGGGCTGAGTGAGAAAATGAAGAAAGGAGGCGCAAACGTGCTGAAGAAAAACGTGATTTGGAATTAGAGGATGATCAAGTTGTTTTAGCGGTGGGTATGCTCAATCAATCAAGCCAACACCACCATGGTTCACAACCTAACTGTGTCCCAAACGTGGACAGACATAGGCACTCTCGAGGTAAGAATCTCTTGGAAGATTACTTTATCCCAAATTTGTTGTATTCTAGTTTTAATTTTCTAGGGAGATATAGAATGTAACCTCATTTATTCAATAAAAATCATGCATGATTTTTGCAATTACGACATATACTTCGTTCAGAAGTACGATGCTACTCGGATTTTGGGTCTTCTTTTCGAGCAAAAACTTACAGCTGCTTTATGGATGCTTGAATCTGGGGTATCTGCAGACTAGGTGGATGAGATTGTCAAGATGGGGAAATCAACTATCCTAGATAGCTTGGTCTGATTATGTGATGCAATCAAAACTCTCTACACAAGGGATTAGCTCCGCAAACCTACGCCTAGGGATCTCCAAAGGCTTCTACAAAAAGTTGAGGCTCGAGGTTTCATAAGCATGATTGGAAGCATCGACTGCATGCACTGACAGTGGAAGATTTGCCCAACTGCTTGGCAAGGAGATTGTAAGACCCGTGAGCTTGGGGAAGTAAGAATGGTGAGCAATCCCACATCGCTTGGGGAGGGAAAGGTGAAGTGCCTTATATGTGTGGGCACTTTTCTTCCTAGCACGAGGCCTTTTGGGAGCACACTGGCTTCGGATTCCTTGGAACTCCGAAGTTAAGCGAGTTGGGGCTAGAGCAATCCCAGGATGGATGACCCACTGGGAAGTTGCTCGTGAGTTTCCAGAAACAAAACCGTGAGGGCCGGGCCCAAAGCGGACAATATCGTGCTAGGGCAGTCAGGTTGTGACATAATGGTATCAGAGTTGGACCCCGATCAGAAGTGTGCCAGCGAGGACGCTGGGCCCTAAGGGGGTGGATTGTAAGACCCGTGAACTTAGGAAAGCAAGAACGGTGAACAATCCCACATCGCTCGGGGAGGGAAAGGTGAATTGCCTTATATGTGTGGGCACTTCTCTTCGTAGCACGAGGCCTTTTGGGAGCTCCCTGGCTTCGGATTCCTTGGAACTCTGAAGTTAAGCGAGTTGGGGCTAGAGCAATCCCAGGATGGGTGACCCACTGGGAAGTTGCTCATGAGTTCCCAGAAACAAAATCGTGAGGGCGGAGCCCAAAGTGGACAATAACGTGTTAGGGGAGTCGGGTCGTGACATAGATTATGGGAATATGAAGGGCAAAAAAAGTATCATTTTGGAGGCCGTTGCATCATTCGATACCTGGGTTTGGCATGCCTTTTTCAAAATTGCGGGATCTCAAAACGACCTTCACGTGGTTGGTCAATCCCCAGTATTCAACGATGTGTTGAAAAGTCATTTCCCCCAGATCACGTATCAAATCAACAATACCGTATACTCAGGTGGGTACTACCTAGCTAACGAAATTATCCGAGGTGGACGAAATTCGTCAAAACAATTCTGAATCCCAAATCGGAGAAGGAAAATTGCTTTGCTGCCTATCAAGAGGGTTATAGGTAAGATGCGGAAATGTGTTTTGGTATCCTCTAAGCTTGTTGGATAATCGTTAAGGGAGCTGTGCGTATGTTTGATGAAGAGTTGCTTCGAACCATTATGATGACTTGCATCATCCTCCATAACATGATTTTGGAAGATGCGTATGATTATGATGAACCAGAGATGTTCGAACCCAATCCAATGAACACATCATTGCCAAGAATTTATGATCGACCTATAGGAGCAAATGGACAACCACTGGAGAACAAACCGTTGACTAAGGACGGTTATTACAACAACCGTATGATTGACCGTTATACGGAAATTCAATCTTCTTATGTTCACGAAAGATGTCAAGTTGACTTGATCAAGCATTTATGGGCAATGAGAGACGATCAAGGTCAATGAAGTCAAGTTTAATACTCTGTTTTGAAATATACTTTGTTTTGAATTATGGTATATTTTTAATTATGCTTTGTGTGTGTGTGTGTGTGTGCGTGTGTGTGTGTGGTTTGTAATGAATTATGCTTTGTTTTGATGTAGGCAATGTTTTAAATAAATAGCTATATTATTGAATGCTTTATGTATGTATTTATAGAAAAAAATTTCAGAATTTGTTGGTTTTTTTTTATAAAAAAATTTTGATTACATAAACAATGGCAGATGTTGGATTATAGTGGAAAAATTGATCAGACGCCACAGGTACTGCCATGTGTCTTCTAATCGTTGGGGGTGTCAACGCAAAAAAATTCAAAAAAAAATTTCGTTGGCTTGTGTGACGCGTGCGGTCTGCACGTGTGGGTCATGCACCAACATTAAAAAATTAAACCGCGCGCCGACGCCAGGCTGGCGTCAGCGCCCCCAGGCAAGGGCTCTGGCTCGATTTGCCTTGGGCCTTGCCTAGGTTGGCCTTCAGCGTTGGACTTTGTTTTTTGGGCTTGGGGGCCTTTTGGTGGCTGGCCTGCACGGGTGGAAGTACTCTAAGTGTATTGCAAGCAAGGTCTAAAATATCGATGGTATCGGAAATATCAGTAGTCCAAAAATACGTAAATTTCGATGGAAATATCGGGATATTATCGATATTTCGGTCCATGTCGTCGATATTATCGATATTTTGGTCAATGGAGGTCTAAAATATCGATGGTATCGGAAATATTGATAGTTCAAAAACACGAAAATTTCGATATAAATATCATGATATTATAGATATTTTGATCCTTGATTGCAAGTATCCTTATGCTCGGAAAAGACGGTTAACAGAGAGGTAGTAATTTGGGCTCTACTCTTTTATTACTAAAAAGCCCTTCTCAAATTTAAGTAATTACGGCTCTTTTGACGAAGGCATCGGCCACGTCCCCCCGCCCCACCGTTAGAACTTAAGAGATATAGGCTAAAAAGCAGATGCACCTGCACGTCCGTGTCAAAAACGGCGACGTTTACTAATCTCAGTCCTGCCCTGTGTCTGCGACTCTGTCTTCTGTGTGCTTGGCTAAGCGTTAGACTCAGACCTCCAGCCGAGCAACACCAGGGCGGGATTTCAATTTTCTGGATAGATCTCCAATTCTCCATCTCCCAAAACGGTACCATCTTGTTGTTGCTTCGAATTTAAGCAGCGTTGATTTCACTGAATTGGCTTCGCTGTTTGTTTGGTTTGGGATCTAATGAGATCCACACCGCATTGATACGCACCGTTTTGATTGTCGTGTTTGTCTCTCTCAGGTTGAAACTTGAAACCAAGCGTTAACAATGTCGACGGCGGTTGAGGCTCAAATGGAAGAGAAATCAAAGCCGCAGAAGCACGGAGGCAATGGCAATGGAGATCTCGCGTTTGAGAATGGCGGCCCGGGCTCGAGCGATGCTCATGATCGGCTTGTTCAGATGGTCATGGAGCTCAAATTGCAGAACGAATTCCTGAAGTCTCAGTTTGAAGGATTTCAGAATTTCCAACAAACAGAGCCGAGTGAGACGGAAGGAAGTAAATCTGAAGAGGTGGAGCAACTGCGTCAAATGATTGAATCGTTGAATGTGGAGCTTTTGGAAGAGAAACAAACACGAGCTGCAGCTGAAGTGGCTTTGAAGCATCTTCAAGAAGCACACTCGGAAGCAGATTCTAAAGCTCAAGAGCTATCTGCAAAGCTCGCTGAAGGTCAGATTATGTCTCTGCATTGGTAAATTTGCTGTTTCTGTTGGGAAAATGTAGCTGATAATATCCAATTATCGTACTTCATAAGTTCATCTTTCGTAATCTGAATGTATTGCACTGTTTGCTGTTCATTTTGGGTAGCTCAACAGAAGTTGGATCAAGAAATAAAAGAACGGGAAGAGAAGTATTCTGATCTCGACTTGAAATTCACCAGGCTTCACAAACGAGCAAAACAGCGTATTCAAGATGTTCAAAAGGTAAATTCTTTCCGGATTGTTCAACATACATAGTGGAAAACCCTTTTAAGTGGAAATTAAGTTCGGAAGCTGGTGGCTTTTGTCTTTTTTCTTCAGGAAAAAGATGACCTAGAGGCTCGATTTCGTGAAGTAAATGATGCTTCTGAGCGAGCATTGTCCCAACAGTCAGCATTGCAGCAAGAGCTGGATAGAACAAGGCAACAAGCAAATGATGCACTGAAAGCAATTGATGCAGAGAGACAACAACTAAGAAGTGCAAACAATAAGTAAATCCTCAGTTAACTCCGTACCATGACCCATTTATGCATATGTTGAGAGCTCATAACTGCTTTTGCCATTTATTATCTCAACTGTAACTATGTTCTTGACATTCAGACTACGAGACAACATTGAGGAATTACGGCACCAATTGCAACCAAAGGAGACTGCTATTGAGGCATTACAACATACAATTTTGGAGAAGGAACAGGTATGACTGTTTGTGCTTATACTTTGGGAGGTTCTGTTTTATTCATTAACATGCGATATCTATTAATAAGAAATAAACAGAAAAGGATAGATATCTATGTTAATGTTAACTTGCATTTATCTCAGATGTTGGAAGACATGCAAGGGTTGCTGCAGGCTGCTGATGAAAAAAGGCAAGCTTCAATAGCTGAACTCTCTGCTAAACATCAGAAGGTATATTTGCATTTGTATGTCTAATTTAGTATTCCTATTTGTTTTTAATAAAAGAATGGTGTATTTCTTTCCCTGTTATTACATTTACCAACAAATTTGTGCTTTAATTTCGGTCTCTGTTTTCTTCAGAACTTGGAGAGTTTGGAAGCGCAGCTTGCTGATGCATCATCTGATAGAAATAAAGCAACTGAAACTATTTCTTCACTGCAGGTGAGAGTTTTGATTATAATGTTTACTCCGTTTTAACAACTTATAGATAGGTTTGAAATTCCATTTTTTTAAGGAAGAAGATAGGGCTGAATTTAATCTGGGCCTAGCTTGAAATCTTTTACTTTGGTTTTTGTAATTTTGGATTGAGCGTGAGCTGATACAGCATATTAATGAGCTCCAGTGCATTTTCAAGTTTAGTTCCTTAATGTGTAAGTGTGCATGGGCATGTTTACAAGCTTGATTGGTGGATGTTTTCACTCCCAATACGTCACTAATAATCCTGAGTTGGACTTGAAATCTCAACAAAACAGTAAGTCCTTTAGGTACTAAGTGAATAACCAAGACCCCCAAATTTTAGATACTTTTGTAACCTTTTCAACAAGCTTATATCTATCAGTGTTTGGCCCGTAATTAGATTAGGAATAATTTAATCTTCTTGTTCATGAATATGCTAGGAACTGATTAGCATGTTCGTGCTTAGGCTGTGCCTTAAATAGATAACCATAAACAACTCAAGTCATGTGAAGCCTGAGTCTTGTGCTCCTCTCAATTGCAGCCCACTGTTGGAATCAAAAAAAGGTATAAGGTCCATTAAAATATAAGGGGCTGGAAAGTTGGCGTCAGAATGAGAAGACAATAAAGTAGAAGTGGATTCGTGGTTGTGTTATCTTATATCTTTACTTCTTTTTGGGATAATAATTTTACTCCATTGCAAAGTTTAGTCACCTACTGTTTCTGTAACTTGCAAATGGATCAGACTAATTAGTGAATGTAATTCTCCAGATGCTAATTGTGGAGAAAGAGTCTAAGATTGCAGAGATGGAAGCAGCATCAACAGGTGAGGCAGCAAGGGTTAGAGCTGCTGTGGAGACTCTAAAAGGAGACCTTACTTACCTGAAGCATGAGCATGTATGAATATGGCTTCCAGGATCTCTTATTTGCCAGACCATTATGTGTAGTTCCTTATTTGATGCCCTTTTGTCAACTGAGAGTGGTTTTTGTGTGCCTTTAATCAATGTCACCATTATCCTTGCCTGTTTACTTTACCGCTTCTGTACTTTTGGGATTTGCTGCTTCTAATTTTGATATATCATAAAAATATATAATTCTTCCAGGAGAAAGAAAAGGAAAGCTGGGAAGCCGCCTCCAGGGCACTGAACACAAAGCTCCAAATTGCTGAGAGCAATCGGATATGTGCTGAAATTGAAGTAGCCAAAATGAGAAGTATATTTCTATTCCTTACTGAAATTTCATCTGTTTAGATATGTATATATATTTATATCAGTGTCACTTGCTTTTCCCATTGGGCAGGCCAGCTGGAATCAGAGGTGTCTGCAAAAACACAAATGCTTGATGCTAGGGATACTGAACTTGCAGCTGTTAAGGAGGAGGTTTAAATTTATAACCTCCCTTTTCTCAACGGGGTTAAATTTAGTGAAGATCTAGTTGCTTACATCCAAATTTTTATTGATTTGTCTTCTGTCCTCATATGTTCTACCTATTATATCCTGCAGATCAACCGCCTTGAACGTGAGTTTGCTTCTTACAAAAGCCGTGCTCATGCACTTCTCCAGAAGAAGGATGCAGAGCTAGCTGGAGCTAAAGACTCCGAACAAGTCAAAGCTCTTGAGGAAGCACTAAAAGTGTGTACTTGCAATTAATCTTATTTTTTAGCATGAAGTAAAATCTTGAACTGACATGCGCATCTTCCAATCCTTATTAATTACTTTATATATGTATATTCTGTAGGAGGCTGAAAAGGAAGTATCTTTTGTGTGTGCTGAAAGGGATAAGGCCCTTCAAGATCTTCAGGATGCCTTGGCTAATCATTACAAAGAAATAGCAGAAAGGTAAATTTATTGCTGAATCTGCTGTAGTGAGCTTCGCCCAGTGGCCCAAATTTGGGATTGGTTTCAAAATTTCCCTAATCCAGAAATGGTATAGATATATTTTCCTCATAAAAGGGCAAAGTAATTATAATTTATTAGTAATTGTAAGAGCAAAACGGCAAGATGTTCTTAAAATAAAAGGCACCAACATGTGTTTAACCAGAAGTACATAAAAGCTCAATGCTCTGGTACAACCAATTTCAACAATTAGCTTTTTTAGACTTGTAGTCAACTATTCACCATTTCATGACCATAATTACTTGAGTCATGGTGGCTGTTCCTTCCCCAATGTAGTTTGGTCTTGTTTGTTGTCTAAAAGCCTTCCACTCTTCATGGAGATTCGTTTAGTTGTTTACGAGTTAGGTAATATACTTCTGTAAAGTGTTAAGTAATGATCTTGATCTTTCAGTTCCATACTTGTTACAGAGATGCTGCTCTTAACGACGCCTTGCAGCAGATCAAGAGCTTAGAATCAATGCTTGAATCTGCAAATAATCATCACCGATCAGCAAAAGAAGCATGGGAAGTGAACCTTAAGAGTTTGGAAGAAACATGGCGGGGTACTATCCTCATGCTAATCTAATTAAATATCTTGTTTCTTGATGTTTTTTCCCTCCTTCAATGTTTATCTTATTGCTTGTTATAGGCAATGCTTATTGTTCAAAATTTGAATGGAGTTATTCTTGAAATAATAATTTTTGCAGTAAGATGTGACACACTGAGAGCTCAAAATGAAGCATCTTCTGGAGAAGATATAAAAAAAGAACTGGAAGAGCTCAAATTACGGAATAAAAAATTGAAGGTAATTTGCTTTAATATCTCTCTTTTTGCTCTTATACAATGTTTACATTTTGGGTTTCTCTTAATTGTATTCATTATTTTAGGAGGAGCACAGTTCATTTCGTGATCTTGCTGATAGAATGATTGAGGAGAAGGACAAAGAAATTTCTAGACTTGTAGATGATAACAAGAAACTTCATCAGTCATTGGACTCAAGACCACGAGTATGTTCCTTTTTTCTTAAGTGACATCTAAACTTTATCCTTACACTTCAATTTTTGGATAAATTTTTTTCTTCCGTATTTGTAATCCGTTGTCCTGACATTGCGGTGTATAATCTCAGGCTGATCATAACGATAATTATAACACAGGTAGGAGGATCCTGAGTACAATTTCTTATTATCTGTTCCAGTTAGAAGGAGTTTCCTTATTACTGGAACTATGGTGTTTTTTACCTGTTGGGTTACCTAGTGGAGTTCTAACATTTCTTTTTCTTCACACTGGTATAATCAGGCATGTATAAACAGGATGCATCAAGTATAAGCAACTCTGCTGCAGAACAGCAGATTTTGGTAATTATATTCTCTCTAGATTTTTCTTGCCATGTAATACCCAACTGGGAGCTTGTTGTTTTTTGCAGTTTGCTTTTAATTGTTATATCTACTTTCTAGTCTTGCCAAGAAAAAGAAGAAGGAAAACTTGGGTTATTGTACCCGGAGTATTATAATATTATGGCTGGTTATGCTAGAGATTTATAGTTGTGATCTCAAAATAAGACAGCTGAATTTGATAAAATTAGAATGCCTAGATGCTTCAATTTTGTAGTGATGAACTTAATGGTATAATGGTGGTCTAGAGTGCTGATATTTATAGTAATCAGGCTACTTGGGGGCTTTAAGATCTTATTATGAGTTCAAGTGTACGAGTTATTATTATTGCAGACTTGTACACTGGCTTTTACCTTTTCATGCTGTGCATCCAAATGTGTTCATACACTGTTTTAATATGAATTTCAGATTTTGGCAAGGCAGCAAGCCCAAAGAGAGGAAGAACTAGCACAGTCACAGCGGCACATTTTAGCGCTTCAAGTGTGTAATCCCTCATCTTGATTACTACTGTTCTTTAGGTCAGTTCTGATACATGTTTTTTGTTTCAACTCAGGAGGAAATTGAGGAGCTGGAGCATGAGAATCGGCTGCATAGCCAACAGGTATCAAGAAGCCTGGATTTTTGCAGATTTTAGCCTCTGTTTTTGGCTTGATTGATTTCAGTTGTTTGGAAATTCCTTTTGAAAGCTGTAGTAAATAATAGAATGTGTATGAATTGAGCATATCTGAAAATGAAATTGCCGATGAACTGTCAATGGTGACTGATATTTGACGTAAGGTGAAAATCTCACCTACAATTTTGTTTGCTTTTATAAAACAATATTTATCTTTTGAATGTTGTGACATATATGCAGGAATCTATGTTGAAGGCTGAACTTCGTAAGATGGATAGAACGCAGAAGAGGGAAGGAGTAGATATGACATACCTGAAAAATGTAATCTTAAAGCTTCTTGAAACAGGTATTTTTATTATAGACTGATGTAACAATCAAAGTTGTCTATTTTATATTCAACAGCGATCAGCTAGTGAGACACGTTATACAAGTGATATTGGAATGTCTGATTGTTTTTATTACTCAAATAGGTGAAGTGGAGGCCCTATTACCTGTAGTTGGTATGCTTCTTCAATTTAGTCCTGACGAGGTGAAATTCTTATCTCGTATCCCATGCTGCAGTTGTAGTTAGTTAGTTGTCTATGATGCTCCAAAACTATTACACTTCCCTTGTGGTTTTCCTAGATTGTCAATTCCATTCTAAATTATGCACTTTATTTATGAATGCAGATGCAGAAGTGTCAACAAGCCTACCGAGCATCCGGAGATGTTCCTCCTAGCCCAGCGAGTGATGCTTCAGGATCAGCGACTTCTCTTTTCTCAAGATTCTCATTTTCATAACCACAGAAGTGAGATTGTAGAGAATTCTTTGCACTGAAACTAGCTGCTCCAGCAAACCAACCAACGGCTTGCCTCCAGATTCAAAGGTGGGGGGTGAGGTCATAGTAAATCTTGTATTCTTTTGTAACAGCGAACCATTGTTAATCAACACTGTCCAGAAAATGTAAAGTACTACAGAGCCTCTATACGTCACGAAGAGATAGAAAGAGAGAGTGAACAATTTGGCCGGGCTCTGGAAGGAACCCCTCCATTTATTGTAGAGTGTAACAACAGCGTGATTTTGGAGATTATATTGGGACATGAGTACCTATCAGAAATTTGAAAGTCTGATAACGGCACAGGTTAAATCTCAATAGTAGTCAGATAGTAGAGCCTCATGAGGCAGCTGGTTGTGTATTTGACTCTGCTACTCTTGTTCACGTTGCCATATCTTTTGCCATTGAAATGATGAGTTATTTTTGTTTACATGGTAGTGAGTTGGGACCATCCATTTTGCATTCCACCATCTGGTGGTTGGCAATAGGTGATAACGGGTCCTTTTCTACTTGCATTGTCTTTTAAACAGCGCGATTGCCTCAAGAAGTAGAAGGAGAGAGAGAGGTTTAACTTAATATGAAAGAATAATAGTCCATTGCCTTCAATTTCTCACTACTAATTTCCATTGGGAGAAGAGAAGCACCAAAAAATAAAAAGATCATCATTCATTAGATCTCTGGACTCGCGGGGGAGCTCGTACTGAGCCTAACTAACAACTTATTCTTATCTAAACCCTGCGCTAACACCACCAACGGGGCGTACCTATACAAATCTGAGCCCTATTGGCAGCCTAACATGGTCGACTTCGCAGACGTCTAGTTTTGCTTTCACCACCAAAACCGCCAAATTTTTGCTTTCTTGGAGTTGGGGCCTTGGTCAGAGGCCTCCTTCATAGAATCAACAATTCCTACTCCGTTGGAATTGATAGCATAAAATGTATTATCCCTAATGTTGTAGACAGGGCCGCCGCCGCCTGTGTCCCCTGTGCCGTGCTTTCTTTTGGCTCCATTATTTTGGGAATGATCTCGTTCTTTGGAGGCCTGTGAGGGGCTGCTCAGTCGGAGTTGAGGAACAGGTGGTGCCTTGCTTAGCATATATTCATGAATCTCATCAATCACCTTCTGACGTTCAGAATTGCCATATCTTGGGGCTGCTTCACGAGATTTGACGGCCAGATAACGCCTTTCGTCCATATTGTATTCTACTGAACCCAATGCACCATCTGGGAAGGTGGCCATTTCGTCAGTAAGTGCAGATAACAAATCTCGCACCGTCCGCAACAACACCCCCCAGTGCTTCAATCGCTTTATCCCGATCTCGGTTTTGGTTTTGAAGCGACCATTTTCCGTCAACAACATTAATGAAGGAGGCTTCGAAGGGTATTCCTCCGGAAACCGGATCCGCCCATGATAAATCCCACCCTCGAATTCAGTTCCACTAGCGCCTCTGATTCCAAATTGCCATTCATATGGGTTCCGCTCGAGCAGGCCGCACTTGAAATCGTCGGAGGGATTGGATTCAATCTCACTATACTCCTCTAGAATCCGCTTAACCGCCTCTGAATTGCGATCCGATTCCATTTCTATCATCTGCGTCAATCCGCTTATCCGCTCCATCGCTGGGTAGCGATCCAATTCCATTTGATTTTGTTCCATCTCCGTCGATCGGACTCGATCCACTGCAACCATCTCTTCCAGTTAACAAAACTTTAAATACGAACCGAAGAGATGAGGAAAGAGAGCCGGCGGTGTATAACTTTATTATAGGTAAGGCTCGAGTAAATATGCAGATCTTGGTTGTCGCTGTTTCTTCAGATACCACCCACGTTTTCACCTTGACGATATTTGTCTTTTGCTGCGCATCAATTTGGGAATGAGGTTATACACAGCCACGAATCAGAAAATAAACCAAAACAAAATTCTCTATCTACAAAACCACCAACCCTAAACCCTACATATATCAATTTCATTAAAAATATAAATTCTACTCACCTGAATTTATGGATGGCGGCGGCAACACAAGGGCTGCTGCGGCGGCAGGAGGTGGTCGGCACTGGGGGTTGGGGCTTAGGGTTTGAGAGCAACTAAAACCAATTAGGATTTTAGAGGATTTTGATGGACTTTTTTTTGTGTTTGACAGATTATATAGACTCCTAGGATTACACATGAATTTTGAATGGATTTGTATTGACTTTTGTTTCTTTGGTAGATTTTTATAGACTTGTTTAATTTCTTCAACATATTTTATTTGTTATTGGTATTTGGTATGACTTGGTGGAATGTGTTGGTTCTTTTGTTCTTGTTAAGCTGCTAACAACTCTAGACTCTAGTAGTAGTGTACGCTAATAAACCTTAAGCATGCTTTGCCTGGAAATCCTTCATGAAAGCAACCAACTTCTCAACCCCAGCCAAAGGCATGGCATTGTAAATAGAAGCCCTCATCCCTCCCACTGACCTATATATATATATATATGGCCCTTCAGCTGAACCATTTTCTCCTTCGCTGCCTTCTTCAAGTCCAGCATCACAGGTGTGATCTCTTGAGAGCATTGCCAATCAAGTCCTTCCTGATGATCACAATGGTCACTCCCCAGCAGAGATGATCCCAAACTTGGGACACATCGACAGGCTTGGAACAGAAATTTGAGGACATGTCAACAATCAAGAGGCCATTATTTTAGACTAGTCGTCGATTATTCACCATTTCATGACCATAACTTCATGGAGTGTTGTTTGGTCGTTTACGAGTAAGGTAATATCCTAGCAGGGTTACTAGTGTAAATTGTTAAGCAATGATCTCGATCTTTCAGTTCCACATTTGTTACAGAGATATGTTGCTCTTAACAACACCTTGCATGCAGCGTATCAAGAGCTTAGAATTAATGCTTGAATCTGCAATAAGAATCTTGGGAAGTGAACCTTCAGAGTTTGGAAGAAACATGGCAGGGGTACTTACTATCTCAATGGGAATCTAATTACATATCTTGTTTCTTGTTGTTTTTTCCCCCCTTCAATTTTCAGGAGGTAAATTGAAGGTAATTTGCTTTAATCTCTCTCTTTTTTCTCCTATACAATGTTTAAATTTTGGGTTTCTCTTAATTGTATTCATCATTTTAGGAGGTGCACAGTTTATTCCGTGATCTTGCTGATAGAATGATTGAGGAGAAGGACGAAGAAATTTCTAGACTTGTAGATATGAGATAATAAAAATCCGTTGTCCTGTCATTGCGGTGTATAACCTCAGGCTGATGATAACGATAAAATTATAACATATGAAACAAGAATAAATATCCTTCCTTATAACCTTATTTTCAGTCTCCATCACGCACGGTAAACTATAATGCCAATTGCAACATTAAAAAGAAAATCAAGTGGGAGCCGGGGAGCACACTAAACCAGTGTGTCTCTCAAAGCTTGTCTTTAAGGATGCCAACATTAAAAAAATCCAAAAGTAAAAAAAAATAATAGTGGGAGTCCGGAACCACACTGGTTCCAATGTGCCTCAGGCGGCAGGCGCCTGATTGAAGACCACATTCATAGAACCGCAAATTCCATTCCCATCGGAATTGGGAGCATGAAATGTATTCCCAATAACGTTGTAGGCGACAGAGGCGCGGCATGTGCAGTTGGAGGCCTGTGGGGGCACATGACTCAGCTCAGCAGTTTCAAACCTCATCTTGTGCACGTCAGCCAATATATGGGCCAGCAATAGGCCCTGTCTGAATCTGGACACCGTCTTCTCAAGCTTCTCCATCTTCTGGGACAAGAGGAGGTACTTGTAGACGTTCCAGCATGGGGTGGCATGGAGCTTGTTCCCCAGCATGATGCCCTGTTGCATAACTTCGGAGAAGCCGCGGAGCTGCAACTGGCGTTCGGCTGGTAGCTCCACGCCAGAGTATTCGATCTCTTGCATCATGGGGAGGAGCTCTTGGATGGAGTCTATGAGGCTCTGTGCAGTTCTCTCTGCAATTACTTTGAATTTCTCTCCCAAGATGGCTATGAGTATATTCAGAAACTCCTTCCCCATCTCACCGACGAAAAAACACGTCATACCTGATTTAAATTTAATTAAATACATCATACCTCAATATTAATTTAGGCTTAGGGTTTAGAAATTAGAACTTACTTGAATTGAATTGTAAACTTTCACAAAAATTACGGCGGCGGCGGAGGATATGGTGGTTGAGGTTTTGGGGAGATTGGGGTTAGGGTTGTTGAGGAGAAGATACAAAAATTGGGATTTTGGATGTCTAATTTTCGGGTTTAGGCTGTTTAGAAGCTGCATCCCCCCCCCTTCCCTTTTTTTTAAAGCCCTAGACTAAAACGATGTCGTTTTGGTTAGGTCACTTGTAAAAAAATTGCCTTAGCTAAAACAATGTCGTTTTGACAGGCAAATTTTATTTATTTATAAAAAGAACCCCAGCTGGCCACCCGAATCTTCTTCTTCTTCATGGGTCGCTCCCATGGCTGCCAAGGCAAAAACCAGGTCCTTCCTCTACAATCAAGGGCCGCCATGGGGTCGTCTGACCCCATTGACCCGATGGTGAATCCGCCACTTTTCACTGCCATTACTATTTTCTCTAAGTCTGTGCATGTGGCGGGTGAGTTTGGCAAATACGAGGCAGCTTCTCAGTTTGAGCTTCGTAAGCTTTTTTTTAATTTTATAAATCTTGTTTGAAAATGTGACATGACGTGGGAGATGCTACTAATTAGTGAATTAATTATTCAAAGAATGGAATTTTTTTTTTGCTCTTTTTATTTATTTATTATGTCTGTCTATAATGCATGCAATGAGCCTAATCAAAGACTTCTAAGTCCATGAATACCACTTGAATTTCTTTTTGACGAGGTGCTGCAGTGAAAGATGAAATAATGGAAGGTAGTTGATTACTTTTATAGCCCATTATATGTTTTAGAGCCATCAGCTCCTTGTTTACTCCATCCATGACTTTGCAGGACCTCCATCTTTTGGTCCATCTGATGTGATTCACTTTGGAAGAGCTTGCTCCTTCTAGACTGAAAACAGAGCTTCGATAAAATAAAAAAAGAAAAAAGAAAAAAGAGAGATACTGAAAACAGAGCAGTGAGTAGTTTAGATGCTTGAGCTTGCTCCATTACCATACTCATACTCTGATTGATAATCATCCTAAAGTTTCTTAATTAGTGACGGATTCAGAGAGTGACATCTAATTTCTTTTGTGTGTTTATCTAATTCAGACTCTAAAAAAATACTCTGTTTCATACCAAAAAAAGAAGAGCTATTTAGTTCTTTTTAGAGATATTTAGTTAAATACCCATTCTTAGTACTAATAATATGGATAAACCCTACACCATTTAATTTCTATAAACAAACCCAAAAAAAACTCAAAAAATGAATTTAATGCCCTATTGAATTTAATTTTAATTATTAAATTACTTTAATACCCTATTGAGTGTTTTGGGTTTTATTATGAGATTTTTGGGATTGGGCTTGTTTTAAGAAAACCATGGTAGTTTTGTAATTATAGGAACTTTGAAGTCTCTTTATTATGTTGTAAATGGATTTTTGGTGTGTTTTTAAAGTCTATTTCATATAGGGTTTTTTTTTATAATTTGAATCCCCAATATTGGGTGTAATAGTGAATCTCCCTTTTTTTTAATCGGGAGAAGAGCTATTATACTCTGGTTCGTACCAAAAAAGGAAGAGCTATTTAGTTTTATACCAATTCTTAGCATTAATAATATAGATAAAATCTACACCATTTAATTTCTATAAACAAACTCAAAAAAATGACAACTGACCCTATTGAATTTAATTTTGATTATTAAATTACTTTGATGCCATGTTTAGTGTTTTGAGTTTTTTTTTTAATAAAGTTTGGTTGGGCTTGTTTTAAGAAAAAGATGACAGTTTTGTAATTATTGGAAGTTTGAAGTCTCTTTGTTATGTTGTAAATGAGTTTTAGGTGTGTTTCTAAAGTCCATTTTATGTAGGGTTTTTTTATATACTTTGGACCCTTATATTGGGTATGATAGTGAATCTCCCAAAAAAGAAAAGGAAAAAAGAAAGAGTTAGTTGACAAGAAGGACAAGATGGTCATTTTGTTGGTCAATAGAAACATCGTCTCCAATCTGCACCACCATTGAAAACTGGTGGTGTGATTGCAGTTGGCCCCCATTAAACTTGAATGTGTATCTTTTAATTTTCTCTAAGACCAAGCTGTTGGTGGTTCCTTAGTTAGAATTTTAGTTTCTTACTATATTAGGATTTTGGTTACTTACCTATTTGTTTAGTCCTATTATAATTTAGATTTATTTCCTATTGTAATTTAGATTTATTTCTTATTTTATTTAGGGTTGTACTTCCTTATAAATACCTCCATATTTGAAAAGAATACATAATTGAAAATTTGTCGTAGTTTGTTTGACACAAGCATCATTGATCTGCTCTCTCATCTTCAACATCATGAAAACAGATGAGATAAATTCACCAATATATGACAGTCAAATTTGTCTTGTTTCTAGTCATATACTGTAATTTTCTATCCAAATCCTTAAATATATGCTCGTTCTGATATCACAATCTTTTGAAAAGAATAGAATTACAAGGACTTGTATTCATTCTGAATTTTTGTATGCAAATATGTTTTTGTTAAGAGCTGTAGGTTGTGTTTGAATGAGGCATTTTGAAATGATGGGACTTCAAAATTATGGAATTTTAAAATAAGGGGATTTCAAGTGATGAGATTTGTAAAATCACTTGTTTGGATAATTGTTTAGTTAGTGGAATTTGATTGGGTAATATTTTATAAGAAAAATTAGTTATTAGCAAAAAGAATATTTACTAATATGGATTTGATTCTTAGAGTATTTCTGTTTGGGTTTTGATATATAGGAATCAAATTTTGTTTTGAATTTGGCCGAAGAGGAGGCCCAGATTCATTGGGCCAGACTAAATTATATAGGTAAAATTTTACTCTTATTCATTGGGCCAAAATCAGATCTCTCTGTAAACAGATCTCGAAGGGAACTACTCTTGAGTTCTCTATTGTTTTACACAGACATGATATCAAAATAAGCCCCTTGAGTATTCATTGTCCAAAGATTTTTTTACTTGGATGCAGCACGATTGCCTCAAGAAGTAGAGAGGTTTAAGTTGATATGAAAGAAGGGCCCCGAATTGAATTATTCATTACTCTCAGCTTATGACAACAAAGTTTTAAACAGAGGATTTTGCCCTAAATTCCTAAACTTGTAGGGCATTAACTTCATCCTACACGACAAGAATTTCATAAACATATGCATACAAACTTCTTGCGGTTGTACACTCACATTCAGCAACAAAAATATAGCAAACACAACAAGCCAACAAGGGCTGCTGCTAAGACTCTGTTTCCCATTTTAAAGAAACCTCTCTACAAGCAGTCAAACAAGTCAAAGTTAATTAGAATATTAATATTGCTGTTAAGACTCTGTTTAGACAGCTGTAGATCTGTTAGAGTCTTGTTAGAGCACGACTCTTTATATAAATACTCTGATGTAATTTAATTATCAATTAATGAGAATCTACATTTTTCTATATGTATAACCTCAGGCTGATGATAACCATAAAATTATAACATATGAAACAAGAATAAATATCCTTATAACCTTAATTTCAGTCTCCATCACGGTAAACTAGAATGCCAATTGCAACATTAAAAAGAAAATCAAGTGGGAGCCGGGGAGCACACTAAACCAGTGTGTCTCTCAAAGCTTAAGGATTGCAACATTAAAATAAATCCAAAAGTAAAAATAATAAAAATAATATAAAAAAATATAAAAAATAAAAAAAATAAAAAAAATAATAGTGGGAGGCCGAAACCACGCTGGTTCCAATGTGCGTCAGGCTCCTGATTGAAGACCACATTCATAGAACCCGAAATTCCAATCCTATCGGAATCGGCTGCATGAAATGTATTCCCAATAACGTTGTAGACGACTGAGAGGCCGCATATGCAGTTGGAGGCCTGTGGGGGCACAGGACTCAGCTGAGCAGTTTCAAACCTCATCTTGTACACGTCAGCCAATATATGGGCCTGAAATGGGCCCTGTCTAAATCTGGACACCGTCACCTCAAGCTTCTGCATCTTCCGGGACAAGAGGAGCTTCTTGTAGACGTTCCGGCGTGGGAGGGCATGGACCTTGTTGGCCAGCTTGAGGCTCTGTTTCATAACTTCGGAGAAGAAGCCGAGCTGAAACTGGCATTGGGCTGGTAGCTGCATGAAAGAGTATTTGATCTCTTGCATTACGGGGAGGAGCTCTAGGATGGAGTCTATGAGCCTCTCTGTAGCTTCTTTGCTGAGAACTGACATGCTGGAGATGGCTAAGAGGATCTTCAGAAGCTCCGTCGCGATGGCGAAAAATGCATCATACCTGATTTCAATTTAATTAAATACATCATACCTCAATATTAATTTAGGGTTAGGATTTAGAAATTAGAACTTACTTGAATTGAATTGTAAACTTTCACAGAAATTGTGGCGGCAGCAAGAGAGGATATGGTGGTTAAGGTTTTGGGGAGATTCGGGTTGGGTTTGTTCAGGAGAAGATACAAAAATTGGGATTGTGGTGGTCTAATTTTCGGGTTTGGGCCGTTTATAAGCTACATCCCTCTTTTATTTATTTTTTTAGTTTTAGCCTAAAATGGTGGCGTTTTGGTAAATTGCCTTATCCAAAACAAGTCGTTTTGCCAGGCTGTCAAGGGCAAAAACCAGGTCATTTTTCACTGCCATTACTAGTTGCTCTGAGTCTGCCTGTGGCGGGTGAGTTTGGCAAATACGAGGCAGCTTCTCAGTTTGAGCTTAGTAAGCTCTTTTTTTCTTTTTATTAAAAAAAAAAAAAAAAATCTTGTTTGAAATTGTGACATGGGAAATGCTACTAATTAGTGAATTAATTATTCAAAGAAAGGAATTTTTGTTGTTTTTGCTCTGTTTATTTTATTTATTATGTCAGTCTATAATGCATGCAATGAGCCTAATCGAAGACTTCTAAGTGAATGAATACCACTTGAATTGCTTTTTGATGAGGTGCTGCACTGAAAGATGAAATAATGGAAGGTAGTTGATTACTTTTTATAGCGAATTATATGTCTATCTTTTAGAGCCATCAGCTCATTGTTGTTAGAATTTTATAGGAGGTGTGATGTGTGTTGCTCTGATATCATTGTTGTTTAAGGGTGAATGGATTTTGGACAAGAGGACAATAGTTGAAATAAAGTGATTTTATTAATTTGGAGGAGAATAGTACATAATTTGGTGTAGACTAATTGGCCTCTTAGTTTATTGGCTTATTGACCATCACACTTGCTTAGATTAGTTTGGGCTATTTGGCCCTTGCCTTAGATTGATGAGCTCATTGGCTCCTCAACATACTTTAATTTGGGTAGCTTATTTGCTCCCATATAATTTGGGAGTTGTAGTGGTTAACTCCACCTTGTTTTGATCACTTCCATGTCTATTTATAGACTTGTATTGCCGACATACTTTAGTCCCACCGACTTTGGCATTCTTTACTCCAGACAATTCTCCACGCTTCAGTATTGCTGCCTTGCTTTTAGACTTTGACTTTCTTCTTCTAGATATTTCTTACAACTATTATTTTAGATTCTTATGAAGACTTTTCTAAAATATTATGCATGCAGCCTTTAGCTTTGCCGACTTTGCATAGTCAGTAGAATCTCTTCTCCTCACTTCTAGATTTTTCTAAATTATCTACTTCAAGTGTTGATTTTTAACATTTTCTACTTTTTTTTAGCACAAATGTGCATTAATTTCAACACTTGTTTACTCCATGACTTTGCAGGACCTCCATCTTTTGGTCAATCTGATGTGATTGACTTTGGAAGAGCTTGCTGCTTCTAGACTGGAAACAGAGCTTCGATAAATAAAATAATAATAAATAATAAATAAATGAAAAGAGAGACTGGAAACAGAGCAGTGAGTAGTTTAGATGCTTTAGCTTGCTCCATTACCATACTCATATTCTGATTGATAATCATCCTTAAGTTTTCTTAATTAGAGACGGATTCAGACAGTGGCATCTAATTTCTTTTGTGTGTTTATCTAATTCAGACTCTAATTCATACCAAAAAATGAAGAGCAATTTAGTATTTTTTTTAATCGGGAGAAGAGCTATTTAGTTTTATACCAATTTTTAGCATTAATAATATAGATAAACTCTACACCATTTAATTTCTATAAACAAATTCAAAAAAATGACAGCTAACCCTATTGAATTTAATTTTGATTATTAAATTACTTTAATGCCTGTTTAGTGTTTTGGATTTTTTATTATGAAGTTTGGTTGGGCTTGTTTTAAGAAAATGATGGCAGTTTTGTAATTATTGGAAGTTTGAAGTCTCTTTGTTATATTGTAAATTAGATTTAGGTGTGTTTCAAAAGTCCATTTTATGTATAGTTTTTTTTTTTATATACTTTGGACCCTTGTATTGGGTATAATAGTGAATCTCCCAAAAAAGAAAAGAAAAAAAGAAAGAGTTAGTTGACGAGAAGGACAAGATGGTCATTTTGTTGGTCAAGAGAAACATTGTCTCCAGTCTCCACCATTGAAAACTGGTGGTGTGATTGCAGTTGGCCCCCATTAAACTTGAATGTGTATTTGTTAATTTTCTCTAAGACCAAGCTGTTGGTGGTTTCTTACTTGGTTAGAATTTTGGTTCCTTACTATGTTAGAATTTTGGTTACTTACCTATTTGTATAGTCCTATTATAATTGTGATTTATTTCCTATGGTAATTTAGATTTATTTCTTATTTTATTTAGAATTGTACTTCCTTATAAATACCTCAATATTTGAGAAGAATACATAATTGAAAATTTATCCTACTTTGTTTGACACAAGCATATCATTGATCTGCTCTCTCATCTTCAACATCATGAAAACAGATGAGATAAATTCACCAATATATGACAGTCAAATTTGTCTTGTTTCTAGTCATATACTGTAATTTTCTATCCAAATCCTTGAATATATGCTCGTTCTGATATCACAATATTTTGAAAATAATAGAATTACAAGGACTTGTATACATTCCGAATTTTTGTATGCAAATATGTTTTTGTTAAGAGCTGTAGGTTGTGTTTGGATGAGGCATTTTGAAATGATGGGATTTTGAAATAAAGGGACTTCAAAATTATGGAATTTTAAAATGAGGGGATTTCAAGTGATGATATTTGTAAAATCACTTGTTTGGATAATTGTTTAGTTAGTGGAATTTTATTGGGTAATATTTTATAAGAAAAATTAGGTATTACCAAAAAGAATCTTTACTAGTTCGGATTTGATACCTAGAGTATTTCTTTTTGGGTTTTGATAGATAGGAATCAAATTTTGTTTTGAATTTGGCCAAAAAGGAGACTCAGATTCTTTGGGACTGTCTAAATTATAAAGGTAAAATTTTACCCTTACTGTTTAAAAGTGTTGGCCAAAATCAGATCTCCCTGGGAAAAAAAAATTCAGATCTCTGTAAACAGATCTCGACGGAACTACTCTTGAGTTCTCTATTGTTTTACACAGACATGATATCAAAATAAGCCCCTTGAGTATTCATTGTCCAAAGATTTTTTCACTTGGATACAGCACGATTGCCTCAAGAAGCAGAGAGGTTTAACTTGATATGAAAGAAGGGCCCAGAATTGAATTATTCATTACTCTCTGCTAATGACAACAAAGTTTTAAACAGAGGATATTGGCCTAAATTCCTAAACTTGTAGGGCATTAACTTCATCCTACACGACAAGAATTTCATAAACATATGCATACAAACTTCTTGCGGTTGTACACTCGCATTCAACAACAAAAATATAGCAGACACAACAAGCCAAAGATGCTAACTACTCTACCAGTAATGTATATGCTTTGCCTGGAAATCCTTCATGAAAGCAACCAACTTCTCAACCCCAGCCAAAGGCGTGGCATTATAAATAGAAGCCCTCATCCCTCCCACTGACCTAACTATAATTATAACACAGGTAGGAGGATCCTGATTCCTGAGTAGAATTTCTTATTATCTGTTCTAGTAGAAGAAGAGTTTCTTTATTACTGGAACTATGGTGTTTTTGACCTGTTGTTGGGGTACCTAGTGGAGTTGCTACATTTATTTTTCTTCACACTTGTATAATCAGGCAACTCTGCTGCACAACAGCAGATTCTGGTACCTACCTAGTGGAGCTTCTTGTTTTTTGCAGTTTGCTTTTAATTGTTATATTTACTTTCAAGTCATGCCAAGAAAAAAAGGAGGAGGAAAACTTGGGTTATTGTATTAGAATATTATGGCTGGTTATATATGGTAGAGATATATATTTGTTTGTGATCTCAAAATAAGACAAGTGGATTTGATAAAATTAGAATGTCTAGGTGCTTTACTTTTTGTAGTGATGAACTTAATGGTAAAATTAGAATGTCTAGGTGCTGATATTTATAATAATGGTGGTCTACTTGGGGGGCTTTAAGATCTTATTATGAGTTCAAGTGTAGGGGTTATTATTATTGCAGACTTGTCTTGTGTATCCAAATGTGTTCATATACAACTGTTTTAATTAATATGAATTTCAGATTTTGGCAAGGCGGCAGCAGCAGCAATCCCAAAGAAAAAAGAGAGGAAGAAGTAGCACAGTCACAGCGCCACATATATTTTAGCGCTTCAAGTGTGTAATCCCTCATCTTGATTACTACTGTTCTTTAGGTCATGTTCTGAAACATGTTTTTTTGTTTCCGAAGTCTTTCCACACAAATCTACCAAGCAACACAAGAGAGGAGTAAACAATAGAGGATTCGTGCAGATCCTATAGAACCAGTAACAAAAACAATAGAGGAGTAAATCTAATGTGATTTGAACTAAATTTTAACAAAAATAACGTTGAGATTCTAAAATGTTGTATATTTTGCCGTTTCAGAAATTGAACAAATATATGCACACTGGCGATTGGGTCTTTGAGAGAGGAGCAGTCGGGGTGGTTGTGGTTGTGGTGATGGCGACTGGGAAGGGATAATGGGGCTGGAGGAACGGAATTGGGGATTTTTTGGTTTTAAAATATTATTTTTATTTTTAATAGTTAATTTAAGTTTTTTAAAAGATAATTTTTAATTTTTTTTCCTCACACATGACACTTAGTTTAGCAAATAGTCACTTTAACTTTAAGAGGATTTAGTTGGAATTGACCAATGTTTTAGGAGAAATTTTTGAATGTTCCGGGTACACCATGTGTGGTTATTGTACCATCCAATAAATTTAGGACATGTGAAATTACTCTCCAATTTATTGCATTATTTTTTATGACATATGGGCGGGCTGTATTGGAAATATTCCACATGTCTTACATCTAGTGGATGGTACACCAACCACGTGGTGTACCGGAAACACAAAAAAATTACTCATGTTTTAGAGGACACTGTAGCACTTAAGCCTAATATTACTCAAATAGCTAGGTGAAGTGGAGGCCCTATTACCTGTAGTTGGTAACTCGGGAGGAAATTGAGGAGCTGGAGTGAGAATCGGCGGCATAGCCAACAGGTATCAAGAAGCCTGGATTTTTGCACATTTTAGCCAACAATTGGTTGTTTGGGCTTTGGTTGATTTCAGTTGTTTGGAAATTCCTTTTGAAAGTTGTAGTAAATTATAGAATGTGTATGAATTGAGCATATCCGAAAATGAAATTGCTGATGAACTGGCAAAGGTGACTGATATTTGACGTAAAACCTCAGCACGCAGCTGGTTGTGTCTTTGAGTGCCGCTGTGGAGTATATATGTATGGTTTTTAACAATTAAAATGGCTGGCTCTTAATAATGGAGATTACTTTTTTGTGGCTTTTGTTGATATGAATGGTTGGTTGCTTTGTTCTTAAAAATATTCCCACACGCATGCGGCTTTGGCGTTGATATGTATGGGCTCAAGGAATATATAAAAATATTCCACAGAGGACTGCACGCTACTTCCCAACCCAACGCATTTGTTTATTATTGTTGGGTATATAAATAATGAACTAGAATAAAAATTATGCGCCCCCAAGAATTTTGGGCCCCGGGCAGTGGCCCTGTTCGCCCTGGACGAGGACCGGGCCTGGCCATTATACATCACGGAGGGAAAGAGAGAGTGTGTGAGTGAACATTTTGGCCAGGCTCTGGAAGGAACCCCCTGTTCTCCATTATTGTAGAGTGTAACAGCAGAACAACACCGGCTTGATTTTGGAGATTTATATTGAACACAACAGCACGTATCAGAAATTTGAAACCCAAAAAGGTAGAGGTATATAGAAGCAGGCAAACAGCCAGAGGAGAAAGGAAGAAACAACAACAGGGAGGTCAGACAAGTCTAAAAAAAACTGAAAATTAACAACTGGTTGCCATTCTGTGGTGGGCAAGGCAGACCATCAGAATTTAAAACTCCAACAATGGTGGTCTGGTGACCCAACTTTGCAGTTCCATAGCTCTCAAACCAATCGAAGCTGCTGCATGAGCAGCTCGATTTGCACATCTAGGCACCCAATTCCAGGCCACATCATCCAAACACAGAGTCAGATTATGAATTTCATCAATAATTGGCGCGATGACCCAAGATTTGTTGCCTATCCTTCTGCGCAAAGCATCAATTACCACCGTGCAATCAGAACCAAGAACGGTTTCGTCTCTTGGGGTTGGGGCTTTCGCACCCCCCGGAGTACCCATTCATAGAATCCCGAACTCCTACCCCGTTGGAATTGGCAGCAAGAATTATATTCCCAATAACGTTGTAATTGCCGACAGAGCCGCTGCCTGTGCCGTGCTTTCTTTTGGCTCCATGATTTTGGGAATGCTCATGCACAAGGCTCGGTTGAGGAGGAACAGGAAGAAGGTCTGCCTTGCTTAGCATAGTTTTATGATTCTCATCAATTAACTTCTGATGTTCAGTAGTGCCATATTTTGGGCCTTCTGCACGAGCTTTCATGGCCAGGACACGCCTTTCTTCCTTACTGTTTTCTACTGAACCCAATTCACCATGTGGGTCGGTGTCCATTAAAGAAATAAGTTTAAGTAAAGCATCTCGCACCCTTGACGGCTGCCAGTTCAATCCGATATCGGTTTTGATTTCGAAGCGACCATTTTCCGTCAAAAGCTTCAATGTAGGAGGCTCAGATGGGTAATCCTTCGGAAACAGGATCCGCCCATGATAAATCCCAAGCTCGAATTCAGTTCCCCGACAGCCTTTGAATGCAAATAACCATTCAAATGGGTTATGCCCGAGCACGCGGCACTCGAAATCGGGGGAGGGATTGGATTCAATCTCCTTATACTCCTCTAGAATCAGCTTCGCCACTGAGTTCTCCATGTTGCACTTGTCTTCCGTTATCACACTCCAATCCGATCCCGTCTGCGTCGATTGTCGATCCACAACCACTTCTTCCGTTTCGGTTAACAGAAGGTTAACTGTAGCCCTTACCGTCTGCAATCTTTCAATAGAGAAATTAAAAAATGACGTTGTAAACTCAGTGCACACAGACACAGATAACCAAACAGTCAAATTTTACATGAAAAATTCAAAAAATTTAAAAAAATGGAAAAGTATTGATATGTTCTTAATTTTAGTTAAATAAATGAAATTTATGTGAAATAATGCATACTCTATTTTTGTGGTGATTTTCATATTGCTTGATGTTGTCCTGCTTTTGAAAGAGATGAGTGAGATATCATCACAATCTGATACATCTTTCTCCAGAGTGTTTGCAACACGAATTGTGTCAGTTTTCTTCTCAATTGTAGCGTCACTTAGATACATGCAAAATAAAGAAAAACGAAAAGAATCAGTATATGTTAATTGATCTGTAAATATTGATACGAAAAAATGAATTGTCATATAAATTCTTACCTTTTGAATTTTTTTTGTTTTCGGATGCGAGAAGTGAAAAGCGCTTTTTTGACAGCAACTCTTGCCTTTTTTGAAGCTGTAAGCGGTGTAGCTGAAGCCTGTTTTGAGAGTGGCGGTGGAGTGGATGGAAAGATTTGGTCAAATGGGCTGGAGCCTGATTCGAGAAGCTGCACTGTGTCGTCAAACACTGCTTGAATCAAGAGATCACTTCTATTGAAATCATTTTTAATGGTTCTACGGTGCAGCTGAAAAAGTTTGTATTGGCCTATGACTCGAAGAATTGCATCTGGGAATTCTTCTTGGCTCATAAAACCTTTTTCAACAACCAATTGATAGCAAGAAATCCCAAATAGTTGCTCTGCTGCTTTGCCCATGATCGTGGCATTGGCCTCATCGCTTGTGTCCTTAAGAATCAATCCCACTTTAAACCTGGATTTGTAATTTATGTGATGTTGTAATATTGAGTATAGTTATGGTCAAACTCTTTGAAAAAATTAGATGAAAATAATCATTACTGTTTGTATTACCAAATGAGAGGAGCTTGATCTTTTGTGCTGTGCTTTGGACATACCAACTGATCGGTGTGGGGAATGGTTCTTAGTTGTTTGTGGCAAGACGGACACGCTTTGTACCACCATCCACTACGCGTATCAAAACGTGTAATGGTTGCTCTACATATAACAAAAGTATCCTACAACATGTTTAAGGAAATTTGTTAATTTTATGAAAACAATCATGAAATGTAAAATGGCAGGAAAAAAAATGAAATAAGTCTTGCTTCTAAGGAGGAGGTTGATGTTTTTACCTTATACACGTCTGGATCAAGAACGTTCAATTCTGCCACAGATAGTCTTTTAGAATTGTCTAATTGTTGAGGTGCTACTAGCTGTGGCATTGTAGAAGGTGGGAGCATTCTGATAGGGTTTGTAAACTTACTGGAGCTGCATTGGTTTTGTGTTATTTTATATAAGAAAGAGATTATTAGTTTAGGTTAAAAGACAAATGCACATCCATTTTAGAAAAGAATGGCAAAATATCATACAACGTTTTGTACGATTCCAATTCTGGTATATTTGGATTGATGAAAAACAAAGTTGAAACGGTGTTGTTCAAAACGATTTGTCCTGCATATTGATAAATAGGATATTAGATTTGCTTTTGGTGAAGATATTTGAGCATGAGTAATAGAAAGAATGAGAAATAAATTGCATACCCTGAAATTCTTTAACTTTGAGGCTTGTAAAAACCACAAATGTAGGTGGCACTAACTGATGTAAAGCTTTTACATCAAAAGTCTTTGCTGTGTCGCCCCACAAAGTGACTCTAATTTTTTCGCTTCTGTAGCAACAAAGATAAAAAAAAATAAAAATAAACATTCTAATAAGAGGCCTAACAGTTTGACAATTTATAGATGTTTTGTTAACATTTTTACCTGATATTTTCAATGTGAATTTCGCACTTTGTTTCCAAATCTTGTAGGGCAGTGATGCGTCCCATAACATCTTGTAATTTAACAAAATAGCATCATAAAATTATCAGAATATGTAAAACCTGAAGTATTGAAAACGACACTTTTTAAAAAAAAAAATTGTATGTATATGCAAATTGTTACCTGTTAGGATTGAATTGTCATTTATCCGAGAGAATAGGTGGGTGTAATCAACCAAATAGAAACGGTGTGCTAGAATTGTTGGGTGAATATTCAATAATTTTTTAAAAACCGTTCTTGCATTGAAGATTAAGGATGCAGTATGTGGAACAACTTGGGATGACTGCTTGCTCTTTGCGGTATGAAAATGTGTAATGTCATAAAGACATCCAGCTTCTATCTTTCGAGCAACTAAGTCATAGGCAATCTCTTTGATTGTTGCTTGGATTGCATCTCCCTGCATCAGTGAAAAAAGAAAAAAAAAGTTACTTACAAATAGACCACAAAGTAGCAACCCATTCTTGAATTTTAATTTAAGACATGATCTAAAAAGTAGGATATCGTATATAACAAAAAAACATAAGCAAACCATGAATATGCTAAATTAAAAGTATTGACGATTAATGAGGGAGAAAAGTATTGCAAATTAATTGAGTTGTTTAAGTATGGATATACATTCAGTTGAATACAATCAACATTCTAAATGTATATAGAAGGCCAAAATTATCAAAAATGACAGGGATTAGATTGCACAATTAACAATAAAAGTTTATCAATAAGACTTGTGTAGCTAGTATTGTAAAATATTTCTTTTAGGTATATGATAGAAATATAATATTTGAGGGGGTTAAGGTACAGCCTACATTTCGTTGATGAAGAGAGGACCTATTTGGTCTAAACAAAGATATTCTTTTGTGACATAATGTTTGGCTTAGTCCAAACAATTTATGGTTTATGTGCTAAAGTGAATATATGCCTATTTTTATTACATACATTTTTATCAGTGAAAATTGTATAGTTAATTTCTGGTTTTGTGCTATATTTAGTGGTTATTAGATATTGAAATCAATTCTGCATTTCAGCTAAATTGGTAAATGTTAACTGGAATTTAGCACTTTGATAAGTTAAGCATTTGGCATGAGACTGTTCTTTTTCCTCTAATGTTAGCTAAATTGTTAAATCAAGTTCAATCTTTGCAGTTGACAACATGTTATGACCCACAATATATGCTCCTTTTTAATCACTTATAAAAGTGATGTTTTACCTGTTGACTACAATCCAAAAATAATATCACAAATATTACAAATTTTAATAAATTTCAAGCGAAAATCACATAAACAAACGATCAATCTGATAAATTAAAATCATACACGATTAATGAGGGAAAAAAACATTCAAAGTGATTGTGCTATTTAACCATGAATATACATTTAATTGAATGCCGTAAGTATTCTAAATGCATATGAAAGGCCAAAAATATGACAAATGGCAGAGGTTAGATTGCGTAATTAACAATAAGAGTTGATTAATAAGACTTGTGTTAACAGTGAGATATTAATGTCAAGCAAATACATGAATTCATGTATGTCCAGTTACTGTTTAAGATGAAATAGTATAATGGACTGATTTTCTCACCATTGCATCAACCAAGACACATTGCAAATCAGCAAATTGACCATCAGATCTGAAGACCTTTGGTCTCCAGGTTCTGCACACACGTACTCTAATTTTAATACCGGACTGAAACGGCTGCAAATTGCGGATCGGAACAATGTTCATTGTTTTTTCAATCTGAAAAAAAAAGCCTTCGTTACTATAAAGATGTGTACAAAATTGTTGCAGAAAATATAGGAATGTCTAATCATGCACGAATAGAAACTGTAACCTAGTAGTAAATTTTGAACAACATCTTTGTGCACTATATTTTTTGTGTATTTATTTGGCACTTCTTTATTATTATCTATCCACAATATCCTCCATCTCAATCTCCTTCTAAAAGATTTAATTTTTAATTGAGTCAGTAAATTGGGTGTGCCAATAAATAAACACAATCCAAAACTTGACATGTTTTCCAGAAAGAAAGAAGTACCGTATCATCTGCTTCATCCGGCACTGTTTCTGCTTGTTCTAAAAACATGGACTTTGGTTGGTCAGCCTGGTCTTCAGGTGACTTGCATTCCTCGTCTATGAATACACAATCTCCAAAACCAGTTGTGTTGGTGGCTGATGTGTTTGGTAGCTTGGGCAACTTTGTTTCCTGCTTATATAAATCACACCAACCATCAAATAAGGTAAAACAGATAAATAGAGTTATAAATCAAATCATAGGAGGGATAATGGTACTACCTTTGGTCTATGCGCTGGATCTGCCTGCTTCTTTTCATAGGATTCATGTTTTCTGGGTAGAGAAAAAAAACCAAAAACAATTCAAAAAAACAAAGGCTGTCCTAAAGATGAAGAATTCAAAGGTGAGCAAACAAGGAAAATTACTCTGGGATGTTTTCATTAATGACTCCAAAAGCCCTCCTGGTGTGCCCAACCTGCTGTTGTCCAAGCTTACCGGTACCCACATTTAGTCCTCCTACATTTTATTCCAAAATAAAAAATAAAAAACCGAAAAAAAGTCAGAATCTTTGGCTTTTACATCCATCTCCACCCTAAAATCTCAAAAACCTAATGCCAAGATTGTGCAAATTCAACCCCATTCACCTTGCACAGCTGTTGGTCTGACCAGATTAGATCCGTTCTCATCAGAACTAAACATTTCTGCTGTTTATGATGATTATCTGAAGGAACAATCAATCAAAATCAAACCCAAGTGAGCAAGGAGGCTAAGAAGAAGTCAGTCACCCTCTATAGTTTACCCCAAGAGAGCATCTAAGACTGAGAGAGCCCACAAATACAGGTACTGGTAGAAATAAAAGTGACAGAAACTGTGGATATTTGTTTGAAGGGAGAGTGACCCAAAGCCCTTCAATTTTTTCAAATACAACGGCTAGTGAAATCTGACCGTTGGATCATGCGGATTGAGTTGACTTTCTATGTGTGCCTCCGTCCTAACAAGTTAACAACGGTCACCTGGTTGGCATGTGGTGCGGTCGTATGGGATTACAAATAAAACAAAATTTTATGTCTTGGAGAGAGAGAGAGAGAGAGAGAGTTTTTTACCTTTTTTATTTTATGATATCCCGTGATTGGGGTAGAAGACAGTGCTTTTTTTTAGTTCGACCAAAAAAACAGTGCTTTTAGTTACGCTACCGCCAGCCACAGAACAATCATATGCGCTCTAGCCCACCGGAGTCCGGAGCCTTCTTTTTTATGAAAATTTTCCAACCACATTGGAGAGGGAGTGTGAGACTAATTTGGTGAAGTGAAGAGGGCGGGTTCTGTTCCTTTTTTAAATATTATTTTTTAAAGTCTGGCGCAAAATGACCTCGTTTCAAACCCAGGTCATTTAAAAAAATTTAAAGAATATCTACACTTGAATTTTCTGATAAATTTTTTTTCTTCCGTATTTGTAATCCATTGTCCCGACATTGGGGTGTATATTAAGGTCAGGCTGATCATAACGAAAATTATAACATTTCTTTTTCTTCACACAGGCATAATCATCTGCTGCAGAACAGCAAATTCTGGTAATTATATTTTCTCTCTAGATTTTTCTTGCCATGTAACACCCACCTAGGAGCTTATTGTTTTTGCAGTTTGCTTTTAATTGTTATATTTAAAGGCTTGCCAAGAAAAAAAGATAAAAAGAAAGAAAGAAAGGAAACTTGGGTTATTGTACCCGGAGTATTATTGATATTATTATAGCTGGTTATGCGAGAGATTTATAATTTTGATCTCAAAATAAGACAAGTGGATTGGATAAAATTAGAATGTCTAGGTGCTTCACTTTTGTATTGATGAACTTCATGGTATAATAATGGTGGCAAGGCAGTAGGAGCAGCAAGCCCAAAGAGAGGAAGAAGTGGCAGTCACAGGAGCGGCAAATATATTTTAGCGCTTCAAGTGTGTAATCCCTCATCTTGAGTGTTCTTTAGGTCATGTTCTGATACATGTTTTTGTTTCAACCCAGGAGGAAATTGAGGAGCTGGAGCTTGAGGATCGCCTGCGTAGCCAACAAGTATCAAGAAGCCTTGATTGATTTCACTTGTTTGGAAATGCCTTTTGAATGTTGTTGTGACCAATGAATAAAATATCGATCTAAAAATACGAAAATTTTGATGGAAATATCAGGATATTATCGATATTTCGATCCATATCATCGATATTATCGATATTTTGGTCAGTGAAGGTCTAAAATATCGATGATATTGGAAATATCGGTAGTCCAAAAATATGAAAATTTCGATGGAAATATCGGGATATTATGGATATTTTGTTTCATGGTTGTGACGTGTATATCTAACTACTGAGCTTCTCTATTACACCCTGCGCTTACACCACCAACGGTGCGTACAAATACAGAACTCGGCCGTATTGGACCCATTAACTAATCGGGCCCATTGGACTGAATAACTAATGGACTAAAGCATAAGTAGCTAATGGACTGAAGCGTAAGTGTTGGGCTGGAGAGTTTGTATAGCATCGTACCCTGGTCTGTCTTTGCAGACGTTAGTTTTGCCTCCAAAAAGGTTTTGAATTCTTGGGCTTCAAGGGCTCATACTCATTCATGGAATCGAAAAATCCTACCGTTTGGAATTGGTAGCCTCAAAACTATTCTCAATAACGTTGTGTACGACATAGTTGCCGCCTGTGCCATTGGGAACAGGTGGTGCCTTTCTCAGCATATTTTCATGATTCACATAAATTTACTTGTGCTCTTCAGCAGTGCCATATTCTGGGGCTGCTGCACGAGATTTGATGCCCAGGGCACCCTTCCTTTCTTCCTTATTGTATTCTACTCAACCCAATTCACCATCTAGGAAATTGGGCATTAAATAATTAAGTGCAAGTAAAGCATCTCGCACCCTTCATGATTGCCGCCAGTCTAATCTGATTCTGTCAAAAACATGACTGAAGGAGGCTTCGATGGGTAATCCACCAGTAACCATCACCCCATGAAAAATCCCATCCACGAATTCCGTTCCCCAAGGTCCTCTGATTGCCAAGTGCCATTTATATGGGTTCGATCCGACCATGCGGCACTCAAAATGGTCGGAGGGATTGAGTACAATATCATTATAATCCTCTAGAATCCGCGAGTTCTCCATGTTGCACTTGTTCTTCCCTATCACACTCCGATCTGATTCTGTATGCGCCGGTCCGACCACCTCTTTGCTAAAATATGAGAATTATTTGTGGGAATTTTTTGTATATTCCTCTCCTTGTAGAAGATCATATTTATAATACAACGAAGTCTTAGTGGCCAAGAAAATAATAAATTCTTATTTATATTTACAGTAGAAAATCAGGAATTAGAGTAAATCAATTACAGTAATAATGGGAATCCTTGGTGGGCAAAGAAAGAAAGTCAACGGTACACAAGTCACGCCAACACTCCCCCTCACGTTGGTGCATAGATGTCGTCAATGCCCAATTGATCCAGTAAATTGTGGAACGCCCTATTGGAAATCGCATTTGTCAAAATATCTGCCAATTAATCCTCGGGCTTCATAAAAGGAAACTAAATCACTTTAGCCTCAAGCTTTTGTTTGATGAAATGTCGATCCACCTCAACATGTTTAGTACGATCATGTTAAACTGGATTATGTGCAATATCTATAGCGGCTTTGTTGTCACAAAAGAGATTCATTGTGGATGTAGGTTTATACCCAAGTTCGGTAAGTAACTTCCTTAACCAAATGAGCACACAAATTCCTTTGGTCATGCCCCTGAACTCGGCCTTTGCATTAGATAACGCCACTACCTTTTTGTTTCTTGCTTTTCCAAGTCACCAAATTACCTCCCATGAATGTGAAGTAATCTGATGTGGATCTTCTGTTTGTTACACTACCTACCCAATCTACATCTAAATAACCATAAATATTCGGATGACCATGTTTTGAGAACATAAGTCATTTTCCGGGTGCAGATTTCAAATATCTAAGTATCCGAAGAACCGCATTCATGTGGTCTTCACTTAGAGAATGCAAAAATTAACTGATAACGCTCATCGCATAAGAAATGTCTGGTCGAGTATAAGATAAGTAGATCAATCTTCCCACTAACCTTTGGTATCTTTCTTTGTTAGTTGGAATTTGATCTAGGTATTCTCCAAGACGATGGTTCTGGACAATAGGAGTGTCTACAGGTTTGCAATTTAGCATTCATGTGTCTGTCAACAAATCCAATACATATTTCCTTTGAGAGAGAAATATGTATTGCTGTGATCGGGTCACTTCAATCCCCAAGAAATACTTGAGTCAACCTAGATTCTTCATCTCAAATTCAGTAGCCAAATAATCTTGTAGTTGAGATATTTCCTGTTTATCATTCCCAATAATAATCATATCATCAACATAAATTATCAAAGATGTTACCTTCCTTTTTCTAATGTTTCAGGAACAGAGTATGATCTGAGTTACTTTGTCTGAAACCATTGTTCTTCATGACCAAGGTGAACCATCCAAACCATGTACGCAATGACTGTTTTAGTCCATACAATGCCTTTCGTAACTTGCATACTGTTCCAGTCTGAGTAGTGTTATATCTAGGAGGAATGTCCATATACACCTCATCATTGAGTTCTCCATGTAGGAAAGCATTCTTTACACTGGTGTAGTGACCAATCCAAATTAGCCGCAAGGGACAGTAAGACTCGACGATGTTTAATTTTGCAACTGGAGCAAATGTTTCTTCATAGTCTATACCATAGGTCTGTGCGTACCCCTTTGCCACAAGTCTTTCCTTGTATCGCTCAATAGATCCATCAACGTTGTGTTTTATGGTAAACAATCATCTACATCCGACAGTTCTTTTTCCTCGCGGCAAAGTTTCCAGTGTCCAAGTCTGATTCTTCTCAAAAGCTTTCATCTTTTTCTTTATCGCTTGAACCCATTTAAGATCTTTCAATGCTTCAGCGACCTTGGTTGGGATATGAATAGCAGACAATTGATGTACAAAGGCCTTGAGTGGTTCAGACATCTTCTCAGTGGATACATGATTCGTAATTGGATACTTTGATGTCTTACCAACATCGTTTGAATAACGGTTTGGTGGCTTCCCACGATTTTGCCTGAAAGGTAATTGATATCCAATAGATTTATCCTCTAAATTCACAAGTATAGTAGGAGACAGGCGATCGATCACTATGAGTGGGTGATTGATCGCTTTCTTCCAATAGAGAATTTGTCGTGTTGGACTTGGGGTGATTGATCATCGTGGTTGGACTATCGATCGCTTCTTGATCAAGAGCAATCTCGTGCTCCAAACCTCGGGGCGATCGATTGTCAAAGGTAGGACGATCAATCACTTTTGTGCATATGCGAATTTCTTCTTCTTCCAAGTTGCTCCAATTCTACTATTCACTCCGTATCTCCCCCTGAAGCGTAGAATCGGATGCCGAGTCATGGAAGAAAGGTCACATCTATCGTCACATAGGTGCGACAGGTAGAAGGGTGATAACAACGATAACCTTTCTGATGAGTGGTATAGCCCACAAAAACACAACGAAGCCACAGGGATCAAGTTTGCTACACGAGGTGAACGAAGGCAACACAACCAAAGATGAGAGGGGTGAGCATCAAAATAGAGGGCAGAGCCCGTGTTGGGCGAGCACTTGTAAGGGATTTTTGAAGTTCAGGACTCCAGAAGGCATGCGGTTGATGAGGGGAACTGTGGTGACGATAGCATCATTCCAATGATAACGAGGAATATGAGCGTCAATCAAAAATGTGTGGGCTGTTTCAAAGAGATGGGGATTCTTCCGTTCAGCAAACCATTTTGTTGTGGTGTTTGAGGGCAAGTCGTCTCATGATAATCAAATGTGTCTGGAAGTAAGTTTAAAAGTTATGATTGATAAATTCTCCACCATTGTCTGAGCGAAGAATCTGTATTAGAGCATTGAACCGTGTTTCCATCTGCTTGTGAAAGAATTGGAATATGGAAAACACTTCATTTTTATTCTTCATCAAATAAAACCATGTCATCCATGTACAATCATCCACGAATGTGACAAACCATCGAACACCTGAGGGAGCAGTTATAGGTGATGGTCCCCAAACATCAGAGTGAATTAACGTAAATGAAGTAGTACACTTGTTCGTACTCAACGGATAAGGCACACGGTGACTCTTTGCCAAAATACAAGTATCGCATTTGAAGTCGGAGTCCTTGAAACTTGAGAATAAATCTGGTATAAGATGCTTCAGATAACTAAAATACAGATATCCCAATTGACGATGCCACAACCAGATTTGCTTTTGTTTGCTATCGAGAGGGATGCGTCACACTATTAGGCATGTCGGGACTAAAGTCATCCACATAATAGAGCCCATCTCTCTTAGCACCATGACCAAGAATCTCCTTAGTTCGAATATTGAAGTAAGCAAAAACTCGGGTAAATTAGTACACAACAATTCAATTGTTCAGTAATCTGACTAACGGACATCAATTTATTGAATAGAGATGGAACGAGTAAAGTATTAGACAATGAGAGAGATGATGACAGAAACAGTGCCAGCTCATGTCACAAGATAAGTAACTTCACTGGCGTTAGCAATTCAAGATCGTCTAGGTTGGGTAGTATTCATAAAATTATCAAGATCAAACGTCATATGATCAGTTGCACCAGAATCAATGATTCATCCATTGGAAGCACTTTTATCCGAAGTACGGAATCCATAACCAATACCATTATTAGTGGTATCACGTTGTGTTTGATCGTTGATAGTAGCCTACCATTCGGGATGTGTTAGAGTCGTTAGTCGGGAGGTCGTAATCTGTGCAACGGAAGATGCATAGGATGTAGGTTGAGTAGGAATCTTGATCGGAATCTGAGCCGGAGTCGGGGTCTGAGTCTTTTTAGAAATCAATTCTTCGAAAATTTGGGTTAGGATATGGGTCTTTGTGACGACCCTGACCCAATTTATTAATTAAAATGAATTAATCGTTTTAGTTAATTAATTCGGGGAAATTTAAAAGGATTTAAAAAGGATTTATTTGAATTATTTTGGAATTAAATAATTAAGGGGTATTGGAGGTCATTTAATTTTCGGACGAAATTTGGCGAAACAAGTTGCTCCATTGCGTCCGGCTCGTCGAAACGAGTCCGTTGACGCGGAACGCTTCGATACGAGCTCCGGATCTTTCAGAGGACATTTTGGTCATTTCGAAATTTGATAAATACCCCTCACCCAATCGAACCAGTCTTTTCTTTCTCTCTCTCCTCCCTTCTCTCTCCTCCCGCGTCTCTCCCGGTTCTCTCTCTCCGATCGGTCTCTCCTTCACCGCGGCAAAGACACAGTCACGGCCAAGGCCGAGACCGGCCGCAATCGAAAGTCGGTCACCGTGCGGTCCTAACCCATCCATTCTCGGAGGTCGACTCGCCGGCGTTCGTCGGTGGCAAGCTCTGCAATTTTCGGCGACATCTGCGTCTTCGTTCGGCGCTTTCGTGTTGCTCCGTCGCGTAAGGTATGAAACCTCTTCCTCTCGACTTGCTGGTGATGGTTTTGAGGTTGGTTGCCGTCGATTAGTAGCCTAGGGTAACGGATCTAAAACCCAGATTTTGGCCGGGGTTCGTGGCGGCGGTTGGGCCGCTTGCCGGCCGGTTCGGGCAAGGTGGAGACGGTTCAACTCACCTCAACGTGGTGGTTCCTTTGGGGTAGGTGGTGTCGCGAGTGGCGGTGGTTTGGGGTTGGCCTGCTTTACTCAAGGCACCCGCCACCCACGGTGGCGCGTGGTGGCGGGGTGGTGGCGGTTCTTGGATCCTTTGAGACCCTCGTATCGCTACGAGCGCGTAGGAGTTGACGGATCGCACCCGGAGATCGTTTGGTCATCGAATCGGATCTCGCCTATTGCGCGATTCTCGGGTTCGATAAGATTGAACGGTCGGATCGCGTCCATTTTTGGATATGTTGATCCCCGTATTTCTAGGAGTCTATAGGATTTGACGGATCGTGATTCGGAGTCCCGGATACTCCGGAATCACCAACCCTAGCGTTAGGTTTTTTTAGAAACCGTCCGATCGCACGATCGCGAGAAATCCGACCGTCGGATCGAGACCAAACTTTCAGGACGTGTTAGTTAAACCGTAGTGAACCTATAGGAACTTTCGGATCTAAGTTTGGAGGTCATGGGACCCACGTGCCCGGTTTGACCAAGTTTGACCAGGGTTGACCGAGGGTCTCCCGAGGTCCTGCTTGCAGTGTAGTTGACTTTGTTGGACTTCTAGGAATGTCCGGATCGATTTGGAGGTTGTGGGTTCCGCGGGCCCGGTTGACCGAAAAGGGGTGTTTGACCGCCGGTTGACCGTGAGTCTTCGGGCGGTCCCACCTGTTAAAAGAGGTAGTTTGACCTTAGAATCCTTTGTAGGGACGTACGTGCACGTTAAGTGGGGTTTTGATAGGGTTTAAGTTTCGATTCTCGTTCGGTTCACGGTACTAATCCAATCTTCGTATCTATCGCTTTAGGTACTCTGTTTGCAGTGCACGCAAGTGAGACCCTTTGGGGTTATGCGGCGTAGGACCAACGGTGAGTGGACTTTGTTTTCAAATGAGCATGATTTGAATGTTTTGCATGAACTACATGAAATGAGATTTAATGGTTTTAAATCTTGAATTTATTAATAATTTAAAGTCTTGATTTGACTTTGATTGAAATGTATTAAAAGGATTTGCATTGAGGTAAATGCATGATTTGGGTTGCGGTTTATTGTGGGGCCCTGATGGCTATTTTATTATTATTTATACCTTTGGGTATCAAACGGACGGGGTTAACGCCCGATGGTTTTTCGTATTGAAATTGGGTTATCTAATTGAGCTATTTTAAGCTTGAAGTCGTATACGTTATAAAAGGAGAATTTATGGATTTTTGGGATATTATATTTATAAGGTTGGTTTTATTATATATTATTTATATAATTGAATAGTTGGACGTTAGCGTAGTCCATTTGGTCACGTATTCGGTTTTGGTTTTTAAAACCTTTTGAAGTATAATTACTTATACCTTGATTATATATATGTATATTTTCATACATATATATATTGATTTTGAATAAATACTTTGGAATAATGGGAATTGATTATACGTATATTCATACATATTTATATACATAGATATGTATATGGGATCGGGCTTGAGTTTTTGTACTTTAAAGGATCTTTATGTTTTATGTATATATATATATATTTATATATATATATATATACATATGTATATTTTGGATTATACGTTTGATTTAACAGCATGTATTTACGAACGAGTTCCTTATACTTTAATTTTATATGTCTTTGGGTTGGAATGCCCGGCGTCGGGACGTGAGGTCCCTCATATAATTATATTGATATTTTGAATATGATTTCAAAGGATTATGACGTTTACTTGGTTATGAATTCGTTATGCGGTCGTTTGACCCTTATGATTATTTTGACTATATAAATATATGTTTGGGACGGTGATGTCCTTGTGTTGAGTATATTTATGGGTTATATGCTTGATGGACTTATTTATGTCCAGGTGTTCGATGTTTGGGGTTGGGTACACTGGGATTGAATGTATATATATATATTGTTATCGCGTGGCGATTTATGTGTGTGCGGGTAGCACCTTGAGATGTACCTCCCCCTGTTCTGATGATGATGATACGGTTACTTGGATATGGTTCGATCCGGTGCATGCTCTAACGGGTGTAGCCGTAGACTCTTAATTGAGTATTTAGTCAGCGCGCATGGACTTGTTCGGACGTATGGGTATTGAGTACTCGCCATACGGTCGGGTAGCATAATCCATTACTATGGACGGCTTAACCCTGGGTACAGGGCCACCGCGGTGTAGTCCTCGTATCCAGTTAAATGATCCCCTGTTGGATTGTTTCCCTGGTACTTGATTGGTATTGAGATTATATTATACCTATACGCTGCGTGTGTTAGTACCTTCGTATTCTTATTTCTTTCGGTGAGGATCCCTCCTTACTTGTCGTGCTTGCGAGCACAGGATTGGGAGTTGGGGAAGTTGGGGAAACTTTACACTACTTTGACTTGATGTTGATTTGGATTTCAAGATCGATATGTTTTACTTGTTGGATTGTAAATCCGGATTTGTTATATTTATATATATGTATATAAATGCTTTGAACGACAATAAATGTCTATATTGCTGTCGAGTGGGGTTTTCTCGACGTATACGAATATTTCGGCATTTAAAGGTTTGTTTTACTTTATGAGAATTTTATTCCATCTTCATGCTTTACTTTAACAAAGCCCGTTTGTTTATGTTTTATAACCTGTTTGGGTTGATTTGAGAGGTTATACCTCGGGAAAAGAAAAAGGGTATTTTATTCGGAAAAAGGTTTGAGCTGGATTGCTCTCATGTAATTTGAGATAATATGATTTCTAAATCAATCACGTATATAAGGATTTCATATGCATGGTTTGCATGGTTTTAAAAGGTGGGGTTAGTATATTGTTTTAAGTATGTAAAACTTTGTTTTTGTCCACTCACACTCTTTCTCGCTTTTGCGCCCAGATCGTAGTTGCGTCGACACTGCTCGGCCGTGCGCTCCTCTTCTCGAGCTTTGACTCGAAGGGTAGGATCTCGTTGTCCTTGAACCCTAAACTCATATTCTGTTTATTCTTTTCCATTCTTGAATTCCTAAACTCTTAGATTGCTCTGTATTGCCTGTAAGGGTTAATTTGTTGGCGAGAGGCCTGGTAGTTTATTTGTAGCATCTTTGGTGCTTGGGCTTTGTTTCGTTGCTTGTTTGAGCAGGTTTTAACTTTGGGGATTGTTCACTTTGTAGGGGAGACTCGTCCGATTTTCTAAGTCTCGGCCCTTTGTTGTTGTTTTGTCGGGAAGAGGGTTATTCGGTTCGTGGGCCCGGCATGGGTTGGTGTTGGGCCCATCAACGTGGTCCGGCTCGGGTTCCGGTGTGGAATTCGGGTCGGGTCTGTCGATCTTGGTCGGCTTCTAAGTCGGGATCGTGTTCGAGGTCGAGATTGGATCCCGAGTCGATTGGGTTCGGGGTCTAGTTACGTATCTTTAGGAATTGAGCCATCCGAACACTCAATTCGGCCAAGGGTTGGGGTCGGGATCGGATCTGAGTCGATCGGGTTCGCATCTTTAGGAACCGAGCCATCCGAGCACTCAATTCGGCAAGGGTCGGGTGAGAAGAAGAGGAGGGGTCGATGTTGCTACCTCCATGAGGAATGAAAAAATCATCATACCCCATGGCAGCGAGAAGAGTTTGAAACTAGAGTCAGCAATCTCAATATCGCTGCTCTGATACCATGCTAAAATATGATAACTATGAGAGAATATTTGTTTGTGGGAATTTTATGTATATTCCTCTCCTTATAAGAGGTCATATTTATAATACAACGAAACCTTAGTGGTCAAGGAAAATAATAAATTCATATTTCTATTTACAATAGGAAATTAGGAATTAAAGTAAATCAATCACAATAATAATGGGAATCCATGGCGGGCAAAGAAAGAAAGTCAGTGGTCCACAAGTTACGCCAACACTCTTCCTTTCTGGTTTTCATAACTTTTTTAGAGGAATGCTAGCAACCTTCTCTCTAACCTTCTCTTTGGACATTCTCCCTTCTCCTCATGACACGTGTCATTTTTTACACTTAAAAAAATGGAGATTTTGACATAAAGGTTGTCTAATGTAATAATGACATTGTTTTAAGTGTAGAAATTGACACGTGTCATGAGGAGAAGGGAGAAGGTCCAAAAGAGAAGGTTAGAGAGAAGGTTGCTAGCATTCCCCACTTTTTTATATCCAATTATTCTAAAACTTTGACCCACAGAGGGGAAAGAGAGCCGGCGGCTAACTTCATAGGTAGGGCTGGTCATGGTGACAGTAAATATGCAGATCTTGGTTGTTACTTGATCTGTAACCTGATATGGTTTTGTTTGTATTTCAAATGTATGTTTTGGTTCCCATGAATATAGGGATACGATGTAATCTTTGTAACTGATACATTTGTTTTTTTAAATATAAATAGCTGCTCCATCGTGTTGATGGATGATACAAGCTCATAAAACTACTCTTGAGTTCTCTATTGTTTTACACAGACATGATATCAAAATGAGCCCTACTCTTGAATATTCATTGCCCAAAGATTTTTCAACTTGGATACAGCACGATTGCCTCAAGAAGTAAGACAGGTTTAACTTGATATGAAAGAAGACCCCAGAATTGAATTATTCATTACTCTCAGCTTATGACAACAAAGTTTTAAACAGAGGATATTGGCCTAAATTCCTGAACTTGTAGGGCATTAACTTCATCCCACACGACAAGAATTTCATAAACATATGCATACAAACTTCTTGTGGTTGTACACTCACATTCAACAACAAAAATATAGCAAACACAGCAAGCCAAAGATGCTAACAACTCTACCAGTAATGTATGCTAATAAATCTTAAGCATGCTTTGCCTGGAAATCCTTCATGAAAGCAACCAACTTCTCAACCCCAGCCAATGGCATGGCATTATAAATTGAAGCCCTCATCCCTCCCACCGACCTATGTCCCTTGAGCTGAACCATCTTCTCCTTAGCTGCCTCCTTCACAAACTCAGCTTCCAACTCTGACTTCTCAAGCGTGAAGGGCACATTCATCAATGACCTCACGGACTTCTCAACTGGGCACCTGTAAAACCCTTTGCTCTCATCAATGGCGTTGTACAAAAGATCCGCCTTCCTCTTGTTCTTCTTCTCAATCTCACCCAAACCACCCTGCTCCAGCAAGTCCTCAAACACCAAGCCACACATGTAAATGCCATAGCAAGGTGGTGTGTTGTACAGAGACTTGTTATCATCATGAATCTTGAAGTCCAGCATCACAGGTGTGATCTCTTGGGCATTGCCAATCAGATCCTTCCTGATTATCACAACGGTCACTCCGGATGGGCCCACGTTCTTCTGGGCTCCGGCATAGATGATCCCAAACTTGGACACATCCACCGGCTTGGAGCAGAAATTTGAGGACATATCAGCAATCAAGAGGCCATTTTTGGGAGTTGGGTAGGTCTTGAACTCAACCCCATGGATGGTTTCATTAGTGCATATATGCAAATACTTGGCGTCCGCGCTCTGCTCCAATTCTTCAAAAGCTGGGATCTTTGTGTACTTCTCAGACTTGCCAGACCAGATCACCTTGGGCTGAGAATACTTCTGGGCCTCCTTGAAGGCCTTGTCTCCCCACGACCCAGTAACCAAGTAATCAACTTTATCGTCGGGTTTGCAGAGATTTAGAGGTATGGCGGCGAACAGGGTGGTGGCGCCGCCTTGGAGAAACAAAACGGAATATTCCGGTGGGATGTTCAAAAGGGTTCGGAGGTCCGCCTCGGCCTTCTGGATTATGGAGAGGAACTCTTTGCCTCTGTGGCTCATTTCCATGACGCTCATCCCAGATCCGCGCCAGTTGTAGAGCTCTGATTGGGCCTTCAAGAGGACGCTCTCGGGTAGATTGGCGGGTCCGGCGGCGAAGTTGAAGACCCGATCTTGGGACTGGGGCTGGGCCGGTGGGCGATCCTGGATGTGGGTCGTGGTGGCTGAGCATTTGACGGAGATGGCCTTGTTGGAGTTTAGGGTGGTGGTGAGGCGAGTGGAGGTCATGGGGATGGTGGTGAAGGGTATTTTGGGGTTTTTGAGGAATTGGGTATTTGGGTTTTGGAGGAGGAGAGAGTGAGGTGAGGTTGCCACTGCCATGGTGGAGCTGTTGCTTCAGAGCAAGCGAAAGAGAAAGAAGAAAGAGAGAGAGAAAACGGCAGAGGGGTTTGGTGGCAAAGATCTGAATCATGTTGGTGGTATTTATAATTTAATATTTAGTGGGATGATAAAATTGGATATTCGAAATAGGTAATGATATTCAACAAAAAAATAAATAAAAAAGAAATAGGTAATGATACTGCCAAGCCAAGATCATATATTAACACTATATTTATTTGATAGTTTCGAATTTTGATATGTGGGGGTTGGTGGAAAGATTGAAAAAACCAAAAATTAGCAAAAATATTGTTGTTTTGAGGGAACGACGTCGTTGCCAAGTATTCATCTCTGTGTGTCTGTTTTTGGTGTCTTCTTCTGAATTTAGGTATGCTGGGGGGGGCCTAGTGTTTGGGGTTCTTCCCCCCTATTCCCTTTAAGTCACAGAGGTAGTTCAGTTGTGGAAGACACAAACAACTTGCCTCAAAAGAACTTCTTTCCTCAAAGAAAAATTGGTATTTTGCTCTATAATAAATAGAAAAATTGGGCATTTATCAAACAGAGAAATTGAGAAAATGAAGTCATTTTCATTTGTATCATCACATTATTTATTCTCCAAGAAGGAACAACGATGGAAGTAAAGTTCAAAGTAAAAAATTTCAAATGAAAAATGAGTATGTTCAATTAGAACATACAAGTTACAACCATGGCTGTCAATCAAGCTAACACTTGAGGCTGCAAAGCTTAGAAATCTAGAAAACCCAATTTCCCCAGGTGCAACCACAGTTGCTGCTGAATTATTATGTGCAATTCTTCTTCTTTCTTCTTCCCCACCCAATGAAACCCAATTACAAAGTCATATGTAATGTTAGTAGTATATGCTCTGCTATAGTTGAGTCTGTAAGAGAAACTGTGCTGGTTCCGAATTTGCAGTGAAGCCAAACTTGGATGTACAATACTTCCTATGTACCCCTGTGAGTCTCCCTGTTGATGCCTTCTGGTGGAAGCCAACCATCAAACTTGAGCATCCTCTGTTAGCACAAATCAAGAAATTACTACTAATTAGTAAATTCTTCATGTAACTTTTAGTTGTCAAGAAAGCAACTCAATAGTAAAATCTTCTCATGTAATGCTCTAAAATAGGGCAGCGAAGAACTCACAAAAGCTGATCTTCTGAGTAGCTTGTGTGCCACTCACAGGTTCTACTCCACTGCTTAAACCCATAAAGAGTAGCTTGAGCAGTATAGACTGCAGCAGCAGCTAACAAAGATGGTGGAAACTTGAGCATCTCATACTCCACCAGAGAAAGCTCCATCAAGAAGAAGGATAGCAGTTCAAGCTGTTTTGAGGTCATTTAAAATTAAAAATTAGAATCCCAATACCGCGAGAAACTAATTGATTGATATTAGATGAAGCAATGCTTACCTTCTTGTCAGATTGAGCAGCCTTGAGGAACCTTTTCATGAAAACATACGGTGTCGGAACTGACATGTTAAATTGCAATGTATTAAGCATCAAGTTCTCCTGCAGGTTTAAGAAAGGTAAGGAAAGAGAATTTCAGTTAGACCTATTGCTTAGAGAAGTAACTTTAATTTCAAAGTATAAAAAAGCATTATGGATAGTCAACCAAATAAAGAAAAACGAATTACCATTTCCAGGACTTCCTTCCTTGTGTAAGCCTTATCCGATATAAGGATTAAATCCCCAACAACTGGAACAGAAACTTCCTCATATTTGCATGCTAAAAGCATGGCAACCAGACCAACCAACTGAAGCTTCTTTCTTACGACTGTTTGCATGGATAAAAATCTATCTATAAGATTCACAGTAAGAAACAACGTCTCCTTCAGGAGTTCAAACTTGTCGTGCACCTGTTGATTCCGATAAGCAGATTAATCATTTACGAACGAGGTTGATTAAAACAATATGCATTGCTGGTTAATGCACCGGAATAGGCATGCATATTGAGTCAGTAGGAAGCATAGTATACCTCAATAAGCCAGTCAACTAGTATAGCCCTCATCTTCTCATTGATGTCAAATTGTTGTTCCAGATAGTTAGGTGGGACACAGCTATAACCCTGCACATATGACTGTTGGTTGAATTTGATGTTTTCCTACTCAGTTTCTTTATTTGGAAGAAAAAAGGAAATTGGCTATTCAAAGGGCACATCAAGAGTTTTTGCTGACAATTTCCGCTGAGAAGCCTAAGTGACAAAATTGTACAAGCATCTTACAAAAAAGCTTTTCATGTCAATTAAGAATGCAAGCCAACCAATTTTAATAAAATTTTAGCCCGAACATAAATGCTTCCCATATTTACTTGTCATGACCTTAAACAGATTTACTTGTCATTCTAGATATGCAATTCTAAATGTGGCAGCTAGGTTAGCATATTAGTGTAAGCATATAACAAGCCTTAGCATAAGCCTACGCTATTTCCTTAACGCGCGAAATGAGTTTACAAATATACTTTTAAGATGTCATTCAGGTCATGTTTCTTAAGTAATTTGTAGAATTGATTTCAATGAATGTTTGAAAATGAATTGACAGTAAGGCTAATTTTTCAACCACATTGGAAAAAAATTTGAGCAACTTACTTCCATCCTCCTATAGTAAGCATAAAGATCCTCAACATATTCTACAACTGCAAGTGGATTCTTCAAATCGCAGCCATCAATGTCCACAATCGGCTCTTCCACAATATCCTCCATCTCAATCTCCTTCTAAAAGATTCAATTTTTAATTGAATCAGTAAATTGGGTGTGCCAATAAATAAACACAATCCAAAACTTGACATGTTTTCCAGAAAGAAAGAAGTACCGTATCATCTGCTTCATCCGGCACTGTTTCTGCTTGTTCTAAAAACATGGGCTCTGGTTGGTCAGCCTGGTCTTCAGGTGACTCACATTCCTCGTCTATGAATATACAATCTCCAAAACCAGTTGTGTTGGTGGCTGATGTGTTTGGTAGCTCGGGCAATTTTGTTTCCTGCTTATATAAATCACACCAACCATCAAATAAGGTAAAACAGATAAATAGAGTTATAAATAAAATCATAGGAGGGATAATGGTACTACCTTCGGACAAGGCTGCTGAGTGCTTTCAATTTGTGCAGCAAACTTCCTATAGAAAAAAGCAAATCAAAATCACATTCTGATGGAAATGCAGATTAGCAATTTCACATTGGTGTCTCATCTCATCTCATGTTGTCTTGAGATTTGAACAAACAAAAAAGAAAATGTCTCAGTTGAAGCCTGAAAGATCTGAGATCAAAATTTGATTTCATTCCTTTTTTTTACCACATTCTCTTGACAACCCAAAAATGGAAAACTAAAGTGCAAAACAAAAGGGTCAAATTCGAACCTTGTAATTGGTCTATGCGCTGGATCTGCCTGCTTCTTTTCATAGAATTCATGTTTTCTGGGTAGAGAAAAAAAACAAAAATCAATTCAATAAAACAAAGGCGGGCCTAAAGATGAAGAATTCATAGGTGAGCAAACAAGGAAAATTACTCTGGGAAGGCTCTCTTGTTAACAACACAGGGGTATCCTTGAGCTGCCACTAAACTTTCATCAATGACTCCTAAAGCCCTCCTGGTGTGCCTAACCTGCTGTTGTCCAAGCTTACCGGTACCCACATTTAGTCCTCCTACATTTTATTCCAAAATAAAAAATAAATAACCAAAAAAAAGTCAGAATCTTTGGCTTTTACATCCATCTCCACCCTTAAATCTCAAAAATCTAATGCCAAGATTGTGCAAAATCAACTCCATTCACCTTGCATAGTTGTTGGTCTAACCAGATTAGAACGGTTCTCATCAGAAATAACCATTTATGCTGTTTGTGATGATTATCTGAAGGAACAATCAATCAAAATCAAACCCAAGTGAGCAAAGAGGCTAAGAAGAAGTCAGTCACCCTCTATAGTTTACCCCAAGAGAGCATCTAAGACTGAGAGAGCCCACAAATAGAGGTACTGGTAGAAATAAAAGTGACAGAAACTGTGGGTATTTGTCTGAAGGGAGAGTGACCCAAAAGCCCTTTACTTTTTTCAAATACAACGGCTAGTAAAATCTGACCGTTGGATCATGCGGATTGAGATGACTTTCTATGTGCGCCTCCGTCCTACCAAGTTAACAACGGTCACCTGGTTGGCATGTGGTGCGGTCGTATGGGATTTCAAATTAAACAAAATTTTATGTCTGAGAGAGAGAGAGAGAGAGAGAGTTTTTTACCTTTTTTATTTTATGATATCCAATGATTGGGGGTTGCTCGGTAGAAGACAGTGCTTTTTGGTTACGCTACCTCCTCCAGCCACAGAACAATCATATGCGCTCCAGCCCACCGGAGCCTTCTTTTTTTTTCTTCTTCTATTTTTAAGAAAATTTTACAAGTAAATAATCCCATTTACCTAATTAGGATGGTTATACTTAGTAGATTAGTAAGGTCTGAATGATTTAGCATCTGACCAAATTGTGTACCTTCTTATTTGTTGAAAGATTTTGAACCTAATATTTAAATTAAGAATCCGACTCTCGTAATTCTCTTTTCAAATTGTGTAGAAACGGAATTTTCTTATATTTAACCATGAATTGGAATTGTTAAATGTAATATTATTTGTGCAAATACAATTGCTTCATGTGATGCGAAGTTATATATTATGTAGAATGTTATTTAAATTATCAAGCATTCTTGCGCTAATTCGCGGAAAGAGTTTAACGTATCGTTGATAAGATTTGATAGAGTGGAAATGAATGCGGGAAGAAGTTATAAAAGCATTAACGAATTTGTTGTTTCATTTATTTGAAATATTAACATAATGGTGAGTTGGGCAACCAAGTTATTATTTTCCTTTCTTGCCTAAAAGCAAAACCATGTTCAATGAAATGGAGTGATGAGTGTTGCATGCAATACTCCAAATTTATTGAATTGAAATGAAATGCAATGACTTATTGAGTTAGGTGTGAATGAGCTATCATAGCGGCTTTTTGGGGCCCAATAAATACTTTCCAAAGCCATAAGTAGACTAGAAATTGGATTGAATTTTTTTAAAATTTAGATTCCACAATGTAGTAGAAATTGATTAACTGCATTTTATAAAATTTATTATATTAACCAAAGTCAGGTATAATTTATAAACTTGATTGGTGTTTGAAAAATATACAAATTTGACTGATTAATAAAACGCGAGATTTGAATTTTATTCGACCAAAAAAAAGGGGGAATTTTGAAATCTCTCATATTCTTAAAAAAAATAGGTAGTATGTAAATTTAGAAGAATGTTCTCTGTCACCAATGACTAGAATCGTCACCCATCTTTGGATTTAAATCTAGCGCCCACCTACTTTTGACTCCTTTTAAGAACTCTATCAGATCATCGGGATTTAAATCCAACTGGGTGATCACGATCCTTTCATTAGTGACCAAGAGATCACTACTCTGTAAATTTATTAAACAAAAAGTGGTCCATTGCGAAAGTAGTTTGTAAATTTATTGTGCATAATATGAATAAAAATCATTATTGATAGATACACATACCAAACCAACGATAGTAAAATCACTTTTTTCTGGACAAGATGGGACATCTCTTTTGGCATACCCGTTCCCGAAAAATATTCAGGCTATTCAAAAGTTGGACAAACAAGAAAAAAGGAAAAATAACTAAATTTATTTCTGTTAGATACACCGGCGGAACTAAATAGAGGGCTACTATGGGCTTTAGTACAAGTAGCCTTTTTTTTAAAATTAAAATATATTACATGTATTTTAATGTTATTTATCTCGTAAAAGCTTAGTAGCCCGCTCAAACGTAGCATTGTAACTCATTGTCTACTCAATTTTGTAGGCCTATAATAATCCTATATTTAATTTGTTTGCTCAATTAAGAAACATAATCTCTTAATCAACACTCATGATTTTAACTCTCAACCTTTTACTATTTTATCAATGTATAATTTTATTTCTAAAAAAAACTATAGAAACAATAAGTACTCAAAAAAAAAATTGGTCCTTTGATTTTAAACTATTAACTTTAGCTAGCCACCCATTGAAATTTTTTGGTTCTGCCATTGGTTAGATATTACTCAGCAAACATAAGACGATTCTTTCGTTGAGTAAAATGGTTGTTCGCGGAATAAATGAGCTAACAAACTCTCTTTACCAATCAAACAATGCCTTTTACACAACAAAAGACCCATCTCAACACATCTACAGAGAGAAGAACGATGTGGCTGATAGATTGGCTGCTTGGAGCCACGACAGTGACCTGGGTTGATGGTTTCTTGAGGAAAGTCCCACTTGGCTTGAGTCTCTGTTGATGGATGACTCAATAGGGGTTACTAAGACCCGTATGATTAATTATGTTTAGTTGCTCTTGTTCTTTATGGGGTTTTTATTCCCCCCTGTTTCACCCAAAAAAAAAAGACCCATCTTTCGTTCATGAGATAAATAGTCTCATTTGTTACGTAAATTACCCAACGACCTCGGTAGTTTAATCAATTACAATTAATTACCATATAAATGACTCTAGTGCGATTAGTGGGTAAAGAGCGAAATTAATCACATGACCATTTGTCTTAAAGAAACTGAAGTTGAAGGACCACGGAAATAATTTTAAAAATTGAAAGACCAAAATGCGAATCAAGTCAAAGTTCGGAGACCATTAGAACTAAAGACCCCAATCCTTATTAAAATCAACTAAGTAGCCCGACCTCATAGCTTTCCAATTCTTTATCTTTTCTTCATTTGGCCTGCACAACGTGATGGTAGTCAATTTGAACTTCTCTTTGCTTATTATTCATTCTTTATTCTCTTTAGTTCTTCAATATGGCAGCTGCATACATGTCGTGTATCCTATTAGTGCAATTCATTTCTTCTTCCTTCCATTATTTGGCTGCCAACATTTGAGTGATCTTCTTGTCTCAGCCACCTCTTTCTCTAACTTCTCAACCTGCACGACCACAAGAAAAAATATTAACCTACAAGGATATGAATCCAAAAATTCATAGGAAAATCTTGTATTTGCAATCCTAAAATGTAAGGGAGAAGATCGGAACAATCTATACATAATTGGATGACCAGATGATGTCTGCCCAAATGAACAATCTGTATTTGGGTGTTGTATGATAGAGTTTCCCTTATTTTTGTTTATCGATAAAAGTAGCTTAGAGCATTATTCACTACTATTAGGCCATTACCAGAGTCTCTATTGTTCTCTTTTGATTTTTTACTTTTCCAGATTTATTATCTGTATAAAAAATTTAACAATTTATTGTTTAATACCCGTGTTATACAATTACGTACGTATTTTTCAATAATACTTCCGTTTTTTGTACACATCTTAAAGACTCGATAAAATACATATTTTTTATAAAGCAAACATACAATACATGTATTGTACACGTATGTATGTATTTTTCATGTTTAATACATGTGTGTTTTTACAAAACTTTCAACAATAAACACAAAATTCATGTATTATACACATAATTTTCACATATTATTGAATAAAAATAATATATAGTAGCTGCGTGATTATATTATTTAAATATATTACGTTTTAATTATTATTGAAAATTAAAAAACAAAAAACAAAGTCTACAAAATAATTTTAAATAATTAATTACTATTTATTAAGTAATTTATGAAATTAGTAAAATATTCAAATATTCCCTAAAGAAATAATAATTAAAACATAATTACTAATTAAATTAATTAAAAAAGAAAAAGTAGACTTCTCCCGACGAAATCTACCTATCCCAACAAAATGTCGCCAGGATATACCTATGCCGACGAAATTACGTCGAGAGATTTAAAAAAATATATATATATATAAACTTAGTATCTTTATGTCAATACTTTAAATAAAAAATTTCTTTTTAATAATTAAATAATGACTTATCCAGATTTAATTATTTTCATTAGCAATTATGTTTAATGTTACAAATGATATGATAAAATTTGAATTTTGAATTTTCCTTTGTGACGTAATTTATTAATGCAATCTCCCTGTCATTTAAAAAAAAAGTAAAGTCGACATAAAAAAATAACTAAAATTCAACAAGAACAGAGCAATTACATTTCGAGCCAGTTTGGCATTGCTGTGCTGTGAAAATAATCATTGTCAGATTTGCTGTGAGATAAAAACAGTTTGGCATTTGGTAAACTTTTTGTTAAAAATGTTGTTGGTATTGATTCCCGCATAATCAGAAAATGATTCCCGTATAATTATTGAACCTAGCGCCTCTTCGAAACTGATTCCAGCATAATCAAAAAATGAAAACACCTCATTAGCTGCTTTCCCTTATAGCTTTCTCTCACATCAATTTTTAACAATAAGTGATTTTCTCATAGTTTACCAAATAGGCTGGTCTTCGCAAATTTTTTTTTAAAATCACTTATTATCTTAAGTAAGCAATGCCAAACGGGCACTGTGTCTGAGCCCAAAAAATAGTTAAAGAGAAAGTACATTTCGCGAATTCAGGTCCACTCCATTGCTGTGCTCTGGGCTGTAACCAAACAAATCAAGGAGAAAGAGAGTCTTAACACCCCTCAACCAAAAAAGAAAAAGTCTAAAACGCCCCTTACACTTACTCAAAAGACCATCCTTGAATATCTGTATCCCCTCCTCCCCCAAGTACAAAAAAAAAATTAAAGACCATCCTTGAATAAATTATGAAATAGATAAAAAATTTGTGATACAATTATGCTCCTTAATCAAAGATCAGTATTAATTACGGCTAATCAAAATTGTTAAACCGATGAACGAGGAGAAAAAGAGGGCAGACGGCATAATGATACAATGAGCAAAACCTTTAGGTATTTTTTAGGGTATTTCCCCCAGCTCCTAGGATTTTATGATACACCTGCAGACAAAAATGGAAGAATTATTCATGCCAATTGTGCGCATATGAGAGAGAGCGAGAGAGAGAGAGAGAGAGGGGGGGTTAAGTTACAATAAACATACATGTCATTTTGTTAGTTTACGGAAAATATTCTCTCTTAAAGAGACTAGATAGTCGAGGTAGACCGCCTTTCTTGTTGTCTGCTACTTGTTTGCGTTTCTGAATCTCCTCACTGCTGACGAGACTAGGTAACGGAGGTAGACTTTAGGGTTACTTTCTTCTGTAACATGTTTTTCAGTCTCCTCTTGTCTGTTACTTGTCTGTCTTCCAAAGTCTCCTCACTGATCACTTTCAGTGTTACTTTCTTCTGTAACATGTTTTTCAGCTTAATGGTCTCCTCCTAACTTGAATTATGTTTCTTAACTTTCTTTTGTTGCTGTTTGGTAGCCTTATCAGGTGGCATACATTCCGACAGCTTCTCTATCGTCTTCAAGTGCATCTTCTTCTCTCCCTTATTCTGGAACTTCTCATCCTCAGAAAGCTCCTGATTTTTCCTAATCCCCTCCTCCTCCGGTAACTGACATTTTCTCTTCTCCAACATATTTCCCAGAACTGCAATTAACTCTCTCTGAGGTTCTTGACACAATTCAATGACCTCTTGCTTATCGATAGTGGTGTCTTGCTCGAACAGATTGCATTTCTGTTCTTTCAACTTCAGTTTCTTGGTCATCTCTTGTTTTACTTCAGGGGTATCTGGTATAAGGCTGCGTTTTCTACCCTTATTGTAATTTTTAACGTTCTCCTGCAGCAGGTGGTAGTGTAACTCCTGAACAACTTCCTTCCCTTGCAAAATTCCACTGTCCATGGTTTCTAAAATAACTTTTCCAATAACAAACCTAACCTCGCTCAAATAGCCTTTCCCAAGTGAGTGGTAATCAATCTGAAAACTCTTCCTTCCTTTATTGTAAGATTTGATGTTCACCAGCGCTTTAAAAATTTCAGCAACCTCTTCAGCCATTTTCTTTGATACAAATACCTAAAGCATCACATAAGTTTTACTCATATTAGGCGCACATTATAAAACATAAAAGTACACCAACCAAAGAAAAACTACACACAAGCACTCCAACAAACATTTTAAAAAGAACCACTACAAGGGCTATCGCCTGGGATGGCATTTGACAGAAACAGCACATAGTAGGCCATTAAAAGAGTCAGATAAGCAGAAACTAGCAAAAACTATAATTTAGTCTAAGGTCTAACAATTTGTGACTTTGTCCTTTGATACAAAATCAAGGCATGCTAAGGCAAAAGGTAACAAAAGTTCAGATAAAATCATTCTGCACCATTGTTGAATATTAATGCTACCTGTGATAACACCACCATTTAAGGGTGGGATCAGCAAACTGCAGATAAGTGACATGAGAGGCACTACATACTTCTCTTCTTTTTTTTTTCTTCTTTTTTTCTGCTCCAAGTTACAGCTTAGGAATTGAATATCAATTAGATGTACTTACCAACCCAGAGCATGGGAAAACAGGATATCTGGACATTGATTCAATAAGACTCTCTGTTGCAGTTAAAGCGGAAATAGAATCTAGCACAAAAGAAGCTAACTGGGAAACTTCTTTTGCAAGTTCTTTGTCTGATTTAAATTCAGATGAGCATAAGATCTCAGGTACATAATTAACGATCCCTTCAGCATTGTCTCTGGAAAATTTAACACCTTCTTCCCATTCTTCATGATACAGGACAGAAGCAAAAGTCAACACTACAAGAGCATCTTGTGGGTTACTGACTAGTGCAAGGTGAAATGCCAACAGTCCAACCCTGTAATAAACACAATTAATCAGCAGTGACATCTACAGTACACATAAAAACCCAAGGTTTGTACAAAATGCTGAATTCCAATTTGATTTGGAGTAATGCACAGGCAAAGCTAGCTAAGGAAGTGTCAAGTCCTGCAAATCTTGTACTACAAACCTCACTTGAAAGTTGAAATCATTTCCATAAGTTGATTGCCAATATAAATGGGAGCAAAACTGCTCATTCCTAAATTCAAAATTTTAAACTAGTCCCCAGGAACAAGTTTATAAACTAACAAATAAAATGAAATTGCCATGATGTGTTGAATACTATAAATTAACAGAAACAATAAACAATTATCTCACCATAAAGTGGATTCAGAAGGTCGATCACAGCTAACCACTTTATCCAAACTAGAGAATAGCTTCTGTTGAAAAAGAAAAGAACAATCAAGGTCTAACTAGATTTCAGTGCTGGGCATACATTAATTTGGCTCAACAATGAAAAAAAATAGTCATACACTAGAGACCTATATTTTCTTGTCTTTCATAATCTCCTAAGATTTCCAGAATGATGGATTTCCTTTTTTTCGGTTACAACTGAAGAAACTTTTTGTAGTGCTATGCTTACCATCAACATCATGGAACTCTGAGCAGTTTTCATATTTTTGCTCTGTTGATCAAAGTATGCTGCCTGCAATGCTAACAATCTGTCATATATGCAACTAATGACTAAGAAATTATTTTATAATAAGGCAATTCAGGAGCTGCGAAAACACATACATGAAAGGGAAGTAGAATTTTGAGTAGATCGAATCTCCATAGCAAACAGAGTGATGGCTCAGCAGCTCCATAAGAGAGCATATAGTTCAACTCCAACATTATTCTGGACTGAATTGAAAATGAATGTCAGTTTAAACAAGTGGCATGAGATCTAATCCCTCCAATAAACAATTGGAAAAGGAGAAAGGTACAGCAAATAAACTTAAACAAATACAGTCCTTCAGAGGTACCTTATCCATCTTTAAAATGGATGAAGAAAGCCCATGCATTGCAGTCTCAGTTTCTTTTGATATTGACAAACTCAGACGAGCAGCAATTCTTAAACCCCGCAAGATTCGTGCTGCATGACAGAGTTTGCATATGATCCCGTTATTTTAATCCAAAACAACCATTCAGCTGTTGCATCCAAATAGTGTCAAAGTTTGCATAAAAAACACCTACCGCAATCCTCTTCAAATGACAACTTGGCAGAGCCTAACGTCCGTAGCTAAGTCCATGTCAATCAGCAATAACTCATCTTAATAAACTTCAATTGATGTATTGGTACGAAATGAAGTCACTATTAACAAATGGAAATTGAGAGTTACCTTTAAGGACCTCAAGTCCACCATTCCATTGGCATAATCATAGATCTTATTTGCAAAAGGGTCAAAGAATAAACTGCTTGCACAATTCACAATGTCTCCTGAAGTTAGATGGCATCGAACTTACACCATTCAAATGAATCGAGAGTGTTTAAAATTGCTAGCATATCATCATATACGGTACATTGAAAAATGGAAGAACGGAGTTACCTGTTAATAGTGAAGTCCCGATGCATGCTGTTTCTCCAACGGATGAAATCTTTCTTATCACAACCAGGTGGCCTACAAGAGCAATCAGCTTCCTTTTTTCCAGCATGTTTTGCCACCGTTTCAAAACTGGACACCTGTTACAGGAATCAGATGAAGAACAAAAGAACATCAAGATAGGATACTAAATGCAAGAGGTGCAACTATTTGAACAAGTTTAAGACATCTCAAAAAAGAAAAAGTCATGCCAACAAGATAATATAATTACAAAATTCACTAACCAACCTCGATGACAGAACCTTTGACATGCACCCTACATATAGGGAATCGTCGTCCAACAATTTCTGAACGATAAAATTGCTTCTTGATCTGTAAAAGCGTTAAACAACCAAAAAGCCTGAATTTCATCCGCAATTTATCACAACCTACCGGAGTTGAGAAGAAAACTTGAAAGACAGTGTTACAAAACCTCTTTAAGATTAGCTGTAGTGATCACGTCAAAGTCTTTAGGTATTCTTTTGAGGATCAAATCTCTGACACATCCACCCACTAAGTAGGCTTCAAACCCTGTATATATAATAAGATAAGCAAACCATCCCACTCCAGCCTAAGAGAATAACGTCTTTAGCCGAATAATTTGGACCAATCCTTGAACTGGGGAAGAACACATAAGTTCTTAACTTTATACAAATACAAAGCAACATCAACACACATACATATAATGACAACGAAGGCAAAAGTAGAAAAAAATGTTACCTTCACTCTGAAGAATTTTTAAGACAATCCAAGAGGGTTGCGAAACCATGGAGGGTTTTATCCCAAGGTTCCTCGAATCCAATTTTTTCCATTTTGACATATCAATGGAGCCTACCAATTCACAAATGTACACAATGCTTGTGGTCACGGTGGAAATCAACGTTTCTTTCAAACTATAGAAATGTACAGAGTTTAATGCATATACCTTTGTGAGGAACCGAGTCTGGCACCATTTTAGTGTGAAATTGAGTTTGCAATCCTCCTTCAGACAATGCATGGACGAGTCTCTGCTCATTAAGAAGCAATTGTCATGCAAGTGTTCGACAAAATGCCTGAACGAAAACAGAAGCTCAGGGAAGGAGAGAAAGAGAGAGACCTGTTGCTTTATTAGGGCTCTGAGGCGAGACAACAAGCAATTATTGGAGCCTCTTGGGGATATTATCGCCATCGGACGATGAATATCATGGCGCGCTTTCTGGCACCTTTTGATTATGTGTTTGCAGCACAAGCAAATTTTCCTGCCCGTGAGAATTTCTGCTTCAATCGTTGTCTTTCTTATAAACCTAGTACTAAGTCCACCTAGCTGTGATCATGTAAGTCACCGCCTCATCTTCCACCGTCAACTTCAACAGACCCACCTCATAATATCACTTTTTTTAGCTACAAAAATGATAACTATTAACTTCACCAAAAAAAAAAATGATAACTATTAACTTGTCTCAATTTTTATTTTTATTTTTCCAACGTATATGCCACATAATTAGGGTCACCCCATACCATCCCATATTAGCCAACAACTTCTTTGGTTAATAGTTTTTATAATGCTATTTCAAACCATTTAAGGCTCGTTTAGCAGTGATTCTTGATAGGTCAAAAAACACTTTTATGAAGAATTATTTCTCTATATAATCACTTTAAGTGATTTTATGAATAAGCATATGAGAGGTGCTTCTGCTCATAATTACTTAAAATCACTTAAAATGATTATATAGAGAAGCACATGAGATGTGGTTCTTCCCAAAAGTGATTCTGGCTCCCAAACAAACCCTTTATCATATGGAAAGTATTGTCCTTAAGTTCGGAGGAGATAGTAGTTACCTCTTTTAGGTATAAATTACCTCTTTTTATATTGGGAGGATGACCGTTTTCCCTCCTTTTCGATGTGGGACTGTTGGGTATTTGTTATGGGCCACAATTGTACAGTCGCTATTTAGACATGGACGACCTTCCTTTGCTTTGTAAGGGCCTGGCGGCCTTAAAGGAAGTTGGTTCTGGCCAGTTGGGGCAGGCCCATGCACTTCCTTAATTGGTATGGGCCTAAGTTTCATGGTTTTTTTTTGGGCGGGCGTTATTGATATTTCACCAAGAACTTCAAACATATATATATATATAAATTCTCCTATGCGGACATTCGGACATTATTATCGTACGGACGCCATGTATTTTGTACTACCCCTTCCTGCTTTCCTACTTGTTTACAATGGCTTTCGCACGTTAATACATCCGGATAAGAGAATAACTATATATATATATTGTTACAATATCAAACATAATATTAGAAAATTTAAAAAAAAAGAAAGACAAATTCAGTGTTTTTTTATATAGAAAAGTTGATATATATTCAAATTCTCATTAAAAAGTTGGGTTTAATCATCGGATTTGGTGATTTTGATACAAGTCCTTTGACTTTTGTGTCACATAGGATTACATTACTTTTTAAATATTTTCTGATGTAATCTTTTTATTTTTATTTTTTAAAAATCATTTTTTTGTTCCAATGTTGCCCATTATGTCTTGAATCGGGTAATAATAATTAGCCATTTACGACGTTTGTCATTAAATATAAAAGTAAAATATTGCAAACATAATAATTAGCAATTTTATTTGTCTATTTTTGTATCTCACTTATATGTAGTTATATAATTTATGTTCTTAACTTATAAGTAGTATTCTAATTTATGTTCCTAACGTATAGGTAACACGACTTATCACTATGTTTTTTTTCGTTGCTAATAATAACACTATTTACATGTGTGTCAAGTACATAATTTCATCTAGGTACTTATCTGATCGATTGGTATATTATGTGAATCTTTACTTTTCATGGATTAAATTGTATTTTATTCATATATTAGGTAACTATTATCTAGGAAATAATTGAAAATTTAAATTCTGAAATTCAATTATAAGGAAATAATGTATTAAATTTATATTTTAAGTGTATTTTTCTTATTTACCTCAAAGGGTAAAATTGACACAACAAAAAGTAATAAATGTCAAAGGACATATATCTAAAATAAAAAACGCATGACTAAACTCAATGATAACTAATCGTTTTGAATCTAGATCTAATAAGCTTTTTTTATAGAGTGCTGCTATTTCCATCCACCTGCCCTATTTTTCCACCCACCTTATCTTCAAAATTTTAAAGACAAATTTGCTCCATTGTAAAATTACTTTTAAGGATTAGGGAAAGACCTCAACTCATGAGTTACACCTATTCATTAAAAAAAAAAATTTTTAAAAAAAAAATCCCCTAGCCCAGCAACCCCTCTCTCCCTCTCTCGCCCTCAGCCACCTTCTCCGACCCACCTCTCTCCCTCTTATTTTTTTTCTATGTTCTTCTTGTACAGCAAAGCCACCCTTATTTCAATTAAAAATATTTATTTCGCAAAATCTTGCAATTCACTTCATCCCATTCAATAATTCTTTGAATAAATTTCTAATCCCTTTTGCCAAATTATTCTTCAATGCACTTTCATTCCATTCTCCACCGTGATAATGAAATCCTTTCTGTCCGTGATTTTTCTCCGCTATGCAAACAACTCCAATTCAGAACGAACCCCAATTCAGTTCATCATAAGCTCATCCAATTTCACATCCCAAACAAACCCAAAAGGCAATGGATAAAAAGAAAGAGCGATTATTTAGAAGCAAAGTCAAGGTTAGTGGCAGACATGCCTATACATCCGAGGCCTTGTGAACCCAACTTGATCCTTCGCACTCCTCCTGTCATTTGCTATCTGTAATTTTGTGTGTTGTCTATGGAGAAGGGGTTAGGTGACCGTCGGGTGTGTGCTAGCTTTGGGAAGGAGCCTAATGAGGCCTTTGTGCTTGAATTAATAAATGAAGGTATTTTAGGAATAATGGTGGGTGAAAAAATAAGATTGTGTTTTTTCAAAAGGTCATGTTAGGAAGACCAATTTTAGGAGAAATTTTTGTATGTTCCTAGTACATCACATAGCTGGTGTACTATCCAATACACACGGAACATGTGAAATTTTTTTACTTTTTATTTCCTATGTGTTTTGGACAAAATACTCACATGTTTCATGTTTATTATATGGTACACTAGTCACGTGGTGTACTCGGAATATGCAAAAATTACTATAACTTTAGTCTCCCTTGCATTTTCCTTTTTCAAATTTACATGATAGTTGGGAAAATAAGATGGTGAAAATAGCAGCACCCTTTTTATATACCTTCCTTGGCACCTCATATTCCACCAATTATCTATTTATTTGGTTATAAAATTCTCTTTATTTATTTGTTTTTCCATTCTCTCGCATTGGCATTCGTCCACCAGCTGAAGCCTGTGAGCTCTGTCTCCCTTCAATCCCTCATCGTACCTCAAACCCACAATCGCGACCCAAATTTTCGTCCAAAGTTTAGTTCCGCTAGGGTTTCTAGCATCGCTCGGATCCGTCTGATATCGTCACTGAGTTTTTGTAATTTCAGAGTGTGAGACACCTCCGGCGATGGGAGGAGGAGGTGAGGGTTCTGTGGACGACGCGACCTACTCCTACGGCGGAGATGGAGTCAAGGTCAACGTCAACGTCAGATGCTCCAATGGCTCCAAGTTCACCGTTCAGATTAGCCTAGAATCCACCGTTGGATCGTTCAAGGAAGTTCTCTCTCGAAAATGCGACATTCCAGCCGATCAGCAGCGTCTGATTTACAAGGGTCGGATCCTAAAGGACGATCAAACCGTCCAAAGCTACGGTACTATCTATTTCTTATTTTTTCAGCACATTAAACAATTTCATGTATGTTTTTATTTGGTGTGTGTTTTGTGGTACATAATTGAAATGGGTTTTCATTTCACTGCTGTGATTGAATCAATGTGTTCTCTGATCCATTTGTGAATTATGTTTTCTTTCCAAAATAGATGCATTTTCAAGTTACTTAGGGTGCTAGTTCACATTACATTGTGGCAGAGGCTTGGTGATATAGTTGAAGTTCAATCTGCATCCAATGTGTAATTATGGATTATACGGATACCAGAATGTGTAATGTTGGGTTTGCTTCTTAGGTAATCGACTTGAACCATTTGATATTATGGTTGAGAGAATTAGAGAAAGCAGGACTAAAAACTTGAATATAATAGGGCTGGTGTCACTAGGAGCAGAGAGCTTTCCTCATCTCACACGCATAGAATCTGGTTGCATCTTTTTTCCCCCAATGGCTTTTGACTATGAAGCTTTTCTCTGAAGTTACCGGACTATAAATTTGTTTTAAAATTCTTTTTTCTTATTGATAAATGTACTTGTGCCAGAATCTCATTTAAAGAATAATTTCTTGGAACCTTGCTTGTTTTATTTGTCTTTGTAGTTGTTGGTAGTGTTGCTTGGGGTGCATGCTCTGAAATTTTTTGTTTAGACATTTGACAATTCCCAGCGAAGAAATCTTTGTATCATGTAGAAGACAACAATTTAGGCTTAAATTATTTGGTAAGTGAAGCTTAAGATTTATAATGGAGCAGTACTGGTTACATTTGCAGACTTTAAAGATGTTCTGTTATTAAGATAAGTCTTGCTTAACCGTGGCTTCTGTTCTTTGTTGTCAATAGGTTTGGAGGCAGATCACACTGTTCACTTGGTTCGTGGTTTTGCTCCGCCTGCATCAGCCAACCCTGCTGGTGCAACCAATGCTAGAGCTGCAAATTCCACCCAAGCAAGGGGTGTTGGATCCAATGATGGTGGGACATTGGGAGGGTCTGGTTTTGGAGCCTCACCATTCCCGGGACTCGGACTTAATGGTATGGGTGGCACTGGTGGTCTATTTGGAGCTGGGCTTCCTGACTTTGAACAAGTGCAGCAACAATTGACTCAGAGCCCCAGCGTAATGAGAGACATAATGAACTCGCCTGCCATTCAAAATCTTATGAATAACCCTGACATAATGCGGAACTTGATTATGAACAACCCTCAAATGCGTGAAATTATTGATCGAAATCCCGAGCTAGCACACGTACTTAATGATCCTGGCACGCTCCGTCAGACACTTGAAGCGGCAAGAAACCCCGAGCTTATGCGTGAGATGATGCGTAACACTGACAGAGCCATGAGCAACATTGAAGCTACTCCTGAGGGATTTAACATGCTCAGGCGGATGTATGAAAACGTACAAGAGCCATTTATGAATGCAACAACAATGTCTGGGAATGCTGGGAGTGATGGTTCAAACCCATTTGCATCTCTTTTGGGGGCCCAAGGTGGCAACCAAACCAGATCTGATTCAACGAATGGTTCTCCCGCTCCAAATACTAACCCGCTTCCCAACCCATGGTCCTCTACAGGCAGTAAGCTCTTGCTCACTTGTTTCTGTTCTACAATGTTTTGGTTTTGAAGATACAGTTTAAACTTTGTTTGCTTTGAGTCCCTTATGTTCGTTGGGACATATTGCACATCTCATAATGATCCTTTTTTATTTATTTATAACATTCTATGTTGTCCGGATAAAGATGTGGTATTTCATTTCATCTATCAGTCAATGGCACAAAGTATGAAGAGGCACAAAAGTATTCTCCTTTTCTAGATAAGAGGAGAATTGGGCTGTGGACTAGATAAAAGGTATTAGGCTTGTCACATCCTTGGTGAAGCGGAAGATACCACTTAAGCTAGCAGGCATCTTCTCTGATTTCAAATTATAGTTTAATTGGTTGCTGCTTTGTCCAAAATAGCAGTGGTAGTAACAATATTAGCCACAATACAATGAAAAACTTTACGAAACTTTCTAACCTTTTGCTTCCTCTGGTTAAGGTCAAGATTTTTGTGTTCCTATGTTGTTTTAGTCATTAAATTAGTCGTTAACTATATCTGAATCTAGCAGCTGGAGTTGCCCAAACTAACACCACAGCATCGAATCCTATTGGTGATGCTAGGCTGCAGACACCAACTCCCATAGCTGGACTTAACTTTCCAGAGTTTGAAGCATTGGGTGCCCTGCCACATGATTACAATTCAATGAATCAGTTGATGCAAAATCCAGCTGTTTCTCAAATAATGCAAAGCCTCATCTCCAATCCTCAGTATATGAACCAGGTATCATTTTATTCTCTAATAGAATAAGCTTGAGGGGGAAATTTCTCCTTTCTTAACATTACCCATCTGCAGATTCTAGGTTCCAACCCCCAGTTACGAAGCATGCTTGATTCCAATTCTCATTTAAGAGAAATGATGCAAAACCCTGAATTTCTTCGTCAGTTGGCTTCTCCTGAGACTATGCAGGTATATTTTTCCAGTGTGCCTAAGCTTTTTACATATGCATTTGCTCTCTCTCTCTCTCTCTCTCTCTCTCTCTCTCTCTCTCTCCCTCTTGATTTTGGAATTTTGAAGTTCTTGTTTGTTTAAGAAACCCAGTTCACTTGAATCTTGTCAACTGGAATAAATAATAAACCTTTTATTTTGTGGTTTTGAATGAGTTTAACCCGGGAGACAGTGCCCCTTGCATAAGAGTGACATATGATGTCCAATTAATTATTAAACTTGAAAACAGTACCTATTTGATTCTTGCTTCTTCATTGCCTTTTTTTTCGCTCTCTTGCAGCTGCTCTTGACTTTGCAGCAATCACTTATGTCTCAGCTTGGTGGGCCACAGCAACAATCAACCCAGTAAGAAGTGACATAATTTTATGTTCGATATGTCTGATAGATTTATCCTGAATTGATATTTCTCCCTTAGCTGCCTGAGGATTCCATATTGACCACTATGGATTACTTATGCCACTTGATTGAAGTCTGAAACTGTATGTCAACAGTTCTTGTCCAGTTCAATTGGATGTTCTACTTTCTTGTCTGGACTAATCTTTGTATTGTTATTGTTGTTATTTGTCCTGACCTTGCATTTAGTTGTTAAAAACATTAGGTGCTGGTCATTGGTTCAACTGGTTGGACAAATAATAAATCTAGTGACTAGTTTAGAAATATTGGCTCAGGATCATTGAATCAACTCTGATTGGAAAATAATAAATAACATAACTGTGCATGTTCATTGGTGCTTCCCTTTCCGTGGTCAGGAAGATCACAGAAAACAAAAACCCCTAGTTTAGTGATATTTCCAATTAAGCTGCATGCTGATTTTTGGCTTTGGCTATGTTTCCAATTAAACAAAAACCCCTGGTTTATTTCTGTTACCTGCAGGCCTGGCCTGGGCCATTTTTGTTTTTTGCATTATAATACTGTTTGCATTGCTTCTGTTTGATCGGCTGCCATTACGGACATTTTGCTCTTAGAGTTGTACTAAATCAGTCTTTCTTGCAGGGAAACAGGTCAGACTGGTGGAAGCACAGGTATCCAAGTCAATATCCAATTTCTATTAGCCTTTCTTCAGAACTACTTGTATGCCTGATAGATTTTAGGAGTTGATGTCTGCACAGGCAATTCAAATTGTCTGCATTGCGTTACTTGAAAATATTCCTAATAACAGTGTTTGTCATACCGGATGCTTTACTTCTGATGGGTTGGGTTAAAATTTGGTACAGGGTGGGTTATTGTTTCTAATTTTCCTAACTTAAAAGAGAAGAGAGGCAATCATTTTTCTGTTTCAAAGATATTCCCTTGTGAAAACAGGATCATTCAATAACATGGGGCTAGAGATGCTGATGAACATGTTTGGTGGGCTTGGCACTGGCAGCCTGGCTGTTCCCAATAGGCCTGATGGTTACTACTTACCTATCATTTCTTAGAAAAGGATTTCTTTTGCTTGTTATGTATTAATCATATCCCATATATTTCAGTGCCACCGGAAGAACTCTATGCCGCACAGCTGTCACAGCTTCAGGAGATGGGTTTCTTTGACCGACAAGAGAACATACGGGCTCTGATGGCCACCGCAGGAAACATCCATGCAGCAGTAGAGCGACTTTTGGGGAATTCCGGTTCATAGGTTGTAGTTGCAACTTTTCTATTAATCTTGGTTATGTTCATGTTGTGGCTGCGGAGATTGGTCATGCTGGACCTGAGATGTATTAAAGTGCCCATTTTGGGTGTGAATAAGCTGATAATACGAGCCCTAAGTTTGTGGCACAAGCTATGGTCAATGGGTTATGGTCTCTCTCTCCGGAGGCCTGGCAGTCCTCCTCAGTGTACATACTCAAGAAAATTTCGTCATATGAATGGTTTGGCAAAAGTTGTTTACTAAGGAGTGCTTGCAAAATTACACAAATATCCCATATATTTTTTTTGTGTCAGAATAACTTGTTGTCTGGTAAGGTTCAACCAAATACCGTCATGTAATTTTTCTTTTAACCAAGAAATAACAAATGACTCCAGCTTGAGATATATTTCAACATTGAAAAGAAAGTCAATACATATGACATGTTAAGTCATTGAAGTTGAATTTAGCCTACTCATAATATGCAGAGTTAATACCTTATCTGGTTAGACAAGTCGGATATATATATATATATATATATATATATATATATATATATATATATATTTTTTTGAGGACTTTTCCTATTGAGAGGGGCGATAGCATATTAAATTTACATACACTACATGTATACTAGGACTCGAACCCAAAACTTTACTTGATGAAGTAAATACTCCAAACCACTACACTAGTGGGTTCTTTTTTTGAGGACTTTTCCTATCGAGAGGCGATAAGATATTAAATTTACATACACTACATGTATACTTGGTGACTCGAACCCAAAACTTTACTTGATGAAGTAAATACTCCAAACCACTACACTAGTGGGTTCTTTTCTTTGCAGACAAGTCGGATATATAATATGACAAGTGATACTTAGCTCATGCATGCGGTTATTTAATACTAATTACCTCTTTTCCAAAATGGAATTACAGGTGCGATGTATCTTAGCTTGTTACAAACGAAGATTTATTCCATATTTGGTGTCTACCGTATTAGCTCCAATGCCAATATGACTACATAAAGGACCTTTGGTGTACTTGCCACAATTATTTTCCCAAGGTCATAACTGTCATTTCAATAACCAAAGCTTTCATTTCGTCTCTCAGCCCCGTGTGATGGATCACACGTGACCACCACTTACCACCGTGTGATGGATATCACATGAACCTCAACGGCCGATATTGAAAGAACACAACCCTACACAAAGTGGCGCGCTGCATATTATTTTCCAGAAGTGTTTCCATTTACAACATGAAAAGTCGCATTGCAGTGCCCTTTGAGATTGAGAGACGCATCCTTTATACAGAAGAGTGCTCTAACTAGTTGTAAACAAAGTTCAGGGTTTTGGCAACCAATTATATAAACGTTTTGGGCACCATGTGTGCACGGACATATAGTACTTTCCTATTTTCCTCAGAACGCCATGGCTAACCAGCAGAACACCACCAACAACACCAACCGCCTGGCCTCCTCTGCTGGACACCGGCAACCCCGTGACGACAACGTTAATGCTAACGTTACCGGTGTTGCTGCTAATGCTACTGGTACTCCTCCATCATTTCCAAACCCTCCCCCTCCGGGCACTGTTCAACTCAATGTTACTAGAGGGTCCTCTGTGAGTCCTCCTGGTCTCAATAGAGGACCCTCTGGCAGAGGGACACCTTCAGGCAGAGGGGCATCCACCTCTAGGAGGGTTTCGCCCTCTAGGAGAAGGTCTCCTCCTGGCGGCAGAGGATCACCCTCTTCTGGGAGAGGGTCATTGTCATCTACGGCTTCTCCTGGAGCGGGACAAATCACTCAGATTGGTGGGAGAAATATCACTCCCCTCAGTGTGGAAATCACTATAGGAGGAGGGTCAGGGACCGCAGGAGGCAGCATGATTCCTGGCAGCAGCAGTGGCTCGCCACCGCGGCCCAAGCGCAAAGCGGAGATAACTGCCCCAGAAGGAGTGAGCCCGGTTTGCAGCGTATGCAAACGCTCCAACTTTTGCTCGTGGAAAGCATTGTTTGGGCACATGCGTTGCCACCCAGAGCGTCAATGGAGGGGCTGCTTCCCACCCCCAGGATTCGAAGAAGCGCAGCGAGCCTTGCAACAAGGTATGAATAATATGTCAACTAACTAATGGCACTGCATGCATGGATGAGGAGTAACATTAAACATTAAACATTAAATAATTACTTTTCTTATAATCTTTAATTAGTGTTCTCTTGGTTTGTGTAGGGGAGAGGCTTGGTGCGCTGCGTGGGTTTGATCTGAACGAGGCAAGTGATCCAGAAGAGGAAAACGAAGGTGGTGGCGGCGGCAGCAGCGGCTTCGACCTCAACATGCTTCCCCCAGACGAGGATAAGGACGGTGGTGGCGGTAGTGGTGGCGCTGCCAAGACTAATTAATTAATCTTTCATGCAAGCATGCATGTTAAGCAACGCGCATTTGGCATAGATCGTAATAAGCGCGTTGGCGTTTCTTAAGTAATTTTAGTGTCTTTGTTTGTGTCACTGTTTCTCGGTAATTGGTGTGCCCTGAAGAAGTATATGATGATTTCATTACCAGTGGCCGTTATAGCCGGAGACATGGTGATGAAATTAATATATGTTTGAGTCTATTTCTTCTCTATATTCTTTTTTATTAAATGTATATAGTTTTTGTTTCATGGTTTTTTTAGTGTCTTTAGCTCAAAAATAAAACATTCTTCTTTGTATTTCATGAGCGTGGTACATATATGGTATAATATCCAGGTTAAAAAGGAAAACTATCTATATATATGGAGTTGTAATTATTAGGTCAGGGCGGGATGCCTGATATATGGAATTCACATTGCCTTCATTATGGTGGCAAGAAGGGCAGTGAGTTTGAAGGGTTTATGCCGATGGAAAGCAAGAGAGTTCAATATCAATTCAAGTAGTTTGTTAAACCCTAAACTCGAAACACTTAAATAATTAGTGTATATATACACCGACGTGTGGTGTGGATATCTTTTGTTAGAGTAATTCTTGCATGTTCCAGGTACGTCACGTAATTGGTAAATCATCCAATGCATATGAAACATATGGAAATATTGTCAAATACATATAGGACATGAAAAAAAAAAAATTTACACATGTCCTATGTGTATTGGATGGTACACTAGCCATGTGGTGTCCTATGTTGATATTATTTTTCGAATCTTTTGTTGATTCATGCTATGATCAAAAATTACTTTCATTAAGTGTTTTGAGCATGAATCAACAAAAGATTCGAAAAATAATATCAAGTTTAAGGTTTATACAAGAATCTAAATTTGGATATAGACTTATTAATGAGTACAGAAGTCTAAATTTTTTGAATATTTCATTTAATGTTTTGAGCACGTACCGTACACAAAATCATTAACTCTAAACTCTAGATTTTTGAAGACCCTAAAATGCTAAATAAATTTAAAACCCTAAAGAGTAATTGAGCAAAATAAATTTAATGAAAGAGGAGGAAATTGTAAAATACACGAAGAAACAAAATTGAAAAAAGAGAAGTGTCACCGACACACCAGTGGAGTAAAAACTGTTGACACGTGTGCAACCGGTGCCAAAAGGGTACAAACTGAATTTAGAACCGTCCAAGTTCAGCAGCAGTATGTACATCCAACGTCCACAACGACCAAGTCTCTGGGTCCCCCAAAATACCTGGCTAACCCACCAATAACAAATTTCCACGTTCGTTTTTATATTTTTAGTTATCTGATTAATTCAAGTCCTCCGGCACTGTTTTGGGCAAAATCAGTTATAAGAGTTTCCGCCCAAAATTTCGTTAAAGCTTGGAAGAGAAGAAGAGAGAGACCGTTACCGGCTTATGCGTTTTGTAAGACACGCAGGCAAACACGGCCTTAGCCTCACAAGTTCTTCTTTTACTTTGTTAATTTGTCAGACCGCCCAAAAAGCTTTAGCTTTGCTATTTGATCTCTTTCATTGCTTTTTGACAAGAATTTGGAGAGAGATTGGAGCTCATTATTATTCTTTTCCTTTACACGCCACTTTCACGTGGTGATCTCTAAACAGGTATCTTTATCAAATTGTAATGCTGTTTATGTCTCGATCAGTTTCTTAATTTGGACAAAGATTTGAAATTTATTCAACTCTGTTAGTTCTTAGATGAAATTGAAATATTGGGTCTGTTTGTGATTGTTTAGTTTTCAGTTATTTGGGTTTTTACCAAGTAATATGATGGAGAAGGCTGACTCTGGGCAGAAGCTATACTCACGAATGCGGCTATGGGAGTTTCCTGATCAGTATGTGATTGAGCCCACTGATGGCTCTCATGGTTCCTCTTTGGCGGTCAGTAGGGTTGATGGGTCTATGCAACTCATTGGTGGGTTTTCTTGGCCTTGTGTAAAGTAAGAATCTTGATTTCAGTTCTTGGCTTAATGCTGGACATTTTACTGTTTTGTGTATTTGGGTTTTCCAATTCTCCAGATAAGCTTCCAGATCCAGGCTCTGTTCGGGTTCCTAAAATTCAAACTATTTTTGGTGTTGTTGGAATTCTAAAGCTTTTGGCAGGTAACATTGCCTTATTAAAACCACTCAAACCTTCATTTTCATATCTTTTTATTTATTTGGAATCTTATATTTGTAATGATTTATATGCCGGTTAGTTGCCCCTCTGAGACCCATGTCCCCCTTTTTTTATTTTTTATTTTATATTTAAATGTGACTTCATACATTAACCGATCCTTTTTTATTACACACTGACTAAGTATTGTTGAGAAATTATGTAATTCTTTCTGGCCCTGGAGTTTCAGCTTGTCCAATTCTCTTATCTTAATCCATTATGCTTTCAGGATCATATTTGATGGTTATAACAGACCGTGAATGTGTCGGTTCTTACTTGGGGCATCCTATCTTTAAAGTTTCATCGTTGAAGGTTTTCCCCTGTGACCACTCTTTAAAGAATTCCCCTACAGAACAGGTAAATCTTTTGTTGCTTTACCCTTTACCCCTTCTTTAGTCTCTCGTATATGGTGCCTATTGATTCTTTTTTTTTCTTTATCGGGGAGTGCTTATGTAACTCTATTATTGTTATACCTTCTTGGCAGAAAAAGATGGAGACAGAGTTTTCTGGGCTGCTAAGTATAGCAGAGAGGACTCCGGGTCTTTATTTCTCATATGAGACCAATTTAACGCTGAGGTGAACTGTTTTTTACATTAAGTTGCCCACCCTCCCCTCAAGCCCCCATGAGAAACAAGAAGAAGTAGGGTTACATTATATTTGACGCGAAATTGTGCTAGTCATTATGATAAATTTTTTGTGTAATTGCAGTGCACAGCGATTGCATGATTTAGGTGATGAATCCAAATTGCTTCCACTTTGGAGACAGGTATGTTGGAGTAACTGACTGACTTTTATTATTGTTTTTCTCTGAAGTGTTTTGACAATGGAAGACTGAAATTGATCCTATTTTTTTATTGTTTCCAAAGTGATGGTTTCACATATCCATGTTTTATGCTTGGTCTTCATGGTTTCAATCTCATGTCTCCAAATGTTTTGCCACAGGCAGAGCCTAGATTTCTCTGGAACAATTATATGTTGGAAGGGCTTATAGATAGTAAGGTGAGGTCATTGCCAAGTTTTACTATTACCTGCTCAGTTTTCTGCAGAACTATTACTTCCCAATTTACTAACTGCTGAGCACTGATACGGTCTTTGCTTGCAGCTTGACCCGTATCTGCTTCCTATTGTTCAAGGGAGTATCCTTGTGTCGGTTTTGCTTTCAGTTTTTAGCTGTTTCTCATGCAGCTTACATGCCTGCATCCATGCATACGTACACAGAACATGGATGCACTAGCATACATTTAATATACACATACACAAGTGTGTTGTTTAATTTTCCATTTGTGTGCTGGTATTGGATTTATAAATTGTTTTTCCGTTGGAAGGTTCTCCTTAATTGATCTTCAGGCTTTCATCACTTTCAAGCAGCCATTGGAAAAGATATTATTGATGTTACTCTGATTGCTAGGAGATGCACTAGGAGAAATGGTATTCAAAGCTTGTACTTTTCAGTTATTTATTTATTGCTGTGGTCTGCTTATTTTATAATTGTCATACACTTGTAATTGCAGATATGTGGATAGTACAGATGTTAGTTTTAGTACCATACTATCTATGAGGGAGAACTTAAGATTTGGATATTTAAAATATTATTTTGGCATGGACTTAAACCTGTTTGAGCTATGGACCAACTACTCTTCACTTCAATAGGTAACTGAAAGAGGACAGTTGAATGGTACAGTACGAAAGTACTAGAACATCTAGAGTGATGTGCTGAACTTAACTCTGTTGCATCTGTTCTGTTCAGGAGGAAGTAAAAGATCTAGTGATTTCTGGTGCAGATATATGTGGATAGCATATGCATTTTCAGCAGAATTATATTTATACTAAAACTTGGAATTGTAGAGGTTATATTAACTTATGCAGTTAGGGGCATGAAATCCATCAGAGATAAAACTTATGTCATTGTTAATCTAGTCTAACAATTTGCATTTCTCAAAAGGCACTCGGATGTGGAGAAGAGGAGCTGATTCTGATGGGTATGTAGCAAATTTTGTGGAAACTGAGCAGATTATGCACTTGAATGGGTTTACAGCATCATTTGTCCAGGTAAAATGATATCTAACTGTACATATGCAATCATGTTATGGATTTTTTGTCTACCTAGTTCCTCCTTTTTTTTGGGGGCTTCTGATCAATTGTCCTAAATGGTAAAGTTAACTGTCTAAATGGTTTACACATCGTTAATTGCGTTTTGCAGGTTAGGGGGTCAATTCCGTTGCTTTGGGAGCAAATTGTTGATTTAACATATAAGCCTAAGTTTGAACTTGTGCGACTTGAGGAATCTGTGAGTTGATGGTTATTTGTTTTTACATTCTAAGATTCTTTCTGTAGCTTTTTATCCCCATTTGACTGCTTGTGTATTGAATGTTATGCAGCCCCGAGTGGCCGAGCGGCATTTTCTGGATTTAAGAAAAAAGTATGGGGCTGTATTAGCTGTTGATCTTGTGAACACGGTGCGCTCTTTCTTTTCGAAACTTTGTGGATTAACTTATCTGATAATACACAATCAGTAGGCATGCTTGTGTACTCCACACAAATGCATGCGTGCATGATATACATATATATATATATATATGTAAAGTGCACGCAAGTTTGTGGATATTCATAGGTGTGCACATAATTGAACTTTTCATTATTTGACATTCATATAAGTTGGTGTGCACACAATTTTGGGTGTTCTCATGATGCTTTCTTATCTTACCAGCATGGAGGTGAAGGACGCTTGAGTGAGAAATTTGCAAATGCAATGCAGCATATTGTTAGTGATGATCTAAGGTAGAATTACCTTTCACCTCATCCCCTTTCACCATTTCTTTTCTTTTTTCTTTGGCAGTAGTCATAGATATGTTTCATGGTGAGACCTGCTGAATATTGTAGATATTGGCACTTCGATTTTCATCATATCTGTGGGCACGTCCATTTTGAGCGCCTCTCTATCCTTTATGAACAAATTGTAGATTTCCTCGACAGGAATGGGTATGTTTCTCATCAAATGGTCTTCATTAATTTAACTCCTTGACATTTGCTCGAGTATAAATCACTTCATTATTTCATTTGCTCTTTTCAAATTTATATTTTGAGGGTTAGTTCAGCAGAAATAGATTAATCGTAGACACTTATGTTGCATCCTGCAGAGAAATGTGTAGGCATAGTTAACTTTTTCTAATTAATAGGTGTATAGGCACAGGTTTAATATCTGATGTGGATATGGCATAGATGTTAGACTACTACTGTATCCCAAAAGAAAAAAATCTTAAGTTGTTAGGGAATGGACCTACAACATATAAGTTAGATAACACCAAGACCAAAATTGTTAGGTAACCTCAGAGTTTGTTAAGAAAATATTCAGAAATTTCCTTTTAAAAGTGCTGGTTGATAAATGAACTAAAGAGCTCATATTTCTCCTCCTATTTCTTTTGATATTCATTGATTTTCTCTCCCATTCATTTTTATGTATTTATCAAAAGCCAAATATTTACTCAATGCCTAGCAGTAGTACGTTGTAATCTTAGTTCCTCACTTATTTACGACGATTGACATGTAGGTATCTTCTATTGAGTGAAAAGGGTGAGAAAATGAAGGAGCAACTAGGAGTTGTAAGGACCAATTGCATTGATTGCTTAGATCGTACAAATGTTACCCAGGTAAGTTAAAATACAACCAAAGTAGTTTGTTCCCCCCACTTTCAAGGAAAATACAAACAAGAAAAATACATATTGTTTTGACTGTTGTGAGATTAATTCCACAGAAAGCGGCTACTTTTACAGAATGCCACATTTTTTTTTATTACTTTTTTTTTCTATGATTAAAATCCATATTAGTTAAGCAGCCAAAGCCAGACTACTACTATTTTGTTATCACCTTGTTGATGGTTCTAGTTATCCAATATTTTCGCCATCACTCATTCCCTAAAATTGTTATTGGCTGCAGAGCATGATTGCCCGAAATATGTTGGAATGCCAACTTAGAAGGCTTGGGATTTTTGCTGCTGAAGAAACTATTAGCTTACATCCCAATTTAGACGAATGCTTTAAAATCCGTGAGTACATCCATGTCTCTTTCTTTTCTTCTACCATCTGTATGTGTGTGTCTCTAGCATATAAAGATTATAGTGAGAATGCTTACCATGTCTGTGGGTGTGTGCACGCACTTGTGTGTGTTGCTATCAATTTTCTTTTTTCCAGTGTGGGCTAATCATGGGGATGATATAAGCATCCAGTATTCTGGCACTGCTGCTTTGAAAGGGGATTTTGTAAGGTATGTGAACGTGGATCTACTCTGAAATTCTTTGTCTTTGCATGTGATGCATTCTTATTCAAGAATATGTGATTCTGACTGAGGAAAACATGGGTGGAAAGCGTTGGAATATTTGGGAGCATGTTTATTTCTTGCATGTAGCTATATTTATGATGGGACAAGCAGTATAGAACTGACATAAAATAAGATTTTAGCTTTTAGCTTTTGTTTTGGACAATTAATTTGTTTTTTTTTTTTTCTATCTGGTTGGATCTTAGATGTGGCCAGCGAACAATGCAAGGGATCGCTAAGGATGGAATCAATGCCCTTCTACGCTATTATTTCAATAACTTTGTTGATGGAACAAAACAGGTTGGTGTGCTTCCTTTTATCATCTCTTCTTTTCTCTGTGCATAAATCTCGCATCCTTTTTATATTAAGGCAATTTTTTAAGTGTTGAATACTTTCTTTTTGGGTGGAAATACCTGAAGGATGCAATTGACCTCCTGCAAGGACATTACATTGTCTCGGTCAGCAGAGATATGACACCGTCATCTCAAAAGGGAGGACTTGAGGCTGTTGCTGTAAGTAGAAGCTTTGTGTCCATTAGTTTTCTAATTAATATTTTAGGATTTTTCATTACAATATCGAATGTAAGTTTTCATAAATCTCACAGTAAAACCTACTTTGTGTCTTACATTACTTTGTTTTTTATTACCCAACTCTTGACCTTTATCAGCCTCTTAACTCACTTTATTTCATTTTGCAGTCATTTCCACTGGCTTTATCATTCGTTTTGACAGGGTTCTTTTTCTCAACATTGTCATTGAGGCAAGGTAAATATTTATATTATGACTAAATAAGATTTGGAGAAATTCATGGCTTGGTGATGAAAGGGTGGGATGGGGCTGGTATAATGTTGGTTCATAGTGGGTTCATTTCTGGAGAGAAACATTATCGTGTTGCGAATCTGCAATCAAATGATGATTCTGTCTTCCATTCTTTTGCAGTAAGGTATGATCTACGTCACTTGTTCTTCTCAGTGATATGGGCTGGTCTAAGTGTTGCTATAGCTGCATTTGTGAGGGCCAATGGGCGTATTTTCTGCAATAGACCCCGTCTACACAAGCCTCGGTGTTGATTCTGGGTTCAGAATGTTGTGGTTAATTCAATTTCCTGTGAAGCATTTCCTGCTTGCTTCACAGTACCTGATTCTTTGATTTGTAGTCCACGTAGCCTTGAATTTTTTTATTATCAATTATACGTGAAGGTTAATACCACATGTAAACACCTGCTGCGTTGGTAGTGCCTTCTTATCATCATTCCTTTCTGTGTAAATGCTTGCACCTTGTTCAAGCTTTTCAGGTGGTGTTATCATGGATGTGGTTTGTCATTTGTAACTTGGAAGATAATCCACAGGATCGAAATTTTGATTCGTGCTATGTAAATTTATTTTTGAAATTAAATTGATTTAAAGATAATCCACGATCTAATCAATCTTATTACATCCTTAGACAAGGATAACATTAAAGCTAAAGTTGAGATACAAATCAAACCACTATGAACCTTGAGTTGCATATGGAGGCCAGTAAAGGTGACATTCAATCTTGTAGACAACAGTTAGGCCCTTGAGATTGACTGGGGATGATGTCACATAGCCTTGCACAAACAGGAAATCACCAGTGCCTCCCACAACAGGATGATCAGAGGGCTTAACATTATGCGTGCCTCCGACTATGGAAACTGAACCAGAGTGGTGCTTTAAACGCAAGTGATCTTAGCTACTGAGATGCTTTGAAGCCCATCCAAGCTGGAGGTGACAGAAGTTCCTTCAGCTATTCCAACTACCTTCGAATATCGATTCGCTGTGACAGTCATCGGATCCTGGAAAACAAAAATGGTGCCAAAGGGCGTAGTGGTTTGACTAATGCCTGCTCCACCTACACCATTCACTACAATATATCCAGTTCTGTTTATGGTTTCGTGTTGAAAGAGCGTGAAGTGGAGGGACTTGAGTTGGTGGTGGTGGTGCTGATGGTGATGCTCGTGGTGAGAGGTAGAGGAGGCTTTAGTTAAGAGGAGGGAAAAAAGTAGAACAACAAGAACTCCATAGAATCGAAGAGACAGAGCCATGACAATGGTAGCATGCAGAGATACAATGCTGCAAAGACCTTGAGAAGACTGAATTACATGAAAGTCTAATTCAGTCTGGTTCAGCATAAAGCACGGGTGTGAGTTTTGTCTCAACATAAAAGGGTCACTCCAGTCAACAAGGCGCATTATCTGGCACAAAAGTGGCCTTCATCTCTGCCGTGAATTTCATGCTGGAACAATTATGAAAAAGTTGATTTGGTTGCTGCTTCATTTTCAAAAGCTATATAGCCGCCTTTAACTGTATATAGTTGAATTGAGTGTGAACAAAACATCACAATTAAGGTCCTCATTTCTCAGCTGCTTAAGTTGATTACCAAATGTCTCACAGAGCTTGTTAGTTTTAAGACCAATTACAATTGTTGATCACAAATTTATAAATCCAAGCAAAGTGACTTGAATAACCAAATTTGGTGGCAGATCCAGAGTCCACCGCAACACGAAATTAGGATGGTTTATAAGAATATAAACTTGGATATACTGTTATTATTATTACATTCAATATAATTAGCAAATAATTAGGTCTAATACAGGGAAATTTTCAGCTTGTATCCCATGCTCAAGCTTCCAAGCTTCCAGGGTAATTTTAAGCACTATGCTGTATATCTATGCATGGTTACCACATGATGTACAAACTCTCTGCGACATTATAAATGTTACATCTGCTTCCTTTTCTTCTCCAAATAGTAGTGGTTTCTCTGGAAATTCAGAACTGCCCAAACCAGGTGCCATAAACCCAACTCTGGCCACAGAGCAGCAGGGGAGTACAATGGGCAGTTAGAAGTTTGCCAAAGTAGGAAATTGCTCAGGCGGGTCTCGCCCGAAGTTCGGATCATAATGTCTGGATCAGGTGCCACTGCCATGTACAGGTGCTTCTCAATATCGACCAGCTTTACATTAGGAATTTTGTGTAGCAGCTTCTCACTCTCTTGAACTTCTTCAATCAGACCATTGCAATTTCTACTTGCAACTTCATCCCCTTTATCTTTTTCAACACGATTAACAGTTGTATTTTCCTTCTCATCCCCCTCAGCTATTTCACTGCAAGGTTTACTGGTATCTAATGCTGCTTCTCCATACAAACTGCCGTTACAGGATTTATGAACATCACACTCCATCACACCATTAATCTTCTCTCCCTTTTCAATTCCATAAATCACACCATTACTAACCTTGGTTCCATTCAATGCTTGAATTTCATTCCTTTTCTCATTGCAGGATTCTTGTACAGCATGAACAATCTCATCACATGAAGTATAGGCCACGCAGATCAAAAGCACAGCCTTGGAGTTGTTGGAAGTAGCCTTCATGGCCTTTTCAGCAGCAACCCTGACAGGCTCATTCAGAAGTTTCAAGTTACCAATAAAATATACTCTGATACCATATTGGTTAACAATAATTTCTTTCTCAAGCAACCCCTCAATCTTCTCCTGCAACAGATCCATTAGAGTTTGCACCTCCTCGGGCCGTCGCTTGAAATTATCAATGCTGAAGGCATAAACTGTTACATACTTGACTCCCAATTCATAGCAGTACCTCAGAATGGACATGAGAACCAAATATCCAGTTTTATGACCTTCCGCTACCGGTAAGTTCCTCCTCTTTGCATACCTTCGGTTCCCATCCATAATGAAGGCAATGTGATCAGGAATGGGGCCCACAGATACAACGCTAAACAAACATTTCCTCAAGAAAGTACCTAAACCCCCCAACGTTTGGCTTGCACCAATAACGCTTTTCTCCATCGTCTGATCTAGCACAGAAAACGACCCTGCTGAAGAGTAATAAAACCTCAGTCAACATGAAAACTTAACACCCTCCATAAATGGAAGAAAATTCCCAAGACATGCTTGCTTGAGAACAAGTACGTATAAGTCCACAAACATAGAAAAACTTACTGTCTGAAGCAATTTGTCAAACACTAGGGAGGGCACCCAAACGATACGGATCCCAAGAACCTCAAGTCAAATTATATATAAACATTTCTCGGTGATCAATTCCATGTTCAACAAAATAGCTCAAGCAACAAATATATACTTGAGAAATTCAGAGTGATATACGTTAAAAGTACTGTCTTTTGTACGGAAAAACAGAAAACCAACCTCAACCAAGCCCAAAAATACCATTAAAGTATTTAACTTTTTTCAGCAGTCAAAAGCTAATTTTGGGTTCCAAGTAATGAACACATAAAACCCAAAAACAAATTTAGAGTTTGAGTCTTTCTTTTCCCTTCCTCAGTTTTCCGAGAGCAGCCAAAAGAAGAAAAAGAAAATGTTCATGAAGAAACATCCCAATCACACAACGCACGCAACTGAATACGTAAAGGACTTACACGAATATACTGATCAATGAGTCCCTGAGCGTCGGCCTCTGGCGACCCAATGAAAAAATAAGAGAGTTAAGGCCTATATATAACATACATAGCGAGCCAGTGAGCCACAAAAGCACCCATTGATTTTAGAAATGGAAAAGAAAAACCGTGATCGCAGAAAATGGAAGATAATGATGAAGAACACAGAAAACCACTTAAAATACGAGTGTGAGAAGAAGAGTTTAGAAGAAAGTGATGTTTGGTTTTTCGTATGAAAATGAGAAACCAAAAGCATCCACCCATACACATACAAAAGTTACAAAAGCACTCGAAAGAAGCCGAAAGGAAAGGTACTCCCCGGCCCTGCGTGTCCATATGTCACCCCCATTTTTAACATTTTCTTCTGCGCTTTGTCATTTGTGGGGCTTATTTTTAATTAAAAACGAAAAAGAATTATTCTAGTGCCAGTGTGCCACCACAATTTTAAAAAATGGCAGTTAATGCGTTGATATTAATTAATTGTCACATCATATGATTAACTAATGCTAGTGTAATATGAGGTCTCAACACTCCTGAGAGCACTGAATGCGTAGTTGATTAGATAATTGTGGTCCGTAAATACGATACAAATATTGTATTATTGTAGAAAACGATGATATATGTTGTGAAATATTTTTGTAATGTTTTTCATTAAGCATGTTTAATGTATAACAAAATTAAGGTGATCCATAAAATTAAAGGACCTTCTTCTGCATATGCATAAGATGCTCACACGTTTGAACATTCTCTTTGCAGTTCTGAAAGTCATAATACCAGTTTCAACAAAACTAAATATATTAATCTTGGACAACAACATGCGATTAACATGAACTGCCCTCTCCCCCTGTTTTTTAGTATTATCTGGTGCCGTGGTTGCATAGGTTGGGCGACAAACCAACACTGCATGTTCCAAATGCTCACCAGCTCCAGCTGCCTAATATTTCCATGTAATTGCATTATTGTTGTTAACAATGATTAGTGTGTGAAACCAATAGTTGATTGGCAAGTGGAGCTTCATAGATTTTGTGATGTGCGAAAGACTAAAGAGTATTGTGATTTTGTGATTGCTTGGCAAAAAAGAAACAAAATGAAAAGAGAAAAACTGTATGTTTTAACAAACCATCCTCAATTCATCACAACTGGTGGTGACTACAAGGACAAAATTGGTTATGAATTCCAACAATTGCTACACAAAAGGAATAAAAAATCACCATGAAAAATGACAAAAAGAATAAGAAAGAAGATGAATGTTCAAGCATTCTAAATTTAATGCCTGAACATACCGACTTGCAGTATCCTTAGCTCTTGGTCTTGACATTTTACCTCATTTATTCAGTGCCATGATACCTAAAGTGGAGAGGAGAACGATGAACAGACTGTTTATTGCTTCCAAAACTAAAAGTAGGTTGCGCAGATGCAAGTTTGGATTGCTTTGGTTTTTCCTTGATTGCTTGAATCTGTTCCAATTCCTCCACAACTTCTTTCATGGAGGGCCGGCTTTTAGGATCTGGTGCTAGGCACTTTTCAGTAATCTGTGCGGCTTGTAATGCTGCCTTGAAGGCATATTGACCTTCCATCCGCACATCCAGAATGGTTTTCAGCTTTCTTTTATGAAGGAGAAGTGGTTTAGCCCACTCTACCAGTTGTTGTTGCCCCTTAGGGCGCTTCGTATCGAATGCTCGTAACCCTGTCAGAATTTCAAGCAACACAACTCCAAAGCCATACACATCACTCTTCACATACAAATGACCTGTTGATTTGAGGTGTGGATGTTAGGCAGCGGATTTACTATACTAAAAGAAGATAACGCTGCACTTCTTTTACTAATTTTATCTTAAACGCATGTTCATAATAGAATGCATTTTAAAGCTGTCTCATTTGTCAATCCCCCTAGCAGAAACGTAAAATATTCTGGTTTCTTTGTGCTTGGTTTCCAAAATCAGACCCCTTTTTACCCAGGTAGTTGAAATCAAACTCTCAAAGTCAAAGGCTCAAGGTCTAGTATGTATTGGTAGTGAGAAAGAGGGTTTATCAAGAATCTTATTATTAGTAGATTTTTCTAAACCATGCATCATATATGAAGTTTCCAAATAGCTTCCATTTTTGTTAGAGATTCATTACCTGTTGCAATGTACTCTGGAGCAGCATAGCCATAGGTGCCCATAATCCTAGTCGAAACATGTGACTCTTCACCAGCTGGCCCCAATTTCGCCAATCCAAAATCTGAGATTTTTGCATTGAAATTCTGTAGAAAAGAAAAGAGGGTTTAATCAATGTTATGTGCATGTGACAGAAGATAAAAACATATGAGGGGCAGCTATGTTCTTATATGTTACGATTGTTCCTATCTTCTTAGGAAGATAATAGAGCACAATACATAATAGTAATACTAATGAGAGATAGAAAGGCCAAGATATAAAAAGAGTACAAACCCCATCAAGCAATATATTTGAGGCCTTGAAATCTCTGTATATGATTTGTTTTTCTGAACCGTGTAAGAAGGCTAGGCCCCGAGCTGCTCCGATAGCTATTTTTAGTCTTCTGTCCCAAGGTAGTGGTTCAATGCCCGCGCTCCCTACTCGAAATGGAAATTCTAGAGTCAACAAAACGGTGACAAAGCAAATAACTTTAATTTTTAAGTTCTCTATTTTCACATTGATTTCATACTTCTGAAAAGATGATTCTCCAAACTTCCTTTCTGTATGAACTCATATACAAGGAGAAGCTCCTTGTCTTCCCAACAGTATCCCAATAGCTTGACAAGGTTTGGATGAGAAAGCCTTCCTAGAAAGTTCACCTCTGACTGCAGTATCAAATACGGCAACAACAAAAAAACATAATTAGTTTCAACAATACTGAAAATATGCAGGAAGAAGAAAATGGTTTATGTAGCCTCTGCCAAATTTTATAACTAGGATGGCAGTCAAAAATATGGAATTGAAATCACACCACAAACTAGGATTGGGATTTTAAAGGACATATGAGTTAAAATGAACTAGATTTTTAAGCTGAATGATCTCAAGACAAAAAGTGTTTTCCAGATGAAAATGAGTTGAAGTCCCAGCATGCCCTCATACTAATGTAGTCAGCAGCAATAGCAGAAAATTTAAATACATTATCAAAGCAAAGGACAGGGATTATTAAGAAAACAAGTTTCCAGTTAAATGCTATTACAAGAGTAACATGGCTTATTCAATGCATGACTTGATCTTTCATGATTGAACAATTTTTCTCTCATGACTTGCTCACTATCTCTTTCTCCACAGCCAACTTTTTAATCAATTAGAAAAGGACATATATATATATATCTATTTGAAGTGGAACCCACATCTTCATCTGCTGAATTCCAATGGAACTGAAAAAGCAGTAACAAAACTAAGAAAAGCGAGGCAATAGGCTTTGCCAAATCATGACAGTTCATTTTAAAAAAGAAATAGGATAAAAATACAAATGGTCCAAATTAAAAATGCTCAATAATGCAATCAGAGTTGAAAACAGAACCTGCCACTCTTGAAAACCTTGCACACTTTCCGGTTTCAATTTCTTGATAGCAACCATCATTCCAGTGCCAAACTTAGAAGGAGCAAGTGTTTTCTCATCCACCCAACCTTTGAAAACTCTCCCAAACCCTCCCTCACCCAGCACTGAATCTGACTTGAAATTCCTAGTGGCAGACTTCATCTCTGCAAAAGTGAAAACTCTCAAGTTGGGTGAGTCCAAAATCTGCCCATTGGTTTGCTGTGGTTCTTCCATTCTTGGGCTTGATGCCTCTGAAAATTGACTTCTTCCTGCACTGCTGCTTGTGTTTGAAAATATGTTCCTGCTGCTGCTGTGATTTCCAGATGTCCCTGAAAAACAATTGGCACAGAGTTAACAAGCATAAATCATCTATGGATTTTTGATGATTTAGGAAACAGCCCATGTAAGAGCATGTTAAAATATTAGGATCCAAGTATGTCGCTTAAAGAAATGAGAGAAATTTGTGAAATTTTCCATGACCCTTTTCCAATTTATTTGCTCTAATGTTGAAGCAAACTGTACCTGGAGTTGATGGTATGTTGGTGTTAGGATGAGGATCAGGAGGAGGAGCAGTAGATGTCCAGCAATTACCCATAACTCAATCTTTGTTAACTAATTTCCTTTGGAGTAAAATTGAGAACAAGATGAGTATATAAATTGCAAAAGGTAGTTGTGGGCAAGGAAAGAAAAAGGGGAAGAAGAGTGCATAAAGAGAATGGAAGTGGAATTTTTCTGGTTGGCTGGCTTTGGCTTTGGCTTTGGCTTTTTATATACAGTTAGGAGTGTTGGACTTTCTGCTCTTAGCAGTTGCCATGAACCCACTTGGTAGTTTCATTGTTAATTTCTAAACATGCTCATTTTGGATCATTCTTCTGGCCATTAAAAGATTAAAACTGTCAATTCAGTGTTCAACTTTTTTTTTAATCCAGGCCTCGTTTGTAAATTTTATCCACGCCATTTTTCTTTTTACTTGGTTGGCTGGCAATGTCTGGCACCAACTGTAGCAACGGATATTTAACGGGTTTTGAGAGTCAACGCCCTGTTATCATCGACGTTCTGTGCGTGACAGCAGAATTTTCTACCAAGGCTTGCAGCAGCAGCAACATTTTTTATCATCGGTATTTACAATGCTCCATTTCATAGAAGTACTCACAATAAAAATTTTGAAAAAAATAAATGCAATCATTGAAGAATGTATAAATACCTTGTCGGAAACTTACAAAATTAAGTGAGTGGTTCCACTACTTAAAACCAACTGTTTTGGCAATAAAGCCTCAACTCTATCATTGTCAGTCTATTTGAAATGGTACGAATTTTAAAATTAATTAAATACAAATCTAAGTACATTATAATATTTTAATTAAAATATAAAATTAACTAAGTACATCATATTTTATTATCAAAAATACTCGTGGTACATTCTAATACACTCTTAATGATTTTCACTTAAATGCAGCCGTTGCTTATTGACATGACACCGTACACGGTTGCTCCGGTCTCATTCGACCACATAATTTTTCCAGTTCTAGTGTTCATTGCATATATGGATCCTTTTGGAATTGTGGACCCAGCAAACATGACATCATTAGCCACATTGACTGGGCCAGATGAAGTTGCATTGGTTGGATTGGCTGTTGACCATAGGACTTTGCCAAAGTTATCATTATTCTTTCAAGATTTTCTTTTTCTTTTTGGGGGGGATTGAAATTAATTCAGAGCATGAGATTTTGGTCAATTCCACCATTTGAGTAGGATGCTACCTTGAAGAAATTGACGATTCTGAGACGGTTGACGTTAATGCATTTTGAAACAGTTGACGTGAATGCATTTTTGTTATTTTCACTGAAGAACTTTGAAATTGATGTGCCAGGTTTATTCTTCAATTGATAATAATGACTGACATTTGATTAAGCAGAATATGACAAATATGGTGTACTTAATAAAATTATATTTGTTTCACAATTCAATATATCATTTTTGGTCATTTTATATTAGGATAAATTAGTAATTCAATAAATAATTTGATTATATGGTGTACTCAGTTAATTTTAAAATTTGTTTAACATCATTCTTTGAAATTTAGCATTACCTAAATGCTATAAACTTTGGAATTTTGATGTTATGACTTAGGAGAAGAAACAAAAATAGAACACCTATTTAATATTGTATATTGTATATTCCAAGTTTAGAGACTGCTACAAACCCACAATACATCACCGCAAGTTGATATTTGTGTTGCTATCTGCTAGATTAGAGGAGCAATGTGAATGGAGCAGATAGCATTTGGAAATTGTGCATCTATTTTTGGTTTGGGTTCAAAATTAAAATTAAAACATACAATAGTCAATACTCAATACTCAATTATTAGGGTTGAATCAACTCAAGTGCTACTAGTCTTCGTTCACTTAGCCCTAAAGTAAAAATTTGCTTGGTCTCCGTACATGATACGTGGAAGTGGAAACGTGATGTATATACGTAGTTGAAAAGGACTTGCCATATTCTTCCCCAAAATCAAAGAAAAAAATGAATTTGCTCACATGGTCTGCTGGTGGCCGCCGCTCAACTTACAATAGTGCCTTTAATAAATAATTTATATATAATTTTTAAAAAAAAGAAAAGGAAAAAGACAAATACCTTATAAAAAGTAAGAGCAATCCTTACTCCGAGGACAACACGGTTGGCAATAGGCAGCAGCCTATAATATTGTTAAAAGGACCCAACACAACCAAAAAAACTTTGTTGTAAGGACCGACCAATAACATAATGATTCATTGGGATCACAAAAACACAACACATCTCTTGATTTTGCTCAATCTGAATTTTACATGTCATACCCCTACGAATGGCCCAATCATATATTTCTCATTATTTATGAATTTAATTTATATTTACGTTATCTAATACGTTATCAACAAAGTTTATGTGTCAAATGAACCAGAAAAAACTTAGTTATCACGGATTCATACAAATTCATGCATTGATTCTTCTCATCAAGTGACATATGTACCCTTTCTATGTAAGTCTTCTTCCAAATAAATTAGGATGAACTAGGGTGGCACACCTAACATATCACATATTTAGAAGAAAAAAAAATATTGTAACTTGAAACATGTTTAAATATGTTTATTAAATGAAATTCAACGCAAATGAAAGGGGGTTGATGATTGTTTGCTCTCTCTTCCACTAGCATATTGTCATGACATGTATTGGCAAGCACCCAAATCATGGTTAATTATGACATAGTCTATGGTCTATGGGTCACTTAGTAGAAAATGTATCCCTTCGATTCAACGATGGATCCAATTATTCTAGCACACGAATCCAGGACCAAAGAAAACAAAATGAAAAAATAATGATTCAAGGATTTTGTTTGACGAGGATCTATTTTTGGATTTGTACATGGAAGCACTGGATTTTCCTTAATATTTTTATTACAAAGGATTTGTCTTTTTGAATTTCCTAAAACGTATATATATGTTGAGACTCTGTTTATGTATATGAAAGAAGAAAAGCGACAGAAACATCCTCAGACCTCGGTTAGCTAGCAGTAATCATGAACCTCTACGAGTGAGTCAACCCCAGCCACATATATGGCCAAGCAGCGGCGGAGAAAACATAGACAGCCGCAACAGCCACGTTTTACACATGTTAAGGTAACCAAGGCCCGACACGTGGCAACCACACGCTTGCGCACACACCCCCTAGGGGAGAGGAAACTTCTTGCCAGCATGTTTCATCAAACATTTTATCTTCAAGTGTGAATGCCATGCAAGCTGTACTTTCTTTTTTGACTTTCAAGGAATGAGGGAAAAAGGAAAAGGAGCAGAGTTTTAAGATAATCGTCAGGGGGGGGATGAAGGCATGTTTCAGGTTTGTCAAACAAGAAAATGAGATTTACAGTGTTTTACATGGAAGCATATATGAAGCTACGACATGTCAAACAGGAAATTCGTTGACTCGAAGATATAATGAGCTAAAAAAACCTGAAATGGAAATGCCATGAAACTCTGATGGAAACACAATACTAACAAATATCAGAAAACTGCAGATAAAATCCATTGGTTTGCCAAGAGGTAAATATCAGAAACTAAAGAAGAGAGCTTCAAGGCCTTGAACACCAATGCAAGAAATTCAAAAGTTGATGTTTTTACCATTTGGAAATGAGTTCAAAACCTCTCCTAATATTTATACAGATGTTTTAATTTTCAGAGTTTGATAGGCCCTGGCTTCTGAGAACTCTAGCTCTATGCCTTCTCTTGAAAACATCTTGCCTGAACTTCTTGGTCTCGGTCTTCATCTCCAAGAAGGGTTTCCTCTCCATACTTTCTTTTTCATTCTCCAACATCCTTTGCCTTTTTGCAACAGCCAAGGCTGCAGCCTGGTTCTCCTGCTGTTGGATCTCTGTCTCTTCCTGTACATTCATATCCATAATAAACATCTGTACACAGATAATAGGTGTCTATATATGTCCATCTGTGCGTTTGTATTTGCTATTATATGTCAAATGTGCATATTAAGGAAAGGACTTCATTCATTACATACATCATCTTTCATCTTTTTAATGTTGGTGAATTTGTTGGCACTCATTTTTTTGACCACTAGTAGTTATTAAAGTAGAAATCTACTTGGATTTGGGAGATTGATTGTGCCACTTAGTAAAAGCATGTCAATAATCACTCAAAATAAAAGTGAGTAAAACATATCAGGAAGGGTAAATGAGGACTGACCTGAAGATCACGAATGAGACCGTCAAGCGATTTAATTTTCCTATGTGGCCACCGAGGAATGCCAAATTCTCTACATTTCTTTTTAAGTACTGTAAGTCCAACATTCAGATTTCTCGAAGCTTCCACAATTGGGAGATCAAAATACTTTGCCAGATCTGATAAAGCGATATTCGCTACATGTTCACTCGGTGCTCTTTTCTTCTTCTTCTCCATAATACCTGCAACCTTGCACCTAACCTATGAGATATCAAATTTAAATAACGAGCAGATTTTTTTCTTTCCTTCTTTGAGGTAATAACACAGCAGAATTTTTAAAGGGGAAAAAACATTCAAGTTTTTTTAAGACAAAATATTATTGAATATCAATTTCTATGAAAGATCCAGTCTTTTACTACCTCATATATTAGCAAATGTTAGTCAGAATTAAAATAAACATATCGCTTGTTAGTTGCTTTAGTTTATGGAAATGAATGAAACTTTTAAGTTCTAGCATTCTAAAGTAAGCTTCTGCTGAGATAAACTCTAGATTCAGATCCATATTACTGCAATGCCATAGAAGAAAACACCGAAGAATGCATAGAAATTTGTTTGATGTCTTCTCACATATATTTTTTAGTTCAACTTGTGTGGCAATAGAGATAGAAAGCAATGGCAACTAACCTGGTAAACGTCTTCCAATTTCTTGATCCTCAGACGATTCAGACATTGGGACTTGACATGGAAGACTGTTAAGATCCAGATCAAGTACAGGTGAACTTCTTATTAGTTGATGGTTATTGTCATTACTCCCGTGGCATGTTTCCTCCCCTGACCTTTGCAATGGTTTTATGTCATCTTTTTTGCTGCTCAACTCGAAAATCATCTGAAGAGCATTAGTCAAAGTTGGAATCGACTTCAACTTCCGATTTCTGATCAATTGGGAGGAAAGATTGTTAGAATTGTGAACAAAACTGGAGAGAAAACAAAGAAATTTGAAATGATCAAAACTTTTGATAGAGGTGAGGTGGGCTAGCTGGAGCTGGGGTTGAGATTAGGTCCAGAGCAAATAAGGGTAATCTCTTCAGTAACCAATTAAATGTGATGAATTGTTTTGGAAATGTTAGAAATGGAAAATACTTTCCATAAAAGTGTTTTTATGTCATATGCTAATTGAGCAAGTTGTTCTGTTAAAATCCAAGAATTTTCTCCTTTGAGGTGAATTTTACATATATACTATGTTAAACTGCTATGAAAACCTCAGGGGATCCAAATCAAACTCTACAACACTCCTCATTTAAGTTTGAAAGAGCATAAATCATTATGAGCAAGTTGCAACACTAATCTTCTCAACAAAAAAAGCTCCAATCTTTGCTAGCCAATCCCAAAAATTCTTACATTCAATGGGTGAGTGTGAAGAGCGCGTGACCACTCCTCATAATAACCGGTCACGTAACCAACACGCGTGAATGTCCCTGGTATACAGCACGTTAGGGGTGAGGGTAGAAGGTGAACAGGTGTTTTATACACCCGTTCCATGTAAGAAACCCGCGTACACTAAAACCTTCTATAAAGGGTATCTTTACTCTTTTGTCTGTACCTACTTAGCTAGGATTGGTAATGCCTGGAAAGGAAGATAAAGCTGCACACAACAAAGATATTCGAGAGAAACCACCTAATGTCACCATGGAGAAATGAGGTGAGTATCACCATAAATTTCTTATCCAACCATCTCCTCTACTTTGCAGGCCCAAACATGAAGTTAGTCATTCAAAGATATACATACAAAAAGAAAATCATTAACCACTTCATTACAATGTTTAACAGTGCAAGCAGTACAATCTCAAGCATGGACAATGGCACACTCCAAACCAAAATAATAATAAATAAATAAAACAAAAAATTTAAGAAAGCAAAAATAGAGAGACAACATCAGATTTTATTTGTTAGACTGAATTTTGTACCTGGAGACTGAAAGTATAGAGGGAATGCATGTAAAATTAGGAGGACAATTGGCCTGAAATGCCAATATGCAGACCCAACAACCATGGACATGTCCTTCGTGCACTTGGGAAACTGGAAATTTCATCAATCTAAGAAGCGGGTCAGCTGGTAACTCCACATATGGCTCATTGGCAGACAGCACAAACTCCCTCTCAACCTCATTTTCCTTCCCCTCATCTAATCGGTACACATGCAAGCTCCTGATCAACTCTATCAAAAACCCAACCAAAAAAAAAGCTTTTTTAAAGACGAAAGAAAAAACCAACAATAAGAAGAACAATAAAGGACTAATCTTTGGACGGCAACAGCTGAAATTGATTGCTGAGAATGCTGGGTTTTGATAAGCTTACCTTGGTTGATGGTGTTCTTGAAGACCAAGAGAGATCTCAGCAAATGGGGTTCAGAGTCACTGGAATCCATGTAAAGGAAGGAATAAATATCATGGTTATGGGGTACGCAACACTACATTACCAGTAAAGTAGTGACAAGAAAACAGTGGGCAGAAAGAGGGAATGGGATGAAATGAAAACCCAGGCTTTGAATTTTGGAACAAGTTCTTATTTTTTATTTTTGTTCTCAGGTTGCAGACCTTTGAATTTGATTAGTTTCACAGTTACTCTCACTTGCCCCATTTCTCTAGAGTCCAGCCAAGCCAAGTTTTTTTCCTTTTTCTCTACTTTCTTTTTTGTTAGCTTTTTCTATATTTTGTTACTAGATGACCAAAAACTTTTTCTTTTTCCTATTTAGATAGAGACTACCAAAATCTTTATTGCATTAGGTTTTTTCCTCTAAAAGTCTAAATTACGAATTATTGTTTGATGGCATAAAAATTTCACAATGGAATTAAAATTTCATTGGACAAAAATTGTAAAACTTATGTCTCAGCTAAAACTTATGTTAATGAATAATTAGTTTAAGCAACTTCTTAAATATATAACGAACTCCTACAATAAGTAGACTACAATATTAATGAATAATTAGTTTTAGCAACTTCTTAAATATATAACGATCTCCTACAATGTCGTAACAAGAAACGAACTTTTACGTTATTATTTCTATAACCGATTATAATTATAATTTTTTTTATATAATAGTACAACAGTTGTGACTTATGTGCATATGCAAACACACACTTACACTTGTACAAAAAAAATTAGGATTATACAAAAATAAAAACTTTTGGCTAACGTTAATTATCTTTTCTAAATGGTAATTTAATTTGACTAAAAAAACAAAATTTTGGTTTTTTCTTTTTGTTGTTAGTAATTGCTGAGGACACAAAATTGGTTTCGAAAACTTTGTAAAATGGACCTCCGAGGTTTTGAATTTTGTCATGTAGCTACTAATAATACACGCAGACCGCCCCTACAATATCTGTACTGTTCTGACCCTCAAAATTGACAATAAAGTGCATCATCTATCCCTTAAATTACATGTTATGCCATGGAAAAACTTGCACTTACTAAATTAATCTTGGAATGACACAGGAACATTCCGCTACAGAATGTTGGATTATCAAATTATGGCGCGATGGTAGGGGCACATGTGTCAAAGGAAATAGAAAACTGGGTCCCCCGATTCACGAAAGCCAGAGCAACTACCTTTGCCTTTGGGCATGTTTGAGAGAAGTGGCAAAAAGGGAGTTACAAATTAATTATAAAAATAATTAAATTCAGCTACTTTAATTAATACGTATGCAATTTCCAGTGAACCAGAAACGGCCATTGAAGCGCACCATTTTATGAGATTGGACGGTTGGGACGGTTGGACTCCCCGGAACTTCAGTGTTCCTTTTTGTGATTTGCTAATAAGGCCTTTGTTATTCTCTAAATTGCAAATTGGGACGGTTTGACTTTGCCTATATCTCCAGTAAAAGCTGTCAACAAAATTGCTGGTCTCAAATTTTCTGCATCACCTACAACAAGAGCTGTGATAGCATCACGCCCGACTGACACTAGCATAGCGTCTAGAACGATGACAGAATGAAAAAGAGTCATTATTCACATGAATTGTCAATTGTGACTGGAGGCAAGATAGCTAAGTAAAGAATTTAGAACTCTAACATATTCAAATCAAAATCTTGACACAAAATGTTGGCCCTAGCTAAGTAAAGAATTTAGAACTCTAACATCTTCAAATCAAAATCCTGACACAAAATGTTGGCCCTTTTGGATATCACAATAAAGTCAAAGTAGGGCTCCGGACGATGGCAGTACAATTGATAATGGGTAATGCTTGCCAAATTCTAGGAAGCAATAAGTACCCTGTTTGTTGTTTCTAGTGTACAAGATGCTAGCAGTCATATTTCCACGTCTGCAAATACCTGTGGCGATGCATTCTTGGGGTTGACTTAATGCCCTAGTACAGCAGACACTGACTTGAGTCCAACAAACCCCCATTAGTTCTCTAGACTAAGCTCGGTACCATCCTCTGAATTCTCAGGCACCTCAGGGGATGAGTGTGTCTCCGGAAAGAATACCTCATCTGGATACATCTTCTGGAAAAGCTGTCAAGTACCAGCACCAACACCAAATTTTATAAGGGCTTAACATTAGGTGATATGTAACAAGTAATTAAGCATAGTGAAAGTTATCAAACTTAAGCCAGTTAAAAGAGGACATACCACCACAGTTGATTCTATCAGATCACTGAAGTTAATATTTCCATCTAGTATGGGAGTGGAGACGATATTTTCATATTGACCCTGAAATCAATGCAAATAGGAAAAGGCATCACAGGTCATACCTCTATCAAGATTCATGTCGCATATACAAAACCCAATACTGGTTTCACAAAAGGTAATAGAATGAAGACTGATCGGAGCAGTGATTGGTTCTAATGTCTTTCCAAAAAGGTAAACGTTATATCTACATCACATGTGCCCTTTTTCATTTTGATCCTCAAATCATCCACAGATGAGAACAAGTCATCACATTGGCATTCACAAATTTAATACATCTATGAGAACACATCAACACCCTCATCATCATTGCTAAGCATCAAAGGAGGCAAAGAACAAAAAATCATCAAACAAGCGAACAATCACAATACAAGACATAGAATTACTGAGAAACAAACTTTAGTGCAGACATACAGTGGGCACCGTTGTGAGCTCCTGAATGTATAACATGCTCCAAAGCAGGGTGGGTTTTACTTCTGCATCTTCACTATCAGCTGCGGAACCACTTTCAGGATTCGCAGAAACAGGAAGGGTGAGAAGAGCATTCATGGCCGCATGTAGCAACCTTTTCCCCTGTCCTGCACCATCACATAAACCAGAAAAGTACAACACAAACCTGAAGAAGAGATGGTAAACAAAGTCAAATTTAACAGATTCCTGGAAAGATTGAGGATGGGTATCTAATCCATATATACAATGGTAAAGACCTGGTATAGAAACTCTTTTTTAAAAGACAATCCCAAAAGAAGAAAAAAAAACAACCATGACTAGATAAGAGTCAATAACTATTAACAAGTTGAAAACTACTTCACGACCTAACATTAGTCATTTCTAGGCAATAGGATCAAGTAATTAGGCAGTTCCATATCATAACTACACGAAACCAAAGGCTTGGCCATTTTTATTTTTAGAGCTTAATAAGTCAACCAACTTGGGTTCATTAAATATACAGTTACAAATCCAATTATGTAGGTGGCAAGTGGTACTTCTTTTTCCCTCTATACCTCACAGATCCTTCAGGGTAGTTGGTCTATCAGATCTCATTGCTATAGCATGGAGAACAGATATGATGTGCGTAACATATATTTGAAGTTGTACATGTAATGCATAATTTCCAAATATTTAGTCATCAAGATATTAAAAAAGGTTACAAAGAAAGTCAAGAAAAAAGAAAAAAAGAAAAAGTGTACATATCTCTGTGTCAATGCAGAGAGAGGGAGAGAATTATTATCTTCAAATATTTAGCATAAACATACATGCCTGTCCGAACCGCCACCTATCTGGAGAGCCCGAATTGAAGTATCCTGCTCAGGAAACAACGCTGGAGGGAGCGGGGAGGAAAGGAGACAAACAATTTTAGTTCTATTATTCGGTTTCAACAAAGCACACTAACATAACCAGAGTTAATTCTTACATCTAGGAGGATATATGAGCAAAAAATGTGATATATCTGGCTTCAAGGAACTGTTTATTATACATATTCCCCTTGCCACCTTTCTTTTATCATCTTTCAGACTTAAAACTTGAGAACTTTCTGTCAGGTCTGGGGGAGATGAAGCTGGTGGCAATGGGACTGTGAAGGTTGGATCTAAAACCAGCTGATGACTAAACAAATCCTCGCCTGAAGCTAATCTAACACCCTTATATTGTCCACTATTCTGCAAAAGTCCATGATAAACATTAACTAATTCGCAACATTCTGGTAAAAATTAGTTTATTTCAATAAATATGTTACATCAGAAACAACAATAAGTACACTCATGCCCATACCTGGTCCATAAGCAGAGCAGTCGCTGGCATTCGCAGAACCTGCATTAAAAGATTTTTCAGAAATGGATAAGCACTCCAACTGTATGTATGTATGTATGTATGTATGGATGTTTATCTATACTTCCAGTGAATGCTATAGATTAAGCAGTAGGAACTAATGCACATGAAACATAACTCCAACTCCTTTAAAAGTAAATAAGTAGAGCTAAAACATTAAGCTAACCCACCATTCTTTTTACAAATAACATGATTCACAATTTGCGAAATACACAGAGTTGGAGACAAACCAAAAATTTCAACAAAGCAAAGAGTAAAAGTTAAATAAGACCACACATATAGGCCAACAATAAATAAATAAACAAGGGTGGACATATATGAAGAAGTATGTACAGGCCAATAACTTTAGGAAACCTTTTTCTTTGAAATTAAGTAACAGATACTTCCGCGTAAACTTACATAAATGCAACCTTTAACAGCAGCGCGACGGCAAAAGGCTTCTGATAACTCCCCATGACCATAAGCAGGATAAATCAAAGCCCCAGAATCACCATACCTAAGAAGAACAAGAATGATAAAGAACCTATTTGTGGCATACTGAGTAGCTTATTTTATATAACTCTGAGGCCCATAAGTATTGATTCAAAGGACACATCAAAATCATTTGGCTCATGTAAGAAATACAACACATCTAAGAAGAAAAGCTCTCTTTTCTGAAATTTAATTTCAATAAAATTGACAGGATTCCACCTATTCATACTTCCTTACTGCTTCCCGTTCTAGACAGATGTACATATTCTCCACAATAATAAACCATTTCCATCAAACATTGTGGAGTTTCTTCAGTTTTTTATTACTCAAAGACTTATTCTTCAAAATCTTCAAACTGAGCCTAGATCATGAATAAATTAAACAGATTGATAGTATAAATACTATATAGGCACCAGGCCGAGAATCACTACGATAGTACTACACAGTACCTAAAATGTCATATAATAAACGTTAAGTACAAAACATAATGACAAAACTAACCTGCCAATCGATTTTTGGTAGAGAGCTAACCGCTCCATCCCATCTCTGGTCTTAAGCACAGATTTACAAACTTCCAAGTTGTCTTGATCGTAATCTACCATGCAAATGGCATACAGAAGAATCCTATATGGAAGAAACGAAAAAATATCTAAGAATACCGAAGATAAAACTCTTCCCGGCAGTGAAAATATCTCAGAATACCGAGGCAGTGACGAAACCAAACAGAATAACTAATTTGAGAAACAGTTTTCAGGATAAAAAGGACCCCTTTCTTGGTGTAGACTATTACAAGGACAACCAACCAATGCTTGCTTTGTTTGAAGGAAAAACAACAGAATTATAAATAATGTAACAAGCAGCAAAGAGTACTGTCACTAACAGATAGAGAAAGGCAATGGGATCTGTACGATTTTATCTTGGGCGGCAACCGCATCTTCTTCAAGAACTCAACAAAGGGGCTCTCCAAATCCTCCTCTGAAATCTTCGAACCTTCCCTCCCTTCATCATTGCCGTCGGAGGCTCCCAAATGTCGCTGAACAAGCTTGAAGAACCTCATGAGCTGGTTCTTCTCTAGAAGACTCAAGCTCTTGTCTTTGAATATTGCAGATCGAGAGTCCAGCACATCACAAAGCCTCCCACTTCCATCCCAAATGAAGCTCGCTTCGATGCCCTTGAAATCCAAATACGAGTTTACGCCCGATTTGATTAGGAGGTCGGTGGCTTTGTCGGCGCAAAGAAAAACCCTTGGACCGCCAAGGTCGATCTTGAATTTTGTGGAGAGTTGTGCTAGTGTTTCGGGGGCATAGTTCGCAGTCTCAACGTTGGAGTATAGGGATCGGGGGCTGAGATTTAGGGCGGTCAAATCATGGCTTCTACTTGCAGAGGTGGTACTGGCGGCGGTGGTGGAGGGTAGGGTAACATGGTAATTTAGGAAGGAAGTGAGGTCATTAAGGTTAAGAGAGGCGGAGTGGCTGCCATAAAAGGAGTTTGGGTCAAGGTGGAGAACGGTTTTTCCGGTGGCAGCGGCTGCGGCGGCGATTACTGATTCGGGGAGGCCTGTCCCAACAATGATAAGGTCAAGGGTTGTGGTTTCGAGTTCGATTGGATCGTACGAAGGTAATTCAGTCATGGCACTGGGTGGGGATGGAGAGAAATTTCAGAGGGTAAACGAAGAGCTCTCAGCAAGTGAAGAAGAAGAAGAAAGGCTAAGTGCCTAGGCCTGGTTTGGGGTTGCGATTGAGTCGATAAAAGCGCTTGTTTTAAAAAATTTGGATGATTTTAGGACGCGGAAGGAAAGCTGCTTTGAATAGAATTATAGAAGCACAAGGCTTCTCTCTCACCGCAATTTTCAGAAGCAGAGGGTTTATGGCGGCAAAAAAAAAGAGAAACATTCGGAGAGTTTAATGAATAATTGTAATATACCAAAAATGACCTTTCCTAAAGTAGAGAACAACAGTATGTCTCAAATTAAGGTTTGTGTACTAGTTTGTTTATATAAGGATGTTTCTAAAGCTTATGATGATAGAGCTTCAATGGCATTTTTATTCAGGATGTTCTTTGGGAGCAAATATTAATATATTTTTATGATTTGCAGTCTTGCTTTGGAGTTTTGGGATTCTATTCTACGAGGATGTTCCCCTTTGGAACGATTTTCCTTGCCTTTCATGGAGGGACTGGGTCAAATATAATCTTCGCTGTAAAGTTACTTATGATCAGCACAGCCCAGCACTTGCCTTGAAATTTGATTTTTGCTTGCTAGTGCTTCATTTTACACACAGAATAAGGAATCATGGCAGCACCCGCCACTTAGAAATCATATCCATCCAATTTAATTGAGCCAATTTGCTTTGCTTATATGGCTAAGCCGGCGGTTCGATAACCAAGCAGAAAAATGAAGCAATTACAAAACAGAAAGTAGAACCACAACAACTGTGGTAGCAGATGCTAGTAAAGATAACCCACATGTTCCTTTTGTCCACATATGGACTTCAATTTAACCATTTAAAAAAGATAACAAATAGTGTTTGTATATAACCTAAAGAGGAAAATGTTTTAGCCCCACAATAGAAGTTTCACATAAAAGTTTAGACTCTGTCTGATCACTGCCTTGATCTGGATTCAGCCCGTCTGGCTTCATCTGGTGTCGATGGAAACAGCTCCACGTACCTCGACCCAATTGTCATCTTGTCCTTGCACATTGCCTTTTTAGCCTCTTCTGCAGAAACAAACTCAACATATGCCTCTCCGGTAGCTTTTCCATCCGGGCGGCAAGCAATATGCACCCTATCTTCTACAACCTTGAATTCTCCAAAAAAATCAAGAATTTCAGATTTTTTCACAGAGAAGGGGAGACCGCGCATCTTCAATATCTCAGTGTACTCCATTTGGTCCTTGTCGCTGAACCTCTTTGATTTAGATGGAGGAGGACTTCCTTGATAGTCATTATCATAAATACCTTCATAGTTTACCTCCGCTGCAACAGCATTGTAGTAGTCCTGCCTCTTGCACCGGAAAACTTCAACATACCTCCGCCCCATGTTCTGACGATCTCTATGAAGAGCAAACTCAACCTGCATGGGTCCAGCAAAGACTACAAAGGCCTCTCCTGAGAAGCGTCCATTCTTGTTGACCAGCAACACATCAACAATATCCAGTCCCGCAAAGAACTTGAAGATGTCGATATCAGTGCAGTTGAAAGGAAGCCCCCTGAGACGGGCCACAGGAAAGGCAGGGGGCTGATAACCCCCACCATAGTTGTAAGGTTGAAAGCCACTTGTGCCGCTGCTCACTGCGAAGTAGGGATTCGAGTCCATCATTCTTGGTCTCTTTGAGCCGACCTCGTACCCGTCCGAAACCCCCCCGCTTCCCAACATTGCCCTTAATACCCAAAAAAGAGAAAATCCCCCACTCAACCTGTTAATAAAACCAAACCCAACCCACACTTCCCTGACACCTAATGTCTAAAACCCTACATTTGTTATTCTCAAAAAAAGATAATTATATCTACCAGCCCCATATAAAACAGAAATAAGTAGAAATAACCACAGATGCATAGCAAAACAAAGCATAGAATAGAAAAGAAAACACCTTTTCCTAGATATACGATATCAACCAACTAATGCTACCAGATGCAAGAAACCATATGAGATGTCACACGCAGAAACATTAGGTTCGCATTCACACAATTGAACATAGCTTATAAATACTCTCAGGTTTTAATAATATAGAATCACTTCCTCTATAGATTCTAACATGTCACAGATTGCTCATGAAAATCATAAATTCAGTAAATTTTAGGCCAAAAAACTACACTTTTAGTTAGTCCTTGAAAGATAGATTAAGTTTCTAATTCGCCCTTACTTCCAAACAGGTAAAATGGGTCCTTTACTTATTTATTTAAATTGAGTTCCCATTGAATAGTCAATGAGCTTTGCAATGGTTCACCTGTCTTTCTCATATGAGAGTGGCAGGGATTTTGTTTGATGAATTACATAAATAGGTCAATACCAAGCCAAGCTCTACGTATTTTACTAACTTGATGAATGAGAAAAAGACCCAATTAAAGCAAACACCTTGTGAAAACTAAAATTCCTAAAACTCAATTCTACGTGAAAATACAAGAGCCACGAAATCAAATTATCAAATAAACCAATTCCTCTTCCTCATTAATTTTCTTAACCAAGACGCGTCAGAATCAGATTAAACCATCAATCAGGATCCAAGATAATCAATCACAAATTTAGCAACATAACGCATCAAAATAGCAACGACAAGATCATGAGAAACACGCAGATATTTGAAAGATGCAAACAAAATCGAACTAGGCTTACCCTCTCGATCCGTACATGGCTGCGACGATTTGAGTCTTCGAAGGCAGCTGCGACGCTCTAAAGGAGAAGGAACGACTGAAAGGGAAACTAAAATTTAACCAAGCTGTCCCTAATGATCTACTAAGCAAATCTAACCAAAAAAATGCATAAAGATAAACAAAAAATTTCATAAAACCCTAAAAACTAGTATGTTTACCTTAAAATCAATTGAATCAGAGGGGGTAGAGAGGTGACAGAGAGAGAGAAGGGTGAGGCCGTGAGAGAGAGAGAGCGACGACGCGTAAGCCTTCGCCGTCGATTTGGTGAGGACAAGACAAGAACGGGTGAGATCGAGAGAGAGAGAGAGAGAGGCGGCGAACTCGCTGAGAGAGAGAGAGAGAGAGAGAGGTACGGGTGAGACTTGAGAAGAGAGCGAGTTTAGGTTAGGTTACTTAGAAAGGGAAAGGATCAAGTGCAAGCAGACTCACCATAAACTCTTCTTTGAGCCAATCAGACAATGACACATGGCAAATAAGAAAAATACATGGGAAATTGACATAGATACTCACTAAATACAAACTTTAATCAAAAATACTCACCTTACAAATTTTAACCACAAATACTCACTTTCCAATGCAAAAGTACTAAATTGCCCTCAACATAAATACATCAATATCCACTCTTTTATCCCCTAAAAATTCATTCTCTGAATCTGAAACCTCACTCTCCCAATTCCTCTCCACCTTCGAACTAAGGAAAAATTGGAGGGCATCTAAGCAAGCTATTTGACGATTGTCTGAAACTCAAATAGAAGAAGCTTTGGACCACCACCTCAATTGTTTAAACGACGCCCAAGAGTGTACATAGGAAGAAATGAAAGGAAAAGAAAAGAAGAAGGCCGGCAATGACTGCGACTCCAAGTCCCTCTTTTCTAGTTCCTCCATAGCTTTTGGCAGTAACTTTATGTCTTGAATCACTTTTCCTTTTCCTTTTTCCATTCTCTGCAACAGACAAATACTCACCTTACAAATTTTAACCACAAATGGATGTTTTCTACGTTTAGACAGTGCCCATTTGATGGCTTTTTCTAGCTTCAATTTTACTATTTGGACGATGAAAGCATATTGCAATTTGCATCTATATGCTGTTTGTGTGCTAGATGTTCTGTTATTGGAGGCTGATGGATTGGCCTTAATTAGGACAACTCACTCGTGAATCAAGCACTTATCTTTTCATTATTTAGGTTTACGGTTAGTTAAATTCATGTCAAAACTATGTTTACTCCTACAAAATTTTTTCGAATAGAGTAATCTTTCTAGTTTCTTACTCCTTTGGGGTGATTTCACGGGTGGTCTTACTACTTTCTATTTTTCGGTTCGTAAGTTCCCACGCCAACGTCATATAGTTTTTGAAAGTTTAGTAGAAGCGAGTTACCATTGCTTCAATCTCCATCATCTTGTCATTACTGTTTCACCTCTTGAATCCCATCTATACATTTAACCTTTATTAAAACCTCAAGGCTGCAGAGGAAGTGGATGTGGGTTAATTTGATGAGAAATAAATGCTGAAAAAAATCTGTAGATTTGACACTTGCTTTAGAATTATGATGGAGGCATGTGACTGAAACTCGAGTAAATCTAGTGAAATGCATGGCTCTTTTCTCGGGAAAAGCAAAGGGCTTTAGGTGGGGATTAAGGCAAAAGTTTTATTGATGCAGCGACTCAAACATACCCAAAATACGAGAGAATAGAAGGATAAAGCGTTAGAATCGAAGTTGGAGCGAAGATAATTGAGTTCTAGGGCAAAATCCCAATAGAAACTCTATAGACTTAAGTCTAAATTATATTCATCAACAAAAACTAAATACACGAGTCTCTAAATAGCCTATTTGATGCAGGGAGCATCTATGAAGCTCTCTAAGATTATGTAGGCCCTTAGTCAATTGGGCTAGGCTTCTATTTACTTTAAATTATTAGTTGCTTCTTTTGTTTTCCCTGTTCTTACTAGGATTTGGTTTAATTTCCTGTTTAGGTTTTTAATTTCCTATGTCAATTAGGTTTTCTATATTCTAGTTTAAATAGGCTATTTAGAGACTCGTGTATTTAGTTTTTGTTGATGAATATAATTCGGACTTAGTCTAAAGAGTTTTCTTTGGGAATTTAGCCCTAGAACTCAAAATTCTTCGTTCCACTTCAATTCTACATTTATCATTCTATTCTCTGTATTTTGGGTATGTTTGAGTCGCGACTTATAACTGCTGCCTGCATCATTTATGCAGCGATTGTGTTGGTTGATCTCGATCGGTGAGAAACAAAAGGACTTAGCCTGAAACCGTAGTGGGGAGGGGAGGCAGAGTCCTGGGGACAAAGTCAGATGTGTGATGTGATTATGCACATCAGTTTCTTTTGACTTTCGGGATATACCATTTTTGTATTTTCCGGTTGAGAGTCGTTGCTTGTTAGGAGTCTAAGTGTTTTTATTCACTTTTTCTTATTTTTGGGACAGAGGACTGCTTTTACTTTCATTGATGTATTGAAGTGCACATCTTGCTCACAATCATTGTACTCTATTGTATAGAATAAAATATTTTCTCCTAAAAATATAGGTCTCTAGATCTCTTTTACAGTATAGCTTTGATGCACTTTCTCGGGTGATAGCTTTGATGCAATTTTTCTAGGGGTGGGTTTCGGGTATAGCTTTGATGCACTTTTGGGTGATACCATTAAAAATGTGTTTTTTGGTCTCATAATTCATGGAGATATCTATCCATTGCATTTGTCTTGCAATGAGGTGGTGTCTGGTTGGGATGGAGGAATGGGTGGATCAAGGAGAGAACTTTGTTTCCTAATCCCAAAATTTACAACACATTAAAAAATCATGTTCATGTCTGACTTTGCTTACACAAATCTGAACCAAAAATATAATCAAGATATTTAACAATTTTATGGACTTAAAAAGTGGAGCAAGATCTGAGGACCAAAAGATAATATTTTGAACTTTCACTGTTACTTTTGATTTATTCTTATTGTGTGACTTCAATTTGCCATGCATTTGCTTGGTGATGGTTTGTCTTTTCATTACTTATTGCGTTTCAGTTGTCCACTAAAGGAGTTTTTCCAATGAATTAATGTTTTTGGTGTCATTAACCATGATCTGCTCATGAGCGGATTTATGCACATCCATTAATATCAAACCAGCTCATTTGGTTGAACTCATCTTCTAACGAGATTCAAGTGCCATGGCAATGAGCTCAAGTTCCATTTTTCCTAGCTAGTTCCAAAAGAAAGTCCTTTTTCTGAACATATAATTAAATGTAATTGTATACTTCTACTTATATTTCGCAGGAAAGGGATGGGATTAGAGTTTTGGTTCCAAGTGCGGGAGAAATGCCCTTGTATTTGATAGAGGTCGTGGTGTTGAGCTGCACTAGAATGAGCGTCAAAAATTTCATCTTTTCTATATGGTTTGCATGTACAGTGGTCTTCCATGATTCTTAATTGTAGATAAAGGATGGGATTCATTGCATAGTGCCAATAGGTGGCAAAACCCTCGAGGTCGATGATAAGAAGCAAGAATTTTTAATTTTTATTCTAATATTTTTCTGATGTGAAAATATAGCGGCTAATAGTACTATAGAATGTTATGTAATAATATTTCTTCAATTCTTATACAAGTTGTAATGGGATCATTGGCAAATATATTAATCATATTGAAGAGATGCATATATGGTGCTTGTTGTACTTTATTTATATGATAATTTTTAATGATCTAGCATTTTCCTTTACAAAATATACTTATACAATCAAACGTTTTCTTTTACAAAATAACCTTATTAGTTCAATCATAAGATGGATTTGAAAAAACAAGTAATAAGAAACAAATATAAGTACAATAACTAGGCAATACCACAACACTATAATGGCAATACGATGACAATAGAAATTCAATAGGAGCAATACAATGGCAATACAAAAACTCCACATTCCCACTATATATTCATAATCTACAACATATTACAAAAAGGATGTGACGTCCTTAATGGAATCACATTTTTACACTCCTATGTCGTGAAAATACCCTCGAGCAAGGAATGGGCGGAGAGGTTTCGTAAAGTTGAGGATGTAAAAGATGTTCTTGACTTGAAGGTGGATTAGTTATCTGGCCAAAGGCTTCTTAGGAAATTATTTTCCTTTTGCTTAGTTTGGTTAATATTATCGGGATATTTTGACAGAAAAGATGAAGTGAGCAACATTTTGTAAATAATGCATGTTTTAGTTTAAGGGGTTGAAACAAAAACGACTTAATTTGGTCCGCGATTGGTTGTTGTTTACCTTTGTAAGTATTATGGTATATTTGTTGACCTTCAATTTTGCTTTCACTTGTATTTGGTGTGTGTGATGTACATATGAACTTGATATTCTTATTTTTGACCGTATTGGATTATTGTTTTTTTTTAATTCAAGAGACTAGCTTGCAATTTATAGTATTATAATATCATTTGATGAACTGAGCTTTAACCCTAAAAATAAGAAATGTACTTCTTATAGTAGTCTATTGCCTTTTATTGCTCATCTATTGTATGTTTATTGCTTAGATATTGCCTATTTATTGCTTGTCTATTTTTTTTTGGGAAATATACTTGATATAATCACGTTTCACAAATTGTATTCGAAATGATCACGTTACAAATCTTATTCTGATATAATCACTTGGGAACGTGAAATTACCTAAGTGCCCTCTATATAAGCGGATGTATCAACCGCGGTTTAGCACCTCTTTTTGCAGCCTCAGAAAACTCTTTTCAATCCATTTTCTATGCTAAGATTCTGATTAGATATGACAACAAGATTCGAGCAATCACCAATTGCACAATGTAGTTTTGTGAAAAACCACTCCCAAGTGCATCCGTCTCCAAATTGCACAATGTAGTTTCGTGGTGCCACTAGCAAAATGTAGCTAAACTAAGATAATATGAAATAGCATGGACGAATCACCATCTAGATATTTCGATTAACGTAAAATCATAATCAACGCTTGGCTTGTACAATATAAGACTAGCCACTAAAGCTAGGAAACTAAGATAAAGAAAGAACTATGCCTTAAAAAGTCATAGCTACAACCCATGCTTGTCCACAATAAAGAACAACTCCTATCTTCTGGGATTGGGGCTCTATAATCTAAAGAAAAACTTGACTCCACTTGATCGAAAGACCCCGCTAATCGTGATTTGGATCGACCCATATTGCCAAAATCCTATGTTTTATAACCAAAATCATAAATTTTCCTCATAATATCAAACACCTAAAAATGAAATTTATCAAGCTTGTAAAGTAAGAAAAACCGAGAAACCCCACCTCGTGGATTTGTAGATGGCCAATGAAGTTCGATCCCGATCCTCTAGCTTAGCATTTGTTTACATTAGCAACCATGGCAAGCTTGAAATTGTTAATTCATATGTGTCATAACAGCAAACCTCCAATACCAAATGCAAGAATCAATTGAGGCGAGAACAAACACATTCGTTATTTAGACAGGACAAATGGTTGTAATTAATGCCTCTTTTACATCTCAAATTCAATTCAATTGTCAATCTCAATTGGAACTCATAGGAAAGAAAACACCAATTGCATCATTGATTAGGAATTCGCTCATCACAAAACCTACAAAATAACCCACAAACAACCAACTAAATAATATATTTTTGTTTGGAGAGAAAAAGCTGTGTTTTTGAATCTAAAAGATTAGGTACTCTTGGTGTGAGTGTGTTTATGATCTGCAAGATCCAAACTTTATGGATGTCAATTTACTACTTTGCACTTGAAGGATGTCAAAGATTACACATAAGAAGAATTATGCTATACAGATTTTTGTTTGATATCAAAATCTCTTGAACTCATTTTTCTTCTATCAAAGCTAAATATAAAAAATCGGTGAAATGCCACACACTATTTGGTTCGTCATCACCCCTTTTTAGAACATACCAAAGATTTCTTAACAAGCTAAGCAGAGATATCAACAAGACTCTAAAGAGTCAAATAGTCACATAGTCAATGATGGTAAAATAAAGTCAAGCCAATACAGATTGCAAAGCAAAAACAAATTAATTCGTAAATTTTTGTTCTTGATTCACGAATTATGAGGTGCGAGGCCACATAAGCAGATAAACTACTTTCTCGCATGATCATTTGCACATATTGTCCAGGATTATCCAATATAAATGCATTCAAACATAGGCACATAACATGATTATAAGTGAAAAATAAATGAGGCCTCATACTTTCCAAAATAAACTCCCACAAGAAATCAATCTATGTGAGGAGTGGGGACAAAAGATTGAATAAATTATTCACACGTAATGCTTATAGTGAGACGTTGGAGTTTGTTGGTTCGACAAACCACTCGAATGTGAAAGATAAGTAGAAGGATAATACTACTGTAAAAATTTCTCAACGCTTTCATTGCTGCTCCCAAAATTCTCCATTTTCTAAAACACAAACAGATCCAACAAACAATTCCACGATAAAATAAAAACAAACCAATCCTATGTTTCTATATAAGTATAAGAGAATCATGAATTGAAACAAATAATCTACAAGGGCACCTTTAGAACAAGGAAATCAAATCCATAGGTCACATTTTATAGCAAGCCATATGAAGGGAGGTCTACTTAATGCTCTTGCAATACTTCAAATTTTGCTCAAGCATCTCAAGAAGATACCTATTTTCAAATTTCCCATGTTTCAATACTTCAAATATTAACACCAAAATATGTGAATTTCAATGGCTGATTAGCATCACACTCACATAAAATCTATTAGCATAAGAAATAAGCACATTCCCATTCATTTCAATTAATAACTCAATTTCCTAATATCACCAAGTGGGTTCATCGAATAGTAAGCTAATCTTACAATCTGAACAACCATGTCAACCAAGAGTGTAGGTACTGGTAATTTAGTAACACAACTTCCATTAATACTAGAAGAACTTAAGAACACTGTCTACACAAAATTGCAAAAGTCGTCACCACTAAAATTGTAAGGCTAAAAACTCGAAATACGTAAGATCAATTAAAAACTACAAACATACCATTATCAATGATCAATTAAAAACAATTAGTCCACTTGATAATTCATAAAGCCACAGCTCATAAATAAGGCATTGAATGAATCCCTAAATTAGATTTTCTAATTTAACCCCCTAAGTCCTAAATGCCCAACTGAATCCCTAAAGTAGAATTTAGAAAGAAGAAAAATGAAATTGAATAACATGAAGAAGAAGAGAACCAGAGAAGTAGGTGGTTCAAGTCCCGGTGATATGGAGAATGCGGGAAATTTGAAGACGGAGAAGAAGAGGCCTTACAGCTAGAGAGCAAAGGAGAGGAGAATTGGAGCGGCACTGGAGCAGAAATTTAAAAACACAATTAAGCAATTAAAGCATAACACTCCATACGCATGTATACATATATATATATATATATATATATATATATATATATATATATATATATATATATATATATAGACAGAGAGACAGACAGAGAAGGAGAGGGAGAGAGAGGGGCCAGTAGCCAAAAATGGAGCTCATGAATGCCCTGGCCGAGCCTCCCAGAAACTTGAGAAAGCAACATCGGGGCCATTGGAAGAGGCGGGGACTAACGAGTTGGAAGAATTAGGGTTATGGTTAAGGTTTGGATTGGTATCAAGCTCGGTGTCGATTAATCCGAGTCGCTTTGGAGAATCCACCGACATCGTCATCATGGGCATTACTCTCTCTGTTTTCTATGAAGTCATGGCTAGGCAAGATTTGGAAGAGTGCGAGAGAGGAGAGGAGTTGGGAGAAATTGAGTTTCAGAAAATAAATTTTTTAGGGGATATAGAGTCAATATCTATGTATTTATATGAAGGGCAATTGGGTATTTTCATGTTACAAAGTGAGTATTTCTGATTGAAATTTATAAGGTGAGTATTTTTGATTAAATTTTGTATTTAGTGAGTATCTATGTCAATTTCCCAAAATACATATTGTTTTGACTGTTGTGAGATTAATTCCACAGAAAGCGGCTACTTTTACAGAATGCCACATATTTTTTTATTTTTGTTATTACTTTTTTTCCCATGATTAAAATCCGTACTAGTTAAGCAGCCAAAGCCAGACTTGTTGATGGTTCTTCTAGTTAAGCAATATTTTCCCCATCACTCATTCCCTCAAATTGTTATTGGCTGCAGAGCAGAGCATGATAGCCCGAAATATGTTGGAATGCCAACTTAGAAGAAACTATTAGCCTGAAGAAACTATTAGCTTACATCCCAATTTAGACGAATGCTTTAAAATCCGTGAGTACATCCATGTCTTTTGCTTTTCTTCTACCATCTGCATGTGTGTGTCTGAGTGTCTCTAGCATATAAAGATTATAGTGAGAATGCTTACCATGTCTGTGGTGTGTGTTGCTATCAATTTTCTTTTTTCCAGTGTGGGCTAATCATGGGGATGATATAAGCATCCAGTATTCTGGCACTGCTGCTTTGAAAGGGGATTTTGTAAGGTACGTGAACGTGGATCTACTCTGAAATTCTTTGTCTTTGCATGTGATGCATTCTTATTCAAGAATATGTGATTCTGACTGAGGAAAACATGGCTTGGTGATGAAAGGGTGGGATGGGGCTGGTATAATGTTGGTTCATAGTGGGTTCATTTCTGGAGAGAAACATTATCGCATTGCCAACATCTTGCCAATCTGCAATCAAATGATGATTCTGTCTTCCATTCTTTTGCAGTAAGGTATGATCTACGTCACTTGTTCTTCTCAGTGATATGGGCTGGTCTAAGTGTTGCTATAGCTGCATTTGTTAGGGCCAATGGGCGTATTTTCTGCAATAGACCCCGTCTACACAAGCCTCGGTGTTGATTCTGGGTTCAGAATGTTGTGGTTAATTCAATTTCCTGTGAAGCATTTCCTGCTTGCTTCACAGTACCTGATTCTTTGATTTGTAGTCCACATAGCCTTGATTTTTTTTATTATCAATTACACGTGAAGCTTAATACCACATGTAAACACCTGCTGCGTTGGTAGTGCCTTCTATTCATCATTCCTTTCTGTGTAAATGCTTGCACCTTGTTCAAGCTTTTCAGGTGGAGTTATCATGGATGTGGTTTGTCAGTTGTAACTTGGAAGATAATCCACAGGATCGAAATTTTGATTCGTGCTATGTAAATTTATTTTTGAAATTAAATTGATTTAAAGATAATCCACGATCTAATCTATCTTTTTACATCCTTAGACAAGGATAACATTAAAGCTAAAGTTGAGATACAAATCAAACCACTATGAACCTTGAGTTGCATATGGAGGCCAGTAAAGGTGAAATTCAATTTTGTAGACAACAGTTAGGCCCTTGAGATTGACTGGGGATGATGTCACATAGCCTTGCACAGACAGGAAATCACCACTGCCTCCCACAACAGGATGATCAGAGGGCTTAACGTTATGCGTGCCTCCGACTATGGAAACTGAACCAGAGTGGTGCTTTAAACGCAAAGTGATCTTAGCTACTGAGATGCTTTGAAGACCATCCAAGCTGGAGGTGACAGAAGTTCCTTCAGCTATTCCAACTACCTTCGAATATCGATTGGCTGATCCTGGAAAACAAAAATGGTGCCAAAAGGCGTAGTGGTTTGACTAATGCCTGCTCCACCTACACCATTCACTACAATATATCCAGTTCTGTTTATGGTTTCGTGGTGAAAGAGCGCGAAGTGGAGGGACTTGAGTTGGTGCTGCTGCTGCTGATGGTGATGGTGATGCTCGTGGTGAGAGGTAGAGGAGGCTTTAGTTAAGAGGAGGGACAAAAGTAGAACAACAAGAACTCCATAGAATCGAAGAGACAGAGCCATGACAATGGTAGCATGAAGAGATACAATGCTGCAAAGACCTTGAGAAGACTGAATTACATGAAAGTCTGGTTCAGCATAAAGCACTGGTGTGAGTTTTGTCTCAATATAAAAGGGTCACTCCAGTCAACAAGGCGCATTATCTGGCATCCGATGCCCAAAACACAAACTAGGGGGTTTTGATCAAGGCCATTGAAAGGGGGGTTAGGTTGCTTATCCACAAAAGTGACCTTCATCTCTGCCGTGAATTTCATGCTGGAACAATTATGAAAAAGTTAATTTGGTTGCTGCTTCATTTTCAAAAGCTATATAGCCGCCTTTAACTGTATATAGTTGCATTGAGTGTGAACAAAACATCACAATTAAGGTCCTCATTTCTCAGCTGCTTAAGTTGATTACCAAATGTCTCACAGAACTTGTTAGTTTTAAGACCAATTACAATTGTTGATCACAAATTTATAAATCCAAACAAAGTGACTTGAATAACCAAATTTGGTGGCAGATCCAGAGTCCACTGCAACACGAAATTAGGATGGTTAATAAGAATATAAACATGGATATACTGTTATTATTATTAAATTCAATATAATTAGCAAATAATTAGGTCTAATAAAGGGAAATTTTCAGCTTGTATCCCATGCTCAAGCTTCCAAGCTTCCAGGGTAATTTTAAGCACTATGCTGTATATCTATGCATGTTACCACATGATGTACAATCTCTCTGCGGAATTATAAATGTTACATCTGCTTCCTTTTCTTCTCCAAATAGTAGTGGTTTCTCTGGAAATTCAGAACTGCCCAAACCAGGTGCCATAAATCCAACTCTGGCCACAGAGCAGCAGGGGAGTACAACGGGCAGTTAGAAGTTTGCCAAAGTAGGAAATTGCTTAGGCGGGTCTCACCCGAAGTTCGGATCATAATGTCTGGATCAGGTGCCACTGCCATGTACAGGTGCTTCTCAACATCGACCAGCTTTACATTAGGAATTTTGTGTAGCAGCTTCTCACTCTCTTGAACTTCTTCAATCAGACCATTGCAATTTCTACTTGCAACTTCATCCCCTTTATCTTTTTCAACACGATTAACAGTTGTATTTTCCTTCTCATCCCCCTCAGCTCTTTCACTGCAAGGTTTACTGGTATCTAATGCTGCTTCTCCATACAAACTGCCGTTACAGGATTTATGAACATCACACTCCATCACACCATTAATCTTCTCTCCCTTTTCAATTCCATAAATCACACCATTACTAACCTTGGTTCCATTCAATGCTTGAATTTCATTCCTTTTCTCATTGCAGGATTCTTGTACAGCATGAACAATCTCATCACATGAAGTATAGGCCACGCAGATCAAAAGCACAGCCTTGGAGTTGTTGGAAGTAGCCTTCATGGCCTTTTCAGCAGCAACCCTGACAGGCTCATTCAGAAGTTTCAAGTTACCAATAAAATATACTCTGATACCATATTGGTTAACAATACTTTCTTTCTCAAGCAACCCCTCAATCTTCTCCTGCAACAGATCCATTAGAGTTTGCACCTCCTCGGGCCGTCGCTTGAAATTATCAATGCTGAAGGCATAAACTGTTACATACTTGACCCCCAATTCATAGCAGTACCTCAGAATGGACATGAGAACCAAATATCCAGTTTTATGACCTTCCGCTACCGGTAAGTTCCTCCTCTTTGCATACCTTCGGTTCCCATCCATAATGAAGGCAATGTGATTAGGAATGGGGCCCACAGATACAACGCTAAACAAACATTTCCTCAAGAAAGTACCTAAACCCCCCAACGTTTGGCTTGCACCAATAACGCTTTTCTCCATCGTCTGATCTAGCACAGAAAACGACCCTGCTGAAGAGTAATAAAACCTCAGTCAACATGAAAACTTAACACCCTCCATAAATGGAAGAAAATTCCCAAGACATGCTTGCTTGAGAACAAGGCCAAAATGGAACAGAAGGCAAAGATACGTATAAGTCCACAAACATAGAAAAACTTACTGTCTGAAGCAATTTGTCAAACACTAGGGAGGGCACCCAAACTATACGGATCCCAAGAACCTCAAGTCAAATTATATATAAACATTTCTCGGTGATCAATTCCATGTTCAACAAAATAGCTCAAGCAACAAATATATACTTGAGAAATTCAGAGTGATATACGTTAAAAGTACTGTGTTTTGTACGAAAAAACAGAAAACCAACCTCAACCAAGCCCAAAAATACCATTAAAGTATTTAACTTTTTTCAGCAGTCAAAAGCTAATTTTGGGTTCCAAGTAATGAACACATAAAACCCAAAAACAAATTTATAGTTTGAGTCTTTCTTTTCCCTTCCTCAGTTTTCATAGAGCAGCCAAAAGAAGAAAAAGAAAATGTTCATGAAGAAACATCCCAATCACACAACGCAAGCAACTGAATACGTAAAGGACTTACACGAATATACTGATCAATGAGCCACTGAGCGTCGGCCTCTGGCGACCCAATGAAAAACTAAGAGAGTTGAGGCCTATATATAATATAACATACATAGCGAGCCAGTGAGCCACAAAAACACCCATTGATTTTAGAAATGGAAAAGAAAACCGTGATCGCAGAAAATGGAAGATAATGATGAAGAACACAGAAAACCACTTAAAATACGAGTGTGAGAAGAAGAGTTTAGAAGAAAGTGATGTTCGGTTTTTCGAATGAAAATGAGAAACGAAAAGCATCCACCCATACACATACACACAGAAACACACTACTACAAAGTTACAAAAGCTCTCCCTGGCCCTTTTTTAACATTTTCTTCTGCGCTCTGTCATTTGTGGGGTTTATTTTTAATTAAAAACGAAAAAGAATTATTCTAGTAGTGCCACCACAATTTTAACAAATGTCAGTGAATGCGTTGATATTAATTAATTGTCACATCATATGATTAATTAATGAATGCGTAGTTGTTAGATAATTGTGGTTCGTAAATACGATACAAATATTGTAATATTGTAGAAAATGATGATATATGTTGTGAAATGTTTTTGTAATGTTTTTCATTAAGCATGTTTAAAGTATAACAAAATTAAGGTGATCCATAAAATTAAAGGACCTTCTTCTGCATATGCATAAGATGCTCACACGTTTGAACATTCTCTTTGCAGTTCTGAAAGTCATAATACCAGTTTCAACAAAACTAAATATATTAATCTTGGACAACAACATGCGATTAACATGAACTGCCCTCTCCCCCTGTTTTTTTAGTATTATCTGGTGCCGTGGTTGCATAGGTTGGGCGACAAACCAACACTGCATGTTCCAAATGCTCACCAGCTCCAGCTGCCTAATATTTCCATGTAATTGCATTATTGTTGTTAACAATGATAAATGTGTGAAACCAATAGTTGATTGGCAAGTGGAGCTTGATAGATTTTGTGATGTGCGAAAGACTAAAGAGTATTGTGATTTTGTGATTGCTTGGCAAAAAAGAAACAAAATGAAAAGAGAAAAAAACTGCATGTTTTAACAAACAATCCTCAATTCATCACAACTGGTGGTGACTACAAGGACAAAATTGGTTATGAATTCCAACAATTGCTACACAAAAGGAAAATCCCAAAGTTCAAATCATCATCCCATAGTTTATTTTAAAGATAAATCCCCGTAGATTAGATTAAATAAAAATAGTTTAGGCTTCCTCTCTACTTTTGCTTTGAAAGTTTTTATTTTATTTTTCAATTTCTTGGCTACATCTACTGGTCTCTCCCTCGTGGGCAGAATTGCTTTGTTGGTCGCTCCCTTATGGGCTGTTTTGTTGGCCTCGTCCTCTTGGGCAGAGTTGTTTTGTTGTTTTCTATCTTGATTTTCATTAGAGTGTGTGGTGGTTTTGGTTTTGTCCTTCTATGTCTTGCTAGTCGATGGTTTTGTTTTTCTCGAAGATGCTTGTGTTTACTGCAAATGGGAGGGAGGGAATGTTCCTCAACCAGTTTGGAGAGAATCTTTTGGAGGTCCATGCCTCCCCCACTATGTTCGTTTGTGGGTTGCAGTCATTATACTTTGCCTGTGGTGGAACCGCAATCGTCTGAGCAGTTATTAGTCACTAGTGGTTATTTTTTTCAGGCTTCATGAAGCAGTTATTATTTGTTGGACCTTCTTATTAGTTTAGCCCATATGTGTTTTGCACTGTTCTTTTTTTATTTTCTTTTATTTTATTTCCAGCTATTGTGCTTCTTACTTTATTATTTTTTACTTTTTTGTTTGGGTTTGTTGGCTAGTTATATTTTATTACTGTTCATTTGTGTGTTTTTCGTTTACTTGTTTTATTTTTTAGTTTGTTTTAATTATTATCTCATTTTTTGCTTTATTTATTTATTTTGTGTTTGTTGTAGACTGCAAGTTTTTGGTGTTGTCAAGCAAATTGAATGGATGTTCAAGCTTCTCTTCTTCTTTTTTTTTTCTTATTTCCCATTAAGTTGTTCATGCGCAAGTCTTTTTTAAAGATCATGCATTTGTTCATGTCTCTCATGTTTGAGTATTGGATATTTTCAGCACTATCATTTTTACACTTTTACGGTACTTATTATTTTTAATAAAGCATCATTCTATTCTAACCAAAAAAAAGCGCAACGGACTCTTCCAGGGACTAGTTTGCAACTGAACAAGACCTTCATTGGGGTACAAGAGTAACTTCATAAATCCACAAAACGGGCAGAGGAAAACAAAAGGAGGGAGAGGCCCACAAAGCATGGAACTGAGAAGTTCAGAAGCCAAACCGAAACCAAGGAAGCCCGGGTTTGGGGTTCGCCAAATTTTTAACGTTTTCGGGTCCTTCTATGTGCCAAGTTGCCGACTATCTATATTTAGCTACTTTTATCTTTATAGTAATTTAATTATAAATTTTAAAAAAAGACATTTGCTTTTTCAAAAGAAGCGTTTTTAGAAAGATCTCCAATGTACCTCTTCAACCACTTTGGGATCTTTCAAATAGGTGGCCACATCAGAAAAATTCCTCCAACAGCCTCTTCAACCTCGCCATCAAATCTGCAACCCCATTCTCTCTCTTCAAAGCGATAAGTTGACTCGCTTCTTCAAAACATTTATTTTGTTTTTGGAGAACCAAAATCATATCAAAAGGCTAAAAATATTTTTTTTTTATGGGTTTGATGTAAATTTCATAAATATTATCTTGAAAAAAAGGATGTTATTAATTATTTCAAATGTTATTAATTATTGTTGTTTTAAGTCAAATATTGTATTAATTGAATTGAAGAGATCTGATGAAGACAAAATATTAATTTAGCAAATAAAACTTCAAATCGCCACGTAGGTCAACAAACTTCAATTTGAAGAGTTTTTTTTGCTACCACTGTTGGAGATGCTCTTACAGCATCTTTGTACGGACCCAAATGCAAAAACATTTTAACCAAAATCTTGGAATCTGCTCTGCGAAAAGGGACCAGTTTACAAACCAATAAAAATCTCAATCCATTTTAAGCAGTAAATCATGATTGTTAAACGACTTTGCCACTTCAATATCATTATCAATATTAGTAATCAATATCAATATCAATATCGATGTTGATATTGATATTATTAATATTGAAGTGGACATTATTATTATATAAAAAATAGGTCAATTATTGTCCATAAAAAATAAGTAGATTATTATAAAAAAGATAATAGGTCAAAAACTGTCAATATCAATATTGACAGTTTTATATTGATATTATCAATATCAATATGTTGATAATATCAATATTGATATTGATATCAATATCAATATTGATATATTAATGAAGAGTTTATTAATATATTCAATATTATCTACCTATTGCTACTTTTATCTTTATAGTAATTTAATTATAAATTTTTTAAAAAAAGACATTTGCTTTTTCAAAAGAGCATTTTTACTGCATCTTTGTACGGATCCAAATGCAAAAACATTTTAACAAAAATCTTGGAATCTACTCTGCGAAAAGGGACCAGTTTACAAACCAATAAAAATCTTAATCCATTTTAAGCAGTAAATCATGATTGTTAAACGACTTTGCCACTTCAATATCATTATCAATATTAGTAATCAATATCAATATCAATATCAATATCAATATCGATGTTGATATTGATATTATTAATATTGAAGTGGACATTATTATTATATAAAAAATAGATCAATTATTGTCCATAAAAAATAAGTAGATTATTATAAAAAAGATAATAGGTCAAAAACTGTCAATATCAATATTGAAAGTTTTATATTGATATTATCAATATCAATATGTTGATAATATCAGTATTGATATTGATATCAATATCAATATTGATATATTAATGAAGAGTTTATTAATATATTCAATATTATCTACCTATTGCTACTTTTATCTTTATAGTAATTTAATTATAAATTTTTTAAAAAAAGACATTTGCTTTTTCAAAAGAGCATTTTTACCCAAATGCAAAAACATTTTAACAAAAATCTTGGAATCTGCTCTGCGAAAAGGGACCAGTTTACAAACCAATAAAAATCTTAATCCATTTTAAGCTGTAAATTATGATTGTTAAACGACTTTGCCACTCCTTTTAGCAAGTCTGCTGACCCAAGAATTATAAATATCCATACCCAAAAAAGAAAAGATAAGGCTGCATTTAAATAAAATAAATATATAGTAAATTGAGCTTAGACCCATAAAATTCACTTTAAATCACCTATAGCCTTTCTTTTATTTTTCTATTTAAAATACCCAATTTGTTCAAATAATACCCGATGACTAGGATCTAACTAAGCAAGTTTCCTAATATAACTTAAAATCTGATTTATAATACCCAATTTATTCTATTTATTATATCAATATCAATATCATTATCAGTATTAGTAATCAATATCAATATCAATATCGATATTGATATTGATATTATCAATATTGAAGTGGACATTATTATTATATATAAAAAATAGGTCGATTATTGTCCATAAAAAATAGGTAGATTATTATAAAAAAGATAATAAGTCAAAAACTGTCAATATCAATATTGACAGTTTTATATTGATATCAGTATTGATATATATTGATGAAGAGTTTATTAATATATTCAATATTATCTACCTATTGATAATAAGTAGATTATTATTGTAAACAATATTATGTACTTATTATCTTTTCTTATTATCCATATCAATATATGGATAATAATATTGACAATAGGTAGATAATAATAGGTAAATTACTGTCCAAAAAAGATTATAGGTAGATTACTGTCAATAATATTATCTACTTATTATTGACAGTAAATTACTTATTACTCCAAAAAGGAAAAATAAAAATAAAAATATCAATATTGATCTTGATATTGATATTGAAAAAAAGGATGTTAAAAATATCAATATTGAAGTGGACATTATTATTATATAAAAAATAGGTCGATTATTGTCCATAAAAAATAGGTAGATTATTATAAAAAAGATAATAGGTCAAAAACTGTCAATATCAATATTGACAGTTTTATATTAATATTATCAATATCAATATGTTGATAATATCATATTGATATATTGATAAAGAGTTTATTAATATATTCAATATTATCTACCTATTGCTACTTTTATCTTTATAGTAATTTAATTATAAATTTTAAAAAAAAGACATTTGCTTTTTCAAAAGAGCATTTTTACTGCATCTTTGTACGGACCCAAATGCAAAAACATTTTATCAAAAATCTTGGAATCTGCTCTGCGAAAAGGGACCAGTTTACAAACCAATAAAAATCTTAATCCATTTTAAGCAGTAAATTATGATTGTTAAACGACTTTGCCACTCCTTTTAACAAGTCTGCTGACCCAAGAATTATAAATATCCATACCCAAAAAAGAAGAAATAAAGCTGCATTTGAATAAAATATAAGACCCACTGCAATAAATACATGTCCTGCCCAATAATAGACTCAACAAAACATGGGCTTGGATGACCTCTCATTTGGTAGATTCAGATAGGTCATGCTTGCAAGAGAACCAAGCAAGCATAAAAATGGAAATGGAGGCTTGGAATTTGAGTGAGGCCAAGCTAGCGGCAGATCAGAGAAACCAGGAAGATGGTGGTTTAAGCAGCATGGATCTTGATGTACACAATGCTGCAGAAGAAGAGGGCAATGTTGATATCCTTTGGCAGCACAGAGAGAACGTTGACCAACTGTTGACCCCAACCAAGAACACAGTTCTTTCTCACTGTCCTGGTTGCTGTGAGCTACTGGTTTATAACAAGGAAAACTTGAACGCTTTACACATTATTATAGCTGACGATGATGAGACTCTGCTGCCGACACTGAAGGTATGTAAAGTACGCATTTTTGTTTCCTTTAGAAAGGTTAGCTACCTGCGCTTTTCTAATTAGACAACTCCGTATGTACACATAACATACATATATGTATACGTACATATATACAGGAGCGCTCAAGAGCAAAAGCCGAAATGGAGGAGTTGGAGGAGAAGAAAGGTGGTAGTAGCGGCAGGGGATTCAGTGTGTTCAAATGTGGCAAAGACGCTGATGTAATATTGAAGGAAGTGAAAGAAGCTCATCTGGTAATGGCTACACTGATAGCAACTGTGACTTTCGTAGCGGGCTTCGTCATGCCTGGTTACGAAAGCGAAAAAGGAGGAGGCCAAGCAAGTCTTGCAAGAAATGCAGCTTTGATAGTTTTTGTTGTAACAGATACACTGGCCCTGTGTATGTCGGCTTGTTCTGTCTTGATGCACTTTTATTTGCCAGGGCCGGACGCCATTGTTTTGGCCTTATCTTCGACCATGTCCGCCTTGATTTTCATGGCGATTGCATTCATTTCAGGGGCATATGCAGCATCAGGTCATTCTCCGCGGCTTGCCGTGGCGGCTTGTGTGCTTGGGTGCTGGTACTTTTGGGCAGCTTTCTTCATGCTTGGCCGTCCATCTGCCAAAGCTTTTCGGAGGCATTTTTTTCGTGCTGCCACTGCAGCTTAGTTGAATCAAAGATTATCTACTTCTTGTATATATTTTTTTTACTTTGATTTCTAATCTAATCCAAGCCTTTTATATCATAAATTGAAGGTTATCTGATCTCTTTATTCATACTCTACAAAAAATAAACTCGATTTACACAGGCCAAAAAAGCTATGCAGATCAATAACACAAACAAAATGTTATGTTGCTCTGTGTTTCTCTGTTTGGGGCTTTGCTCTTGTTGTTCCACGTTATGAGGCTTGAAATCGTAACAGTTGAATTAACGAACTTATTTATATCAGCAACCATGGCTAGATGGTTGTGACAAAGCTCATAGCTATGGTTACGGTGTGGACAAATTTTTTCCTCTTGACCCAATACTCGGATGAACTCTTGCGTAGGTTCCTCTGTTCGTCGACAGATGAGTCAGATGAGTTGTCTTCTGTATCTGCGAGTGAAAGCTTCTTCAACGAAGGCCCTTTCTTTTTGTCTGAAATACTTGTTCATTAGTGAAAAGAGAAACCAACTAGCACAATATACGTGATTCGAAACAAAGACCGCTGAGGATAAGAAAGCATAGGTGCATACCTTCCTACTTGACTGAAGATCTAACCACTCAATCGGCTAAGCTTGCTGATTTGCCTGAGCACCATTCCACTTTTATAAGAAGTCCTCAGCCGACTCGATCCCGGTATAAATCCTGCTGGTAAGGCATTTCCAATCAGATCCCATCTTCAATTTATAAGCAGGTCTGTTATGAACCTATAACAATAGCTTTTTTACATGACCAAAGTTTTGAATATGGATTTTTCTTTTTCTTTTGGCTTGTTAATTGTTGCCAGGAAATTCTTGCAGTTTATCTTAAGTTATGGGGCATTTAGCTTGTTATACTGCTATGACAATTCATAACTATCCGTTGATTGAAAAAAAACGAACAACAAAAATAACAATTCATGACTAGCCACAATTTAACTTATGTTGCATATCCTTGTTTGCATTTTTTGATATACCAGAAAATATAAAAATGGACCCCTCCAATTTTTCGTCTGAGATTGAGAACTGTAGGGTTGAATGAATCTGGAGAAGTAGCACCGAGGTCCATTGACATCGTGAAGAGGATTCTTGAAATGTGTCCACCACTACTAATGAAGCAGAACGGGAGTTGTGAGACTGCATTACACACTGCTGCAAGACACGGGCATGCTAGTTACAGCTCTCATTGATGCTGCAAAAGTGCGTCGCGGAGACCTTGAGCAAGGCTGGGCCTCAACAGTAGAAGGCTGCTTGCAGCCACAAGGCTCATCACGAGGCAGTGCGCTTTAATCGGCTTGGTGTGGTGGAGATATTGACCAGAGAAGACCCTGAGTTTTCCTACTCTGCTTCTGCTAATGATGCTGGTGAGACTCCAGTTTATCTGGCTGCCAAGAGGGGATATCTTGATGTGGCCATGGCCATCAAGATATGCAAAATATGCAGCTTTCAAAGCTTTCGTTGTAAGCGATACCCTAGCCATGGCCATGTCTAGTTGTTCTGTGCTGATGCATCTTTATCTCTCCACGGAACCAAACAAGCATTTGAGGTTCGATGTGTATGAATTGATATTATCTTACACAATGTGGGCTTTGATTGCAATGGGGGTTGCATTCATTACCGGGACATATGCAGTATATTGGGTCATTCTTCAGGACTTGCCATAGCGGCTTGTGTGCTTGGCTGCTTCTTCTTTTTCAGGGCTTATTCCATTGCTTCTGCTCAAACTATGGCTTCAAGGAGAGAAAATTTACTGGGCAAAATACTTTTCAACATTGTGTCTCTCATGCATGAAACCATTACATTCGGGTAAAGGAGATGGCTAAGTTTTTGCTTTCTTTTGGCCATCAAACAATTACCCAGAAACTAGAAGCCCTCCATGAAGAAGATAAAATGTAGGGGTTCAATTCGTTTTACATTTTGTGTACGTAAAATTTAGAGCAAAATCTTTGGCACTGGTTTGCATATACTGAGTAAAGCTGGGTATTGCATGGCAAACACATCACATTATGCAACTCGATTTCTCTTTTGGTAAATAAAATCAAAGAATAAGTTTTAAAAGAGGTGCACTTTCTACATGCTACAAAGTTTACAAACACTAAACCAAATTTACATGGACCAAAGCAAATCAACACAAATCCAATGACTAGGTAAAAATCCTAATTCTTAATCTCTTGCTTAGATATTGTGGTTATAACAAGGCAAGGCAAATCAGAGCAAATTACTTTTCTCCTCAAGACAACTTCACAGGACAATCACTTCAATTCTTTGAACTTGAAGAGTCGACAAACAAATTTGCTAACCCTGGTAGATAATATCAACCAAGGTATAATTCCTACCTGCAAACACATTACGAGAAGATTAGAAGCACTATGAGAAAACTGCAGACGTTTATTACATAGTAATTAAAAGAGCATCTGACAGTAGTTAGATAATTTAGTTGCTAAGAGCAATACAAAGAGACATATTTCAGCATCTTTGCTTAAGGGATCACTTAAAACCCCCTCTTTCGACCTAAGGTTTCACCCAGGAAAACTATAAGATAACAACAATGTAAAGTACGCTCTTTCTTTACCATAACATTTTCATTTAAAATTCCTCCAGCCCTCCATGATAGCACTTTCCCTGCAAAGCAACAAGAAGAATCAATCAGAGTTGCAATCAGTTTTGTTATACTTCTTGCTACTTAATCTGATTTATGTATATAGTAGCTCCATTCTTTCTTCTTTTTCCTTTCAAAATTTAGTAATTATCCTAACTGACATAGGCTTATAGGCCAATATAACAAGTAAAAACACACATTGTGGTAAGCGGAACTCAAATCATCAAGTGACAAAGATAAAGAGGAAAAAGAATATTCTTGCAAATAGCCATACTGGAAGAAAGAATGGAACTCAATAAGTAAATATGCAACAAAAATGCATTACCAAACGGTTGCACAAGTTGTTGCGATATGGAGGCAACAGGAACCCTCCAAAACCACCAAATCAGCACAAGATACGTTAAGACCTAAGAGGACAACCAAGTGTGTCAATAAAAAACCTCAATTACGGAAGAAAGAAAACTTCTAAAAAATCTAGTATACCCGTAATTACCTTTGCGATGAACACAACTTTCAGATACAACTCATATGAAAGTTTTCTCTCCTTGCCATGCAATTCTTGATCTGGAAGTCAGGTAATAGTGTTAGAATCTCCCATCCATGGTAGGGCACCATATCTCCACTAAGAAAATAAAACCGTGCCGCAACAGAGTACAGAAGCTATGAAAGATAGGAAAATATAACCGGGCGTGGGGCTGAAGGAGGGGGGGCTATATACATGAAGTAAATATTAAACTAATTAAATGTAGCAATAACTTATATCAAGTGATCTTTTTTGCACTCGCTTTATGTTTTCTAAATCATAAATCCACCTGATGGGCAGCGCGACAGGACTAAATTTGTACTGAGAACATAGGCTATAAAGAAAAGCAAGTTGGCTAATCTAAATAATCAACCACTCATATCTCTGAATGAGATTGGTATTTGAGTCAATAAAATGAATGAACCATTCAACCCTTCGCTCAACAACTTCATCTTCTTAAAGTGTATGTGGCTTCTACTATATAAATACAATTTGAACCAAGGCATGTTGCAAATAATTATTTATAAACATAATTGAATGGGTGGAGTTGCAGCAACTAGTACAATTTGCAAGTTCTTTCTCCTTAGCAGCTGCCATCCTCCTTAGCTTTGCAGCTTGTGCAAATGTTGAAGGCCTGGATTCAACAAAAATAAGATCACAATCCTGCTAGTGTAAATGTAGAAACTTTGAAGATGCAATTATCAAAAGAATGCTAAGAACCCAAAAACCAAAATTAATATAGCATGTATTTAAATTAAGATTTAATTAGTAAGAATCACTCACTGTGACAATGAGCTTGCCTCCTTCAAAAGGTCCTTAATTTCTCCACGCAACCGGTTTGCCGTAGCAGTCTTCACTCCCCTCTGCGAATAAATACAATTAATGACTAATAAAAAATGATTAAGAGAATCATTTCACACCAAATTACCACAAAATTGTTTGAATGCGAATGAATAATCGTTGAAGCAAGTACCTTCTTCAACTGTTGCAACCACCTGGAGACAAATTGGAAAACGACGACGAGTATGAAGACGATAGGAGCTACCAACGACCTTCTATGCGCCTCTAGGGTTTCAACCACCTCTCCCATCTCTGGTTGTCTCCTTGCTCGATCCCTACCAACAACCCCTGCTTCGTCCTCTCAGAATCTTAAGACCACCGCCACCTCTGCATCTGGCTCTCGGTTACTTTCTTTCTCGTGCTTCTCACATCTGGCTCGTCGTCGTTTTCTCAATATTTTTTGGCAAAATGTCACTTTTGGTCATCGTAGTTTGTCATTTTTACCACTTAGGTCCCTGTCGTTTCAATTTGATCAATTTTGTCCTTGTACTTTCAATTTCGAGCAATTTAAGGACAAAAGTGAGTTTCTATCAAATGTATGTAACTTATGTTAGTTTTTGGTTACTTGCCCCTCATGTGGAGGGGCAATTTTGTCCAATCGTGCACAGCTTAAGGTCTGCCAAGCTACCCTCCCTCCATTCCAAATTAGACTTTGGGGATTTTCTGGGTTAGGGTTTGTCAAAAATTTTGATTTCTAGGTTTAGAATTGGTTCAATTCATAGGATTTTTTTTCTTATTATGGCTCCAAAACACCACCCACTCTTCACAGAGTTCAAAGTTATGACCAAAAATGATAGCAAGACATAAAACAACAAGAAGAACCAAATCACTTGTAAGTCGACTTATTGCTCTGCAATCTCACTCTCCTTCACCAATTTCTCCTCTATCTAGTTGATCCAACCTCCCCCCTCCTTTCACGGATTTGACTTCCCCAACACTCTGAGCACCCGTCAACCTCGTCAACACTACAAAACCCTCCTTCAAAATTCATATCCATTTTCTTCCTCAGTTTTTGTTTTGGTTATATTCAACAACCAACCAAGCCCAAAGGCACGAACGAACACCAGTCAAGACCAAAGGAAACATCAATGGCACACAAACAATAAAACAAAAACAGAAAACATCCACAAGGCCAAAGGGGACCAAATCACGCCCTCAACCTTCTTCCTCAGTTTAATCAACCCATTTGACAATGAAGTTCAACAAGCCCAGCAGTGAACCAAACAATTGTGAAGACTGATTCAAACATGTGGCTAGCTGGGCAATTGGTGAAGATTGAAGGAAGAGTGGCAGTTGAAGCAGACAAAGTAGGTGCTAACAAATACATCAGAGTGAATTTGAGTACAGAACCGACGATGAGAGTCGAGAAGACGAAGTCGAACTCGTTGATGGAATTTCTCACCCTCTCTTTGCCCTCAATCAAAATTTTTGAAGAACCCTAACCCAGAAAATCCCCAAAATCGAGTCTAACTAGCAAAAGGTGCCCGCGCGATGCTGCGGGTTTTAAAACCAAAGTTAGTTTGTACTAAATATATATGTCTAAAAATCAACCCAAAACATCAATCAAATGAAACCAAAGGCAGTTTATAACAACTCCATGTCCTTTTTCATGTTAAAAAAGCTCCCTAAAAAAACAAAACATTTCAAAAAGCCACACGAAAAGGCATTAATATATAATCAAAAGCATTATGTTGTTATCACTCTTATCAACAACTCCTCCAAACACATCATATCTTCCATAAACTAAAAGTTAAAAGTCAAAAATATTAATATGTATCTAAGCACAGATCATACATGAAACAGCTTGTCATTGGTTCAAACCACATAAGAATTACTTGGCTTTATTTACTGCTGTACAATCATAGCAATTAGTTCAAATTTATCCCAACCAATTGTCAATTGATTCCATTAGCTAATTACTATGCTTTATTCACAAAACTGAAACAATAAATTGGAATTTCAACATAGAAACGCACCTCTAGCTTAAGAGAACCAAAAAAACCACCAAACAGCTTTATCTAAAGCAGCAAAACACCACCTACAAAACATCAAAAGGAGACATGGTTAAGAAAGAAGAGGAGAAAAAGCAAGTAAAAACTGAAAAAACATAAAAAATTGCAGTTCATGATTTTCTAATCCCAAAACTGTCCAAATATGTTTTTCTGTGCAGTATTTTTATATGAGATGCTTGAACTTCGTTAGTCCACTACTAAAACAAAAGAAAAATCTTGGAAAACAAAAACAAACACCTGCTAGTTCATCTTTGGCCAGTGACTATACAGCATCAATCAACCGCATGATGTGGAGCCCTGATGGGACACTTTTAGGTAAGCATAGGTGTCCTTGTTTGTTTAGTGTCTATTTAATTTTATTCTCGTATTGTGAAGTAGCACCTGCTAGTTCATCACAACAAAGTATTATCAAGAAATAGGAAATGAATCTTAAGCTGGTTATGATCAATCAGGTTTCTACTGCAGGTGTAGCATACTCTAAGCACATCGTGCAGATATACTCCTGTGGGGGTAAATTGACTGGTCTCTGAGCATATTAAAATTGAGTCCACAATGAAACTTAAACAGCAAAAGTCCTAATTTTCAGCAAAGCCCCAATCCCCCAATTAATCAACATTCACAATCAGATCCACCAAAACCTAAACAATACATGCAACCCAACAACAGAACCTAAAAACAATCCAATTAATAAGCAAAAACCCTAATTAATTTCCATCAAATAACATAACCAGAAGCATGCATAAGGTACATGTAAACCCTAAAATCCTTTATTAGGCCTTTCTATTTACCTCAGAAAACACTTACAGCCCAATTAAAATCGACGTCCCTAATTAATTTCATGATACCCAAATTTTAATTTCGAAGAAAAGCCCTAATTTTGTTAATTCAAATTCAGATCCCGAGCAATTAGAGGAAGAGGAGATATACCTGATATTGAGATGCGAGAGCAAGCCTGAGAATCGAGCAATTTGACGCAGGCGATCGCAGAGTGAGAGGCTGCCAAGTTGGCGATGAGAGCGAGAGTTAGCGAATGAAAAGCAGAGAGAGGATTGAAGAGATGAAAGAGAGAGTGAAAAGAAGCTGACCTGGTTCGGATTGAGAGGAGAGACCGGTGGAAACGGAGGAGTGTTCTGAGCGATCCAACGAAACATCTGGGAGTAAAAGAGACGCAAGAAGGGCAAGGGGGTCATTTCACTGTGCTGCTGAATAGGACAAAAGGGAACTAAGAACAAATAAGGGTTAACTACAGTAAATCCCCCAAACTATAAGGCCATTTTCAAGTTCATACTCATAGTTTGAAAATTCGCGAGTACATACTCAAAGTCACGAAAACCCTACAATTTACCCCTCCGTTAGCCAAACCGTTAGTTAATCTGTTAAGTGCTGACGTGGCATTTGTGGGACCCATTTTTTAACTGACGTGGAATTCCACGTGGACCAAAAATTAATAAAAAATTATTTTAATGTTTAAATTATTTTAAAAAATTAAACATATTAAATGAAAAAGAAAAAAAATGAAAAAACCTAATCTCTCTCTCTCTCTCTCTCTCTCTCGATCCAAAGCCTCATCGACCTCATCAATAATCTGAACAGGGTCATGTTCAAATTCCATATTGGCCATTGATGACGTCTTCTTGGGCTCTTCGAACTCTGGCAGCTGCGACGAGATTTGGGGCAAATTGGGTTCTGGGTTTTGGAGAAATGAGCTTGAAAATGGCGGTTTTGCAAAGGTGAGGGAGACAAGATTTGGGCGTGAGATTTGGGGCAAATCGGGTTTTGGGTTTTGGAGAAATGAGCTTGAAAATGGCGGTTTTGCAGAGTAAGGACAAACTTTGATGGTAGGTTAAAACAAAGGGGTGGTGGTCATGGGGAATGTAGGGAGAAAGGGATGGGGGATGGGTTCTGTGGGTTAAAACCAATCCACACCATCCCTCATTCTCGATCTGCCATGAAAAGCCAAGAAGGATTTCAGATTTCAGTACCGCATCCATTTTCTTCTTCTTCTTCAAAACCATCGTATTCAATTTCTCTTCCTTCGCTAACAAAACCCAGTGGAAGCGATGAAGCTTTGGCTTATGGGTTCGTTCATCGATTGGTGTCTTCTGGGTCGAGTAGTTTGAAGGGTCGTAACTTGAAACAACGTTGTAGAGCCAATTTTGATGATTTGGCACAAAATTTCAACCTTTCTGAAGAAGATGATGACGAAAGTGAAGATGAACCAGCTTTGGTTGTATCGAAGTCAGCAGATCTCTCGTTTCATCCTCTACAGTCTCGATCCACTCCTACACAACCCTGAACAAAGCATAGGTAATCAATAAAAACAAAGCTATTTTTCCTCTTGCTTTTTGAATCCTATCATCAATGGCACCTAGCATAATTCGCAAGGCAATTGGGGCTGTCAAGGACCAAACCAGCATCAGCCTAGCCAAAGTGGCCTGGAACATAGCCTCGGACCTCGAAGTTATGGTCATTAGGGCCACGACCCATGATGAAGACCCAGCTGATGACAAGTACATAAGGGAGATCATCACCAAGCTCCACCCCGACAGCCGCGACCTTGTAGCCGAAGCCGGAGCCATCTCCTACCTCTCCGAAACCCTCTTCGACTCTTCCTCTTCCCTCCATGACAAGAGTGGTGGGTGTCGGAGATGGTGGCTGGGTGGAGAAGCATGGGTTGGTGTCGGAGATGGTTGGCTGGGTAGGAGAGGAAGAGACCGTTGGCTAGGTTCGTCTGGTTGTGAGAGAGAGAGAGAGAGAGAGAGAGAGAGAGAGAGAGAGAGAGAGAGAGAGAGAGAGAGAGAGAGAGAGAGAGAGAGAGAGAGAGAGATAGTTTTATTTAAAAAAAATTTAAACAGTAAAATAATTTTTTATTAGTTTTTGGTCCATGTGGAAGTCCACATCATCAAAAAATGGGTCCCACTTTTGACACATCAACATTTAACGGATTTTCTGATGGTTTTGCTAATTGAGGGTATGTACTCGTAACTTTCTGTGATGTTGAGTATGTACTCGCGAATTTTCAAACTATGGGTATGAACTTGAAAATGGCCTTATAGTTTGGGGGGTTTATTGTAGTTAACCCAACAAATAATGGGGCAAAAAACGTAATTTCACTGTTAATGATGAACAGCTTAAGAATAGTACTTCTCAACTCAGTTTTAGTGTATATATAATTTGGAATGGAGGGAGGGGTTGGCAGATCTTAAGCTGCACACGATTGGATAAAATTGCCCCCTCCACGTGAGGGGCACGTGACCAAAAACTAACAAAAGTTGCATACGTTTTGTCCTTAAATTGCTCGAAATTGAAAGTACAAAGATAAAATTGACCAAATTGAAACGACATGGACTAAAGTGGTAAAACTGACAAACCACATGGACCAAAAGTCACTTTTTGCCATATTTTTTGGTTCAATGTCATCATTTTCTCTTTGGTCAATGTCGTCGTTTTCTCGGTTACTTTGTTGTTCTGATGACATGTTTACTAACCCGTAATCGGAATGAGAATAAGGAATCCGATTACTATTACGGATTATACCCGTGTTTACTAAAATTTGGAGGAATCAAAAGTGTGTGGGGCCCACACAAAAAATGGAATTCAATTCCAAGATTTGGGTGATTCGGATTCCCACACAGAGAAGATATTTGGATTCCGGGTTTAGGGAGCAATCGGAATGATAATTTTTTTTCCCTTTATGCCCTCACTTACTTTCATTATTTCCAAGATTATCCTTAATCCTAGAAATAAAAACAAAATCATTTTAAGTGTTAAGGATTAACTAATAGAAATACTTCAATTTATAAATAAAATAAAATAAACAAAATCATTTTAGTGTGTCTATGAAATAAAAAAGTAATTTAATTTTTTCTTACTATTATATACTATATCAAATTTTATTTAAAAAGTATATAAAATATTTGATTTGGGACAAGGGCATTTTAGTAATCATACTGGTTTATATTCCGATTCTGCTGAATTAGTAAACAGTTTTATGGAATTCTATTCCGATTCCAAACAGTTTTAGTAAACAACTTCAACAGGAATCTGATTCTGATTCCGCCTCATTTCAATTCCTTTTCAATCCAATTCCTCCTCAATTCAATTTCTCTCAATTTGGTTACGGATTAATAAACGCACCATGAGTCTCTAACCAAAGTCCAAATGGGTAAATTTAGTGGCGGATATTTGCTTGGGCATGGTCCAATTCAAATATGGCCCAATTCTTAGGTTAGAAATATCGACGATGTAAATTTACTAATTTACCCCAAAAACAAACGGGAACTTTCGTTTTTAGCCAATGAAGTGGAAAATAATTAGGAAAATGTCAAAGAATAAGCCTAAACCCAAATCTAAAACAAAACTAGTCCATTGACCTTTTCCTAATTATTTTCCATTTCATTGGCTAAAACCTAATAATTCTAAAACAAGGAACTTTCTAGTGTCAGCAACCACTACCACCACCATTCCAGAAACGTCATAAAATAAAATCAAAGCCCAAATTTGTCATTCTCGTCTCCATGATTATTTATTGCTTAATTGTTTGTTTCCTAGCTAAACCCTACTTCCATTCCAACTATCTTTACTTTCCGCCCAAGTTTGTCATTCCCGTCTTCATTAATTATTTTTATTTGTTGCCTAGCTAAACCCTACTTCCTTTTTTTCTATGGAAAACGAAGACACCAAATCATCAACAAACTCTATTCTTATTTCTTGACCAAGAGTCGTTGAGACTAAGATGAAGAGAATTCTTGGTAGTTGCTGGTTTGGAAGAAACTGTTTCGACACAAAATGTGGAAGAAACTTTTTAACCGGATGCATCGATCTTCTATTAATTTTGATACCGCATCTTTTAATATTTTCAATCAAAGGTAAGTATTGTTGATTTTTTGTTACAATTTAATTTACTAGAATATGTAATTGTATGAAGTCAACTGTGATACTTGTTTGTGTTTTTGTTTTTAGTAAATAATACAATTTTGTGTTAATAATATCTTGAGTTTTTGGATACAATTCTTATGAACGATGTATGTAATTCAATACTTATATTCAAATTCGTTACTAGGGTTGGTGAAGTCGAGGGTTAAGGGAAACGAGAAGTCAAGGGCTAAGGGAAACGAGAAGTCAAGGGCTAAGGGAAACGAGAAGTCAGCCTTAATGGACCTACCCAACGATATCCTCCTCCTCGACGTATTTACAAGACTGCCGATAAAATCACTTTGTCACATCCGTAGTGTATCTAAGACCTCTCTAAGCATAGTTGATAACCCATTTTTTGCTACGCTACGTTTACTTAATCCTGCTACCAACACTGCTGTTGTTGAAGTACCTCAACTTATGCTTGTTACTCAAACCGAGTCCTCTATTCCTAGTTACCGTACCCGCTTTGCCTTGCAACCATTGAACTACAAAGGTGAGCACGACTTGACAACAAGCAAGCATTGTTATACACAGATTTTGTCCGGTAGCTATTACGAAGTAGATTTTGTTTTTTGCAACTTGTTTTGCTTTAAAGGGATGGGTCACTGCATATTGGTCAATCCTCTCAGAGGAGAAGTTCTAGATCTAGAGCTGCCAATTAATGACCATGTTACAACTTATAATAAAAAGTGGTACGGCATGGGATTTGATGGTATAACTATGACTCACAAGATTGTTTGTATAAGTGAATCGTACATATTAGGTAGAGATAGGGATTTTTTAGTGGCTTATGTTTATACTTTGGGCATAAAATCATCATCGTGGCGAGAAATACACTCAGTTCCCCAGTGTAAGTTTAGTAGCAAGAATGTATCTGCGTATGGAGACATGCATTGGTTGATTTATAGTGATGTAGGTGGAAGAGTACCCAATCATATTATTTCTTTTGATTTCGAGAAAGACGAATTTGTTTGGATCCCTTATCCTAATTGTCATGATTTGAAACATTTGTTTAACATTAGAGGATGTTTGGCGGTTATGTCATGTGGGTATGCTTCTCTTGAGATATGGGTACTGAAAAATTATGAGAAGAAAGTGTGGGAGCTAGATTACAAAATTGACAACAAAATGTTTCCTTGTGATCTCAGATCAATTGAGACTTGTGGTGAATGGGAGTATGGCATATTTTTAATTGACAGCTATCGTGGTATGTTTTACTTTTGGGACGGAAGAGATAAATCCATAAAATACATCAAAGCTAAAACGTTACTCCCAGGCATATTCAGTTATGATACTATTCATTATCTTCGTTGGGCTGAGAGGAAGCGAATGAGGCCGAGCATCTTCAGGTATACTGACAGCATGATTTCCTTGAAGACTTTCGGCAATTTAGTTGAAAGACAATTGCGCAGGGGGCCAATTTCTGAAGCAGCAAAATCGAGGAAATGGGATTTTGATTTATTGAAAGAGAAGTATGTGTAACTAGGAGTTGCAATTTTTTTATATTTAATTTAATTTACTGTAAACTTTCATGGATGGAGACCCGGTAACTTTGTTTGAGTATCATTTACTGTTATATGCAAAGCATTTTCATAAGGTTTAAATGTCAAAATGGTTCCTGTGTTTTACTATGTTTGTCAATTTAGTCATTGTGTTTTCAATTTGGCCAGTTTAGTCTTTGTATTTAGAACCGTTAGCGAATGTGGTCTATTCCGTTAAATAAGCATTTTAAACATTTTTTTTTCTTTAAAAAAACCTATAAGCCTTTCTGAAATTAAAATATAAAAAATTAAATTAACTTAAAAATGTTAAAACTTCATTAAAACATAATGTTAGAGAAAGAAGCAGTGAGGAAGAGGAGCGATTGCATTGTGAGGGGAAGGAAGATGCTGAATTTAGAACCTTTTTTTTTTCGGTTTGCCTTTATTGTGTTCCATCGTGATTTCAGTGCTCTCTTTCGCTGTATGAGTCAAGTCAACTTTTCCTTTCCTAATCGTATTGCTTGATCAATAGCAGCTTCACTAATCCATGGTTGTTTTTGAAATTCTGTTCACTTAGTTTTGCCGTCTTTTCGGAAGAATTTAAGTGTGGTACTGATTACAGGTTGCTTGTATAATTTAGTAGGACAAACTGGATCATTGAAATAGTATTGGTGGCAGATGTTGTTTCGTATTCTAAAAAAACCATTTGAAAAACAGAACAAAGATGGCTAGTTATATTACAAAAATGGGGTGTGGTTGGGGAGAGAGAAGAGAGAATTGTGGTGGCGTGTTTTTTTAGTTCTTAATTATTTTTAAATTGAATTCGAATAGTAATATATTTTTAATTAATTTTTATAACTGCAAATATAACGGGATTGATCACATTGGCTAACATGTCTAAACACTTGGATTAAATTTGTTAAATTGAAAACACATTGACCAAATTGGCCAACAGAGTAAAACACAGGCACAGCGACCATTTTGACATTTAACATTTATTGATGGTAACTCATTCGTAAGATGGCCCAACAACTTTTCATCTCTTGTTGATTTTTATTTGTTTTTCTTGCTGAAAATAATGGTTTTTGCGTTCTCTTGGAATAAAAAATTGATGTAAATAATTGTGTCATTCATTTTCTTTCATGAAAATTAAGGAGTCAAAAGGAACAAATTTTTGTTTCATATTAAGGGTTATGGGTTAATCATATCCTAACACATCTACTATGCAATTTAAAGAGTAATAATCCTGCGTTTTTGTAGAAGAGTGATATTTATATTGATTAGTGCAATGCATTGCATCTATCATATCACCGTTTTTCAAAGATTTTCAACTAGGCTAAATCTCATTGTCGAAAACAATATTATTAAATGAATATCTTCCGCTCATTGTTGGTTGAGGATGAATTTGTTGATTTTCAACGTTGGGAAGAATTTTATCCTTAAATGATTTTCAACTTCAAGACCTACTTTCACAAGGCAAGTCCCTTGTTGTACCTTATTTTTGGTAACAGAATGTCTCACCTTAACCATGATTTTTGAGAGGGCTCTCTTAATCTGAGTAAGTTCAGGTAGATTGGACAGTAAAACAAGAACTATGGGACATACCCAACTCTCTTATGATTGTCCTAGAGGTCAGTGCTTATAAGTTTGTTTGGAGCAGATGAATTCCATTAAAAATACAACAAATGATTTCAAACCTCTAATGATTGGTTCCAAACACACTCAAAGCATTGCCTAAGTGGGAAATATGAACTCTTTGTTGCCAACTTGCTCATTCTCATGCACCCCTCATTGCAATGAGCTTACAATTAGGGCCATTAATCAGTGCTTTTCCAAAAAACCAGGTTACACCATAATGAAACAGTCTAAAGAATATTGCAAGAGCAATTTTCTATATGAAAGTTTGCACATGGGAAGGGAACTACAGGCTTCTGCTGATTTGCTGCTAGTACTGTTTCGATAGAATCGATTTGCAGTTTATGAAAGCTTAGAGTCTAAGAAGCTTCTGTGGAGTGCAACAAGTACAATGGAAGCTCTGCATTTGTAATTCCGGGGTCCAAATATAAATAGCGGCTCTTAAATTCAAGGCAAAGGAATGGCATCGTTTTGGGCATTCAAAATAAAAGCCAGTAGGCAGTAACTGATAGGAAAATACCTGTATCATGATTCATGTTGTTGTGTAGGTATTTGGTTCCATGGTCTTTATTGAAAACAAGAAAAACAAGGCCGTACGACCGCTTAGTAATTTGGTGGCAGTTGATCACATTACTTTTTTTTTCCTGCTATATAGTATTACTGATCTTGAAAGCTAAACTGTCCACTTGGGTTAAAAATATGACAGAAATGTGAAGGCAGAGCATTCATCAGGGAATGAAAAACAATTATCAGCAGTTGTGTGACAATTGACAATAATAACTTATATAACAATACTGACAAGCATTTGGAGATTGAAGTAAGTGGGAGAAGACAAGCCATGGAGATTATTTTGACAAGCCTCGAATCACAATCTTCTGAAACCTTCCTTGGCTACGCTTTTGTAAACCATGGAGATTGAAGTAATTGGGAGAACACAAGCCACTTTTTGGAAGCGGTTGCAATGGTGGTGCAGAATAGCTAGTTGGTGAGGGTATTACTATTGATGATGGCAGAGTATCAGTGGAGGGTCTGTCGCATTCAGTATTTCGCCATACTTCAACTCTAAACTCTCCATTTTGATCTCAAAAACTGCTTCTCTTTTGTCTCTCAAGACTCAAGAAGATGGGTTTTACCCCTCTTACTGTTCCAACTTTTTATGGAGGTAGAGAACCAATTGAAGGTTTTAAATATATGCAATGGAAGCTGCAGGCACACCAATTAATACTCCCATCCATCAGATTGCTGGCTCTTTCATCGAGTGTGCTAATCTCCTATTTGATCATAGAGTTGAGAAGATGATATTCAACAAACAAAACCTAAACGCTCTTGACGTCTATCTGGCTAATGAGACTACCCCACAGATTAAGGAACATTTGTCCGCTCATTATGTGAATTGCATTGCATGTGCAATACAGTATGAGTTCTTTTGGTCCAAAAATTTAGGGTTATAAGTAAGGGGTCTCGTCTGTTACCACATTCTCTCGCATGACCTAGATTTTGAAGCTCGCACGACCATACCAACACGATTAACTCTGAAGATTGAAATGTTTGAACACTATACTAATACGGACCAGAAAAAAGAACACTCTAAAAACAATTTGTATGCGTATATCTTTGCACCCACAATACTCTCCATCCTTGAATTATTTTGGTGGTGCAGGCATTAGTTACAGAGTCCTTCGAGAAAATGGGTGCCAGACCAGGTCATCGAATTGTTGTTAGTGACAAAGATGGTGGTAGAAAACTCAAAGGAAACAAAGATGGATACAATAAACCCAAGGAAACAAAAGAAGCTCATCTGGTAGTGGCAATACTGATCGCAACGGTAACCTTCGCAGCAGGATTCACCATGCCCGGTAGTTACCAAAATGAGAAAGGGCCTGACCAGGGTTTTGCAGTTCTAACAAGATATGCAGCTTTCAAAGCTTTTGTTGTAAGCGATACCCTAGCCATGGCCATGTCTAGTTGTTCTGTGCTGATGCATCTTTATCTCTCCACGGAACCAAACAAGCATTTGAGGTTCGATGTGTATGAACTGATATTATCTTACACAATGTGGGCTTTGATTGCAATAGGGGTTGCATTCATTACCGGGACATATGCAGTATTGGGTCATTCTTCAGGACTTGCCATAGCGGCTTGCGTGCTTGGCTGCTTCTTCTTTTTCATGCCTTATTCCATTGCTTCTGCTCGAAGTATGGCTTCAAGGAGAGAAAATTTACCGGGCAAAATACTTTTCAACATTGTGTCTCTCATGCATGAAACCATTACATTCGGGTATTGCTCTGTCAAGGAGATGGCTAAGTTTTTGCTTTCTTTTGGCCATCAAACACTTACCCAGAAACTAGAAGCCCTCCAAGAAGAAGATAAAATGTAGGGGTTCATTTCGTTCTACATTTTGTGTTTGTAATTCTTAAAATTTAGAGCACAATCTTTGGCACTGGTTTGCATATACTGAGTAAGGGTATTGCATGGCAAACACATCACATTATGCAACTCGATTTTTCTTTTGGTAAATAAAATCAAAGAATAAGTTTTACAAGAGGTGCACTTTCTACATACTACAAAGTTTACAAACACTAAACTAAATTTACATAGACCAAAGCAAATCAACACAAATCCAATGACTAGGTAAAAATCGTAATTCTTAAGCTCTTGCTTAGATATTGTGGTTATAACAAGGTAAGGCAAATCAGACCAAATTACTTTTCTCCTCAAGACAACTTCACAGGACAATCACTTCAATTCTTCGAACTTGAAGAGTCGACAAACAAATTTGCTAACCCTGGTAGATAATAACCATGGTATAATTCCTATCTGCAAACACATTACGAGAAGATTAGAAGCACTATGAGAAAACTGTAGACGCTTATTACATAGTAATTAAAAGAGCATCTGACAGTAGTTAGATAATTTAGTTGCTAAGAGCAATACAAAGAGACATATTTCAGCATCTTTGCTTAAGGGATCACTTAAAACACCCTTTTTCGACCTAAGGTTTCACCCAGGAAAACTATAAGATAACAACAATGTAAAGTACACTCTTTCTTTACCATAACATTTTCATTTAAAATTCCTCCAGCCCTCCATGATAGCACTTTCCCTGCAAAGCAACAAGAAGAATCAATTAGAATTGCAATCAGTTTTGTTATATTTCCTGCTACTTAATCTGATTTATGTATATAGTAGCTCCATTCTTTCTTCTTTTTCTTTTCAAAATTTAGTCATTAACTGACATAGGCTTATAGGCCAATATCACAAGTAAAAACACACATTGTGGTAAGCGGAACTCAAATCATCAAGTGACAAAGATAAAGAGGAAAACAGAATATTCTTGCAAATAGCCATACTGGAAGAAAGAATGGAACTCAATAAGTAAATATGCAACAAAAATGCTTTACCAAAGGGTTGCACAAGTTTTTGCGATATGGAAGCAACAGGAACCCTCCAAAACCACCAAATCAGCACAAGATACGTTAAGACCTAAGAAGACAACCAAGTGTGTCAATAAAAAACCTCGATTAAGTAAGAAAGAAAACTTCTAAAAAATCCAGTATACCCGTAATTACCTTTGCAATGAACACAACTTTCAGATACAACTCATATGAAAATTTTCTCTCCTTGCCATGCAATTCTTGATCTGGAAGTCAGTAATAGTGTTAGAATCTCCCATCCATAGCAGGGCACCATATCTCCACTAAGAAAATAAAACCGTGCCGCAACAGAGTACTGAAGCTATGAAAGATAGGAAAATATAACAGGGCGTGAGGCTGAAGGAGGGGGGGTTATATACATGAAGTAAATATTATACTAATTAAATGTAGCAATAACTTATATCAAGTGATCTTTTTTGCACTCGCTTTATGTTTCTAAATCATAGATCCACCTGATGGGCAGTGCGACAGGACTAAATTTGTAATTGAGACAAATTAATGGGGTTAGCTTTCATTCATTCATTCTAATTCATTCATTCTAATTGAAACATAATTGAAATTGAAACAAAATGGCTCTTCTTTGCTCTGCTTCTTGACATGTAGCCATAAAGTTGAGAATTTCTTACCACTTCTGTAAACTCTGTAGAATTAGACTTGCTGCAGTCAATGATGACCTGACCGCCTTTACATTTTATGATGTGCAGAATAATACCCAGCATGATGTGCCTGTGGTGACTGCACACTGCTTCTTGTCTTGGTTGAGGCAACACGAGGCTTCAGTCCTTGTTTCGCTTTTCTTGCAGGCCTTGAATGAATTCTTGGCCTCATACATTTCCAAATCTTCTGAAACCTTCCTTGGCTAAGCGTTTGTAAACCATGGAGATTGAAGAAGACAAGCCCCTTTTTGGAAGTGGTAGCAATGGTGGTGCAGAATAGCTAGTTGGTGAGGGTATTACTATTGATGATGGTAGAGTATCAGTGGAGGGCTCCATCAATGGGCTCCAACACCTCTTACTGAAGGGTCTTGGTTTGAAGCCATCAATGGGCTCCAACACCCAACAGTCACATGCACTATCATACTTCAACTCTAAAGTCTCCATTTTGATCTCAGAAACTGCTTCTCTTTTGTCTCTCAAGAGTCAAGAAGATGGGTTTTACCCCTCTCTTACTGTTCCAACTTTTTATGGAGGTAGAGAACCAATTGAAGGTTTTAAGTATATGCAATGGAAGCTGCAGGCACACCAATTAATACTGTAAGTTTATGCTGATTATGGCTGCAGCTTTTACCATTGAACATTTACAGAATCACAGAATGAATCAACTAATCTGATCACCTTCTTTAATCTGCTGCACTGATGATGGGGGGTCAATACTGTACCATCCCGTACCGTCCCCAGGCCTACTCTGGCTTGCCTGCAACTCAGATAGAGAATTAACATTCACAATGTGACATTGTAAACGAAATCAATAAGACAGCATGGAGTTTTTTTTTTAACTTCAACACTCAATCAGGATGCCAAAAGTAAAGGGAGGAATACCTCTTCAATTCTTTGTTGAAGTTGGATAAAGCTTTCCCTTGAAAATGCCCTGAACAAACAGCAAGATATGCTTTAATATAACCAAATGGATACCAAGTAATCACGGCACTATTCCTTACTGCAAAGCAAAGGAGTCTAAACAAGCATATGAAGTAAGAGATTCAATTTAACACATTTTATTTTAGGGTGAGTGAGTGGCATGGCAGCATTTGGAAAAGAATTACTTTCTATATTTGAAAGCAAAATTGGTCTGGGTAGTCCCAATATTTATTCACTTCAAATTTAAAGGACTAATATAACCCTATAGCAAATTTATATAAAGCTCAATCCAACTAGATACTGTTCTTAAGCACAGTACAATGACATAAATGCCCTCCGTTTTACTGTTACTCAGCCTCTATTTTCCCAACAGCACAGTGAAGTGTCCAAACTGCCCTCCACTAAATTTACTCATATAACCCCCTATCGTAAAGAACAAGCTACGCATTCAGCAAATTTACTTATCTAACCTTACACCTCAATCGTATACAACAAGCCACACCCATTTATATATATAATAAACAAAAAAAATACCCAGATTCTTCACCAATTCTATTTCTAAATGCCAAATTCACTTCAAATTTCTAGGTTTCCTCTTCCTCGTTCCCATGGCAGATGAAGAAAAAGTATTCGCACTTTACCGATCCATCTACTTTGAATTTCAACGAGTTGTACAAAACAACCCACCGAACGCCCAAACCGACCAGAAGCGCTCCAATGCCAATTCTTCAACATAGCGTCTCTATCCAAACTAAGATGTGTGCTGAACTTGAAGCTTTCTTAATCCCATCACTGGAAAGGCACATAATTTCTATGCGGCTGTATAAGCCAAAATCGGACCAAGATTTTGACGTTCTACTGAAGTACGTGTACACCAAGCCCAAACAGAGACGCAGCCTTCCCATGCCGCTTGCCCGTCCCGTGAAACAGACTTGGAAGGCATGGTTGATGGAAAAGGGCATTACTTGGGTATCTAGTCGAGGTAGCACCACCGGTAAATTTGCTACCCAAATTGTTGAGCTTTTTGCAACAGTCGTAGTTGCCAATTGTCTTTCTGGCGCTTAGAATTGGTCTGTCTCTCGAAAAAAACTAAGAAGACAGACAATTCTGCCAATACAGAGCCCAAAGACAGAGCCTGAATCAAATGACGACCTGGAGTTCGGTAATTGGTTGTTTGTTTATGAATCTGAATCTGGTTAATTTTTTTAACTTATATGTGTAATTGCTTGTATAACCTTAATGGTACTGTTTCTCAGCTGGAAAAATTGCTAAAACGGCTTTAAAGCAATTCCTACAAGGATCGTTGGGCAGTGCAGGTTGGTTCTTTCTTTCATACTACACCGCCCAACGATCTTTGTAGGAATTGCTTTAAAGCCGTTTTACCAATTTTTCCAACTGAGAAACAGTACCATTAAGGATATACAACCAATTACACATATAAATTTAAAACATTAACCAGATTCAGATTCATAAACAAACAACCAATTACTGAACTCCATGACGTCATTTTATTCAGGCTCTGTCTTTGGGCTCTGTATTGGCAGAATTGTATTTGTCTTCTTAGTCTTTTTGAGAGACAGACCAATTCTAAGTGCCAGAAAGACAATTGGCAACTACGACTGCTGCAAAAAGCTCAACAATCCGGGTAGCAAATTTACCAGTGGTGCTCCCTCGACCAGATACCCAAGTATTGCCCTTATCCATCAACCATGCCTTCCAAGTCCGTTTCACGAGACGGACAAGCGGCATGGGAAGGCTGCGTAGCTGTTCGGGCTTGGTGTACACTTACTTCAGCAGAACGTCAAAATCCTGGTCCGATTTTGGCTCATACAGCCGCATAGAAATTATGTGCCTTTCCATTGATGGGATTAAGAAAGCTTCGAGTTCATCCCACATCTCAGTTTGGATAGAGACGCTATGTTGAAGAATCGCATTGGCATTGGAGCACTTCTGGTCGGTTTGGGTGTTCGGTGGGTCGTTTTGTACAGCTCGCTGAAATTCAAAATAGCTGGATCAGTAAAGTGCGAATACTCTTTCTTCATCTGCCATGGGAACGGTAAAGTGCGAATACTTTTTCTTCATCTCGCCACAAAGACTTTCCCTCAAAGCAACAAGAAGAATCAATCGAATTGCAATCGCTTTGTTATACTTCTAGCTACTTAGTCTCGATTAATGTATATAGTAGCTCCATTCTTTCTTCTTTTTCTTTTCAAAATTTAGCAATTATCCTAACTGACATAGGCTTATAGGCCAATAAAACAAGTTAAGCAGAACTCAAATCGTCAAATGACAAAGATAAAGAGGAAAACATAATATTCTTGCAAATATCAAACAGGACTTAGCTTTCAAGATCAGTATAGCAGGAAAAAAAAGAGCTATTTAGTTAAATACTAGCAATGGTGCCCGAGCGATGCTGCGGTTTTTGAAATCGTGTGAAATGTGTATAAAGTTGTGAAAGGACCCGCTACTAAAGAAGCTAAGAACCAAAACAGAAAGAGAGCAGACCAAACCAATATGTGAGATTCACAGACCACTTTTCATTCCCACAAAAGGCTTGAATGACGGATAGTGAAGGTCCCTGTTTCTTCATTGCCTAACAAACACAAATATAGGTAACTTGCCTGTAAAAAACACCATCTAAAAAATATCGATAGTTCACGCAAAAAAGAGCCAACCTCAGGATCCAGAATTTCAGACCTACGTACCAAATCAAATTTCAAGTTCATTTCTATAGCTCAAGATACTTTGTTTCTCTTTACAGGAAAATTCTTTACCAGCCTAACAGAAACTACTGCAGTATACTTTCATTGTGGGTACTTCTATATTTGGTTAAAGAACTTCAAATGGCTAAAAGCTCATTGAACATGCACTAACATTAGGCAGTCTGTGCATAAAACTAATACCAAATATCTGTGCTATAACAGTCCGTAAGAACAGAATTTATTATCAACACAAATTTCAATTCAATAAATTAAAGAAAGGACTCAGAAGCAATATCATATGAGAATTTTTAATGAAATATGGTATACTGGAAGTAGAAAATAATGAAAGTTAAGAAAAAAGAAATTGGGGAGCACTCACTTCATGAGAATGTCATAGTACTCAGGATCCAAAGAAGAAAACATTTCATCAACATCTTTTATAGCCATAATAGCTCTATGCACCATTATCCAATTTGCAGACTGCAAAATGCCAAAAATTCTCATCATTTTCTCTTCACTTCTACACCAAACAGACCAACATCAGTAATTTTAAACACAGGGAGACATTTCTGATTGGTCCCCAAAGAAAATCACAGGAAAACGCTACAAAAAGGGAACTAAAGTTCTAAACTTGCAATTCAATTTTCTATTCCTGTTAGATTTTCTCGGCAGCCAAACAGAAGATGGGAAAAAGAGAAAGACAAACCTTGCAGTTCCTATATTTCTCGGAGCTTTTGGTAATTTCATATTTCATAAATGCACGATTCAAAGCGAAACAAAAATAAAATCGGAGCTTTTGGTTCCGATAATTAGATTTGGGGCCAAATTCGTAATCTTTTAGAAAATATAGATAAGCAGGTAAATCAACGAAGCAAAAGTTGAGGACGAAAGAGAGACCTGTTGCTCGGTGCGGGCGAGGCATTTGCGGACGATCTCAGCTTCAAGAGCTCGCCTTTCTTCGAGAGTGAGATATTCGAAATATTGGGCAAGAAGATTCTGCCCCTGCTTGTTCACCATCAATATGAATCTATGATGAACCGACCGACGCGAAACCTAGCGCCTCCACAAGAGAAATCGATGGGTCCAGGCGCATCTCCAACACCGAACTCGAAGCTTCCATGGTTGCCCCCAACCAGCCCAACCAAGCTGGTTCGAAATGGATTGGAAACGGAGGTATGTTCTGAGCGAACGAAACATCTGGGAGCAAAAAGGCGCAAAGGGGCAGGGGCTAAAAGGGAAAGCACGAAAAGATATTTTAGAGAAGGGCAAGGGGGTCATTTCACTGTGAAGCTGAATAGGACAAAGGAAACTAAGAAAGAAAATGGGGGCAAAAACGTAATTTCAATGTTCATGATGAATAGCTTAGGAACAGTACTTTGTGTAGGGCATTTCGGGTTTTTCTCTGTGCTGCTGGTAAAGGAAGGCTTTGGTACAGGGAAATGGGGGCATTTTCGTCATTTTACTGTTCAAGAAACAGTGCTTATGAAACTGAGTTTTAGTGTATATATAATTTATGGGTAGTGATTTCTCCACTCCCTTTTTTAATAATTGTATGTCTCACTCCTATTTTATCTTATAGTAAAATGTATTAAAAAGTAAAAGGGAGTGTAAGTGGATAAAAGGGAAATGAGGAAATCACAACCCTAATTTATTATTAGCACTAATAATATAAATAAACTTTATACTATTTAATTTCTATAAACAAACCCAAAAAATGACATCTTACTCTATTGAATTTAATTTTGATTATTAAATTACTTTAATACCCTATTGAGTGTTGGGTTTTTTAATGAGGTTTTGGGGTTAGGCTTGTTTTAAGAAAACAATGGTAGTTTTGTAATTTGAACCTCTATATTTGTTATAAATGAGCTTTGGGTATATTTATATATTCCATTTCATATAGGATTTTTTAAAATAATTTGAATCTCTATATTTGGTATAATAGTGAATCTCCCCAAAAAAAAGTAATGTGATCAACTGCCACCAAATTACTAAGCGGTCGCACGGCCTTGTTTTTCTTGTTTGCACTAAAGACCATATATGGAACCAAATACCTACACAACAACATGAATCATGATACAGGTATTTTCCTATCAGTTACTGCCTACTGGCATTTATTCTGAATGCCCAAAACGAGACCTGTCTTTACAGGCATCATATGCCATTCCTTTGCCTTGAATTTAAGAGCCTCTATTTATATTTGGACCCCGGAATTACAAATGCAGAGCTTCCATTGTACTTGCACTCCACAGAAGCTTCTTAGACTCTAAGCTTCATAAACTGCAAATCGATTGTATCGAAACAGTTCTAGCAGCAAATCAGTAGAAGCCTGTAGTTCCCTTCCCATGTGCAAACTTTCATATAGCAAATTGCCCTTTCAATATGCTTTAGAATGTTTCATTGTGGTGTAACCTGGTTTTTTTTTTTGGGAAAAACACAGATTAATGGCCCTAATTGTAAGCTCATTGCAATGAGGGGTGTGCATGAGAATGAGCAAGTTGGCAACAAAGAGTTCAAATTTTCCACTTAGGCAATGCTTTGAGTGTGTTTGGAACCAAACATTAGAGGTTTGAAATCATTTGTTGAATTTTTAATGGAATTCATCTGTTCCAAACAAACTTATAAGCACTGACCTCATAGTGCTTATAAGAGAGTTGCCTTGTGAAAGTAGGTCTTGAAGTTGAAAATCATTTAAGGATAAAACTCTTCCCACGTTGACATATAATAGTATTTATATCATAAGATTTTCAATCACATAATTTAATGGGAATTTTCGTTTTTAGCCACTGAAGTGGAAAATAATTAGGAAAATGTCAAACAATAAGCCTAAACCCAAATCTAAAACAAAACTACTTCATTGGCATTTTCCTAATTATTTTTCATTGCATTGGCTAAAACCTAATAATTCTTAATTTTAATTGGGGGCTTAGGCTCCACCTCCTTTAACATATTATTTGAGTAATGTTTTGACTCCATTCTATTCATCACTTTAATATACCAAATAGGTCTTAGCGGACCAAAAGAGGGAAAAAAAATAAAATTAAAACATTAGTGATGATTGTAATATGAAAGTGAATCAAATTGTCATGGATCTCATTGACCTATACTTATGATGTGATCATCTTTAATAATTTGTAGGCTCATATACTAAAAGTTCAACAAATTCATCCTCAGCCAATGATGAGTAGAAGATATTCATTTGATAATATTGTTATCGACAATGTGATCTAGCCTGTTGAAAATCTTTAGAAAATGGTGATATGATGCAATGCATTGCACTAATCAATATAAATATAGATGGGTGGGAATTTTTTATTTATTTTTTAAATGAAGCGATCACTATTACTATGAGGGAGGGGGCTCAAGCACAAATGTGCACACATGGGATTTCAAACGGGGTGCCATGGGGGAGGGGGAAGTCACAACCACGGTGGTGGATGAGATTTTTTGTTTTGAGAATGGCTTATGCATGGATATGTTTCCCTTTCTATTGAATGGATGTTCATAGTATAAGGGTAGTTTTAAAAAAATTTAATTAATTGCAAATGATGTGGGGAAATGAGAGAAGTTGCAAACGATGCACTTAACCACTTACGCTACAAAGCTCGATGCAATAAAGTGTACCTCGTTATGTTTGTTTTGATGTAAAATGGGCAATTTCCCCTCATTTACTTTTGTTAATTTGGATGTGGTCTATTAAACAAAAGATGTGGACTATTAAACAGTCGAGAAAAATGACAAGATTTCATATTTCAGTTTAATCATGCAATTAGTTGATTTAAGTATAATGCTCGATTTTTTTTTGGGAATAAAAAGTAATTAAAAAGAGGGTCAAAATGTCTCATTGTCTGTGTATAAACAAATGGGTTTTCTGCCAAAATGATACGGAAATCGAATGGTTACTTGATTGGGATGAGCCTGACCATTTTGGTTAGATGTATCATGTACCTAGTCAATAAATAATTAGGGTGTTTAGCTAGGAAACACACAATTAATCAATAAATAATCATGGAGACGGGAATGACAAATTTGGGCTTTGATTTTATGGCGTTTCTGGAATGGTGGTAGTGGTTACTGACAATATTGTTTTTGGGATAAATTAGTAAATTTGCATCGTCGATATTTCTAACCTGGGAAGTGGGCCAAATTTGAATTGGACCATGCCCAAGCAAATATCCGCCACTAAATTACCTATTTGGACTTGGGTCAGAACAACAAAGTAATCGAGAAAACGATGACATTGACCAAAAGAGAAAACTACGACATTGACCAAAGAGAAAACGACGACGAGCCAGATGTGAGAAGCAAGAGCAAGAAAGTAACCGAGAGCCAGATGCAGAGGTGGCGGTGGTATTGAGATTCTGAGAGCCTGCTTAAGTTTTTGATACCTCAAGTTAGAAAGAGATCAGATAACTTTGGACATGTGACAAAAGGCTTAGATTAGATTAGAAATCAGAGTAAAAAACATGACAAGAAGAGAGTCTTTGGTGGTGGGCACGGCGGCAACCTAATTCCCATAGGGTTTGCAAATTAAAATGGCAGGCTTTCTATAGTTGTTGCATCTCCTAACCCTATTCAAACATGAATATTAGTGGCGCCAATGAAAACAGTGTTTCGGTGAAACTTTCTTGTCTATCTTATTGATTGCCGTTTCAAAATTCCATCTAAAGGGATCAAAAGAATAAAATATAAATAACATATAAGTTATAACTCCCCAAGTTTTCTCAAGTTTCCATTCATCACGTTTATAGGGAAGCAAATGGTCAGACCCAGGATTCAAAAATGATTACGAATAATTATTAGGCCAATTTTCCAATCGGAATATTTTTATTGAAATTTCGACAAAGTCTACTTTATTTTTATGACATTTTCCTAATGATATATAACAAGCATATCAATCACTAAATTATAGATACTAATAACTTAACAATAACACAATTTCTATTAAAACAAAGAACTTACTGGATGCTATTACCCATTGATCTCTAGATTACATATCAGTTTTAAAAACCTCTAATTTTTAAATCCATGAATTAAAAAATTTAAAAACAATCACAAGAAAAATAAGAGTACAATAAGAAGAGAGAAGAGAAAGAAAAAGAAGAAGAAAAAATTGAAAAAAAAAAGAGTTGGGCGGGAGAGCCACATGCATTCAAAGATAGAGGACAAGAGCGGAAATGCTATAAGAGTAGCTCTAGCGCTGCAGTCAAAGGCAGGCCTTTCTGCCTCAAAAAAAATTTACAGCGCTCAAAGGCCCAGGCGGGCAAGGGCTGGACCCACCAGCCAGGGCAGGCCCAAGGGCAAGATCTACCTACGGGCTTGCTTGGGTTTGCTGACGTCAGTGATGACATCAGCAACCCAAAAAAATCTGAAAATTCCAAAAATTTCAGAAACATTTTTTTATACATACCTAGCAATTTTATTATTATTAATCTCATACATATAAATAAAATAAATCCCATGTGAAAATCTCAAACATAAAATTTTATCCGAAAATTTTATTTGAAATTTGATATGAGAATTTTATAATAAATAGTGAGACGTGTCAATAAAAAATCTTATCCAAATTAATTGTTTAAGTATAAAACATAGAGAAAAATAATTAAAATAAATAGTAATTGCCCTTGCTCTTGCCCTTGCCCTTTGGGGTGGAAGTGCTCTAAAAGCAACTCCACCCATCCATGGCAAGGGGGGAGGGGAGGGGAGCTAGGGCAGCTACTATTCACGTGAATAGTGGTTGTCATTGCAAAAAGCAATGTGTTTTCCACCCGTTGCCCTCGCAAAGGGCAACTATTATTCACTTTTACGTTTTATTTTATTTTTTATATGGGATTAATTTTAGTTGTATGTATGAAATTAATAGTAATAAAATTGATAGGTATGTATTAAAAAATATTTCTGAATTTTTTGAATTTTTTTTTCAAAATTTTTAAATATTTTTTTACGTCGCTGACGTCATCAAAAATATCGTTGGCGTCAGCTTGCCCTGGCAGCAGGCCAAGCAAGAAGAGCCCGAGGGCCAGCCCAGGCTGGTGGGCCCAGCACCTTGCCCGGGCAATATTGTATTACTGGAAACTCATTTTTGGACTTGCCCCTTAGCTCGCCCCCAGCCTTTAATGCTGGAGTTGCTCTAATGAGGGGGTTTTGGGTGATGGGGTTCAATGTGGGGTCCATCCCACCATCCAATAAGAGAGAGAAAATGTGGGAGTTAAAACTTTTTAAATGAACGAATGTTGGGATGGAACCCCACATTGAACCCCTTCACCAAAATCCCCTTTATTATAGAAGCTCCCGATAATCTTCTTTTTTTGTTTTTATCTTTTGTATTGGGTAATGTTGGAGTTACTGCAGTCTGATTCTTGTGCCTATAGGACATAGATTCTGCCCCTCCCCCTCCCTTCCGAAGTTTACTAGAGGATTGGTAAAGTTATGTAGTTATCTGTTAAATGTTAAATGTTATATGGTGGTGTATTAATTGATTATTGGAGATGAGCCATGGATGTGGTTTTTATGGGCTATACAACCTTTATATTGACACTGAAGCGTGCATTTGACTGGCATATTATATCATCTTTCCTGATAAGCAAGGCGCTAGATGGAGCCAACAGAAAAGATTTGATGAGGAAGCTACCAAAGTTTATTTATGATGAAGAGAAAGCTCTTGAGGTGAGAATTTATTTTGTTCCTTGAAATTACCTGTAGGATGACTAAAAATGCCTAGAGGGGGTGTTAGGCCAATTAAAGATTATAATCAATAAACAAAAAATAAACTTCGGTAGCAATATTGATATGGCTTCTCAATCAAGAAACGTGCAAGTCAAAATAATAGGAAAAGATAATATTTTAACTTAAATCAAAATAGAGTCCAACTAGGAAAGTAATAATCTCAAAAGAAAAAATCTAATCCTATTAAAAATAGGACTAACATAAAAGTGCTTGAGTGAAAATAACTCAAACTAGGAATCCTATAATGAATGCATGATTATGTCATGATTTACCTGAAATCAAGTTCCTTATATCGATCAAGTCATACTTCGAACATCCGAGGTTGAATGTGTTGAGCCAAAATTTCCAATAAAAGATATTCACACACTAATTCCCAACCAATGCTAGAGTTTACTAACATCCCTGCATTTAATTCTTTTGTTTTAGCAACGAGAAAGAAGGGAGGGGGTTAAAAGCAGAGTGGAAATTTTATGGTTAGGGGAAGAGGGGAATTTAACCTGTGCTTTCCTAGGCCATTGGTGAGATGTACACCAAGGTCTGGCTTTGAATACTGATACATAAATCTATACAGGGTGTTGATTGGTCAATCCCCTGAAGCATTTGGATCATGTTATATGGGATGTTAGTTTTCCATATTTGATCTGACTTATACCCGCAAAATGCTGGCTGAGAATATTGCACAGCCAAATTCCGCCATAGTTTCTGCTCAGCTGCATGCAGACGATGCCCCAAACGGAGCTGCAGTGGCTTCAGGTGCAATTGAAGCTTCCATATAATAGAATGCTTGCAGAGTTTTTGTTTAACTTGGTACATGTGTTTGTTTGGCGGTGGGAAAATAATGTTTCAAATCGTCTTGTTCACGTGTATATTTTTCTTGTTTATAAATACCTCGAAAACAACGTCAGCTATTAAAAACCATCAGAGTTGCTGCAACACTTATCAACTACTTCTCACTTGATTTGCGTCGATAGCAAGCTTCCCATCATTGATTCATTGTACTGCACTAGGCTATAATTTGCAACTGGTTCAGCATGGATCTTATGAAAACCATGGCGTTTTAGTTGTGATAGAATTGAAGTATCTTTTTGTAAACGACATGTCGTTTAAACTTTGAGTTGGGTCGTAATTCAATCCAATTTCATCTGAGTTGCCAATGGGCCAAAAAGAACAAGATGCCCCTAAACTGCTCAGAAAGACTTGTAGCCCGCCATGGAGAAAAAGAAAAAAATAAGTTGTAGCAAGCCCATACGCAGATACTCATAATCCACTTAAAGATGAAAACCCAATTCAGATTCACTCTCATTCCTTAAGACAGGTCAGGGGTTCGATCCCTGCTCTCGTATGGAGTCACCACTTTAGCCAGCACTTTACCCCTTACGGGCCGACCCGGTGTGAGCGGGGATTAGTCTGGGTTGTGGTTAAGGCTTAAAGGTGCCACCCATAGTTGGGGCACATCCAGGACCACCTCGTGGTTCAGACAAAAAAAAAAAACCCAATTCAGATTCTACCCCACAACAAATTACCTTTTTAAAATAAAAAATACAAAAAAAAATATTGGATATCAACTCCATATTTTGCTCAATTTTTCTTTGCAAATGACAATCAACTAATTGCATGATGAAACTGAAATCTGAAATCTTGTCATCTTTTCTAGACTTTTTAATAGGCTACAACTTTTGTTTAATAGGCCACATCCAAATTAACAAAAGTAAATGAGGGGAAATTGCTCGTTTTAGATCATCCACAATCATGCTCTCTATTTTTTAATTAAAATTTAGCTAAAAATACTAAAAAGCTATTTTAGGAGCTCCCTATAAAATTTCAACTCCAACCATACTCCCTAGTTTAAAGAGTCATAAATGTTTTTGATGTTTTTTAATTCAATTTTTGAATAAAGTGTAGACACAAAAGCAACAATAAAAAATAGTTGGCTTAAAATAAATGCTTAAAATAATATTAAATAAAGAAGTATTTAATTATGGGGAGTCACTAGGAGTTCTTTCTCTCTCCTCAGATTTAGGAGCTCCTAGAGGTCTCCCTATTTTAGGAGTTGAATAGGGAGCATGGTTGGAGGTGAGTTTTTTCAATTCCTCCCTAAATTTTAGCTAAGGAGGTGATTTAGGGAATCCATTGTGGATGCTCTTACATCAAAACAAACATAATAAGGTATACTTTATTGTGTTGAGTTTGTAACGTAAGTGGTTAAGTGCAACATTTGCAAGTCCTAAACCCTCTCATTTCCCCACATTATTTGCAATTTTTTTTAATAAAAACCACCCTTATACTATGAACATACATCCATTCAGTAGAAGGGGAAAAATATCCATGCATAACCCATTCTGAAAACAAAAAATTCAATCCATCTGTATTTATATTTAGGGCTAACCTCAAAAGACCCCCTCAAGCTTTGTGGTCATTCTCAATATGGGCCATGGGGTTTCAACTTCATCAATTTACACCCCAATATTTTTAGACATGACCAATTTAAGCCTTCCGTTAAGTTGGCTATGTAGTCAACTGTTAACTGCTGACGTGGCCATTGTAGGTCCCACTGTATTTTTATTTTTAAAATTTTAAATTGATTAAAATATAAATAAAATATTTAAAACCAAAAAGATTAGAAAAAAAAATTCAAAATTTTTTTATAAAATAAACTTTCTCTCTCTCCCTCTCTCTCTCTCTCTCCCTCCCTCCCTCGTCGATTGCTTCTCTCCCCTTTCTCCCATGACCACCACCCTCCAACCCCAAACCCATCCCACAGCCACCACCCTCCAACCTCCAAAGCCACCCCACCTTCCACCCAGAAATCATGCCAAATTTACCTAGAAGGTTTGATCTGCACAGCTGCCCAAAGGAGCACTGGTTTTTTTCCAGAACCCCACCGCCCTACCCGCTAGCTCTCACGCTTGGAAATTAGGCCCATATAGTAAATTTTCCGATGGCACATATATCTCAAAACATACCCAGCACATTGCAAGAATTCAATGTTCCATACAAAATAATAGAATATTTCTTTTGACATAAAGTGGGTTGGCTATATAAATTGTTGTTTTGCCCACCCGTAACACAGACAAATTTCATGTCCAATACAGCTATCCCAATCCCAGAAACGCAGGGTATACTACCCAAAAGCAAAATAGCTTCCTTTCCCCAATTCACAAACACAGACACACCAAAAAGTGGCATGCTTCCCAAACTCACACAGTTCCAAAACCCAAAAGCTCTCCTTTTTCCCTCTCTCCCCTCTCTCTGCCCAGAAGACCAAGGCCACCAAAAGCCTTCCTCTCACAGTCACAAACAAACACTCACATAAACCCAAATCTGCATAATGAAAGTGGAACTCGAAACCACTTCGGTCTGCAATTCTTCATGGAAAATAGCAACTTTTCTTTTGAAATTACCTCATTGCCCTTGTCTTTCTCCTCTGGAGCTTCTCTTCGCTCACCGCCCCTGCCTTGACCATAGACTGCTTGAGCTCGTCCTCTGCTTTGAGCCTTTCTAGCCGCTCAAACTTGTGCTTTTCCTCCAGCACTGCATTCTCGTGCCTATGTTTCTCGATTTCACGCTTCTCTCACTGCTAAAGCCTCTCCAACTCTGCCGAAATCCACGGGCCGAGACGCATCTCTCAGCGCTGAAACCAACTCTGAAATGCTCCGATTCTCAGCTTCGGCTTCGGCTTTGGGATGATTTCTGGGTGGAGGGTAGGGTGGGTTTGGGGGTTGGAGGGTGGTGGCTGTGGGATGGGTTTGGGGTTGGAGGGTGGTAGTCATGGGAGAATGGGGAGAGAAGAATCGGTGAGGGAGGGAGAGAAGAATCGGTGAGGGAGGGAGAGAGAGAGAGAGAGAGAGAGAGAGAGAGAGTTTTTATAAAAAAAATTTTTGAAATTTTTTTCTAATTTTTTGGTTTTAAATATTTTCTTCATATTTTAATCAATTTAAAATTTAAAAATACAAATATAGTGGACCTATAATACTACGTTAGTAGTTAACAGTTGGCCACACAAACAACTTAACGAGCTTAAATTGTCGATTTAAAAATATTGAGGTGTAAATTGATGAAGTTTCAAACCCGCGCCCATATTGAGAATGACCCTAAAACTTGAGGGTCTTTTGAGGTTAGCCCTTATATTTATTAGTGCAATGCATTGCATTTATCATATCATCATTTTTCAAAAGATTTTCATTGGTTTAAGAGAAAGGGTAAGAGTCTTTGTCGATGGCAATATTATCAAATGAATATCTTCTGCTCATCATTGGTTTAAGAGAAAGGGTGAGAGCCTTGTTGACCTTTTGGTGGCGGTCTTGTTGGCTAAAATCTTTTCTGGATTATGGCAGAAGTCCATCGGTGTCACTGACAGAATTGTGAAATATATATATATATATATAAAGCACAAATAAGATAATTGTGAAATATTCAAAATATTATAAAATATTATTGATTAATGTAAGTATTAATAATTGAAATTATTAATTAAATAAAAATAATATAATAAATTCACAATTTTTCATATTAAAAAATTAAAATTAAAAGTAAAATCAGATAATATGTCACTTTTGCTAGTATATTGTTTTTCAGCTTGGAAAATCGCCAAATGAGGCTTACAGAAACTTGTGCAAGAATTGCTCACAATTGATGGGTCCGCTCTTTTTCTAACCACCACGTACTAAGACATGGCTTTCCCTTTTGCTTGTGCATTTTTTAATGAGATATTTAGTTAAATACTTATTCTTAGCACTAATAATATAGATAAATCCTATACTATTTAATTTCTATAAATGAACCCAAAAAATGAATTTAATGCCCTATTGAAATTAATTTTAATTATTAAATTACTTTAATGCCTTATTGAATGTTTTGGGTTTTTAATGAGATTTTGGGGTTGTGCTTGTTTTAAGAAAATCATGGCAGTTTTGTAATTATAGGAAGTTTGAAGTCTCTTTATTATGTTGTAAATGAATTTTGGATGTGTTTCTAAAGTCTATTTCATGTAGAGTTTTTTTATAATTTATATCCCAATATTTGGTATAATAGTGAATCTCCCTTTTTTTATTCTCTCTCCGCTACTCTTCTTCTTCCTCTTCTCTCTTTCCTAAGAGCGTTGTGTTGCGTCAGCCTGCAAAACAGAATGAAGTTTCTTTTATTAAAAAAGAAAAAGAAAAAGGAAGTTAGTTTGTTGATTGTTCTTCTTGTCACGAATGATGAACAGTATTAGTTCTCAGCTTTGGCTCCCTTGTCCCTTCCCTTCACTCTTTTTCTAACCTCTACGTACTAATTAAGACATGGATTTCTCTTTTTCTTTTTCTTTATTCTTTCTCTCGCCGCCACTCTTCTTCTTCCTTTTATCTGTTTTCCTAACAGCGTTGTGTCGCTTCAGCCTGCAAAACAGAATGTAATTTAAAAAAGGAAGTTAGTTTGCTTGCTGATTGTTCTTGTCAGGAATGATGAAGCTCTCAGCTTTTTAAAGCGAGGTCGACCCCCTGGCTCCCTTTACTCAGTTTTTCTAACGTCAAGGCTCTCTACGTACGTATACTAAGACATGCATGGAAAACATGCTCTGATCTTTTCTTTATTTTAATATTCTCTCTCTCCACCACTCTTCTTCTTCCTTTTCTCTGTTTTCCTAACAGCGTTGTGTCGCTTCAGCCTGCAAAACAGAATGTAATTAAAAACAGGAAGTTAGTTTGCTTGCTGATTGTTCTTGTCAGGAATGATGAAGCTCTCAGCTTTTTAAAGGGAGGTCGACCCCGGCTCCCTTTACTCAGTTTTCTAACCTCTATGCTCTACGTACGTATACTAAGACATGCATGGAAAACATGTTCTGATCTTTTTCTTTATTTTAATATTCTTTCTCTCTCCGCCACTCTTCTTCTCTCTTTTCTTTCTATCTATATATAAGTTTCCCCGTTTTCCCTCTCATTGGCCACTCTTCTTCACTCTCTCAAATTCAATCTCATCTGGTAAAACCAATTTTCATCCATATTCATTCATCATCTGACCTTGTCATTAACTTTTCCCAACATCCACTCAAAAAGTGGAAGCTGATCAGTACTTTGTCTTACGCACAACCAAAAAGAACCAAATGGATACCGTCAGCATCGATCCAAGTCGCTGACCAGGAAGCTGCTGCACCAGACATCCCAGTTTTAACGCGCATGGATCAACATGTTTTCAACGCTGCAAAAGAAGGCAAAATTGATGCCCTCGGGGGACACGATAATCTTAACCAAATATTGACTCCAACCAGTAACACAGTCCTCCATGTTTATATAGCTTATGCAAGCACCCCAAAGCGCTTCAAACCTAAAGACGAAGCGCTGATCTTTGTGAACCGTATCCTTGAGATCTGTCCGATTCTGCTATGGCAGCAGAACCAGAGCGGTGAGACAGCCTTACACTTGGCGGCCAGACATGGGCATGATGACATAGTTGAACATCTCATCGAAACTGCAAAAGCTCGTCGTCGTGAAGACCTTGAGCAAGGGGCTGCCGCCTTGGCCTTATCATCATCATCAGAAGAAGAAGAGGCAGCCTGGAAGATTTTCATAAGGACATCCAGTAAGGAGAAGGGCACAGCCTTGCACGAGGCAGTGCGATTTAATCACCTTGGTGTGACGGAGATATTGACCAGAGAAGACCCCGACTTTTCCTACCCTCCTAATGTTGCTGGAGAGACTCCACTTTATTTGGCTGCCGAGAGGAGATATGGTTCGTTGTTTTATAAAATACTTGAGACTTGCAAGCATCCAACTTACCAAGCCCCCCTTGGTAGAACGGCTTTGCATTCTGCAGTGATTTACGGTGATAAAGGTAGGTATATATATAAGATTATTATTATTCTACACTGTTTTTAGTTTTGCATTGATCAATTATTCTTTTTATATACTTCAGAAATGACCGAAGCAATACTAGAGAAGAAAAAGGATTTGGCGATAGTGACAGACGAAAAAGGATGGACCCCACTTCACTACGCTGCATTCTATGGTCATTATTCAATTGTTGAACAACTACTACAAACTAGTAAATGCAGTGCCTACATCCGTGACAAAGCTGATAAGAAGACCGCTCTTCACATTGCCGCCTCCAAAGGCCGTGTCAATGTAATGAAACAACTTATTTCCTATTGTCCTGATTGTTGCGAAGTCGTCGACCAAGGACGTCGGAATGCTCTTCATTATGCCTTGGAGAATCGTCAATTTCGAATCAAGGACTTCGTTCTAAAGGATGCATGGCTTAGTAACATCCTCCTAAATGGACAGGATGTTAACGGCAACACACCCCTTCATCTACTTCGTAGTTTTCTCGGCGGCCATCCTCCTTTCATTGGTGATCCTAGGGTTGATAAGATGACATTCAATAACGAAAACAAGAATGCTCTCGACGTCATTATATCTAGTAATTCAGTATTGAAGGTATGATATTTCATTAAACTTGCTTGTGTGTGACAGTACATGTCAGAATGATGAGCAGTAATATAGCCCTCATTTTCTTAGACTGAAAGAAAATTGTGCACGATGACAGACTAATTTGATGGACGGAGCTCACGCCAAAGTCTCTAGGTGGCCTTGACCGTTTTGCTCTTTTTCTAACCCCTTCTTTTCTAACACATGGAAAAACATATATATTATATTATTATATAATACATGTACAGGAAATGTCACAAGCACAATTGAGCTAGTATTGGCCCCTCATTTTAAAGTAAATAATAAAATCATTTACTACTAAGTTTTGTATTAGACTGACAGGGTTTGAATGCTCGTGCAAATTAAGTTTTTATTTGATTTCGGAAAAATAACCAATTTAGTCTTCCTAGGTTTGGGTATTCCTTTTCAATTAAGTTTCATCATCATCATGTAGACTTTTTCATTTAAGTACTACTAATGGTTAGGTTAAATTAATAATCCCTCGCCCTCAATTCTTAGTTAGGTTATGATTTGTGTCATCAGAGACACAACTGAAAAATTGCACCACTATCTCTTTGGTCTGTGTTGCAGATAATTCTCAAGAATGCTTTTAAAAGGAATGGTGCAGTATCAGACCATCGAATTCTAAGCGAAAATGATCATGATAGACAGAAATTCAAGGACAAGAAAGGTGGCAAAGACGCTGAAACGAATAACAATATAAGAGAATCCCATCTGATAGTGGCTACACTCGTAGCAACTGTTACATTCGCAGCAGGTGTCACCATGCCTGGTGGTTATTACCAAGCATCAGATCAGGAAAATGGCACGAGGAACGTATCAAAGCAACATGCTAATAGACAAACTCCGGGTTATGCAGTTCTAACAAACGTTACAGCTTTCCAATTTTTTTGTGTATTCGATATGCTAGCCTTGTGTTTGTCCACTTGTTCTGTCCTTGTGCACCTTTACATACTGACACTCCAAGAGGGAAAAGAGAGGTCGAAATTGTTTTGGCGTATGATTATATATATCACTATAATGTCTGTAGTTGCAATGATGTTTGCATTCACTTTAGGCACATTTGCAGTCTTAGGTAATTCTCCAGCACTTGCTATCTCGTGTTTTATTACTGTCGTCTATGCATTCGTTTTGGTAACGTATTCTACAGTGTTGGACCGCATTGTTCTGATGATAATGAAACTATCACCTTCTTTTTCAAGACTTTTCATAAATTAATTCAAACCACTTATCCTCTTTCTCTCCTCTAAACTCTCTCTCTCTCTCTCTCTCTCTCTCTCTCTCTAAAAAAAAAATTACCTAAGGAATTTAGCTCAGCTGCCATCTCTCAGTCGGTCGCCTCCCTACCTCCCCTTCTAACCTTCGTCCATTCCTCTCCCATGCCTTGGGCTTTTACTAGCTTTTGGATGGCTTGTATTTCTTGGTCGTTTTCGCTGGATTTGTGTGTCTGCTTTTGTTTGCTTTGCGTGTCTTCATTTTGCAGATTTGGAGTTCCTGCTTTTTTTTTTCCTACTTGGTGACGACAAGGTGGGGGAGCAATTTATGTTTTTGAGTTTTAATGTGTGTATCAACTCATGCTTGAGTTGGGTGTATTGTTTGTTGTCTATACTTACGAGAGATAAATAAAGGTGGTTGTAAGTTTGTGCGTTGAGGTGTACAGTATAGGATTGATGTTATCGTATGAGTTTGTGCATTAGAATTGGTTTGTTACTTACCAAAGTTTATATTTTTATTTCAATTGCTTGTGACCAATTTATCAACTTAAAATAGCTAATTATTTTGGATTGAATGATGACAAAACTGAAATTTTAAAAACAGTACAGAGATTAAGTTTAATTACGCTTATTTTATAAATCACTACATGGAAATCTAGGGCCCGTTCGGTAAAGTTTTCGAAGAATGTTTTCTGAGAATGAAAACAAGAAAATGAATTTGCACTTTCAGGAAATAAAAACAGTGAAAACGTGTCTGGTAAGACAATTTGAGAATAATAATATGTGAGTTATTTTTCAAGTATATTTTTGTTAATTTCTTGTTCTAAAAAAATATTTAAAATAAAGGCTAAAATTATTATAAACAATGAAAAATGTATAATTTGATAATAATAATGTATAATTAAAAAAATTATAATGTTAGAAAAACCAAGATAATAAATTCTATTATCTTTAGTTTAAAATAAATATTTAAAGATAAATATGAAATTGAATAATATATGATGGTTTTATCATAAAATTAATATACACTGGTGTAACAGAATAAAATAATGAAATACAACAAAAAAATGAAAAAAAAAAAATCAGACCCAAAAAAAGAAGAAGCAATAAGTCCAATGCACTGGGTAGAAAATGAAAACGATAATTTGGTGTTTTCAGTTTTTGTACATAAGTTTGAATTTGTTTTCAGAAAACGATTTCGGTGAAAATGAAAATGACATACTAAACGCGTTTTTGGTAGAAAATGAAAACGGGGCCTTAAAAAGGTTACTGAACGGCCCCCTAGTTTCTTCTAGCAGTTGTTTAGTAATTAATAAAGTACTTAACATAAATATTGTTTCTCTACTTCTACTAAACTGAATGAATTGTTCATTTGTTCGACTCGGCTATTAGTCAGTTGAACCCCAAAATATTTTTAATCAATTAAGCACACACGAACTTCATTCGTTATCGAAACTTGAGTTGGATTGAAATCTTGGTTATTTATTGAATAAAAGTTTGAACAAATAATGAAGGAATTGATACAACTGCTAACCTGCTACTTTGAATGTCCAGACCTCAATTACATCAAAATTATGAATTGAATTTATCGTAAATTTGGCTTTTTCCCTTCGAATTAATTTTTTCTTACATGCAGCCTATCACCTTTTTTTTTTCTATTAATAATATCTAATAACTATGATCCAACTCAGCAAGTTACCTACTCAAGCCTTTTTTTTAGGACATTTTCTATTAAGAGGGGTGATAATATACTAAACTCACACACATTGCACTAATGCTAGGACTCGAACCCATGACCCTGCTTAAGTGGAGCATGCTGACAGGACTGGACCCGAATTCCCCCTCGGAACTCGTGTCCAACCCTGCTTCCCGTCAGACACTACCCCGACGCAGGAACTTACTTTACTAAAACGCCCCTTGACCCTAGTTTAAGGAAATAGGAAAGTTGACTTCTGCCGAAAATCCGGCAGAGTCTCCTCTGAAAAATGGACTTTCCCAAAATGTCCACCTGTCAAAAACACAGAGAATAAACCAACTGGCAGCATGCACAAAGCAGAAGCACACAGATTCATAGGGAGGCCTTCGGCCTCTACCTCAATCCTAGGTGAGCGCTACGAAGCAATCTAAAGATATTTAAACTTTACAACCTGAGTAAAGGATAGCAAAGTATAAATACAAGAAAACTCCTACAGGAGCCATTAGCCGTGATGCCTCGACGTGGTGGTCTTGACCTCGGGATCTAGTACCTGGGGGGCGCAAAACAGAAAATGTGAGTGGACGAAAAATCAAACTTTAAACATCATTTTTCAATGAACATAATAATCCCCTCCGTTTTCGCAAATAATGACAAAGCACTATGCAAGAGAAAATCCTTATATAAATGTACATACTTATACGAACAATTACTTGAAAACAATTCCGTTAAATTTGTACCTTGAAATACCATAATGAAAAACTGTAGCTTTGCTACTTCTATAAATTTTTGGAAACCACAAACTTAAACACTGAATTCTTAAAATAAAAACCATGGAATTGAATCCATCCAAAAATATCCCATTTAAGTAAAACATAAATAACAACATTGAATAACTTCCCTTTTTCCTGGAACCCAACCTGTCCAGTTTCAAACCTTAATTTAAAATCTGTACTGTGCATCAACGTCCCGGTGCACATATCCAAATATAATAAATCCTGGAAATAACATCCATAGACACACCCACATATATATATATATATTTATAATAACATAAATGTAAATTCTCATAAAATCCCAACAAGGAAAATATAAAACCAAAACGACTAAAAATCAAGAAAACCAAATTTCCCAACCAATCAAGCTTTCCCGACGCAATGCCCGTAGGGCACAAGAAGTAAGGAAGGATCCTCACTTAAAAGAAAATAAGAATAGAAGCATAGTAATAGGTATATATATACATATATAAATAGTAAGACTCTTAGACCAATATTCGTACTGGGAAACAATCCAACATGGGATCGTTTGACTGAACCACATAGAGGAGTCCTCAACAACCATGTGGCCAGGGAACAAGCCGTCCAAGCGGGACTAAGCTTATCAGCACGTACAGCAAAATCCTTAATACTCGTGACGCTGTGACAAGTCCTACGCGCGCAGACTACCCCGCTAAGGGTCTACAATCCACCCACTCAAGAGTGCACCGGGTATCCAACATATCCAAGTATCCATTTCCACAACTATCCACTTTCCAAAGTTCCGTAACCGGGGGAGGTACATAGGGTAGTGCTTATAGCACTTCAACTGACATAATCAAACACTTCTCACTTTCCACAATAACCACACCCACGTATCCCACACATAACCAGACATACATATATTCATTCTCGAAAATATTATATAATTCAAGATACTTGCAATATGTCAAAGACCCGAAAATGTATATACACCAAAACTCACAATAGCCACCAAAACCCAAATACCAACACATATCCCGATAAATTGATAAAGTAGCAAACTTGCAACATAAGACACTAATATAAACTTCAAATATCAAAAGTAACCCAATTGATCCGTATAATACAAGTCCCAAAAGTTAAATAATAATAAAGTTCCATAAATAGATAATATAAAAACTATAAAGTCAAATAACCCCAAATATATAATCGAAACCCAACATTTATCAAACTAACCTCCCAAATGTTAATTCAACAAATAAATATAAGTTCCGGTAGTATAAATATAAGTTTCCGATAGTATAAATATAATTCCCAAAAGTATAACTTGTAGGTTTCTCAAAAGTATGGAATATACTTTCCTAAGGATATAGAATATAAGTTCTCAAAAGTATATAATATAATTTCCCAAGAGATATAAAATATAAATAAGCTAAAGTATAGAATAAAGTTTCCAAGGTATAAAATATAATTCCACAAAGGTATAGAATATATAAATATATATATTCCCAAAGGTATGGAATATAACCCATGAGATTTATAAGTTTCAAACATTTAAAGTAAATAGGAGATCCCATCATTAGAATCATATAAGCGATTTATATAAAGTTTTGAAGCCCGACAAAGTCATAAACCTCAATTTGTCAAATATAAAACTCAAGAAATTCCCGGGTATTTCACCATACCCAAACCGGATACAAAATCTTACCGGACATTTGTCCCGTCTCAAATTCAATACTCAAAGACCTTTAATTTAAAATATAGCCACCAATGTCCCACAATTAAACCGGGACCCCAAAACTTGCATAAACTTTGAATATAATTTAAATCCCAATAACCTCATAAAATATTCTATCTAAGATTCAAAATATCATTAAAACCCCTTAGTCAAAGTGACTAGTTTTATATGCATAAATTTCCCGATAATTCCATCAAAAAATCAAATCCAAGACTTAAACAATATTTGAATGCCGAAAATCAAGATAAATCATTTATGCATCAAATTCCAATCTTTAAAAATATGCTCATTCAAAACAAATGTCCACTCACAACAAGTCCACGCTGCTCAATCCTTAGAGAGCTTTTCCTTCCTGAGTACGCAAGCAAGAGTACCTATTTGAGGGAATAAACGGTTTAAGTAATACGCTGCACTCCAACAACAAAGTTTAACTCGAGACACTAGTTCTCGGGTCTCAAAGTAAGCGTGCACAACTACCGGGAGTTTCTAGAGTCAAACTACGCTATTCAACAGGTGGGACCACCTCGGAAGACTCACGGTCAACCGATTGGTCAAACTTCCCGAATAGGTCAACCGGCCTCCGGACCCACGACCTCCGATTTCCAATCCGAACATTCCTAAATGTTCAACAAGGTTTACTAAACACATCCTGACAGTTTGGTCTCGATCGAACGGTCGGAATCGCGCCAATTGCACGAATGGACGGCAATCGGTTACCTAACCCTAGGGTTAATGATTCGAGTATCCGGACTCCGATTCTTGATCCGCTTGTTCCTACACGATCCTAGAGGTACAGGGAACAACATACTTGGAAATGGGACCGATCCAACGGCCCGAACATATCGAACCCGGATAACGCATAATAGGCGTAACTGCTCGACCGTCAAACGACAACCAAATTGGAATCCGAGCATACCTACATGCTCAAGACGACATGGGGAACATTTTAGGACACAATGCACCACCACAACAGTGCCCCGAAACTCGCCGGAATTGGGTGTGCATAGTAATTCCGGTGACCGGAAAAACTCCAAACCAAGGGTCAAGACTTCAGGTATAGGTTCAACTCAACAAGTGGAGCATTTTATTCAACTACGGCAACACCTAGTTTGGCCGGCAAGTGGCCGGAAATTCAACTCAAAAACCGGCCTAAAATGGGTTTCTAAATCGAACAACCTAGGCTTGAAACCGATCTACAATACATACATAAATGGATAGAGTATGAAGAGTAGATGAAGTTTCATACCTCACTCGACGGAAATGGTTGCCGGAGTAGCCGGAAAACTCGTCGGAAAGTTCGGTAACCATCGAACTTTCAGTCGCTCCAGTTTAAAATCCTTGGGTTTCTGAGCTGGGGTAATGGGCAGGCTTTGTAGAGGAGGAAGAGACGAAGATTTAGCAACTGGAATCAACTGAAACGGAGTTCGGTGGAGGAGAAATCGTCTGCCAAAGATTGGCCCGAAGAGAGGAAGAAAAATGAGGGAGGAAGAAGAAAGAATCGGGAAGAAGAAGAAATCCGCTACTGTAGCGTTTTTACTGTAGCGCTACTGTAGCCGCTACAGTAATCTGACAATTTCTTTTTTTTTTTTTTTAAATCGCTTATCGATCGTTACAACCCGGAATTCTGCATCAGCATATCCACGAACTCGTTTCGACGAGCCAGACGCAACGGCGCAACTCAATTCCCCAAATTCCGTTTGGAAATTTAAAGTGCCTAAAATACCCTTAATCCCAGTGGCAAAATTGTAATTTTGCCAAAATTATTTATTTGACTAAACAATTGGGATTGAATAGTGAAATCGAGTCGGGATGTTACACATGCTCCAAACCACTATACTAGTGGGTCCTTTGCAGCTCAAGCCTAAAATTTAATTTATTGTATTTTATCAAGATATGCGTCTTTCAATGCCTTCGTTATATCCGGTACACTAGGCTTGTGTATGTCTAGTTTCTCTGTCTTAATGCATTTTTGCTCATCACATTAACCAAATGTGTATGTTCACCACCACCCTTAAAGGGTAACACCACCACCCTTAAAGGAGTTGCAGATACACCTCCCTCACTGGAAAAACCATTGTAGGTGCTTCAAATTGCCTCTTTGCTCAGCTGGTGGTGGTGCACTCTAGGTGTACATATTACCTTATTTCCATTTTCAACATTTAAGTAAATGTCTTTGTCCTTTTACTTTCATTTATTTTTATATTACTCCATTTACTTAAGTTTACAATGTAAATAAGGAAGTACCCCCCATTTGAATTCAAATAAAAATACTAGAAAATCAAATTCCCACCAAATCAAAATATGAAAAATCGGTTTTAGTGCAAAATACAATTTAGGCTAAAAATGATGGCTCATTAAGTCAATATATACTTCATACTAAAATCCCATAAAATCAAGTTTTCTTATTTGATGTGTGAGGAATAAAAGCCGCCAAAAATTATCTTGAGAAAATGATTATTCCGAAAAACAATTTTTCATACTTAGTCAATATTTTTACATAAAACAATTTTTCATGTATGATATGAATGCATGAAGGGACCTAAGGTCAATCTAGGTAAAAAGCCTTAGATGTTCAATCCACTATGGTGTTAAACCCTATTTGGTTTATGTTAAAGCTTATTGAAAATTAATCTATGGAGCTATGAACTATCGTGGTTTATATGATTTAATATTTAATTTTATATATAGAAAGACTATAGAAATTGTAAGTACGAAAGAAAAATAATCATTAAATTTTAAGCTAATAATTTTAGCTAGCCCACCCGTTGAAAAATTTCTGGTTCCGCCCTTGCCAAGGTCTGGCTTTGAATTGTAATACATAAATATCTACAGGGTGTTGATTGGTCAATCCCCTGAAGCATTTGGATCTGACTTATATGTTTCCGCTTGTTTGTTTTATGACGATAGAAAACCCGCAAAATGCTGGCTGGGAATTTTGCACAGCTAAACTCCGCCATGGACGATGTTTCTGCTCAGCTGCATGCAGACGATGCCCCAAACGGAGCTGCAGTGGCTTCAGATGAAATTGAAGCTTCCATATAATAGAATTAATGCTTGCAGAGTTTTTGTTTAACTTGGTACATGTGTTTAGCGGTGGGAAAATAATGTTTCAAATCGTCTTGTTCTCGTGTGTTTTTCTTGTTTATAAATACCTCGAAAACAACGTCAGCTATTGAAAACCATCAGAGTTGCTGCAACACTATCAACTACTTCTCACTTGATTTGCGTCGATAGCAAGCTTCCCATCATTGATTCATTGTACTGCACTAGGCTATAATTTGCAACTGGTTCAGCATGGATCTTATGAAAACCATGGCGTTTTAGTTGTGATAGAATTGAAGCATCTTTTTGTAAACGATATGTCGTTTAAACTTTGAGTTGGGTCGTAATTCAACCGAATTTCATCTGAGTTGCCAATGGGCCAAAAAGAGCAAGATGCCCCTAAACTGCTCAGAAAGACTTGTAGCCCGCCATGGAGAAAAAGAAAACAATAAGTTGTAGCAAGCCTATACGCAGATCCTCATAATCCACTTAAAGATGAAAACCAAATTAAGATTTTACCCCACACCAAATCACCTTTATAAAAAAATAATAATTAATTATTTTTATTGGATATCAACTCCACAGTCTCAATGGGGTCCAAAAGACTTGTGGTCACTCACTATTGGATATAAATCCCATGGTTCAAAAAAAATTTCTTAAAAAGAGTGCAAGAGTGGGTGAACCATTGGATTACCACAAGTCTCTTGGACCCCTGTGGTCCAAGAGATCGGGACTAATCAACTCCATAGTTTGCTCAATTTTTTCTTTGTAAATTTCAATTGTAATAACCTCAAAAATGAATTTTTGGTTGTTATTAATATTCCGAAAAATCATATAAGGTTAATTAAATGTGTGGGCAATTTTATGAAGTTGGTTTGGTTTGGAAATGATTGGACTAAGTGTGTTTAATCTCAATTTGGACTAAAATGTCCTTACGTTTAATTTAATGATTTTTCAATGGACGTTTAAGAAATTGAAGTCAAAAAATTATAATCTTTGCATTGGAAAATTGAGCTCGATCTTACGAATGGGTGGGCACAAACAGTTCGTGAATCGGAGTTATAACGAATGAGAAATTAAATTTCGAAGTTTTGAAATTTAATTGGAGGACTAAACAATGAATAGTGTACAGTGCCACACTTGGATTTCTATAAATAGGGGGACTACTGTGCAAAATCAGAATTAAAATCGTAAATTGCAATTTAGCCCCGCTACGCGTTTCAAAAACCCCAACCCTGTTGCTCCTCCCAAATTCGCCATTGTCGACGAAGCAGGTGCTACTTCTGAGATCACTGCGGCCTATAAAGACTGGATTCACACCAACAAGGCGCTTTTGAGCCTTCTTATTGCATCTTTGTCCGATGAAGCAATTGAGTATGTAATAGGGAGTAAAACGGCTCGAGAGGCATGGCTTCATCTCTGCGATCGCTACGCCTCGGTTTCTCGACCCAGGATTAATCATATGAAAACACAAATGCAAACAGCTCAGAAAGGTGGTGACTCTATCGAACGATTCTTGCTTCGCCTTAAACACATCTGTGACCAATTGCGTGCAGCTGATGTTATAATTTCATACGATGATTTTGTTATTGCTGCGTTGAATGGTTTACCACCGGAATACGATATTATGAAGACTGTGTTGACTGCTCATGATTCTCCAATTACTCTAAAGATTTTCGAGCTCAACTACTAGCTGCAGAGCAAACTGTTGAGGCTCGTATTGTTCATCATTCTGGTATGTATGCTGTGAATTCCTCTTATGGTGCTCAGACATCTTCTGGTGTTCAGATATCTTCTGTAGCTTCTGGTCAAGGTTTACTGCCGACTCCCTCACAGTCTTTGCCTCATGTGAATTCTTCTCGTGGTTTTTCTCTATCACGTGGCTATTCTTCTGGTCATGGACGATTTAATGGTGGTCGAAATCAGAATTCTCAATTTTGTTCTTTTGGTTTTCGTGGCTCCCACTCTTCCAATTATGGTGGTTCTGGTTCATACAAGTCTCAGGTTGTGCCAGAATGTCAAATCTGCAACAAACGTGGTCACACAATAGCAAATTGTTATTATATCAATGCTACCTCTTCTGATGCTCATTCGACTATTGTTGAGTGCCAAATCTATGGTAAACGAGGGCATGGTGCTTTGGATTGTCATCACCGCTCTAACTATTCATTTCAAGGACAAGCACCGCCATCTTCTTTGACTGCTATGACAACTCAGTCTTCTTATTCTCCAGAGCAAGTATGGATTGCTGACACAGGCTCTTCTCACAATATGGTTGGAAATGCTTCTCAATTGCATAATGTCAAGGTGGGAGATTTGGAGTTCCTACTTCTTTTTTTTCTACTTGGTGACGACAAGGTGGGAGAGCAACTTATGTATTTCCTTTTGTGTGTTGTAGTTTTTGAGTTTTAATGTGTGTATCAATTCTTTTTGAGTTGGGTGTATGTTTGTAGTCTATACATCCAAGAGATAATTAAAGGTGGTTGTAAGTTTGTGCGTTGACCTGTACTGTATAGGCTTGATGTTATCGTATGAGTTTGTGCATTAGAATTGTTTTGTTACCTACTAAAGTTTATATTTTTATTTCAATTGCTTGTGACCAAGTTATCAACTAAAATAGCTAGCTAATTATTTTGGATTGAATGATGACAACACTGAAATTTTAAAAACAGTACAGAGATTAAGTTAATTAAGCTTATTTATAAATCACTACATGGAAATCTAGTTTCTTCTAGCAGCTGTTTAGTAATTAATAAAGTACTTAACATAAATATTGTTTCTCTACTTTTACTAAACCGAATGAATTGTTCATTTGTTCGACTCGGCTATTAGTCAGTTGTGTTGTGCAATTGAATGCACTTCCCCCTTAATATCTTGTTGTGATGGACTTTGGACAAGCACAAGGATGAACTTGTCACACACACACACTCACAATCAGAAATTTAACCAAGAACAAATAACACAAGTGTTTATAGAGGTTCAGCAATTGCCTACGTCCTCTTTGGTGATCCCTTTGAGAAATATCAATAATGAAGAAAGAGTTACAGATTTGGTTTCAATGGAAACCCCCTTAGAACCCAAACTCACACTCTGTTTCTCTCACACCCCTTAGCTCAACACACTTGATACAAGATGCTCTCTCTCACACCCTTGGCTTCCCACTTCTGATTACTCAACTTACCACAAGCTTCCAGCTACTTTGTCTCTATTAAAAGATAGAGAAAAGTCACCCACATGCAGCAGGCCAGCCTCCCTCAAAACCAGATCCTTAATTTCAGGAAAGCATAAGGTAGGCTATCAAACAACCCACTAATCTACCTAAACAATGTTTAAGACTTTTATAGTGGCTGCCAACTGTCCTAGGGCTTTTAACATCTTTGGAGCTGCATGTAAATTGGTAGGGACCAATTTACTTCTGAAGAAAAAGGCAGAAAAACGTGTTGAAAATTCAACACAGCACGAAGCGTGCGACCGGTCTCCAGGAACTTGCGACCAGTCGCTTTTATACAGATTCGGAGGATTCGACTCTGCCTGAAAACGACCGGTCGCCCAGAACCTGCGACCGGTCGCAAACCATTCTGTCTGCATACGACCGGTAGCCCAAAACCTGCGACCGGTCGCTCCCTTCGATCCTTGTATCCTTAGGTGAGCTATTTTTCCAACAAGTTGAACCCCAAAATATTTTTAATCAATTAAGCAAACACGAACTTAATTCGTTATCCAATTACTTGAGTTGGATTGAAATCTTGGTTATTTATTGAATAAATTTTTGAACAAACAATGAAGGAATTGATACAACTGCTAACCTGCTACTTTGAATGTCCAAGCATCAATTACATCAAAATTATGAATTGAATTTTTTATCGTAAATTTGGCTTTTTCCCTTTGAATTAATTTTTTATTACATGCAGCCTACAAGAAAAACAAGTATTAGTGGCCAGCAACTTGGTCACAAAAAGAACCAACTTTGGTCACTAAATGCAATATGTGTCCAAATATTGATGGTCACTAGACGCTCGTCACAAATTCTATTTAGTAACCATTCTCGAGTATTGGTCACTACAACCAAAAGAATTAGTGATTATCCCTGTGTGGTCATTATTAAAAACGAAATTAGTGACCACGGGTTTGATTACTAAGGGCTCGTTTGGTACACAGGACTGTCTTGGCATGAACTATGCTTAGGGACTGTCTTGGCTTGGCTTGGCTTGGTCTAAGGCTTGGTTTGGGGTTGCTGCGCTTAAAAAATAAGCAGCTTTGAAAATAAGTTTTGGAGGTTTGAGTGTTTGGTAAAACCAATCCAAGCTGCTTATTTTAAAATCTGCTGTCATCCACAGCTGAAAACAAGAAGCAGCTCCCTACTTGCTTCTAAAATCTGCTGCGCGGAGAAGCATGCGGAAGAGTTAATGAAACTTTCAAGTTGCCCATATTGCCCTTATTTGTTTCAAACAATTACATGCTTTATCCTCGTCATCCCGGGTTCGAGCCTCCCAAGTGTCGTTCATCTTGGATTTTATGGATTGCTCGTCGCCTCATCCATCCACTCTCTGCAACTTGCTCCCCTTCCTCAATCCGCCAAAGCTACCATTTCAACCCAAAACCCCACCAACCCACCTCCCTATTTTACAGACCCATAAGATCTTCTTCCTCCAACCAAAAAACCCCAACCTTAGCTCCACACTTTATCATCTCCACAGCCACAAAAATTCAACACCTGATCAAATTATCTCCTCCAGAAAAGAAAATCAAACGCCCAACTTCCTTGCTTTCTCCACCAAAACACAACCCAATATTACATGGGAAGGGAAGAAGAAAAGAGAAAGGAGGAGAAGAGAAGAAAAAAAGGAGGCCTGCAAGGAAGAAAGAAAAATACATGGGAAGGGAAGAAGTCGGGAAGGAAGAAGAAAAGAGAACGGAGGAGAAGAGGAAAAAAAAAAAGGGGGCCTGGGAAAGAAGAGGAAAATAGGAGAAAGAAAAAAATATATAGGAAGAAGACGAAAGAAACGAAGTGAAGAGGAAGAAACAAAAACTTTTTGAGTTATTTTTTAACTTTCGGCTTAAAGCAACTTTTGAGTTGTTTTTGTAATTTTTTTTATATGTTTGCACATTAATTTTTATTTGTTAATGATAATTTTAGTTTTAAAAAAGCTTTTATCATCATACCTTTTTTGTCATTGTACACTCTCACAACACTTCTATAAAAAGTTTACCAAACACTTTGATATCACTTTTCATATTCACATCACTTTTACAAATACAGATTACCAAACACTTAGTTGCTTCACTTCACAAATGCTTATTCTCGCAAAGATGCCAGGCAGCTTTTTTAAAAGCACAAAGCAATACCAAACTAAGCCTAAGTTGGATAATACTTATCCCGCATTTGGTGTACGCTTGGACTAGGACTATATTTTTTTCAAAACTATCTATGTATATGTATATATGTATAAATACATGTATTATGTATGTGTACATATGTATTTTATAATATATGTGACATGTATGTGTATATACATGTATATACATGTATATATATATTATAAAATACATATATATGTGTACACATACATGTATATATATTATAAAATACACATATATATATTATATTATATTATAAAATACATATATATATGTATGTATTATACCCATGTATATATGTATATTATATATATACATACATTATACATATAATATATATATACATACATTATACATATATAATATATGTGTATATAGGTGTATATATGTATATTATAATATATACATGGGTATAATACATATATATATATATATATATGTATTTTATAATATATATATATATATATATATATATGTATATGTATATTATAATATATACATGGGTATAATACATATATATATATATATGTATTTTATAATATATATATATATATACATGTATATATGTATATTACAATATATATAATACATATATAATGTATATGTGTATATATGTGTGTATATGTATACTATAATACATACATGGGTATAATATATATACACATATATGTATATATACGTATATATATGTATTATAATATATAATATATATTACATATATACACGTATGCTATTATTATAATATTAACATGTATATGTGTATATGGGTATATTATAATAATAATATACATGTATATATGTTTATGTATATTATATATATTATATATGTATATACATATACGTACATGCGTATATACATGTATATATGCACATTATAGTATATGTGTAAGTAAGTTTAATAATAATAATATATGTTATTAATTTTACAATATAATATATGCATTTTATACATTGGTGAGCATTGAGACTAGCTAATCCTCCCTTTCCACATGGGATTAGAAGTCCCCTCCTAAGGAGGTGTTTTTGGTGGGCCGGTATTAGCTATCCCATCTAAGACTAGGATTAGATAAAACAAACACAGACTAAATTTAGTCCTGCCTCCAAGCCAATCTCACAGTACTCAAACGAGCCCTAAAAGGCTTATGATTTGGTCACTAAAACATGGGTCACGTGCCATGTACATTGTTTGGTCACTAATTGCATGTGAAACTATTGGTAACTAACGGGACGGGATCCGCTGTCCCCATTGTCCATGTCCCTTTGTGTCCCTTGCATAATTTTTGACACGTGTCTATACACTTAACCCTAATATAACACTGTTAACTTGAATAAAATAAAAAAATAAAAAATAAAAAAGAAATGAAAAACAAAACAAACAAAAACAACCTAGCAAAGACTAATCTCAACAGCCACAAGTCTGAGCGCTTGTTGACGAGTGGCTTGTTGACACCATCGGAGGGATAAAACTTGGGCGGCTTCACAGCAGGGACGTCAGCCCCAGTCTTCTTGTCTTGGCGAGGGAAAGCGCCGCCGTTTTTGGACTTGATAGCCCAAAGCCCTCGCTTGTGGTACATCTTCGACCTCGAGTATTTCCCAATCCCTTTAACCAGATCTGGGTTTCGGGTCACCTTTGGGGTCCTGTGCTTCAATGCCATGGTGAAATCTCTGTTTCGGGTCAAACAACCACCAATCTGAGCGCCCACCACCTCACCTGCCACAACCCCTTGTCCTCTTCACTACGGACCAGCCCTTTCCCTTGAGTCTCTCTCAATCTCCTATATATGGCAACCTCACATGTCTCTCATATCTTGGAAGGCTTGGGGAAAATGTCAGGATATTGCAATCCTTATGAAAGCAATTTGTGGGCTGCTCTTCCCCATCGGAACCTTCACAAAGCCATCACTCTTCGAAGAAAAGTGGTACCTGGCTTCGTGGCCATGAATTCCAGTTTAAGACTTTAGAAAGTTTTTCTCTCATACATAATTATATAATCAATAATTAATTAGGATATAGGAAAATTAGAAACCCTAAAACCTCCATTTTCTTGAGATCAACGGTGAAATTCATGTCATCAAATCCAATTTCTCCAATTCCACTCGAATATCAAGGAAAACGTGGTGAATTTTTCAGACTTTAGAGAAGGTGGAAGGGCTGGGTGCAAAGTTGATATGATAGATGAGTCCGATCTTTGTGATTTCTTTAACAACATCGTTGTTCAAGTGCTCTATCATCAGCTCCAACAAGCTTGACATAGTGGAGGAGGAGGGGATGAGGGCGATGAGGAGGAGAGGCAAATGCCGTCGGTCAGATGGATGTGGGTGGTTGTCTAGAGTCGGTTGGCTGTTGAGATTAGGGGCTGCTAGGTTGTTTTTGTTTGTTTTGTTTTTTCATTTCAATTTTCAATTTTTTAATTTTATTCAAGTTAACAGTGTTATATTGGGGTTAAGTGTATAGACACGTGTCAAAACATTATGCAAGGGACACGAAGGGACATGAAAAATGGGGACAGCGGATCCCGTCCCGTAACTAACTAGGTATAGTTTCTGCATTGTTTATTGAATAACATTATAAAATCACATCTAATTTCTTTTCTTTTCATATAGTCTCATGTAGATAATGTTGATACTCAAAATTAGCATAAAACACAATGCATTTCAAAAATTATTCATGATCAACATTCTTCCAGCAAATTCACAAAACATTAACATTTGTCAAAAATAAGCCGAAACTAGATGAGATTCATCATTTTGATCACTAGTTGATTTCATTTCCTCTAACTCATCTGCTAATACATTGTTTCTCTGCATCATTAGCCCTTTGAGTTTCTTCCTCTGCCCTCCATCACCAACTGAGCTTAGTGGAACCGATGTCATCTCTAGATAGTAAAGTCCTCAGTTATTCTAATCTGCATTTAAAATTAGAAAGATAAACAATATTAAAACAAAAAACAAAAGAAAGGAAATAAATGGCATGCTCTCTACTATATCCAATTTACCTCGTTGTACAAGTTTTCAAGCTGCTCTTTGGCATGTGGAAAGTTATTTGAGCATCAGTGACACATTGTCAAAATGTTGTCTGTGTAGTATTAAACCACAATTATTAAGAGTCCCAATTCTCTTGATTTAGAAGCATGAGATTCAGATCCACATATAACAGTCTTACAAAGTAGAAAACAGTTCAAGCCTTTGAAAGAGATATTACTTATCTTAGAAACACTCACAAAATCCTCTCACCCCTTCTTTAGCGCATTACACTATTCAAAGAGTTCTGCATGACGCTTGCTTTGGAGATCAGATTCAAGTCTGCTATACAAATTCCTAAGTTTTCGAACACCAAAAAATATCAGCATGAATTTGAAAGACGAGTAAGAAGGAGGAGAAATTTAGGGTTTGCAAGAATTGAAATTGTATATTCAATAATTTTAAGATTGTACAGTTGTCTGTATATATACACTTGAAATGGAAATATCTAGACTAAAGTTTGTTACAGGAAAGATGGAGATATTGACAAGTATACAATAGTGATGAAGCTTAGTTGTTTCCTCCTTTCTTTGTAGAACTTATTCCAGGTACAAGTCTGATGTGCTCAATTCTATTCTTTGTTGTGTGCTCTTGATTTGTTGTTCTAGAAGACAGAGGCCGTATGAGAGTGATCTTTGTGTGTTCTACATTACTCTGTTCATCATACCCTTTCAAGCAAAGACGAGGGTGACGAGTAATGAGCTTGGATCGAAGAGTGAGGAAGCGTTCAGTACGTAGGGAGGCCCTTTGTAAAAATGTCAGCTATTTGTGAATGAGAAGGAAGATGCTGAATGGCAATGGCTCTGGAGGTCACTAAATTCCGGATAAAGTGATAGTCCACTTCAATGTGCTTAGTCCGGGCGTGAAAAATGGGGTTGGCAGCGAGTGCAATGGCTAAGATATTGTCGCAGTGAAATAATGATGGACTGTTCAAGAAGACATGGAGTCCTTTTAAGAGAGAACAAATCCACAAGATATCAACAGTTGTTGTGGCCAGTGCGCGATATTCGGCTTCAGTTGATGAGCGAGCCACATTGGTTTGCTTTTTAGCAGACCAATAGATGAGATTATCACCGAGGAATATGCAGGACCCAGTAGTGGACCAACGATCATTAGGATGGCCAGCCCAATCTGCATCACTATTGATATCAATATTAATATGATAATATTATCAATATCAATATTAATAGGTAGATAAACTCTCATTATCAATATCATTAATATCAATATCAATATCATTATCAATACCAATATCAATATCAATATCAACATCAATATCAACATCAATATCAATATCCATATCAATATCAATATCAGTATCCATATCAATATTAATACAAATATCAATATCAATATCAATATCAATATCAATATCAATATCAATATCCATATCAATATCAATATCAATATTAATACCAATAACAATATCAATATCAATATCAATATCAATATCAATATCAACATCAACATCAATATCAATATTAATAGGTAGATAAACTCTCATTATTAATATTATCAATATCATTATTAATATTGATATTGATATTATTATTATTATAAAAATAGGTTGATTATTGTCCATACAAAAATAGGTAGATTATTATGAAAAGATAATAGGTAAAAAACTGTCAATATCAATATTGACAGTTTAATATCGATATTGATATATTGATGAATAGTTTATTAATATTAATATTGATATTGATATCAATATTGCCTTAGTGAATTTACGTAGTTTAATATTGCTTAGTGATTTTACCTAAGTTTTGTTAAAAAAGATAATAGGTAAATTCACTAAGCTTAATATTGATCTTTTTAACATTTTTTTCCTTTTGGTAAAAAATCGGTCAATCAATATCAATATTAATAAACTGTCAATATTGACATCAACTCAGTTTATTAAGTTTAGGTAAATCGACTCCATATTAATAATCTACCTCAGATTATTAAAAGATAATAATCTAAGGTAGATTATTGTCAATAGGTAGATAAACTTTTATTATCCATAAAATATCATCAATATTAATATGGATATATTAATAAACTCTTGATAAAATATTGTCCATAGGTGGATAATATATCAATGTTATCTACCTATTGATAATAAGTAGATTATTATTGCCAATAATATTATCTACTTATTATATTTTCTTAATATCCATATCAACGTATGGATAATAATATTGACAGTAGGTAGATAATAAAAAGTAAATTACTGTCCAAAAGATAATAGGTAAATTACTGTCTTAATATTATTATCTACTTATTATTGACAGTAAATTACCTTTACTCCAAAAAGAAAAAAGATGTTAAAAGATCAATATTGATATCAATATTATCAATATTATCAATATTGATAATGATATCAATATCAATATTGATATTAATATCAATATATCAGTATATTAATATCGATATCGATATTGATCAGTTTATTAAGTTTAGGTAAATCGACTCCATATTAATAACTAGCTCAAATTATTAAAAGATAATAATCTGAGGTAGATTATTGTCAATAGATAGATTAAAGTAGTTGGTGTATTTAATATTTAAGTTGTTGTAGTCTTTATCATAATAAAACAAAGTTGTTGTTGTCTTAAATTTGAAGTTGTTGTAGTTTCTAAATTCAAGTGTTGTAGTCTGAAAATAAGTTGCCACACATAAAAGTCATAATGAATTCAATTTATTACAACAACGTCAAATCATATTCGAAAAATTATTAAGATTCCTTCAAGATAAGACGTGCCATGTGGACACAAAATCTTATCAGAAATCTTATTAAATACTTATCAACATACACGTGTCATATATGGAATATTGTTTCTAAATATAGTTTAATTAAATTAAACAATACGTAGTTGTGGAATGTATGAGTGTTGTACCATAGTTTTTCTCAAAATAATAAAATATGAAGGGCCCTAAAATATAGCATTGCATGGCTAGAGATGGAAAATTTTAGACCTACATAGTTCTTTAAAAATTAATATTTTGGATGGCTAAATTTATAGCCTTGGACTACATTTAGCACTATGACTAGGTTGTTTTGGAGGGACGACCGGTACTTTTGATTCTAAGCTTCTTCCGTTGTGAAAAAATCCAGAAAAGTTGGGGTGTTTGGCTCCAGATTGTCCTCATGTGCTTCTGAAAAATATACTTAGTGAGAACGGAACACGATGGCTCTTAGTCAATTCACACGTATCACACTGGAAGTTGGAAACATCAAAACTGGAAAATAATGAAGGAAACAACTTCTTCAGATAACCGAACGAGGCATGCCCAAGACGTTTATACCATAACCTTTGTCTCTCTGCCTCTCATAACTAGCTACACTTATGGTGAAAGCTTGACCAACCTTGGTCTCACTCTTCGGTGGCCAGTCCAAGTAGTAAAGTTTGCCCCGCATAATACTTCAACCAATCGTCTTTCCAGCGAGGATGTCCTGAAGAACACAATGATTCGGCCAAAATGTTACAGTACACCACAAAATAGTAGTAAGTTGTGCAACAGATAACAAGTTATGGTCCAAGGATGGAACAAGAATCAAGATGTATGGAGTTAGAGAGAGATAGAGAGCCATCCCCAACCACAGAGGATGAGGTACCATTGCATTGGACACCACCGATTGCGTTGATGATTTGCGAGTAATTAGTTTACCAGGATCAAATGTCATGTGATCTGTAGCACCCGAGTCAATAATCTATGTATGCTTTGGAGAGGACGTATGAAAAGCAGAACATTTGGTGATGGCTATATAAGCACGAGCCCATGTATCCTGTTCAACAGGATTAACCGCATGCTTCTTTGAGTTAGCATTGGTCCAAGTCACTGACAAGTGTTAAAATTAATTTACACTTGTGTATTGAAAAATATAGAAAAATCTAGAATAATGGAGGATGAGCAAACCATGATATCAAAAGTATGCTTTAGTATAAAATAATTAAAGTGTTGTAATATAATAAACTAACCGACTATGTCGGTTAGAGCATCTCTTATGGAGATGTCAAATGCAAAATGTTAAATTTGAATTTGATGTCTTATGCGGCAATTTGACACTTTGGAAAAAAAAATAAAATGAACTCCACCGAAATTGCTAAATATCATATTGTTTTATTGTATTTTTAAAAGTAAATGGGACCTATTTAATGCATAAAGTTTTAAAAGAGAGTAAATGATAGTGGGGTCCATGACTAAAATAATATTTGACATCAAACTTTTTGATATATTATTTTTGACATATCTCATCTAGCCTTCAAATCCATTTATGATTTGACTACTCGATTGGAGCAACTTTAACCTTTAATTTTTGTCATTTCATATCCATGTGGCAATTTAACATATAAGTTGGAGATGCTCTTAGAACTCTCCTATATATAGGCTTGTTGCCTTGATAAATATGTAAGCTAGAAAAGCTAGCAAAACTAGGGAATAAAACAAAGCTAGCCTACTATCTCCGGCCTGTATTCCGCCTCCTCCAATTCAATAATAAACTCACTTGTTTCTAATAAACAAACCCGTCACTTCTACTACTCGTACAACCATACCTTAGCCCCTTCACACTACTTAAACAAACAGTGGTATCAAAGCTTGTTCTGATCAACCTTGGGCATTGGTTCACTCTAATCCTCCATTATGTCTACCACTAGCCAGAACTTTATCCCTCTTCCTATTTTCACTGGAGAAAACTATGACTTCTGGAGCATTAAAATGAAGACCTATTTTATGTCTCAAGAATTATGGGACATAGTTGAAAGAGGGTTTTCTAATCCAGAAAATCCTACAGTTGAGCAGATAAGACAACAAAAGAAAAACCAGTCAAATGATGCAAAGGCCCTATATGCCTTGCAACAAGCCTTGGATAATACGATATTTCCAAGGATCATGGGAACCACTACATCAAGGGAAGCATGGGAAACTTTGAAGGAGGAATTTCAAGGCAACGTCAAGGTACGTGCAGTAAAACTACGAACTTTAAGAAGAGACTTTGAAAATATTAAAATGAAGGATTCTGAGACTGCTCAAAACTATTATGCAAAAATAAAAGAAATAATCAATCAATTGAGAGCTTATGGAGAAAATATTACTGATTTGTAAAAAAATACTTATAAGTCTCACTGATAAGTATGACCCTTTAGTCGCTGCCATTGAACAGACAAAAGATCTAACTAGTTTGTCAGTAACAAAACTAATGGGATCTATTGAAGCATATGAAAAACGATTGAGTATGTGAAATGAAAATTCAGTTGAAAGTGCCTTTTAGTCAAAACTAAATTTAAGATCCCAGAAATTCAAACAAGGGGAAAGGAGATTTGGAGAAAGATCAAGAGGAGGAGATTATAAATCCAATAAAAATTGGGGAAATAAAAAAGAAATGAAAGAGATGAAAAACAACCAGATGTCCTATATTCCACTAAGTCCTATATCTAAAGCTTTGTGGTGCGGTTGGCAAACTGCCATTTCCAGCTGGCGAGCTACCTGATGCCTCAATGGTAGGAGTTCGAAACTCGATGGAAACACTATGTGGCCAAGGGCAAGCCGAACCCCGAGCGAGGATTAATCCTACCCATCGGACGTGGAGACACCTCGTGGTATTTACCAAAAAAAAAAAAAAAAACTTTGTAACTTTCCTCCTCGATTCAAATAAAATTACCTTGTTACTATTTCAAAAGTTTTCTATTCCAAGTCAAGCTATTGTCCTAAACACTAAACTAACCATTTCCTAAACCTCTTCTCCCATAAACTAACCACCAGGAAGCTGCTGCAACAGACATCCCAGTTTTAATCAAGGGCATGGATCAAGATGTTTTCAACGATGCAAAAGAAGGCAAAATTGATGACCTCAGGCGACTTAATCTTAACCAAATATTGACTCCAACCAGTAACACAGTCCTCCATGTTTATATAGCTTATGCAAGCACCCCAAAGCTCTTCAACCGTAAAGAAGAAGAGTCAACCAGCGTTGTGGACGCTATCCTTCAGATCTGTCCGACACTTCTACGGCAGCAGAACCAGAGCGGTGAGACAGCCTTACACTTGGCGGCCAGACATGGGCGTGATGACATAGTTAAACGTCTCATCGAAACTGCAAAATCTCGTCGTCGTGAAGACCTTGAGCAAGGGGCTGCCGCCTTGGCCTTATCATCATCATCAGAAGATGAAGAGGCAGCCTGGAAGATTTTCATAAGGACACCCAGTAAGGAGAAGGACACAGCCTTGCACGAGGCAGTGCGATTTAATCACCTTGGTGTGGCGGAGATATTGACCAGAGAAGACCCCGACTTTCCCTACCCTCCTAATGTTGCTGGAGAGACTCCACTTTATTTGGCTGCCGAGAGGAGATATGGTTGGCTGTTTTATACAATACTTGACACTTGCAAGAATCCAACTTACCAAGGCCCCAATGGTAGAACGGCTTTGCATGCTGCAGTGATTTATGGTGATAAAAGTAGGTATATATAAATATAATAAACTTACATTATTAATTCTTTCTCCATTTTCGTTCACTTTCCAAGCAAATATATATAAGATTATTATTATACACTGTTTTTAGTTTTGCATTGATTAATTATTCTTTTTATATACTTCAGAAATGACCGAAGCAATACTAGAGAAGAAAAAGGATTTGGTGATAGTCACAGACGAAAAAGGATGGACCCCACTTCACTACGCTGCATTCTATGGTCATGATTCGATTGTTGCACAACTACTAGAAAATAATAAATGCAGTGCCTACATGGGTGACAAAGCTGATAATAAGACCGCTCTTCACATTGCAGCCTCCGAAGGCCGTGTCAAAGTAATGAAACAACTTATTTCCTATTGTCCTGATTGTTGCGAAGTCGTCGACAAAAAACGTCGGAATGCTCTTCATTATGCCTTGAAGAAGCGTCAATTTCGAATTAAGAACTTTGTTCTAAAGGATGCATGGCTTAGCAACATCCTCCTAAATGGAAAGGATGTTGACGGCAACACACCCCTTCATCTACTTAATACTGTTACTGTTGTTCTCAGCGGAACTTCTTTCATTGGTGATCGTAGGGTTGATAAGATGGCATTCAATAAGGAAAACAAGAACGCTCTCGACGTCATTATAGCTAATGATCCAATATTTAAGGTATGATATTTCATTAAACTTGCTTGTGTGTGACAGTACATGTTTGAATGATGAGCAGTAATTTAGCCCTCATTTTATTAGACCGAAAGAAAATTGTGCACGATGACAGACTATTTGATTCAGGGACGGAGCTCACGCCAAGTCTAAGTGGCCTTGACCTTGACCCTTTTGCTCTTTTTCTAACCCCTTCTTTTCTAACACATGGAAAAACATATATATTATATTATTATATAATACATGTACAGGAAATGTCACAAACACAATTGAGCGAGTATTGGCCCCTCATTTTAAAGTAAATAATTACTACTAAGTTTTTAACTTAATCCCTTCATTTAAAAATTATTTCCATAAGAAGAAATCTAAAAATTCTAGCTACCCCTCGTTGGATGTATTAGACTGACAGGGTTTGAACTCGTGCAAATTAATTTTTTATTTGATTTCGGAAAAATAACCAATTTAGTCTTCCCAGGTTTGGGTATTCCTTTTCAATTAAGTATCGTCATCATCGTGTAGACTTTTTCAATTAATTACTACTTATGGTTAGGTTAAATTAATAATCCCTCGCCCTCAATTATTAGTTAGGTTATGATTTGTGTCATCAGAGACACAAATGAAAATTGCACCACTATCTCTTTGGTCTGTGTTGCAGATACTTCTCAAGAATGCTTTGAAATGGAATGGTGCAGCATCAGGCCATCGAATTCTAAGCGAAAATGATCATGATAGCCAGACATTCAAGGACAAGAAAGGTGGCAAACACACTGAAACGAATACAAATATAAGAGAATCCCATCTGATAGTGGCTACACTCGTAGCAACTGTTACATTCGCAGCAGGTGTCGCCATGCCTGGTGGTTATTACCAAGCATCAGATCAGGAAAATGGCATGAGTAACGTATCAAGGCAAAATGCTACGGCCCCGGCCCCGAGTAATAGACAAACTCCGGGTTATGCAGTTCTAACAAACGCTAGAGCTTTCCAATGTTTTTGTGTATTCGATATGATAGCCTTGTGTTTGTCCACTTATTCTGTCCTTGTGCACCTTTACATATTGACACTCCCAGAGGGAAAAGAGAGGTCCAAAAAGTTTTGGCGTATTATTATATATATCACTATAATGTCTGTAGTTGCAATGATGGTTGCATTCACTTTTGGCACATTTGCAGTCTTAGGTAATTCTCCAACACTTGCTTTCTCGTGTTTTGTTACTGTCGTCTATGCATTCGTCTTGGTAACGTATGCTACAGTGTTGGACCGCATTGTTGCGATGAGAATGAGTTTCACCAGACATTTGAAGACTTTTCCACACTTTTTCAAACGTTAATCCAAACCACTTATCCTCTTTCTCTCCTCTAAACTCTCTTTCTCAGCTGCCATCCCTTCGGTCGGTCGCCTCCCTACCTCCCCCTTCCAACCTTTGTCCATTCCTCTCCCCTCCCTTGGGCTTTTACTAGCTTTTGGATGGCTTGTATTGCTTGGTCGGTTTTGCTGGATTTGTGTGGCTGCTTTTGTTTGCTTTGCGTGTCTTCATTTTGCAGATTTGGAGTTCCTGCCTTTTTTTTCCTACTTGGTGACGACAAGGTGGGAGAGCAACTTATGTATTTCCTTTTTGTGTGTTGTAGTTTTTGAGTTTTAATGTGTGTATCAACACTTCTTGAGTTGGGTGTATGTTTGTAGTCTATACTTATGAGAGATAATTAAAGGTAATTGTAAGTTTGTGCATTGAGGTGTACTGTATAAGCTTGATGTTATCGTATGAGTTCTGTGCATTAGAATTGGTTTGTTACTTACTAAAGTTTATATTTTTATTTCAATGGCTTGTGACCAATTTATCAACTAAAATAGCTAATTATTTTGGATTGAATGATGACAACACTGAAATTTTAAAAAAAGTACAGAGATTAAGTTTAATTAAGCTTATTTTATAAAGAGTGTTGCTAAACGAACCCTAAAATTAACTGTACACCCTATGATCTGAGTACACCCTAAAATTTAAATTAAAATGTAAAATTAACTAAGTACACCCTATTTAACTACCAAAAATACCTCTGGTACACTATAATACAAGTTCTTGGCATGGTGAAAATGGATGAAACCGTTTACCAGTTGAGCAACTATAAAAGCAATAACAAGAAGAAGACCATGTCTTTCTGTGAATGACCACCCTCTGGAGCGAGTGACAAAAATTAGAGCCTAGCTGATGATGCTAACTTGATGGTACACAGCAGATGCTAGCTTTGCATTCAGTGGCTCGTTGAGACTCTTATTTTTATAATAGATCGGCTCGTTGAAGATATCATATGCATTGAATTTTTCTGAGAGAGAGAGAGAGAGAGGGGCTTAAAATCTTGATCATTGTCATCCATTACAAAATGTAAGCCCTGACAATGTTCTTCTATGCCAAAGGACATAACCATGAAATGAACCAAATGCAAGTTTACACCTGCAAAACGGAGAAACTATTAAAATTGGGAACTAGTAGGATTTATTTTAGGATCTGAAGACAAAAGCACACAGAAAGTTCTATGATGCCATATCAAACTACCTTTGATACAGAAAATTAAGGTTGTAGGCTATGGGCTAAACAAGGTATTAGCAAAACATAGAAATAGTAACGGTAAGATAAGGAACAATTAATAGATTAAGATAAACTAATTAATATAATTTTCCCTGGCAAAACTTCATAAATTTAAAATTCTGATTTTTTATCTGGAAAAATCAACGGGATACTAGGAAAGGATGCACCATAATCACGTTTACCTGAAAGAATTGAGTTTCGTAAGTGATATAGAAGAACGCAGCCTGGTAAGTGGTTTATCCTTTTTGGTCATTTTATGTAAGATCCCACATCGCCCAGGGGTGCGGATCTTGTAAGCCTTATATGTACATGCCCGCCTCCAAATAGCACGAGGCCTTTTGGGAGCTCATTGGCTTCGGATTCCTTGGAACTCCGAAGTTAAGCGAGTTGGGGCTAGAGCAATCCCAGGATGGGTGACCCATTGGGAAGTTGCTCGTGAGCTCCCAGAAACAAAACCGTGAGGGCAGAGAGGGGGGCCCAAAGCGGACAATATCGTGCTATGGCGGAGTTGAGCCCGGGAAGTGGTCGAGCCCGGGCCGGGATGTGACATTTTATATTAGAGTAAATTAGTAATTCAATAAATAATTTGGTAGTAAGGTGTACTCAGTTAATTTTAGGGTTCGTTTAGCAGCACTCTTTATAAATCACTACATGGAAATCTAGTTCTTCTAGCAGCTGTTTAGTAATTAATAAAGTACTTAACATAAATCTTGTTTCTCTACTTCTACTAAACTGAAAATGAATTGTTCATTTGTTCGACTCGGGCTATTAGTCAGTTGAACCCCAAAAATGTTTTTAATCAATTAAGCACACACGAACTTAATTCGTTATCCAAACTTGAGTTTGATGGAAACCTTGGTTATTTATTGAATAAAATTTTGAACAAATAATGAAGGAATTGATACAACTGCTAACCTGCTACTTTGAATGTCCAAGCATCGATTACATCAAAATTATGAATTGAATTTTTTTATCGTAAAATTGGCTTTTTCCCTTTGAATTATTTTTTTCTTATATGCAGCCTACAAGAAAAACAAGTATTAGTAGCCAGCAACTTGGTCACAAAAAGTACAAGAAAATTCAATAAGCCCAATTTGAATATAGGGCACTTTAATAAAGGGCTTATATGCGAAGCTCCCAAGAAAATTCAATAAGCCCAATTTGAATTGGGGCAATTTAATAAGCACAATTTGAAATTTAGCTCCAATCCGATGGTTAACATACCTCTGACGAACCAAAAAAAAAAGTGATATCGGGTGGTTTGTTTTGGTCAGGATTGTAGCATGCCACCATTGAAATTACCGTAATGCCCCATATATATGAAATATTTGCTGCATTGCATGGACGATTAAGAGGTAACTTTACGGAAATTTTGAAAGCTCATTGAAAATCTTTAACGTTCTATTCAATACGAAAATTCTTGGCATATATCACATCCATCTTCAGCATAGAACGACTTGTGTTGTAAATTGTGAGTTGTAACCATATTTGTTTGTGTAATTTGTCCAATCAAGAAGCCCAATTTGAAATAGCCCAACTCTGCCGGTTAAATTGCTATGATGAGAGGTAAATCCAATTTACTGATTTACCCCTGACGCAATAATGTCGCGTCACTAAATACAACAGTCACGCTCCACATTTTATTCTTGCAATTCAATGATCACCCAACTACCATTCCAAAAACGCCATATAAATCAAAGCCTATATTTGTCATTTCATCAATAATTCCGCACCCACCGCCCTTAACGCATGAGCCAAAGCGTCCACGTGTCCCCCTATTTCCACTGCACAGCCACAAAGAAACACGAGGAAACACAGCGAAACGAATCCCAACCATTGGATCGACATCACACGGATCGCTAACGTGGCAAATCATTTTTCAAAATCCCGCCTAAACCCGAACTTCAATTTTTCCATGAAACGAAATTTAATTTCCGCCTTTTTATTTTTATTTTTGCGCCACTAGCCCCTACCCCTTCTTATCTCTTCACACACCTATGCCAAAATTTACACACACGCACGGCACCAAACAAAGCAAAGTCCCCCAAAGCCAAAGGTACGCGTATATCTCAATACTCTGTTCTCCTCCCTTTCTCTCTGCGTCTTCGCCTTATCTTCTTCGCAAGCCCTAGCCCCTCTGTCCGAAGGTAAACTCGGACGCTTTCGCCACCGACTCGGACCGAGTCGCCTCGGTCCTCGCCGTTCTCGAACGATTCTCATCGTTTTTTTTGCGATTTTCTTTGCAGGTTCGCCTGAAAATGGGGAAATCCAGAGCTGCTGCTCCTAAAAAAACCGAGACCAAGTGAGTTTTCGTTTTGTTGAAAATATTCTGCGATTCGATCAGAGATTTCAATTACGTACTCCAATTATGCTATTATTTTTGTGCTTATATGCTCAATTTTGTTGTTTATTGTATTTTCTAGGTTAAAGACCAAAAGTGCTGGAGCGAGTAAGAGGCCATCGAAGAAGGCTGGAAAGGATCCAAACAAGCCAAAGAGACCTGCGAGCGCCTTCTTCGTTTTCATGTATGGTCAACGCTCCTCTCTGATTTTCGTTTTCAGATCGGTCGTCTTGTTTATTTTCCATTTTTGTGATTTTATTTCTCTGAATTTTCGTCTTGTTTTGAATTATCTATAGGGAGGATTTCAGAGAGAAGTACAAGAAGGAACATCCTAACAACAAATCTGTTGCTGCTGTAAGTGAATTTCATTCTTTCAGATCTACGGGTTTGATTTCATCCAGAACGATTTTCTATTAAATTGACAACATAATTTATATTTATATCGATGTTTCTACGGGTTTGTGATTTTTCTTTCAATTTATTGGTACAGGTCGGTAAAGCTGGTGGTGACAAATGGAAATCATTGTCAGATGCTGTGAGTGTTTTGGCCAATCAAATTTTTTTTGCTGATTGATTTGTTAATTATTTGAATATCTGCGACTGTTTGTTGATTGGTTCCTTAATTTAATAAATTGTTCAGGAGAAAGCTCCATATGTAGCCAAGGCAGAGAAGAGGAAGACTGAATATAACAAGACCATGCAGGCTTACAACAAGAGTATTGTGAGTGCTCTTCTTTTCAATTTCTGGCAATTGAGTTTTTATAAGTTGAGCAGTGTGTTGAGAATTGTTGCTTCATTTGAAATAGGCTGAGGGAGGCAATGGAGCAGAGGAGGAAGAATCCGATAAGTCCAAGTCTGAGGTGAATAACGAAGAAGAAGAAGATGATGAGAGTGCAGAGGTTTGCCCTCCCTCTCATTATTCTGATAATCAAGCTTTCTCTGTTCATTTTGTTATTTGATTAATTTTTTGATTGGTGGGATTAATTTTTTCTGTTTGGGTTTTATCTTAGGATGAAGATGATGACGAGTAGAGAAGGAAAGCTGGAAGGAGGAGCAATTGGTGTAGGATTGCTTAAAAGATATTGAATCACCTGCATTTTCTGAATTTAAGCTGTGTCTCATGATAAAATAGCTACATTTTTAGGATAGGGAAGGAAAAAGAACCAAGGGATTAAAGTTTCAAGGGGGTCTTGTAAACCTAATTTCCCATATCATCTGTACTTAATTAACGGTCCTTTTTATGTCCAAATGATTTCTATTTTGCGTTATAATGCGCCTTCTTTGAATTGCTTTGTGCATATTTTGGTTTGGTGGTGGCTGAGCTCCATGTTTGTCTTGAATTAGTAGTATTCACTGTGGTTGATAGAGTTGACAAACATTTCTAGCCTTCCAATGACTTGGGAGTGGGAATTTTGTCTGCTTTTGAGCTTTGGATTTTGTATCATTCTCTTCATTGCTCTATCTTGTTTTATGCGATGATGAAGATGGCTTGACTTGAATCTATGGTCTCTTTTGACTTTTTCATCTTGGAACCAGTAGGATTCGTTTCGCTTCTGGACCATCCTGTCAGTATTTTGCATAACTTGATTGTCAACTCTGCAACATTACAAATGATACCCATTTTCCCCCCATTTTGATGAGAAATACTTCCCTAGCCCTCTTGTATTGGCCCGTTGAGCTCTCCTCTTTTAGTAAGGTACATGAGATGAGAGTAGAGAGGTAAGAAGGGGATGATGCAATAAGTAAAAACAAATGTTTGGCACAATCGTTCTTTTAGTTTCATCCCTCACTTTATCTGTATTTTATCCGAGTTGTGGTAGTAGGGGATAATGAAGCTGCCACGAGTTTGGAGGCATTGGTGACCCTGCTTTCGGTTCCGAATTATGTTATGTGTTTGTTGTTCGTTTTACATTGAAAGAGGTCACAAGTTTTGTGATTGACCAGAGCAGGTCACAAGTTTTGTTTCTCCTCTGTCGATCGATATCGACCTAGATGTTTCTCTTTATCGATCGACATATAGATGATGAAATCAATTAAGGCACCAAATTTAGAGACAGGAATTTACCAGAAAACTGGCTTTAAAGTTATACTATAAATCTCTCCCCAAAAAAAAAAGTGGTACTAGAAATTGTTGGGGAGAATCTGATAGATTGGGTTTTTGCTTCGTCCACCATGTCTACTTGCTTGATATTTACCAACCACTTTGATTCGTCTGTATCTGTACTACCAACGGCTTCTAAATAATTTCCCTCATATTTGTATTCTCTCTTGCTCTGGGTGGGTTTTACTTCGGTTTGGAAGCCCAAGTCCACAGCTCCCGCAATTGGGTGGCCTTTGTTTGACCAGGGTCCATTTCAACAGCCCATTTTGAAATATCTCAACTTTTCTATTTGGTCAAATCCAATCAGAAATATCTCACGAGTTGAAATATCAGGCATAGAGTTTTACCTATTTACCCCCAACGCAATAATATCCCGCACCAATACAGCTGTTGCGTACTACACGTTTTATTCTAGCGATTCGATCAGTCTCAACCACCAGGCCACAAGTCCTCAAGGGCCATAATATCAAACCCCAAATTCGTCATTTCACAAATAACCCCGCACGTGCCACCTCTGCCACATGCGCCCCAGCGCCCACGTGTCCTCCAAGCTTGCGAAGAAACACACAAGGAAACACAAAGCGAAAGGCCAACAGCTAATGGAGAGAGGGCGCACGGATAGCTGACGCGGCAAAACATTTTTGAAATCCCGCCTAAACCCAAACTTCAATTTTTTTTCGTTAGTCGAAATTCAATTTTGCCCCTTCTTAGTTTTTTTAGGCTCCACGAGGCCCCTCTTCTTATCCCTCTCACTCCTCTCGCAAATTTCACACACGGACCGCACCAAACCAAACAAAGCGTATTCTCTCTTTTCTCTCTGCGTCTTCGTCTTATCTTCGAAAACCCTAGCCTTCCACCAAAGGTAAACTCGGTTCCCTTGCGGCACTGACTCGGTCCGAGTCGCTTCGTTTTTCATCGTTCCGGAACGATTCTCACCGAGTTTCGGCTTTTTCTCTGCAGGTTCGTTCGCCATGGGTAAAGCCAGAGCAGCTGCTCCCAAACGAAGCGATCCGAAGTGAGTTTCTGCTTATCTCGTTGTGTATACGCTACGATTGTATCGATTAGATCAGAGATCTGTGATGTGTTTGGCTACTTGATTTCTGATGTGCTTATGGATTTTGAAATTTTGCTTGTGATTGAATTTTTCAGGTTGAAGAGTAAGAGTGCTGGAGCAAGCAAGAAGCCAGCGAAGAAAGCTGGAAAGGATCCAAACAAGCCTAAGAGGCCTGCGAGTGCCTTCTTCGTTTTCATGTACGGTCAACTCTCTTTCTCTCTTGGCTTAAGTTTGAGATCTGACTTTTTCTTCGTTTTATTTTTTCTTAATCTTATTTTCCTGATTTTGTTTTTTCATATTTATCTGTGTTATTTATAGGGAGGACTTCAGAGAGAAGTACAAGAAGGATCATCCAAACAACAAATCGGTTGCCGCTGTAAGTTCATCTCAACTTCTCAGATCTACTCATAAGCTTTTCGCCTCACCATGATTTTGTCTTAAATTGATAAGAATATAGTTTTACATGAATTAAGTTTGATTTTGTATTGAAATCAAACAGGTCGGTAAAGCTGGAGGTGATAAATGGAAGTCGTTGTCAGAAGCTGTGAGTATTTGGTTACGAGTTTATGGTCATAGATTTGTTAGTTACGTAGTCTTTTGCTTTTTCTGTTGAAGTTTATTGATCGGTTTCGTTTGTGTCAAATTGATTTTACAGGAAAAGGCCCCCTATGTTGCCAAGGCAGAGAAGAGGAAGGTTGAATACAACAAGACCATTCAGGCCTACAACAAGAGATTAGTGAGTGCTTGTTTTACAGTTCTTGTGGTTTCTATTCTATAGTTCAATTAGGTTGAGGATTTTGTGAGAATAATTGTGGCTTAATTTGGGTGAAATAGGCTGAGGGCACTAATGGAGCTGATGAGGAAGAGTCTGACAAGTCCAAGTCTGAAGTGAATGATGATGATGAAGATGAGGACGAGAGCGGAGAGGTCAGTTGTGACTCTGCTAATTAAGTTAATTAATTCTTCTTTGTTTCCTAATTGTGATTATGTGAGTTAATGATATGATTGTGTTGTGGTATAGGAGGAAGATGATGATGAGTAGATTGAAGGGGTAACAGGGAAGTGTGGAGGAGAAGAAGCAATATTGTGTAGGATTGCTTAGAAGATGTTGATTGACCTACATTTCTGATTTTCGCTGCTCTTTGTCTTTCATGGATAAATAGCTCTCTACCTTGTTTTAGGATTTAGATTAGGAAAAACAAAAAGACCCTAAAAGGGATTAAGTTTCAGGGATTCTTCTACCCGGCTGATTCCCATATCGTTCTGTACTTAATGATCCTTCTTATGTTCAATGATATTCAGTTTGCTTTTTATCATATGATGCCTTTCATTGAGTTTGCTTTCTGCATTTGAATGGTTCCCTTGGTTGGATCAAATATTGCTTGGTCTTCTCTTCCCCATGACTTGGTAGCAGGGATATATGTGGTTGTCTTCATTTCGAATTTGGATTAAATCATTCATTGTCATTGTTGCATCTTGTTTTATGCGATGTGATAATAATAAAGGTTTGACTTTACAATGGGGCTAGTGTTTGACTTGCCTTCTGCATGTTGGAACAATTGGTTGATAGATTCTCTGTCAGTGTAGTTTTACCATTACAAGGATTGTCAACTCTTCATGCTTTAGGGGTTCTTCTGTGTCTTCAGTATTTTGGTATTTTTACTGCCATTGAGGGTCGGAAATTGCTACATGTTTTGGATATAAACTGCCTACAATTGGGGGAGTTGAATCTGCAATTTGTGGTGCGTTTCAAATGCTTGTTGCTAGCAATTTCTAGGAGACATTGCAGTAGATTTCATAGAGGGTTTCTAGCTTTTTGGCCTAATATAGCTTTCGTACTTGTATTTGAGCCGTAAAATTATACTTATATTGTGGATCTCTCTGCGAAGTTTTGTGATTTCGTCCAATTTCGAAATGGTGTGCAAAATATTATGTAGTTTTCGAGTTGATACATGCTGGATATATTGGAAGTAAAAAACATGGTGGTTGTTTGGCCAACTACCATGCAAATGGATAAAGCGTTTGTTTGGCTAAATAGAAGACGACATGGGTTTTTTCATCCATGTAGTTTACTACGGCAAATGGCTTCATTGCGTTTTGGGTGTTCAAATCGAAGGTAATAATAATAAGCTTTTACTTTTATTTAAATCATAAGAGCAACTCCAGCGGTATAGCCTGGGCAGGGGGATGGGTCCCATGGGCCTGAGGCCAAAATGCATTTCCAGCGGCAATAGTTTGCCTGGGCAAGCTGTGGAGCCCAGCAGACTGGGCTGGGCCTCGGGCAAGTTTTGCCTGGCTTGCTGCGCAAGCTGACGTCAGCGTTATTTTTCTGACGTCAGCGACATAAAAATATTTAAAATCTGAAAAAATCTGAAAAATCTGAAAAAATCCAAAAAATTGAAATATTTTTAATACATACCTATCAATTTTATTATTATTAATTTAAATACAACTGTTAAAATTAATCACGTAAAAATAAAAAAATAAAAAAATGAATAGTAGTTCTTGTAGCGAAGAGAACGGTAGAAATATTACTTATTTGCGAGGAGGACACTATTCACGTGAATAGTAGCCTCCCCCTCCCCTTGCCATGGCAACCCCCAACGGGTGGAGTTGCTCTAAGAGGTTGAGAATATTTAAAACCAAAAATCAAAAATCAGGGAAAAATCACGATTCCATTCCATATGTAGCCAGCCGACATGAAAATATAATAATAATAATAATTAAGGGTTCAAGAATCAAGATTCTTTTGGAAATACTGAAGAATTTAATTCTTTATCCTGAAATAATTAACAGATCTTGTGCCTTCATATCAAATCAAAGCAATTAAAAATTGAATGTTTTAATCCGGATTTTTTTCTAGTGTTCGAATGTTATGTTTTATTTTTCTTTAGTGCAAAGCAACTTAATTGTTTATAATTAACAAATATAATAATATTTGATAATAATACAAATATGATAATATTGAATTGATAGTGGGCAACCAAACCAAGTGACTTTCCAAGTCTCCAACTTACCGAGCCCAATCAGTGAAGTGAAGAAATCAACCCCGTAGTCTATCTTTCATTACGACCTGTCGTTCTCATATAATGAATTAGCTCTGTATACTTTCGACTACGTCTGTCGTTTACAGTTTGTCGTGTTGGGTAAAAGCGAAGCGAGAGAGTGGTAGAGAGAGAGAGAGAGATGGCAGGTACCGGAAAATGCTTGCTGGTGACGGGACCTCCTGTAAGTTTCGAATTCTATCTCTCTAATTTTTTTAATATTAATTTCCAGCCATTCTTCATTTCAGATTTCGTTTTGCTTTTTGTTCAATGTTTTCTCTCAATCTGCTTTCTTCTTTATGCGGATGCACACAGGGTGTGGGAAAAAGCACTCTAATAATGAGAGTGTTTGAGACCCTAAAAGCCTCAAATCCCAACTTAAAAATTCAGGGTTTCTACACAAGTAAGTTTTCAAATAAAATTCATTTGGTTGTGTTTGTGTAATGTTTTCTTATATAATCGATTGATTGATGTAATTGTTTTCGAATTTGTACTTGTAAATTTTGTAGGTGAAGTTAGACAAGGAAGTGAGAGAGTTGGGTTCCAAGTGGTAACATTAGATGGCCGCACAGCTCCTCTGGCCTCCACCATTTCCAGGTCTTGTTGCCTCCTTTTCCTCTTTTCATCCAATCTCAATGACTCTTCTGTTCTTTGTTGCATTGCTTAGGCAGTTTCTCAAACTCCATATAATCCATTGCTAAGAATGTTATGTCAGATTAATCATTCATTTCACTTGCATCCTAGTCCTCCAGCTATATAACAAGTAAAGCCTAAAGTATGTGTTTTTTTTAATGTCAGCCCAGAGTCTTTCAGGTGGCCCAATGTGGGGAAGTACAGAGTAAATGTTGCTTCATTTGAGTCACTGGCACTGCCTGAATTACAGGTGGGGTGGTTTTTCCACTGCTTTCTGTTCAAGTTATACCACCCCTCTACACAATTTAGTTAAAGTTTGGGCCTTTTTGGTTGGGGATTTTGTTATATTCTTTCATAATTAGACTATGGGATTTGAGTCATTTGCATCCTTTTTCCAATTTCTTGTCAGGTAAAACAAGATACTGATCTCTTCGTCATTGATGAAGTTGGGAAGATGGAGTTGTACAGTTCATCTTTCTTCCCTGCTGTTTTGAAGGTTCAGGAATCCAATATCCCACTTTTGGCCTCAATCCCAATTCCCAAATTTGGACGTGATATACCCGGAGGTCACATTTTCCTCATTCTTTCTCACTATGATATTTTGATTACTTGCTTTGTCAGCTGTCACACTACTCAATTCACTCGTCTGCTTTATAATCTACAGTTTATGCAAATCCTTGTTTGTCATTGATGCACACATTTTCTCTAAAATTGATTATTTTCTTCAGAGTTTTTTGGTTGGTGTGTTTTTGTTATTGCTTGTTTTGTGGAGTTGGTGTTAGCATTCTGCCATTGTGCTTTTTGAGCTAAATCTGTATTTGACTAGGGTATCTGATCTTCTGCAGTTGCAAGGTTAAAGAATCATCCGGGTGCAACGATTTTCACACTGAGCCTGAGTAACCGGGATGCTGTTAAAGAAGAGATATACTGCCAACTGGTAGACTTAGTGAGTAAACAATAGATGTTGGACAATCAATGTGGTCCTTGTTGTGAACAATATTTTATCAGCTGCTCCATACTCAAAAGTTAGGACTTGAAGGAGCTTTGATGCACTCAATAGGCTTGGAATAGGCTTTAACAGAATATAAAAAACTAAATAGTGTATTTCTTCTTTCTCAATTTCAGCATTATCTTACTTCATTTTGCTTGTAACCTGGAGATTTTACTTGTATTAGACCTTTTTCCTTTTTATGAACATGTTACATGAGAGAGAGAGAGAGAGAGAGAGAGAGAGAGAGAGAGAGAGAGAGAGAGAGAGGGTGATGTTAGGTTAATTCTCAAGAGAGAAAGGAGAGGACATATATTTCGTGAGACTGAGAGAGAACAATTCCAGTCATGTAACTTTGCTTTCCTGATTATATATGCAACATTTTGTTCTTTTTATACATTCAATATATGCAAAAGAATTAAAGAAAACTGTCTGTCAAAAACAAACAAGATGGATGTTAAAGCCAAGAACAAATAAAATGAATACGAATATATAATTTTATTTTGATTGCTGAAGACAAAAACTCAATTGGGTCATGAGCCTCGCCTATCCTGTTCAGTTCGCAGCACTTCTTTTGCCAAGGATGAGAATGATTTAGCTGTGTCTTGCATCTCTGTAGTCCTCAGGTTGATCCCCTGCTCATTTCAACAAAAAGTATGGTTTGTTTAATTTAATATAAAACAGTTTCATTCTGGCCTGCAACTTAACTTATTTGTCTGGGATGGGATGCTATACCTGCAACTTTTTCGTATTCTCCTGCAGCTTCCTTTCCGCCATTTTAGCAACATTTGTTTCCTGTAGCCAGAGACAAATGAAATAATGTTGTTGACAGCATTTTAAAAAACTTTACTATCTAAGTAAATAAATTGTTCATCTTCTGAAGGTTATCAAAGGATGTGTGCTTACACTTGACGAGAATCCATATCTCCTCTTAATTTGGTCAACTTGACCAACCTTCTCATCCTGTTGCTCTTCTTTAATGGAGTTTTTCTCATTCTTTGGCTTCATCTGTTTCAAAACTTTACCTGTAGATTGGAAAGTTTTATCAGGTAAGAAACTGCCCAGGCAAACCTGATTGATGAATTCATGCCATCTAGGTGTTGTACTGACCTTTAAACGCCATAAATTTGCTTGCCAATTTGTCCTTGTTAAGAGCTGCCAACATTTTCTGCTCTTTCGGTTTTTCTCCAGGAATGTCAATGTCCATGTCGATGTCGATGTCATCTTTAAGCAAAAAATTTCATATAAAATGGCTCATCTCAAAACTCCATGCCCAGATTGAAATGATATAAAAATAAATTTCTTGAAATGTTTAATGATCACTTAGGATGTTATATGATATCAGTCAATTTCTATGCATACCTAGGTCTAGCTCATCTTCATCCCTGGCCTGCTCATCTGTATTGTCAGCATCAACTGTAAAGTTAGCAGTTGAAAAGATCGTCGAAAGTTCTTCGAAACTTTCTTTAGTATCCTCAGTTTCAATCTCAGGGACATTCTTTGTTTTGCTTCCCACGATATCTTTAATGACAGAGCTGAATATACCCTAGCAAGAAAATAACATTTTTGAAACCTTTCATTCCACAAGAAATAGGTTGTAGGCAGAGTTGCTAAAGTATCATTTCACCATCTACCTTTTTCTTTTCCTTTTGTATGGCACGTCCAGGAACGAGATCTTCTTGTGGAACTATCAAATCTTTCTGGTAAGTCAAGTTGAAAGAGTCTAAAAGCCTTGTATGAGGAAAGAAAAACACAAGAAATTATGACCTAGAATAATTTCCATTATAATAGAAATTATGAAAGAAATAAATGAACACAGAAACTTTCAAGGATATGTATACCTGAAGCTTTTCTTGTGGAGTGAAAGAGAGAAGAAAAATATTTCCTGATCACCGTTCACCTGTGCAAGAATGAAGTAGGGCAAACGATGAGGATTTTCTCAAGATCATACCTTATGCGACTGATATGAAAAGCTTGAATTACACTTACCATAACAAGTTCGCCTTCACTCGAAGAGCATATTGAACTGTCTGAAATTGAATTTGGTTTTGGAGTGGAGTATGTGAAGCCCCTTATTGACGTTTCCTTTATTAAGGATAACTCCGGCAAGGACCTAGCATTGCATAAGCAGATTTTTAGGCGTATAGCATAATATCACTTAACACTCAGAAATTTAAATATGTGACGCACATGACCAACTAGAACATTTGAAAGTCTGGTTTGAGATTACATTCAATGCATCCCTATTTTTTCCTGTTACCCCAAAAGATGAAAATTTGGAGCTACAAGATGATTGGAAAATAGACCATGAGAAGTCACTACCTTATCTCAACTTTTCCACTTGTGAAAAGGAGTATGAGGCCAACATCAGAGGAGGTGTAGAATGTCGAAGCCCAGCAACAAGATGCTTGGAATTTCTTCTTGTAGATTACCTTCTTAACTCCCTGAGATAAAATAAAAATAAAGAACAACAAAACTATAGAATCAAATAAAAATTCTTTTGAATTCATAGTTCGTACACATGATGAAATACTATTTACCTGCATGACATGAGTGAAAGAATATACGTATACAGCTTTTTCAGAACATAGCAGCAGTAAAGACTGCTTTGGCACGCCATCCTCAACAGGGCTCCCTTTGCTCAAGTCAAGACCATTTAATAAGTTTAATCTTTTAACATCCTGCCCATCTGTGTAACATTTTTTAAGAAAATAACAAATCACATAATTTGATCCTTAAAATTGAGCTGTCTAATATATGGGAACCTTTCAACCGAAAAATAATAATATGGGAACCCGAAGAGACCCTAACTTACCCAAGATCTGCATGAAAAGTGCTCGAGTGGGTTTTTTGGGATGAACCAAACTAGTACTCAATGTGTTTCCATTATCACTGTCAAGAGCCAAAACGGATGAATCCTCTGTTGCAACTGCTAAGACATTCTTGTCAAAACCATGAAAACTGCAGGTTTGGAAATGCAGAGAGACGATGCCAGTGGAGATTTCACTTGCAATATGTTTTTGGTATAATACAGTTGGCCCTTCTATATCAAGAACTGAAACCTGTGAGGAAAACAAGCTCAAGTGTAAGAATAGAATGGAAAGAGGAGAAGAAATTGAGAATGAATATGGGCAAAGAGAGAAGATCAAAAAGTAGTTATTAGATATAGTAAGTAAGCTTACATATCCTTGACTAGACCCAACAGCAAGATGTCCTGTGCTGTGGTTTATGTTCACAGAAAGTACAGAACCATTAACCTTCAAGAGTTTAACACTATGAATGATGTGATCGTTTCCTTTTTTCGTACTTCCTGCCATAAGTATGTGAAACTCATGAGGCCCTTCGTAATGTACTTCATTGTGGTAAAAACGTGAAGCATATTGCCAGTTATATGGCAATGGCCTGATAGTTGAATCATGTGCTTAATCATACCTTGAAGAGACAAGAAACTGCTCACATTGGTATATGGTTCAGGTTTCAATCTAAAGATTCGAACCTGTAAATCACATATACATTAAATACACCACATATTTTCCTGAAAGCAATTAAATTGATCATAATTCACCCAATCCGTCCAACATGGTACTTACCATTCCACTCTGATCTCCAGAAACAAGAAGCCGAGAGTTCGCATCGAAAAACAATGCTGTGACTGGTATATCACTTAAAGAAAGATCATCCTCACTCTGCATTTTGTTTGGGGGTGTGTGGAGGAGAGCAAATAAGCACAATAGTAAAGAATTATCTATTATTCTCCACTAATCTGCAAGCTCAAAATACTTTTATGATATCATATGAAATGTTTACCTGTTGCTTTAATGATACTATTGGTACTAAAAGTGGACATGTCAAATCCCAAAAGTTCAGGGCTCCATCACTGTGTCCAGTTATGTACAAATTTTTAACTTTCGAAAATCCAGTAAAGCGGGCTGCATTTAACTGAGTTCCATCTTTTGGTTTTGTCTCAAAAGAGAAGATAGATGGAATGCTTTTCGTCAGGAAAAGGTAGTCCTATGTAATCAAGAGTACCACATCACTAACTGTAAAAACTAATAATAAAATATTAAATGAAAAGGTGTAGTTTTGGTATGTAATGTAATATTCAACGGTCACATTACCTCATCTGCAAAACTTAACATCTGGGTATTATCTGTGATAAATTTTGCCACTGTAATGTTTGAATCAACAAACGGTATCTTCACCATAACCTCCTTTGGCAATGATGGTGAAGACTTAGATTGGCTTTGTAGAAGATACTTTTCAATCGAACAATCATCATAGGCATAAAGATTTCCTGAATTACCAAGCAAAAGAAAACAATCTTGTTTATGTTTGCTTTGCTCACTAAAGCCTGAAACGATCTCCATGCCGATACAAGGCTCGGGCAACTGAAGCCCTAATTTAATAGTGCGACCTTCTGTATGTTCATTCAACAAGATTACCTGCCTCATCAAAACCAAATTTTCACAGTTGCACTCAGTTAGGATTGTGATTAAGAACCAAAAAAACAAAATGAGAAATGCTTCAATAGCACATGTTAACAATGATATGTACCTGCAACAAGTTTGAAGAGATGGTGTCAGACCCCCCCATAACATATAGTCTACTTGCCTTCCCATCTGCATAAGCCCATCTCAATGATGCTATAGGAATTTTGTCCAACTTATAACCAACATTCAGTTTAAAGATCGGAGTACTTTGCGTAACAGGCTCTGAGGGTAATTCATTTCTTGTTGGAACACTCCAGATGAAAATCTCTCCATTGCTGTACCCAACAGCAACTTTACTCCCAAAGGGGCATGCCCAGCATGCAGAAGTCACTTTTTTCCCTTCATGATGAAGTGATTGCAATGCATTTCCACCCGCTGTGAATACGGTTTTGCTTTCTCGAATATCCCATAAGGATATGATACCATCTCTAAAAATTATAAGAACTCTGCATTGAAACATATGACTTAAAAATTGGGTAAACGGAGAGGTTGTTGAATTGAGGAAGGCAGAGAGAGAGAGGCAATAAATTTTGGTGAGACTACTACCTCTTACTTTCAGCTGTTGGTTGAGGAAGCACATGTACCACAGAAGTATCACCAGGAACTTCAGTTGGATTCCCTGATAAGATGATAAAATCAAGTTGGAAAGTAAAGAAAATGCTTATAAATCCCCAACTTTTCAAAGGAAATGATGAGAACATAATCTATCCTCTGAGTATAAAAGGTGAAGAGGAATGCATCTAACCATGAGAAGCTAAATAAGGTATAGTGTACTTCATTTGTACTATATGTTCTTGTTCAAGCTTCAAAACTCTAACATTACCAGCAGAATCTCCAACATACCTGCCATCATAAATTTGTCCAATACATAAACTTACTTGGAACGAACAAACCGCATTTCGATTCATCTACTTAATCCCCAAAATTGGAAAATGAAACAAACTTACATGTAGAGACTATGATGCATGACAGTGAAAGAAGTAACATCTTCTTCAAAAGCATGCACATCAGCCAACAGGTTCTTTTCTACATCCCAAATCTAAGGACAACAACATTCCTTCTGTAAAAAACTAAGCCATGCACTCATCAAACTTTGGGAAAATCTCAGAGATTATAAGTATAGTGGATCAAACTTGCCTCAATATGGTTCTTGGAATTCACATTTACAAGTATGCCTTGGTTCTCCTCAAACTGAACAGAAATTATCACCCAATAATATTACATGAAAATTACCATACACACACACAAAAACAGCTGGAAATTAAAGAAGGTAAACATGTTTTTTTTATTTTATACAGAACCTGTAAAAACTTGCTTGGTACTGCATTGACAGACTCAAGCAGAGCTTGAGTGTTATCTTTGCCAAATAATTTAATCCTGCCATCCCTGAGAATTTCAAAAACAAAAATAAACACTCAAAATTGGGCATAACATGAAAACCAACCAATGAGGCTATTTTGGCACAAGAAATAAATTATGTGAACTCACTTGGAGGAAACTGCAAGTATTTTTTGACTGGGATCATAAGCCAACATGTTACACCCCGATGGAATCCCATAATGAAATAACAGAAGTGGGTCTATGTCACTGCCTTTGAGACCATCAGAATTTCCTCCAGGCTACAAATTAAATTAACAAAAATTATGTAAATTCTAAACTGCCTTTAAAAATGAAAACCCAATAATAATTATTTTATAAAAAAAAAAAAAAAGAGTTTGCAACTAAGTAATAAAGTGAAGTTTGACCAGAGATTTAGGCCATTGACTTTAGCCCACCCTTTGACCATGGGTAATTGACCTGCTTGCTCGTGGGCCCGTAACGGAGCCCATCACATGACACGCCTTGAGATTTAACAATGGGCCCACAAAATCTGATTGAAGATAAACAAACATTTCATCCACCGCCCATCACATGGCGATAGCTTTCACTCTTTATTCTCTTTACAAATATTAACTTTTCTTTTGTTTGCCACGAGTGCAAATACATTATATTTCCTTCATTCGTTTTTTGGAAAATGGATCCAATATAAGATCCAAATTATACAATAAGATTGATGCTTTCGGTTGTTAATGGCATACACCAAATACATTAGAACACAAATTTAGGGCATGTTCCCATCAAATTAAAAACTCGTTATAGAGATATTTTCTAGAAAAGCACCTAACGTATGCTTTTTCAGAACTATTATATTAACGGGTCTTTTAAGGTTAAGAAGGGTTTTCTTTCTTCTATAGTTGTACGTGGCAGCTATTGTATGGCGTTGGGGGTGCTAATCCCTTTAATAAAGTTTAAAAGGAGGTGTAATCAAACTTGAGACATACATTTAGTTAAAACCAATTTAAAGCTAAGCTTTGTGAGGTCACATCCCCTTGCAAGATGGAGAATTAAGGCATGTTTGGGAGTGCTTCTGAAATGACTAAAAGCGCTTTCTGATAACTAAAAACGCTTCTAATAGCATTTGGCGGAACAGTTTAAAAGCACTTCTGGATCATAGAAGCGCTTCCTGGAGAAGCGCCTGTTATGTGCTTCCTCAGGAAGCACTTGAATTTTTTTATGAAAATTCAAGATTTTTTATAATAAAAGCCCTTTTATTAGAAGTGCTTATGAGCAAAAGTACTTCCTAAAGAAGCAGTCCCAAACGAGCTCTTAGTCAAAAGAAAGGAGGAATGATAAATTAATACAATACTGGATGAGACAAGACAAGACCCAGGAGACGATACTAAAGTTCAAAGCTACAACACTAATCAAAATTTTCTTATAAATTCTTTGATGAAAACATTGGCTTGTTTCTTATCCAACCGCCCACCTCAAGGCCCCATTGATCCATTAAACGCGTTTATTTCTTAATATTGACTCATATTAAAGAAAAATACTTTCATATTCCCGTGTCATTGTCCATCGCTTCTTGTTTCTCTCTCTCTTGAAATTCGAAGAGAGTAATACAATAACACCGAAATAAGGAAGTTTTTCTCGTATTAAAGGAATGAAGTAACGCATCACTATATTAAACAAATACAAGTCAAACATTCTTATGTACCAAACAGACACCTATACCATCATGTCACATTCCTTACGTGATTAAGCATTGTCCATATCAAGCAAATCCAATCCCCTAATGTAAAGTCATGTTCGTAACGCAACCAAATAATATTTTATTCATTTTTCATCCCATTTTTAATAATGTTGTCATCAAAATAATCACCCAAATATGTATTTGGCAGTTACTTATTTGTTCATAATTATTAACCTGACATATTAGAAAACTTTCGATTTCTATGTGCCAATCTCAGCAGAGCAAACTGATCTAAGATCCAAAGCAAATACAGTAGAAGAAAGAAACCATTATCTCCACTGGTAAATGCAACAACTATTACTAGAATTAAAATTTATTAAAACTTTGGAGGCAGCGTGCATCAAACGGCTAAAGATACAGCATATAACTTTATTTGCAGATCCCCTGACAACTATTATCTTAATGCCAAATTGAATGAGTACCCTCCTCTGTTTTTCACAAGAACAAGAAGAACAAAAGGGAGGAGGAGGAGAAGAACAGTGGATCAAATTCAAAAGCATGGACTGATCAAATCATTGAATTGACATTGAACCATGTGTTGTTAAAGAAACAGAGAGATTGATTGATGGGTTTAAAATTCATTGAAATTTAGGAGGAAAAGAACATCACTTGCCTTTTTGGAAGCCTTCTCCACAAGCTTTCTGACAAACATGGATGATGAAGAAGATCTGATCTATGCTCTGCTGTTTTCAGAATCTGAGACCACCAAAAAAAACCCAACTCCTGAGATGAAGACAAAGAGGACCTGAGAAAGCCAAAGTTCTCTGGTTTGAAATAACCGACGGCAGAGACCAGAGAGAGAGAAGAAGAGAAGGGAAGAGAAGAGAGTGAAGTGAAAACTTTGAAATGAGCCGTTGATCGCAGTTTTTCAATTTTTATGTTGGACGAAGGATGGGACAAGATTAGCGGTTTCTTAAGGACAAAATAAAATGTTGGTTCGGATCCGAGGTCGGGGACACGTGGAGGCTGATTAGGTGACCCGAACCATTAATTGCTAATTTCCTGAGAAGGAAAATTCAAAATATGTTTGACGCCTTGACTTGGCTATCACTCCCTCACCCACTCTCTTGAAAGGTGCAAAGGCCAAAACTAAAGACTGTTTTACAAAATGACAGAATTGACCTTCCTGGGACAGCTTAATCAGAGAGCACACGTGGCAGGATATGATGTCATGTCAACCCACATACCTGGTTAACATGAAATTATGAGGATTTCATTACATTTATGGGCTTTTTAATGCCAACCCAGTACGGCCTGCATCTCGATTTAAAAAAGTATGTCCTGCATGTGATTGTAATCTGGGTCGCCCTACAATTTGAAGATCTTGTATCAAATTTGGCCAACTACAAATTCTGTATGGCTGGCTGGCAGTGCTTGGTGGTCTTTTATAAGAAAACCAGAAAGAAGGTATCAATGTAACACTTGTCTTATGACACTTGTGTCTCCTGAGAAAAATGCCTACATGTATATTGAATTGAGATTCCTCAATCAAGACAAGTTTACAAATCACAATACTAGAAGATAAAAGACAACAAACTGAGCTGTGTTTTGCCTTATGAGGCAACCAAATGGAACTATCAGTATTACATAGAAACAAACAACAATAACTACTCTTACTCTTGTGAAGACAACCTCTTGCTGTCAATTGCTTCCTTGAGTTTAGTCCCCAGTGCATAGGCCAAAGTAGGAGGAACAGCATTTCCAATCTGCCTATGCTTGTGAAGAATGGTGCCCGAAAACTGGTAGCTATCGGCAAAACCTTGCGACCGGGCACATTCCCGAACAGTTAGAATCCTGTCCTGATCAGGATGAAAGCACATTCCCACCTTCCCCATTGGCTGAGGATCTGTAATGGAAGTTGGGAAGTTGCCTTCCCAATCCAACCTTCCAAACAGGCCCTTCCACTGATTGTGGCGCTTGGCTGTGTTGGGCAGGCACCATGGTATCAAGTCAACTATCTGTCCAGTAGATAGCTTCACCTTTTCATCCGGAAGGCATTGCCAATCAGCACCTGGCCGCTTTGGAATTCTCTGGCATCGAATCAGATTCAGCTCATTCATTTCTTTCGAAATGTGGTCAGTCAAAACAGCCATCTCCCCTCGGATTTTCTTCTGGAACCATGAGACAGGATCGGCATCGTACTCTAAGTTCACCTTGGATGCTCCATTCCCTACGGCCGGGAGATCACCGATTGTATCTCTTACAGTCATTGCACGGAAAGGGGCTCCACTTGCAGTACTTCGAACAGCAGCATATTGTGAATTACCTGATAATGTGATCTTCAACTCTGGTACGCCAAAGACATGCATTGGCTCTGGCCATTCTGGAAGAATCTCTCCTGGGGCAGCTGCCCATATAAATGCTCGCTTTCGTGACTGGGAAACTCCATAAGCTCCCGCTTCCAGAATACCAAACCTCACCTGATAACCCATCTCAAGAAGTGAAGCCAGAGTCAGACGGAATGTCTGTCCTTTATTGAAAGACACAAAGTTCCTCACATTCTCTAAGAGGAAATACTTTGGCCGGAAGTAGTCAGCAAAGGATAAGAATGCCAAAATCATTTCACACTGAACTTTACTCCAAGTGCTTTGGTTGAACCTATTCATTCCAGAGAAACCCTGGCATGGAGGTCCTCCATTGATGAAATCTACCTGCCCCGGCAACGGCAAATCATTCTTAACCTTCTCATCAAGTGATGCAGCCAATTCAGCAGCTTCAGAAGTTGCGATACAATCATCTGTGTCCCCGCATTTTTCCATTACAGCCCTTAAGATCACATTGCAGTTATTGATAAAAACCAAAGACTCAGGATGGTTGAGTTTGAAAGCATCCCCAGCAGGCTCTTCATACTCAATTGCCCATTTGGTTATTGAAGCACCAGACTGATGCAACCCATCAGACAAGCCACCACAACCAGCAAATATATCCAATGTGGCTAGGTGTTTCTGCTCAGTATCAGCTCTCTGGTTCTCAACTTCTGAAACATTTTCTCCTTCTTTGCACTTGCCCTTTCTCTTTCTAGATTCAGCATCACCAGCTCCTGTTGAGTACCTCAGTTTGATGTGAGCTGGCAACTGCTTAATAGACCCTTTAGAAGGATCATATAGATGTTCACAGAAGAAAATATGCTGGAAAGTGACAGGAGCATTACATACTGGAACATCACTCTTCTTTCTGACTTCACATTTTCCTTCTATATTATCAACAGGCATGATGTGTGTTTCTTCACTGTAGTAGACCTCTCTAATATCCGAGCAGTATGCCTTCTCAACGGATATGTCCTCTGGTCTGAAAAATCTTCTTACTTTAACCTTGGTAGATTCTATTTCAGGTCGTTTAGATTCCTTCATAACAACTATCTCCAGCACTTGGCACACGACATAAGATTTCAGCCCCAAATTCCTTCCAGCCTTGAAAATTTCGGTTTCCATCCTTTCCACACCAAAATAATGGGGACTCACATAGACATAATCATGTACTGAGTACTCGACTCCACTGTATACAAAACCAGTTTTTGATGAATTTACTTTAAAAACTTCCTTGGCCTCCTCGGCTTCGTTCATTTTGCAAGAGTGGCAGGCACCAGAACCCAGACCCATAGTATCACGTGAAAGACTAAAGAAAGCACCTCTCTCTGGGCAATACAAGCTTTTACAGTAATATTCAGTCGGCAAACCCTTCCTCTTCCTCTCTTCTGCCCTTGCTCTATCAGTTCTGTTAGCATCAGCATTATCCTTCCTATACTGATGCCCCCACAGCATTAGTTTAATGTCCACTACAGCTGCCTGTTTAACTTCCTTTAATGCCAAATTTGTGCACTCATTTGTCAAAAATACCTCCCTCTCATTGGCAGTGTTGCCAAGAACAGTCTGAGATCCTCGCTGCATCACTCGTCCATGAAACATTTTGCTTCCGTTCAATGTTTCATACATATACTCCACAAAATAAATGGCAGGAAGTTCATATGATTCATCAAGTTCCACCAAAACAGCACCACCAACAGAAATTTCTTCTCCCCAAAGAATGGCACGCTTATAAAGAGCTTCACCAGAACATGTTTGGCCCACTGGCTCCCCGTCCCACAAAATCTCCCTGTTGTTGAGGCATGATTTGGTTTGTCTTGAAATTGAAGAAGGCTTCTGGGCTTGTTCCATTACAGTTGGATTCTCTTCTACATCATCCTCTTCTATATCCTCTTCTTCAACTTCCTCCTCCTCTTTCTTTTCCCCAATATCTCCCTCCTTTGAATCTTCTGGAGAGTAGTTTGAATAGTACTCCCCCCAGATTCTGTTGATCAGCCTTGTTGTTGTAGCCTGCATTGTCTTCCTCTTGGAAACCAAAGGTGCCATTGATGCCCTTGGGTTCAAATTTGATTCACTCTTTTCCACAACCTTCTTCTTCTTTACTAACCATTTAGTATGGTGCCTCTCCTCCATTTTCTTTGTAAGACCAATCACAAATGGACATTTTTTAATCTGCGCATCTGGAAATTCTGAAAACAGTTGCAATATTATCTGTCCATGGACAACCACATACCTCTCAACAAATGCTGGATCAGAAGAAATGTAAGCACAATGGTCCTTTTGGAACTCTGACAATCTCTTAATGACATCTGCGAAAGAAAGCCGTGCTACTCGACTTTGATCTTTCAGCATAGTGATTATACTTCGCCCAATCTTCGCTGTTTTCAGAATTGGTTCATACCACAGAGCATACTGCTTAGATGGCTTGCCAAGTCTGTACCAGGCCATATCTGTTCGGATTGATATTGAAACCATTGATGCTCCCAATTCAATCATCCATTCCTTTATCACACTCAAGTAAATTGGCATTCCATCAGCATCCTGTGCTCCTGGACCACTTGAAGTACCATCAGAATCAAGACAAAAGCCACTTCCATCATCTTCATTCATAACCCCTGACCCGAAAATGGTAACATCAATGTCTGCGCAGGGTTTCATTGGAAGAAGCTCCAGCGAAATCAATCTTGAGTCTGAGTTGTATAGACACCAATTATGAAGCATGCTTCGAGGAAGGTCATCAGCATTACAGATATCAAACTCATTGTCAAAAACTATGAACTCGTCAGTTTCTTCAATGGAATTCTTGTAATAAGCAGGTAGAGGATAATCATTGGCAATTTCATCTTCATTAATTTTGATGTAGTATTTGCTTGACACAGAGGCAGGACCCTGGCGCTTTCTTTGTTTCATTGACTTCCAGTATTCTTCCTCTTGCAAAAGTTTTGCCAACTTTGCATCCTCATTTTCCTCAGCTTCAACTACAGATGAACCAGCTGAATCCACTCCATTCTCTCCACCAATCTTTAAAGTGCCACTTGAAATTGCCGGTTTTGATTGCGCAAAATTTCCACGCTTTATACTCTCATCTCTGAGGGCAGCAAGGACAGGCAACTCTGCAAATGGCTGATCATTCTTCTTTGATGTTTCCTCCAGACCTATCAGTTGAGCATAAATAAACTCGCCTTGAGATAGGACAAAGTCTTTGACAGATGCACTCCCAGAAAAGAATTTGCTTCCGCTCATTGATCGAGCAATACCAGCAAGTAATTCATCCAGGGTGGAGTCGGAGTTGGATTTAGACAGCTTCTTGTAAACCTCTATGCAAGCACGCGCTTTCTCAAAGAATTGATCAAAGTATTTCTTGTAGCTACTGGCCGGTTTACGGCAAACATAATCAGCAACTTCAGTTGAAAGCCAAATTACAGGGGAGCCGTCTTCATAACCAGAGATGTCCCAAGATTCTATTCGCCCGAAACCTTCGCATCTAACACCTCTTTCTTTGTCCTTGTCAGAACTTTCATTGAGAGGCAATATAGCACCAGATATAAAGATGTCAGAAACTTCCAACATCTCAAGGGGTTGTGCGGAACCAGTTTCATCATGCAAAACAAAATCAGTCAGTCTTCTGTTTGGGCGCTCAGCATCTTGGTCTTGGCCACAAGTCAGGCGTACGGCAAGAATTTCTTCCTCCACTATCTGGTCCTTCTTGCTTTCAATAAGGCTAGACTTCTCAGAAATATGAACAGACCTATCCTTGAAGTCTTTGCAAGCAGCAGCCCGCTTCGGCATTTTCCGAGATCGGGAAGGCTCTTCTTCACTGCTCTGAGGCAAATTTCGCTTCTTAGCTTTAGGTGCTGCCTTTTGAGAATCTTGTTTACCCTTCTTCTTCTTCGCCATTCCTATTACAAAAGAATCAGGAAATTAGGCGAAAGATTGACAAGGTAAAGCTAACAGAAAAATAAAACCAAGACCCAGGCCAAGAAAGGCCTGTGCATGTCATATTTTTTGTACAAAACAACGGGGGAAGAGGATCGAAGTATAACTCCAAATTTCTTTCAAAACTGAAAGAAATACAAAGCATAAATAGAAAATTATGCAAACAAATTCATGAGAAATCAAGTAGTTAATCAAGGCTTTTTAAGGGTCCTGATAGAGAAAAATTTGTCTTTGTCTTTGGCTAAACCCATAATAATGGATCATGATATAGTAAAAGTTGAAAACTCATCCTAATTACAAATTCATGATTGAACGAAATGACAATCAAAACTTAAAAACCCATAAATATATTCCATATTCATAATTTCATAATACAATAAAATGACAGTCAAAACTTGAATAACCATAAGCATAAATCCATAATCACAAATTCATAAATACAGTAAAATGGAAGTCAAAGCCTAAGAACCCATAATCACAAATTCATAATACAATCCAAGGGAAGTCTAAATCTAAAACAACCTATAATTATAAACTATAATCATATAAATTCACACTAAAGCAAATGGGCAGTCAAGACATAAAGGACCAAGTCAACCAAAAGAAACCATTTGGGTGAATTGAAGTACCTGAAGATGACGAAGATGGTGGTTTAGTCCCATTGGCACATTTGGCCTCCAAGAGCGCTGCTGCTTCTGCTGCCGCTGCGGAACCCATTTCTCCCCTAATCGCCAGTGAAACCCTAGAACGCACAATGTGGAATGTAATGAGAGGGCTGACGCTCTCTCTCTGTCTCTATTTGGTGGTATTTATTGTGAGAATTTGAACCGAGTAGCGATGAACACGTATAGGCGGGAAGGTGCAACTTTTGGCCCCAAGTGTCGCGCCTTTCTGAAAATGCAAGGAGGGAAAAGGCCTTCATTTTCACTTCTATTTTTCATTCAAATTCAGGAGCTTCCTTGTAGGGGTGGACGCGGTCCGGTTCGGTTTCAAGCTCATATTGGAATTGGTACTATTCATCCAGTCCAATTAAAGTTGAACTTGGAAAAATATTAATTATAAAATTAAAAATATAGCATTAGATTTTAAAAAATATATAAAAAATATGATTTAGATAGCATACCTTCGACTAAACTTTAAAACTTAAAAAATATAGCATTGTTGACTTTTTAGTCAACCGATTTTTTTCTTTCGGTCCGGTCCGATCCGGTTTGGATGCCACCACATTGTCCTAAGTTTCACATGATTTTAGTAATATAATTCTGTTTTGTAAAAAGTTAAAACGAAAATGTTTGATTTGTTACTGTTGATTCTCACCCTTTCTACTATTTTTTAATACATAAAAGATTATTTTCAAGGTTATAGATATGATGAATTGAGTTTTAATATAATCACCGTAAAAGTTTAATGGTTGCCGTAAAGTTAAACCTCTACAACTGATCGAGAAAAATGAACTTGAACTAATATGGAAAATAGGGAGAAATGAACCGTTCGAAGTGAACAAGAACCCATGTTGAAAATTTCAAATGTTCAAATTCGATATTCAATTTTCATTGCATCTTCGGCTGATGTGAGAAACGGAAAATTGTGCTCCGACCAGTCTTCAATGCACGAGAATCCATGCAAAAATGTTTTGGAGACCTAGTTTTGAATTTCCAAATTTACAAAGATATATAATTATTTTTCTAAAATGTCAATATTATCCATTTCTCTTTTCCGTTTTTTTAAATTTAAATTTACCATATACGTACTAGTGTCATCCAATACTCTATTAATCCGACTCACTTGGTCTAATGGTGATGGTGTTCCAAGCACGGAAATAAGTTTAAAAATGAGGCGAGTGAAGATTAATATCGTGTTAGAAAGAACAACATCTACTCAATTTAATGTTTATGGGCTTAATTAGTAGTTAAAATTTGTATAACGATGTAAGAAACTTATAGCTCAAGTAATTATGAGTCGTTACTTATATACCATACGTTATGTGATTTAGAGTAGTTGCCTAACGACGATTAAATTGTGATTGCCATATACAGAAAACAATGAAATTTCAAGTATTACGTGGTAATGAGGTAATGAATGTGAATGAATCTATAATGATTTTTTAAAAAGGTATACAAATTGTTTTCTATAAAAGCAAAATGTTGCATTTGTAGAGAGTTGTCAAGAACAACTCCCACGTTGAAATCGCAATGTTTTATGAGTGACATCAGCTCATCATAAGCAAATCATCATTCAGCCCACGGGCCCAAAACCCGGTTACCAACGTAGTCCATGATATGAACCAAGGTTAACCCATGGGCTAAACCAGAAGCCCAATTACCATCACAACATGGCCCACTGCAGTAATCACAAAGCTCTCCTCCTCCGGCAGCTGAGAGAGAGCCGCCCCAAATAATGAAGTGTTGGAACTCATTGTTGTCCCACATCGGCTAGAGAGCCAAAGAGAAAGTAGTTTAAATAGAAATACCCCTCTCTAACTAACACCGATGCCTTTTGTGATAAAACCCCACACCTGAGGATTGTGCAAGTGGTTAAATGGGGACAGTATCGGTGTTGTTGGAGTGGGCCCTCGGCCCGTCGACCTGGAAAGTTCAACATGAAGGTGCTGCTTTAATACCAAACAAAGAAGTGTCGAGAGCTAAAAAAGCCAAGTGGGTTGTGTTGAAAAGTTGCTGAAAACTTTTGGTCCCCCATTTGTCATTTGTATTGTAATTTGTATGTCTCTCTCTCTTGGGTGTGAAAAGCATAATATATATATATATATATATATATATATATATATATATTCATATTATTTTGGTCTCTCTTCTCATGAATGATCATGTGGCACCGTAGGCTTAGCTTTTAAAGCACATGAACAAGCGCTCTCAGCATCATTGCACGAAAAGGAAAGGGTGGCTCTGGAGCCCCAAAGACCCCACCCAAGCGGCTAAACCCATCATCTCATGGTGGTGAGTTGTTGTAAGTTAATTGCAACACTTTTTTTTAGCTTTCTTACCCTTCGCCTTTTTAATGGCTGAAAAATATAATATGTTATCTCTTGGTATACAATAATTTGGGTCAGGTGGATCAAGGGAAAGATAGCACATTGCATATGTTGAAAGTGTCTTCGCTCCTCTACTATACCATACATATACAACAAACTGTCCTCTCAGAATATAGGACAAGCGGTTGTATGAAACTAGAAATATCATATAAAAGTTAGTGTATGAAGAGAAAAAGTAAAAGTATTTACGTAAATGTGAAAATTTAAAATGAAATGGTTATAAAATGAGTTTTAATTTTGTAATCAATTATTAAAATGGTTTGGTACGATAAAGGCATAATTGGTTTATTTATTTATTTTATTTACCGAAAAGAGCTTTTATAATAGTAGTATTTATGTTAAGTAAGGTTACTCTTGAATTTAAGAATGTGTTTCTAAGTGCTTTTAGAGTACAAGACATTTGAATACTTGAAGAGACGCTAATATAAGATTGATTACCAAAAAGAGATCAAATTAACATATTTGATTTGAAGTTAATACTACGAATAGTCGTCTACGCACTCGTGAGTGATTGTCAGTTGTTGATGTAAGTGAATCCCACAATGCATTAACCAGATTAACGACACCTTGCACTTGCAAAACAACTCTCATTAGAACAAACTCTTCGTTGTATCAAGTAAATTCAAAGTGCTTAGTGAAATGCATCAACATTGAAATTGACTTGGATCAATATTTGGTGCCTTCATATCATCATATGGTAGAGATAGAGCTTGAGCTATCATAGATTCATAGTCGACGGGACTAGCCAAAGCTAGTTGCCAAACACCACCACCACGCGGATAAGTCCAACAACAATCTCTCTCTCTCTCTCTCCCTTCCGTGAATCTACAGGCGCGACCTCAGACGCGCACATTGGGGCGTAGCGCTTGGGAAGCGCCACGTCGGCACAGCGCTGGCAACGCGCACCGTCCGTGTGCGCATTAGAAGGAAACGAATAGAAAAATGTGGAAACACATTCCTCATGCGATCATATTTGACGACACCAAAATCCGTTTATTGTGGCGCCAAATGGAGGTGTCGTGCGCATCAAAAGCAACTGTCTGTGAGCTGTTCGTTACGTGCTGCAAGCCTACATCCAATCACATCAAATTGCAATTTATTTATTTTCTAATTTCCATAATTTATTTTTCGTTTTGGGCTTAATTTGATGCAGACGAATGAATGGTAATGATAAATTCCAAACAAGACAAGGTAATAAATTACAAAGAAGTTGGAAAATGACTGCCACGTAAAATGACAGAAATTTTATTTTCTATTTATTTTCTCAGATGAGATTTTGATAAATATTTATAAGTTTAGGTGGCAGTACCACGTAATAATTGTCCACATTCAATTTTGTGGACCGAGCATGTATGTAAAGTCAAGCTATAGATTAGACAATACTAGAGTGGACACATGCACATGGTTAAAGGTTTAATTAGGTCAAGCTATTTATCTCCTTCTTTATTTTTCCTCTATGATTTTGAGATACCGAAATTTCTAAACTTAAGACTCATTTTTGAAGTACATACAATTAGTGTAATGAGATTATTAGATTGAATGACACTGTGATATGTCATGTAAGACGAATGTTAGTTAGCATTGTGCATGTTGTAACTAATTGTGAGACACCGTTTGTTGTATCTGATCTGGTGAGAATATCTGTCAGTCTAATTTATAATGTCATCTTTAATCACATGGCTATGTTGTTAGGGTCTGTTAAATTGGGAAATACGAATAAGATTCATATTACTTTTTAGCATAGGTTTAAATTTCAATCAATTCATACCAATTCACCTATGTTGCAAACTTTAAAAGTTACTAAAAAAAAATTTAACAAAAGAAGATATTGTGTAGTAAAGACGGTAGAAGATGGAAGCTTCGCTTTCTGGTCGTTTTAACTTTTATTCCATTCCAGGCTCCATGCCAATAACAAAAGCAGTAGCTTTCTCTGTTCCGCATTATTATAATTATTGAAGATATTTTTATCATTATTATATTAAAACGATCCAATCGTACTTAAAACTCCTCGTAGCTTTGAGTTTCCGTTTATTTTCTCAATTGATAAATATCTCTTTCACTTTTGAGTTACAGGAAAAAGACCTTTTCTCCGTCCTTTGTTTCCCACACTCATTTCCATATAATTCAAATTCCCCATAAATCATCATTGTTTTTTTTGAAACTGACATTTCTGTTGGTCTCTCTCAACGCCAGAAGCCCACTGGCACGTTTGGTTGCCGAGAAACAAGTGCAGAAAACGGTGAGATAGAGCTTTGAATTATTTGGGTTCGTTGCACACACTCAACAGAAATCATTTAGTTTCAGGAATTTTGGTTTCTTTAGCTTCCTGCATTTTTCAGAGCTAAACAGTTACTGGGTTTCTTTTGTCTAATGGTTTTGAATTGATAGATGAAGTCTGTTTATGTTCTTCATGTGTTTAATCAAACTGAATTGGTGGTTCAAGTTTCACAAAATGTGCCTAATTTTTTTCTGATTAACTTTGTTTGGAATTAGAATTGATATTTCTCTGTTCTTATCTTAATTTATGGGTTTTTAACTTTTTGGTTGCATGAAATGCAACTGATGAATTGAAGCCATTTTTAATTATTGCTCTCTTATTTCAATAACTTTGTATGCTGGGCTGGCCCTTCATTTCGTTTCGCTGTAAAGTCTGCTTTTTGTACTGTAAAAGACAGAACCCATAAGGAGAACACTCTTTGTTGGTCATAATTATTGGGCCTACATCGTTTTTATTTAATTATTGGGAGGGTTGCTCATCAAAGTGAAATCTGGGTTTATCTTGGTTTTTCAGGCTGTAAACAGACTGCTTAAAGTGCCAGCTTATTATTTTGGTGGATAAAAGGCATTTGATTCGGGTACGAATGGGGTAAGACATAGAGCACTGCAAAAGGAATGATATTCTTCTGGTAGATCTTGTGGCTGCATGGGAGGAGGCTTATTGCATCTTTTTGATTTCAATCAAGGCAGCATGGCCAGAAAACTTTTTACTCATAAGAAGCATGATGGTGGTGAGTTTTACTGTTCTCTCTATGCAACAAGACAAAGTCTAAAGTGTGTATGGGAAGGAAGGGCCCATTTGTGAATGACACAAATGGTTCTCTCTCAGACAATCATTGAGACAAGAGAATCACGAGAATAACTTGAATAGTTGAACTGTTTCTGTCTATGTACTTACTCAGCTGATACAGTAGGCTGTTTGAACATCTTGCAGGCCTGGAAGCTCCACGAAATAGCCTGGAGCTGCAAGTAGAACCTCAGAGCTATTGTGATGTGGGAGATTTACCGGTAATTTTTCATCACATGCCTTCTCGTTGCATGTCCTGTGTGGCGTAGGTGGTTTGATTCTGTGGATGCTGCGTTCTCAGAGTCATGAGAATGTGGTGTTTCCGGTTGTTTGTAATATGATTCTTGTGATACATGGTACATTGTGAGTCTTGGGTATGAATTTTTCTGAGTTTCAGAGTAGGACTATTTTGGGTTTTCTCTATGCATCTTTCTCAAATTTGTCAAACTCATTTTCTACTTGATTTAGTAAAAAAATTTGGATGTTACAGGAAGGATCTGCTTCTAATTAGGTGGGACTAAACTTTTGTTGTAATCATGCATTTTTGGGTTGCATGGCAAAATCTGATTTTGTGTGTGCATCAGTGATCTTTCTTTAGAAATATTTTCTTCTTCCATACTGTGTTTCTTCTACCAAATTGTATCATGTCAGACTTTTTGTGTAAATTTCCAAATCCAGCTACTTAGTTCAATGAGTGATTAGAATATCCTTTATAAAAAAATTTGTGTAGTGCTCTCTCTCTCTCTCTCTCTCTCTCTCTGTCCAATCACATTTAATTGTATTTTTGTGATGAATTTTCAATACTTTTATTGTATCAGGTTGAAGAAGATTGGTCCAAAAAGAATTATCCTCTTGAAAGTTCAATGAAGAAATTGATCAATGAGGAAATATCAAAACATTCAAGTACCAGACAAAATGCACCAAACATTGTGGCCCGACTCATGGGGATGGATATGTTTCCATTGGATACAAAATCTGCAGTTCAGCCTATTGAGGAAAAGAGTGAAAATAGGAGAATGAAATCTTCAAAGAAGGAAATGAATGGAAGGAGCTCAGCTGCTCATGTCTCTTCTAACTTAAATTCCTCCAGGCAGATCGATCTTGATTCTTATTATCATAATAACAACAGAAATGCCACTAGGTGGGGTGATGACCATAAAATTGAAAATCCAAGGCGTAAAGAACATCCTCAAGAGGAGGAACTAAAAAAGTTCAAGAAAGAATTTGAAGCATGGCAAGCTGCCAGGTTTAGGGAATGTTCAAGGATTGTCGAAGTTGACAGCACCCCAGGACATTTGCTTGGTCGAGAGGACCTCAACAAGGAAAAGGTGGCACTTTCAGGGCGTACAGCAATTGAGAAGACTGTAGAACCTAAGGATCATGCATTAAAAATAATCTCACATGAAGGAGGTGTTTTACAATGTCGTGGAGATACGATAGAATTATTCCCAGCTGAGCATGAGGGACCTTTTTCTTCAAGAAGCAGAAGAACCATGAGCTTAGACTTTGAGCAATCTTCCATGAGTTCTAAAAAGAGATTGGACACATCTTCTTCTCCTACAAGGATAGTTATCTTAAAACCTGGTCCTGATAGACTTTGTAACCAGGAAGAGACTTGGATAGGTTCTTCAAACACTTTAGAGCAGAGGGGTGGCATAGAAGATTTTCTTGAGGAAGTGAAGGAACGACTAAAATGTGAACTGCAAGGGAAAATGCATAAAAGGGGTTCTGTTGTCCGAGGAAGTGGAGTCGAGACCCCATATAGTGAACAGCCATCAGCTCCTAAGCAAATTGCTAGACACATAGCAAACCAGGTTAGAGAAAGTGTAACTAGGGACCTTGGAATGAATTTGCTCAGATCAGAATCAACAAGATCATACAGAAGTGAAATTCCGTTCAATGGACCAGGTTCCCCAGAATTCATACATAGAGATACTAGAAGGATCTTCTTAGAGAGACTAAGAAGTGTTTCGAAAAGAGAAACAGATCTTGATGTTCCTGTATTAGTTTCTGGAAGCTCTAGGCTATCTGCATTTGACAATGAAAGGGTCAGACTAAAACAAGTGGGAGATACTCTGGAAGCTCAAAAAGACATGAGTTTCTGGGAAAGGGGAATAGGGAAAGATGAACATGAAAAAACAAGATCATTCAGACATGGACCACATGATAATGAGGTGCTTGATAGAGAGTTGTCCCCTAGACACCTCATTAGGTCTTTATCAGCCCCAGTACCCGGAACATCATTTGGGAAACTTCTTCTGGAGGACCGTCATGTTTTAACTGGTGCTCACATCCAGAGGAAGCATGAAGGCATTGACCACTTGTCCATGGAGATGAAACATCAGAAGAAAGAAAGGTTTAATTTTAAAGAAAAAGTTTCCAATTTCAGATACAGTTTTACTCTCAGGGGGAGACTGTTTGGCAAAAAAATTCAATCAATTGCGGAATCACATCGTAACCATTATCCTATGAAGGATATCATGAGTGGACCAACAGTGGTTATGAACTCCGGAGAGAGACATGTAAGTGGATACTTTATCTTTTCTATGCATATTACTAATTCACCAATGAATCATTGGATTCAATTAATTTCCATCTCTTGCAGTTCTTTATTCTAAATATCTTCTCACATGGTTTTAGGATAATTTCACTGAGGTCCCTCCTAGTCCTGCATCTGTTTGCAGCAGTGCTAGGGAAGATTTCTGGAGGCCAACTGATTATCTTAGTCCAATAACAACTCCTGCAACACCAAGAGAGGACAGTGTCGTGCCTCAGGTTTTCAGAGACATCAGCGATAATCTGAATGGTACGGATGTTTCTTTCTACGCATTCTGACAAATGGGGTGATAAGTATGAATGTGGTGCATTGTTTACTGGACATTTTTCCTAAATTTACTTTTTGTGATTGTATATGTTTCTGTGTTTATGCTGCATGAATGACTGCTATGGTATTAGACAAAAGGGTAAACTGACAACTGACATAATCCTCTAATTGTCTGATGCTGATTTTACAGAGCTGCGAAGGCAACTGAATCAACTTGAGTCTGATGAGCCTGAGGACATAAAAGATGAACAGAAAGTGGTCGATACTGAAATGGTTGGGTTAGAGGACCCAGCAGAGGCTTACATACGAGATTTGCTTGTTGCTTGTGGTTTGTATGATGGGTCATTTGAGAAATCTTTAGCGGGATGGGACATATTTTCAAAGCCCATCAGCAACTCAGTGTTCGAAGAAGTGGAAGAATCTCACAAAAAATTGGCCAAGAAAGATGATAGCTCAGCAAACGATCACAATGAAAACGTAGACCACAAGGTGTTACGTGATTTGTTGAACGAAACCCTTTCAACTGTTCTTGGACCACCTATAAGCATGTCTCAGTTTAGGAGAAACATGATAAGTTCCTCTGTGCTGCGACCTTTACGTGGTAAGAAGTTGTTAAATTGTGTGTGGCAAATTATCCATGAGCGCCTACACCCTCCAACTGATGGACCCTATTACTCACTTGACGACATGGTCTACCGAGATCTTGGATCGAGTCCTTGGTCTGGACTGATGGACGATGACGTTAATGCTCTGGTAGGAGGAATGGAAAGCCTGATCATGGGAGATCTTGTTCAGGAAATTTTGGATGATATGCAGTTATGATGGAGTGCAAGTTTGAAGCTTTTTTTAGTAGAGTCAGTGGCTTATATACGGAAGCCAGTAAATACATGATTACATGGATTGCCATGTTTGTTTAGTATAGTTTGAGTGTTCGTGGGAGATTGCATATGATTGTATATATCTTCTTCTTTGTGTTTGTTTGTGAGATAGGAAATAGGTTGAGTGGTTGGAGTTATACATATATATAGTGTATTTTAGTTTTTATATTTTTCTTTCAGAGAAAATATTCATATCCAATTTGTTGGGGCATCTTGTTTGTTTTTGTGTTATCTAACAATAGTGTTCTATAAATTAACATGAAGCATGGAATTTAGGAGTCATGATCTCTTGGACCTCTAGGGTCCAAGGATTTCGTGGTCACCCACCGTTGGATTTAAATCCAAAGGCTCACCTACTTTTGCACTCATTTAAAGAAAATTTATTGAGCCGTTAAATTTAAATCCAACGATAAGTTACCACGAATTCTTGACCTAGGGGTCCAAGAGATCAAGACTCTGGAATTTAGTTGCATATTCTTGTTTGGTTTTCTGTGCCATTCTGAATTGGACTAATAGGGCTTTGAGGCATTGTTGAGTGCACCCATTTGTTCAGTTCCAGTTATAACTTAGAACCCATGAAAGTAAAGGCCCATGAGAACTTGGATTCTTTTATTTGAGCCAATAAAAAAGGTTGAGCCAATAAAAAAATATATTTGCAACCAGTTTGTTAAGTTGGTTTACTTAGGTCATCTCCAGTCATAGGGATAAATGTAATCCAAGGCTAAAAATTTAGCCCTCCAAAATATTAATTTTTTAAAGAATAGTGCAGGGCTAAAATGTTCCATCTCCAGCCATGCATGACTATATTTTAGGGTCCTTCATATTTTATTATTTTAAGAAAGGGACCCACAAAAAATGGATGTATTTCAATGTGCATTATGAAAAACACATGCATGGGGCCCACAACAAATTTGGCCTGCCAAAGCTAGCTAAATGTGGCTAGGTTGGAGGCTAAAGGCCAAATATGGCCCTCCAAATTTGGCCAAAATTTTGTTTAACCCATGGTGAGACGGGTTTTGCATTATTTTAGGGCTATATTTGGGATATAGCCCATGACTCGAGATGACCTTAGGCCATCTCCAGTCATAGGGTTAAATGTAGTCCATGGCTAAAAATTTAGCCCTCCAAAATATTAATTTTTTAAAGAATAGTGCAGGCTAAAATTTTCCATCTCCAAATACGCATTTACTATATTTTAGGATCCTTTATATTTTATTATTTTGAGAAGCATGGGACCCACAAAAAGTGGATGGATTTGATGTGCAATATAAAAACACATGCATGAGGCCCACCAAAAATTTGGCCTAAGTCAAAGTTAGGCTAAATGTGGCTAGTTGGAGGCTAAAAATTTAAATGTGGCCTCCAAATTTACCAAAATTTTATTTAGCTCATGATTGGAGATGGTTTTGCGATTATTTTAGAAATTTATATTTGGGATATAACCCATAACTAGAGATGGCCTTACTTCTTTGCACCAGAGGTCGAACCCCTCCCCATGCATTATAGTAGTTTAGAATATCAAAACTGTCAACAACCAAAATTAATTATTACTGGTGGATGATCATTATGAATTTTCAACTAGCAGCTAAGATTGGTCCCACTCTTAGAATCCTTCACTTTTAACTTGACCCTTAGCAGCCCATGGTTGAAAAATGAGTGTGTTTTGAATTCAGCAAAGAAAATTGCACCAATTGTTCCCCTTCCTTATGCCCAAAACAATTGCTTGGTCAAATTGGGATTTGGGGGATAGATACAGGCAAACAAGCACCACACCAAACACAGGCTCTTCTTGGGCTTTAGATGCCAAATCCAATTAAGGGACAAAAAATGGTTATCCATAACCAACCCCTCAGCTAAGACGAAATGTGGAAGAATCACATGTTAATGAAAGGTTTCTAACCCTCAGCAGGGTCAAAGTTACATAGTTTTACATAGTTTTCTGTTGTGGGTCGGGTCGCCCTCAATTTTTGACCCGGTGGTGACGGTGCACATGCATTGTCTCCTAAATTCTAATGAGACTAATTTGTCACACTTAATAAATAAAAAATATGATAGTAGCTTAATCAAACAGTAAGCATGTACATGGGTTTAAGGGTCAGTATGGGACTGCTGTTATTTTTTTAAAAAGTTGTTTCTACTGTGCTTTGAAAATAATTAGCTATAAAGTAAAGCAACTCCATGTTTGATAAACAATTTTTTTAAAGTGTTGTTAATACAAAAAGCAGTGTCAAAACCGTTTCAAATATTTTGTTAAGCTCACAATAAAAATTTCACAATCCAATTGATGGTAATTTGGATTTTCATAAATTAACTATTGGTTTATTCAAGGGATTATTTATTTCCTGATACTTTGAAGTTGTCATTTTTGGTAATTTGATGTCATTGAAAAATAGTTTACATTGCTACGAGCATGTGGTAATTTTCGGAGTCCGGATGAATTTTTAATGAATTATTAAAGTTGGACAAATGAGGTTGTGACACGTGGAAACTATATAAAATAATAAAAGTATTGTTCAAAGTAATGTTCATGTTTACTGTTTGGCACTGTTCACGTTACTGTTCTACCGACAATCCTTCTTTTGAATGAAAATTACTATTCATTACTGTTCACACGTGATTTCTGCCTACAAACCTTCTTTTTCCTCTTTATGTTCCGCGCGTTTTCTTCTTCTTACGCATCCTTTCTTCTTCCTTTTCCTCTTCCTGAGAAACATTCAGAGGAAAATTTTATTTCTTCAAAATCTTCTTAAATTCATAACTCTTTCTGGAGCTCGGATTGATAAATCGTTTTCGCCTACGTGATCGTGAGAATGAGCTCTACAATATAAGGTAAATTTTAAGAGCTGTTATGCAGATTTCGAATTTGCTACTATTTGGAGATTATAGTGAATTAAGCATCAATATCATATTTTGATATGAGTTTTGAGTAGATTGTGGCTGTGGGAAGCTTAATTGAGGATAATATATCATTTAATATATAAATTTGAGTTGGTTTAATTTTATGAAATTTTGGATAAATTTCAAATTTGATAATTATTGAGTTTGTTATGGTATTAAGTGAAATAGAAGAGTTGTAATGGAAATTACAAGAGTTCTTGTTGATTAAGTGGTATGAAAATTGTTTTGAACTTTGAAAATCCGGAAAATTGGCTGGGAAATACATTGGTTTTGTATCAGAGACCAAATTGCAAATTATTTTGTAGTTTTGGTGTTGTTTTGTAATTTTATCAAAAGATGAGGGTCAATTGTAATTACTGAAAGTTAAGGGGCCAAAGTGTAATTATCAATAGTGAAAGGTCAAAATGTAATTACCGAAAGTTCAGGGCCAGATTTATAATTTTGGAAAACTGAGGCCTTAAAAGTAAATTGGATTATTCTTTTGGAACAAATAGTAACATTTTTGAAATAATCGGACTATGAATCAGTTGCCCCAGAAAGAACAAATTTGAATTCAAAGATGCAGAATGCAAGTCAGGCATCAACTTTGGATTCCAGGGAAGGGGACCCACTCTCGGACTTGTATTTTGTGTATGTATGACATAGTAAATATTGTTGTGTGTGAAAAATGCACTATTTTTGGATGCCATATTGTGTGGTTTTATGAATGCTTGGCTTTGGTTCTCCAAAGTGTTGAGGGTATACGCCTGCGGGCATTATCCTTAACAACCTGAGAGTGAAAGGGGCATAGTGACTTCCTTGTGTTTCGATTCTCTAAACCTTCGGAGAGGTTACATGGACAGACTTTACCAATACCCTACACGTGAGGTATAGTCGATGAGGTGTAACCGATTGAAATGGACATTCTCGCTACCATACCAGGTAAGTTGGTTATATTTTTGTTTCTGGTAGGGGTAGTTGGCCTTAAAGGATTGGTTGTTAGACAAGCATTTTTGGGCCCGGAAAATTGTTTATGAAAATTGCTTGAGTATGTCAATTGGTTTTGGATCCACAATAAATGGATACGGTTTGTGTATGTGCATATTTTTTTATTGATTTTGAAATAAATCTCTGACCATTATTATTACCATTATTATATTCATTATTTACTTTGAAACTTGGCCGAGAGCCTCCAATGGGACAAATGAATGTATGTTATGCTCACCCCTACTTTTGTTGTAGATTCCTTTCGTGGGTGACATCTCGGTGTGACCTTTTCACTTGTCAGCATTTGGCTCCTGTCTCACGTTGTTGTTGTCAGGTTGTGGACTTTATTCATACAGCTGATCATGTTTTACTACATCTATACAAATATGAATTCTAGATGGTTGATGTATTTTCATTATTGGTTTGTAAAACAATTTATGAGGTTGTTGATATTATTCCATGGTCTCGGGGGTTGGTTTAACTCTCAAATAAAATTTTGTAGTATATTATACTTATTTTCTCGCTGTTGTTAAACACTCTGATCCAACCCGTTTTAATTTATTTATAAAGGCTTAGCGTATTTTGAGAATTTTGGGAGTATAACCCTCGGACTTAGGTGTTATATTTTCGGGATCCTCAAGGTACGTGCCGGTGTCACGTGTCTCGATTTTGGAGAGAGAGAGAGAGAGAGAGAGAGAGAGAGAGAGAGAGAGAGAGAGAGAGAGAGAGAGAGAGGCAGATATGGAGAGATGGACCAAAGGATAAAAGAAAGAAAATAGGAAGAGAGGAATAAGAAGGAAAAAAGAATAAAGAAAGAGAAAGAGATAGAGCTGTCAATGAGATGTGTTTTTATGTTTTGTCAGGTGCATTGCCCAATAAAAGTAATGTTTTTATGTTATTGAGTATGCAATTTTTTTTAAAAATATATATATAAGTATATAAAATTATAATGTTATTATTATTTTAATTTTTTTGTCCTAGTCATGTCCGTGTCCTAATTTTTTGAAATTTTCCGTATTACCGTATCGCATTTTCGTGTTCCCGTACCTATGACCGTGCAATATAGATCAAAGCACGAATTATGTTCCAAATACACTTCATTTACATTTTCATCTATATTTAAATGCATATCATGTCATGGCACACATGAATTTGTGGATCACATGCATGTGAATAAAGAAAAACCATTTTTTTAGGAAGAAGAAAAACCTTTTTATATATGTTGACAAGTAGCAGCCAAACCCTTGTACTAATTTTGCATATAGGTTCTTATACAAGTGCTTATGTGTAACTAAGATTAGTAATCTCAATCCAAATTTTGTCCAAAGCATTGAAGCATGTTGAATCCTTAAATTAGACACCAATGATTTTGTGCAAGTTATTGGTCTTGACCTAACCTAAGAGAAGTCATGAAAGAAAAATAGAAAATCCAGTCCAAGAAAGTACTTGCTCACTTTATGTGATGGGTTCTCTGGTTCTTTTAAAATAATGAAATGAAGTTTGTCAGACAAAGTCAAAGAAGAATAAGCTCTGACAGAAAAATCACATAATGTCAGATAGAAGTGGCAGTACGAGAACTGTAGCAGCAGCTGCGCAGCAGAGCACGGTGCTCCAAGACCAAGATTGAAGAATCTATCTATCCACTCTCTTTATGTGGCGCACAGTGCACTAACTATAGGCATGTCACTCTCTCTCTCTCACTTGACTGGGCCTACTACCTCCCATCATGCTAATTTAAATTCTTAGAGAAATGTTTGAATAAATTTGCTAATGTTTCTGGATAATGTTACGGTTAGTTGCTCATACATACATGTACGATTTTAATGAGGCTAGTTACAAATAACAGCGTTAAGTATGTTTTGGGGTGTGTTTTATGTGTCTTTCTCTTTTATTTTACGTGTTAAGAAATGAACTCGTTACTGATCCTGATAGGGAGTGAGAGACAAGACACAAATCACTGTTAATGATGGGTTGCAGTTTACCCAATGTGAGATGAGTTGTGGTAGCTCGAAAATTACGCAAATTTTTTTCCTTGAGTTTCTTTATTTGTTCTTCCTTCCAAAACAAGGATATGAAGATTGATTATTACAAATGAAAATCATATGTAAAATGGGTAGGTAAATCATATTTATTATCAATCACAGATTTCTTAGGATCTGAGAAAACTGTTTTAAAAAATATATTTTTTAAAGAAAAAAAGAAGAAGAAGGCACAGCATATGAATTCTAAAGCACACACATGGGAACACCGCACCCACCCACTAATTCTTTCTTTTTCTCACTCTCCGGCTCCCGTCTTTATATTTGCTCTGCATCTCTGTCTCTTTCTTTACTTTCTCGTTATCTTTGTTCTTCTTCTTTGCTAAGAACAAGCCCTGTCTCAGTTTGAACACGCAGAGACTGAGAGAGAGCGAAAGAGAGAGTTTTGTGTTTGTGGGTATTTTGAGGATGATGGAGTGGGAGAAGCTGCAACAGAAAGAGCATGAAATGGAGGGGCAGGCAAATGGGAATGGGAATGGAGGAGTGTTGTATGTGAAGGTGATGACTGATGAGCAATTGGAGACTCTTCGCAAGCAAATTGCTGTTTATGCCTCCATTTGTGAGCAGCTTGTTGAGATGCACAAGAACCTTACAGCCCAGCAAGATCTTGCAGGTCTCTCTGTTCTCACTGTTCTGTTTCTCTTCTAGTTTTTTCAATTTTATTTATTTTTTATTGTAGTCTTTGTTTTTGTTCTGTGATGATATGTTTTCCTCTGATTCTTTTGTCGTTTTCCAAACGAAGGATTTTCATTTTTCCCAAAGCTTTGGCCTTTTTAGTTTGGAATTCATATCATTGTCCTTGGAGTTGGAGGCTTTTGTTTTTTGTTTTTATCTTCTTTCTAGTATCATTTCTGGGTTTGTTTTTGCATGATTATGGATCTTTGTATGTTTCCCAGCCTGGTTAGTCTCTCATTTCTCACTCTTTTTGGGGTAGCCCTCATTTTGGTTGATCTTTCTTACCATTGATCTCTACTTTGTTTGGTGTTTGTTAAGAGAACTTCTTTCTCCAAATTTGGCGACATAAATCACAGGGAAAAGCTGCTAATTTTCTATTTTGATTTTCAATTTATTTGGGTTGCTTGAATTTCAACCTTACTCTAAAAGCACCAATGTTATATGATTGAACTCTTTCCTCTAAACTTTATTTGGATCATACACATTCTGAAATTTGTTGTATAGTTTTCAGATCAGTCGGTCATTTCTTCAGCCAATTTGTTTTGCTTGCTTTTCCTTGCAAAGAAGAACATACTCAATACTTTTTACTAAGCATACATGGGTGAGGAGTGCTTGTGTGATAGGATTTCTAAAAGAGTGTGACTCTATGTGATCATTTTTTTGCAGCAATCACTGCCACAATTTCCTTTCATTCTCTTTCAAAAACTGAAACTAAACTGATCTGAAAATTCAACTAGTTCTGTTGAACTTATTAGGATACTACCTGTAACTTTGTCTGTTTATCGTATCGTACTTTGAAAGCATTGATAATCTTTCTATAAGGGAGAGAATTTATTAGCTTATAGTTATCTTAAATGACACCATATTTGATTTGAACAAAACTTGTGCACTTGCCCTCTCAGGTGTCCGGATAGGAAATCTATACTGCGACCCGCTGATGACATCTGCTGGACACAAAATTACTGCCCGACAGCGGTGGACTCCAACACCTGTGCAGCTACAAATTCTGGAGCGCTTATTTGAACAAGGGAATGGAACTCCAAGCAAGCAAAAGATCAAAGAGATAACCTCTGAACTGAGCCAGCACGGGCAAATTTCTGAAACGAACGTTTACAATTGGTTCCAGAATCGGCGTGCTAGATCGAAAAGGAAGCAACAAAATGCAGCATGTAACCATGCTGAATCAGAAGTAGAGACAGAAGTAGACTCACCAAAGGACAAGAAAACAAGACCAGAGGAACTGTTTCAGTCCCAGCAGAACTCAGCGCAAAGGACTGAAGATTTGTGCTTCCAGAGTCCTGAGATAAGTTCTGACCTGCATTTCTTGGATCCACAGACCACTAAGACCGATAAAATGTTCCCAACAAACAGTGGTTTAAGGACTTCCAGACATTTAAGCGAAATGTCATTCTATGATGAAGTGCTATCAAACTCAAGTAAGTTATTATTTAAGTTTTCTTTCTGACTCTCCGCTTACTATCTGATATATCAACTGAAATTTAAATAGCGTGTAAGTTTCCCTCACATGTCTTACGGAATTATACTACTGATTTCTATTTGTTTTGTATCAGTTTCGTTTTTCTTGGTACTAAGGAGGGCCAAAGCCCCACGAAAACAACTGTTTCATATCATTTTGATTACAGTGTTAATCATTCTCAGGTGTCAACATGCGCACACACATTGTTAAGTACTTCTAGTAGAATGTTAGACAACCGCTGAATCCCAAAAGTTTAAATCAGAGAATAAGCCAGCAATGTTTTTAGTGATATTTTTTTCTTTGGATGAACAAAGATGATAGAAATTCATTCTGTCAATTGATTTAGGTAAAGATGTTATGTCATAGCGCTCCCTCCCCCTAGCTCTCGTATCTAAATACATCCAAAATATATATGCATTGAACTTTAGAAATTTTTGAAACTCTCAACAGAAATGGTATTTATGTTTGTAGGAAATGACCTCATGACTGGAAAGATCGAAGCAGGCAACTATAATCTTTTTCAGCAGGCAGAAGACTACGGCATGACGGGGTGACACTCATCCGTCAATTTCCAAGATCGAGTTTGGTCCTGTTTGAACATGGCGACATACGAAGCCTAACCTTAGCAGCAGAGTTTATGGTTCCAGCTGAGTTTAAGTTGAGAGTTAGATAGATAGATATAATAGTGATATACTAGTCTAGCATGACATATGAAAAGTTGCTGTTTGGGGATCTTGTGTTTTGAGTCTTGACTGGTCAATCTGCATTGCCTCTTTGCTTTTGTTAATAGAATGAACATCAGATGTTTAATGCTGAGAACCGTTGGATGATATCTACTTTGATCATATCTTTGTTAATTTCTACTTTGATGATGTATTTGTTTCCAAGGAAAGATTTTAGGTGTTTAAATATTTTGCCATTTCAAGGAATGGAATGATGGAAAAGATGACATAAAGAAAGAAAAAGTAGGTCGTTGCTTTACCATTTGAAAATATAGGTTGAGTCCAATCATTGCATTCACTGGCATGGGGGCGTAGGTGCAATTATTGAAAAGGTCACCAGCGTTATTTTGATTGATCAGTTGGGGTCTGGAATGTAAAAATGTTTAATTGCCACTAGACCCCTGGTTGCTATTGTAATTTGTAACATTCTTAATCAATGATTAAACACTGGTATCAATTGTTGTTGGGGACAAAATGTAACAAATCCTTCCATAATCCGTGACTCTGAGCTGTCTTATTTTTTGGGTGCTGTTAAACGAACCCTAAAATTAACTCAGTGCATCCTATGATATAAGTATACCATAATAATTAAAACAAAATATAAAATTAATTAAGTACACCCTATTTAACTACCAAAAATACCCCTGATACACCCTAATACATTCTTACATTTTCTATCACACAACACCCTAATACTAAGCACACCATATTTTACATGAATTGGCCGTCTTCATCAAATTTGTCCTGTCAACTCCTTTTCCCTTCATCAAATTATTTTTTTTCAAGAAAACCAAACTTCTCATTAATTAATTAGCTTCAATTTTCAAAATCACTACAAATTCCCAATAGAAAATTATTCTACTCAGAAAATAAAAAGATTTAAAGTCTCACCCAGACACTGAAAAGGAAAATTGTTGAACAAATATTCAGTGACAGAATTCTCGACTACAAATAACAGATATTTGAAAACTGAACAAAAAGATAGAGTGGATGATCTAGGATATGAATCACCATAAACTCTTTACACACAACTCAAGAAGAAGCACCGTTGTGTAGTGCTTGGCCTTTCCTTGATTTCCTGGGAGCTAATTACGTTTCAGGCTCTTTCTTCACTAGCTCTTCTTTTTCTGAAAAAACCAACTCGATATGGCACAGAGATGACATATAAGGATTTATTCTCCCATAAGCATGATATGTGCGGTGTCTCTGTTTCTGAGCCTGGTTGACCTGGATGTGAGCAGTGGCGGATCCATGAATTTTCATTCCGGGGGTCAATGTGTAAAAGGTTCAAAAAATTTCTATACAAAATAGACCCATATAAATGAAATGATAATACTCTAATTCATAGTTAATAGATAAAACCATATAAAATACTAATGTTCGTTATCAAAGAGAACTGCATCAACTTCAAAAAATAGACGCACATTGCAATACACCAGAAATATCTCTAAAAATGTGATAATAAACCAAAAAATTAGGGCAATCCTCTTCGCCTCCCAAGACGTCTCGTCCTATTTGACATAAGAACTGACATATATTAGCGCAATCCTGCTCATTTTTGGGCATTTACGTCATTTTTTGGGTTCATCATCGTTTTGATTTTGGGCTTTATCTGCACTTCTTTTGGGTTCTAACTCTCAAACTTTGGACCCTTATGAGTACTGTCTTAGGGGGGCTTATTCAAGTAAATATTTCTTCAATACGTAAGAGTTAGGTTATTCTTGTAAAACTCTTTGTGGATTGAACATCTAAGGATTTTTACCTTAATTGACCTTAGGTTTCTTTATGCATTCATATAATACATGAAAAATTGTTTTGTGTAAAAATATTGGCTAAGTATGAAAAATGGTTTTTCGGAATAATCATTTTCTCAAGATAATTTTTGGCGGCTTTTATTCCTTACACATCAAATAAGAAAACTTGATTTTATGGGATTTTAGTATGAAGTATATATTGACTTAATGAGCCATCATTTTTAGCCTAAATCGTATTTTGCACTAAAACCGATTTTTCATATTTTGATTTGGTAGGAATTTGATTTTCTAGTATTTTTATTTGAATCCAAATGGGGGTTACTTCCTTATTTACATTGTAAACTTAAGTAAATGGAGTAATATAAAAATAAATTAAAGTAAAAGGACAAAGACATTTACTTAAATGTTGAAAGTGGAAATAAGGTAATCTGCCTGTTGTGCTGGTGTGCTGCGCCCTTTGGAGCATTCTGGCAATTTCTAGGGGTCAACATCTTCGCTTCCAATGGTGGATTCCGAGTTTGCAGGGGTCAATTGACCCCTTTAGCCCCTATGTGGATCCGCCCTTGGATGTGAGAGACAAAGTGAATCCATATGCAGCCCTTTCACTTCGGCATTGCTCTCAGCATTCTTGAGCAAATCAAGAATGAAATTAGCAGACTTAACTGGCCAGCGTCCTTGACCATTTGACTGGCGGTTCTTCGCTTGAGCAGTACGACCAACACCATGGCAAAAGCGGTGGAAGGGAATGGCTTGCTTGTGGGCCAAAACATCTTCCAAGTACATTTTGGCCTTTCCCAACTGCATTAAAATTTCCAGATGGCATGGGCTGTCTCTCTCGTGTTCTTGAAATGAACTCTTAGATTCAAGCCCCTGGCCTTGCAGGACTTGGTTGGATTATCTGGTACAGCAAGTAGTACATTTGAACATATAAATTGGAGAGAGCAGAGAAAAATATAGAAATAAAGGTTAATTTGAAACCACCATATTCATTCAAAGCTTTCAATATGTCAAATTTGTTTCAATATTAGGGTTCAATATATTGAGTAGGGTGTACTTATTAAAAAAAAATTTGTTTCAATATTCAATATATCCTTTTTTGTCATTTTATATTAGGGTAAATTAGTAATTCAATAAATAATTTGGTAGTAAGGTATACTCAGTTAATTTTAGGGTTTGTTTAACAACACCCTATTTTTTTGGCTACCTTTCTCTAATCTTCGTCGATTTAAGAAAACGATGGGGGCCTTAATACAATCTTAAGCAAATGTAAATTGGTTAGGGCAGCGAGTTATACCCAAGTTTGAATCTCTCTTCCCATAAAGTAAATTCATAATTTAGACTATCGCTTGTATTTTGTTAAAAGTACAACCATCATAAATAAGAACTTGTTATGGTAAACATGCAATAATTGATTTCCAATCCTAAATGTATGCGGAGCCTAGCCCCCCCTCTCTCAAAAAACACTCTAGAGCTGTTTTCACTTTGAGAAGGAAGGAAGCCACTATTCTTCATCCTTTCTCATCTCTTCCCCAATATCAGAGACAAAAGGTTTCCCATATTTGTCTTTGTTTTGTTATGATTTTCCTCCACTCATCATAGGTGGATGTGTCTCTGCTTAGGATCTTCACTTGCGTTTTGGTGTCGGATCTCTACCACCATTTTTTGTTTGCTGTTTATTCATATTTGGAATAATTCGAATATTCTATTTGGGTTTTCTGAGTTTTCACCTCTCCTTTATGAGAGCTTTCCACCTCTCTTCTATGAAAGTTTTATTTGTATTTTTATGGCTTGTTTTTTTTCAAGCCATATCTATTTTTGGTTATTCTGAGTTTGCACTCTTAGTTTGGATGTCTATACCAGAGTTTCTTCAACCTGCGTGATCGTTAGTGGAGGAGCCTCAGATTATCTTAATTATGGAGATGTGGAAAGCTCTCACAAATGAGAGGTGAAAAACTCTCACAAAAAGAGAGGTGAAAAACTCTTACAAAAAGAGAGGTGAAAAACTCTTATAAAATGAGAGGTAAAAACTACACATAAAACTCAAAGAGTCTATGCGACTTAGCAAAAAGGATGGTGGTAGAGTACAATGACTTCTTCCCCCCTCAAATTGAAAAAGGACGTTAAAGTCTTTTTGAGAGATAATGGGCTAGGGTTTTCTAAGTGTCAATGGTAGAGAATAGTGACTTCCTCCTCCTCAAAGTGAAGGCCTTGTTTGAGGGAGTAAATACTCTAAACCACTATACTAGTGAGTAATTTGTATTAGTTGAGTAATTAAATTTACTAATGAACATAGTTTTTTTAAATAATTAATTACAATTAATATTCATTATTCGCATAGTTGAGCACATGTCATCTCACATGTATTAGATTGTTACAATACAAATACATAGTTATAATTTAATTTAATTTATATTACATGGTTGCAAATTTTGCATTGCAAAATAATGCAACACACACAAGTTAGTGAGCAGCTGAAAATGGTGGTAAAGTACGAAGGTAGAGTGCTCCAGCTCCAACAAGTTTCGAATTAGGGCTTTCAGCAGACTCTTTCTCTTTTCTGATCGTACACTAAGACCTGCGTATCACAGTCATCGTCTTCCATGATTTTACAATTAGGGTTTGCAGACGAGAGAAGGAGGAATAGGATTTGAGAGGCTTCAGGGCCAGGTTTCGGATCGCCATTGAGGTTGAAAGAGGACTTCGTCTCGGGTAAGTTGATTTGGGCCATTTTTGAAATTAATTTGCAAATAGACATGGAATCTGGATTCGGCATTGTAATGGCCAATGTCAATGCAGTGCCAAATCCATGGAAACAACACAGAGCCTTCTACTGATCTACTGATCTTCTGTCGTCGTGTCTGTTCACAAGTATATATCTTTTTGCCGATAATGAAGATTGGGTTTTTTCTTCTTTGCCTTTATTAATTGTTTCATATAAAGTGCGGGTAAAAGTCAACAATTCATATGTTGGAAATGCTTGTAAGATTGCTCAATTGTGGAAAGATAGCTAAAGCATTGTAATTTGGGGGCTCAGTGGCAATGCTGCAATTCAATGTTCTTGGTAGCTTCATTTTTATTTATTTATTTTTATAATTTCGGACTGGCTGGGTCAATTGGGAGCTTTACAGATTGTCCAAAAAAGAAAAATGGTGGGAGCTTTACAGTGTAACTTAAAAAAACCCTTTCATGTTAAAATTAAGCTTCACTGGATGACACATTTATCTTGATTAAGATTTTCTTCCTTATTCTTTTGGTTGCAATTTACTAATTGGTACTTTTATGAATATGCAGAGGAAGGTATAAGGGGACAATTATATGAAACTTTAAGTTTGGGGGAATGTTGGGTTCATCAACTAATTCAAGATATAAATATTTACATGATTGTAAGTGGCCTCGTGAAGCAGTTGACGTGCACCACATCATTGTTAGAAAGAGTGGTGCAAAGGGTTTCTTTGTATACTTCTTCACTCTCATTATTCTAGCTACCGCGTTCTATCTTTTCTTGGTTAAGGTATGCCTTGTATCCTCTTCATTTCGTATATCTAGTATAAGGCTTTTTATATTCTTATTCTGTTTATATGTTTATATCTTTATTCTTGAGGTCCCACTGAGTATATGCCTACCCATTCATTAAGAGAACATTCAAAGCTTAATTTAGGAGCTTAGGAAATTCAGTTTAGATTGGTAGAGACTTTTAGCTATCATTTTCCATTGTACAATTTCGGATTGGTTTATTGAATAAGTGTTCTTGAAAGAAACTTTATGATTGACTTTATATGTCTGTTTCTGAAATTCTGATTTCTGTAATAAGAAACTTGACATGATGATCTTACAAATAACAGGAGAAATCAGTGATCATTGTTTTATGGAGTGTCTTGTTAGATGCATTCCTTGTGAAGTTGCTTCGGAAGAGTGTTGAGAAAGGTGAGGATCCGAGTGATGGGGCTTTTGGTCCTCTGTACTGGTACTTCTTGTGTGTGAGTGTGTGTGTTTTTCCCCAATTAGAAGAAGGTTTGCTATAGAGCACTTCCTGTACTATTATTTATTTTTAAGAACTATTCTTGTCATCTTTTTAACCCGTTTAATGTTTAATGACAGAGTCCGTTGTGGTTATGCCAGCCTTTGGAGTTCAACTAGAAACTCACTATGTGAGGTAGCTTCTATTTTTGTTTTATGGATATTTTCTTTGTTGTTTGCATTATGTGCGTGAATTTTCAATTTGGCAGGACTATAAATTATTTGTACGTGAGTGTTAACTTTAGAGATCTGTATAGTCAAATGTTTCCTAATAGTGTCTTTTTCCCCCTTTTTACCCATACAGTGGAAAGATTATTCGTCAGTTCGTTCCTATGGACAAGATTTTGAAACCTGTGCTACTAGAATGTGTGACTCCAATTACTTGTTACTGGAGCCTGTCTTTCATTGTACACGGGGAAGCAGAATTGGTGTTAGTTTTCAAGGTACATAATTCATTTTATTAACTTAAGACTTGGAGAAGATATCTTATTGGAAAGCTGTTAGGAGGCATAAATGTGATGAAAGTGCTGATCATATGTTCTAACATAACTTCTTTAATAAGCTATTGAGGTGGTTTATGGAAAGGTGTGATTGATTTAAAGGATATTTTCCTTTTCTCTTGTTCTTGTATTTATTACTTGGCTTTTGAAAGTTGAATTCACTTTCTAGGAATTACGTCCACCTATGAAAATGTTGGTCCCCATCTGGAAGGCCTTGTGTGCTGCCACTGGTATTAAAGGAAGCTCAAACACATCTATGGAAGATGGTTGATGGAGATGACTAATTATGCTTTAGAAGCTCCATTTGCTGCCCAAGCAACATAGAATAATTTGCAGAGCTAATGCATCCTCTTCAAGATCACGTAGTTGTTTAGTATTCCGATTGATACGGCTTCTATTGCAAGACAAGGGCGAGGAGGAGGAGGATGAAAGTGGAAAGTTTTGATTTGTACAAGATTAAACGCAATTCCTATTTTGATCAGTTACACAAATCACACTGTACAATTTGCTGATTTAATTGTAGCCAAAATCAATGTAAATTCAAATTTTGTTCTCATCTTTGTATGTCTTTAACCTTGATTTGGGAAGGTAACATTTTGACATAGCAATCAAATTAGTGGTCGAGTTAATCACATTTGTGTACTGATAGCTCTTTCCACCTCTCTCATCCTCTCTCTTTCTTTCCTTCACTCTTGTTATAATTGCATAATGCCTGATTGTTTCAAATTCAATGCAGAACCAACCACCACCCACGAGTGTTTACTTTCTGAACATGAGATAATAACAATATGTTATGTGACTCTTCACCCTAAATTTCACAATTGGTAGAAAACATTTGAATTTCTACAAGACAAATGATTGAAAACCATGGTTTACCAAATGCCTGTCTTGACACCAAAATACTAATAATAATAAATAAATAAATAAAAATCCACGCACCCAACAACTATCATGATTGTGTTTTGCTGCAAAACCCTGCCATGACCATCGGTTATACCATCACTATAGTACGGTAGTACCCAGATATTGCTTAAAAGAAAGTTTTAAAAAATGGATTTTTGATAATCTTTTTGTGAAAAAGCAAGTTGCATGATCAATCAACCAATCAAGTACTGACACAATTCATCATTCTTCTAATGAAAACGCTCGTTCTGAAAAAAAAAATTAAATGGGGATGGCATATTTATTTGATCAGTACGAAGAATGTTATACACTAGGTACAAAGAATGAGAATGAATGTAAAGCTTAGCTTTTAGTCAAGCTTAAACGTGTTTCCGCACGTTTCAGACTAAGTTCATGTCGACGTAACCCATGCCACAACTGATCTTCACCATCACTCAACGATGCCATTTTAGCTATGTGCTTATGCAACGCCTCCAAGTTGACAAGCGGGGCAGTTGTTGGTCGACCATGAGCACACTGAAAAAACAAATGTTTGATAGTTATTCGATGAGTCATCATACCCCTCCCACACACCAGCAATCCACATTCACATCCATGCGATGCCTCTTAGCCTCTAATGATCACTTACTTGGAAACATAGAGAAGTCTGCTTTAGCTCTTCAACGATGAGGGAACACTCTGAAGGTAGCAAGGAATCCCCAAACATAATTGCGCCTAACAAAAAAGTATGGCAAATTATTGAATAAAAGAAATCATCTAAACGTAAGTAATAAATTCATATGCAAGCAAAACTTGTCTGGCAATTTGATATCAGGCAGAAACTGCATAAAGGAGGCAAAATAGTTAAAGGTTGTTTTGTCCTTCATTCTCAAAGTTGACTTTCTCTATGATACAAACATTTACACCCAAGGGAACAGCCTTAATGGCGCCTTGTTTAAACAAGACTTGCTTGCCTCTAGTGAGACTGTGGAGGTTCAGCATTTACCTCTGCATGCTTTAGAATTAAGGATTCGAAGAACAGATGGTGGCATTGTTGATGATCCATCTGTATCAGCAAGCTGAAGATTGAACAGAAAGATATGTCAAACATTAGTGTTAACTAAAGTGGGTAATGATAAAAGACATTAACACAAAAAGAGGGGAAAGAAGTCCTAGAAATAGAGGCATGCTTTACATTACCTGCTGAAGAAACTCCATAAGATCTGAGTCAGATAAATTGACACCTAAGATGCAGGGTACCTGCATGCCATTTATAGAAAATTTTTGTATCAATAACGTGATTTAAAAAGTGACTGAATTTGCAATGGGTTTCAAGTCATTATTTTGAATTAAACAAATGACAGAGAAAGGTAAAAGATTTTGATTCAAAATGTTTTGAGCTCATAGAAGAGGGTGAATGGAAGGATTGAAAATGAGAAGTGATGATGCTTCACCGCAATAAGCGTGATGTCTGTTGGCTGCCTGTGCAGGAGATTCAAATTCCTGCGAAACAGTTCAATCCCAAGAAAATCAGGCTAAAAGAACAATACTGTGTCTCTCAGAAAATAACAGACATTTCTAGGAGTCTTCCAATTATGAATGAGTCAAGATATTTAATGAATATTCTAGGGTTTTTAAGAGTCTTTTGCTATTTCTAGAAGTCATGAAGTGTTCCATTTGAAGCCTATAAATAAGGCTATCTGCTGTAAACCATATCAGTTTTGAATTAAATGAAAATTTGAGTGATTGCTTAAGGTTTTGTGCCTTGTTATCTCCTCTACCTTCTCTCTTTTCTGTCTAATTTCTTTTCCATCTCTCTGTCTTCTCTACAAAGTCAACCCTAAACCTTCTTTGTTCTCTAAATTTTTTATCATCCTAAGCTCACCATAACTATACCCAAACACCCAGCCTGTGCTGTCCTGCATCAAAATTATTTGCTATGTTCATAATGCTGAACGCTGACACCAGTATCATATTCTTTTATAAATCTAATAAATTAATAATCACTGAGAAATATGTCTGGAAGTCACGTAAATACCTCTTGAAGGACCCTGAACCTTCAGCTTGTATGTTGCAGAGCCAACCCCACTCTTCCACTGGTTTAGCATAGTTATGAAGTAACTGATAACCAATCTCTGGCAGCACCTGAATTATAAATATAAAAATCAAAGAGTGAAGGAATCCAAACATAAAAACTTAATTTAGCATCAGATACACCACATACCAACTCTTGCTCAACATCCAGAAAAGTAATCGTCTTTGCATCTCCAAATAACACCTAGGTATTCAACTGGTCACATGAGCCATGATAGAAATCATTTCCAACATTTAAACAGGAAATATATTAATACCTTCTGACGCAGCTCCTCCAACCGAATCCTTTCATCTGCAGCATGCTGTAGAAAAGAATTGCTGTCAAAGTCAGATCACCAGCTGCATTCGTGTGCATGTGAGATTTAGTGCAAATGTATGTGTATGTGTTTATGTGAACGCAAGTGTTTTATAAATTTATGTTGTACAAACAGCTGCATATACTGTATATTTACATGTATGCATCTACTTTGAAGATGTACAATTATATCTTATTCTGATAAAATTTTTGAGTGAGCAAGATTTTCATAGATAATCCTTAGTTTCTTTCCTCCTCTCTGAAGGCCACTTTTGGGTAAGTGCAAGAACACGATTGGATGCATGCAAACTTTTGTTGTAAACTATAAGTGAACTGCAGGTGCCCCTCATGTAACAAGAAACATATTGTGGAGTTATAGAAAAGCATAAATCCCAAGCCAAAACTTAAAACAAATGTTCTGATAAAATATACAAGAAACGGACCTGGTCAATAATAGCGAGTGTTCTGCCAGCCATAACTGCAATATATTTCTTATCCACCTGCTGAAGAACTCTGCAATCACTCAGGCAGTTCTTGGTGATAGATTCAGGGACTAATGAGTCAGCAGCGAGATGCAAGAACCCAGAGGATATATCAAGTATGCTATTTTGATCATGAAGACCTTGCATTTTACTTGCATTCTGCATTATAAATAAAAAATAAGAAATTACATTCACAATAATAAGTTAATCAAATGGATGTAAACTTTTGTGGCAAACAAGTATAGCAATGAACTCATCTTGAGCTTCAACCGTCCACATATATATATTACACATATTTAATCACTCACCATGATCTGGCGACAGCAATTCCGCCATTTGGTTCCACAATTGAGGGAGTCTTGATCCTTGGAGATAAATTCTGAAACATGGCAAGGAAGGATGAGAACCAACCTTATATTGTCCAATAAATGCTAAAGAAGTAATTTTATAATAAGCAAAAGCTAATTCAAGTATTGACTACACTTTTCGAATAATAAAAGAACGAGATACCTTTAATTGGAGCAGTGGCTTGAATCTCTGAACATTTAGACTGTTCAAACATTTCAACTTCGTGTTTGATTACACCAGCCTTAAAATCTTGAGATTCTTGATATCTGCTCCAAAAGTAAATTTTGGTCACTGAGAGGATAAAGTCTGCAACTTATGGTGTGGAGAAACTAATTAGAGTTCAAGTACCTGTCATCTACCGATATATCCTCTACAGCACTCAGCTTCAAATTTAGATGGCAACCATCAGGAGGTTGATGGGGATCCTTCATCTTTCTAGCTTCTGCACAAGAGGCGTTTTAGCTAGTCATGAATCTGCATCAATTTCCAAGTCTTGAATGGAAAATCACATAATAGTACCTGGATAAGTAGCTGCATCATGGAAGTTTTGTGCATGAAGTTTTCCTGCTGTTGTAAAAGGGTGACTTAAAGTAAAGTACCTCCTCTTGCTTCTATAAAATGGTGGAGCTGAATGGCTTCTTTTTGATCTTCCTATTGAAACTTGATTCTTTAAACAATCTTGATCTTTAAACTGATCCTTTTGTCTTTTATCCATGTCAATACCCATGTTATCTTTGCAGTGCGAATACTGATGTGACCAATCTGTCTCATCAGCTAATATATCTGGGCATTCAGGAGAAAACTCACCATCTAAATTGTGTGGTTGAAAGAATTTTCTCGAACCAGCATAATCATTAAACTCTAGTTCACGGTCTGTATGTGTAGTGCAGTGTTCTCGCCTGGAGCTCTTTGATATTATATCAGAACTAAATGTGCAGTCCTTTTCTTCACCATCCACAAAATATTTATTAGTATCCCTTTTAACAGATCTATAATGCCCTTCAACTGCATTTATATTAGAGAAAGGTTCAAAATCCAAATAAGTGTTTTGGGATAAGGAATTGGAGGTCACTGAGCACAAATCATTAATTAAGGTCTTATGGCAGGAAACAGTGCTCTCTGCGTTCATGAATGAATTTTCTCCACCAAAGTGCTCCCCATAGCTTGGAATTGACTTTATAAAATCTCTTGACGGAGAATCAAACTCTGTAGACAGGTCAAATTTTGTCATAACACTGGGAAAGGGCTGAACACTTGATTCCTCCTCTCGCCACAAGGTCCTTGAAAATAAATCACAACTCTTGCTGCCATAAATTTCTGGAATTTCTACACTGTTGTAAGAGCCACCCCTCATTCTCTTGTTCCTAAAGCCATCATATTGAAATTTTAACCCACCATCAGTACACAAATCCCTCTCAGATAGAAACCTTCCTTTTGAGGAGCAACTCTTGAGGAACGGCTGTACTAAATCCAGGGTGAACTCTACATCGGTACCAAATTCATTAAGGCCACAAGATACTCCACTACCTGCTGAACCATTGCCAACACTGGGATCCAATTTAAAGGGCTCATCTTGCCATGATGAGCTAAAGATATTGTCCTCCACATTACTGGATCCTTCTGCAGCTGCGGACCTATACTCCATGATATAATCTTCCGCAGAGAAAAAATTGATATCAGGAATCAAAGGATGCTTTTCCTTCTTTGGAGTTGCTGTGAGCATGACTTTGGCTAGATGATCATCCCGTGATTGAAAAGAATAGTCGGTATGATGACCAAATTCAATCTCAATATGTTGCTTTTGGAAGCCGTCAAAGTCCTCAGTATTTTCATGCAAGTATCCATATGGCATTCTGACAAGTCTCTTCGGAGATGTATGGTTGTCCTCTTTAATTAACATCTCCATAAGGCCAGGAGAAGCTTGACAATTTTGTAACCTGCTCCTCTTTTTCCCAAATTTAGAGAGTTCTGACAAATCTCCATCAAGTAAATCTAGCAACCAAAGAAAAAGGATATGAGCCCAGGAAACTGAACCGAACCAACCTCATTTCACTCCATAGCACTAAAATGAAATCGCAGAAACTGATAGGCAGATTGAAATTTTTTTTTTGGTCAAGAATAAAATTGATTTCAGTTCAGTGTCAAATGAAAATGCATATAAAATTCGTTTCTTAATTTCATCTCAAGATACAATGTTGTCACCTTTCTTCCACATTTGATCTTCTCCAACAATATCAGCTCCATGACAACCAGATTCTCCTAGAAATATCGCAGAGGTTAATACACTTCTACAAATCACTGTACCAAACTAGTGATTCATTAATACGTCTTCACACCAGAAAAAGAGAGTAAATGAAGCTCTCAGAAACAAGCCAGGGGAAAAGGCATACCATCAGATATCTTTTCCTTCCAGAAGTTCTGGATGGCCTTATCAATAAAGGTGAGTACAGGAACCCAATCCTGCCCAAAGTTTGTGTGTGTGTGTGAGAGAGAGAGAGAGAGAGAGAGAGAGAGAGAGAGAGAGAATAAGAAGAAGAAGAAGTGTTTAGTAATTGTAAACACAAAGGTAAAATTATTACAGTAAGTCGATGTTTAACATGATGTTAGACTTGCAGATCATATATGATAAGTAGATCACAATCTACAGTCAAACAAGAAAGTTTACCTTGAACTCAACATATGTTTTTGATGGCTCAAAGGTTAAATCATAGAATGATCGGGGACAGCTTAAATTCAAAAAATAAGCTGGGAGTGACTGAGGCCTACTTCGTTTCCTGTTTTGGGACACATCAACGTCCTTCCCCGGATCCCAACATTCAAAACTACTGGCCAATTGATTAAGCAATTTATGAATTGGCCCTTTGCAAATGAACCTTGAGTTAATATCTGTCAGCGTCAAGGTCAAGGTCAAGAACAAAATAAGAAATGTAAATCGTCTCAGACATAACATACCCCTTCTATAACTTGATAAATAACTACAACATACAGACATGGATACACACATATTGGAAGGCCTGCAAAATAAATGTTTCAAAAATAAGAAACAAGGATCCTAATAATAGAAAAAATTAGAAATCAGCTACATTGTGTACATAAATCCTTCTACCTTAATGGCGAGACTATTGCAAGGACGAGATATGTATCCAGAAAGCTCTAATTTGCCATCACTTATGTTCAATTCATGAAGAGCAGTGGAGACCTTAATACCAACAGTCCTTTTCAAAAGTGCCAAGGGAGAGGGAGAAGAAATTGTACGAAGAAGCTCATCCTCACTACAAATAGAGTGAATTATGTAATTAAACATATAAAGAAATAAAGAACAACCATACATTCTTCAATTAAAAATGTGTTTAGAAGACACCTTTCAATGTCAATGACTTTGAAAGACACCTTTGAGTGCACAAGGGCAATCCGATGTACACATTTGATGACAGCATGCAATACCTTGTTGGGGCTTCCAGTTTATAGCACAAATCACAAAGCAGATCAAGTCAGTTTAATGCATTGCACCATCTTGTTTGAGGCAGCTGAGGACAATCCCATAGAAGCCACATAAAAAACAAAATGATCCAGAATGGTACCTGGATTGCATGTACTTCCTCCGAACTGGTTGATTGTAAAACAAATCACGAACAACAACTGCAAGAAGAACCAAGTGATTAATCAAAAGCTGTAAATGGAATTTATTCAGGGAAAATTCCAATGAGCATCTATTTGGGGCAATGTAATGGAAATGACCCATCAAAGGTAATTTTATGGAGGGTAACCTTCCATGACATCCATTTCCATAAACAAAGATGCAATGTGAGACAACTTGACAAGCTTCAATAGAGACAATAAGAATCGTAATAGGTCCCTACCTGTAGTGCCCACGTCCTTCCTATCATCATCTATTCCAAGATACAAACATTTGCATCCCTAAGAAAAATAGAGGAAAAGTCAACCAGAGCCAAACTTGCATAAAGGCTTAAAGCAATTCTGTTATGAACAACAAATTCAAAGGAACAATGAACCCACACCTTCATGACTTTGCGATACCCATTTGGCCTCCCAGAAGTTTTTGTTAAGATTTCTAACAATGACACATCAGAAATGGAAGCCAATGCTTCTCCTCGAAAACCGAAGCTCCCACTTGCAGAATCCATCTCAGGAGAATGATCAAACTTTGATGTCGCTGCTTACATCAAATAAAGAACAATTCGCCCATGGCCATATACCAAATTCACACAATATACACCCGTCTAAGTCAAGCATCTTTATTCAAAACTAGCATTTAATTTCACAAGGTCAACTGCCGTCTAAAATCATTGCCTACAAAACATTATAAGGGAAAATGAGAACTTTACCATATCTTTCTCCGACCAACACCAATCCATCACGCGTAATCCCAAATCCTACAAGTAACATTAACCTAACATAAATAAGGCATGAAACCTAAATATTCCTAACCGAATGAGGGAGATTAGTGCTAACCATCATCCACTACTTTCACATAGCATGTCCCAACACCTACGAAAACCGATACCTGAAGCCATAAAGAGTGATCATACTAACTAAACATTGTTACTCTCATTACTAATTACTGAGATTTCCACACATATCTACACCACCAATACAATAATGCAATGTTAAATATGACAGCCTTGCTTAATGCACAAACCAAATTGAATGGCAAAAAGTAATTACCTTTGTTGAGCCAGCATCCAAACTATTGAAGACCAGCTCCTCCACAACGCTTGTCAAGTCATACAGGATAACTCCGGAGCGCATCGAACTACGAGCTGCCTCCGGCAAGGGCTTCACGCCCCTCATCATTTCCTGCAATGCCGATAATTTCTAACCATATAACTCACAGAGCAAACGAAAAAATTTACCTTCTTCTATTTTCCTACACTTTCTCGGCAACCAAACAAAGAAAATGAAAATGTTCGTGTTGTGCTATTCGAAAAGCTAAAGTAAATGTAACATCGAATTGAAATGCTCTTATCGCTTACCTGAGGGAACCAATTTGATTAGGGTTTTCCGGTTAGGGGTTTAGGGCCTTGCCAAGACGACGACTTTCCGACGAATCAGACAACAATTCGGAGCTTCGACTTCGCGGGTTTTCAAAGAGAAGGAAAAAGGCGGGTCGGCTTCAGACTCGAGTTTCAAGCTGAACTGGTATTTTAACTGCCGCTTGAGCGAGTGTCGAGAGGTGTGAGATTGAGTGGGCGTTGATAAACTCACAGGCCTCTGGATTCGGTGACTCACAGCTGAGACGTCATTGGCCCGATCGTTTAAACCCTAACACGTTGTACTTGGGACGATGTATATCCGCTTTCATCTTTTGACGGCTGTGGCTCTGAATTCTGATTGGCTGCGGAGCCACATGTCAAAGTTCCCCGCGGGTAATTTGATTTCAGGAGTCGTTATCCATTTTACTTTATCCTTCTTGAGTAATTACGATTTTACCCAAGAGGAAAATAATTTACTTCTCTCATCTTGGTCATGAAGATCAAGGCTCAAACTCACCTTGACCATTGGGGGGGGTGTCCAAAACAAACTTAATATTGACATAGTGGTTTTTTTTTTAAAAAAATTAATATGAAAAGAGTGCATCTTAAATCATAATTTTATTAAACAACCAATTATAATACTATAAGATATATAATAAAAATTTCGATGGTAAGATATGTCGCAGATTTTCTTTGACCATTGAACACAAATTGATATAATTGTAATAGATGACATGTTGGAAAGTTAAAAAGGAGGTGAGTGATGAGTAATTTACTTAACATAACATGCTCAAGTGTGAGTAAGTTCTTTGACCAAAAAAAAAATTGTGAGTGAGTTAGTGTCCAATGCTCATAATCTGGACAATACTTTAATTGAAATGATTCAATCCAAACTCAATTCAACATTGACATACACACAAAAAAAATCATAGAGCCTCTCCTCCTCTTGAGAAGGGTTATGCACACAAATGTGGGCCATAATTATTTTAAAAATTTGTATGCCTTACATCAACTAACCCTCACTAATCCATTAAATGTCCAACCCTAATTACCCAATAAGCAAGCAACCCCAATTTGGGTAATCTTAATCAATTCACATTTCTTAAGGAACTAAATAATTGATTCAAATAATAACATGACATTCATAAATGAGTTAATATTTAGAGATAGGGATAAATAAATAGAAAATGGATGGATTGAATCGCAATAGCATGAATGCATGCATGAACATGATGATGGCATGGTGGCAGAAACGTAGTTTGGTGTGTGAGTAAATGGGTAAAAAAGAAAAGAAAAATGGTGGGTTTTTTGTGGGATTTGGGACTTGGGGTTCTAGAACCAGAACCAGAGCCAATCGAAATTCTGTCTTTAACTCAAAATAATATATAAAGGGCACAAACAACATCTTCCATTTTTCTTTCTCCACCCTGATTTTTCTTCCTCTTCTCTCTCTCTCTCTCTCTGAAAACCCTAATTACAGCTGTGCCGTTTATCTCTCCCCTTGTCTCAAAGGAGACAAATTTAGAAATAAGATCAGGTACTTTTTTTGCTTACCCTTCATCTCTGTTTTGATCGTTGTATTGAATTTTGCAGAATTATCGGTAATGACGCTTAAACTTGCATTGATTTGTTGAATTCTGGTGAATTGAGCTTGTAGCATTATGGATTGGTTTTGATTCTCATTCGTTTGATTGTCTGCTTCCGATCTTGTTTGTTTGATGAATTCAGATTGGTGTTTGAATTCTGTTGTGCTTTTGATGCTTGTAATTCAGCTGTGTTGTTGTTGATGAAGCTTTGTTTGCTTCCTGGTAAGAGTTTGACGGTTGGATAAGGGAAGATGATTTGCGGTTTTCTGCTGTTCGTTCGTTTTTTTAAAGATACTTGGATGATTGAGGAAGAAGAAAAGAAACTCAATTTAGCTATGTGATTACCTGGGATTTAGTTAAGCTTGTTGTTTTTTAAAAGTTTTTATTGGAAATTGAAGGCATCCAAACCCGGATGTGAAGTTCTCGTCTTTCCATCTGGGTTCTGTGTATGGTGATTCAATATTAAGAATGGTTGAAATGATTTTGGATTTTGTATGCCACAAAATTATGGGTTTACCTAGTCATCTGTATTCATGCATATGAAGGTCTTGCCTTTTCATCCAAAACTGAAACTTAATGTTAATTCTTATTGTTTTGCAGATGGAGTGGTCATTCTCTCTGTGTGGAGAGTAATTGTCATTTCAGTGTAAAAGGGTATATTGGAAGCAGACCAATGGAGGCTAACATATGTGATGTCAATCATTTGGATGCCGATGTCTTATTGCCTCCACGAAAACGTCTGCTTGCTGGATTGAAGAAACAGAGTCCGGATGGTGATGGATCTTCATGGCTGTCTCTAGTTGCTTCTTCAGCTTCAGCATCAGCTTCGGCCTTTGCATCTTCTTCTTCATCGCCTTCTTCAAGCGAATTTAACACACGTCTTAACAATATATTGAGTTCTCATAACCCTAACCTTTCACCTGAGGAGCTGGTAGAGATCTCAAATTCAGCTGCTGCTGCTGCAGCTAAGGCTGCAGAGGATGCAAGAGCTGCAGCTGAAGAGAAAGCTGGCATAGCTGCAAAGGCAGTGGCTGCAGCCAAGAGTGCTTTAGAATTGGTTGCCTCTTTTTCTGAAGATGTAGGCTGCAAGGAAAAATACCTGAAAAAGAACAAGCTCAAGAAGCACGTTCCAGTTCAGCTTTTGTACAAAAAATACCAACCAATTGAGAATTGCAAGAAAGATGAAGAGTTGGCCCGAAAGTTGCATAGAGCTATAAATAGCTCCCCGAGAATCTCAAAGAATTCATCAAGTACTGATTCAAAAGGTCATAAACACAAGAAGCCTAAAATCTTGCACAGTTCTGAGAAAGTCAGGGTTTCCAATGGGGGTACTGTGTTGGAACAAAACCCTGAACCTGCTTGCAATGGACATGCAGTAGCAGGTAAGGTCAATGTTGAAGGCACCATTCTAGAGTTGTACAAAAACAAAGCCGAAGAAAAAGCTTATAGACATGATAAAGCTGGTCGATTGGAGATGGATAATGGGGAAGCAGAATCAAGTCAGATGAAGGAAAAAAGTTGGGATGATGTGTGTACTAGTGGTAAAAAGAGGGGAAGAGTGAAGCTAAAAAAGTTGCCTTTAAGCATTTGCACCTTCAGGGATCAAGCAAATCCCAAAGAAGAAATGGATGCAAGAGGCTCCCCATCGACTGTCATGAACAGGGGCAATCCTACTGCTGGAAAGAAGCCTTTGTTTCCTGTGGAGTCTTCTGCTGATAGTATGCTGCCAATTGAGGCCACACCAGTGTGGAAATACCAGGATTTCAAAGCGCCTGCGTGTGTGAAACAAAATAAAGTCATGCAGTCATAATATTGCTGAATTGATATTTTGTGACAGGTGGCTATAAGATAGGATGGGATAGCTGAGGTAGGATTCACGATGTTCTTCGCTTCTTATAGAAACGGCCCTTATTTTGATTTTTCTTTTTGCTCCTTTTGGCTTTGTAATGAACTTGGAACTGACTACATGTAAATTTAGATGTTAAATTGCTGCTTGCGTCCGTGCTTTACAGTCCAAATTGCCTGTTGCTCTTTTGACAGCAAAGCTTGAAGTTGAGAGAAAAACAGGGGTTTCCATTAGATTGGTTAGTCTTTTGTTGATATGTTGCACAATAATTCCTGCTGGTGTGCTGATGATAGATGTACAAACATTGTCAACGTCTTTGGTAATCATATTCTTTTGCAAATTCATTCATTCTTTTTTCGTTTTCTGATTTCCATTTGCTTTGAAATTCTTCTGGTATGAGATTATGGTTTCACTTGTTAGCACTTTAAATAAATTCAGAGCTCTGCTTCTGGAAGCGATCGAAGAATTTCTCGGGAACCCTACAAGATCCGTTCGTTCTTTTTCACTCCTCGGACGGATGGTCAGAACTTTATGTGGGATGAAGTCCATAACTATTTCTCCATTAAATGAACCAAGCCTGTGTTGTGTGCTCAATGAATTCATTTTGAGGCAACAAATTGTATGACAATAAATTGATGAGAAAGAATAGAACCCTTGACGTTTGGTACTTAGGTTTTGAAGATCCGATCTTGGAGTGGAGATGCTGCTAGGCTGCCAGCAATATATAATATAAAACTGTCCAAAACTCTGCTTCTACTGACGCTTTAAGGAATTTTTTAAGCTTTCAGGGCCAAATATTAATTGGAACTCACATTAGCCGACCGTGGGTGAAAAGTACATAGTAAAATACTAGTCTCTGTCATAACTTATTACTCTTTTCAACGTCTTTGACATATAAATTTGAGTTTTTTTTTTAATCTCTCTTTTTGATTGTTGTTAACTCTACTGTTGGAGTCAACTCAACCAACCAACCTTAAAGAGAAAACTAAAATACTTCTAAAACAATTTTCTACCAACCCATCAACGCCCTCCAAATCCGAAGTCTCTCTCTCTCACTCCCAAGTCTCAATCTTTTCTCATAATAAACCTCAGAATCACATCAAAAAAAAGAAGTGTGAAAACTTTTCTCGAAATGGCCCACTTATTGTTGGGCGGTGACCACACTTTGGGTTATCATGTCACGGCTGGTTTGGTTGAGTTGAGCATTTAAAACATAATTTTCATATGGAAATTATGAGAGACTGAAAAATTAAACACGTGAATAAATTTCTCAATTGATTTGTTTTATTAATATTGGGACCACTTCATTTATGCAGGACTGTTCCTTCACTTCAGTTGTACAGCCCAGGCATGTGGAATTTTATGTCAGAGATATGAAAATGTCAGTAATATAAACAAGATCCGTTATGGTGGAATTTTATGGTACAAATTTGTCTACGCAAGCAATTATAGCCGTTAAATCGAAGAATTTATTTATAAATCACAATTTATTGACTTGTGCTTTATTGCGTTAAATCGACAAATTTATTTATAAATCACAATTCACTTCCATTTTCATTAAGTAGGAATTCATACTGAAGATGGAGCGTCTTGGATTAGAGAGCAAAACAAAAGTCAAGAAACTCACCCATCAGATAAAAATGTGGAAAACATAGAAAGAAAGAAAGAATTTAAGAAACAATAACTCACTCGAAAAGAAAGTCACCAATCATAATCAGTATAAAAATGTGAGAAACATAGATGTGTATTGTTGTTCTGGCTTAGCTAGTTTACAAGCCACCGGGCATATCCATTTTGACAGTCAAATTCTCTATCTGAATTCTGACTGTAATTTTTCTCACAAAAATCTTTACTAATTTACATCTCTTATAGTTATATTTAATGAAAAAATAATAGGAATCTTATTAGATGAGTAACAAACAAAATTAATTCACAATCAATTGTCACAGTGGTATGGAGGCGTGTTTGGAAGCGTTAACATAGTGTGGTAGGTGCCAGCATCATCCTTCATTCCTTTCTTCACTTGCCAACCTTAATCTGAAGGTTGCTCATCCCAACATTCACCTTCTCCATATTAGATTTATTTGTCATCTCAGTCTGGCTTGAAGTACTGCGATTGAGCCACGGGTGTTGCAGGCACTGCTGAGCAGTTGGCCGCTTCTCTGGTGAAAAATCGAAAATGGGACAAAGGAATTCTGCAAATTCCCGAGCATCAGTCTCAGAAAATTTGTATCTATCAATCAGTATTTTATCAAGTGGCCAAAATTTCAGCCTTCGAATTCTTTTTAGATCCCCGTGTCTGTCAAAGAAATCCTTGGAACGAGCTCCTGCAATTGCTACCTGAAAACCAAAGCATTACGAGAGAAATGGAATCAGACAAAGTTATACAGGAAATCTCCGAGTGCAGTGAAGGATTAATATCTCACCTTCCTAGGCATCTTTCCAAGGAGTTCCATCATCAAAGCAAGGTGATCCTGAAATCAATCCAACGGATATTTCAATCGCAAAGCAGTAAAAAGAAGGCTGTGTGGGATAGAATATTCTCCACATAACATGGCCAAATCACACAAATTGAGAAACTGAGATTTAATATTGATTAAATAACATGAAGAATTAAAGACTCTTGATTACAGAAACCTTATTCAAAATGTCAAATTGTTCATAAAGAAGAGAAAGTCCAGTCCAAATATTGTATCAAAAGGAGAAACTTTGGGGTTACCATTGTCCAATTTGAAAAAAAAAACATAAGAGTATATATAACTTTATTTTCTATAAATACAATGAGCATGCTATAATAACAATAGTCCCATTGTAATGAAACTTAATCAAAATAGTGTAAAGGTGAAACCATCTTTACCTCATCCTCACTAAAGCCTTGTCCCATCTTTGGAGCAAACAGCATGTCACCAGTTGCAAGCTCGAAGGCGGTGCAAGCAAATGACCACATATCAACTGAGTAGGAATAACCAGATCGCAGTACAACTTCAGGAGCTCTATACTGCCTTGTTTGAATCTCTTCTGTGAGTTGCTTGTTAGCCCAACAGGCATTTCCGAAATCAACAACCTTGCACCTTACATCAATCCCATCAATGTTTCTTTCAGACTTCGGAGCTTCAACACCTCCCATAGATTCTCTTCTCATGGAAATCTTAGCAACTGCCCGCCTTGCCCTCCTTTTCAACTTTTTCTCAATAAGATTCATGGTGGCTCCACCATTCAGGTTCCCTTCAGGCCTTTCAAGAATTGGGGTGAGGCTAGACCTGACTGGATCTTTGGCAGGATCAATGGTGGTAAATAGAAGAATGTTTTCAGGTTTCAGGTCAGTGTGAATGATACCAAGTTCTCTATGCAAATAATCCAGACCTATCAATATGCATTTGCAGATCTCTCTAACTTTATTCAATTTAAGGCCTTTGTAACGGTTATACTTGATCAGCCGAAGTAAGCTATCACCAAGAAACTCAAGGACCATACAATGATGCTGCCCATTTGGGCCTGCGTGCTTAAAACGGTCTATCAGTCGCACAACACACTTGGAGTTTGTGGGGTCACCATCCGCAATATTAGAAAGAACTTCAATCTCATGAAGAGCAGCTTGAGCAAACTGTGCAGCACTTTTCTGAATCTTAAGAGCCACGTATGTCTAAGAAGTATAAAAGGGAAATCAGATGATGCAAAAATCAGGTAACTGAAGCAAAAATATTACTCTTCCTAAACAAGCAATTTACTTCGTGGATGCATGAAGAAAAGAAAGAGCCAAAAATCCACGTATAGCATCAAAATCAAAAGAAATATCACATTTCACAATTGTAAAGATAATGTCTTGTTGATATAAATATCACTTCTTCAGATTATGTGTTAGCCAAAGGCGATCCAACATCACATGAAAACAATCAAACACAGAAGAGCCAAAAAGCTTGAAACTTACATAATACATCAATTAAAAAGGCATGGATAAATGCTAATTCGAATAAATTAAAGAAGATCTTGTTCATAAAAGTATCAGAATCCACACACACAAAATGCTAAAGGGCAATCATGAATCAAAATCAATAAATTCGAGAGATTTAAATAAAACCCAGAAAATATTTCATGCCAATAATAAGTAGGTAAAAATAGATAAAAATAGATAAACAATAACGACACAAAGAAGATTAAAAAAAGGCGCGGCTTACAGAGGTGGTGGTGTCGTATGCGAGCCAGACGGTGGAGAACTGACCCCAACCCAGCTTCCTCTGAGCGACGTAGCGGCCGCCGGCGAACTGATCGCCGACCCTGACGGCATGGTAGCCTCCTTTCCTGTAGGAGTCGATGCCCTCATCGTCATCCTCTGACCCTGATGAAGATGAACACGACATGTCGTTGATCCAACTGGGATTTGATTCTCTGATCTATTGGATTGGGTTTGTTGAATATGAATCTCACCAATGAAAAAGGTTCTTCCTTTTTCTCTGTTTTTGTTGATGAATGATGATTTGAAGTTTGATTTAGAAAAAGAAACAATTGTTGGGTAAAAGGCTAAAAATGGACGGATGGATGGATGTTGATGTTATTGTGTGTGTGTGAGGGAGGAAGGGGGAAGTTTCCTGTTTTATGCAGATTGGATTGATAAATGGATTGGATTGGAAATTGATGACTCTATTGCAATGAGAAAGGAGACTCACTCACTTCTCTCTCTCTCTCTCAGATTAAATTGGGAGTTTGTGTGGCCTTCAACACGAAGCCTCTTCTCAGTCTCTCGTCTCTCCACTTTTTTCTCTTTTGCTTTTCCTAGTTGCTTGCTATTGCTGGCCTTTTCCCCGGTGCAGCAAGTGGTGGGTCTTTCCGAGGAAAATGGTTTTTTTTCTCTTTTTTTCTTTTCTTTCTCATTTTGCCCTTTGTTTTGTGACAACTTGCAAAATGGGGATTTTGGGTTTTGTTTTTGGAAATCACTAGGAGATGAATATGAGGTGGCCATGGTTTTGGGGAAGGGTTGTACTCATTATAGGTGGAGTGTGAAGTGATCGATTTGTTGGAGTTGGGAGAGGTTGATGGTTGATGGGTGTTATCCACCTGCCCTTCATTCTTTAATTATTTATAGTTTTTGTCTAATAAAGTCTAACTAAACCATGAGCGCACTCTCACATTTACAGTGTCTACATAATAAAACCATCTACTCCTCCCCTACCTAACTTTGACAAAAAAAAAGCCAAGAACAACTTGGACGTTATAAGTCCTTGAAAGGCTCACGGGCCTAACCTAACACAAGAAATAATAGGGGCACAAAAACTGTGTTGGGTGATTAGAGAAGTAAAATATATCATGTCGTGTCGTCACGGCTCTAATTGCGTATGTTAAGTTTTGGTCGTTATCCGCATGCTTGTGTATTGGAGAGAAATTTTCATGCACTGAATTTTACTTGAGATAGTGAGCTTATTTTTTTGTGTCTTGATTTGTTCCAAGTGCAAATTGGGATTAAAGGAGTGAGCTTTTTTTGGATTTGCTCAAACCCAATTCATTGTTGTGAAGTAGTGGCCAGTTTGTTTGAAAAAGAAAGAATGGAAATAAACACATGACAATAATATTATTATCAATAATGATCCTATCACATATACTTTACACTATAGTAAAAAACAACTGAAAATAATAATAAAGTATAATAAGATCCAAACCATTACTTAAACAATGGTGAATTAAATTCGATTGGCACATAAACGATTTCTAGAGAAGATTATAATAGGCACAATCACGTGCTTTTGCATAACTTATTTTATGCATATGCCATGGGTTACATTACGGATGTCCGTACAACCTTAATGAGACCTGAAATGTTCATAAAGTTGTAAGCTTGTAGCCCCCTAGGTGCCAAAAAGTTGAGTACTTCCAAGCTCTTCAATTTCTACACGAAAATGGACAAAGGTAGTGAGGAAGTTCCACGTTTTTCTGGACCCTTCTTTGATATCACCCAATCTCCAACACAATTTTGATTGATTTTCAAATTGAAGTTGAAAAGCTTGACCACCACAGTTGCAAGACTGAAAGATCAGAACGCAACCCACCAAATCAACTGCAAAAGTTTTATGCAACTGAACAACACAAAAAGGAAAATATTACTACACATTAGGCCTTACAATTGGTGAAATAATTAACAAACGTAGCAGTAGAATATAGAGAGACAGCAATCAAAATTTACTTGATCAACTGCCTAATCAAATCAGGCTTTGGGTGCAAGAATCTCTGCTATTGAAGACCAGGTTCCATAGACTCCAATAACCACACCAAGAACCACAATAGTCCCATCCAAAAGCATCCCATGCCAACTGAGTTCTTCCTTGAACACCATCATATGAAACAAAGCAGGCAACACAAAGCCCAGAGCAACACACACACTGCTCCCAACCAGAGACAAAAAGTCCGCAAAATTAGGCACCAAAAGAGCCACCAAGCTGACCACAAACACCATCACCCACCTCAGCCACAAGCAGTACCTAGAATCATTGAACCTTCTCTCCACAACTTCAAAAACAGGGTTCATCATCAATGGTAATGTGAAGAAGAGGTTAATGCAGAGACCCATCTGCACCAGAGTGCTCACCAAGCCTTGACCAAAATTGGTGGTGATTATGTCTTTGGTCTCTTCACCAAAAGCAAAGTAACCCAGGACTCCAAATGATCCATACAACAAAGCAATGAAAGCCATACACAAGGCCAAGACTTTACCAAACTTATCTTTGTCTTTAGCCTCTGATTCCAATGGTAATATCATCCCAATTCCTTCAAAGGCATAAACAGCCACACCAAGACCATAGAAGAAAACGGAGAAGCCTCCAAAAGCCTGCAGAGCTGGCCTATTTTGCAGAAAAATCATAACATCCTCCACCATCACAACCCCCATAGCTCCAAGATCAACAACATCAGCGAAAATGCTCAAAGGGGCCAAATGGGTCAGCGTGGGAATCGAATTTAATCCTAGCTGAAATGGAAAACACGCCCAAAGGTACAAGGATTTTGGGGCAAGACCCAGAATTCGATCTGGTCCAGAGTAGTTGATAACAAAAGCCAAAGTGTTTGATATAAAAATTAGATAGCTCACACAGAAACCAGCCTGAGCAAGCACGATCATGATGTCAACTGAGAGTCGGCCAATTGGGCCACACACAGCGAAGCCAAGGTCTCCAAAAGATGCAATCTTTGAGAGGCCAAGGACAGAATCGAGCTTGCGGCGAGTGTGAATTAAGAGCATCATACAGTAGTAGGTGAAGAAAGCCACAGAGAACAGCATGAGAGCGCCGAAGGCCCATCCGGTTTTCTTGAAAGTGTACGGAAGACCCAGCACGCCAGAACCCACTATGGCTATGAAGACGTTGGCAAAGGTCTTGCCTTGGGATGAGAGCTTCCTAGGTCTGGCTAGAAGTGGAGTGTCTTCTCTGGGGAAAGGCGGGAGTGTTTGTGAGGATGAGCTTGCTTCTTTGTCAAACACCACCATGGTTTTATGCCTTTGGTTGGCAAATCTCAAGTTCCTAATTTTAATGAAGAAAAGAGAGAAATTGGGGTGGTGGGATTTGGGCTTTTGATTCTAATTGAATTGAGAGAATCGATGAGATTGAGTTGAAAGAGATATTGTTTGAGGATGATGGGAATTGGGAAAGATGGTTATGGGGATGGGGGCCGCTCGTGGTGGCTGGTAGTCTATTTGTGGAAGTTATTTTGGGAGGGTCCAAGAAGCCAAATGAGAACAGGCATTTATCCAAGACCAGCGTAAAAATATATCCTAAAAAAAAATTGTTTCCTCAAAGTTCAAGTTCCACAAATCCAATTTTTCTTCTTTTATCAAGGAAATTGTAAATATTTTTGGAGGATATAGTAAACATAAGAAATATTTATTCTTCTCACTATTTGACATGTGTCTATTAACATAATCATAATTAACTATTTGCTTTGTATTTATAAAATTAAAGTTATGCTCGTGAACACGTGTCAAGTGTTGAAAATAATAATAAAAGTACACTTTGAGTTAAATGATGAGCAAAAATATTCCGGTAAACATATGGCTTTCCTCTTAATTCTTGGATTTGATTTGATATTTTGTGACAAGAATGCATTAATTTGAAATTGTTCATTGTATGTGTCAAAATTCAAATCCTTCTTTTAATTGAACACCATCAGATGTACTTATCAATTTTCTTTTGAGAGGAAGTACAATCTCAATTGAAATAATATAGCAGGTGTCTTTGAATGTTTGACTGCTGCTGTCGGTATGCTCATAATTACTCTTGAGGTGGCAAAGTCGGTCACTCAGGTCCTCGCATAACAATCAACAGGGCACACCAGATCCACACCACACCACCACTTATGAATTCTTCTACCCACCACCACCACATGTTCATATTGTATTCATTTTTATTTCTAGGACCTTTCTGATAAATTGACATAATTCATTTAAATTTTATGCCGAAGCCAAAACAAATGGCCTTTTCTTTGAAGGGACCTAACTTCTTGCTAATGAAGCCAAACCAACATGAGAGATGAGCCATCACAGGGCTAAAGGTTGCAACTTTTCAAAGTATAATTGCCAACAAAGAGCCAGCCTTCAGTTCAGGTATGAAACAATACACAGAACACCGGGGGTTATTTGCAAGGGGCGTATTCTTGTTCTACAAGACTCTTTGCAAAGAGAGAAAAAGTAGAAAAGATAATCAGTGAGCAGAGACGCAGAAGCAACAACTGTTCATGACAGAAACACTGTTCATGCCTAAAACACTCTTCATGGCTGAAATTACTATTCACTGCAATTTTGGGTTTTCTCTCTTGAACTGTGTTTGGTTGGTTATTATTTGTACTAGATAGGTGCTTGATTTTGTTATGAGAATCAACAAATTTTTCATAACAAAACCAAACCTAAATACTCAAACCCTAAAGAAATAACCAAAATTGCATCATACCTAAATTACTTGATAAGTTTCTTCAACAAATAGAATCTATCTCATAATTTGTTTATAATGGCACAAGATAACAAGTAATTTGTTGTAAGCTATAAGTAATCTATTGCCACAAAGGTGTGATACAAAGGAAGCTTGCATAGGTTATTTGTTAGTTTTGTAAATAAAGTTAAACGAAAGAACTATTTTCTCTTAACAAATTGGGAATCGGTTTCGGAAAGTGTTTATGCTTTCTATTGCAAATCCTTACAGCATCGAATCCTCCCTCAATCAATTTCTCGCAAATTGAAACACTAACTAGTCAAACTTCAAAAAGATGGAAGTTTGATTTTTCAAGATACTCTCGGAATGAATGAGATCGATTATGATCTCACTCATGATTATGTTTAATTCAAGCTAGCCACTTTCGTTTATGTATCTTGTAGAACGACTCCAAAAGTTTGGGAAAAAGGAGAAGCATTTGGCTTTTAATAGGTGTCACTTGTGTCAACTTGTCACGAATGACATTCTAGTAAAGAATATAGTGGAGCTAATTAAGAAACGGAATACAGATGAATTGGAGCGGAAAAGGGTTAAGGCGCAGCGACGTCGTCGACTTTATCGAGGACCCATAAGGAGGTACACTACTACAAAGGACAGTCTTATGATTGTCGTAAAGTTTTGGATGTTCATATGGAATGGAGAGCAAGTAAATGTGGAAGCCATTTGAGTAGTTAACCTGAAGTTTGGATTCATGATTTACTTTAGAGTTGGATGATGTAGTTTCAGTACCCTAAAGATAAAGAGAAATTTAATTTATATTTCAAGATTATCAAGACTTGGTTTTATTTTGGATTCAATAAAGATGTGTTGTATCTTAGGATTCAAAACAATAAAGATGGATTATATTGTCTGAGTTACAATAAAGATGGTGAAGTCTTAATTGTTGAATCTAGTGAGGAAAAGATTAGAAGTGAAGGAACATCCACTAGGTTATGTCATAGACGTTTAGGGCACATTTCAAAGGAAAGAATGAAAATTCTTGTTAAGGAACAAATCTTGCCATCACTGATTTTCAGTGATGACGAAATTTGTATTGAATGTGTTAAAGGAAAACTTACTAAGACTAAAAGGAAAGGTGCAACTCGCAGTAGTGATCTTTTAGAAATCATCCACACGGATATTTATGGTCCATTCCCTCATCAAACAATTGAATGGACATTGCTATTTCATCACCTTTATAGATGATCATTCCCGTTTGGTTATCTATATCTCATAGCAAAAAAGTCTCAAGTTTTTGAAATGTTCAAGATTTTTCAAACTGAAGTAGAAAGGCAACTTGAGAAAAAGATCAAAACTGTGAGGTTAGATAGAGGGGGTGAATATTATGGATGTTTGATAAAGGAGGACGTCGTGCTAGACCTTCTTACTAGGTATCTACAAGAAAATGGAATAACTACTCAGTACACAACGCCAAGAATTCCGCAACAGAATGGTGTGGCTGAGAGAAGAAATTGAACTTTGAAGGATTGAACCTTGAAGGACATGGTTCGTAGCAAGATTTCCAAAACTGATTTGCCTACGCATTTTTTTGGGAGGCGATCAAAACAACAAATTATAGAGTGCCTAGTAAGTCCGTACCTAAGACATTTTTCAAAATTTGGAATACCAAAAAGCCTAGCCTGCGACATCTTCATGTATGGGGTTGTAAGGCTGAAGCTAGAATTTATAACCCTCAAGAGAAGAAGCTTGATCCTAAAACGATTAGCTGTCATTTTATAGGTTATCCCGCAAGGTCCAAGGGTTTTAGATTTTACTGTCCAAATTATGGTACCCGAATTGTTGAGATTGGTTGTGCAAAGTTTATAGAGTATAAGGAGAATCCTACTGGGAATGCATATTTTTTTTTTGAAGAAGAAGGGGATGTAGCTGTAATTGAGAATGCTGATCCAGATCCTATACCTTTGATCCCCATGGAGCCTCCACAATTCGATGAACCTGTTGACCAACAAGAAGAACAACCTGTAGAAAACCCATAACAAGAAAATTCATCCGAACCAATATCGTTAAGGAGATCTGGCAGAACACAAAGATCCACAGCAATTTCAGATTATGTGTACTTACAGGAAGTAGATTTCGACATTGGAGATGAGACTAATCCAACAAGTTTTAAAGAAGCTATGGAGAGTCAGATTGCAGACAAATGGAGGGAAGCAATGTTGAATGAACTCGAAAGCATGAAGAATAATCAAGTATGGGAACTAGTTGAACCTCACAAGAGCCAGAAATTGGTAGGCTCAAAATGGGTGTTTAAAACAAAGAAGGATAAGAATGTAAAAAAAATCAAAAGATTTAAGGATAGATTGGTAGCAAAAGGATTCACCCAAAGGGAGGGAATTGACTACACTGAGACGTTTTCTCCAGTTTCCACCAAAGATTCTTTCCGCATCATTATGGTATTGGTGGCGCATTATGACCTACTTCTACACCAAATGGATGTAAAAATTGTTTTCTTGAATGGAGAATTTGAATAATAAAATTTTATGAGGCAACTTGAAGAGTTTGCAAAGGAGGGAAAAGAGTATATGGTTTGCAAACTTGACAAGGCAATTTATGGACTGAAGCAAGCAAGTAGGAGGTGGTATTTCAAATTCCATCAAACTGTTTCATCTTATGGTTTTGAAGAGAACATAGCCGATTAATGCATTTATATGAAGAAGTGTGGGAGTCGATTTATTTTTCTAGTGCTGTATCTCGACGATATAGTTTTGGCTACAAATGACCACAATTTACTGAAGGACACTAATGAGCTACTTTCAAACAATTTTGAGATGAAGGATTTGGGAGAAGCCGCTTTTGTGTTAGGCATTGAAATTCAGAGAGACCGAGCTCGAGGCCTTCTAGGCCTGTCGCAGAAAACATACATTGAAAGGATACTCAAGCATTTTGATATGAGTATATGTGTTCTGGACAGAAAGTTCCGTTAGCCAAAGGAGATTTAAAGAAGGAGCATTACCCCAAGAATAAAGAAGAAAAAGATGAGATGAGGAACAAGCCATACACTTTTCTAGTTGGAAGCATTATGTAAGCACAAGTGTGTACAAGGCCAAATCCGGGAATGCAACATTGGATAGCTGGAAAGAAGATTCTAAGGTATCTATAATGAACAAAGGTTTACATGCTGATTTACAGACGCACAGAGAATTTAGAGTTTGTTAGTTATGCTGATGCGAATCTTGGAAAAGTAGAGGATGATTACATCTCTACTTCAGGTTTTCTTTTCAAGATGGCAGGAGCATATGTTGCTTGGAAGAGTGCTAAATAATCTGGTGTTTCGAGTTCAACCATGTTTTCAGAATACATAGCTTGCTATGAAGCCACTTCTCATGCAGTATGGCTAAGGAATTTTATTAAAGACATTAAGGTGGTGGACTCGATTTCTAGACTAGTACAGATATATAATGACAACAGTGCGGCTGTTTTTCACTGCATGAGCAACAAGATGTCGTCTGGACTTCAGCACATCAACTGAAAATATTTAATAGTGAGGGAGAAGGTAGCAGACAAACTAGTCAGGTTTGATCATATCAGAACTCAAGATATGATTGCAGATCCGTTCACAAAGTTTGTCTTTATAAGCTTTTATGAGACATGTTGAGAGCATGGGATTATTTCATAGCTTTGATGCTGCAATCTAGTGGGAGTCTTATTCCCATTCTGATATTTTACTAGTATATTTATTTTGCTGTTTTCTGGATTGAGGAATTTGCATTTAAGGATGTTAATTTGGTTGACAGTTTTATTCATTATTGAATAAATTATACCATTTTGACTATTTAGTTGTTTAAACTTATTATGCATTTTGTTTATGCATGTGAGTTCATGGTCTCTTTTGAGATACTATTCTTTTAATAACATTGCGGATTGACTCTTGCTAAGTCGTAAAGGGGTGAATGTACTGAAAAGCATAAAGATTCACACTACGGATCAGTACATATTAAGGTTCACGTTGTAGGCGCTTCATGTGTTTTGAGATTGCATCACATGATTATAGATGGCCTGTTTTTAATAAAGAGAGTAGTGCTTGTCTATAGTTCATTTTGTCTAATCGCTTTTCACTGTAGCTTGAAGGGAATGACTTAATTTTTTTAAACTCATGGCCAAATAAAGATTATCAAAACCGTTTGGAATACAGAGGCTTAGTGCTCTAGTGCTTGATCTAGTGGGAGAATGTTATGTTTTCCTATTTAGATCGGTGCACTAGATACTAAGTTATATCAAGTTTTGATAAGAGTTTAAATTAAGTTATACCTTGAGGCCCAAAACCTTGTGGAATAAGGAAAGGTTTTGAGGCCTATTAAGGAGTCCTATTTGTTTCCTTATTTGCGTGAACCGTTGCTTGGTGGGCTTGAAAGATTAAACAAGTCGGCCCTCGGTGATTAGTAGAGACGACTTGACCTCGCCTATATAAGCTTAAGGCCCTGCTCTCATCAGACATGTTCTCTACTCTAATCTCATCATAAAGAGAGAGCTGAAACAAATTTTGAGAGAGAGTAGAAGTTTTGAGCCGTTCCTGTTCTTGCAAGGATTGTTGCTGTTGCAGTTGAATGAGATCAGAGGTCGTGCACTCAAGATAGATGGTGTCAGGTATGTCTTCATGTATTTCAGTTTTGTGTGAAAGATCATGAACACGCATATAAAGAAAATCTAACAACAACTTCCTCCTAAATAATGAGTAAACATTCCATTTTGTACAATTTGTAGAAACAAATGGCGCCCGAAGCCTCCTGCGGATCCCTCGGAGAACTATAACAGCCTGTATTAGGTATTGAGGTGATGACAGACGAGATCCATAAACCTCTTTCAATTCTACACTTTCAACTATTGTGGTTTAATTCACAACCAACTTTTGCTTGCACAGAAAACCCATGATCAGAACATAAACATCAAATGTTGATGCAACAGAAAGGTAACCATGATTAATCATCTCATTCATCAACCCGAAGTTGTCATGAAATGCCCTTCTTGTTCATGGAAAAATTTCATTCAGAGTTGAAACGATCATGGACAAGAAGACCTGTAATTCCCCTTCCCCAACCCTCTGGTTGTAAACTTTCTTGTATCCTCGGCGGCACCCTTAGAAAAGCCCAACTAGTAAACCCTCCAAGTTCCAATTCTTATTAAAAGCTGAAATGCTTCACCTAATCAATTTTCCTCATACATATAATATAAAACACTTATAACCACCATAGCCTAATTGTTCTTCTCCATTATTTCCAGAATTTTGAACTCAATCCACTCTAAACACAAACCTCTAATAATGTATCAATGTAATAAAATCAAAGAGCTCAAGAGCCTAAAGTATCACTCAGAGAGCTGCGTCTGAGCTCATTCTGGGAAACTACTTTTCCAACTTGGTTAATTAATAAGCGTATTCAATCTAACACAACTATATTCAGAATGACATAAAAAAAACAGAGAGAAAAAAACTCAATTCTGCATAGGATCCAATTGCATTTACATTTGCAAGCAGGAGCGGATCCACATAGGGGCAAGAGGGGTTAATTGACTGCAAGCCCGGAATTCACCATTGCAAGCGAAGATGTTGACCCCTGCAAATTGCCCATAAATTGCTTGATGAAATGTTCCAGAGGGCGCAGCACACCAGCACAGCAGGCAGACGCACGCGCAGCGACGATGTTGTACAGATTACCTTATTTCCATTTTCAACATTTAAGTAAATGTCTTTGTCCTTTTTCTTAATTTATTTTTATATTACTCCATTTACTTAAGTTTATAATGTAAATAAGGAAGTACACCCCATTTGGATTTAAATAAAATTACTAGAAAATAAAATTCCACCAAATCAAGATTTGAAAAATCGGTTTTAGTACAAAATACGATTTAGGCTAAAAATGATGGCTCATTAAGTCAATATATACTTCATACTAAAATCCCATAAAATCAAGTTTTCTTATTTGATGTGTAATGAATAAAAGCCGCCAAAAATTATCTTGAGAAAATGATTATTCCAAAAAATCATTTTTCATACTTAGCTAATATTTTTACATAAAACAATTTTTCATGTATGATATAAATGCATAAAGGGACCTAAGGTCAATCTAAGTAAAAAGCCTTAGATGTTTAATCCACAAAGAGTTTTACAAGAATAACTTAACTCTTACGTATTGAAGAAATATTTGCTTGAATAAGCTCCCCCTAAGACAGTAATCATAAGGGTCCAAAGTTTGAGAGCTAGAGCCCAAAAGAAATGCAAATAAAGCCCAAAATCAAAACGACGACGAACCTCAAAAATAACGTAAATGCCCTAAAATGAGCAGGATTGCGCTAATATATGCCAGCTCTTACGTCGAATAGGACGAGACGCCTTGGGAGGCGAAGAGGATTGCACTAATTTTTTGGTTTATTATCACATTCTTAGAGATATTTATGGTTTATTGCAGTGTGTTTATTTTTTGAAGTTGATGCAGTTATCTTTGATAATGAACATGAGTATTTTGTATGGTTTTATCTATTAACTATGAATTAAAATATTATCGTTTCATTTCAATGGATCTATTTTGTATCATTTTTTTTAACCTTTTATACGTTGATCCCCAGAATGAAAATTCCTGGATCCGCCACTGTTTGCAAGGTAAATTTTATATGGAACCTTTCAAGCAATAAACTTCAGTTGTGTCTTGTCAGGAAAATACCAAATAGTAACAGAAGTCCTAAGCAAAACAAGGGTAGTTTCATGAAGTGCAAGCTCTCCTCATTTCTCATTCAAATTGAAAAGCTACTGCTAAATTCTTAAGTGACAAAACCTACTCAATTACACTAAGCTCATGAACTATAAAACTAACAAGTTACAAGAAAACCTCTCAAACCAAACAAAAATCCAATCTTTTTCTCAAAACAACGAAGATGGTTTCAAAATGTGACCTTTTCCCCCAAATCAATCCAAGTCCTTGACAATCTTAATCCCCATAGATTTAGCTGTACCAAAATAAACTGACCCCAAGGCATAAACGAAGAGTTTCAAGAGTTCTTGGAGGTGGACCAAGAGCTCAAGAATCCTACCAGAAAGTAAAAAAAAGTGTACTGGATCATCTCAATGCTGTTCTGAAGCACTCTTACTCGCTGAAGAGTGATTTGTCGATTGAATTCGACAAATTACTTAAAGAAACTCATGAAATCCAATAGGATTGGTATAGATGATGAACTGGGTGAGCCTTCTTCCTGTTGGGAAAAAATGGCTCACCTAAGGTTACAAGAATCGGAGGAGCGACCGGTCGCGAGTTTTGGGCGACCGGCCGTTTTCAGCAGAGTTGAAAGCAAGGCTACGGCATAAAAGAGACCGGTCGCGCAGTTACGCGACGGCCGCATGCGCAGATCCGTTAGCGCATGCTACGGTATAAAGCGACCGGTCGCAATTTCCTAGCGACCGGCCGCACGCCTCGTGTGCTGAATTTTCAGCAAAGATGTTTTCTCGCCTCTCTTCAGATGCAAATTGGTCCCTACCAATTCACATGCAACCCCAACGTTGGTATAAGTCCGGGACAGTTGGCAAACCACTAGAAAAGTCTTAAACATTGATTAGGTAGGTTAGTGGGTTGTATGATAGCCTATCTCTTTATGCTTTCCGAAATTAGGGATCCATGTTTTGAGGTAGGCTGGTTTGTTTGCATGTGGGTGGCTTCTTTTCTCTTTCTTTTATAGAGCTAAGTAGCTGGAGCTTGTGGTAAGTGTTGTATTCAGATTTGGGAAGCCAAGAGAGAGAGAGAGAGCATCTTGTATCAAGTGAGTGAACTAAGGGGTGTGAGAGAAAAACAGATAGAGAGTTGGGTTCTAAGGGGTTTCCATTGAAACCAAATCAGAACTCCTTCTTCAATATTGATATTTCTCAAGGGGATCACCAAAGAGGACGTAGGCAAATTGCTGAACCTCTATAAACTCTTGTGTTATTTGTTCTTGGCTAAATTTCAAGTGTGTGTGTGTGACAAGTTCATCCTTGTGCTTGTCCAAAGTCCATCAACAACAAGATCCTGTTAAGGGGTGGTGCATTCATTTGCACAACACTTCCTTCGGAGATCTGGACGTTGATTTTATTTTGAAATGTGTAACGAGCCAACCAGATCAACCACGTCCAATCACACCAGAAAGTTGGAAAAAGTGGTCTAATCTCATTCAATCACACCAAAAAGTTCCACTACGAGATTGAATGAAATTTTCATAAACTCCCATAATACTCTTGATAAACTAAAATATCAAAACACATAGATTTTATTAAAAGGAGAGCAAAAGAGTAAAACACCATGAAACTAAAATTATTTTAAGAAATAGGAAAAAGAAAAAGAAGAAGACGTGCTCAAGAAAAAAAAAGTTAAAATTTGATATTCAGACTTCAGATGGGTATTTTAGTAAATACGCAATAAAATTAAAAACTAAACTAAAATCAAAACTCGGCCTTACTAGTGGAAGGATAAAAAATAAAGAAGCAACCCAGAAAACTCGCCAACATCCTGTGAAAGGAGCAGTTCCAGAGCAATTCCTTTCAGTTTTCACCCCCACTTCCTTCACACCCCATTATCATCACTCGGTGAAACATCAGTTACTTCCACTTTTTCGGTGCTCTACTTTTCTCCAGTTTTCATTTTTTTGGGTTTGGTTTTTTGATGTTGTATGAACTCAAGCGCAAGAAAAATGATGGAAAATAGCGAAAGGATCAGCGAGATTGGTTCCTAAGGTATACTCAATTGTTCAATTGCTCGGTTTTTCCTAAATATACTCTAATAATTGTTTCTGTTTTTCTTACTTTGCTTGATTAGAAATTTCTTGCCTGAGAAATAGAGAAATGGCGGACGAAGAAGAAGCGGAGCTAAGCGAGAAGCAGAATAAAGAAATGGTTTGTGTGTTTTTATTGTATGAAATGGTTTGTTCTGTTTTTAATTATTTTGCTGTTCCAAATACATTTTGCCGTTGTGGTGTAATGAGACTTACAAAAGTCGTGAGCAATTAGTTCTTGCATTTGTTTCAAATTTCTTTCGATGGATAAAGTGTGAATTCATAGTTTTGAATTATTTTGAAGTGTTATCAATAAATACAACCGAAAAATTTAATATGATAATTCATTATTAATGGTTTTGAAAATCTTAATTGTGTTTTGAGGTGGAATTGAAAAAATATTAGAATCATCAGAGTTCTGTAATTGTGTTTCGGGGTTTCTTTATCGACACTCAGTGCTTTCTTCTTCAGCAATCTATTGCTGAACTATTTTGAGTAGGTTTTTGGTGTAAAAAGAATATATATGAAGGTTCATACAATCATACTAACTATTTTTTCTTTGTTAGGGGTTTTGTCTTATTGGTAGTCTTATGAGAATAGCTTTGTAATTGGAAGAATCGACTTGGAGAAATTGAACAACTTTTATGAATCGCCTTAGCTTCTAAAACTAATTAGACTAGTCTCCCTACATGCGCTTCCGCATGTGCGAGAGGACTTTTTCTATCACGCGCCCTACGCGCAATTTACAAAGTTTCTTTTGCAATTGTACTTTCTAGATGAGTGTTTTTTTTTCCTTAAATGTCAGAAAAACTATTTAAACGCGCGTGCGGAAGTGCGTGTAGGAAGGCTTATATATATACTTACAGTTTTATTTTATCACGCATAAACTGTTTGGACGCACAGAAAAATACGGGTGATAAAATACCAATCTACAAAAATACAATTAGCAAACTAAAAAAAAGAAAAATTGTAAGTTGTGCGTGAAGGTTAAATTTCGTTTCACAGAAAATTTGAATTCTGGGTTTAGGCAGGATTAAGAAGGTACGATCCGTGTGCATTGGAAATAGCAGGACACATGGACGCTTTGGCGCATGCGTTTTGGGTGGCCGGTGCAGAATTATTAATGGAAATGACAAATATAAGCTTTGATTTATATGGCGGTTTTGGAATGGTAATTGGGTGGTGAGGGCTTGTTTGTAAGTGATTCTGGATACGCCAAAAAGCACTTATATAAAGAATCACTTCTCTATATCATCACTTTAAGTAGTTTTAAGTGATTTTATGGAGAAGCACATATGATGTGCTTCTCCCCAGAATCACTTATATCGAGAAGCACATGAGAGATGGTTCTTCACAGAAGTGATCCTGACATATCCAGAATTACTCCCAAACGAGTCCGGAATTGCAAGAATAAAATGTGGAGCATGCGATTGCTGTATCTAGTGACGCGATACTATTGTGTCCGAGGTAAATTAGTAAATTGCTTTCTTGATAATTCAACCCTCACATTTGGGCTAAAACTTCAAATTGGGCTTTTGTCAATTTTTATTATCTTAATGTAGGGATACGTACCCTACCGCACATGCTTACACATGCACTTGAGTTCCTTTATTCGAATCCTCCCTCCTCTAGTATCGCTTATATATAAAAAGTGTAGTCATTTAGAATCAAGATAAAATTTTTACTGTAACAAAAAGGGTATGATATGCTACTTCAAGGCCTATTTTAAGATCATCTGATCCATAGTGTTTGATCTTACTTGTTCTAGCAATGTATTGCACCACCCAATTCAACTGCCATACAACATACTTTGTAGGAAGGAAGGAAAATGGACTTGTAGTGTTGTAGCAGTCAATGTCTTGCCCATTATGCTTTAAAGGAATGTCAAAATATCAATTGCATGACTTATTTACAATATCCAGCCACTCAAGGCAAAAGAACCCAAAAGAAAGAAAAAAAAAAAGCAAAAAAGAAAGAAAAGGCTTTATACAGGATCCATTTCTTCAAGTTCTACATAGGACTACTTGTTTTATAGTTTGCTATTTAAATCCTATAACCAAGTTGAAGTAGGCTGACTGGTGCAAGAGAGCCTTGCAGCAATATATTTCTAACATTCAAAAAATTTATGAATCAAAGCTTCAAAATTTGAGATTGTTAATAGTATCTCAAATCGTACAGGACGTATAGTTAAACAAATCAGGAAGCGACATCCGCAGCAGGGCGCAGGAGCAACTCAGAAAAGTTCCCAACTAGGGGTGTAAGCTGCACATTTATGTATCCAAGCCGTTGTGTTTTCAGATATTGCTTAAGACACCCTTGAGAAGGTCCAACCCTTCAGCTGAAATACTTCTCCTCTTGTGGGACTTAGGAATTTCGGTTTTAGGAGGTGGATCTTCGGAGAAACAGACCACAACAACAGTCAGGTTATCGCATGTGTTCCGTTGGAGTGCCTCCTTGACAAGCGCTTTTGAACATCTTTCAGGATCATTATGCTGCAGGAGCTCCTTCCTTACCATTGTAACTGCACACTGGCTGCTCATCACATCCCACAAGCCATCGCAGCCCATTATCAAGAACTCATCTTCTTCCGTTAGGACAATTTCCTCCAATTCTGGCTCAGAGCTTAAGGGACAGTTTGAACCTTTAGAGCCCTTGATATGCCAGTCACCAAGAGCACGTGCCACTGATAGTTGGCCATTGAGGTAGCCATCATAGATGACACCGCCCAGCTTCTCAATTCTTAATCTTTCAGAGGTGCAGTTAGGTTTGTGATCTTTAGATAGTTCAATTGCCCTTCCCCGCTTCCCCAACACAGCTCGACAATCCCCAGCATTAGCGATTAGCATGGTCCTGCAAGAGTACAGTATTGAGCAAATGTTCACGGAAAAGTAAACAGGGTAGACACAATTTAATTATTTTGTACCAACTTCAATGATTAGTACAATTCCTCACCTTCCTAAAATAAGGGCAGTCAAAGCAGTGGTACCAGAGGACTTATCAACAGAGCTAGCATCTGCAATTGCATGATCAGCCTTCACAAAAGCACTCCTAACTGCCTTTCTAATGCCGGATGGGAAGTGAGAGTCTTCAACAATGAATCTAAGGATGTTTTTTTTAATGAACGACGCTGCATCAACACCATTGTGTCCGTCAAAGACCTGTGGAAGTCAACAAAATCTCAGTAAGAGTCCAATTAATACTCCAGGATAGAACGATATAAATGCTTCTTGTCACTAGCTTCTAACAGATTAGAATGCCCAACACAGGGATGAAGTGAATAAGATGGCCTTTGTCATATGATATGGAAAATTCATTGGTGGAAGTGAAGTATATATGGTTGTCACTCAAAAAAAGTACCACGAAAAAAGAAATTAACGAGAGCGAGTTACACACCCCATAAAATGCCCCAGGAGAAGGCAAGTTTTCCATTTCACCAAGATGTTCACGAAGATCATCTACACAAATATACTCATCCTCCATGTATTGTTTAGGTCCTTTCTCAGAACAGCTTCCTGAACGGAATACAGACACGAACTCTGCTGTCTCACTTGCTGGTGACTTCAAGCCCATACTTCCAATATCTGATTCCTAAGAAAAAGGAACATAGAGGAATAATTGGTTAATGTTCTTCTTCTTCTAAATAGAGGCCTAATTCAACCACAAAACTCCAAATTTAGGAGTCAAGGCATTGATATACTAATTAAAGCATCTTGTGTCAACTAAGCATTATATAATTGACCTCTGTATGCACACGGAAACATGCATCGCACAAAAGAGCAGATCAAAGAGAGGTAGTGATGAATGATGACATTCATTTGCTAAATTTATAGTGTAAGACACAAAAGGGTTCAACTTGAGAGAGAGAACTTGATCTACTTGCAAATAGAAGGATCAATAACGATCCAAAACGGCATCAACTACCAACACATTTCTACGGTTTCAATTTGAAGCATGCAAGGAAAAACCAGATCAGTTTGCAAACAGCAATCCCTGGCTACTTCAACATATTGAAAATGGTTTCCTTATAGTTTCTAGGACGCCATTCATTCACTCAACATTAGGCAGGAAATCCCAGATTCATTTCAGCTGTTATCATTCAAATTCCTCCACAATGCAACAACATATACTTAGAAGGCTTCAACTGAATGAAGAAATCACAACATCCGTCAGCACCATATACATCAAATGCATCTTCTTAATTGGCAATGTACAATCTCCCCCTTTGTTGTGGTAAAGGTATGCATAATTAGTTACATACAAAGTTCAATAATTTGAAAATCCAATTAACAAAAAAGAGAAGATTAGGAAGAAAAAAAAAGGATGGCATAAGGCTTCACTCAGACTTACTGATTCGGTCAACAATGCATAGCTTGTGCAATTCCGCATAACTGAGAGGTTTCTTGGAGGCTTGCCAGTAGGAATGTTGTTCGAATTTCCCAAAGCATCAACATTTTGATCTTCCATGATAGGCATACCACCACCCTTTAAGCACCCACCATCCAATCTGGTTACCTGAGGCGAGATATCTGCAGTTCCTGACGCCATTTCTCTCCTTCCTAACCCATTAAACTCTCAACCCTTTTAGCTAAACCGCCATAACGGCTAGGAAAACAACCCAATTCAGATGACCTTCAGCTAAAAGCCAAAACCAACTGTCAACCGAGGCCCATTGCTCACAGACAACACATTTTCAGACAATAAATGCCTCCAAAAGCCAGACCACACAAACCCAGCTGTCCAAACTATCAAGCAGTCGATCCAAGATGCAAAATTTGCACAACATGCAGATCACAGATCGCAAAAGCAAGCTCCTTTACAACTTGAAAGACAATGGCCCTCTGTTTCTTGTGTTGTGTGGTTAACCAAGCACATTCTCACGAAGAATTTTGAGTGTTTCCAGGCAATACAGATAAAAATTTACAAAACCCAGATCGAGAATTCGGCAAAAATGCAAGAATTCAAAAGCCAAAATGAAATAATTCGAAAAGATATAAGACAAAAAACAGAGGAAGGATAATCTTGAGAGCCTAACACCATAGCATAGTAGTAGGGAAGGGGGAGCCGTTGGAGAGGAAAGAGAACTTGTTATAATGCGTGCTTGGTTGACTGGCAATTCCAGCTTTCTCGGTCGACATTGTAGCGCCTTGGAAGGGAGTTGGGGTACTGACACGTGTACGCCTTTTGTAATTGCATTATTGTATTATTGTGGTAGTTCTTTGATCTTGGATCCCTTTGACGCTACCATTGGATTCTTTACACTTCATCCTATACTGTCACATGAAAATGTGGTTTTCTCTTTTACTATGTGGTTGTTTGTGATTTTCTTATGTTGGAAAGATGTCACATCTAAAAAAGCTTAAGAAATTAAAAAGAAAATGTAGCAATCAATCAAACGACATATGGGTATAATATTATTTTATTATCCTGATTAATAGTACTATATAATGTGGAAGTGTTATCACGTGTGTTCCAATATTATTGATCGGAGATAACAAAATAGTGTTATCCAAATATCATAAAAGTCTTTCTCCCAACTGTATGGGTGCCCAAAATCCAAATTTTTCTCGGAGTTACATACAGGGAAAGACAGCAGATAGAGCAGAACGTGTTGCTAACCCCCTCCTCCTCCTCCTCCTCCCCGAGCAAATAGTTAACCTCTTTAATTATGTTGCGATGATTTAGCTTTAAAGGTCACACTTTATAACAAGGTGGTCCAAAAATAATCTGAATCCATATAAAAAACAATGATTCAGCAACTTTGAGGTGGCTTTATTTATAGGATAGTGCCCTTCTTTTAAAAAGTAGCTTTTTATAGAGTAATGTGGCACAAAACCTGTGGATTAGGGGCGGAGTGGTCCCAGGCTCCCACTCAATTTTTTTTTAATATTATAAAAGTAATATTCTGTTATGTACACATATTATTTTATTTTCATTTTCAGCATTTAAGTAAATGTCTTTGTTATTTTACTTTCATTTATTTTTATATTACTCCATTTACTTAAGTTTACAATGTAAATAAGGAAGTACCCCTTATTTGGATTCAAATAAAAATACTAGAAAATTAAATTCCCACCAAACCAAAATATGAAAAATCAGTTTTAGTGCAAAATACAATTTAGGCTAAAAATGATGGATCATTAAGTCAATATATACTTCATACTAAAATCCCATAAAATCAAGTTTTCTTATTTGATGTGTAAGTAATAAAAGCCGCTAAAAATTATCTTGAGAAAATGATTATTCCGAAAAATCATTTTTCATACTTAGTTAATATTTTTACATAAAACATTTTTTTATGTATGATATGAATGCATGAAGGGACCTAAGGTTTTTTTTAGTTTGTGAAATTTTGATTTTTTTTCTTTCTATTAGGCTTAATGGGGGAAAAGGCTTTAAAGATATTTGCTAAATCGCTACTCTTTGTCTATCTCTTACAATTTTTCTTGCTTATAATGTATTTGTCTATCCCTTTGTCGAGGACAATTATGATTGCAACCAATAAGCAATATAATTCTTGACATATGTGATATATATATATATATATACATACTATTTTTCGTATGTATTGTGGGTTCGAATTTTTGATTCTTTATAATTTGTAAGAGGTCCCCACACACATGAAATTCTGGCTTTGCCACTGTTGTGGATGACGGGGAGGATTATCCTCTTCTCCTCCTAGTGGCAATGGATGATGTTTCAGGGGTTTTTACTTACGAATTGATGAAAAGGAGTACAGAGCCGAAGGCACCATACAATTGGGATGTATGTGCACTGTACTCCCAGAGAATATGGCCTACAAGTTAACATTGTAAACTTTTTACTATTTTCCAGGAAAGCTCCTAGTAAATATCAATTTTCAACCTTTAATCTTCCCAACTTTTGCATTCCCTATCCCATTTTTAGCAGCCCAGGGCAACTGGAGGAGTCAAGGAACTGACCATCATGCCATGAACATTTGTTTTCTGTTTGTGTAGGTTTAGGTTAAGAAATTTAGTGCCTGAAAAATTATGAATCGGTTGCTGGGGTTTTTCTATGGGTCAATTAGGTCTAAGTTGCTTACAAAATTTGCCATTTGGGCATGTATTTTTTCCTCATTGCTCCGTGCTCCATCTCAACCCAAAGCTCCATTTCTCAAAACTCCAACCAATAACATTACTGGCTGCTTTCATAATATATTAACAGAAGGGTTAGGCACACATCAGCTGCTACATATTGTCAAAATAAGGTGGTTCCGGTAGCCCTTTATTTTTTTTTTCTTATTCATATTGCTGTTTTATATCTTTTCTTATGAGCCAGTAATCCGTCTTTTGGAGCATGTCCACTTGTTTTGACTGTTAATTACTACTGTTTTGGGGTCCTTTCGCAGTGTGCAATCCACCATGATCATAGCCTTGCTTCTGCTATATATGGTTTTCCATAATTGTTCTTCTTGCAGTGCACTTGGTACTAATTCTGCTGCAAGACCTGATGTTGTGAACATTGGCGCTATCATCACTTTTGATTCTGTCATTGGAAAAATTGCAAAACTTGCAATAGCCATTGCAGTTGAAGATGTCAATTCTGATCCGCAAATTGTCAATGGAACAAGCGGACACTCAAAATGCAGAACGCCAATCTAACAACTTTTTGGGAATTGTTGGTCTGGGTACAAACTTTTGAACTTTCTCATGTATCTTAGAAGTTTCTTTGCACAAGTCATAGAATCCAAGTGGAAAGCTTGTTGATGCTCTTTTTGGGAGGTCAACTTAGATAGGTAAGACTTGGGTCTTCGGCAGGGAAGATGGCTAGGACCTTCAGTAGCTAGGTACCCTGCAGAAGATAAGGTAGGAGAAGCAGTCGTCAAGCTTCGGACACCGGTGTGGTGCCGGCCGAAGGCTCTCCGATGCTTAAGTCAGTTAAGAGTGGTAACTTTAGTAGAGTAACAGTAAAAGTGAGAAAGTAGTTTCCCTTTACCTCGGGTACTGTTCCCTATTTATAGGGAGGTGAAAGTGGGAGGTTTGCACAAAGTTTCGATGTGGGACTTTGTGCAAGTCGCTCTGGTGGTGACACGTGTCTCGGAGATTAGGTTCAGCAATCAAGAGCTTCGGCAGTTGGGAGCTTCGGCAGGTGTCTGGCACCTTGGAAGAGTGTCTTCCTTCGGCATGGGAGAAGGCATGTCTGCCTTGGTGCTAGTCGTTTTGAGGTTGGACATGCTCGGTTGATTATGGTGTAAACAGTAGTCCCCAAGGTCGCGGTCAAGAAGTAACTTCTGGATTGGGAACTTGTAAGATTTTGCATAATCGCGACCGAGCATTCCCAATTTAGTAGGAACCGTAGGGCATTCCCTAGTCCCCCAAGTTGGCAAGCTAGAAGTTGCGGAGGGCGTGACCAGCTGTGGCGTCAACAAGTTGGTCAATCCGGGGTAGGGGAAGCTATCTTTTGGGTAGGCCCAATTAAGATTGGTGTAGTCTACACACATACGCCATACCTTTTTCTGTTTGCGAACCATCACCACATTAGCCAGCCAGGTGGGATAGTCCATCTCCTTGATGAATCCAATGCTGCTCAGCTTATCTACCTCTGCCTTCATGTCGTCATATCGCTCTGGGTCATAAGCACGACGCTTCTGCCTAACTGGTCGGACTGCAGGATTAATGCTCAGCCGATGGGATATGATGTCTGGTGATATGCCAGGCATGTCATTATAAGACCAGGCGAAGACCTCAGAGTTGAGGCGGAGGAAGATGACAAGGTCAGAGTGCAGCTCTTGTGAGAGGGAGGTGCCGATTCGGACTTGTCGATATGAGATGTCGTCATGGAGAGTAACTAGCTCAAGATCTTCCACAAGTTCGGCCAGCTGGGTGACAGATTCCTCCCTGGGGTCTTCAGGTCGTTCAGCGCCAGCACGAGAAGAGGCTGGGGCCTTGGTTACTGCTAGGGCTTCACCCTTATGTTGGCCTACTGAGGCGTAGCAGCTTCGGGCGCCAAGTTGGTTGCCGCGCACCGTGCTCGTGCCATGGGGTGTAGGGAACTTCAACAACAGCATATGTGTGGAAATGAAAACCTTCATTTGGGCCAAGGCAGGGCGCCCAAGGATGACGTTGTAAGCTGTGGGGCAGTCGACGATGAGGAAGGGAGTGGTGACCGTTGCTCGCAAGGGTGCCAATCTAATGGAGATAGGGAGGTGGATGCTTCCAATGGGCTGGACAACATCACCAGAGAAGCTCACAAGAGGGGTGATGCTTCGATCCAGCAGGTGAGTAGGGACCTGGAGTTCATTGAAAGCATCAGCAAACATCACACTGACCGAGCTGCCAGTGTCCACCAAGATACGCCCAACATCAAAGTTAGAAATGTCGGCGCGGATAATGAGTGGGTTATCATGGGGGAGAATAACACCACGTTCCTCCTCCTCGCAGAAGGTGATGGGGGCCCAGCCTGATTTTTGGGTCTTCGACAGGCATCCCTGCTCAGTGCTGAAGACCTGGTGTGCATAGGTGGAGCGGACATAATGTTTGATAGAGTTATTAGATGTGCCAGCCAATGTAGAACCACCACTGATGGTGGAGATCAGGTTGATCTGCCGTTGGTGAGGGTTAGGTGGGGGTGGGAGATTGTGCACATATTTATCCAGCTTTCCCTCATGGATGAGTCCTTCAATGATGTTGCGCAAGGCAATACAAGATTCAATGTCATGGCCACTAAACTGATGGAAACAGCAGAAGACGCCTGTGTGTGGCATGGGCTTGTTGGTCGGTCTCCGGGGGGGAAGCTTGGGTATGATGGGTGCCTCCTGCATTAGGACATTCTCATAAGTGGTGTTTAGGGTGGTGAACACTTCGAACCTGGGCTTGGGTGCGAAAGAGAGTGGAGCACGATCAGCTGTCCTTGGAGGGTTGCTTCCGCCGGACTGGTGGTTGTTGCCGTGTCTGCCACGCTTCCCATTGCTGAAGGGGTGTTGGTAGCCATCATTCCTCTTAGGGTGCTGGGTACCCTGACTGTCAGGAATATGAGCCGGATAGTGAGGTTTGGATGGGGTGGGTGCCGAAGCGGGTAGGGGATCGTTGAATGTGCTCCTTGGCTGGTTGGCTGGGTCACATTTGGTGTTAAAGTACTCGGCCTTGGCGTGAATGACTGCTTGCTTTATCAGTTCTGCATATGTGTTCCAGGGGTTGCTGTGGACTAGGTAGCGGAAGTTGGATTCTCTAAGGCCATTTTTGAAAGCGCCGAAGGCAGCTCGGTCGTCAGTATCTGGGCAACGAGAGTATTCGTGGCTGAAGCGGGCTGCATACTCCCGAAGGGGTTCGTCCTCACCCTGCCGAAGCATATACATATCGTCCGCGGAGTAAAGGCGATCTGTGTGGATCATGAAATGGTCCAGGAAGGTTTGCTTTAGACTATCAAAGGAGTTGATAGTCCAGGGGTTCAACCGGTAGAACCAATTCAGAGCTGCGTCACTAAAGGTAGAAGGGAAAAGGAGACACATGCCCTCATCACTGAGGCCCTTGCAATCCGAGTGCGGACTGGAAGGAATGGATATGGGTGAGGGGGTCCCTCGTGCCTGTGTAGAAGGAAATACGAAGTGGCTGAATATCCTTCTCCTGATGGTAGTTGAGGATACGTTCGGTGAAGGGCCCAGGGCGTGGTTTCGCCCAGAGGGGCTGGTGGCCGCAGTGTTGTTCACTATCCAGGCGTCGGACCTTCTCAAAGAGGAGGCGCATGGCTGGGTCGGCATGCGGGAGAGCGTCGTGTGCTAAAGGCTTGGGGTGTGGGGTGGGGTTTGGTGGGTAATCTTTCCATTTCTCTAAATCTTCGGAATGGTAGGACTCCCAGGCCTCGGAATGGTAAGATTCCCAGTCATCTGAGTCCCCTGTGCGGGAGAGAATGTAGGGAGAGAATGTAGTCTGAAAACACAGAGAATAATACTCTGTTTTCTTGTATTGATTGGCGAGCACATTGCTCTTATATAAATACAACTTCAAGCATACCAGTAGAATATTTACAGTAGGTAAGCAAACACTAGAGGCTGTCCAGCGTGCTATCTATCTATGTCAGACTAATATAATATTCAACCTCAAGTGATGGGCATTGGCCAATACAATATTCAAATGCACATGATGATCATATATTAACGACCACATGTGATGACCATTAATACAAAGTGCCTCTAAACCCCAAAGCAACAAAATATGAAATCAGTAAAGTACTGATTAGTGTGTCTTTGATGGAGTCTAGGATTCTGATCGTACACATTTATACTAATTGGGGTCTACAAGTGTTTAGTGAAGCACAAAACCTCATGATATGGGGAGTGGATATGTGTGGATTGCTACTAAATGGTTGTCTACCATATTAGACACAGATCCTTCCCTACCTTTACTGGCAACAAAGGACATTCAAGGAGTTCTTACATTGCGCATGTACACACCAGAGTCGGAACTAAAAACAAGATTTAAATCACAGTGGAGCAACTTGACAAGAGAGAGGATTTAATGGCTCTTCTCTCGGGCTAAATACGCATGGTCTATGCCTATGACTCTGTATGGCTTCTTGCTCTTGCTATTGACTCATTTTTCGCTCGTGGGGGGAATGTATCATTTTCAAATGACTCAAATGTAAGTGATTTACGGGGAGGAAAGTTGTGCATCTTTAATGAAGGCAGCCAGTTGGTTCAAAGAATTTTAGAGGTTAATGCATCTGGTGTAACAGGGCCACTTAAGTTTAATCCAGATGGGGACTTGATCAATCCTGCATTTGAAGTCATCAATGTGATTGGCACAGGGACCAGGACTGTTGGTTACTGGTCCAATTCTTCTGGCCTATCAGTTGACCCTCCAGAGAAGCCCCAAAGGAAGCAGCAATCTAATGGTTCCAGTAGAAGTACTCAACAACTATACAGCATCATCTGGCTCGGACAAACTGTTAAAATTAATGCACATTTGTGCATGAAAAATATGGAGAATTCAAGAAAAATCTAGAGAATAAGAATTCACCAACTATGCAAAGTTGACAAGTCAAAGTTGGCTAGCCAAAAGTAAATGAAGTTTGAAGAAGTTTCTAGTGCAAGAAAAGAAGTTCAAGTCGGTGGGCTACTTCTATAAAAGGGCATGAACCCCACTCAATGTAATTGAGCTAGATAGCTAGCAACCTAAGCTAATAGGCTATCTAGCTAATCAACTAAAGGTTGGGAGCTAATCACTAAAACTCCCAAACTATATGGGAGCAAACAAGCTACCCAATTAAAGTATGTTGATGGCTAAATAGCCCTAACTAATCTAAGCAAGTGTAATGGTCAATAAGCCAATAAATTAAAGAGGCCAATTAGCCTACACCTCACCTATGTACTATTCTCCTACAAATTAATAAAATCACTTTGTTCAACTATTGTCCTAAATCCCTTCACTCTTAAACCAACAATGGTATCAGAGCACCACACATCACACCCTCTACATTCCAACACAAACAACTCAGAAGCCTCGTGGGTGGGTTTTCCCAGAAAACGGAAGAAAGCTCAGGATTGGAGTCCTAGGTCAAGCTAACAATTCTGAGTTTGTGAGTGTAAAAGGCACTGATATAACTGGTTATTGCATTGAGGTCTTTCAAGCTGCACTGAATGAGTTACCATATGGTGTCCCATATAAATTTTCCCTTTTTAGGGTGACGAAAAAACCCAAGAAAAACTTCTGCACAGGATTCAAATTGGTGTGAGTATAAGTCACAAAAACTTTTTCTCAATTTAGACTTGGCGTGACATTCGTATGCGTTTTTTTTTGTTCTTAACATCTTTAATTCCGTGGACTTTCATATTTATGCAGGAACTTGGCAGTGTTGTAGGAGATATTACCATCACCACTAGCAGAACAAAATTTCCGGATTTTACACAGCCATATATTGACTCTGGTCTAGTTGTAGTTGCTCCAATTAGGAAGTTGAACTCTAGTGCTTGGGCTTTTCTGAGACCTTTTACTCCAATGATGTGGGGTGTGACAGGTATTTTGTTCCTAGTTGTGGGAGCAGCAGTTGGGATTTTGGAGCATAGAACGAACGAGGATTTCCGGGGCCCTCCAAGAAGACAATTTGTGACTATTGTTTGGTTAGTACTCAAATCCATATATCCAAATGCAGTTTTGATTGATGTTAATGCAAATTCATCTCTTCAATTAAGGCTAAAATCTCAATTTGGTATTATATAATATCTTTGTTTTGGGCTCTGCAGGTTTAGCTTTTCAACTTTGTTCTGTTCCAACAGTAAGTGAACAAAGCAGTACTGTAATTACTGTATCCATACAGTAAGGATCTACAAATTTGGGACCATTTCCTCTTGGAAGTCGGATGGCCAACATTTGTATATTGGGTTAGTTTTTAATTTTTTAAATTTGGGGCTGCCCTTATAACATCGGTAGGTTCCTTTAAAAAAAAAAAACTTTGGGATGGGTGGGCACCCATCCTGCCCTAAGCAAAAATCCACGCTTGCTAAGATCTACAAACAAAACCCAATTGACATGCATACGACAGTAACCTATAGCAACTGCTAACAAGAAAAAGAAACATAACCAAACAGATATGTATAAGCAAGCAGATATGGACAAAGAAAAAAACACAACGAGACATATGCATTGGCAAGCATATATGAATCGATGTGGAGAACACAACCCCACTTCTTCATTTTTGGGTTAAAAAAAATTGGAACATATCATGATTTGAAGGAAGACGTACCTTGTTCACCAAGAGCTCCATGCATATATGTTCATCTTCTCTAGCAGACAAAAAAAAATCTTATGTGAAAAGTCTAATGGGTTAGGATGAGATTTGAGATAAGGTTTGGTATTTATACCTCCCATTAAAAAGTCTCACAGAATTCCACATATAAAAAAAATCCTTCGAAATTAGCAAGTTTTTCAATACCATAAGACTTTTTGTTACTTGGTTAAAATCTTGATTGAATACCACTAGATTTGGACACCCTCTTTAAAAAATCATAATAGTATTAATGAAATACCACAAGACTTGTTTAAATTATTTAAAAGTCTTAATTGAATACCACAAGACTTATTTATCCCAAAATTGTCTTTTAAAATCCCAATTAAATACCCTAAACCATAAACCCTAAACCCTGAACCCTTAATATTTTATTTTGAAATAATGCAATTTCTTAATAAATAATAGTATTTAATGTTTATTTTGAATTTAATGCATATTCTTAATAGATATTAATAATTAATATTTTATTATGAAATTATTACACACTCCTTATTTAATAATCCTATCGTTTTATTAAGGCACAAGTGATATTATAGTTGACATATAATCATGCTTTTATCATGCCAGCAAATTATATTCTCTCACTAATGATCAGTAAAATACCAAATGACTTGGTGACCAACTTATGAATCCTCGGTCAACTCGATCAACGATTCTCCAGTCAATCTAATCCATGATTCGTCGGTCAGCCCGATGCATGATCCTTCAACTAAAACTTTCCAAACATCCATGGTTGGAAAGCAAGCATGCGAGAAGCAAGACCGCCGTGACGACACTATCCGCGACGGACCCAAGCCTTCCTCCTCACGGGTACCTTGCCCAAAAGCAAAGCGGCTCATGCCTCCGTACTACATCACGACACAACATCGTGAGCCAAGGGCCAACCCAAGACCCGGTTCCACCTCACGGTTTCACGAAAAAAAATCTCACCTTGAGGCAAAAACCGTACCATAGCCGTCACACCTCCCCGTGGTCACAGCCTTCGCGCCTCCCCTGTTTCAAGGCAGAAACCGTACCACAGTCGTCGCGCCTCCCAGTGGCTAGGTCCACCTCACAGCCGCAACGACCTTGCTACCGCAAGCCTTCATTGCCGGATCCGGAGCCACCCTCCACGGCGACACCACAGCACTCGACGCTGCCATCCACAAGGGCACCGCCACTCACTGCAATGCCAATGCAGCCACGGTCCATGTCCTAATTTTGGAACAACTTCATCCATTCCCTCCTTTGCCGCCACACTTGACGTACGCTTTAGTGTACACCTCCAACGAAACCATAGCCCATGTGCAATTGCGCTCAACACAATTCTCTCCTTCTGATCTACGCAGTCAAGTAGACCTCAGCCTTAGGGTCGATAAGCTGACTCAGAAAATAGACGACCAAAACAACTTGGTTGGACAGATTCTCTGGCGGATCGACTTGGTCTGAGGCCTTTACCTTGGATCCCATGTTGAAGAGAGAAGAATGGACGAGCGCGTCGGCACGCAGTTCGAGAGGTCCTAAGTAGGTCGAGCATGGACAAGCAGGTAAGGAAGAGCACGAGAAGCGCTGTTCAGCGCCTAAGCATGTCACAAACATCCGCAAGCCTCACTCTAAGCCGATAGACTATCCCCTCGAGATTAGGTCCGAAGACCAACATGCTCGAGAGGTTAGGCCCACAATCCGACATCCATGCTCGCTTGGGCCCACAAAGAATTATCCACCCAAGGCTAGGCCCACAAGGAGATCGGGTTCAAAAGCTCCACATGAAATGCGCGACGAACGACACTCACTAGCTAGCTCAGGAAAAACCAACTCACGACAATGAGCCACAGAGGATTTCTCATAAGCTCAGTCCACTAATACGCCTCATGAGCAGAACAGTCGAGGAGATCAACCCCGAGAGCCGATGAAGAGGTCAACAAGCGACGCCCGAATCATAAAAGACGCCGACGAAATTTTGTACACAAGCCTTGTGAGCAGAGGACATCGAGAGGCTCGTGAATGATCGGCTTCGGAACCTCCAGCTTGGAGGATACTTGGAGGAAGCCTTGCACAAGGAGGTAGACCAAGTGAACTCCTCCCCCTTCACCTACGAGGTCAAGCATGCTACTCCCCTTAAATGATTTTCAACACTGTCTATCACACCATTCAAATGGGACTTTGATCCCGAGAGCCATCTCAAGCATTTCAAGAGTGTCATGATCCTATACAAGGCTGAAGATGCCTTACTATGTAAAGTGTTCGCGATGACCAGTCATCGGCTTCTAGAAGAAAGACCTGATCGGGCTTGATCTGTCTCATAATGACTTCCTCGTCATCAACATCCAAATTGAACAAGTGATCGAGCGAGTTCAAGTGGACAAAGCCAGCGCAACCAATATCCTACAACTATCGGTTGTCCAGAATATGGGCTTGTTGACTAAGATCATCAAGTTAGCTAGGTCACTCATTGGCTTCAATGACGTGACTTCAATTACTGTGGGTACGATAAACCTCGACGTCTACTCGCCACTAGTAATCAGCTCGCAAACCTTCATGATCATCGACAAAGTTTCCCCCTACAATGGTATCATGGGCAGGCCATGGATTTGCAAGATCGATGCCGTAACATCCGCCACTCACCAGAAGATTCGCTACCCTATCCCCAGGTATCAGGCGGATCAACAGTGACCAGACGATGGCGAGAAAATGCTCAGACCAAGGGCTAAAGAGAAGCAAGCAATCACAATTCACACTGGTAAACAGGTTTGAATAGATGGCTGATGAAGCAGATATTGTTCCTAACAGTCAAGTAGACCTGAAGGAGAAATGAGTCGCTATCCCCCAATAGCAATCAAAGAATCAGGACCAAGACGAAAGAATCCGTCCAGAGGTCTCCCCTAAAGATGGATGGAAACCAGAAGAGGACATTGAGCTAGTACCCCTTGATCATGACCAGCCAAACAGAAAAGCGCGGATCGACTCACGCCTAAGCCTAGAAGAAAATTTGGAGCTGACCACCTTCCTCCATAACAATAAAGATGTGTTCGCATGGTCACTGTATGACATGCCTGGTGTCGACACGCATATCATTTGCCACAGGCTCCATGTCAACCCAGCCAGCAAGCCAGTGATGCAGAAGAGACGCAACTTCACTCTAGAGCGAGTCGCGATCATTGAAGCTGAGATTGACAAACTCCTAAATGTTGGCTTCATAGAAGAGGTCTCTTACTCAGTGTGGCTAGCTAACATTGTTTTGGTAGCAAAGAAAGACAAGGGCAACTAGAGAGTTTGTGTCGACTACACCGACCTCAACAAGGTGTTCCCTAAAGACAACTTTTGTCACCCCCCAAAATCGAGACACATGACAGCGGCACGTACCTTGAGGATCCCAAAAATATAACACCTAGATTCAGGGGTTATACTCCCAAGATTCCCAAAATACAATAAGCATTTTTCATTAAATAAAACAGGTTGGATTAGAGTTGTAAATAACAGCAAAAAAGTGAATAAAACATTATACAACTTTATTATCGAAATACCAACCCAAGAGGTTAAGGAAGAGTACCTATAACCTCATAAGTTATTTTACAACCAAATACGTTGACAGGTACAGGAACAGCACCAAGTAAAGCTCAAGAGTTGTGATATACATGAAAAAGTAAAGGTGAGCATCACATACGTTCATTTGCCCTGTAGGAGGCTCCCGACCATGTTTGAAAATAGATAGCAAAATAATGTAGTAGTGTTCATAAATAATAGTGAAAAGAATATGCACAACAAAAACCATTTCCATATAAATACAGGATCAAAACAGTTGGCATGCTCACACAACTTTCGCAAACTTTTCCCGGGTACCCATAATATGCTTGTCTGACAACTGATCCCTATAGGCCAACTACCCGTACCAGAAATAAAAATACAGCCAACTTACCTAGTACGGTAGCGAGAGAGTACATTTCAACGGTTACACCTCGTCGACTATACCTCACGCGCAGGGTATTGGCAAAGTCTATTTACGTAACCCATACGAAGGTTTAGGGAATTAAAACCCAAGGAAGTTGCTATGTCCCTTTCACCCTCAAGTCGTTGAGGATAAATGCTCTCATGCGTATACCCTCAAAACTTTGGAGAACCAAAACCAAACATTCATAAAACCAAACCATATGGCATCCAAAAATAGTGCATCTTTCACACACAACAATATTTACTATGTCATATATACACAAAATACAAGTCCGAGAGTGGGTCCCCCAACCTGGAATACAAAGCATAAGCCTGATTTGCCCTCTGCACTCTTGAACTCAAACTAGCCACTGCTGAGCAACTGAATTATAATCCAACATTCAAAAATATTACAAAAAATCATTGATTGCACTTTGGTCCTCAAACTTAATCCAAATTACAACTTAATCCTTATAAGTCCTTGAAGTTTCATCTCTGGTCCGAAAATAGTAAAATTAAAGTCTAAATAGTACTTTGTTGTTCGTATACATGGACCAGAGGAATATGTATAATTTAGTTGAAGAATTTTAAGGAAGGAAAATGACAAAAAGATTATCCAATTTGATTAGATTTCAAATGGACAGAGTAACGGCATATGAAGTATATTTTAGGAATAACTTGAAAATTACCCAATTATAAAATAATACGAATTGAGCATTTGACAAATTTAAATTGGGCAGCATAACAGCTAGGAAATGGAAATATGGAATAAAAGATGAGGTAAAGGAGGTAAATTACCTCGGTAAAATACTATGATGAATAGTAGAGACCACGAGCGGTTTCAGTATGAATAGTAATTTTGGATGAATAGTGATCATGAATAGTAATTCTGAAAAAATATCGGAATAGTGGCTTTGATGGTAGAGGAGGAGAGGAAGAGAGGGAGGATGATTTTTGAAGAGTTTTGGTGTGAAGAAAATGGGAGATTTGGGGGGTATTTATAGAATACCCCGACGGCTCGGATCGATTCGAATATTTAATTCAGAGGCCCAAATTAAAAGATGAGTTTTGAATCATGTGTAGGAAGATACATGATAGCTTCAAGATAAATGGTCCGAATGCATTCCCACCAACAAAACTAAAGGCCAAGATCAAGTCAAAAGTCCTTGATTTGATCTACAGTGCATATCTGATCTAGAATAAGATCAATGGCTTAGATTAAACGTGCATACGGTATAATGCTATATACCCTAGTTTTCCAAGTCTTCCAAGTCTTCCAACCAATCAAATGTTGACATGTGGCATGGTGATAGTTTCCAACCAATGACAAAATCCCATGTGGAAATTCTAATTTAATTTCCTATTTTTCAACTTCGAAAATTCGTTAAAACTACTTCTGAGTTTCGAAAAATTATCCGAAAAATACCACAAGATCGTAATGATGTCTACTATTTTTCTATGAATCAAAACACCAAAATTCTAACTTCACAATTTTGGATGTTAATCTTAAACATAATGGCAATATTTACCTGGAATTTTTCAGGGTGTCACAACTTTCTACTATCGAGAATTGATCAGCTCGTAGATTCAACTTCCGGTAATTAGCTGCTCAGCTTCATGGATGCCTACTCTGAACACAATCAAATCCTGATGCACGAATATGACAAAGCGAAGACTTCTTTCATCATCAAAAGAGGTACCTACTGCTACAAAGTCATACCCTTTGGGTTGAAGAATGTAGGAGCAACGTACCAAGGGCTCATGAACAAGATTTTCAAGGAGCATATCTACAAAACTATGGTAGTCTAAATAGATGACATACTAGTCAAATCCCCTGAACGAGCAGACCACATCAAGAATCTTGTTGGGGACTTCAACCTGTTTCGACAGTACCGCATGAAGTTGAATCTGAGCAAATGCACGTTTGGAGTCCCATTCGGCAGATTCTTGGGATACCTAGTCATCCAAAGAGGCATTAAAGCACACCCACGTCAAATAAAAGCCATTCTCAAAATGAAGTCACCTGTCACAATGAAGGAAATACAAAGTCTGACGGGTAGAGTAGCCGGTCTCAATCAGTTCCTCTAGAGATCTACTGAAAAGTGCAGGCCGTTCTTCAAGGCCTTGAAGAAACGACAAAGATACAAGTGGGATGATGAGTGCGAAGTAGCTTTTCAAAATTTGAAGACTTACCTCACTTCACTTCCCATGCTCTCAAAACCCGTTCCAGGTGAAGACTTGTTCTTGTACTTGGCGGTGTCCAGCTCAGCTCTCATCCACGAAGAACTATGGGCTCAATATCCGGTATTCTACACGTCAAAATCTCTACTCGATGTAGAGACTCGCTAATCGAAAATGGAGAAGCTCATTTTGGCCCTCGTAGTTTCTACGAGAAAGTTGAGACCCTACTAGCAAGCTCACCAAATCATTTTCATGACCGACTTTCCTTTGAGATCGATTCTCCACAGACCCGATGCTTCTCAACGACTCATGAAGTGGACTATAAACTGCTATAAAAGCCCAGGCTTTAGCAGATTTTTTTTGCAGAATTCACATCATGAGCAGAAGAAGAGAAGCTGGTCAGCAAAAGCAAGGAAAGTTCAAGAACAAACAAGACCTCCTCCACCGGACCTGACCTATCTAAAAACATGTGGCAGTTGCGCCTAGATGGAGCATCAAATCACAAGGGAGCTGGAGCAAGCGTTGTCATAATCACCTCGGATGGAACCTTGTTGGAGCAAGCAATCACACTTGGTTTTCTGGCCTCAAATAATGAAGCAGAGTACCAGGCATTGTTCGCTGGGTTGCGCTTGGCAAAGGAGCTATCGATCAAGAGATTGGCCATATACTCAAATTCCCAACTGATCGCGAGTCTAGCTTAAGGGGAATACATGGCGAAGCACCCAAGGATGATCTTGTACCTCGACAAAGTCCAAGAGTTGTTGAAGGCATTTCCTACCTTCACCATCCAACAAGTGCCCCAAGCAAAGAACATACATGCAGATGCATTGGCAAGCCTAGGATCCTCGCTGGATACCCAGTTCAAACGCTTTATCCCAGTTAAGCACCTTGATCAACCAAGCATTGAAGTGGCGGAGCAGTCAGACATGATGTAGATCGACGAAGACCCTAACTGGAAACAAGGTATTAAATATCGGAAGTTTCAGAAATATCGGTGATTCAAAAACACGGAAATATCGATGGAAATATCGGGAAAATATCGATATCGATAAAAATTGGATAAAAACCACGGAAATTCTAAGAAAAACTTGGAAATTTTTATTGAAACTTTAGAGAATGTTTATTTAGTCAATTATCTATTAGTTTATCATAAAAAATTGGAAGGAAATTCATTGCATGATGGATTTAACTGATTTAAGTTGATTATATAGCGAGCTAACAAACACTGTGACTGTAGAAAATAAGTTGTAATTAATGAAAGAAGATTAAACACACCATAATCATTTATATATAATGATTTACTACAATATTTTACACTTTATATATTGTATTGTAAGATACATTAGTAACTTCATACCATATAGAGTTCCTATGGGGTTCAAATTTTTCACTATCTTCATCATCTCTATCTGTAGAGTAAGTGTATTGTGAAGAGTAGTCATTAAATTATAAATGCCCAAAATAATTTTGCATGTAATTGTTAATTAGTTAGGTGAGTGTTGAATGGTAGGGTGTGTAGGTTGAAACGTGGGGAGTAGTTGAATTTTTATTTTCAGACACAACTTAGGAATTGTTATACAAATATGAGTTTTGATACATTTATATCACAAACCCATCAATAGTGTAGTGGTAGAGGCGCTGAGAAGGAAAGGAAGCAAGACAGGTTCGAATCCCAGGGTGAGGCTTTGAATTTTTTCAGTTTTTCAATCTTTCCAAAATATCGCGATATTATCGATAATTTCTATAATATTGCGATATTTACCCCATTTTCAATGAAAAATTGTGCGATACTTTCGACTTCGAAATTTTCGCCGAAATTTTGGCGAAATTTTTGAAAAATTCACGAAATTAATATGGGAGTTGACGATAATATCAGGGGTTGAATTTTACCGAAATTTCGGCGAAAATTTCGATTTTTAATACTATAGCTGGAAAGACCCCATCATCGACTACCTGGTGAACGAGAGCTTGGCAAAGGAAAGTCCAAGGCCAGAAAAATCAAGCAAAATGCTGCAAGATACTAAATGAAGGACAACAAGCTTGTTCGCATATCATACTTCGGTCCTCACCTCACTTGCATCAAGTATTCTTAAACTCTCGAAGTGCTCTGCAGAATAGAAGATGGCGAATGTGGAAATCAAGTTGGGGGCAAGTCACTCGCCCAGAAGGCTCTCAGAATAGGCTATTTTTGGCCTACCATGCGCCATGACTCCATGGAGTACGTCCAAAGATGTGATTGATGCCAATGCTACAAGCCGGTGCCCAACTTACCAGCTGAAGTGTACCGTCCACAGAACAGGCCATGACCATTCATGTAATTAGGGATGGCAATAATAACCATCGGGTCGGGTCCCGGCCCTAACGGGGAGTTTTCGGGAAATCGGGGTTGGGTATGGGGATATAAAGTTATATATTAATAGCTTGTATCCTAGACTTTTACTTATTAAAACCGGGATTGGGGCGGGTATGGGAGGCACCTCCCCGACGGGGACGGGGACTGGGACGGAGATTCCTCGAAATGCGTAAACCGAGGATTGGGGCGGGGCGGGGACGGGGATGGGGAGCGGGGACGGGGATGGTATTGCCATAACCGGCCCGTTGCCATCCCTACATGCAATGGGCGATTGACTTGGTGGGACCTATGCCATCGACACCTACCAAGAAGGACATGGTGATCGTCGTCATTGGCTACTTCACCAAATGGATTGAGGCCGAACCTCTATCTTCTACAAGACGTAGGTCAAACAGACCATTACAAATGACTCGTCCTTTACAAGAAGCAGGTCAAACAGACCACTACAAATGATGTGTCTTCTACAAGACGCAGGTCAAACAGACCACCACAAATGACGCGTCCTCTACAAGACGCATGTCAAACATACCACCACAAATGTAGCATCCTCTGCACGGCGCATGTCAAACATACCACCAAAAATGACGCGTCTTTTACAAGACGCTGGTCAAACAGACCACTATAAATGACGCGTCCTCTACAAGACGCAGGTTAAACATACCACTACAAAAGACGCACGTCAAACAGACCACCACATATGACGCGTTTTCTACAAGATGCAAGCCAAACATGCCACTATCCAGATGCAGTTGGACATGCCAATAAATATTTCTCACCTCCTCCATGCCACGCATGTGCCATGCAGAAGCTGTAGGGCATTTATGGGAGCAAATATCTTGGCACTCCGATCGTAAAGCGCCATGGACAAGAAGAATATCTCCTAGGTCAATACCTAATTGATTTAATTAGAATCAAATCCCTAATTGATGGCAATTATCCCCAATTTGATTCTAATTAAAATCCCTAATTGATTCAATCTCTCCAAATTATGAAAAGAATCATCCCTTCCATAAGGGGATTGTTCTTTCTGAAGCCATAGCCACCAAGGGGTCTATGAATATGTGGCTACATCCAAGGCGTGAGGTAATTTCAAAAACCCTACAAAAATCCTCTCTCTCCCTCTTGTCATTGCCTCTCTCTCTCTCTCTCTCACTCTCACGGCTCCAGCCACCCGGTTCTCCCTATGAGAGAAAACTTCATCCACTTTAGCTATTGTCATATCTTTTACAAAGATCCAATCGAACTAACTTAGGCATCGGAAGGCCTTTGGCCAACACCCCTCGTGTGTGGTCTACTTACTCCGGTTTGTTTTTCAAGGATTGAGGGAGACAAAGGAGAAGAAGGAACCCAAAGGGAAAATGAATCATCCGTGAATATTCACCAAGGAGGAAATTTCCTCAAACATTACCTATAAGTCATATATAAAAATAGACAAATAAAATTGTATGTTACCTACAAAAAAAAAGGCTAATTATTATGACATAAATGACTATTACCCAATTCAAGTCATAAGGGGCAACATTGAAACTAAAAATGGTTTTAAAGATAAAATTTAAAAAAGATTACATCAGAAAATATTAACAAAGGAATGTAATCCTATGTGGCACAAAAGTCAAAGGACTTGGATCAAAGTCACCAAATCCGAGGATTAAACCCGAACTCTTCAATAAAAATTTGGATATATATAAAATTTTCTATAATAAATTCAGTGAATTTAAGAGGAACTAGATTAAAGTATAAACTTTCTAGATTGACGTAGAATAGATGGCGGAAGCAATTGAAGAAGAGTTGGAGAGACGTGCACACAAGGGCAAACCCGGAAAGCTGCAAGTTTGGGCCCTGAGCTCATAATTGGGCCCATGACCTGTTGGTTCGAAGAAAATGGCGTCGCGAGTAAAACTCATCGCTTTGCCACGACGTATGAGTTTTGTCCAGCATCCGAAATCGTTTAATAGCCCAAAAATCCAGTTTTTATGATTTATTAGTTTTTGGAAACTTTGTTATTTTTCCTCTATTAATTCCTTGTTTATTCTTAGCGTTTCTAGGGTATTTAAACAATTTTAACCCGTGGCTAGGGTTATGTTATGTTATTCCATATTATCAATAAACTTGAGGTTCCCTCATTTCTTCGTGGTGGATTCCAGAGTTGTGTGTTTAGACTAAAGTTTTAGCCATCCAATTACCACGTTGCGTCATGCATCTACTGATGAGTTCTAAGATCAAATTACTTGAATGAGGTATAAGCCATAAGAATGGATTGTGACACTATTATTGTAGGGACTTCAAAAGGGTGAAGTGGACGGAATTATGCAAGTGGATTTCATAAAAGATCTAGCTTTATCGTCCCTCATAAAATATATAGATTTAGCTTTAAATGTGGTTCAACAATTCTGAAAATCTACACCAGAGACCTCATATCTCTTCATATTTGGCTGCTTGCGCTTCTCCACATTTTAGAGATCCACTTCAGCACAGTAGAAGCAACTTTTTTGATACAATAATGATATTGTTCCATTGTTTCTTTCCTCTTTTTTTTTTTTTTTTTTTTTACTTTGTGAGTTTCAAACCGTGTACTGTCCAATTCACACCTGGTCCATGCATATTTTTTAATTCTTGGGTAGCTCTGGTGAACTTACCAGCGTTGCTTTGATGCTTATAGAGCTGTTTGGCCATTGTGCAGAACAACACATGGAATTCTGGACTTAAGTTCCTTTGTACTATCCAATTTTGGAGATCTATTGCATATTTGGATTGAAACAGAAAATAATGTAAGCTTCAGCCCATATTTTCTTTCTGCCCTTTTTTTTTCTGTTTCATATTGCTTTGTTACAACTTACATATTTGGACGACAGCATATATACTTGTGTGTTTCTTATGAGCCAACCAACTATATGTCCTTTAAAGCATGTCCACTTGTTTTGACTGTTAACTACTAAGCTGTTTTTTTAGGTCCTTTCGCAGCCTGCAATCCACCATGATCATAGCCTTGCTTCTACTATTTATGGTTTTCCATAATGCTTCTTCTTCTAGTGCACTTGCTACTAATGTTGTTGCAAGACCTGATGTTGTGAACATTGGCTCTATTATCACTTTTGATTCTGTCATTGGAAAAATTGCAAAACTTGCAATAGCCATTGCAGTTGAAGATGTCAATTCTGATCCTCAAATTCTCAATGGAACAAAGCTGACACTCAAAATTCAGAACACCAGATCTAATGACTTTCGGGGAATTGTTGATCTAGGTACAAACTTTTGAACTTTCTTAGAAGTTCCTTTGCATAATTCGTAGAATCTAATTGGAAAACTTATAATTTTTTCTGTTCCTTACAGCTTTGCAGTTTATGGAGAATGACACAGTGGCCATAATTGGTCCCCAATTCTCGGCTACCGCTCGTATGCTCTCACACATTGCAAATGAGCTAAAAGTCCCTTTATTATCATTTTCAGCAACAGACCCCACCCTTTCTCCAGTTCAATTCCCTTTCTTGGTTAGGACAACACGAAGTGATCTCTTTCAGATGACTGCAGTGGCAGACCTTGTTGCCTTCTATGACTGGAGAGAAGTCATAGCAATTTATGTAGATGATGATTTTGGGAGAAATGCCATTGCTGCCTTAGGGGATAAGCTAGCCGAAAAGCGGTGTAAAATTTCATACAAAGTGCCTCTAAACCCCAAAGCAACAAAATATGAAATCAGTAAAGCACTGATTGGTGTGTCTTTGATGGAGTCTAGGATTCTGATCGTACACATTTATTCTAATTGGGGTCTACAAGTGTTTAGTGAAGCACAAAACCTCATGATGATGGGGAGTGGATATGTATGGATTGCTACTGATTGGTTGTCTACCATATTAGACACAGATCCTTCCCTACCTTTACTGGCAACAAAGGACATTCAAGGAGTTCTTACATTGCGCATGTACACACCAGAGTTGGAACTCAAAACAAGATTTAAATCACAGTGGAGCAAGTTGACAAGAGTGAGAGGATTTAATGGCTCTTCTCTTGGGCTAAATACGCATGGTCTATACGCCTATGACTCTGTATGGCTTCTTGCTCTTGCTATTGACTCATTTTTCGCTCGTGGGGGGAATGTATCATTTTCAAATGACTCAAAGTCAAATGTAAGTGATTTACGGGGAGGAAAGTTGTGCATCTTTAATGAAGGCAGCCAGTTGGTTCAAAGAATTTTAGAGGTTAATGCAACTGGTGTAACAGGGCCACTTAAGTTTAATCCAGATGGGGACTTGATCAATCCTGCATTTGAAGTCATCAATGTGATTGGCACAGGGACCAGGACTGTTGGTTACTGGTCCAATTCTTCTGGCCTATCAGTTGACCCTCCAGAGAAGCCCCAAAGAAACCAGCAATCTAATGGTTCCAGTACCAGTACTCATAAACTATACAGTGTCATCTGGCCGGGACAGACAACTCAGAAGCCTCGTGGGTGGGTTTTCCCGGACAACGGATGAAAGCTCAGGATTGCAGTCATAACTCGAGCTAGTAATCGTGAGTTTGACAGTGTAAAAGGTGTTGTGAATTAGAACCAACTCACTCCCTTAAAGACCTTGTTGTTGATGGACTTTGGACAAGCTCAAGGATGAACTTGTTGCACACACACACACTCAGAAATTAACCAAGAACAATGAACACAAGTATTTATAGAGGTTCAGCAATTTGCCTACGTCCTCTTTGGTGATCCCTTGAGAAATTTCAATATTGAAGAAGGAGTTACAGATTTGGTTTCAATGGAAACCCCTTAGAACTCAAGCTCACTATCTGTTTTCTCTCTCACCCCTTAGCTCACTCACTTGATACAAGATGCTCTCACTCTCTCTCTTGGCTTCCCAAATCTGAATGCAACACTTAGCACTTGCTCCAGCTACTTAGCTCTATAAAAGAAAGAGAAAAGAAGCCACCCACATGCAGCAAACCAGCCTACCTCAAAACATGGATCCCTAATTTCAGGAAAGCATAAAGAGATAGGCTATCATACAACCCACTAACCTACCTAATCAATGTTTAGGACTTTTCTGGTGGTTTGCCAACTGTCTTGGACTTATACCAACGTTGGGGTTGCATGTGAATTGGTAGGGACCAATTAGCATCCAAAGAAAGGGCAGAAAACGTGCTGAAAAAACAGCACAGCGAGCGTCGACCGGTCGCCCAAAACCTGCGACCGGTCGCTTTTATACCGTAGCTTCAGCCTTTGAATCTGTCTGAAAACGACCGGTCGCCCAGAACTTGCGACCGGTCGCTTTCATACCGTAGCAACCTCTTTGAATCTGTCTGCATGCGACCGGTCGCCCAAAACCTGCGACCGGTCGCTTCCTTCGATCCTTGCATCCTTAGGTGAGCCATTTTTCCCAACAAAAGGAACTGATTTCACTGGTTATTGCGTTGAGGTATTTCAAGCAGCACTAAATGAGTTACCATATGGCGTCCCATATAAGTTTGTCCATTTTGGGGCTGGTAAATAAATATAATTCTGCACAGGATCCAAACTGGAGTGAGTATACATTCGCAAAGATTAATAATATACAGTGTGCTGTTCATCTGAATATATTAACCTCTTTGTATGTTCATCTTTATGCAGGAACTTGACGGTCTAGTAGGAGATATTACCATCACCACTAGCAGAACAAAACTTGCTGATTTTACACAGCCATATATTGAGTCTGGGCTAGTTGTAGTTGCTCCAATAAGGAAGTTGAACTCTAGTGCTTAGGGATTTTTGAGACCTTTTACTCCAATGATGTAGGGTGTCACATGTATTTTCTTCCTAGTTGTGGGAGCAGTTGTTTGGATTTTGGAGCATAGAACGAACAAGGATTTCAGGGGACCTCCAAGAAAACAATTTGTGACTGTTGTATGGTTAGTACTCTAATCCATATATCCAAATGCCGGTTTGATTAATGTTGATGCAAATTCAAGTATACTTTGTCTGAGGCAGTTTATCTTCACCTCTCCAATTAAGGCTATAATTTCCAACTGGAATATATAAGATTTTCTTTTGGGTTCTGCAGGTTTAGCTTTTCAACTTTGTTCTTTTCCCACAGTAAGTCCATACTGCTTGACTTGTTCATGCTCAAAGAAACTTATGTTATGCATTACATACAAGTGACTGATCTTATTCCTGGGTAACATATGCAGAAGAAAACACTGTCAGCACGCTTGGCCGTTTTGTGCTAATCATATGGCTATTTGTAGTTCTAATGATAAACTCAAGTTACACTGCAAGCCTGACCTCAATCCTCACAGTGGAGCAGCTTTCTTCCCCCATTAAAGGCATTGAAAGTTTAGCGACAGGCAATGATCCCATTGGTTTCTCGAACGGTTCTTTTGCTGAAAAATACTTGACAGACGAGCTAAACATACACAGGTCAAGACTTGTGCCCCTTAACTCACCAGAAGAATTTGAGAAGGCCTTGGAAGATGGCCCCAGCGCAGGCGGTGTTGCTGCAATTGTTGACGAGCGCGCTTACATGGAGCTCTTCCTCTCTGTTCGATGCGGATATAGTATTGTAGGTCAAGAATTTACCAAGATGGGCTGGGGATTTGTAAGTATTTCTTTCATGTGATCATCCTCCCCTTAACATTCCTTTTGCTCAACACAAAATGAAATTCTTTTGATTGCATGTTGTGTATGATTGTTGGTTTTTTCATGCATTTTAGGCCTTTCCAAGGGACTCCCCACTAGCAGTTGACATGTCAACTGCCCTGCTGAAACTATCAGAGAAGGGGGATCTCTAAAAGATTCATGACAAGTGGCTGATGAAGAGTGCTTGTAGCGCGCAAGGAACAAAGCAAGCGGTAGACCGCCTGCCACTGAAAAGCTTTTGGGGCCTCTTCCTGCTAAGCGGCATTGCTTGCTTTCTTGCTCTCCTTCTTCATGTTATTCGCCTTGTGCACCAATTCTACAGGTATTCAGAGTCCGACTGTGAGAGCTCCCTGCCCAGACGTCTTCAATCCTTTGTTTCGTTCATATATAAAAGGGAACAAGAAGTGAAGAAAAGCCGAAGCAAGAGAAGGAGGACTGAGAAAGCTTCAAATAACATAGTGCATGAAAGTGTTTAATCAGATGACAACGGCTCTCTTTTGCTAAGCAGAAATGCCTAATCAGATGAAACTTAATTCAGTCTATTTAATTATGAACTGACAAGTTACTTAATGTAACTTTTATCAAACTCCCTCTGTGATAGACTGATATATAGTTGTAGGTGGCTTTGTGTCTTGCAGGATATAGTTGTTGTCTAATGTATTATGTACACTGCTAAGTTTGTACAACATATATAAACTTTATTTTTTCCAAATCTATTATATTTGCCTCTTATTGAATCTAATCAGTGGGGAATATTTCCTTTTCAAATGCTTCAAGTTTGACTCATTTAAATCTACTTATCTTCCGTATATTAAGGTTTCAAGGTGACATCAATAACCAGCACAAACCAAACAAAAATGATGGATTTACTTGCTATAACATGGTGTTACGAGTTCATATAAATTGTAAGAGTATTGCGTCATGGCGTCAGTGATTAAAAAGGTAAGGAGGATTGAATTGAAGTCTATATATACGGAAGGGTTCTTGAAATGACACAGAACCCCCTTTCAACCCCATGGAACTTGGTTGTTGTCGTTTGATTAATTTCTGCACCCATTATCATTTATCAAGGTCCCTTCCAAAGTCTCCTACTGTCCTCCAATTAGTTTCGTAGTCAACCCACTTTAGCACGAGTTTTTATCATAAATAGCCAAAAGTTAACCCCCAAATTCATAAATGTCAGTTTTTTAAAAAACTTTCAAATATAGCCAAAACTCACTTAAATTGACCCAAATGCCCTCTAAATTAAAAACTAAACTAAAAAGCTAATTGTCATGTTCTTCCAAGTCATAGGCTACTGTGACACCTAGAGCCTGTCTTGCCTCTGGTTTAGCCATAGTTTTGCTTGCGTGTCTTAAAAATCGATAATATGGCTGAAATTTCGGCGATATTTCGATGAATTCAACCCAGCGATAATATCGATAATATCGCGATATTTTGGAAACATTGAAAAACTGAAAAAATTGAAAGGCACCGCACACACCCTGGGGTTCGAACCTGTCCACTTTGAAGCTTCAGTCAGCGCCTCTACCACTACGATGTTGATCGGTTTGTGATTTTATTGTATCAAAACTGATATTTATATAACAATTCTGAAGCTATGTCTGAAAATAAAAGTTCAACTACTCCCCACGTTTCAAGTTCAACCTACACAACCAAATATTCAAAACTCACCTAACTTGTATTCCTTCTATTTCTATATATAGAAATAACATCAAATAGTCCCCTCTCTTATTTCTCAACATCCATCCGAAACATCTATCCCAATTCCCAAATTACTTACATTCCTACTTAAATTCCTAGTAAGTTATTCTCACTCATTCATTATTGTTATTTAATTTGCATGTTTATTATTATCTATTCTAAATGTTTGGTGGTATTATATTTTAAATTATGGCAATTGGTTTTTAATTTTTCTATTCTTTATTTGGTGATGTACATGTGTGTATATTATCTCTTAATTCATTATTAAATACTTTATATGCTTCCATCACAATTTGTTACAGTCACTGTTTGTCAGCTCGCTATATAATCAACTTATATCAGTTAAATCCATCATGCAATGAATTTCCTTCCAATTTTTTGTGATAAATTAATAGATAATTGACTAAATAAACATTCTCTAAAGTTTCAATAAAAATTTCCAAGTTTTTCTTAGAATTTCCGTGGTTTTTATCCAATTTTTATCAATATCGATATTTTCCTGATATTTACATCGATATTTCCGTGTTTTTGAACCACTGATATTTCCGAAACTTCCGATATTTAAGACCTTGTCTTAAACTACAGGTGGTAAGTATACTTGTGACAACAAAGCAGCAAGAAACCTAAAGATGAACTACACACAACATATGTGTTATGTAACTTATAAGAGTTCATGAGAAAATATCCAAACCCACCGATTCAAAATTATTATGTCAAGAAATTGACTTTAACTTTTTTTTATTGTAAAGAAACTCCCAAGCCCACCAATTCAAGCCATAGCCGCAGAGATGATTTTTATTGTCTGGATTTATGAAATCATCGGCTTTTCCTTTTCTTCTTCTTTTTGGTAATTACATTGTCATTTTTATTATAGGATTCACTGGCATGATTGAATTAACGAAGCCAATTTTGTTTTTGTGCTCCTGTTATTTTGGGATTTAGCTTTTAGGTGTGTAATTGAGTTATAATTTAGAGGGCATTTGAGTCAATTTAAGTGAGTTTTTTGCTATATTTGAAAGTTTTTCAAAAAATTGACATTTATGAATTTGGGGGTTAAATTTTGACTATTTTTGATAAAAACTCCTTTAGCACATCCATCCTCTATCTTCATGTCTTTGTTTTTATTATTGTTGGATAAAATATTCCCCTAATTTTCTCTTGGTTATAATCAATTCAATGAATTTAAGAGGTACTAAATTAAAGTTTAAAACTTTTATGAGTCTGCCGATCAGTTCTAAGTTCAGTTTTTTGTTTTGGCCAAGAGTTCTAAGTTCACATTACTTGAATGAAAAGGTATAGCGAGCTCCTATTGGCGGGAAAGGTTTTTTTCTTTCTTTGTTGCAAATTGCAATGGTGCTCAGAGCCGGTCCTGACTAATCCAAGGCACAGGGCAAAAGTCTAGAGTGTGCCCTTCATAGAAAAATTAATCACTGAAATTATAATTTTTGGTAATATTCACTAGTCATTTTCTTCAATCAACAGCACAATATCTACCAAAAGCTCCATTTAAAGTGAGAATTAGAACACTCGGGAGAAACAAGGGAGGGGATGAAATTTGAGACGATCGCTGGGAGGGTTTGAAGTTGCCGTACCAGATCTAGTTGAAGTTGCCGTACCAGATCTAGTTGATGGAGATTTTGCTGGAATTGCAAAGATGGTTGCTGGGTTTGAGAGAGAGGGTTCGAAAGGAGGGAGAAGATGAGTTTTTTAATTATCAAAAATATGTGGTTTCCCCAAGGGAGAGAGAGGAAGAAAAGTAAAAGTGAGAAAAAATTAATTAAAAATAATAATAATTCTTTAATGCAAAAATAAAAATAAAAATAATAACATTGATTGGTGTTGTGTCCACCAATACATCACCTCACCTCCCTTTTCTTTCACGTGCATGCCTCCTCCGCCCACTTTCCAAGTATTTTTTTTTTGTTCAGTTTGCTTTTATTAACCTTATCTTTTCATTTAACACAGAAAGAAGTTCAAAACACAGAGATGTAAAGGTGAGAGCAGAGAGAGAGATGGCATATCACAGTTGTGGTGGCGGCGATGGTAGAACTTATATGGGTTATAACAAATTTGTATGCCCCATTCAAATTTGGGCCATGAAAAGTAAAGACCAACACACTATACCAATCGATCATACAAGCACCTACATGAAATTATGTACCTGACATCCAGGTAAATAGTGTTATTATTAGCAACAACAAAAACTTAGTAACAAGTCATGTTACTTATAAGTTAGGAACATAAATTAGAAAACTACCTTTAAATCAGATATCAAAATAGACAAATAAAATTGCATGTTACCTACGAAAAAATGGCGGAAGCAATTGAAGAGAAGTTGGAGAGACACGCACACAAGGGCAAACCCAGAAAGCTACAAGTTTGGGCCCATGACCTGTTGGTTCGAAGAAAATGGCGTCATGAGTAAAACTCATCACTTTGCCTTGATGTATCATGTATGGGTTTTTTTTCTTGCATCCGAAATTGTTTAACAACCCAAAATCCAGTTTTTGGAAACTTTATTATTTTTCCTATTTTAATTCCTTTTTTATTCTTAGGGTTTCTAGGGTATTTAAACCATTTTAACCCGTGGCTAGGGTTATGTTATGTTATTTCAAATTATCAATAAACTTGAGGCTCCCTCATTTCTTCACGGTGGATTCTAGAGCTGTGTGTTTAGACTAAAGTTTAAGCTATCCAATTATCATGTTGCGTCATGGATCTACTGATGAGTTTTAAGACCAAATTACTTGAATGAGGGATAAGCCATAAGAATGGATTGTGACTCTATTATTGTAGGGACTTCAAAAGGGTGAAGTGGACGGAATTATGCAAGTGGATTTCATAAAAAGATCTAGCTTTATCCTCCCTCATGCCATCTCCAACCCAGGAGGCCAAACTCAAAATATCCCAAATTTTAGCCCAAATTCTCTCCCAACCCAAGAAAATGTGGGGCTAAAATTTGGAAAAACCCAAACTTGAGGCCAAATAGCAGTCTAGCTATTGCTTGGACTGAAAAAAAAATTCGGTGGAGCCCACTGAATTTGACGCAGCCATGTGCAAGGGGGTGTGAATAGGCCCGCACTGCTATTGTTGTTGGGTGACTGACGCAGATGGACAACCACATGTCACGCCATGGTGATGTTGTCGTTGGAATCTAACGACAACAATTCAAACATCCTTTAATATATATATATAATGGTAACCAAAATCAACGATCTAAATTAAATCCAAGCTATTTTAACGGTAAAAAAATGAAAAAAGATTCAACGGCTGAAATTAAAATCCAACGGTCAAAATAATATTTTAAATTAATCTAAATAAGATCCAATCCCAAAACTCACTCCAAACTCTATAAATACCCACCCATTTCTCAAATAATCTACCAAAAATATTTTTTTTCTATTTCTCAATTTATTTTTCATTTGTCAATTTCATCTATATCCTTTCATTCTTGTTGAAGATGTCCACAAAATCTCAATTCTTTTGGAATAAAATTATATTTGGGAAATTTTAATTTTTTTTAGATCAAACTGTTCAAAAAATTAAATTATGAAGTTATTTAAAAAGATTAAATGAAGAAAAGTGATCCATAAAATTATAAAAAAAATAGACTTAAACCATTCTTAATCAATTTAATAAAGTTGCGGACTTAAAATTTGAGTCTGGAGGATTGGGGGAAAAACCGGTTTAAGTCCGCACAAAACCCAAGTAGTTACTTTTTGAAAAAGAAAAATTTGAGTTTAGCTCCAAATGGGTTGAAGAATGCCTCATAAAATATATAGATTTAGCTTTAAAGGTGGTTCAACAAGATTCTGAAAATCTTCACCAGAGACCTCATATCTCTTCATATTTGGCTGCTTCCGCTTGTCCAATCAACCTCTAGATCAGATCAGTATATAATTTTTTTTTCCCAATGACAAGAATTAGCAACTTTAATTTTGATGACAAAACTTAATCAGCAACTTTAAGGTGGCTTTTTTTATAGAGTAATAGGAAACAAAGTCTGCATCTACTTTATTAGATGCAGATTCAATACTTGTTTCTTTCCTTCTGTTTTTTTTTCTACTTTGTGAGTTTCAAACCGTGTACTGTCCAATTCACACCTGGTCCATGCCCATTTTTTAATTCATGCGTAGCTCTGGTTATGTGGTGAAGATGTGACCTCCAACATGTTGTAAAAATGCACATTTCTTTCCATCATTCGCTCTTTTTCAATTATTGAACTCATCAATAATTAGTGAAGAGCCATTTGCTGAATTCTTTTCAAACACAAAGCATGGTAAACAATATGCCTTATCTGTTGTAGGAAAATACTCTAACCATAAAAATTGTGAGAACCAAGAATATTGAAATCAACGTATTTGTTGCCTGGACAAAGTCCTTGGGTACTCAAAAAGTTTAGGTTAATAAGGCCCTAATTTGATATAAGCCTTTCGAATCTCATCACACTGATTAATGGGGTGTTCACAAATTTGAATACGTTTCCCTGGATCCCATTCTAAAGAACTAGTGTCAAACTGAATTGAAGTATCAACATTAGATGCAGACGATGTATTCTCCGTATCAACATTAGATGCAAAAAAGTGTATTCTCATTCTCATTTGCCACTTTTTCTAAAGAATGAATGAATAGTATTTACTCTATTCGCCGGTCTATTATCATCATGTAACATTATATCCTAACAAAAAATATTATGCACCAACAATCATATATATGCTTACAATGAGAACCAAAAACACATATATAATCAATAAATATAAACAATAACATCTTAATTACTCTATGAAATAGAATATTTATCAATTGAAATCTTGTAGATATAATTATTGTTTTCTCTTTTGTTGTTGCTCTAAGAATCCCCAAAATTTAACGTTCAAACCTTAAAAATCTAACAATAACAATTCAAATTTAGAATTAAATAAGAAGAAAGAGATAAACCTACTAATATTGAAGAACCCACTGAATGATTTTGAAAAGAAAGATAGAAGATGTTTCAGTGTATTTTGCTTTCGAAGGTTATTTTTTTTCTTTCTTTCTTTTCTTTCTTTGTCGCAAATTGCAATGGTGGTCCAAAAAGGAATTTTAATTCATTATTAATTTCCAAAAGCTCCTCCTAAATTCCGATTTTCAACCTCTAACCTTTCACCTTCCCACCAAAGAGGAAAGAGCACTCAGGAGATCCATCATTCCACGCCTTAAAAGTTGGGAAAAACTAAAATTTTTGAAATTATAATCGCTAGATGTAGCAAGTCAAAAAGGAATTCTCCAAAATAGCGAGCTGAATAGAGAGTCTGCTGGAGTTGAAATTTTGTCACTTTCTAGCTAAAATGGCTAACCATGACCATCATAGTTTAGCAACTCTGCTGGAGATGCTCTTAGGAGAGAGAAATCTGAGCTCGCCAAATCTGAAAGCTGCGCAAGAGAGAGAGAGAAGAAAAAGCTGGAAAGAGAGAGGGAAAAAAAGGGAAAGAGAGAAAAAAGTTTGGTGGTCGGCCACTTTTCATTTTGGGCTCTTTTTTTATTATTTTTTAATGAATTTAAAATAATAAAATATTTGAGGTTAGCTAAAATAGAGAGCATAGCCGGAGGAACTACCTTTTAAGTGGTTAGCTATTTTAGCTAGAATTTGGATAAAATTTAGACTCTCTTGGAGATGCTATAAGGGAAACAAAGTCTGCTTCTGCTTTATTAGATTTTTCAACCTGATCCATGAACATTTTTTCAAACCGTGTAATGGTGAGTTTCAAACCGTGTACTGTCCAATTCACACCTGGTCCATGCACATTTTTTAATTCTTGCGTAGCTCTGGTTAACTTACCAGCGTTGCTTTGGTGCTTATATAGCTGTTTGGCCATTGTGCAGAACAACACATGGAATTCTGGACTTAAGTTCCTTTGTACTATCCAATTTTGGAGATCTCTTGCATATTTGGCTTGAAACAGAAAATAATGTACGCTTCAGTCCATCTTTTCTTTATGCCCTTTTATTTTTTCTGTTTCATATTGCTTTGTTACAACTTACATATTTTGACAACAGCATATATACTTGTGTTTTTCTTATGAGCCAATAATATACCTTTTAAAGCATGTCCACTTGTTTTGACTGTTAATTACTAAGCTGTTTTCGGGTCCTTTCGCAGCCTGCAATCCGCCATGATCATAGCCTTGCTTCTACTGTTTATGGTTTTCCATAATGCTTCTTCTTGTAGTGCAATTGGTACTAATGTTGTTGCAAGACCTGATGTTGTGAACATTGGCTCTATTATCACTTTTGATTCTGTCATTGGAAAAATTGCAAAACTTGCAATAGCCATTGCAGTTGAAAATGTCAATTCTGATCCTCAAATTCTCAATGGAACAAAGCTGACACTCAAAATGCACAACACCAGATCTGATGACTTTCTGGGAATTGTTGATCTGGGTACAAACTTTTGAACTTTCTTAGAAGTTCCTTTGCATAATTCGTAGAATCTAATTGGAAAACTTATAATTTTTTCTGTTCCTTACAGCTTTGCAGTTTATGGAGAATGACACAGTGGCCATAATTGGTCCCCAATTCTCAGCTACCGCTCGTATGCTCTCACACATTGCAAATGAGATAAAAGTCCCTTTATTATCATTTTCAGCAACAGACCCCACCCTTTCTCCAGTTCAATTCCCTTTCTTGGTTAGGACAACACAAAGTGATCTCTTTCAGATGACTGCAGTGGCAGACCTTGTTGCCTTCTATGAGTGGAGAGAAGTCATAGCAATTTACGTAGATGATGATTTTGGGAGAAATGCCATTGCTGCCTTAGGGGATAAGTTAGCCGAAAAGCGGTGTAAAATTTCATACAAAGTGCCTCTAAACCCCAAAGCGACAAAATATGAAATCAGTAAAGCACTGATTAGTGTGTCTTTGATGGAGTCTAGGATTCTGATCGTACACATTTATACTAATTGGGGTCTACAAGTGTTTAGTGAAGCACAAAACCTCATGATGATGGGGAGTGGATATGTATGGATTGCTACTGATTGGTTGTCTACCATATTAGACACAGATCCTTCCCTGCATTTAGTGGCAACAAAGGACATTCAAGGTGTTCTTACATTGCGCATGTACACACCAGAGTCGGAACTCAAAACAAGATTTAAATCAAGGTGGAGCAACTTGACAAGAGTGAGAGGATTTAATGGTTCTTCTTTCGGGCTAAATACGCATGGTCTATACGCCTATGACTCTGTATGGCTTCTTGCTCTTGCCATTGATTCATTTCTGGCTCGTGGGGGGAAAGTCTCATTTTCAAATGATTCAAATGTAAGCGATTTACGTGGAGGAAAGTTGTGCATCTTTAATGAAGGCAGCCAATTGGTTCAAAGGATTTTAGAGGTTAATGCAACTGGTGTAACAGGGCCACTTAAGTTTAATCCAGATGGGGACTTAATCAATCCTGCATTTGAAGTCATCAATGTGATTGGCACAGGCACCAGGACTATTGGATATTGGTCTAATTCTTCTGGCCTTTTAGTTGACCCTCCAGAGAAGCCCCAAAGGAAGCAGCAATCTAATGATTCCAGTAAAAGTACTCAACAACTATACAGCGTCTTCTGGCCGGGACAAACAACTCAGAAGCCTCGTGGGTGGGTTTTCCCAGAAAACGGAAGAAAGCTCAAGATTGGAGTCCCAGGCCAAGCTAACAATCCTGAGTTTGTGAGTGTAAAAGGCACTGATATAACTGGTTATTGCATTGAGGTCTTTCAAGCTGCACTGAATGAGTTACCATATGGTGTCCCATATAAATTTGTCCCTTTTTGGGGTGATGAAAAAACCCAAGAAAAACTTCTGCACAGGATTCAAATTGGTGTGAGTATAAGTTACAAAAACTTTTCTCAATTTGGACTTGGCTTGACATTCGTATGTGTTTTTTTTGTTCTTAACATCTTTAATTCCGTGGACTTTCATATTTATGCAGGAACTTGACGGTGTTGTAGGAGATATTACCATCACCACTAGCAGAACAAAATTTGCGGATTTTACACAGCCATATATTGAATCTGGTCTAGTTGTAGTTGCTCCAATAAGGAAGTTGAACTCTAGTGCTTGGGTTTTTTTGAGACCTTTTACTCCAATGATGTGGGGTGTGACAGGTATTTTGTTCCTAGTTGTGGGAGCAGCAGTTGGGATTTTGGAGCATAGAACGAACGAGGATTTCCGGGGCCCTCCAAGAAGACAATTTGTGACTATTGTTTGGTTAGTACTCGGATCCATATATCCAAATGCAGTTTTGATTAATGTTAATGCAAATTCATCTCTTCAATTATGGCTAAAATCTCAATTTGGTATTATATAATATTTGTTTTGGGCTCTGCAGGTTTAGCTTTTCAACTTTGTTCTTTTCCAACAGTAAGTGAACAAATCAGTACTGTAATTCTGTATCCATACACATGACTACTTATACATGCACAAGGAAACTTATGTTATGCACTAAGATTGTTTAGTTATAGCTGGCTGATCTTATTGCTTGGTAACATACGCAGAAGAAAAAACTGACAGCACGCTTGGTCGGTTTGTGCTAATCATATGGCTATTTGTAGTTCTAATAATCACCTCAAGCTACACTGCAAGCCTGACCTCAATCCTCACAGTGGAGCAGCTTTCTTCCCCCATTAAAGGCATTGAAAGTTTAGCAACAGGCAAAGATCCCATTGGTTTCCCAAAAGGTTCCTTTGTTGGAAAATATTTGACAGACGAGCTAAACATACGCCAGTCAAGACTTGTGGCCCTTAACTCACCAGAAGAATTTGAGAAAGCCTTGAAAGATGGAGCGAGGGCAGGCGGTGTTGCTGCAGTGGTTCACGAGCGTGCATACATGGAGCTCTTCCTCTCCGTTCGTTGCGGATATAGTATTGTAGGTCAAGATTTCACCAAAATGGGGTGGGGTTTTGTAAGTATCTTATTCTTTCATGACCATCCCCCCTTAACATGACATTGCTCAATAAATGACATTCTTTTGATTGCATATGTATGTTTGTTGGTTTTTCATTTTAGGCCTTTCAAAGGGGCTCGCCACTAGCAGCTGACATGTCAACCGCCTTGCTGAAACTATCAGAGAAGGGGGATCTCCAAAAGATTCATGACAAGTGGCTGATGAAAAGTGCTTGCAGCTCACAAGGAGCAAAGCAAGCAGTAGACCGCCTGTCACTGAAAAGCTTTTGGGGCCTCTTTCTGCTAAGCGGCATAGCTTGCTTTCTTGCTCTACTTATTCATGTTATTCGCCTTGTGCACCAATTCTACAGGTATTCAGATTCCTGTTGTGAGAGCTCACAGCCTAGACATCTTCGATCATTTGTTTCATTTGTAAATAAAAGGGAACAAGAAGTGAAAAGCCGAACCAAGAGAAGGAGGACTGAGAAAGCCTCAAATAAAATAGTGCATGAAACTTAATTCAGTATGCCTTCAAGAAACTTAATTCAGTCTGATTTAATTATGAACTGACAAGTTAAATGAAGTAACTTGTATCAAACTCTCTCTGTGAAAGACTGATAGATATATAGGTGGCTTTGTGTTTTGGAGGATATAGTTGTTGTCTAATGTAGAAACTTAACTAAGTTTTTGTAATATCAAATAGCTTTACTATATTATAAACTTTATTATTTCAATTTCCTTTTCAAATGCTTCAAGGTTAACTGACTTAAATCTACTTATCTTCCATATATCAAGGTTTCAATGCTGTGGTAGGTGACATCAATAACCAGAACAAGCCAAACAAAAATGATGGATTTTACTTAGACAAAACAATGTGTTGTAACTTTTAATCGTTGTTCAACATATTCATAAAGAGACAAGAATAGTCAACAAGCACTAGCATAATTGAGATTTATGCAAGATCAAAGAATGAGACCAACAGGTGTAGTAGACCAGATCATGGTGGTAAGGGTTAGGCCACGTTATTAACATGCCATGCCCTTATGGTGGAGTGTTAATAACGTGTATGCAAGTCGGAAAATGAGACTTGCTAACATGGTGTTACGAGTTCATATAAATTATAAGAGTAATGCGTCCGGGCATCAGTGATTAAAGAGATAAGGAGGATTGAATTGAAGTCTATATATACGGAAGGGTTCTTGAAATGACATAGAAACCCCCTTTCAACCCCATGGAACTTGGTTGTTGTCGTTTGATTAATTTCTGCACCCATTATCATTTATCAAGGTCCCTTCCAAAGTCTCCTAGTGTCCTCAAATTATCTAGTTTCGTAGTCAATCCATCATGGGACTTCTTTGCTCTTTGCAATTGGGGAATGTGGGTCGCTTAGAGTGTGCGATTTTGTTGTTGTTAATCTAGTGTGTGTTTGTGTGTACGCCCCTTGATCTTTCCATGTTTTTTTATAGATAAAATCGAAAGGAATCACAGTTTGTTGCAAAATTATCCTATCAACTACACAAAATGTGGTCGCAAAATCATCCTATCAGCGACCCAAAATATTTTGTCGTTGATACGTTTTGTCGCCAATTGTATTTTTTTCTAGAAGTGAAGGGCCTCATTTAAATTATGGCCATGGGCCACCAAAATGTCAAGGCCGGCTCTGTCCATCCTCTATTTTCACGTCTTTGTTTTTATTATTTTTGGATAAAATATTCCCCTAATTTTCTCTTGGTTATAATCAATTCAAAGAATTTGAGGTACTAAATTAAAGTTTAAAACTTTTATCGGTCTGCTGATCACTGTTTTTTTGCATTCTAAAGTTCACATTACTTGAATGAAAAGGTAAATGTCAAAAAGCTCCTCGTAAATTCAAAAAAGGAATTTTAATTAATTATTAATTTCCAAAAGCTCCTCGTAAATTCCAATTTTCAACCTTCAACCTTTCACATTCCCACCAAAGAGGAAAGAGCACTCAGGAGATCGATCGTTCCACGCCTGAAGAGTTGTGGAAAACTACTGATGAGTTCTAAGATCAAATTACTTGAATGAGTTATAAGCCATAAGAATGGATTGTGACTCTATTATTGTAGGGACTTCAAAAGGGTGAAGTAAACGGAATTATGCAAGTGGCTTTCATAAAAGATCCATCTAGCTTTATCCTCCCTCATAAAATATATAGATTTAGCTTTAAAGGTGGTTCAACAAGATTCTGAAAATCTACACCAGAGACCTCGTATCTCTTCATATTTGGCTGCTTCCGCTTGTCAGTATATAATTTTTTTCCCAATGACAATGAATTAGCAACTTTAATTTTCATGACAAAACTTAATCAGCAACTTTAAGGTGGCTTTTTATATGGTCTTTGTTGCAAAAAGTAGCTTTGATAGAGTAATGGGGAACAAAGTTGATGGGGATCGGGGAGGTCACCAACAACACATATGAGCATTGAAATCTAGTGCAAACTCACATATATTGTAGCAAATCTATGCCACAAGTAAACTATTTTATTAATCATCAACAAAACTCCCTACAACTATTACATTAGCCTTATTTATAGGCTTTACTAGACTTGGGCACCAAAGACTACTTGGTCCAAAAGTAAACAAATTAATTACAAAATCACACATAAATAATAAAAGATATCCTAAAACTATCTAAATAAGAAAATAACAATATATCATGAAATAACTAATTAAATAGTAAATATCTATCTTGATCCACCCCTATGCTCCTGCATCATACTCCCATGGTTGGAAAGAATTCGTCCTCGTATTCAAGCCGTTGATTGAGGAAAATCCGAATAGAATCATCAGTTGTATCATATTAATTCTGGATCTTTTAGCACCCAATTGAAACCTTCCTTCACAAATCAAAAGATATTTAGAATATTTGACCTTTCTAGAACAATTCCAGTTATGTTCTGCAACCAATCTCTCACCCCAAAGAGTCGTCAATCCAAATGTCATTAAATTGACAAGATCAACAGAGTTCTTGGCAATCTTTCCTTCAAAGGTGCCTTGGTTGTGTTTCTTCAAAAGTGCATACCCAACTTCCTCTAGGTCCAGCGCCTTCAAGATTACACTATATTCAACTTGTTTACTCTCACCAAATACTTTTTTCTCAATCCCAATTTTATTTTTTAACAATCATCTTCTAAACAATGATCAAATATTGGAGGTAAATCTAAATTTAATAACTTTGACGAAGAACAAGATGCACCAAAATTACTAAATTCATTTGTACCTTCAAAGGACACCTCTTCACTTGACTCACACAACGGAGCACAACAATGAAAATGGTTATCTTCCTCGTACTCCTCGTCAAGACTCCTAGGGCTTAGAGTGTCGATGCAAGCTACTCGGTTCAGATAAGGGTTCACGCATCCCTCCCCGTCAGAATTTTTACCTATCTGGGTTCGAGCTTCAATGTGAGTGATGTGTTCCGTAAGTTGCTGTAGGATCCTCTTAATTTCCTCCATGTCGTTGTAGTTGTTGACACGAGCCCTCCATCCAAAAACCTCCCCAAGAAAGCGGATCTTGAGCCGTAGCTCTGATACCAATTGATGGGGATCGGGGTCAGGACATAGGTCACCAACAACACACACGCACCGAAATCTAGGGCTAGTGCAAACTAACATATATCGTAGCAAATCCATGCCACAAGTAAACTATTTTATTAATCATCAACAAAACTCCCTACAACTATTACATTAGCCTTATTTATAGGCTTTACCAAACTTGGGCACCAAGACTACTTGATCCAAAAGTAAACAAATTAATTACAAAATCACACATAAATAATAAAAGATATCCTAAAACTATCTAAATAAGAAAATAACAAGATCTCATTAAATAACTAATTAAATGGTAAATATCTATCTTGATCCACCCCCTATGCTCCTCCATGAAAAGTCTGCATCTACTTTATTACATGCAGATTCTATGCTTTGAACATAGAAAATACAAAGTGAAAATTCCTATGTCCGTATTGTATAGATCCAAGACCTGTCCAATTCACACCAGACTGTCTTGCATATTTTTTAATTATTCAATAGCTCTGGTGAACTTACCAGTTTGGTGCTTATATAGCTGTTTGGCCATTGTGCAGAACAACACATGGAATTCTGGACTTAAGTTCCTTTGTACTTACTATCCAATTTTGGAGATCTCTTGCATATTTGGCTTGAAACAGAAAATAATGTAAGCTTCAGTCCATCTTTTCTTTATGCCCTTTTATTTTTTCTGTTTCATACTGCTTTGTTACAACTTACATATTTGGACAACAGCATATATACTTGTGTTTTTCTTATGAGCCAATAATGTCTTTTAAAGAATGTCCACTGCTAATTACTAAGCTGTTTTTGGGTCCTTTCGCAGCCTGCAATCCACCATGATCATAGCCTTGCTTCTACTATTTATGGTTTTCCATAATGCTTCTTCTTCTAGTGCACTTGGTACTAATGTTGTTGCAAGACCTGATGTTGTGAACATTGGCTCTATTATCACTTTTGATTCTGTCATTGGAAAAATTGCAAAACTTGCAATAGCCATTGCAGTTGAAGATGTCAATTCTGATCCTCAAATTCTCAATGGAACAAAGCTGACACTCACAATGCACAACACCAGATCTAATGACTTTCTGGGAATTGTTGATCTGGGTACAAACTTTTGAACTTTCTTAGAAGTTCCCTTGCATAATTCGTAGAATCTAATTGGAAAACTTATAATTTTTCCTGTTCCTTACAGCTTTGCAGTTTATGGAGAATGACACAGTGGCCATAATTGGTCCCCAATTCTCAGCTACCGCTCGTATGCTCTCAAACATTGCAAATGAGCTAAAACTCCCTTTATTATCATTTTCAGCAACAGACCCCACCCTTTCTCCAGTTCAATTCCCTTTCTTGGTTAGGACAACACGAAGTGATCTCTTTCAGATGACTGCAGTGGCAGACCTTGTTGCCTTCTATGAGTGGAGAGATGTCATTGCAATTTATGTAGATGATGATTTTGGGAGAAATGCCATTGCTTCCTTAGGGGATAAGCTAGCCGAAAATCGGTGTAGAATTTCATACAAAGTGCCTCTGAACCCCAAAGCAACAAAATATGAAATCACTAAAGCACTGATTAGTGTGTCTTTGATGGAGTCTAGGATTCTGATCGTACACATTTATACTAATTGGGGTCTACAAGTGTTTAGTGAAGCACAAAACCTCATGATGATGGGGAGTGGATATGTATGGATTGCTACTGATTGGTTGTCTACCATATTAGACACAGATCCTTCCCTACCTTTACTGGCAACAAAAGACATTCAAGGAGTTCTTACATTGCGCATGTACACACCAGAGTCGGAACTCAAAACAAGATTTAAATCGCGGTGGAGCAACTTGACAAGAGTGAGAGTATTTAATGGCTCTTCTCTCGGGCTAAATACACATGGTCTATACGCCTATGACTCTGTATGGCTTCTTGCTCTTGCCATTGATTCATTATTCGCTCGTGGGGGGAATGTATCATTTTCAAATGACTCAAATGTAAGTGATTTACGGGGAGGAAAGTTGTGCATCTTTAATGAAGGCAGCCAGTTGGTTCAAAGAATTTTAGAGGTTAATGCAACTGGTGTAACAGGGCCACTTAAGTTTAATCCAGATGGGGACTTGATCAATCCTGCATTTGAAGTCATCAATGTGATTGGCACAGGGACCAGGACTGTTGGTTACTGGTCCAATTCTTCTGGCCTATCAGTTGACCCTCCAGAGAAGCCCCAAAGAAACCAGCAATCTGATGGTTCCAGTACCAGTACTCATAAACTATACAGTGTCATCTGGCCGGGACAAACAACTCAGAAGCCTCGTGGGTGGGTTTTCCCGGACAACGGAAGAAAGCTCAGGATTGCAGTCGTAACTCGAGTTAGTTATCGTGAGTTTGTGAGTGTAAAAGGAATTGATTTCACTGGTTATTGCGTTGAGGTATTTCAAGCAGCATTAAAAGAGTTACCATATGGCGTCCCATATAAGTTTGTCCTTTTTGGGGATGGTAAAATAAATATAGAACCAAATAAACTTCTGCACAGGATCCAAACTGGTGTGAGTATACATTCGAACAGATTAATAATATACAGTGTGCTGTTCATGTGAATATATTAAGCTCTTTGTATGTCCATCTTTATGCAGGAACTTGACGGTCTAGTAGGAGATATTACCATCACCACTAGCAGAACAAAATTTGCTGATTTTACACAGCCATATATTGAGTCTGGGCTAGTTGTAGTTGCTCCAATAAGGAAGCTGAACTCTAGTGCTTGGGCATTTTTGAGACCTTTTACTCCAATGATGTGGGGTGTCACATGTATTTTCTTCCTAGTTGTGGGAGCAGTTGTTTGGATTTTGGAGCATGGAACGAACAAGGATTTCCGGGGACCTCCAAGAAAACAATTTGTGACTGTTGTATGGTTAGTACTCTAATCCATATATCCAAATGCCGGTTTAATTAATGTTGATGCAAATTCGAGTATAAATCCAAATGCCGGTTTATCTTCACCTCTTCAATTAAGGCTATAATCCCCAACTGGAACATATAACATTTTTCTTTTGGGTTCTGCAGGTTTAGCTTTTCAACTTTGTTCTTTTCCCACAGTAAGTCCATACTGCTTGACTTGTTCATACACAAAGAAACTTATGTTATGCATTACATACAAGTGAATGATCTTATTCCTTGTAACATATGCAGAAGAAAACACTGTCAGCACGCTTGGCCGGTTTGTGCTAATCATATGGCTATTTGTAGTTCTAATAATAAACTCAAGTTACATTGCAAGCCTGACCTCAATCCTCACAGTGGAGCAGCTTTCTTCCCCCATTAAAGGCATTGAAAGTTTAGCAACAGGCAATGATCGCATTGGTTTCCTGAACGGTTCCTTTGCTGAAAAATACTTGACAGACGAGCTAAACATACACAAGTCCAGACTTGTGCCCCTTAACTCACCAGAAGAATATGAGAAGGCCTTGGAAGATGGCCCCAGCGCAGGCGGTGTTGCTGCAATTGTTGACGAGCGCGCTTACATGGAGCTCTTCCTCTCTGTTCGATGCGGATATAGTATTGTAGGTCAAGAATTTACCAAGATGGGCTGGGGATTTGTAAGTACCATTCTTTCATGTGATCATCCTCCCTTTAACGTGCCATGTGCTCAACACAAAATGAAATTCTTTTGATTGCATGTTGTGCATGATTGTTGGTTTTTTCATGCATTTTAGGCCTTTCCAAGGGACTCGCCACTGGCAGCTGACATTTCAACCGCCCTGCTGAAACTATCAGAGAAGGGGGATCTCCAAAAGATTCATGACAAGTGGCTGATGAAGAGTGCTTGTAGCGCGCAAGGAACAAAGCAAGCGGTAGACCGCCTGCCACTGAAAAGCTTTTGGGGCCTCTTCCTGCTAAGCGGCATTGCTTGCTTTCTTGCTCTCCTTCTTCATGTTATTCGCCTTGTGCACCAATTCTACAGGTATTCAGATTCCAACTGTGAGAGCTCCCTGCCCAGACGTCTTCGATCCTTTGTTTCATTCGTATATAAAAGGGAACAAGAAGTGAAGAAAAGCCGAAGCAAGAGAAGGAGGACTGAGAAAGCCTCAAATAACATAGTGCATGAAAGTGTTTAATCAGATGACAATGGCTCTCTTTTGCTAAGCAGAAATGCCTAATCAGGTGAAACTTAATTATGAACTGACAAGTTACTTAATGTAACTTGTATCAAACTCCCTCTGTGATATATAGTTGTAGGTGGCTTTGTGTCTTGCAGGATATAGTTGCTGTCTAATGTATTATGTATGCTACTAAGTTTGTATAACATGTATAAACTTTATTTTTTCCAAATCTATTATACTAGCAAAGGTGCCCGCGTGATGCCCCGGGTTTTAAAACTATATGTAAAAAGTTGTAAAAACATATATGAAACACAATATTATGCCACCCCATTATCATTCACTAAGCATAATAGATAAACTGATAGCAATTATGACTAATATTTCTATTCACCCATCTCCTAGGTTAAAGTAGTGACCTTTAAATAGGATGAAATAAACACTCCTTCATATATCCATCTAAAGGGATAACATCATTTCAAATGCGTGACCATAAGTATGTTTTGCAACAATAGTTCAAGAAGCCAGTTCCCTTAAGAAGACCTTCACCAGTCAAGAGTTCAAAATCTAACAACAATAGGAACCCAATCACAGCTGCCTTCCCATTTATGAAAACATAACACACACACACAGATATACAAAGGTACAAATTTGGAATGAAATAACACACAAGGATGCATAATTTCACTCGCACAACTGAACCCAATTCCCTCCACCTCTATTTATACCCCTCAAATTCACTGAAAGCAGAAAATTTAACACCAAAGGAAATGAAGTGATGGAGAAAAAAGTGATATCGGAGAGGCCAAGCGAGAGAAGAGGATTCGGGGGAGAGAGACCAGTGAAGGACTCAGAATAAAAACAACTAAGAAAACAACAACAAAAGTGTACATATGAAATCAGAACCTTGTAATGCAGAGGCTTTCTTTACCTCTAGGAAAACTCTGCAAGCTAAACCCATGGATGATGAGTACCTGTAGCCCATTAAAACTAAAATTCTTACACTCCTCTGTTCATTGGGCACAAATAACTGGAGTTTAATTAATTCCCACCACAATAATAAGTCTAAATCTAGAGGTATTGTTCCTCTGAATTGGTTATTACTTAGCAAAAGGTGCTCAACTCTCTTACATGAAGACAATTGAGGTGGCACATCTCTTGTGAGATTGTAGTAGGATAAGTCAAGAAAGTTGAGCTATGTGAGTTGGCCAAACTCAGAAGGGATGGTACCAGTGAGGTGATTGGGTGTAAGGCGGAGACGGCTTAAATTTCTACACATGGATAGTCTAGAAGGAATGGAGCCTGAAAAGCTATTGTTTGTTAAGTCTACAGCAGTAAGAGAATTCGAACCGGTGAGAGGAAAGATGGTTCCACTGAACTGATTGTGAGAAAAGTTTATGATCTTGAGGTTTTTTAGAAGAAACTGTTAATTGTCATCAGAAGAAACTCAAAATCAAATTCAAATTTTTAAAAAATTAATTCACTCACTTAGCACATGTACATGTATATCTTAATTTAAATAAAATCTTTTAGCACTACTCTTAATATGATCCAACCCAGCAAACTAATATAATTAGCACATAATCCACTAAAGTATGGGATATAGAAACTTGAAAGTGTATTATTCAGAGCCAATCAATTCCCCTTACTGGTTTTCAGTCCAACTGATGAAATTGATGAAGCATAAATATTGAACTCTGTACATTAATCAAAATCTACAGCCAAAACTTAAGTAATTGAAAAGGCCAGGGATTTGCCACAGTTACAACAACGGGTTGTTCTTAAAGACTCATCATCTAAACCTATCATTAGAACAACAAATTAATCAATTTGGGCAAGAAAGATAGTATATTCTTGTGCTCACTACCCACTTCCCCAAAAACTAAAACACATGCTCTCCTCCTATTCCCTCTTCAGTTGTCTTTTTCATCATCAGTTCAACCATCATCTCCTCCTCCATCTTCCTTCTTCTTCTTCTTGCCCTAAACCCAAAACTTGTAGGGTTTAACTATGTGAAAAACAACAAAAATACTCAAATCATAACCAGAACACCACAAACCTATAGAATTTCGAAATTCTTCTTTAGCCAAAATCAAACCCTAATCAGTTTCTTGGAAAGAAAAAAAAAGCAATTGAATATCTAAAGAACTTGCACATAAATTGGTGCAATGGGGAGAAACAAAAAGCCAAAATAAGGGTGCTATGAAATCACTACCAGCACAACTCTTCTACTCTGTATTTCGTAGCTTTGCTTGGCTACTTGGAATCTCTAAAGATGAATTGCAGAAATCTGGGGAGAAACCAAAATACAAATTCTCAAGCGTCTTCTATCATGGGGTTACAAATTACAGAGGGTGGATTTTGGCGTTGGCTTATGGCTATTGCTTTGGGGTTGAGCTGGCAGTGGACAACATAATAGCAAAGTACTTTTATGACAGATTCAATCTGAAACAGAAAATCAGCGACACAGACAAACAATTACCAGATTGATGAGCAGACCTAAATTGATTACTCCAGTTCTTTTTCCTTCGATCGTCCTCCCTGTAACAACAAACTCAATTAAACCAACCTAGAAAACGACATGACAAATGAATAAACCAACCTAGAAAGAAACAGAACCTTAAAACCAACCCTTTTTTACGAAACCTAGAAATCCCCTTGAGCTAAACCCGTGCGATGAGAAGAAGGATGAAGCACAGCTGGAATGGTGGCACAGCTCCAAACGATGAGAAGAAGAATGAGCCAGACCCGAGAGATAAGAAGAGCAAAATCGATCAGGCGAAGAGCAAAAGGGCCGTCGGATTCGCAGCGCGCCTCCCCAAACAAAAATCAACCGCCCCCAAAGCATCTCCAACAGTGAACGCGATCTTCCATCGCTGCCCCTCAACCAGGCCAACCAGCTGGTTGGAAATCAACTGGAGATGGAGGGTTCTCTGAGCGAACGAAACGTTCGCAGCGGAAGAGAAATGGGCAAAAAGGGAAGAGAAAAAAAGTTTAGTGGAGGGCATTTTCGGATATTCACTGTTCTGAAGAGAAAACAAAACAGAAAACAACAGTAAAATGAGGGGCATTGTCGTCATTTCACTGTGCTTAGTAACATAGTCCAGTTGCGTTGGCCTCTTATTGAATCTAATCAGGGGGGAATATTTCCTTTTCAAATGCTTCAAGGTTGACTCATTTAAATCTGCTTATCTTCCATATATTAAGGTTTCAATGCTGTGGCAGGTGACATCAATAACCAGCACAAGCCAAACAAAAATGATGGATTTTACTTAGACAAAACCATGTGTTGTAACTTTTAATCGTTGTTCAACATATTCATAAAGACAGAAGAATGGTCAACAAGCACTAGCATAATTGAGATTTATGCAAGATCAGAGAATGAGTCCAACAGGTGTAGCAGACCATCATGGTAGTAAGGTTGATCACTGTGTTGACCTGCGTGGACTAGTTAGGCCACGTTATTAACATACGATGCCTTTATGGTGGAGTGCTAATAACGTGTATGCGAGTCGGAAAATGAGACTTGCTAATATGGTGTTACGAGTTCATACAAATTATAAGAGTAATTAATGCGTTCTGGTGTCAGTGATTAAAGAGATAAGGAGGATTGAATTGGAGTCTATACATACGGAAGAGTTCTAAGTTCACATTACTTGAATGAAAAGGTATAGCCAGCTCCTATTGGCGGGGAAAGGGTTTTTTTTAATTTATTTCTTTGTCGCAAATTGCAATGGTGGTCCAAAAAGGAATTTTAATTAATTATTAATTTCCAAAAGCTCCTCCTAAATTCCAATTTTCAATCTTTAACCTTTCATCTTCCCACCAAAGAGGAAAGAGCACTCATGAGATTCACCGTTCCACGCCTGAAAAGTTGTGGAAAAACTGACATTTTTGAAACTAGAAGAAAATAGAGTTGAAATCACCGTTGCTCCAATCAAGCCTTACAAAGGTAATATATAATATATGCGAAAATGTGACAATATTTTATGAACCCCATTATTTGCTGTTTAGAAAATTCAAACTTCACGCTATCTTCATTAAAGTTTGTCGGCAGTTCAGGGGTTGAAATTACCTGCAGGATAGCTTAAAAACACTAAAAGTGGGGGGGGTGAAAAGTACGTTTATTGAGGTTAAGCGTGACAAAGGAATTAAAACACGCCTACAGGATTGATATGGTGTATCAATCCTCGAATGTGCATAGCATAAAATAAAGGAACACGTAGAGAATTATTTTACATGGTAAAACCCCACTTATGGAGAAAATCCACGAGACTCCTCGGTCCAAAACAAATCCACTATAGAACGATGATTACAAAAAGTACTCACACACTTATCTTAGACACATTATTGATAATGTTTACCGACTTCTTAGTAACTCAACTTCTGTCACGGGATGATAGTTCGGCACTCCTTATGTTGAACGCAATATTGGTTCAAGCTCGCCGAAGTTCTTCCAACTCTCCTTATGTTAAATCTGATATTGGTCACGCTCGATTCATGCTCACTAGAGAAAAATCGCCACCACGGTCTTGGTGTCGTCAACCGTATGAGTCACCGACATGCAAATGAATGCAATATGAATTATAAAAGTGTTTGATAAATCACCAAGTAAAGATGGAACGCTTGATGATTTATCTCAAATAAAGCTCAACTTTCCAAAGTTTATGAACTAAAAATGTGATCGTGAGAGCTCTACCCAAGGAATGGGACAAAGCCTTATTATATAAGCGGTTTTCTTCACAAGGAAGAAAACCTACATTCATAACACAATCTGATTGACAAGAAATCAATGATATGATCTTATTATGTATAAAACTCACGTGCATTTCAAGAAGGATTGAAAAATATGCCTAAAAGCGATGCACTCCTAAAGGAATTCTTATTGATTAAGATCAGAGAAAATCATGAAAATAAAATCATATGAAATGCCAAAAACATTCCTCTCGTGTATGCATGCATGAGAAATGACATGTCTTACCCTTCGGGTCATGTGCCTCATACGTGTTAAGTGACAATATCGGTATTCGAGGATTGCTGAGCTATTTCTGAAAATCAGAGACATCAATTTTGCTTGAACCCTATAGCTAAATGGCACTTCCAAAATTATACTAAGTAATAGAAAATGCCAATACAATTTTATACTAACAGGGGTCGTAAGGACAATTTTTTCAACCGAATTTTATCGTTACGGATGTCAAGGAGTCATTTTTTCAAATGTGTCTTGGGATTCGCAAAAGTTTATGTGGTTAATTGAGATTTATCATCTCAAATCTATTCCCCTATCTTGTTTAGTATTACTAACAAACTATCTTGTATATAAATATGTTACTAACAATTTTTTTCTAACTTTCTTATCAAAAGATGCAATATCAACTTGTTTTTCCTATCATGACCACAAGGTTGTCAAGAACAAGCACATCTCTCTGATCTCCTGAAGATCTCCTACATTAGGAGAGATGGAAGCCTATAATTTGGAAACCTCACATGTTTTCTTCCCTAATTGCTTATCTACCTTGTAGTCAAAATCATAATTTTTTTTTGTATTTTTTCTTTATTTTTATAATTCTCTGTTCCCATGAGATTTTTGTGTCTTTAGAACCTTCATCTGAAGAACAAATTCTTGTTTGAATCTAACACTTTGGATTATTTATTTTACATATGCAAAAGAATTATGGATTTTGCACTTGCACGATATAGCTAGATCATCAAGCGCCTCATTATATTTACTGTGCAAATCCGAGTTTGAAGAATCTATGAGTAAAGTTTTTCATACTGAAAGATGTAATCAATACTTGTGTTATTTCATGCTTGTATTCTTGTTAGTATTTTGATATTTTGTATGTTATCTTCGGTGGTGACCAAATGAACAGATAAGATCGTTCCAGAAGTACAGCATGTAAATGAACACTCCAGAAGAATGACTTGTATTATGTACAAAAGACCGTTCTAGAAGAATGGCTTGAACCATCTTGACAATGTTAATGCAATGCAAGCCTAATGCGTAATAACTTGTATGAATTAAGGTACCCTAAAGGGCAAACCTTATGACATTCATGTTGTCATTTTTTTTATGAGACTATTTTCACGTAGTTAGGGGAGAATTGGTTGTTCTTGAAAGAACAAAGAACGACGTGAATAATTATGGAATATATATATTATTGTCTCATGAACACATTAGCATAAAAGATAAATGCAACCTAAAAGATTGTAAGTCAAATGACAGAAGCATATACAGACACACAATAAGTGACTACTAATGACAAAACTGTTGCATGCTTGAAGCCTGACAAATTTATAGATTGCAAAACTTAACTCCCCATAAAAGCTGTTGGATGCTTGAAGCATGAAAATCTATAAGTTCCAAAGACTTAATGACTTAACTCCCCATAAGTGGAGATTATTTGAAAAATTCAAGCCCTATCCAAAATAACGCTCTAAAAGAGGTTATGATCCATATTTTATAAATAGTTCATCTTATAAGCTCCTGAAGAGATATTGGTATACCATTATAAAAAAATGAAATTCAAGTCATTGTATACAGTAAAAGACTTATGAAAATAGCCTAGATATTTTGTTTGTATTACTCTAACCTTAGCAGGGATTAGATGAATGACGACACACAAGGATCCTCCAATGATGCTGCAACAACAAGGTTTATATAGGCATTACCAAAGATCACTGTGTGAAGTACAAATGTGATATTAATATCATTTGTCTTGGATCATCGAAGAAAACATCAATGCGAGTAACTCTTCAGGGGGAGCATCCAACAACTTTGCAAGATTGATTCACAGAAGCAGTGCCAACTACGACATTCAGAAAGATGATCAACAAATATGACTTAAATATACTTTTTCAGCATTAGGGGGAGTGTGTCATTAATAAGATTTTCACACACACACCATACAACAGATGGACTTTACTTTTACAAAACCATGTGTTTTTTTTAGGATCTTTCATATTGAGATGGGCGATAATATATTAAACCCACACACACTACATTGATGCTAGAACTCCGACCCAGGATCTTACCTGGAGGAGCAATTGCTCTAAATCACTACACTAATGGCAGGGACGGTCCCATGAACATGTTAATCTGGGCTATAGCCCAGGGATTTTTTTTTTTTGAACTCAATTAATATTCTAGCCTCGGCAATCAGCCGATTGACAAGAAGAAAGAACAAAGAGGCCGGCTAACAAGAAAGAACAAAGAGGCTGGCTGACAAGAAGAAAGAAACATTAAGGAAGAGAGGAAAAAGAAGGAAAAAGAAAAAAAAAAGAAAGAGAGAATAAAAAAATAGAGAGGGAGATGAAAAACAATCGGAAAGAGAGAGAGAGAGAGACTGAAGAAATAAAATAAAAAATGGGAGAAAAGAGGAAATAGTGTGTGCTGGGATGAGATATGTGTTTTTTATTTTATTTTTACTTCAATTCCTTCTAAATATTTCCTAGTACATGTGTAGCTCTCCTATGTTTTTTTTCTTTGTTTCCCTTCAATTCCTACCAAATATTTCAACAATATTATCAATAGTTCCAAGATTTTTGTCTGTTTCAAATGTCAGTATAATAAAAAAAAGTTCTAAATATGGAAGATAATAGATTGAAAAAAGAGGGCTTATATTATTTTTTTGGTAACAAACAAGGGCTTATAATTTACCCACAAAAAAAAAAAAAATTAGCGTACTCCTACAAATATTCCTTACCGGATTTAGTCCACGAATTTAACCCATGTCATTTTCAAATCCTGAGTCCGTCCCTGACTAATGGATCCTTTACATGTGTTTTAATAGTTGCTCAACATACATATTATGGTTTTAATAGTTGCTCAACATATATATTATATATATACACACAGAGAGAGAAGGGTCAACAAGCACTAGCATAATTGAGATTTACGCAACAGGTGCAGATCATGGTGTTGGATCACTGTGTTCACCTGTGGTGGGGTGCTTGCGTGGACTTTTTGGGCCACGTTTTTAACATATCATGCCCTAATAATTGCATTGTGGAATGTTAATAACGAATTCATACAAATTATAACACTTTCAAGGATTATAATTAGTGAGATAAGGAGGATTGAGTTGAAGTTTAGTGGTTAGTCCACTTTAGCATATCCTCCCTCTCTTCCTCTATCAAGTAATTATTCCCTAGTAACAGTTGTATCCTTATATACAATTCTATATTTTGTCTCATTTACACCATTTGACGAGAGAGACACATAGTTGTATATTATTGGTGATTAAAAAGAGAAAATTTATCATAATTGGTTGGTCATTTGCTTATCCCATATGGATGTGCCTTATTCCACTACGCGATATGTGGACAAAATTGCATATTCGTATCCTAAAACTTGATATTTTTTTATCCCCCATCGATTTTATGTTAATTTTAAGTATGATACTAGGAGCTAGTCAATTTCAATTCAAGGTCTTTATTGTTAAATTCTCAAATAACCCAAAATCATCGTCGCTTAAGAAAAAAATTTCAAAACGCAATTACTTCATTTTAAGGGGACAAATATGTAAAAAAAAAAAAATAGTTAAAATGCAAATAAAAAAAGACAAATTTTTGTTTATGTTACAATTTGAGCACAGTATCAGCCACATTTGTGATCCCATAATGATGTCGTTTATTTGGTTGCTGACCTTTTGTTACAAATTTTGTCTTTCACTTAGCAAGTTCCAAACCGTGTGCTTATATAATCTCGTTTGCTTGTTCTTGCTTTTGCATACATGTTTGTCTTGAGTTGAGAGCAAATAATGTAAGCTTCATTCTTTTTTCTTTATGTCCTTCAAATTCATCTTGTTCATATTGCTTTGTTAGATATTTTGTCAGCTTCATATGCATGTGCTTTTGGAGCCTGTTCTTTTATTTTTGTTGTTAATTACCACCCTCTTTTTTTCCATTAGATATTTGGGTCCTTTTGCAGTGTGCAGACCACCATCATGAACAAAGCCTTGTTGCTTACGCTATTTATGATTTTCTATAATGGTGCTTCTTCAAATGGACTTGGCGTTGGTGCTAAAGTTACTACGGCAAGACCTGACGTTGTCAACATAGGCGCGATTTTCACTTTCGATTCTGTCATTGGCAAAATTGCAAAACTTGCAATAGCCCTTGCAGTCGAAGATGTCAATTCCGATCCAGACATTCTCAATGGAACAAAGCTGACACTGAAAATGCAGAATACCAAATCTAGTGACTTTCTGGGCATCATTGAGGGTACACACTTTTTTAACTTTCCCATGTTGTCACTCAAAAGTTTTAGCAGTTCCTTTACTCAAGTCTTACTAAGAATGATACATATTTCTTGTTGCTTGACAGCTTTGCAATTCATGGAGAATGACACAGTGGCCATAATTGGCCCCCAGTTCTCAGCTACTGCTCATGTAATCTCACATATTGCAGATGAGCTAAAAGTCCCACTATTATCATTTGCAGCAACAGACCCTACTCTGTCTCCAACTCAGTTCCCATTCTTGGTTAGGACAACAAGAAGTGACCTCTTTCAGATGACTGCAGTAGCAGACCTTGTTGGCTACTATGAGTGGAGAGATGTCATAGCTATATACGTGAATGATGATTTTGGCAGAAATGCCATTGCTGCCTTAGGGGACAAGCTAGCCGAAAAACGGTGTAAAATTTCATACAAAGTGCCTCTGAACCCCAAAGCAACAAAAGATGATATCACCAAGGCACTGATTAGTGTTTCTTCAATGGAGTCTAGGATTCTGATCCTGCACATTTATACCAGTTGGGGTCTACAAGTGCTTACTGAAGCACAAAACCTCATGATGATGGCTAGTGGATATGTCTGGATTGCTACTGATTGGTTCTCTACCATAATAGATACAGATCCTTCCCTGCCTTTTGTATCAACAGATGACATTCAAGGGGTTCTTACATTAAAAATGTACACACCAGAATCGGAGCTCAAAAATAAATTTAAATCACGGTGGAGCAACTTAACTAGTGCAAGAAGTAGAGTGAATGGTTCTTCTTTCGGGCTAAATACGTATGGTCTATATGCCTATGATTCTGTAAGGCATCTTGCTGTTGCCCTTGATTCATTTTTTGCTCTTGGGGGAAATATTTCATTTTCAAATGACTCTAACTTAAATGAGTTACGCGGAGGGAAGTTTAATCTTGATGCTTTGAACATGTTCAATGGTGGCAGTCAGCTGCTCCAAAGCATTTTAGAGGTTAACACAACTGGTTTAACTGGGCCAATTAAGTTTAATCCAGATGGGAACTTGATTAATCCTGCATTTGAAGTCATCAATGTGATTGGCACAGGGACTAGGACAATTGGTTATTGGTCCAACTCTTCTGGTTTCTCACTTGATCCACCAGAAAAGCCTCAAAGGATGCTGCAGTCTAATGGCTCCAGCACCAATACTCAACAACTATACAGCGTCATATGGCCTGGACAAACAACTCAGAAGCCTCGAGGGTGGGTTTTCCCTGACAACGGAAGAAAGCTCAGGATTGGTGTCCCAAATCGAATTAGCTATCTTGAGTTTGTGGGCTTAAAAGGCACAGAATTCACTGGCTATTGCATTGAGGTCTTTGAAGCTGCATTGCGTGAGTTACCATATGGTGTCCCATATAAATTTGTCCCTTTTGGGGATGGTAAAAAGAACCCAGAAAACAATGAACTCTTGCACAGGATCCAAATTGGTGTAAGTATAAAGAATAAACTACAAAACAGAAACTATTTAGACTTTTCTTGACATCACTATAATTATTAATTATTTTTGGATTTCCATCTTTATACAGGAGTTTGATGGTGTGGTCGGAGATATTACCATCACCACTAGCAGAACAAAGATGGTGGATTTCACACAGCCATACATTGAGTCTGGTTTAGTTGTGGTTGCTCCAATAAGGAAGTTGAACTCTAGTGCTTGGGCTTTTCTGAGACCGTTCACCCCAATGATGTGGGGTGTCACAGGCATTTTCTTCCTAGTTGTGGGAACAGTAGTTTGGATTTTGGAGCGGAGGACAAACGAGGATTTTCGGGGCCTTCCAAGAAAGCAATTTGTCACAATTATTTGGTAAGTGCTTAATCCACATCTTCAATTGCAAAATTTCAATACATTCCACCAAGATTTTCTTGGTTGGTTTTTAATCATTTCTTGATCTAAACTCTCTAGTTGGTATAAAATTATTGCTTTCTTCTTGCAGGTTTAGCTTTTCAACTCTGTTCTTTTCCCAGAGTAAGTGAAATGAACCAAGAAGCTTATATTATGTTAAATGTTACTTATATAACTGTTTGATCTTATTCCTTTTGGTAACATATGCAGAAGAAAAAACAGGCAGCATGCTCGGTCGCTTCGTGCTAATCATATGGCTATTTGTAGTTCTAATACTCAACTCAAGCTACATTGCAAGCCTGACCTCAATCCTCACAGTGGAGCAGCTTTCTTCATCTGTTAAAGGGATTGAAAGTCTAGCAACAGGAAATGATCCCATTGGTTTCCTGAAGGGTTCATTTGCCGAAACCTACTTAACTGATGAGCTGAACATACACAGGTCCAGACTTGTACCTCTCAACTCACCAGAAGAATATGAGAAAGCCTTGCAGGATGGCCCCAGCTCAGGCGGTGTTGCTGCAGTGATCGATGAGCGTGCATACATGGAGCTCTTCCTCTCTGTTCGATGTGGATATAGCATTGTAGGTCAAGAATTCACCAAAATGGGATGGGGTTTTGTAAGTATCATATCCTTCAATCTCATTGCACAAAGTACATGACATTTGGTTTTTGCATATTTTTTTCGCAGCATATATATAGTTTTATACGTTATGTTGTCATACCGTCAATCTCAATCTGAGCCTTGACAACATAACATGACAAACTGTCTAGCGCTCGATCATATGCTTATAATAATAGTTGGTTTTTCATTTTAGGCCTTTCCAAGGGACTCTCCACTAGCAATTGACATGTCAACCACAGTACTTAAACTATCAGAGAAGGGTGATCTTCAAAAGATTCATGACAAGTGGCTGATGAAAAGTGCTTGCAGTGCAGAAGGAGCAAAGCAAGCTGTAGATCGCCTTCAGATAAAGAGCTTTTGGGGCCTTTTTCTGCTGAGTGGCATAGCTTGCTTTCTTGCTCTTGTTCTTCATGTTATTCGCATGGTGCACCAATACTACAAGCATTCTGATTCTGACTGTGAGAACTCACAATCTAGACGGCTTCGATCTTTTGTTTCGTTTGTGAATAAAAGGGAGCAAGAAGTGAAAAGCAGACCCAAGAGAAGGAGGACTGAGAAGGCCTCAAGTAAAATTGTGCATGAAGATAGTAGCATCAATGGTTTGGATGAAAGCGTCTAAACTTTAAATAGAAGATGAGTCTTTTTATGTAACTTTTATCAAACACTTTGTTGTAATAGGCCGGATGTGTAGAATGGGATCTTGACAAATATCTGTTATCTAATGTATATATACTACTGATCGGTGCATAATTACATATCATTTTGTACCCTTCTAACTTATGATTTGGTTATGTTTTTGAGTTAAACTTGTGCTTTTAATCTATTTTGTGTTTGTTTCAGTGTAATAAGTTTGGGACTCATTTAATGCATTTTGGAGTCAAGTTAGCTCAAAACGGTGTCTGCAGATCAGTCAACTTCACGGATTGGACTCTACTTGCTCAAGAAGAACCAGATAATGAGCCATACATCATTGGAAAGATAAGGAAGTCTATTTTCTGGATCATTTTACGGTTCATGATTCCGAGTCCTCTAGAGGAAGTTATACAAGTTTTGGCAGCTTAAGGTCAAAATCGGCAGGATCTGCGTTACTGGGCCAAAAATGACTTTTGAAGGCCTTCCCGAATTTTCCTTGAGTTGGGCTGCATATGCTTGGAAAGATAAGACAAAGAGCTTCAAGATCCATATTTTTGCAGATTTTTCAGAATGGAGGAACAAGCCCAAAACGAGCCCAAAAGAAGACTGCAATGCATTGTCAAGCATGACATATGCATGATGAAATGTTATTTGATTGTGGGAAATTTTGGTGGAGCATATTCAATACATATAATTGGAGTGGAGTTTTGCAGCAGCCAAATGAAGTAAAATAAGATGAAGTGGGAGTTGCAACACTAAGCTTAAAGACAAGAAGAATTGTTTTCAAATGCAATTGTGTGAATTAAGTGTTGTAAGTTGGTGAAGTGAGTTTGTAGGTAGAAGCAATACTTAATTCAGATTTTCACTTCCCCTAGGCCTATAAATAGTGAGTTCTCCAAACATGTAAACACACCCCAAGGGGGGGAGCTCTCAAACATCTCTCTAGAGCTCCTCTCCCTTCTCTCCCTCAAATTCTCTTAGTTTTCCTTTTTAGTTCTCAATTGTTGTAACAAAATCCTTTTGCTAAATTTTCCTTTAAGTTTTTCTTAGTTGTAATTTATTTTTCATTGTAATGTAATTTCTTTTCTTAAGTTTTCAAGTTTAATTAGTTTTCAAGTTTCAATTATAGTTCTTGTTCTTATTCATTATGCTTATAAGTTAATATGCTTGTTTGAATGATTGATCACCATTAAAACTTGTATGTTAGCTATCTTGGTTTGAATTAAGAGTAGACACCATGCATTAATTCAAATTGAACTATGAATAGGAAGAGTATGTATGGACATTCGACAATAGGGATTAGATACATGCTTGGTTGTTTAAAACATTCTTCTATGCTTAATGGATTTCTAATGCTTAATTTAGGTTCGAAAACAAGGATCTAATTAGGGAATTAGAAATACAAGATTAGGACCAGACACCATGGCTTAATCATACTTTAGCTAGAATCAATCTAAGAATATGAATTGAACTTGGTAACTAATTTGCTTGAGTTAATTTCTTTTCTTTCTTTCTTGTTTTATTTATTTTCTTTTGGATTTCTGTTTTGTGCAGGGAATTAAATTGAATCAATCTATCATCAATCCTCGTGGGATCGACCTCGTACTTACACAAGCTATACTATCCAATGGCCCGTGCACTTGCGAGTTAACAACTACTAATGGAGATTGATTTAGGGGAAGACAAAACACTCTTTTACCACTTTTTTTTTTTTATAAATTATGGAATTACATTCATAATTCAACCAAAAAAACCACTAATTACAAAGGGCCAATACAAACTAGCAACAAATGGCCATTACAATAACGGAGCAATTTAACATCAAAATTAAGACAATCTTGGGCTCCTACACTAACGATCACGTGTGATCGAAGAAACTCTGCCAAAGGCATCTCAACTAAGAGTGGAAAATCAGAACAACCAAAAATAAATAAAGCTTGAAAAAATCAAGCTATAACAATACAAATGACACTCTCACAAAGGAGAGATGGAAAGCTCTCACAAAGGAGAGGTAAAAAATTCTCACAAAATGAGAGGTGAAAACTATACAGAAAACCCAAAAGAATCCCTGCGAATTATTCCAAACATGGAGAAACTGCAAAAAGGATGGTGAACCAACACAAAAATGCAAGTAGAGATCCAACGCCGAGACACAACCACCTGTGATGAGTGGAGAAAATCATTACAAAACGAAGACAAATATGGGAAACCTTCTGTCTTTGAAATTTGGGAAAAATAGGAGAATGCAGGAAGGGAGAAGAGATGAGGGAAGATGTGCGGAAGAACAATGGCTTTCTGCCCCCTCAAAGTGAAAACGGTTGTAGAATATTTTTTGGGAGAGAGGGCCTTAGACTCTTTACCATTTTAACTATGATTTTTTTTTTTCATGATTTTGAGATAATGAAAAAAATTGAAAAATAAGTAAGGACTTTGTAGTTCAAATAATTAAGAGCATTTATCCATGTATCATAAGTCTTTAGTTTCGATTCTCCTTTCCCTAATATCACTTATGGAGCTTATACAATAAAGAGTCTAAAGTTAGAAGTTTATTTGAGGGGTTTAATCCCACCATCAAATCATTTAAAATGTTTAAGTTCATTGATTTCCTCACATTTGTTGATGATGGTATTGAACTCCTCAAATAAATTCATCACTCTAAACTCCTCATTACAGCATTTTCATCACTTGTATGAGTTGGGGTCGTCGAAGCCTACCAAAAAAGCCCAACAGATTGGCCGATATGCTAAATCTGGGCTAAAATGAGGTTTGAGCCTGGCCTGTAGCCCAATAAAATATTTGTAGACCAGAGCAGACATTTTACTTTACACTTTTTTTCGTACGTCTTTTCAGAGCAACTTTCTTCATAACTTTTTATATTTCGATTATTTTCTTTTCAATTTTTCAACAATAAAATTGGGAACTTTTTAGAAAAGAATATTAGATACTAGATGTATTGATCAAAATCCTTTTTGGAAAACAGCCGACTCTTAAAAGTTCTTCCATCCACCCATTGTGTCATAGTAAAGGGTAAGGACAAGTAAGTGCAGACACTATTCGGGTTAATAATGATTGCCCTATCTTTTTTAATTTTGCTTTACCACCCATTGCCATAGCAAATAAAGACAAGCACTATTCACATGCGATATGAGGAGAGTAATTTGTATTGAATTTTGGTGTGGGAAATAAAGAATATGGCTAAGTATTTATAAAAAAAAAATTCTGAAAATTTTAATATCTTTTAACAAATTTTTTTTGTATTTAAATTAACCGCTAACATCAACATGATGTCAATTTGTTCAGACAACAGCCTAAGCAAGTCTTACCTTTGGATTGATCCAAATAAATAGGGTCATTATTGGCTGGCCTTTGTTGCTGTGGCCAGGGCTGCCCGCTGGAAATACTCTTAATGACTATATATACGGACCACATAATCCTATGGTTCCCAAGTGGATATCTCCATGGTGTCCGTTCCATATAAGGCCAAAAAGCAAACACCATCTGAATTCTGATTGACTGAAACCCGACTGAGCCATGGACCATTATTGGTGGTCCACTCACTTGTCCTGGTCCGTCAATAAGCAGGAATAATATGAAAGGAAGCAAGCGCATCTGAGAAAAAAAAAATCTTCACGAGGCATATGCGCATTTGGCTTATTGGGTTGGGTTGACCATGCTTGGTTCAATTTTTGTGCTGCTTCTTTTGCTGATAAATTAAAGATGGGCTTGTCGACTGGTTTCTTTTTAGTCACGGGGTTGTATGACTATTTGGTTTAGTGACACCGAATTTTCCCTTTATTTATTAAATTTCGTGGCGTATGTTACTAAAATTTATAATTATGAGCATAACTTAAATAATGTTACTCGTAGTAACCTAGTCATCTCATTTTGGTGTTTCTTTGTTTCACTTGGAAAAGAAAAAGGAATAATAAGTCGCATCAGATCATGCGAAGTATGGTAATTAATATGAAATGATTAATGACTTTTTTTTAATTTAAGAGAAAACAAAAATATCTAAAGAAAAAGTCAAGAGAAAACGAATTATGTCATGGATGCACTTGTGTGCGTTGTTATCAGTTAATGGTACAAAATATCTTCGAAAAGAAAAGTCCTGCAACAATAAATTTTTATGAGAATTTTGCACGTCTCAACTTTTAACGGTGAAAAAAACAGGACAGCCACAAAAATTTGCCACGGACAAATTCAAAGGTCTTGTCATCTCCATGTCATGGAACACACTCTCATCACAACCAACAGTGTCTCTTTCGTTCTACCTGGTATTAATTTACCCACATTATCTGCATGACAACACTATTCTCTTCATTAATACACCAGCAATTTCAGAACTTTCTATTCTCTTTGATGCATAAAGCTCTAAAGTTTATAACTTTTTGCTTGTTAAATTCCTTTCATCTTCTTTACTAGAAAACCCAGTTGGCCTTTGGGGGGAAATGAGTTTTTTTCCCAAAAGGGTTCGTTGGGTTCAAGTCACAAATGCTGTGTTACTGTTTTAATCTAGTAAGGGAAAGCAGAAATTTCTGGGTCTAGTTCTGGTTCGGTCCTTTGGATTAAGGCAATGGCTGCACTGTTAGTTGTCTTTTCATCTGGAATCAAACTTCTAAAGGTTTCTTTTCCTTTTTTTTTTCACTGTTTTTTTCCCTGGGTCGAATTCTCTTTTTTGATGAAGTTGGTTGAATTCTCTTTTACTGTTAAGTGTTGCTAGAATATGCATATTGGTGTGAACCCACAATTGTGTCCGTATTGAACGCTCTTCCTTTTTCCTCAAAGTAAAACGCTTTCCTCACAAGCTGCTTTTTACTTTCATTTTGTGTCTGTTGTCTCTTCATGGGTCTGATTAGTTGGTATTTTAGCAGAAAACTCTATGTTCTGGGCTCAACTTATCATTTGTCTGTTTATGTTTCATGATTAGATCTAGTTATTAGTGGGGATTTCTATTTATTTTATCTTAGTTGCTTGCTTATCTTTCGGTGTTTCTTAACTATGGCAGTGTATGAGTTTGAAGTCCAGTTGATTCTACCGCTTTCTGGGTGGCTGGTTTGCTTCCTTTGCAAAGCAAGGTGAAAATTGGGGGTTTACGATGAATATAGTTTGGCTCTTGGTGTTGATGGTTTTCTATAATGGGGTTGCCTCAAATGGGGCTAGCACCAGTGTCTCTACAAGACCAGATATTGTACATGTTGGGGCTGTTTTCTCTTTCAATTCCATTATTGGCAAAGTTGCCAAAGTGGCAATAGAAGCTGCCATTGAAGATGTGAATTCTGATCCAACTGTTCTTGGTGGAACTAAGATGAGAGTTACGATGCAGGACTCAAATTATAGTGGATTTCTGGGCGTCATTGAAGGTACGTCTTGCGATTTTGTTCACAGTTTGTAAGATCTCTCTTAAATGCATTATATAGGAACACTGATAAATCAATAAATTGTGGTTCTTCATTCTATGAATGGCTGCAGCCTTACGGTTCATGGAGAACGACACAGTGGCCATAATTGGACCTCAGAATGCTGTCACGGCTCATATAATATCTCATATTGCAAATGAGCTCCAAGTTCCTCTATTATCATTTTCAGTAACGGACCCCACCCTGTCTTCACTTCAGTTCCCATTCTTTGTTAGAACCACCCAGAATGATCTGCATCAAATGGCTGCGGTAGCCGCAATTATTGACCACTACGGATGGAGAGAGGTAATTGCACTCTATGTTGATGATGACTATGGGAGAAATGGGATTGCTGCATTAGGGGACATTCTTGCTGAGAGACGTTGTAAGATCTCATACATGGCACCTTTGGTCCTTGATTCTAACCGGGGTAACATCACTGATTTACTGGTTAAAGTGGCTTTGACAGAGTCTCGGATTATTGTTCTTCACGTTTATGATAGTTGGGGTCCTCAGGTGTTTACTGTGGCCAAGTATCTTGGCATGATGGGAACTGGCTATGTCTGGATAGCTACTAACTGGCTAACTACTCAAATAGATACCAACTCTCCTCTCCCGTCAAGTATGATGGATGATATGCAAGGAGTTCTAACATTGCGCATGTACACACCAGACACAGAACTGAAAAGAAAATTTGTTTCTAGGTGGAGCAACTTGACTGGTGGACAGACATCTGAAGGCAAAATTGGGTTGAATGATTATGGTCTTTATGCCTACGACACTGTGTGGTTGCTTGCTCATGCAATTAATGCCTTTTTTGATCAAGGAGGAAACATTTCATTTTCAAATGATTCAAGGTTGACTCAGCTGCGCGGAGGGGATCTGAATCTTGATGCCATGAGTATCTTTAATGGAGGGAATCTGTTACTGCGTAATATTTTACAGGTTAATATGACTGGCATAACTGGCCCTGTTAAGTTCACTCCGGATAGGAACCTCATTCATCCTGCATTTGAAATCATAAATGTGATTGGCACAGGGATTAGGAAGATTGGTTACTGGTCCAATTATTCGGGTTTATCAATTGTGCCTCCAGAATACACAAAGCCACCAAATCGTTCTAGTTCAAGTCAAAGCCTGTACAGCGTGATTTGGCCTGGACAAACAACACAGCAGCCTCGTGGCTGGGTATTTCCAAACAATGGAAGGCACTTGAGGATTGGAGTCCCAAAACATGTTAGTTTTCGTGAATTTGTTTCATACTCTGAAGGCAATGACATGTTCACTGGGTACTGCATTGATGTTTTTACTGCTGCATTGAACGTGTTGCCCTATGCTGTTCCATACAAGTTCATTCCTTTTGGTGATGGCGTTACGAACCCAAGAAACACTGAACTTGTGCACAAAATCCAAACGGGTGTGAGTATCATATACAGAGCATTTCTTAAAATTTCAGAAGGTAAATATTTTTTCTGATTTTCCATTTGCTTTGCTTGTTCCCTGTAGGAATTTGATGGAGCAATAGGTGACATTGCAATCATCACCAACCGAACAAGGATGGCAGATTTTACACAGCCATTTATTGAATCCGGGCTAGTAGTTGTTGCACCTGTTAGGACAACGTTGAATTCTAATCCTTGGGCTTTTCTGAGGCCATTCAATCCAATGATGTGGGGCGTCACGGCTGCCTTCTTTGTCATAGTTGGAACAGTTGTTTGGATTTTAGAGCATAGGTTGAACGATGATTTTCGGGGGCCTCCTAAAAAACAAATTGTCACTATTCTGTGGTGAGTAACTAAGAAGTATCTCATGTTATCTCATTCTATGTTGGCAACTTTATAATTCTCTACTTTGTTCAAGACATTGAGATAGTGTCCGTCAATTGGTGTTACTTTCTCATAATCCTACTTGTGGAGTTCACCGTACTAGGAATGGCATCTTCTTGATATAAATCCCACAATCACTTAAAAATTGTGCTTTCCTTCTGCAGGTTTAGCTTTTCAACTTGGTTCTTTGCCCATAGTAAGTAAATTCACACTAATTTAGTAGCTTTTCCAGCAACCCTGAGTTAATAGCTGCTTCAGTAATGCTTATTTACTCTCTTTTTTTTTGGGATCTTATGCAGGAGAAAATACAGTCAGCATCCTGGGTCGCTTCGTACTAATTATATGGCTGTTTGTCGTTCTTATAATCAACTCAAGCTACACTGCAAGTTTGACCTCAATCCTTACAGTGCAACAGCTTTCTTCCTCCATCAAAGGCCTTGATACTTTGCTTGCAAGCAATGATCCCATTGGCTACCATCAAGGTTCATTTGCCAGGAGTTATCTAACTGACGAACTCCACGTTGACGAGTCCAGACTCATTCCTCTTATCAAGCCTCACGATTATGCTAAAGCCTTGAAAGATGGTCCCCATAGAGGTGGTGTTGCTGCAGTAATTGACGAGCGTCCATACATTGAGCTATTCCTCTCAAGCAGATGTGAATTCAGTATTGTAGGTCAAGAATTCACCAAAACTGGTTGGGGATTTGTAAGTTACTCTTTTATTATATCTATGACCATGGTAATATTCTTTTATCAGATAACCTGACATGTTATATTAACAAATCAGACCCTTCAAGACATTTTGATAGAACAACCTTAATATTGTGAGCACAACTGGTTGCCCAAATATCATGATCTGAATTCTCATAGTTATCATGTTCATTTCAAATCAGGCATTTGCAAGGGACTCACCGTTATCAGTGGACATGTCTACTGCTATTTTGAAGCTCTCAGAGAATGGGGATCTACAAAGGATCCATGATAAATGGCTTATAAGCAGTGCTTGTGCCTCACAAGGCGGAAAGCTACAAGTTGATAGGCTTCAACTTAAAAGCTTCTGGGGCCTCTTTGTTATTTGTGGTTCAGCTTGTTTTTTTGCTCTGATAATATATTTCATAAATATGCTGCGCCAGTTCAGCAAGCACTACACTGAGGAAGAGATTTCTTCCGGCAGCTCGAGGTCTGCACGTCTTCAAACCTTTATTTCATTTGTTGATGAGAAGGAAGAGGTAGTAAAAAGTCGATCCAAAAGACGGCAAATGGAAAGGATGTCAAATAGAGGTGCAAGTGAAGATGAATCAATGTACGACTCCAAAAGAAGACACATTGATCCATCATCTTCAAGAATGAGTCTTGATAAGGGTAATAATGCCTGATCAGAAGTTCTGATTCAGAGCCATCCCACACCAATTATAACTTCATGGATCTTCTTCTGATATGAATTAGGTTAGAAGCTTATGTATACACAGCTCATATCATATATTCAATTTCATGCTGCATTACTCTTTTATGGGAATGCTTTGACAAAGCTCTTTGTGAAGTATACAAATTTGTGCAGAATGATATGCAATTTACTAATTTTTTTAATAGAAAGATGAAGAAATTCACTAATTATTTGTGTGTTTGGTGGATTATTTAAAATGTCATCTCATCTTTCCAAAATAATAGTTTTTATAATTAAAAAAAAATCAAGAATAACAAGAAATTGAGGTTGAAGCAGCCATCGAAGCCTGGAAGGAAATAAAAACTAAACACCATTCAACTGAAACTAATTTTTTTTTAATCATTCAGTTAAATGATGTTTAGTTTACAAATTAATTTCTGCATGAATTGATTTTTGATGCATCACATAAAAAGATGGAAAGGCTCACTTACACAGTTCCTCTTTGGTAATATAAGAAGGCGAGTAACTCTCTCAATCCCATTTACAATGAAGTATCCATAACAGATTAACAAAAATAAAAATAAAAATCAGAAAATAAATAGAAAAAACTAAAATGAAAAAGGAAAAAAGAAATCAAAATACTTACCCTCCCATTTCTGACGACTCTTCTTTGCAGGAAACTAGCTTCTGGGGATTAGCACCTCTTAAGTGGCAACGCTTTGACTGCATTGTCAAACAAATCAGAAGAGCATTCGACACCCCAAAACACACACCCTCCATGCTTATTCTTACGGGGGAAGAGTAGCCAGTAGGCCTCAGAACCATTCACATATGATGCAATATATGTGTTGTGAATTATGACCAACTCACTCCCTTCAAGACCTTGTTGTTGATGGACTTTGGACAAGCTCAAGGATGAACTTGTTGCACACACACACACACAGAAAATAACCAAGAACAATGAACACAAGTATTTATAGAGGTTCAGCAATTTGCCTACGTCCTCTTTGGTGATCCCCTTGAGAAATATCAATAATGAAGAAGGAGTTACAGATTTGGTTTCAATGGAAACCCCCTTAGAACCCAAGCTCACTATCTGTTTTTCTCTCTCACCCCTTAGCTCACTCACTTGATACAAGATGCTCTCACTCTCTCTCTTGGCTTCCCAAATCTGAATGCAACACTTACACTTGCTCCAGCTACTTAGCTCTATAAAAGAAAGAGAAAAGAAGCCACCCACATGCAGCAAAACCAGCCTACCTCAAAACATGGATCCCTAATTTCAGGAAAGCATAAAGAGATAGGCTATCATACAACCCACTAACCTACCTAATCAATGTTTAGGACTTTTAGAGTGGTTGCCAACTGTTCTAGGACTTATACCATCCTTGGGGTTGCATGTGGATTGGTAGGGACCAATTAGCATCCAAAGAAAGAGCAGAAAACGTGCTGAAAAATCAGCACAGCATGTAGCTTGCGACCGGTCGCCAGGAACTTGCGACCGGTCGCTTTTATACCGAGAGGAACGTTAAGAATCTGCCAGAAAGCGACCGGTCGCTCAAAACCTGCGACCGGTCGTTTTTACACCGTAGCTTCAACTTCAAAACTGCCTGCATGCGACCGGTCGCTCAAAACCTGCGACCGGTCGCTCCCTTCGATCTTTGCATCCTTAGGTGAGCCATTTTTTCCAACAATATGAACTCTTAAATATGTCCGAAAAACTAAACACCAGTTGGGTAATGACTTCATCTCTAGTTTTTAGGTTTCACTCCCCTAACAAAAAATGAAAACTAAAAACTACATGCGAAAACCGGGCCCTAAACAAACAGGTTCATAATCTCCAGGATTTTAACATGGACTTCAGCTGAAAAATAAAAACAAATTATTTATAGCATCTATTTGAAATATACACAAATGCTTGAAGTCAACATACGATTTGTCAGCCTCCAAAAACCCACCCAAAGGAAATATGAACACAGACTTGATAAAGTTAAGGATGAAAAGAAAAGATTACCAAACATTAGCATGATGGGAAACTGCCCAAAATTGAACTTCTCCCTTTTATAACAGGTGTTTCTTTTGTGGATTGGCATATATCAGGTCCATCTTTATGCTGAAAACAAACATCTGCCATGAATTTCCCTGTGTAGGAAATTTTAGCCTGTCTACACTGTTAATTTGTTAAAACAAAACACCATCATCAACCCATTAGTGCATATAATCATACATAACATGATGCATGCATACATACATGCATACATATATATATATATATATATATATATATATATAATATTTTATTTAGACTAGTCTTTGACACTTACTTCAAAAGGAAGCAGAGCTCTCGAATGTTCCTTTTGAGGTGGGTTTATAAGACTAGACAAAGATAGTAATATGATATATAAGTCAAGGAACAAACCTCGTCGTTCGTTACGCAGCGTTTGAGAGGTTAAAAATACATATAATTCATCCACAAAAAAAGAAGAAAAAAAGAGAGATATTTTCAAGCAATTTCTTCGTGGAAGGATCGTAGACTTTGGACGGGGTTGATATTGCTGAGCATAGTTTGGAGACCAGCATCGATCATGTGATCGAATGACTCTATTTGGGGCCTGAAGAGCTCATGCAACTCTGCGTAGTCCTCCGCCGCAACCAATTGCTTCCCGGACATCTTCTTCACCTTCTCCTCTCTCTCCAACTTCATGATCTGCTCTCTATTCACTCTGTTTCAGTGCAGAAGCTTACAAAGATGAAAGAAAAAAGGGTTTAGTTTTTGTTAGTGTTGAAAGAAAAAAAAAGTTTTTCTTTTCGGTGTTCGTTGCAGAGAGGTTTAACGTTTAGTTTGGCAGGGTTTTGACTTTCGGAAGCTGTTGACTTCATTTTTTTTATTTTTTTTTGGTAAAAGGAGTATTATATAAAGAATAACACAACCAGTGGCGGACCTATTAAGGCGCAAGGAGGTACAACTGCACCTCCTTTCGCTGGAAAAATCATTGTAGGTGAATGTCTTTGTCCTTTTACTTTCATTTATTTTTATATTACTCAATTTACTTAAGTTTATAATGTAAATAAGGAAGTATCCCTCATTTGGATTCAAATAAAAATACTAGAAAATCAAATTCCCACCAAATCAAAATATGAAAAATCAGTTTTAGTGCAAAATAAGATTTAGGGTAAAAATGATGGTTCATTAAGTCAATATATACTTCATAATAAAATCCCATAAAATCAAGTTTTCTTAGTTGATGTGTAAAGAATAAAAGCCGCCAAAAATTATCTTGAGAAAATGATTATTTCGAAAAATCATTTTTCATACTTAGTCAATATTTTTACATAAAACAATTTTTCATGTATGATATGAATGCATGAAGGGACCTAAGATCAATCTATGTAAAAAGCCTTAGATGTTCAATCCACAAAGAGTTTTTAGCCCTTCAAAATTGCACCTCCGCTAAAAAATTTCTTTGTCCGCCAGTGAACATAACAGCCAAAGGTATAAACAACAAAGACCAATCAGAGAGACCCTTCACAAAACAGTAAACAAAACAACAAACAAACTAAAAGCAGAAAGCTTAGGAAAGCGTCCAGTTCGGTAGACCATCCTGTGAAAGTATGAAGACCAGGGCGGTTGGAGGTCGAATGACCCAAGCCTCAGCGCACAACCCCCTTCTTGCTTGCGAAGCCACCCAGTCAGCTGTATGGTTCGCATCTCGAGGAGTCCATGTCCACCGAATAGAGGAGAATGAGGCTTCTAGCATTCTAATGTCATAGAGAATGGGGTAAAGAGTTCAATTTGAGACAAACATCTCCCTGGACAGCAGCAAAACAAACCTTGGAACCAGTTTCCACAATAATATTAGTGAAACCTCTTACATGTGCCAGCTCCAATCCACTCCGAATTACATAACACTCAGCCTGTACAACTGATGATGACCGGAAACAATGCACAACGCCATCAATCAGACTACCAGTATGATCCCTTACCACTACCCCAGCAGAGGCTGCATTTGTAACTTTGTCTCAAACAGCATCACAGTTAATTTGATAGCTGTTGACTTTATTTATTTTAAATTTTCGGATGGTTTATAGAAAATATAAAAATAAATGAATAAATAATTGTTGAGGCTCGTTAATGGGTCATGCTAAGCGCTTATATTTGGGCCAAGTCAGGCCCAAGCTCTGTAGAAATTATAGAATAGTATGGTAAAATAGTAAGGTATCACCACGTCAGTTGTTGATATTAAGTCTAGATAATTATAAACACGTCAGCTGGTGATATTAGGTCTAGATAATTATAATTACTTCATTCATAAACAGGAAGCCAGATAAAGACTAACTTATTATAACCGGAATTCTATACATCATTTATTTACAGCTACATTACACATATAAACCATTGAGGCCCAAATAAATCAACACCTACAGCAGTGAATTTTCACCATACATCAAGCAATTAGAGGCCCTCTGCATTGCTTTTGAAATACTTCTCAAAGCATTCCTCTCCTGGACAATGTATGCACACAACTTTGTATACTTCAATCAGAAGTCTCGGGAACCGACTTGCAAAGTAGGAATCAAATCCTTCGGGAACTGGTCCGACAAGTTTCTGATATAGCCACCGAAAAAGATGTGAGTATTTCACTCATTCATGCATGTCAAAAGCTTAAGCAAGTTTCATGTATTTTGTTAGTCAGAGAGGAAAAGGAAAAAACCTGAATTTGGGTTGGAAGTTCTCTATAGTGATTCGATTTGTTTCGAATGACTCGCAATAAGTCTCGAACACTGTCAAACTTATAACGCCTGTAATGGCCAATGTTAGTCAGAAATGCAGGTTCCATCTTTTCATTCCATTTCCCACCCAAAGCCATGGGTGCAATACTTTCTAGCGCTTTCAAAAGACCAGAGTTAGCCTCTCTATCTTCAAGTTCTACCCTGTCACTAGTGTCACGAAGAAACGAAAGTCTTGTCTCAGAGCTCCAGAAAAGAGGATGGTGCAGCACCTCCAATGCCTTTGGCCTGACCACAAATTAAGATTGTTTTTGTTAATAATGTTTTTATAACCAAAAAAGTTCAAGAAAATATTCCTAATTTCCTATTCATTAAGAAGAAACTAAAATCCTTACCTCAACTCTGGGTCACGGTTTAACAAACGAGATATAAGATCCACAGCTTCAGGAATAAACTCCACCAAGAAGAGATCCAATTTGTTCTTCACAATATTTATGTCACGTTCAAGGTGATCCCCAAATGGATGTCTACCACCAGTGATGCAAAAGAATATGACACAACCTAAACTAAACAAATCCAATGCACGTGTTTGCCGCCCGTGAAGAAGCTGTTCAGGCGCTTGCCAACCCGAACTGCCAGAACCTGCAATCCAGTGATCAATTGTCCATAATTAATGAACAGTTATAACTTCTAATTCAGCTTTTGAAGATTAACAGATACTAGTTTTGATGACAATATCAACATGATGGATGCCATTAACTCTGCACGTTGTATATTAAAGGTGGGGTATTTAAAGTTTGTAAGGCAAGTAAAGAGTACTTTCCAGTTGCATGATGACCCAAAGAAGACACGTCCCCAATAAGGCGCTTGCTAATGCCCATATCAGAAAGCTTTGCACACAAGGATCTTTCCTTAATCAACAAAACATTTTGAGGCTTTAAGTCGCGATGAATGATTCCCAATTCATGCAAATGCACAAGCCCTGAAACCACATCCCTGCGTTACATATAAAACCAGAAGGTCAAAATACATAAATCAAATCTGATAACAAAGCATCTAAGATTACAGTAACCATGGTCATTTGTTGAAAAACACATATACACCAAGAGATGGTTATCATCCCTTGGTAAAGATCATACAAATTAATGGACCTTTTAACCAACCTCATCAATCTCAATAATAGAGGTGACGGGAAGCCATCTGTTTTCCACAATTTAACATTTGACATAATATTCTTCAGTGACTCCAAGTGAACTTCATTTCCAATCAAAACTCGTTTTGCATCTTCCTCTCCAACTACTGGATTTTTAGAGGAATCTGAGCAAATTTGTACCAAATCATCCAAGTTGCAAATACAACGCTCCAGAGCGATATAGACAAAATCTTGATCATATTCCACTCCATACCATCGTACTATGTTTGGATGTCGGTCAGACGCAATAAGATTCTGAATTTCTTTAAAAGCCACGTCATGATGAGCTAATACAAGGCGTTTTACAGCAACAGGTCGACCTTCATAAACTCCCTCTAGGACAATTGTACCGTTGCTACCCTTAGAAATTTCTTTATTTGATATAAGTAGTTTACCAATCCTGCGACCATTAGTACCACCATCAAAGAGTTTAGTAAGGAAAGAGCGTGTCTTGTTATCACTTTCAGTGTGTGTTAAAGCTTCTTCATCTTCGGATGATATAATGCCACTATTCTTTTCTGATTTACGACTCTTCTTCCTCTTGGAAGGTGCAGTTTTTGAATCAGAATTGTTGCGTTGATCATGCAACCAAACTTGCCCTTTAACCACAGAAGCACAGTGGTACACAACAAAGCCCATGAGGATGACAAACAACAAAGTGAGAGTCAATGTTGTTGATCCATTAAAAAATTTATTGTCAACCTCAGGCTTTGAAGGAACCATCAGACCTGAAGCAGGCTTTTGGACCATGGTGTCTGTCTCTTGATCCCGTAATTTTCTTCCAGGTCCAACAAATTCTAACAACGGATGATTTCTCTGGGGAAAGATAAGTTTTTTTGATTGACATGATAATGGTGATGCAATATCACTGCCAGTATCAGAACCAAGCGCATGTTTTGAATTCAAAGGGGCACCACCAAATGGATTCTCTTTATCAGGGCAAAGTAAAGCAGCCCAAATTTCACCAACTGTCATATTCCATGAGACTTGGTCTGAATAAGGAACAAACGACTGCAAGGAATAATCTATCCTGGAGATAAGTAGTCGCTGCTGAGCAGCATTTCGGTTTATTGAGCCAGGCTTGACCAACTCCTTATTATCTTTGTCTCTAATATTAATACTGGAGAAAACTCTCTGGTTTTCGTTACTCTTCAAAGTGGATGGAGAATTGGGTAGAGCGTATGGGCGAATCAGCTCCCCTGTCAAAAGATCAACCTCAAAGACAGTGTTCTTCTTAGACCCAACTGTAATTGATCCATCATCCTCTGAGTGAGGTGTACTACCGACATATTCATCAACAGTGTATGGAAGTTTCTGCAAATACATGTAAATCAATTATCAATATATAAAAAAACAGTGATGCTCCATATGCATCCTGGCCTATATTTCTCACAGATGGCAAGGATTCTATCTTTCTACGCCGTGTAAATTTTTGAATTGCATTACGAAAAGGTACCAACTTTACCATCCCATGACTAAAACAAACTGAAATTAACAGATTCCCAGGACAATTCTCAAACCTATACAATCAAATCAATACACCAATATCACTATATTTCGAACGATACAGTCATGCCATCATCAAGATTATAAACAAAAACGGAACAAGAAACAAACAAACAGACAAAATGGACAAACCTCTCGACCAAATTGCCCTCTGTGCAGATACAAATTCCAGTCATCACCACAATCGATGAAGTAGCGACTATTTTTTGAACCAGAAGTACTATCTTGAGCCTGATAAGAAGTGTAAAGTGGCGGACCTGAAGCAAGCGACCATATTACTCTCATCGAATTACTCTCCACCAAATGTATTCTCCCATCCAGTGTAGCAACTAATGCAGTTGGCTCACTGTTTCAATTCAAATTGAAACAAAAACAACAACAACAAAAGTGAAATTCAATTCAAAATCAAAATTAATGCAATTTCAGATATTAATTGAATCCCAATTTATTAAAATTAAATTTTTTTTTTTTAAAGGAACTGACGGTGTATGGGAATGAAGTCTTCGGCTGGGAGAGCGAGAGAAGACTTCGAGCTGATTCTGATGCGAACCCAGAGGCTGCAACTCCCTGCTCTCCCAGGTCAAAACTTCGCCGTTTGATTTCTGATGCAAAACCAGAAGCTGCAACGCCTTGCACTCTGAGTTCAAAACGTTATAATCACCCCGAATCTGCAACTCCCTGCTCTCCGAGCTCGAAACGTCGCCGTTTAAGCTGGAAAATCCGGCGATCAGTAATATGAGTAGGAGGAGGACGGCCCAAATAGAATTCTGGTGTTTCATCGGTGAGATTCAATCGAAAGGAAAGAGAAAACGATGATGTGGTCGAAAATGAGCTGAGGGGTTTTGGGATGGGGAAGAAGGAAAGAGAAGAGAAGATAGCGCCGCAGATTCGAAGCTTCTTACGACCCTCCACACTTCGGATCTCCGACTCCGTAAGACTCTGTTGCCTGTCGGGTTGTTTTTCTCGCAAGCGGTTTTTCTTGGCATTTTCTTTCCATTTGCTTTTCTGCAAAACAAAAAAATTTTAAAAAGTAGTTGACTACGTACGTTTTTGTTAAGAATTTTTGTCCACCTTAAATTAATAAATAATTAAAACCTAAATCGTTTCATGCTAAGAGAGTCTTATATTCGAATCTTGGGTAAAGTGCGGTTTGTCGAATTATAAAGCGATTTCAATTTACTACTAAATTATTTCGTCTGTGATTTAGTCATCAACTCATAATAAATAGTTAATTTCACTTATCGTTAAGTTTATCTAATTTAATCAACTTTTCATTAATAATAAGGGAAAATTTGTAATTCTAACTTAAAATTCATAAAAATATTGTAAATAATTAACTTTTAGAAGGAAAATCTTAGGGGATAAGAAATCGATGGGGTGGGGGTTACGTCTTTGAGAATAAAATTTTTTTCTTCTTAAAGTTAATTATTTACAATATTTTTATGGATTTTAAGTTAAAATTACAAATTTGCCCTTGTTATTAACAGAAAAGTTGATGAAATTAGATAAACTTAACGGTAAGAGGGAAATTGACTATTTATTATGAGTTGAGGGACTAAATCGGCAGACGAAATAATTCAAGGGGGTAAGTTCGAATTGCCTAATAGTTCAGGGGGCAAAACGGCTAAAAATCCTCGAACCTCCATGATGTCATGGTATGGTAGCATGTGTGTGAGAATGAGAAACTCCCCTCCTCCTTGAATTAAGACCATCAGTTGTACTAAAAAAAAGGTAAATTTCTATTAAATTTCTATTAAATTTTTGTGAATAAAGACTTAAACTTATAAATAAATAAATAAATCTTTGGATTTCTAGTCTTATGATGCATTGGAACGCTTATTGACTAATATGAGCTAGTTGACAATAAATAAAAATGAGCTAGACTTTTTTTTTTGGATGAATTCAAGGTATCCTCTGCACGTAGGTGATGACTAATCCCTCGAGCCGGGTCGGACCCCATTCAGGGGGTAAGCTCTCTCAATGATGGCTACTCCATTCACAAGGCTCGAACTCAAGACCTTGCTTAAGAGGAACAAGCTCCTTACCACTTGTGTGTGTGAGTTTAGTATATTATCGTCCCTCTCAATAGGATAGGTCCTAAAAAAACATGAAAGTGTTAAAAATAGGAGGATTTATCATTTGTGGAATTTAGTAGTTTTTGTAGTATCAAAAGGATTTTAGTAGTTGAAAATTATTGATGTCATTATCAAAATTATTTGGCATATACTTACACATCATCCTCTTGATGTAAAGATAAGTTGAATGGAAATGGAAATGTAATAGGGGCATAGAATTTCTTATATGCACTTCTACGGATTCATGATTTGTTTTCCCTCGTTGTCACAAAAAAAAATGGACAAACCACTATTATCTCTTGTTTTCCTATTATGGGTTAAAGTGTTTTACATGAATGATCAATATTATGTATTTTTATTTTGCCAATTTGGTTCTTGTATTTTCGCTCATTTAGTCAATGTTATCCATTCGGTCAAATCCCTGTGTTTCACTCCGTTAAAATTTTCTTTAAAGTTTTATATTTTTATTTATTTATATTCTACCTAAAAAACTAGGATGTCAATACATTTTCGAATAATTGGTAAATTACTTTCAACGTAACCCTAGCGCAACGGTCAAACAGAGAAGGCTATAAATAAACCAGAGCCGTCGATTGTATATATTTCACGTGGCAGTCCCCGCGCTACGAAGGCAAATTTTTACAGTTCAGTGGAAATTTCAGTTCACTCTGCACCTCCTTCCCCCCCAAACCCAACTCCCATTACAAGAAGAAGAGGGCGGCAAGTTAGCCAAAACGACGCCGTCACCCATACGATCATAGACCAAACATGTTGCAGAACAAGTCCTTCGTCAAGAGAACCAGAGGAGGCAAAATCACCAAGGTCTCTCTCATCTCTTGTCCCTGTCAAAAACCCTAACCCTACATTTCATTTTATGCTATTTTTTTCAGTTAGGGGTTTAAGCTAATTAGGGTTTTTATTTTGGCTGTGCTTCGCCTCAGGTCGTGAGAGAGCACTATCTCAGACACGATATATACTGCGGAGCTCCGATATGCAAAGTTTGCGATACATCCCAGGCTCGCTTGAGCCCTACGCCTTCCACCATTCTCATTTTCGATACCAATGTCGTTCTCAATCAGGTTAGTAATTATATCTAGTTTTTATTTATTTATTTATTTATAATTTGTTTTCCAACTGCAAATGAAGAAGTGATTTAGAGCTATGTTCATGATGTTTACAGATTGATTTGCTTGAGAACCCGGCAATCGACGATGTGGTTGTGCTTTCCATTGTGCTCGAAGAGGTTAAGAACAGGAACTTGTCTGTTTACAATAGAGTTAGAGCTCTCTGCAGCAATTCTTTAAGGAAATTCTTGTTAGGTTTTGGCTCGTCAATTAGTGTCCTTTTCTGTTTAGGATTGTTTTAGGAAAAAGGGTGCACCAATTCTTCTCCTAAAAGGACTAGGAAAGAATCTTAGTTTCCTAATTCAATTTAGATTAGAAATCCTACAAGTCTATTTGGAATTGTAAAGAAGGCTATTTTCTTATCCCACTTAGAATAGGAATTATAATCTGAAAGGGATATGTAATTAGCACCCTATGCCTATAAATAGGGTGCAGCAAGGCTTAAATTAAGAGAGAAAACTGTGACAGCCAAGGCAAGAAGAGAGGGATTAGTTCTAGGGTTTGCAAAAGTTACGTAATCTCTATTATTAATCAAAGAGGCGGTGATTTCTCTACCTAGAGAAATCACAACCTGACGTAGGCAAAAGTTCTGCCGAACCAAGATAATTCTTGTGTGTTTTCTAAGTTTTCAGCACTTGCGAGTTTAGTCTATTGCCGTTGGATACATTAAAGAACAAGATCTAGTAAGCGGAGGTTTTATTTCAACAAGTGGTATCAAGAGCCTAGGTTAAAGTGTTCTATGATGTCTAAAGGAAGGCTGAATGCGGATCTAGGACTGCGTTAAAGCCCTTTGGCGGCAAGGATGACTTCACTGATCGGCAAAGGATGATGAAGAACGTCTTGTCTGACAGGATTTGGATGATGCACTCGATGGTAAGAAGCGGAAAGCATGATGAAGCGGCATGGACTAAGGTTCTCAAGAAGGCCAAGAGTTCCATCGAGATCCATCTCACAAGATCGATTCGGTCACACATCACCGAAGATGACTCGCCCAGGAAGCATGGGAAAAGTTGGAGAATGTTTATATGGGCAAAACCGTGTCCAATAAACTTTTTCTAAAAGATGAACTATTCGGACTTCGACTAGACGAAGGAGGTGATATTGAAGATCACGTATGCAAGTTCCGAATTGCATAACTAATCTTCAAGGTCGAAGAAACTTACAAAGATGATGATATGGCTATCATCTGCTGAGGTCTCTACCTTCGTCTTTCAAGCACTTTCGAACAACTCTAATGTTTGGAAAAGAGTCCTGAAGCTTGAAGACGTAATTCAAGCTCTTGATCATATGCCAAACTGGATGATATAATCGAAAGCTCTCAAGGCCTTTATGCCAAAGGCAAGGAGAGGGGCGGAAAAGACAAAGGAAGAGAAAGCGGCAACAGAGGTAGGTCAAAATCCAAGAAGAAAAAGGAAAAGAAGGAAGGTTGCTTGAATGTGGTTCAGCCGATCATTGGAAGAGGAAGCGCAAGATTTGGAAAGAGAAGAAAGCTAAGATGGAAGGAAGCTCGAGTTCGACTAGTGCGATCACCGAGAATGAGAGTGACGGGGAACTTCTTTCGGTAACATCGAGGCTCCAAAGCTTTCGGAATTGGATTTTGGATACCGGATGCACTTTTCATATGTGTGCGAAGAGAATGGTTTGATACTTACAAAGAAGTCAGCAGCGGGGAAGTCTTAATGGGGACGATTCTTCATGTCCAGGTAAGAGGAATTAGCCTTTGTTCGAATCGAGAATGTTTGATGGGATGATACGAGCTTTGGGGAACGTCGGATATGTCCCTAGACTAAGAAAGAATTTGATTTCCTTGGGTACTTTAGATGAGGCCGGTTATGGGTACAAGTCTAAAAAGGAAGACTCGGGGTAACAAAAGGATCACTAGTGGTAATGCGGGGTGACCTCTGACCCAATAAAGCTGTATAAGTTAGTTGGGACCACTATAGTCGGGAGCAAGCGGTTTACGTAAATCAAAGTATAGAAGACAAGATCGAACTCGCATCATAGGCTCGGGCACATAAGCGAGAAAGGGTTGCAAGAATTACACAAGCAAGGCCTGTTGGAAGGCGTGTCATCTTGCAAACCGGACTTTTGTGAATATTGTGTTCTTGGAAAGCAAAGAAAGGTATCATTCGCAAGTAGCGGTCCAGATAACCGAAGCAAGGAGCAACTTCGGCTATATTCACTCGGATGTTTGGGGCCTGCACCAACTAAATCAAATGGTGGAGCCAGGTATTTTGTTACTTTTATGGATGATTTTTCTAGGAAGGTTTGGGTTTATTTCATGAAGCAAATCCGAGGTTTTTGCAAAGTTCAAGGAATGGAAAACAGAAACCGAGAATCAAACTGGAAGAAAGATCAAGTATCTCGAGAAGTGACAATGGAGGTGAATATACAAGTAATGAGTTTACCGACATCGCGCAAGGGAAGGCATCACAAGGCACTTCACAAGAAAGAAGAATCCCCAACAAAATGGAGTCACGAGAGAGGATGAATCGAACTCTCATGGAGAGGGAGAGGAGCATGCGATTTCATGCGGGATTGCACGATAGTTTTTGAAGGCGGTCGTTAATCATGCAAGTTATTTGATTAACGGATCACCATCTACGATTCTCGGTTTCGAGTGCGAGAAGAGGTATGGTGCGAGAAGCGGTGGACTATTCCAAGCTCGGGGGTGTTCCTGTAGTGCTTATGCACATATTCCAAGTGATGAAAGGTCCAAGCTCAAACCAAAGTCTACACATTGCATATTCTTAGGTTTTGAGAAAGGAGTAAAGGGTTTCAAGCTTTGGGATATCAACAAGAAGAAAAAGGTTGTCGGTGAGATGTTGTCTTTGATGAGACAACCATGCCTCTGAATAAAGTCGAGAACAAGAGGGAGAAGAAGGATGATGCTGAAATTGAAGCAACAAAGATTCCGTTAATCAATTCGGATGAAGAACAAGCTCGAGGTGGAGCAAATTGAGCAAGATGTCGAATCGATGGTTTTGAGGAAGAAGAAGAGCATCGACATCATTCACCGATTAGGAATCGTGTGGAGCAAGAAGGGCGCTTTGAAGGCACTCTAAACCGCCAAACATCCCAAAGGGTTCTAACTCCAACCAACAATCCACCGCATTCCAGAGATGCATAGCACTTTGGACAAACCTAATCGAACAAGAAGAAACCCGACAGTTTGGGTTTGATCAAGACGAAGTTAATTATGCTCTTAACATTAGTCAAGGAGATCCAACTACTTATCGAGAAGCTATAGCAAGTGATGAGCGAGATAGTTGGATAAGTGCTATGACAGAAGAAATGGAGTCTCTTTACAAGAACTCTGTTTGGGAGTTGGTTCCTAAGCCCAAAGACAGAAAGCTAGTTGGATGCAAGTGGGTATTTAGGAAAAAGGAAGGACTACATGAACAAGATGCCGTGAGATTCAAAGCAAGGCTCGTGGCTAAAGGGTACTCGCAAAAGGAAGGGGTGGATTATGATGAGATCTTTTCACCGTAGTCAAACATACTTCTATCGATTGCTTTTAGCAATGGCATTTCGACATGACATGGAGATTGAGCAAATGGATGTGAAGACAGCGTTTCTTCATGGGGATCTAGAGGAGACAATTTTCATGGCTCAACCAGAAGGGTTTGTTGAATATGGGAAAGAGAACCTAGTATGTCACTAAGGAAGTCCTGTATGGCACGAAAGCAGTCTCCAAGACAATGGTACAAGAGGTTCGATCACTTCATGCTGAAAATCAATTTTAGAAGATGTTTATATGACTATTGCGTGTACTATCATGTGTTCCAAGATGGGATAATCATATTGCTATTGTTGTATGTGGATGACATGCTAATCGCTTGTCAAGACAAGTCTAAGATTCAAGACTTGAAGAAGATGTTGAGTGAGGAATTTGACATGAAGGATCTAGGTGCAGCCTGAGAAGATCCTTGGCATGGAAATTCGTAGAGATAGGACATTTGGAAGGATCTGGATATCACAAGCCAAGTATATTCGAAGGTTCTTGAGAAGTTCAACATGCAAGAAGCAAAGGTAGTTTCGACTCCTTTGGCAGCTCACTTCAAATTAAGTGGGCAACAATTGTCCGAGTCAGGAAGAGCAGCAAGTAATGGAGAAGGTGCCTTATGCTAATGTCGTGGGCTGCCTTATGTATGCAATGGTATGCACACGTCCCGACATAGCTCAAGCAATCGATGTCGTTTCGGTACATGGCAAATCCAGGAAAGCAACATTGGGATGCGATCAAGTGGATTTTGCGCTATTTGAAGGGTTCTAGGCGACAAAGGATTATGTTTGAGAAGCAAAAAGAAAATGCAGGGGGTGTTGGGATATGTGGATGCCGATTATGCGGGGACTTGGACAAGAGAAGGTCAACTACTGGTTATGTGTTTACATGCGCAGGGGACCAATCGGTTGGAGGGCACTATTGCAACCAATTACAGCTTTATCGACCACGGAGGCGAGTATATTGCATTGGCCGAAGCTGGAAAGGAAGCAATTTGGCTTAGTGGCTTGGTAAGTCAAATGGGAATCACTCAAGATTGTGTGAAGCTAAAGTGTGATAGTCAAAGTGCCATTCACTTGGCAAAGAATCAAGTTTTTTCGGAAGATCAAAGCACATTGAAGCAAGATATCACGAGAATCGAGAGATTGGGTGGAGTCTAAGGAAATTTGGATTGAAAAGGTTCATACGGATGACAATTCTGCAGATTTCCTTACAAAGATAGTGTTGACCAAGAAGTTCAAGCATTGCTTGAACTTGATCAATCTTGTTGATTGATTAAAGAGAAGCACCTCCTCACTTGAGGTGCAATGAGGCAAGAAGAAGATTGCCAAGGTGAAGACTCTTGAAGATTTCCAGAGCTGCTTCAAGAAGGTTCAAAGATACTCTGGGGTACAAACGATCAAGACCTGGTTTGACTCACCAAGGTGGAGATTGTTAGGTTTTGGCTCGTCAATTAGTGTCCTTTTCTGTTTAGGATTGTTTTAGGAAAAAAAGGGTGCACCAATTCTTCTCCTAAAAGGACTAGGAAAGAATCTTAGTTTCCTAATTCAATTTAGATTAGAAATCCTACAAGTCTATTTGGAATTGTAAAGAAGGCTATTTTCTTATCCCACTTAGAATAGGAATTATAATCTGAAAGGGATATGTAATTAGCACCCTATGCCTATAAATAGGGTGCAGCAAGGCTTAAATTAAGAGAGAAAACTGTGACAGCCAAGGCAAGAAGAGAGGGATTAGTTCTAGGGTTTGCAAAAGTTCTGTAATCTCTATTATTAATCAAAGAGGCGGTGATTTCTCTACCTAGAGAAATCACAACTGGACGTAGGCAAAAGTTCTGCCGAACCAGTATAATTCTTGTGTGTTTTCTAAGTTTTCAGCACTTGCGAGTTTAGTCTATTGCCGTTGGATACATTAAAGAACAAGATCTAGTAAGCAGAGGTTTTATTTCAACAATTCTTTGTTTTCTCCAACGAACACCACAAGTAGGTTCTATTTCTAAATTGAGAATCTGTGTTTGAAGGTTATTTTTTCTCTTGTCGTTTTTGTTGGGATTTTAAGAACTTATTTTGACATGTGTTGATTGCTGCTGTGTTCAGGGATACATATGTTACGGAAATGAGCGGAGAAAGTAAAAATGATCGGAATGATAGAGGTTTGTTCATGCTGTGATTACAGAATTTGTTTCCTCTGGACTTACTTGGTGTTTTGTATTTGTTGATTTTGGTGTCTTTTTGTTACCTGCCAAAACTATGCAATACTAGCATCCATTCACTGGTCATGGCATTTGGTGTATTGTGTGGCATGTATCTGTAAAGTTCCTACTTTTCTCACCTAAGAAATTATTATTCAGCAATTCGGGTGGCCGCTCAATGGTATCAAACTCATCTTGCTGGTTCTGCTCGGATTTTACTTATAACTAATGACAAAGAGAATAAGAGAAAGGCTATTGCAGAGGGAATTTCTGCAGAAACAGGTGTGTATAATATGTGTCCACGTCTTTTTATTTATTTATAGCATTTCTTATACTTCAGACCTTCCCTTTGAGTTTAATATCCACATAATTAAATGTGTTTATTTTCAAATGTTGGAAGTTTTGTGGAATTACTCACTTGGGAATTATTGACTTGTCTTCAGTGGAGTCTTATGTGAGGTCATTGAGTCGACCAGATTTGCTTGACCTGCTTGTGCAGCCTGCATCAGAAGATGTAAACATGGAGGAAGTTGAAGATTTGAGACCATCAAAGAGGAAAATCATTTACACAGAGGTACTGCCACTGAGTATGTGTGCCTTCATACTTTTTAGTGTTGTTGTAAGTTCCATGACACAAATGTGGTTCTTACCAGTTTTTGTTCTCTTTACTTTTCCAGCATAAGCCCATGTCTGAGATTACGTCTGGTTTGCATCGTGGTATATACCATCAAGGCAAACTTAGAGTGAATCGTTACAACCCATTTGAAGCATATGTTGGAAGCGAGAGCATTGGTGATGAAATTATAATTTATGGACGTACAAACATGAATAGGGCTTTTGATGGGGATATAGTGGCAGTTGAGCTTCTGCCTCAGGATCAATGGCATGAGGAGAAATCTCTAGCTCTAGCAGATGAAGGTGGGTCTTAGTTTTAATTTTATTTCTAGTTATTTTTTCGGGTGGGAGCATTTCTCTCTTTCTCTCTCTCTCTCTCTCTCTCTCTCTCTCTCTCTCTCTCTCTCTCTCTCTCTCTCTCTCCCTTATTAATTTTTTTTAATTAATATACTCCGTACTACTTTGCAGAGGATGAGGAAGAAGATGTTCATCTAGTTCCAGGAAGTGCTGATGATGCTCCTAGGACAACAGCTCAACCATCAGGTTCTGCTGGAGTAACAGATCCTATCTCAAGCCGTCCATCTGGCCGTGTTGTTGGAATTATAAAGCGGAATTGGCATTCGTAAGTTGACTTCACTGGTTAACTGAAGCCTTTTTACCTTGCTGACAGAAGTGGTATCTGTTCTAATTATTGTTTGGCTGAAGTATGTTTCTTCATTTAAGTAGGTAGCAAATAGTGTGTTACCCTTTGGCATGTCTGTGCCTTAAAGTAGTGATTGTTGTGCTATACTAACATTCCACTGTTACCCAGATGTGTGTAGATTCTCATTTGCTTCAATTTGCAGTTGCAGCTGTTGGTTGTTATGATGAGCTTTTCTGGTGATTGGTTCTGTTATCTGATATAAATAAACACTCGTGCAGTTATTGTGGATCCTTGGAGCCGATGGCTATGCCTGCAGGTAGTGGTGGTGTTGCCCGTGCCTTATTTGCCTCAAAAGATCGTAGGATTCCTAAGATTCGAATACACACACGACAGCTTGAGAATCTTCTGGACAAGAGAATTGTTGTGGCGGTTGATTCTTGGGACCATTTGTCTCGTTATCCTTCTGGCCATTACGTACGAACCATAGGACAAATAGGTGATAGAGATACTGAAACTGAGGTAGGCTGGAAGATCGTAGGATACCGTTTGTCTCATTTGTTTGTTTGAACATCCATATTTTTCCTTCTTATGTGCTATTTAAACATTTAATCAATTGAAGTTTAGATGGCAATGACACTGATTTAGCTTTTCGGATGCTGCAGGTGGTCTTGATTGAGAATGATATAAATACAAGACCATTTTCTTCTCAAGTTCTGGCATGCTTGCCACCGTTACCGTGGTCTGTGTCTTCTGAAGATTTGGCAAATCCTATTAGACAGGATTTGCGACAATTGCGCGTCTTTAGTGTGGACCCTCCTGGTATATGACCTGTAGATTAATTCTTTTATTCCTTGTTCTTCTCCCTCTGCCTAATTTGTTATTGGTTTTTGTTATTTTTTGCTATTTTCTGTTGGGTAGATAATTAATAGTTTAGTTAAATGTTCTGATAAGTGCTTTGCTTCTGGTTTCTGCAGGATGCAAGGATATTGATGATGCATTGCACTGTACATCTCTTCCAAATGGAAATTACGAAGTTGGAGTCCGTATCCTCAACCTCATGACATTTATTAATAATTGAAGTTGCTTGTATAACTGAAATGTAAGGTTTCATTGTGCATTAGCGATAGAGATTGTGCATTTATCTTTGTGTCAATGGATAACCCAAGTCTGAAAGAAGAGATGGTTTCTGCAAGTTCAGAAGACAAAAACTTGAAATTTATTTTAGAATATAATTCTAATGCGTTAGTTCAGTCTTGTCCATTGCTTTCTCTGCTTCCTACTTTTGTTTGGTGCATTACATTTTTTCTCATTTCTAAATCTTTTCCCTTAGCAGGATACTTCATGTTTGTTGTTTACTTACTCAAAGCTTTTGTTTTTCATGCCTTATTCTGCCACCCATGCCAACTTTTGCTATAAGTATAAAATAAGTGACGTACAAGCTTATCCTTAATGACTTCAATTAGATATCGCTGATGTAACAAATTTTGTACACTCGGACACTCCTCTTGATGATGAGGCTTCACAAAGGGGCACTTCGGTCTACCTAGTTGAACGGCGCATTGACATGCTTCCAAAACCTTTGACAGAAGGTGACTTTTAAAATAAAATAAAATTCTTCTTCTGTAATGAGTGCAGTAAAAAGAAAGTTTGATATTATGATTGCATTTTCTGTGATTTAAAGATTAGTTCTTATTATGCAGATGTATGTTCTCTTCGAGCTGATGTGGAGAGGCTAGCTTTTTCTGTTATATGGGTATGTACTCCCTCACCACTAATCATGATAAGACTTCTATTTTAAACTATTAGTTATTTCTTTTATAATTTGAATTTCTTAAATCAACCAATATGCTGGATTTTACATTTTTGTTTCTTAACTCACAAACCTACGCAGTGATTATCGGTCATAAAACACACATTTGTATACAAACACACACATGAATCTGTTACAGAGATACCATATTAATTTTTTTATTTTATTTGCACGCACACACATAGGATAGGTTTAATCAATGTTGGAGTCTTCTTTTGTTTTTTTGGATTGGTGTAAACTTGTTTACCTAAATTTCAGGAAATGACACCTGAAGCTGAGATTACTTCTACAAGGTACACAAAAAGTGTCATTAAATCGTGTGCAGCATTGTCTTACATTGAAGCTCAAGCAAGGATGGATGATAGGTGCATTTCTACTCCAACTTAGTTACCTTTTGGTAGATAAATTCATTTTGACCGTACCACTTTGGTTTGCAGGATACTCTTATGTTCAATAATTATAATGATGTTTTGTTAATCTTAGAAAACTTACTTCTTGTTAGAATAATAGAATTGTTTCAGGTATGTTTTTGCTACATGAGCATTATATTTCTTCACTTACTATATGTATTCGCTTGTTATGTTTCTACCTAGCATGTGCATGTGATTGTGATGTATAAAATGACAATTTATCCTACAATGCTCTAGGAAGCATATTTTGTTGTGATTTGACACACCCATGATATGTAAAAGTAAGATGGATGATAGAAGTGAGTTGGTCCGAACATTTAAAAGAAAGAGAGTACATTGGGGATGCAAGTCTCCGCAGAATGTGACCATCTGGGGTTGGAATGGTCTGATAAGTAAATAACCTAAGTAAAGCCTCCAAGAAGAGATCTAGATTGTAGTGCTGCTTCTATTTTTCAACATGATGCGTAATCACCAGAATACAGAAGTAAGGTTGATGAGGCCTTGTCTACTGAATCCTGGATAGTGATGAAAAGCTGTGTATTATGAACTTGAAGTGCATATAAAGGAGCTTGACAGCACTAGTGTCAACTTTAGAAATCCATAAAATGGGCCTATGGTATGCATCGCCTGGCAAACAAACTGGTTCTAACTCGTCCTGGTGGAAAATGTGTAAGAATCTGGCATCTTTTGTTGCTATAGCACTCAGTGAACAAGGAGAGAGATTAAACTATATGCAGCACCAATGGTGAATTTTAAACCTGCACCAATGATTCAATCTGCTCTCTGGTGTAGGGTTTTTGCAATTGTCCCCTTCATTGTTGATCCCTTTCCTATGGCCCCTATAAAAGTTTCTTGTAGCTTTGCATTTTTATAATAAGGCATTCTTATTGCTTTTTTCTTACTGCAGTCGGTTGATGGATCCATTAACCACAGATTTGAGAAACATGAATGCTTTAGCAAAGGTATGCACATGTGGGCTTTACTTTGGCTATATATTCATGGGTTAAACTGCTGTAATATGCTATCTTACTTTCTCGACTTCTCTGAACAATATGCATTTGTATATGATGCTACAGATAATGAGGGAAAGACGTATTCAGAGAGGAGCCTTAACTCTTGCATCTGCTGAAGTCAAATTTCAAATTGACACTGAGACTCATGATCCTCTTGATATTGGTATGTAGTTGGAAAGGCAAATTTCATGTTCAACGTATCAAACTTTCGTTGATTGTAGTCTGAGTCTGAATCCTGAACTGATTTACTTGCACTGAGAAAAGATCAGCTGTGCTGTTGAATAATCCACCAATGAATAATTACCTTATTTCATGATATTGATTGCCTAGTGCTGCTTTAGGGTCATGTAGGCATAATAAATATTTACAGCGGACTCCACTTACCTCATATTCATGTTCACTTTTTTTGGCTGATAATATTCACATTCACGTTGGTTTTAAAGTTGGTAATGCATATATCATATTCTATCCATGTTTGGTACTTTTGGTTTGTGAAGGTCGTAGCATCATTAGGTAGACTGTATTAAACATGTTGCTCTGGAGTCTGGTTTTATTGCTTATTTTCTTTTGTAGTGATTTCATTATTTTGGCTCTTTCTTAGCTGTTCTGTTTCTAATCATGACTTGTTTATGCAGGAATGTACCAGATTCGAGAAGCAAACCAGATGGTTGAGGAATTTATGCTTGCTGCTAATGTTTCAGTTGCCGAGAAGATCCTTAAACATTTTCCTCTTTGTTCACTGTTGAGGTAAGATGGTGAATTTTTCTTCAACAATTTTCTTGGTCCCATGTTATTTTTCCTGGAATGTCCTTCTGGTTGTCTTTTGATTGCAATTAAAGCTATAAAGTGACATGGGGGTCTTTTTTTTTTTTTTGTCATAAGCATGGGGGTCTATTTAGGTTGGCTGTGTTGGAATGTATCACTTTTTCGTTAAATGTAGATCTCTTATCTAAATGGTTGATGTTTTTTATTTTTTTCGTCTAAACTTTGTGGTTATGGCAGGATAGGTGCATAGCTGCCTTCTAACTTTGCCACGTGTCTCTTTTTTTGGTCATTTAATTTACGTATGTGTTCTGCAGGCGCCATCCTACTCCAACCAGAGAGATGCTTGAACCTTTGTTGCGTACAGCTGCTGCTGTTGGTCTCAACTTGGATGTCTCATCATCAAAAGCACTGGCTGATTCACTTGACTCTGCAGTGGTAGGTGTTTATTTCATGTGCATGTTATTAGTATGAGACTTATGGTGTTTCTTCTGTTAAGTTTTGTGTTTCATTATTTTGCTCTCTCTCACACCCGCATATTGTAAAAAATTGAATTTTTCCCAGGGTGATGATCCATACTTCAATAAGCTGATTCGTATATTGGCTACTAGATGCATGACACAGGTAACTTTACTTGAATGGTTGAGCGGAGTTGAAATTACTTTGAAGGGCACCTTTCTACATGTATTCATTTACCTTCTATTTGCATAGGCTGTTTATTTCTCTAGTGGGGATCTCAGCCTTCCAGAATATCTTCATTATGGGCTTGCAGCGCCTCTATATACTCATTTTACCTCTCCTATAAGGAGATATGCAGGTTAGATTCAGTTTTAGTCATGTAATTCTTGGTGATCGAGTTATTGTTGTTTGACTAATGAACTTTCTTTTCCTGCAGATGTCATAGTGCACAGGTTGCTTGCTGCATCTTTAGGGATACAGAAGCTTCCAACTATATTCCAAGACGGACCCCGGCTAACTAGCATTGCTGACAGTATGGAATAATTTTCCGTCTTTTTTCTTTTTTGTACGTTTTCATATTTATGAGTGATATTATCAAGAAAAATGCTTGGCTCCTCACCCCACAAGCCAATGACAATTTGACATGTATCCAAATCTTTTTAATTTTTTTTTTCCTAATAAGTGCTTACTTGCAAGTCGATACATATCAAATTATTATTGGCTTGTAAGGAGGAATGTCTCCTTATTGTTCTTAGAATATCAATGCAGCCACCCGGCTTATAACCCAAGATTCCAAATGTGCCCATACTCTGTATAATGTGCTTTAACAGAAATTTTCTTTTCTGTATTCATATTTACTCTTCTGAGCCAATACTCTGTAGGTAATAGCTTCTCAACTTTATTTATACTTTGGGTATATTGAACTCTAAGAATGCTGCTTTCACTTATTTGTGCTACAGATTTAAATTATCGACATAGAAATGCCCAGATGGCAAGCCGGGCCTCAGTGGAGCTCCATACTCTCATTTTCTTCAGGAAACGGTATGAAGCATTCACAATCTCTCTCTCTTCCTCCCTCTCCCTCCCTCCCTCTCTCTAATAATTCCTTTCATTCATGTAGGCCAACGGACACAGAGGCGAGAGTAGTAAGGATAAGATCCAATGGATTTTTCGTATTTGTGCCCAAGTATGTTTCCTCACCTCATACAGAATCCTTTTCGTCTGTTTTGTGTGTGTGGACTGACTTTAATATTCCGGAGTGGGGTCGAGTGTTAAGATAAACTTGTGGTGGTGGTTTACATATGTGAACTCTTTCCTTTTCCCATCTTTTGCAGGTATGGAATAGAAGGGCCTGTCTACTTGACCCCAAGAGGTGATAAGGGAGGCGGAGAGTGGTTTGTAGATGAGCAGCAGCAGAAAATTAGAAAAATGGACGGCAGCATGTCATACAGCGTTCTGCAGACGGTATTTATTCATTTGGAGATTGTGGAGCCCCAGCCCAATAGGCCGAAACTCCAGCTTACGCTAGTGTAGCCGAGTAACTTTGCCTCCCCCCAGTACTCTGTTTTCAGATGAGACAAGTTTCTGCGGTGGGTTGTGTGAGTCAGGAGCTATTGCAATGTTGGTTCTAACCATCAGGGGGAGAGAGCCGCCATAGGACACATAGGAAATAGTGTATAGTTTCGTTGTATAATTTATTTTACTTTTTAAATTTACGGTGTGAGAGTTTTGGAAATTGATTGTAGAGCTGAGAGATTAGGAATTGATTCTATGCACAAAACAGTAAGGTGTTATTGTTGCCAACCCAGACGACGCAGTAGTATTTTTGAGGGTTCATTACACAGATATTTCATGAGGTTTAGTGTTTTACAATTTATTGGTCTGGTTGAGCAGAAGGGAGTATATTGAAAAACTGGTGCTTGGATTGATGCTAATTTCAATTCAACAAGAACAATGCACCCCAATGAATCATAATGCACAAATCAAGGCTTTATCTATGAGATACATTGAGCTATGAAAAATCTAATAACACACACAATCCCCCCCTTGAATCTATATTTTTTCTCCTCCTACTACTCAATAAATAAACGAAACTATGGGATCTACATACACACCCAAATCATACTCTCTTTTTTCTTTTAGTTGAAATGACCAATCAAATTGAAAAATGGAGGACAATAGAACACCCAAATGCAGAAATGTAGATCCTTCTTCCCTCTGAAGGATAAGCCTATCACTATAAAATGCACCATCTAGGGATGCTTGCCATCCTCAGCTGAAGGCAGTTCAAGACAAGAGCCACATGTAGACTGTTGACCAAATAGTAAGTGCCAAGGCTGCAACCAAGTATGTCCACAGGAAGATCACTGAGCACTCTTCCTCAGCCACATCAAACAGCTGGGTCATGGTACCTGCATTGTTAGGAAAATTATTAACAACCCTAGATTGTGAAGCTTGCTTGTTGCAGAAGCATAATGGAGTTAGAAACACTTGCTGCAATTTGCTTACCAATATTCATGGCAGGTGGCAGGGTGAACTGAACCATCAGCACAAAATGGAACAGAGGGTCTGATGGGAGAAACCCAACCTTCCTTGCTCCAATCACAATCCCGATACCGATCAGGGGCATTACTACGTATCTAACAACGATCACTCCAATGATGATCGGAATTTTGATCGTCGATTTGCGTAAACCTATTTGATTATTTTGTCAGATTGTCTCACCTCCTAGAACAAAAGAAAACTAGTTCTAATGCTGAAAATCATAGGTGCATTACCTTGGATGAGATTGCCCCCAAGAATAAGTGTGATACAAGGGATGGTTCCATTCCTGCATAGTGCATTTTCTGTTACTGTCTTAGTACACACAGAACGTTTTTGTTTAAAGTTGTTTGATTGAACCATAAGGGATGCTTAAGCCTTAAGCAGAAAGGTACCTACCCAAGTTGTGTAATAGAGTCTTCGATCACCCGCAGGGGGGCGCTGTCACCAATTATTATCTTCTTAAGAAATGGAATTGCCCCAACAAAGAATCCCAAAATCTGATCAGACAGATGACAAAGACAAGTCAGTTCTTGGTCAGTCTTGAGGTCTCGAGAAGTGCTTATACCGTAAGAGAAATGTTAGGAAAACTCACCGCAGCTAGCGTTGGTGGTGCCAGTAACTCGTGTACAATCTGCCTAACAAATGCCACTACTTTTCGGCTGAATGGTACGTCTGATTCATCAGCTACTATCTGCCATTTGAGCAATCCAGATAGTCCAAACAACATGCTTGAGTTATTATTTGCATATAGATCATATCATATATATAACACAAACTGAAGCCAGATTAGCTGTAATTTTTATCTGACTTGTTATGTAGATTGGTATATGAGGGTACTTACAGCTTCTTGGTTTCTAGAACCATTTGATGTAACTACTATAGAACCCTGCTCTTCATCTTCTCCCTTGAGAAGGGGAGTTTCCCCATTATCGTCTAAATCCCTGTTGGGATTCCTTGAGTCCTCCTTAGCTGCCTCAACTGCTTGAAGCGCTTTCCATTTAATCGATGAGGTTTTTATCAGGTGGTAACTGTAAGTCCAGATGAAGAAACCCCCAAGCTGCAATAACCAAGTTATCTGTTAGCTTTGAAATTAATCCTTTTTTTTTTCTTTTTAAATCTTGAACAAGTAGAGGTTTAACAATTACATTACCGCCATGGAAAAAGATACATATGAGAGTCCAACGCTTTGACAAACACTATGATCGCCAAATGGGTTCCCATCCTCATCACAGATTGCAGGGATAAGTATAAGGAGAAGGTTTCCCAAGTTTGCTATTCAACAAGATTTGCCATTACTTGATGAGCACACTACAAATTTGCTGCTATAAGAAAGAGATGAAAAACTATCAAAAATTGAGCATTTACCTGATGAACATGCAGCCATTACCAGGCCTTCCTGATAAGGTTTTGGTTTGAACATCTTTACCACAATCCATCCAAGAATCCCTCCAATTAAAAATGTAAGCGCCACATTTACAATCATAAACCACCTGAATCAATCATCAAAAAAGGTCGATGGGAATTTATAAAAACAAATATATTGAAGAAAATAAAAATGAATGCACAAAGAAAAAAGTCCAAATACAGATGCAGAAGCATACCATGAAATAATGTCTTCAAATGTAACAGTCTTGGCCACACTTGCAAACATCAGTGAGGGGGTGAAAACCACAAACACAATCTGCATTTTTTTGTAAATCATACCTCAACAACTTCCAATTAATCATAAATACTTGTTTGATTCTGATTCATGCTGGAACCAACTTATGTACCAAAAAACTGAACATGTGCCTACCTTGTTCATGGACCGCCGGGCGTCTGCAGGGAGAAGATTCCAATACTCAGTTGCCATGAAAGCTCCCAGTACACTGATTATGAGAACTTGGAAAGTTGGCATAGAAGCCACCTCCAACAATGTCCAGAAACTCATCTCTCTCTCTCTCTCTCTCTCTCTCTCTCTCTCTTCCTTCTTTATTTGGTAGTTGAAACTTCAGACAGAGATTGCAGTTTCTGGTTTTCTAGTCCCAAAACTGTCCTAATATGTTTTGCTTTGCAGTGTTTTTATATGAGATGCTTGAACTTCTTTGGTGCACCACTAGCACCACTAAAACAAAATAAAAATCCTGGGAAACAAAAACAAACAGGGACAGAAGAAAACAAAAGATCAACCATCATCAAAATCCAAAGCAAAAATGACAGAGTGGAATTCAAGTTGTTTTTAACCAAGGAAAGCCACCAAAGTTGATGACATACATATTACATGTGAGACCATAAAACAGGGAGGAAATAACCATGAAGGTAGTAACATTTGTCACTACTCGGTTCAATCCCATCACAGAGCATCTATTGTACAAATTTGTGGTGCATATCTTCTGGAATTTTAATTTAATAATAAAATGAAAATCATTCTTTGTATCTAACCCTGGTGATAAAAATGTTTATGGTTTTTTAATTGGTGGTTTAACCCAATTTGGAGGAACTTGGTTGGTGAACTATAAATAGTCTCTTTTTCCATTTAAATTTGGTTTTATTTTAATCTCAATAGAAGAATTTGGACAGACCAAAAACAGGGTTTCCTTTTAATTTCTATGCCAATAAAATTGGACTAATTGACAACACTTGGCAAGCTAAACCTAAAGGTTTAGAGTTCAAATTCAATCATAATTTGTCAAAACATATAAATTATAATAATAAATTCGGACCAGAAAAAGCCAAATCCAGCTAGTGACAACACAAAGTAAATTTTTAAAAAACTATCGCTTGTAGTGAGAATCCCCCTCTCCTTGTAAGTTTGTAGTTTATATTATCGCTTCTATTTAAAAAACAAACAATTACAAAGTCAGTACTAAGCTAATAAAAAAAAGTTGGTGATTTATTTTGTGCCTCTCTGGAAATTATTCGTGCACAAAAAAGGCCAGCAAAATTTACCAAAGAATGGTCCGGTGATGCAGCCGACAAGCATAAAACCTAAAGCATATTCTAAAATTGACAGAACTTTGTTGATGTATAAAAATCATCGAAGTGAGTTGGTCCTAACATTTAAAAGAAAGAGAGTACATTAGGGATGCAAGTCTTCGCAGAATGTGACCATCTGGGTTTGGAATGGTCTGATAAGTAAATAGCCTAAGTAAAGCCTCCAAGAAGAGATCTAGATTGTAGTGCTGCTTCTATTTTTCAACATGATGCCTAATCACCAGAATACAGAGTAAGGTTGATGAGGCCTTGTCTACCGAATCCTGGATAGTGATGAATAGCAGTGTATTATGAACTTGAAGTGCATATAAAGGAGCTTGACAGCGCTAGTCATAAGTGTGCAAGTGTCAACTTTAGAAATCCATAAAATGGGCCTATGGTATGCATCGCCTGGCAAACAAACTGGTTCTAACTCCTCCTGGTGGAAAATGTGTAAGAATCTGGCATCTTTTGTTGCTATAGCACTCAGTGAACAAGGAGAGAGTTAAACTCTATGCGGCACCAATGGTGAATTTTAAACCTGCACCAATGATTCAATCTGCTCACTGGTGTAGGGTTTTTGCAATTGTGCCCTACATGGTTGATCCCTTTCCTATGGCCCCTATAAAAGTTTCTTGTAGCTTTGCATTTTTATAATAAGGCTTTCTTATTGCTTTTTTCTTACTGCAGTCGGTTGATGGATCCATTAACCACAGATTTGAGAAACACGAATGCTTTAGCAAAGGTATGCACATGTGGGCTTTACTTTGGCTATATATTCATGGGTTAAACTGCTGTAATATGCTATCTTACTTTCTCGACTTCTCTGAACAATATGCGTTTGTATATGATGCTACAGATAATGAGGGAAAGACGTAATCAGAGAGGAACCTTAACTCTTGCATGTGCTGAAGTCAAATTTCAAATTGACACTGAGACTCATGATCCTCTTGATATTGGTATGTAGTTGGAAAGGCAAATTTCATGTTCAACGTATCAAACTTTCGTTGATTGTAGTCTGAGTCTGAATCCTGAACCGATTTACTTGTACTGAGAAAAGATCAGCTGTGCTGTTGAATAATCCACCAATGAATAATTACCTTATTTCATGATATTAATTGTCTAGTGCTGCTTTAGGGTCATGTAGGCATAATAAACATTTACAGCGGACTCCACTTACCTCACATTCATGTTCACTTTTTTTGGCTGATAATTCACTTTGGTTTTAAAGTTGGTAATGCATATATCATATTCTACCCATGTTTGGTACTTTTGGTTTGTGAAGGTCGTAGCATCATTAGGTAGACTGTATTAAACATGTTGCTCTGGAGTCTGGTTTTATTGCTTATTTTCTTTGTAGTGATTTCATTATTTTGGCTCTTTCTTAACTGTTATGTTTCTAATCATGACTTGTTTATGCAGGAATGTACCAGATTCGTGAAGCACACCAGAAGGTTGAGGAATTTATGCCTGCTGCTAATGTTTCAGTTGCCGAGAAGATCCTTAAACATTTTCCTCTTTGTTCACTGTTGAGGTAAGTTGGTGAATTTTTCTTCAACAATTTTCATGGTCCCATGTTATTTTTCCTGGAAAGTCCTTCTGGTTGTCTTTTGATTGCAATTAAAGCTATAAAGTGGCATGGGGGTCTATTTAGGTTGGCTGTGTTGGAATGTATCACTTTTTCGTTAAATGTAGATGTTTTTTATTTTTATTTCATCTAAACTTTGTGATTATGGCAGGATAGGTGCACAGCTGCCTTCTAAGTTTGCCACATGTCGCTTTTTTTTGGTCATTTAATTTACGTATGTGTTCTGCAGGCGCCATCCTACTCCAACCAGAGAGAGGTTTGAACCTTTTTGTTGATATTTGGCACATAATTGCAAGTTGCTTTCGGTGGTTTGTTATTTGGTTGATTTGCAGACAAAGTGGGAAAGAAAGTTAATTGGTTGCATGTGATTTTTTTTTTTTTTTTTGGTCTTGGTTATATGTGACTTTTGTCCTTTGGTCACGGAAAGGCAAGATACAATGAAAGAATGGTTTTATTGTTTTGCCTATAAAAGGAAGTCATGAGAAAAGAGTCAGATAGAGAAGTGAGGGAGAAGAAAAAGAATCAGAGTTGTGCACTAGAAGAATTGTAGCTGCTGGTGGTGGTTTTTTTTATTCTTCAAATTGTAATCAATTCGTATTCCCTTTATATTGGTGAGTGTGTGAGTTTGGGTATATTTGGGGCTTCAGTTTTCTGAGTGTTAAACACTATTGTATTCTCTCATTGATTTTCTGAGTGTTAAACACTATTTTATTCTCTCATTGATTATAGTAGAATACTCCGTCGTCTCCAAATTGGATGTAGGCATTGCTAAACTAGTATTAATCTTGGTGTTCTTGTTGGTGTGTTTTTTGTTACTTTTATCTCTTGCCAGTTGTTTATTTTCACTCAGAGTTTGTTGTCGCTTCCGCACAACAAGTGGTATCAGAGCTCCAGTTTTCGACTGGGGTTTTTTGGGGGAGTGAAAATCTGCCAAGCTACAGTGCTGTGTACAGTTTCGTGCTACAATGTTGTGTACAGTTTCATGCTATAGTGCCGTGAACAATGTCGTATTTGTGAATAGTGTCAAGTAGATGGCTGGAGATAAAGACAAGGATAAGGAGTCGTCTTCGTCGACACCTACATCTAGTAGACATCCAATCGCTACTACGAGGTTAGAGGTTGATAAATTCAATGGCTCTAATAATTTTGGTATGTGGTATTTTGAAGTTATGTATGTATTGTATCAACAAGAGTTGATATGGTTCTGGAGGATAAACCCGAAGAAATTGATGATAAGCAATGGAAGAGACTTAATCTTCATGCTTGTGGCTCTATTCGATCGTTCCTTGATAAGGAGTTGAAATACCCGTAGATGAAGGAAACTTCTGCTAAGGAGTTATGGAAGAAATTGGAGGAGAAGTATATGACCAAGAGCGCAGAAAATTGGCTCGTCTTGAAGAAGAGACTCTTCCGATTTCAATATCGTCCATGTATTTCTATGCACGAACACCTCAACGATTATAATAAAATACTTGCTGATTTAGCAAACCTTGATGTGAAAATTCTTGATGAGAATAAGGCACTTTGTTTGTTAAATTCATTGCCTGATGATTATGATCATTTGACAACTACTTTGTTGTATGGAAAATCTGAGGTGAAACTTGATGAGGTGTCTGCGGCATTGGTGAATCATGAGTGTCGTAAGAAGGAACAGAAGACTTAAAATTCACAAACAGAGGCACTCGTTGCAAGGGGTCGAACAGAGGAAAGAAAATCTGGGAAGCGGGGAAAATCTCGTTCAAAGTCAAGAAGAAAGCTTCCTGCTAAAGATGAATGTGCCTTTTGTCGTCAAAAAGGACACTGGAAGAAAGACTGCCCCAAATTGAAAAACAAATAAAAAGAGAAAATAGGTTTTGAAGCAAATGTTGCAAAATCTGGAGATAATGATTTCGAGTTTACTTTGGCTAGTTCATCTACCGATGGTCACTCCAATTAGTGGATTTTGAATTCAGGTTGCAGCTATCATATGTGCCCAATTCGGGAATGGTTTTCTAGATTCCAGGAGCTGGATGGTGGAGTTGTTTTGATGAGCAATAATAATGCCTGCAAAACACAAGGGATAGGCAAAATTTGCTTGAAGATGCAAGATGGAACAGTTAGAGAATTGAGTGATGTTCGGTATGTGCCGGATATGAAGAAGAATCTTATCTCATTAGGCGCATTGGAATCCAATGGTCTCAAGATCACCATGGATGGTGGAGTTCTTAAAGCTGTGTACGGGGCACGAGTGGTGATGAAAGGTACAAGACAAAATAACTTGTATTTCTTACAGGGGAGTACAGTTATATGTGGAGCAGCTGTCACCGAAGCTGCTGACGCAAATAGCTCAGACATTACGAGGTTATGGCATATGCGTCTTAGGCATGCTAGTGAAAATGCGTTGTAAGGATTGGTGAAGCAAGACTTATTGAAAGGTGCGAAGGCATGCAAATTGGAATTCTATGAGCACTGTGTGCTGGTAAGCAAACTATCGTGAAATTTGGCACTGCTATTCACCACACTAAAGGTATTCTAGATTATGTTCACACTGATGTTTGGAGACCTTCCAAGAATGCATGTTGGGGAGGTAGCCATTATTTTGTCTCCTTTGTTGATGACTTCTCTAGAAGAGTATGGGTGTACACCATGAAGCGTAAAGATGAAGTCTTGAAGATATTCATGAAGTGGAAAAAGATGATTGAAACGCAAAGCAAAGCGGTCGAAAAATCAAGGCTCTCAGATCAGACAATGGTGGAGAATATTAGTCTGATCCTTTCTTGAAAGTTTTTCAAGATAAGGGTATTGTGATGCACTTCACGGTTAGGGAGACACCGCAACAGAATGAGGTGGTAAAGCGCATGAACCGTACTTTGCTTGAGAAAGTCCGGTGTATGTTGTCTAATACTGGTTTAGGCAAGGAGTTTTGGGCTGCATCAATTACTTATGCAAACCATCTCATTAATCGATTACCTGCTGCTGCAAACGAGGGCAAAATTCCCATGGAGATATGGTGCGGTAAACCTTGTACCGATTACAAGTATTTACACATATTTGATTGTCCCGCTTACCATCACGTCGTGAAAGCAAGTTGGATCCAAGAGCAAAGAAAGCTCTATTTATGGACTTTAGCACTAGCTTGAAGGGATACTGACTTTGGTATCCAGATGAGAAGAAATTTGTTGTAAGCAAAGATATGACTTTTGATGAGACTGCTATGGTTAATCAGAACAAGCATGAAGGTGAAATTGAAGCAACAAAGACCATGAGTAGTTCAAAGTAGGTGGAGTTATTGAAGACTCCAGTTGTTCCAGTGAGGTCTAATGTTATAGACACTAGTCATACAGCTGATTCTGAGGACGAGAATGATGAAGAGGAGGCACCTACCCAAGAGCCTCCACAACAATAAGATTCGATTGCAACTAGGAGACCGAGAAGAGAAATTTGAAAGTCTGCTCAGTTTACTGATATTGTGGCATATGCACTTCCCATTATTGAAGATGATATTTCATCCACCTACAAAGAAGCTATCAGGAGTTCAGAGAGCGTGGAGTGGAAGAAATCTATGGATTATGAGATGAAATCTCTTCACAAAAATGAAACTTGGAAGCTGGTTTAGTTACCAAAGGGGAATTAAGTAATTGGTTGTAAAGGGGTGTATGCCAAGAAGATGGAATCTTTGGGAAAAGACAGTGTAAGATTCAAAGCACGATTGGTAGCTAAAGGCTATGCTCAGAAGGAAGGCATTGACTACAATGAGGTATTTTCTCATGTAGTAAAACATTCTTTTATTCGTATTTTGTTGGCTTTGGTTATGCAGTTTGACCTTGAGTTACCTCAACTTGATGTCAAGACGGCGTTCTTACATGGTGATTTGGAAGAAGAGATTTATATGTCTCAGCCAGAAGGTTTTAAGGTTGCTGACAAGGAAAATTAGGTTTGCAAATTGCGAAAATCATTATATGGCTTAAAGTAGTCTCCAAGTCATTGGTACAAGCAATTTGATCGGTTTATGATCGGGCAAAAGTTCACAAGAAATCACTATGACCATTGTGTATACTTTCGCAAACTACAAGATGGAACCTTCATTTATTTGCTTTTATATGTTGATGATATGCTTATAGCATGTAAGAGCAAAGTGGAGTTTGAAAGGTTGAAGGCTCAATTGAGTAATGAATTTGAGATGAAGGATGTGGAAGAAGCTCGGAAGATACTGGGTATGGAAATTGAAAGAGATAGAGCGAATGGCAAGATTAGTTTGTGTCAGAAGCAGTATTTGAAGAATGTACTACAGCGTTTCAGGATGAATGAAAATTCAAAACCGGTTAATACACCTCTTGCCCCTCATTTCAAACTTAGTACTTCTATGTCTCCTAAAACTGACGAGGAGAGTCATTACATGGCTCAAATTCCATATGCAAGTGTTGTTGGTAGTTTGATGTATGCTATGGTATGTACTAGGCCTGATATTTCACAAGTTGTTAGTATTGTCGGTAGATATATGCATAATCCAGGAAAAGGGCATTGGCAAGCTGTGAAATGGATTCTACGGTATATTGTGGGTACTGTAGACGTTGGTTTATTATTTCAATAGGATAATGATACTGGTCAATGTGTTGTTGGATATGTGGATTTTGATTACGCAGGTGATTTGGACAAGCGTAGGTCCACTACAGGTTTTGTATTCACTCTTGCTGGAGGTTCAGTGAGTTGGAGATCGACTTTGCAATCTACAGTTGCTTTGTCGATTACTGAGGCAGAATACATAGCAGTAACATAAGCTATTAAGGAAGCCATTTGGCTTCAAGGGTTGCTTGATGACTTGGGGGTTCAACAGGACCATGTGGATGTTCATTGCAACAGTCAGAGTGCTATTTATTTATCAAAAAATATCATTCACATACGAAACACATTGATGTGAGGTTTCATTTTGTTCGTAAGATCATTGATGAAGAAGATTGGGACCACCTACAATCCTGCGGATATGTTGACAAAGCCAGTTTCGTTGCTCAAGTTTAAGCACTGCTTAGACTTGATTAGGATTTGTAAAAATTTTGATTGCCCTATGGGGGATTGGGAGACGACCATTGGGAATATTACTATGAGAGTTTGGTACAATTTGTGCCAATGTGGAAATTGTTGACTTTTGGCACATAATTGCAAGTTGCTTTTTCGTGGCTTTGTTATTTGGTTGATTGGCAGACAAAGTTGGAAAGCAAAGTTAATTTGTTGCATGTGATTTTTTTTGTCTTGGTTGCATGTGACTTTTGTCCTTTGGTCTACGCGGGAAGGCAAGATACAATGAAAGAATGGTTTTATTGTTTTGCCTATAAAAGGATGTCATAAGCAGAGAATCAGAGAGAGAAGTGAAGGAGAAGAAGAAGAATCAGAGTTCTATAGCTGAAGAATTGTGGCTGCCGTTGGTGGTTCTTTTTTATTATTCAAGTTGTACTCAATTTGTATTCTCTTTATATTCTTGAGTGTGTGAGCTTGGATATATTTGGGGCCTGGGTTTTCTGAGTGTTAAACACTATTGTACTATCTCATTGATTATAGTGGAATGGTCCGTCGTCTTCAAATTGGATGTAGGCATTGCCGAACCAGTATAAATCTTGGTGATCTTGTTGGCTTTTTTTTTGTTACTTTTATCTTTTGCCAGTTGTTGTTTATTTTCACTCACAGTTGGTTATCACTTCCGCACAACACTTTGTTGCGTACAACTGCTTCTGTTGATCTCAACTTGGATGTCTCATCATCAAAAGCACTGGTTGATTCACTTGACTCTGCACTGGTAGGTGTTTATTTCATATGCATGTTATTAGTATGAGACTTATGGTGTTTCTTCTGTTAAGTTTTGTGTTTCATTATTTTGTTCTCTCTCTCACATCCACATATTCTAAAAAATTGAATTTTTCCCAGGGTGATGATCCATACTTCAATAAGCTGATTCGTATATTGGCTACTAGATGCATGACATAGGTAACTTTACTTGAATGGTTGAGCGAAGTCGATGTTGGCGAGTCCTTACATAGTTAGGATTTTGGTTCCGTACTATGTTAGGATTTTAGTTACTTACCTATTTGTTTAGTCCAATTATAATTTAGATTTATTTGCTATTGTAATTTAGTTTTATTTTCTATTGTAATTTAGATTTATGTCCTATTTTATTTAGGGTTGTACTTCTATAAATACCTCCATATTGGAAAAGAATAAAAATATGAACATATATGAGCATAACTGAATATTTGCCCTACTTTGTTTGACATGGTATCATAGCCTAGGTTCTCTTGTGACCTGTGCTTGCGGAACTCCTTACGATTTAAGTGCTCTCATTCCCTCCTCTTCAAGGGAGGGAGGGGGAGTGCAAATGGATATGTTTCTCTTTCCCATGAAGATATTCCCTCTTTCTTGACTCCGACAACCCCTTCTCTTCAGGGGGAGAGGAGGATTGAAGAGAAGTTGTGTCTGCGTGAATTAGCTGAAGTTGATATAGAAGGATTTGTCGTTGTCGTTTTCAGCTGCTGTTGCCGCTACTACCGCAGTTGATGTGTTATTTGCCTTGCCTTTGCCGTGTTCACAGTGTTTCTGTGTTCTTTGCCGTGTTCACAGGGTTTCTGTGTTCTTTACTGTGTTCGCCTTGCCTTTGCCGTGTTCACAGTGGTTTCTGTGTTCTTTGCCGTGTTCACAGGGCTTCTGTGTTCTTTGCCATGTTCACAGGGTTTGTGTGCTCTTGTGTTTATGCTACGAAATTTGCTTTAGTTTGTCACTTATTTCACTCGTGATTGACGAAAAGACCTTATCTACAATTGGTGTTTCTCAAGTATGATGTTCTGCGACTCGCTTGTCAAGTTGGGCATGCGAAACATCTTTGCCCCAACTTGAAAGGGAGTGTTAGCGAGTCCTTACTATGTTAGGATTTTAGTTGCTTACCTATTTGTTTAGTCCAATTATAATTTAGATTTATTTGCTATTGTAATTTAGTTTTATTTTCTATTGTAATTTAAATTTATTTTCTATTTTATTTAGGCTTGTACTTCTATAAATACCTCCATATTGGAGATGAATAAAAATATGAGCATATATGAGCATAACTGAATATTTGCCCTACTTAGTTTGACAGAAATTACTTTGAAGGACACCTTTCTACATGTATTCATTCACCTTCTATTTGCTTAGGCTGTTTATTTCTCTAGTGGGATCTCAGCCCTCCAGAATATCTTCATTATGGCTTGCAGCGCCTCTATATACTCATTTTACCTCTCCTAGAAGGAGATATGCAGGCTAGATTCAGTTTTAGTCATGTAATTCTTGGTGATCGAGTTATTGTTGTTTGACTTGTGAACTTTCTTTTCCTGCAGATGTCATAGTGCACAGGTTGCTTGCTGCATCTTTAGGAATACAGAAGATTCCAACTATATTCCAAGACGGACCCGGCTAACTAGCATTGCTGACAGTATGGAATAATTTTCCGTCTTTTTCTTTTTGTAGGTTTTCATATTTATGAGTGATATTATCATAAGAAAAATGCTTGGCTCCTCACCCCACAAGCCAATGACAATTTGACATGTATCCAAATCTGTTTAAATTTTTTTCCTAATAAGTGCTTACTTGCAAGTCGATACATATCAAATTATTATTGGCTTGTAAGGAGGAATGTCTCCTTATTGTTCTTAGAATATCAATGCAGCCACCCGGCTTATAACCCAAGATTCCAAATGTGCCCATACTCTGTATAATGTGCTTTAACAGAAATTTTCTTTTCTGTATTCATATTTACTCTTCTGAGCCAATACTCTGTAGGTAATAGCTTCTCAACTTTATTTATACTTGGGTATATTGAACTCTAAGAATGCTGCTTTCACTTATTTGTATGCTACAGATTTAAATTATCGACATAGAAATGCCCAGATGGCAAGCTGGGCCTCAGTGGAACTCCATACTCTCATTTTCTTCAGGAAACGGTATGAAGCATTCACAATCTCTCTCTCTTCCTCCCTCTCCCTCCCTCTCTCTCTCTAATAATTCCTTTCATTCCTGTAGGCCAACGAACACACAGGCGAGAGTAGTAAGGATAAGATCCAATGGAGTTTTCGTATTTGTGCCCAAGTATGTTTCCTCACCTCGTACAGAATCCTTTTCGTCTGTTTTGTGTGTGTGGACTGACTTTAATATTCCAGAGTGGGGTCGAGTGTTAAGATAAACTTGTGGAGGTGGTTTACATATGTGAACTCTTTCTTTTTCCCATCTTTTGCAGGTATGGAATAGAAGGGCCTGTCTACTTGAGACCCCAAGAAGTGATAAGGGAAGCGGAGAGTGGTTTGTAGATGAGCAGCAGCAGAAGATTAGAAAAATGGACAGCAGCATGTCATACAGCGTTCTGCAGACGGTGTTTATTCATTTGGAGATTGTGGAGCCCCAGCCTAATAGGCCGAAACTCCAGCTTACGCTAGTGTAGCCGAGTAACTTTGCCTCTCCCCAGTACTCTGTTTTCTGATGAGACTAGTATCTGCAGTGGGTTGTGTGAGTCGGGCGCTATTGCAATGCTTGGTTCTAACCATCAGGGGGAGAGAGCAGCCATAGGACACATAGGAAATAGTGTATAGTTTCATAGTATAATTTATTTCACTTTCTGAATTTAGGGTGTGCAAGTTTTGGAAATTGATTGTAGAGCTGAGAGATTAGGAATTGATTCTATGCACAAAACAGTTTAATTTTAAGGTGTTATTGTTGCCAACCCAAACGACGCAGTTGTGTTTTTGAGGGTTAATTACACAGATATTTCTTGAGGTTTAATGTTTTACAATTTATATTCTGGTTGGGCAGAAGGATAGTTTAATCTGGTTATCATTATTGATGACTCAACAAATAATTGTTAAACTAGGTGTTTTTCCACGAATTTTCTGCCAGTGGGTGTCCCAAGCCAAAAACTGGTGCTTGGATTGATACTAATTTCAATTCAACAAGAACAATGCACCACAATGAATCATAATGCACAAATCAAGGCTTTATCTATGAGATACATTGAGCTATGAAAAATCTAATAACACACACAATCCCCCCCTTGAATTTATATTGTTTCTCCTCCTGCTACTCAAGAAATAAACGAAACTATGGCATCTACATACACACCCAAATCATACTCTCTTTTTTCTTTTAGTTGAAATGACCAATCGAATCGAAAAATGGAGGACAAAAGAACACCCAAATGCAGAAATGTAGATCCTTCTTCCCTCTGAAGGATAAGCCTATCACTATGAAATGCACCATCTAGGGATGCTTGCCATCCTCAGCTGAAGGCAGTTCAAGACAAGAGCCACATGTAGACTGTTGACCAAATAGTAAGTGCCAAGGCTGCAACCAAGTATGTCCACAGGAAAATCACTGAGCACTCTGCCTCAGCCACATCAAACAGCTGGGTCATGGTACCTGCATCGTTAGGAAAATTATTAACAACCCTAGATTGTGAATCTTGCTTGTTGCAGAAGCATATGGAGTTAGAAACACTTGCTGCAATTTGCTTACCAATATTCATGGCAGGTGGCAGGGTGAACTGAACCATCAGCACAAAATGGAACAGAGGGTCTGATGGGAGAACCCCAACCTTCCTTGCTCCTAACACAATCCCGATACCGATCACGGGCATTACTACGTATCTAACAATGATCACTCCAATGATGATCGGAATTTTGATCGTCGATTTGCGTAAACCTATTTGATTAGTTTGTCAGATTGTCTCACCTCCTAGAACAAAAGAAAACTAGTTCTAATGCTGAATATCATAGGTGCATTACCTTGGATGAGGTTGCCTCCAAGAATAAGTGTGATACAAGGGATGGTTCCATTCCTGCATAATGCGTCTACCGTTACTTGTCTTAGTACACAGAACGTTTTTGTTTAAAGTTGTTTGATTGAACCCTAAGGGATGCTTAAGCCTTAAGCAGAAAGGTACCTACCCAAGTTGTGTAATAGAGTCTTCGATCACCCGCAGGGGGGCGCTGTCACCAATTATTATCTTCTTAAGAAATGGAATTGCCCCAACAAAGAATCCCAAAATCTGATCATAGACAGATGACAAAGACAAGTCAGTCTTGAGGTCTCGAGAAGCGCTTATACCGTAAGAGAAATGTTAGGAAAACTCACCGCAGCTAGCGTTGGTGGTGCCAGTAACTCATGTACAATCTGCTTAACAAATGCCACTACTTTTCGGCTGAATGGTACATCTGATTCATCAGCTACTATCTGCCATTTGAGCAATCCAGATAGTCCAAACAACATGCTTGAGTTAGTATTTGCATATATATATATATATATATATATGTATTTAACACAAACTGAAGCCAGATTAGCTGTAAATTTTATTAGACTTGTTATGTAGATTGGTATATGAGGGTACTTACAGCTTCTTGGTTTCCAGAACCATTTGATGAAACTACTATAGAACCCTGCTCTTCATCTTCTCCCTTGAGAAGGGGAGTTTCCCCATTATCGTCTAAATCCCTGTTGGGATTCCTTGAGGCCTCCTTAGCTGCCTCAACTGCTTGAAGCGCTTTCCATTTAATCGATGAGGTTTTTATCAGGTGGTAACTGTAAGTCCAGATGAAGAAACCCCCAAGCTGCAATAACCAAGTTATCTGTTAGCTTTGAAATTAATTCCTTTTTTTTCTTCTTTTTAAATCATGAACAAGTAGAGGTTTAACAATTGCATTACCGCCATGGAAAAAGAGACATATGAGAGTCCAACGCTTTGACAAACACTATGATCGCCAAATGGGTTCCCATCCTCTTCACAGATTGCAGGGATAAGTATAAGGAGAAGGTTTCCCAAGTTTGCTATTCAACAAGATTTGCCATTACTTGATGAGCACACTACAAATTTGCTGCTATAAGAAAGAGATGAAAAACTATCAAAAATTGAGCATTTACCTGATGAACATGCAGCCATTACCAGGCCTTCCTGATAAGGTTTTGGTTTGAATATCTTTACCACAATCCATCCAAGAATCCCTCCAATTAAAAAGGTAAGCGCCACGTTTACAATCATAAACCACCTGAATCAATCATCAAACAAGGTCGAAGAAATTGGCAATTTATAAAAACAAAGATATTGAAGAAAATAAAAATGAACGCACAAAGAAAAAAGACCAAATACAGATGCAGAAGCATACCATGAAATAATGTCTTCAAATGTAACAGTCTTGGCCACACTTGCAAACATCAGTGAGGGGGTGAAAACCACAAACACAATCTGCATTGTTTTTGTAAATCATAACTCAACAACTTCCAATTAATCATAAATACTTGTTTGCTTCTGATTCATGCAGGAACCAACTTATGTACCAAAAAACTGAACATGTGCCTACCTTGTTCATGGACCGCCGTGCGTCTACTGGGAGAAGATTCCAATACTCAGTTGCCATGAAAGCTCCCAGTACACTGATTATGAGAACTTGGAAAGTTGGCATAGAAGCCACCTCCAACAATGTCCAGAAACTCATCTCTGTCTCTGTCTCTGTCTCTGTCTCTCTCTCTGTCTCTCTCTCTCTCTCTCTCTCTCTCTCTCTCTCTCTCTCTCTCTTTTCCTTCTTTATTTGGTAGTTGAAACTTCAGACAGAGATTGCAGTTTCTGTTTTCTAGTCCCAAAACTGTCCTAATATGTTTTGCTTTGCAGTGTTTTTATATGAGATGCTTGAACTTCTTTGGTGCACCACTAAAACAAAATAAAAATCCTGGGAAACAAAAACAAACAGAGACAGAAGAAAACAAAAGATTAACAACCATCATCAAAATCCAAAGCAAAAATCACAGAGTGGAATTCAAGTTGTTTTTAACCAAGGAAAGCCACCAAAGTCGATGACATGCATATTACATGTGAGGCCATAACAAAGGGAGGAAATAACCATGAAGGTAGTAACATTTGTCACTACTCGGTTCAATCCCATCACAGAGCGCCTATCTATTGTACAAATTTGTGGTGCATATCTTTTGAATCTCTGGGATTTTACTTTAATGTGATAAAATTGTTTATGGTTTTTTAACTGGTGGTTTAACCCAATTAGGAGGAACTTGGTTGGTCAACTATAAATAGTCTTTTTTTCCATTTAAATTTGGTTTTATTTTAATCTCAATAGAAGAATTTGTACAGACCCAAAACAGGGTAGATCTATATAACATGATTTAGAATTTGGGTTTACTTTTAATTTCTATGCCAATAAGATTGGACTAATTGACAACACTAGGCAAGCTAAACCTAAAGGTTTAGAGTTCCAATTCAATCATAATTTGTCAAAGCCTATAAATTATAATAATAAATTCGGACCCAGAAAAAGTCAAATCCAGCTAGTGACAACACAAGTTAAACTTTTAAAAAGACTATCGCTTGTAGTGAGAATTCCCCTCTCCTTGTAGGTTTGTAGTTTGGATTATTGCTTCTATTTTAAAAAAAACAAACAAACAATTACAAAGACCGTGGTCACTAAGCTAATAAAAAAAATGTTGGTGATTTATTTTGTGCCTCTCTGGAAATTATTCATGCCCAAAAAAAGCCAGCAAAATTTACCAAAGAAAATGCTCAGAGGTTCATGAATTTCTAATGGTTCAGTGATTCACCCGACAAGCATAAAACCTAAAGCATATTCAAAATTTGACAGAACTTTGTCGATGTGTAAAAATCATCAAAACAAAAACGTTAGCGATATGTCATAAGTGGCAATTGTATTAAGTTACCATATGCAAATTCCAACTTCTCTCCTCCTAAACATATAGAAAAATCTTTAGGCAATATATTGACAGAGAGACAGAGACATTAATAATCATTTTGTATATGAGTCACACACGAACTGTGGGTCCATAATGGTTGGTCCAACCAAAAAAGGAAAGAAAAAAAAAATCTGATCCGAAAAAGTGAAAAAATAAAATAAAAAAGCAATCATCGATTAAGGACTCGTTTGGGAGTGATTATGAAAATGTCAATAATCATTTTTATGGAGAATCAATTAAAATCACTAAAAGTGATTTTTTTTGAAGAAGCACATGGGAGATGCTTCTTCACAAAAGTGATTCTGACCTCAAACGAACTATACATGCAACATTTCGAATAATTTTAAAACAAACATTTATATAACAGTCTCTTAATTAAGATATTTGAACTTTTGGATGAGGTTGCTCTGTCGGGAGTAGGGTCTATCTAATCACTGTGCAGAAGGAGGATAAGCTACTGGTATTTTATTGTTTATCATCAAAAGATATTTAAACTTTAACCTCTTTGAAAAAAAAAAATCCAACTCCGCCCTGGAAGGCGACTGAAGCAGACAAATCAGAATGTGACTTAAGGGGTGCATTATTTAGAGGCGCATAATAATTGCACACTTGTTTAAAACGCAAAGCTAGCTTTAATATTTTCCACAAAAATTACTCCCATAAACGGAAATTGAAATTGTAGAGAACAGAGGAGAAGCTAAAAACATTTCAAATTTGCTTTAATTTTGTGGTTGAGATTGAGAGAGACAAGACAAGTGAGAGAATATGCATTATTGGTTTGATAGATTACACATGTGTAAAGATTGAAAAGTGCTAATAAAATATAAAAAAGAAATACTTAAAAGCCATTTGACACGTGTGTAAATAATTTTTATTTCTGCAAACAAATATCTCCCTTCATTTGGGAATAAGTGAGAACCAATGAATTTAGAACAAGTTAAAGGAAACCCAGAATTTGATAGATTCATGATCGCCATTCCCACAAAGACATGAACACAGGAGAAGTGACCAGAAACAACTATATAGAACCAGAAGACCAATTACTAATAACCCATCAAATCAACAAGATTTACAATATATACCTTCATGGGGGTTCAATTCAATAAACAATATTAAAAAGATAAGATTGGCATGCATGCAAAGAAACAGCAGGAGAAAATTGAAGAACCATGTTGATGAAATTAAGCAGAAAATTGAAAGGGAGGAGAATTAAGAGATGATGAACCTGGAATTGAGTTTGGGGTGACGGAGTTGAGCACCAGCAAAAGCAAACATGGTTGAGAGAAAATGGGAGGGAGAGAGTAGTGGGAAGCTGATGGGGCTGAATGAGAATAGAGAAGAAGAAGAAGAAGAAGAAGCCATGATGACCCAAGAGACTCGCATGCGCCTTTTAATTTGGAGAATAAATCTCTACGGATTGATGGTGCTTGTTATATACAAGCTTGAGCTTCTTGTCTTGTGTGTATAATGCTTTGTATTTACTATTCATGCACTAGGCTGTTTTCTCCCACCAATCACTTTAATTCATTTGTATAAAGAAAAATCTTAGCAAATCAACATTATGAAAGGATTGGTTGGTAGCTAGCTCCACATGCAGTGCAGCAGATCATCATCACACAAGATGACCCAAAAAAACTACATTATTGCAGACGCTGACTCACACTCAATAATATACAAGTCAAATTAGCAAACAAAATAGGAAAAGAGCTGAAGATGCAAAAGTGCAAGTAATTTGTGTACCAGTTTATGAACATAATGCCAAACTTCTTCTGGATGTATATAGTAATATATTATATAGGGTTAAATACATAAAACTTTCTAAACTATAGGGTCATTTTTAAGTTCATATATAATTTTAGAGATATTTACGAGTGTATACTCAAACTCCTAGAAAATCTACAATTTACCTTACCGTTACCTAAATCGTTAATGAATCTGTTAAATGCTAACGTGTCAAAAGTTAAATCCATTTTTTAATGATGTAGACTTCTAGGTGGATAAATAAATAATAATAAAATCTCTGCTTTTAAAAATAATTATATAAAAAAAATTAAACATATTAAAATCAAAACAAAAAATTATCTACCCCTCTCCTCCCCACCCAACCCGCCTCACCAGCCTCCATTCCCAACCCCAACAGTTATCCCGACCCCGACCCCAACCCCAAACTCAGCGCCGTCATCAGCAACCTACCTGTTCCAACCTACCTTTTTTTTTCATCTATGTTTCATGGTGTGCATTTGAAATTATATATGTTCAAATTTTGCTACAGTATGTTTCATGGAAACTTGACTGTATTATCTTCATCTTCATCGGGAGTGGCTTTTGAAACTTGACTGTATTATCTTCATGCTCATCAAGAACATATCTAGGTTTCGACTAAGTTTCGACCAAGTATTCATGAAATCTATTGAAAAATAAATGAACTTAAGGCAAATTGATTAGATCTGGTGTGTGGCATGTGATTGATTGGATTTGGTGGAGGGAATGGCAGTTGGATTTGGGTTGCGATGAGGGTAAGGGTGGCTGATTCACTGGGTTAGGAGGAGAGGAGAGATTTTTTTTTTAATTTTAATTTTATTGATTTTAATATGTTTAATTTTTTTATATAATTATTTTTAAAATGTAAATAATTTTTTATTATTTATTTGTCCACCTTGAAGTCCATATCATTAAAAAATGAGTCCAACTTCTGACACATCATCATTTAACAGAATCACTAACGGTTTGACTAACGGTGGAGGGCAAATTGTATGTTTTTCGAGAGTTTAAGTATGTACTCGTAAATGTCTGAAAAATTGTGTATGAATTTGAAAATAACTTTATAGTTTGAGAGGTTTGATGTAGTTAACCCTATTATTTATATTTATATATATATATATATAGCGCTATTTGACAAAATGCCAACAAAATTTGCTACTTATTTTTGCAGCTTTTCAAAATTGTTGAGCATATACTATTTAATACAATCGACACATCACATTCACATGGGATATTTTTGTGGGTGATTTAGAGTTCTATTTAGGCAGGCTTTCATCAATACAAATTCGAATTTGCCAGTCCAACCAAGAGTTTGGCTGGACCAAAATTCTACTGCATCATGATTCATTGCATATGCATTGCCTCCAGTGTATCAAGAATCAGGGTACAGTCAGCATGCTTATATATATAGTATCCTAATCCTACGTGTCATCTCAATTGGCCACACAATGCGCCAATGGACAGAGAATTTTCTTCCCAAAACTCAATCAACAGAATAAAATAATGAAACCACTAGGGCTATTTGGTGAAGGCATTTATGAGCGTCTGGTTTGGAGTTATCTCCATCAATATGGCATTACGCGGTGCCAGGTGGACTTAAGATCGCCGTCACTAATTTAATTTAATTTAATTCAATTTGACGAATGTGCTTACGTATTTAAGAAAAACTTGCAACTTACGGTTTTATATATAATTGTTTTCTTATGATCAAAAATATATATATATATATATATAATTGTTTTCTCTATCTTCTTATAATGTAACAAGAAAACGTAAATGGATTACATGAATCGTGTAAATTATTCTCTAATACTACACTAATATAATTCATACAATTATATATATATATTTTTATAGGGGTGGGCATCCGAACCGAACCGGACCGAAAGAAAAAAATTGGTTGACCAAAAAGTCAACAATGCTATATTTTTTAAGTCTTAAAGTTTAGCCGAAGGTATGCTATCTAAATCATATTTTTAATATATTTTTCAAAATCTAATGCACAAATCAACAAGAACAATGCACCACAATGAATCATAATGCACAAATCAAGAACAATGCAACAAGAACAATGCACCACAATGAATCATAATGCACAAATCAAGGCTTTATCTATGAGATACATTGAGATATGAAAAATCTAATGACACACACACAATCCCCCCCTTGAATTTATATTGTTTCTCCTCCTGCTACTCAAGAAATAAACGAAACTATGGCATCTACATACACACCCAAATCATACTCTCTTTTTTCTTTTAGTTGAAATGACCAATCGAATCGAAAAATGGAGGACAAAAGAACACCCAAACGCAGAAATGTAGATCCTTCTTCCCTATGAAGGATAAGCCTATCACAATAAAGTGCACCATCTAGGGATGCTTGCCATCCTCAGCTGAAGGCAGTTCAAGACAAGAGCCACATGTAGACTGTTGACCAAATAGTAAGTGCCAAGGCTGCAACCAAGTATGTCCACAGGAAGATCACTGAGCACTCTGCCTCAGCCACATCAAACAGCTGGGTCATGGTACCTGCATTGTTAGGAAAATTATTAACAACCCTAGATTGTGAAGCTTGCTTGTTGCAGAAGCATAATGGAGTTAGAAACACTTGCTGCAATTTGCTTACCAATATTCATGGCAGGTGGCAGGGTAAACTGAACCATCAGCACAAAATGGAACAGAGGGTCTGATGGGAGAAACCCAACCTTCCTTGCTCCTATCACAATCCCAATACCGATCACGGGCATTACTACGTATCTAACAATGATCACTCCAATGATGATCGGAATTTTGATCGTCGATTTGCGTAAACCTATTTGATTAGTTTGTCAGATTGTCTCACCTCCTAGAACAAAAGAAAACTAGTTCTAATGCTGAATATCATAGGTGCATTACCTTGGATGAGGTTGCCTCCAAGAATAAGTGTGATACAAGGGATGGTTCCATTCCTGCATAGTGCAATTACTGTTACTTGTCTTAGTACACACAGAACGTTTTTGTTTAAAGTTGTTTGAATAAACCATAAGGGATGCTTAAGCCTTAAGCAGAAAGGTACCTACCCAAGTTGTGTAATAGAGTCTTCGATCACCCGCAGGGGGGCGCTGTCACCAATTATTATCTTCTTAAGAAATGTAATTGCCCCAACAAAGAATCCCAAAAACTGATCATAGACAGATGACAAAGACAAGTCTGTTCTTGGTCAGTCTTGAGGTCTCGAGAAGCGCCTATACTGTAAGAGAAATGTTAGGAAAACTCACCGCAGCTAGCGTTGGTGGTGCCATTAACTCACGTACAATCTGCTTGACAAATGCCACTACTTTTCGGCTGAATGGTACATCTGATTCATCAGCTACTATCTGCCATTTGAGCAATCCAGATAGTCCAAACAACATACTTGAGTTAGTATTTGCATATATATCATATATATAACACAAACTGAAGCCAGATTAGCTGTAATTTTTATCAGACTTGTTATGTAGATTGGTATATGAGGGTACTTACAGGTTCTTGGTTTCCAGAACCAAGTGATGAAACTACTATAGAACCCTGCTCTTCATCTTGTCCCTTGAGAAGGGGAGTTTCCCCATTATCGTCTAAATCCCTGTTGGGATTCCTTAAGGCCTCCTTAGCTGCCTCAACTGCTTGAAGCGCTTTCCATTTAATCGATGAGGTTTTTATCAGGTGGTAACTGTAAGTCCATATGAAGAAATTCCCAAGCTGCAATAACCAAGTCATCTGTTAGCTTTGAAATTAATCCTTTTTTTTTCTTTTTAAATCATGAACAAGTAGAGGTTTTAACAATTGCATTACCGCCATGGAAAAAGATACATATGAGAGTCCAACGCTTTCACAAACACTATGATCGCCAAATGGGTTCCCATCCTCATCACAGATTGCAGGGATAAATATAAGGAGAATGTTTCCCAAGTTTGCTATTCAACAAGATTTGCCATTACTTGATGAGCACACTACAAATTTGCTGCTATAAGAAAGAGATGAAAAACTATCAAAAATTGAGCATTTACCTGATGAACATGCAGCCATTACCAGGCCTTCCTGATAAGGTTTTGGTTTGAATATCTTTACCACAATCCATCCAAGAATCCCTCCAATTAAAAATGTAAGCGCCACGTTTACAATCATAAACCACCTGAATCAATCATCAAACAAGGTCCAAGAAATAAAAACAAAGATATATTGAAGAAAATAAAAATGAATGCACAAAGAAAAAAGACCAAATACAGATGCAGAAGCATACCATGAAATAATGTCTTCAAATGTAACAGTCTTGGCCACATTTGCGAACACCAGCGAGGGGGTGAAAACCACAAACACAATCTGCATTTTTTTGTAAATCACAACTCAACAAATCATACATACTTGTTTGCTTCTGATTCATGCAGGAAACAACTTATGTACCAAAAAACTGAACATGTGCCTACCTTGTTCATGGACCGCCGGGCGTCTTCAGGGAGAAGATTCCAATACTCAGTTGCCATGAAAGCTCCCAGTACACTGATTATGAGAACTTGGAAAGTTGGCATACAAGCCACTTCCAACAATGTCCAGAAACTCATCTCTCTCTCTCTCTCTCTCTCTCTCTTCCTTCTTTATTTGGTAGTTGAAACTTCAGACAGAGATTGCAGTTTCTGGTTTTCTAGTCCCAAAACTGTCCTAATATGTTTTGCTCTGCAGTGTTTTTATATGAGATGCTTGAACTTCTTTGGTGCACCACTAAAACAAAATAAAAATCCTGGGAAACAAAAACAAACAGAGACAGAAGAAAACAAAATATCAACCATCATCAAAATCGAAAGCAAAAATCACGGAGTGGAATTCAAGTTGTTTTTAACCAAGGAACGCCACCAAATTGATGACATACATATTACATGTGAGGCCATAACACAGGGGGGAAATAACCATGAAGGTAGTAACATTTGTCAAATTTGTGGTACATATCTTTTGAATCTCTGGGATTTTGCTTTAATAATAAAATAAAAATCATTCTTTGTATCTATTCAGGAGAAATTTTTAAATGCTCCGGGTACACCACCAGCTAGGTGATAAAAATGTTTATGGTTTTTTAATTGGTGGTTTAACCCAATTAAGAGGCACTTGGTTGGTGAACTATAAATAGTCTCTTTTTCCATTTAAATTTGGTTTTATTTTAATCTCCATAAAAGAATTTGTACAGACCAAAAAACAGGGTAGATGTAGATAACATGATTTAGAATTTGGGTTTCCTTTTAATTTCTATGCCAATAAGATTGGACTAATTGACAACACTAGGCAAGCTAAACCTAAAGGTTTAGACTTTAAATTCAATCATAATTTGTCAAAGCATATAAATTATAATAATAAATTCGGACCCTTGAAAGCCAAATTCAGCTAGTGACAACTCAAAGTATACTTTTAAAAACACTACAAGAAAAAGTCACAATAGTCACCCCTTTGTCACTAACTAAGAATTTGGTGATTGTTGGTATTATTAGTCACTTTTTTTGAAATTTTTGTATGACTAAAGGTTTTAGTCACCCCAGCAAAAGTAACCAAATGTCACCATCGTTAATTTGTTGGTGACAAAAGCCCTTAGTCACCTTTTTTTGTGACTATTAGTAGCATTAGTCACCTTTTTTGAAATTTTTGTATGACTAAAGGCTTTAGTCACTCCAACAAATATCACCAAATGTTACTAAATAATAATGACTGTTGCCACTTTTTATTGTAGTGAAACTTGCAGTGAGAATCTCTTGTAGTTCATATTATCACTTCTATTTAAAAAGCAAACAATTACAAAGTCAGTGGTCACTAAGCTAATATAAAAAAATGTTGGTGATTTATTTTGTACCTCTCTGGAAATTATTCATGCACAAAAAAGGCCAGCAAAATTTACCAAAGAAAATGCTCAGAGGTTCATGAATTTCTAATGGTGCCAGTGATGCAGCCGACAAGCATATTCTAAAATTGACAGAACTTTGTCGGTATGTAAAAATCATCGAAACAAAAACGTGTGTGATAAATCATAAGTTACCATATGCAAATTCCAACTTCTGTCCTCCTAAACATATAGAAAAATCTTTAGGCATTATAACGACAGAGACAGAGAGATGCGACTTCTCCAATAATTTGGGGAGTGGACCATGGACATTAAGAATCATTGTGTATATGAGTCCCACACGAACTGTGCTGAATCGGAATTAAAACAAAAACATTTCAAAGTTGCTTTAATTTTGTGGTTGAGATTGAGAGACAAGTGAGAGAATATGCATTATTGGTCTGGTAGATCACGGGTGTGAAGATTGAAAAGTGTAAATTAAATTGTTTGTGCCCCTGCATGGCCGTCGGTATTTGTTGCGATTTTTGGTGCGAACAAAAATATAAAAAAGGAAATAATTAAAAGCCATTTGACACGTGTGTAAATAATTTTTATTTTTGCAAACAAATTCTAGAGAATATCTCCCTTCATTGGGGAATAAGTGAGAACCAATGAATTTAGAACAAGTTAAAGGAAACCCAGAATTTGATAGATTCATGATCATACACCCACCATTCCCACAAAGACATGAACACAGGAGAAGTGACCAGAAACAACTATATAGAACCAGAAGACCAATTACTAATAACCCATCTAATCAACCAGATTTACAATATATACCTTCATGGGTTCAATTCAATAAACAATATTAAAAAGATAAGATTGGCATGCATGCAAAGAAACAGCAGGAGAAAATTGAAGAACCATGTTGATGAAATTAAGCAGAAAATTGAAACCTGGAATTGAGTTTGGGGTGAAAGAGTTGGGCACCAGCACTACTACAAAATTGGACAAAAGCATGATCCAAAGGCCACAAAAAGAGGATCATGCCCTTTTGAATCACATTGGACACATATATATAGTATTTGTGTCATATGTAGAGAAGACATAATAGTTTTATGTCCAACTTGATCAAAAGAAGGATCAAGTGTGCTTTTTCTTGGTATAATGGCTTATAGAGCACGAATCTTTTTGCAATCGTGCCTTTTAGGTTATGCCATAAAGCACGAATACTACAACCGTGCCCTTTTAGGTTACCAATAGAGCACGAATACGCAATTTGTGCTCAATATTATTTTTAAATAGCACGAATATTGTCATTTATTGCCCAATGGTATATTTAAAAATAATAATTCAGTTAGATAATTAGACACGAAAAACTTAAAACCGTGCCTAAAGCTCTTCTCGCTCACCACGATTCACGCACGACTCTCTCTCTCCCGGGTCTTCTAATCTTCTTTCGACCTAACTCTCACTAGCCGTCTCTCTCTCTCTCCGACCTCGACTCTTCTCTCTATCGATTCTTCTCTCCCGACCTTAGTCGCTAACGGCTCGGCTTGGCTTCATCGATTTATCTCTCTCTTACAGTATCATCTCTTCTCTCGATCTCGTCTCATGTCGTCATCTGGTATCATCTCTTCTCTAGGTCGCCCCTCGATTAACCTAACCCTCTCGGACTCTCTCTCTCGACTCGTCTCTATCGCGCTCGCTTCTCTCACTCTTAGTCACCTCGTAAGTGTCTTAGAGTCAGAGACTCATTCTCCTCTCCAAACCTAACCAAACATCATCCAATTTCATTCGTTTTTGGACCGAATCCTTGCAAATTCTAGAGGGCTTTGGTTCATTCTAAAAGGTAAATTTGTATGTATTTGGTTTTAATTCTTAGTTGTTTTCCGTTCCCCAATTTAGCGAGAATATTAGGGTTTTGAAATTTTGGTATTACATTGAAATTAAAGCAATTTTTCTTAATTTTGCGGTTGTTGAGCTTAGTCTCCGTGGGTTTGGATTAATAGGCCAAATTGAAGGTATACATATTTCTCTGTCTCAATCTACGTGTGTTGCTTGCTTCCAAGCTTTGGTTTTAATCTTTCGTTACATTTGGTCCTACTAGGTTAGGATCGATAAGATGATATGAATGGTTTTGTTTGGTCCTACTAGGTTTTAATCTTTGGTTTTATTTTAAAGTGTAACGTTTTTTAATTTGTGGGTATTTGATATTGGCACTGTTTTTAAGTTATATATGTTGATGTGTTTTTTTATTTTCATTTGGTTATATTGTAAATTTATTGTGTTTTGATTTGGTTATATTCTGTTTTGTTTATGATTTGGTCATAGAGTTTGAAATGTGCTCCCTTCACCTTTTCTCGTTTGTAAATACGATAATTCACTATTAGGTAGACAACTTGTTCAATTAGGCTAAAGTAGGTGATATAGTTTTGTGAGATTGGATGGTAATAGAGCATGATTTCTCTAAAAGAGAGAGGGCCAGATGTGTCTTTTCTTGATAAAGTTTTTTTCCTTCTTTCTTGGGTTTGATTTTGAGAAGGGCTCAATTGAGTAGAACAGATAATTGGTTCTCACTTATAATTGGTTTTTGCTGTTATTTCATTTTTGTTATGGGTTTGTTTTGATTTGTTTGTTTGTTGATTTTTGTTTTTGGGTTTTTTTAACTCAATTTTTTTTTGGTGTGGGAATGAGGTTGGGGAATGTGTTATTGGAGTGTGATGTCAATCTTAAACCTTCGTGACAGTACATATTATTTTCTTCTATTTGAGGCTTGTTTAGGTGGTTTGGATTTTGGATTGCCATATAGAATTAAAGTATTTAAATTCTTTGTTTTCCTTGTGCAAATGCTTGGTTTCTATAGTTCTTAGATATCATGTGTTTAGGTTCAAATGGTTGGATCGGAGTGATGAAAGTGAGATATGCATTGCAACCTGGATGTGGCGAAATAGTAAGACTAATTAGAGGGAAAATTTTAGGTGTGTGTGGTCAAAACTTATACTTACATTAATGGTATTACTTAACTTTTAGTTTCATTGTACATTCAAGATTACAAATATCTATGTAGAATTCAAAGCCAAGAGTTAAAGTTTTGAGAATTTGATAATAGAGAAGTATAAATTGTGTAGTTAGATTTGGTTTAGTTCCCTCTTTTAATATAATTTGATCACCCAAATGCTCTTTGTTATTTACTTCAAGAGGCCAAGAAATGGTCTTGTCATTTACATTGAATCCAATGTAGACCATGAAGTATGTAGCCATTGGTTTTGTTGGAACTTGATAGTATTGCTGAAATATTGAAGGAGGATTATCCCTCTCTCTTTTAGCTCTCGGCTTGTTTCATTTGGAGGAGGAGGATGACATATTATTCTTCCTCTCTCTCTTCTACAATTAAGTATTCATTTGAACATGTTTTCCATATTTATCATTGAGCATTTAAATGCCATTTTGCTTATAGTACTTTGCTTCAAAGCTCAAAGACAAAGCATTTGTGCTGTTATTTCAATTTTTATTCATGCATTTGTTTGGTCAAGAATGATTAGAACAACATGCTATTGTTTGCTCTCTTGCTATTATTATGTTTATATTTTAACCTCCAAGTGGGTGTATTAATATGGTCCACTGTAATAGTTATGCTTTCATATTAATTTTGAAGCTAATATAAATGGCTTTGAGGAAATGAGATTGTTTGGAGTAATATATTGTGCACAATTGAGTTCAAATTTTCTCTGCACTAATTTCAGCTAAGAATAGCAGCTAATTATATTTGGTAATGTATATGTGCACGATATGAGATGCCATTGGTTGAGGATATGTCATTTATTAGTTTTTGTCCTGATCTTTTCATTTTTTTTTCTCTGAGTCCATTTTGATAGATGTACATGCATGTAGAGAAAACTTTAAGAGCATAGTTAAGCTTGAGTGGACTATCAAGAGGGTTGAGCAAAGTTTGCAAGAACTTGGGAGTCTGTATTAGTACTTGAAGTAATGGTTTAGTGTAGATGCTTATTTCATTGCCCCACTTGGTAGTATATTTTGATCTTCTGCATTGTTTTTTCGATTCATTATATGCTACCATGTATGTTCCCTGATGTTCAAAAATTAGCTTTCAATTTTTCTTACCTTATCATGCTAGATGCTAAATCACTAGTAAATTCAGTTTGAGTGAAATGTGTGTCCCTATCACAAATCTTGGTCCTTATTAGAAATGCGGATGAATTTCTAGATAATTACTTTTGGTTGTAAATTTTTTTAGAATTATCATTGAAGACATGCTTTGCAGTTTTTGGTGATTAACTCATTGTATTAAATTTTTTATTTGAAGGTTAGATATCCTTGTTTGCTCATTTGTAGTAATTTTTTTAGTGCTTCTTAGTTAAAGTTCAAGCTGGATCTTTTGGTTCTTCATAGGGTTTTGGTGTTTGAGCTTAGATATCATTGTTTGCTCATTTTTAGTTTTTTAAAAACTATTTCTTAACTAAGTTCAACTGGATCTTTTGGTTCTCTTTTGCTCGCCTAAATAAACAACAATTAGGATATGATGCGGGCAGTGTCTGGAACCTTTGGCTGGAATGCAATAGGAGAATATTTGAGGATTATAAGGGAGTGGGAGTGGTAGAGTTATGGGACGGGTGAAGTTAGGCTGCCCTCTGCGCATCAACTTCATATGCTTTTAAGGATATTCCCTATCCTACAGTTATGCGTAATTGGTGCAGACTATAGTGTCTTAGGGGTTGCCTTGTTATGAGGCTGTTTGTTTTACTATTGTAGGGTGGCGTGTGTTTTGTTTCTCTGGCTTTTGCTTCCTTTTTCTTTTTGTTTTGTTCCTCTGTTGTTTTTCTTATTTTGAACACAAATGGTTTCTATTAAAAAAACCAACTTGAAGAGTTTATGATTACTAGCTGGTTATCTATTGTGGTAGATTCTCTGTCTCCTCTCTCTAATACCGATGCTCTTATTTGGCGTATAATGTGATTAAGAAGGCTGCTCACAAAGGTGGACATAGGCTCATAAAGTGTGTTTTATTTGGAGCTTCTAATTCATTGGTGTTAGATACATTCAGTTTTAAGTACAAGTTTTTATTTAATTATTGTATCTAATCACTATATTAAGTGGAAATTAAATTTCAGTTTGTTATTGAATTTATACATTAAATAATATATATATATATATATATATACACACGTGTGTGTGTGTCTGAAATACCATACTATATTAAGTGGAAATTAAATTTCAGTGTGTAATTTTTTATTTAAACAATTGGCATTGGGCACGCTTTTAAATTGTGTCTATTTTTTTATTAGAAATATATACCCATTGAGCACGATTTTGAAACTGTGCTCAGCTCACAATTATCTCAGTCATTTGTCAAAATAAAAGCACAAATGCTTGATTTGTGCTGTAAAAATTTGCCACGAACCACAACATTTGTGCCCTATAATCAATTGAAACTCCTATATGGGAGACAGACCAGTAAAAAGTGGCTGCACAGTGGCGATTTTCATAAGACACGATTATCTGTGCTATTAGAAACAAAAGGCACAAATAAAATTCGTGCTTTTAGCCTAGTTTTTTAGTAGTGCAGCAAAAGCAAACATGGTTGAGAGAAAATGGGAGGGAGAGAGTAGTGGGAAGCTGATGGGGCTGAATGAGAATAGAGAAGAAGAAGAAGAAGCCATGATGACCCAAGAGACTCGCATGCGCCTTTTGATTTGGAGAATAAATCTCTACGGATTGATGGTGCTTGTTATATACAAGCTTGAGCTTCTTGTGTATGTGCTTTGTATTTACTAGTCATGCACTAGGCTGTTTTCTCCCACCGATCACTTTAATTCATTTGAATTTACAACCTCACAAAAAGAACACTAATTAACCGAAGCTTCATAGTGTTGAATTTAATTTAACTTACCACAAGTAATATAAGATGTTTACATTGTTGGAGCGTCTGATTGTGAATCTTGACCATAGATTAAGTCAATTCTTAACTAGACATGTAACGATTCACACCCTAACAATATAAACATTTTTCTGATAAAGAAAAATCTTAGCAATTCAACATTATGAAAGAGTTGTTTGGTAGCTAGCTCCACATGCAGTGCAGCAGATCATCATCACACAAGATGACCGAAAAAAAGTGCATTATTGCAGACGTAGACTCACACTCAATAATACACAAGTCATATTAGCAAACAAAATAGGAAAAGAGCAGAAGATGCAAAAGTGCAAGTAATTTGTCGTACCAGTTTATGAACGTAACGTAATGCCAAACTTCTTCTGCATGTATGTAGTAATAATATTATATATATATATACAGAAATTCTCTTATGTGGATATCCTGACGTTATTATCGCGCGACGCAGCCAGATTCTCGCACTACCCCGCTCGCTTTCCTGCCATTTACAAACGCATCCGCATGCGCCCGCACGTTAACGATCCGGATAAGAGAATGATTGATATACGTAAATTCTCTTACGCGGATATCCTGACGTTATTATCGTGCGGACGCAGCCAGATTCGTACCCCGCCTTGCTTCCTCGCTTATTTACAAACGATCATGCGTTCGCACGTTAATGCATTCAGATAAGAGAATAACTGTATATATATATATATATATATGACAAAATACCAACAAAATTTGCTACTAATTTTTGCGGCTTTCAAAATTGTTGAGCATATAGTATTTAATACAAATCGACACATCACATTCACATGGGATATTTTTGTGGGTGATTTAGAATTCTATTTAGGCAGGCTTTCATCAATACAAATTCGAATTTGTCAGTCCAATCAAGAATTTGGCTGCACCAAAATTCTACTGCATCATGATTCATGTATCAAGAATCAGGGTACAGTCAGCATGCTTATATATATAGTATCCTAATCCTACGTGTCATCTCAATTGGCCACACACTACGCCAATGGACAGAGAATTTTCTTCCCAAATCTCAATCAACAAAATAAAATAATGAAACCACTAGGGTTATTTGGTGAAGGTATGATGAGCGACTGGTTTCGAGTTATCTCCATCAATGTGGCATTACGCGGTGCCAGGCAGACTTAAGATCCCCGTCACCCATTTAATTCAATTTGACGAATGTGCTTACGAATTTACGAAAAACTTGCAAGTTACAGTTTTATATATAATTATTTTCTTTATCTCTCTTATAACGTAACAAGAAAACGGAACTGGATTACATAAATCTGTATCGTGTAAATTATTCTCCAATTCTACTATAACATAATTTATACAATTACATATATATATATTTATTTTTAGGTGAGAAAACAAATGGGTATCTTTTTTAGGTGACATAATTAATCCCATCAATATCACGACATTGAAGCCTGCAATCAGAACAGTGGCCTACTAGCAGGTGATTGGCATGGCCAGCTTGTATATATATTTTTTTTAAAAGTGCAGCCCCCTTGACGTCTAATTGGTATATTTTACATAGCTTTAGTAACAGTAAAAGTCAAAACAAACCCTAAATGGCGGCCCATTTGTACCATGGCAAGGCATGTGATGGGTGTATAAAGGCAGGCGCAGATCTATGAATAGGAGATGTTGTGCGAGTATCTACAGGACCTAAATTATCAACAGGCTCTCCAAGCACGTTGAAAATCCGTCCTGAGATCACTTTCATTCCTCTCTTTATTACACCATCTGTAGTACTAATTTATTTTCTATCATGTATATGGAAAGGGAAAAATCAAAATTAACCCCCAAGTTCTCTGTACATGTGTGCTTCTTTACATATTCCGTAAGAAAGACCTTTACCAGTTTTCCCACATTTGGTTGGATTGGAATTCGACACACTGCCTAATTTAAAGAAATGGATATGTAACAAGCTTTGAACATTTGGTTGTCAATGTTGGACCCTGTATGAGTGAGGTAAAGTTGTAGTCATTTTCCAGGTTATTCTCATTCATTGGACTCATAAATGATTTCTTCAGTTCTTTTTTTCATGTTTCACTGGAAGGGTGTCTAAATATTACTTGACTCATTTCTAGTTCCGTCATTTTTCATCGCATACGAATCACAATTTTACATATACAAACATATTTCATTAGCATCACATCCAATAATTGTGATCTCAAACTGTTGAGAGGAGGAGACAACTTAAATTTTAATCGACCACATTATGTGACGTACAATAAATGTTTGGTATATATGGTGGTAGATAGGGCACATGTCTTTCTTAGTAAGTGTTTCAAATCAGACTGCACGCTAAGTCCAAAGTGTGGTATCAATATCTCTCTCCTTCTCTGTTCTTATAGAAAGGTAGGTATCTTCAATTTGAGTGCACCTCCAATAATTTCATGAAATAATTTGAGGGGAACGGACCCATCTTCATGTGATGATATTGTTTTGGTCGGGTCGCTCATTATTGTTGCAATTGCCGTCTGTTTTAGGTAGGGGTGGGGATAGTTTCATTGGATCAGTTTCACCTCAAAATCATAATTAAATTAATTATAATATAATAGTTTGGATAAAAGTTATAAAAGAAACCGAAAACCAAACCAAATCAAACTAATTTAAAATAGTTTGGTTTGATTTGGTTCGGCCGGTTTGGACCTAATTCTCTCTTCTTTTTTTTTGTATTTTTTCAACATCATTAGCCCAATTATAACCAAAAAATTCACAACTTGCTTCATACATAAATCATTTTCTAGAGTATGAAACCATACTAAAGTTCAAAATGTCATAAAACTTCATATTTCACTAACTAATATAGCTCAATTCAAATATTCATATATAGTTATTACCTAATTAGAGTATTACACATGTAAAATAAAATATAAATAAATAAATATACACATAAAATGTATGGTTTGGTTTAGGCCGTTTTACAAAAGTTCAAAACCAAATCAAACAATATACAGTCCGGTTCGGTTTTTCAACCGTTTAACTTTTTCTTAGTTAAAACCAAACCAAACATGTAATTATGATTTAATTCGAGCGATTTCATCGGTTCAGCCAAATTAATACCCACCCTTAATTTTAGGGATATAGATTTACAAGAAGTCTGTCCAAGACAACAAAAAAAGTTTGTGAAGGAGAAAACAAATGCTAAAAAGTGTGAACTTTGAACCATCCACACTCTAAATGCTTTAACCCTCAATTGTCAATTTTGTGGGTCAAGTTGCTGTTATGTTATTAGGCACTGACTCATCTTCTGCAAAGCACTGGATTATTGTTCCTAGCGGCGACAGTATTGCCAAGTATATGTTTTAGGACATGATTAATGGATATCTGCAATTACTGAATTAAACCATGTGGGTATTTGATGAAAAAATTTATTAGTGTCACGGTCATATTGTCACGTGTTATAATATGAGTGAAAGATATGATTGATATTTTATGGACTTAATCAGTATTAATATTTGCAATTATAACACCGTAAATTAATAACATCATATGACAGTATAACTGTCCATTTTAATTTGTTTAATTAGTAAACGTGGAGGATTTGATTATGTTATGTGGGGTAGTGAGTTGTGATCTTTTGTAATATGTTGTTATCATCTTTGTTTCCATTTTTGGTAATATGTTGTTATCATCTTTGTTTCCTCTTTCTCTTGCATCATGGGCCAATCACTACTCTTGGCATATTATTTAGATTTCCTCTTTCTCTTGCATCATGGGCTAAGTCCAAAGTGTGGTATCAAGATCTCTCCTTCTCTGTTCTTATAGAAAGGTAGGTATCTTCAATTTGAGTGCACCTCCAATAATTTCATGAAATAATTTGAGGGGAACGGACCCATTTTCATGTGATGATACTGTTTTGGTCGGGTCGCTCATTATTATTGCAATTGCCCTCTGTTTTAGGGGTGGGCGCGGTTTTATTGGATCGGTTTTATCTCAAAATCACGGCTAAACCAATTATAATATAACGGTTTGGTTCCATACGGTTTGAATAAAAGTTATAAAAGAAACCGAATCAAACCAAATCAATTTAAGACGGTTTGGTTTGGTTCGGCCGGTTTGGACCTAATTCTCTCTTTTTGTATTTTTTCAACATTGTTAGCTCAATTATAACCTACAAATTCACAACTTGCTTCATACATAAATCATTTCCTAGAGTATGAAACCATCCTAAAATTCAAAATGTCATAAAACTTCATATTTCACCAACTAATATAGCTCAATTCAAATATTCAAATATAGTTATTACATAATTAGGGTATTACACATGTAAAATAAAATATTAATAAATAAATATACACATAAAATGTATGGTTTGGTTTAGGCCGTTTTACAAAAGTTCAAAACCAAATCAAACCATTTACAGTCCGGTTCGGTTTTTCAATCATTTGACTTTTTCTTAGTTAAAACAAAATCAAACCGATAACAATGATTTAATTAGACCGATTTCATTGGTTCAGCCAAATTAATACCCACCCTAATTTTAGGGATATAGATTTACAAGAAGTCTGTCCAAGACACCAAAAAAAGTGTGTGAAGGAGAAAACAAATGCTAAAAAGTGTGAACTTTGAACCATCCACACTCTAAATGCTTTAACCCTCAATTTGTCAATTTTGTGGGTCAAGTTGCTGTTATGTTAATAGTGAAGGATTTTCAAAACATTTTTGAGAAGTTCATTTGAATATTAAACATGCATTTAATCAAATTAATCGCAGCGGAAGTTTATGGTGGTTGTTGTTTAAAATCAAAAACAAAACTTCTTCCAAGTATCTTAAGCCATGAACATTGATATGATTTCATGAATGGAAAATTCAAGAGAAAGGATAAGATCTAATTACCCTTGAAGCAATTATATGAACCAATTTGTGTTTGGTCTTCTCTTGATGATTTCCTCTTTCTTGATCTCCTCTTTGATCTTTGATCTTTGCTCCTTGATATTTCTCCTCCTTGTGAGCCACAAAGGATATGGCCTCTAAGTCTCCACACCAATGGAACCTTGAGATGAGAGGGAAGAATCTTGGGAATACAAGGATGCTAGTGCTAGATCCCCAAGACTTGGTTTCAATCTAAACCTCTTGAAAGATGAAAGTGTTTCACTCTTGAAAACTCTCTTTTTCTCTCTTTGATCTCCCAAAACTATTTGGTTGACATTGGATTGTGTTTGTGTAAAAATGAGCTTATGGAAACAATTCCCATACCCATTTACTTATGCATTTTCGGCCAAATCCCATTGGGCTTCCAAAATTGGGCCTTGTGACACTTAAACCATAATGTTTAGGTGTCTTAAGCCCTTGGGCTTAATACCCAACCATTTGGGCTTCCGTTAACTATTACCGAGGCCCAAATACTCTTTTACACGTAGTAAATCATCCATATCAAATCGATCAAATTTTATTTCCACAACATCATATGTATTTCTCAAAGTTAACCACTTAAGGTGTGCGATCCATTAGGTTCTAATTAGCAAGGCGGTGGGAAAATATTAGAACTCTTTCTAACCAACTGAATTAAAACCCCTTTTAATTTTTCCTTTATATGGATTGATCACAATCAATCCTAGGACTTCCACGAACCAAGAGTGACATCTAGCAATATATCAAGGCTACCCAAGCTAACCAGAATTGGTGAAGAACCTATTCAGCTTGGAATTACAATGCAATACGGTCCTTCTCTTATACAATGTTTCATATCATATTATTAGGGTACGGATTGATTATGTCAAACCATTAATATGATTTATAACCTCATATGATTCAATAGAACATGATTAAGAACAACTTTCTAAATCAAGCTCAAAATACTTTGACCAAAGATTTCTTGAATCACATCTCGAAACATTCTCCTTCTTTATCGAAGGTAGAGATTCCTTATTGTACATTCACATGCCCCTATGATGAATTAAGAGACCCCAACAACACTTTAGACAAATCTTTTACGGCTTGCCTTTAAGAGTTATCTAAGATCAATAACGCATCATAGGACAACCATGATGCCTCAGGTCTAAGGACTAATTTGCATTATTGCAACTATGAGTTCTCGTTTGACATGTACTCCATACGAGAACTACGGTTGATCGCGTTCAGTGTACCCATTTACTAATGAGCACCCACATACTTGTATTAGTGTCATCTACACAAATGGTTTGAGACTAACCATCCTCCTAATTGAGCATACATAGTATGTGCTAATCTTGACGGTTTATCAATGCCCATTTGATAATCCTATGATTAGGAACATTTTGGGATACTATAGTAAGAGATTAAAGGTCTCCCTAATCTAATCTTCTTTAGATTACTTTATCTCTTATTTAGCATTCCCTGGACATTTGTTTCTTTAATCAATGTAAAGGATAACAAAATAAATTTGCCCTTTATTATCATATACGAAATGTATTCTAAGGAGATTACATCAAATGTATTGGCTCTTAGGGCACATTTCTAACAAATAGGCACTGACTCATCTTCTACAAAACACAGGATTATTGTTCCTAGCGGCGACAGTATTGCCACGTAGATGTTTTAGGACATGATTAATGGATCTCTGCAATTACTGAATTAAACCATGTGGGTATTTTGATGAAAAACTTATAAAAAATTTATTGGTGTCACGGTCATATTGTCATGTGTTACGTGTTATAATATGAGTGAAAGATATAATTGATATTTTATGAACTTAATCAGTATTAATATTTGCACGTATTATAACACCGTAGATTAATAACATCGTATCGTATGACAGTATAACTGTCCATTTTAATTTGTTTAATTAGTAAACGTGGAGGATTTGATTATGTTATGTGGGGCAGTGAGTTGTGATCTTTTGTTTTGTTTTTGGTAATATGTTGTGTTGTGATCATCGTTGTTTCCTCCATCTCTTGCATCATGGGCCAATCACTACTTTTAGCATATCATTTAGATGATCATCTTCGTTTCCTCTTTCTCTTGCATCATGGGCCAATCACTACTTTGGCATACCATTTAGATGATCATCTTTGTTTCCTCTTTCTCTTGCATCATGGGCCAATCACTGCTTTTGGCATACCATTTAGATGATCATCTTTGTTTCCTCTTTCTCTTGCATCATGGGCCAATCACTGCTTTTGGCATACCATTTAAATGATCATCTTTGTTTCCACTTTCTCTTGCATCATGGGCCAATCACTACTTTTGGCATATTCTTTAGATGCTCACCCAAGCATATACATAACAGTCCAAAACACGATTATTATTAAATTTGAGAATTTGAGTATGATCAATTTGAATAGAGTCAAGCTTGATTCTTATGACGATGCGTCGCAGCTTTTTATTTATCTCATCTCGTATATGATTACATAATCATATACTTACTACTTAGGGTGATTTTGATAATCATTTCAATTTTAGTTTTAAGTTTTCTTTTTTTCGTGCTATAATACAGAGAAGAAGAGAGATAGTTTTATACCACACTTAGGACTTAGCATGCAGTAGTATTCCATGGATCAAAATAAATAATTAAGCGAGGAAAGAAGAAGTAAGTAATTAATTATTTTGATCTATGGAATACTACTGCATGCTAAGTCCAAAGTGTGGTATCAAGATCTCTCTCCTTTTCTGTTTTTTTCAAGAATAGGTTTTGCCTGGATATTTTTACCGTTCTATTAAAAAAATCTTCATAGCATAAGGAGAGTTTTTTTTTTCAATATCTTTGTTACAAATTATGTGGGGGAAATGGGGGAGTCAGAGCAGAGATAGGGGAAATGGGGGAGTCAAAGTAGAGATAGGATTTGAAGTACAATAATAAATGCCAACGGAGTCTAGCTCAGTGGAAAATAGTATTGACTTGTAGACCAGATGTCTCATGTTCGAATCCCCACGACATCATAATTGTCTGTGTGTGATAAATGCTCCTCTCCAATAGTTTAGACTATTGTGTGTATTAAAAAAAAAGATACAATAGTAAATACTCTTAATTATTTAAGCTACTGAGCTCGAAATATACCTAGTTATGTTTCTTTCTATGTAAAAAGGCATTTCCAAGCAAACTGTAAAGTTGATATCCAATGAAAAAAAATTAAAAAGAGAAGAAGTGATTTCAGCTTTAGTTGAGCTTCATCATTAAGTGGATTTTGAGGATCTGTGTATGGGCTTGCTACAAATTGTTTTCTTTCTGTACCTGGTGGGCATTTTGTTCTTTTGGGCCCATCAGCAACCCATGCAATTGGGTTGGATTAAGGGCCAAGTCAAAGTCATTGGTTGGATTAAGGGCCAAGTCAAAGTTTAAACGACATGTCGTTGAAGAAAGATCCTTCATTACTACTTAAAACGCCGTAGTTTTCATAAGATCCATGCAGAACCAGTTGAAAACTATATGCCGTACAATAATGGGAAACTTTCTGTCGACACAAACCAAGTGAGAAGTAGTTGATAGTGTTAAAGCAAATAGTGTTGCAGCAAGCAACTACGATGGTTTTCAATTGCTGACGTTGTTTTCGCGGTATTTATAAACAAGCAAAACACACGCGAAGAAGAAGATTTGAAACATTATTTTCCCACCGCTAAACACATGTACCAAGTTAAACAAAAACTCTGCAAGCATTCTATTATATGGAAGCTTCAACTTCATCTGAAGCCACTGCAGCTCCATTTGGGGCATCATCTGCATGCAGCTGAGCAGAAACATCGTCTATGGCGGAGTTTAACTGTGCAATCTTCTCAGCCAGTATTTTACGGGTTTTCTGTTGTCACAAAATAGCCAAGCAGAAACATACAAGTCAGATTGAATATGATAACTAACATCCCAGATAACATGATCAAATCAAATACTTCAGGGGATTGACCAATCAACACCCTGCAGATATTTATGTATTGCAATTCAAGGCCAGACCTTGGTGTACATCTCACCAATGGCCTAAGAAAGCACAGGTTAAATTGATAAATTTCCCTCTTCACTTAACCATAAAACTTTCATTCTATTTTTACCTCCTCCCTTCTTTCTCGTTGCTAGAACAAAATAAATTCTCACCTCAAGAGCTTTCTCTTCATCATAAATAAACTTTGGTAGCTTCCTCATCAAATCTTTTCTGTCGGCTCCAGCTAGTGCCTTGCTTATCTGGAAAGATGATATGATATGCCAGTCAAATGCATGCATCAGTGTCAATATAAAGGTTGTATAGCCCATAAAAACCACATCCATGGCTCATCTCCAATAATCAATTAATACACCACTATATAACATTTAACAGATAACTACATAACTTTACCAATCCTCTAGTAAACTTCGGAAGGGAGGACGGGGGCAGAATCTATGTCCTATACGCACAAGAATCAGACTGCAGTACTGCAGTAACATTCTAAAGCCATGCAATAGACGATGAAGAGATATTCAATCAGGAATCATTAATTCACACATACAGGTACATGTAGGTGAGGGAATGCAAATACATAGACACAAAGAGATTGTAATCGTCAAGGCCACACAGAGACCTAATGCAATGGTGACAGGTCAAACTACAAAAAGTGAGTACTTCAACCATACCTGAGGCGCATATACACAACCTAATGCTCCAACAACAATCCCCCCCAATACAAACCCACCAACAAAGATACTCGCAGAACTTGGTCTGTCCCCACTGTTCTAGCAAAAACAAACAAAATTGAAGAGAAGCAGTATTAATACAAGAACTAGCCTACTAAGAGATATTTAAAAGATAAAAACTAAACTTGAAATATTGAAACATTCAGACACTCATGGTTAGCTGTTATACTATCTCCTACGGAACTGCTACAAACTTATATTCAAAATATAAAAATAGGCATACCTTGCTCGGACAACAAGAGGCCTTCTATATGAAGTACGCTTTTCATTGCCCTGTAATGCGGAATTTAGATTACTGGGACTAACGTTCAAAAGACACTGATACATTGGCTTCGAAGAAGAACCTAGCATCAAACATTAGGCAATAATTAACAAAAAAAATTAAAAATTAAAAATGTGAAATGTGAAATTCAAATGTAAAAACTTCAACATGCAATGTTTAGACATGGTAGAGACAGAGTCTCGTGAAACGTATTGAGTTCAATCCAAGATGAAAGAGAATTAATTAAATACCCCATTAACATGCCCGAGAAACAAAGAAAGATGGACCAAGAAGCTCAGAAATACCAGCTGATGCATCCTAAAGTTCCAATGCACTTCTAATTCACACTCAACAACTTGCAAGCGTTATATGCCCAATAAATTAATCTAATAATACCCTTTATATTAATGTTCAACTGCTTCACTGAAGTAAGGTAGCATGTACAGACAATTGGTTTATTGATAGAAAAAGTAACAGAAGGTGGGATTGAATCATAGGACTCTTCCAATGAAAAAGGCAACCAACAAAATCACAAAGACCCACAAAAATCAGAGAATTATAAAATGGGCATCTCCTACATTTCAATTCCATCCTTCAAAAATGGAAACTTAACTTGCATTAAACAAACAAACCCATAAAAGAGCTCGTAGACTAATTTGCTACATCAACAGAGGCTGAGAAATCTACAATTGAGAGAGTGATCCAATTAACTACATAAACCAACATATCACCGCAACTAAATTACAATCTTTGAATGGATAAGAGAGAGAGAGAGAGAGAGAGAGAGAGAGAGAGAGAGAGAGAGAGAGAGAACAGAGAGGATGAAATGATTACCAGCTAAGAAGTGGGTTTTGGGATTTTGAACTGAAACGAACGAACTCGGTAGAGCACTCATCGTCTTCAACTTCACAATACACAAACTTTGAAACAGAGAGACGCAGAGAGAGAGAGAGAGAGAGAGACTGACGAGTTGCAATTCCAACGAATACAAATTTTGTGTTTCGATATTATCGAACCATCGCCTTGTTTCCAACCTTCAAGATCAGACAATAACAGCATTTCAAAACTTCTTTTATTTAAATTATTTAGATATCAAAATGATGTGGCTCAGATCTTTCAGGCCTTAACTTGGGCTAGAGTGGCCAAATGGCCCAAATTTACTTTTTGGCCCCAATCCATTTTTTTGTTACATTCATTGGGCCTTGGGCCTCTTTGTGACCCCCCAAAAACAATCAAGAGCCGAGTAATAAAATCCTAAAGTTCACATTAATAATAAATAACTAAAAATTATTTCATGCATACGCGGGTTTGACCAGTTGTGTAGGGTAGTGAGTCAGCCCTCTTATCCGTTAATTAAATTAATTTAAAGTACTATCAATTGTATCAACTACAAAAAAAATTAGCCTCACAAATTATAATATTACCCAACCGTATGCATTAAAAAATAGGAAATAAAAATTTGAAGAACTATAAAAAAAAAGATAATAAAGTAACATTTCCAAAAATGCTTCCTTTCCTCATGATCCAAAAAAAAAAGGGTCTTGTAACCGGAAAAAAAAAGGTCTAACCTAAAATCATGACCCCAAAAAACCAGCCAACCCAAATCATGACAAGAAAAGAAACGTGTCCAACCCGGATCATGACCCAATTGGCATGGGTTGTGTTTAGTTTCGACCCTCCCCAGTCGTGACCCTTTTGACTTGGTTTGTATATTATTAACATGGGTTTCAACAGTAACTACCAGTCTACTAATATGAGTTTCTAGATTTTGCTAAGTTGTTTGTTAAATGGGTGCTAGAAAAATATTATTTTTATTGATAATGTCATGGGGGACCAACCAAACCAGGCAATTTTGACCACTGTGATCGCATTACAAAACCTTTGAAACCTTGATTGATTGTAGGGTTTAGCTTAATTTGATGTACATTGTTTGACTAAATTTCCTCCAGAAAGAATATTCGTCGATGATTCCTTTTTCCTTTAATTTCCTTTTTCTCTTTCGTCTCTCTCAATTCATGTAAACAAACCGGAGTAAATAGACTACACACAGGGGTGTTGACTAAAGACATTCTGATGTCTAAGTTAGTTAAATAATTCTGAAAAAGATGTGGAGATAGATGTGTGTGGTACCCGCAGCTGTGAGAGATATAGAGGGGGAGGTGCATCAATAGAGAGAGAGTTTTGTCGTATAAATTTTCAATTGTCTTATGCCTAGTGTATAGCCTCGTATTTATAAAGTCTTTGGTGATTAGGTTTATAGAAAAAATAATCCATGTATGAAAAGAAATTACTCTTTACTTAATTTTGGAAGATTTGAATCAATTAGGAGGGATTTAATTAGAATCAAATATCTAATTGATGGCAAAAATTCATAATTTGGTCTAAATAATTCCTAAAATAATATATTTAATTATTTAACCTAGAATATGATGTTCTTGTCCACATGACGTCTGGTGATTGTGATTGAAGCGCCAAGATATTTGTTCACATATACATAATATAAAATATATAAATCGTTGGACCACACACCCCTCCTCCGTCCGCATTTGAGATTTGACCTATCTGTCTTCTTCTTCAAGATTCTTATGAACCTGGGTGGGTCCGTGGTATAAAATAATGTGAATGGATAGCATCAAGTTGTGTTGGGTGGCCGATTGCATGATTACACATTCATTTATAAATAAATAAAAATAGAAACAAAAATAAACTTAAAATGATTTAATAGAGAATATTGCTTGGAGTGGGTGATGGAGCTGACCATGCCTAATTGCTAATTGATATAAGTTATAACTGAGAGAGTCAGAGACTCTGGAATTGGGTTCAGCCATGGTCGTGAACCGATGCACACGCTAGCATTAATTTAAAGGTTCGATTCAATTTAATGCTTTTCTAGCATCCATATGCTATGTAAAATAATTGTTCTTCTTTTCTTACCTACCACTTTTGTTTCGCTTCGTTATCAACTTATCATCATCTATCACGTAAGAAGAGAGATAAGAATAAAAATGTTTGTAATTAGGATATGAAAATTTCTATCATACCTAAGGTCTTTGAAGTGTGGCAATATATCATTATCGAGATATATACGAAGCGTTTAAAAGTGAGCATAATCAATTGTGTGTTTTGATAAATACAACAATTAACAAATAGAGAGAAAATGTTAGGTATAATTTGTCGAGTATTGAATTGGTTTCCTGTCAACTTCCTGTCATGGATTTCCTCTAATCAACTACTAATACATTTTTGAACATTTCAATTAGACTAAAAACTAGTTGGTATACGATATATCACTCGTTACAACTTGCAACGCGTAAAGAGAAAATTCAAAGGGAAAAGTGAAAATATCATATTTACCATTTCGAGCTCATGATTATTATAATATCCCCCAGCTTTCCTGCACGTTTTCTTCACTTCTGAGTAAGAAAAATAAAATGGAGGATCAGCGAATAGAAAATGAAGCCATTAATAACGCACATGCGTTTCTTGGAGCTTGTAGAAAAATATCTAAATATAGAAACGACGTCGACAAGAAGCTATAATTGAAAGCCATGTGCTTTTAGCAGATCGTACTGCTACATGCAGAGTTGCTGCATTTGGTCAATTTCATACAAACCTCCATCATCCCTGTGTGATGATGCATGGGCTTTTCTTTTCTTCCTTTTTCCCTTTACAAATTTACAAACTGTAAATTTTGGGCATTTTAGACTAAATGGAGAAGTACCAGCCAATAGAATAGCATACAGAGCATGCACTCTAAACGTAAAATTTCCACACCTTTTTTAGAATTGATATAAATTTACTTCGTCATTGAGTTATTTTATGTTTACTAGTCATCTTAATACGGAAAATTTCACGTGATGAAAGAAATATGCACAAAATTATATCTAAGAATTACAACTTTAATTAGGACCCCAATTTCGTGTAGGTTTTAAGTCAAAATCTAAAGTAGTGCTAAAGAGTTTCCCATCTTTACATGTTATTTGTGACATCAAATTGTTGGACTCAAAAGAAACTTGAGATAAATCATGCATGTATTTCTTTTTTCCATAGTTTATTCAGAGAATGTAAAGATAAATGCTAAAAGTTCCCCACTTGCATGCAGTACCTCTTCGCTTCCTTGAAAAAGAATAAAACAGAGAACTGAGGCCATGTTTACTGGTTGGTTTTTGTTTTTGTTTTTGGTCAGTATTGGGTTCTTTAATGTGTAAACTAATATAAAATAAATAAAAATTACAGGGCTTCCTCTACAATGGGAAAAGACATTGATCATCAACCTTTCTCTCAGTCTTTTTTCCGTTTTGTTTTGTTTTGTTTTCATGTGGTGTCACTGGTGTGGATGCAAAAGACCAAATTGGTCAGCACAGCAGTGAGCCAAACGAAAGCGAAAGCGCCATAAGTATTTGACCTCAGCAGCTCAGCTGGATGAGAATGGCAGCATATCAGACAATAAAGTTTCCCCATAAATGATGGCACAATGCAAGCGAGCCTGTCTTAATCCAGTAAAACCCTGAGCAACCTTTTTTTTCCTTCTTTCCTTATTTATTTGCATATGTTTTTGTTTAACCGTTATTATAAAAGACAAAATCCATTGATTCCTATTACTTACTGCTTGATTACCAACCTTCACCAAATCAAAACTGCTGCTTTAACATTTGGAAAGAGAAAAAAAAAACTATAAAGCAATTAAATTTGGGAAATGGGTTTGTTCTGGTCAAGAACATAATTGAAAGAAACCGTGATTCAATCGAACTGCTCCTTAAATTTTTACCAAATCACCATCCCACTGTTATCAAAACCTGTTTTTCTCTTAAACCCAGAAAAGGAAACTCAGAAAAAAAACACGTTTTGTATTTCCAAATTAAGGGTGCCCCCAAAGCAGGCGTTGGCCTCAGAGCAGCCTCCCCTGTTCTCTCCCCGAAGCTCAAGATTCAAAAAGATGGTGCCTTTCTCTCTGGGTCTGAGCCTGTGGATCGGGTTGGTGGGTGTGGCTATGGCGGCATCAGAGAGCAGCTCACAGTCGAGGGACCTTGACCGTACACCCACATGGGCTGTTTCTGGTGTCTGCGCCATTATCATCATCATCTCATTGGCTTTGGAGAAGGTCCTTCACAAAGTTGGAACGGTAAGTTTCTCTGTAACTGCAAATAAGCAATTTACCTTTTTCAGCTTTGGTCTGTTGCTTAATGTCTACTGGTAACTATCTTATTCTTCTTCACATGGCTGCCATGTTAATTTGCTGCAAATATTAGATCGCAGCTCAAGTTTCCTGAGCTTTATTGACCATAGTTTGACTGTCAGCTATCCCAGTGATTTTGTTTTTGGTTGTCTTTCTTTGTAGCAGGAAAATTTGCCACCATTGACTGAATTTTATGTTTATGGGTATTCTTTTTCTTTTGGACTCTTTAGTTTATATTAACGCCCTATTTTCTTTTTGGTTGAAGATTTTTCATTATTAATGTCTTCTTAAGTTTTTAGAGGAAAAGAAAGTTTGAAGTGCTTGGATTTAAACGAAAGGATTGAGGATCCATATTAATATATCTTAAATTTAATTAATTTTACTCATTTCTCTCCTTCCCGGTATCTTGTTCATTATCATGGCCACTCTTGTTATGAGATTGATAATCTAACATTTATGATAATGTTTATTTTCGTGTTCTTTTCATTTTGGAAGAACAATTTATTAATTTGACGATGTCGTCTCTTTTGATTAACTTTCTTCTGACCTAAAAAAACTTGCAATCCAGTTCCTTACGGATAGGCACAAGAGAGCTCTGTTTGAAGCTCTGGAGAAGGTTAAAGCAGGTGAGATGCAGTTCACATTTACTAGCAATCATGTCTATCTCCCAGAATGATGAACTTGATTAAAAAAGTAAAACAACTTCATCATGTTTTATTCTGTATAAATACTATTTTTATTTATTTGAACCATTGCTTGAAACATCCAGTTATGGATACACATTTGAATTTGATGAAATTGTTGCAGAGTTGATGATTCTAGGCTTCATTTCACTACTCCTGACTTTTGGGCAGAGTTACATTGCCAGAATCTGTATTCCACTCAAGGTCGCAGATACTATGCTGCCATGTACTGTAAAAGATGAGGAGGATGACTCAACAACTAGTCACCGGAGACTCTTATGGTATGACCGGAGATCTTTAGCTGCTGCCTCTGAATATAAATGCAAGACTGTAAGTTAATCCTGTTCCTCGCCACTGGACTCAAGCAGTTTGATTGACATTAGAGAATTGGTCATAATATGATTAAGAAAGTGAAATATCTGTATGTATTTTATATCTTTTTTCATATTGAATTTGTGGGTGATAGACATGTATGGATTGAACAATTGGTTTGGTCCTAACCCCAAAGGTTGGTTCAATGCCCATGAGGCCTTAAAACTAAGTTATGCGGTACGCTTGGGGCCCTGCATTTACTATAAGGATTATTGGGTGCTGTACGAGGCTGTGTAGCTAAGTTGCGAAAGAAGTAAAGAAGAAGAAGAAGAAGAAGAAGAAAGTGGAATAATTCTGCTGACATCTAACCAAACTAAAATTGTAAGAGTAAGATCACCATAGATGAGTTCTTTGAAAAATTTCAATATGATCGGATAGGTGGGGATGGATTTTGGACAAATAATCAAACTGAGTTTTGATCTGTCTAAACTTGTTCATCCCTTAACCAATTTGATATCTAATACTTTTCAACACTTAGTAAAATGAATTCATTAGTATGTAGCCAAGTCCTAGTGAGTTAGCCCACATGTTTCTAATGGATCTGCCACTTTAAGATTTTCCAAGAATTTTACCCTCTCCACCTTTCTGTTATATTGTTTTCTATTTAGGTGAACAATTTTCTAAATCAAAGATCGTCTATATAGTTTTTTCATCACCATATGAACTAACAAGCAGTCGTGTGGATGATAGCTAATCTGATTCTTGTTAACAGGGGTATGAGCCACTTATATCAATTAATGGATTGCACCAATTGCACATTCTCATATTCTTCTTGGCAGTCTTTCATGTGTTATACAGTGCTTTCACAATGCTGCTTGGAAGGCTAAAGGTACAGAAATTGGCAAGAAATTGACTTATAAATTCTCTCTTGTTCCCTTTTGCGACTAATGAACTTGAACAGGACATGCCATGTTAATCAATCTACCTTACCATGTAAACAGTTTTTATTAACTTCGCATTTAATGATATATTCCTTGTTTTCTGCATGTTTCTCTCCACAGATTCGAGGCTGGAAGCAGTGGGAGGCAGAGACTTCATCCCATAACTATGAGTTCTCAAATGGTATATGATCCCTTCATGCACACATTCACTAACTCTTGCGTATAAATATTCCAATTCATGATAGCTAAAGATCTTTGTTGGAAGCTAAACTTGACTATGTTTTCTGGGCAGATCCTTCAAGATTCAGACTTACCCACGAGACATCATTTGTTAGAGCACATACCAGTTTCTGGACTAGGATTCCATTATTCTTTTATGTTGTAAGACATCTTCAACTAAATTTCTCATTTTTCCTGTTCTTTCCTTTTGACTGATAGTGACAGAATATATCAGTAGGGTAGAGGTACAAGGGACATTATATTAAGACTGACTTTGAAGTCATAATTGTGGTAGTTTTAGTTATGTCCATAAGATGAGCACAACTGATACAAGGATGCTATGAGAAAAATATAGGTCATATGAATTTTGCAACTTGCAATCACATGGTAGTCTCAGGGTTTCTGTATTCTTGCTCATGTATTATATGTTAAAACTGAACTTCTTAAACTTATATTTTGCAGGGATGCTTCTTTCGACAATTTTTTAGGTCTGTCAGTAAGTCTGACTACTTAACAGTGCGCAATGGATTCATTACTGTGAGTTTCATCAATTTCATAAATTTGAGAATTCCATATTGAATGTTTCATCCCATTTATGGAAATGCCATATGTACAGGTCCATTTAGGTCCAGGAAGTCAATTTAACTTCCAAAAATATATCAAGAGATCATTAGAGGATGACTTCAGGGTCGTTGTTGGAGTAAGGTAATATCAATATATATCATGTGTTTCTTAGTACATCACCAGCTGTAGATTTCACTAGCCAATCTTGCCTTGTTTAGTTTGGAGTACAAATATCCTGAATTGTTTCTTCATGTTGTTGGCAGTCCTGTATTGTGGGCATCATTTGTGATCTTTTTGCTCCTTAATGTTGAAGGTAAGCTACTTCTTCCTTGAAAAATCCTTTTGAATTATATTTATTCCGAGTTATAGTTCAATTTAATTGATTGACTTTACTGTATAATGATGTTCTTTCAGGATGGCAGGCACTGTTTTGGGCATCCTTGATCCCTCTCATTGTAAGACATCGTATTTTTGTGAAAGATAATCCAGTTTAGTTGGAAAACTGAAGTTTCTGATCATTTATGTAAATGTAGATAATCTTACTAGTTGGAACAAAACTTCAAGCCATCCTGACTAAGATGGCCCTAGAAATTACAGAAAGGCATGCAGTGGTTCAAGGAATTCCTCTAGTGCAAGGCTCTGACAAATATTTTTGGTTTGCTCGGCCTCAGTTGGTTCTTCATCTTATCCATTTTGCGCTGTTTCAGGTATTGGATTGCCTTCTCTTTTGCGGACTCTAATCTCTAGAGTAGTTTGCTCTGATTTCTCATACTCTCTATTATTGACCATCTAATCAGTTTTCTGGTACATGCAGAATGCATTCCAAATTATATATTTCTTCTGGATATGGGTAAAGAACCGTTCCCACTTTTCTGTTTCTATCACTCCCTTCAAATTGCATCTCATCTCTAGTACTCAAATCTTGACTGAACTTTTCTGCAGTATTCATTTGGGTTGAAATCTTGCTTCCATGCCAATTTCAAGCTTGCAATCGCAAAAGTATTTTTAGGGTAAGTGTTATCTCTCTTGATTTAATGTTCTTTCTTGGATCTAGTGGGAGTCATACATATGTAATTTGGTGAGTATCTTGCAGGGTTGGGGTTCTATGTTTGTGCAGCTACATAACACTTCCACTGTATGCCCTTGTAACTCAGGTATTATTAATTTTGTTTTTTTAATTCCGAGTTTCTTCATGCATAAATCTTGGAGTATTAGGGTTCGACCAAAAAAACAAATCTTGGAGTATGCCTTATGCCAGTATCCTATTAATTGTATATAATTAAACTGGATGAAAAATTGTTGTGAACGTTGCAGATGGGTTCACACATGAAGAAATCCATCTTTGATGAACAAACATCCAAGGCCCTTAAGAAGTGGCACATGGCTGTGAAGAAGAAGCATGGCGGGACGCATGGTGGCAAGTCTCCTACTCAAACCCTGGGTGGTGGGAGCTCGACTCTTTCGACGGTGCATTCCTCCGGAGGACACACGCTGCATCGTTTCAAAACAACTGGTCACTCAACCCGCTCATCTGTCTTTGAAGATCATGAGACATCTGATCCTGAAACTGATCCTTTGTCACCCACATCAACCACAAACTTTATTGTAAGAGTGGATCAAATGGAGCAGGAAACCGAAATAATCGAACCCCACGAAGACGAACAGACCAATAATCCAGACGATTTCTCATTCGCCAAGGCTGCCCCAGATAAAGAAACATGATGAACAGATGACATCTATGATGAATTTTGTAGCATACACGAATGAAAAAGTATAAGGAGTGTTTATATTTACACTCAAAAGTAGTCTATGAACATCTTTAAGTAAAAACTTCTCTCCCACTTTTTACTCTCTTTCAAAATTCTTAAGAATGGTCGTCTGGAATCTTTCAAAATAGGGTAGGTTTGGGTGTCCCTAGAATTTCAAATTTTGGCTAGGCGTTTAAGACTTCTGGGTGTCGAATGGAGCCACTCAATTATAAGGACATGAACAATTGGCCTGACCCGAATCCCCTTAAGGGCATCTCCAACAGCGAGGCTGTAACGAGGGATTTACCTTAATAGCCGTTCAATCAATGAACCCCTTAATATTGTACGGCTGGATTGAACCCCTCAACACACCCTCTTCACATAGCTCCTCTCCAATGGCCTGGAGCAATTGGAAGCGTAAGGTTGGGCTGGAGGCTTTCTTTTGTGTTCAATAATTTGGTTTGACTTGTCAACTAAAATGACTGAAACTTTTCCAAGGGCTCCATTTGAACTGGATGAACAAGTGGAACTGGGTTCACATTAATACAGTTATCACTATCAGGACAAGGCACTTGCATATTTTGTACAACCGGTTACACTTGAGATTGACGTGAACACACTGGTGTCTCTCGTCTTGTCAGTCCGCATCGGTACGGTTTACCTACCCTACCTACCATCATAAGATATTTGCAGCTCCATGTTCAAAATCCGCAGGCCAAAGCATACAAGCTAGGGGCGGATCCAATCCAACCAAAGATTTTCTTTGAGTCTAGTCTAATGAATCTTTATGAAGCTTCGCTGTCCTCATATCTGTTGTGCTCCTAAAATGGTCTCAATCGTTTTGAATAAAGTGTTGAGATTCTCAGAAAGACTCTTTTGTGGGTTATGTTCACATTCTTTGTATAGTGGAAGAAGAGACCTTCAACTATTTTCAGATAACGAATAGGTGGAGACCACAACTTCTAAAAGGTACTTGATCAAAGCTCAAATTCTTTTTCTCTTTTTTTTTTTCAGAGAACCTCGACGTACGAGCAATCTGAAATCTTTTGTTTCACATTGTTAGCATCTTTGAGATCCAATCAATATTTTCTGTTTTGTTTTTGTTTTTACATATTTTAATTGCTCTCTTTTCCATGTCACACCATCTATTATAATTTTTAGAGTAAATTACTCAAATGGTCATCAAATTTGTACTCGATTTACATTTTGGTATATCAATTCCATCAACTTTATATTATTCGTTCAAATTGTTCTACCGTCAAAATTTCCGTCAACTTTGTGAACGGTTATTGACGATTTTACCCTTACATTTGACGGAATATAACAGTATAACAATTTGAACAAATAATATAAAGTTGATGGACTATTTGAACGAATAATTTAATTGAGGGACCAAAATGTAAATCGAGTACAAATTTGAAGACCATTTGAGTAATTAACCCTAATTTCTATACGCAAGCAAATAGCTAGACAACATTGCATTTTCTTGTAGGCAGGGCAAGATTTGAGTTTGGCTCTGCCTTTGCCCACCTTCCTCTTTTTGCCCAACACATCAAATTGTCTAAATGTTTAGTGCGTGCATTTTGGTTTTTGTTTACATCAAATGGCATGAACGTGTTGACTTAGTATGAACCATGCCGTTCCATAAATTAGCCAAAACCGACATGTAGCTTCAAAGAGTTTGCTGCCACGGGCTTCTTGTTCTAAAGTATATCAACTGTCAAATTAATTACTCATTAAGTGAACCCATATATACCACAAATGGGTCTCCTAAAGTGCTTGTGCTTTTTCTTTTTTGCAAAGACCCACTAATTTAGAGCAATTGATATCCTCAAAAAAGGACTCATTAGTATAGTTTGTGTGAATTTAGTATACCATAGTCGAGAAGTCCAAAAAAAGTGTTTTTTTTCCCTCTCTTTGTGGCCATTATGCTATTAGAAATGGGTGCTCAACATGTGCAGTGCTGATCAAAGTTTGATCATTGTAAAAAAAAAGAGTTTGATGATCACAGAAGAAGATAAGACCCAAAACTGGACTACAAAAAGGCATGATTTTAAAGTCATTTTCAGTGCCCAAGAAGGAGATAGGCGTGGCCCAACTTGGGCAGACACTTGCATTGCACATGTTGAAATATGGCTTCACTAATCCACAGTGGGACTTAGCTTTTTTCTTTAAAAACATTTGTATCCAGTTTTGTTTTGTAGCTCCTATATCCTTTATATTATAATCCATCATCTTCATATATCCTTTAGCATAAGCAAGTGGCTAAATTCATCCCATAAGCTTTCTTGCTGCCTTTCTATTCTACATGACAAAAGCTAGCCATGAGTGAAATTACTGTTAATCAGATGAAGTCAACTATATCTAAAACAGAAATACATGCATCTAATTGAAAAAAACTACTGATATGATCATGGTTTTTCTGACTTTGTTTACCCGAAGTCCACATTATTTTCACTAGGGTTAGTCGGTCCGGTGATCGGTTCCGGCCAAAAATCAATCCAAACCCCACCATGTCCGGCCTTCATTTTCATTAGTTGGAAATTTTGATGGAAGAAGTGGTTAAACTTGACACCCTACTCAAGATGTGGGATTTATCATTAGGTGTGTGTCACATGTAGATGAGATGACATATAAACACACACCTAAAACTTTAAAGAATACAATAATAACTAATCTATTTTTGTTTGGGATAATTCTTCCAATGATTCAAAACCATGGTGCTTCTCTAACAAGGGAAAAATATGGCCATATGGAGTTAACAAGGAAAAAAACCATGCGAAAATGCATCGTCGGCACATTTCCATCACTGTGAAAGTATTGCTTTAAAAGATGATTTGTCTTCAATCTAAAATTTTAGCTCAGATTCTAGAATTTTGCAGAAGAAATTGAAGAAAGAGAAACATAAATATATATAGATTTTGCAGCTTCTGTACCAACATAAGGAGTGAGGTTTTGTTTTGCAGTTTCCAAGTTGGTCTAGTTTAGTTTAGTAGGATTGAAGTTTGGCAATGGAAAGGTGACTTGTCCCAAAGATGACTTTAGTAGTTTTACCATTCCAATTTTCCAAAATGCTTCCCAAATCCGAACAAGAACACTAATCATTCTCTGGCATTTTTCAGGATATATCGTGAGTACACCGACAGAAAACGAGAAATTCTTGTGTAGAGTTATCGTATAAAATATAGTTATTTGATATTTATGACTTAAATTCACAGATGTATTTTTCTTTACTTATGATTGAAATATTCTATGAGTATATATGAATTCCTGTTTTTGTTATTAGTATGAGTTGGTAGCTGGGAAACTGAGAGATAATCAAATAGATGGAGGGGTTAAACTTGAGATATACTTTACCTCTTTGATCCAAAACCCAAAAACAAATTTACCCCCCTTTTGGTGACTTGTGAAGGTCCACCACCACCTTATCTTTAGTTGTTTGCTTGCCTGAAGATATTTATTTTGGTTGAAAGTTGAAACTTAAATATTATAAAAGTGAATTGGTTCAAACTTTAAAGGCAAGATTCGTAATCAGGAAAAGCCAGCCGCAGAACCATAACCAAAGTTAATTATACTCTCACACACACTTAATTCTCCTTTAATATAAAGAGTGTATCTTAATACACAGCCTTGTTTTTGTTTACACTTTTGAAAAATCAGATTACTTGCTTTTACAATACAAGTGTAATCAACGACACACTTACGTGTTTATCTTTTTCGTCGCATGACTGTCGAATCCTAATTAATTGAGACTAGCAAAACAAAAACCAATTGATTAAAGAGGTTAATAATTGATGAAGCTTAAAACACTGAAAGGACAGTGAAGTGAAGCACTAAAGAAAGATTAATTAAATCGCTTAATTACAGTATATATAAAGAAAAACATTATAGTTACTAGTTAAGGCAGAAAAAGATAATGCAGATAAGAATGACTGAATTTAGAAAATACAAGCCACCTGGACCAACCTGGGCCGACCCTGCCCGCCTACCTCTCTCTCTCTCTCTCTTCACCCTATCTTCTCCATACATTTTCACTCTCTCAACTCAACTGTATTTATAAAGAGCCTCCAACTCCAAAACTACTCTAAACTCAAACCCCACAGAAGCAACAAAAAAAAAACCAATCTTTTCTTTCTCTCACTTGGTTCTCTCCAGCACCGAATTCTCAGAAACGACATTAGACAGCTCGTCGTATGATCAGTCATGCCTCGCTCTCAGAGATTTCTAAGCAGCAGCGCCGCCGGCAACTCGTCAGCTTTCCCGGCTGCGCCGCCTCCTGAGGCCGTGGTTCTGGAGTCAGACTTTGTCGTCATACTGGCGGCGCTTCTCTGCGCCGTCATATGCGTGATTGGTCTCCTAGCCGTGGCGCGCTGCGCCTGGCTCCGGCGCGGCTCCGGAGCTGGCGGAGCCAGCCTCAGCTCGGCTCAAGCCTCCGCCAACAAGGGCGTCAAGAAGAAAGTCCTCCAGTCGCTCCCCAAGTTCACTTACGGCATCGGCAGCGCCGAGCCGCCTCCCAAGCTGGCTTCGGAGTGCGCCATCTGCTTGGGGGAGTTCGCGGAGGGAGATGAGATCAGGGTTTTGCCGCAGTGCGGCCACGTCTTCCACGTCGGATGCGTCGACACGTGGCTTGGGTCCCACTCGTCGTGCCCGTCGTGCCGGCAGATCCTGGTGGTGGCTCGCTGCCAGAAGTGCGGCCAGTTCCCGGCTCCCATTTCTGAAGCCGATATCAAGGCGCGCCAAGAGCATAGCAGCAGCAACCGTCCAGCTCCTCCTCCTCCTGCAGCCAATGCTATTTGTCCTTCTTCTAATACAACTACCACTGCTGTTAATAGTAATAGATTTCTGCCATAATCACTCTTAATTGGCCAAACCCACGTTTTATTTTTTCTTTAATTAACTACCCTTTTCCTCAATTTGTATTTTCTTCCACTCTTTTGTGTATAGCGAAAATCCATGGATCATCTTCATCTTCCTTGTTCATCTGCAATTTTTTTTTCTGCCAACTGTCACCAATGCAGCAGTTGTGCATAATTTTTCCCCCCATGTTATGAAACAGAGTGATGATAATTAATTAATTAAGATTTCAAGCAATGAATTTCCACTCCCAGTCTCCCACTTGTCTGGTTCTAAAGCTAATGAAATTACAAAAAGAGGTTGCATGGTTCTAAAGGAGTATCCAATTATGTAAAGTGGGCTATTTTATAAATGATTTCCAAGTTGCTTAAAGTGAGCAAAGGGTCAATCAATGGGGTCATAGATGCTGGGAGGGAGGTTGGAGAATTTTTAAAAGAAGAAAAGAGGGTTGTGGCCTAACTTAGAGAGGTCAGCTGCTGGACTTTGAAGCACAACCATCGCTCTTGTTTGGGATTTTAATTGATTTTTTTGTTTTTGTTGAGCTTTTTTGGAGCACTCTTTGGGTACTTTGAGTGCTATTGACGCTAACATCTCAAAACCAACCAATGTTAAAAAGCAGAACCAACAGAATCATGACAAGGTGTGTTTTATTGATGCTACTAGAATTTCTTCAAGCACAAGCATATTTGGGGTCAGTGAATGCTGGGGAAGAAAAGATACTCTTCAAATCCCTTTTGAATTTTAATTTTTTTGGTCTGAACACCTTTTGATTTTGAGGCTAAACTTTGAGCTGGATTTCCACTATCTTGACCTGGTTTTCCTCTCTAGGTTTACAGATTTTAGAGTGAACAAAAGTCAAGATTTTCATTTAAAATAAGCAAATGTGGCAACTTATCACATCCCCTCCTCAACATGATAGAGCTTTTGAGAGTGCTCCTATTACTTCATCCTACTACAAAAAGTGCATCATCAATTTTCTACTTTCTTGTAGACTTCAAGTAAACGTAGGGCTCGTTTGGAATTGTATTTTTTTATAAGTGACAACAATCCCAAATTGACTCATAAGAAGATAAAAAGAAATGTGTCAAGGGCCCACATGCCCTATAATTCAAAGTTATCGTTCCAGAATAAAGATAAATGTTTCAAGTCTAAAACGTGCGTTTCTTTCAAAATATCTCACTAAACTAAGCAATAGACGATATTTCTTACTTATTCCTTGTGGTATGGTAGCCACCCCACCATGATGAAAAGAGCACTAGGCTAAGCACAAACTTGTCCTATGTGAATATTTTTATTATTATTATTATCAATTATTAATAAGGATCCGCCGCTCAAATCCACTCTAAACCATGTTACACGGTTCATAATCAGTAGCCAACCCCTAATATCCTACTCTTCTGCCCACTTTCACCCACCACTCCCAAACTCCCGCCTAATAACAGCTTGACATCTCCTGCGCCCAAAACTCTCACACCTCCTTTCTGGTTGACAAGAAATAACAAAATGGAAGGGTCAAGTCTGGCAACTCTCTGGTTTTACAATCCAAGCGCACAATACCAACAGTCACAATCCTAACAAACAATACAATTTTTTTTTGCACGTGTAGGTTAAGCTAGTTAACTAAGAAAGTGTGAGCGCTCCCTTGCATATGTTTGATTCCTCTCCGCGTAGATTAGAATAATTTAGAATATCGTTTTGTCGGAGAAAAAAAATACAAAATTCTTATAAAGGTTAAATGAAATTTAACCGGGTGTGGACAGTTTTTTTAAAATAATTTTTTAAAAGGGAATTTGGGTTACTAACTTTTTGAAATAGGGCCTACCGTTAGCTTTATAAGATTCCGTCTAGATGTCCGTCAAAAGATGTTATTAGGAATAAAGTAACAATTAGAACACTATAGATGGGTGCTTTAGGTTTTAAAAATGTTTACCTACCAAAAATATCTCACTGCTCAAATAGAAAACCTAAAAAAGCAATAGCTGCTGTTTTTGTTATACTTATTCCTGGTATCCATGATCAAAGGGGCACTGAACCTTAGCACCAACTTGGTCCAACTTGGTCCAACTTGGTCATCGTTTGAAATATGACTAAATTCTTTACGGCACTCATCATACAAGTAAGAATTGGAGCAATCAGTAAAAATTTATAATTCATCATATTTTGTTTTACTCGTCAAGGTTTTGCAACATCACCAAACTAACCGTGCTAACGCAAAAATGTCCCCCTCCCACACGTGAAGTACAATCCTAACATTTCAATGTTTGAATAAAATAACACACAAGTTTCTTACCAATATAACGGATTGGGCACAGTTCATGGGTATTGACTCTTCTGAATCTGCTTGTATTGACCCCAAAAAAAAAAAGACTTCTGAATCTCCATGTGCAGGACAAGAGAAGAGAACAGAGCAAACGAAGCACAAAATATTTCCAAAAAGCTCATCCACCTTTTTCTTTCCTTAAACGGGACTGCTGATTCCCCTTTCATTATCAGCTCGTGCACAAAAGTCGTGCAGGAAAGTCCGAGAAGGAGATTCAGGGTTACGCATCTTAAACACTGATAAATTGATAATATCCCTCACTCAGCTGATACGTTCCACTTCATCATCACTGCTGCCCCCAAACATGGAGGCCATTTTCAAAGCCAGCTTTGCAGCCATTTCTCTTCTCTGAAAATCAGGCATCAATCTTAAGCTGTCGCGCATGTTCCCAATCTCAGACATCAGCTGCTCCAAATCCTCAATTTCAAGAGGGGTATCCTCATGTAGTTCCTGGGCTTGGTCAAGTTCTGTGGCCTGGTCAGGTTCTTCTGTATTGGACACCACTCCTTTGTTGATATCATCATGCACCGCAGCTGTCGAGGTTGAGGTCTGTGGCTCCTCCTTATCACAAGGGGTTCCATTCTCTTGATTGCATTCTGGGAAAAGATTATTTTGAGCATCCAGTCCTCTCATACTTGATGGCCCCGCAAAATCATTTGCAGAAACCCATCCTTTATACGTGTCTTCATGTGGTTCAGCTGAACCCGCAGATAGGACTTCATACTCAAATTCATAATCAGATTCTTCTTCTGAAAAGTCTAGCAGAGAGAATTCAAACATTTAGCGTTCTACTTAAAAGTACGTATAGGTTATAAACCAAATGGAAGTGGTATAATATAAAACCTTCTTCTCTTTCAGGTAACGATGGTTCAGCAATCTTATCGCCTGATTTCAGAATCATTCCAGACCACATATGTGCGGAAAGAGCACCAAAGAGTCGTTCAACACCTTGTGAATCGCCATCAACTGACAAACCTGTGAAAAAAAAAAACAGCAACTTTATCTCAAAAGATACCTAAAAAAAGTATATGGTGTACAGTACAATCAACATGTTCATTTATTTTATTTAACTTCTTTTAATTTAAGGTAACCATTTTCCTTTCTAATATTGAAACTGACATGAGACCTCAAGGAATAATCACTGTATAATTTCTTACTCATACAGGATGAGAAAATCCTACTTCTCCCTAAACTGCTACATCATACAAAGACTCATTTCTCATGGTATGTGGCTTAGTGGATAGACCCTATTCTATAGCTTGCTATAACTTGTACTATCACAGTCATTAAAATTTTATCAAAAATAGGTTGCACTTCTTTGTCAGTCATAATCATAAATAAAGGGTAAATATTGCAACAAAATATAGTAAAAAAGATAGGCCACCTTACATTTGTCAAAATCAACATTCGAAGCACAAGCTTCAATGTACTCAATGTTATGCTCAGTGCACCATTCCAAACACGATTGCCTAGCCTCCCACGATGGTTCGTCATCCCCCAGTAAACTACTTCCTTCAGTTTCGGAGATTCCATACTCAGTGAAACCTGGACCGGAATCAGCAAATGGATCTCCAAGCTTCAGCAGGCGTCTTCTATATTCAGCATGAACCGGGTGTCCCGGGACAAGATCGACCTTGTTCCCTATGCATAGTAGTATATCGAATTTTTGAAGATCAGTGCCAGATACCCATTTCTGAAGTGCAGCAAGAGATGACGACTGCACATAATGTTAGCAAATCAATATAAGACTGCATCAACAAACCAAGCTCAAAAGCTAGAAAACTAAACAAGTAAACAAAGTGAAACAGAGTGAGTGGCAAGAGAACAAACCTCAGTGGTGTCAAAGACCAAGATCAAGGCTTGCAACTGGTCATACATTGGGAGGGTCTCAATGGAAAATTCATCATGAAGATGAGCCATCCATACGGAAACATCAGCTGTATAGTACTTTGTAGAGATAGTCCATCTATTTTTCGAAGAAAAAAGGGTAATTCATTATAAAATTCACATTTCAAAATAATTAAAAATGAATTCTTTGTTCCAAAAATGTAACATTTACATACCCATTAACTACGAGCTGAGATGATGAAGAATCAGAAGTATCATCAAAATCCAAAGCGAGTAATCCTAAGATCAACAAATCATGAATTTAATACCACTCATATCAGTAAAGGCAAGAGAGAGAGAGAGAGAGAGAGAGAGAGAGAGAGAAAGAGGGCTTACGAGAAAGCATAGTGCGCTTGCCGACGTTGGGGGAGCCGAGGAAGAAGATGCCAGGCCTCTTATCCAGAGAGTCTCCTTCCTTCAATTGACCTTCCATTTCTTTGATTCCTTTCAGACTCCGATAAGTGTCAGATCTAAAACCCTAATTCTACCTCAAATTGATGAAGACGAAGACGACGACACACTGACTTTTTCTCTGAACAACGTTCCTATTGCTAGTAATCTCATGTTTCTTTTTTTGGTATATCGACAGTTGTTGATAGAAATGGGCAAGTTTGGGTGTCTATTCTAATATTTTCCATGAGCTGAAAATAACAGGATAATACGAATTATAAACTTGTTGAATTAGTGTCACGCTTGACTAATTTCAAGTATACTGTAAACGACATGTCTTTTTGCTTTCATTTCCCCATTTTCTGATTTCTTATATGTTTTAAGGGATCTATTAAGTTTTCCCTTGATTTTGCTATCATTTGAATCACACAGAGTTTTTAGTTGTGTATATTGACAGTGTTTTGATTGTAAAATTATCCATGAGCTGATGAATCAAAATACGATACGATTAATAACAACGATACGTACTTTCATAATTTTGACTTTTTTGTTTCTTATAAACATCAAACAAGAACCTTATTAAGGCATTTTACCTTAGATGAGGAGAATGGCCATAGAGAAAAAAATTGAAGAACTAGTAAACACTTTTAAAATCACATATAAGACTGCAAATAGTTATAATTAAAAAGAAAAAGAAAATTACATGTGACCCTATGACCTGAGAGGAGGATTGATTTTTGGTTTCAAAATGCTTGTGCAGCAGCATTAACAGAGGGATAGTATCAAATACAATTGATGAACACAGAATCTACCAAAAGCAATCCACACTCAATCAGCATTGTCTTCAACTCAAATTCTGCCCTCATTATCCCACTTGTGGACAATCAAATCAGTTCCAGTTGGAAGCATCAGGGGCATCAGCAGCTTGTTTTACACCAGCTGCAAAGAACTCAGAGATGACTTCTAGAGGCATGCCCTTGGTCTCAGGCACCTTCAAGTAAACAAAAATCCAGGCAATTATGCATCCAGCAACATAGATTCCAAAGACACCAGCAAAGCCAATGGAGGAAAGCATCACAGGAAATGAGTATGTGATGATGATGTCTCCAATCCAAAAAGTAAGGGCACAAATGGCAATGCAGAGGCCGCGGACACGAGTAGGAAAGATCTCTGAGCAAAGAATGTTCGGGATCACCCCGAAAGCCATGACGAAGCAGCAGAGGTAGACCACAACACTAGCAGTGGAGATTGTTGCATTGAGAACACTGCCCAAGTTGACAATGTTGACAAACACCAGTAAAGCGAGGGACAATATCAGGATTGGTATTGTGGACAGCAGCAATGACCTACACAAGAAGGAAGGCAAAGGAAAGCTCATATCGATTTCGGGTTCAGTGGCATGACTCAGATTCTAAAGTTGCAATGTATTTGATAAGCAAATAGAATCTATGAGATTCAAGAATGTATTAAAATGAGAATTTACCTTCTGCCAGCTTTATCCATTAGCCACATGGAAGTAGCTATGCAAGGAAGCATTAAAAATGTTGTGATGGAACTTAAGAAGAGAGATGCAGAGGTTGAATTCATCCCTATGTTAGACAGAAGAACCGCTACGCCTGCTTGCTCGTAAACCTGAGGAGTGTAGTACAGAACCCCATTTATGCCAGCAACCTGCAGAGGTGAAAAGAAAAGGCATAAGAAAGCTGAAAACAAAACAGCTGCCCACAAGGTCAAATTGAACAAGAAAAGCTCTTACAAAATCAGTGCTGCAACATAAGGTTAAATTTTACCTGCTGAAGAATTTGAAGTCCAATCCCAACAATCAATGCACGCTTAACTCCTGGTTCCAAAAGGTCTCCCCATTTTGGCCCTTTAACAACAGCTTCTGATGTAGGAACGGTTGCTGGGCCAACAGAATGCATACTTGTCGGATACTTGGAAGAAACCGCAGTCTGGCTAACCAGACCAGCAGCTTGAATGAGTTCACTTTCTTGCCTTACACCAATTGAAACAACTGATGCAGGCTGAGATCCAAGTCCACTCTCCTGGTGCAAATAGACTCTTTGATATCCTCCTTCCTTCTTCCCATCTTCGCCTACCCGCTCGGAATACTTATAAACCAGCTGCCAACCTCCACCTATATCCATACTACTGCCATTGCCTGCCTCAGAAGCTTCAATATTACCTTGCATCAGGATGGTATTGCATCTCACACCTAAAACACTACCGCCAGACCTAGGCGTGCTTGTTTGGCGTGAAATCAATGGACTTCTCAAAGTGTCATCACAATAAACCCGGGGTGTTTCAGATTCGTGGTCCTCACCATCCGTTTGGCTCTCCATGTCCCAGTGATCATTTTTGTTATGATACTCCCCTGCATTCAAAATACCGCCTAGATTTGGATAATGCATGCTGCCCTTGCTTCCTCTCTCAGAGAGCTTCTCATGGACACTGCCAAAGAGAGTGACAAGAGGATCCATAAGAGGGATGCTTTGGTTTGCCGCGCTGCCATGGTGAGATGTTAAACTCTGTCCAGTTACAGGTTTGGCAATATATGACAAGCTCTCTTCAGGACCATACAATCTTATTTGATCTTTCTCTTCAGTTATTGCCTGGTTATTGGCAAGCAAGTTGGCTGGACTTATAATGTACTCTTCCAATGTTGTCTCTCTGCCAGTGCTAAGACCCTCAACTAGCAAAGCCAACTCTCCTGTAGATCATAAAAGACTCAGACTCAGAGTTAGCTCTAAAATATCAATTACATGAAGGAAATAGGAACAAAAAAGAAAACCAACTTAGGCACCTGAAACATCATCCCTGCCATTAAGTCTTTGCAGAACTTGTTTGGCTTCAAGAATTCGACCCTTACTCACAAGCCACCTAGGGGATTCAGGCAGGTAAAACACCGCCAAAGAAAAATAAACTAGTGATGGAATGGAAACAACCCCTAGCATCAATCTCCAGCTTGGTGAATCCATCAGTGACATTCCAAACACCATGCAGTAGGACAAGAACATCCCACCAGAACCAGTGAACTGTGGAAGGGTATTCAATGTTCCTCTTATATCTGGCGGTGCTATCTCAGATATATAGGCAGGAACAAGAGTAACAGCCAAACCAGTTCCAAATCCATCCAATAGCCTCGCGAAAAGTAAGACATAAACATTGGGAGACAACAACATTACCTGACCACTAATGAAGAAAAGAACAGATGAAATGATTATCATTGTACGCCGTCCTAGCCAGTCTGATGCGGGTCCAGAGAGTGTTGTTATGAAAGTAGCTCCAATAAGGGATGTGGCTACAATTAGCCCCTCAAATGTTGGTTGACTTTCCAATTCAAATTCCTTTTTGATATAATGAACAGACCCTGCAACATTTTTGTGTAACAAAGCAGAATTATTAACATAACCCCTTTCTTATACTTCTGAAAAATGAACATTGTGCCAGAGATAAATGAATTGATAAACACAGAAAACATAAATTTATGGTACTTGCCTGCAATGACTGAATTATCCCATCCTTGCAACAAATTCCCAACTGCTGCAGCAACCGCGACAAACACAGCTCCCCTCATTTTTTCTTCAGTGACCAAGTACTATTTTCGAAACCCAAAAGAGGATTCAGATAACAGATGCAAGAATTGCTGAACCTTCTCTTAGATTTTGTTTTAGTATGCACAAAGACTTAGAGGGTTGTGTTTCCCACTGGTGGTCACCACATCTGCATAAAGATGGCAATGACATCATTGCTATATGAAAAAAAAACAGGCCAAGCAATCACTTTCAAGAAACAGATAGAAAGCATAAGCATATCTTGATGGTGCTAATAATCATATACATTGAACTTCAAAGTATGAAACTTCTGAAATATGTCAAAACCAATATAACAGAGTAGACAGAGGTGATGAATATAGAGACCTTCCAAAGCAGGCGTGGTAAATATGTAATGCAAATTTTCTTACCAAAAGAAATGTCATGAAATTTGAATTTTGAATAAAACAAGTTGGATTCTGTACGTTAAAAATCTCTTCTTTGTTGATTGGTTGTTTTTTGAAATTGCAAAAGAAAAACACTACCTGTTAGCACGGCTCTCGAAATGTGAAGAAGGTAAAGCCACATGTCAAATATAACCATGGCTGAGGAACTTGGTTTGCAGATCTTGCGCTTCCCATTATATTTTTGAAATTTGAAGGAGACAGAGTGACCAATGGTAACAACTTCTTATGGTACTAGAAATATATATACTCGGTATTGTTTTAATTTTGTGTTGTACAGTCTGGCTAGAGAAAATTACTTTATATTATTGTAACAATATAGGTAAGTGATACAGTCGGATATGAACAGATGAATATGCATGAATTTAATATCTGGAAATTTAATCTAGCTTCCTTTTATATACAGTGGACCACTAATCAATGGTGCACTTACAGAAAGAAAGAAAAAAAGTCTTTTACATCTAAGGTAAATAAAGTATAATATCGTTTGTATCAAAAAAAGTCATGAATTAAATGAGAACGTATCATCCTAAGAATGTTCTCAAGCACCATGATTTTTTTTAATAGCGGAGCGGACCGAAAACCAAAACTCAAACAAGAACAAAGGAACAATGGTGGCCTAACCCAATTTGTTCGATTTTCTGTGAAACCACACACCAAATCGTTCAAACAACTCTGGTGCAATTTGGTTTGGCATCATATGCTTGTTAGATTTTCCATGAAGACATTTACTTACTAAGTTACCAGATTTTGTGTGTCAATAATATGCTTATGGCAAAAACGACATCATAGTTATATTAGAAAGATAACTAAATATAAGACCTAAACCGGGAGTTGGCCATAAGTGCAATTTGAGCACAGAAACTATAAGCAAATAGTTTGAATTCCCATTATCCCTTTTTCGAAGATCAAGGATTACTTTCACCTTCTACTAAAGCATCGTATCTTTGTTTATCTTCCAGTTGTTTTCAAAAGATGACTAGCTAGAATCAATCTCACATGTCCAAAGATTATATATACAAAAACTATCCAGATCAACGTGAATATAATGACAACACAGAAGGCACTGGTGTCCACTTTAATTTAGTGTATTGTGCCTCCTTTCCTCTACCTAAGACAAAGAACAGAACTGAAACCATCATCATCACCTTGACTGCTAAGTCAACCTTCAGCAATATCTGCCTGCTTTGCACCCACAGAAAAGAACTCAGAGATGACTTCTACGGGGCATGCCCTTTGTTTCCCAAGAAATGGTGCACACAACAGCATAGATAGCAAAAGACAGCAAGACCAATGGAGGTGAGCATGATAGGCAATGTGTAAGTGACAATGATGTCTCCAATCCAAAATGTGAGGGCAAATATATGGCGATGCAGAGGCCGCGAACGCAAGTGGGGAAGATCTCGGAGCAAAGAATGTTAGGAATTGGTCCAAACCCCATGATAAAGCAGCAGAAGTAGACCACCACACTGATGGTGGAAATTGTTGCATTGACAACAGAACCCATGTGGACAAGTTGTCCAAAAATTAGTACTAGGAGAGTCCCGGTCAGTACAGGCAGCGTCTTCAGCAACAGCGACGTGCTGCAATGGAGACAGAAGAGTATAAGATGAAAGGAAAAGCTCAGGCTTTACTTAGTGGAACAATGGGACAGCTATACCTTCTGACAGAGGTATTCATTAGTCTCATGGCAATGCCTATGGATGGAAGCATCAACAAGGTTGTGAGAGCACTTATGAGAATAGAGGCAGAGGTGGAGCTAAGGCCCAAATTTGATAAGAGAATTGCAACCACTGCTTGCTCAAGAATCAGAGGAGTGTATTATAGAACCCCATGTATGCCAGAAAACTGCAAGGACAAAAAACAACCAAGCATTAGAGCACAGAGGAAAAAAAATTATCGAAAATGAAAACTATTTCTACCACATCTACTCGAAAGCATGAATTAGTACCTGCTGAAGAATTTGCATTGCTACCCCAACAACAAAAACAGTGATATTGGCTGCTAATCTTGTAAAAAAGATGGATTTTCACTAAATAAATAGCACCATGCCAGTCTAAAATGGGTTTGGCTCGGTTTTCAAGATGGGTCTTTTAGCACCAAAAATTGTAATTTGGCTTAAATAGACCCCACCACAGATGGCAAAAACTGGACAGGAACAAAACTCAGGTAGTGCGCTCTCTCCCTGAAAGTCTCGAACGGAGAAATACCCAGCTAGCAATGGAAAATGCAAAGAGGTAAAAATGATTTTTTTGCTTCTTTTCCTACCCCAAGTGTTCATGCATGTAGAAACTGCTGCTTGATTTTGATTTTTGTAACTAATATTTGATTACCATGTTTCTAGATCTGATTATGTTTAGATTTCAGCTTGAGTTTAGCTGTCCTGTTCAAATTATGAATCTTTTCAGTCGTCTGCAATCTTGTCTTGCAGAGAAACATGCTTAGAGCGAGAAATTTGATTTCTCTGAAAAAAAAACGAAATTGGGATTTAGAACAACCATCACAAGCACCCAGAAGTTTTTGTTTTTGGGGTCAAAAAGCACCCAGAAGTTGAAGAAAGAGAAATAGTGGGGTTTTTTGTTTTTGTTTTCTTGCAGTTTGTAGAAAAAGTGGAAAACTGTATTGTTGTGTTGCTTTGTAGAGAAAAGGGTTTGTAATGGAAGGAGGGTCAAGCCACAACTTCGTTCCTCCATCAGCTGGTTTTGATAAGTCATGTGTTTTGGATGTCAAACCTCTGCGTAGTTTGATGCCAGTGTTTCCAGATGCGTCTCAGGCCCCTCCCTTTGCATGCATGCCTCACTTCGGCCATACCCCTAATGGATATTCTCCATTTTACCCATTTCATGCACCACAAGGCTCTCGAACCTCACCTAATCTCAATAGTGAGAATCCTTCCCCAATGAGGACACCGACGGGTCTCATGCCCGCTCCAATTCGGTCATACAGAGCCCCCGCCCCATCTGGGGCACTTGGAGAAAGAGGTTCATCAATGGGTGGGGCAGAAGATGAGGATGGGTATTTTGATGCTCATCCAGGTTCTAGTTCATCACGAAAGAAGACCGTGAAAGTTAGTTCATCTCGAAAGAAGAAGAAGAAAAGTAGAGATGGTAATTCATTAACAAACAATGGGTGGGGAGTGAACTTTGTTTCTGTTATGACTCCATTTCAACTAGAAGACGGTAACAGGGAGTTGGTTAACTATGTACTCATGAATTTTGATGCACTGCGGAGAAGGATCTGCCAAATCGAAGACGCCAAGGAATCGAAAAATGTGCTTGCACATTTGAAAGCTGGTAACATTGTGATGAGCAAAAAGGTTCGAACAAACATGAGGAAGAGAATTGGGGTTGTGCCTGGAGTTGAGATTGGCGACATTTTCTATTTCCGAATGGAAATGTGTGCAGTGGGATTGCATGCTCCGCCAATGGCTGGAATTGACTTCATGACTGGAAAGGGTGATGCTGAAAAAGATCCATTGGCCTTAAGCATTGTTTCTTCGGGAGGCTATGATGATGACACAGAGGACAGCGATGTCTTGATATATAGTGGTCAGGGTGGGTATAGCCATAACAATAAGCAGGTTGCTGATCAGAAGCTTGAAAGGGGTAATCTTGCTCTTGAGAGGAGCTTGAATCATGGCAATGAAGTACGAGTGATTCGTGGTGTGAAAGATGAGGTTATTTCAACAACAAAGGTCTATGTGTATGATGGCCTATATAAAGTCCACGAGTCATGGACAGAAAGGGGGAATTCTGGTTGCAATATATTCAAGTACAAGTTAGTGAGGGTGCCTGGGCAGCCTGCTGCTTTTGCAGTTTGGCAAACTATTCGTAAGTGGAAGGATGGTTTTTCGTCAAGGGCTGGACTCGTTCTTCAAGACCTCACTTCAGGGACTGAACCTATACCTGTTTCCCTTGTAAATGAGGTTGATAACGAGAAGGGGCTGGCTTCTTTCACTTATTTTCCTCAACTGAAATATTCTAAATCTTTCACTTCAATGCCGCCTTCTTTTGGCTGCAATTGCCACAATGCATGCCTCCCAGGTGATATGAATTGCTCTTGCATTCAGAAAAATGAAGGTTCTTTTCCTTATACTGGCAATGGGATCCTAGTCAGCCGGAAGCAATTGTTACATGAATGTGGTCCTACATGTCCATGCGCTCCCAACTGCAAAAACAGAGTATCCCAAACTGGTGTAAAATTATGCTTGGAAGTGTTTAAGACAAAGGATAGGGGCTGGGGCCTCCGGTCGTGGGATTCTATTCGTGCTGGCACTTTTATTTGTGAGTATGCTGGTGAAGTTATTGATGAAGTGAAGTTAAAGCATAAAGGAGATGAAGGTGAAGACGATGAATATATTTTTGATACGGGCCGTAATTATGACTCGTTTAAGTGGAAGTACGAACCAGGACTACTAGAAGAGGAGACTTCTAATGACATAAATGAGGATTATAACATCCCATATCGCCTAATCATAAGTTCCAAGAATGTTGGAAATGTATCTCGGTTCATTAATCACAGTTGCTCACCAAATGTCTTTTGGCAACCTGTTCTATATGAACACAACAATCAGTCTTCTCTTCATATTGCTTTTTTTGCCATCAGACACATTCCGCCCATGACAGAGTTGACATATGATTATGGCAATTCATGTTCTAATGAAGCTGACAATGACAATGGATCCCACCTCAAAGAGAAATGCTTATGTGGATCATCAAAATGCCGGGGTTATTTTGGTTGATTGTGTAGGTTATAAAATAGACAGCTATGGTGCCAAGAAACATGATCCTGGCTAGTAAGTTTGTAACTTCACCATGTTTAAATGTTTTTGAACTTAGCGTAACTGTGATTTTGTTGTTGTTGATCTTTCAACCTGCGGTCAATGGTTAAGGTTCCAGAAACAGTCAATCATGGTGCCGACAAACATGATCCTGGCTATGAAGTTTGGAATCCCCATCATGTTTATGTAGTTTTGAACTTCTATGTTGTTTGTTTATATGGTTTTTATATGGTTCGGAGTCGTATGCTTATTAGATTTTCCCTGAAATAAGACATTTTATGCTTATGGCAAAAACGACATCATAATTAAGCTTCGAGTGTTCACAGACTATAAGCAAATGGTTTGAATTCCCATTGGCCCTTTCTTGAGGATCAAGGATTACTTTCAGCTTCTACTAAACATCATATCTTTGCTCATCCTCCAGTTGTTTTCAAAAGATGACTAGCTAGAATCAATCTCACATGTCCAAAGATTATATATACAAAAACTGTCCATATCAACGTGAATATAACAACATAGAAAGCACTGGTGTTCACTTAATTTAGTGTTATTGTGCCTCCTTTCCTCTACCTAAGACAAAGAACAGAACTCAAACCAGCATCATCAATTCCTTGACTGCTAAGTCAACCTTCAGCAATATCTGCCTGCTTTGCACCCACAGAAAAGAACTCAGAGATGACTTCTAGGGGCATGCCCTTTGTTTCCGGCACCTTCAAGAACACAAACACCCAAGAAATGGTGCACACAACAGCATATATGGCAAAGACACCAGCAAGACCAATGGAGGTGAGCATGATAGGTAATGTGTAAGTGACAATGATGTCTCCGATCCAAAATGTGAGGGCACATATGGCGATGCAGAGGCCACGAACACGAGTGGGGAAGATTTCAGAGCAAAGAATGTTAGGAATTGGTCCAAACCCCATGACAAAGCAGCAGAAGTAGACCACCACACTGATGGTGGAAATTGTTGCATTAACAACAGAACCCATATGGACAAGTTGTCCAAAAATTAGTACTAGGAGAGTCCCGGTCAGTACAGGCAGCGTCGTCAACAACAACGACCTACAACAAGACAGAAGAGTATAAGATGAAGGGAAAAGCTCAGGCTTTACTTAGTGGAACAATGGGACAGCTATACCTTCTGCCAGAGGTATCCATTAGTCTCATGGCAATGCCTATGGATGGAAGCATCAACAAGGTTGTGAGAGCACTTATGAGGATAGAGGCAGAAGTGGAACTAAGGCCCAAATTTGATAACAGAATTGCCACCCCTGCTTGCTCAAGAATCTGAGGAGTGTAATATAGAACCCCATTTATGCCAGAAAACTGCAAGGACAAAAAAACAACCAAGCATTAGAGCAGAGAGAGCAAAAATTGTATCAATAATCAAAACTATTTGTACCACATTTACTAGAAAACATGAATTAGTACCTGCTGAAGAATTTGAATTGCTACCCCAACAAACAATGCACGCTTGACTCCTGGTTCTAGAAGATCAGACCAACTGGATCCTTGAACAGTTTCTGGGGTGTCAACCTTCTCTTGTCCAAGATGCTGGCTCACTTGGTTCTTTTTAGAAAGTACTGAAGGTTGGCTAACCAGAGCAGAAGCTTGAAAATATTCGCCGTCTTGAGGGACTTCAGGACCGCCAGCAACTGAAAGCATTGAGCCTCGCCTCGACTCAAGTGCACCCTCCTGGTGCAAATAGACCCTTTGATACTCTCCTTCCTTTTTTCCATCCTTGCCAACTTTTTCAGAATACTTATAAGCCAACTGCCATCCTCCACCGATGTCCATACTACTCACAGCTTCACCACCACCAGCCTCTGGCATGAGGCTGCTATTGCGCCTCATGCCGAAGAAGCTACTGGACTTTCTAGGCAGTATGTCATTTACCATACTGGCTGATTGTCGACCTTTGAGCAACGGCCTTCGCACATTGTCCTCAACATCATTCCCGGCTGCATTGCCATCTCCCTCCAAATCCCAATGCTCAGACTTATCCTGGCTTTCGGGCGGCGCCATGTTTAGCACGCTGCCCATGTTAAGAATGCTGCCCATGTTTGGCAAAGTAAGAAGGCTGCGCATGCTTCCTGTGTTTTCAGGATAAAGCTTCTCATGTACACTGCCAAATAGAGTTACAAGAGGATCCACATAAGGCACATTTGGATTCAACAAGCTTCCTTGCCGGGACACCAAGCCAATATTGGTTTGTCCTGTGACAGATTTGGCAATCATTGAGGCCCTCCCTTCCTCTGGTCCATACAGCCTTATTTGGTCTTTCTCTGTAGTCATTTCGCGGCCATCGGTGCCCTCGTTGGCTGGACCAATTATGTACTCTTCTAATGATGCTTCCCCTCCCACTCCAAGACCCTCAAATAACAAAGCCAACTCACCTGTAAATCAGTAAAGCCTAACACATTCAGCATCCAAAAAATCGAAAAAAGTAAAAACAACCTCGCTATAGTTTCAAACATAAGCACAATATCAGCATGAAAAACAGAAGCTTTCATCAGCTAATGGCACTACTTTATGCACCTGAAACATCTTCCCTGCCGCGGAGTCTCTGCAGAACCTGCTTGGCCTCAGCCACCTTTCCTTTACTAACAAGCCACCTTGGAGACTCAGGCAGGTAAAACACAGTCAATGCAAAATAGATTAAGGAAGGAATAGAAAGAACGCCAAGCATCAATCTCCAATTGGGTGCTTCCATCAATGACATACTAAAAACCATGCAGTAAGACATAAACATCCCTCCAGAACCAGTAAACTGGGGGAGAGTATTTAGCAGCCCTCTGATCTCAGGTGGGGCGGTTTCGGATATGTAGACGGGGACAAGAGTAACAGCCAGACCAATCCCAAACCCATCCAAAAGCCTTGCCAAAAGTAGCACATAAACATTTGGCGCCCATAGCATTACCAGACCGCTGAGAAAATATAGAACTGATGATATTATCAACATTGGACGCCTTCCTAGCGAATCTGATACTGGCCCTGAGAATGTTGTGATAACTGTGGCTCCAATCAGTGACATGGCTACAATTAGCCCTTCAATCGTTGGTTGAGTTTCCAACTTAAATTCCCTTTTGATGTAAAGAACAGCCCCTGCACATTGGTTTTTATTGTCACATCCTCCATTACAAATACTAAATCATAAATATAATGCCTACTTTGTTACATTTTTCTAGGGTAACAAGGAAAACTCCATGACTCGCTCTCTAAAGCCTTAAATTAAACCCGAATACATGCAATCACACCGGCATATTTTAGTATTGCCTCAAATGAGATCCCAAAGATTTATTATTTAAACTGTCCTAGATATATTGATTAAGGAGAATACATATACGTACCTGCAATGGTTGCATTGTCCCATCCTTGCAACAAGTTTCCTATTGTAGCAGCAATGGCTACAAGAACAGATCCCCACATTGTTTTCTGCCACAATCTTTGTAACCCAGAATTGAATTCAGCTGAGGAACAGAGAAACTCTTGTCCTTTGTAGCATCAACCTTGCCAATACACATATAGATTAATTAGTGAGCCTATTTTCAATTACACCAATGCCAAAAATATTTGCTTTGTTGAATGACAGAATGTTGTTTATACCTTTCAAGAAGAGAGAGAAACCATGAATTTTCGGTACATTATCTGATCTTGGAAACCAAAGAGAAGTACATATTTGATGTCCAAGCAATCTAGTTTTGGGAAAATGCAGACATGAAATGATGAGAGATCTGAGAAGAAGTGATGCAGCTAGTGGTTTTGGGCTTTAACAGGTCCAAAAACTTGTCCTGAAATTCCTAGTATGCCTCTTGAACCAACCACACAACATGTAGCCCTCTTCTTTCGCTTAAGTAGTGGGCAACTGTAACTACCTAATTTTTTCATTTCTCTCCTCTAATACCGGTGGTGTAAAAAGTGAAACAATCAATGAGAGCAAAATCCAAAAATTTCAAGCCAAAAATAAAAAATCAAAGGTTTAGAATAGGTGGTGGTCCAAGTTGAGATAGATTACTGTATAGATTACTGCATAGGAGACATGAAGAAGTTCATTTAACGTCAAGCCTGCCAGGGTGACAGGAGGTTTCGGTTTTTTCCTTTCACTTTTCTTTCTTATAAAGAAAAAACAGATTAATACCTGTCGTGTAAAATGTGAAACAATCAATGAGAGCATAATAAATTTTTTATTTTGAAAAATCAAAGGTTTAGAAAAGGTGGTCCAAATTACTAATAGTTGGGAAACATCCATAGGTCAATGGTGAGATTGAGAAAAAGTATAAAAAAACAAAAATAATTGAAGACTTTGTTTTGGACGGCTAATGTGGGATGAGACTTTTGGAGCTTATCATACGACCAAAAACATGGCACTGTTTGGCGCCCGCAGGCTCATCGATATCATGTAGTTGCAAATGTCAAATGACCAAAAGAAGTAGTATCTTTACGTATCAATAATGGTTATGGAAAGAAATGAAATGATTTATATTCCCGATTTTCTTTGCGTTTACTTACAATAAAGAATGAAAAAATGTGTGGATCCTACCTTAAAATCTGTAATCACATCCCCTCAAAATCAGGAATCATATCAACTAAGGGGAGTAGTTGATTCGATTCTTATTCATTTTTTCCCTTACTACCTTCCAAAAATACCCTTATCACTTTATGATAATTCTAAAATACCCCAAAGCCTTAAAAAAAAAAATCAATGACTATTTATTAATCACTGTTGGAAAAAGCAAATTTTTTTCCATTTTCATCTTGGTTGCTAGCCTCTACTTGTCTTGTTATCCTTATCATCACTATGTCAAATTTGTTTTTTTTTTCTCTATTATATTCCTTATATTATTATAAACTGGTTTTTTCATCACTCGTCATATAGTATCTTATATTATACATTAGTTATAAAATAAAGTTTTGTCAATTTTCTTTTTTACAAGTTACTTAGGTGAAAAATATATATTTATATGAGCAGGGCATTTTAGTAATCAAATTAGTTTAAGTTCTTATTCATGAGAATTAATAAACAATAACAATGGGAATCAACTCCATTCCTTATCCAAAACTTTTAGTCGATAGAACTATGAATTCCTAGTTTATAGGAATGAGGGAACGAGAGGAATTGTAAGACAATTAGAGAAACAAAAGGAATAAGCTAAGGACCTGTTTTGAGTTCTGCTTATCTATTACATTCAATAACTTACGTATTTATACAAGTTTTAGTTTCCAAAAATAACTAAAATAAAAGAGTAAATGAAGTTAAACCATAAAAGCTATGTGGTTTAAAGGCTCCTCCTACGTACTTAAGCCATAAAAATGTGGTGGCTTAAGATCAATTCTCTTTTAAGTCAGAAATTATTCGTGGATTAAATAATATAATTGATTTATATCAATTATATTATATTATATTTATTATAAGATTCTCATGGATCATGGCTCCCCCATTTAAGAACCTTGAGCTCCTGCTCAAGTTAAATGGTGAGATGTGGAAATTCTTGGGTAGCCTTGTCTCGAATATACCACTTCGATTTGCTGGGAAGTTGCCCTTTACTGCCAATACGAAAATACTCATACTTTCCATGTCGAGTCTCATGAACTTTCTGCTCCAAGATACAATCCTCTAGCAAAGGGTCTTCTCGTTCAATCTTTAAATCATCAACTGAAGGAAGGCGTGTGTCTTCGTCGGGATCATCATCAAGTAGAGATGGCTCAAAAAGCTTAAGATTCTCGGCATTGATGACTGAGTACATACGCATGTATGGTGGTAATTCAAGTTGAAATACATTATCACCAATTTGTTTGATGATCTTGAACGGTCCATAACAAATAGGCTTCAGTTTCTTACCTTCACCGGTTAGCCGCTCCTTTCCAAGGTGTAACCATACTAGGTCACCTTCTTTGAAGTTACATGGCACACGATGTTTATCATGGCGAGCTTTTTATCGTTGCTGAAAACGTTCCGATCTGCAAAACCCAGATGGTTGGGTCGTCGCCGACCTCAAAAACTGAGCGACGCGCCATGGGAGACATCGTTGATGGCTATGATGGCTATGGTCGGAGATGGCACCTTAGGAGGAAGATTCCGAGTTGTTGTGTTGGTGGTCTTTGAGAATTGGGTTTTTTTATCCACATACAACCCAGAATGGCATGAGATATCACAATCATGAAGTCATAATTAATCATATCTATTGAGAAGCAAATATGGTGGTTGATGAACTTTCTAAAAAGGGCATACAGTTGATACTAGCTGTATTTAGTTCGATAATTTTCCTACATAAGTTGCACTTAAAATTAATTTTGATCTGTATGGTTATAAGATTCGTAAATGATCTACTTTGTAATGTATTTCTCTTTATAAAAAAACATAACTTTAGTATATTCCAAAATTTCCAAGTGTCCCACCACAAGTCCATAGGTTCACACCAACATCTGGTTTTTGGTTTTGCTGCTCTCCATATCACGCTGCACATAAAGATATATGTCGAAAAGTGGGGAATACAAGGCATATGGGTGCTTCTGTACTGTACATACATTGGATCCTCAACTATAATATATAGCATCACCAATGGGGGGATGTATTTTTGGGGGTGTAAAGCCACTTTTACATCCCATTTACACCTCCGATGGATGTAAATCATGTTTTTGCTCCAATGGGAAAAATATAAATCCAAATATGTAAATTTCATTTTCTTATGTTAATTCTACTTTATGTTAACTTTTTATTGTGTTAAATTTTTTTGCATTAATTTTTTTGTGTTAAATTTAATTTAATTATTTTTCCATACATATCGACCTAAAAATTTTAAAATTCCAACAAAATTTGGAAAACACCGTTTTACTGGGCATGGGTCTTTAGAGTGATTTCGTACCTTTTTTATTTAAATAAAAAAGCATAAATTGATATTTAAGAGTATGGCCCTCTCAAACCATGCCAAATAACTCTCTCTCTCCTCCTTTTGCACCAGTGGACCCCACATATGAAGATGTAAAAATGGATGCAAATGTAACATTTTTTTTACATTTGTCGGTGGTGCTCTACTTTTACATCTCTTTACATCCCTCCATTGCACCCATTTTCGGCAAAAAAAGATGTAAAAGAGCTTTACATCCCTTTTTACACCTCTCCATTGGTGATGCTCTTATGATTAAGATTTAGAGTAACCGTTGGTAAATAAATATTATTTTGTTCAGCCAATGGCACGCTTCACATTCACATTAGTGGTGATGGTTGACATATGTGTAGACCAACAACGGTACGAAACGAACCATCACTCATCACACACACCAAAGCATACTTAATAATTTAAATTTCATTTTTCTGTTCATTACTTTATATATTTATTATTTTAATTTTTCATGTTGGTATGTTTGGGATTGTTTTTAATTGTATTTTATAACAGTTAAAAGTGTTTCTGGGTCGCAAATAACCCACTAGTATAATGATTTAGAGTATTTACTCCCTCAGATAAAATCTTGAGTTCAAGTCCTAGCATTCGTATAATGTGTGTGAGTTTAATATACTATTATTCTCCTCTCAATAAGAAATATCCTATAAAAAAAAAAGTATTTCTAGGTCAAAAAAATGCATGTACCTTTTCAAGAAATGCCTAAATTTTTAATAAAATTGTTGACGTACTTCTTCGAATGAAAGCATTTCCAATTAAAATGTTTATGAGCATAATTATTTCCTATATAAGTAAATCCCAACTAGGTTAATAGTCTAATAGGATTAGACTATTAAATTAATAGTTAAATTAATTAAGCATATGTTATAATCTGTGTTATCTATATGAGAAAAAAACAAGTTTAAATGGCGCCAAATTATTAGTCATGTCAAGATAGAAGTTTTTTGTCGGCCAAAATCTAAAGGAGTTTCGAGTAGGACCCGAGACATAGAAACTTTTTCAAGAAATGCCTAAATTTTTAATAAAATTGTTGACGTACTTCTTCGAATGAAAGCATTTCCAATTAAAATGTTTATGAGTATAATTATTTCCTATATATGTAAATCCCAACTAGGTTAATAGTCTAAGAGTTCGTTTGGTATATCGGACTGTACTGATTAATTTCTGTTGGATAATATTAATCTGTTCGGAAAGTATTGACTATTTATCCATAATATTATAAGGCATTTGGTATTGTTTAGAATAAATAGTCTGACTAAGTTATACTGTGTTTGGTGCTATTCCGGATAACATCGGATCATATTATTTTTTTTAAAAAAATTCTTTGATAATTTAAGTGGAAATTGAAATTGAAATTATATGAATTTTTTTGTGGTAAGATTCATAGGACAATATTTGTTTTTCAATTGTTTTTGCCAAGGTTTTTTCTTTCATATAACCCATTATAATATATTATTCTTTTCAATTGTTATCTTTGTTTTTAGTTCTCAACATAGTGAAAAAGTGGAAAACAGCAAACAAAAAGCGAAACATGGACAAAGAAATAATTCCACGAATCACTTTATTTGCTAAAGATTCCCACAATGTCGAATCACTATATCACATACAAAGAAAATATTTGATTAAAAAATGTCAAAAAGGAAAAATTCATAACCTAATTTCCACAAAAATTTAATAAAAAAATGAAATATATAAAGAAGAGAGAAGAAGCAAGAAGAAGCATATTGGAGAGTTTCAAAGAGAGAGAGAGAGAGAGAGAGAGAGAGAGAGAGAGTGAGAGATGGATACTTGGAGAAGAGTGAAGAGAATAACATGTAGAGAAGATAGCAAAGAAGAACCCTATAGAGAAGAAGATGAAAAGAGCGTCTGATTTTTCTTGTAGAACGCGTGTTCTTTTTCCCTAACAGTATAATTAAGCGTGTATTATCTAAATCGGGGTGTGTGAGTTGTATTAGTTAGTCAGGTAAGGAAAGTATTAAAAGCCCAATCCGTATAAAATAGTCAGCTAATTAAATAATACAAGATGACACCAAACACCTGATATTGACTATTTACTCGTATCCATAGTCTAATACGGTGTACCAAACATACCCTAATAGGATTAGTACATTATAAAATTAACTAGTAAAATTAATTAAGCATATGTTAAAGCAATTCCAGCAATTAGGTTCTACCCGGGCAAGAGGGTGCCCAAGCCCCATGCGTGAGTTCCAGCGGCCAAATGCAGCCTGGGTAGGAGGTGGGGCCCAGCAAACTGGCAAGCCCAAAGGCAAAAACAGCATGGGTTGTTGCCTGGGTTTGTTGACGTCAGCGATGATGTCATCAACGAAAAAAATTCTATTTAAAAAACCCAAAAAATTCAGAATTTTTTTAAAATAAATACCTAGTCATATTCTTCACTTACCACACCAAAACTCTATACAAATTTCTCTCCTCATATCTTATGTGAATAGTGGTTGCCCTTGGTTGATTGTCATAATAGGTGGAAACACACAAGCTTTTGCAAGGGCTGCCACTATATACGTAAATAGTAATAACCCTTGTCCTTTGTCATGGTAAATAAACGGAAGTACTCTTATAATCTGTGTTATCTATATGAGAAAAAACAAGTTTAAAATGGCGCCAAATTATTAGTCATGTCAGGAGAGAAGTTTTTGGTCGACCAAAATCTAAATGAGTTTCGAGTAGGACCCGAGACATAGAAAATGGGAAAGTGGGGGTCCCGTCCATGAAAGTTCTGTGTTCGTGAGGCTATAAAACGACATCGACAGGCTCATGAGGAAAGAGCAAACCCAAACCCAGAGAAAACCATCCATCTCCTTCCTCGCTCTCTGAGTGCTCCCTCGGTCTCTCTCTCTCTCTTCTTGCAATTATCTTGTGCTCCTCCATTATTCTTTTTTTGTCAGCAATGAAAATCATCGACCTCACCAACTCTCCCTCTACCCCCAAGGCCCGTGCCAAGCGCACCCCATCTTCTTCTCAGAACACCCTGCGCCCTAAGCCTGTTATCCGCAAGTTGTCCATGTCTGATAATGTGTGGTCACAGCCACTTCAGCTGGTGGTCCGACGAAATGTTCCTGGGAAGCTCATAAACCCCGATAAGCAGCCCCAAAACCCTCAAATTCAAAACCACATCATGCATGAGCCTGGCAGCGGGAGCCAGACAGCTGATCATAGCAGGCAGAATTATGGTGCTGTTCCTAAGGAAAGCTGGTCGGAGATTGAGCACCAATAATTTGGATCCTAAACTCTTACCTATTGATATATATATTTTTTAAAAACTTTTGAATGATCGTCTAAGTATTTTGGTTTGTTATATATATACAGCTTTTCTCTTATCCGGATGTATTAACGCATTTTAACGCATTTGACGCTATTGTAACAGATAGGAAAGCAAGGCGGGGTAGAAGATAAAAATACACTGCGTCGACAATAATAACGTCTGATATCCGCATAAGAGAATTTCTCAGATATATATAATTATTCTCTTATCCAAATATCTGCACGTTATTAACATGCGGATGTTATTGTAAACAGATAAGAAAGTAGGGAGGGGTAGTACAAAATACATGACTTCCGTACGATAATAACGTTCGGATGTCCGCATAGGAGAATTTATATATATTGCTTAATTATTTAGCAGTCACAACTTCACGTACTAAGCAACTGTTTAAATTTTTTTTTACTCTCTTTTTTAGGGAGTCATAAATAATATAATTATTTTTAATTAAATATAATTAGTTTGTCTCTATAAATAAATAATTAACATTAATTACATGTTTAAAATATGTATAAAATAAAGCAGCATTAAATTATAGAGAGCCACTATGAGTTATTTCTCTCTTCTCAAATTTAAGAGCTCTTAGAAATCTCTCTATTTTATTAGGAGGTGGATAAGGAGCATGGTTGGAGTTGTATGTTTCCAATTTCTCCTTAAATTTATCTAAAATATACTTTAAGGAAGCTATTATGAATGCTCAGCCAAGTTACGTATGTATGTACAAGCTGTTTTAATTGGAAGTTCATTGATTTTCCTTTGTCTAGGTTATCGGGGGTGATAAAGCATGCCCTGGGGAGCTGGTCCACAATTGCTAAGGAGTTTGTGTCAACTAAGACCCCACATCAAGTTGCCATATATGCTGAGTCTTTCTTTAAGCGTCTCCAGAAACCATTTCTATATAACTTGGGCTTCAAGAGGACAAAGCAATTACCAACAATCATTCCTCGTCGTGAAATGGATATGAACTTACCACCACCTAGTGATCTTGATAATTCATCAAGCTCAAAGCCATCTGTTCCTGCAGCCATGGCCACTCCAGCACCCTCTGGTTCAAACTCTCCGGCTCCTCAAAAGCTGGACAAGTACACCTCCCTTTTTTTCCCCCTGGAGGCTTCTTCAAATGAAAGGAGTGCTAAAACTACTCCACCTGTTGAGCCCGAGAAGCCGGTGAGCCTCCGTGCTTTGGCTGAGGAACCTGAGCCTATGAAAATCAGTCTTGCGCTGCCTGTTGTTCATACCAACCTACCTGAGTTTGAGAGAGACAATGAAATGGAAGAGGAAGAGCTCAACCTGGAGCTCACCATGGGTCGTGGGGGCACCAGCTAGAATAAGGATATTCAGGCTCGTTTGGGTTTGGGTTATGTTCTTTTTTTGCTGATCTTGATTTTAGGGGTGTTTTGTGTGTGGTTTTATTAGTTTTTCGTTTTGGTGTTTTTCGTTTTGAGAATGCTACACTGGGGCAGCATTAGTCATCGTGTGTGATGTTTTTCTTTTTAGAAAAGTTGATATAGATCCAAATTCCCAATTAGAAGTTGGGTTTAATTCTCGGATTTGGTGACTTTGATACAAGTCCTTTGACTTTTGTGCCACATAGGATTACATTCCTTTTTAAATATTGTATGATATAATCTTTTTATTTTTATATTTTTAAAATAATTTTTTGTTCCAATATTGCCCATTATCTTTAGATTACTTACCTTAATGAGATAATTAGCCAATATTATATTTCTTTCCTTATCCAATTTACCCTTGAGCACATAAAACGTAAGGAATAATGAATTTATTAATTGCAGCAAATTTTATGGTGGTTTTATAATAAATTACTAAATTTATGGTAAGTAAAGCACCTAATTAGGAAGACTTTTTTTTTCCTTTTTTAAATGTTGTACATTGACATAAGAATGAAATAATGGAGTGAGTTTACTGCTCAAAGGAAGCCAAACACTCGTTAAAATAGATGAGAAAATAATGGAGCTTCAGACTTGGGGTTCATCCCAAGGCACAAATGATCCGCTGAAGCATGGTCTAATATCTATTTGCTGTGCAGTCATAGTATCGACTTTTTCTTCTTATTCTTCTTCTACTTCTTCTTTTAGTATTATTATTATTTTATGTTGAATATATGCTCAATTTTGAATCAGGTTCAGTCATTTTGTTCTTTATAGTTGTTCTTTTATGTATAGTATACCTGAGATATAGGTAATACATTTTTTGCCTTTTTGTTTATGAATCTAAGTTATAGGTAACATACGCTTTACCACTTATCTTTTTTGTGTACTGGAGATATAGGTAGCATATACTGTCTTACTTATGTTTTTATGCACCTAAGTTATAGGTAATTTAATATTATGCTTGTTTATTTTTCTACCTTACTTATAGGTAAGATGTTTTGTGGTTTGTTCATATATTGTTCTATTGTCCATTGCATAGGTATAATAAGTGTGTCTTACTTTCATTGGTTAAATGGTATATATTAGGTAAATATTATGAAGGAAAGAAATCAAAATTCAATTACAAAGAAATTATGCATTAAATTTAGATTTTCAATATGTTTTTCTTATTTATCTCAAAGGGTAAAATCGACACAACAAAAAAAGTAAATAAAGTAAAAGGACCTACATCTAAAACTAAAAACGCGTGGACTAAATCCAATAATAATTAATCATTTTGGACCTAAATCTAAGAACCCCTTTTCTTTTTGGTTATCAAGTGTCCTTTTATGTGATGTAGATCCTACCGTAATGAGAACTCATCTAGCTTTTTAGTTTTAATCCCTTTTTTCTTTTCTGGTTGTGGTTTCAATAAAGCAAAATGTAGGACTCCAACTCTTAATTTATCTTAATATTGGTTTCTTTCAAAACGAGATATGTATGATAGAGTGGCGTGAAAGGGAATATAAATTAACTATAACTTAAGGATTCGAATCAAAAGAATCCATCTAAATTTTTGAAAAGAAGTTATATACGTAAGAAGAGTGCACGAAAAAGAAGTGACCATTATAAATTGATTAATTATAATCATCACTAGAACAAAGAATATATTTTCAAGCAGATGTTATAATTTAATTCATATTTCATACGAATATTAATGGTTAAAGTACTCATTAGTCATTTATGAAAGCATTTGAATTCTACTATTTTTTTATAGAATGAATTCTACCATTTTTTATATCAAGCATGGCTCCTTTTTTGTTTTTTGGTGGAAGTATTGCTCCTTTTATGACAACAAGATTAATCCGCTATCCCAAATTGCAGCATTTTATTTCATTTCATTTTCATTTGTGTTTCTTCACTTCTCAATATAAAATGATTAATTATTTAGTAATTATTATCTAATATTTATATATTAATTGTTGGTTTAATTTGTAGCACTTTTTTTCCATTTAATTTGTGTTTTCTTGATTATTTTCTTATCTTTTTTTCATTAATTATTTTCTTGGTTAACATCTTAGTTATGCGTTTTCTTGGTTCGTGTATGAAGACGAATACATATATATGGATGATTCACATCATAGAAGTTTTGTCCATTATGAATTTAGACAATAAGATTTATCGACTTTTTTGGTAAGTTTGCATAAGTTCTTACATGTATACATGAACTAAGTGCACGTATGACTTGTGGATATGTATCATGTAACTGTTATCAATGCATTCCACTTTTATGAAAAATAAGGTAAGAAATTATATCGTCATGAGTGTTACAATGACACTTTAAAATGTATAATTCATCGCCAAATCATAGTAGTGTTGTCCCTTATGAACTTAGACAATAAAATTTACCTGAACTTTTGGTAAGTTTGCATCAGCGTTTATACATGAAACCATGCTACACATATAACTCGTGGATATGCATCCCAAAACTGTTGTAGTGCTCCGGCACTCCTTTTTCATGAAAATATAATTAAGGTAAGAAATTAATTATATCTTTATGAGTGTAGAATGACTTATTTGGAGTGACAATAATAACTGTGTATGTATCGACCGTATATAAGAGAGTAGGGATCAATTGAGTGCTTCTTCACTTTGTCGAACTCACTAGCTTTGGCTAATTGATTATGGAAACATTATGTACGGGTCCTCTCTGTTACCCTAGTAGGTTCTCAAACAACTTATCCCAACCTGAAAAACCTAGTGATGATCAATGGACCTTCGACGAGAACAAGCGGTTTGAAAATGCTCTCACGGAGCTCAATCTTGATGCCCCAGACCTCTTTCAAAAACTAAGTACTAGCGTTCCTGGGAAAACTGTTGCACAAGTTAAGAAGCACTTTGAGGCATTATTTGAAGACATTTTGATGATTGAATCAAGTCTTATAGCTGTGCCCGAGTACAACAAGATTAGTTTTGAAAGCAAAGTTACAAGAAAACCATTCAGAAGGAAATGTACTCCATGGACCAAAGATGAACACAAGTAAGTATTCGCCTCTTAAAAATATATGATTTTGATTCATAGTATAATAATCTGATAAAATAAAACTTGCTCGTGGTTAACTAGCTAGGTTTCAAATTTTTCATTTTTTACTTTTTAGCATGATTTCTATTTATGTGTATATATACGAACAAAATTCATGTGTAAATTTGTGTTGGGGTGATTGATATATATATATGAACAGGTTGTTCTTGAAGGGGTTAGAGCAATATGGGAAGGGAGATTGGAGGAGCATTTCCAGGTTCTGCGTAGTGACAAGGACCCCAACTCAAGTTGCAAGTCATGCCCAGAAGTACTTCCTTCGCGTTAATAAAAACTAGGCAAAAAATTTCGCATCAAAATGCTAATTAAGTATAATTAGTCATAGCGTAAGGGGAAATTTTTTTTTTTGGGGTGAATTTTCTTAATATTTAATCAATTGATATTTTACTTATTATAAACAATTATTCTTTTGTTGTGTAACGTGTTATCTCAATTTTTCCTTCTTTTTTTGTTCCTTTGTGTTAGGGTTCGTCTTGGGCAGCAAAAACCCAAAAACAAAATTCGGTCAAAATTAGCTTAATGGGCCAAGCTACGGGCTCGAGCCCAACAAGTCTTTTACGTCATACTTTCCAACATCACTGTGATGGGCCCAATCTAATCCTAGCCACAATTCAGATTGTGCATATACTGCATAGTCATCAAGACGGCGTCGTATTACTTGGCTCTTGCTAAATTTCATGTGCAATATTAACCATTTTCCTCAAAATTTGTCTTTGGGCTAATAGCTTGATTGAATAATCGAGTTATTGGTGTGTTTTTTTTTTCTATTTATCTAGCTTATTTATTTTTCACCTTAGCATGGCGTGACGGAGTTAGAATTTTTACATTGGAAGGCCAAAATGTAAAACATAATATCGTATTGCATCTTGAAAGTGTCATATTATATAATTTAATTTGAGGATTAAGAAATTCATAATCTCATGATGGATTTTCTATATCTAGCTACTAATCTGTCTGCCGTTCTCCTCAAGATAACAGCATGTATGATGTAGCCAACGACAAAAACTGATGTATCATATAAAAATACAAATCAATAGATAATTGTTTCTTTCATGATTCTCGTGCTTCAATAACATTGACAGTTACCAAACAAACGAGCAGAATCTCCATATGTAATATGCATAATGCAGCCACGAGGGCAAGAGAGAAAAATTGGGTCTGGTTGGTTTTATCCACATCTTCTCAGGTGAAGAAAAGCCACCTAAATAACATTATTATATTTCCAGTCAAACGTATTACTTTGAGCCACATCGCACCACCTTTTTGCCTATCATTCAGAAGACGCACGCATATTAAAAACATTACCTCCTCAAGTGCCTCAATCATAGCAATGAGATTTTGTTAGCCCCATACAAGTTCCAAGTTATTGCCCAAAACGAAACCTTCCCAACAAAAATCCCCCTCAATCATCTGATCTGACAATGATAAGTACAATAGTCGTTCATGCGTACGTGAATAACTATCAACCGTATAAATTTAAGTGAATTTGTGGAGTTGAAGAAATACATGAGATGGGTTTTTTGTTTCTGTTTCCAACAGATCTGTACATTAATTATAAGGGTTTACAATCCCTTTGATAAGACTTTTTTTTTATGAAATGGGCACGGCTCTTTCAAATGGGCAAAGAGCCAAATGCTTGCCAAAACTTAATCGAATTTAATAGGTTTAAGCCCCTCTGGTCGTGAACATATGCTTGGGTTGGGTGCAGAAAATCGCATTGTGGAGCTGTTGTTCCCTATATATCAACAACCACCCACCGGGCTGTAAGCCTGTAACATGCATGCCACGCCACACCACACCATTTTAGTATTTTCCTGGCCTGGTAGGGCCTCACAGTGGTCGAGGGTCCGGGGGAAGGTGGTGGTCTTCATGCTTCAATGGACCTTCCTGGAAACTAGGGTTTTAATTTTTTTTTTCTTTTTCAATTCATCCCATGAGATGAGCTGTAAAGAAGTGAGGAGAGACATGCGAATGTGATAGACTTTGATGGTGATGCGATTATATTATATATAGTTGGATGTGGATTTTTGCCTTTTTCTTCATTTGGAGGGCTAACCGAGCCATAAATTCGGAAAAGTTAGGGGGTTTCTTCTATGTTTTTCTTTTGTTTCATACAAGCAATCGTGGAGATCTTGGAGGATGGGAGAATTAAACCTAGAACCTTGAATGCATGAGTAAATATTCTAATAGATGGCGACTACCCCATAATTACTCCAAAATCTAAGGATAACTGTTTTAACTAAACGACCTAAATATCCCATATGAAATTTCACCTCCTTCCAGTAAATACCCTACTTCCCCATTTTTCAGTTTCCATGCTTGAGATGTACAGGGATTGCATCTCTTTTGAAGCTGCAACTGTTTTAACTGAAGCATCTGAATGCAACTCATAATTAAGGGGCTTCTACTCAGAAAGAATAAAGGGAAAGCAACTGGGAGCAAAGTCAACAACCTATTAAGTAGTTTGACCCCAAAATAAAAATAAAAAATAAAAGAGGAAAAGAAACCTATTAAGTAAGAATTAGGCATCTATCTGGATTTTAGAAGCAGTACTTCCTATATGGATCGTAGTGGCTCCAGGGGATATTCCTAAGTTCTGAGTCAGAAGCTTAGACCAAGATCCTCCATCCTATTGATAGATCAGAACTTTTGGTACCCAGATCCCATCAAAAGTCAAATTTACTAAATCAGCAACAATGAAGTGAACACAAAAAGATTCTAGATTCTCTTTGAATGGAAACAAATTCTATTACAAGTGGTAGGTGATAAACAGAGATATCATGAACAATGGAGGTGATATACAGAGTACAACATTTTTTCTTTTCTCCTATATGCCGGCTGAATTGTACACCTCATTTGACTCAAGGACAACAGAAATACAGATGGATGAAAAAAAAAATATTGTAAAAATAACAAAGATAAAACAGATATACAATTTGGTATGCAAGAGTCAATGGAACAGTTTTAGAAACCCACCGCATTAGTTGACGTTGATTCGTAGTCTCCTTTTTCATCTAGCCTGCTAACAGCTGGTATTCCTGTAAGAAAAACAATAAGAAAGGTGTATGAGTGGCAAAAGAAAGTCACTGCAAACTTCATCAAATTGGCCCTAGTAGCACTAGTTAAGATATTTTTAATCGTACATGCTCACACGCCAGAAAAACTATGTCCTAAAAATGGGATGAAGATGATGCCACCACAGTAGGGTCAAAGAGTTTTTCATTCATGTTAGTGAACTAGGTAAAAGTAATATGCATACATTCTATATTTACAGTATATAAGTGAATTCACATTAATATCGTCTTGACAACTTACTCAATTGAAATGATCGTGTCTCTTGTCAGGAATTCAATGATTAATCAGGCTTTCACATAATCTCCACCGCTGCGCTTCCTTTTGTTTGACCGCGAGAAGAAGCAGATTTGAGCCCAAGTCTTCTTCTGCTTAACAGGTTGTGCTTTAACTTCTCTTTTCACGAAAAGCTCGGTCATGTATTGAACAACAGCCTAAGATGCACGAAGAAAGCCCAGTTAGCCTTGAGATAAAACCTACAGGACCTATATGATAAAAGAAAGTCAACACAACAGAGGAAACTTACTTGCGCCCCCTTTTCGGCTATGTGTCTTGGTGGCACTTCAAGAGGGTTTTCTTCAACACGCAGAACACGCAGTCGTGTGAGCATCCTGAAAGAGTCAGGGAGAACCCGTATCTGGTTGTTACTGATATCCAACTCTTCAAGCATCTCTAGGTTCCCAATAGACCTTGGTAGGTATCTCAAATCAGCAAAGTTGTTTCCAATGTTCATCTTGACCAGTGAGGTGGCAAAACACAAGTTCTCAGGCACTGACTCAAGCTCATTGAAACTTACATCCAGCTCCCTCAGGCTCAATAGAGACGACACGGTTGTGGGAAACTGTTTGATGTTATTGTAACGCACAGACAAAACCTCCAGGCTCTCAATCTTTCCCACAGCTTCAGGAAGTGCTTTAAGCCGATTATAGTCTGCGCGGAGCTCTTTAAGCGAGGAACAATGGCCAATAGTATGAGGAATTTCTTCAATATCATTGGTCTCCACATTCAATATCTTGAGGCTAGCAAGGGACCCAATTGAGTCAGGAAGCGCAGGGAGCCTATTTGAGCTCAAATCAAGCTCTTCAAGACGCACCAATCGGCCAAAGGTAGCAGGCAGAGAAGTCAAGTCATTTGCACTAAGGTCTAGAGAGACAAGGCTAAGAAGATCTCCAATAGTGTCAGGCAGCTGAGCAATCCTGTTTGAATGCAAATCCAATTTGGTCAAGGAGGAAAGACCTCCAATGGTGGATGGGAGGACCAAAATCCGGTTTTCAGACAAATCAAGGGAGACCAATCTAGAAAGCTTTCCTATTGAGTCGGGCAGCCATTCAATTTGATCCATCAACTTGTTGCGAAGATTAAGATCTTTGGTTCCTTTCTTAGCCAAGACTTCAATTAGACTCGCTAGCTTTATTAGACTCAATTTCTCACCCTCCTGACCTATAACCCCGAAACACAAACAATCAAACAACAAACCCCACATTGTCTAAATAAGCAGAGAGCCCAACAACCAATTCAAACCAATAAATTCAAAGAAATATTATAGTGTATAGATTATAGATACCCACCTCCAGTTGAATTGAGAGCATAACCAGGCTTCAGAGACGAATCGACTATCTGGGGTGTGGAAGAAACAGCAGGCCGAGCCCCAATTCCATCAACGTAGAACTGTTTCTTCGCCTTGTTAACAACAAAACTGTCGTCTCTGCTCACTCTGACTGAAGAAGACTTAGGAACAACTTCGTTGTTGTCAGAGTGGAACGCATACGCAGTAGAGGCAGAAGAAGGAGAGGGCTTGTGTGGAACCGCAGAAACGGAATTCGAATTCGAAATCATGGTCGTCGTTTCCTTCGCAGAAGAAGAAGTAGAATTGGGAGAAGCGACGCAAGTTGAAGCTCTCTGAATGAAATCGTCGAACAGGTTGTGGAGGTTTTCAAGATCGAGCAATTTCAAGGCCTCCCGCTTCTGCTCCTTGCTGTGGAAGTAGACCAAGCTCCTCTGCATCTCCTGCAACACCATGAAGAGCTCTTCGGGCACTTGCAAGGTCTTGGTCTGCCTGGCAATGGCGTCGAGCCTGGCCTGGTCTTCCTTCTCCACATTCTGAACCACAGCCACGGCGGCTTCCACCTCGTCCACGCCTGGCCTCGGCGGCAAAGATCTGTGAATTCTCATGATCTCTTCCACCACTTGGTCCAGTGACTGAAACGCCGTCGTTTCCATTCTTATTCGCTTCTGCAAGCAAATAAAAAATCAGACTTTGGATTTTGGGTGTTGAAGATGTGAAGTTGGGCAAACGGGGCAGTGGGAGGAGGAGGAGGAGGGTGTGGAGAGTAGAGAGTGGGGTGGCTGGTTATGAAATTTGGAGGCAAAAAGACAAGTAGTTGAGTTCGGGGCTTGGCCTGAAATCAATTCGAAGACTCTGTCTTTCGTCGTCGTCTTACAAATCCAGCTATTTCCTTTCTCTCTCTCTCTCTCTCTCTCTCTCTCTCAATCTTCTTTGGCGGATTTTTTTTATTTTTTATATATAAGAGAAAAGAAAATTGGCTTTACTAACAAATAAGAGGCAAAAGTCTCTTTTAGTCCTTGTATTTTATTGAAATTTTCCACTTTAGTTTCTGTAGTTCTTTTAGTTTCTGTCCGTTTGATTTTAGTATCTGCCCCTTTATGTTGATCTTTACATAAAGGGATATTTCAAATTGAAATTGAGACGTGTCCTTGAATTGCAGATGTCAATTATATCAATTAAATTGTTAAAATTAAAATTACGGGACCAAAATAATAAAAAATTCAACAAACAGAACGGGACTAAAAGTGATTGTTTATTTTTTGGGTCTAAAATATAAAAGATTATTTTGATGGCTATAAACCGATTATGACGCATGGGCTGAGCGGTTATCAGGGCTGACTGTCAGCTTCCATGACCACCACCACCGCCTAAATTTCCGAAATTACCCTCCTGTGCAGAACTGCTGAGCGCCATTTGTTTTAGGCTTTAATTAATCAAATTAAACTGTGAGTTATTTATTGCATTCGTTTGACGTAGGACCCACGCAACTCAAATACCCCTACACAACCCTGTCCAAAACAAGACGGACACGAGGGGCTTACACGTCAAATTGAAAGCTTGCCAACGGATGCTCGTGAATGAATTTGACCCATCGCTAAAATTGTTTGTACTCTATACTTAACAAGTTTATGTCATTTTTTACCATGGCAATTACGGATTATAAAGTTTTGTTTGTAAGATATAACTCATTTATGTGTTACAGTCATAACAACACATAGTAACAACAAAAATTCATTTATATAACACGTGTACGAATTATATCACAGACTCGTATTCCAATACTAACGCTCAAACACAAGAATGAAATAACTAAGCACTAAAGAAACGGGCCTGAAAGCACCACTAACATCAGCAGACAAGAATATCCACAAGGAAGGAACCACAATTATTTTAAGTTTCCTCTCAAATAACTATCTATCAAGCCTCATTAAATTGCGACCGTTAATATATATTTTACACATAGGCCAAAGTAAAAAATAGGCGGTTGTTGAATTGGATATTATGGGAGGAGGACCTGGGCTATATAAGCTGGTCGTGCTGCTAGTCCAACGGACAACCAACGAGGGGGGATTGGATTGGGTCCAACTGGTGGTGTGTCGTAAATGCAGTGTCCAGGTGTCCACGTTTGGGATGTGTGACACGTGTTGCTGCTCCATGGATCATGGGTTGGAAAATTGGATGTCCAACCGTATCCAGCTGGCAATCGCTGCTCACGCCATAACCGTTTTCTCTACATCTTCATTTTTCCTCTTTAAAAAAAAAAATATATTTTCATTTTCATTTTAAATAATTTTGGTTTCGCGATGGATGATAGATTTCTAGTAACTGCTCCTATCATAGATTCATAGTGAGTGAGGACTCTCCCCTCCCTCACATGCTCTGCTTTTCTCTTGTCCAATGTGTCCTTGCGCTTTTTCACTTGTTGACTATGACACTGGTATCACTTCTCCTACATGTCTTCTCACCTGTTTGTCTTTCTCTTAATTTGGTATACAAAAAATTCCCCACGCTAACTGATTACGTAACAAATGCAAGAAGATTATTCTCTCATACTAATATGTGAAAAATTGAATGTGAGTGACTCGTTGTATACACCGAGACAATTGTATGTACTATACTTTTGTTGTTGTATTGGTTCGATACAAGCAATAATGAGGGAGAGAGAATTGAACCTAATACTTCGGGTGCATGATAAATATTCTTAATTACTTGAGCTACAATTGTTAGTCGAGGTGTCATAGATGAATATACTCTATGATTCTAATTTCCGGGCAATCCAATTATGATTTCTAAATATAAAAGGTGATTCCAAATTTGAAATCCCATAGTAGTTGATGAAAAAGGAAACAAGTTAAATACATTTTTGGTCATTGGGTTTTACACGAAAATTCGATTTGGTAACTGAAAAAAAAAAAATTAGCCAAATTGGTCACTGTGTTTTCCAAAGTTTAAAATTTATAAACATTCCATTATTTTCCGTTAACTTCCATTCAGTGCACTTTTTTTTAAGGAAGCATATTCAATCTTCTTTCTCTAACTCAAAGAGTTATGGTATATTGTGTTATTAGCGTTTAACAAATTGGGGGAAAATATTGGGTAGAAGTCGAAATTGTGAGTTACAAGGTCACATATTCAATGCTATATTGAACCTTGAATCGATTGAGTGAGAACCGTATTGTGACTTTGGATGGCAAAAAGACGTAATCAATGTTATATAGAGCACCAAATTTATTGGTAAGTTGTTGATTTCATTTTAATTTTGTTTGGCTTTTTGATTTTCCTTGTACCTCACAATTTCGATTTTAACCCAATATCAATTTGTAAACCATAATAGCAAAATATATCCTAACACGTTTAGTTAGAGGAAGAAGGATGGACGTGCTTCCTAAAAAAATAAAAATAAAACTACACTTAAATGAATGTTTATAAATTGTAAATTTTGGGAAACATAGTGACCAATTTGGCTAAATTTTTTCTCAGTGACCAAACTAAATTTTTGTGTCGTGTCAAAAAATGTATTTAACCCATAAAAAAACCTATTATTAATCCTTTTTCATATGAAAAAAAAACCTTTTGAGTACATGACTATTGATTGAGCATGGTAGTAAGCTTAACAGATTGGAGTCCTGTTCACTTGGGCTAAAATGATTGGACTTGATCTTATCTACGACATTTAGAACCTTGTCGTTTTGATGTGTTATGGGCCGCTCGAGCTCACCTTTATTCTTCAGCGACGAAGATTTCCATGGCCCATGGGCTGAGCCTATTTTGTTACAGGTTTTCTTCAAAGTCAGGAAAGAAAAGTGGACCCACAAATCAAATACATAAAGAAGGAGATACATATATTTAAAAAGTATAGTTTTTTTTCCTCTAAAAAAAGTATAGCTGCGCGGCTATTTACTTTCTAGCTTTGTTCCTCTGTGTGCGCTTAGGGTTGAGGGAAAGTTTATGCCTTGTTTGTGTGTTGGAGGTGTATGAGCAGTGATATAAAGAGGTTGCTTATCTTTTTAAGTGTCATTTGTCATATTTCCTTAAATATATTCGAATATTTAAACAGTATAACGGTGCATCTATACTCTTTAAATATATCATGTTTTAATTATTATTTAATATAAAAACAAAAATAAAAGTCCACAAAATAATTTAAAATAATTAATTACTATTTATTAAGTAATTTATGAAATCGGTAAAATATTTAAATATTCACTAAAAATAATAATTAAAACATAATTACTAATTAAAGTAATTTAAAAAAAGTAAGATATTACTTAATTACATATAACAAATTAAAGAAGTTGGCTAAAAAACAAAACCAAAGAAGCTAATTTTATTTATTTTTAAATAAAAAACCTGCCATACGAAATTTCAGCACAGGTATATGCTGGCAAATATTTGCCTGGCATAGACCTATACTAACGAAATTTACCTCTGTCGAAGAAATGTCGTCGGGAAAAATATATTTTGGCAAATTTTCGTTGGGATAGACCTGTGTCTACGAAATTTTGTCCAAAGAGGTTTTTTTAAAAAAATAAATATAAACTTAGTATCTTTAGGTGAATAAATAATATCTTAGCCTGATTTAATTATTTTCATTAGTAATTATTATTTAATTATTATTTTTTAGTGAATAATTAGTATTAAATATTTTAATTAACTTCATAAATCATATTACTTAATAAATAGCATTTAATTTTTTTCTTTGATAAAATACTTAAATACTAATGATTCGCTAAGTAAATATAATTAAAGCATAACTACCAATTAAAGTAATTAAAAAATATAAATATAAATTATGCTATTTAAAGGGTATAGCCGCGTGGCTATATTTTAAAAATATTATATTTATAGATGTTGACGCTCAAAACTTAAACAGATAATATCTTAAGGCAACTTACAAGTGATGTGGTCGGTCAAAGGACCGAATGAACCTTTGAGGAAAAGGCTTTCTCCTTTCGGCAGACGATGTATGGATCCTTACCAAAGAAGAGACTGATCAGACTTTCGGCACCGGTGTGGTACCAGCCGAAGATACTCCGATGCCAAAGTTAGTATGGAAGAAGAGTAAGTATATTGACAGTGCAAAGGTGTAAAACCCAGTCAGTTGTCCTTACCCTGTAGTCGGGCGAAAGGCTCCTTTTATAGAGCAAACTGGGGGTTTTCCAGGCACTTAGTTTCGATGTGGGACTTGGGGAGTGCCCTCCGAAGCTGACACGTGTTGGAGTAAAATATCCTGGCGGAGAACTCAAGAAAAATATGGGAGATACCTGTGACGAGATAGAATCGGTATGCAATGTCGATCGCCGGCGATGTTGGCGGATCGGCCAGCTGTCAATCAGCGTGCCGGGCAAAAGATGGCCACCGATTGCGGCGCAGGGCCAATTGGGATGATTAGCGAAGTCACGTTGGTGACGAATCTATCATACGTACCGAGGGGACCTACCGGTCCGTTCGGCTGGGCCGGTCAGCGCGGGCCATGGGCCTCTCCACGTGTCACGATATGAGTGGTGGGTCAGATACGGTACAAACAATAGAGTATAGCCTTGTAGCTATACATTTAGAATATTATATTTATAGAGTATAGCTGTTCTATACCTTTAAAAAAATATCAGCCGCCTAGGCGCTACGCATGTCCCTTTTTATTTATTTATAATAAATAGTATAGCCGCGCTGCTATAATGGGGTCCTTTTAAATTTTTATTTATTTATACATAGTATAGTCTCCTGGCAATACTCTTTAAATATCTATTGGGTTCCTTTTTTTATAATTATTTTTCATGATTTTCGATTATTTATAAGAGCAGTTTAAAGCATTATCCATTACTATTAGGTCATTACCCGAGTCTTTATTGTCCCCTTTTTTATTTTTTACTTTTTCAGAGTTATTACCTGTATAAAGAATTTAGCATTTTCCCATTTAATACTCATATTATACACATACGTACGTATTTTTCAATAATACTTCCGTTTTCCATATACGTCTTAAAGACTCGGTAAAATGCATTTTTGGGTCTTATACCTCTTAATTTGGAGGCTGAAAACTTAAGTAAGGTGAATGTGTGACTCTTTCCGATCCTAAAGCAGTATACTAGAAACGTATTGAAGAGTTCATAATGATGGGATGCTAGTTGATTATTTCAGTAATTGCTGCACTAATTGTAATTGAGAGTAAACATAGAAGCTCTGTCACAAATTGTGAAAATAAAACAAATATTCTATTTATAGCGTATAGCCGGGCGGCTATACTTTAAAATTTTCTATTTATAGAGTATAGCCGGATGGCTATAACTTTAAAATATTCAAATATATTTAAAGCGTATAGCCGCGCGGCTATACCTTTAAAATGGAATCCGCACTTACGACTTCGTTCCCAGTTCGTTCCACCCAGCAAGTTATAAAACCAACTGAACTCAATCACCTTGGCTTTGAAGTGGGTTTTAGTAGCATCTTGCAACTTCAGCAAGCCTTCCACCATGCTTTCCAAGTGCAATTGCAACCTCTCGGTTTCTGATTTGCCCACTAATACCCCCTCATCAAACCTAAAGTAGTCTGCGATTGCATATTTTGATCTTTTCAGAGTAGGAGTAGCCCCAGAGATCTGAAGGGTTGTCGGGAAGGGTTTTCTGTTTCGATATCCTAACGACGTCGTCCCAAGTGAAGACATCATCGGAGGCTGAAACTGATGCAGGACGGACGACAAGTGACAACTTTGTGAAAAGCTTGCTGGGTGGAACGAAGTCGTAATCGCAGGTATTTAAATATTCGATTTTAAATAGAATATATACAGAGTATAGCCGTGCAGCTATACAGTCTAAATAGAATTTTTTAAAGGTATAGCCGCTCGGCTATACGCTATAAATAGAAAGTTTTAAGTATAGCCGCTCGGTTATACTCTTTAAATAGAATATTTTAAGTATAGCCGTGCGGCTATAACCTGTAAATATAATATTTTAAACGTATAGCCGCGCGGCTACTCTTTAAATAGAATATTTTAAGTATAGCCGTTCAGCTATGACCTGTAAATAGAATATTTTAAAGGTATAGCCGCACGGCTATACTCTGTAAATAGAAAAATTTAAGTATAGCCGGGGGCTATGCTCTTTAAATAGAATATTTTAAGTATAGCCGCGCGCCTATACCCTGTAAATAGAATATTTTAAAGGTACAGCCATGCGGCTATACTGTATAAATAAAAAATTTTAAGTATAGCCGCCCGGCTATACGCTTTAAATAGAATATTTTAAGTATAGCCGTTAAGCTATAACCTGTAAATAGAACGTTTTAAAGGTATAGCCGATCGGCTATACTCTATAAATAGAAAATTTTAAGTATAGCCGACGGGCTATATACTCTTTAAATAGAATATTTGGCGTATTTTCACAATTTGTGACAGAGCTTCTATGTTTACTCAATTACAATTAGTGCGGCAATTACTGAAACAATCAACTAGCATTCCATCAGTATGAACTGTTCAATACCTTTCTAGTATACTGCTTCAGTATCGGAAAGAGCCACACATTCACCTTACTTAAGTTTCTGAATTTTTCAGCCTCCAAATTGAGAGGTAGATCAGAAGACCCAAAAAGGTTTCAGCTCCCATTGCAACAAGAGCCCATCCAATCCAAGGCATTCATGCAGCTATAACATTAATAAAGTCATTATGTCAGTAATTGCTGCACTAATTGAGAGTAAACATAGACACACTAAACAAAAAGCTTCCACATAATCTTCAGAAAAAGAAAAAAAAGTTTGACTTGCAACCAAAAAACTAGTAAATATTAACAGTGGACCTAGCCAGCTATGATCTCAAGCCCATAGCTATAGAGACTGGATCTGAGATTTACACATGTTATGAGTTTGCAATTTGACCAGAAATTTTCGATAAAAGCAATGCAACAGAAATATGGATCTCCTCATATAGAGATAGGCATGGTGCAAATATAGAGATGTATAAGATAATGACAAGTAACAGTAAACTGGATAATATGAAAAAGACCTGTTTCCTAATAAGTTCTCCATATCTGCCAAGCTTTTGAGTGCACCCCTCATGAAATAACAGGAGTATACACCTGTATAATAAAAATGAGATTCTCACATGTGATACTTATAATTAGCAGAAGCTTCCGCCCTCGTAACTTGAACACTTGCTCCTCAGCAAGTCTGGTATCAAATCATTCCATAGCTGGTAGCAATATCTAATTTCTAAAGCCAAGGTACTAATTCATGATAGAGAGATGATGATTCATCAGATTAATTAGATCATCAATCCCTCCAAAAGTATCCAACAGATAGTTTTTGATCTCGGTTGAAGCTCAGTCGACCATAGAGAGAGCTTGATACGCTTTGTCAGCAATGGTTGCTTCCATCAGATGGTGCGGGCCAATTTCCCCACAGTTGTCCAAGAAGGACTTGACCAAATTGTCAGAGACACCCCTCAACAGCGTCACCCGTAGATGATGTTCTTCGATACGAGGCATGTTCTGGTACGAAATATTCTAAGAAGGTCTTAAAGACTCGGTAAAAAGAAAATGTATAATACACGTATTGTATACTCATGTACGTATTTTTCATGTTTAATATACGTGTTTTTTACAAAATTTTCAACAATACACACATAATTCACGTATTATACACATAATATTCACATATTATTAAACAAAAATAATATATATTAAAATATTATTAGTGGCCGAACTTTTCAGTTGTAACTTGCCAAAATTTTGCCGAATAAAACATGTCCATATTTTTCCCATTCCTTATTTTACTAACTATGAAAGAATTTGAGAGGTTAAGATTATTTCTTACTTCTTGTAAGAAAAATGCAAGATGTTGATTTTGTAATCTCTTTGCCAACCAAAACAACAATTTCAAAAAAAGTTTTATGGGTATAGTAGTAAGAGAGGTGGTAGTATTTTTCATGTAAAGTGTTGTTTGAAAAGTGAAGCAATTACCAAGACCACTCCAACTCAGCATGCAATTCTCTACGACAAATAATGTGTGCGGTAACATAATTTAGTAGCACTCGAGATAATGAAGTAGATCAACGGCAAACATTCCCACGAAAAAAAGAAGAAAAAAAAAATTGAAGTCTCAAATTGATTAACTGTGGAATTTCCCTCAATTCAATATCTGATTTGGATATGTTGAAACTAGCAAATTAATAACTATAAAGTATAAAGTAATGGAAGTAGGCCACAAAATTTCAAAATTGCTAGGGCACCCTTCTTTGCAAACTCTCAAACTAGAAAGCTTATGTTTTGCTTCCAACGTAACCTATCTCTATTAACTATCTTTCTCGAAAAGAAGGGTTTATCAATACACTTATAGTGGGACCTAAGAGGGGCAAAGTAAAAGTTTATCAATATAATGATTTTTAAAAACACATCAATTTCGAGTAAAGATACCCTTGTATAGAATGAGTCCTAAAAATCTAACAACTAGCGTTATTGCAAGAGGAACTGTCAATGGTTGATCAAGTTGAGCAGTGGTGCTTTTCATGCTGTTAGTTCTTACTGGAGTAATTTTTGTAATTTTTTAAATAACTTCATGCGGCTATACTCTTTTAAAAAACTGAAATAAAAAAAAGGCCACATAGGCACTATTAGGTGGGTCTTTTTTAAAATTAAATTAAATTAAATTAATAATACAGCCACGCGCTTATACTGGGATTTTTTTTCCTCTTAATTTATTTGTAATAATACATTTAAAGAGCATGGACTCTTTTGATATTTTTAATGTCCTTGTAATTTTTTTATGTATATTTTATTGGATGTAGGTTTCTGAAACAAAAAGAAACAGAGTACATTAATAAATATAAAAGTTGTGCTTTTGAGATCTCTATGCGAATGTTAAACTGGTGGCTAATATATTCCTGCATCTTCTTCTAGGCAAACAAACCAGCACATAGCTGCAGCCATCCGTCTCTCTGAATTTCTTTTTTTCCTTCTCTTTCTTCTATGTGATTGGCTATTGCGCTTGGACAGGCAGTGGCTAAGGAGGTGTGTGTTGTTCATTTCATGTCCCAAAAGTCTCTCGGTCTATGAGGTTACAAAAGCAACCATCCGCACAGCCACCTCTCTCCCATCCGCACCCACTCGCACCTACAACCCTTGCCCCTAATTTGATTTTCCCACCCCAACCCGCACTCCTCCTTCGCTGGCAAAAACCCAAAAGTCTCTCGGTCTAACCCTAGGCTAGTGGAGCATGTTATTTGTCTAAGTTGTGAAAATTGAAAATAATATTTTATTATAATATTATTGAGTATTAAGAAACTCTGCAACTTTACCTGTAAATTAATGTTTTTAATGCCCTTTAGACTTGACTAGCAACTGCATATAGAAGATGCAGATCCACCATCCTGATCAAATAGAAGAATATATGTAAAACAGCATTTGCCTGCATATAATATTAGCTTGCATTGATATCTGATGCTTCTTTCTGTTGGGCATAGTGTTGGAGGCTTGGAGAGCTTGTCAACACTTTTCTCCAAAACAACCTAAAAGCTCTAAAACATAGGCATAATAACAGAATTTAACAAGGTACAGATGACCAGCACATTTCCATCATTCCTGCCTGTTGCTGCCAATCTGCTCAGAAATTTAATAAACTTCAAAGCCTCCCTCCTTTGACTTTCTGCAAACAACCCAAAAAAACAATTCCTTCCAACAACACCCAAATTGTTTTGTCCAAAGCCAACTGAACAAACTCACTCTCTGATTCTGTGGATTCGATAATATCCAAGTCGAAAACTTGTGTAGAGCTTCCTGTCTTTGACATCTCTCAGCAATCAAGCCCATCTTTGCTCTCTTCCCTCTCTGTAGCCTGCGAAGAATGGGGCTTCTTCCACATTAAAAATCATGGAGTTTCTAAAGATCTCTACAGGAAGCTATACTCCCTCTCAAACCATCCATATTTTCAGCCTTCCTCTAAAGTCAAAGCTCAAGGCTGGCCCATCATCGAAGATTAAAACTTTCACTCCTCATTTCATTGCTTCTCCTTTCTTCGAGAGTCTCCGAGTGTCTGGACCAGACTTCTTTGCTTCAGCACAGAATTCAGCCAAAGTTTTTCTCAAGCAGCAGAGTTCAGAATTTAGGTAATTAATAATAGCACATTGGCATTTTATATGACTCTCAATTACAAGTGTCAAGTGCAGCATAAATGTTTACATGTTTGTTGGTTTGTTATTCTATTTCCAGTGAGACACTTAAAAGAGTACGGAAGCAAAATGACAGAGCTATCAAAGAGAATAACAGAAGTTGTACTGATGAGCTTAGGAGAAAACTTTGTGAAGGAATTGTTCCTCGTAACTGTTAGGGTTACCTGAGAATAATCAACTACTCATCCCCACAGACTGTTTCAGAACAAGGAGTTCCTAAATTCTTTTGCTCATTAATTACTCGAAATTCTTTCATGAAATTCTTTTACTAATAGTTCATCTTCTTTACAAGTAGGTTCAATTATTTTACCCATCACATATATACTTATTAATGTGGGTCTGTGTCCAACTCCAACCAATGTGGAGAGACTCTACATTTTTTCTGAACCCAAAGTTAAATTCCACTTTTGTCCTCAAATGCAAATTGCAAATTTTCATGGGTTGAACTGTAAATGAAATTAGGCAAACAGCAAAATTTAATAGTGTCCCGCGCGTTTTTTAAGGAGAGGGGCTCTCAAGACTGAGAGAGTTTGTTATCCATATATATACAAACTTTTTCGAAACCCTGGTTTTTGGGGTTTTAATTCCAAGCTCTCTCACTCGGTGGCCGACAAAGCACCGACGACGACTTGGCACTTTTCTGAACCACCTATCTACTGCAGGAGGATCCGTAGGGCTAGGGCAAGGTAACCATGGGCGTTGAGTTTAGGGACGACGAGGCAGCTTTCCGTGGGACAGGGGACCATGATTTTATCGATTCGTACCTGGTCTATCGCGCCAGAGATACTCTTCGCTCCGTCGCATCGGTAAGCGTTTCGAACTAACAAATTGGCGTTTAGTGCGATTGTCGTGGATTGTTTGGTTCGGATATTAGCTTGAAAAAGTTTAAACCTTTGGCTCAGGGTGATACTGAGGATTACCGAGAGCTCCTTAGTGCTATGAACCGCGAAAAGCTTGGCATTGAGGAAGTAGCTATGCTTGTGGTATGTAAAATGTTCTTACCAATAATCAATTAGTTTGGTTTCACTTGAATTCATTTTGTTTGGTTTTGAATTTTTTGTTTGTTACTCGGCAGACAAATTTGAATGCACTATCTGGATCAGTTACTTACATAGACAATGATCTACACGATGAACTTCTCTCAGCAGTAAGTTGTCTTATGGATTTTGTTTTTAATCCTTAGTTGCCTTTTTATTATTTTTAATTATTCATTGCAAAAATGTCTCAGGTTTTTTACATGAGCTTGTGGAACTATAACCCTGATGTGATGGATTCATTGATTAAATTCATTAAATTCTTGGTATGCGGGTTTTATATGTTTCTCCATTTGTATTTTTCAAAGCTACTATAATGAATTGGGAAAACTGATTGATTTTCACTTCGCAATGCTGCAGGCTACTTCAAGTGGGAAGTATGTTGACCGTTGTTTGGAGATGCTCACCCGCCAGTTCTGTCCACCTGATAGTTTGCCGCATTCAAAACTTCTTGCAAGAAAGGACGAAGTTTTATCTCGTGTGCATTCAGCTCTGAAGTATATAGCTGATATGATGCCACTTTCCCCTCTGAGACTAGGGCCAATTGTTTTACAAAGACTGACACAATATCGTTGTAGTAAGGTCTGTGTAAGTTAAATGTGCATTTACCCATCTAGTACCAAGATGTTGTTAACTCAAAAAGATATCATTTTCAATCTTCGTTAGCTTTCTGATGGTACATAGGCTAGAGATAGATTTCAAAGTGGCCATGATCGTTTAGGCCGATGTTTCATGATGTATATTATGTAGCATTGCACATTCTCCAAATTTTTTAATCTTCTGAATGTCCGCATTGCTTATCATCCCAGTGTTCTGTAGATTGCGAAATATATGATATGCCATATTGCTCTTGTAGACTCTTAGTCTTGTGATGTACGTAGAGAACATGTTAAAGTTGGATCTCGGAGGAGTTGTTCGGAACAACATGCTTGCTGGTGTCGTGGATTTGCTGATAGAGATGGATGTATGTATATTCAGTGTACAATTTATTTAGAAGTTAAAAGAAATAAATTCATTTATTCATGACAACATTATGAACTGGCTTGCTACAGGTGCAGATAAATAACCTTAGTGAAGGAATATTTGAGATGGAGCGAGAAGATGTGAATGAGTCTACAGATGATGATCTGAATGATGATAGTGAGGTATGATTGAATTTGTTAAAACTATGTAAATGGGACATATGATGCATTATGCATGAAAGCCTTGGATTTATTTATGAATTAGGAAGATGGAGAATTAAGTTGAAAGAGGCTGAGATTCAGAGCACAGTTAGGACGTATGGTGGAAACCCTTTTGATAAAATTTGTTTTGGTCCTCACATCATTCATGTTATTATTAGCTGCTTATGATGATTTTAGCCCTTCATTGTAAAGTGATTGAACTTTATTTATACAGCTTCCAAGACAAGTTGCTGAAAAATTGGATAGCTTGATGGTGTTAATTTTTGAGCATCTTGAATCTTGTGGTGGCCGTTTGATCAAGGTATCTTTCAAATAAACAGTTTTTTTATTATAAAAATCTTTGGTTTTCGTTTGAGGTATCTTTCAATCTTTTGTTTTCTGGTCCATATATTCCATATAATTGTCCCCCAATCTAGTATTCATAATTTTTCCTATGTATATGGTGTGTTTAGATCTTTCGAACTCTTCTGGAGTCATTTATGAAGACTGTTTTGACTGCATACAAATCAAAATTTGCCCAGGTGAGCATAGAAAATTACCATATATGTTATTTTTTCTTTTAATTTTTCTGCTTTATGGCATATCTAGTGGTTTATTTTAGTCCTCATATTAAATTTATTTTTCCCTTATTACAGCTTGTGATATTCTATGCGTGTGCTCTTGATCCTGGAAACTGTGGTGTGACATTTGCTTTGAAGCTTGAAGATAAATTCTTTTGCAGTACTAACCACCCACCTATCAGGTAATATGCTTTTTTTAACATTGATTTCCCCTTTTTTCTTAGTTTTTAAGTTGGAGAACAATCATATCATAGATTGCTTTTAGGGTTGTGGTCTTTAAACCACTTACAGTGGACTTAAACATTTCATGTGCAGGTTTTAGTATTTGACACATTTCTAAGGATCATCTGGACTTGTATTTAGTACCCATTATGATACAACATAGTTTATATATATATATATATATATATATATATATATATATATATATTTGAGGCATGTTTAACATGCCTATTAATCGACCCACTGCACTTTTTTGGGAAACCTGGGAGGAATCAATATGGTTTAAAATTTGTTTTCTTAAATCACAGAGGTGGATGCAATTTGTTGCATCCTCTCTCAAATATTTATTTTTTCTTTTGGTGTGTGTTTATGATTGCCAAAGAGGAAATTTTGAAAATCATAAATTTCATGTTTTACGTGTTTGGGGTGCATTGTTATATAGTACTGATTACTCATTTGGGTTTCGTGCAGAATGAGTGCCGTTGCTTATCTTGCTAGTTATTTGTCTCGTGCGAAATTTATGTCAGTCTCTGTGGTTGCTGGCACCCTGGAAAGGTTGTGTACAAACTTAAATAGTCCCATCCCCATCGAATCTGTATTGTTATAATGACATAATATTGAGACATAAGAAAGGAAAGACCGAAGGAATTTATCTAATGCAGTTGTCATATGTTACTCTGGTTCTAGGTTGGTGGATTGGTGTTTCAAATATATCGAAATGCAGGATGATGAAATAAATCCAGAAGCTCATAGAATATTTTATTCTGGATGTCAGGTTAATATTATTATTTTTTAACTTAGAAATAATTTCTTCAAAGTTAGAGTAATCAAATATTTCAGCTTTCATTGTTAACAAGATGGCATGCGAAGAGAATAAACTTCTGTTTGTAAACTGAATTTCATATTGAAATATGTTTTTTTTATCTCAAGGGAAAAAAAAAAAGAAATGTTTATGCAATGGATGTATAAACATTGGGATGATAATGAGTGTATTGTGGAGCACAGGTTGTGCCATGCTGTCTGTACACCTATGATTTTTTTTTGTTAGTTGCATTATTTTATTCCTATGCTTAGGTTGCTTATATTTTGTCATATCTTTTGCAATAGCAAATTAACTTTAAATATATGCAATCAGTGCGAAGCGTTCCTATTAATGGTTATTTATTGGTGCAACAGGCCATCATGTATTTGTTGTGCTTCCGAATGAGATCAATGATGGATGATCCCAAGCTGAAGCCATGGCTTGTTCGTTTGCCTTTAAAGTCAATTTTGAATAATAAGTTGAGCCCGCTGAAGGTGAGTACTGTTTCGGGGTACAACCATAAACTTGTAGGACTTTTTTCATGTAACCCTGGTCGATAAACAGGCATTATGATTATATTTTCGTTGATCTTTCTAGCCCTTGGCCTTTAATTCTCTTTCATACCATTTGAGGATGATGCATTTATGTCTAAAACTATCAGATCATAGTGCCTAATTTCAATCTTCAATTTGAAAGGTATGTCTGCCTTCCATTGTATTGGAGTTTCTACGGCAAGCAAAAGGAGCTAGGTTATTCATGACATTTGAGGATGACTACCGGGAATCAGAACTTTCAAGGGAATTTGGTGGGATGGAAAGGCTCGACATGTTCTTCCCATTTGACCCATGTTATTGTCTGCTGAAAAAAAGTGACAGGTTTGTAGCAGCTTTACATTGATCCTTTCAGTAGGAGATGCCTTTTCATCTAAATCTCATATGAACATTGGAAAAACTCTGGTTGGATGCATGAAATTGACAGGAATCATGATAATATTAGAATGAAAATACATTCCTTGAACAGAAATTTGGGACACCTAGCCTTTTTGGGGAATACAAATAAGTCCCTACATCAAGTTTGATGATCTGTACGCGTCCAAATTTCTTGTGTAGTTTTTCTTTGAATGCTTTGCTGACGTTAGCTTTTTCTCTATGCAAAGTTACATCCGGCCAAACTTCATTTTCTGGTCAATGGTTCAACCCACATATGATGACGAAGATTCCAGTGATGAAGATGTCGGTGAAGCTTTTGTAGGTGACAATGATGATGACGGTGGAATGGATTATGGGATTATGCAGAGCTTGGAGGAACAACATTTTGATTTTGATGAATTCGACTCTTCACTGAACAAAATGTCTATCACACCAAAAGATTCCTTACATAGTAGGTTTGGTGGTGCAATAAACCAACCCATGCGAATGCCCTCGAGAATTAGACCGTCAACAAGTCCGGAATCATTGTAAACTAAACCCTCTTTTCTTTAATGGAAGTTGCAAGCTGCAAAACTGTATTGGTTGTACAAACAGATATTACGATGGCCTCAGAGGAATGTGGCAAGCTGATGATGAGTGAGATGCGTAGTGGTTGACTTTAGTTAGTTTTTTCTCTATTTATTGTGGGTATTACTCTCCATTGAATTTGGAGAATATGCTTACTGATCAGCTTGATTTTAGTTCTTGATGGAATTTTTGTTCCCATTTGAACTGTGGCAAAAATTGGGTAGATACAGCAATTAACACAGTTTAATATATTATAGCGAGGCTAATTTTCTTTAACAAGTTCTATATTTACAAAGGCTCCTTCCTGTATTGAGTGGTTGATTGTGTTTCCTGTCCAATTCCGCAGGGTTTGCGTTCATTATTGACTTTTTGTTGTTGTTTAGTACAAGTGATAATCTAAACTACATAGGGAAAAGAGTTTCTCACATATAATACTACTGTGTCATGGGAGTTTGAACTTGAGACCACTAATTTGCAAGTTACGGTCATTTTTCATTGGGTTAGACCCGTTAGCATTTAACTTATTATGATATCAATAAAAGGTAAGTTTTTTCAAAAGCCAACACAGATTGTTTATTTTTAGGCAAATGAGGATAATAAAATGGGGGTTATTGGAGTATATAATAGGGGTGGGCACGGTCCGGTTTGGACCGGTTTTCACCTCAAATCGGAACCGAAACCGGATTATTTAACCGGTTCGGTTTCCGGTTTAGTGATTTTTTTAAAGAATCCGCGGTTTGGTTCTCAGGTTATTCGGTTCGGTTTCTGGTTTTTCGGTTTTGAACCGGTTTTTAATTTTTCCATTTTTTTATTTTTAAAAATACAAATCCCAACTAAAATTGTATTTTTGGAATTGAAAATTAATAAATGATCCAATTTCTTAAAAGAGAGATGTTTTGAAGTTGGACTTGGAAAAATATTACTTATAACATTAAAAATGTAACATTGGATTTAAATAATTTTCTAAAAAAATAAAAATTATACACATGTTAAATATATATATATATATATATATATATATATATATATATAACATAAAGAACCAATAAAAATAACCACATGTTAAATATATATAAAATAAAGAATATAAATATGTATAATATTAAAAATATAAAAAAAAATTTGTATTGGACCGGTTTGGATTGGATCGGTTCCTTGGGGTGAAAAACCGAATCGAACCGATCCAAACCGGTCCGGTTCGGTTTTGTTCCGGTTGTTGACTTTTTCGGTCAACACGGTTTTTGACGGTTTTTCCGGTTTGGTTTGGTTCGGTTTTGCGGTTTGGCGGTTCCGATGCCCACCCCTAGTATATAATAAGAGATTCAATTCACAATGGGTTTAGATCCTAATGTATCTTTTTGTACTATAGAACTTAAGTAGAGGAGGAGATTGGATGGGACATGACATGACATGTAACAAGATGACTCTTCTCTAGTAAAGAAATGTTTTAGATGGAGCTAGAAGAAGATGTGGGCAATGATAGTAAGGTAAATTTTTTTTTTGGACGAAATGATAGTAAGGTATAATTGAATTGGCTAAGGTTTAGAGCCTCGAGCCTTGTTTGGTTCACAGAAAGAATTTGATGGGAAAGATGAATTTGTGACACAGTTTGTTGGTATTTTGGGAAAAGTTCATTAATACCTGTCCAATTTCTAAACATCTTCTATTCTATGTCCCATGGGCTGAAACTATTTTATTACATTTTCTCTGAATCCAACAGTGAAAATTCCAATTTTATCCTCAAACGCAAATTGCAAATTTTCATTGAGGAACGCTAAGAATCTTTTCTACAATATTCTCTTTGGGCGTTCTAAATTCTCATGACACGCGTGTCATTTTTATATTTAAAAAATGGAGATTTTAACATAAAGGTTGTCTAATGTAATAATGACATTATTTTAAGTGTAAAAAATAACATGTGTCATGAGGAGAAGGGAGAAGGTTCAAAAGAGAAGGTTAGAGAGAAGGTTCTAGCAATTCCCATTTTCATTTGGGTTGAAATGCCAATCAAATTAGGTAACCAGAGTTTAATAGTCTCCCGCGTTTAAAAGGGAGAGGGGCTCCAAATCCAACCGAGGGAGTTAGTTATATACAAAGACGCAGGCGGCCGCTTTTTTCCAACCCTGGTTTTTTGGGGTTTACATTCCAAGCACCGACGAAGAAGAAGAAGAAGACGACGACGACTCCATAGCCGCAGCTCAAACGAACAAGACCACGACGACTTCGCTCTTCTCTCAACCACCAATCTACTATCTTTGCTGAACCGGAACCCAAGCCTAGGGCATCCTCACTGACAAATTGCAGGAGGATCCGTAGGGCTAGGGCAAGGTAACCATGGGCGTTGAGCTTAGGGACGACGAGGCAGCTTTCCGTAAGATGGGAGACCATGATTTGATCGATTCTTACCTGGTTTATCGCGCTAGAGATACTCTTTGCTCAGTCTCGTCGGTAAGCATTTCGACCTAGCAAGTTGGCTTTTAGTACGATTCTTGATTGTTTGGTTCGGATTTCAGCTTGAAAAGTTTGAACCTTTGGCTCAGGGTGATATTGAGGATTACCGGCAGCTCCTTAGTGCTATGAACCCCGAAGAGCTTGGCGCTAATGAAGTAGCTATGCTTGTGGTATGTAACTTGTTCGTGCCTATAATCATTTGATTTTGTTTGGTTTTGAATTTTTCGTTTGTTTCTCGGCAGACAAATTTGAAAGCACTAGCTGGAGCAGTTGCTTACATAGACAACGTTCTACATAATGAACTTCTCTCTGCAGTAAGCTGTCTTATGACTTCTTTTTTTGTTTTGTTCCTTAGTTGGGTTTTATTAATTATTCATTGCAAAAATGTCTCAGATTTTTAAGATGAGCTTGTGGAACTATAAGCCTGATGTGATGGATGCATTGATTGAATTCATTGAATCCTTGGTATGTTGGTTTTATATGCTTCTTTATGTCACTTTCAAAGCTTTTAGAATGAATTGGGAAAAATTTTAGATTGATTTTCACTTTGCAATGCTGCAGGCCACTTCAAGTGGGAAGTATGTTGACGATTGTTTGGCCATGCTCACATGCCAGTTCTTTCCACCTGGTAGTTTGCCACTTCCAAAAATTCTTGCAAGAAAGGACGGAGTTTTATCTCGTGTGCATTCATCTCTGAAATATATAGCTGATTTGGTGCCACTTTCCCCTGTGAGACTAGTGCCAATTGTTTTAGATGGAAAGCCACAATATCGTTTTAATAATACTAGTGTAAGTTAAATGTGCACTTACCCATCAAGTAATTGATGTTGTTAACTTAAAAGATATCATTTTCAATCTTTGTTAGCTTTATGATGGTGCATAGGCTAGAGATGGATTTCAAAGTGGCCATGAACGTTTAGGTCAATGTTTCGTGATGTATATACATTCTTCTAATTTGTCTTCTTTTGGATGTCTGCATTGCTTATCATCCCAGTATTCCGTTGATTGCTAATATTTAAAGTCTTGTGATGTATATACATTCTTCAAATTTGTCTTCTTTTGAATGTCTACGTTGCTCTTGTAGACTCTTAGTCTTGTGATATACGTAGAGAACATGTTAAAGTTGGAGAGTGGCGTGCTTGGAGAAGTTGTTCGGATCCCAATGCTTGCGGGTGTTGTGGATTTGCTGCTAGATCTAGATGTATGTATATTCAGTGTACAATTTATTTAGTAGTTGAAGGAAATTTATTTATTTATTCATCACAAACATTATGGACTGGCTGCCTACAGGTGGAGATTGGATGGGACGACATAAAAAATGACTCTAGTAAAGGAATATTTGAGATGGAGCTAGAAGATGTGGACGAGTGTACAGATGATGATCTGAATGATGATGGTGAGGTATGATTGAATTTTTAAAAACTATGTAAATGGAACATATGATGCATTATGCATGAAAGTCTTAGATTTCTTTATGAATTAGGAATACGGAGGATTAAGTTGAAAGAGGCTGAGATTCAGAGCACAGTTAGGATGTATGGTGTAAACCCTCTTGATAATGGTTCTAATAAAGCAATGTTAACAAGGAGTTGTTAATAAGGTTAGCATGCATGAGAGAAAGAGGTGGATTCAAAATATTATGAAGATTAGATGCTACTTTGGACAGAGTTTATTAATATTTGTTTTGGTCCTCACATCATTATTAATTTGCTTGACTGCTTATGATGATTTTAGCCCTTCATTGTAAAGTGATTGCACTTTATTTATACAGCTTCCAAGACAATTAAGTCGGAAGACTTTAGGAGGAAATTCATTTGCCGAAAAATTAGATAGCTTGATGGTGTTAACTTTTGAGCATTTTGAATCTTGTCAAGTAGCTGACCGTTTGATTAAGGTATCTTTCAAATATTTTTTAAATTTTCTTTGGGTTTTCATTAAGGTATCTTTCAGTATGATCGTCTCCCAATTCACATTTTGTTTCCTATGTATATGGTGTGTTTAGATCTTTGATACTCTTCTCCAGTCATTTAAGAAGACTGTTTTGACTGCATACAAATCAAAATTTGCCCAGGTGAGTGTACAAAATTATTACCATTTATGATTTTTTTAAAAATCTTTTTATGCGTTATGTCATATCCAATGGTTTATTTTAATCCTAATTAAATTTCTTTTGCCTTATTTCAGTTTGTGATATTCTATGCATGTTCTCTTGATCCAAAAAATTGCGGTGTGACATTTGCTTTGATGCTTGAACATACTTTCTTTTTCAGTACCAACCCCCCAGTTCTCAGGTAAATGCTTTTTTTAAATGATGAGTTGGAGAGTTTCTTTTAGGATTGTGATCTTTAAACCACTTGAGGTGGACTTAAACATTTCATATATATATATATATATATATATATATATATATATATATATATATTTTATCACTTGAAGCGGACTTTTGTTTAGTACCCACTATGATACAATATATAAACATGCATGTTGATCACCCACTGCACATGTTTGGGAAACCTGGGAGGGTATCTGTATGGTTTAACATTGGTGGTTTTCTTACACCATAGAAGTGGATGCAGTTGGTTGCATGGGCCTCTCTCAAATACTTTTTCTTTTCTTCTTCTTTTGGTGTGTGTTTACTAGGAGACTATCATGAGTTCTTGTATTCATCTGTAACTATTATGGTCAAGAGGACATTTTGAAAATCATAAGTTTTACATGTTTGGGGTGCATTGTTATATAGTACTGATTACTCTTTTGGGTTTCGTGCAGAATGAGTGCTGTTGCTTATCTTGCTAGTTATTTGTCTCGTGCAAAGTTTCTGTCCGTCTTTGTGGTTGCTGGCACACTGGAAAGGTTGTGTGCAAACTTAAATCCCCATTCCCATCTAATCTGTATTATTACAATGACCTAACATTGAGACATAAAAAAGGAAAGGCCAAAGGAATCTGTCTTATGCAGTTGTCATATGTTACTCTGGTTCCAGGTTGGTGGATTGGTGTGTCAAATATGTCAAAATGCAGGATGATGAAATAAATCCAGAAGCTCATAGAATATTTTATTCTGGATGTCAGGTTAGTGTTTAAAAAAAAATATTTTTACTTGGAAATAATTTCTTCAAAATGATAGTAATCAAATATTTCAGCTTTCATTATTAACAAGATGGCATGCAAAGAGAATAAACATCTGTTTATAAACTGAATTTCATATTGAAATATGTTTTTGGTTTTTATCTCAAGGAAAAGAAAAGAAGAAATGTTTATGCAATGGAAGTATAAACGTTCAGATGATAATGAGTATTGTGGAGCACAGGTTGTGCCATGTTGTCTGTACACCTAAGATTTGTTTTTTTGTTAGCCGCATTATTTTATTCATGTGCCTCTATGCATAGATTGCTTATATTTTGGTCATGTCTTTTGCAATAGCAAATTAACTTTAACTATATGCAATCAGTGTGAAGCGTTCTTATTAATGCTTATTTATTGGTCCAACAGGCCATCATGTATTTGTTGTGCTTCCGAATGAGATCAATGATGGATGATCCTCAGCTGAAGCCATGGCTTGTTCGTTTGCCTTTAGAGTCAATTTTGAATAATAAGTTGAGCCCGTTGAAGGTGAGGACTGTTTCTGGGTACAACCATATAATTGTAGAAGGATTTTTCACATTTAGCCTAACCCTGAACAATAAACAGGCATCATTGTTATATTTGCCTTATATTTCTAGCCGTTGACCTTTAATTCTCTGTCTTACCATTTGAGGATGTTGCATCTACCTCTAAAACTATCAGATCATAGTGCCTAATTTCAATCTTCATTTTGAAAGGTGTGTCTGCCTTCCATTGTATTGGAGTTTCTACGGCAAGCAAAAGCAGCTAGGCTATTCATGACATCTGAGAAATTCAATTTTGACGACTACCTAGAATCAGAACTTTCAAGGGAATTTGGTGGGATGGAAAGGCTCGACATGTTCTTCCCATTTGACCCGTGTCTGCTGAAAAAAAGTGACAGGTTTGTACTAGCTTTGAATGGGTTCTTTCAGTAGGAGATGCCTTTTTATCTAAAATCACATATATAACGTTGGAAATTTCTGGTTGGATGCATGAAATGTACAGGGATCATGATAATTTCAAAATGAAAATGCATTCCTTAAGCAGAAAATTTGGTACACCCAGCCCTTTTTGGGAAATAGATTTAAGTCCCTACATCAAAGTGTCTTATTTGATGATCTGTTCATTTCCACACAGATCACGTCCACACTTCTTTTGGGTGTGTGAAAAAGGAAAACTTCCTTAGCTGTAAGAATCAAATGTTTAAAGTTGATTTGAATGCTTTGCTGACACTTTATTTGTTTATTTATATTTTATATATAAAGTTACATCCGGCCAAACTTCATTTTCTGGTCAATGGTTCAACCTACATATGATGACGAAGATTCTAGTGATGAAGATGTCGGCGAAGCTTTGGCGGGTGACGATGACGGTGGAATGGATTATGGGATTATGCAGAGCTTGGAGGAGCAGCATTTTGATTTTGATGAATTTGGCTCTGCATTGAACAAAATGTCTATCACACCAAAGGATTCCTTACATAGTAGGTTTGGTGGTGCAATAAACCAACCCATGCGAATGCCCTCGAGAATTAGACCTTCAACAAGTCCGGAATCTTTGTAAACTAAAAATGTGTAACCCCTCTTTTCTTTAATGGAAGTTGCAAGCTGCAAAACTGTATTGGTTGTACAAACAGACATTATGATGGCCTTGGAGGAATGTGGCAAGCTGATGATGAGTGAGATGCGTAGTCGTAGACTTCCATTTCTAGTTTCGTTTATTTATACATTTATTTATTTTGGCAATTATGTAGGGTTTTGTGGAGCCTTGCTTTTCTGCCCTCAATGAACTTATATTGAAATTTGAATTTGGGCAAATATGCCTCCTCCTGATGAGGTTCTTTTAAAGTTCTTATGTATTTTTGTTCCCACTTGAATTGGGGCAAAATTGGGTGAATGCAGCAATTAACCCAGTTCAATATATTATAGCTAGCCTAATTTCTCACCTGCAAGGCTTGATTATCCCAAGTGTTGGTTCTTGATTATCCTAATTTCTAAATTAGGAGATTTCTTTAATTTAATTCATTAATTTCTGCCGTTGGATGGAAATGGGTTTAGGAGAGGATCCTTGCCCTTGTCCTATTTGATTATACATAATAAGTACCCCTCCATTAGTTAAGAACAAGGAATTAAATATCGATGGTATCGGAAATATCGGTTGTTCAAAAATACGGATTTTTCGATGGAAATATCGGGATATTATCGATATTTCAGTCTATGTCGTCAATATTATCGATATTTTAGGATATTTTGGTCCATGGAGATTTAAAATATCAATGGTATCGGAAATATCGGTAGTCCAAAAATACAAAAATTTCAATGGAAATATCGGGATATTATGGATATTTTGTTCCATGATTAAGAATTCCATTATTGTGATTTAAATACAATTTTGACAACATTAAACTTGTCCCTCTGGTCTTCACAAAATGACTTTAAACAAATAATAAATAATGACCATATGAAAACTACAAATTAAGTACAACCATTCGAATCTTTTCTATTAAAAAATTTCCCTCTTTTTTATATTATGTTGCCACGTTCACTCACAAGAAATTGAAACATGAATTTAAATAATGAGGCTTAAATATCATATATATTTAAAGAATATAGTATAGCCGCATGTCTATACGTTTTAAATATTCTTCACTCACAATAAATTGAAACATGAAAGCTCATGATCAAACTGAAGAATTACTTCTTTCTTCTTCTCTTTTTTTCCTTTTGGAAATTTTGGATAAAATTGTTTCTTGAAGCCTTTTGTGGTTTCCAAAATCTATGCCCATAGAAAGGTCCTTAAGCTTCTATTGAGTATAGCAACAATGATAATTAATAAATCAAGAAATTACTGTAATTTATAAATGTGTGGATCCAAGTTTTCTTCTTGCTGCCTCCTTTCTTGTGAACCCTGCTTTTTTGGGTCTTATACCTCTTAATTTGGAGGCTGAAAACTCAAGTCAGGTGAATGTGTGGCTCTTTCCGATACTGAAGCAGTATACTAGAAAGGTATTGAACAGTTCATACTGATGGAATGCTATTTGATTATTTCAGTAATTGCTGCACTAAGTGTAATTGAGAGTAAACCTAGAAGCTCTGTCACAAATTGTGAAAATAAGCCAAATATTCTATTTATAGAGTATAGCCGGTCGGCTATACTTTTAAAATATTCTATTTGCAGGGTATAGCCGCGCGGCTATACTTTTCAAATATTCTAATATATTTAAGGAGTATAGCCGCGCGGCTATACCTTTAAAATCGAATATTTAAATAGCCGCTTTCGTTCCACCCGGCAAGCTTTTGACAAAGTTGTCACTTGTCGTCCTGCATCAGTCTCAGCCTCCGATGATGTCTTCACTTGGGAGGACGTCGTTAGGATATCCAAACCGGAAACCCTTCCCGACGACTCTTCAGATCTCTGGGGCTACTCCTACTCGGAAAAGATCAAAATCCACAATCGCAGACTGGTAAGTTTTACAATACATTCCAAACAGAAAGACCAATTGTTCGTTTATCTCTCCACTCCACATTTTATTGAAACTGCTTGCAGGAATCGCAATCTGAGTTCCTTCGCTTTGTAATCGAGGACCAAATCGTTGGTTACATCGACAAAAGGTAAGCTCAAATTCCGTGAATTCAAATACCCGTTTCATGCTGAGAATAATTTTCCCAAATCTGTAGTTTTGCTGAGAATTGACGTAGTTTCAAGGACGTGTTTACTTTCCCACCAGAAAATTCAGACTGTATTGGGGGTTTCATTCATCGCTGTGGGAGATGTAATCAAAAGCTTAGGGGAAGAACATATTCCATAAGGAATGAGGTACTGTTTGTGCTAACTAAATCAAATCCTATATGTATGTCCTTCTAATTTCACCCCAATTGTTGGAACAGTATAAACTATTAATAGTAGTTGTGTTATCTGGTCTAACTATGGTTTCATTTTATATGGATGATCAGCTATACCCTGTGACATCATCCTTTGGGGCACCCATATTTTTCTCCCTAGAACGTGCAAGCTGCTCCTTATTTTGGAATAAAGGTTTGTTTCTGCAATTTGCGCTGCCTTTTTACCTTGGTCTAGGTTTTTAAACAGTTAATTATAATCAATTTTTGATGCATCTCTAGCAAGTCATTTTGGCTATATTAATTTGTATGATGAATGGCAACTGGCTCATTGGATTAATTGGTGCTATGTATCTAGCAGTGCCTGTAGTTTGTTATTAGATCGACATGGAGGTTCTGTGAAAGGGCTTGATAATGAGGTTTTGGAGGTGACACTGTGTGCGCTATAGTGTTGGCTAGAGAGGAATATAGGATTTTTTTGCAGGGTTAGAAATTTCAGTGGTAGCATTGAAGGGTTAATTAGTCTGGTCGCTTTTTAAGTGGTCACGTAGGAAGCCAGCTAACTCTTTTATTGTTGTTCATTTGATTTTCTTGCAACTTTTCATTTTTAACATTTTTTTTATGTATACTTCTTGTTGGAATAGGCTTATGGAGTGCACATGAATGACTATGTCTCTCACACATACACACACACTCTAACTGATGAGCTATACCAGTTGGTGTTGTTTCATATATGGACATTGATGGGTATAGATTCAAAAGGGATGTTTTGTTTTGCTATGATTTAAAACTTCCTGAGAGTTTCACGCCTAAGAATCAAGGTAAGACCCTTGGAGCTTAGCTTTTACCTATATTAGTTGTAAACTTTGCCTTCAGCTTTGTCATTTTTCACCTTTCATTTCATCCTAAACTTTGCCTCCTTTCTTCTGAACCCTACTTTTATTCTTAAACTTGAAGCCTTTAGTGGAGAGAATAGTTGAGACACTCTTCCCTTCAAGCTTCTTTGTCATCGTCACCACACTTGATATCCCTTTCTTGTGGTTTCCAAAATCTATTCCCATGAAAGGGTACTTAAGATTCTACTGAGTATAGCAACAATAATAATTAATAAATCAAGAAAATTACTATAATTTATAATCTGTGGATCCAAGTTTTCTTCACCTAGTTTTCTTCTTGCTGCCTCCTTTCTTGTGAACCCTGCTTTTTTGTGGTCTTATACCTCTTAATTTGGAGGCTGAAAACTTAAGTCAGGTGAATGTGTGGCTCTTTCCGAAACTGAAGCAGTATACTAGAAACGTATTGAAGAGTTCATAATGATGGGATGCGAGTTGATTATTTCAGTAATTGCTGCACTAATTGTAATTGAGAGTAAACATAGAAGCTCTGTCACAAATTGTGAAAACAACCAAATATTCTATTTATAGAGTATAGCCGAGCGGCTATACTTTAAAATTTTCTAATATATTATACTTTAAAATTTTCTAATATATTTACAGAGTATAGCCGCATGGCTATAACGTTAAAATTTTCTAATATATTTACAGATTATAGCCGCGCGGCTCTACCTTTAAAATATTCTATTTACAGGCAATAGCCAACCGGCTATACTTAAAATATTATATTTAAAAATTTTCTATTTATAGTGTATAGCCGTGTGGCTATAACTTAAAAAATTCTATTTACAGGGTATAGCTGGTCGGCTATACTTAAAATATTGTATTTAAAGAGTCTAGCCGCGCGGCTATACCTTTAAAATCAAATCCACACTTACAACTTCGTTCCCAGTTCGTTCCACCCAGCAAGTTATCAAACCAACTGAACTCAATCACCTTGGCTTTGAAGTGGGTTTTAGTAGCATCTTGCAACTTCAGCAAGCCTTCCACCATGCTTTCCAAGTGCAATTGCAACCCCTCGGTTTCTGATTTGCCCACTAATACCCCTTCAACAAACCTAAAGTAGTCTGCGATTGCAGATTTTGATCTTTTCGGAGTAGGAGTAGCCCCAGAGATCTGAAGGGTCGTCAGGAAGGGTTTCCGGTTTCGATATCCTAACGACGTCGTCCCAAGTGAAGACATCATCGGAGGCTGAAACTGATGCAGGACGGACGACAAGTGACAACTTTGTGAAAAGCTTGCTGGGAACGAAGTCGTAATCGCGGGTATTTAAATATTCGATTTTAAATAAAATATATAGAGTATAGCCGATCGGCTATACCCTGTAAATATAATATTTTTGAAGGTATAGCCGATCGGCTATACTCTATAAATAGAATAAGTATAGCCGCGCGGCTATACTCTTTAAATAGCATATTTTAAGTATAGCCGTTGGGCTATACCCTGCAAATAGAATATTTTAAAGGTATAGCCGCGCGGCTATACTCTATGAATAGAAAATTTTAAGTACAGCCGCGCGGCTATACGCTATAAATAGAAGCTTTTAAGTACAGCCGCGCGGCTATACGCTATAAATAGAAACTTTTAAGTACAGCCGTGTGGCAGTACCCTTTAAGTATAATATTTTAGAGGTATAGCGCTATACTCTATAAATAGAAAATTTTAAGTATAGCCGACCGGCTATACTCTTGAAATAGAATTTGGCTTATTTTCACAATTTGTGACAGAGCTTTTATGTTTACTCTCAATTACAATTAGTGCGGCAATTACTGAAACAATCAACTAGCATTCCATTAGTATGAACTGTTCAATACCTTTCTAGTATACTGCTTCAGTATCGGAAAGAGCCACACATTCACCTTACTTAAGTTTCTGAAGTTTTCAGCCTCCAAATTAAGAGGTAGAAGACCCAAAAAGGTTTCAGTTCCCATTGCAACAAGAGCCCATCCAAGGCATTCATGCGGCTATAACATTAATAAAGTCATTATGTCAGTAATTGCTGCACTAATTGAGAGTAAACATAGACACACTGCACAAGAAGCTTCCACATAATCTTCAGAAAAAGTAAAATGTTTGACTTGCAACCAAAAAACTAGTAAATATTAACAGTGGACCTAGCTAGCTATGATATCAAACCCATAGCTATAGAGATTGGATCTGAGATTTACACATGTTATGAGTTTGCAATTTGACCAGAAATTTTCGATAAAAGCAATGCAACAGAAATATGGGTCTCTTCATATAGAGATAGGCTTGGTGCAAATATAGAGATGTACAAGTAACAGTAAACTGGATAATATGAAGAAGACCTGTTTCCTAAAAGGGAAATCCTCATCAGGTAAGTTCTCCATATCTGCCAAGCTTTTGAGTGCACCCCTCATGAAATAACAGGAGTATACACCTGTATGATAACAGCTCTTGTAACTCTTAAATAAAATGGAGGTAGTAAGTGCATCGTAAGTGACAAACAAGAGGAAAACAGCCAGATACAGCAAAAGTAATACCTAATTTATCCAACATTAATTGCTGAAACAATATGAAAGGGCTAATGAGCATAATAGATCAAGCAACACTTGAGGAGAAACGTCTGTGGATGGATTGAATTTTCTGTTATGCGCTTCGTAACAAGAGAGTTTTGTACTACTTGAGGACGGGGCAGTTGATTGAAACAAGAAAAAGACACTCTTCCATTTACTAACCGTCCAAATTCTGATCAACTGTTCATATCACACTTGTTTTGGATAGTGTGTGATGCAGAGGCAAAAGATAAAACTCTCTTAGTTGGTGTAAGAACAAAATGTTTGAAGTTGTTTTGAATGCTTTGCTAACACCTAGAGTATTTTTACTTTTTCCCTCTTTACAAAGCTATATCCGGCCAAAGTTCATTTACAAGCCTAGGATGAGGAACGACGATGACGAACAAAGAAGATTTCAGTGATGAAGCTTTTACGGCCGGAAATGAGGAGAATGTAATGGATTATGAGATTATGCAAAGCTTGGAGGAAGAGCATTTTGGTATGGAGGATGAATTTGAGTGTGCATCCAGAATGTTGGTAAATTAAAATTGAGTTCCCTCTCATATCCTTTAGTCTTTTTCTTTACAGAAGATGCAAGCAACAAATCTAAATTAGGAAATTTCTTTAATTTAATTCATTGTGATATAAATAGTTAATTCAATGAGTTGGAACGTAGAGTATGTATTCTTTAATTTCTGCCATTTGTATGATGGAAATGGGTTTAGGAGAGGATCCTTGTACTACAAGATTATACATAATAATCAAATTAAATTAAGAATTCATTGTGATTTAAATACTGACCATGGAGTAAGAACATTTTTTACAACATTACAATTTTCACTCTGGTCTTCCCAAAATGAATTTAAACAAATAATAATAATCATATCAAATTATCCTACAAAGTACAACTATTTGAATTTTTTTATACTAAAAAAGGACCCCTATTCTGATAGTATGTTACCAAAAACATTGCACCTCTATTATGGGGATGAATGAAAGGCATCATGAAAGTTGCTGCTGCTGCGACCGGAAATTCTACGGAAAATACAATATTCGACACCAATGTTGCATTAATGCCCACCACCTTTAGTTTTCTGGCCTCACCTCGCCACGGCAGCCGCAACAGAAGCTGAAATAGCCATAACTGAAAGTAGTACCACTGTACCACCAATACAATCTGACCACAATCTCCACGTTGAGCATACGCTATATAGTATCTATCATCACAACAAATTTTCACAAGGTAGTCTCAGTCAAGTATCACACCACTTGTAATAAAAAGGGGTTACCAGTGCTTAGATAAAGTAGTATCAATTTTCTCGGTTATCTGTTTAACCAGTTACATATTCTTCATATCCAGACTTAGGAGGGACTACCAAGCCCATAAATTTTTTTTCATAATATTTCACCCCATCATCATCATGCTTTTGCCTTATTAGGAGATGCAAGAGCTGGGGTCAACCCATCTCCTATTGACAAAACCACATTTCCAAGAGATGCAAGACCATATCCTGACTGACTGTGGCAAGGCAAATGATCCCGAGCTTGATGTTTATCAGTACATCCCCCGAGTCGTTGCTCGGTAGTAGTCAAATACAGGGTGCACCTATACAACAACATGCATCTAGCAAGCCTGTCATAACGTCCACTTTGTATCTTCTTCACAAAATTTATTCAAACAGAGGCAGGAGTCATTCAGCCACCAATGATTCCAACCTATCATCCCCCACAGCAACCATCTTGAAATGAGGCTTAGAGGGAAACACAAAAATAGTAGACGAAGCAACTGAGGGCTGAAACCCAGTTGAATATCTAACTGAGGTTAACGTAAATCTTGGTAGCTGCTGTGCACCCGAGGCAAGTGGCACAAGCTTGTATCTGATGATGTGCTCAGACTTTGGAAGAATAAAAATGGCATCATTGTGAGACCCAGCTAAAACAAAACTTTGTGCATCTGCCAATGAAATTTTGGCTTCCTGAAGCAATTCTGTCTGGTTCTGAATTCTAACAAAATATGTGAAAGGATCTCCAAGGATTGCATAAGGAGGGCACTCCAAACTCACCACCAGAGGTGATAACTCTAGATTAACATCAGGAAGCCTGTGTGTAGTTAAAACTGAAGCTTTAGAACCAGATTGCACTTCAGACCCAGAATCCCTTCTCCATGTAAGATGCACATTACCTAACTTAAGCTTTGAAGAATTCATCTCAGAAGTGACAGTGTAAACCTTCTTGAACTCTTCTCCTGGAACGAGAAGGGCAGGGTCCAATAGGTCCTTACCTCCATGTTGCACAGAACATGACCTTTCCGTGCCATCATTACCATCTACTTCAAGGGATAACGATAGCAACTGAAGCGGCACTTCAGAACAGTTCTTAGCACTAACAACTAGTACACTTGTTTCGTTTGATGGCATTGATGCTGACTGATCAGTATCAGGAACTGGCCTTATCCTAGAAAGCAACAATGGGTACCGCCGGAATGGAAGCATAAAACGGTGACTAATTATGATTGCATTCTTTCCTTCAATCTGCAAGCTCTTGTGGACATTAACCTTTTGTGCGTTTGATTCATTAGTATCTGAAGAATAACCCAATGATACATAGAGCATAACTGGTTTGGGTCTGTGCCACTTGATTTCCAATTTACAAGACCATGAGTCTCCACTTTTGAGAAAAGGAACAGAAACCAAACCGAAAGATTGTTGAATTTTCTTAATTTCATCAGTGTTTAGTTGAGATTCATCTTCTCCGTCTGGTCCAGAAATACCAAGAAGTTCAACATGATGACTATCCATGGACAGTTCCGTGTCCCTTGGACTAAACAAACCACCTCCCCTTACATCCACCAGATTGATCTTCAATTCACCAGAGTTAACATCATGGCCCTTGGGCGTGACAGTAACAGGGACTATGAAGCTCTCTCCAATCAGTGCAGGGCCAGAAGCACCTAAATTAAGGTCCACTTCTGGGTCTGGCTCTTCAACCTGAGTAGCCTTCTGACCAGAGAATGCCAGAGCAGGGTCCTTGGTTGGATAGGTAACCACACGGTCTTCAAATTTCCAAAGAGGCAAGTCATCCATTGAAGCAGGACTTTCAGCTCTGCAACAGATTGTGAAGTGTGGTCCTATTTTTGCAATAACTGATATGCATTCGAGCTTTCCACTTTTATCTGTATAGTCAAAGAATTGTGTAACAATCAGAGAACAATGCAAGGGGGGCATGATAGATCTAACAATACTATCAAAGATACTAAGCTGAATTCCTGGTACACAGAGGAGGCATGCACGTAAGTAATTTAATTATCAAGCATAAAGCAATGACTCAAAACTTGGCTATAAGACAATTGAGCAATACGTTGTCCAAGCTGGGCAAAGTCATATAATAACTACTATCAGTGGATCAGAAAAATATATTCCATAAACCGAAACTAACTTTTTATAATGTTCTCTTGCCAAAGGGAAAAAGAAGAAACGGAGCCAACATGCACACCAAACTCACACACCTTCTAAGTTGATTCTGGAAGCAGTTTATTCTAACAACTGATAATTTCACAAGATTAGGAAGGCATATCAAAATTTACACTCAGATATTCTAACATTTCAATGATACATCAGGTAATATCTGCTGCATGCATATCAAAATGAACCTAATGTATAATCAAACATTGTAGAGTGCAGAACATAAGCTTTATCTTACCAGATTTGATGTTATATGTCAATCGCAGCCATTTATTTGTAGAAAGTGCCAAAGAAGGAGCAGTCTCTATTCGGCGACCCGGTTGACCGTCAATCATGGCAGCTACATGAGGCCTTTGGCCATTAATGATGATGAAGTTACAATCAGACTGATTGAACTGGACTTCTAACTGATCAATCTCGAAATTCAGAGGTAATTGTGACAGAAGTGACAATGTAACCAACGTTGATGAGCCAGGCTTGATTATTTGTTCATGAAAAGCAACTGAAGCAAGAAGTACCAATCTAAGAGGACTGACGAGATCAATTTCCAGGTGAAGTGGATTGCCGTCACATACTTTCAGATCATTGCCGTTTTCAATTGATGCCAACCTCAGTTCTCCATTAACAAGCCCAAAAACTTCTTTGTTTATTGTTTCTCTTTGTAGGATAGTCGCAGGTCCAGCTGGACCAGATTCTTCAAATCTGAAAGACTGGATACTAGCATCAGCTGATATAGGGAGCGCAGCCATTTCAAAGGAGTACTCTATAAAATCCTTAACTCTACTCTGTTTCCTTGAACATTCACGCAGGTAACCCAATACCTCCCACAACAATGTGACCCAACCCTCTTGTCTGTATAGACTTGCAATATCATCAAAAGACTGTTTTGCATTGCTAAAATCGCCTAAAGCATAATATTCCCTGGCCATCTGGAACCCACAAAATGAGCCCATTCTCCTGACTTTGAGATTATTGTATGAATCAAATGATTTTTTTAGTAAAGCAATAATTTCAAAGGAATCTTGGAACCTTTTCCCTTCAGAAATAGCATAGCGCATATACTCTTCGTCGTTAAGGCTGCAAGTTGAATAGAACTTAGCAAGCTTTAGTAGGAGAATTCATGAAAATCAAGAAGAAAAAATCACGGTACTGATTAATAGAGACTTACGGTTGCATGACAAATGCATCCCCTTGCTCAATTAATCGAGCAAACTGACCCAAATAGGATGAAGGTACAACAGATTCAGCACTACAATCGATCTCGCCTTCTGACATCGAAACCGCAAATTCCAAAGAAGATCTCTTCTCCTTCAAGTAGTGAGCAGCTAACTGGTTCAAGATTAAAATATTTTGAATCAACAAAGTGGAAACTGAAAATTTGATTATTAATTAGAGCTAATCAAATTTTAATCAATCATTCAAACAATAATTTAAAAATAAAACTATACTACAGGTTGATTAGACAATTTAATTTGGTAGAAATTGGAGGAATCCTGACTAAGCAGCAGCTTCTTTTAGTAGAAAACAATTGAAACAGTTGCACAGGGGGCCAAAAAACCATCATGAATGTTATGGAAGTTTAAGGGGATAAATCATGCCAATCTTTGATTTGGTAGTAAATTAGGATGCTAGACAGGTAAGCTCACCTGATAGTAATGCGCTGGCTGAAATTCCCACTCAGTCAAAGGTCTGTCTGCAGTGCCCATAGGTAGAGGTGAAATGCTTTGAATGGCTGCTGAACTTGTCTCCAGCAACTCGGCAAACACCAAGAACTGTCTACTCATCCACTCCCAGTGAAGGAATATAGCTTCTGCTGCTCTTACCAGCTTTCTGTATGAAGCATTGTGCTGGCGGAACCACGCAACTGCTTCTATAATCTTTCCACCATGCAATAACAAAGTTGAGATTTTGAAATGCAATTGCTCCGCAACAGTTTTTATCTCAACCAAGCGTTGAATTGCCGACACCCGATTTGATGTCCCAGCAATCAACTGCAGACAAATTAAAACACAAATATGACAACACTGAACACTTAGGAAGTCCAGAGTATTGGAATTGTACTATTGGGTTTGGAAGCTCCTAGCCATCTCAAAACTAATTTTTGAAGAAAAGAAGAAAGAGGGTACCTCCCGTAGGGTGTGATAAGCATCCTCATAAAACCTTAAAGCTTCAGCCCAGTCTCTTCTGAACTCAGCATACACAGCAACCTAAAAAAATAATAATGAAATTGATAAATATATAGCATGAGAAACACTACAACACTAGAAATGTTGGAAAATGATAGAGATTCTAGTAGTGATTTACTTTGAAGGAATAGCGGATGTTGAGTTCAGGAGGATTAGAAGACTTCCTCTCAATACGAGCTTTGATCCTTCGCCCTTCATCTCTATAATACTTGCTAGCCAGCTCTACAAAAACGCTTCCCAATCTGTACAGAGACTCTTTAAGCTGAGAACCATCGCTGTCCCCATCTGGGTTTTGGTAAAACGTGAGAAGGTACTTGGCATCCACATCCGCACGCTTCCGCACAGCAACCATTTGATCTTCGGAGATTTCATCTGCATCAAATCAAACGCAATACAATTCAAAATCCAATCTTTTCAAAAACCCAATGTAATTTAAGTTACAGAATTTGAGCTACGGAATCACCGACCGTTGGGATTGGAGCAGACGATGACGATGACCAGCTTGATGTTTCTACCACGTAGGAGGGCTTTGAAATTATCGAGGTCGGAGCAGAGCTGGAGCCACTGGGCGGGGTCGCCGGAAACCCGATCGGAGGAGAGGAGGGCGGCAACGACGGAGGGGACTTTGGTGCGGTGCTTGAGGAGCCATTCTCGCTTTAATATTCCGGCCGGTGGAGGAGCGGTCGAATCGGAGGTGGGACTGGTGGTGGGCTTGGGGGTCAGGAGGAGGGAGGCCTTGGAGAGATCAGGCAAGGCCAGGGTGTTGATTGGTGGGTCGAGAGAGTGGAGGTAGGTGGAGATGGAGGTGTGGAGTTCAGAACAGCCCACCACTGATACTAGGCTCACCGGTGGACTTCTCATTTCTTCTGGATATTCCTCCATTGTCTTCGATTTCTTCTTCCTCTCCTTTTTCGTCGTCGTCTTCTCCTCCTTCCTCTTGTTCTTCACAGATTCAAATCTGTGAAACAGAATAACCAGAACAACTGCTTGGGCTGCAGCACATGAGCTAGATTATTGGGCTTATAAGATCAAGCTTTTAGTTTTGGGCTTCTACTCAGCACACCCAAGAATTTGGTGTGCGGACTACTTTAACTTTCTTCGCCACTCCCACAAAGTACAAATTTTCATGAAGTCTATTTTTATTTTAAATTACAGTTTTATTTTTATTTTAAATTTTTGGTTTTTAATGTTTTATTCATATTTTAATTTGAATTTTTAATTTTTAATAGTTACATTTACCAAAATACCCATGAATTTAATGAGTTTTATCTGAAAACTAACGGAACGAGGCAACCTTAGTAACAGAATGGAAGTTCATGAGGGAAATTGAGCCATTATAAAAGTCAGGGGGCAATATGAGACAACTTGTAAACCACATGGGGTGTTTGAACAAATAAGCCTAAAAAAAATGTTCAAAAGTTGCATAATAAATAGTTGCTCTTTGAATGATTGTTTTAAAATTGCACACATCATCTCAGATTTCTTTCTTTTTTCTTTGGTCCGTGGCTAAGCATAGTAAGAAACTTCCTTTTGTTTCTTTTTGTGTAAACAAGCAAAATAACAAGTTACAGAACAAAATGGACGAAGAAGAAGCTGAGGCTTCAGAATCAGCCAGCCAAAAATGAAAATGAAGAAACCACAATTGAATAGACAAATTCAAATTTCAGCAATGACTTTGTGCTAAATACAATGTGAGGCAGCAGCTGCACCAGTGCGCTGCGCACTGGGGCATCGACTGTGAACCCATATGTTGGGTCCACAAAACGAATCGTATTGATTCTTATACATGCATACACAGAGAGGAGGTTATTTACAAATTTACAATCTTATTACATGCGCTTGCCAGAAAACCATATCCAGCAAACACATTGACCCACAATAATGTTATGCCAAGTGGCTTTCAGCCACGTTGCACAACAACAGCATATTTTACAGACAGGTGAAAAAGCAAACCCATGCTCTTCCACACCCTCACAACTCAAGGGGTTCAGAACGACTCAACATCTAACAGCTGACTTTGCAGCATCTCTGATGACCATGAATGACCTGCAATGATTAAACTTATCAAATTCAGAAGATTCATAAACCCAAAAAAGGAAATTTAAAGAATAAAAAAAAAAGCACTGCTTCAGATGTGACTTTGTACACAAAGTTGGGAACTTTATGGTTTTGATAAGAAATAAAGAAGCTTAAAAAGGACTTTCTTTCAGTCAAAAAATTGATGTTGGTTTAAACTGCAATTTGTGATGGTAGATTTCATCTGTTTGAAAGAGCATAAGCTACAATTCTATTCTACAGCTATAGATGTTAGCTAGTAAAATCTTACTTTATAAGGGAAAGACAGGTGTCACCTCTAGAAAGCAAAGATATTAACTTTGCAAGGCTAGAATTAGAGCCTGCTACTTAGGTAGCAGTAGCTTCTCTTAGTCCTTTCCGATTTACCACTCAACCGGCAGTTTGATCGGAACCACTGGTGAATTGAGGAGAATTAGTAGGAAGTATAATTTGCCCCTGTCCTGGAGCTGGTGCAGCTAAACCTGATAAAACCCAGCGAACCAGAATCACTCCCTTTATACAAGAATTATGCAATATGAGTTTTCCATGAATAAAGTTTAAGAATCTTCAAGAGGAGATGTATCAAATTGGGAGAACATCGTGTATGGAACTTTTAATGCATAACCGATAAAAGCTTTTAAACAAATTCAATGAAGATGTGTTTTGATTCTTATAAATGGGAAGAAGGGTTTTGGCGTTGCCTGTAGGATATGGTGTTTGAATTGTGGGAATGGAAGCTGGGGATGCTCCACTGACATTTGAGCCGCCAAATTGCATAATATGATGGCCTGGAACTCCATAGCTTTGAAGCGCTGCATAGCCATGAGTGCCGGAGAGAGAATGACCCAATTGTCCGTATGGATATGCGCCAGGGTTTACTGTGCCCGGTACCCCATATATCTGAAGGTATTGCTGATTCATGTAAGGACTGTAGGCACCCTGGAGAAAGTTGATGAACACAAAACAGTAGCAGGCTTAATTAGCTTTCAAACAATCAAAGATTTATTCTTAAACGATTGTATTCAAAGCAGAAGCTTTGTAATCACATATTAAACTATTGACCTGTGGGTAGACATACTCAGGTCCATATGCTGTGTACCTGCAATACATAAATTAAAGAATCTCTTTAGATCACATAGACACATTGAATTTTAACATTGTAAAAACCCAACCATCCTGGCAAGCATTTTGAAGATAGTCGCCAGGTACGTGGCCAGGGGAAAAGGGGGGTTATTGTGCATAAAAGATGCAAAGCAGAGAAAACAAAATAAGATTCTTATTGAACTGGACCTATCGGACAGCTTAACGCTAGTAATCTTCTTCTGTGTTCGTCAAGCCTATCCCAGCATTCAACACACAATAATGATAAACGCACTTTGCTATAAAAATTCCCGTAAAGAAAGGAGTTAATGTCCTCTCTGAAGATGACCTTAACTAGCTAAAGTTTCAGTCCTTAGATACTCAAAAATTATTACCAATAGTTCACATATCCAAAATGGAATGCTGAGGAAATTGTTGAAGAAACAATACCCAAGCAGACAGTTGCATTTTTTTGGAAAATGGAATGTTGCAGTTTGAAGTCAAGACAAACAGAGCCAAATTGCATAAACACCCAACCGGTCTCAACAGTTGTACTTGAGCTGAAAATTGAAGTCTAGAAGTTATAACTCACCCATAGGAAGGGTACACAAATCCAGGCTGGTAACCATGAGGAAGAGGGTGGTGGTAAGCAGGGTTTGGGCTCCCCATGTAAGCAGCTCTGGGTGTCTGCACACGACCAAGGATTGGAGCTGCTGATCTCAGCTGCCCTGTAATCAAATTCACCAAAGCAACAATTTTGAAAGCAAATCAAGCACCACAAAAAGCAGTAGCCAAGTACCCAACAGAAGAAAATTCAAAAAGGCAAAAAAAAGGCAATGACTGAAGATATAGATACCATGAAATGGGAAAGAAGGTCGAGGCCGACCCAGAGAAGCAAGATTACAGTTAGCTCTGCGGCCATCAATCACAGGATTGGGGTCCGCACAAGCCCTTCTTGCAGAATCAGGATCACGAAATGTGACCTAAACCCTCCAAACAAAAACAGACCAAGAACCAAAGAAGGCTAATTAGTAAATTGAAATTGAAACTTCATCAAATATTTGATATTTCTTTTGGCGAAGAGAGGGAGAGATAGATGGGCACTGACAAAGCCATAGCCTTTGGATCGAGCGGTGTTCTTATCGGTGATGACGACGGCCTCGAGGATGTCGCCGAACTGCTCAAAGTGACGTCGTAGAGTGTCGCTTTGGGTTTCCCAGGCCAGCCCACCCACAAACACCTTCGTCAACGTCGTGTCCCCAAATGGGGAATTGAACAGCTGAGCCCCTCCTTGTTGCTGCTGATGAAGATGGTGGTGGTGGTGGTGGTGTTGCTGTGGGTAAGCCATAAACGCACAAACATAAGAATTTATAACCCACAGAGGCAGAGAGAGAAGAATTTGCGGGAGCAGAGCAAGAAGATCAGGGAGGACGACGACGACGACTGGAACAAGAAGAATTCAGATTCACGTGACAGAGACGTGGACCCAGAAGACGCGGAGTTCCATGTTCTTCTTCTACTGCCCCCCTTGCTTTAGAAACCCCCTACCCTAGTGGCCTAGTGATTGCTGGTACGCTTTAGCTAGCTTTAGCCTGTAGAACAAGACGACCCTATACAAATACAAAGTAGAAAAAAAAACAGAAACAGAGCTTTTGAGCTTGGGATCATATACAAATGGAGGTGAGGGGATGGATCAAAGTCCAAATCAAAAACTGAAACGAACCCAATTCAATTCAATAACCGAAGAGCAAAAGCAAAAGGAAGAGAATTTACCGAAGAACTAATTAGAATTTGGGATTTTAGAAGGGTACATAGCTGCAGTGGTCCGCCGGAAATAGAACTGACACCAAGGGATTTTTGCTAATCATTCAGTTCCTCAGGCCCTGAGCTGAGTTGTTTTTTTAATTTTTTTTCTTTTTTTTTCGGAATCTTCCCGACATTTTCATCACTCACTATTATTATTCTCATTTATAGTATTTTATTTATTTTTTTAGAAGAAAAAAACAATTAAGTGCTCACGCAATAACACGACGCACCATGTCTCTCTGAATATTTGTCACTGTAAAAATAAATAGAGAAAGTTAAAGCTCAAGCCAGACAGTGGGATCTAAACTTTAGGTGAATAATAATATGTTTTTTATATTAATTAATTAGGGTTTTATTATAAACTGTAGTGGATAAAGATGAGCATGTGTAAGCTACGTGGGAAATTAGGCTCAGTTTCTATTGTGAAAGGGACCCTCACAAAAACAAAAACCCAAAAAAAAAAAATTTAAAAAGACGATGGAGGCTACTGTGTGTGCAGTGTGTAGTTGAATTTTGTTTAACTGTGGTTTATGGTTTAAAAACATACAAAAGAAACAGTCACTCTCATTTGGTGCCGTACAAGAATTCTTTGAACCGGGGGGGTTTTGGGTGTATTGAGCTTTTTGGAGTGAATACCAATTAGGGTCGAAAATCACACACATCACTCTACTAATAATCACTAATTCCTTTGCCTAACATTCTTCTTATAAACGATAAACGTAATCGTCGGAAGAATTTTAGGGTTTTCAATCAATGATTTGGATTCTCCGTGAGCACAAATACCAAATGCATCCATACATGTATGTGGTCCTTTGTATATAGAATGTGTTGACATGAAAATCTTCATCTTAGTGTAAGGCGTAACACGGGCCGTGTGTTGAGGCTTTCCGAGAAACAGAGCAATATTGGCTCTCAGCTTGGGTATTGTTGCATCACCAATTTAACTTATACGAGCTCAGCCCAACCAGTTTACGGTCTGGACCGGGCTCTGAATAATTCTATCAGTTACAACCCAAATCAAAATAGCCCAATCAGTTTCTAAAAAACCCATTTTGACATTGTCTTTGATCTTCAAGACATAGTTTGATCTCTTTGCCCTAATAAAATATGTGATGGACTGGTGAGACTGAACCAACCAGAACCATTAGTTTTACTCCCAGAAAACGGAGCGGAGTATCCGTTTTCAGATGCTTGGATTGGATGATCATGGTTCCTTTAATTGATTTGACGAGGAGATCTTCTAGTGATTAAAACAAGGACATCTCTTCCATCCATATCTCACCTAATTTAGATGAATCGTAAACGGAGTTTCGGGAGATGATTGACATCATTATCTCTGGTCTCTACTTGTTTGACTCATCAAAAACGTTTTAAATGGAAAACACGACCAGGGAAAGGGATATACCAATGAAAAACGTTTCTCACGGTATAAGACTTATACCAGTTCAAGACAAACCCATGGTTTGGAAGTTTTCACAAGAGGCAGTGGCTGAGAAGAGATCTCTATAAGCGGAAAATGTTGCTGGTGCATGCACATGATTGCGACCACCGGTGCACACATGATCTGAGGCCACAATTAGTACACGTAGCCAAAAGGGGCTGGCCACTGAGAAGTCATATTACAATTTACATCATTCTGTTCCTTACGTGATTGTTTGTCATTTAAACACATCGACAATCGACTAATATTAGCATAGGCATGAGTTAATAATGAATAAAAATAGAAAATAATATATTGGTTTTTTTATAATTAAGATGGTAGTGCAATAGCCAACGAGGTCTAGTCCAATGGAAAAAAAAACTTTGACTTGCAGGCAGATAAGATATCTCATGTTCCAATCCTCATGGTACATATAATTTGTGTGTGTGTGTGTCTGTGAGAGAGAAATCACACTCCCCTCTAGTTTAGACTGTCGCTTACTGAATATATACACCAAAGATCACCATGTATCTGCCTTCCCCATACAATACAGCTTCTAATTAAAGGACCGAAAGAAAACCATGAATGCAAGCTCAGTACCACCAAAACCAGATGTATAAATTTTGATCATCAATTAATGAGTGTCACGAATTTCAATTTCAATATATATATAGTCGAGCGAGCCCTTAATTATATATAGTTGAAATGGTTATCCATCTTGTCTGTGCATGCATGATAAAGAATGGGCAGAGTATGGGAGGAATGGTTGAAATCGGTGTATAATTTCTCCCATTCAAGAGTTTGGCATTAATGATTGGACGTAATGCATATTCATGCATGCATGTGCATGGCCCAATTGTATAAGTCCCCTCTTGTCTTATCTCTCATGCCTATCCATTTTATTTTCAAACTGATATATACGTGCATAACCAGATTTCAATACGTGCTTTTCATGAATTATTGGAGGTATTTCTTTATAAGCTTAGAGCAATTATTGGAGGTATTTCTCTGTATGCTTAGAGCATCTCCAAGAGTAGTAGTAGCAAATTAAATTCTTCAAATTAAAGTTTGTTGACCCATGTAGCAATTTGAAAAGGCTTATTTACTACTTGAATAATTTTTGCTCCAATAAACTCTTCAATTCAATTCAATTCATGTAATATTATGAAAAGGAATAAAAAATATGAAAACATGTGGAAAAATGTCCATGTATTTATTATATGAAAAGAGAAAATGCATGTTTTTAACGTTTTCAAGGTAGGTTTTATTTTTGTGAAGTAAAATTCAATGTTTGAAGAGTTGAAGTCAACTTACCAGTCCTGAAGAGAGAGAAAGAGATTATAGTTTTGATGAATGAGGTTGAAGACGCTCTTGGAGAGAGCTTTTCTGATGTGACTTACCTATTTTAGAATTACAAAGTTGTTGGAGATACTCTTATAAGACTATAAGTTAAAAATGATTTTTCTATGCAGACAAGGGCTTCGCCAATTTGACTAGGACGGATGTACTCCTCACTATACATCCAAGTTCAAATTCTCCTCCTGTAATTTAGATTAGAAATTTAAAAAGTGAGCATTTTTGCTCACCACTTTAACCATAGGTGTACCCTCACCACCACGTTCAATGCTTGACACGTGTCCATAGACATAATCATAGTTAACTTTTACTTTGTATTTATGGAACCATGGTTATACCTATGGACACGTGTCAAGTATTAAAGGTGGTAATGATAGTACACCTAAGATTAAAGTTGTGAACAAAAATGCACCCTTTAAAAAATGGTTTTTTCTATATGCACATAAAACCAATTACAGCGTCCGAGATTTATGCTGAGTCACCAACATGGGCACGTGCTCTTTGTGGTCCAGTTGATATACTTAACCTAGATCACGACAAGCTTGGCAAGTAACAAATATTATTTATTGGGTTAATTGCTCATTTGGTCTTTAAATTTATACTCGATTTACATTTTAGTCCCTTAATTAAATTATTCGTTCAAATGGTCCGTCAACTCTATATTATTTGTTCCATTGGTCCTACCGTTCAATGTTGCAGTCAAATATAAAGGTAAAATTGTCCAATGTGATAAAGTGGTGATAAATATGTGATAAAGTAATGATACAGTGGCGATAAAGGGGTGATAGAAATTACTGTATCACTTATTTATCACCACTTTATCACCTTGTGCACGGTTATTGACAATTTTACCCTTACATTTGACGGCAGCTTTGACATAATGTAACGGTAGGACCATTTGAACAAATAATATATAGTTTATGGACCATTTGAAAGAATAATTTAATTGAGGAACCAAAATGTAAATCGAGTACAAGTTTAAGGACCAAATGAGTAATTAACCCATTATTTATTTTAGAGTTCGTAAGGGAAAGACCCATGCAATTCTTATTTTCTATATATAAATTCAACCATTTCTAAATTTTTAAGATAAATTCAAATTTGAAATATGCTGTCATTTAAGATAATATTTGTCTTAGTATTATCAATTTAATTACAATATGTACCATTAACCTTCATTGATTCATTATTTTGTAATTGTACATTGATTCTTTTCCTAATAAAGAGTCTAGTCTCTTGGATATGGATGATCCCTTCCCTTGTCGTGAATTTATATTAATTCCATAGAAAGTAATAATAAAAATAATTGATGTACCGATAGGGATTTTATTTATTTATATAAACTGCATGTATATTATTTTTACAATGTACCTACAATGGTGTTCATTTCTAAAGAAAAATAATTTACCTATATGGCATGTATGATGTATGTACACATTTATCTATTATCTTTTATTGATAATAGGTACATTATGTATTTAAAAAAAAGAGGTACGTTATCTTTTATTGGGATAATATCAGTTTACCTATTATCTCTTATTGATAATAATTTACCTATTATCTTTTATTGATAATAGGTAAATTATTTTTATAAAGTATTAGGTACATTATTTTCAAAGAAAGCGTTAAATAAGTTGGGTATATTATTTAAATCATAAGTAAATTCATAACCAAAACTAATGCATAAAGAGTATTGAATTGCAAAGCCTAATTCGGTGGGGGGAAATCAAAACAATAAATTCAGGAACCAATACTTAATACACCTATCACAAAACATGTTAACTTTTAAATAGGGGTAGTTTTGGAATCCGAAAAGTATAATAAATCATATTTTAATGAGATTAGGTAATTTTCTTAGTTGGATCCTAATCATCGAGTTTTGCTTGAAAAAAGTTGGTATTTTAAATAGAAAAGTAAAGAGAGGTGATTAAAAATGAATTTTATGAGTCTAAACTCAATTTACTATTTATTTTAAATTATGAGTATTTTTGTATTCAGGAAATGTCTACAATTAGATTGAAAAATATTTGCGGGCACTTGATCAATCAAAACCCATGGCATTTGTGTACCAATGTGCATTGACGATCTTGCAGATGAAAGTGATTTAGCCACCCATGCTCCATGAGAAGCCACATATATATATATATATATATATATACAGATCGTCTCTTATCCTGGATCGTTAATGTGCGGGCATACGGATGGATGTGTAAATAGGCAGGAAAGCGAGGCGGGGTAGTACGAGAATACACTGCGTCCGCACGATAATAACGTCCGAATATCCGCGTAAGAGAATTTACGTATATATATATATATATATGTAAGCCAACCCTTATATAAGCAACATTAAAGCAAGGGACGTGGGGAAGTGTCAACAATTAAACCGTGTTGCATATTTAATGAGAGAGTGGGGCAAAAATCATTTCCATTTTTAAACTTTATTGATTTGTTCTTAAACTCGTTGTCTCCCTTTCCCAAGCCTAGGGTTATGGAAAAATATGCACATCGTGTCACGCAATGAGATGAATGGAAATTGAGACAGATAACAATTTAGAGTGCATACACCGGTTATTGCAGTTTATTCATTTTTCAGATATTTGATCATATACATGAAATGACTTATGTTGAGCAAATTGTGCTCGGAGTATCCTATTTAATTGCTTGTAGAGATCGTTAAGTCTTGTAGCGTGAATTTAAGCAGAACATTAAAGTAATTGCGTTACGACAAATTTAAACTGTCATATCACCGCTCTGTAACTTGTGAGTTGCATTCAGCACACACCATCCCTCGGGTTAGTTGTGGGAACCCACACTAGAGTGGGTAGCAAAACAAAACTTGGTAAAGCAAAGAGATGGTTCTTCCAAAAAAACAAAATTGCTTGTAAGGAGACGGTGTAGATATTTAAAATTCATTTGAAACGTAATGATTTTGTTCTTTTCTTCAAGGCAGGAGTACTAATTTATTACCTTTTACAGAGTAACAAAACGTAGACACTGAAAAAAAAACTCTCATGCAACGAGAATAACACGTTTTGTTATTTTTAATTAATAACATAATAATATATGAGATAATTTTTTACGTGTCATTATGTTATGTATAATGCTAGACCTATCATATTTTTCATAGAGTGCTACCATTTCCACCCACCGTCCTATTTTCTCACCCACCTTATTTTCAACATTTTAATAACAAATTTACTAATTTGTAAAATGACTTATACGCCCTGTGTGTCGCAGCCATCATGATTCACATCTCCACACCCCATACCTCGTTGCAGCCATCACCTCATAACGCACACCACACTCCTCAACGCAGCTATCTAAGTTACCAAAAAAGGGTTTTTTGGTGACTAAATCCTTTAATTACCCCCACATTAATCACCAAATATCACAAATTATTGATAACTGTTGCTACTTTTTTTTTGTAGTGTACCTCATACCCTCATCATTGTCAGTTTCTTTCTCTCTCTCAATCTCACAAAGTCTGCTATAAAACCCAGATTAAGTAAATAAATCAATTAGTTCAAATAGTTTTTTTTTTTTAATGAAATAGGAAGACCCGCAATTAGCTAATCGCCACACATCAAGAGATGCAGCAAAACCAAGAAGTCATTCACCAGCAACGAAACCCAGGCATGAGAGCATCCACAATGATGCTCTCTATTTCTTAGCTAAAATTTAGCTAAAAATACAAAAAAGTCATTTTAGGAGCTCTCTAAAAAATTTCAACTCCAACCATACTCCCTAATTTGGAGAGTCATAAATGCTTTAACTTTGTATCAATTGGTCCATTTCTATTAAAAATAATATAAAAAATATTTAGCATTAATTAAAGGTTTGAAATACTTATTAAATAAAACAGCATTAAATTATAGGGAGCCACTAGTGACAGGACCCGACCCTAATTCCGCTTTGGAATCCGGGCCAAGCCCTGTCCGTGTCCGACATCTGTCGGGTGTCGGACACACTTGACCAATTTTGCCCTTTTTATAAAGAAATTAAGAAAACAGAGTTTTAAGGTTCGACTTTTGCCGAAAATTCGGCAGAGTCTCCCCTGTAATTGGCTCAATTCCTAAATTAAATACACCTGCAAAAGCACAGTTTAAAGCTCCCAAACGTAAAGCAAGCACAAGATAAGTTCACACACTGACAGAAAGTAAAGTGTACGGCCTCAGGCCTCACAACATTTGGGCAAATTCAGAGCTACTAAATTAGTTAAATACAAAGTTTCTCGGGTCAAAGACCCTACATGAGGTCGAAGGAGTGTGATGGTGGTGATGACGGGCCGGTGGTGGTGCTCAGCTACAACCTACAGCCTGGGGGCGAAAACATTTAAAAAGGTGAGTGGACCAAAAACGTAATTTTAGAAAATTGAAAACGCAAGTTAGCCCCACTGTTAAAAACATAAGAAAACAATTCTATAAACGAACAGTAAATTAAAGTATGCATATAAAACACATTTATAAAGTTCATCAAATAGAGATTCTTATTCAAAACGAAGATATTAACAAATCAACTTTAAATAGAGTCCACCTAGGTATACCCTTATAAAATTCCGTCAATTCCATTCCTCGCTAGACTCGGAGACACAAAGTCAACCGAGCCGCGTCCTCGCAAGACTCGGGAACCACAGAGTTTACCCGAGCCGCGTCCTCGCTAGACTCGGAAAACACAAAGTTTACCCGAGCCGCGTCCTCGCTCCGCACGGTCCGAGCGTCCCCGAGACTCGTGGGGCGTGAGTCATGCGCGCAGACTTAAACCGAAGGCAACAATGGTTCGTAGACCGGGTAATAACCAAAGTCACATTATTCCGTAGGCAGCATAATAATTCCGAAGGCAACAGTTACATACTAGGGTACCTAGAGTGGTTTGAAACCTTTCATAAACATAATATTAAAATCATTTACATGAGTAAAACCTTGAGCCTTTCCAATTTCATAAATCATCACCATAAATTCCAATATAAGTTCCAAATCCAAGGCTCAGAACTAAATTCATAATTCATTATGCAGGAAATCAAATCATAAAATTTATAAACAATGTTCATCATTATTTATTTCATAAAAGCAGCAAATAAGCATTTATTATAATAAAAGTCATTTATAAAACCAAAGGTCCACTCACAGTTGATCCGAGCTTGCCGGACCCTTAGAAGGGCCTTCCTGCACCTCCGCCGAAGCTTGAGTACCTATTTACGAAAATTAAACCATTTATTACTTCACCAAAGCTCGGCATAGTAATTTAATGAAAATCCCGACCCCCGGGCCTAAAGTGTTCAATTGTGATTAGAAAGGTTTCCCGGGCCCATTTGATTCTAATTTAAGCCGTTTAGTTAACTTGGAAGTCCCCGGGATTAAATAAGCGATTAAACTTTAGTTTAGTTCCAACCGGGCTTTCAAGGGGTTCCCGAACTCCAAAAGACGATCCGTAAGTTCCTAAAGGTTTCTAAGATTACCAATAACTCAACTTCCAAGTTTCAATACGATCCAACGGTTAGAACTTAACAAACCCAAGTTAACCCTAGTTAAATCTAACCGGTAACATTGGTTCTTCGCTCAAACGATTTCCAAAAATTCGTTCGAGCATACCTAGGCGCTCGGGAGACTACGGGAGGCATTTTGGCACGAAGAACCGCCTCCACCACCTGGCCCACGCGCCGCCACACGCGCGGCCAGGTTGGGTGGCTTGAGCAATTTTTCCGGCGACGAAAAATCTTGGAATTTCGGGGCAAAGCTTATGGCTATGTGATCAGTGGGTGGAGGGGAGTGTTTTGGCAGTGAGAACCGGCCGAGAACCGGCCGGAAACACGCCGGAAATTCACAGTCCCGATCACCCAAACCCTAATTCTCAAATCGGTTTCAAAACTTCAAATTGATCAAAACCAACCTTGAAAACATCTAGAACTCGAAGAAAGGAGAAGAAAACTCACCAGACCCGACGAATTTGGTGGCCGGAATGGAGCAATCGACGGCGAGAAGCTCCGACTGGTTTTCGGCTTTGCAGAGGCGATTCGAGGTGGTTTCCGGCGAAACCAAGGACAGGGACGGGTTGAGGGAGGTGAGAGGGACGTTCGGTGGTGGCCTGGGTGGTTGGCGTGGCCGGAGACTCGACCAGTGATGGCTGGTTCGAAAACGCAGAGGGAGAGAGAGGGGTCGCGAGGTTGAAGACGGGTCTGGGGGGGTTTGGGCACGCGCTGGCCGATTGGCCAGCTGGGTTATTTCTATTTTACCCCCTTTTCCGAAATTACCAAAATGCCCCTACCGTTTTTAGGCCTTTAAACGTTCGTTCGGGCTCGGAATCGGGTGTTCCGCACGTCCACGGACTCATCTCGACGAGCCGGACGCAACGTACACCCCGTTCCACCAAATTCTTTCCCGATCTTAAAGTCAACTTTTAATTCCCTTAAATTAACCGGGGTAAAATCGTCCTTCGCCTTAATATTTTAATATTTAACTCTTAAATTGGGATCGGGTTGTTACAACTAGGAGTCCTTTCTCTCTCCTCAGATTTATGAGCTCCTAGAGATCTCCCTATTTTAGAAGGTGGAGTTGCATTTTTCCAATTCCTCCCTAAAATTTATCTAAGGAGGTGATTTAGAGAGCCCATTGTAGATGCTCTGAGCCTTCTCAAAGAAGCAAATTCCCAAATCTAGATTGTCGAGCTTAAGTGTGTGGCTATTGAAGAGAGAGGAGGGTGAAGAGAGAAAATCAAGAAATATGATATGGGGTTCTTTCGCATTTCATCAAAGTCCTTCGCTTTCCTCTATTCCCCAAAGCATCGGAGCCACTGGGAGAGAGAAAAACAAGCATCGGAGCCACAGACAAAAATAACATATGAATATGCAATTATTGGTTTGAAATTTATGGGAAGTACAATTTTGGGAAGGAGATGGTGCAGTTGAATACAAAGATCTAAAGTGTAAACGGTGGAGGGGGGGTGGTTCTTCAGGATGAGGGGGAAACGGGGAGAGTTGACAGAGATGAGGAAGAAGAAAAAAAGTTATGTTTATCCTTTTTTTAAAAAAAATTGTAACTCTATTTTTGTTAAAAAAATTTAAAACTAGTCTCAGTTCATCCCCAACCCAACATGAAATTAAAGGGTATTTTAAGAATAATGGTGGGTGGAAAGATAGGATTGTGTTATTTCAAATTTACATGATGGGTGAGAAGATAAGGTGAGTGGGAAAATAAGACAAGGGGGTGGGAATAGCAACACTCTTTTCATACCACATTTATACCATATTTCTAATAGAGGTGGAGTCCACCAATACAATGAGGCCCACTCTCTATTATAAATGTGGTATAAAAAATATGATAAGTCTAGCATTTTCCTAAATTAACTGTAAATAACAAAACAGTTTTTCTTGAGAGCTGCTAAACGAACTCTAAAATTAACTGAGTACACCATACTACCAAACTATTTATTGAATTACAAATTTACCCTAATATAAAATGACCAAAAAGAATATATTGAATTGTAAAACAAATATAATTTTAATAACTACACCCTACTCACTATATGCAACCATAATCAAACATAGAGAATTATTGTCTTGAACCGCGAATCCTTATTGTAGATGATAGTTGCCAACAGATTGAAAATAAATACAAGGATACTGATAAAAAGAATACCAGAAAGCAATTTGTTCCTCGAGACAAAACAAACAGCAAGATTTTCCTCTACATCCCTTTCATACGAAATTTACCTAAACCTCATTTTAATTCTTTTGTTTCCTTCAATCCTAAAATTCTAGTTCTGTTTCTGAAAATAATACAGATATCGGATAATTTCCCTAAGAAAGCTTAATCAATTTCGAGAATTTTAGTTTAGGATTTCATACACTAAAACTCGACAGAGAAGAAAACATAAATTCATAATCTTATCAATTTTAAGGATAGAGTTGTCAGTCACTATAAGATGATCTATGGTTTAAACCGCAATTGCATGACGATTAACTATTCTAGTGCAGAATAAAGTTTGCCTTGAAATGCAGATAACAAAATGAGATGAGCTAAAAAAAAATCAATTTGAGGTGCACTGACTCTCTGCTCAGTAACATTTGCACTGGGCCTCAAGTTTTTAATCCTCTCAACTATCTCATTGGTTATCTTCAGTTTCGAAGGCTGTGGCAATTCAACCACTACCTCTCTGGAAAGCTCCTTCTTTAGTGCCTTACCTTTTGAGCATAACAAAGAATCCTCCGTTAAATTAAAAAAGTTACAGCAAACCGCTCTACTGATTCAATCCAACAGCTCTACCACCAAAACACTCAAAATGCATCTTATCAATCTAATGTGATCAACCGGTTTAGCTGCTTTTCGAATCCGAAACTGATTCCTCCATTTTCCTAATCTGAGAAACTTGATTTAAGATTGGTATTAGGGTGTTATGTGATAGAGTGTATTAGGGTATACTAGGGGTATTTTTGATAGTTAAATATGGTGTCTTAGTTAATTTTATAATTTGATTAAATATTAGAGTGTATTTAGATCATATGGTGTCTTTCGATTAATTTTAAAGTTCGTTTAGAAGCACTCTTTTTCTTTTACATCACGCGGAAAAGGCCGACAGAGGCACAGCCGCACAGGACAAAAGATTAAAACCAGAACAAAAATTCAAATAACAATAAACTAATTCGAGAAAAAAAAGAGGGGAAGTCCATGATGATGATGATGATGATGATGATGGGATCCAAGGTCACTCCATAGATCCGTAGATCCGATCATAGGGACAAAACCCGACACGTGTCCTCACGCCGTACGTGTGGACCTTTGGTCCAGCGCGCCAAACCCAACTAACCCCCTCACACCCACACACTCTACACTTCCCCTCACTCCCTCCTCTTCTCGTTCTATAAAAAGGGTCCAAATCCTTTTGCTTTTAACAAACTCATAACCAATTAAATTAAATCCCGCCTCTAATCCTCTCGTTTTGTTTTAATTTACACTAAATTCTTAATTTCTTAATTTAATTAGTTTAATCCCCCTCCCTTTTTTTTTTTTCTCTCTATCTCTAATAATGGCCGTTCGCCGACGACCCACACACCCCTCCTCCGCCGGCGAACCCATTAAATCCCAGAAGCAAAACCTCAAGGCGTCCGACGCGCTTCCTCTGCCACTCCACCTCACCAACGGCCTCTTCTTCACGCTCTTCTTCACGGTCGCCTACTTCCTCCTCCGCAGGTGGCGCGAGAAGGTCCGCACGTCCACGCCGCTCCATGTGCTGACGCTCTCGGAGATCGCCGCTCTCTTCTCCCTCATCGCCTCCGTCATCTACCTCCTTGGCTTCTTCGGCATTGACTTCGTCCAGTCCTTCGTCTCCCCCAACAACGGCCGCGCCCCCACGACCCCTGGAACGACGTCGTCGCCGTCGAACAGCAACCGAAAGACGACGTCGTCCGCGTTGCACCCATCTCCGCCACAGGCGGCGGCGCGTCGTTGGAGGAAGACGAGGACATAATCAAATCCGTAGTGTCCGGAACGAGGCCGTCCTACTCGCTTGAGGCGAGCCTTGGGGACTGCGGGCGGGCAGCGGCAATACGGCGGGAGGCGTTGCAGAGGACGACATGTCGTTCGCTGGAGGGCCTGCCGTTGGAAGGCTTCGACTACGAGTCAATATTGGGGCAGTGCTGCGAGATGCCGGTCGGGTATGTTCAGATCCCGGTCGGAGTGGCCGGGCCGCTGCTGCTGGACGGCGAGGAGTTCACGGTGCCGATGGCGACGACGGAGGGGTGCCTGGTGGCGAGCACCAATAGGGGATGCAAGGCAATCCACGTGTCGGGCGGGGCCCAGAGCGTGGTTCTCAAGGACGGCATGACCCGGGCGCCCGTTGTCAGGTTCAGCTCTGCCGTCAAAGCTGCCGAACTCAAGTTCTTTGTCGAGGACCCTCTCAACTTTGATTCACTCGCCGTCGTTTTCAACAGGTAGGTTAATTCAACTCTCCTCCCCTCCATTTTTGTTTTGTTCAAAATAAGTCGATTTTTTAAGGTGCAATTTGTAATTAGAATAATCAATTTCTTACTGTTAAAAAAGTTGGCGAGTTCTTTTTTTTTCCTTTTTTGATCATCTTTTTGGCTATTTGTGGGACTAAGTCAAGACCTTTTTTTGGGGATCTGCATTTGCGCATTGCATGGAGATGGGAGATGGAGGATGAACTTTATTTGAATAAATATTTAAATAATAATGTATTTCTTTATGATGTTGATGCCTTGATGCCTTGATGTTTGTTTTCTTTTAATTTATTTTTCCTACATGAATAATTTTACGCAATTTTCATACTTACAAAATATATATATATAGTTTATTAATTATCTTATGATGTAAAATATTGAAAATGAATAAATAAGTTGTATTTTGTTTGTTGACTTGCATCTGCATGGACTGATGTTCAGATCTAGTAGATTCGCAAGGCTTCAAAGGATACAATGCGCAGTAGCAGGGAAGAATCTGTACATGAGGTTTACTTGCAGCACTGGAGATGCCATGGGGATGAACATGGTCTCCAAAGGCGTCCAAAACGTTCTAGAATTCCTTCAAATTGACTTTCCTGACATGGATGTCATTGGCATTTCTGGTAACTTAATTAATCTTCTCTCTTCTTCTTTTTATTTCGCTAGACTCTCTCGTAACAGACGATGTTTATATTCACCGCATATGTGATTTAGACGACGCAAGATTGGCAAGACAACATTACTTGGCAGAAATATTTTCTATAGGTCATTAGGTTGATTTAGCTTTGTGTTTATTCTGTACTGTGCAGGAAATTTTTGCTCAGACAAGAAACCAGCAGCTGTAAATTGGATAGAAGGGAGAGGCAAATCTGTGGTATGTGAGGCAGTGATCAGGGAAGAGGTGGTGAGGAAGGTGCTGAAGACGAACGTGGCTGCCATAGTGGAGCTTAACATGCTCAAAAACCTTACTGGGTCTGCAATGGCTGGTGCTCTTGGTGGATTCAATGCCCACGCCAGCAACATTGTTTCTGCAATTTACTTAGCCACTGGGCAGGACCCTGCTCAGAATGTAGAGAGCTCTCACTGCATCACCATGATGGAAGCCGTCAACAATGGCAAGGACCTTCATGTCTCTGTTACCATGCCTTCCATTGAGGTACAATTACAACTACAACCGTAATTAATGCTTAATTTAGTGTAATTAACTCAACTTATAATTCATGCTCAATTTTGAATGAATTTGAAAGGTGATGTTAGATCCATAACCAGATTGTTCTGTTCAAGAGAATTTGTCTTATGCCATTTAAAAATTCCAGGGTGTGGAGGGTTCCCAATATACATAAAAATACAGCATACCAATGCAGAATCTGCAGACTTTGATTTCTTTTCTGGTTTTGTTTTATTTTTTTTGGGGAAAGAAAACATTGAAGTGATGATTCTTGTGGAGATCTTCAATTGAAAGGACACCTAATCCCAATTTTGGATTTTTTATTATATAAAATTAATAAATGTTCAGGTGGGAACAGTTGGAGGAGGAACACAACTTGCATCCCAATCAGCCTGCTTGAACCTGCTAGGTGTGAAAGGAGCAAGCAAAGACTCTCCTGGTTCAAACTCAAGGAAATTGGCCACCATTGTAGCTGGCGCTGTCCTAGCAGGGGAGCTCTCACTCATGTCAGCCCTGGCAGCTGGGCAGCTGGTCAAGAGCCACATGAAATACAACAGGTCTAGTAAGGATGTCTCAAAATTTGCTTGCCCCAGCTAAATATGGAAAGAATTAAATAAAATAAAAACCCTTTGAATCTTGATGTATGCTATGTAGCTTGTTAGCTAGAGAAATTAATTTAAGCTCACAAAAAGGACACTTTTGGGGGTTGTGGGTTGTGGGTTGTGGGTTGGGAGGAGAACATGCATGGTGGTTGTGTCACATGTGTTAGAGAGGAATTTTTAACGCAGGCTGCATATGGGGTGAGGAATTTCAATGGGAAAAAGAAAAGAAAAAATGGAAAAAAGCCTGTGTCTTTTTCCAAGGTGGACTAAGAGAGCCTGAAATTATGAAGTGTGGGTGGGTGGGTGGGTGGGTGGGTGGGTGGGGGCAGGGGACACAGAGAGAGAGAGGGAGAGAGAAAGAGAGCATAGGAAATGTTGGTTTTTATTTCTTTGTGGTTGTGGTTGTGGTTGTGTTTTGGCAGATGAAGCCACTTGTCATGAGCAAGAGGCTCCCAAAATCGGATTTGATGTTCAGAATGTGTAGTAGTCGTAGTAGTAGCTGGCTGTTGTTGTAATCTTTGATTAAATTGTTTGTTGTTGTTGTAGTTAATTTGTCTTCTAGTTTGTATTTTGTAATTAGAGGATTAAACTCAACGTCTCCAAAAAGAGTTTTGTCCTTTTTGTCTCTGTATATTATTATTATGAACATTATCATATGGTATGGGGTTCGCTGGATTAATGAATCTCTAGTTAGCTTGCAGTTGATGCATGTCTCTTGATGGCTTTGGATGAAAAACTTACCGATACCCAAGTTTATGCGTCTTTCTCTCTATCTTTTTATTAACGTAATTGAAAAAGAAACATACATATATTTTGTTACGTGCAAGTTGTTTCTCTTTCCTTTTCATAATTGAGCCCTCCTATTTTACACGACAATGCTTTGGCTCCTGATATATCAGACACATTCCTCCTCAATACATGATGTGGCTTTCTTAAAAAACAACACATGTATTTTTTTCTTCTTCTTTTTGTTTTGTTTCACCGACTCTCTCTCTCTTCTCACCGACTCTCCTCTCCTCTCCTCCCCCTGCTCTCATCTCTCTGTCTTTGTCTCTTCCCAACAACTCTTTAGAATAAATTTTCAGCCCATTTCTCTTCCCGATTGACGCCATCTTCCATCCTCGGCGTCAACATCGACCATCTTCCATCTCTGCGTCACCTCCCCCTCCATTCCCCGTTCTCTCTCCAATCACTCTTCCTCCATCATCATCATCACCCAATCACTCCTCCATCATCATCATCATCACCCAAACACTATATATTGATTTCTCTCATTTTTAATTTTTAATTTTATTGAATTATTTATTGGGTGAGAAGAGAGAGAGTCGGTAAAACAAAAGAAAAACAGAAACATGTGTCTTTTTATAAGAGGTGGAGGAAGAATGACTCGTGATATATCAGGACAGAAGCCAAGCAAGGTCCGTATTTATATGGCCGCATGATTTAGGAATTCAGTCAACTTGGTTTACCGAAAGAGGTTAAAAGCAAGGATCGCAAAATTCCAAGGGCCCAGGGTCCACGGTGACTTGAAGAAATCGACCCATCGATTGACGGTAAATAAAGGTGGACTTTATGCAGACTAGAAAAACCCAAAAAAATAAATAGGAGGAAATCGCCGTCTGTGGGAATCGAACCCACGACCACGTGGTTAAAAGCCACGCGCTCTACCAGCTGAGCTAAGACGGCCTAATTGCTATAATTGAATTTGTTTTTACATTTAATGGCGTCTTTTGAGTGCCAACAAAAACTTTTTGGGTTAGTCGGTCGGGCTGACAGTGGGGAATTGTAGTGGGCTTGGGCCCCACAGGGGAAGAAGAATTAGGTCAGGTGACATTGGCCCATCTTACAGTCATGAGGCTGGTATGAAAGCACACTGGGCAAATGACCCACCATAATATTTGGTCAGACAGAGGAGTGGTAGGGTAGGGACGGGAAGGGAAGGGGACCAAACTTAGAGCTGGAATGGAAATGGAACACAACAATCGCCAACTGAAAGGAAAAAGTACACATTGTTAGACAATCCCCGAGTAATTAATTGCAGTGTACCAGTATCACATATTCTGCATTCATAAGCATATTAATAACCAGTCCCATCCTCTTTCACTTCACTATCCATTATCCTCATCCCAACACTTGCTCCAACTCTTTCCTTCTCTCACTTTGCTCCCCTCTAAATTAATTACAAACGCCATAAAACAAGAAGAAAAAGAATCGTTAGATTTTTCAATACCCAGAGTGAAAGATGGCATTTTGTTCCAAATTTGGTGTTAATGTTCACAATTTCCACTATTCGTTGTCAATTTTTATTTTCTTACCCAAGGTAGATTCCAAAATTCTTTCAACCCTAAATTACCCATGAACTTGCTATGGCTACCTCAACAGCAGAATTAAACCGTTTGTACAACGTGATCAAAAGGCACTATGATTCTCTGCTCCTAGTTTGAGGGCCTCTTGAGAATCATAGTGTCTTTTGATCACGTTGTACAAACGGTTTAATTCTGCTGTTGAGTTAGCCATAGCAAGTCGATGGGTAATTTAGGGTCGAAAGAATTTTGGAATCTACCTTGGGTAAGAAAATGAAAATTGACGAGGAATGATGGAAATTGTGAACGGTAAAAACAAGTCTGAGATTTTCTGGGATCTACAGACCACAGCTTGCTTAAAGTCTCATGAGATGAGATTTTCTGGGACCTTTACTACTCTTCTGAAAGAGCTGCATTTACATGTATATTATTTCACACATGTCATGTCATGTCATGCAGCTAAATAGTATTTCAATTTGTGTATGAACTATGAATTCAAAAATATTATCTGATTGTATAGTTTTGTTTTTCTTTCGTTTATCCCAGGGAGTTAAGAAGGTAATCTACAAGAAGAATTTCTAATCATCTTGTTGCGGGGCTTCGACATTCTACACTTCCTCTGATATGTTGGCCTTATACTCCTTTTTATAACTGGGAAAATTGAGATAAGGTAGTGAGTCATGGCTATTTTCCAATCATCTTGTAGCACCAAATTTTCATCATTTGGGGTAACAAGAAAAGATAGGAATGTATGGAATGTGATCAAACCAAAACTTTCAGATGTTCTAGTTGGTCATATGTGTCACATATTTAAATTTCTGACTGCTGAGTGATATTAAGCAGAATATAAGCCTAACAAAGAAAATGAAAAACAAAAAGAGGAAAGGTATATGGGGCAATGATACTTTACCAGCTCTGCCTACAACCTACACTACTACAAATTTGCTAATATATTACAGTGCATAGGCATCGGGAAATTAAATAAACGATTCCATTCTGGTATTAGGCATCGGAAATAGCTATTTCCTGTGGAATGAAAGGTTTACAAAAAATTATTTTCTTGCTAGGATATATTTAGCTATGTCATTATAAACATTGTGGGAAGCAAAGCAAAGAATGTCCCTGAGATGGAAACTGAAATCCTAAGAAAGTATCGAAGAACTATGGCCATGAATGAAGATGAGTTAGACCTAGGTAAGCATATAAATTGACTGATATCATTTAACATTCTAAGTGATCATGAAACATGAGTGATCTTCTAAGTGACCTGTCCTTTTTCAAGAAAGCTATTTATTTGTTATTTCAATCTGTTCTGAAGGGAATTTTGAGATGAGCCATTTTGTGTGAAATTCCTTGCTTAAAGATGACATTGACACCGACATCGACATCGACATCGACATTGACATTCCTGGAGAAAAGCCTAAAGAGCAGAATATGTTGGTAGCTCTTAATTAAAGGTCAGTAGTTACAAGACTTTTTTAGATGGCATGATTTCATCTATCAGGTTTCCCTAGGCATGCAGTTTGTATAAAACTTTCCAATCTACAGATTAAGTTTTGAAACAGATGAAGTCCAAATGAGAAGAACTCCACTAAAGAAGAGCAAACAAGGTGAGACGGTTGGTCAAGTTGACCAAATTAAGAGGACATATGGGTTCTTGTAAAATGTAAGCACACATCCGTCATTAACCTTGAGAAGATGAACAATTTATTTACTTATATAGTCACAGCTTTTGAAAATGTTGTCAACAAAACATTATTTCATTTGTCTCTGGGTGCAGGAATCACATGTTGATAAAATAGCAGAAACCAAGCTGCAGGAGAATCCGAAAAAGTTGCAGGTATACCTTTTTGGCATCCCAGAAAAATAAGTTTTCCTTTCAAAGGAATTGGATTGAAATGCTATATATATATAATGATCACATATTGTATAACAGTAATTCATACTCAAACGAAGTTACTGAGTCCTATCTCCATGAAAGTTGCAAGACAGTAGATTAAATAAAATAAAATAAAATAAAAATTTGCAACTCCAACTTATTTGCACACATTTCGACCAAAAGAAAAAAGCTTTATTTAAATTTGCGCACACGATTAACATGCCATGTCCTTGATTTTGTTTCCAAAATTTGCAGCCTGCACAATTGTCTTTTAACTAAATTGCCATATCTCTTTAAGGAAATCAGGCTTCTAGTATAACTGATGATCCTCAGCTTCGGAGGATTCCGCCACTGCCTTTTCAAGACATGATAATAAAGATTATCATTACTGAAGATGCTTGGGAATAATGATTCAGCTTTGATGTATGTAATGCGTTTATATCTTGCGTCCCAAAAGTAAAACATATTTTCTTCTGTGAAAAATATGCCGTGTTCCCATTCACCACAAGTGTCAATTGATCTAACCTCGTCCTTGTCCCCGTCCTCATCATGAGGAAACATTTTGTTGTCAATCTTGTAATCTAACGTCCACTCTTTCCCTTCATAACTTTTTAGCACCCATATCTCACGCGACAAATATCCAGATGACAGAATGGCCAAACGTCCTCCCAAGTTAAGTAAATGCATGGCATCGAAACCATGAACCAAACCCTATGACGACGAATTAGGATAAGGGATCCAAACAAATTCATCTTTCTTGAAATCGAAAGAAATAATACGATTAGAGTCTCCTCGATCTACGCCACGTTTAATCAACCAATGCATGTCTCCATATGCAGATACATTCTTCCTACTAAACTCACATTGGGGAACTGAGTGTATTTCTCTCCATGATGATGATTTTGTGCCCAATGTATAGACATAAGCTGACACGTATCTGAATCATTCACTTTGAGCAATGCAAACAATATTGTGTGTGCTAGTTATACTGTCAAATCCCATACCGTACCGCTTTGTATGGTTAGTTGGAATGAGATCATTCATTGGGATTTCTAGAACTTCTCCTCTCAAAGGATTGACCAATAAGCATGGATTTCCAAATCTCCCCTTACTTTTTACAAAACCAAACAAGTTGTCAATTATCTATTAGTTTATCAAAAAAATTTGGAAGGAAATGCATTGCATGATGGATTTAACTTATTTAAGTTGATTATATAGCGAGCCGAAAAACACTGACGGTAGAACATATGTTGTAATTAATGAAAGAAGAGTAAACACACCATAATCATTTATATATAATGATTTACTACAATATTTTACACTTTATACATTGCATTGTAAGATACATGAGTGACTTAGTACCACATAGAGTTCCTATGGGGTTCAAAATTTTCACTATCTTCATATATAATTAGGTAGGTAGGTTAGGTGAGTTTTGTTGAATGGTAGGGTAGGTTGAAAGTTGAAACGTGGGGAGTGGTTCAATTTTTATTTTCTGAAACAGCTTATGAACATATATAAATATGAGTTTTGATGGATAATAAACACAAATTAACAAACAGCGAAGTGGAAAAGTGGGAAGGAATCAACGCCAAAAAGGGCATGGGTTCGAACCCCACGGGTGCCTTCAGCTGTTTTGAGTTTTTTGGGGTTTTTATGTGTTTCGATAGTATCGCGATATTATCACCCTTTTCAGTGACAAACCAAACGAAAATATCGCCTTCGAATATAGCCGAAATTTTCGAAAAAATGACGAAAACTTTTTTGTCAAAATTCAAGGAAATATCGCTGATATTTCGCCTAAAATTTCGATTTTTTTTTCCTTGCATGTGACTACACCAAAACTCTTTGATCTTAAAAGCAGTTTTCACACGTCAAATCACAATTATTTTATTTTATAAGAACTGTTAGGTCCTCAGCTGACCCAAAACCTGTTTCAAATCCGTTAGAAACACAACTCATAAATGTCACTCTTGGACAATTGAAGTGAGAATACGCTAGACTCTCCCAACTCACTAGCACTAAAGTCCACACCCAACAGTGCTTGTTCACAAATCTGTGTCGAAGCCAAGTAACTATGTGTTACCTTCATGAACAACGTAATGGCGACACTTAGATCTCTAAATGGTTTAGGGCCTCGCACCCCAGGGCTATAATTCCCTAATTACTTGCCACGGTCAAACCATCCTGCTGGTTTTCTTCCAATTGAAGGAATCAGTGCATTCTCACATCTATCCTTCCAATGACAACATCAACACACACCGAAAACAATAAAATGCACTCTCCCTATTAAATATTGTTTTCTATCTCAAATACATCCATCATATCAATATATATATATATATATATATATATATATTTACGTGACCATTTACTTATGAACACCACCATACAATCATAACATAATATGGTCATTCCCTTGAATACCATCCATTTTGCAAAAACCTGCAACTTATTTAAAATCAAAACACATTTGATTGATTTTAAACTCACACAAAACAGTTCCTCAAAAACCACCACATCATGTTAATTATATCCATTAACATTATCAAAACAATATTATAATAAATATAATAATATGTAATTTTACTCACAATTCGGATGATTTAACTCACCTCTCGTCCAATCTGCGTAACTTTAACAACTTACGAGTCCACAACAAGCACTCAAGCTCTACAATCCTCAAACTCTGGCTTCGCAAAACCTATGGAAAGTTTGCAACTTAACTCAGAATCCAAAATCCAAAATCCAAGATTTGGCTCCCAAATGACGAAAATGCCCTTCAGACCAACCCAGGGTCCAAAGCGATCAATTATCGTCCAAAACACTCAAAAACTGTGACGTACACACTATCGACTTTAAAATAGGACCAATGACACCCATTGTCTACAAAGTCACTATTTGGGTCCCGCGGTTCCACCCGTCCAACCTACATTCTAAAAATCCACCTGGGGCCTACGATCCCAGATTTCGCATCCGATTGTACCAATGAACTCTAAACAGTCTCGACATCACTCCATATTAATTTGGGCCCGATCCAATAGTCGGATCTTTCTTGATCGCACGATCACGCACAATAGAACGGCAATCCCTCGCCTTAACTTCAAAATGCAATAACTTAAGATCGAGACATCCAATCACCAATCCGTCTGATCCTACAGACTCACAACAACACCAACTACAACATATATAAAATCAGACATGATTTAAGGGTCTAATCATCTCAAATCTAACGGTTCAGATTTACGAGGCTTCGATCGTCGGTCAAATGATGAAATCTCATGGAGCATACCACCGTGCTCAGGACCTTGAGGACTAAAAACTATCTTTTGAACTCAGACAAAGCACCACCACCACACGCTGCCACATCGCATGGTGGTTCGGGTACTATTTCGGCGACTGAAAAACCTTTGAATCGACGAACCAAAACTAGGCTAACTTACGTAACTTGACGAGATAAACAACTTTAAAACTTGGAAGTTTACCTGAATCGACCTCTAAAGTTATCAAATCGCCGTCCAAAGTTTTTGGTTTCACTTTGCACGAACGAATTTCACGGCGTTGCCACACCTTCAGCACTGCTCCGATCACCTTCATTCTAGTTGGGTTATGTTCACGTGATTCTCCTCTTGCGATATGGGTTGAAGGTGTTGAACATCTCCGCAGGTAGTCACCGTAGTAGCCGTCGAAAATCGCCTTTCAGGCGAAGCTCTGGACCAAAACGAATTTTCTGAAAATTATTGGCTTTTCTGCTATTTGCACAGTGATCCTCCAATTTATAGAATTCTGAAAATAGCACTGTTCACTATTCACTATTTAGCCCTCCAATCAAATTTTAAAACTTTGAAATTTAATTTCTCCTTCATTATAACTCCAATTCACAAACCTTTTGCGCCTACGAGTTTGTGAGATCGAGCTTGATTTTCCAATCCAAAGATTATAATTTTCTCACTTCAATTTCTTGAACGTCCATTGAAAAATCAGTAAATTAAATGTAAGGGCATTTTAGTCCAAATTGAGATTAAACACACTTAATCCAATCATTTTCAAACCAAACCAACTTCATAAAAGTGCCCACACATTTAATTAACCTTGTGTGATTTTTCGTAATACTAATAACTACAAAATCCCAATGTTGAGGTTATTACACAAGTAATGCAACCTCTGTTCCATGTTACATTTGTTTTTCCCTTAAATTTCTTTATATCTCAGTCCCTTATTGATAAAAACGAATTACAATCTTATTGAGAAGGCCTAGTTCTATTAGTTTTTGTTAAAACTAAGCCTCCCTACTTGATGGAACAAAAAAGAAACTTAAAGCTGGCACATTATCAAGTTCACATATAATTAGTAAAGACGAATTGGCAGCCGAGGTTCTGTGACTGCGAACCCATGTAACATGTTAGCCAAACAAGACCTTACCATTTTCAGTGCATGACCATAACCATGGCACATCTTCCTTCCTGAACCAAATGGAAGCAGTTCAAAACTCTGTCCCTTCACATCAATTGCATTATTCCCTAAGAACCTCTCAGGCCTAAACTCATCTGGTGCATCCCACAGCGTGGGATCTCTCCCCGTGCTCCATGTGTTCACAAGCACTAGAGTTCCTTTACAAACATCATAACCTGCCACATTGCAATCCTCAAGAGCTAAATGCGGTAGCAATACAATCACAGGGTGCTTCCTCATTGCCTCTTTCATAATAGCATCTATATAAGGAAAGTTTTCGAGGTCTTCCTCTTCTACCCATCTCTCTCTTCCAATCACTCTATCGAGCTCTTCGGTGGCCTTTTCGATGAGGTTTGGTTGTTTTATGAGTTCAGACATTGCCCATTCCAAAGTGGTAGTAGAGGTATCAGAGCCTCCAATTATCAAGTCCTGAGTGAATGCCTTGACAGTGTCATAGGTGAGCTTAACTTCAAGATCGTTAGGATCATCAACCAGTAGCAATAGTAAATCCACCGTGTCCTTTGCCATAAACGCCTCCACTCCTTCCTTCCTGGCCTTGTGTTCATTGAGCATGAACTCATAAAACCGGTCCAACTTTTTCTGTAAGGCCTTCATTCGCTTTACATAACCTTGCAAGTCGAAACAATCTAGCCATGGTATCCAATCCCCTATATTGGCTACCCCATCAAGCAAGAGCAACTCATCTATCATGTCCTGAAGTTCTTTGAGTGATATTATCGAACTCTTGGATTTGGTCAAGCTAAAATGGTCCTTACCCAACACAATTCTGCACATAACTCCAAGAGTTACGCGTGACAGCTGCTGTTTAAGCACAACTGCCTTCCCTGACATGGCATAGAGTCGCGAAATAAAAGCGTGATTTTCCTCAACCCGGATGTATCGAAAAGACTCTAGACTTTTTGAGCTAAATAGCTCGGAGATGAAAATTTTGCGGCCTTGACACCAATATGGACCATAAGGTGCATAAGTGACATTGAGGTAGCCATAATTAAGGTACTTGCCTGCTGCAGTTTGAGGCCTAGAGGCAAAGATGTGATCATGCGTCTTTAAAAATTGCTTTGCCATTTCTGGAGATGAGGCAACTACAACTGGGCAGGAGCCAAGCTTAACCTGCATTATAGGTCCATAAGTTTGGGAGAACTTGTGAGCGGATTGATGAGGTAGAGAAGCAACAGCGAGGTTGAGGTTGCCAATTATAGGCCATGGTTTGGGACCCGGTGGAAGTTTTAGCTTCCGGGGTAGGGGAAAGAGCATTTTGGAGAGAAGGGCCAGAGCAGCTTGGAAGTTTTAGCTTCCAAGCTCTAATACCATGAGGTTTTTGAATAACTTCGATGATTTTGATTGAACAATCATATGATAATTATATATAGAGCTTTGTTCGGTATCTACACAAAGGATTTTCTATTCTAGGCAAGAATCAAGTCCTTGAGAGACGAGGAATATATACACCAAATATAGAAACTAAATTCTTTAAGGATGACGTCTCATTATATTATTATTAACACAAAATTGTATTATTTAACCAAATCAAAAACACAAACAAATGTCACATTTGATGTCATATAGTTAACAAAGCAACAAGATTCACTTACCTTTTGTCGAAATGATTGAACGATGTGGAATCAAAATTGATACAAGGTCGACTAAAAAGTTTCTTCCACAGGTAGTATCGAAAATATTTTCTTTCAAACCAGGAACTACCCAAGATTCCCTTCATCTCAGTTTCAGCGATTCTTTGTTTCCTAGAAATAATAACAAGATTTGGTGCTGCTTGCTTATATATATATAAGAAAGAATAAAAAAGAAGGAAAATGTTTAGGGAAAAGCTCTCGTATCATATATAACTAGCAAACAATGAATTGAATTGATCAATAAATAATCAAAATTTAAATTCATATAAGGTTAGGAGGACAAATGGGATCCCAAGTATTTAACCGCCTTACCCACATTCCCATTGTCTCGTCTCGGGATAGCGCAAGAGATCATAACTCTATTAATTTAATATATTCGAAAAACATTTGGATAACTTTTAGTGAAATTCCACTTCTTAACATTTTGAATTTTTCATTAGAATTGAATGTTGTCTTAGCCTTAGCTTTTAAATTTTTTACATTGATATAATTTATTTATTTTAAATGATAAATTTTTGAAAGTTCGTAAAATTTATAATTAGAAAATGAAAGCCCTTATTGCTTTCATATAAGTTATCAAATGAATTGGGCTTCTCAAATTTATTATAGGTTACCAAACGAATTAGGGTGCGTTGATAACGTTTTGGAGGTTGTTTTCATTTTGAGAAAACAAAATAAGTCAAAAACACGTTCGGTGGCGTGTTTTCGTAAAATGAAAGCAACTTCATGTATCTTGTAGAAAAGCAGAAAAAGTTGTTTTCATTCTCGTGGAAGCGTTTTCTCATAAAAGCATTACAAAATGAGTCAAAAACACGTTGAAGATATTTTCATTCTCATTATAGAAAACATAAAAAAGTTGTTTTCCTTCTTATGAAAAGCGTTTTCTCCGAAAAGCGTTACCGAAACGTACCTTAAACTTTCCCAAATTATTTAAAAATTATTTATCATCTAATAAGCAATGTCAAACAGACACCGCTGAACTGGGCTAGCAGGCACTAAGCAAGACCCGAATCTCACTCCCGCGATTTTCCTTATCTTCTTTTCTTTCCCAAAAACCCCGCGTTTTCCTTTCATTCGGGTCCATTAACACAATTTAAAATATAAAAAAGACACCTCACTCTAGTGTTCAATTTTATATTCACTTCAGAACTTCAATTTTCTCAGTCTCCCCCATTTTTCTCTAACGGCACCCAAATTCATGGACCTTCGCCGGCGACCGCCTAACCCCAAACCCCACAACCACCACCACCGCCGTAACCACACCGCCGCCGCTGATCACCCCAATTCATACCCTAAGGCCTCCGACGCTCTTCCTCTGCCGCTTTACCTCACCAATGGCCTCTTCGTCACTCTCTTCTTCACCGTCGCCTACTTCCTCCTCACCAGGTGGCGCGAGAAGATCCGCACGTCCACTCCGCTCCATGTCGTAACGCTCTCGGAGATCGCCGCCATCTTCTCCCTCTTCGCCTCCGTCATCTACCTCCTCGGCTTCTTCGGCATTGACTTCGTCCAGTCCTTCGTCGCTCCCCGAACCCCGCACGACGACGACTGGAACGACGTCGTTGGCCTCGAACCAACCCCACTGCCGCCGCAGCGACAGAAAAAGAACGAGCAGCTCCTCTCTAAGGAAGACGAGGAGATCGTCCAATCGGTGTTGTCCGGAACGACGGCGTCGTACCAGCTAGAGGCGAAACTCGGGGACTGCCGGAGAGCGGCGGCGATCCGACGCGAGGCCTTGGAGCGGACGACGGGCCGTTCGCTGGAGGGTCTGCCGTTGGATGGGCTTGACTATGAGTCGATACTGGGACAGTGCTGTGAGAATCCGGTGGGGTATGTGCAGATTCCGGTGGGAGTGGCCGGGCCTCTGTTGCTGGACGGAAAAGAGTACATGGTGCCTCTGGCGACGACGGAGGGTTGCCTGGTGGCCAGCATCAATAGGGGCCTCAAGGCCATCTACGCCTCCGGTGGGGCCATCAGCGTCCTCCACAAAGACGCCATGACCAGAGCTCCAATTGTTAGGTTTGGCTCTGCCGTTAGGGCTGCACAGCTCATGTTATTCGTCGAGGACCCTCTCAACTTCGATACTCTTGCTGCCGTTTTCAACAGGTTAATTTTCTCTATTTGATTTTAATTTCTCTGAAAAAAAAACCCCTAGATTTTCATGCCAAATCCTTTTTATAGTAGCATGGATTGTAAAAATTGTATAGTTGAGGAACAAAAAGAGGACCTATCACTCAATTTAATGAAGATTTTGTCACACAAACACAAGTTAATTAATTTATGATGTTGATGGCGATTTGTTTATTTGTTTTGAATTATTCTGCTGTTTTTTTTCTTCTGTTGTTTACCCAATCTCCTAGTTTCATATAAATATTGATAAGTTGTATATGTGATAAATGGGAGGTTCACTGCTCAGGTCTAGTAGATTTGCAAAGCTTCTAAAGATTCAATGCCAAATAGCAGGCAGGAATCTATACATCAGGTTTGCTTGCAGCACTGGAGATGCCATGGGGATGAACATGATCTCCAAGGGCGTTCAATATGTTTTAGAATACCTTCAAAATGACTTCCCTGACATGGAGGTTATAGGCATCTCTGGTAAGATTTTCTCAATTTCCGTTTCTAATAATATATTTGTGAGTTGTACTGTTGTGAAATGGATCTTTCATGCTCCTTGCATGTTGTGAGGGAAAATTAGTTGCGTACATACAACTGCGTCCAAACATTCCTTTGTAATCATGTTTTAATATTGTTTCCCTTTGGACTTCGATTCTGAGAGAACAATTTAGTACTACATACATGACAGACAGTGGCATTGTTATCATAGAATTAAATATTTCAGCGGCATTTTTCTATGATTAACTAGTGGTGTTTGTTATTTATGTGCTTGTTTGGATTGCACAGGAAACTTCTGCTCAGACAAGAAAGCAGCGGCGGTAAATTGGATTCAAGGGCGAGGAAAATCAGTAGTATGCGAGGCAACTATCAAGGAAGAAGTAGTGAGGGAAGTACTGAAAACCGATATGGATTCCCTTGTGGGGCTTAATGTGAACAAAAACTTAATTGGGTCAGCAATGGCTGGTACTCTTGGTGGGTTCAATGCCCACGCCAGCAACATTGTTTCAGCACTCTTCATAGCCACTGGCCAGGATCCTGCTCAGAATGTAGAGAGCTCTCACTGCATCACCCAGATTGAATCTGCGAAGAATGGCAAGGGTATTTATATTGCTGTCAGCATGCCTTGCATTGAGGTACATTACAACGAATTACTGCTTCTTTTGGGTGAATTTATTACTCATTCTAAATTCTAAGGAGTTTGAATGTCAAATCCAAAGCCAAATTCTTTCAGGAATGGCTCTTCACAGGTTTGAAGGGTTAGTAATAGATATAGTAGCTGGAATGTGGACAGCAAGGGGTAGGCCCATTGGTGGTATACCGAATAATATCTAATGAAAATATTGTTGTTTGTTCTTTTGGGGAAGAAAACATTGATGGTTAGAATGATGTGGCTCACTTTGAGATGTTCAATTAAATGGACGGCTAATCTCAATTTGCAAAATTTGAACTTTTCAGGTGGGAACAGTTGGAGGAGGAACACAACTTACATCTCAGTCAGCCTGCTTGAACCTACTGGGTGTGAAAGGTGCGAACAGAGAGTCCCCCGGTGCAAACGCAAGGCAATTGGCCAGAATCGTAGCTGGTGCTGTCCTGGCAGGGGAGGTTTCTCTTCTGGCAGCCATTGATACTAAACAGCTTGTGAACAGCCACATGAAATACAACAGATCTAGCAGGGATGTCATACACGTTGCCTCCAGAGAATAGACTAAACCAACACCATTGAATTATGACCAGAGGGGACTAATAAAAAGGAAATTGAGGTAAAAAAACAAGCAGAATCAAATAAGCTCACTAAAGGACACTGTTGGTTGGTGGGGTTGGAGGAAGAACATGGTGGGTTCCTGATATCACATGGGTAAGGAATAAAAACAAAAAGGAAAATTAGGCCTCTGTGGTTAGTGGTTTCCAAAAGATTGTCTTTAAAATCCCTGCAATTATGAATTGTCGGGGGAGGGGTTTATGAGAGCAACTTCTGCTCTTTTATCTTCTTTTGTGTTTGTCTTCATGCTGCCACTTGTACTGACCAAGAGGCCTTGGCTCTTAGTTTGGCTGTAAACTTTGATTTGTTTGTTAATCCATTTTCTAGCTTGTATTAACTTTTAGGGTTAAATTAAATATTTCCGAAAGGTATTTTTCGTCATTTTGCCTTTGTAGCTCGTTAGCTTGCAGGTTGTGTGTGCCTGCAATTTGCATGGAAGCCTTTATAACAACATGCTCTCTAACTTTATTAATTCTCCAACCACAAGGATTAGGCAAGGAAGCCAATAATTTTAGTACATCTTCAACACTTGCTAGCTTATGCAGAATTAAAGTGTTATTGTAACTTGTAACAATATATATATATATATATATGTACATTGGATACAACTTTGAAAGGCAAACTGGATGCAGTCGATTTATAGACAGAGGAAAAAAAATATGGCATCAAAATGTGGTTGCTTTTGCTTGTTTAAAAGGTCCAAACTAAACTTGTCCTTGCGCCGTCTGTGGGAATCGAACCCACGACCACGTGGTTAAAAGCCACGCGCTCTACCAGCTGAGCTAAGACGGCTTAGTTGCTCTTTGTCCTTGTTAATTTTATTTATACTAAAGAGTTGGCTAACAGGCGATAGGATATACAAAGTGCCAAATGAAATTAATTCTGTGAAGATTTGGGAAGTCCAAGTCCAAGTGGACGTTGGAAATGCAAGACCATAATGATTTTATGGTTTTGGGCTTTTAAGGCTACTCGTATATATATATTTTTCTTCTCTTTTTTGGTCAAGGGGCTATTCGTACAGTTGAGATCTCTATAAATGGTATTGCACAATCGTTTGCCACTCCACTTGTTAAACTTATTTCAACTTCTAATTTGATCACCAACATGAATCATGATACCATAAAAAATCTCACAATCTGCATTCTAAGTTCTAGTAACTGAAGTATACATGCTTCAGAATCAAGATTCCTTTCCCTACAGCTTAATTTACAAGCTCGAAGCTTTGGACTTTGAAATGGCATGCGACAAGGGAGAAAGGAAAAGAGGGTCTAAAGGCACAACCTCACTGTGAAAACAAGAATGTGATCAACAATGCGCTGCATGCATACATGACTGATAGGCAATTCCAATATTGAAATCTGTAAAAATATCCAAATTTTGGATGCAAGTAACGAAATATTCAAATTTTCAAGCCGTTCAATTCAAACTAGCATGTCATTAGGTTGCAGATGCCATGCCATGAAACATAGTCATCTGCGTATTATGAATGAGTCCTACAATAGGGACTATAAAATAAGTAAAAATAGTTGAAGAATGACTGCAGATATTCTCTATCCTTCTCTTCCAAGTTGCAACCAAATGGGTCCAAATACAGCTTTCTTTATCAAGTATTGTTCATTAAAACTTGCTTCTAACTGAGCGGCTGTTAGATCCCTCACCAATCCAAGGTAGTCAATCCCTCTTACCCTCCTGAGATCCAATCTCTTGCAAGTAATGTTCTGCTTCCAAGGCCGCCATGCATCCTGCGTTATTATAGAATGAAAGAAATCATGTCTTACATTTAGCAAAGAGTAGCATCTTAACCTGAAATTTTCTAGATGAGAATAATAACAGTGACAATCATAGTTAAGGTCAGTAGAATCAAATAAGTCATCAACAATATAGTTAAGGTCAGTAGAATCAAATAAACCAGAGAACATATAGCAGGTAGGTATCTATTCATGAGTAAGTTTAGGAATTCATATTGTGGTTTAAACAGATTGATGAACTTAGATTGGAGGCAAAGCTTGAGCCAAAATTGTACAAACATGCGCAAACTCAGCTTATCCAGTATTAAAACAACCTTGATTCTAACTTGACCTAGTGCAACTAAGACTAGCTCAAACTCGCCCCTAGAGTAGGAGTTAAGGTATTGTGGTAGCATTAAGTATGTGAAAAGAAAGATGAATAAACAAATAACAGTTAAATGGAACACAAATGCACCTGATCAAACTCTTAAACAAAACAAAGTCCATTAGTAACCTCTAAAACTGGAAACAAAACAGCTTTTATACACAACATGTCAGTGGGCAATTGAGGAAGAAAGCTTAATGAAAATCTGTCCACATGATGTTGCCAATAGTGCATATATATAACCAACATTCACCAAAAAGTCTCCAATATCATCATGGAAAGGGAGGAATGAAGTGCCCCCCAAATGTACGGGAAAGGAAATGTTTTCTTACCAAACAATTTGACCTCTCAAGTGAAATGCTTGTTTGAATGTGTGACAATTTGGTAACATATATTATCAACACTAAGTGAGCATCTCCCTATAAAGTAGTGAATGTATGCCTATTCACACTTTGATCTTAGTATGCAACTCAATAAGTAGGACTTCTTAATTGAAATGTAATTAACATATATGCTGATCCTGTTATAAAAGTTTACATTTTTGAAGTTACTTCAAATTGGCATTTCAAAGTAGACATCAATTTTTTTGTTAGAACTTAGAAAGAAGACTCATTTAAAGCTTTAGGAAGGCTATGGATTAAGAGGAGTTACCAGTTCCAGCGGCAGTGATAGCCTGCCTATACTTCTTGTCCTGAACATCACCCGCAGCAAAAACTCCTCTTACACTGGTCTGCGTAGTGCCTGGCTTCGTTGCAACATACCCATCAGGATGAAGCTCCAATTGCCCACCCAAAAACTTAGTCGCCGGTTCATGCCCAATTGCAAAGAAGAGACCCGAAACCTTCAAATCCGAAACCTCCCCAGTCACCAAATTCTTCACCTTCAGCCCACCCAGAACCCCCTTCTCTCCCCCATAGGCCTCCACCACCTCCGAGTTCCACACAACTCTGATTTTCGGGTTGCTCAGGGCCCGATTCTGCATAATCTTCGAAGCCCGAAACGCTTCCCTCCGGTGAATTATGTGCACTTCTGACCCGTACTTGGTGAGAAAATTAGCCTCCTCCATGGCCGAGTCACCACCTCCGATCACCGCCAGCGGCTTGTTCCGAAATATCGGGGCGGCACCGTCACAAACAGCGCAGGCCGAAATACCGCGGTTCCAGAAACCGCCCTCGCCTTCGCCGGAGCCTGGAAAAACGAGACGCTTGGCGACGGCACCAGTTGCGACGACGACGGAATCAGCGAGCACGGTCTTGGAATCGGTGAAGACCTTGAAGGGGGTGCTGGAGAAGTCGACTTTGTTGACCGTTTCGGTGAAGATCTCAGTGCCGAAACGGAGGGACTGGTTCCGGCAGCGGTCCATGAGCTCGCCGCCCATAATTCCGTCGGGGAAGCCCGGAAAGTTCTCGACGTCGGTGGTGGTGGTGAGCTGGCCTCCGGGGGCGATGTCGTTGGCCATCCAGCCCTCGAAGAGGATCGGCTTCAGCTCCGCTCGAGCGGCGTAAATGGCCGCCGTGTGCGCCGCCGGGCCGCTTCCGATGATGCAGAGCTTGGTCTTTAGGGTTTGCAGGTCGTCCATGGCTGACGCTAGTTTGGGCGCTGACGCGTAGGCCGAAGACGAAGGCAATGACGAAAACGAAGCTGCTGCTGCTACCCCAACTGCGCTGCTAACTCTTCTCAGCAGACTCCGCACCTTGTGTGCGTTTGGGTAAAATCTCATTTTTTTTAAACGAATACAATACAAGTAATTTATGCCCCAAGGCCCAAACAGAGCAGAACGCCACAACCAAAGAACTGGTCAAACAAAATTACTAGTCAGCGGCCGTGGCCAATTTTGTATCCAAACGCGTTTTTTCTTCTTGCCCAAGCGCGCCTTCTGCTATAACACCAATATGTCTCCCAAAAAACGTTACTACTGATTATTGATTTTTTTAAAATTGATTATTTTTATAGGGAGGTGTGTGCATAAAAATTTACTTGGTAACCAAGACTTCATTATCTTATGAACAAGGTAAGTAACTTTGTGCCTTGCTTTGCTACTTAAACCCAACTTGACCAAATAGCCAAATGCCATAAGTGGGTATAAAAATGTTAGGGCCCATTTATTCCGAAGTACACTTTAACTGAATATGTTCAATTTTAGGAGTTGTTTAAGAAACAATTGTTTATGCGCGCGTAAGTGATTTGGTAACGTTGGGAATTTTTTCTCCAATCTTATTGGTGTTGGTATTGTAGCATACACTTACAACCATGGAGTAAAAAATCGAAAATATCGCCGATATTTCGGCGATATTTCGCTGAAAATGGGAGGCCGAAATTATCGGAGGGGTACAAGACATTTTCGTAATTCTTTCGGCGAAATTTCGAAAATTTCGGAAATTTCGGAAAAATTTCGGAAATATCGGAAAAATTTCGGAGATATCGGAAAAATTTCGGAAAAATAAAAAAACCCTCAAAACACCACTCAACCCTAGGGTTCGAACCCTTGCTACCAAGCATGCTGCTCTCCCAGTTTTCCACCACAGTAAGGGCTCCTTTGTGTTTATTATGTTTCACAACTCATATTTATATACATATTACCTTATTTTCATTTTCAACATTTAAGTAAATGTCTTTGTCCTTTTACTTTAATTTATTTTTATATTACTCCATTTACTTAAGTTTACAATGTAAATAAGGAAGTACCCCCCATTTGGATTCAAATAAAAATACTAGAAAATCAAATTCCCACCAAATCAAAATATGAAAAATCGGTTTTAGTGCAAAATACGATTTAGGCTAAAAATGATGGCTCATTAACTCAATATATACTTCATACTAAAATCCCATAAAATCAAGGTTTCTTATTTGATATGTAAGGAACAAAAGCCGCCAAAAATTATCTTAAGAAAATAATTATTCCGAAAAACCATTTTTCATACTTAGTCAAATACAATAACATGAAATGGTCTCATCTTGCCCATCCGTCTCTTTCTCAAGCTTTCCAACTCCAACCAAAACCAATTGTGAGGTAAGTTTAAATTAAACTTATATTTATATTATTGAAGTTTATTAAAGTAAAAAAATTACACTTGAATAATAATTGCATGTTAATTCTTTGAAGTAATTAAGTAATGTTGTATAATTATTATGGTGTGTTGGTTGGTATAGTAAATCATTATATATAAATGATTATGGTGTGTTAAATCTTCTTTCATTAATTACAACATATTTTCTACAGTCACATTGTTTGTCGGCTCGCTATATAATCAACTTATATCAGTTAAATCCATCATGCAATGTATTTCCTTCCAATTTTTTTTGATAAACTAATAGATAATTGACTAAATAAACAATCTCTAAAGTTTCAATAAAAATTTCCAAGTTTTTCTTACACTTTCCGTGGTTTTTATCCAATTTTTATCGATATCGATATTTTTCCGATATTTCCGTCGATATTTCCGTATTTCCGAACCACCGATATTTCCGAAACCTCCGATATTTTCTTCCTTGCTTACAACTTACTCCAATGTACTTCTATTTCTTAGTTGGAAAAAAATGGACTGGGCTTTGTTAATCACCGTCCTTACTATAAGCCCACATTTATGGGGCTTGGGCCTTGAGGCTTGTCTTCAAATTGAGAAGGGGCCACATTAGGTTTTGGAACCAACCACCACCCTAAAATCCAATTTACAGAATAATCCAATGCCCTTTTTTTCCTTGTTTCTTTTTCAATGTTCCATATGGATTAGACCATTAACAAATAAAGGTAAGCAACTAGGGGACTGCATCAACATCATTAATGTTAATCATAGACTTTTGCTTTAATCCTCGATTAAACAACCAGATGGTGGGTACCCTTTTTGAAATATGAACCACTGAACTTTCTTAAAGTTCGAAATATGATGGCTTTTTCTCTTCTTAATTTCAACAAAGAAATATCTTTTTCCCCTTTGTTTTTAGGAAGCACTTTAACAAAGATATATCCTTGTTATCATTCTCAACACTTGACACGTGTTAATAGACATAATTATAATTTCATCAATACAAAACAAAAGTTATGCATATAGAAACATGTCAAGTGTTGAGAATTGTAATGAAAAATTCATCACTGTTAAGTAATGAGACTGATAATGAAAATGCACCTTGAGTTAAAATAATGAGTAAAAATATTTCCTTTGTTTTTATCTCTCCTTCTGTCAAATAAATTAATAGAAAATAGGTTAGGTGGTAAATACAAACAAATTCAACCTGCAATCAAACCTACTACGAACCTTCTCAAAAGATTGGCACCCCACATCACCCACCACAGAATCTCACTACCTATTTTAAATCCTACTATAATAACTTGAAAAGAAAAAAAAAAAGATTAAAGTTACAAACTCTACCAATTCTCATAGAATTCATCAATCTTTTCACACAAATTTCATGTCACCTCCAAAAACCAAAACTCCTGATCATGATGATCAGAGACATACAGAGAGACAGAGAGAAACAGAGCAATTTTCCAGTACAAACAAATAATATACACAAAAAACATATATATTTGTTGCAACACAAACAGAAAATAGAAGACAAGAACTAGAAGTACTCTATCTTTGGTTGACTGGGTTTTGATCAAGAGAAATAGAAGACCTTTTGATGAACTCCAAGCAATCAGCAATGGCTTCGGCATAGAAGGAGTTGGACCGTCCAAATGATCTCAACCTACAGCAATCAGCTGGTCCTGACCGCCCCTTGTTTTGGTGTGTTTCCGTGACGAAAGTCCTTCTTGAGCTGCTGTTGTTCCTCTTGATATTGGTAGGGCCAGAGCTAGCACTTGGCCTGCTACTTCTGCTAATGCCTTTCTTTAGAGACTGCAAAGCTTGCCCATATGAACATCTCAAGAACCTGAACAAGCACACGAACCGGGCACGTAGGAGCCTTGAGACTATAAATCTTCTTGGGTTTAGCCTGAAACCTCTGCTTCCTCTGCTATTTCCAAATCTGTTGTAGCTCATGTGGCCCATGTTGTTGGTCATTCAATTTTCTTGGCAGCTCTGCACAAACAACTGAAAAACAAAAATAACCTAAACTAAAGCAGCCTGAAGGGGCCAGAGGGCACAAATAATGCAAACTATGTTGTGGTGTGTGGGGATATAAATAAGGTTGAAGAATGACTTTTTGGATGGTGAGGTAATGATTAAGAAGGCTAATTCAGCTGGGACTGTGGAATCTTAAATGTATGCATGTGACTCTGTGAGAGAGAGAGAGAGAGAGAGAGAGAGAGAGAGAGAGAGAGAGAGAGAGAGAGAGGTGTAGGTTTTACAATGTAGATGTGACTTGGATTATACATCTGTTTATGTGCGCTTAGAGAAAGCATAGTTTTGAATAACTGGTACGGGATGTCCATAGGGGACAAAAGAAAGAGGAAACCCAAGTGTCCCTTTTTCAAATTAGGTGACTAAAGTAGCCAAATTATTAGACAAAGTTTGATTTCCATGAGTGATTCGTGGGGACAACCCCCTTGCAAATTGGTAATCTAATTATATGGTGGTCTAAGTTCTATCAAAGTTTGACTTGTGAAATGTCTTTTTGGTAGAGTGGTTAGCTTTTTTATTAGGGTTTTTGATAAATACTATCTAATAATTAGTCACAAGGCTGCTTTATTCAAATACTAAATTCTTTAATCTAATGTGCAAAGGACTCACTATTATAGTTGTTTGAAGTAATTGTTCCTCCAGGCAAGGTTTTGGGTTCGAGTCCCAGCATCCGTGTTGTATGTGTGAGTTTAATATATTATCGCTCATTTCAATAGGAAATGTCCTTAAAAAAAAAACTTTAATCTAAAGTTGTAGCATAAAACCCCCAAAGGATATCTATCAACATTATTATTTTTCTTTCCAAAATTTAAATATGATCTCAAAATTGGGGACACAATTAATCACATCTTCCTTGTTGGTTATCAACCTATTCTAATATATGAATAGAATCTTTCAGCATATGAATCTTTAAGCCTTTAGGTGGTCAAGAATCAACGGATATAGTTTTGCGTGTGTATGGGAAGTCAAGGCACTATTTTCTAATCATGAAAAGAATCCATTGGAAATTTGGAAACAAGTTCCTATAGGAATTGGAATGTGAATTCTAGGCTTCTTCACACCATTAATATATGCATGATCTACTTATGGTATGTTTGGAAATAAAATAAATAAGAAAGTGAGTTACACGACTTTTAACTGAGTAAACACACCGTTTATCAGCTTCTCTCATTCTAAATAAGTGAACACACCGTTTATTCATTTGTTTATAACAACGTTTTTTACACGTAACAATAACCTACATTGTGAATATGCCACTAATTTAAACGGGTTAGAACTTGGTGAAGACTTTGAGACTGGGAGAGGGGTGTCGTGGTCCTCCAGGAACGTTGGAACTTAAGTTTGTAAAGGTGGCTGATGGCATCGAAAAATATGTTGCGTAAACCCATTTAGATTTAGAAGATTAGAACAAGAAAACATGTTAAGATAATAATCAAGACTGACGTGGCGTGCGACAAGAAGCTCCAAATGGCTCATCATATATCACACAAAATTAAGAGAAAAGTCCAGTCAATCAAGTTGCTAAGTTTTTCTCTTCCATTTCTGTTTACTATTCCAGAAAAATAAAAAAAAATATTAATAATGCAAGAACATGTGTTTCATTTGATCACAATTGTTTATGTGACATTGAATTGAAAACATTGGGAATAAGACTTGCTCCTCATGACTCTTGACTGGGTAATTGGGATTGGAAATTATCAAATTTTAAACAGATTAGGTTAGAAAATAAATAAAACAATTAACTTCAGATGTATCAGATCTATTTGAAAACTACTTATAATCAAATTTTATTTAAACTTATGTCACATCAATAAAGTTGTTGTTTTTTTTTAAAAGTTGAAGAACTTAAAATTTAACGTTTGAGTACCTATCAAGCTTAATTTAGCTCGTTTGAGATCGCTTTTAGAAAGACTTTCGCTTATAAGTCATTCTATTATAAAAACGTTGAAATTTTCATAAGAAATCGAAGTGCTTCTTGGAAAAGCACTTGAGAGTGCTTCATGAAGAAGCACGATGACGCTGTTCTCCGAAAGTCGCTTACACCCGTAAACGTTTCTAAACTTTTCTGCCAAACGGTGTCGAAGCGCTTTTAATCGTTTCAAGACTCACAAACAGGGTTTTAATTTAGATAACTTATCTGCTAAGTTGTTCTATTATATAGTACGCTTTAATTATCTTTTATAAACTAAAACCTTTTTAAATACATAATATTGAAAGAGAAATTTGACCCAAAAACAAAATCTTGAAAGAGAAAAGATTGAGCTCGACTGAATTGGGCCAGTCCATTAAATTAGTCCAATATCTGGGCCATATTATAGGCTTGTACAAATTTATTTGGATTTCAACTTGGCTAGAAAAATCTTTTTGAGTCCAATTGAGATTGGACCAGGCTTAGGCATGAGGAAAGTGGGATTAGAATGTGTCCGTCGCAGTTTCAAAGTGTCTCCACCATATAATTTAATTAATTAATGAAAAATAATGCAAATAGTTTAATATGTTATGTTGTTAAACTGTCGATTTCAATCAAATCTGAAAACCAGCACCGACATAATCATATAACATGCTATAACATTGCTAAGAAATACTAAATTCATAGTATTGATAGTGTGTTTGATATGTCAGGTATACTTACTCACTAACCAACCCATAGACAAGGGACATGGTAAGAAACCATGCCTTAGCTTAGCTTCCTCATTTTTACACCATGATGAAGTGAAATACCGATGTTACTACATCAGGGTGTTTGTAGCCTCCTGATCAGAGACAGTATACTTCACCGTATAAATGTAAGGATAACAAGGTATCCCCACTGAGTTTCTGAGATGGCTTGAGTACCTAAGAGTAGCCGAAGTGTCTTTTGGTGAAGCTTAGCTTAAATCTAAGTCTTGCAGTGTGCCTACCTAGTTTACTAGTTGGTTGTGTCCTTCTCTTTTTATATCATGGAGGGAGATGAAGGTTTTGAGGCTGACTCTTACGAAGAAGTGATGTCCATAGTCTTTGAGGACTCCTTGGATTTAGACGACCAGCCAGAGCACTATATCACCCTTGTTGGTCTTCATATATATCACAGACCACGAACCCCCTAATCTGTTGTTAAGGAGGTCCTCCGCGTCCTTTGGAACAATATGGGTCATGTCAAAGTGGTAAAATCTAAGGAAAATGTGTATGCTGTGTTTGTGGAAGACGAGGTCGTCGCCAGCCGGCTTTTGGAAGGTAACCCGTGGTTTGTTAAAGGGCATGTCTTCACCTTGAAACCACGGCCTTTGTATTGCTCCATCGACGACATTGAAGCAAACCGGGCTATCTTCTGGGTTCAGGCCCATGGTATACCAAGGAATCTGTGCACAATGAAGAATTCTAGGAAAATGGGAGAGAAAATTGGGTCAGTAATGGAGGTTGAAAACTTTGAGGAGGTGGGGTTCAGAGGATTTTTAAGAATGAGAGTTGATTTGGATACCTTCAAACCTCTTCACCCCTGGTTTTTCTATGTCTTGTCCAGTCATGGGGCGTTGAAAGATTCGCTTGAAATACGAAGGGCTCAGGGATTTTCGCTTCGTCTGTGGCAGACTGGGTCACTCAAGGGGCTGCCAACGTCCACCCAACCCCAGCCTCTTCAAAATCCCCCTGCAATTCAAAGCAATAATATCCCACATTTGAACTCATAATGTGGCATTACCTGGAAAGATGCTTATCCCAAACTCCAACATATGAGGTTGTTGAAAGATCTAAGAATAATACTCACATATACATACACAGACGCCCAGTCTTCTCATGCTTATCTCTCACATGTTTCTAATTTTTTTTAAAATTAGTATAGCCGAACGGCTCTACTCGGCTCTTTTATTTTTTTAAATAGTATAGCCGGTCGGCTATACTTTATTTTTAATTTTTTTTAAAAAAATAGTATAGCCCTGCGGCTATACTCGGTTCTACCAATTTGTTTAAAGAGATAGTATAGCCACGCGGCTATACTCTGTTTTTTCAATTTTTTTAAGAAATAGTATAGCCGCGCGGCTTCATACTCGGTTTTTTAATTTTTAAAATGAAATAGTATAGCTGGGCGGCTATACTCGGTTTTCCCAATTTGTTTAACGAAATAGTATAGCCGGTCGGCTATACTCTGTTTTTATATTTTTTTAGAAGAAATAGTATGGCCGTTCGGCTATACTCGGTTTTCCCAATTTTTTTAAAGAAATGGTATAGCCGGCCGGCTATACTCGGTTTTTAATATTTCTTTAAAAGAAATAGTATAGCCGTTTGGCTATACGCGGGTTTCCCAATTTTTTTAAAGAAATAGTTGAGCCAATTTTATGTCCCTCTTTAACTCTCAATTAAATCCCAATTTCTTTGCTTTTCCTCACCCTCAATTGCTTCTGTTTGGTTCTTTTTCAGTGAGAACAAGCGGTCATGGAAAATAGGTATCAGGGTGCAGCTCAAAACCATGCTTGTGCTTCCTGCAAGCATCAGAGGAGAAAATGTGATGAGACCTGTGAAATGGCCCCATACTTTCCAGCCAGCAGGTACAGTGAGTTCCTAGATGCTCATAAGATCTTTGGTGTGAGCAACATCCAAAAGATCATGGCCATGGCTGCACCTGATCAAAGACAGGCAGCTGCTGAAGCATTGTCACGGAAGGGAATGCAAGGAAAAATGATCCTGTGCGTGGTTGTCTTGGCATTATCAGAAGTCTAAATGCCCAAATTCAGGGACTTGAAAGAGAACTCCATATTATGAAACAGCACCTAGAACTTTGCAAGGAGAAGGAAGAACTTGTTGGGAAAAAAAACCAATCACAAGAAGAAGACTTGCAGCATGATCAATCTGATGGTCTCAATTTCCCATCACCAATCCTCCCTGATCTGGTAAGACTATGATCTTAATTTTTCTCCGGCTCCTTTTTTTTTTAAAAACAAAAAGGATAGCCGCGCGGCTTTACGCCGCTCTTTTTCTTTTTTTAAGAAATAGTATAGCCGGTCGGCTATACTTGGATTTTCCCAATTTGTTTTAAAAATAGTATAGCCACGCGGCTTTACTCGGCTCTTTTTTTAAAAAAAAGGCTATACTTGATTTTTATTTTTTTAAAGAAATAGTATAGCCGCGCGGCTATACTCGGCAGAATACAAAAAGATCGAATTCAGAAATGAAAGCTACCATGACAAACCTACGATTACAGTTTTCAATCGGACACTTAAAGAGTTTCCCTTGGTGCTGAGGAAGATGATGATTTAATTCGTCCTTTCTCCTGAAGCTGGAACCACAATTGTCCACTGAAAAATCGTATGGCCACTGTAAAGAATAAGCTAAATGAATTCATGAACCAATAATCATAGTTTCAAAATACTTGAACAAATATTAAATTCTAACTGAACAGTTCGTGATTGAGGCTTGCTTGATGGAGCTTCCCAGGAGGTCTCCCACCTAGTACTGGTCCATTCAAGTCAAACCCTCTCGCATTTTGGAGTTCTTTGTGTGGGATCCAATGCTCCACATTGTCCAACAGATATTTCTTTAAAATGTCGATTCTTGCAAAAATTATAACTTCATTTGATGCAAATACTACAGAAACCTCATCCAAAAAGTAAAAAATAAGCTAAAAGGAATTCACAAATGAATAACATAATTTCAAAGTGCACACGATCAAGCACTCAAACCTCAAACCGAGCAGTACGTGATTGAGGTTCACTTGATGGAGCTTCACAGGAGGTCTCCCACCTGATACTGGTCCATTAAAGTCAGAAACCTCTCGCATTTTGGAGTTCTTTGTGTGGGATCCAATGCTTCACGATATCCAAAGGATAGTAGTTAAAAATGTTGAATCCTGCAAAAAAATTATCTTCAATTGATGCGAAAATTACAGGACCTTCACCCGAAAAGTAAGGAAAGTTTTGCCTTTAGCTTCGTCATTTTTCACCTTTCATTCCATCCTAAACGATCTGCAATTTTCCCCTTATTGAACAGATGGAGAGGTGGAGAGCTTCAAGTTGATCCCTGTGACGCATGTTGCAAACATCATACGAAGGACACGATTTTTCAAGCCAAATTGCTCTCTTGTCATCATTGATTTCCAATACAATATAGTATAGCCGCGCGGCTTTACTCGTCTCTTTTATTTTTTTTATAAATAGTACAGCCGCGCAGCTATACTTGATTTTTCTATTGTTTTTAAAGAAATAGTCGGCTATACTCTGTTTTTCCAATTTTTTAAAAGAAATAGTATAGCCGCGCGGCTATACACGGTTTTCCCAATTTGTTTAAAGAAATAGTATAGGCGAGCAGCTATGCTCGGTTTCCCCAATTTGTTTAAAGCTGTTTTTCCAATTTTTTTTAAAGAAATAGTATAGCTATACTCGGTTTTTTTATAATTTTTAAAAAGAAATAGTATAGCTGCGCGGCTATACCCTGTTTTCCCAATTTTTTTAGAAATAGCTATATTCGGTTTTTCCAATTTTTGTAAAGAAATAGTATAGCCGCGCGGCTATACTCGGTTTTCCCAATTTTTTTAAAGAAATAGTCGTACCAACTTTATATGCCTCTTTAACTCTCAATTAAATCCCAATTTCTTTGGTTTTCCTCACCCTCAATTGCTTCTGTTTGGTTCTTTTTCAGTGAGAACAAGCAATCATGGAAATAGGGATCAGGGTGCAGCTCAAAACTATGCTTGTGCTTCCTGCAAGCATCAGAGGAGAAAATGTGATGAGACCTGTGAAATGGCCCCATACTTTCCAGCCAGCAGGTACAGTGAGTTCCAAAATGCTCATAAGATCTTTGGTGTGAACAACATCCAAAAGATCACGGCCATGGCTGCACCTGATCAAAGACAGGCAGCTGCTGAAGCATTGTCATGGAAGGGAATGCGAGGAAAAATGATCCTATGCGTGGTTGTCTTGGCATTATCAGAAGTCTCAAGGCCCAAATTCAGGGACTTGAAAGAGAACTCCATATTATGAAACAGCACCTAGAACTTTGCAAGGAGAAGGAAGAACTTGTTGGGAAAAGAAAGCCAATCGAAAGAAGAAGACTTGCAGCATAATCAATCTGATGGTCTCAATTTCCCATCACCAATCCTCCCTGATCTGGTAAGACTATGATCTTAAATTTTCTCTGCCTCCTTTTTTTATTATAAAAAAAATAGTATAGCCGACCGGCTTTACGTCGCTCTTTTATTTTATTTTTTTAAGAAATAGTATAGCCGGGCGGCTATACCTGGATTTTCCCAATTTTTTAAAAGAAACTAATTTGTTTAAAAAATAGTATAGCCGTGCGGCTTTACTCGGCTATTTTTTAAAAGAAATAGTATACCCGCTCGGCTATACTCGGTTTTTTACTTTTTTAAAGACGATTTTCTATACTCATTTTTTCATATTTTTTATGAAACAAATAGTATAGCCGATCGGCTATACTCGGCAGAATACAAAGAAAAGATCGAATTCAGAAATGAAAGCTACCATGACAAACCTATGATTACAGTTTTCAATCGGACAATTAAAGAGTTTCCCTTGGTGCTGAGGAAGATGATGGTTTAAGTTGTCCTTTCTTCTGAAGCTGGAATGACAATCATCCACTGGAAAAACGTATGGCCACTGTAAAGAATAAGCTAAATGAATTCAGGAACCAATAATCATAGTTTCAAAATTGCTCTCTTGTCATCATTGATTTCCTGAAACTACATTCATCTACCAATTTATAGGAAGGAATCTTGAGCATATTAAAGAACCTGATCCTTGTCCACCAAAACAGCCCGCACACCATCAGCAAAATCATTCCGCAAAGACGATCTTAGGGCGATGCGATATTCAGTTTTCGTCATACCAGTTAACTGGATTTGGACAATCACATAATGATTACAAATGTTATTTTCAGAACAGGGGAGCTACTAGAAAACAAAACCTATCAAAAGGAATGCAACCACGTGATGAAAGAAACGAAAAGGTAGAAACTCCAGACTCGCTGTGGATAATTGATTGTCATTTTTCCCAAGTGCAGATGCAACTCTGGAGAAATACTTTTGTGTCAAGTAGAGTGAAAAGGGAGCATCCTTTCCAAGACCTTGAAGAGCTTCATTTGCCCATTCTGCCACTGCAACACAACAATGAATCACCAACAACAACTGAACAAAAAGGCAAACCACGATAATTAACAGTAGTCTCCCTATAAATTGTGGCTTTAGCTTCCACTTCCACCACCAACAAACTTCGAGAATCAAGCAGAGTTGAATTAAAAAAAAACAAAGGAAAGTGAGGAGCAGTGGATGCTAGTGTGTTCAGGGCTGTGGTTTTGATGAACATGCTTGTGCTTGCAATAGCTCAAGCTGATATTAATCCCTCTTATACCAATGCGGTTCCAAATGGCAACACTTGGTTCCAAATGGTCATCTCTTATTCCTTGTGGTTTAGGATGTGCGAGAAAATGCATGTTGAGCCCAATATGCCTTTGCATATGCATGATTAAATGCAAGTTAACTCCTTCGGATGTTATTGATCTACCTTTCTCTCTCTCTCTAGCTTTATCATGTTTGTTTTGAATTATATTTCGGTCATTGATATTCTTTGTATTTTGGTTTTATTTGCTTGATATTGTAGATAAGCGCTATGTGAAAGGCGTCATGGATTCATCCTATGCATGCTGCTCCAAGAATAATCATATTAATTTATGGATTGCCGCGCAACTATACACAGGTTTTTCAAATTTTTTTAAAAAAGTCTGTTTTTTACTAATTTTTCAAAGAGAAATAGTATAGCCGCGCGGCTATACTCCGCTTCTTCTAATTTTTTTTTTTATAAAATAGTATAGCCGTGCGACTTGGGGTTTTTTTCTTAATAAATAATATAACCGCTCGGCTATACTCGTTTTTTTCTAAGTTTTTAAAGAAATAGTAGACCCATGCGCCTATACTCGGTTTTTTTCTCTAATTTTTTTTTTTTTTAAAAATAGTATAGCCGCGCGGCTTTACCCGACTTACAAAAAAAAAGATCCTCTTTTTCTTTTATATTTTTTCCCCAATTTTCATTTATCAATAAGAGTAGTTTTTAGCATTATTCATTACTATTAGGCCATTACCCGAGTCTCTATTGTCCCCTTTTGATTTTTTACTTTTTCAGAGTTATTATACGTATAAATAATTTAGCAATTTCACGTTTAATACTGTATTATAGTTTTATTTTACATACTCACTTGGTTCTCAATTGTTCTTAAAGTTGAGTAGTACTGGTGTAGTCAACAGTTAATTAGTATGGATTAGCGAAAAATAAAAAGAAGCCTTTTTTTGGGTAAACAAGAAAGAAGCATTTTAGTATGGAAGAGATACATCCAAATCTACCAGCATTTTGGAAAACCGCCGCTAAAAGTGGTGAAGAAATTAAATTGCCACTTCCATAGGCAGTTAGATAATGATAGGGTACAACCTAATTTTAGGGTTCTCTGTTGTTCGAAAAAGATACCCGTTTCTCCAATGATGAATTTCGATTGAAATCAATTTTCTTTATATGATTAATAATTTAATACACCCATACTAATACCTAACTTAATCCGGTTATGCCTATAAATATATCATAAAAATTTCACTCCATTTCTTATGTTTGATGTTTTATGAAAATATGAAGTACTTTTTAACTTTTGGCAACAATCCATTTTGAATCATTTTTGACGATTAAATCCTGCAAAGAACCTGAAAATGACAACTGAGCATTGTTTAAAATTGATATAATAACACTTACATAAGAAATTAATTTAAAAGCCAAAACCCAATATGATGCACATTGCATCACTCCGCAGGACAAAAGCTAAGACTGAGTTTCAGAGAACCAACACGAAACCTAGTAAACTATACAAAATGAAAAAATATTGCATGACCACTCTGGCAACAGCCAAACTAAAATCAAAGGAGGAACAGAAATTCAAGCCTTAGCTCACGATTAGAAAGAAAATTAACCGACGCCGCATTAAAAGAGAGAAATTAGTCAACAATTACAAGGGATGAATTTCATGAACAGCAGGAAACATAGAAGACCTGGGTCATCAAGAAATCAATCATCTTCATTCACACAAAGCACTAAGAAGGATACATGAGGATCTCACCGGAATATCATCCCAAATACAACCAAACTGAATTGAAACTCAGACGAAGATTGATATTAAAGTCCTACATCAATGGTCCATGTATGACAGCTAATTTGCCTCATAATTATCAACCAAACACAGGAAGAAAAGCCTGAAAATGTAAAGACTTAAACCTCTGCAAAAGTTTAAACAGATTCCAAATACGGGTCATCGAGAAATTGTTAAATTTATGTTTTCCTAGCTGCAATTATTTTTTGATATTCTTCCTTTATAGCATTCATAATGATACAGTGATGCCAAATACTTCACCTCAGAGCAGTCAAGAAAACCAGCATCAAGACAAATTAGATACCAATCTTCAAAGGAACAGAGCTCAGGTCCCTCTGCAAACTATTCTAATGAACAACTTTAGTGTCATCAAGCATTTGAAACTCTATTTAATGTTTTTGTGAACCGAATTGAAAAGGTTATTTAAACTTTAAAGGAGATAGTTAAGTTATAGTTGTTCATAGGGACCAAATACAAATAAAATTTCATTACCTATCATCTAATTAGCCTTTTCTTTGCTCTTTGTTTATACTTTCCAGCATGAACTGGTTTCCAACGTATATAATAACGTCCAGACGTCAACATAGGAGAATATCTGCGTATATATATATTTATTTATTTATTTATCTCTCTCAAAATTTGGGGGTTGGGACGCATGGAGTTTTGCCCGTACTACAATTAACATATGCTTCAAAAAATCAGCTTCTGCTCCAAACATTCAAAACTTATACATATCATATATGTTCCATACAATCAAAACAACACCATTTTTTTCTTTTGTTCTTTATAAAAAAAACTCCACTTCGTTCACAATTGTTCTTAGAGTTGATTATGGAGTTACATATATAACATCAGACCCCATGTTGATTACATATATAGCAACAATGGCGGAACCAGGAATTTTTTAGGGTTGTGCTAAATTTTTTTATTTTTTTGGTATGGAAGATCTATATAAACAATGAGAACCAAATTTTTTTTTGTATGGTAACTAATACAGTGAGAACCAAAACAAAACATATATCATTAGTAATATATAAACAAGAAAAGAGAGAAGAAATAAAAAGAAAATAGAAAGGAGAGAGAAGAAAGAAATGACAAATAGAAAGGAGAGAGAAGAAAGAAATGACAAAGAAGAAAGATAAAGAAAAGAAGAAAAATGAGAGAAAATACAAAAATGACAAAGATGAAACAGAAAGAAAAGAATTAACAAACAAGAGAAAAAAGAAAAGGAAAGGAAGGAGGAACCATTTTCGAGAGGAATGAAGACAATGTTTTGGGCTTATTTTTTTATTTCTTTGGTATGAGTTTTGAGTGTGCTTAATGAAACAGTGGGCTGACTTGTGGAGAATCTTGGGCTAATTTCTAACTTAACTATATTAAATTGCACATATGGGGCCATTTTGAAAAAATAGGGCTGTGCTAGAGCTCACCCTAGCCACCCCCTGCTTCCGCCCTTGTATAGCAACACACAAATGAGAAATAAAAGCTTCTTTCATGGTTTGCTAAATTGCCTGTTGTGTTTTAAGTGAAAGAAGATCTATTTCTTTCGAGAAACAGAAGCAGAATCACAGTCTTGTTTAAAATGACGAATTTGTAGCTTTTCCAATGGTTTTCGTTCTTTAGTAACGTAATTTAGACCTTTCGAGACGACGATTAGGTGTCTAATTTGTACAACTTATTTTTCGACTGTAAAAACCGTCGCTAACCGTTACATTTTAGATGACAGGTACTTGTAAATCCAAAAACACAACAAATGGATACCAATAATCAACCAAACAAACAAACGGATACCAATCTTCAAACTAGCAGAGCTCAAAGGTCCCGGTGAAAATTATCCCAACTTCTTGGTTTCATTAAACACTTTGAAAATGGTGAATGAAATTGAGAATGGTGATCCAAAATTTAAAGGACGTGTCTAGAATTAAATTCAAGCAACATAGCTTAAATTGATAAAATTGACAGACGCCGAGAAAGATTACTATGTCTTCTTCGGCAATGTTAGTGGAATATATGAACCTCCAATTCTAATTTTCAATTTTTAACTTCATTAAATTACAAAAAGGATTGACAATACAATGAAAGCTTGAGCCAAACCCTGAGAAAACCTCACGCCCCAGAATTTGTTGAAAATTAGGGTTACAAAATATGACTATTAAGAATTACCTCAAAATTAACCGGGATTTTTCAAACCCAGAACCGACGGAGTTCTTACTTTCCACCATAAGGTACAACAAAGCCGTCGTTTTGATTCGTCTCAACTTTGAGCCGTTTCTGCCACAATCGCAGCCCTTTCCAGGTTGCAACACCCAAACGTCGTCGTTTACACTTCCAAAGTTCGTGGGAGTGAAAGAATGGTAAAAGAGATAGTATAGCTGCGCGGCTATACTCGGTTTTTTTTTAATTTTTTAAAAGAATTAGTATAGCCAACCGACAATGGTTCGGTTTTTTCCTAATTTTTAAAGGCAAAAGTCACTTTTGGTCCCTCGTAGCTTGTTACTTTTACCACTTTGGTCCTCGTAGTTTTAATTTGGTCAATTTTGCACTGTAGTTTCAATTGAAGCGATTCATGACAATTTCAATTTCTGACAAATTTGTTTAACTTATGTTAGTTGTGGAGGGACAATTCAGTTAACAAATTATTATTTTCTTTAAAAATAATTTTAAAACATTAAAATCAAATATATATAAAAATAAAAAATAAAAGCTAACCCCCTCCCCTCCTAACCCCACCCCTTAACCGTCACCCCAACCCAGCCATCCCCATTCCCAGCCAACCTCCTTCTCTGCACATCCCCATCCCCAGCAAACAATAACCACTTTCATAAAATATGTATACCGACCCCAGCCATGAATAGTAACCTCATGAATATTCATGGTCCCAACCTTTTAAATTGAAAAAGTAACCTCCACATAACCACCATTAATTCCGATTCCAACCACCACTAAAACAGTACAAAGAAAACCCAGCCAACATTGCAACATAAACAAGAAAAGCCAGGTGTAGGGTTGATGCCGGCGCTATGTCAGGTGATATGAAAGTGACGGTCGTGGTTTGAAGAAGCAGAGAAAAAAAATTATAAAAAACAAAAAGAAAAATCAAAATATAAAAACAGAGAAAGAAGAAGAAGCTTAGAAATGGTGGGTTGGGTTTGTCGAAGGAGGAGGGGGATGAGGTTAGTTGGGTATGGGGATGGCGGCGGTGCTGCTGGGTTTGGAGGTGGGGTTGGTGATGGATGGGGAAGAGATCGGGATTAATGGTGGGTTGGGTTTTATTTGTTTTTATTCTTAAAAAAATGACATGTCATGTCAACACTTATTCTTTAATATTTATTTTTAAAATAAATAAATTTTTAATAATTTGTTGACCAAATTACCCCTCCACAACTAACAGAAGTTAAACAAATTTGACGGAAATTGAGAATTGTCCTTCAATTGCATCAAATTGAAACTACAGGGGCAAAATTGACCAAATTGAAACTACATGGACTAAAGTGGTAAAAGTAACAAACTACAGGGACCAAAAGTGATCTTTTGCCTTTTTTAAAAGAAATAGTATAGCCGCGCGGCTTTACTCGGCTTTTTTATTTTATTTTATTTAATAAATAGTATAGCCGCGCGGCTATATCGGTTTAAAAAATAGTATAGCCGCGCGGCTATATCGATTTTTCTAAATTTTTAAAAAAGAAATACTATTAATAGAAAACAAATGACACATATACTCTAAAAGAAACATATTATACTATGGCTGAAATCAAAACTTGCAAGGAATCGTAGGGGTCCAGCTGATGAAATTGCATCAGCAACCAACTGAAGCTTCCTCATTTATGAAGTCAGCACTACTAATTTATTATTAACACTTTCAAAAAATAATTTCAACCAAATAGAAACCCACAAAAGTAAGATGGAATATAAAGGTATACCAATTTCTGAGCTGTTTTTGTTGTGTCCTTTCGAGAATGAACGAATACCATTGCCTGATAACCTTGCCTAAGTGATTCAAAAACCTGGCAGAAATAAGAATCAATCAGTTAAATAATCATTCTAATGCATACATTACACAAAGGAGAGCCCAAGGAAAAAGAAACCTTCTTGTAGCATATCTCATTCTGCAATTCAATACGGGCTGTAAGGTATCCACTGTCATGTTTCCTTCTTAGACTCTGTCAAATCTAACAAGTCTTCATAGAACATAATCTACATAGAACCCAATTTAGGCAAGCTCTTTGACAACTCTATTCAAAGCTTGATTTTTCATAACAGTAGAATAACTTACAATAACCTTCAATATGGTTCACTAGCCATATGCTTGAAAATACCAGGAAAATCCAAACTATGGCCACACAAATATGAAGAAACGATAAAACTGGCTATATATAACTGAGAGAGAGAGAGAGAGAGAGAGAGAGAGAGAGAGAGAGAGAGAGAGAGAGAGAGAGAGAGATACCTCTGTAATGCTCAACCAGTCCAAAACAAAACTCACAAAAACCACAACTAAAGGGAACCCTACGGCTAATCATTGACATTTGATACCTCTGTAATGTGTCTATGAAATCAAAATGAAAACTTGAGCAGACAACTTCTTCTGTAACAATTCCTATTAGTTTGAACAAAGGTTTAAGAAAAAGCTTGTGTACAAAATACATGATATTTACTGTACCATACTGAACAAGCTCTTATCAAAACTTGTAAAGTTAAGTGAAAAGATCAGTCACAATAAAATGAGTTAATTTTGACTGCAGAGCTCATACTAATGGCAAGCTGATGTGCAAAAGACCACATATTCAAGAATTCTTTTTAACCAGAATATAGAAGTTGATTAACATATTAAGACTTCTTTTTTGGACCAATACAGGAAAAAAATTGCAGAGAAGCATCAAATGAATAATTCAACATAAGCAGGATCTCAGAAATTACAAGTAACCGATATGAATAGCATCACTGAGCAAATATCATTCAGACTTCTGAGTACTAGAGACTTCAAATGAGATTAAAAAAAACAAACAAAAACAACTGAAAAAACAGAAACCAAAGAATTCTATAACCATAAAGGAAACACAGTGGACCCATAATGTCAAAATCTAAAAGCATTTAATCACTTTCTATGAAAAAATAATCAATCAATGACTATCATCTGAATAAGAAGAAAGTGAAGCCCTTAAGGTTTTCATTTTCCTCTTTTGTGTAACAGTTAAAAGCACACAGAGCACGCATAATTTGATAAAAGTGACCTGAGTTTCTTCAAGTTCGTTCTTAGAAAGCTGCATGTCTCCAGTAAGTTCTCTCACAGTCATATTCAATGGAGATACGCGATGGCTAAAAGTTTATGTAACTTCTGCAGCTAATGCCTGAAAAATACATGATAATAAGTAACAAGCCACTATTTCAATGCCTACTTCTCCCCCCCACTCAGAAAATAAAAAAAGGAAAAGAGTTATATAGGGTGGATACCTTCATTGGCGCAACATAAACCTTCATTGGCGCCAAGGATTAAAATATCGGCCGTGTAGATAATATCGGGCCTCCAATTTACGGATATTTCGGGGGATATATCGTTATCGTTTTAGTTATCGGAAAAAAATGAACAAAAATGACAGATATAGGCATTGAAACACATAATTTTGGTGTCAAACTTTCATAGATGTTATGTACATTATCAATGAATGTGTTGAACAAATAAAACTCAAAATTTACCAATAATAAGATATACATATGATGAAATATAAGTGGTATGTAATGCTCGTTAATGAAAAGTTTGAAAATAAAATGTTGATTAGAATGAATAAACCATGCATAAATCCATAGTTTGTTTAAACATTGGATTACAATTTAGATAAGTGTCCATCTACATAAATGAAGAGCTTCTATGAGGGACAACCATCCAGATTCATACAATAAAAAGTAAAGGCAAAGACCAAAAACAATTTTTGCAATGGTCTTAGAATAAAGTAGTTTCACATTGGCTTTTTGCAACTACAACCTGGAGTCCCAGGCGTAGGTGTGCACGGTAACAACTCATGTTCACCTACAATCAGCATGCTGCAAGTGCATGATGTAATTAGGATGAGTAAACAGCCGTATGCTGATTGATGATTGCTGAAATTATTTTCTGTACACATGCAATTAACTCTTTTGTCTTTGCTGAAATCATCAAGTTGAGGCAGCTTGGGAAATTCTTGACCACACAATTTACAATTGTACAGATGAAATTGCTGTGAGTTGTTCAATAAAATTGATCCCGTGCCTATATGACTTTTATTTCCTTAGGAACATAATCTTGGAACACAGGTCAAACTATGAAAAGGATGCATCATTTTGCTTCAATTCCCTTCAAAATTTCTGATTTTTGTTTGGGTTTTGTTATGGGTATTGGGAAATATCGAGGATATCGGCAAAATATCGGGGATATCAGGGGATATATCGTCGATACGGGGGAAGATATTGCCTTACCCCCAGTATCGATGTCGACACTTCAAAATATCGACATATCGGCGACATTTCGGTGTTATCGGCCGACTTTTCAATCCTTGATTGGCGCAACATAAACTATCTAAAATTCATCTTTATGCAAGTTACCGCCTTTGAAGTGCTGTCCAATCTGCCACAGAAAATGCCGACTCACTATCTAAATCTCATAATGGATGATAGACTAGCATACTGAATATTTTTAAAAACTAAACAGGTTGAATTCAACATGAAAAGTACTATGGGTACATCACCATGACATAAAAGGACTCGAATAACTAAGGCAGCCAAAAGCTTAGTTTCCTTGCTTTATTTTGCAAGCTGAAATCTTGAACACACTAACCCTCCCAGAAAAATCTATACAATACCAGCTCATATGACATTACAGCCATTCCCATGCCATTTTAACTATGCAATTAACCCAGATTAACTCTTACACAATACAAAAACAAATGTGTGAATTTGAGATCAAGCCAAAGTAGTAAGAGAAAAAATATGATTACCAAAAATGAGAATAGAGACCCAGGAATAGCCAATCATTTGCATACCACATGTAGAAAAGAAATCATAGCTATGTTTGTTTTGCCAGCTCCTGTTGGAGCACAAACCTGCAAGTAAATGAAAATCACATTCAAGCATATCATATCAGCACTTTCACTGCAATGGTTTGGTATTCACATAATCAACAGAATCAATAACTTACTAGTATATTTTCATTAGTGTAATAAACAGTAAGAAATATGCAGCTCTGAATATGGTTCAGAGACTTATATCCACAAAAAGCAGCCTGAGCGAATTCATCTAACTTCGTTATCTCAATCTGACAGCATAAGACAGTAAACAGAAATAGAGGTCAGTAGGTGATAAAAGAAATAGCAAGCAAGGAAAATCCTATTTGTTTAACCACCAGAAAACGTGCAAATTATTAGAGCATCTCCAATGGGGGGTTGTATAATGAGGTGTATGTTAAATATACACCTATTATGATCGGAATCACCTGCAATGGGGAGGTGTAAAGGGGATGTAAATTTGAATCATAACCGTGAGATGACATGAAAAAAGGTGAGAAAAACCACATTTACATTAGATTTACATCTTCCCCATTGGAGCAAAAACCACATTTACAACCCCCGAAGATTTAGATGCGATGTAAAAGTGGCTTTACACCCCCAAAAATACACCCCCCCACTGTGGATGCTCTTATGTCTGGTTTGTCAGAGAACTCCAATTGCATCACAAACGCCATGCTGGAAATATATTTTCATACAATTATCTTAGAGCTACAAAGAATTTCATGCTCAATATAATTTCCTAAAGAAAGTGCTATCCAGAGGCTTATACATGTCACATACATTCTATCCAATCCCTTTCCCCTGTTCGAAATCAATATCAAATTTTCGTAAGACCTAGTTTGGTTTGGCCTGTGCATGTTCAGATGCAAGCAGAACAATAGTCTGTGGCCTGTGCATTTGCTGACAACACAAATCAAAATACTGAAAGAAAACCAATCCATGAAAAATGCATCCATTTATTGGAATTTATATACCACGCATCCATTTTTTCTACTTACAGTAATTGAAAGTTGTATTGAAAAGGATGAGTTTTCAAAGTCATTCTTAATTATCAAAACAATCCAAGACTATATATTCACAAGCAGAACAAAGTTGTTCCACATAAACATGTGGTGGGCAAAAATGGGAGCAAAAAGAAGAGAGAGCACTCATTCCACAATTTTGAGCCAATGCAAAATGACTGTTCCAGCCCATGAAAGTTGTGGGTGGTTTGGCAAGTAGTGCACAAATTTGTTCTTCAGAGTTCAGATAGAGGTTGTGGTTCAACTATTGTATTAATAAATACCATTCAACTAAACAGAAGAATGCTTATCTCCAAAAAACATACAGAAATGCTGTACATATTTAGTGTTCAGATTCACAGCATCACCCAGTTTCCATATCTAGTGTTGAGATTCATGACACCCAAACTTCTAAGTAGGTTAGCGTACGTAGTGGATATGTCCAATCACTTACTTCAAGGGCATGGCTCAATTCTCGTCTTCAGCTTCTTGTGAGAGCAACCAGGAGAGGTACTCAGACTCCTAGCCCACTTGGTATGAGCATTTCTATAGTGGGGTACTTCCTCTTACGGCCACCCCTTGGCCTTGACCGGAATTTCTCAACAGCCTCTTCAAAATCACCCTGCAATTCAAAGCAATTATGTCCCACATAAGAACCCATAATGTGGCATTGCCTGGAAAGATGCTTATCCCAAACTCCAACATATGAGGGTATTGAATGATCTAAGAATAATACTCACATATGCATACACATGACGCCCAGTCTTCTCATGCTTATCTCTCACATGTTTCTAATTTTTTTAAAAAGTAGTATAGCCGCACGGATTTACTAGGCTCTTTTATTTTATTTTGTTATCAATGGAACAGCCACGGCTATACTCGGTATTCCCAATTTGTTTAAAGAAATAGTATAGCCGCGCGGATATACCCGGTTTTTATTTTTTTAAAGAAATAGTATAGCCGCTTGCTATACCCGGTTTTTATTTTATTTTTACGAAATAGTATAGCCGCTCGGCTATACCCGGTTTTTCCAATTTTTTTAAGAAGAAGTATAGCCGATTTCCAATTTTTTTAGGCTAAACTATGTTTTTTCAATTTTTTAAAAGAAATCGTTTAGCCGCTCGGCTATACTTTGTTTAGTACGTGTCACCTTATCAATAGTAACTTCTTGCCTCTCCTACTGAAAAGCCAATGCCGAGTTTAAATCATTGTAATCTAAAGATCCTCATAAACAAATAATTTCAAAAGTCTCACCTTTTTCTTAATCTCCCCGCCTGGAAGGCGCTTGACTTCTTCTTGCTTAGGTGCTGACGTGCCACCACCAACCCCGAGAGAGAGAGAGAGAGAGAGCGGGGGTAATGAAATACAAACATACACTGCTACATGCATCTTTACACATATTTACAGTATTACCTGAAGATGCAGCTCCATCTCCACCAGAAGATATACCAGTAGACTGCATCTGGTTGGCTACTTTATCAGCTTCCTTCGCATTAGCCTTTGCCCAAAATAAAAACAAGAATTTAATTATTAACAAAAAAGATGACAAATTTATTAAATATAGCAAATTATAAGAAAATAAGAGGTGATTAAAACTGAACAGAAGAAATTAGGGTTTGGGTGCAAAATAGAACCTTTAACGAGATCCGAGTAAAGGTCTGGGGCATTTTGGATCAACCAGGGCTTGCATTTCTCGAAATCGGGACCGGTTGGGGTTTTCCCGCCATCAGAGCTCAACCTCAAGCCTCTCTCTCTCTCTCTATGTAATTGGGAAAGATGAAACGCAGCGTTTCGACTACGCATTCGTTGAATTGAAGACGGTGTTTGTGGTTTCTTGATGACGATGAGATATATATCTTTGTTGGATTACGAGTGTAGACTCCATAGGCCCAAGACTGTGCGTTTCATCAATTGGGCCCACCATATAACGCTATCATGTATTTGTTTATGTTTTCTTGGGCCGGGTAGGCACACATGCTTGAAATAAATGAGAAATATTTTTGAAATTTGCAAAAAAATGTGCATATATTCCCTAAACCTTTTCTTTCAACAATGGGTGGGAGAGGAGCTTCGAGCTTGAACCATCTTTTAAGTTTACAAAGAGAAAAAAAACTAAAGTAAGAGTTAGTTGATATATATTTCATAAGGTTTAAACTACGATCGATATGGGTTGTGTTTATACATTTCTAAAGGTTCAAATTTGTACAAAATTGATGTATGTTCAAATAAAGGTTGCAAAACATAGTTATGGAAATGCACATCCCAAATAAGATAAAAAGGAAGTAATGCTTGATAAGCAAATTCTAATTGAATTTACATGCAGAATCAAAACAAATTCAGAGTAACCAATGGCATGCAGGCAAATATGTAGACAATCGTAACATATTAAAATCACCATATAGCAGTTTGTCATTTGTTTTCTTACCAACCCAGCTCTAATTGTGCATATGAAAACAATGGAAAGTAGAGTAAATTAGCTTAATTAGCAAGGTAAAATCCTTTATAAGCCTTTAGTAATCCGATTGGAATTTGGTGAAGGGACTTATAGCTCAAGTGATTTATGAGCATTTGTCCCAATATTTGAGGTCCTAGGTTGGATTCCCTCTCCTTATAAAAATCTAGTTGGGATTTCAGTTGTCATAGCTGATCACTCAACTTTGCCACACTACTGTTAGATGGATGAACGAAACGAGAGAGATTAATTGCAGCAGAGTCAAATTCAAAAACAAAGAAATTGAAGGGCTTTTCCTAATGATGACAAATTGACAATTGGCTTTGAAACCCTGACTAAAGCCATGCATTTGCTGCCTTAAACCAAAAAGAAAAAAGAAAATTTGGGTTTTGTACAAAATCCAAATAAATTTTAGATGCCAAAATATATTTCACAAAATCTGATGCTATCCAACTCATTAACCAAAAGCTTGAGCCAACTTTATATCCCTCTTTAACTCTCAATTAAATCCCAATTTCTTTGCTTTTCCTCACCCTCAATTGCTTCTGTTTGGTTCTTTTTCAGTGAGAACAAGCAATCATGGAAAATAGGGATCAGGGTGCAGCTCAAAACCATGCTTGTGCTTCCTGCAAGCATCAGAGGAGAAAATGTGATGAGACCTGTGAAATGGCTCCATACTTTCCAGCCAGCAAGGTACAGTGAGTTCCAAAATGCTCATAAGATCTTTGGTGTGAGCAACATCCAAAAGATCATGGCCATGGCTGCAGAAGCATTGTCACGGAAGGGAATGCAAGGAAAAATGATCTTGTGCGTGGTTGTCTTGGCATTATCAGAAGTCTCAAGGCCCAAATTCAGGGACTTGAAAGAGAACTCCATATTATGAAACAGCACCTAGAACTTTGCAAGGAGAAGGAAGAAACTTGTTGGGAAAAAAAACCAATCAAAAGAAGAAGACTTGAGCATGATCAATCTGATGGTCCCAATTTCCCATCACCAACCTCCCTGATCTGGTAATAATATGATCTTAATTTTTCTCTGCCTCCTATTTTTTTTAAACAAAATAGTATAGCCGCGCGGCTTTACGCCTCTATTTTATTTTTTAAGCTATAGTATAGCCGGGCGGCTATACTCGGCTCTTTTTTTAAAAGAAATAGTATAGCCGCTCGGCTATTCTCGGTTTTTAATTTTTTATAAAAGAAATAGTATAGCCGCCCGGCTATACTCGGCAGAATACAAAAAGAAGATCAAATTCAAAAATGAAAGCTACAATGACAAACCTGCGATTACAGTTTTCAATCGGACACTTAAAGAGCTTCCCTTGGTGCTGAGGAAGATGACGATTTAAGTCATCCTTTCTTCTAAAGGCGGAATGACAATCATCCACTGAAAAAATGTATGACCACTGTAAAGAATAAGCTAAATGAATTCAGGAACCAATAATCATATAGTTTAAAATACATGAACAAACATTTAATTCTAACTGAACAGTTCGTGATAGAGGCTAGAGAGGAATATAAGATTTTTTGTAGGGTTAGAAATTTTAGTGGTAGCATTGAGTCTGGTCACTTTTTCAACGGTCACGTAGGAAGGAAGCCAGCTAACTCTTTTATTGTTGTTCATTTGATTTTCTTGCAACTTTTCATTTTTAACATTTTTTATGTGTACTTCTTGTTGGAATAGGCTTATGGAGTGCACATGAATGGCTATGTTGAGAAGGATGGGAAGAAGTTTCTATGGATAGCGAAGAGAAGTCAACAGAAACCCACTTATATTATATATATCCAGGGATGCTTGATCATCTAGTTGCTGGTGGACTGGTTTGTAACGAGCTTTCATCTCGCTTTAAGGCATTTTAGTTTCTATTCTATCAATATTTAGGCTGTCAGTGCTCAGTGGGAGCTTGCTTGAATAGTTTGCTTTTGGTATCTAGAGCCTCCAGACCTTGGTGAAATAACATGGGCATTCCCCGACCCCGAAAGAGCTGGATTTACATGACATGTTCCTAAATTAGAGGCTCTGGTGCACTTTAATGTCAATGTAATTGGTGAAACTACTTGACCCAAGAACTGGCTGGATTTTATGGTTGTAATCTAAGGCAACTGGAAGAGCAAGGGGTCCTTCCTTGCCTGATATTTAGTGGTCTACTTTAAGCATAACAAATGCAATTAATAGGGATGTTTTGTTTTGCTATGTTTTAAAACTTCCTTGGAGCTTAGCTTTTACCTATATTAGTCGTGAACTTTGCCTTCAGCTTCGTCATTTTTCACCTTTCATTTCATCCTAAACCATCTGCAATTTTCCCCTTATTGAACAGGTGGAGTGGTGGAGAGCTTCAAGTTGATCCCTGTGATGCATGTTGCAAACATCATACGAAGGACACGATTTTTCAAGCCAAATTGCTCTCTTGTCATCATTGATTTCCTGAAACTACATTCTTCTGCCAATTTATAGGAAGGAATCTTGAGCATATTAACGAACCAGATCCTTGTCCATCAAAACAGCCCGCAGACCGTCAGCAAAATCATTCCGCAAAGACGATCTTAGGGCGATGCGATATTTAGTTTTCGTCACATAATGATTTGGACAAGCACATAATGATTACAAATGTTATTTTCAGAACAGGAGAGCTACTAGAAAACAAAACCTATCAAAAGGAATGCAACCACATGATGAAAGAAACGAAAAGGTAGAAACTCCAGACTCACTATGGATAATAGATTGTCATTTTTCCCAAGTGCAGATGCAACTCTGGAGAAATACTTTTGTGTCAAGTAGAGTGAAAAGGGAGCATCCTTTCCAAGACCTTGAAGAGCTTTATTTGCCCATTCCGCCACTGCAACACAACAATGAATCACCAACAACAACTAAACAAAAAGGCAAACCACAATAATTAACAGTAGTCTCCCTATAAATTGTGGCTTTAGCTTCCACTTCCACCACCAACAAACTTCGAGAATCAAGCAGAGTTGAACTAAAAAAAACAAAGGAAAGTGAGGAGCAGTGGATGCTAGTGTGTTCAGGGCTGTGGTTTTGATGAGCATGCTTGTGCTTGCAATAGCTCAAGCTGATATTAATCCCTCTTATACCAATGCGGTTCCAAATGGCAACACTCTTGGTCAAGTTGATGATGTCTCCGATCCTTCCAATACAAATCACGTGGTTCCAAAGGGTCATCTCTTATATCTTGTGGTTTAGGATGTGCGAGAAAATGCATGTTGAGCCCAATATGCCTTTGCATATGCATGATTAAATGCAAGTTAACTCCTTCGGATGTTATTGATCTACCTTTCTCTCTCTCTCTCTAGCTTTATCATGTTTGTTTTGAATTATATTTCGGTCATTGATATTCTTTGTATTTTGGTTTTATTTGCTTGATATTGTAGATATGCGCTATGTGAAAGGCGTCGTGGATTCATCCTATGCATGCTGCTCCAAGAATAATCATATTAATTTAGGGATTGCGCGCGGCTATACTCGGGTATTTCAAAAAAAAATTTTAAAAAGTCGGTTTTTTACTAATTTTTCAAAGAGAAATAGTATAGCCGCACGGCTATACTCCGCTCCTTCTATTAGTATTGCCGTGCGACTTGGGCCTTTTTTTTTCTTAATAAATAGTATAGCCGCTCGGCTATACTCGTTTTTTCTAATTTTTTTAAAGAAATAGTAGACCCACGCAGCTATACTGGGTTTTTTTTCTATTTTTTTTAAAAAAAATAGTATATATATATACACTAGGATCCTCTTTTTCTTTTATATTTTTTCCCCAATTTTCGTTTATCAATAAGAGTAGTTTTTAGCATTATTCATTACTATTAGGCCATTACCCGAGTCTCTATTGTCCCCTTTTGATTTTTTACTTTTCCATAGTTATTACCCGTATAAAGAATTTAGCAATTTTTCACGTTTAATATTGTATTATAGTTTTATTTTACATACTCACTTGGTTCTCAATTGTTCTTAAAGTTGAGTAGTACTGGTGTAGTCAACAGTTAATTAGTATGGATTAGCGAAAAATAAAAAGAAGCCTTTTTTTTGGGTAAACAAGAAAGAAGCATTTTAGTATGGAAGAGATACATCCAAATCTACCAGCATTTTGGAAAACCGCCGCTAAAAGTGGTGAAGAAATTAAATTGCCACTTCCATAGGCAGTTAGATAATGATAGGGTACAACCTAATTTTAGGGTTCTCTGTTGTTCGAAAAAGATACCCGTTTCTCCAATGATGAATTTCGATTGAAATCAATTTTCTTTATATGATTAATAATTTAATACACCCATACTAATACCTAACTTAATCCGGTTATGCCTATAAATATATCATAAAAATTTCACTCCATTTCTTATGTTTGATGTTTTATGAAAATATGAAGTACTTTTTAACTTTTGGCAACAATCCATTTTGAATCATTTTTGACGATTAAATCCTGCAAAGAACCTGGAAATGACAACTGAGCATTGTTTAAAATTGATATAATAACACTTACATAAGAAACTAATTTAAAAGCCAAACCCCAATATGATGCATATTGCAACACTCCGCAGGACAAAAGCTAAGACTGAGTTTCAGAGAACCAACACGAAACCTAGTAAACTATACAAAATGAAAAAAATATTGCATGATCACTCTGGCAACAGCCAAACTAAAATCAAAGGAGGAACAGAAATTCAAGCCTTAACTCACGATTAGAAAGAAAATTCACCGACGCCGCAATAAAAGAGATAAATGATTCAACAATTACAAGGGATGAATTTCATGAACAGCAGGAAACATAGAAGACCTGGGTCATCAAGAAATCAATCATCTTCATTCGCACAAAGCACTAAGAAGGATACATGAGGATCTCACCGGAATATCATCCCAAATACAACCAAACTGAATGGAAACTCAGACGAAGATTGATATTAAAGTCCTAAATCAATGGTCCATGTATGACAGCTAATTTGGGGGTTGGGACGCATGGAGTTTTGCCCGTACTACAATTAACATATGCTTCAAAAAATCAGCTTCTGCTCCAAACATTCAAAACTTATACATATCATATATGTTCCATACAATCAAAACAACACCATTTTTCCTTTCATCTCAAGTAAGAAATTTACTTTGTTATTGCAATTACAACCACAAAGATAAAATGTTGGTTCCTGCAACAACATCTGTTTGCTTTTATCCAATAACATAATAAATGGATACCAATAATCAACCAAACAAACAAACGGATACCAATCTTCAAACTAGCAGAGCTCAAAGGTCCCTCTGAAAACTATCCCAACTTCTTGGTTTCATTAAACACTTTGAAAATGGTGATCCAAAATTTAAAGGAGGTGTCTAGAATTAAATTCAAGCAACATTGTTTAAATTGACAAAATTGACAGACGCCGAGAAAGATTACTATGTCTTCTTCGGCAATGTCAGTGGAATATACGAACCTCCAATTCTAATTTTCAATTTTTAACTTCATTAAATTACAAAAAAGATTGACAATACAATGAAAGTTTGAGCCAAACCCTATTAGCGTCTACACAACCGGAGCCGAGAAACCTCACGCCCCAGAAATTGTTGAAAATTAGGGTTACAAAATGTGACTATTAAGAATTACCTCAAAATTAACCAGGATTTTTCAAATCCAGAACCGACGGAGCTCTTACTTTCCACCGTAAGGTACAACAGAGCCGTCGTGCTGATTCGTCTCAACTATGAACCGGTTCTGCCACAATCACAGCCCTTTCCAGGTTACAACACCCAAACGTCGTCGTTTACACTTCCAAAGTTCGTGGGAGCAAAAGAATGGTAAAAGAGATAGTCTAGCCGAGCGGCTATACTCGGTTTTAAAAAAAAAAATTAAAAGAAATAGTGTAGCCAAGGGACTATAGTCTGTTTTTTCCTAATTTTTTAAAAGAAATAGTATAGCCGGGCGGCTTTACTCGGCTATTTTATTTTATTTAATAAATAGTATAGCCGCGCGGCTATAATCATTTTTCTTAATTTTTATAAAGAAATAGTATAGCCGCGGCGTTACTCTGTTTTTTATTTTATTTAATAAATAGTATAGCCGACCGGCTATACTCGGTTTTTTAATTTTTTAATAGAAATAGTATAGCCGCGCGGCTATACTCGGTTTTTGCAATTTTTAAAAAAGAAATAGTATAAAAGAAATACTATTAATAGAAAACAAATGGCACATATACTCCAAAAGAAACATATTATACAAAGATCAAGGCAGTTGCTATGGCTGAAATCAAAACTTGCAAGGAATCGTCGGGGTCCAGCTGATGCAATTGCGTCAGCAGCCAACTCAAGCTTCCTCATTTACGAAGTCAGCACGACTAATTTATTATTAACAATTTCAAAAAATAATTTCTACCAAATAGAAATCCACAAAAGTAAGATGGAATATAAAGGTATACCAATTTCTGAGCTGTTTTTGTTGTGTCCTTTCGAGAATGAACGAATACCATTGCCTGATAACCTTGCCTGAGTGATTCAAAAACCTGGCAGAAATAAGTATCAATCAGTTAAATAATCATTCTAATGCATACATTACACAAAGGAGAGCCCAAGGAAAAAGAAACCTTCTTGTAGCATATCTCATTCTGCAATTCAATACGGGCTGTAAGGAATGCACTGTCATGTTTCCTTCCTAGTCTCTGTCAAATCTAACAAGTCTTCATAGAACATAATCAACATAGAACCCAATTTATGCAAGCTCATGACAACTCTATTCAAAGCTTGATTTTTCATAACAGTAGAACAACTTGCAATAACCTTCAATATGGTTCACTAGCCATATGCTTGACAATACCAGGAAAATCCAAACTATGGCCACCCAAATATGAAGAAACGATAAAACTGGCTATATATAACTTAGAGAGAGAGAGAGAGAGAGAGAGAGAGAGAGAGAGAGAGAGAGAGAGAGATAGATAGATGTGGATGAAGAGAGAGATATCTCTGTAATGCTCAACCAATCGAAAATAAAACTCACAAAAACCACAACAAAGGGGAACCCTACGGCTAAACACTGACATTTGATACCTCTGTAATGTGTCTATGAAATTGATCAAAATGAAAACTTGAGCAGACAACTTCTTCAGTAACAATTCCTACTAGTTTGAACAAAGGTTTAAGAAAAAACTTGTGTACAAAATACAGGATATTTACTGTCACATACTGAACAAGCTCCTATCCAAACTTGTCAAGTTAAGTGAAAAGATCAGTCACAATAAAATGAGTTAATTTTGACTGCAGAGCTCATACTAATGGCAAGCTGATGTGCAAAAGACTACATATTCAAGAATTCTTTTTTAACCAGAATATAGAAGTTGATTAACATATATAGACTTCTTTTTTGGACCAATACAGGAAAAAAATTGCAGAGAAGCATCAAATGAACAATTCAACATAAGCAGGATCTCAGAAATTACAAGTAACCCATATGAATAGCATCACTGAGCAAATATCATTCAGACTTCTGAGTACTAGAAACTTCAAATGAGATAATAAAACAAAAACAAAAACAACTGAAAAAATGAAACCAAAGAATTCTATAACCATAATAGGAAACACAGTGGACCCATAATGTCAAAATCTAAAAGCCTTTAATCACTTTCTATGAAAAAATAATCAATCAGTGACTATTATCTGAATAAGAAGAAAGTGAAGCTGTTAAGGTTTTCATTTTCCTATTTTGGGTAACAGTTAAAAGCACACGGAGCACACATAATTTGATAAAAGTGACATGAGTTTCTTCAAGTTCGTTCTTAGAAAGCTGCATGTCTCCAGTAAGTTCTCTCACAGTCATATTCAATGGAGATACGCGATGGCTACATGATATAATAACACTTACATAAGAAACTAATTTAAAAGCCAAACCCCAATATGATCCATATTGCATAAGTGCAGAAATCAACAACCAGAGAAAGCAATAAAACCATGTACTACCAATATCTTCATCACTACAAAAGCTAAAACTGAGTTTCAGTGAACCAACACGAAACCTAGTAAACTATACAAAATGAAAAAATATTGCATGACCACTCTGGCAACAGCCAAACTAAAATCAAAGGAGGAACAGAAATTCAGCCTTAACACACGATTAGAAAGAAAATTCACCGATGCCGCAATAAAAGAGAGAAATTATTCAACAATTACAAGGGATGAATTTCATGAACAGCAGGAAACATAGAAGACCCGGGTCATCAAGAAATCAATCATCTTCATTCACACAAAGCACTAAGAAGGATACATGAGGATCTCACCATAATATCATCCCAAATACAACCAAACTGAATGGAAACTCATACGAAGATTGATATTAAAGTCCTAAATCAATGGTCCATGTATCACAGCTAATTTGCCTCATAATTATCAACCAATTACACAGGAAGAAAAGCCTGAAAATGTAAAGACTTAAACCTCTGCAAAAGTTTAAACAGATTCCAAGTACGGGTCATCGAGAAAACCAGCATCAAGACAAATTAGATACCAATCTTCAAAGCTTCCAACCAACATAAGCATGTAACAAGATCCTAACTCGCTTTGCAGAAAGTAGACCAGACCAAAAGCCAAGCCAAAATAAAATCAAAGAAGGAACAAAAATTCAAGCCTAAACTCACAATTACAAATAAAATTCACCGCCACTGCATTAAACGAGAGAAATGATTGCACAATTAAGAGGGATGAATTTCAGGAACAGCAAGAAACAGAATAGAGCCGGGTCAATGGAACTCACTTATCTTCATCCACACAAAGCACTAATAACACATGAGCATAAGAGGGCACCAGAACACCAAGTGAATAGAACCCCAAAAACTATCAATAAGATATGAAGCACACCATAATCTAGTGATATCTATATCATTCCAAATACAACCCAACTGAATGGAGAAATCAATACGCGCTTGCACAACAAGAGATGACACACTCAGACAAATATTGATATGGAAGTCCTAAACAAAATGTCCATGTATGACATCCCATTTGCCCCATAAGAACCAACCAACCCCAGAAGGAAAAGCCTAGGGTTAAACATCTGCACAAGTTTAAACTTAAACAGATGCCAAATACAGGTCATCAGAACATAAAAAAATTTAGATTTTCCTAGAAGCAATACGAGTGCCTGTGTACAGCATTCATGCTGATACAGTGATGCCAAATACTTCACTTCAGATTAGTCTCAAGGAAAGAGATCATTTTAGATGACAAGTACTTGTAAATCCAATAACATAACAAATGGATACCAATAATCAACCAAACAAACAAACGGATACCAATCTTCAAACTAGCAGAGCTCAAAGGTCCCTCTGAAAACTATCCCAACTTTTTGGTTTCATTAAACACTTCGAAAATGGTGAATGAAATTGAGAATGGTGATCCAAAATTTAAAGGAGGTGTCTAGAATTAAATTCAAGCAACATAGCTTAAATTGACAAAATTGACAGACGCCGAGAAAGATTACTATGTCTTCTTCGGCAATGTCAGTGGAATACATGAACCTCCAATTCTAATTTTCAATTTTTAACTTCATTAAATTACAAAAAGGATTGACAATACAATGAAAGCTTGAGCAGAACCCTATTAGCGTCTACACAACCGGAGCCGAGAAAACCTCACGCCCCAGAAACTGTTGAACATTAGGGTTGCAAAATATGACTATTAAGAATTACCTCAAAATTAACCAGGATTTTTCAAACCCAGAACCGACGGAGCTCTTACTTTCCACCGTAAGGTACAACAGAGCCGTCGTTCTGATTCGTCTCAACTCTGAACCGGCTCTGCCACAATCGCAGCCCTTTCCAGGTTACAACACCCAAACGTCACTTCCAAAGTTCGTGGGAGTAAAAGAATGGTAAAAGAGATAGTATAGCCGCGCGGCTATACTGGGTTCTTTAATTTTTAAAAAGAAATAGTATAGCCGTTCGGCTTTACTCGGCTATTTTATTTTATTTAATTAATAGTATATCCGCGCGGCTATACTCATTGCTCAATTTTTAAAAAGAAATAGTATAGCCGAACGGCTGTACTCGGCTTTTTATTTTATTTTATTTAATAAATAGTATAGCCGAGCGGCTATACTCGGTTTTGTCTAATTTTTTAAGACAAATAGTATAGCCGCTCGGCTATAATCGATTTTTCCAATTTTTTTAAAAAGAAATAGTATAAAAGAAATACTATTAATAGAAAACAAATGACATATATACTCCAAAAGAAACATATTATACAAAGATCAAGGCAGTTGCTATGGCTGAAATCAAAACTTGCAAGGAATCGTAGGGGTCCAGCTGATGCAATTGCATCAGCAACCAACTGAAGCTTCCTCATTTATGAAGTCAGCACGACTAATTTATTATTAACACTTACAAAAAATATAGAAACCCACAAAAGTAAGATGGAATATAAAGGTATACCAATTTCTAAGCTGTTTTTGTTGTGTCCTTTCGAGAATGAACGAATACCATTGCCTGATAACCTTGCCTGAGTGATTCAAAAACCTGGCAGAAATAAGTATCAATCAGTTAAATAATCATTCTAATGCATACATTACACAAAGGAGAGCCCATGGAAAAAGAAACCTTCTTGTAGCATATCTCATTCTGCAATTCAATACGGGCTGTAAGGCATGCACTGTCATGTTTCCTTCTTAGACTCTGTCAAATCTAACAAGTCTTCATAGAACATAATCTACATAGAACCCAATTTAGGCTTGATTTTTCAAAACTTGATTTTTCAAAACAGCTGAACAACTTACAATAACCTTCAATATGGTTCACTAGCCATATGCTTGACAATACCAGGAAAATCCAAACTATAGTGGATTTCTATAGTGGGGTACTTCCTCTTACGGCCACCCCTTGGCCTTGACCGGAATTTCTCAACAGCCTCTTCAAAATCCCCTTCCAATTCAGAGCAACGATGTCCCACATATGAACTCATAACGTGGCATTACCTGGAAAGATGCTTATCCCAAACTCCAACATTTGAGGGTTTTGAATGATCTAAGAATAATACTCACATATGCATACACAGACGCCCAGTCTTCTCATGCTTATCTCTCACGCGTTTCTAATTCTTTTTAAAATTAGTATAGCCGACCGGCTTTACTCGGCTCTTTTATTTTTTAAAAATAGTATACCCAGGCGACTATAATTGATTTTTAATTTTTTAAAAGAAATAGTATAGCCGCGCGGCTATACTAGGTTTCACCAATTTGTTTAAAGAAACAGTATAGCCGGCCGGCTATACTCTGTTTTTTAATTTTTTTAAAGAAATAGTATAGCCGCCCGGCGATACTCGGTTTCCCCAATTTGTTTAAAGAAATAGTATAGCCGCGCGGCTATACTATGTTTTTATATTTTTTTAAAAGAAATAGTATACCCGTGCGGCTATACTCGGTCTTCCCAATTTTTTTAAAGAAATAGTTGAGCCAATTTTGTATCCCTCTTTAACTCTCAATTGAATCCCAATTTCTTTGCTTTTCCTCACCCTCAATTGCTTCTGTTTGGTTCTTTATCAGTGAGAACAAGCAGTCACGGAAAATAGGGATCAGGGTGCAGCTCAAAACTATGCTTGTGCTTCCTGCAAGCATCAGAGGAGAAAATGTGATGAGACCTGTGAAATGGCCCCATACTTTCCAGCCAGCAGGTACAGTGAGTTCCAAAATGCTCATAAGATCTTTGGTGTGAGCAACATCCAAAAGATCAAGGCCATGGCTGCACCTGATCAAAGACAGGCAGCTGCTGAAGCATTGTCACGGAAGGCAATGCGAGGAAAAATGATCCTGTGCGTGGTTGTCTTGGCATTATCAGAAGTCTCAAGGCCCAAATTCAGGGACTTGAAAGAGAACTCCATATTATGAAACAGCACCTAGAACTTTGCAAGGAGAAGGAAGAACTTGTTGGGAAAAAAAACCAATCAAAAGAAGAAGACGTAAGCATGATCAATCTGATGGTCCCAATTTCCCATCACCAACCTCCCTGATCTGGTAAGAATATGATCTTAATTTTTCTCTGCCTCCTATTTTTTTTAAAACAAAATAGTATAGACGCTAGGCTTTACGCCTCTCTTTTATTTTATTTTTTTAAGATATAGTATAGCCGGTCGGCTATACTCGGATTTTTTAATAGTATAGCTCCTCGCTTTACTCGGATCCTTTTAAAAAGAAATAGTATAGCCGCTCGGCTATACTCTGTTTTTTAATTTTTTATGAAAGAAATAGCATAGCCGCGGCTATACTCGATTTTTAAATTTGTTATAAAAGAAATAGTATAGCCGCGCCGCTATACTCGATTTTCTAATTTTTTATAAAAGAAATAGTATAGCTGAATTCAAAAATGAAAGCTACCATGACAAACCTACGATTACAGTTTTCAATCGGACACTTAAAGAGTTTCCCTTGGTGCTGAGGAAGATGACGATTTAAGTCGTCCTTTCTTCTAAAGCTGAAACGACAATCATCCACTGAAAAACATATGGCCACTGTAAAGAATAAGCTAAATGAATTCAGGAACCAATAATCATAGTTTCAAAATACGTGAACAAACATTTAATTCTAACTGAACAGTTCGTGATTGAGGCTTGCTTGATGTAGCTTCCCAGGAGGTCTCCCACCTAGTACTGGTCCATTCAAGTCAAACCCTCGCCCATTTTGGAGTTCTTTGTGTGGGATCCAATGCTCCACATTGTCCAACAAATACTTCTTTAAAATGTCGATTCTTGCAAAAATTATAACTTTAATTGATGCAAATACTACAGAAACCTCATCCAAAAAGTAAAAATAAGCTAAAAGGAATTCACGAACGAATAACCATATAATTTCAAAGTGCACATGATCAAGCACTCAAACCTCAAACCGAGCGAGGCGTGATTGAGGTTCACTTGATTGAGCTTCACAGAGGTCTCCCACCGGTAATCGGTCCATTAAAGTCGAAACCTCTCGCATTTTGGAGTTCTTTGTGTGGGATCCAATGCTTCACGATATCCAAAGGATAGTAGTTAAAAATGTTGAATCCTGCAAAAAAATTGTCTTCAATTGAAGCGAAAATTACAGGACCTTCACCCGAAAAGTAAGGAAAGTTATAGACACAATCAGCTGTAATGAAGCTATCAAACTAATCGGTAGCAATATCAAGCTATACAAGCAATACGTCAAGGGAACAATAGCAAACAATACCTCAAGGAAATGGCTTTGCATGTGTCGCTTGAGATATGCAGGTTTCTTAAAAGTAGCACCACATTTTTGGCAAGTATTGGATTTTTCCCTCTCTCCTTCCCCATCCCCATCCCCATCAGCCTCTATGGCCATTTCCATCTCTTCTTGTAACAAAAGTAACCAAATTATAAGTAAAAATTAATATAATCAATCTGAAGACAACCCATCTTCAGATTTTGTTTAAAATACAAAAACTAAATGAACCCACAACAGTAAATCCCTCAAATTCGAAAACCCAATTCATAAAAATTCATAATTTGACCATAGAAAACCAAAATTAAAAAGGACTAAAACCTTGTGGTGAGTGAGGATGTGAGAAGCAATCGGGTTCTTTTTGGACCTGCAGATGCCACAATACTCTGAAGGAAGTTGAGGTTCCAACCCCAAAACCAATTGGCAATAGGGGGAGTAGCTCAACTCCATATAAGCTCTTGCTAGGTTTCTCAACTTTCCAATGTGGGACTATTTCCCTTCACATTCTCACACGCCCCCGCACGTGTGTCGAATTTTCAAGCCTAACACATGGACAACACATTAGGTGACATGAAGCACGTGTGGTCGTTGAACTTTCATACGTGGGCAACCCGCTTTGATACCATGAAGGAAGTTGAGGTTCCACTCCAAAACCAATTGGCAATGAAGGGAGTAGCCCAACTCCTTATAAGTTGACTTTTTACCTTGACCTTCTCAAATGCCCCGCACGTGTGGCGAATTTTCAAACCTACCACGTGGATACCAAAACAACCCACACACCTTGGCAAAATCATTCCGCAAAGACGATCTTAGGGCGACTCGATATTCAGTTTTCATCATACCAGTTAACTGGATTTGGACAAGCACATAATGATTACAAATGTTATTTTCAGAACAGGGGGAAAGATACTCAATCAACTGGAGCACTCATTTGTGCGGTTGTATTAAAACTTAGTTATGTTTAATTTGAAGATCAGGAATTTGACTTGCTCTTGGCCGAAGATGAGTGCTCCACGTGTATCTATCCAACACAATATTACCACATCTTCAAGAAAATGAATGAAATAACAAAAAGGAATTCCTAGGTAAGTAACATCAAAGGTTTGGTTAAACTGAACATGTTGGTAATTAAGTACACCAAAGGGTTAGGTTATATCCTGTACTAATCTAGTCAACATTAAGGTCCAGATGTTCAACAAAACTAGCTAACTTGGCCTGATTACGGTTGGGTAGAATGTCTAATTTCTACAGAAGAGCCTCATGGTCAATATAGGGACAGAACAAAGATGGAAATCCTGAAATGTTACTATTCCAACTGCTCAAACGGAACACGAACAAACAACTGTCCGTGCAGGGTGACCACGGCTGATGTCTGGTGTGGATCAATTCTTGATGGTAAGGTGACAACCTGTTCACAGAAAGCCAAATCCCATATAAATCATAGCAGTTTAAAAGTTCAAACAAAAGCTAAACACTGAAAAACAAATGATAAGTGAAAATATGAAGCCCAATAGATACATGAGGAAAGTAAAAGCTTCTGATAATCACACTGCTTGCTGGTTACAAACGGTAATATTCTGTGAACTGCGCGCCCCCAAACATAATTTATTTCTCACATTTTGTAACTCTAAACCCAAACGAGGAAAGTTAAAAAGAACTCACCTTTTTGAAAGGTGTGACACCCCATGGATTATCAGGATGCTCGGGTTCTCCACTTATAACCAGTCGCCCAGCTGGATCTGACTGAACGCGCACCTGAGATTTATTTCCCAAAGAACAGGATAAGGAAAATAATTGCGGAAACACAAAACTTACATTTAATACACATCATACAGAATACCAAGATTGATGATAACTAAAACTGATCTTATTTGAGTTCTCAGCTCAATTTTGATCTCATTGATTACATTTTAGAGCTCTTTTCCCATTTATTGGTTACTAAATCCAAAGTTGATCACGGATGCACAACCAACGTAGCCTTCATATGCAAAGATGTACTCTATGAAGGCAGCATCTAACAGGTCTCAAATAAACAGCCTAGAGAAGTTATCAGAGGCTGCTTGGCAGGTTCCCTCATTCTCTGATTTTACAAAATAAAGGCAATTGATGAAAAGAGAGAAGGGTCAAGAATTCAGGAAAATGTGTAGTTACCTCCTCACGTAGAAGCCCTGGAACTAAAGCATAGACCTCAAAACAATCTTTCTGCAAAAACGACATATCTCATTATATTGGGTTGGTCCTCAAAAATTCCACAATCCATATATCCTTGTGTAAAAAGTTCAAACATGTGCTGTGTAAACTTACAGTTCTCTGCACATTGATCCTCACCCAATCTGCTGGAGGTCCAAGATCAACTACATCCGCATCCAATCTGAACAGACACACAAAACAAAGGCAAGTTAACAATGTAATTTAATGTCAACTGTGTACATTGCCACTGAAACACTTCAGGATATATACATATGAAATAAAAATTTAACATAATCTCAACTGTGACTTAGATGCTTTAGTACGTGCAGCTTTTACCACATGATCCACGTAAGGCAGCTTCTTTCTTTTAAGTAAACCTGAAGTCAACATACAAAATCATCTGAGGTGAAAAATTATATACCAAATATAACAGTACAACGGACGCCAGTTCCACTAAGGGGCCATACCAATGCTTTTAAGCTGTTTTTCACGCTTTTGCAAAGAAGTAGAATTTTTATCCTAAAAAAACAGAAGAGATGGTATTATTATATCAGAACCGACTTCTACATGGAGAGAATGAAAAACACATAACAAAATGAGAGCAAAAATCCTATTATTTTCCAGACCTTTATAATAGGGTCACTGACTTCACCATTACCAAGGACACGTTGTGAGTGCCAACCCTGCATGGCACGTGCTGCAGCATCCCGTCTTGCTCTACCTGATCCTGAAGCCTAATTACCATCATCACGCATAAGTGTTGGGGGAGAACGAGAGAGAGAGAGAGATTAAAAAATATATATTGTGTTCAAATAGAAACCAAAAGTAGCAATTAATGCAGGTTGAGCATATTTGGACCAAAAATCACGGGACCACAAAATGTTTGAACACAGCCAATTGCAACTTGACACATTTTCGGAATTTCAATTCAACACTTGTAATCATATAATCTCTATATTTTAACCGAGAGCAGACTGAATCACCACAGAATTTTTATCAGAAAAATAAAAAATAAAAAATTCACCCAGAAAGAAGTGACCCTAATCAGAATGGTTAAAAATTGAACTAAGGATAACTTTCACATTGATTTTATGTCGATCTGAGAAGTGAAACATTTCTGTTAAAATCCTTACCCTAATGGCCCTGGAATATCAAGCTTGATTGGTTTTATACTAAGTATCTGATTTCACCAGCATTTTGACACTAAAATGGCAGCCAGAGAGCTCCCCAAGCCATGAAACTTGCCATCTTAGTGCCAATGTAATGTAACAGATCTTAAACATAAAACAAGTTCACATGCTTTTTCATCCAAAAAACAAAAAAAACAAGTTCACATGCTTATCTCAGATTGCGTAAGCAAGAACCTACCCACAAAAAGCTGACAAATTTGCCACATTGAAGAAAGCCAATGGTTAGCAACTAACAACACCAACTTTCAAGTTTGACATGTGATAGTTCATTCTGTTAAAAATTTTGCATGCACCTTCAAAATAATTTATCTATTTGTTTTCAGCAGTAAATGAAAACCATTTTCATTCAAAGGGATATTTAATCATGTGAGGAACAAAGTGGCATAAACCATGCCACCTAGGAGGGATAAGAATGAACACTACAAAGTCTTATAATACGGTAACACATAAAACATTACCTGGTTATCAATATTCATAGGCTCTGGCTGGGAAGAGATTGGTACACTGGGCTCCGTACCAAATTTATGCCTTTCATAATCTAGGAGTGCCTGAAGTAAAACGACAAAAAAAACCAATAATTAGTAACAAAATTTAAATATAAAGCTTCATGATCTAGAATACCTGGGAAGATATTTACAAATTACGGTTAAACAGAGAGTTGAAACAGTGGACTCAGGGTTATCTTGAGGCAACCAGAAGGGACATAAAACAATGTACTAGAACCTTCTCGAAATTAATTTCCAACACAGGCCACTCATACACGCATATACAAGGTCACCCATCAAGAAGATGGGCAGACCATGCTTGGGCCTTCAGGCTAAAAGTTCCCAATCATAGCAGGCAAGCCAGTCAATAATTACGTTAGCTTAAAGTTGAACCCATGTTTCTTGATCCAATATCAAATTTAAACAGGTGGGCCATCATGCACTCATACCAACATGTTTGAAGCTAATTAGCCTATGGAAAATATATAACAAAAATGCAGCTTGCACTCCAAGTGTGTGCACACACACACGCACCTTCTCGTAGAAGCCGCGAAACGTCCATGAAACTGTAGTGCATGTCCTGCAGTGGAAATGAAGAAGAAAGTCAAATATCTTTTGATACATAGTAAAACAATGTTGGACATTCTAAAACCCACTCCCTCACCCGACCTTTTTTCTTTGCCACTAAGACAGAAAATCACGATAGGATTAAATCGGGAAAAAAAAAACTCAAAGGAACACACTAAAACCCACTCCCTCACCCCAACCCTTTTTTCTTTGCCACCATGACAAAAAATCATGATGGGGTTAAATTGGAACAAAAGAAAATTCACTCAAAGGAGCACAATTTTGTTATCATGTCTCCCCTATCAGCATTTTTGTTTTGTTTTTGGTAGGGAGTTTCATTGCACAATAGCATGCATAGTAAACAGATATAAACACCCTTACAAATAACAAACAAGAATCACCAACAATGTACTGCCAGTTGAAGAAATCTCCCAATTTCAGCGCTCATGATTAGCAGTATATATTATCTTCTCTTCGAGATTTAAGGCACACTATCAGTACATCTAAAATTTCACATATGACACAAAACTAATCCGCAATAAAATGAAAAGTAGCCGTTGAGTTGATACAAAAGAATAGCCATCAGTCCACAGTTCCAAATAATGGACTTTGCATTAAGTAAATAATAATGGAGCCGCTGACCCAAAAAGAAAAAAAGAACATAAAATAATGGAGCTATATATGCAACATATGTTGTTCCTTACTTTGGAGGTTTAAAGGTTTCTCCCACTTGCCGCCACAACTTACTTGAGGTAACCTATCCATAAGTAGACCAGTCATACATATGCTTGTAACAAGAAAAGAATATGGTTCTGGAAAAAGAAAACTCCTAACATATCTGCATATATAATTTGAATTATTAGGTCTCTTATAACTTCGGTACTAGTCATTTTTCATATACTAATATGTAGATCATTATGATTAAAAATTAATCCATACCTTATCATAGCCACCCAATCTAGTCACAGCTCTCCAAAGCCTGTCCCAGTAAAAAGTTGTACATTAGCCAAAATAAATAACATTCAATTTATAAGTAAACAATAATATATCAGTAAAAGTGATGAGTATCAACTTACTTAAGGCAATTCAAACCCTCTCCATAGAACTTAGGAGGTTTAAATTCCATGCTCCTCTCCCTAAAGAAATTTTCCACCTCCGCCATGAAAGCCGATTGCTCCTCTTCTGTCCCAGACTCATTACCTTCAGACATGTGGCTGTCATCCAAAAGAAACAAGCACTTCGAGTTTGGGTTTCCATTATTTTTGGGTGTAGTAATATCTTTTTCATTATTCTTCAATTCCTCTCCACTCCCAGTATCATCTTTTCTATCAGAAGATCCAGCATGAGGCGTAACAGGTTCATTATGACTCACTGTTACAGTATCTCCAACAGCACCACTAGACTCACCCTCGGGAACTTGAGAAGCTTCAGTTTTAACACAAACAGTGGGTTCAGCAGTCTCTGGATGATTTGTGGAAACAGGATTGCCATCCTCACACCCATGATTATTACTTTGAGGCAAATCCTGGGCTTCAGTCTTGGCATCAGCTGTGAGTTCATTATCTGGCTTGACTAATTGGTGGTCATCGCCATATAAGGGTTCGGCATCTGGCTTGACTAATTGTTGGTCATCGCCACTCAAGGGTTCGGTATCTGGCTTGACTAATTGTTGGTCATCATCATTTCTTGGTACTGAGGGAAGAGGTGAATCTTGATGGGGTTGGGGTGAATTGGACTGTGGTTCAACATTATTTTTATCATCAGCGGTCATTTCAAAGTCGGTCTGATCACGTAGAGCTTCTCCATTTTCAGCAGGATTTGGGGTTTCCTGGACTGGCTCAGATTCTCCAGAATGAGGAGAATTGTTCTGCTTACTATGATCAATTTCTTGAATATTTTCTTGCCCATTATCTACAGCAGCAACTGGCACGTTTTTCCCAGTTTCCTCATTCTCTTCAGTATCACTCATTTCCTAAGTTTAACATTAAATTTTCCATTCATAAAGAGAACTAAAAAAGCAAACAAATAAACAAACAAAAGAAAAGCAGAAACACACACACACACACAGGCCCTTTTGAAAAGAAACTTAATTTTGTATGACAATAAAAAAAAAAAAGTAGGGATAGAAGCAGGAACAGAAAATCAAATCATCACGAGTAGAATCTACCACTGTGCACTTCTAATGCATCGAATTTCTACGATTGTGTTCAGAATTGACATTTCCAGGCCGTCTCGAATATCATCATATCAAAAAAAAAAATCCGTAAAACGGAAGAAATGTAGAATTACAGTAATTGGGGAAAGAAAACAGGGGATGCAAGAGCTCCATACCTGATTCTGAATTGAAGAAGACGAAAGTTCAAAATGTGACCTAATCGCAGGTACGTACCATAAACCCTAATTCCTTTATTTTCTATTAATTTCAGCTGATTTTCTTTGGCTTTAATTCTGATTTATCTGGCCGGAAATTCGATGTATTAATTTCCCACTTCGTCTGGTAACTGACACGCTTTCCGATATTATAACGCTTGAAACGACGTCGGCCAATGCGTGTTTCTGTTTTATGGGTGCTTTTTTGCATAAAAAATAATTTAAAATTTTCCCCGTCTCTTTTTCACTCTGCACTTATTAATATTATTTCTTTGGTTTTTTGCACTTAATTATTGCTATTGAAAATTAAAGAAAAAAGGCAAATCTCGTTTTTGAATATTTTCTTACCCCAGGTGTGAATTACGTCATCAGGGTAGAGTTGTAATTTAGACTTGTCATAGGAAATGTAAGAAACTTTGTAATGTTTCGTTTTTTTAATATTTGTTGGTTTTTATTTAATTATGGTGTAAATTATTGTGGGTGTTCCTTAACGCTATTTTGAGAAATCGGATTAAGGAGGTTTTTTGTTTATGTCCGAGATAGTGTTGAGGCAGCCGTTCTCGGTAACATTTTCACGTCTTCATTTTTATTTTTTATTTTCGTTTTTTCACCTAAAACCAAGGACGGACGCAAGTGTAGGCTGGGGTGGGCTCCAGCCTAGGAGCAAGTTTTCAAAGTTCTGAAACATAGTTCAATTTTATAGGATTTTTAGCCATTTCGTAGCTCGAACTATTGGCGATTGAAACTTACACTTGAATTATTTAAATCCTACGATTTAGTCATCAACTCGTAATAAATAGTCGATTTCATGCAATGTTAAGTTTATCTAATTCCATCAACTTTGTTAATAATAAGGGTAAATTTGTAATTTTAACTTAAAATTCATAAAAATATTGTAAATAATTAACTTTTAGAAGAAAAAAAAATTATTCTCCCCACAAAACCCCACCCCACGATTTCTTCTCCCCAAAGATTTTTTTGCTTCTAAAAGTTAATTATTTACAATATTTTTATGAATTTTGTTAAATTACAAATTTGCCGCTATTAATCTTGAAAAATAGTGAAATTAGATAAACTTAATCTGGTGAAATTGACTATTTATTACGAAATATGACTAAATTAAGCGAAGAATAAGTTGAGTAGTCAATCGGCTTTGAGGCCTGAATTATGAAACCGCACTTTACCCATTTTTATAAGGTTATTTCATCAAAAAAATATTAGCCCACTACTGTCATTATCACAACCTTTTGTCGATTAGTACACGTCACTTGCATCTTTTCTTGTTTTAATATTAGCCAATTACTTTACCCATTAGTCCACGCAACCCATGCTTCTGTCTTTTTCTTTCTTTGACTTATCACAATTCTCTCAGTAACCAAATAAAAATAAAACATGACTGCTTCTCCTGCTTCTCCGTCCGTTCTACTTTCTCTCTTATGCCAAAGCTCTGTATTTTTTTCATCTCATTGAATCTGATAAGGAGGCAAGAGGGAATCGGATTCATAGGCTCTCCTTTCACTTCACTATTGCACATTTCATCTCAAGGTAAACTTCATTGAAGTTCAGTCTTTTGTTTATGGTTACAAAATCTGTTTTTCTTTAATGGTTTAATTTCTTCATGTTCACACAATTTAGGATTTATATGTATTTTTACATGTATTGAAAAATTAAGGTTGTTTGAAAATTGGAACTCCAAGGCTGTAATAAGTTCTTGATTTTAGGTACTATAGATTTTATTATTAGTGATTTTTATTGCATATTTTGGATTGCTTCTGTTTAATTGCATTTGCATTACTTATAGCTACATAGTATTTCTTGTTAGGCTAGGACATCATGTCAAAGTGAGGATAATAGACCACCAAAGAGAGGAAAAACTATAGATTCATTCTTCGCGGAAAAATAGTATTGATACCTCAATTCCGAAGAACTTGCTCATGTCAATCAAATAGTTGAACCTAAAGAGTTTGATGATACTAACTTTAGAAGCGAGATCCAGGGAAACGCATTGCCATTTGTGAATACCCTATTAATCAACATGATGAGATTCGAAGGGCTTATATCAAATTGGGGCCTTATCAACCTAAACTTTTTGAGTATCCAAGGACTTTGTGCGGGCAACAGAGACGTCGGTTTCAATATTCTTGGTTCTCACAGTTTCCATAGTTAGAGTATTCTCCTTCGTCACATAAGGCATATTACTTACCATGCTTTGTGTTTGAAAAAAATCCAGCAAGTGGGTCTACACTAATTAATGATGGATTCAACAATTGGAAAAGAGTTAATGATGGAAAAAATTGTGCATTTTTGGTTCATGTTGGAGGTTCATCTTCACCACATAACAATTGTGTAAAACGTGGTGAGGACTTAATGAAATCATCCCAACATATTGAGAAAGTTATTCATAATCAACCGAAAGAGCAAATTATGAAGAATCGGTTACGGCTCAAGACAACAATTAAGAGTGTTCGGTGGTTGACATTTCAAGCATGCGCTCTTAGATGTAATGATGAATCTATTGACTCAATGAATCGTGGAAATTTTATTGAGTTGATAAAATATATAGCTCAATGGAATGACAAAGTTGCTGAAGTGGTTTTAGATAATGCCACCGGAAATGCTAAATATACAGCTCAATTTATGTTTGACAATATGTGTTTAATTTGATGTTTATTTATATATTGACAATATGTGGAAAAAAAAAATATTAGCCTACCCCTAAAAAAATTCCTGGATCCGTCCTTGCCTAAAACGTGTTTGGTATGTCATTTTCCAAATTACTGGAATTTGTTTTTTGAAAACAAATTCAAACTCATGTATAAAAATTGAAAACGTCAAATTATCGTATTCATTTTCTACCTAGTGTATTAATTTGATTTTTTTTTTCATTTGTTTCGTTAGTCTGATTTTTCAATTTTCAATTTTTTTTCATTTATGATAAAACCATTATATATTATTCAATTTCATCTTTATTTTAAACTAAAGATAATAGAATTTTATTAACTAGGTTTTTTTAACATTATAATTTTTCTATTGTTTTAATTATTTTTTTCATAATATAAATTAGCAAAAATACGCTTGAAAAATAGCTCATGTATGATTATTATCAAATTGTAATACCAGACACGTTTTCATTGTCTTTATTTTCTGAATTTGTTTTCCAATTAATCTACAAGATGCATTTTCAAATGATGAAAATGCAAATTCGTTTTCTCGTTTTCATTCTTTGAAAATATTCTCAGAAAACATTCTTCAAAGATACTTTCGTTTCCACTAATTTTCTCATTTACGTTACTAATTAATCATTTTAAGTCACCATTTGTATAATCTTACCGTGATTCTTTCATTTTCACAACAACAGAAAAATCAATGAGAAGAGGAATTTGAAAATTCACTTTTGGAAGAGAAAGACTAATCAATTAATCATACTTTGGGGTAGAAGGACGGCCAATTTAATTAATTTTGGTTAATCAAAAATTTTTTTCTAATATAAATCTTAGTACTTGATTCTTAAACTTTAAAATGGTTTTAGACACTCTTATAAGTTATAGTGCTTTTTTTTTTAATAAAACATCTCTTCCAAAAAAAAAAAAAAGACATAAGCAACAAAAATCCTTGAAGTTACTATTTCTTCATGATTTTATTAACACTTCATAAATTTACTGGCCTCTCCGCACGCGCTTCTGCTCATGCGAGAGGCTTTTTTTATAAAAAAAATTTTAAATTTATTTTAGAATTAAAAAAGATAATGGGTAGTTGTGTTCCATAAAAATAAGATCCATTATCTGATTTTTCTTTTATTTTTATTTTTATAATATGAAAAAATGTGAACTTACCATAATATCCTCATTTAATTAATAATTTTAATTCTTAATATTTGCATTAACTAAGGGCATTTTTGGTATTTTGAATGTTTTACCGTTCTATGCCTTTTGCTTTATATATATATATAAGAAAGAAACCTTATTTTTCTTTTTTTCGTGTGTGTCGGAATAATAGTAACATGATGTTCAAAGCAGAAGTGGGGTTATCCGAGTTGCCAAACGGAAGAGAATTGTGATGGGCGAAACTGAAAAGGATGATGGGATCGAGGATATCATCCAACGGCGTGAAACGTGGTAGTCCTTGAAGCTTTCCAGGTTTCGTCAAATACCAAATCATCTGCCCTAAAACCCACAAGCACACTCCCCTATTTCTCTGTCACACTCTCACTCTGTTTCTGCATGTTAAATTTACGCTGCGTTTCGTTTCGTTTCGTTTCTGCGGACTCTGGGGCGCTGCTGAACATCCGCCAGTGAAGATTTTCGGCCCTCTTGGGAGTTTTCATGCTCTCTGATCAAAAGGGTTCTCTTCAAGGTTCTAGCTTTCCTTCTTAAATTCACATTTATCATCAAATTTCTGTGCTTTCTCATTTTCCCGCTAAAGTTTATTAGCAGGACAACATTTTCTCTTGCTCTTTGTAAATTATGATTGAATTGGTGATTGATTGCACATAGAGGTTTTTTTTGGTTCAATCTAAGCAAAAGTATAAATAAAAGAAGCCCATTTGATAAAATGGAGTTTGAGCCGTTGAGCTTGGTCAATGATGTTATTGAATTTGACATGATGGGTTTGGGTGATATTGACCACTCTGTTGACCATGATGATCTCCTTCACGATTCTTCTCCTACTGCTATTCCTACTCCTAGTGTTTCTGATGTTGTTGGTAGTGCTGCCATTTTCAAACCTTACATCCCTGAAGGAGACACTAACCTTGAACCTTATGAGGGCATGGAATTCGAATCGGAGGAGGCTTCCAAGGCCTTCTACAACTCCTATGCTCGCCGCACTGGCTTCAGCACTCGTGTCAGTATGTCTCGCCGCTCCAGGCGTGATGGTGCCATCATCCAGAGGTCTTTTGTTTGTGCTAGGGAGGGCTTTCGTGTCGATAAGCAGGGCAAGCCTGGCTCTGACCGTGAAGGCAGGGTCAAGCGCCCCCGGCCTGAGACCCGAGTTGGTTGTAAGGCCATGTTGGTAGTCAAGATTCAAGACTCTGGGAAATGGGTTGTCTCTGCTTTTGTCAAGCAACATAACCATGATTTGGTTCCTCCTGAAAGGGTGCATTGCCTCCGGTCTCATCGTCATGTCTCTGGTGCTGCAAAGTCCTTGATTGATACCTTGCAGGGTGCTGGCATTGGTCCCAGAGGGATTATGTCTGCCCTCATCAAAGAATATGGTGGAATTAAGAACATTGGCTTCACAGAGCGTGACTGCAGGAATTACATGAGGAGTAGTAGGCAAAGGACCCTTGGAGGTGACACTCAGCTGCTCTTGGACTACTTGAAGGACAAGCAAGCCAAGGACCCGGCATTTTTCTTTGCTGTGCAGGGAGATGAAGATCAGTGCATGAGCAATGTCTTCTGGGCTGATCCTAAGGCAAGGACTGACTATACTTACTTCGGTGACACTGTTACATTTGACACAACTTACAGGTCAAACCGATACCGATTGCCTTTTGCACCTTTCACAGGGGTTAACCATCATGGACAGCCTGTGTTGTTCGGATGTGCCCTCCTGATAAACGAATCTGAGGCATCGTTTCTTTGGCTTTTCAAAACATGGCTCATAGCAATGTCTGGCCGGCCTCCACTTTCAATTACGACTGAACATGATCGAGTGATTAGCGTGGCCATCACCCAGGTTTTTCCTGATACCCGTCATCGCTTCTGCAAGTGGCACATCTTCAAAGAATGCCAAGAAAAGTTGTCCTATGTGCATTGTGAGCATTCCAACTTTGAAGCAGAGCTTCATAAATTGGTCAACCTGACCGAATCAGTTGAAGAGTTCGAGTCTTGTTGGTTGTCTTTAAATGATAAATATGATCTCAGGGAACATCAATGGCTTCAATTGATATATGCTGATCGGCGGCAGTGGGTCCCTGTATACCTGAGGGACACCTTTTTTGCAGAAATATCTATAACACAGCGCAGTGACAGCATGAACTCTTATTTTGATGGATATGTCAATGCATCAACAACTCTACAGCTGTTTGTTAAGCAGTATGAGAAAGCTCTTGAAAGCCGGTATGAGAAAGAAGTGAAGGCAGATTATGATACTATAAACACTGCTCCTATTCTTAAGACCCCTTCACCCATGGAGAAACAGGCAGCTGGGCTTTACACAAGGAAAATGTTTATGAAATTTCAAGAAGAGTTGGTCGAGACATTAACTTTCTTGGCAATGAAAGTTGAGGATGAGGAGGCAGGATCCATATATCAAGTGTCTAAATTTGGGGAAAGCCATAAAGCATATTTTGTTAGATTTAATGTTCATGGGATGAAAGCATTTTGCAGTTGCCAGATATTTGAGTTCTCTGGCCTTCTTTGTGCACACATCTTGACAGTTTTTAGGGTGACAAATGTTCTTACTCTGCCATCTCATTATATTTTGAAGCGTTGGACAAGGAACGCCAAGAGTGGTGTCATATTGGAGGAACGTGCCAGCGATTTGTTGAACAGGTCACAAGAATCTCTCACAGTACGATACAGTCATCTGCGTCATGAGGCACTTAAGTATGTTGATGAAGGGGTTAAAACTGTTGAAATTTATAACGTGTCAATGGATGCCCTTGAAGAGGCTGCAAACAGAGTTGCTCTTGCAAAAAAGAATGAAGGGAGATTGGCTATAGTTAGTAGAGCTGGAAGAGACGACGGATTTCATTTGGGGAGTCAATCAAACACCTTTGGTGATCATAAATGGGGTTTCGAAACTCTGTCTGCGGTCAGTTCTTTTTTCCTGCTACTTTAGTTCAGTCAGTTTGTTCATTGTTTCATTTTTCTCAAGGATAATCTTTACTTTGCTGTTGATCTTTGTTGTCTTTTCTATTCAATAGTTTCTGGGATTTGTGCATGTATTTTACTCCATATCATATGGAGTGTAGAGTTGAACATGCTTTTCTTGTGGGATACACATACACCCATTACTTTTTCAATTTTCATGTATTTGTTATATGTTGGTTTCCCTACTCCTTTTGGCTTTTGCAACACTTTGATGCAATTATGATGTCTCTCAACTTATACACTTGAAGTAGTTGTAGTTTAGCTGTTTATTTTTATAACTATTCCTAAACATTCCTTATTCAACTCTGTAGGATGAGCAGGACAAGAAAATCCAGAAACTTGTGCGCCAACTTGATCGTGCACGACGGAAATGTGAATTGTATAGAGCTAGTTTGTTTTCGGTTTTGAAAGATATTGAGGAGCAAAAATTACAACTATCTGTTAAAGTTGAAAACATTAAATTAGGAATGAAAGAGAGTAGCATTGTATAGCTCTCTCTCTCTCTCTCTCTCTCTCTCTCTCGTTTTTATGTGAAATGATTAGGTTCAATGTCACGTCGATTGCATTGTAGGGGCTATAATTCAAGCTCCAAAATGAAATGGTAATTCAAGGCTAAAGAGGTTAAAATGCTATTGTGCGACTGAATATAATTCATTAGTTTTTTTAAAGAAACTATCAAATGATTAAAAAATCAATTTACAAATATTAATTATGCCACTTCTGTTGCTCCAGATGAAGGTTTTGACTATTCAAATACGTGAGCACAAAACTAAGTATAAACCACTTGACAACTAGCAATATATTTTTAGAACAAGCAGAATTTCAGTAACACTGGCAGATACAAGCGATTTACAATAAGGACACACCCGAAACAGAGGTTCTTGCATACAATAAATTCTCCACAACACAAAGGAACATTAAAAGCCAGTACAAAAAGACGGGAGAAACAAAACCCAGCATTAAACTGGGGAAACAGTCTCTACAACATGACGGGGGAGGGAGGGTCGGCCGGTTTATTAACCCGTGGAACCAAGTGCGGTTGCAAAGGAAGGGAGACGAAGAAGAAGGGAGAAGAAGGGTCAAGAGAAACCAAGATATCACGCCTAACTTGACCACTAGCTAGACATCAAGATTCTTCAACGGTCATTTCTACAATTAATCAAACTTAATACAACATGTTATCACTAAGTTGCGCAGAAACAAATTGGAAAAGCGACAATGAGGAGGGAGCATGGAGGAACATAAGATTAAGATCTGATCATAGAATTTTCAACTGAAGATCAGCATGACCAACCCGCGCCTTGTGCCGTTCGAAAAGATCCTGTAGTGCTGCAACAAACTGACCGTGTACTTCATTGACCTAGGAAAACCAAAAGTGTCAACTCAGACATTCAGCCAGCATCAATCTATAAAGCTATGAACTCCGTGGAGCTTCAGCAGCCAGTCAACACACTTACATGTAGTTTTGCTCATACAATGCCACTGAAACTACATACAATAGCTTTTGACAACATTTTTTTGAGGATCTTTCCTATTGATAGGGACGATAGTATACTAAACTCACACAGACTACACGGATGTTAGGACTCAAACTGAGGACCTTATCACTACACTTGTGGGTCCTTTGCACAGCTTTTGACAACATTAAAAGCTCTTGATATGGGAGAAAACTCTCAGGTGAGCAAGTACAAATAGCAACAATCACATGCTATGTTCGTAGAAGATAAGATGTTTTACTGGAACTAAGTTTCAATTGCAAAGGAAACCAAAGACGGAGATGGATGTTTTGATATCGTTACAAAATTGGTGTTGAACAGCATTGACCATTTTCAGGGATCTCACATTTCTGCTTTTATTCATGCTTTACTCTTTTCCACTGGTGTCATTAAAAGCATTCATTCCTTTTTTGTCCTTTTTTGGCAAGAATTCATTCAAACATGATGCATGTAGAAGTTGAAGCCCAGGGAAACAGAATAGAGTGCAAGAAAGTAATTTGAATACAATCCAAGCAAAGGTTCCCCATGACTGACACAGGTGACCAAACACATAAACTATGCTCAGGTGTTTTGGTGGAATTCATACCTCTTCCATGGTTGGTTGTGGGGTTTTCTTGAGATAGATTGGTCTTCCTACCACCACGTGCATTGGCTGTCTGTAGGGTACAGGAGATCTGCAAAGGAGAACCATGATATGAACCATTAACAGATGCTGAAACTGTAGCCCTGCTAACTGTCAAGTTCAACATCACAAATATACAAAATATACATAACAAATGCAACAGAGTAGGTTTCAAAATACATACCCAAATATTCCCCAGAAGAAAATTGGGCTGAACTTGATAGCTCTGGAAAACTTCAAAAAGAACTCCCCACTTGGCTTCCACCACTTAAAAACATCTGACTGCAGCATGAATGGATTATAAGAAAAGGAAAGGAAATATCATAATGTTAGGAGAAGCACAAGCATGAGAGAAACAGTATAATCAACAACTAAAGAAGCAATAAACATACTTTTAATAATCCCAAGCAATCGATGCATCAAGATACACAGATATTTCAACAAACTGATGTTAATAGTTAGAAAAATATTGACAATTTGACATCAATACAAGTTTGGACCAGTAAACGAGGCACACAAATGAAAAACACATACCATTCAACTGGCTAACTTCTAGATGTCTTAACAAGTGAAACAAACTAGATAAATAATGGTGATACCTGACCAAAGCAGAAAACTGGAACCAGGGGATGGCCCATCTCCATGGCTATGCGAACAAATCCTCTTCTCGACTTAAGAAATGCTATCTACAAAAACAAAGCAACTGATTCACAACTAGAAAATGGAATTAAAATTACGAAAACAGACACCAGCTGATTGTCAGATTAATGAATTTGTAGCATTCAATTATGCTCTACATCCAGATACAAAAGTTAAGAAAGAGCATAAGCAATATTTTAAAGATACAAACCTCAGTGCCATGCTCCATATAAAATGTCTCCTGCACTCCACCAGGCACAATGATGCAACTATAACCAGCGGATAAGTGGGAGATAAAATTACTCTTTGTGGCTGGTGTAAGGCCCATCCATGTCCATATATGTCTTAGGAATGGTGTGTAGAACACCTAAGCATAAATTCCAACACAGAATGAGCAAAACTGTAGCTAAGAAATCATAGAAAAAGGTTTGACCTGATATGAAAAGCAGAAAGAACAATGTGTACAAAGTGAAGAAGTCTTACTGCGCTACTTGCAAGGACCTTAACTTTGGTGAGAGGCAAGAACCCAGTTACCTCAGCAAATGCGACAACACCAAGTGGCAAAACTGAATGTGGTTCATAACCAAAAACTACATGAAGAACAGAGACACAAATGTCAGTTATATTGCTGCATTACTAATTTATTAAAGCTTCTAATGGGACAATAACACGTTTGATGAGAAGGGTAGATACCATAAGATCGATTAGGATCAAAGGCTTGTATATCCTCTGCATACACATTCACTGGAAAATAAGCACAAGCATGCTTAAATATGTACCTGCAAATAAAATTCAACCAAAAAAAATAAAAAATTTAATACTTATGTTTATCTGGGTTTTGGGTTGTATAATTTTATACTTGCACTTCAAAATCCAAATAGCAAAAAGCTGAAAAGGGTAGCCGTACCCGGACACTGATCGGCCTATTTTGCTTTTATCATCAACTGGGATGATCATAAACAATACCAGCAACCCAAATACACTGAAATACAAATTTTGCAGCAGATAAATAAATAACAAATAATCAGGAGAGAGAGAGAGAGAGATAAGAATACTAACAGGAGGGACTTGGAAATAGGAAGGAAGAAGATGGCGACGGTGACCAAAATCACGTTGAAATGGATAGTCCCCAGCCATAAACCCAAAGCCAGAACCGTGTGCAAAACATTGGACCCGAATTTTTCTTTGCCTTTGAATATCGCCGTTCTCTCCTCCTCCATATCCACCAATTCTTCTCAAGTTCTAGTCTTCTTCTTCAACTTCTTCTTCAAACCCAATTTCCTCCAACCAATAATTTTTTATAAGAATCAAAACTTGGCCGCATTCCAACACATCATCACGGTCAGTAGCATTCGTGTCACCTTCCAAGCCTTCTTTCTGTTTCTGTGTCAACTCAGAATGACATCATTACCTCTTTTTTGGCATTCAGTATGAATCAATACTTATTAAAGTGGTGTCATATTGGAGGAAGTGCCAGCGATTTTAAAAGAGTACGTGTCTCTGTGGATGCCCTTGAAAAGGCTGCAAACAGAGTTGCTCTTGCAAAGAAGCATGACGGGAGGTTGGCTATAGTTAGTAGAGCTGGAAGAGACGACGGATTTCATTTTGGGAGTCAATCAAACACCTTTGGGGATCATAAACAAGGTTTCCAAACTCCGTCTGCGGTCAGTTTTTTTTTCCTGCTACTTTCAGTCAGCTAGCTGTTTTCATTTTTCTCAAGGATAATCTTTAATTTGCTGTTGCATAAACCAGTTACCTCTCTCTCTCTCTCTCTCTCTCTCTCTCTCTCTCTCTCTCTCTCTCTCTCTCTCTCTCCCCATTGCATGGTAGGGACTAGTTCAAGCACCAAAATGAAAAAGTAATTCAAGGCTAAAGAGACATCCAAGGTTAAGTGTATAATTCATTGGTTTTATTAAGAAATTATCAAATAATTAAAAACTCAATTTACACATGTTAATTATGCCACTTCTGTTGTTCCGGATGAAGGTTTGGCCTTTTCCCATATACGCGGGCACAAACTATGCATAAACAACTTGACCACTAGCTAGACATCAAGAGCAATTCTTCAACCGTCATTTCTACAATCTACCTTAATTAATACAAGATGTTATCACTAATTTCCGCGGCCACGAATAGAAAAAATGATAACGTGTAAGGAATATGGAGTAAGATCTGATCAAAGAATTTTCAATTGAAGATCAGCATGACCAACCCGAGCCTTGTGCCGTTCGAAAAGATCCTGTAGTGCCGCCACAAACTGACTGTGTACTTCATTGACCTGGAAATGAATAGAAGTATGAACTCAGACATTCAGCCAGCACCGATCTATAAAGCTATGAACTTGCCCATACAATGCAACTAAAACCATATAGAATAGCCTTCCACAACATTAAAAGCTCTTGACATGGGAGAAACCAAGGACGGAGATGGATGTTTTGGTATGGGAGACATCCCTTAATCGTTACAACATTGGTGTTGAACAGCATCCACCATTTTCAGGTATCTCACATTTCTGTTCTTATTCATGCTTTACTCTTTTCCACTGGTGTCATTAAAAGCATTCATTCCTTCTTCTTTTTTTCTTTTTTGGCAAGCATTCATTCAAACATGATGCATGAAGAAGTTGAAACCCAGGGAAACAGAATAGAGTTAAATAAAGTAATTTGAATACCATCCAAGCAAAGGTTGCCCATGACTGAATGTTCACAGGTGACCAAACACATACAATATGCTCGGGTGTTTTGGTGGAATTCATACCTCTTCCATGGTTGGTTGTGGGGTTTTCTTGAGATTGATTGGTCGTCCTACCACCACGTGCATTGGATGCCTGTAGGGTATAGGGGATCTGCATAGGAGAACCATGATATGAACCATTAACAGTTGCTGAAAACTGTAGCCCTGCTAACTGTCAACATCACATATATACAAATATACATAACAAATGCGACAGAGTAGGCTTCAGAATACATACCAAATATTCCCCAGAAGAAAAAAGAAAGTTAGGACAATAGAGTATTAAAAACTCAGAATACATACCCAAATATTCCCCAGAAGAAAATTGGGGTGAATCTGATAGCTCTGGCAAACTTCCAAAATAACTCCCCACTTGGCTTCCACCACTTATAAATATCTGACTGCAGCATGAATGGATCATAAGAAAAGGAAAGGGAATATCATATTGTTAGGAGAAGCACAAGCATGAGGAAAACAGTATAATCAAGAATCAACAACTAAAGAAGCAATAAATATAATGGCCCTTTTAATAAGCCCAAGCAATCGATGCATGAAGCAACACACAGATTTCAACAAACTGATGTTGATAGTTAGAAAACTACTGACAATTTGACATCAATACAAGTTTGGAACAGTAAAGAGGGCACACAAACAAAAAACACATACCATGCAACTGGCTAACTTTCTAGATGTCTTAATAGGTGAAAGAAACTAGATTAAAAAATGGCGATACCTGACCAAAGCAGAAAACTGGAACCAGGGGATGACCCATCTCCATGGCTATGCGAACAAATCCTCTTCTCGACTTAAGAAATGCTATCTACAATACAAGCAACTGATTCACAATTAAAAAATGGAATTACAATTAAGAAAGCAGACACCATATGATTGTCAGATTAATGAATTTGTAGCACTCAAGTATGCTCTACATCTAGGTACAAAAGTTAGAAAGAGCATAAGGAAGATTTTATAGATGTGAACCTCAGTGCCATGCTCCATATAAAATGTCTCCTGCACTCCACCAGGCACAATGATGCAACTATAACCAGCGGATAAGTGGGAGATAAAATTACTCTTTGTGGCTCGTGTAAGACCCAACCATGTCCATATATGTCTTAGGAATGGTGTGTAGAACACCTAAGCATGAATTCCAACACAGAATGAGTAAAACTGTAGCTAAAAAGTCATGTAAAAAGGTTGACCTGATATGAAAATCAGAAAGAACAATGTGAACAAAGTGAAGAAGTCTTACAGCGCTACTTGCAAGGACCTTAATTTTGGCGAGAGGCAAGAACCCAGTAAGGTCAGCAAGTGCAACAACACCAATTGGCAATACTGAATGTGGTTCATAACCAAAAACTACATGAAGCACAGAGGAACAAATGTCAATTATATTAGTGCAATACTAATTTATTAAAGCTTCTAATGAGACAATGACACATTTGATGAAAAGGGTAGATACCATAAGATCGATTAGGATCAAAGGCATGTATATCCTCTGCATACAGAGTCACTGGAAAATAAGCACAAGCATGCTTACATATGTACCTGCAAATACAAAAAAACCAAAAAAATAAAAAATAAAATAGTTATGTTTATCTGGTTTGGGTTGCATACTTCGTATGCTTTCACTCCAAAATCCAAATAGCAAAAAGCTGAAAAGGGTACCCTTACCTGGACAGTGATCGGCCTATTTTGCTTTTATCATCAACTGGGATGATCATAAACAATACCAGCAACCCAAATACACTGAAATACAAATTTTGCAGCAGATAAATAAATAAACAAATAATCAGGAGAGAGAGAGAGAGAGAGAGAGAGAGAGAAGAATACTAACAGGAGGGCCTTGGAAAGAGGAAGGAAGAAGATGGCGAAGAGGACCAAAATCACGTTGAAATGGATAGTCCCCAGCCAAATACCCAGAGCCACAACCGTGTGTAAAACATTGGACCCGAATTTTTCTCTGCCTTTGAATATCGCCATTCTCTCCTCCTTCATCTCCACCATTTCTTCCCTAGTTCTTCTTCTTCAACCTCTTCTTCAAACCCAATTTCCCCCAACCAATAATTTATCAATAAAAATCAAAAGTTGGGCGCATTTGAGCATATCATCACTATCAGTAGCATTGGTGTCACCGTCCAAGTCTTCTCTCTGTTTCTGGGTGTTTCTGTGTTAGCTCAGAATAACATGACTAGCTCATTATATACTTTTTATCGGTGATGTATCGACCAATTATTTAACTAACAAATTTGGTAGCACTTGAAATCATCTCCACCGTGCAAATTCCAATTTTAATCTCACCTCTGGTAAAAATGGTTTTTCACTTTTATTTTATTTTTATTTTCTTATGTTTTTTTTTACTGAATATGAATTAACATACATGCATGGTCCAACGAGATATCAATTTTCCTCTCAAACACTGCTTTGGTAAGTTGACAACTGTCTGTGAGCTGCCCCAGTGAGAGTAATGAGCACTAAATGAGTCAAGGCCATCTTTCTTTTTTGTTGCCCATTATATAAAATAATTACTGGTCGGTGTGGTTGGTCACTTCCCTTCCCCATAATCAAATTTAGAACTAAAAGTTAGATATATTTTATGTTTATAATTGCACTTTTTTTTACAAGCGATATTCGGAAAGGGAAAGTCGGATAAAAGATATGGAGAATGTGAATAAATCTTTTCAAACACTTCGAGATATAAGTCCATTGTTGTTTGAATTTGGTTGTGTATCACTACTTTTTAGCATTTTTTGTTTCGATTCAGAATATAGACTTTGTATTTGGTTTTGTATCACCACTCTTTTGCATTGTTTGTTTCGTTTCAAAACAAACACAAAACATATAAACTTTGTATTTGGTTTTGTATCACTACTTTTTCTTTTCTTTTTGCATTGTTTGTTTCGATTTAAAACATAGACAAAAGCGTGTGAGCCTTCTATCTTTTGTTAATTTGTTTCACCTACGGAATCTCCATTTTCGCTAATCACACTAAAGGCGTGTGTTCTTTCTCAAATTAGTTGTTCTTTTGGACAATGGCATTCTATAAGTTCATAATTAAACAGCACATATGCAGATGCATTACGTATCATGCTCCTTGCACTAATCACACGTTTAACAACCACTAATGATTGATTTTTATAAATAATGTCTATATTGTCCGCATTTTGTACATTTTTTTTCCTTGCTTGCTAGATTTTGTGCGTCTGGCCAAAAGCCTTTTCCAAATCCACAACAAAAGGGGCCTGCAATTTGCCTCTAACCAAACGCCTCTTTTGTAATTAGGGCTTATTACAAGTACAGGACTACAGAGTAGTGTTACATGGGCTCATTGACAAAACCATTAGTGGCCTGAATTGGGTAAAAGAAATTTAGATGGCCCCAACTCTGAAATCTGTTGTTATTTTGAGTCGTGATGATGATTTATTAACATCCCATTCGAGCCCACCTAAACCTTTCTCTCAACTTCATGATGGAGACAAGATTGTTTCTTCTTTTTGTGTCTTTCTTGGAACCATGTGGCTTTCTTGCACATGCTTCTGAAGAACACTCCTGCAAGCAATTATCATCACATATGCTTCTATCAGTACAGCTTTAGGCTTTCCCTTTGGCCAAACCAGATAACAGAATGTGAAATAAATATAAGTGTACCTGGTGCTGGTGTTATGATTTTGAACTTACTTGAGTTATGAAAGGGTCTTGCTTGTGCTCAGATACTAGAATGGTGGAAGAGCTAGACCTTGATGCATTTTCTACATCCATCTCATGGCTTAACTAAATTGGGCAGGAGAGAAAAAGTTCAAAGACAAATTACAAAATATTAAATACCCAAAAAAAGAAAAAAGAATTCTACTCAATTGGGACATTTGCTAATGGAGACAGAGATATGCTAGAAGGGGACATGAAACAAAACTATTGCCATTGCTGCTAACCTGTAATACCCGGTTTTCGAGCACAGCTACTCTCTCCATCAATGTGCCTTTTTGATGTGCTTCTTCAATGGCAGATGATAGAGTCTTGCACTGATCTTCTTCTGGTTCCATGGTTTTGCAGGCAGGGCTAGAAGAATGGCTTGCTGACAAGCAATGCTTGTGTTCCAAGAATTGCAGCTGTACATGTACATCATGGAGATGGTCAACCCAGGAAGATTTGAAAACTGAGCAGGATAAAACAATTCATGGGAAAACAAATAAAAAGACATGTTACCAAACGATCGAGACGATCCAATCTTCGGAGAATAGGCATGGGGGTACTGAGGTCCTGTTCTTCATTTTGGTCCATTATATTTTCAAACAATCAGATTTGAAAGTTCAATTGTCTCTTAACATGCACATATCCTATAAACAAATAGCTGCTTCAAGCATGCAGTTTTTGCAGCTAAATTGCAAAGTATAATATTTTGTAGAGAGAAGGGAATACACTGACTGAAAAACCCAAAATTGGGCCTTATAATGCTGGAACTGATAAGAGAATGGACAACACTCATATAATAGAAGTTTTTAATGGCAACCACCTTGCCCATACTTTACCCTTATCTCCCCAAGATTTTGCTTCCATATTTGTCTCATATCTCTCCCCCTCTTTCTTGTTGGAAGATATTTTGATTGAGTGGGCAATAATTGGGTTGATTGTTTCTTAGCTTGTATATTCAATCTTGCCATACTTTACGGCTTGTTAAAAAAATTTCCTTTCACATTCATCCACTATTACTTTCCAAACCCAATAATTAAGTATACTACACAAAGTGAGGAGAAAGACTTCCATGAAATGAAAATAGCACTATTTTGCTATTCCCTTCCCGGCCAATAACACTATGCACCAAAAGTCTAAATTCACATTCATGGAAATTGTATATTATATATAATTTAATAAGAAAACAAAAAACAAATAAAGCCTAAATTCCCGGTCAAGACACTGAAACAGATTGGTGGGTATAATTTGCTCCACTATTTTCGTGATACAATATGAAAAGTGGCAAATCATAGGTTGCCTTGTCACTCTCTGGAAATATGACTTCAAACTAATGCATAACATATATATTATGTGGCAAATTGTGATGGCATCAGTCCTTCTCATTACGATTTTCTTTTTCAAATGGTATGAGCAAGCTATAAGTTATTGCCATGGCAATCCACCCTCCAATTAGAACTCTAACTGCAGATGGCATGGCCGGTGAGCCACCGAAACGAGCTCCCATACCGCCAAAGAGAATCAGAGCTATTGAAGCCACCACCACAACCACAACCATTCTCAAAGTACTATGAGCAATAAATATGGCTGAGATTAAAGGCACAAGTGAGCCACACAGAAATGCCAAAGCTGATGCAGATGCTGCCTTATGTGGACTGGGCAATGACTCTTCCCCTCCATCATTTTCTATGATCTCAATAGTTGGTAACATTTTCTCTGGTGGATGATCACATGTTGATTTTCCACATGAGATTATTCTTGAAGGGGTCAGTTCAATTGAAATGGTCAAGTTTGATCTTTCTGGGATGTCAAGCTTGACCTTACCCTTGATATCTTTCTTACCCAACTCAGTATTTAAACTGTTTTGTTGTCTTAGAGAGATCCTTTCAATATCTCTTTGTGTTGAAACTGAAACGAACTCTCCCACAGCCATGCTACAAGCTCCTGCTATAGCTCCGGCTATGCCAGATAGGATCATCGACCAACGATCTTCCTTCACTGCACCGACACCAAGCATTAGTGATGTAGTTGATAGCAACCCATCACTTGCTCCAAGGATGGCAGCTCTAAGCCACTGAGCTCTCTGCACTTGTTTAGTCATTGTCTTGTAGTTTTCATGATCAGTTACAGGAAGCTTCTGTTCAGCAGGGGTTTCAAGGGTTTGATGGGAAGCCATATTGAAAGAGTTGGGAAGATTTTAATGCAGAAACTGGATTGGGGGAGTGTGGCTTCTTCAAATTGCCACAAGCTCAGAGCACGTGGAGTTATAAATGGAAAGACAAGACAAAGACTAGGACTAAGTTCCCATGTCTGATGATTGGAAGAAACAAAATTACTTAGGTGGTACCGTAAAAGATTACATAGAAGGGTAACGTTTAAACCTATGATCTCGTCACGTCTCATGCTTCAAACAACTCCATTATTTCTTTTACTAAATATTCAATTCTAACTTGTGTTTTCTTCTGTTGGCTAACTATGTTTGAAACTATAGAATACATGATTCTTTCTTGTCTTTTTCGGGTTGATCCTCATTGCTTTCTAAGGTAAGATTCTTACCTGTGTTTCTTAGCTTCTCTTCTTGATTTTAAATGTTGTGTCTTTTTCATTTTCACCCTAAGATACCAGTTATTTATCTGTTGTATCTTGTAAGGGATATTCCATGCAGGTTGGTCAATCCAACCCAAGTGCTCTTTTCTACTGACAGCATTATCTTTGATCCTTCTTCTGATCAACACTTACAATTTCTCCATAGAAATATTGACAAATTCTTCTTTCCATAAAAAGTTTCAATAATTCTTTTCATACTAGGGTGTGGCTTTCTTCTAGGGTGATTGTGTTTGATTATACAGAGGCATATTGCATATAGCTTCATACATGAAATTCATTTGTTTGCGGGTAATTACAACAACAAATGACATGATTCATTGGTGAGTTGTGTTTCCTATGTGATAAAAAAATAATTTCATCTGCAGACCCTGTACTTCTTATGCTGGTTTATCAGGATTGCATATATGGAGCTCACAGAGACATTCAATGCTGAAAGGCCAGGAAAAAAAAAGTACTGCGTTAAATCCTATATTGGATGCTGAAAATTTGATGAATCGCCATAAGCACAAAGTTCCCAGGTGGATTGTAATTAGAAATCAGTAAGCAAAACCAAGGAACTAACACCATAACATGTTATTAAGGAAAGAAAAAGTACATATGGCGATTAATGCATTAAAGGTGCATTTTTACCTTATCGATAGCCATCCCTCTTGTCTTGCTCCTCAGCTTCCTTGTTAGCAGCTTGGACAGATTTGAACCACAGGAATGCCTGCAATTAACATTCGTGTTTTGAAGCCCAAAATGGGATTGAGTTAATATTGCCAAGAAATAGATTGTCAACTTCTTTTGTATCTACAAAAGTCATCAAAACTGGAAAGAGCTTTTTTTTTCTTCCCTTTTTCCTGTTACAATCAAAACTGAGAAGATTTCGATTGGTAGACTCACGGTATAGGGCTAAAGAATTGATTTAAAGACTCAAATATAAATGCATCCTAGTTATAACATGGAGCATATCAAACTGGAAAAAACCAGGGAAAAAGATCAAAGAAATGGAACTTACAGCAGAGGGAATGCCTGTGAAGACAAAAAATCCAAGCACTGGAGCATAAAATATGTTGTCTGAGTTCAAGACTCCAAAGACTGGCTTCTGGTTCACATACTCAAAAACAGAACCTATCTGCGTTCCAACATTGTTTTGCCTGTTATAGAACATATCAAAGGGGCATATATGGTTTCAAAAGGACGCAATTTTATCAAAAGGATTGGAAGAGGGCTTACAGCAGCAATTGCAGTCACAGCTGAGGCAAGTAGATAAACATAAAAGGGAATCTCAAATCCCTCTTGCGAAGCATCTTTCTTGCCTTCACCCTGGGCCCAAGGAGGGGGCTCATCCGAATCTGGTCTAGCCCAAGGGGGGATTTTTTCTTCGGACTTGCTTGATTTTGCAGAACCTTTGGTGACAGCAGAAACAGAAAACCTATGAGATGACTTCTTTTTTTGAGAGTTATAATGGCTTTGGTTCCTATTTGCAATGGTTTGATCCAGGATTCTGTGTCCAACACCCAGGAATGGTTTCGGCAACGAGGGATTATCATTTCTGCAGCCATAGTTTACATTTGAATTGCATGCAAACAACAAGGTTGCAGCCATAGTGTATTCCTCTTCCTTGTTCTTCTCTTACTGCTAATGAAGATATGAAGAAGTACGAAACATCAGCAGCTTGACATCACTAGTTTAGAGGTAGTTTGCCATAATGGAAGCTTACTAATCTCTTCTATGCTCAACTAATGTATCCACCAGTGGTGCAAGTCTAAATTTTGAAAAACAAGTTCCAGGAATTCAATAAAATTAATTAAACAGATCATCCAATTCATCAGTTGAGCAAAGATGGACCCTTCTGTTCGTTTGTGTGTATGGCTTTCTAGCTTACCAAAATCTAAATAACTCTCTTGAAAATGCCACTAGGAAGAGGCCAGAATTCACTTGGACAAAACCCAAATTCATAATTCTCTACAGATTAAACATAGAGCATCCCTCTGTCTAGTTCCTTTTCATCATTTGTTTTAGTTCATGGAAACACAAGTGGCAGTATTGTTCAAAGGGAGTTCTGTTTCTATTAATCTAATTAGGAAATTAAAGTTTTTTTAAGGGAAAAATCAGAGCTTTCATCCAATCTATTCACTTCAGCTTAGCCAATGAAATGGAGATAGAAAATAAAGAAAGCTTTTTCACAAGGCAAGTATTAGCAAGACCCAAGTGACTGAAATCTAACCAGAAGTCCATGAGACCTATACAACGAGAACTTTTCTTTATAACATGAATTTGGCAGACGAAATTCATGAATTATATGAACAATTAAGCTTAGCTGAATTTGGGCAGCCAGAGAAAAATGCAATCTTTACCCAATTGGAACTTCACCGGTTGCCCAAACCAACCCACTGAACTAATAATGATTGACAGAAAACATAATGATTACTGGAAATATTACAAGGAAAAAGAGGAGATACGAGAGGTGAGGAGCATAGAGCTTACCTTACTGCTGTTCTCTTTTGTTTTATCTGACAAGATGATGCTCTCTCTCTCTCTCCCTCCCTTTTTATTTTTATTTCCTTTTCCTTTTCAACAACAGAAAGCCACATGTTCACGTGCCTCCCTCGCTCTCATGTTCAATTCTTTTTTTTCCTTAATATTTGACTCCTTTCACCATTTTTTTTTTCAATACAAGTCACATCGAGAAAACATCAAGGAAAATCAAACACAGGACTTCATCGTGTGGTAAATTTGAGAAAAATCGAACACAAGACATTGGTGGTAAAATCAAAACCAAGACATCATGTGGTAAATTTGAGATACAAGCTTTTTTTTTGGTCGAACAGGTGATTTACATTGAAGGAGGCATAGCCTCAAAGAACAGACAGGGGAAAGAAAAGCAAAACAAGACCCATCAGAGACCAGCAAGATGCCTTTCCCCCCACAGGCTGCGACCTTACATAGAGATACTAGGTGGGCACGGCAAACCATCAGAGGCCAAAACATGCATTAAAGACTGCGGTGGCCGGTAGGTAAAATTTACCACGGTATCCTATCGACGCCGCCACGTGGGCAGCACGATTTTGAGATACAAGCTTGTTGCTGCATCACGGTGTCTTTATATTCCAATTTTCTGTCAATAAAATATATTGTTACAAAAAGTCAATCTAGAAGCCAATTAAACATCTTTTATAAGCATCCAAAAAAAAAAACAACATCATTTTCTTAGGAGTATAATTAACATTATGACAAATCCACTGTGATCCATGATTTGCGCAATTGGAAAATGGCTAACCACAACATTAAAAATATTATAAAAAAGAAAAAGAATGTTAGCAGAGAGGAATCTGTAGGTAAAGTCCTGCTTCTCAATAAGATATACAAAATTTCTTGTCTCATTATAGCATTCACAATAGGTTTCCTAAATCACATCCTTAGACAAATTTTGTGGAGGAATTGGAAAAATACAACTCCAACCATGCTCCCTATCCACCTCCTAAAATAGAGAGATCTCTAGGAGCTCCTAAATATGAGGAGAGAGAAAAGACTCCTAGTGACTCCCTATAATTTAAAGCTGTTTTATTTAATGAGTATTTCAAACTTTAATTAATACTAACTATTTTTATATTATTTTTTTATAAAGATGGACTAATTAAAAAAGAGTTATAGCATTTATGACTCTCTAAACTAAAGAGGATGATTGGAGTTTAAATTTTATAAAGAGCTTCTAAAATAACTTTTATATGTTTTTAATTAAAATTTAACTAAAAAATAGAAAGTATGATTGTGAATGCTCTTAGTCAATCGCCTCATCCTTCTGCTCAACTGTGATTGTGAGATTGCGTGGAAAACATCATAAGCAATGATCGTGGTTGGCTACAACAATACCCTTTGAGTAAATTAAAGTTATGATTTGAAAATAATAATAATAATAATATTCATCATAATCATAACAATGATCATAATCAACATCATTACCAAACTCACGTCAAACTCTCACCTTTTTACCTTTACATGATGGAGTATCTTTTTTTTTTTTTACCGTTACAAACCCAATTAATTAGTTTAATCATTGAAATGTTTACCAAAATATATTGTACGAGTGCTTTCCATATTGCTCCATTTGGGATTTTTTTAATTTTTTCCTTAAGATGATATTAGTTCTTATTATCAAGGATAACATATGGATTGAACTCGAAATTTAAGTTTGTATGAACAAGTTAGGATTGATCGTCTAACTTGTCAATGCACTTGAGCTGCAGCCCTGGTTCTAACGCACTTGAGTTACAACCCTAGTTCTAACGCAGATCATTTAATAACAACTTTTTCATATTTATACAATCGATAGTCAAAACTATTCTAAAACAGACAAGCTATAATTATAATAGGTATTGATTTCAGTAGAAGCTAGAAAAAAAATTATGTCGTAAACGTTCACTTGCTTTGGAAATCTAAATGGAAGCCAAGAGTGTGCAAATTACACTCAACAGCTCAGCTAGTCTAGTCATGTTTCTGGTCCCAAGAATGAACTGGGTTTACTTGGCAGTTGAGCTTTCAAGAAGCTGATGGTGATATGCTTGTGCATTATTTTTTGTTTTTTTGAAAAGTTCCTATCATAAGAAACAATGGAAATTTTTGTTAGTACTTGATCAAGATTTTCAAAAGTGAAACAAAAAGGAATTATTTTTATAAGCTGCAGATGTTTTTTTCTTTTTAAATGGAATTGCGTTTTCCCTCTGGAAAAGTCTGTTGTCACATATAAATGGGGAAAACAAATTCTAACACAATTTTGAGACTTTTAACATAAATGATAGAAATTATACAAATTAATTATATGGGTCATATTGATAATTAATTATTTTCATTTTCCTTTGGTTTTTTCTACATGAGGTAAAAATCTATATCCCCTTATGGCATGTTTACTAATCCGTAATTGAATTAGGAGGAATTTAATTAAGGATGAATTGAATTGAGGAGGAGTTAGATTGATGAGAATTAGATTCCTAATTCCTATTGAAGTTGTTTACTAAACCATATGAATTGAAGAGAGTTAGATTCCGGATTCCTACTGAAGTTGTTTACTAAACCATATGAAATTGGGGTAGAAGTGGTACTAATTATTAAAATGTCCTCGTTGTTGAGTTAAAGTATATGGCAAATTTTAAAATTTTAAAATTGTGTGAGGATATAATAGGTAAAAAAGATGAATTCATAGGATTGAATTACTAATAGGTTAGTTCTTTATAAATTAGAATATTACCTCCCACCCAAGAATTTTGTGTGGGCTTCACTTACTTTTTAATTCCTTAATGTGAAGTAAACGCAGGAATCCTCCATAGTTGAAATTCAATTCCTGATGAGAATTCTAATTCCTTATTAATAAACATACCATAATGTTTTGTGTGTTATTTTTTGCACAAGTTGGACTCATAATTCATGTATAATTGTTTGCTCATGTCCAAATAATTTCACACTTGCCATTGGTTTGGCTTCTGCAAATTAAAGAATGAATAATTGGAGTGATATAATTCCCCCTTTTAAGGTACTCTGTTTTTACCCCAAAAAAAAAAGGTACTCTGTTTAGTTGTCTTTGTTTATTCTGCGGTTGATATTCCTTCAATCCTTTGCATAGCATAAAAGAAGATTTGGAAACAGAACATTGCAGCATAAGCACGTTAATCTCCTTATTGGTTACATTTTTTTTATATCAAAAATAAGTTTCAATTACATCTTTACAATTGATTGAGCTCACTATTGAAGAAAATATATGAAAAATTGCCAAGCAAATTGTAGTTAGTTGCGGTGAAGAATCATAATTATTGTATAATTTGTATTCCAAAGGGTCACGGGTGTGAAAATCTTAGAGAGATCAGATCATTATGAAATTCATGAACAAGTTGGTTATAATGATGATGAAATAGGCCTCCACTAATCATACTTGCTCATGATTATTTCATATGGCTTTGTGGATCATTTTGCAACAGATTTTTCTACCATATGCACTCGCATCATATTTAAATATAGTTGTAATTGTTAAATCGATAGTTTGTTATTCTCTACTAAAGTAAAGATTGAATCGTAATCTACGGTTTTTTAAACTCCAAATGCGAATAATGTCTACTATTTTTTGTGGTTACATTGTTGGTAACATTTTCCACAAAAATGGACCATATGCTTAGTAATATACACCACGTCTACATGTAAACTCCATTAAAATAGTAGAGAGTGATGATGAGGATGATGCGGCTCAGTGCTCACTCCACTGTTTATGTGCGGCTTTTTATTACTGTACTGGTTGTTTTTTAGTACGAAGATCACTTTTTTTACGGTCCGGGTTTCAGGGTAACTTTTTAAGGTTGGTTTTTGGGTGAAACAGGGGAGGCATTGTGGTTGGTTGGTTTGCTCCAAAAGCAAAAAATCCCTTATTTCTCTCTCATTTTCCCACCGCTCACCGACTCACTCTCTTCTGCCACTATTTCTTGTCTACACGTTTGATTGTCATCGGCGTTTGTGTCTCCTTTTGCTTTGTATCTGAGTAATTTTGCAAAAGCAATTCCCACTACATATGCATCTCAGTAAAGAAGAGCAAACATTTCTCTCCTCCTCCTATATATAAAGAACCCATCTTCTTCCCTCTCTTATCCAACTGTTTGGTTCTTTCGGGAAAAGGGTGGGAGAACGGAAAAAATGGTTTCTTTTTGTTGTACTAGCAGAAGCATCAGCATTGTTTTTCTGTTCCTTTGTGTTCTTGTTGCTGAAATTAGCATTTGCCTTTCAGCTAAGGTAATTAGCTAGTATTATTGTGATTCTGGGCAATGTTCTTCTGAGAATTTTAGTTCTATTTTATTTTTCTGGTTTCGTAGTTTCAGTGTTTTCTTGTTTTTTGGGTTTTAGGTGTATATAGTTTATATGGGAAGCAAAAATGGTGATGACCCAGATGAGATTTTGATGCAAAACCATCAAATGCTTGCTTCTGTTCATAGTGGAAGGTCAGTCTTTGAGCAAGTCCTTGCCTTTATTTCTTCATTCAAATCAAAAGCATTTCTTTTTTTATACTTTGGCTTTGCTTGCTCATCTCTGATTTACATCAATGGTGTTGAACAGCATAGAGCAAGCTCAAGAATCTCACGTTTACAGTTACAGACATGGTTTCAGAGGCTTTGCAGCCACGTTGACTGACCTTCAAGCTTTCCAAATTTCTAGTAAGTTCCCCAATCCACTTCCAGGAATTATAATTTGAATAGATTCATGGCTTTGTGGTTAAAAATATGGAAAATTGACAGAGATGCCTGGAGTCGTTTCGGTTTTTCCCAATTTGAAAAGAAGCTTGCACACCACCCATTCGTGGGATTTCATGGGTCTTTTGGGGGAAGAAACCATGGAGATTACTGGCTTTTCCACAAAGAACCAAGTCAATGTCATTGTTGGTTTCATTGATACTGGTAAGCACGGATCACTCTTTTTGCCCTTCTAATTTCTGACTAAATCTTTCTTTTGGGTATCTTGATCTATAAAACACCCTCTATTATGTAAAATATGGTTGTTCAGTCAACTATCGTGCCTGTTTGTTGACTTACATCCCCTGTTTTGCTGATACTATTAGGCATCTTATCCTCTCACATGACTCATGTGGCATGAACATGCCCCAAAAACTTTGCTGTCTGTATGCTTGAACACATGCATGTCTCTGGTCTGATAGAAGCTATTTATTTTACTAATTGTTTAGAGGGCCATAAATAGTTTCTTTGATATTAATCACCGCCTCATGCAGGAATTTGGCCTGAATCTCCAAGTTTTAATGATGCCAACATGCCTCCAGTGCCCGCTAGATGGAAGGGGCATTGTGAATCAGGAGAAGCATTCAGTGCTTCAACTTGCAACAGGTTCTAGCATGACTTTATATTGGCTGTTTAGTTTATTTCATGGACATTTATTGATTGCTAATCTCTCAACTGGTTAACAATTATTTCCGTAGAAAATTGATTGGGGCTAGATACTACAAGTCTGGCTATGAAGCCGAGGAAGATTCAACAAACATCGTGTCATTCAGATCTCCAAGGGACAGCACCGGTCATGGCAGCCACACGACCTCTATAGCTGCTGGCCGACATGTGTCAAACATGACTTATAAGGGATTGGCATCTGGAGGAGCTAGAGGAGGTGCGCCAATGGCTAGGATTGCAGTCTACAAGACATGTTGGGACTCTGGTTGTTATGATGCTGACTTGCTAGCGGCCTTTGATGAAGCAATCAGAGACGGAGTTAACATCTTGTCTCTGTCTCTGGGTCCTGATGCTCCTCAGGGGGACTACTTCAGTGATGCCATTTCTGTGGGATCATTCCATGCTGCTAGGCATGGTATTCTAGTGGTTGCTTCTGCTGGAAATGAAGGGAACCCGGGTTCTGCAACAAATCTCGCCCCATGGATGCTCACTGTTGCTGCAAGTTCAACAGATAGGGATTTCACTTCTGATATCATACTAGAAAATGGTGCTAAATTCACGGTAATGCTAGTTACTTCTTTCTGTTGGAAAGACTTGTAGATTATTTTGGTAAAGCCTTATGAGTTCTCTAAATGATTAGGGTGAAAGTCTTAGTCTCTTTGAAATGAAAGCCTCAGCAAGAATCATTTCTGCCTCTGAAGCCTATGCAGGGTATTTCACTCCCTACCAATCCAGGTGAATCAAAAGGTACTTGGAAGTGAGTGCTATTTAGATGTCAATGCATAGGGAAACCTTAAGTCACATCTTCTCTATTTGTGCCTGCAGTTACTGTTTAGAAAGTTCCTTGAATAGAACCAAGGCCAGGGGGAAGGTTCTGATCTGTCGGAATGCTGAGAGTTCAACAGAGTCAAAGCTCGTGAAAAGTATGCTAGTGAAAAACGCTGGTGGTGTCGGGATGATTCTCATTGACGAGGCAGATAAGGATATCGCTGTACCATTTGTTATCCCTTCAGCTATTGTTGGACAGAAGATAGGAAATCGTATTTTATCTCATATTAAACGCACAAGGTTAGTCTTATAAACTAAAACATGGAGGTTTGAGTTTTTCTGTTTAACTGATTCAGACCACTGTGCACAGCAATCCAATGTCTAGAATTTTCCCTGCAAAGACTGTACTGGGACTGAAACCTGCACCTCGTGTTACAGCATTTTCTTCAAAAGGTCCCAATTCTTTGACACCTGAAATTTTGAAGGTAAATTTTATCTAATGACCAGAAATCACAATGTGCTTACTGGCTATGTAATTTATTAGGTCCACATTTTCATGCTCTATCTAGATGTTATAGATAACCTTCTAATTAGCCTGTTTTGTAGCCTGATGTCACAGCGCCTGGGCTGAACATACTCGCATCTTGGTCCCCAGCAGCAGCGGGCAAGCAGTTCAACATTCTTTCTGGTACTTCCATGGCTTGCCCACATGTAACAGGAATTGCCGCCTTGATCAAAGCTGTTCATCCATCATGGTCACCAGCAACTATCCGATCTGCAATCATGACTACTGGTAAAACTGCATAGGCTGAAACTAGAACAAACTTGAAATTATTTTTTCTCAAACGGAAGGTGTTCTCTTTAAATTAGAAAAGTTTTACTGGTCTCTCAACCTTAACTATCATCAATTTTGTGCCTAAGAATCTGACAACTTGTGGAACATACAGCTACTCTTCTGGATAAGCACCGCAAACCCATCATAGTGGACCCGGAAGGAATAAGGGGTAACCCATTTGATTATGGCTCAGGATTTGTGAACCCGAAAAGAGTCCTTGATCCTGGTCTTGTCTATGATGCGCAGCCAGCAGATTATGTTGAATTTCTTTGTTCAGTTGGTTATGATGAGAAGGCGGTGCATCAAGTCACACAAGACAATAGTACATGTGATCATGCATTCAGAACAGCATCTGACCTGAACTATCCATCAATCACAGTGCCAAATCTTGAAGACAACTTTTCAGTAACTAGAACAGTTACCAATGTTGGGAAGCCGAAGAGTATCTATAAAGCCGTGGTGTCCTCACCCATCGGAATCAATGTTACTATTATCCCAGATCAATTAATCTTCAATAGCTTGGGGCAGAAGATAAACTTCACTGTAAATTTCAAGGTGACTGCTTCATCTAAGGGATATACATTTGGGTTCTTTTCATGGATAAGTGGAAGATCAAGGGTCACCAGCCCCCTGGTTGTGCGAGTTGCACATTCAAATTCGGGGTTGATGAGATAACCATCGGGCCGAAAATTGTAATTAGATTAGGAGCTTGAATTTCCTCACAGATACTAGATCTTTACACACTAAGAAGCCAATGCAGAACTAAGTATAGTTTAATATCCTAGGTAACCTACAATGTCTATGCTCCCGGGCTGAATTATTATGAGATTATTTGTATTCTTTTGGCTGATATGAGATTATTTGTTAAACGACGCAAAATCAAAGAAATTTTTATTTGTTATTTTGCCCCTTCACTCTGCATTGTGGTTTGAATTCTACGCATAGCCCTGCACCTTGATGGGTTGGTGTGTACAGTTGTTTTGTTTTGTGCCTTGAGGTCTTGCTTCCTCCGGTTTCTTTTTCTTCTTTTTCTTTCTGTATTCGATGGAGCATCTGCATCCATGTTTGTGATTCAGTGAATTAATCCAATCTTCGAAAAAAATAATAATAATAAGCTTCATTTCCTGTGGCACTCATGGACATATAACGGTGTTGGTTGTGATAAATTCAAGAACCGAATGTAATTTTTCAGACTAGCAAAAATAACTCTGAAGAAACAATGACAACCGACAGTCAAATGCATATACCAAATACTAGCTGCATCATTCATCTTTTGAATTATCAAAGCATGCCTAAGAAGCTCAATAACATTCGTTCCCCAGTCTTTGACATCGAATATCATAACAATTTACAACTGTGGTAGTAATGATATGAAGAGATCAACTATGATAAATGCAACCCCTGGGGGTGCAACTCTGAAGGATCAACTAGGCCTTCTAGCACCACAAGTTGGTCCAAGAGAGCAAGCTTCTCATCCTCAAGGGTCTTAACCTCATCTTCAACCTCTCTTAGATCTCTCCCCAATGCAAAGCTCTCTTCCTCCAGCAGCAAATACTTGAGCCTTAGTGCACGATACCCGCTTCCAGAAGTAGAAGAGTCTGGCAATGAATCTGAGTTTGACCTCTCTGGCTGCTGAAATGATGGGGAAACTTCATTCTTAAAGTTTCTTTTGGATGCTTTCTGCCCTGGTTTCAATGGAAGTGGAGGAGTCCCATTGGCATCATTCCCTTGTAACTGAAACAATGGGGCTTTCTGGGTTGAGGGCTTCTTTTTCCTTGGCTTAGGATTCGAAAATTCCTCAGCAAGCGACATCTTTGGATCCTGCATTTATCACTAGATGCTGCAATGTACCAATCCACAAGGGTGGAGGAGAGACATTAGAAACCAGTGCAAATCGTCGGTCCCAAAACAACAAAATAGCTTAGTTCTAGTCAATGCATAGTACATAGAACTTGAAATCCCTTTATAAAAGAAACTTAAAGCCAAAGGTTTCAAATTTCAGGTTTCAAGTCGCAAGCTTAAGGTTATAACTCTGAGGAATGCCCAAATTTATACACATATGACAAAAGGGATTAAACCATCAACTACGAAATTATGCAAAAACCCTAGCCCTATCAACCCAATTCAAGAGATAATCTTTATCCAAAAAAATTTATTTCATACGTCCATATTCACATAAGGCTTCAATCTTTCTTCCCGGGAAAAAAGAATTAACAAAAAACTGAAACCCAAGTTGCCTTCCAATTCCACGGACTCATCCTATGTAAATTAGAAAATTCAAATTCAAATTGGCTTTTGACAGAACAAACTAATTGATCGAAGAATCGAAATCAACGAAAAGAAAATAGGATTTGAACAAGGGGGTGGAGGAGGAAGTACCTGAATCCGAAGCTGAAGATGATAAAGTTGGGGCTTTTGGGCACCGTTTAGGGTTTGCAGCGTTTGCGTTGGATTAAATGCTATCTGTGATCTGTGGGCGACTGTTTGACTCGACTTTCGGTGGTCGCCATGATTACGAAAGGCATGGTGCGCTTTATTTCGCCCTGGGTAGTTGGTTTGGTTGCCTTTCCCTTCCTTACTTGGATTGGGTTTCCCTCGTTAATATTATTTTCTAAAACCTCTTTCTCTAATTATTTAGAACAAGTGTTCCAAACATCAACTGATAAATGTCTGAATAATATTTGACTTGAGCACAACTAAAACTAATAATGATGAGCTAAAAATGATTCCAATCTTTTTTTCTTATTTTTTTGTAGTGATTTTAACACTTGGATCTATAAACGAATATTGTTGCATAAACAAAAAACTCAAAAACTATTTCAATTTTTTATGTGAAAAACTTTACATAATTATACTCTTTTTTCTTCTTCTTTCTAAGACACTTTATTCAATTAGATATCATAAGCAAGTTCATAGTGTCCAATTCAATTCGAACATGAAAAATTATGAAACACAAACACATTTCCGACAAGAAGATGATGTGTTGACTGATTACAATAATTGTGGGAGTAAATAATTACGCGTCAATAAGCACATACCACGTGTACGAAAAGTTGTTACCTAGGTACCCCTAGCAAAAAGGGCACGAAGAGCATCATCGCATCCTATCTTCACTAATGCAGAGAAATTTGATGTAATGGGCTCCTAACTTGCAGAGGTAGATTCCTTTACCATAATTGATAAGAGTGAGCACTCCGTTTGGGCTCGCACGCACCATGGGATAAGTCCAACCGGGCCAATCAAACTCCATAGGACTCACCATGCCAACAAGCCTAAACATGGGTTCAGTGGCCATGCGCGCCTAAGATCAGTCCCACTTGGACTCCACGAAGTAAATCCAAATTGGACTAATCCTTGAGCAGCATGCCTCCAAAATGGATCAACATTCATCTCGCAAGATCTTCCCAGTTCCTACCGCAAAAATCTAGGAGATCATGCCCATACATATTTTGGGCAAGTATGTCACTCGTCCCAACTCAAACGGATAATTGACTGGACATGTGATATACTGGCAAGAGCTTCCCCAATTAATGCCAAACGCACCCCCTACGATGAGAAGTTAGCCACTAACGAGCCATATAAAACCCAACCTCAACCATCAGACGGAGGTAATGTTCTATTGATCTAAAAATCCTAATTCTTGATCTCATAACTAACTTTGATATCGGAGACTTTTTGGCTCACACCACACCGGTGTGCCCAAAGACTCACGATTCTATGCTTTTCTCTTGAATCTCAGGGATAAAGAAGTCTTTTTCGGGGACCAACGAAATCATTCCTCACAATCACAATTGAACATTTTTTTCATAATAAAATAAAATAAAACTATGCGGTTCATTCATTGTTAAATTCTCATGAACATTAATGGTTCAATAGAAAAATGTAACTTAGTTCTCCTCTCCTAAAGGCAACAGAATTCCTCTAATTTCTCCAGTGTACGGAGGAAAATAACTCGGAATTTTAAATTTAGCTAAAAGTAATAATTGAAAAGGATAAATTGATATTTCTATTGTTTGTCAACCTAAGCACGGAATTTATTTTTTTTGAACGAAACATGGAAATCAATAGAAACCCACAAAAAGGCAATGGAAGAAATACAAGCTGGAGCAAACTAGCATAGCCAAAAAGCAAATAAATCATAGGGAAACGATCAAACTAAAAGCGGACAGCAGTCTAGTATCCAGATCAGAACCCCAAAGCACACCCCTAACCTCCTAGTTAACATAACCTGGAAGACAAGGAAGACCATCCGAAACTAAAACCCGAACAAGAGACGATGGTGGCCGGTTGGCCCAATGCATAGATACCACCGCTCGAATACCAATCTTAGCTGCAACATGAGCAGCACGATTCAAAGCTCTAGGGATCCATCTCCATTTCACCTCTTCAAATCTGGACATGACACGTCTTATCTGAAGGATGAGAGTGAGGATAGCCCAGGCACCATTACTCATACCTCCATTAACCCCATCGATGATGATTTTCGAGTCAGACTCCATGATAATCCTGTTGTTACCATTTAATGCAGCCAACTGTAATCCACTAATAGCCACCTCCACCTCAGCCGCTAATGCAGATTGACAAAAGATAGAGCCTGCCTTCCCAGCACAAAAAGACCACAACTGGTTTCTTATCACCACGCCAATGCTAGCAGAGTTGTCGTTGGCAGACCAAGCACCATCAACATTGAAGTTTTTAAAAATTTCCTTAGGTGGTTCCAAAATATCAGCACAATTTATTATGGGCCGAACACACTGTGAAAGGCGCACATTGGCCTCCCAACACTACAAGGAAAAATGCTTTTGGCGACCATCACATTTAGTCGCTAAAAGGTCAAATTCATCGCGAAAACATTTTGGCGACCAAATTTTTTCGTTGCTAAGGTAAATCTTAGGCTCGTGGCTAAAAGTATCGGCGACCAAATATTATTTTAAATCGTAAATTCTTTAAGCGACCAAATATTTTCGTTAGCCTAATAGACTTTAGTTGGTCGCCTATGAAGGTAGCCTCCCGCGAAAAAGACCAAAATTTTGGCGCGTACTTGAAAGGATTGGGCGACCAAATGTAATTTTCATAAATACGTTACAGTGACTAAGAGATTTAAATCATTTGAAGCTACTTATTTAGAAGTCGCTAAAATGTGTTTTTTTTTTTAAGGATAAGAAGTTTCTCAAAAACAATAAATAAACATATTGTAATTTCAGAAGACAACAAATTTAGAGAAACAAAATCAATGGAAAATGATATAAATAAAGTTGTAAACATTCAAAGACACACAAGCATACTAGTCATTTAAGTACACGTAAATTTAGTACCCTATATCCAAAAACAAGAAGCATAAATGAATGAAGAACACTCAAACACTAGAGTCCAGGTTCACCAAAAAATAAAAAAACTAGAGACCAAGGTCGAATTTTCTTTCCCTTTGTAACCCCAAGTTATGCATTCATTATTTCTGCACATGAAGACTAGAGACCAAGCTTGTGGGATATGGATTGTGACATGAACTCGCACTCTACCAATTGTTGCCTTAGCGTCTCAAACCCATTCATCATATGCCTCTACAAAGAAACAAAATAAAGCAATGTCAAATACGTACTTATATAAATATGTATATACATAGTAATACAAAAGACAAATTGATATTAATGTGGTACATCTTTGATCTGCTCTATTGGAACCATCACTTTCCTTTTATTGCTTTATATGTAGATGCACAAAAGCACAAACAAGCCCAATTTAAAATCTCCTACTTACTTCATTATCAAGAAAAACAAACTTAAACTCAAAGCAGACTAATTTTCTTATAAAAATGGAGTTCATTGTTTTTCGTCTCAATTTCATTTGCAACTTATAACTCATGGTATCCAAAATTTCAGGTAGTGCATGACAACTCAATCAAGTTAACTCCAGAAAAATGAGAGAACAATATATAATCAATGAAAGAATTATGACAAAGGCTGATCAAGGAGTTTCTTAGGGAAATTTCAAGTCGAATGCAAATAGCTGGAAGAAAAAAATGAGGCAATGAAATTGGAAAATTAATTCATGTCAGCTAATCTGAAGACTGTAGCTTATAGAGAATATAAGGATATCGTCATATATACGATATAATTCATCAAAAGCAAGCACTTGGTAAACTGGGAGAAGTATCACGGAAGTCATGAATATACCTTTGCTTTTCTTTTAGCCATTTGTCAATGCATTCAATATGAAATTCATCACAACACGGGAGAACTCTTATTTTATCTCCTCCGTCATACTCAGCCAAGAAAATTAACACCTGCACATTTCCATACCTCTTAAGCAAGTATTTCAAACACCCTCTGTTAGGCACCATAAAATTTGAAAAACTAGCAAACATGGTACAGAACAGTTAAAATAATTACACAGAAAAATTTGAAGCCATGTGAATAGCTACAAATCTCTCCCATTTGAGCACATCTATTAGCAAAATGGAAATCTAAGAGACCCTATTTAAAAAAATCCATCTAAGTTTCCTAATCTCTGCCCATATTGGATGGGCTGCTGCTAAGTAAATCCCAAAGAAAGACGCATCGATTTTCATAATCTGGAGACTCAAAATTAAACAAAAGCTTGTCCAAGAATGTTACTTAGCAAACATACACTCTCTTCTAAAATTGCAGAAACTAGCATGTATTGTTTATACTTAACAATGTTACTTTCTCTCAAATTACACTCATTTATCATGTATTGTTTAGACTTAACAATGCTATGCTCATATCGTTTTCAACATAATGCCAACCAACAGACTCAAGGTTAGAGAAGAAGGAATAAGCATATATTAGGTATCAAGAACAAAACTTTAAGAAGACAAAAAACCACAAACTCTGCTAGCTCAAAGTATTTGTGAATCTAGGATACATAAGGTACATACAGATATCAAATGCTAAATTTCCAAAATGTACACAAACTATTAAGAATGGATGGAGAAAAGAGGCATATGCATATGTAACTGATGGAGCGGATAGGATGAAAAGCAAAGGCTCCACCCAATAATCATATACAAGAGCAACTCATACAACTCTTTCACTTAAATGAACTTTATCGAACAAAACAATCTCTAAATTCTCACCAACAAGGAAAACCTCCAACTCAATTCTGGTAAGTTTACTTTTCGTCCTCTTCACTCTGAAGACCAAGGCCTTCTCCCCAGAATGACCACCCAAAAGAAAAAATTAGTACCCAAAGGAAAAAAATAAAACAAGTGTGATAGTCTATATGCTTACGGTAAGTGTTAACCTTTGATCCAGTTACAACGTGAAAAGAATAAAACAAGTGTGATAGTCTATATGCTTATTATAGTATAAGGACTATTCATCTGCAATCTAAATAAGTTCATGAAAGAAAAACCAAATAACACATACAGATCAACCCTCGTGGCAATCTACCCAGATTATATAGCTAGATGAAAACAAAAATTTAATAAAGAGTCAAACTTCACGATTTTGCAATTCTCATTCTCCAACTACATCCTCAGCCTCTCAAAAATTTAAAATAGATGAAAAGAGTCCCAATTTAATATTCAGACCAATACCCATCACAAAATGCAGTAACACCAAACACAGTAGTAACTTAAATCTAAGTATCACCACACAAAAAACACATCGTTGAATCGGAGTTGGTCTGTGGCTGAAAAGATTGTAGAGAATCTCTGGTATATGCGTGGATCAGAGAGTGTTGGTGTAGCATCAAGTGGTTAGCCTGGAAATAAACCATCTCAAACACATATTTCTCTCTGTTTACAATATGTTTAATGAAACCCAAATATTCAATTGCATGTGATATTGGAAAAGTGAATGGAAGAACAAAAACAAGACAATTTATTCTAACACACTAGAAATCGTTAGGGACACTACTATACAGTCAAATCCATAGACTGAGTTAAGCAATTATCTTCAGCTTTCAGGTTTTGCTCAACTCAATCAGGAAAAGTTTAATACTTTTAAGTATAACAAAGATCAACATAGTATTCATTCTCTTATTAAATATACACACAGGGTAATCAAAGTAATTAATGGTAAAAAAATTAAAAGAGTAGAACCTCATGGTCACAGTCCACAAGCTGCTGCTCACTCAGACATACAGGCTCCCCTGTTGCCAAATAATGAGCTCCCTTCCAAAACCGCGTCGCACTAAATGACCAGCACGACCCACAAGAACCCTTATTTCACCGTCATGACTCACCCCAAAATAAGAACCCTGGTAGGGCTTGGCTCGGCGCAAGTTCGCCTTGAACACGCCGAAGCTGGAGAAGTGGTGTACAAATCTGGGTTAAGAAATCTGGAGGGACAAGTAATAGAGGAGTAGGTATATGTGATTGGCCGCATCGGAGGACTGCGTTGCGAGCGTCGGTGGAGGATTGAGTTGAAGGCGTTGATTGTGTTGTGGGGGAGATGAAAAGAAGAAATTAATTGGGGGAACTGATGGGTTGGAAATTTTATTAAGTTAATAGTCTAAAATCAGCCACCAAATTATTTGGTCGCTCCAAGGCAAATCAAGTTAAACGACGTAGTTTTATTACTTTAGATTCATACCTCTCAATGATCAGCGACCAAAACCAAATTGGTCGCTAAATTAGATGAAATTTTGGGCGGCAACTTTTATTTGCAGACGAACTAAGGAAACTTAGAGACGAAATAATTTAGTAGCCTTTAATTTTTAGATTACGTGGGTAACCAAATTGAAGAAGCGACCAAATCCCATTTGGTCAGCGAATTCACTAATAGTGTCCAAATATTTTCGTCGCCCTTCAATGAGATTTTGTCGCCAAGTGGTTTTGGTCGAAGTCTTAATCCTTGTATGAATCTGACCAAACTTTTGCGACGAAATTAAAGTTTCGTCGCGAATAGCCCTATTTGGCGACCAAAGTTGAGTTAATTAAGCTAAACATTTCGTCGCAAAAAGGTTTTTCTTGTAGTGCAATACTCCATAGTAGTCTCCGTTGCACGCGTGATGACTAATTGAAGTTGCAAAATTGTCCCTTCAAAGAGGAATTTACACCGACCTTTCCATATTTCCCACATGATAAAGCTAATTAGAGTCATGAGCCATTTATAATCAACCAAAGTGCCAGTCATAGATTGAAACATGGAAAGGAGCCAATTATCAACAGTATTGAAGCTTTGCGAATTGAACCTGTAGTTTAAAGAGGATCCGAACCAAACCATGGCAATCCACGGAACATATTAAATGACATACGGGAAAAATCATGAAAATTGGGGATCTGGATAGATTTTCAAGTTTAATTTCCACCAAAAGATGAGTAATTTCATAATTTCTATGGAGCGGAAATTCATTTTCCCCTGTAATTTGTCATTTACAAAATTCGACATACTTAAGTCCAAACACTGAAGTTTTTAATTGCTAGAAATTTAAATGACGGGAATCTAAATTTCGTCATTTTAGAATTCTATGCAATTTTTAATTCATTCATTCATCCAAACCATGGGCAAGAATTATGATTTCTTCATTTGGGTTTTATGCCATGTTTCTTCTTTTTGACGTATAATTTGTCTCATAAAAGATTATGATTGTTCTTTGTATTCTTTGAACTTTTTTTTCTCTAATAAAGTTAATTACTGTCTACTTGAGCATCTTTCTGTTATCAAATTATGTTAATATAAAAATTGATCGAGTTTCACACAAATTATATTCTCTAATTAAACAAAATGAACAGCCTGCAAATTAAAGGCCGTGTGAACACACACACACCACTCTCACTCGTTTTCGTTTCTCAGCAGTGCTTACGAGCAGGCCTTACTACTACACAAATGAGATGGAAAGGGACTTTTAAAAAAAGCGACTTTGCAAACTCCACCACATGACATGCCGATCTGAATTCTTGATTTCGAGGTTTCAGCAATAATTCCAAGTCCTAATTCTAAAGAATAATATAAAGTGTGTATACATATATATATATGTTGTTGGTATAGCAGCATCAATCATCTACCTGCAGGCATCATGTGAATCATTTTAATCAGTTGACTAGCTACGACTTGCTTTTGACCATACGCTTTATAAAATTAAGGCATTTTATATAGAAAAAATTGCCTGAAAAGCAAGAAAAAAGAAGTTGATACGTATAAAAGAAGAGACAAATAAGAATCTTGCTGACTACGTGCAATTATCATTATTAAAGTTATTACATGTCAAATGGAATAAAGTAGTGTTTCTTTTCTTTCGATTTAATACAATAACATAATCATTATTAAACAACTCTACGTTACGTGCAATTATTATGCGCCTCCAATAATGTGAATGCAGGAGGGGGTGTGGCAATGCAGCATGTTTACAGATATATAAATACAAGAAGGGATTGTTGCAGTTCAAGTGGTTAAGAACATTTATCCATGCATTTAAGATCGTAAATTCGATTTCCCCTCTCTTAATATCGTCTGTATCAAAATATAATCAGACAAGGAAAGAGAAGAAAAAAAAAAGGGTTGAAAGAGATACAACGTGGATTTAGGATTAGAAGTGTGAAAAAGGTTAAAGAAAAACTAATGCAGTCATTAGTTAACAAATAATTAAGCCAAGTATACCATGTGTGATTACAAAAAATAAACTCAAATGAGAAATTAATATTTACTAGCTAATATGCATGCAATGCATTAATTGTAATAGATAATTAGATTTATGGTATTGAGATTGAAGCCAACATATGCAATTTCTTATATGTAGACTGAGAAAAAAGAAAACCACTACGGTGAGAATGGACCCTCTGTATATATGGTGGGAGATGATCACAGAGTGGATCAAAACAACATTCTATATTGAAGATTTCATATATGTTATTAAAATATTGATGTTTTCCTTTTCCTTAAAATCCAAATTATAAACCTTTAAATATAAACAATATGTAAAACAAAGTTTAAACCATAAATTAAAAATAAAGAAACAAATAAATAAGTAAAATAAATCAAGAGTAAGAAAGCAAGCCTGGTATAGTGAAAGCACGTCAAAGACGCTGTCCTAAAGCCTTTGTAGCCTCCCTACGTGCAGGTAATGACGGTCTACAAGACTCCAAGATACGACCCCAATACGCAGGCTTAAGGTCCGCTATGAGCACGTTCACAGTCGGATAGAAATCTCCAAGTCACAGAACCGTTGCCCAAAAATAATATGGAAAATAAGGAATATATGAAAGTATGAGAATAGAGAAATCTGATTGTGGTGTGTTAAAATGTGAAGGAGGAGTGGCCTTTTATAGGCATCCAAAACTCGTAACCTCCAGACACATTTAACCAGAAAAGTTGGTGCAATGAATAGAAAATAAAAACTGAAAATTAAATAAATTGTAACTCCCATAATAAATAAAAGAAAACAGCCAAAAATTAAAACAGAAAATAAAATGTTAAAATTTAAAATCCTTTCAAATAATAACAATCCCCCACAAAGGGTTTTAAAATTTTAAAATAGTAAAAGATAAAGAAAATATACATATGGGCAACATAATACTATGCAATAGGTGTAGGTGCCTTCCGGGCTTGAACCTTCACTTAGTGATGATAGTTTTCATTTGAGGAACCTGAGTGTACACAGTATTGAACTCGGCACCTTTGACCAAACTTCAACATATCCCATACATAGTATTGGTTGAGACTTGGAAGCGGGGTAGCGCTATTTATGGCCATGCGCTAATCTTGATTCTCATGAGAGTTGCTAGAGAATAGCCCAATTCTCACAGTCCCGGCCTCACGACGTCTCTCACTTAGGTGAGTTCTCCAAGAGTACATGTGACCTGCACCCTGCGGGAGATTGCCCGCCTCGAAACTCATTCAGGGATAACTCCCTTCCTAACGTCACATTATATAGCACTGATGTGACGACCCTGACCCAATTTTTATATAAAAATGAATTAATTAATTAAGTTAATTAATTGGAATAATTAAAATGAATTTAAAATGAATTAAAAGGAATTAATTGGAATTAATTGAAAATAAGTAATTAAAGGGGCATTTTGGTCCACTTTATTTTCGGGACGGAATTTGGCGAAACGAGTTGCGCCATTGCGTCCGGAACGTCGAAACGAGTCCGTTGACGGGCGGAACGTTTCGATACGAGCTTCGGATAGTTTGAGGACATAATGGTAATTTTAGAAATCAAATAAAATAATATAAAAAGGCGATAACCAATCAGAAAGCGCGTAACCTTTCTCTCTCCTCCGTCGCGCGTCTCTCTCTCCCCGAACCGACTCTCTCCTTCTCTCTCTTCGGTTCCGACGAACCAGGCCACGGCTTGGCTCGAGACCGGTCCCGATCGAAAGCCCTCCACCGTGCGGTCAGAACCTGCCGCCTTTTGTCGCCTGAAACCTCGGATTCCGTCGACGGTATCGACTGGTATTTTGCCGGTTGTTCACGGCGTCGCCACGGCGGCTCCGGTCGTCTTCTCCGTCGCGCAAGGTATGGTTTCGACTCCCCTCTTCATGCTTAAGCTGTTTCTGGGGTGGGTGTTGGTCGATTTGGTGGTTTAGCAATTGGATCTCGAACCTAGGGTTTAGACCGGTTTGGCCGGACTTTCGAGGGGTTTTTGAGGTGGTTGCCGGCCGGTTCTGTGGCGGCTCCCACCGGTTCTGAACTCCTCTCCCTGTTCTGAGTCGTTTGGTATAAGGGTTGATGCTGGAGTTGAAGTTTGGGTGTTGGCCTGAATTACTCAAGCCACCCGCCACCCACGGTGGCGGGTGTGGCGGCGCGTGGTGGCGGGGTAGTGGCGGTTCTTGGGTCCTCTGAGATCCTTGTATCGCTGTGAACGCGTGGGAGTTGACGGATCTCAATTCGGAGATCGTTTGGTTATCGAACGGATCTCGCCTATTGCGTGATTCTCGGGTTCGATAGGATTGAACGGTTGGATCGTGTCCATTCTTGGATATGTTGATCTAGATAATTCTAGGATCGTGTAGGATTTGACGGATCATGATTCGGAGTCCCCGGATACTCCGGATCGATGACTTGAAGTTAGAATTAAACCGTAATCGTCCGATCGTGCGATCGTGAGCAATCCGACCGTTCGATCGAGACCAAACTTTGAGGACACGTTGTCTAGGTCGTGTTGAACCTCTAGGAACTTTCAGATCTAAGTTTGGAGGTCATGGGACCCACGGGTCCGGTTTGACCTATTCGGGTCGGTTTGACCAAGTTTGACCAGGGTTGATCGAGTGTCTCTCGAGGTCTGTTTGTCGTGTAGTTGACTTTGTTGGACTTCTAGGAATGTCCTGATCGTTTTGGAGGTCTTGGGCTCCGCGGGCCCGGGTTGACCGAAAAGGGGTGTTTGACCGCCGGTTGACCGTGAGTCTTCCGGGGCAGGTCCCACTAGTTGTAAGAGGTAGTTTGACCTTGGAATTCTTCGTAGGACGTACGTACACGTTAAGTGGGGTTTTGTTAGGGTTTGAGTTTAAGGTTCTCGTACGGTTCACGATACTAATCCAAGCCTCGTCTTTATCGCTTTAGGTGCGTTGACTCTTCTACGCCGCAAGCGGGACCCTTTGAGGGTTGTGCAGCATAGGACCAACGGTGAGTGGACTTTTTTTTCTACTGAGCATGATTTGAATGAATTGCATGAAATGCATGGAATGGAGATTTAATGGTTTTAAATCTTGAATTGATTATTATGTTAAGTCTTGGTTTGACTTTGGTTTTATTATATTTAAAAAGGGTTTGCATTTGAGTTTAATGCATGATTTGGGTTGCCGGGTTTTATGTGGGGCCCTGATGGCTATTTTATTAGCATTTATACTTTTGAGTATTGAACGGGACGTGGTGAACGCCCGGTGGTTTTCGTATTGGAAATTGAGTATATAAATGAGCTATATTAAGCTTGAAACCGTTTTATTATATTTTAATTATATAATTGAATATATGGACATTAGTATAGTCCGTTTGATTCCATATTCGGTTTTAGGGTTAAAACCCTATGATTTATAATACGTATACTTTGATTATATATATGTAAACTTATATATATATATATATATATATATATATATATATATATATATATATATATGTATAGCTACTTTGAGTAAACACTTGTAATAGTGGAAAATGGTTATATAACTATATATATATGTATATGTACTTTGGTTATATACATATATATATTGATATATCTTTACTTTGACTATATATATATATATATATATATTACTTATATATATATATATAGGTATATCTACTTTAAGAAAAGGATCACCATACTTTGGTTGTATATGTATATATATATATATATATGTACCTTGATGATGTATATATATATACATATGTTTATCTACTTTAAGAAAAGGGTTTTCAATACTTGATTTATATATATATATTGATATATATATATATGTTTATACCTTAGATTTGACGTCTTAGAGACGGTAGATTTTATTATGATTTTTGTATGCTTGGATTTAGCATTGAGTGAGATTTAAATATGGTTTTTCACTGAAAATGATGTTTGATTTATTATTAATCTGTTATGCGGTCGTTTGACCCTTGTGATTATTTTGAATATATATAAATATGTTTTGGACAGTGATGTCCTACTTTTGAGTATATATATTGGTTATATGCTTGACGGACTTGTATGTCCTAATATTGGTGTTTTGGGTTGGGTACATTGTGGTTGTATATATATATATATACTGTTATCGCATGATGATTGATGTGTGTGCATTTAGCACCCTATATTGTACCTTCCCCTGTTCTCGTGAATCTTGTTCTTGGATACGAGTACTGCATTGCGGTTCGATCCGGTGCATACCTTAACGGGTGTAGCTGTAGATCCTTAATTGGATAGTCTGCGCGCATGACATATTATGGACGTAGTGGTATTGATGGTTCCTTACCTTGCGGGCTGTGAGCTTAGTCCCGATTGGACGGCTTAACCCTGGGCACGGGGTCTTGTCGAGACCGTGCGGTGTCGATCAAATGATCCCCTGTTGGATTGTTTTCCCTGGTACTTGTGTGTGTTATAGTTATACTATACCTATACGCGTGTATTAGTACATTCGTATTCATATTTCTTTTAGTGAGGATCGTTCCTTGCTTGTCGTGCTTGTAAGCACATGATTGTGAGTTTGGGGATGTTTGGGAACTATTTACCTGTTTTGGTTGTAGTACTTAATTAGATTTCATTACTTTATAGGTTTTACTTGTGGGATTGTAAATCCTGTTTTATATATATATATTTATATATATATATATATAAATGTTTTGAACTGCAATTATTATCTTTATTGCTGTCAAGTTTGATTTGCTTGCTGTAAGCAAGCTATTCGGCATTTTAAGGTTTGTTTTACCTTATGTGGATTTTATTCCATCTTTATTCTTTTACGTCATTAAATCCTTCTGTTTATGTTTTATAACCTTGTGTGGGATTTGTTTTGGGAGGTTTTGCCCCTGGAAAGTAAAAGATTAGTTTATTCATAAAAAGGGGTTTTAAACTGGAAATGTTTTCACGTACTTTGAAATAGTACGGTTTTCAAATATATAAATGATTTCATATGCATGTTTGGCATGGTTTTAAACGGTGGGGTTACTACTTTGATTTAAGTATGAAAAACCTTGTTTTTGTCCACTCACACTCTTTCTGTTTTGCGCCCCCCAGACCGTAGTCGTTGCATCGACACCTTTCGGCTGTGCGCTTCTCTTCTCGAGCTCCGATGGAAGGGTAGGATTGTCATCCTTGAACCCTAAACTTTGTATTCTATTATTTCTAATTCCGCTGTTGAATTCTTGTATTCTTAGTTGCTTTGTATCAGCTTTAGGGTTGAATTAGTTTGGCTGGAGGCCTGTTATCTATCTATCTGTTGTATGCATCTTTGGCGCTTGGGTTGTTTATACGTGCTTGTTTGTGAGTTGAACCTTTGGGCTAGTACTTGTTTTAGGGAGACTCTGCCCGTTTTTCGGCAGAAGTCTTGGCCCCTTATAGGTTTAATCTCGGGAAGAGGGTAATGGTTTTAGGATGTGGGCCGACATGGGTTGATGTGGGCCCATCAACGAGGTTCGGCTCGGGTTTCGGGGTGGAATGCGGGTCGGGTCCTGTCAATCGATGTCATAGGGATGAGCATGAGGACATCTCTAGGATGCCTCCACATTATATAAACAAAGGCTCAATGAGTCACGCAAAGATGGATTGTTTCTACCCATTGAACTTCCTTCATGGGATCGCCAATCACGAAGTTGGGTTACCTCCCTAGGTGACTCCTTATGGGCTTAAACCCATCCCCTCGACATTTCTAGGACTCTGCTCCTAGAAAGACCTTTAGTCAATTGGTCAGCAATATTATTCTCCGACTTCACATACTCCAAAGACACAATGTTCTTACTTAATAAGCTCTTCACAGATTTATGTCTAACATGTATGTGCCTGTTCATTTTCCTATTTGTATGAGATTGTTTCACTAAGTCTATTGTAGCCTTGCAATCACAATGAATAGATAAAGCAGGCAATGGTTTCTTTACTAGAGGCATGTCCATCAATAAACTCTTAATCCATTCGGCCTCGGTGCAAGTAATATATAAAGCTATGAGTTCGGACTCCATAGTACTTCTAGAAATAATTGTTTGCTTCTTAGAACCCCATGAAATTGCAGCTCCACCCAATAGGAAAATGTAACCACTAGTAGACTTCACTTCTTCATTGTCTGTTATCCAATTTGCATCACTATATCCCTCTACCACATTTGGAAATCCTTTATAGCATAGTGAATAGTCCATTGTTCCTCTTAGGTACTTGAAAACTCTTTCCAGAGCATTCCAATGTTCCTTGCTTGGGTTATGTGTATACCTACTTAATCTTCCAACAGCATAAGCAATATCTGGCCTAGTCTTATTTGCAATGTACAACAAAGAACCTATCATCTGGGATATAAACGGTTTCATATGCATGGTTCGAATGGTTTTAAACAGTGGGGTTAGTACGTACTTTGATTTAAGTATGTAAAACCTTGTTTTTGTCCACTCACACTTTTTTCTGTTTTGCGCCCCCTAGACCGTAGTTGTTGCATCGACACCGTTTGGCCGTGCGCTCCTCTTCTCGAGCTTTGACTGAAGGGTAGGATCTGTTGTCCTTGAACCCTAAACTTTGTATTCTGTTATTTCTATTCCGCTGACTCTTAGATTGCTCTGTATCACCCATTAGGGTTGAATTTGTTTGGCCGGAAGCCTGTGTTGTATATCTGTAGCATGCTGGCGCTTGGGATAATTATTTCTGTTGCTTGTTTTAGCAGGTTTTAATTTTGGGTTAGTCCCTATTTTAGGGGAGACTCTGCCTGTTTTTCGGCAGAAGTCTGGGCCCCTTTCACTTAAACTTCGGGAAGAGGATAACTGTTTAGTTTGTGGGCCCGACATGGGTTGATGTTGGGCATGTCAATAGGGTCCGGCACGGGTTCCGGGGTGGAATTCAGGTCGGGTCCTGTCATCAGCAAACCCGGGCAACAACCCAGGCTATTGTTGCCTTCGGGCCAGCCCAGGCTTGTGGAACCCACAAGTTGCATGGGCAAGCCTTGCTTGCTGGAACGGTAACCGGTGGAATTGCTCTTAGAAGACCTATCGTTGTATAAAAATAAAAAAGTCTTCAAATAGTTTATCAAAAAAGAAGTCTTCAAACAGCCTACCTATTCTAACTTAATGACAGAGATTGAAAAACCATTAAGACGTGAAGTGCCTTCTGAAAATCTGATAGAACCCAGCTATCTCAACCTTAACTCTATGCTTAAACAGAAAAACCAATCTTAATATTATTCTAACAAAATCCAAAATACAAGCCATCAAAACCAGCTACTATACTTCTAGGCCCCTTGACTCAATGTAGAGAAGGAATATACGTTTTATTACTCAAAACATCAATACAATACTAACTAAACTCCTAATATAGTCAATTAATTGCTAATGCAAAAGACTGAAACAGCCTTAGCATCCCATCAAAATCTTTTGACATTTTCAACCATGGAAGGAAAGGCACAACTTCATTGTCTTGAAATCAAGTATATGTACCGATGGATTAGATATATAGATCTTGTTGACTTGTTGCGGTTCCTATCGTCAATTTGAAGCCTGGTCAATTATATCAAAATTTATTCTCTTCACATTGCAAGGTCTGGTTTTTTTTCTTCTGGTTTTTAAAATTATTTTTTATGTTTATTATTATTATTTTTTCCTTATTTGTTTGTTTAATTATGGGTTATAATTGATTAGCCAACTTAAGAGAGAGAAAAAAGAAGTCTTGTTCGCGGGTTGTCATCTTCAGTTTTACTAATTGTATAATTGGTATGGATTTTTTTATTTTAAAATTTTAGTCTTTTACATATTGTCCATTCTCTGAAAAATTCATGAATCTGCCACTGTTTGTATGTATAAATTTAGGGTTATATACATCACTGTATGGGATTTACTTAGCTGTTACGAACCCAAACTTTCGTTCATCTGCAGGCTTAAAAAAATTCAACCAATATATAATCAAACAAAAAATATTTCAAACTTTGAATATTAATAGCATTGTCTAATAAGTAAATTTACAATTGTCCTCGACGACTTTTCATATTCTGAAAACGTTGCATAATAAGCTCATTATCAATACTATTAAATATGTATTTTTCAAGATATACTACCAAGCAATCATTCATCCATTGGTCTCCCATTCGATTACGCATTCTGTTCTTCACAATGTTCATAGCAGAGAATGCCCTTTTTACTGAAGCTGTTGCAACTGGAAATGTTAACGCCAATTTTATGAGTCACCTCCAGCTTTCTCTCCCAAATTTGTTTTAAAAAGATAACAACATAACCAAAATGCAGCATCTTCTTTGATGCTATATTCCAACCAATAAGGGAATTCACCAAACCATGTCGGGTAGAATCGTCATGACTCTTTTCCAAATTTCTTTTGAGGGAAATCATGATTTCTAGGTTGACAAGGGCCTTTTTGTAAGTAAGCTCTTCTAATTTCATCTCGAATGTTCGGATTGTAATCTAAAATCCGAGTTCGTAAACCAGGATCATAATGAAGATCTGACATATTGATTTCTATGCGACTTTGTTTTGAACTATCATCACTTCTCCCAATAGGTAGGTCCTGACAACTCCAACTCAGATTTTCTTTTAAAATATTTTTCCATAACTGTCATAAATAGTTTGTATTATTTTTCATCAAGAGATATATATATATATATATATATATATATATATATATATATATATATAATAAAATCAATAATCAGTACAAATTGAATGCATATAAATAAGAATAGACTGAAATTAGTTTGCAAAAAACAACTAAGTACTAACCTGTAAAACCAATTGAAGTAGCGAATTCGATTTGTTAGGCTGCAGACTTTTGTCAAATAACGAGTTTGGCGGCTTAGTTCTCCACAAAATTACAGAATGAGTGAACTTGGTAAGATCTCTATTCTTCTTTTTTAACATAGGATTTAAGGTTTTTCTTTTTTAATATAAGTTTGGCTTAAAGTGTACGTATTGAACGGTCAATGTGAGGGCTCTACTTGAGAATAACTTAAAATAATTAAAAAATTGTGAATTTGGATGAGATTATAGGATGAAGCTTTTTTATATGTGTGGACTTGTCTTTGATTGGGTCCTTTTTTGTAAGTGTAGACTTGTCTTTGATTGGGTCCGCAAGTGACTGCGGAGATGAGACGGAAAGAAAATTAAACCAACCAGGAACACTACTACTACTGCTACAAAACAAAACACACAAGGCGGACTGCAGAGATGAAGACGGAAAAAGAAAATTAAATCAACCAGGAACACTACTACTGCTACAAAACAAAACACACAAAAAATACAAAAATACATATGCATGCTATATAAAAATGAAAATATGAGGTGGCTCAGATAATAGAAGGGTGCATTTCGCGGCAATCAAGAGTAGCTAGATAAAGCTAAACAAAAGTTCAATACTTAATCTAATAATATTTGGATAATGCTGAAGATGTGAAGATCACTCTCTATTCAAAAGTTCAATACATAATCTAATAATATTTGGATAATGCTGAAGATGTGGAGATCACTCTCTATTAGAGATGTGATATAAATGTGATATGAAAAATGTGGTAAGCTTATTATTTTTCATAATATTTTATTTTGTTTCTAAAATCATGAAGTTGATAATCAATATTGTAATTTAATGGGGAAAGTTCCCGGTTATAACACCTAAAGCGGCAAACAAAGACTTCAAACTTCTCTTCTCCCTCGCAGAGGAAAAAACAAAAACCACAAAAATAGAAATAAATACAGGTAAGCTGGCTGGCCATTCACGACCTCTCTAGTCTCTCCCTCGATCGTCTCATCATTTTTTGAACTGTGCAACGGCTTCGTCTAGCTCCAGAAGCAGCTGGCCATAATCACTTCCGGCATGGTGCTTCTGCTGCTGCTTCTGCTTTTTCCCGAAGCAGCTTTCTCCGACGCTCAGAAACTCGAGACATCTCAGTACGAGTGGGGCCCCTTCAACGAATCGTATTACAACACGTTTAAGGTGATCGAGTCGGCGACGATCAGCAACCGTGCTCTTCAGATCACGCCGGACTCCGCCGGCAACATCACTCTCGCCAACCAGTCAGGTAGAGTCTTCTTCAACCAGCCTTTCACTCTCTGGACCGATTCGGATTCTCCCGGCTCCGCAGCCACCGGAGCCTCGGGACGCGTGGCGTCTTTCAATTCGTCGTTCCTCGTTAACGTCTTTAATGTCAACAACTCCACCGTCCACGGAGAGGGCCTGGCCTTCCTCATCGCACCGAATCTCACCCTCCCCCTAGTCAGCGATGGTCAATATCTCGGTTTGACCAACGCCGCCTCCGATGGGAACCCCAGCAACCACCTCCTCGCCGTCGAGCTCGACACTTTCAAACAAGACTTCGACCCGGACGACAACCATTTGGGCCTCAACATCAACTCGATCCGATCTAGCAAGACCTTTTCGCTCTCGGATCTGGATATAAAGATCGCCCCAAACAACGGTACCAGGCGTTACATGGTCTGGGTCCAGTACGACGGCGTTTCGCGTCAGTTAGACGTGTTCATGGCCGAACAGTTCGGGGAGCCAAACACGAACGTTTTCGTCATCAGGCCCAGGCCCACAAATCCAATCTTAACGGCCAATCTCAATCTCAAGGACATTGTGGAGCAGAAATCATACTTCGGTTTCTCTGCATCGACCGGCAATGCAATCCAGCTCAATTGCGTGTTGAGATGGAATCTGACCGTGGAGAAGTTGACAGGTGAAGATAGCATAAGTCAGGGGCTGAAGATAGGACTTGAAGTGGGTGTGCCCGTGGTGGCGCTGCTGCTGTTGGGCTTGGGAGGGCTGGGATATTACGTGCACAAGAGGCGGAGGGCCGCCGCGTCCGACCCGATTATCTTAGGGGCACTCAAGAGCCTTCCGGGCACTCCGAGGGAGTTTGAGTTCAAGGAGCTGAAGAAAGCTACGAACAACTTCGACGAGAAGCACAAGCTAGGTCAAGGTGGGTTTGGCGTGGTGTATAGAGGTGTGCTGCCCAAAGAGAATTTGGAAGTGGCTGTGAAGAAATTCTCCCGGGAAAATCTCAAGGGTAAAGACGACTTTTTGGCTGAGCTCACCATTATCAACCGTCTCCGCCACAAACATCTCGTCCGCCTACTTGGTAAATTCATTTCTTATCAATTGGCTTACATATCATCTTTTTTGTTTGTTTTGTTTTTTGTTTTTTTGGGGCTAAGAACGATTCTCAATAGGATAATATGTCACGTTGGTTATGAAGCTAGCATGACGATGATGTTCGGAGGAGCACGCCATGTCGTTTTCAGTCTCTTACTGGGTACAATAGCCGCCGACTGATTCTTTGGCTCCTAATGCATGTAGATGTTATTGCCAATCCCCAAAGCCCACGGTCATTCTGTAGATGTTTTTGGTCAACCATTGTGATTGTGTGTCACTTGTGCCTATTGTTCCATATTCAACTAACTACTGAAAAACAACTAGAACAATGCCCCTAGGAGAAGTTAGGTAGGTCAAGCTGTACAAATCCATATATATTGATGAGCTGTTTTAGAGGTAACAATTGGAAATTGAAAATAACTCCAAAAAAATAAAATAAAGGACTCACTAAAGTTGTAATTTGGAGTATTTATTCCCACATACAAGTTTATGTGTTCGAGTTTTAGCATTCGTGTAGTGTGTGAGTTTAGTATATTATCGTCCCTCTCAATAGGAAAGATCTCAAAATTGCGTTATGTTACTCCAAACGCTAATACCCAAATTGCGTTACCCTTTACTTTATTGCATTCATATCCATATATACGGGATATGCTATTTAGAATCGTTAGAATTAATTCAAGTGAAACTTGTTTATGGTGAGTCCGAATAGCGGTTCTCTCGTCATTTTATAAGTTACACGTCCAAATACATGTGTTGACTGTGTATGCTTTCACACACATTTTAACAATCACATTCCAAAACAAACATGCAGGATGGTGCCACAAAACTGGGATGCTACTCATAGTCTACGAGTACATGCCGAACGGTAGCTTGGACAACCACCTATTCGGGGGTCCTGAGAATGCAACACTAGGTTGGAGCCAAAGGTACAATATTGTATCCGGAGTGGCGTCTGCCTTGCACTACCTCCACAACGAGTACGACCAAAGAGTGATCCACAGAGACCTCAAGGCCAGCAACATAATGCTAGACTCCATGTTTAACTCCCGCCTTGGCGATTTCGGCCTCGCACGTGTCTTGGACAACGAGAAAACCTCGTACGCTGAGCTCGAGGGTGTACCGGGCACCATGGGGTACATCGCACCCGAGTGCTTCCACACGGGCAAGGCCACGTGCGAGTCTGACATGTACGGGTTCGGAGCCGTGCTTCTAGAAGTTGTGTGTGGTCAACGACCGTGGAATAAAATGGGCGGGTTTCAGTTTGTGGTTGATTGGGTTTGGTCCTTGCATAGAGCAGGGCGTATCTTGGAGGCCGTGGACGAGAGGCTTGGGAGTGATTATGTGGCAGAGGAAGCTGAGAGGCTTTTGCTTCTTGGGCTGGCCTGCTCTCACCCAATTGCCAACGAGAGACCCAAGGCCCAGGCCATTGTCCAAATCATTTTCGGGTCGGTTCCGGCGCCCCGAGTCCCGCCTTTTAAACCCGCTTTTGTGTGGCCCAACTCTACGCCTGAAGGAGTCAGCAGCGTAGCCAACACTGTCAATGCTACGTCGTCGTCATGGTCTCTTGAAATATCAGTTTCGGATAATTCTGAATGGACCAAACGCTACGACAGCCAGGACAGCTATGGTTGAGGAGCAGGAGGATATAGTGACAGCTCCTCTCTGGTTTAAGTTTAAGACGCTTAATTTTGTCATCGATCATTAGAACCAGTCAGCCTCATGTTTCAATTTATATATCATTAGTGTAGGTTTGGATTTGGAACATTTACTCATTCAGACAAGGTTCTGGATTTGAGTTGTAGTAGTATGTGTGAGTTTAGTACGTTCATCTCAATAGGAAATGTCTATATAAAAAAAAATCAGTATGTAAGGTTTGTAAACATTATCTGCCTGTTTCTGTATAAATGCATGCTTGATTCTGTATTCAATTCAATGGGCCTTTCTCACGCAAAAATAATTAGAACCGTTGAGTTTTCAAAACCTGGGCAGAAAGAAGTTGATTTTTGTAAAATGCCATTTTCTATTTCTTTTGTGAATTAAAGATTAGGGCTTTTCACATGTAAGTCCATAAGTATGGCCTAAAATATAGAAAAGCCCTACGATACTCAAACCTTATGAAAAAGTCAATTTTAACTTTTCTAAAGGACCAAATATACCATACAAATTTGTAAAAACCTAAAAATTACAACATTACAATCAAAGTTTTTTTTTTCTTTCGTTTCTAAAGATCATAATGTAAGGATAATATGGGCTTTTCACCTTAATCTTCATTTTATGGGTGATAAATTAACTACAAAGTCTTGACTTTGAAGATTCAGAGTAATTGAGACAAGATGTGACTGATTCCACATGCCTTGTCTTGAAAACCAAATTGTTTGGTATTTTCAAAATGCAAAACTCAAACTTCCTTTAAAAAAGATAAAAGAATCTCTACCAGCAAATGGAAAAAAAAATAATAAACAGAAACAAGTCAAGAACAAAGAGGCCATTAACTGAACAAGTCTGGTTTAACCAGTTCAATTGGGAAAATATGGATTATAAAGTCACTTATTTATGCATTGGACAATGAGCTTACGTTCACTTCTATTTATGCATTGGAGTTGGACATAGGTTAAAAAGCCAAGCTGATATATGCTATAGGTATAGCTAAATTTCGGTTCATATCAGCAATTAGGAGGGGGTGCGTAGGAGCCCAAGGGCTTCACCAGCCTGCAGTTTTGAGGAGAGCCTGAGCTTTCTATAATCTTCATAAGTAAAAGGCACATAGAGCCGTGGATGCACTACAACATTTTAGTATTTGCGCGACAAACCAATACTCGTCGCGCATGAGATATTTGCGAGACAAATAAATAATTTCGTCGCACAAAGTAAATAGGATACTAATTTTATATTCGTAATCTTGAGCGACGAATATTTTCGTCGCGCAAAAAGACTTTGCGAGACAAAAAAACTTTTCATCGCGCAAAGTTAGCAAAGAAAAACGCGGGGAATATAATTTGCTGCCAAATTCATACGCGACGATAATCTTCGTCGCGCGACCATACTATATTTCGTCACGCAACGCTAGCAAGAAAAACGCGCGTATTTTAATTTGCCTCCAAATTCTTGCGCGACGAAAAGTTTCGTCGCTCATACGATGCGCGTGTAATTGAATTGGGTGCCAAAGATTGCGCGACGAATAATTTATCGTCGCGTAAAGTTTTATGTCGACGGTTTCTTGCGCATTGAAAATGGTATTTTGTGTGACAAAAAACGAGGTTTTCTGGGACGAAAATTTGCACGACGAAAATATTTTCGTCGCTTAAATTTTGCGCGACAAACATTTTCTTTGCGCGACGAATAGGGTTCGTTGCGCAAACTCGATGGTCTATATTACCCGGATGAAGCCATTGGCAGAGGCAAAACTGAAAAGCCTCTCAGTTTTGCCTCCTTATAGTTGTTTCTGGTGGGAATTTGTTACGTTCATTGAGTAAGTATTTGTTGTCGTTAGTGTAAAAGTATTAATGTAAATTCATATTAACGCCATTAATTTCGTTGTTTATAGGGATATTAGCATTTGGTGGATAACGATCTAGAAGATATTTTCTTCGTTTTATATTTTGAAAATCTTTTATTAATTATATTATATTATGTTTATATTGTTCTGTGAAATTATATTTATATTATGCTATTAAACATTGTAGAATATTGTGTTGTGATGTACGGAGTTAATTGAAATTAACTTCGTACTTTTGTTTTTATTTTGAGTAATACTTAGTTTCCCGTTCGAGATTAGTTGGATTTCGTGCATGGATGCGTAAAGCATGACTGGGGTCCAATTAATTCTTGAATTGTCCCATTATTTAGATAGTTTGGGAATGCATAGTTATGTCATGTAATGTACAGCTACAGGATTAGGTTTCGACTGTGGAGATTTCGGTGTTATCTTTGTATGTTCTTCGGGGGGTACGTAGGTATTTATACCTACGGTACACCTCAAGAACTGTATCGAGATGCTTCCGAAATTCATCCACGTCGAAATCTAATCTCATGTAGCCGTACATTACGTGACATGACTATACATTCCCGAACGGGATAGGGCCCTTACCGGAGGCATAAGGTGACATGAAGATTTTGTATGATGTTGTTATGATTGTGGTTCCAGGAATTATGAGCAGGAGGTGGATACATAACCCGAATAGATGCGCAGACGAATACTTGGATGGAATCGAGGATTTTATTGACTTTGCACGTACACACAACCCGGGCGCAACTAGAATCCGATGTCCTTGTAGGAGGTGTAACAACACGTTCTGGGAGACAATTGAAAATGTTCGATTCCATTTAGTAAGGAATGGAATGATTGAGACATATAATACTTGGAACCATCATGGGGAACAATTTGACTCGGGTGCTTCGTCTTTAAACGCCACAAGAACGGAAAATGTTGAACCTATTGTGGAGCCTAATGACCAAGTCATGGATATTATACATGACGCTTTTCCATTTGCCTCGACCAGCAACAATCAAGAAGGGGAAGATGATGTGCCTACACCAATGGACAGTGCAGAGTTTGAACAGTATGAAAAACTGTTAAAAATGCCAACCAAGAGTTATGCCCGGGGTGCGAGAGCTTTTCTGTCCTGACGGCCATTGTGAAGCTAATGCACGGAAAAATAAAGTATCGTATGTCGAACTTGTGTTTTGATTACTTTTTGGGGGTTTTCAAGAGAATGCTTCCGAAGGACAATTGTTTGCCGAAAGACCACAGACAGGCGCAGAAGGTGTTGAGTGGTCTTGGATTGGGGTATGAAAAAATCCACGCTTGCAAAAATAATTGCATGTTATTCTACAAAGAGTATGAAACATTGGATACATGCCCTATATGCAATGAGTCGAGGTTCAAACAGACATCACAGAATAGAATGACTAAGATTCCACAAAAAGTCATGTGTTATCTGCCCCTGAAACCAAGGTTGCAGCGATTGTATATGTCGACGCATATTGCAACAGATATGAGATGACATAAGGAAAAACGGGTAGACGATGATGTGAATTAGAACCGTTGAGTTTTCAAAACCCGGGTAGAAAGAAGTTGATTTTTGTAAAATGCCATTTTCTATTTCTTTTGTGAATTAAAGATTAAGGCTTTTCACATGTAAGTCCATAAGTATGGCCTAAAATATAGAAAAGCTTTTCACATGTAAATCCATAAGTATGGCCTAAAATATAGAAAAGCCCTATGATACTCAAATCTTGTGAAAAAAAAAACCAATTTTAACTTTTCTAAAGGCCAAATATACCATACAAGTCTTGAAAAACCTAAAAATTACAACACTACAATCAAAGTTTTTTTTCTTTCTTCTGTTTCTAAAGATCATAATGTAAGGATAATATGGGCTTTTCACCTTAATCTTCATTTTATGGGGGGATAAATTAACTACAAAGTCTTGACTTTGAAGATTCAGAGTAATTGAGACAATATGTGACTGATTCCACATGCCTTGTCTTGAAAACCAAATTGTTTGGTATTTTCAAAATGCAAAACTCAAACTTCCTTTAAAAAAGATAAAAGAATATCTACCAGCAAATGGAAAAAAAACAGAAACAAGTCAAGAACAGAGAGGCCATTAACTGAACAAGTCTGGTTTAACCAGTTCAATTGGGAAAATATGGATTATAAAGTCACTTATTTATGCATTGGACAATGAGCTTACGTTCACTTCTATTTATGCATTGGAGTTGGACATAGGTTAAAAAGCCAAGCCGATATATGCTATAGGTATAGCTAAGTTTCGGTTCATATCAGCAATTAGGAGGGGGTGCGTAGGAGCGCAAGGGCTTCACCAGCCTGCAGTTTTGAGGAGAGCCTGAGCTTTCTATAATCTTCATAAGTAAAAGGGACATAGAGCTGTGGATGCTCTGAATCCACGAATTCCGGAGAAGCCTCCACGGCTTCCTGATCCTTTGGTCCCAAGAGAAATGTAGCAATCGAAATTCGAATCGTTGCCTCCCTGCATTGCACTCTATGCCTCACATTGCACAACCTCCCATTGCTCCATGCCTTGATATCAAAATATCAACAAGAACAAGAATTACCTTACCTCAATTATATATAATTTAAAAAAAAGGCAAATTAGCAAAAAAGAATTAAAAAACATGGACCTAATTCTCATACCTGAGCAACATCCCCAAGATTGACAAGGAGAGTGCCTGGGCAAGGATCAACTGGGACAAAGGCACCAGCTTTGTCCATCACTTCTAGACCACCAACATTTTCATCATCTTGAAGAATGGTTAGAAATCCTGAATCTGTGTGTATCTGTACACCAGAGGAGCCCACTGATTCAGGTTTGAAGTTGTACTTGTTTATCCTAAACTGGCAAGGCCAGCCCTTGAGAAAATCAACATTCACCAACCCAAGACTCTCTGCCAACTTGTGCCCTATTTCCACAATCTGATCATGCACTGCTTGAGCATACTTCGCTATTATCTCTCTGCACATTCAGCAACAAAAAACAACTTCAAGACTCTGGTAGATAACACACATAACTATCAACCAAGTTGGATTTTTAAGGTTGAAACTTGATCTGGGCAGCTAGTTTTTGATGTTTGCTATAAACCCACCAAGCTAAAACAACACAAACTAATAACAATAATTAGAAATAATGGAGTATAAGTTGCAGAGCTAACCTCTGGTGGGAAGAGGCATCCAACTTAGAGCAAAAAGTATGCACAGCCTCAGGTGAGCCCAAGTCATAAAGACCCAGAGCCTCATAAAGAGGGTTGACTTTGCTGGGTGCCATGTAGCCACTGCCAGCTATGACATCCTTGTTCTGCTGCTTGATCTCCATGGGCAGGTCAAGCAGAGATCTGACCACAGCCTTCATCTCCCCCATCATAGCCAATGGGATCTTGTGATTGATAAGCCTGAAGCAGCCCCATATCTCAGATGCTTCCCTCAGTTTCTTGTACTCTTCTGCATCAGGAAACTTTTGCATATCAATCACTGGGATGGTCATGCAATCTTCACCCTCACCCATTTTTTCTGCTCTCTACCCTTTTCCTATCTGGCTATGCCTGTAGAGTGTGGACAGTCAGACCTTAAATTCTGAAAATGGAGTTGTTCATTGGGATTGGATTTTATTCATTTGGAATTGAATGGTCGTCCACAAGCATTTCTTATGTGCTAATTAAGGAAAGATTATTAATAATGGGTCGGCAAAGAAAGAAAAAAAATTAGCACGCAATCCATGTGGAGGTTCACTTTTTGCCAAGAAAATGAGGAACAAGCTTAATGGCTATCAATTATATCGTCATCAATCATCTTGTCGTTTGGTACAAAAATATTGATGTTGACAGAAAATTCAAATGGAAGAATCACTATTAAGCCAAATACAATGTACAAAGTGACAAAAAGTCAAAGGATGTTGGGCACTTGAAAAGTTCGTTGACTATAGTCTATATGTAAGATTTTCCCTTTTTGTTCTTATTTATTTATTTATTGTATCTGAAACAAAAATATGAATTGAAAAAAATCAGAAGACAGTGTTAACTGACAAGTGCACGAGGCGTTGGGTAGTATGAACTTGTGAAATACGGTGGTTATTCGATCCTCACGAGGATTGATGATAGATTGATTGATTTGATTCCCTGAAAATAGAAATGAAAAGTTAAAATAAATGCAACAAGAAAAGAAAAGAAAAGAAATTAACTCAAGAAATTAGTTACCAAGTTCAATTTAGATTCACGATTGATTCTAGCTAAAGTATGATTAAGCCATGGTGTTTGGTCTCTAACCTTGTATTCCTAATTCCCTAATTAGATCCTTCTTGTCGAACCTAAATTAAGCATTAGAAATCCATTAAGCAAAGAAGAATGTTTTAACAACTGCATGTATCTAATCCATGTTGTCAGATATTTACACGTCCATACTCTTCCTATTCATAGTTCAATTTGAATTAATGCATGGTGTCTACTCTTAATTCAAACCAAGATAGCTAACATACAAGTTTTAATGGTGATTATTCATTCAAACAAGCATATTAACTTATAAGCATAATGAATAAGAACAAGAACTATAATTGAAACTTGGAAACTAATTAAACTTGAAAACTAAAGAAAAGAAATTACATTACAATGAAAAATAAATTACAACTAAAAAGCAAAATGGTATTGTTACAACAATTGAGAACTAAAAGAAAACTAAGAGAATTTGAGGAGAGAAGGAGAGGAGCTCTAGAGAGATGTTTGAGAGCTCCCCCTTGGGGGTGTGTTTACATGTTTGGAGAACTCACTATTTATAGGCCTAGGGAAGTATAAATGTGATTATACAATTGAATTTATTAATCACACTCACTTCACCAACTTACACCACTCAATTCACCACTAAAATGATTAGCTCATGCATGACAATGCATTGCAGTCCAGCTTGTGGGCTCGATTTGGGCTTGTTCCTTCACTCTAACAAATCTGCAAAAATATGGATCTTAAAGCTCTTTGTCTTATCTTTCCAAGCATATGCAGCCCAACTCAAGGAAAATTCAGGAAGGCCTTCAAAAGTCATTTTTGGCCCAGTAACGCAGATCCTGCCGATTTTGACCTTAAGCCAAAACTTGTATAACTTCCTCTAGAGGACTCGGAATCATGAACCGTAAAATGATCCAGAAAATAGACTTCCGTATCTTTCCAATGACGTATGGCTCATTAACTGGTTCTTCTTGACCAAGTAGAGTCCAATCCGTGAAGTTGACTGATCTGCAGACACCATTTTGAGCTAACTTGACTCCAAAATCATTAAATGAAAGTCCCAAACTTATTCTGTTTGAAACAAACACAAAATAAATTAAAAGCACAAGTTTAACTCAAAAACATAACCAAATCATAAGTTAGAAGGGTACAAAATGATATGTAATTATGCACCGATCAAATACCCCCAAACCTAGATTTTGCTAGTCCTCGAGCAAAACAAAAGGAAATCAAAAAATAAAAACAAAATAAGTAAATAAATTTATTAGACCACTTTCGCAGGTAACTCGATTGCATTGAGCATATGCAACAAGCCTTTAAACCTCTAGGCATCCCTAGAAGGAGGAGTTGTGTCTCCGAGGGTTTAACGAATCACGATACCCACAAACGTTTCTTGACTCTACAAAACAAAGTAGTTAGAAAACAAAAACAAATACAACAACAAATACAAAATAATATTTCCGAACATTTTTCTGAAGAGAAATGACTCATGCACATGACTCAAAAAAGTTTTAACAATAAAAGCTCTTTTTTAGACATTATTCACAATGTGGAAAAGTTCAAAACATAACATGCTCAAAGTGTAGTAGTGTGATAGCCAAATGCAACAAATTCTCCAATCTTAGTTTTCACACAATTTCAAAATCATACAAAGCACAAATTCAACTTCAAATCTCACCAAAGTTGTCCTCTCACAAATGAATCACTCGAAGGGCTACAATGCATCACTCGATTATAAACATGAGATTAGAGTTAAACCACAAGGGAATTAACTCACAATAGAAAGATGAAGAACTTGCATTATATGATCTCAAGAAGGATGCTAAACACTTAAAAGTAGGAAAATGGATGCAATTCAATCACATGACATTTAAGATCAATTTAGGTCTTTATCATAGGTTGTAATGGGGCCAAGGGTGTAAGGTGAGTGAGAAATGAAAGGTATGGATAACACAAAGTCCAAAGAACTCATAATGTAAGAGCATAAAACAATTTTTTCCAAGACTTTAATCATCACAATGAGGATTTTTTTCAAAAAAAAAAACTCCTTATACCTCCATTTATAAGGATTCACACTCCTTTCTTTTATTTGAACAACCACCAATTTATTTTGAGGCCAATAAGAAACCCAAAAATGAATTTTCATTCAACCACCACTTAATCACAACTTTTCTCTTTTCTTTCACCAATTGTGTGATTTTTTTTTCCTAAATGTAACACCTCTTCCAAAACTTAGTATGAAAAACACATCTCAATAAAAGCTCAAGAGTTCCTTAGAAAGGTAAATAATTGTTTTTCAGGCTAAGGTGAGGAAATATAATTGGTTAAAAGAAAGAAAAGGTTTACATGTAGGCTCAAAATGGTTAATACAATGGAAAATCATGCTTAAGCATGCATAAGGTTAGCTTGAAAGGCACAAGCTGATCCAAAGAGGGCCTTAATATCATTTCTTAAATGTCATGTAATTAAATTGAATATGAATGAATGACTTTTAAGTGCTCAACCAATTCAATGAATAATGAGATCAAACAACAACTTAGATGACAAGAAAATAAGAGTATGTGTATAACACTCATGAAATGAAGCACAAGGCTCAAAAGCTCACATTATATGGTTATACAAGTTTAATTTATGCTTGATACAATTCTTTGGATCATGCAAATCCTTTAATTGAAAATTATGAAACAAATGGCAAGTGTAAGAGGGTTTCGAACATATCATGCTAGAGCGATGCCAAAAGTTTTTTTTTAAAATAAAAAGAAATCCAATTTTCATTTAAGTCATGCAAACATTTATCACAATCTCATCATATGTGTTCGGAAAGTGACTCAAAATATAAAATAAAAAAAAACAAAACAAGACTAAAATAAAGCAGAAAAACAAGAAATTTTTTTAAAATTTTATTTTAAGAACACACAATTATACAAGCAACTCTAGGATGACCATATTAAGGGCCTTAAAACATGTGCCAGGGGTTAGGGAAGGTTGGAGGGGTCACAATGGTCCCGCTTAAAACCCAACTTCTTAGACACCGAAGGTGTCGCCTAAAGAACTCCTAGACACAACTGCGTTGACGGAGACGCTCACCTGGAGTTACAAGAGTCGACTCATATGAAAAATCTTTAATTTTTTTAATTATAAAAGAAACAGAAAATAATAACAATATAAGTAAAGAGAAAGGATTGAATACTCCCCCTTGAAGCGATTAGGTCGAGCATGGATGCATTTGGAGGTAGCTACTCCTCCCACTACTCCATACTTCCTATTCTTATGATTGAAGTTTCTTCTCCTTTTTATTGAGCTATCTCATATTGCTAAAACAAACACAAAAACTTGAAACAAAATTAAAATGATTAGGAAATAAAAACTGAACGAAAAGGAAAACAAAAGTAAAACAAGTAGGGAAAGAAAATAGAACCAAACTATGCCATTAATCCCGACAACGAGCGCCTAAAATTTTGTTAACTCAGTAAGTGCACGGCGTTGGGTAGTATAGCTTGTGTAAGTACGAGGGTCGATCCCACGAGGATTGATGATAGATTGATTCAATTTGATTCCTGCACAAAATAGAAATGAAAAGAAAATAAATGCAACAAGAAAGAAAGAAAAGAAAAGAAATTAACTCAAGCAAATTAGTTACCAAGTTCAATTTAGATTCACGATTGATTCTAGCTAAAGTATGATTAAGCCATGGTGTTTGGTCCTAACCTTGTATTCCTAATTCCCTAATTAGATCCTTCTTGTCGAACCTAAATTAGCATTAGAAATCCATTAAGCAAAAGAAGAATGTTTTAAACAACCAAGCATGTATCTAATCCATGTTGTCGAATGTCCATACATACTCTTCCTATTCATAGTTCAATTTGAATTAATGCATGGTGTCTACTCTTAATTCAAACCAAGATAGCTAACATACAAGTTTTAATGGTGATTATTCATTCAAACAAGCATATTAACTTATAAGCATAATGAATAAGAACAAGAACTATAATTGAAACTTGGAAACTAATTAAACTTGAAAACTAAAGAAAAGAAATTACATTACAATGAAAAATAAATTACAACTAAAAAGCAAAATGGTATTGTTACAACAATTGAGAACTAAAAAGAAAACTAAGAGAATTTGAGGGAGAGAAGGGAGAGGAGCTCTAGAGAGATGTTTGAGAGCCCTCTGGGGTGTGTTTACATGTTTGGAGAACTCACTATTTATAGGCCTAGGGGAAGTATAAATGTGATTATACAATTGAATTTATTAATCACACTCACTTCACCAACTTACACCACTCAATTCACCACTAAAATGATTAGCTCATGCATGACAATGCATTGCGATCAGCTTGTGGGCTCGATTTGGGCTTGTTCCTTCACTCTAACAAATCTGCAAAATATGGATCTTAAAAGTTCTTTATCTTATCTTTCCAAGTATACGCCCAACTCAAGGAAAATTTTAGGAAGGCCTTCAAAAGTCATTTTTGGCCCAGCAACGAGATCCTGCCGATTTTTGACCTTAAGGCTGCCAAAACTTGTATAACTTCCTCTGAGGACTGGAATCATGAACCGTAAAATGATCCAGAAAATAGACTTCAGTATCTTTCCAATGACGTATGGCTCATTAACCGGTTCTTCTTGACCAAGTAGAGTCCAATCTGTGAAGTTGACTGATCTGCCTGAACACCATTTTGATAACTTGACTCTAAAAATGCATTAAATGAGTCCCAAACTTATTACACTGAAACAAACACAAAATAAATTAAAAGCACAAGTTTAACTCAAAAACATAACCAAATCATAAGTTAGAAGGGTACAAAATGATATGTAATTATGCACCATCAGACAAGTATGAAAGGAGAAGACGAAATTTTGAACTCCATATACATATAAAATTAAGAATATGCCACATATATACACACCATCCAGACTGTACACCTAATATCCTCCTCCTACGCCAATTACAACCTTTGTCATCCTGAGTACAACCACAAAAAGAGATCATCAGGACCCTCAAAACACAATAGCAACTAGAACAGAACCAATCTAGTATGCTCCATCGATGCAGTCCACCTTTCCGAAGCCCTAGCTTACATTCCAAAATTCTTCCTAAGAACTTGTAGTACCAGAGAAGTTGCGTCACATTAGTGTAGGGGAAAAAAGTTACATGGTATGGCGGCCATCTCCTCTATCTTTCACTGATCGCTCGTCTTGAATTTCTTCCAAATCCTCTTCGTCTCCTCTCCTGCCTGCTTGCTCCTTCCAATATGCAATCAACTTTTTCAGTCGCATGATCTCTTTTGAAGAAACATTTTTGCTTGGATCATTCACAATCGACCGAACTCTTGATGCGTACCTGAATCAGCGTAAAGGTGTGAAAAAAAAATTCAAATAGAATATCACACTTAATTAAGATTTCAGTCAAAGCCACATCAACTACAAATTAATTTAATAAATAAACATAGTTGAATAATATCAACATGCAACTAAGAACAATAGAACTTACATTAGAGAATTGTGTGTCTCATCCACATTTGATTCCGCAGGAGAAACGTTAACGAACATTAGCGTCTTGGCGTTACCACCAAGTGAATCACTCATCAACATCGTCAATTTATGGTTCCTGTAGGGTATGTGTTGACCACCGGAAGACAAAGAACTAATAACATCTCCGAGTGCTGAAAGTGATTTATTAATACTTTGAGCTTCTTTAAGTTGACTGCCTGAAGAGCCCGACTTCTTTATTCTTTCCGAACCAGCAAGATCCACGAAACTTAGCTACACATGATTATATAAAGGAAAGACATTATGAGCATAACTTCAAATGAAACATTAAATCATGCCTGAGTGAATGCAAACTAATGTGCATCACATTTGCCCAAGGTGCATGAACGAATATTTATTCATTTATTCTGGAAAATATTGATATACCTTTCCTCTTGCAACTGATTGAGTTTGAAGGTTGGTACTTTCAATGACAATTGAAACGATGAGATGAGATCTTGAACTTTCTTCATTCATTTGAGTTCCAGCTACATGTCTTCGTTCTGAGCCTCTTTGAATGACGTTTTTCAGCTCATCATATGTTGAAATTGATAGAACCGTTATGTTTTCAACAGAAACCATACCCTAACATCACAAATGAAACATTGAGCGAACTCAAAGATGGTGTTACTAATCAAACAAATTAGGCCAAATTCCAAAACGAAATATTTAGATAACATAGAAATTTAAGGACCACATATGCATAACATCTCAAAACATTCGTCATAATCTTATAAAAACCATATGAATCGTAGAATAACATAACATTATAGACCTCAATAACAGATTACCTTAGAATCTTTCTTGATATCCAATTTCAAACGCTTAGAATTTTTTGGTAAGAGAAGGTCCACAAGTGTATCTTGATACACCTCCACCATGTATGCCTGCGCAAAAAATATATAGATGAATACCATTATCAAGTCTAAACAACAATGATGAAAGTAACTTGTATATTTGTTTGAGGGTGTTAAACTGGATATGATGGACTTCTTGTCATCTTACTTGTATTGTCTTCCATTTTCTAATATATTAACAAAAGTCTTAAATGTGGACAGGAAAAAGAAAACATCACAATAATCATATATCTCGTTTGTGTGGGTTGCATGTGGCAACGGCTAACATGTAACCATACGCCCATACAAATGACGTAAACCAAATATGCATTGATTTAACATATTTAACAAAAGAAAATAGAGTGGCAACAAATGATCATTATATATAAACAACACATACCTTCAATGAAAATGAGAATTTGTTGCTGTCTCGCCTCATTATTTTGAAAAGTTCTGCAGTTGCCCGTGGAGTGAGTCCAGGATTAGCATCTGAACCATAAATCGTATATGTTTTTCCAGAACCTGTTTGCCCGTATGCAAATATGCACACATTGTACCCATCTACAGCTGATTGTACCAAATACTGCATTAAATGGACAACAAATGTTAGCATATTACAAATTATTTACATATGTATAATTTATAGCAATTAAGAAAAATAGATTTCCTTAACAATTGAATAGAAGAAAACTTGCCCTTGTATCTTCAAACACATCTTCTTGTGTGGCACTACCATCAAATACACAATCATATGTATGCTGTTTAAGTTTATCATCTTTCCATGGATGTTCAACAGTGAACTCATCAACACTTGTAGTAGTACCTCTTTCTTTGTCTGCAATTTCTTTTTCACTCAATGGTCTTAAACGACAAAAAACTCTGATCTTGCCTTTCATATCTGGAAGGTATCCAAATGGACAAAAGTTTGTCACTCATACTGAAAAGATTGAAAAAATGCTCAATCAAAAATCAAAAGTATTTTAAACCAACCTTCTATAGTATTAAAATAGCGCTTCCTCAAAAGTTGTTCCTCTTTGTAAAGCACTTCTAACTCAGCTAGTTGAGCTCCTTGCATCCTCAATATGGCAGCAGTTTGCTCATTCTTTCTATCGATGTCCTGAAATCAATAGAAATTCAAATGCAAAATGTTCACAACTTTTGCAACCTTATACATAAAAAAAAAAAATCAATAAACAAAAGAAACTAAATAAAGAATCTAGTAAAGGATCATCATTACCTCTTTCATTTCTCTCAATTCCTCCAATTCCTTTAAGTTAGTTTGCAATGAAGCAATCTCAGATTTCTTGGTGGCAAGAGTTGACTTTACAACAGCTAATTCTTGATTAACTCCTTCAAGCTTCTTTTCAAGTTCTAACACTCGAAGCTTTAATGCTTTGCGCTCTTGCTCTTTTTTTTTCTCAAGAAAATCAATCTGCATCATTAACACTCAATAAGATATTTGATTTCTACATTGGGTACCAAAAGAATAGAAAATAAATGCGTTTTGAAGAAAACAAACATTCCCAACACCAAATTCAGATGTCAAAGCCCAAGGGAATTACCTCATCAGCTTTAGTTTTCTCAATCCCAGATATCCTTTGCTCCAATAACAATTTTTCAGCTGTTAGTCTCCTTATAATTTCTTCTTTTGCTTGCAACTCCTCGCTACGAAGCTTTATCTCATCCTCGAGATTCTGTACCACATATGTAAGATCACAAGCAATAGTGACTATCTTAATCTAGCATTTGAAAGAACCAGCTTTACTAAAGCAATACCAAAATATATATTCATTAATATTTACCTGGTTCTTTCCACCACCTAGTTGTGTTTTGTTATTTTTCTCTGCCACTAGATTACTCAATTTTACCAGCCTTCCTTCCAAGCCCTTCTTCTCTAATAGTGCAGCCTAATGAATTTGGGATCAATTTCAATAATTTATAGCAGCACTGAGTGCAAAGAACAATTCAAGAAAATTAATCACTGACCTGAAGTGCCTTATCCTTTTCATCACATGATGATCTAAGCCTATCATGCTCACATGTAACTTCTGTCAAGTTTAGCTTCTCAAATGCCAAGGATTGCTTCAAACTTTCTAAATCTTCTTGCAAATTAGCTTCTTGTTTTTCCTTTTCACGCAATTCTTCTAGCAACTGAATTCACATAGTTTCATTCAACCACCATATAACTATAGTAACCAACATTCAATGCAGTAAAATCTTATTTTCTTACTTGATCAGCATTCCTCTGAGATTCCTCAACAGCTTTTGACAAATCCTGTACACGTTTTTCATACATCTCAACATCAGAGGGCTTAAAATTGTTTGAAAGATCTCCATTTGTTGAACCACTAGTAGCAGACCGAGCTTTAGAGTATCGCCGCAGCATGACATCATTTATATGTGTTTGAAGAGCAACACAAATTTCTTCACCCTGCATGGAAAGGAGAAATACATCCATGTAAAAACATATAACTTATAAGTGAAGAGGCATAAAAAAAACCCAAAAATGATTGATCAACAAACTGCTAATTTGGAGAGGTGACAAAACCTGCTTAGTTTCAAATTGGAATATGTGAAGAACACCTGCAACTCTCATTTTGAAGAAAACAGCAGTATTGCTGCTACCAAATTGCATTATGTCTCTTAGCTCAGCTGAATGTAGATATTCCTTTGGAACCGGACGGAAAAAATGAACCTGTGGAATGTAATATTGTAATATCAATATAACATTACAATGTGGACACACACACACACACACACATATATATATATATTAATTCATAATTGAACTCACCCCTCTTTTGTTGATGCCCAAAATAATCCGCCCTGGTAGAAGTCCAATGGGATCATCAATCTTGCGAACACTGAAGAATACTGAATTCCCATAAGGAAGGGTTCTCAATATTCGCAAAAATTGTTGTCTTGCATCATCTTTTGTCAAATTTTCCTACCATACAACAAAAGTGTATTATCTTAAAAGAAAATTTTGCTCAAAGAATAGTTGCTGTCAACTGAAACATTATATCTCCTTCAAAAGTAGCACTGACTAAAAAGTGGAAGACAGATGGTTGAGGATGCAGGTGCAAGAAGTCAAAGACAACCAAATCAGGGGGATGAATACAAAGTAGAGTCAAATTGAATACACACAGTAGATGTCAAAGTTGATAAACAAAAATGTTAAGGTTTTAGTTTATTTGAAAGTATCCATATATAAGAACCGGTACTACAGATTTACAAATAATGGTTCCATATACTTCGTACTAAATACTTACAACAAAAACCTACGCAAGAAGTTGAAGAGAAAAAATAACAATAATGGACTAACAAACAAGGTTCTGTTAGAGGAAAATTATCAATTCACAATGAATTCCAAAATTTTAAGTTTTACCACTGAATGGTAACGAGAAAGAATATCGAACTCCCACTCCCGTTTTGCTCGTGTGATTGCGATTTGTCTAGGTAGGAAGCGTTCCAGAAGAGAATTCCAGTCACTGAAAAATATTAACATCAAGAAGTTGAAATCGAGATGGCAAAATAATAAAGGATGCAAAGTCCAATAGGAAGACCTCTATGTTTGCAAATGCTATTATACAAAAATGAATAAGATATACTGTAAAACAAATAATTGATAAGAACAAGATGAATAGAATAAAGAACAAAAAAGTAGCGAAAACACTAACGTGCATGATTCCGGATTGCGCACAAATCCAATGTCAACCAAGATTTGCAATGCAGAAAGCTGTGCAGCATCATCTCTTCCGACAGGATAATTGCCCAGCATATAATCATGTTGCAACTGTGACAAAATAACAGCATATAACCAAATTTTAGAAGTTAAGTATCAACATAGGAATCATTATGTTCACGCATTCAATTTTCACAGCTATTACAAGCAACATTTGCCTTGGTTTTTTTTCAAAAAAAGAAAGTCAAAAACAACATTTGAACAAACAATGCTTTAATTCTTTTTCAACGAGCATCACTAAACTAATAAAACAACGGACTACGTAACTCAACGATACTTCTATTGAAATTACGCACTTGAACATATGACAACTGCACAAACATTGGATCTGCAACAGCTTCATCCGACTCCCGAAATAGCTTTTTCTTGAATGTCAACTTGCAATGCAAAATTTCTCCTTTACTTCGATCCTTTGCTGCCTTGAATTCTGCTAAGAGATCTCCTATGTATTTGTTGTCATCTAACCCAACATACTCTGCACAACAAGAAAATGCACATTACATAAATAGTTCAGTGAAACCTAGCATAGGAAACCATCACGAAGGAAATAAAAGGAATACCATTTCCAGGATCGGGTGATTTTGAGCTGGTTACAACTTTGCGGCATTCAAATAGGCTAAAGCTAGAAAATGCTGAGAGTTTAATTACTCCTGCAAGTTCCTGAAAGAGACATGGATTGAAACTATCAAAAACTTCAAGAGGTGATGGATCTTAATTGCAAATTACAAATAGAAACTAATGTAATTCAGTGGCAAAAGACCTTGTGAGTTGGACAACAATAAGCAGCACTTTTTACAACTTAGGTACCTTTAGTTACTCATTCATAGTGGACAAGTCAAAGTCTTTAAAGTCAGTTTTCAATTCCAGGAAGAGTTTCACATTGCTTTTACTAAATAGTAGCATACTCAACACTGACTTCAAATAAAAAGGGTTTAAATTTTGAGCGAAAGAAAGAAAAGTTTCTTAAATATCAGTTCTTCTCATGGCTTGAGCACAAGGAATGGGATAAAAAAAACACACTGTGGAAGCAGGAACGTTCAAATTTTGAAAGTGTTCAGAAAATGTTTTCAACAATCCTATTATGGCACTTCAAATGGGTGTCCGCTGGATCCCAGTTTGCTAATACTGTACATTGTACAACTTCAAATATTCACATCACCACAAATTGTTTTGCTTAAAGTTTCAGTTTTGTAATGACCTGCCAAAGCAAAGGCTTTCCACTATGACTGAACGGAACACTCCTCCATCCCATTTCTTTATTTTTGTTATTTCATTTTCCTTTACTCTTTTAGCACCCCAAACAAATAGTGCACATAAAATTTGTTAAGCTAAAAGTACCTCAACAGCATCAACCACTGTTGTTGCCATGTCATATGTGATTTCTTCGAAAGTTTCATCCAAGAAGAACACTATAGTTGTAAGCTTTCGACCAGTTAAAAGCGCTTCAATCTCCTCACGGCCTGGTATTGTATGCCTAGGACCAGCCTTTACAGAACGCTTCAAAGCATTTAATGTATTTAGTGCTAAGACTCGAACCTCAGAGTCAGCATTCACACCGTGTGCTACATTATGGACATACTCAGACAGATATCCACCAATGTCCTTGCTTGGTGGCATAGAGGATGCACACAAGAACATTAACTCCCATGATTTTATCAAGTATTCCCTGTTATACCAAAATCAAATCAGCCAATCCGTCAAGCATAGAAATGACAACAGTTTTATCACTAACATTGGCATGCCCAAATAATACTTATCTAGAAACAAAATACTATGAGAAAAGATACATACTTATCAGGATTGTTTCTTGTTTGTTTTGAAATTTGAGCAAAAAGTTCATCTCGAAGCTCTGTTCGCTTCAATGTTTGCTTAAACATCTTTCCAACAAGCTCGACACGTTCATCTAAGCTTGCTGGAGTAACTCGATCAGATGAATCAACTCCCATGTATTTCAGAATGATCTGGAACAGTTTCGTTGCCCGGCTTACCAGGTCACTATTGATTTTTAGTAATGATGTAGGTATTGGATCCTGTTAATGCATGTAATTTAGCTCTTGAAGGATTTTAATAAATAATAGGTTTATGAAACATATCATGTAATTACCTTTTGGAAGCACAGCATATCCTCAAAAGTGAATTTTTCTCGAGGTTGAGGACCAACGGATTTTTTAGTAAAAAACCCTCGTTTCCCAGCGGACTGAATCTGTTTCTGCATCAACCTCAAAAATCCTTCTACCTATTTTCAAAAGAAAATAAACGATATAAAGAACATCACGATATTAATGTTTATTGACCTAAAAAAATGAACAATCAGTACTTTATACATTCAGGTTATTTGATTTTGGGAACAAAAAAAACTTGGAAGTGTGTGCGCACCAGTATACATTTGGGTGTGTGCGTGTTGGCATATCACATTGATTATCAGACAATATATGCTCGTACCTGAAATCTATCAATCAAGGGTATGGCACCTGCAAGTTCTGCTGGGATGTCCATTGATAGGGTCCTTGGTGTTCTGCAATTAACAAGTGGAAGAATGCTGACAGTCAGAGGCAAGACAAACTCATAACGAGTAAACTGCAGGCGCATGTTTAAGAACCAATCATGGTAATAATACTATCATGAACCCATTTGAAACAACAATTTTACAACCGGCGTGCCTCACTTTAGCTTCATTTGCAAACTGATTAAACCCTCTTTAATATATAACCAATAAAACCGGGGTAATGAAATTCATAAACAGAATAAGGATGGGATTCAACACAAAAGTTGAAGACAAGAACTGCAAGCAACTTACGCTGGTGCCAAGCTGGAGCTATCACTGTCATAATCATCCCCATTGGAAAGTGCAGCAGCGTTGTGTAAAGGAGTATCCCCATTGCCATTGCTAGAGCTAAAAGACGAGCTACCTGTTCTTACACTTTGAGCCATTGATGGGTGCAGGTCCATTGTCATTTCACTGAAACCCAAGAGACAGGCTCACTTCAAAGGAACAATTTCAGCTCCCTTTCCAGCTCCTCAATCATCAATTCATGTATGAGATTATGTTGCTTGGGATAAACAATGTTCTGCTTCTACCTAATAATCAGAAACAACAAAAACAAAGGCAACAATTAGCTACATGAAGATATTGTTCATATGAAACCCTTTTAAATCAAAATATAATCTATTCATCTTAAACATTTATTGGAATTTGGAAACAACAAAAAGCTAAATAAATATACAAAATGCACTAAAGCGGACAAGGAGATGATATCAACCCATCAATGATCAAACCCATAAAACAGAACCGGTTAAAAACCAAAAAGCATCAATCTTTGAGCAAATTAGAGCCTGCCTTTGGGTCTTTGGCCATGGCTTTGAGGAGATAATACGTGTAGATCGATGAGATAGAATGAACAAGAGAAACCCAAAAGCAATCAAATGTAATGTGACATTCATAAATGGATGAAACAGGGGAAGGTCTCTTTCGCTGATACTGACCTTTGCAAGCCACGCATAGATTGAACGAACGGAGAGAGAGAGATCTGAGCCAACCAAAAACTCAGACACCACTGCTTCCAGTGAAAGCAGAGAGATTCACGGGACTATTATAAATGACGAAGGTCATTTTAGGAAACTCGCATCAACATTTATTTTTTAAAGCTTTTCCTTTCTGCTTGCGCGTTTGGGTTGCGACTTTTTGTGCTTCAATCTTTCGAGCTTTCGATGTATGAAATCACGAATTTACCCTCCTATCTCTAGGCATTTGTAATTAGAACGTTTTTCATTTATTTTTCCTATGTGGTCTCCTTTTTATCTGATGATGTATGTATAATTTGAAAAAGAGTACGGAAGGGTAATATCGTCATTTGGATAATCCTCTGGGGCGGGAGATAGATTAGATACCAAACTTTGGGCCTTCCACCCGCTGCCGCTAAAGCTTGTACCAGGAAGCTTTGTCCTCTGCACCTTCCATGGGCCCATCCAATCTAACTTTATCTTTGCAAGTTTCCTTCCATGGAAGCCAACAATTTCACTTTAGTTTACAGTTTTACTGTTTACATACTTCTACAAATATAACAAAAATTAATAGCCTCTTGTTCAGGTGCCATTAATACTGCATATTTTGCAAGTGATCTTAATGAATCGTAATTCACAATCTAACAATATATGTCTCATGAATAAAACATCGCATATAATTATTAACATTTCTCGTTTTATGTTACATTATTAGTAACTTAATTTCAAACAAGGAAAAATTGGGTGCATTTGCCAATTATATATATATTTTTTTATACATGGTTTTGACAATGTTTCTTTTTTATTTATTTATAAAACCCTAATGTTTGCATGGAAATAGCCAAACTATGCCTATGACTGCACAAGAGCCGGCCATGCCGGCTAATGCCAAATGTAGAAGAGTTAATACATCTCACGAGAATTGCCACTTGATTGACTTAGCAATAGGGAGGAGGGATCATCAAGTCATTTTTTATACAACTATTTATTGCCTTTTTTTATATATAATGTTTTCTATATATAAAAAATGTTGAAAGGCCAACAATAAACAATAAAACCAGTAAGGTAGAACAAGTCAAGCAGCTTAAATTGCAATAAAGAGAATCATGGGAAAGGAAAGTTGAGGAGCAGTGTAATGGGGCTAATAAGAACGAACAAGTAAAAGCAACCACCCACACTACACCAAATAATTTATAGCAGCAGGTAAGGAAGGCCCCCCTTTTTTCCTGCTTTTTAGACAGCAAGGCCAAAACTAAAGTTTCCATTAAGGCAACAATTTTCCCCTCCAACAATGATGATAACTTTTAATTTAAGCAAACAAAAATCATTACCTTTTAGAACCAATTATTCTGTCATTATTCATTTCCATGTTCTAAACAGTTTCCAAGGGCCTGTGTGGGGTTTAGTTGATGCTTTAGGGAGGATCAAATACTTGCCTGGTGCTTCCTTTGTTTTCAATTCCTGCCCAATTCCTCATATCTTAGTATCTAAAACATACATTTCATTCCTTGTATCTGGGACAAGCCTGCAGTGCAAAGCATGGGCAACAACAACAACAAAACTTGGTCAAAATGCGGATCAACATGTGGCGTGAGTCCACATGCTATCATTCTTTTTCTTAAAAGAAAAGACATGTTCTTTAGATAGTGTATTGTCAAGTGTTGTTGTGACACACACTCACCCTTCTTCTTCAACAATACACCCAAAAAAAAACAAAACAAACAGAAGCTCAAATTACTGCAAATTCCAGCTTCTCAACTCCAATGGTGCAGTTATGATTTAGAAAAGGCAATACTGTAACTTGTAGTATCCATATTCCAATGAACAATATTCTCTACTATTTATTACAAATAACAGTGTACACGTAGTGACAATCAGAGGAGAATTTGAAGTTATTCGAACCCTTTTATGGGCAACATTTAAGCTAAGGGTACAGTAATGTTTCTCTCCACTGAACAAGAATATATATGAGTTTCACAGAAGAATAAAAGTCTTAAAACCAACTAAAAAATGGACAATGATGTGAAATTCATAAAAGAATAAAGTCTTATAAAATCAACTACAAATCATCAATTAAACTCATCTCTGTAGTGCCATAGAATGAAGCCAGCAGGTTTCTGTTCCTTAAATACAATCGGAACTTAGAACTGATTGAACCTGGAGTAAAGAGATATGTTCCTCATTTATCGGTACATCTTAAGATGAACACGCTGTTGAACCCGAAATGCAATTTTCCTACTGTTGGACATACTTCGCATCATAACTTGAACTAGCAAAGATTTTGATCTTTTGACTTTGAAAAACTTCTAGCAAAAGTTCGTAAGGTCTCCATGACATTTTGGATTTTCTCTGAAATTGCATTGTACAGACATCTTTGTGCTGCCTCATCCAGACCACCGGGGCAAGTGCTTGGCCATCCTAAAGTAGGATGTGACATATTATGAGACAGAGACGTTGCCATCTGCCTCATTTTAGGAAGGTCTAGTTCCATTGGCTCGCCAACAATTATCTTAATGTTCTTATTCCATAATGGAAAAGGAGGCCTTTTACCACGGTAAAAGTTCTCAGGCATCACCTGCAAATTCAAACAGTAGCCAATGTGAAATGAGCAAAATTGAACAAATGGGCCACAGAAGATCCATCATCAGATTCTAACCTGCAAATTCAAACAGTAGCCAATGTGAAATGAGCAAAATTGAACAAATGGGCCACAGAAGATCCATAATCAGATTCTAATAAACATGAAGCACAAATTTAAGGCTAACATATATTTTTCCTTTTTACATAGATGTATAAAATTCTGCCACATGAATGCAGTCGTTTATTTAAATCATTGTCCAGGACTTCAAAGAGCTGGACATGCATACCAAAAATTTGGATAAAATCATTACATAGCATAAAAGAAGTTCGTAATATCAGCAGTGCGCCTTTGATAACCTCAACATACTTAGAAAACCATAATTCAATAGTGCAAAGTTTATGACATATTAAATGCATAACAGAGACATTTTAACTGCCACATCAATAAGGTCCACTACCAGCCACAAGGAAATTCTACTATCCCAAATATGTAATGCTAACACTTCGGTGTAGCAATCATTCACATAACTAGACAGCTAGCCATTTGGATGTCAGATCACAATGTCATGGCTCAAGTGCTAATTCAAATCATCAGGACCTGACTACATATGACAAGAGTATGTTGGATACAAAGAGACATATGTTTATCATTTATGACATAAAAAGATAGAAAGCAAGGAAATGAAAATCTGAAATCAAACAACCATTGTGTTTAATGCATGCAAGTTATTGCCAGGTTCACGTCATACTTTTCACAGAGAATGAAAAAACCATTAAATCTGACAACTTGTGATACTGTTGTACAAATGCACTGTTTGGAAATCATGTCACAGTAGCATTTTCAGTGGGGAGAGCGGGGAGGGGGAGATTGCCATCTTGGCAGTTCACTAACATCTAATAATAATGTAGTCAAAAACTCAAAAGAAATACATGGAATTGATCGAAACATAAGTCCAGATAAAGGGGAAATATTCTAAGTAGAGAAAATTACCTGTTCAAACCCAGTATGGACAATTGGCAAAACTATAGGGGTTAAAGGAGCACGAGCAATGAGACTAGCAGTTCCCCATTTCAATCGTCTAATAGGTGCATCTTCCTGGGACACTTTTCCTTCTGGAAATGTATGCAACTGCTCATCAGAGATTCAAAAGTTTGAACAACTACAAGGTTTAGCATAAATATCAAAGAATTATACTTTACAACAAAAGTCAACAAATTTTCAAAACTACTGATTTAATAAGGTGAAATTTCATTCCACAAACTACAAAGGACTCTTTGAAGAACCCATCAACCAAAAAATTACAAACTTAATATAATCTCAGATGAGTGAGCTAGCAATGCCTCGTCGTGCAGAAAAAGCAGACAAATATGCCACCAAATTTAGCACATTCACATTCTAAATAGCATTGAGTAGCTCCCACCAGTGCCCAATAATCGAAACTAGACAAGAAAAACAATTAACAATATGAAGTTATTACCCATTCTCCTTCACTTAAACGTTCAAGAGCTTCATTCATGTGTTCTTGATAAATGCCACCACCCCGTGTAATTGGTATGCACTTCCCTGTACATCTTACCATATCAGAATCTAGAACTAAATCCAAAATCAGACCATGAAAGAAAATTCACCCTTACCAAGTCTGAAGAAGTAAGAAAACAGTGAATTTTTGAAACAAATGTCCTCGGCAGCCAAAGCCCACCGAGACAATTTCGCATCCGTGATGGGAAAGCCCTTGAAACCCCACAAAAAGGGGTCATCCATGGTGGACATGTGGTTGCTAACAGTGACGAGTGGTACTCCAGGAGGCCGAGACCGAACCAGACGAAGGAGTGTATCGGCATTGTGAACAGTGGTGTTGTTGAGCAAAGAGACGACGGCCTTTGCCAAACCCCCCACCGCCATGATCACCATCTTCCTTGGAATGCCTCCCATGTAATCAGACCGAGCTGCCCATTCCATTATTCTTCGTCCCATGTTACTTCAGCGAAAACCCAATTGGGTCGACTTGATTTTTATATAATCAAGGATCGAATAGGCGCGCTCTCGCCCGGCATATTCAATTGGCGGAAAGGGAAACACAGGATCTGTAGATTCGTCTGATTTCTATGGAGCATAGCTGTTCCTGTTCTATTGGAATTGTGAGAAAGCTTCATCATGGGCCTAGTGACATTTTCAGCCTGATTGATTGGGCTTGGGCTCAATAATATTGATAAGTACGCAAAAAAAAAATTGGGAATTTTTTTTTTAATAACAATAATATATTGATAAAACTTTTTTGGTGAACTTTGAATCTACGTTTTTAATTAACAGTTAACAATAACATAGTGAAACAAAATTAAAATTAAGGATGACATGATATAAGGTAGAAATTAATCTTCTATTAAACCCTGTAATGGAATTCGAGTTCAAGAGAGCGAGCACATTGCCTAAAACAATTGTCCTAACTCATATTTGCACATGCCCATATGAGTTCGGAGGTAATGAATTTCTTAAAGTTTAACCTTTTGTTAACTTGAAACAATGTCAAACTAGTATTCAACTTAATTGAATGGCCATTTGACATAACATAGAAGCAACTAGTATCAATTCAATAGGATACCTTTGTCTCAAATACCAAAGTGGGGCATTGCAAGTTTTGTTTTGAATTTTGACTTTGAGACGAGAAAAATGTTTGTATATTTTTATGAGTACTGCTAAACGAATTTTAAAATTAACTGAGTACACTCTATTATCTAAATACACCCTAATATTTTTATCAAAATGTAAAATTAACTAAGTACACCCTATTTAACTATCAAAAGTATCCTTGATACACCCTAATACACTCTATTATACAACACCCTAATACAAATTGTTCACTTGGTAGACATCCTCCGGTCATCCAACTATGTATATATTGTTTCGATCTTCTCCCTTAGATTTTAGGACTCCCAAATACAAGATTTTCCTGTGAATTTTTGAATCAAAGCATTGTGGTCTAGTTAGCTTCGATCCTCGAAGTCTGAACCCTAAACCACCGTCTCTTCATTTTAAATATATTAGAAAGGTGAGTGGACTAACTATAGAGTTCACAAAATACTACAGACAATGGTGTATTTTATTATAATATGATTATACATAGGAGACATAATATGATTGCAAGAATAAGCACAATGGTGTATGGATACTGTAGAGTTTACAAATCCATGTCTTCACTTACTGAGATGGAAAAGAGAGTAAAAGTGGCGGAATCAAGCCAGTGCTCGCTGCATTATTCGTGGGCACCAAGCAATACGAAAATTTCTCTACGTTTGATTAGGATTGAATACGGTGAGTATGATGTACTTATTAAAATTATATTTGTTTCACAATTCAATATATCCTTTTTGGTCATTTTATATTAGGGTAAATTATTAATTCAATAAATAGTTTGGTAGTAGTGTGTACTCAGTTAATTTTAGGGTTCGTTTAGCAGCACTCATTTTTATTTATTATTTCACAGGAAAATGTTTTATATATTTTTGTTATTTTTCTTTTCTTGCCAACATGCCACGTGTAGTAGTAGTGGAGACTAGTAGTAGTTCCCACACGAAGCCAAACGAAGAACCGAGAAGCAAAAAAAGGCGAAGTAAAAACTCTCTCACTGACATCTCACATGGCAGACTTGTGCGTTTCTCAGTCCTCCCTAGTTCTACGCCCCAAAATTGGAGCTTTACACAACCCAAACACCTCCATTTCTCCAGCCCGACGCCTCCAACACAACAATCTCAGCTATCGGGGATTTGGGGCTTCCTATGATAACGTTCCATTGTTGAGGCGCGCATCAATTCAGAAGCTTGGGGTTGTCTCCGACACCAAAGCCTCCACCATATTCACTGTTGACTCGGGGATCAAGGATATCGGCATCGAACCAGATACCGGAGGCGGAGGCGGAGGCGGTGGAGGTGACTTTGGCGGTAGAGGCGGCGGCGGCGGTGGAGGCGATAATAGTGACGATAAAGGCGAGGGAGAGGAGGGACCGGAAGAGAAGAGAGAGAAGAAAGGGATGTCAATGTCTCAGAAACTAACTCTAGGATATGCTGCTCTTGTTGGAGGTAATCAAATTACTTTGCTTTTCTTTTCTAGCTTGTAACAATTTCATCGTGTATTATATTGAAGCGAAGGCTGTTCCAGTCCAGCTATATATTGTTGCCTTAAAGCTACAATAGTTAGAAATTTCCTATGGAGTTACAAATTTGTTGTTCTTGTTATTGCGGCTATTTATGAGCCTTAAGGCCTTCAGTTGTGCTTGTAAAGTATAGAACTTTGGGGTTATTATCTCAAATAGTATAACAGGGTGGTTTCTAATTTCATTGGTGATCTCTGATTTGGCTGTACAGTTCTGGATTGGTCCCGTCTAGTTGATGGTTCTCGTAGGAAGACTTTGTGTTTCCAAGTTCAAAGCTATTTTCTTTTATGTATAGATTAAATATAAAGATGACTTAGTCTAGAAAATTATCTTTTAGTTGGGAAGTTTTTAAAGGTTTTCCTCAAGCAAAGTCTGCAAATGACCGGCTTAGTTCCGTACTTCCAACTAGCTTCTTGTGTCCCGAGACCTAGGGATTGCATTGATAGAATCCTGGAATCAAATAATTATCTAATGGATAGCAATCATCCATATGAACGTACCAGTTTATTATGTCCAGTTCTTGATGGTATCAATTGTACTGGGATTCACAGTTGATTTTTGTGACAGTGGGTGGCCTTATGGGCTTCTTGAAGAGTGGCAGCCAGAAGTCACTGTTGGCAGGGGGATTATCAGCGGCCTTACTCTTTTTTGTTTCTACTCAGCTTCCTGTAAGACCAGTTTTTGCATCATCTGTTGGGCTTGGTAAGCGATCATCACACTCCTCTCAAAATTTCCTGTACTTGTTTTGCTAGTTGCTACAGTAGTCCATTGCTAGATTCTGTTTTCTTTATACCCACTTTGATTATTCTCCTGTAAATTCCCCTCATAACACATTTCAATTATCTGATTCTACTAAATACTGACAATTCTTGGATTTCCATTTTAATTTGCTCTAAGAATATGATAAACTATTGAGACTTATCAGAGAAAACCAAATTTTGCTTTCAAGGTACAGGTCCGGTTGCTTCTGTAAGAACTATACCATTATGTTAGTTACAACACATGCTTCTGTAATTAGTTATTATATTAGTTGAGAGTGCTTCAATAAACAACCCACATTGGTTATCCCATCCCCCTTTGATAAAGTCTTTATCTACAAGTTTATCCCTCTATATTTGCCTAAGGGGACAAAAGATTTTAATGGATAAATAAAGAGTGGTGATAGATGCATGCCTAAATAGAAAGAAAAGAAAAAAGAAAAAAAGTTGGCATTCGATTGCTGGTGCACTAATTTTTACTATTAGGTACTACAATGTTCATGGGCGTCCTTGTTTTTTCTGTGGTAGCCTAGCTAGTTCCCTTTGCATCCCGTCTCTCTCCTTGCAAGTGCAGTTTAATTTCTTATATTTGCTCAACCTTAAATAAGTCTTCATTTTCTCCCTACCTCCAGGGTTGTCTGCTGCCCTTCTGGGAGTGATGGGCTCTCGTTTCAAGAAGTCAGGGAAGGTATTTCCAGCCGGTGTTGTATCTCTTGTGTCACTTGTAATGACCGGTGGCTACTTACATGGAATTCTACGTGGTATGCACTGAAAAATGCATATGTAAGTTAGACAGTAATAATGTGAGTTACCGTCCGGTTTTTTGAGTCATTTTTCTTTTGTTTTTTGTTTTCCTTTTTGTTGCTGATATCTGGTATTCGATATCAGTTTTAGCTTTTGAAAAAAGGCAATGTAGACTTTGTATTGTAGGATGTGGTGTTTGAAAGTTCGAAAAGTGCAATCGACAATACAGTGATAAATTTTGTGTGCTTACGCATCTCCATGTGTATGTGGTTTTTTTTTTGGGCACTCTTTCCTATTAAAGAAACAAGCTGTTGGTCGTGAAAATTGGTTTCCTAGCATTTTCCACCAATAATGGAAGTTCAACTATCGTCATTTACTTTGCAGATTAAGCCTTATTTGAATCCAAGGAAGGAAAATGAAATAAAACTGCTTGGGTTGAATTCGACATCGGTTTTTTTCTCTTCTTGTGGATGAGAAATTCTTGTTATATCACAAAGCTTGTTGACAATATTTTGCAGAAATAATTGCATCATAAAATGGGATGCATGCAACGTTCTCATGCCGCGGGGAGGGGAACCTTTGGACTCATACAATACGACATTCCTACTTAAGACTTTGATCATGCCCCAAGTTCTAATCCTCCCCGTTGATGAAAAAAAGAGAGTACAACTTCCTTCCACCCAGGATGATGCAAAATTAATTGGTGGTTTGTTTGAGTAGCATGGTTTTGTTTTACCAATTTTTTCACAAAAGATAACAAGCAGCTGAACTCAATATTCACCACACGACCAAGTTAACACCAAATAGTTTGTCATTAGTTCTAGGCAAGTGTAAAATGTCATAAACAAACAGTCAATGCTACACAATACAAAACCGGATACAGTTTAAATGCCTTGGCATAAACGGGGCAAACAAACATGTTTACAAATTCTCCATCAGCAATTGAACACACAACTATCACCAATCTATCATATCAGCTTTCATTTTGTATCAATCGACTGAGAACTTGTACGAATGTGAACCCCCGATTATGTGAACAGGCAAGTCAAACATAATATCACCAGTTAAACGTAGGTCTTTGCAAACGTACGATAGCAATGCCGAGACTAAAAATACAGATAAAAGCTCCACACAATCGATCAAGTGAAATCTTTGTTAACAGTTCAAGCTGGGTAGGCAGCAGCAGAACTTGGTTGCATTTCCTCCTTCACCATCGCAGATTGTTTGAAGCAACCCAAAGCTGGAGAAGCGTTATTGCTGAGGTTAATTTTAGCATCATCATCCACCTGTGTTGCGGGTGAAGTAGGATATGGATTATTGCTGACCAACCTGCAAGAATGAATAAAAACTAATAAAAATATAAATAAACAAACAAATTGATGTGCAAAATGGTGGTGCCAGTGAAAAAACCGGTCACAGTACCCACCTGTCCCGTCGCTTCTCCAGGAAGCGCTGGAGAGAGTGTCTCCTTGCTATGGGAAATTCTGAATCAACAGAATCATTGAAGCAGAAATCATGAAGCCATCATTAGGAATTTTAAAAAATTGTGCCAACAAATAATACTACGTCTTTGCAATGAAATTCTTACCAGCTTGCAGTTTGCAAATGGAACTCTTCTGATCAGGGTAGGGCTGGACCACTGGTGAACCAGGAGCAGAGTTTTGCAGCGAAGACGACCCTGTACAAACTAGTGGACTTGGTGGACAGCTTGTCCCACCATTCTTAACATCAGTAGGCTTATTTGCAGCAGCAGCTGCTGCGATAAGCATAAGTTCACGAACCTGTTATGCAAATTAGCGCAGAACAGAACGTGTTAAGCGCATAAATGGTTGAGTTAGATGCAAATTGCTTATGTTATTAAGGATAGAAAAGAACCAACCTTTTCTGCAGTAACTGCATCAAAGACGCTAACACTCCCAGCGTAGAAGATGGTAAGCTGAGATGGACAAAGACCAGCAGCATTTAGTGCAGATGGCATCTTTCTGGCACTCAAACATAAACAACAACAAACCAAATTTGATGTCAGCTAGGCATGATCTAGCTCAACCCGGAAAGCTCCTCCACACCACATCACCTCTCTCCCAAATCAATTTTAGCTAAGGTGGAAATCTTCTCCAAGATAAAATGGAGCAGTGGAGGATAATAAAGGTAACTTTGAAGAAACAGATATGAAAACCAAGATTAAAACTTAAAGAAAATGAAAATGAAAAGGAGGTCTTATCATGTCTATGATAACAGGCTAAGACAGTGCAGACAGTTTTGATTATTCCATCCCCGAAGAACAAACCATGTCTGGTTGTAACAAATTGGTGTGGTCACTCAGGAAGTCACACAATGTTTCACAGAGTTGCTTTAAAAGGATTTAAAATTTTTACATAATAACTCATCTGCTATATATTCTGCATTTCTTGTTTCGAAAATAGAAAGCAAAACAATTCTAACTTGCTGCTAAACCAACAAATCAGATCTAAACTAAACCATAACCAAGCACATACTTTCGCAGGATTTTGCTACCCAACAAACTGAAGAGCATTGGAAGATCCATGGGAAAACAAAGATGAATAGTGCTTTGCACGGTGGGATCACAAAGCTAAATTGACCATGTTTAAAAGCAGATAAAACTAGTGAAGCTATATTTTTTTGTCTTATGCAATAAAATCCCAATTTGCAATAATACATACCTTTTTCCACTGGTTTGACAAACCTCAGAAACAAATTCTCTTAAACCCAAAAGTTAGTCAAACAGAGAGAGAGAGAGAGAGAGAGAGAGAGAGAGAGAGAGCCTTTTCAAACACATGAAAGCAAAGCTTTTTCATTCAAATGGAGAAACACCCAACAGCCCTGATTTTCCATATCTGCCATAAATTGAGCTCACCTGGTGCTGTTGCTGTTGTTGGGCAGATCATGGGAAGAAGATGGGTCCTTTTCTTTAGCTGCTTCTTCCTCTCTTTTGATACCAACCACCTTTTCCTCCATCTCTGGGGGATTCTTCACATCACCAGCTTGAGAATTTTCTTCCATTTCTTTCTTTGCTCCTCAGAGTTTTTTTTGTTGCTTCACAACTTTCACAAGGAGATGACCAACTCTAGGCTTCCCCCGGTGACCAACCATCAATTATTTCACTGTTTTTTTAATCTCCCACGTGTTAAAGAACATATGCTCCCAACAATTTAATAACATTAATTAAAACTTAACCTGACCTTCCAAGCTCTTTCAAAGTGTACCATATCTGTCTCCGTTGATGTGTTGAGGGCCACACGATCGTGTGGTCACAATTTCATTTTCTAAAAATATATAGTTTTCCCAATTAGGTGAAGTGTTCGAGAATATATATGATGTAATTAAAATTGCAACTAATCTGATATGTTGTCTAGAGATTACTCATAATCATTTTCAGTTACTTTCTTTGGACAATTTTTTTTTTCAAAGGTAGGAAGGCGAGAGGGATTTACTCAAACACATTGGTGCCAAGGATTTTGAACTTGAGACTGAGACCATTGGTTTTAGGCCAAACATACTTTTTCACTATGGTATGACCTCATTGACTTCTTTGAACAATTTAACATATAAGATAAGATATGAGTTAATAAAGCGTTCCATTTTTTTAACAAATTAATTATGTTATTTTAAATATATATATATATGCATATTGTAGTCAATATTATCATAAAATTCGTGAATTAATAATTCAAATTAACAATCTGATATTCATTAAAATAATAATAATATGATAGCATACTGCATACATGTCAAAACCAACATTTCTCAAAATACGCATTTCGCTTTCAGATGAAAAATTTTGATTTGCAATATGTCGTCTGAAAAAGAATTTGCAGAATTTGAAAATGATCTTCGCCGTCCATACGTTGCTGGTTCTGGACGGTTTTGATTATTTAAAACTAAAATAATAACAAGATTAAAATAGAATAAATCAGGGCAGAAATAAAAATAAAACCGGAATCTAAACAAGGCGGGTAACCCGAAATCTGCCGGATAAGAGTTTTGGATCGGGAAAAAGCCTGAATCGAATCGAAAAATCGGTGTGTGCTCGATTGTGGAGATAGCAATGAATTGAAGATTGACTTGTATGTCTCAAAAAATCGATCATTTTACACGATTGTATTTGTATGTGATTGAATGGAGCCTCCTCCTTTCCAAGAAGCACCACGCTGTGACGTCTGCAAATGCAGCTTCAACGCTTTCAGGCGACGGGTACCCATTTCAATTTCCCCCTCTCTTTCTCTCAAGCTCAGAAATTTAATGAATTTATGAGTACCCATTTGACCCATCAACACTTTGAGGCCAATGAAATTAATTAATTTCTATTTTCAATCTAGAATCCAAAGGTTCTGTTGATGCCATTACTTAGTTTGCACTGCCAAGGCTCTTCATGCTTCATTGGGAGATCTCAAAGTTTTGTACTTTATTTGCTGCTTAGCTCAAAATTTGATATTGATGGCCAAGGGGCTTCTTTTGTGATGATCTAATATGTTATGGTCAATGGTGATTGATTAACAATCCTTTTTTTCTTGCATGCACAAATGGGCCTTTTCCAATTGAAAATATTGACTGACCATCTTTCTGCAAGTTACAAGCTTTGAAGCCTACTTCTGCATTCTTCTTTACATATCTGAAATCAGAAGTCATGAGTCCAACTTGCTTTTGAATTACTGAACCCGCATGCTTATGATTAAAGATACTATTTTGGAGAAGTTCTTCAGTGCACATGATATGCTTTAGCTTATGATGTATGCAGCATCATTGCCGATCTTGTGGGCGGACATTGTGCCATGAACATTCGTCAAACCAACTGGTGCGTTTGTTTTACCCAAAACTTTATTTATCTTTGCAGCAATTTTACCGATTGGTGAACTTTCATTGAGCAATCATGTTTTTGTTTGCAAACTCAGGCTCTACCACAGTTCGGCATTTATTCACCCGTTAGAGTTTGCAGTGACTGTTTCAATGACTCCTCTCGGTAAATTACGCTGCATTCAACTTTTTAGAATATACATACTTAAATATGTATGTATAACTGTATATCATATCTTTTTTTGGTTTTCTCATTCATCCATTCTAAGTAGAAATAAACGCTAAATGGATAATGTCTGTTATGTATATTATTGTTTGTGAGTTCTTGCTGTCAATGATGGGATTTGAGTGAAACTTGAGAACTTGAAACTTTTGTTTTCTTCTTTTGATATCTTTTGTATCCTAGAGTTGATTGACAGTGGAAATGACTCACTGATGTTGCTTGAAGACTCATGAATTTGTAATGAACACTTAATTGATCTTGGTGAGTTGCGGTTTAGTCAACAAAGTCCACTAAAAATAGAAACTCGAGAGTAGTTGCAGCAGATGGCAACTCTTAGTAGAAAGCTGTCACTCAGGATATATCTCATTGGATTGGTCTTAAAAGTGAAAGTTTTTTCTTTGTTAAACATTCAAGGGCTACTGGTCTATTAAGTGGTTGGTGCACAAGTATTACTAGCCCATTAGGGTTTGGTGTGATGGAATCATGGAATGGAAGTCTCCTTTCAGTGTTTGGCTGTGTCTTGGTATGGGAGTTATATCTTCTCTCGGAATGGAATTCTCACGTGTCCCCCTTTGCTTTCTTTATTGGATTTGTAAAACCCTGTTTTCTGTTATTTCAACCCATTTAGCACTCTAAACATTTCCCATACTTCTAATTATATAACTTCTCATTGTTTCTGTGTCATAGACAATTTTCACCTTGGGGTTTCTTTGGTTTAGAGCCACTGATAAACTATATATTAAGTCATGCAGTGTAGAAGCATCTCCAGTGAAGTGCCATGGATAAATAGGGCATGCCATCCATTAAGCGGATGGTTTTATTTTGCCAAAAATTGCAAAATTAGCATGTAATCAGAAATATGGTAGAAAGAAGTCGTATTGATGATGGTGGTTTAGTGGCAATAGTTGGCTAAAGAACCTGAAAAGGATCATGCAAGTGTACTCATTTGTGAGATCTTGATATCTTATATACTTATGGAGATTCATGGCATGCCATCCACTACAGTGTGTAGTTATTCATATACACACGCACTTCTTACTCTTGACTATGCACTGTGGCTAAAAAAGCATGCTTTAGTGAAGACGACTGAGCACTTTATAAGTTGCCACCTTATTCTGTGTTCCATTTTTATTTCGCCTTCTTTCTTGTTTATGCCATGTTAATGCTACAGTGGATTTCTTGTCCTTTCTTCTTTATTCTTCTCTCAATTATTAAAGGATTTTGGGGGTCATTCGGGATATTGTTTTTGCACAGATCTACCAAAGGTGATGTATCTTCGGACAGAATTGATGCTGTAACAGCTACAGTTTCTAGATTGGACATTGGTGCAGATGTAGATTTAAAGGCTGAACCAACTGTAGAGTATCAACCTGTGTCAGCCATTTCAGAATGCAAGTGTGGAATGCCTTTATGTATTTGTGAAGCTCCAGCTCCATCCGTGGATGCAGTTCCCCAGAAGGTATGAATTCTCAAATTTCTTTGGATGTTTCTTCTGCACTTTGCCATCATATGTCTCATAGGTCATATTTTTGTTTGTGGCAGAGCAAAACCGTATCCACCTCTGTCCCTCGATCGAATCCAAGACCAAAAAAGACAGAAACTACTTTAAAAACCAATGCTTCCACTTCGAACAGCAAACATAGGTAGGTTGCCTCTGGGGTTTTGTTTGCAATATCTGCTACTCCTGACATGATGGATAATAGTTTAATCAACATTTACTATATGATTTCTTTATGATTTGTTCACGATATCGAGAAGCATTTTTATTTAGCAATTGGGAGTTTGAAGCTCCGGACCTCAATTCTTGTAAACCTGCATTGAGTTTAGAAAATTCTAGTATCAGAAGAAAAGGGACCGGTGCTATTTTGACACTTGATCTTTAACTCTGGCTGATTTCCATGTATGTTGGGAAATTCATGTTTTTCATTTTTGTGTATTTTCCTGCTAGATTTATTTGGCAATTCCATCTACATATTCCTTTTAACTTTGATTAATTGATATAGATAAACAATAATGTTTTTGCATTTTGCTTGATTGTGAATTGGCAATTTGTGATGTTGGTGCCAAACTACACTCTGTTGTGGTCTGTAATTATTTCTGCAAACTTTCCAGTTCTGTCTTCAATCTTGGTCAAGCGAACAGCGGAACTTCTGATAAAAGCCAGATGGATTATGAAGTCACTGGGGAGGTATAAACTTTGATTTTCTATTTAGTCACCAAAGGTACAATTGTGCAGAAGAAATTTAGTTGCTCTAGATAATGATTCTTTTTGTGTGTGTTCTTAGGGTATGAGAGAAGCTATAAAGAATAGTGATGTTGCTGCTGTCAAGAAGCTTCTAAGTGAGGTATTAGCATTTAGAGTAAAATGAATATTTAAAAAGTGGGTTTAATAACACTATCCTTTTGGCAGGGTGTTGATGCCAATTACCATGACAAGCAAGGACTTTCTGTGCTACATTTAGTATGATCTCTCTCTCTCTCTCACGCATATTGGTTCCAGTGCTTACACTTCTTTTTGCGACACTAATGTCAGGCAGCAGTCTTTAATCAAACTGAGATAGTTTTTGCCCTGATGGACTCTGGAGCAAGCCTGGACTACAAGAATGCACAGGGTAATTTTTCCTTGGTCCTCTTCGAATGTGAACTTAGTTTAATTTTTTGTTTGGCAAGGTAAAACAAAGGCATGAATAGAGAATGTCCAGTACAAAGTGTATGATATCTCACACACACTGCAAATGTGTCTGAAGCTTTGAATTGTGCTTCAGTTTATCTGCTTGAAACAATTGATTGGGCACTGGTAGTAGTGAGTAGGTAGCTGTTGTTCACATATTGCGTCACTTTGGTCGTCTCTTGACTGACTGCTTCTTATTTATAGGGGAAACACCATTGGACTGTGCTCCTGCCACTCTCCAATACAAGATGCGACAGAAGGTGGAAGAAGATAGAAGAGTGTGAGAACTGCGGCCCTAGAACGTTCGAAAGAGTGATATATTTGCATTTTTAAGATACGTGTGCAAGTCATTTGTTTCCAATCAAGAAATTCTTTTGACAAACTACTTGATGGATTTCTGTTATATATCGATCGCATGGCAAAGGATGCAGGCTACAAGATATTTTGGAGTGTGCCAATAAGAGTTCCCTTCCAAGGCGATAAAAAGTTTACACTATCTCTGTACTCTAGGGAAAGATAGAGAAAAACTTGTTGAAAATCATCTTCTGTTTGCAATGGCAAGCTCTGTATGTAAAGATGTAATATGTAAAGGGGGATCAAACCACAGCATCACCTTATCCTGCACCTTTTATGCGAATCATGCAATAAATTTTTGCTTGTATGGTTGGTCCTTTGTGTTGGCTGAAAGGTAAAATAGCATCATCACCTTTAGTCAACTTTTTCTTTGGTAGTACCTTTAGTCAACTTTTGCTTGAGTATGCTGTTGTAAGCAATAAAGCAACGGTCAGATGTGGTGGGCATTCTTATCACAAATCATAGTAAAAGCAGTGGGAAAATTTGGAATTGTTTTACGTTTTGGTGGAATATGACTAGGATGGTATCATGGTTTGAATTAAAACATGCAATTGGGTATTGCTCGCGTTTCATGAAAAAGCTACTTATCAAAGGAAAAGGTCTCCACCACTTCTATTCCTTCATGCATTTCAATAGTCTCGCTGATGGTAGTGAATCTCACAACAAGTGATAATGACTCATGTGCGAGTCTCACAAGTGATTAACAACTGATAATCACTCATGAGTGGCTTTCTTTTATTGATGATAGTGAATCTCACCATGTATTAACAACTGACAGCCATTTATACGAGCGTGAAGATTTAATTGATAGTTAGTTAAATAATCGACGGCTATTCATACGAGCGTAAAGATTTGGTCGAAAATAAAATAAAAGAAAAAAGTTAGTTGTAATCTTAATGATCAGATCCCGGATGCTTTCAACTTTAAAGATGATGTATTATAAATTTATATAAACCAATTCTATGTACCTAATGTTTCTAGTAAATTCATAGATAATAAATATTTAAATGATAGAGCCACCGACCCAAGTGACTGACTCAGATGCGCACAAATACAATGGCAATGACAAAGCAAACGACCTGCTGACGAGTCAGTGACAACTCCGCACTCCCTGAATAAATCAAAGAAAAAGTTTGAAAGAAAAAAGAAGCAAATGGGCCCCACACGCATCATCTTCCTTACAATTCACTTCACATCCACCGTCTTTATAAAGAAGCTGGATGCCATTGAGAACTTCCCCTTTTCTCTCTTCTTCCTCTGTTTTCTCTGTTTTCTTTTGCTCTGTTTTTTGCGCTTCTTCTTCCTCTGTTTTCTCATTTTCAGTTTGCTTGTATGGTCTGCTCATTGCTTGCATATGCTCCAATGGGTTTGTTTGAAGAAGACTCGTCCTCATCAGGCTTGATAGTGAGCCATGTTTTATACAAAGCAGCTTTTGTAATTGCCTTAATCAGATGGGTTTTGTACTGGGTTCTCAGACTCAGACAAAGACTCTTGTCTTCTTCCTCCTCCTCCTCCTCCTCCTCTGTTTCTGACCATGGCTACAATTTCCTGGAGGCGGAGCATGGTGAATTACAAAACTACCCTCCTGTGACTTCCTCTTGTTCTTCTTCAACCCAAATGATCAGAGACTGCCTTGTGCAGACCACCTTTGAAGAAATCACCAACAGACAAGGAAGCTACAGAGCCAGAGCCAGCAGTGGCTGTGACACGTGTGCTGTGTGCCTGAGCCAGCTGGAGAAGGAGGATCAGGTGAGGGAGCTCAGGAACTGCTGCCACGTGTTCCACACAGAATGCATCGACAGATGGCTAGAGTATCATGATCATCATGATGATAACCACAGGACTTGCCCACTCTGTAGGACCCCCTTGCTGACGTCATCCCAAATCCAGAGCTTGAGCTGGGAACACAGATCCCAGCCCAGCTGGGCTGTGGAGAGACTGCTCTACCTCTTTGGGGATGATCTGCTGTTGTGATTTTTTTATTTATTTTTGAATGTGCTTCCTGTAGGCTTGTAGCTGTAGTTACATTTTATACAGCTTTTTAATTCAAGTGACAATATTATCAGTGTACATATTGGGATTCTTGTTAATTAGTCCAAAATAATAATTAAATATATTTTGTGAATTATGATTTATGTGAGCATTTTTTCCTCACTTTCCATTGTTTTATTTTGTACCAAATTTGTATCTCATAACAGTTGGGACAGAAATGAGGGATTATGGATGCTTTTTCTCTTTTTGAAGTAAAGCAAAATTGAGGGATAAATCAAGCTCCAGGGTTTAAGTAATAATGGTGGTGGTTTAATATATAAACGTGTACGTCTTGAATATGTTGAGGTTCATATTGAAATATTTTTAAGGTTTACTTTAACATGTCTTAAAGATCGCGATCAATTACAGGAAGGATCCATTATGAAGGTTCAATTGCCAGGGCAATCAGAGTCCAACAATGGCTTTTGAGATTACTCTATCATCTGGTTTATTACACGAATACGATTCTTAGTCACTAATGTTATGTCGACCGGAAAGAGTAGTAGATATATCATCTAGCACATCCTGACATGGTAAAAATGAAACCATTTGTATGTTGCCCTAATACTCCTAACTGGAGGGGCATGCTCGATACTCCTAATTAAAGTCCGGTTACGTCGTACTTGACAGGACCCGACTCAAATTCCACTTTGGAATTCGTGTCGAATTCTGTGCGTGTCCAACACCTGGCAGGTGCCGGGCACGAATGACCAACTTGCCATTTTAATTTAAAACTCAAAATAAAACTCTTATTTAAAGTTTGACTTTTGCTGAAAATTCGGCAGAGTCTCCCCTGTAATTTGCTCGTTTCCCAAAAATTTACACATGTACAAAACACAATTAAATACTCCCAATCGTTCAACATGCACAAATTATAATCACACACATCTAAAAGCATTTAGATTAACTGGCCTCCGACCTTACAACAATCCAAAACATAAGCATTAACATCAATTTAAACCTAATATCTTCATCCCTTGAAATCATCAATTCTCGATATATCAATTCGGTCTTATAATCAACATTTCTTGCCATCATATATTATCCAAGGTGAATCCTAGCCAACCATTCAGCTACATTCATTTTAGTAGTCATTATATTAACAAGCACATCATCATTAACAACAACATTACATAAGGAAATCCAATGCGTGGAGTTCATTATCAAACAAGCTTCATATCTCAAATATCAATCAAGCCTTGAGCCCGTACATCAGTTCAGATTGAATTCAACTAACACATTCAATAAATTTCCAATTCAAGCCCATAACCAAATTCCATAGTATCCTTGCTCGTGGCTGCACTTAGATTAATATAGGCTGTCTATGTACCTTCCTTGAGGGATCAAGCCACACGTAGCTCTTTCTCAAGAATTTAGTTTTCAAACAATCTAATACAATCTGTTACATGCTACAATTGTTCCAAACATTACATTTCAACGTCGTCCAAAATAACCTTATCCACATGAACTGAAGCAATATATATATATATATATATATATGTATTGATTAACCCAACCATAAATCGCAAGAACTCTTTAAACTTAGAAAATTTCCATCATTTGTCATATAAGTATGAAAATAGATAATAAAACCTTTACCCATAAGTATCCAAAATAAAATTATAAATTTCCCGTTTTAAACCTCTCAAATCTGTACATAACCTCCACCTAGGTGTACCCCCAATCATAATCCGTCAATTCCCAGATATCAATATGTCAATTCCATATATCATGTACAAGTTACATCCTCGCAGTACTCGAGGAACACAAGGTCAGCTTGAGATGCGTTCCTCGCAACACTCAGGGAATACATAGTCGGACTGAGGTGCGTATCCTCGCGACTCTCAGGGAACATATAGTCAGCCTGAGGTGCGTATATTTTGATTATCCGTCAATTCCAATATTTAGCCGTCAATTCCATTTTTTCGCAAGATCCGGTGACACGAAGTCGGCCCGAGCTGCGTCCTCGCAGAACTCATGAGACATATAGTCAAACCTGAGCCGCGTATCCTCGCAAAACTCAGGGAACACATAGTCGACCTGAGATGCGTATCCTCGCAGAATCGGGTGATCAGCCCGACACCAGCATCCTCGCATATTCGGGGGACACCAAGTCAGCCCGAAACGCGTCCTTGCTCCTCACGGTTCGGGCGTCCCGGCAACTCGTGGGGCATTATCACAAGAACAACTGTATTGAAAGCCGCATGGGGTACCCTGAGGTGGGTTTGAAAACTAGGTTTCAAAAGCTTTCCCAAAATATTTTTTTTCCTCAAATCCACATTTTATACTTTCCAAAATTTCAGTCTTTAATAAATAAACAAAGTCTCCTCTTTGAAAACGAAATCCAAATCCTTCTACTTAAATAAATAATAATTAAAGTAATAATACTAATAATAACCCTGACAAATCTTATATCCTCATTACCCCAAATTAAGTAAGTTTCAACCAAACACGTCCATTCCCAAAACATCGAGCATAAATTTAAATATAACATATACTAATATATCTAATTAAATCCTTACCCTTACTTATATATATCCACCCACAATTGCTTACATACAGTAACACAATGCATGTACACACACATATATATATATATATATATATAGAAGTAAACCACTCCAATGATATTAATAGAAAATAACAATAACAATAATAATAATAATAATAATAATAATAATAATAATAATAACATTGAAACTAATAATAACTAACTTAAAGAAATCCCTTATCCTCAATATCCCTATTTTAATATATTTCGATCCTAGTGCATTCCTCAAATAACCACAATTCAACCCTTAGGAATCCGAATCTAATTCCTCCCAATAATCCAGTTATACTTCACGCCCCATTCTCAAATCCAATTCAACAATATTCGAAACTCAAAGTTAAGACACTAAGCCAAACTCAAAGTTATTGAAATTTTAAGATTTCTCAAGATCTTGTGTTCATTAATTTTGTATGACACAATCGGATGTCGAAACAATTTCCGATTTGTCAAATTTTTGTAAGGATGATCTATGAATGAAGACCTAAAAAGCAGATGGTTTGGATCATTGGAAAAAAATTTGTAGGGTATCACCAAAGGCGTCACTCAATAGAAGGAATTTGTGTATGTATATACACATATATATATTATATATATTATAAAATATATATATATATACACACACATACATAATATATGTATACATATATATATATATATATATATATATATATATATATATAGTTTGAAAAAATAAAAAATCTAGTCCTAATCAAAGCATACACCATTGTTATCCAACTTGCACTGCCTGCCCAAACTAAGCCAAGACAAATTCTTAAATATACCCATACTAAGACAAACTACGTAACAAAGTTCTTAATGATTTAAGTATTGGGTGAATAAAGAAAAGTGTAAAACTCTTAAATAATTGAAACTATTTTGAATGTTCATCATTTTCTGTCCTTTGGAGAACCAATGCACAATTTATCGAATATATGGCCTGAAAATTGAAATCTGAATCAGCTTCATTTCTACTTACGCGAAGTCTCAAAAACCCAAACCCTCTGTGGCAAGCTCCGGGTTCAGAAGCTCCGCTCCAGTAGTCCAGTAAAACCATACCATACTAGCAGTCTTGACGACGCATTAGATCTATACAGTCGAAGTTGCTCGACCAGCGTTGGCTTTTCAGATCTCGAATTCTCTGCTACCAACTCGCCAGTCACCGCACTTGTTCGTCATTTCATTTCTGATCGTCGTCTACAATCAATTCGAACTAAGGTAACGTATAATTCTCTGTATCTCTCTCGCCCGCATTAGTCTTCGATTTTGTAATTGTAAAATATGGTGAACGATTAATCTGTGAATTATGTGTAATGGATCTTGCTTTGATCCGAACTGTAGGCATATTCGAAGATGGCGGGTGGTGCAGCTGGCGGTTTCGTAACTAGGGCATTCGAGTCCATGCTCAAAGAGTGTTCTCCCAAAAAGCATGCTGACCTTCAGAAGGCCATTCAGGCGTATCTAGGTTTCATTCTCACCTCCTCTGTATACAATTATACATATACTGATATACATTACGTATCTAACTTTGGACGATCCAGGATTCAGAGTTGATGTTGGTTGGTTTTTGAAGTATAAATGTACTACTTAAATTAGATGAAATCAAACAATTATTTGGACTGACCTATGATAGTATGGTGTACGATAATGCGGGGAAGCGTGAGCATGCTTAAGATAGAGTTTTTGTTGTTTATGCAATGCTAATTTTTTTTTATCATAACGAACTTTGGTTTTCTGGGAAGGATGGAGCACTGAAATGCCTATTTTATTTTTTGTAGAGGCCTTAATCAGTATGCCTTGTGTATGTATTTTCCCTTCTGTTTATAAATGATATTTCTATTCAGCACCTATAGTTAATTTCAGTTATCTCTCTCTCTCACGGTTGTTTTTGTGTTTCTTTAGATAGTACGAAAGAGGTCAATCAGACTCAACAGACCGTTTCAATTGAGAAGAATCAAGCTAGAACTTCAGCTGGTGATGGAAGGTCTATATTTGTAGCTCGACTAATAATTCGCTTCTCTCCTCCTCTGTTTATTCCTCCTTTCAATATACAGATTTGCAGAATGTAGTTATTATGCTTGTATGGCAATCATGTCATGAATTCAACTTTTACATATGTTTGGCATCTTTGTAGGCCTCAATGTCAAAGCATTTTCGGGACATTCCTTGTAGTTGATTCATGTTGATCGAGCCGAAGTCATTAATTAAATGTATCAATTTTCTTGCAATTCTAGAATGTTTAAGCATCGAGGGACACCTACTCTGTCTTTTCTTTTATCTTATTTTCAATTCAAATACGTTTTGTGCTTCCTATTTTTGTACCCCGAAAAAAGGATACAAATGTTGAACTGCAATGGTTAAATTTGATTCACATGGGTTTAGATCATGATCAGGCCAGATAACAGCACAATATGTCTGGGTTTCTTTTTATCAGATCCAACAGATTTTGATTAGTTTATCTAACAAACTTTACCAAATAATTATCATTACATGAGATTAAAATCATAATGACACGATCAGACATTGTTTTGACACTTGGAATCACCTCTTTTTTGTAGTTCTCTTGAAACAGAAGGTGGAGCTGCAAAAACTGATACAGAACCAGATCAGTCGCAAAACACTGCTGAGGAGGCAGATTCTGTTGCTAGGCCGGTGAGCACAAGTGCAACTATTTCAACTGTCTTGGCAAAGGCTGGGAACACCTTAGAAGGAGCTCAGGCAGAGCTTGTTTTGAATCCCCTACGACTTGCATTTGAGACAAAGAACTTGAAAGTCCTAGAACCTGCTCTAGATTGTCTTCATGTATGCATTTTCATTTCTTGTTTTTTTGATGTGTAGATTAAATATTATGTGCTTTCAAGATGGTGATACTTTGTTACACAAGGCATGAAGAAATTCATTGTTCTATCATAGTATCTGCATTCTTGTTATCATCACTTAGAATTTGTTGTTGATATCTATAATTTGCCCACCTGCCTCATTGTAATAGCTAACTAGTGCTTCAAATTTCATAAGCACAGAAACTCATTGCATATGATCATTTAGAAGGAGATCCTGGTTTAGATGATGGTAAAAGTGTACCGCTGTTTGCAGACCTTCTGAACATGGTTTGCAGTTGTGTTGACAACTCGTCATCTGATAGGTATGTGCCATGCACATCATTGGTTTTCTCCCAAAATATGTGGCTTGTTATTGTTTCTTATTTTGGGAAACGATGTGCAGTACCGTTCTGCAAGTGTTGAAGGTCCTTCTTACTGCTGTGGCATCCACAAAGTTCAGAGGTATGTTATCAGGGATGTATGGAAATTGGGTATTTTTTTTTCTAGTGTATTATATAACTTATATAGTCTGTCATAAGTTGGGTTTCTTATCCATGTAAGTGTACTCATATGTACTGTGGTACTGGGTCTCTTCTATTGTAATATTCCTGATCTGCACAGTCATGCATATCCATTTAGCATATATTTTTGTCAATTTGTGCCTGTGTATGTTTGGTGCTGGTTTATTGTTGTGCCTTTTCTTTTTTCTACAATTTTCAGTGTAAGAAATTATTTTTAGTTATTTAAAACCTGTTTCAAATGCAGTACATGGGGAACCTTTGCTGGGAGTTATCAGAGTGTGCTACAATATCGCTCTGCACAGGTACTTTTACATTTATATAAAGGTGCCCGATATCAATTTCAAGCAGTGCTAATGAATTGTACTTTGGACTTGTAGCAAGAGTCCCATAAACCAAGCAACGTCAAAGGCAATGCTTACGCAGATGATCAGCATCATATTCAGGAGAATGGAGACTGACCCAGTATGAATTTAAAGCTTTCAGTTCTGAATGTCTTTATCTGTAGTCTGATACAACTGTACAGGACATGCATAAAATGTAGTTATTTTGCCCCGTATTCTAGAAAGTTTGTAATTTCTTGCAGGGACTTGAGGATGCATCATCTGGTTCTGTTGGACATATAGAAGCCATTTCAGGACAAAGTTCAAATATAAAAGCTGAAGAAACTTCCTTGGAAGACCAAAGTGAGAAAGAAATGACTTTAGGAGATCAACTTAATCAGGCAAAAGACACACCCATTGCATCTGTTGAGGAACTTCATAATCTTGCTGGCGGTGCTGACATCAAGGTACACGATTTTCTATAGTTACCTATGTTCTTAATACCATACACACTCTAAGATGCTGTGTTTGCCACCATTTACTATGTCTCCCAATGCTGGTTATTTTAGCTTGCCGGGTTTCCTTTTGTACTAAGATTGTAATTGTTATGTTGTTTAGGGCTTAGAGGCTGTCCTGGACAAAGCAGTGCATCTTGAAGATGGTAAAAAGATAACCAGGTTTGGATATGATATTTTACTTTAAGATATCTCTTTCTCATATTCATAGTCCACCAAATGTCTCTACTTTGATTTGATTGCTCATAACTACTATGTAATTTTTATAGAGGGATTGACCTCGAGAGCATGAGCATAGTTCAACGTGATGCTTTACTGGTTTTCCGCACCCTTTGCAAGGTTGGTTTGTTGATCAATGTCTTCTAATTGTCGACAGCAATCCATAGCCTCATTCATGAATCTGTATTTTTTGTCTGCAGATGGGGATGAAGGAAGATAACAATGAAGTTACATTGAAGACGAGGATTTTGTCTCTTGAGCTTCTGCAGGTTACATTAGGGATTTATTTGTGCTTTTATGTTCATGGTTCCATGGATGCTTAACATAAAAAAAAAAAGAGTTGATACTGTTTAAAATTTAAATAACTCGAAAATAGTATTTAAAAACTTTTTTTTTTTGGTGTGAATTGATTAAGCAGTCAATCACCTCCCTCCTTAGACAATGGAAGAAGAAAGGATGATTTGGGAATGATGAAGATGCTTTCTCACACATTTGACATATAAGGAGCATTGTTTGTACCTATTTGCAGTGTTTTATTAAATAATGTAATGTCTTACGGATTTCAGGGTTTATTGGAAGGGGTTGGCCATCCATTTACTAGGAACTTCCATTTTATCGACTCGGTGAAAGCATACCTATCATATGCTTTGTTGCGGGCTTCAGTTTCGCAGTCCCCTGTCATATTTCAGGTTTACATATATCTTTCCGTAATCTAATTTTTATGAACATGCTATGAGATTAGTGCTTCTAATTATGCATTTCCTTCTTGCAGTACGCAACAGGAATTTTTTTAGTGCTTTTGCTGCGGTTCAGAGAAAGCCTCAAAGTATGTGTATGATGTTGAGAAATAGTTACAAAACTTACCTTGATATGTTCTGTTCCTTACACCAACAAATTTTATTCAGGGTGAAATAGGCATCTTCTTTCCCTTGATAGTTCTACGATCACTGGATGGCTTGGATTTTCCAATTAACCAGAAATTAAGTGTTCTTAGGTATATTGGCTTTTCTGGTTATTACATTTCTAGTAATATGCACATGTTACTTTCATTTATACTGGGTGGCTTTCACTTTCAGCGTGTCTCAGGAGAACATTATGCTTTTCTTGTTTTTTTCCTGGTCTTCTAACAAGGTGTGCTTTTGCAGGATGGTTGAAAAAGTTTGCAAGGATCCTCAGATGCTTGTTGACATATTTGTGAACTATGACTGTGATCTTGAGGCACCAAACTTGTTTGAGCGTATGGTACAATTTTACACACTGTTTCAGAATGATTTCTTTCTGATTCCAGCCAAAATGTTTTTCTCTTACATCGAATACATCTGCAATGTATTCTGACTGTTAATATTAGGTTACAACTCTATCAAGAATTGCACAAGGGACTCTAAATGCAGATCCAAATATGGTTGCTGTATCACAGACAACTTCAATTAAAGGTTCATCTCTTCAGGTAGGTTTAGAAGTTTACTCATTTCTCAGATTCAGCTAGTTTATCATATGTTTTTCCTGCTAGATATTCATTGATGGTACTAGAGATTGCTCGATGACCCCTTTTTCCTTGACCTTGCCAGTGTCTCGTGAATGTGCTTAAATCACTAGTAGATTGGGAAAAGTCACGTGGGGAATCAGAAAACCAGAGTAAAAAGACTCAGTCTCTAGACGGAGAAGCTTCAGCTAAAGAGGCTGTTGATGTACCCAGTAACTTTGAGAAGGCAAAAGCTCATAAATCTACATTGGAAGCTGCCATCTCTGAGGTAATTGATCTGCATCAATCTTGTTAACTTGATTTCCCTGGATGAAATTTTTAACTTTTATTTCTTTTCTGAGAACTGATTTGGCTGTAGTCTAGAACTGACTTATAGTATTAATAATGTTGCAGTTCAACAGGCAACCTGTAAAGGGTGTAGAGTATCTAAGATCAAATAAGTTGGTGGAAAACACACCTCATTCAGTTGCCCAATTTTTGAGAAGTACTCCCAGTTTGGACAAGGTGGAAGCTCAGTTCTTATATAAGTTGCTTTTCTACAATGATACAGACTTCTTAGTACTTTTATGATTTTTTTCAGGCCATGATTGGGGAGTATTTGGGTCACCATGAAGAATTTCCCCTTGCTGTGATGCATGCTTATGTAGATTCCATGAAGTTTTCAGGAATGAAGTTTGACACTGCAATTCGTGAACTTCTTAAAGGATTCCGACTTCCAGGGGAAGCTCAAAAGATAGATCGTATCATGGAAAAATTTGCGGAAAGGTACTGGGGGTGTTTGATTTCGTTGCTGTCTGGTTTTTAATTTGTCTGTGCATAAATGTATAGAACTGAGCGTGCGTGCATGGTCATGCATATGATTCAAACTTAATGCATGTATCCTTTGTAAATGTGTGAACTCGAATTTCTGACTAAATATGATTTGGGCATCCATGTTGTACAGAGATTATATTCATTTTTTATTGTTGTCCAGTGATGTTGTTCAATATGTTGCATATGCAGATATTGTGCAGATAATCCAGGTCTTTTCAAAAATGCAGATACTGCATACATTCTTGCATATGCAGTTATAATGTTGAATACCGATGCACATAATCCAATGGTGTGGCCTAAAATGTCCAAGTCAGATTTTATACGCATGAATGCTATGGATGATGCAGAAGAGTGTGCTCCAACAGAACTTCTGGAAGAAATCTATGATTCAATTGTCAAAGAAGAGATAAAGATGAAAGATGATACTGTTGGTCTTGAGAGAAGTGGAAGAAATAAGCCCGAAGGTGAAGAGAGAGGACGCCTTGTCAGTGTCCTTAATCTGGCTCTTCCCAGAAGAACATTGTCTGCAGATACTAAGTCAGAAAGTGAAGCTATCATTAAGAAGACACAAGCTATATTTCGCAATCAAGGTGCAAAAAGAGGGGTCTTCTATACTACACAGCAGTTAGAGCTTGTAAGGCCTATGGTTGAAGCTGTAGGATGGCCCTTGCTTGCTACTTTTTCTGTTACAATGGAGGAAGGTGAGAATAAGTCAAGGGTGGTTCTCTGTATGGAGGGATTTAAAGCTGGAATACACATTACACATGTTCTTGGAATGGATACCATGCGCTATGCCTTTCTAACATCTCTGGTCAGGTAAAACATTTGTCTTGCTTTCTCCCCAAACATTTGTATATCTGTACTTTTTATATTTATTTCTTTTGTTTCCACTCTTAGTATGTTAGCCTTTTTTTTCTTTATGTGAAAAATATGTATTTAACCTGGAAACAATGAATTGTGTTGTGTATCACGGTTTTGATATTTGAAACAATATCTATGATAATACTAATCTAGCTTTTGGGTTGTCATCTCAGATTTACTTTCTTGCATGCTCCAAAGGAAATGCGTAGTAAGAATGTGGAAGCACTGCGAACTCTACTTTCTCTTTGCGACACGGAGACTGGCTCCCTTCAAGACACATGGAATGCAGTTTTGGAATGTGTTTCTCGGCTTGAATTCATTACATCAACTCCTTCTATAGCTGCAACAGTCATGCATGGATCAAACCAGATCTCCAAAGATGCTGTTCTTCAATCCCTACGAGAGTTGGCTGGAAAACCTTCTGAACAAGTATTTGTGAATAGCGTTCAGCTTCCTAGTGATTCTGTAGTGGAGTTCTTCACTGCACTCTGTGGTGTATCAGCTGAAGAACTAAAACAAACTCCAGCACGTGTGTTTAGCTTGCAAAAACTTGTGGAGATCAGCTACTACAACATGGCTCGTATACGCATGGTATGTTTTTATCTATTGAAACCTCTATTGTTCTGCTAGTAAATGTACAACCTAGCTCATCAATGCTCATGGAGTGGTATTCTGATTTGTGCTCTGCAAGTTTTGAGTTCTCCTTATTTTGAATGTTTCTGCTAATGTCTTACAGGTCTGGGCTAGAATATGGTCTGTTTTGGCAAACCACTTTATTTCAGCTGGGAGTCATCATGATGAAAAAATTGCTATGTATGCTATAGATTCTCTCAGGCAGCTTGGTGTGAAGTATCTGGAGCGAGCTGAACTTGCCAATTTCACATTCCAAAATGACATTCTTAAACCTTTTGTTGTTCTTATGCGCAATAGTCGAAGTGAAACCATAAGGAGCCTAATTGTTGACTGCATTGTTCAAGTATGTCTACATAATTTGCTTTCCCAAATGCGCTCCTTTTATCTCCTTTAACGTTCTCAATTTACAACTATCCTGCTACAAACAAAATTGATTCTGTTGCCTTTTACAGATGATAAAATCCAAAGTGGGGAGCATCAAGTCTGGATGGCGTAGCGTTTTCATGGTTTTTACAGCTGCTGCAGATGATGAATTGGAATCAATAGTTGAGAGCGCTTTTGAAAATGTTGAACAAGGTGACAATTTCTTTTCCCTTACTGTATGTTTTCATATCATATTGATTCCTCCTCTTCACAATTTGGTATGTCTAATACGGGGAAATTTGCAGTTATCTTGGAACACTTCGATCAAGTAGTTGGAGATTGTTTTATGGACTGTGTCAACTGTCTTATCAGGTTTGCTAATAATAGAACTTCACACCGTATAAGTTTGAAGGCAATTGCACTACTGCGCATATGTGAGGATCGTCTGGCAGAGGTTTGTTAGTCCTGTCGGCATTAACTTTTCCTTGTTCTTTGTGGATGCCTTGTCATTCATTACATGTTGCTTTCACTTGTGTCCTTCAGTATAGTGTCTTTGTCAGATACCGTAAATAATTCCTGAACTATGTTAGTGGTAAATTAGATACATAAATGTTGAGGTGAAGTTAATAAACAGAAATGATTGGGTTGTGAGATTTTCAGTATGACATGAGAACACATGCAGAGCCTGGAAACCGAACCTCTTGTTCAAATGGTTAGGGAGAAAGAAAAAGTGATGCTTAGCTTTTCTTTGATACTATGACGACTGGCTGCTTAGGCAGCCCTGGTCTTGGGTTTCTTTGTTGCAGGTGGATTTGGTTGTTGTGGGTTGCGTTGATGTCTATGGTCCTATGGCGTCTTCCAACTTACTTGTATTGATAGCTTGTCACTTGGCTGTTGAGATATCCGTGTTTAACTTCTGGTTTGGCAATTTCAGGGTCTTATTCCTGGTGGTGCTTTGAGGCCTATTGACGTAAATGTGGAGACAACTTTTGACGTGACTGAGCATTATTGGTTCCCAATGCTGGCTGGTCTGTCAGATCTGACATCAGATCCAAGACCAGAGGTCAGAAGCTGTGCACTTGAAGTATTGTTTGATCTACTAAATGAGAGAGGTAGCAAGTTCTCGTCATCATTTTGGGAGAGCATTTTTCATCGTGTCTTGTTTCCCATATTTGATCATGTGAGACATGCTGGAAAGGAAAGCTTGGTTTCTCCTGACGAGGAATGGTTCCGCGAAACAAGCATTCACTCACTTCAGTTGCTTTGCAACCTTTTCAACACTTTTTATAAGGTAGTGTTGAGCTAAATACTAGCTGTATAAATTATATTAGTTTTTTTTGGTGAATAATCACACGTAATAAGGGAGGAAAATCTGGAGGTTTATTCTATCATGTAGTAAAACAAATGCGGACTGATATTCTCATATATTGGTTCTGGTGGTGAAAAATGATTTGTGCATTTTGAAGTTGTTGTTCCAAAGATTAGTGTGACTGTGGAAGTCTTTCCTTTGTGCAGGAGGTGTGTTTTATGTTGCCACCCCTACTCAGTCTACTTTTGGATTGCGCCAAAAAGACTGATCAGGCAGTGGTTTCATTATCTCTGGGTGCACTAGTGCATCTCATTGAAGTTGGAGGACATCAATTCAGTGAGAAGGACTGGGAAACATTGTTGAAAAGCATAAGGTGCTTATCTCTTATTATCAGATAATATTTTGTGGTTGTTCTAATACTAATCATTTTATTATTGTCATCAGAGATGCTTTGTACACAACACAACCACTTGAACTGCTAAATGCTTTGGGATTTGAGAACCTGAAGAACAATAGGGCGTTAATTGGAGATTTAGAGGTCAGTTCAGGTGATAGTCCTTCCATAAAGTCTGTCGACTATGAGGGAGTGGATAGCCGTCAGTTTGATGTCAGTGATAATGGAAGAAATCCAAATGCTTCAGTCTTGATGGACAACAAACAAGACTCAGGGGTGCAAATGAACTTGGATGGATCTGAAGGTCAGGTTTTTAAAGTTCTATGAAACTTCATATTTATAAAATGGTTTATGATTAACGTTCAAAATCTTAAAAACTGACATTGTGTTTATGCTAGTTTGCATTTATCTGAAAATGCTTCACAGAACAACGATTACTACCATTTTTGACTCTATAAATAGAACCTTGAAAGTCCATGTTGTCCCAAAACTACGATTGATGGAGCTAATTTTTACACTGTTGTTGATGTGCATAAGCAAGAAATTTTAATTTTTTTTCCTCTCAAATTTTTAGTAGCAAAGCAATATAAAAAGTTTATCTTCTTGTAGGCCTTCCATCACCGTCAGGAAGTGCTCCAAAATCTGCTGAAGGCCTCCAACGGAGTCAAACAATAGGTCAAAGAATTATGGACAATCTCTTTCTCAGAAATCTTACTTCTAAGCCTAAGGGTATTGCTTCTGATGCTTCAGTACCATCTTCTCCAATTAAGGTATGATGTTGCAGGATATTAATTTCTAAAGAATATATTGTTGCTGCTGTTAGGCCAATTATACAGAGCAGCATCCAGATTTAATGGCTTTATGACGCGTTTGATTCTTATGCTGCATTAGGTTCCTGAGGCTGTGGAACCTGATGTCAGAGATGAGGAGGAGAGTTCATTATTGGGAACTTGTAGGGGCAAATGCATCACTCAGTTATTGCTTCTTGGTGCCATTGATAGTATTCAGGTTTGAATTTTGATAGTTTTTAATTTTACATGTTCCCTTAAATTCATAAATACTTATTATTCTTCTAATCATCAAACGTCAATTTGCAATCCATTGTGACGAAAACCATTACTGTAATATATAAGGCAAGTCCTTTGACTTGGAAGGCTGCAGCACTTAGGGATGTAAAGTAATTCTCCAAGTGCCTCTGAACTACTGCCATATTGTTATTATTGGGTTATGTAAAAAAGTCTGTGAGTACTGTTTGCCTAATAAAATCACTCTATAATTTGCAGAAGAAATACTGGAGCAAGTTGAAAGCATCACAAAAGATTGCTATTATGGACATTTTGCTGTCTGCATTAGAGTTCGCAGCTTCTTATAATTCATATACCAATCTCAGAACACGCATGCACCAAATTCCTGATGAGAGGTAGGATGAAAACTTTTTATGCAAATTCTTTTCTTTTGTGTTGAATTTTCTTCCTTGTGGAAGATAATGTTTTTTCTGATAAAAGAAAACATAGTTTGTGACTAATTTATCTTCTGGACAGGCCACCTCTGAATCTTCTCCGCCAAGAATTAGCAGGAACTTGCATATATCTTGACATCTTACAGAAAGCTACTTCTGGGTTTAGTGCCAACAAAGAGGCACTTGCAGAAACTAATGCTTCTCAGAATGTTGAAATTACAGAACATTCTAATGATGAAGAGAAAGTCGAGGGGTTAGCAGAAGAGAAACTGGTATCTTTCTGTGAACAGGTACTTCGGGAGGCATCTGATCTGCAGTCCAGCTCTGGGGAGACGACTAATATGGATATTCATCGCGTTCTGGAGTTACGATCTCCTATAATTATCAAGGTATAAAGTGCCATATGGATTATTTGTGGGGCATGATATAATTTTGAAACCCCAATTTGACTGGTTTGGTGGATTCACCTCAGTGTGCTTGTTTATTGGACAATATTTTCGTCGATTTTCCACAAGTTTTGTATATTGTAGGTATTAATGGATGATATTATCCTTACTCTTTTGGTTGTTCAGGTGCTTAAAGGCATGTGCTATATGAACCAACAGATTTTCAGAAGGCATCTGAGAGATTTCTATCCTTTGCTTACAAAACTTGTTTGCTGTGATCAGGTAAATCTCCTCTTTACACCCCCCTTGGTGCCTCTAAATTTGGCATTTCATGCACTTACAGCAGTTAATTACTAATTAGAGATTTTTCTGGAAAAAACTTTTAATTGCTTGATTCATTCAGATGGATGTGCGTGGAGCTCTTGGTGATCTTTTCAGGGCACAATTGAAAGCACTTCTGCCATAGTTATTTTTTCTATCAGTAGCCACTTTGACCAAGAGTCCCCAGAAGGAATGATTCAAGAAATCACTGCTCCAAAAACTGATTTAGTTCGGCTGATATTCTTTTACCCCTGTGCCTATAAAGAAAATCTCATTTCTTATGATAGAGGTAGCTTCTCAGTTCACTTTACCCGTTAAATTTGGTTGTAATGATCTTGATGTAAAAAAAGGATAGAAAAAAAGAGAGGAAAGAACATGATTTTTTTGAATCGGCCTTTTATTGTTTAGAATCGGCCTTCTATTGTTTCAAATCATCTCCAATTTTTTGCTGTGGTGTAATCAAAGTAGCATACGATTAATTAATCAGATCCAATACCAGCAAACAGATATCATTAGTTACAAAATCATTTGATTTTCATTAAATATGTTGAGAACTTTTTCAAGCTCATGATTTTCTTTTTGTCGAAAATAAAGATCAGATTGTTTATCACAAAGTGGCTTTTTGTCCCATGGAGCTTTTATAGTCTGGCAAACATTCGTGTTGGGTAAAGCGCATGCCTTCCATGTGGGTTTTTCGCTTCCCATCCAGGAAGTGCTTAGCACAAAAAAACTAGTTTACAACAAGTTCACTCTATTCTTTTTTTGATGGATTATTCTCTCCATTAATCACTCAAAGGGGTTTCCTTCCCCTCCCAGAATCCAGTTTCTACTTGAGCATTTGTGTGATTCCTTGCCTTTCCTCTCATAAAAGTACATTTCTCAACCTTTAGGTTTGTTCAATTCTAAAGCAGTGCTTCGTATACGTTTCGAGCTGGTAGAAATATGCCTGAAAACTGAGGTTGAGTGGCATAAAAAAAAACATGGGTTTTCGCTACTTGTGGGTTTTATTGCTCTGCATAATTGGCGAGGGTTTGGTGAAGGGGGTCCTAGGAGTTGGTGGCTTGGCATGCAACTGGGGAACCCTTTCTACGCATCCATTGCCGCCTAGTATAGTTGTCAAGCTTTTGAAGGACAATGGGTTCAGCAAAGTGAAGCTCTTTGAAGCTGATCCTGGGGCATTGCAAGCTCTTGGGAGAACTGGTATCCAGGTTATGGTGGGTATACCCAATGAGTTCTTGGCACCGCTTGCTAGCAGTGTTACTGTTGCTGAGAACTGGGTGTCTAAAAATGTGTCATCCTACATATCCAAAAACGGCGTAGATATAAGGTAAAAAGACTTGGAAGTTTTCATGTTTGTTTCTCTTATTTCTAAAATTTCGAACTCTTGTCGTAAGTGTGAGGTTAAATGCTCTTTCTTTCATTCCGTGTATGTTGACACATATACATGCAAGTTGGCACTCATCACCCGTAATATTAGTTTCAAATTGGCAGGATACAGAAACAAAAGCTTTTGGAAACGCAAAAGAATCTCCCTGTTTTATGTTCTTCTTTCTTTTGGAACCTCTAGTCGGCAAAAAAAACAAAACAAAACAAAACAAAACCTCCCCTACATCATATGCCGAATAACTAAGAAAGAACATTTTCTAAAGCAATGATTGATTAACAATTAATATTAAACTGAATTACTTTTTGACACTTAAATGTATGTAGGTATGTGGCTGTGGGCAATGAACCTTTCCTCAAAACCTACAAAGACACTTTCGTGCAAACCACATTTCCAGCTCTCCAAAACATCCAAGCAGCCCTGATAAAAGCAGGGCTTGGGAGACAAGTGAAGGTGACAATTCCCCTAAACGCAGACGTTTACCAGACTGGCAGCGGCCTTCCATCCGGAGGCAACTTCCGGTCCGACATCCACAGCCTCATGATGTCCATCTTGAAGTTTCTCAGTGACAATGATGGTGCCCTCACCGTCAACATCTACCCTTTCCTCAGCCTCCAAGCTGACCCCGACTTCCCCAAAGAGTATGCCTTCTTCAACAACACTTCAAAGCCAGTTGTCGATGGCTCCATCTCATACACCAATGTGCTTGATGCCAACTTTGACACCTGCATTGCTGCCCTTGAAAAGAATGGCTTCTCCTCATTGCCGGTCATCGTTGGGGAGGTTGGATGGCCAACGGATGGTGATCCTAATGCTAACATAGAAGACGCCCGGCGGTTCAATCAAGGCCTTGTGAGCCGCATACTTGCACGGCAAGGCAGCCCAAAGAGGTCAACCCCACCTGACATTTACATCTTTGGGCTCATAGATGAAGATGCAAAGAGCATCCTACCTGGGAATTTTGAGAGGCATTGGGGGGTGTTTAATTTTGATGGCTCAATCAAATACTCATTGGATATAGGTGGTGGAAAAGCCTTGGTACCGGCAAAAGGGGTGCACTATTTGGCCAGGCAATGGTGCATAATGGCACCAGATGCAAGCCCTTCAGACCCCAATTTGGCTCAGAGCATCAACTATGCTTGCTCTTATGCAGATTGCACCAGCCTTGGATATGGCTCATCTTGTGGCATGCTTGATGCTAGAAGCAATGCCTCTTATGCTTTCAACATGTACTACCAAACCATGGATCAGCGCAAAGGTGCTTGTGAATTCTCCAATCTCTCTGTCACCACAACTATGGATCCATCTCCAACTCAAAATGGTCAGAATCGTTCCTGCCGATTCGAGATCATGATTGATCTGCGAAAGCATGAAATGCCTCGACGACCTCCTTCTTCACCGGCTGCCGGATTCAGGGAGTACAATTCCCACAAAGTTGTGATGGTGTTACTTGTCCTTGTCCTAGTGTCCACTTTGATGATCTAATTTCCACCACTTCTTTGTATATTTTAAGGGTTACTTGTGAGTGAATCAATTAATTTTTTTACCTTGATTTATGTTCTTGCCCACATAAATCCCCTTCATATGAAAATTAAAATGATGCGGTTATATGAACCATGTTAGCTGATAAGTTACATTATATTTATTAATTACGATGGCTTAACTGACAATTAATTATTACATAAATTAGAGCTTATCAAACAAGTACATGTTTAATTATCACATAACATTATCCAGTAAGACCATCTCCCATGGAGATAGATGGTTTTTTGTTTTAGAATCAAGATTTCATTCAAAAAACTCAATAAGAGAGTACATCTGCAGAGAAGGTAACAACTATGTAGGTGCTTCCTCAATCCAAGAAACAAAATCATTACAACTAATTGCAAATTGAACCAAGGTGTGTGCCACCTTATTACAGCTCCCCTAAATTGGCTTAATATGCATTTTGCTTCTTCAAGTAAAAGACCAATGAAGATAGATTCAAACACAAATATCTTTCCCAAAATGCAACTATTCATGATACAATAGTCTCAAACAAATCCAAATTTCCCGAAACTAAATACAACTATTCAGGTATACAATAATATCAAACAATTTTTTTTCATAACATGAATAGTTGTATTGTAAGATACGTCTACCTCTATTAAAGATGTTCTTATTGTGACAATCACAAAATAATTTGTGTTATTCTTAATAGGGGTAGTCTAACTAAACACAAAATAACATCAATTCTCATATCCAAAGCAACCCATAATGGCCAATAAAACACAAAATAATAGAATAAATTGTGAACAACACAAAAGCAACAAAGAAATGAAGGAGAAAATACATGGACGGCCCATCAGCAGAGAAAGAGGAGCCAGAATCAAGACCGTTGGATCTTTTGACATATACACACGTGCGAAAAGGGAAAGAACACAAAATTAAGGAAAAGAAAAAAAAATAATAAAGAAGAAGAAGGGTGCAAAGGGAGGCAGGGAATCTATTTGCCCATCTTTTTATTAGAAAGGATTTAGATTTATGAGGTCTGACAATCAAATTACAAAACGAAAATCGGAAATGAAGGCAGAATTTCCGCATTAACCAGTAATTAATTCTCAAAACTAAAATTACTAAATTAAATCGAATAATTATTAGATTTTGTTGTTGCAATTTATATGATTGGATCACGGAGTTTTGAGAGAAACAAACAAGAAAGAGCATCGAAACAACACTAGATTTTTATGCTTTCTGAAAATACGTAAACATTCATTGGATTAACCTTCCCATCTTCGTGTAATTTTTCGCAGGCGTGTCGCGAGTTTTGACTGAAAGTTCTCAGATTTTTGCAATCCCAATGGAGAACACAGAAGAAGCTTAGCGTAACGTTTGCGGTTTTTTAGGGTTTATGCGATCTTTCTGAATGGTGGGGTTGAGGGGTTGAGGGGCATTTGGGCATCGTTATGTTGTTGTTGAAAAGGCAAGGCGGCTTGCGCTTCTTCACAAACTTAAAGCACCAAACTTTACTTCATCGTCATCAGTTTACAGAGGTTATGGCCGCTCATTTGTATAGCCATGGTAGCTGCAAAGGGTTTCAAGGCCAAGCTCAATGGCCGCCATCCCATTCCTCCACAAACCACTCTTGCAAGTATGCAGCTTTTCCTGGGAAAGTCAGAAATATGAGGAACACACGCCTTGGCTGCAATTTTCTTGTAAAAGGGTGCTTCAAATCACAGCATCATCACCAGCAGTCTCAGAGCAGTAGCATAAAGCGTCACTGCAATGCCTTTGAGAATCCCAATCCTCAATTGGTCCGTGATCTTGAATTGGACCTCCGCAGCTCTGATGCCATTGGATTGGCCTGCTCTAATGGTTGCCAGGAGCGTGGAAGCCATACTGGAATCCCACCCCATTCTTTGCCCAATGATAAAGTCGTCATTGCTGTTGATGTGGATGAGGGTATGTAATGCATGTATTGATTGCCATTTTCTGTTAGATCATTTTGTTCTAATCTCTATTTGCGAACTTGGGTTTGTCTTGATTTATCAATAGATAAAAGCTTGAGCTTGTCTTTTGCTGATATATGTTTATTCTGTTTTTGATGAGCAGTGTTGGGAAACTTTGTGTCGGCTCTCAACAGGTTTATTGCTGATCGTTATTCCTCCCACCATTCAGTTTCAGAGTACCATGTCTATGAGTTCTTCAAGGTATTGAATAAATGAGTCTGGACAGCTTCATTTATAAAATCATGCAATTATGATTGTTGGTTGATTCCTTGTGTGCCATATCTCTGAGTGCAAGTGGATATGACCCATCATTTCAAATGCTTTTAGCATTGTTGATATAATGGCGAACTATGACTAGTTTCCAGGATTGAGCATGCTCTGTTGTTAACTTACTTTTCTGGCTATTTCATGCTTGACTATGCTAGTTTACATTGTGATCTTATGTTTACATTTCAGCTGTTCTTGGATTGTGATATAGTAATGTTTGCTTGCCTCCTGCATGTCTCCCACCCTAATTTTGAGTTGATTTGTTACTCCAGCAATCTGAGTTCTTTAGTCTGTAGTTTAAGGTGCCCATTCTCCTTGGCAGCAAGCTTCAAGGATAAAATTAACATTTTCTGCTCCCTTTTCTTTTATAAAAAATTCCCTGGGCATATTCTGATGCATCATATTTTTCTGTTACAGATATGGAACTGTTCTCGTGATGAAGGTACTACATATGCTTCACTTTTTTATTTATTACTATTTTCAGATCATTTGGGTTGTTATCATCATCATCATCGTCATCAGCATTATCATTGTCATCATGATCATCATTTATGACACGAGAGGACTTTTATCAGCTATGCTAGTTGGCACTTTTAATGAAGTACAGATTGTACATTTAACTAACCTACCTAACTCCTAGTTCAATACTGTGTATTGGATATTAAAATGGAGAATCACCAGATTCATTTGGTTTCATGGTCAAATTTCCAATTGCATTGAATGTCGTTTTAATCAGACATATGATCTTACTAACTGACAGCCTTAGAATAAATTTGTCGTACTTTTGTGAACATTTGATCCATATTTTATTTTTTGTGTAATATGTTGGATGTAGATAACATTTATTAGAAATGTACTCTCCAACTGATAAATGATTTGAGGTTTCTATGTAAAACATTTTACCTGCACTTCTTTTTCTGTCATATCTTTCTTCCTTTCTTTAAAGCATTGCTATGATTGGTAATATCTACTTTGTTTTGACAGCCGATATTCGTGTGCATGAGTTCTTTAAAACATCATATTTCAAGACCGGGATCCACCCACTCCCAGGTGCTCAGGAGACAATTCATAAGTTGTCAGGATTTTGTGACCTGTCAGTTGTGACGTATGTACAATTAGCGGAGTTAATTTGTTATTATGTTTACCAGAGCTTTGACTAACTTAATCTTTGGCATCTACGTGCATTAATAGGTCTAGACAGAATGCAATTAAGGACCACACAATTCAATGGATTGAAAAACATTTTCCAGGACTGTTTCAGGAGATTCACTTTGGCAACCACTTTGCTTTGGATGGAGAGTCTAGGCCTAAGTCAGAAATATGCAGGTATGACCGTTAACCACTGTAGATAGTTTGATGTCATGTATTCTAAACTTCTTGGTATGCATCTTTTGAAGCTTGTTCTTACTTTATACTTTTAGAACCTGCAAATCTGAAATGAATGTGGGGTTCAAGTATCTTGTTCCATTAATGACGCATGTTTACCTGCTTGTTGGTTTTGTGGACTACTATCTCCTCATGGGACCCAATCGCCTACTATACATATGATAGCTCCTCTATGTTCTGATGAAATGTACTTGCCAGGTCCTTGGGAGCAAAGGTTCTAATTGATGACAATCCAGGATATGCGCTTGAATGTGCCGAGGCTGGGATCAGGGTTCTTCTTTTTGATTATGAGAACTCGTATCCGTGGTGCAAGACTGAATCAATTATTCAACACCCCCTGGTCACCAAGGTTCATAACTGGGAAGCAGTGGAGAAGCACTTAATGACATGGATTATTTCATAGTTGTTCTTACAACCTAGTACAAGATTGACCACCAATTTGTCAAGATATGTTGAATTCATTCTAATGCATGGAGAGCATCAGATGGATGCTAAAGAAAGTATTGTTGATGAAGAAACTCCCTAGAGACCAGCCAAATAGGGTTGCTCAGTGAGTAGGAGAATGATGAGAAGTGATAATATCTTATCATTTCCCCCTCCTCTGAAAACTAGGTGTCAGAATGCTTAAAGTCAACTGGCCTAGCTAGGTCTTGGTTTCTTTTCCTTTTCTCCTTATTTTACATTTAGAAGAGAATAAGGTAGAAGGAAAACTCGCAAGTTGTATATATGGATGATGACGAAAAGATCAAATAATCCAAAATTTTCGAAGATTGAATTTATCTTGGTTTATGCTCAATGAAAGGTTTTCAAAACTAGAATGCCAGTTGTTTGTTTTGTTTCATATTTGCAGTTGCTGCTATTCCTAGTAGTATAATGAGATGTCAAATTTTGTTCTAACCCTGATCTTCTATTTTTGACAGACCATGAAAATGCATGTTCATATTGCGTATTGAGCTTATGAATTAGCTTCTTTTGAATTAGAGGCACAAAAAAAAAAATTAGAGGCACAAAGGTTGTACATCATTTTGCTACAAAAACCATCCTTGTAATATTTTGGTTCCACTTCACAATTCAAGCTCATGTGAACCCTTTTTCCATCCCTGACCCGAAAAGCCACAAAGAACATGAAGAACTCAAGTATGTGATTTGAACGAGTGTTTCAAATCCATTGTTCACAAAGTTATTTTGCTGACTTAATGTAGGAATAGGAAGCTCCTCTAAGTTGCAAGCACCTTTTCCACAACTTAGGAAGGCATTGCAAACCCGTCATTGGAGCCCTGCCACATAATTGTATCAAACTCTCCCTTTCAAGAATCTATGCTCCATTGCAGTCAAGCGAAACGAGGCACTAGTTGCGCATTGAATTTCGGATGAATAGCTGCATCTACACAGGAAAGAGGTAGGGGGATTGTTCAGGTCACTCGATCTTCTCCATTACCTTGATACCATAAGCTTGTATTATATCCATTGCTGCATTACCACAAACAAGTCCAGTTAAACTGTTGATGCCAATGAAATTTCATGTCTACAAAGGCTAAATAATGAAGGAGAGACCTAGACGTCTGATATAGTAGTCTAAGATAAGAGCTTTATTATAGAACACCAAACCAAATGAAAACAAGAGCAAGTGGTTACCTGGGACATATACTTCTGGTTCAATAGGCCTTAAGACACCTCTTGTTTTGACCTTGTTGCCAAGTATGAGCTGCAAAATAAGTAAATTTGTTTAGCCATTACCTCACTTTGTAGTGTAGAAGAACAGAAATATATATAATAGGTACCAGAGCTCCAATGGCTGCCGGGATGCCAACAGTGAAAGCCATGGCGGTGATCATTTTACCACTCTTAGTCTGCCCAAATTCCAGTAAAGTGCCTGAATGCTTTTCTGTAAGTCCATCTGGGAACTCAACCTCCACTTCATGATGCAAAAGCACCATATCCTGACCACAAATCAAACAAGTTCCAATAACACATAAGTTTGGCAAATATGGATAGGACTATAAAAGCCGTCTTTGGTATAAAATGACTTGGCTTGTTTTATTTGCTGCTAAGGAGTTTACCTGTTCTGTGCTGGAGTATGCTAATCTGTCTTCCATGAGGAGACAACTCACATCAAATGCACTTCGGCAGGAGGCAGGGATTTCTTTCTGCTCATGAAGTCCCAAGAATCTATTCGACAACGGAGAACAATTCCAGCCATTTCAGTCTTAGTCTATAAAATGTGAGCACACAATAAGAATGGAAAGAAAAAAGGGCTAACAGATACAATGTGCATACGTTATAGTCTTGGCTGCCCTCAATGCAGTTCCTTGATCTTTGCAGTATCCAAGCTTGATAATCCTTTCAGGGATGACTTTCTCTCCTATCAGAGGTCCATCCAGATCTTCACTTTTGATTTTTAGAAGTTCAGACAAAAATTTCCTGAATGTGGGTCTCTTTCCATCCTTAAGAAGTGGATGAGGATCGGATTCGAATAAACCAATTCTTGAGAGTGTCCCCATTATTTCTCCAAACCCTGTGCAAAATAATTGTTCGTAAGTTCCATAAACATGTAGCACCCTGAACTAACCACCTGATGCATCCCTTTCTTCAGTTTTCATAATGAGAAGAAATAAAATAAAATATTTGTTCTCCCTAGATTTCCATGACTCATGTTACCCTATATAACAAATCTTACTTGACACTCGAGAATCAATCAAGTTTTCTAGTGTGACTCTAAACATTAGCATAGCATAAAAGACAGACATGTCATACCTTCATAGCGAAGGGTTCCACGAAAGATGGTTGAAGCTTCATGTTCTATTCCATACAATTCCCCATAAACTAGTGAGTTACGATTTGGAAGGCATTCCAGCGCGAAAGCTGGTAGGTTGGGGATTCGTTGTTTCACAGCTGAATCATAGAGATTCTTCCCTGCAATTTTGTACCGTAAAGTGAAAGAGTGAAGAAAGACCTCCAGAAAATCAATGCACTCTTGTAATATGTCACAGTCTAAAATATATCAGAATAATGTGAAGCTGGCTAACTCTTTGAGCAGAGAAACCCTACAGTAGGTAATCAAAAAATAAAGGTAATGCACACACATCTCATTGAATCCTTAGACTGATCTTTTTTTTTCCTCATCATTAACAACTTACCATCAACTTGTACAATTTCAGCCTTAGATTTGTAGGTGGCAGGATTGCGCCCAGCTCGAATAGCTCCGGCAGGACTCCAACTGAAATGATTGATCAGTAGTAAGAAACTCCAACTAAAACTAGAAGCTAGAGTTATACTCAGTAAGGATAAAATCTCAGTCACATTATATATTTGTCCAATCCAAATTACCTGAATTTGTACGCTAATGGATTGTTTGCTGCAGCTGGGGATGGGAGTCCACCGCAATAAGAGGTGAAAGACCTGACTTTCCCCTTATGGACATGTGCTTGGTTGATCATCTTCATTGCCATCATATGATCTGAAGGAGGACAAAATCAACCTAATAAATGCTTAATCTCAAAACTTGGTTTCTCAAAAATGATAAGAGAATGTTAAACCTGAAAAATATATCTATAATAGAAGTACATGATCTATTCTCAGTTCCATGGAATTTATATGTCTAGTGTCTAAAGTAAAATATCAAATCAAGTAGAGTTCAAAAAACACTCCATTTCTATTAGACATGTAGGCTGTTCAGAGAGACCGGTTACTGTCTGCTTATCATTCATAATGTTAGCAAATGATTACCTATCCCAGGGTCCAAGCCCATCTCACCAAGAATCGTAATACCGGCACTCTTTGCCTTTTCATCTAGCTTGGACATTGAATCATCAACATAGCTAGCAGTGACAAGATGCCTTTTAAGCTGCAAGAAGACACAAAACCTTTTTCCTTAGCTAAAACTGAAGGAAGAAAGGCCAGAACCCAAAAAAGAAAGGGAAATAAAGAAATATAAGTAAGTAAATATAACGTTGATAAAGTACCTCAATACATGCATTTGCTACAGTAATGTGGCAAAAAGCTGGCAGTAAACTTATAACAAGTTCAGCCTGCAAGAGGTAATCAAAGAAAGCAACAATGTAAGGCCGTGACTGAAGGCTAATCTTGAACATCATCAAGGAGAAAGGAGCAGCTAATTGTCATGAGTAAATATTAGAAGTTAACAAAAACTGCTCTTTAAAGCATTAATGCAGCACTTTGCAGTGCACCTTGCTGCACACCAGTTTTACAGTGCACCGTAGAAAAGTCATTTTACCTCTGATATATACTTATGAAGACTGCCGGTGTCCGTCACATCAAGTTGAACTGCTCTTGTATTTGGAATACCTTCAGTAATCTGCACCCAATCTTTCAGTATCAAAATATTCAAATGCAAAACAAAAAATTTCACATCATTCTTGGAACAAAAAAAATATACATCCTGATGAAAGAGTCGAAATCAAGATGACCATAACAGAATTGAAAGCAGGATTTTTGCAATAAAAAAATAATTTTTGTCAGCTATACCTCTTCAGCGTCCTTTAGATAGAGAGATGCAACAGTAACTTGCACATCATTCTTCTCTTCAAAATCATCTTCCAGGCATGCTTTACACCATTTCTGGGATGACATTTCGCTAATTGATGCTAACATCTCAGCAGCTGGTTGGCATACCCGGCCTGCTCCAATTATCAGAACCCCAACCTTCCTTTTCGTGCCATTTTCCTTCTTAGGACTCTCCTGGACTTTACCAATCCTCAGGGAAATCTTTTTTTTTTCTTGCTTTAAATCATAATTTTCGTTTGGATTAGCAAGAGAAGTTAAAGAGTCGATAATTTGATCTAGAACTGCCCTATCATCTGCACCCACCTGTTCATATCAAGAAGATTGTAGTTTCAACTTTCATCAGACGAAAATCATAGCAGAACAAGTATACTCAAGGGAGATAAGCCAATTTTTACATAAAGAGTTACAACCAGTGGCTATAAACATCTATCACATTTTTCACGCTGCTTTTTACAGTGTCAAATTGAATTTAAAGACAATGTATACGGTAAGGAAAAAAATTGAAGAAAATCTCTCATAATCAAACTTGACTAGAGCTCTACTTACTTCCAGCTCTGAGAATGACATAGAATTCGAACATTGACCCACGTCACACTTAACCAAATGAAAGGAGCCACCTGCAGCTTCAATAATATCTAAGGCCTCATTTATCAGAAATTGATCAAACAGGTGACCACTGAGAGATACCTGTCATTTATGATTAAATTCAGCACAAATTTTAGGATAATTCATATAATCTTTGGCATGAGAAGAGGAGCAACATCCAAAGATGTAAGAGAAATAGAGAAACTTACTGATATGTTATACTTCTTGTTAGAATGGCGCTTAGAAGGATTTTTTAATATTTCCCTGCAAATCAGAAAAGATAATACTAAGGAAAAGCATGTTACAGATTTCTGACCAAGTAATCAGTTCTCAGTGGTTTGAGACTGAAAACTTTTGCTTATTTTGACAAAAAAGACAAAACTCATTTCTTCCAAGCAGAAGAAAATTACTAGTTGTGAATAACTTACTGCACACAATTATTAAGAAAAAAGGAGAGAGGCAAGAATATGCATGAGAAGGAATTGAAACTTACTCTGAGCCAGATTTTCTCATACGTATAATGTATTCATACAATGAGGTAAGTACTCCTCCATGGGTTATGCAAGCTCTCGTCAAGTGTGCAGGTAACTTTGTGATGTCTCTTGTAGAAGCCAAATTACCAACAAATTGGGACAATATGTCTCCAAAATGTTGGGAAGCCTTCACAAAAATGAAATGAAATGCTTTATTAAATAATGAGAAGTGTAATTTATGCCCTTAAATTATCCTAGAATTGTTGCATTTGCTAAAGAAAAAGCCTGCATGAAAGTACTTCACCTCTTTTGCAAATTCTGTTGGAAGAATGTCCACAGCTTGACATATCAAGCCAGCCCCATCCATGTTGTGATGGTAAGAACCATTCACAGGATCATATCTGTAAACCATGATTGAACATATCAGAGAGCACAGGTACAAAAGTCAAAAGGAAAAAAGGGTAGAGTATGTGAAGCAGATTGAGATAAATATATATCCCACATGAATCAAAGGCCTGATATGGCATAAATAAACACCAAAAGAACTATTATTTTCAAAGCCGAAAATTCTATGTCTAGAACAAGTGCATTTATTTCAAGGTTGTATTTATGCATGAATCTATCGATGTTATAACTTATACCTGATGAAGGGTGAGTCAATGGACGTTGTTTGGTTGACAAATTCTATAGATCCCCCTATATCACAAGTTATATCAGAGATTCCAATAAGCTTACATCCTTTCCTCATTAAATCTTGAAACTGCTTGGTACTCAATAAGCGAGGAAATCTTTTCTCCCAATACATGCAATTCACTGCCAGCCGAAAAAAGAAGAAGAAGGAAGCTTAATAACCATAATATTTCAAGAATCCTTCTTAACTCATAAGCCAGGTAAGGCACTCACTAAATGACATTAACCCTACTGATTTGCCTCAAAAAGTTGATAGCAGAGTGTAAAGCATACCAATTACAGATGCATAAGGGGCTATTCTTTCATGGAAAACAGGGTTGTAGTGTTCTGGATGTGCATAATAGTCAGCCTGAAAAAAATTCAGATGTTTAAAGTTAGTATATTCTGTTATAAGTGTTCAGGATCCAGAGGATTTAAGAAAAAGGTAATTGATATCTATTAATAAAATGAAACAAATACAAAATAAGATACGAATATGAGGGAACTTACCTTGTCAAATGCTGTTGTGGAATCTTTGTGTTGAACCATGTGTTTACTAGTCACAACACAACCATATACTTGGAAGACCCTTTTCGATGATCGTGTAGATTGAGCAGCATCCTTGGCCTAATAAAAAAGAATTAAAAAGGCTAATACCAAGAAGGCATGCCATATGTTTGTAACATTTTATGCCTCTCAAGTCTGAAGTCACTGTGAACCTGGTTACAAGTGCCTTTTTCTTCTCCTATTATTGTTATTTTACAGGATCCAGTTGGAAGCATCAATAGTAAATCCACAATTTCTGTGCTGGTTTTACAACTTACCATCGCAGATAGCTCTGGAAGTCTGCTAGGATCCACATAAGTATGAGGAAGAAGCTTAAATATCTCTTGCGCGCCAGAAGAAACTACAGGAAAGATAGTTACATCAGAGCTACTTTGATACAAGATTTTTTGTTTCATAAGAATTAGTAAAATCCTGCATCATGTGAACTGACTTATACTAAAAATGGTGCTCTGCATAAGAACTTAAAATCAATATCAAATTAAAATTGTACATAAGTGAGACACAAGAACTCTGCAATTCACCTATGCAATGCCAAAATTTTAGTTCTTGAGTTGCATTTTCAGAAAGTTGCCTGGTAACAGGATGTTGACAATATTGTTAATGTTTATGAGAGGAGATTTATATGCAATGTACCGTTTCCTGAACCGGTGAAGACAAAGACTAGAGGGCAGATTCCTGATGGCAGTCCCAGAGTTGCTATCTCTTCACCCACGGAAATCACTGCAGCCTTGGCCGCAGCCAAGGACGTATACATATAAGATGCACCCAATGAAAGGAACGGTGTTGAATATCCAAGACTTAAGTACCCTTGAAAAAGAAAAGAAAGAATGAGAAAAACAGAAAGAAGGTTTAAAAACTGAATGCAATACCTCACATCCAAAGTACCAATTCTCAAACAGCAATACAGGCTACAGCTAAAGAAACCACATAGTAAAGTCCAGCTCATGGGCTATCCCAAGCTCTAAAGTTGCATGCACTGAAAATTAAACTAAAGCTGCAAAAACTTTTCCTTGAACAATAAATTCAACCAGAGCATATGAATCCAGTAAGTAGTCGAAAATCGACGTTGTAGAAAACAGAACTTACTCTGTCCTAACCCGTGCAGGAAGTCAATAAATCCTGCTCTACCAGCATACTTTCCAAATGCAAGTAGTCTTTTCCCGTGATCCCCCACGATAAGCTCGTAATCATAGAGGGACACCCTTTCAGCTAGGATCTGCACACCACAGAAACAGTGATAAACTGGTAAGGAAGCAAAACATAGTATTATAAATCACTGCCCAGCTCATAATATATGCAAATGCAAAGAAGACAAGACCTTGTCTAAGAGTGGCATGTTTTCCTTCTGAGCCTTCTGAGTATGAGAGAAAAATGCATAGGCTCTATCAGGAAGAATCATCTCCAGCTGCACCACAAGTCCAAAGCCAAACAATTGTGTCAATAAATTATGTTGAAAGCAAAGCAGAAGAAAACGAATGCAAAAAATAGCACCTTGGGCTGTTTGATGCCGAGGATAAGGCCGCATTGGGATAAATCCTCAGAGATTTCACACCCAACATCCTCATACATTGCATCATGATGGATGCGCTTTGTGGAGGGCTGCACTATGATGCGGGCAACCCCAGTTTTGTCTCTGCCACTGTGGAGCAGCCTAGCACAGTGAGATGGAGTCAAAGGTGCTCTTCTCTCCCACTTGTTCACTGACTCCGACAAAATCCCCACCACCCCATTTCCAAGCATTTTTCTTTTTCTGAAGCTTTGTGATCTTCCTCTGCCTTAATATGATCACTTTCTAGCAAGATCAATCAAACTGAAATGGACAGTTGTTTGCCTCTGCAGAATAAAATCATGCAACTTGGTTTTTTTCTTTCTTCTCTCCGTTTATCTGTGTAGTTGGTATCAGAGTCTGACTGAGAAAAAGGGTAATTATTGATGAGGAAGAGACTGAGAATTACATATATAAAAACCAGAAAGAAAAGAGGAGGATAGTGAATTTTATTTATTTATTTAAATTGCTAGTTTGCTAAAGCGACAAATGATCACAAGAAAACAGCTTTGATGCTATGGGTTTTTGTTTTGTATGACTCAGGAACGAGTCATGTGTCTGATCATCTGTGGATATCCTCGTCATGTCAGGGTTTCCCAAAGGCTCAGTCAGCTTCAACTTTCCAACTGGATTGTGCCACGTGTTTTCCCGCTCGTACGGTGACGTAATGAACTTCCTTTTCTTTAGGATTGCTTTGCCGGTCGGGACAAGTTATATACATATTAGACACGTGGGTTGGTGACTTGTTCGGATTGTTTGGTCCTTTTTTCTTGGGCACTAACCTTAACTAATTGTTGGTCATTTTGATTAGGGCATGTTTAGCGTTAATTGGTTTTCTTTTTTAATTGACAAATCACGATTGGATAGCTATTAACATTTTTTATTTTTTATTTTATTTTTATCAAAAGATAACTTCATGGGTAATCTATATGCACCAACAAAAAATGGATCCACACACTCAATTTTTTTTAAATAATATATTAATTACTTCTCTCTAATATCCCCCAAAAAAGTAATTAATGATTAGGATTATTCTTGGTTTTAATTTTGTATGCATTTATTCTAGGAATATTCATGGTTTCCCCCTCATACAGGAGCAGAGTGAGGCCAAGGTCAGAAGTGGTCTTTGGCCCCATTTTCTTTTTGGTATATCTATAGCATATGAAGGAGACAATAAGGAAAATTTGATATAATTTCAGCTTATGGCGCCCCAAAACCTGATAAATTGTTGCTAAATTCCATTCCAATATGAATACATTGTAGTAAATTTGTCCTATATTACTAAAAAGACATCTTGCATCTATTCTAGGTCATATAGTTACTCAATAGGCAAAAATTATTAAATAATTAAACTATGTATTTCATGTTTTGGCCCCCAAACATTATATCCTAGCTCCTCTGAAATTACATGTAGAATAACTTAAAACACTAAAAGAGGGTTAATAGTATGTTTACAGAGGTTAAGCATAACAATGGAATTAAAACACGCCCAGATGATTGATGAGTTGTATCAATCCTCGAATGTACAAAGCATAAAAATAAAGAACAAGCAAAGAATTATTTTACGTAGTAAAACCCCACCTATGGGGAAAATTTACAGGACTCCTCAGTCCAAAACAAATCCATTATAGAATGATGATTACAAGAAGTACATTTCTGGAAATCAGAGACATTAATTTTGCTTCAACTTGTCACAAGTCTGGTATTCGGGGATTGCTGAGCCGTTTCAATCCTGTAATTTATGGAAATTAGAGACATCAATTTTGCTTCAACCCTATAGTTAAATGACACTTCCAAACCTATACTAATTAAGTTCTAATCAATGGCAACACAATTTCACACTAACATCCTCTCCTACCCTCATATATAGAGAATGAAAAAGAAAATATGGGTTCCCCTTACAATTCGTAAAACATGAAGAACCAAGAATTAGATTGATTATAGAAAGTAGTTGATTCCATACTCATCCTTAATTTCATATTCTAGACTTCCAATTCATGATTTATTAATAAATAAAAAATTTGTCATAAGCCTAAATAAGTTCTTTAAAACAACTAATACACATTTTCTGAGTAATACTATGGAGACTAAATACGTGTTTCTAAATATTGAGCAACAGTATTAGGTGTTTGTAAATTGCAATATATGTTATCGATTTTATATTATAATTTATGTACATTAGCTTTATGTTTTGTAACTTTTTTCCTAATTAATACTAGCCCCTGATTTCAAGCTATCAATGATCCCCCTTTTCTGGTTGGGCGTTCCCTGTAATGTTAGTTGTTTTTTATCTCTGATTTCAAGCTAATCTCAAGAAAAGTTTCTTTTTGGCAAGATTTGGATTTAATTTTTATTTTATCTTTTTTAAAAAGAGAAAAGCGATAATTGTATTCATAAATGAGGTAGTACAAGTATGGAAGCATAGTAACCACATAGGGTTAATCGAAATACAAACTACAAAATGCCAGAGAAATTTCGGCATAAAAGCTGCATGCCTCAACGCAAGAGAGAGTTTAGAGAGAGGAGAGCAATTAGGTGGTATATGATGACGACTAATGAGAAGAGGGAGCTGCAAAATGCATATTGTGAAACTAAGGAAGGAAGATCAATTGTTGGGAAAGACTACGAAACCCCACGTACAGCTTTAGAAAGGATTTGAGATTAGGATCTCATAGGAACCGTACGTAGTATTTAAAATTTTATGATTATTATGAAAATTCATATCTAGCAATTATGTTGTTGTTTACGATCAAATGAAGATTATTAACATCCAAAGTAGTTTTACAGACCCCAAGGACGTTGAGAATACTACCAAACTAAGGACGCTGAGAATCGATGACTTAAAAGCACTGAGGAACATGTTAAAAGAAAAAATAATGTTGTCAGAAGTTCCGAGTACACCATGTGACTGGTGTACCATCCAATAAACGTAGGACATGTGACTTTTGGGTGTGGAAGAGGAATAGAATGGGTGGGTGCAGGTGGGGCTAGGGTTAGTATTAGTAAAGTTAGAATGGCATTGGGTGCGACTGGCTCTATTATAAGAGTATAGAAAAAGTTTCAGTGCTTTTTGTTTTTATTTTATTTTTATAAAAACACTGTCATCGGTAATTGCCAGTGTGACATGGATAGCCAGATGCCTATTATGCCTCCAGAATGTCTTATTCTAATTTGACATGTTTTTCTATAGATAAAGCTCCATACCTTTTTCAGTAAGGTGATCCCTATAAAGAGGACACAACCTTGGCACATCTCAACCATAATAAGTACATCAACGCAACAGAGAGTTTAGAGAGGATTGCAATTTTGTGTGGATCACGGAATCATGGACATAATAGACTTGTCAAATGTGAGAACTACCCAATAATTCAATGTGTTTTTTTTTCTCTAACAGTGCGTTTGGAAGATGAAATTTAAAAGTACAAAAGAATTCATAAATGACAAAATTTAAAATGACAGAAGTTGATGTTCTAGAATTTGTAAAATTTTTTGTTTGGGTAACGAATTTAAAATACGGAATTTAACTTTTATTTGTAAAGTTATCATTTCTAGTCGAGTGGGGATACCACAATGGTGGCCCTCCCCTTCCCCTGCTTGGCACCCAGGATCGAACCCCAGGGTCTTTCCTCCCAATGTAACCAAAAAATGTTATCATTTTTAAAAGCCCAATTTCTTTTGGAATTTTGGAAATGACGATTTTAGATATAATTTAAAGTTGGAATTTATGACCTCCAAATTCCATGTGTCTTTCCACAAATTTCTAAATTTATATGTTTTTTTTTAAATCCAAACATGGTAATTGGTTCATGTCAATTTAGAAATTTTGACTTTTTTCAAAATCTTAAGTTTATTTTCCTCGTCTAAACGCACTGTAAGGGTTTGTAATTTAATTTATTTATTCATTGATGGCATGCGTTTGTTTCAGGCAAGGCAACGCGCGAGGAAGCTAGTAAAGCCTATTGATGACAAGAGATACAGTTTCATCGAAGCAAGAACAAAACCAATGGGAAATCAAAGCTACTGAACATACATACAAGCGCTAAATAATTAGCTCCACATTTTTTTTTTTTGAGTATCTCAGTTCCACTGGGATTCGAACGGGTGAGCAAGGGGGGAAATGGGTAGGGACCTCACCATTGAGGTAAACCCATCGGTCAAGGGTTTAGAGTCCCAAGGTAATCTCAGGTCGTATATCTCAAATATAGCGCAAATAATCAAAATCATCTCATTAATGGGCTAAATAAAATTTTGGCCAAATTTGGAGGGCTATATTTGACCATTTGGCCTCCAATTGCCATTTAATTCTTTGGCTTAAGCCAAATTTTTGTGGGTACGTGTCTTTTCATATCGTTGAATCCATCCACTTTTTGTGGGTCCCATGCTTTTCAAAATAATAAAATATGAAGGATCACCTAAAATATGTGATGTATGGTTGGAAATGGAAAATTTTAGCCGCTATTCTTTAAAAAATTAATATTTTAGAAGGCTAAATTTTTAGCCATGAATTATATTTAGCCCTATGACTGGAGATGATATAAATAATTAGCTCCACATTTAATGATGTGAGTTTGGTATGGATTGTAATTGTTTGCGTGATTTCTCAGGTTATTGTAATGCGAAGCACCTTTCCCGATTAAAAAAAAAAAATTAGCTCCACATTTATGTTAACTATGGTTTGCCTCAGTAGTTCAAACTTCAAATGCTTCAGCTGCATACGGCTCATTACCTCTGGGCCATGTTTCACCATAGAGTGAGAAGGTAATCTTCCATGTCTTCTCATTACCTTTGGGCTTTCTTATTAATTCAGAGCTCCATCAGACCATTTCTATTAATTATTTAGCTGACCCTAATTAGTAGTCCATCTGGAGAATAGTAAGGATTTTACTTGGAATTGCATGTAAATATACTTAGGTGCACAATTTATTAGAAGGGGAATTCTAGCAAACATCATAATTTTATTACAATAAATTATGGATTTTTTGCCATGATTGGTCCGATCATTTTCTAGACAAATTTATGGATTATGAGGATCTTTAAAAGCAAATTATTTGTCAAAGAACTCGAACCATGGCTTTCAAGGATGTAAGCCCACTATATTTTTTGGGCCATTAAGATTTCAGCAGCCCAAATCACATTTGTCCATAGCTTGCAAAATGACCCAAATTGAAAAAACAGACAAACAAACAAAAACAAAACAAAGCTATCCAGTGCCTTTTAAATAAATTTGGGTTTAGGATTTTTAGAGCATCTCCAACCGATGTGTTAAAATGCCAAATGGAGTTTTAACGGTAAAATTTGACATCATATAATGCTCCAACCGAAGAGTTAATGCTGACAAGGATTTGAAGACTGGCATCTCAACGTCATTTTTGACAGCAACCAAAGTGAGGCGTCATTTCTTATTTTAATAATTTTTTGACTTGAGGGTTTCATCTCACTTTGAAAACACAAACTATTCTCTTTGTATTTAATTGAAATTTTTACTCTTTCACATTAATGTGTGGGTCCCATTACAATAAAATAGTGAATAAAATTGACATATTGGTTGGAATAGGATACTGAGTCTAATGTCAAATGCCACATCAGCCGTCAAAATCAAATTTAACGTTTTGAATTTAACATCTCCCTTGGAGATGCTCTTAAACGAAAAGATTTTGGCATATAAAATATGATCCAACAAATCGCACGTAAAAGTGAAAGCAAAGATTTTCTTAAAAGCAAACCAGCCCAAAAGTCGATTAATTTAGCAGCTGCTGTCTCAGACTGGCCCCCACCCCACCACCACTGTGTTCTTCTACCTCATAACTTTAGCCTATTTTAAGATAAAAAGAAAGAATCAGATGTTACATATATTCAATCATATATAGTTGCGTCGAAAAGACGAATCAACAGTTCAATCCCACATGAAAGTTGTAGAAGATGTGGTTACCTACATTGTGCATGGAATTTTTTATATGACGAGTCTACATTATCTTTTTTGGTCACAAAATCAATGATAGAGACATGATAAAGTTAAAGCATGCATACTAAATCATTTTTGTTTTAACAATTTAACTTTCAAGATTTGCACACACTAGGTTTATGAAAATTATAGTTGATTATAAACATAAATTACATGACCACCAAACGAAAGCCGGTGGTTTATCAATCACATCCGGATAAAGCTAAAGTTCCATTCAGAGCCGGGCCTTGGGGGTGGGCGAGAGGGGCCTTGGCCATGGGCCTCCAATTAAGGGGCCCCAAATTTTTTATATATTATATATACTATTGTCCAATTTATTATAAATAATAAAAAACTGAATCAACAAGCGATGAAATTAGGTTTTTTTATTTCCTCTTCCCATAAGGTTTCTTTTTCCCACGCAGAAACATAAACAACATGTGCTTGAGGAAGACGATTCCTCTTCCCAGAAGGTGATTCCTCTCCTAGGTAGCATGGATTGAAGAGAGATGGGGAAAACGGAGAAAAATATGGTGGTGGATTATTAAGAGATGGGTGGATTCAATAGAGTTCTTCTATGGAGAAACTAACTAGGAGAGGAATCACCTTCTGGGAAGAGGAATTCAATTTCTCTCTTTTTTCTCATATCATATTGTGACCCTAAGAATCAATCTCACACTAAAAATCTCACAAATTGTCTTTGAGATTGATGGTGACCAAGAGGGAAGGAACATGAGAAATTGAAAAGGTAATCATATATATATATATATATATATATTTTATATTTGTTCCTATCCATCAAACTATTTTTTCAATTTCCAGATTATACACAGACAATGACTTTGCTGTTAAGAGACTTAGACTCTGCTTTATAATTGACCAGGTAGGATTTTGCTCTATAATTGTTTATCATAAAATCATTATTCACGCGCTCTATGCGCTACGTAAAATCATTTTATTTGTTATTTTTTCGCAATTGTATACTAAGGGAAGGGGCCTCATTTAGTTTACCGCCTAGGGCCACCCAAAAGTCAAAACCGGCCCTGGTTCCATTATAGAGCGTCCCACATGGTAAAAATTATAGGTTTTTATGAGGCTGATCTTGAGCCGTCGTATAAACACGAATACCTTAAGATAATATTTTGGTGTAAAAAAATCTGAAATTCAGGATATATTTTGTTGCTCGGATTTTCTGAGAAACAATAGCAACGTAGGTTCAGGCCCATAAACACGGCTACAAATAATTAACATTAAAAAAATGTAGCCAACGTACTTTATTGGGAAAAATCAGAAGGGAACAGAAAAGAACGTGCATGTGGGGGGTAATAATGATCGACAATTAATATTGCCAACAAATCAATATAATGACGTACGTGCATGTAATTATATTAAGATGCATGGCTTAGCTTAATGGAAGTTCGCACAATTGTTTATACACAGTGAGTCAGATACTGCAATAAGCTGTAACCGCGTTTTTATAGATATGTATGGTGGTTGCTTTTCTGAAAATTAACGTACTTTGGAGCCAAGTCCAAGTTCCAAGCAATCCCAAGCTGTAAAAACGCGTTTTTTTGCGTTGTCCTCCTTCCCTCTTCTTTAAAGCCGTGAGCCATTTCCTTCTTGGAACCTTTAATGCTTTTTGGAAAAGCAATTATGTTATTATGTTATTCCTTTTCTCTTTAAATAATATTGTTTTAGTTTTCATGATATTTTCTATTGAGAGGGTGATAGTATTACTAAACAAATAGGAGAGAGATAAAGAGAGGACATTTAGGAGAGAGAGAGAGAGTGACAACACGTTTTTCTCTGTAACTTGCGTCATAGATGCATGTGACTTCCTTCCTACGGCTTTAATTATTGGGACATTCCATAACTCTCAGCATAAATGCCTTCACCATAAACATTCTTCGTTTCTCTTTCCTTGTAGGTTCAATGTGACAATGCCACTAAAGTAAAAAAGAAAAAGCTGCCACTAAAGTAAAAAAGAAAAAGCAGAATTCAACTCTCACTTTTTTTCATTTTTAACCTGGATAACAAAATTGACTTTACCCGGTGCATAATTCTAGAGAAATAGGGATGTCTATGTGGCACGCTGACTCTGCAATTATCTTAATTAGCATCATTAATTAATTCAATTCAATTGGTCTTGGAAAGCTAGAGATGGAGGCTGGAGGGACAAGTAAGTTGCATGCATGGACTCTAAATTGAGTCTACGACACATTCAAATGGGAGGGCACTTTGTTTATTTGTCCATTTCAAAAGTACTTGTGGTTTGGTACACAAAGAAAAAGAACCACTCTTTGTATTTGCATGTAGGATTTTTTGAATTTTTAGATTAATTAGGATAATAAAATCCCAACACCGACGCATAGGGCTAATTTCAAACTGTTTCAGCCACGTGACATTGTTAATAAGCAAAACAATCTAGTTAAAAGCTAACATGTGTTTAAATTCGATGAAAGATTTAAATTTTTTCATCACATTTCAACTCCTAGTTAAATTATTCTACCAATCCAACCTACACGACAAGAACAACCCTACGTAAGTTTTTCTGGTGCGATTTGACTCTGACTCATGCTACATCAACATATCCACCACCGCCCCTCTTAAATTCCCTCACCTGCCTAGCTAACCTCCCTTCTCAAAATTCCATCCCTACTTGCCTTAAATAGGCTGCTCTCCACTCTCATCATTCTTAGGCACTTAAAGCAGTAGGCCTTAAGGCTTTGATAGCTAAGTAGTGCCATATTTGCTAATGGCTTCTGATAATCCATTGCCTGCTGGGAAGCAGCTGCTTTTGTTAGTCTTATTGTGTGCTGTTTTGAGCAGCAGCTTCATCCCATTTGCTAGCTGCAGCATCACAGATGATATACAGGCAGGGTGTTTGAAGGTGCCTGCTTCTAAATTTGCAGGCTCCTTGAAGGACACCATTCATGCTGTGCAACAGGTGGTCTCCATTCTCTCTCAGTTTACAAATGGTTTTGGAGATTTTCGCCTTTCCAACGCCATTTCCGACTGTCTTGATTTGCTTGACTTCTCTGCTGATGAGTTGAATTGGTCTCTCTCTGCTTCCCAGAATCAGAAGGGTAACTAAATTCTGAACAATCCCAATCAATTAAGTACTTGAAGTTTGTGTTTTTAGATGTTTTAGTGTTTATGGAATTTTCTGTAGGTGTTGACATGTTGCCACTTATTTTGGAAACTTTGAATTCTGGGTCATGAGGTCACGGGATAGCTTGAAATCTAAGCTATAAAAAAATTTAGTAGAAGATTTTCCTCTGCAAATTCCAACATGCTCTGCATGCAAGTCGCATATTTACCTTAGGGCCGTGATTAATCTTACTTGCTTAAATCATACACAAAATACTATATGGTCAATCTAGTAGTGGCTAACTTTATATGATTTTCAGCTGCAAAAGTTAACCAAGTTAACCAAATTAACAGAGAGGCACAAATTTTGATTTATTTGCAGGCAAAAATAACAGCACTGGGAACTTAAGTTCTGATCTGAGGACATGGTTGAGCGCTGCACTTGTTAACCAGGACACATGCAGTGATGGGTTTGAAGGCACCAACAGCATTGTCAAAGGGCTGGTCTCAGCTGGCCTTGACCAAGTAACCTCTTTAGTCCAAGAACTTCTTACCCAAGTGCACCCAAATGCAAATCAGCAGGGGCCCAATGGCCAAATCCCTTCATGGGTTAAAACCGAAGATCGAAAACTACTTCAAGCCGACGGGGTCTCTGTTGATGCTATTGTAGCTCAAGATGGCACTGGAAATTTCACAAATGTGACGGATGCCGTGTTAGCAGCACCAGATTATAGCATGAGAAGATATGTTATATACATCAAGAGAGGCACATACAAAGAGAATGTGGAGATCAAGAAGAAAAAATGGAACCTAATGATGATTGGAGATGGTATGGATGCTACTATAATCTCTGGTAACAGAAACTTTGTGGATGGTTGGACCACATTTAGATCTGCAACCTTTGGTAAGCAATAAGCGTCTGTTTAAATTTTCTATCCTTGTTCAAGAAACAGGGGAAATTGATATTTTCTTTTACTTTTCCTGTTGCTGTTCCATGATTTTGTTTGCCACAAAGTACCTTAGAATTTGTTTTGCTTTTGTTTTTCTGCTTTATGTTGTCAACTTTGGCCTGGGGCCTCTGGACAGTTGCGTTTGGTATGCTATTCTAAGACTATTGAATAAAATTGTACCATTGGCATTGGGATCTTAAACGATATCCCAACCAATGCAATTATTTTCACCTCAACAAAATGACAGATGAGTGGTATGATGAGAGTAAAGTGCATGGACCCAATACATAATGTAAGATGCTAGAGCTAGCAAGTCTTGTGTCACATGCAAAGTCTCACCTTTTTTTGGTTGGAGGGGGTCAAGCAGGAAACATATACTTAATTTCTTGAATTCACTTAGCATAGGCTCTCATTTAATAGTCTGATATCAGAAAACATTTCATCATTCTGATATGTACATCTTTTCTGCAATTAAATTTTGTGTGCATTGGTTGTATACAACCTTTATGGAACCTACATGCATTGTATCCGACAAAGAGGTTATATATAACCGGAGCATATTTTTCGTTGATATATTCTACACTAATGGTAATTAAGCATTCAACCATTCAATATTGATCTGTTTTTCTTTGTGTGAATTCAGCTGTTAGTGGCAGAGGGTTCATAGCAAGAGATATAACATTTGAGAACACAGCAGGGCCAGAGAAGCACCAAGCAGTGGCGCTAAGATCAGATTCTGACCTATCAGTTTTCTACAGATGCAACATAAGGGGCTACCAAGACACACTCTACACACACACAATGCGCCAATTCTACAGAGACTGCAACATCAGTGGCACTGTTGACTTCATTTTTGGTGATGCCACAGTTGTGTTCCAAAACTGCCAAATCCTAGCCAAAAAAAGGCCTACCAAACCAAAAGAACAGCATCACAGCCCAAGGCCGCAAGGACCCAAATGAGCCAACAGGAATTTCAATCCAATTCTGCAACATTACTGCAGATTCAGACTTGTTAGCTGCATCAGTCAACTCCACACCCACATACCTTGGTAGGCCATGGAAGCTATATTCAAGAACTGTAATTATGCAGTCTTTCTTGAGCAACATCATAAGGCCTGAAGGGTGGCTTGAGTGGAATGGTGACTTTGCTTTGAACTCATTGTCTTATGGGGAGTACATGAATAATGGGCCTGGGGCGGGTCTTGGTAGCCGGGTCAAGTGGCCCGGCTACCAAGTGTTTAATGAGTCTACTCAGGCCAAGAACTATACTGTGGCCCAGTTTATTGAAGGCAACTTGTGGTTGCCCTCTACTGGTGTCAAATATACTGCAGAATTTGGGGTTTAATGATGAGTGCTGCTATTTCCACCCCCTTGTTTTATTTTCCCACCCACCATATAAATTTGAAAAATCACAAACCTATCTTTCCACCCACCATTATTCCTAAAATACCCTTTAATTGTATTTCCATATTTGCTATTACAAAAAAAAAAAAAATTATATTCCATCCCCGGCCCAAGTCACCCTCCACCCCCAACCCCCTCCTCTGACGAAAACCCCACAATCAACAACATGACCATCACACCCACAACCACCTCTCCTCTCATCCGCAGCTACCCCCACCTCCCACCCTCGCCACCAATTTGATTTTCCCACCCCACTCTTCCTTTGCTACTTATCCTATTCACCGTGCCTCTGCACTGGCTTGTTGGGCTCAACCCCAACTTTATGGCCTTCTTTCATTTTCTGCTTTTGATATGGTTGATATTATACACTGCGAATTCAGTGGTGGTGTGTTTCAACGCACTTGTGCCAAATTTCATTGTGGGAAACTTCGCCATCGCCGGCGTCATGGATCGTTCTTTGGGGATGATGGTTGTGTTGAGAAATTGCAGGGAGGGTGGGTGGGATATAAGGGTAGAGATGATGGAGAGGGGAGGAAGGGAGGAAGAGATGGTGGGTTCTTCCAAATGGTTTTGAATATTGGGTAAAGGGACGGACAATGAGTTGTGCTAACGGCGGTTAGGTGTTTGGTGGCTTTGGGTATGAAGGTGGGTGTGGGTTTCAAAAAAAAGAAAAAAAAGTGTGGGTGCGTGTTAGAGAGACAGATATAGTGTAAATTTGTCCTAATAAGTCATTTTACAAAAGGTTAAATTTATCTTTAAAATTTTAAAAACAAAGTGGGTGGGAAAATAGGATAGGTGGGTGGAAATAGTAGCACTCTTAATAATTTAAGCAGTTGATGTTTAATTCCACCACTTGTACCTAATCATACCTTCTTTTTTTGCTAAATTCTGTAATTAGTATGTTATTTGTGTGCCATGCTGATGTTATAAGAACTTGCAAAATGAATTCATATTAGTATGTAATAAAATATGAGTAGGAAAACCGCCATTTTTCTGAAAAACTGGTCTAACTAGATGGTGGATCTTGCAAAACAAGAAATGAAAAAAAGAAAGAAAGAAAGAAAAGAACCCCTTCTTCTATATGGCAGACAATTCTTTAGAATAAACCAATTTCTTCTTTAATTCGTTATAAATCTTGACATTTCTTTTGTACAAAATTAATTAGCATAATCAGGTAGTTGTTGGTGATGCTCAAAATTGGTTCGGCACTTTTGGGCCCAACTTAGTGATGTCTTCGCTTTCGGCAGTATTTGGGCTTCGATAGAGCGATCGATCTGTAAGATAAGAAGTGATTGGTAAGCCCGTTAGGCACTGGTGCGGCTAAGTGGCCGAAGACTCTTGATTACCTCTTTTTTGGAACTTGTGTATGTCTTTATAAGTCTTGGGAGGTGTGATTTTGAGTAAAACCTCGATGTGGGACTGTGGACATTGCCTAAGAAAGCTCCATTTGTCTTAGCAAGGAATTTAGGGTTTTCGGAGTCTAGGGTTGCGTTCGGCAAGCTAGGTTGTCGAAGAGCTCGCCTACCGATGGTGATGGCATTCCACGTGTGACTTTCTCATTGGTCGTTTAGATTGGGTGTAAACACTAAGATAAGTCGGTCAAGTGGGATACAAACAAAACAGGTCTTTGTAGATAAAGAAGGCAAGAAAATTGTTGAGAAAAGAATCTGGACAAGTGAGATATTGGCTGATATCAGGACAAAGAAACAATGCACAAATATAATTGTCTTTGTCCCCCGTATTTTTCACCAGACAAAGGTCAAGTTGCAAGAGTGTGGTGTGTATTAATTTATAGTTTGGCAACATATTACCTGTTAATATATCATTTAATGCTTTTGCTAAGTCTCTCTATCAAAGTTGTGAACGTTTCCAATAAATTGTAATGCCTTCTACATGTGTTTTAGTTGAGAAAACCTGCATCACAGAAGTCCAAGTTACATACCCCACACAAATTCCCCCCGGGAGTGGACGACTGTCAACTATTCGTTGATACATGTAGCATGTGGATGACTCCCGGCCATTGATGCATCTTGCCTACTAGTAGGGCAACTGTCCCTAGCAAAATCCTTCACATAATTTCTATCCTATAGAGTATTACTCATATATCAAACTCATATTTTGGAATTGTGAGTGAGACTGTTGCTTGAGCTTTCATGGATTCGGTGAAGTCTTGACTCACAAACTACAATAGATGACTGACTCTGCCTAGTCCACGCCCACAAGGCCAAGTGGCCCATGTCTATAGTTTCTCAAACATGCCAGAAAAATATATTGCAGAGATGGAGGACCTTCCTCCCAATCCCTCTGAATTTTGAAAACATGAAACTCCCAACAAAACAGAGATATAAAACATAAATATATAGGTAGGATTAACTATAGTAAGGCCCCCAACCTATGGGGTACAAACTCATACCCAATATTTATTGACCGGTTTGACTAGTACGCAAACTTCACAGAATCTTTCAAAATACACCCTCCATTAGGTAAACCGTTAAAAATTCTGTTAACTGCTGATGTGGCAAAATAGGATTCCTATTTTAAGTTGATGTGGCCGCCACATGGACTAAAAAACTAATATATAAAAAATCTTGATTTTAAATTATATAAAAACATTAAAATAAAATATGTAAAACAAAAAAATAATATAAATTAAAAAAATTAAAACAAACAAAACAAACCCACCCCTATCCCCCACTTCTCCCTCAGCCCCACACCCTTCACCTTCATCCCAGCCCTCTCTCTCTCTCTCTCTCTCTCTCTCTCTCTCTCTCTCTCTCTCACTGCACACACAAACACCACCGTCTGTTTCTCTTTCTCCGTCTCTTTTCATGTCTCTCCATCGTTTAAAAAAATTAAAACAAACAAAACAAACCCACCCATATCCCCCACTTCTCCCTCAGCCCAACACCCTTCACCTTCATCCCAGCCTCTCTCTCTCTCTCTCTCTCTCTCTCTCTCTCTCTCTCTCTCTCCGTCACTGCACACACAAACACAACCGTCTCTTTCTCTTTCTCTGTCTCTTTTCGTGTCTCTCCATCGTTGCACACAAAGAACAGAACCCAACCCCATAGTTGGATTGAACCCATTCAAATTCAAAGAGAATTTTTAGGTAAACCGTTAAAAATTTTGTTAATTGCTGATGTGGCAAAATAGGATTCCTGTTTTAAGCTGATGTGGACTAAAAAACTAATAAAAAAAGAGTTTTTCTATTTAAACCCCACACTTCTCTTAGTTCACCCCAATACTTAAATCATTAAGCTGTGAGTTTTATTATTGTGTAAAAAGACAAAAAATGTCATCCAACTTAATACTTAACCCTAGTACATCTATACACACACACCCCACAAACCCCACCACTCTTCATATTAAGTTTTAGAAAAATACAAACTCTTCTTCATATCAATGTGTTCGATGAATTGCAACCATGGGATCGATGAACTGCCCAAAAACCCAGTTCAGGTAGAAGTTTCGCAGCCATACTTATATTGGGTATTGGGTAGTTTAACATATAAATATGTCACTATAATACCGATATAGCTTTAATATTAGTTTCTTTTCGCAGTTATATCAGCGTTGGGTATTGGGTACTTATTTTTCCACAATCCAGTATTAGTTTCACAGCCAATACTGATATATTAAATAAGTATGGCTGCTGTTGAGTAGGCAAAAGAAGTTTCGCAGTATTGAAGTCAGTTGTTAAGTATGGCTGCTGTTGATATATTAAATTAGTTTCGCAGCCACTCACTTGTTAGAAAAGTGTCGTTGTCTAAGGCAAGTTTAAAGGGTAGCAAAGCCAGTATTTAAGTCCTTAGGAGGGTCCAATAATGAACCCCTTGTGTGAAGTGCCTTGCTTTATGCATACAATACATGCAAACTGAAATTCACAAACAAATCCAAAGAAATATACAGCACTTGAAAGTTGCTCTAATTAAAAAAAGTGCATATAAAAGCTCCCAACTTTGGTACATATAAATCTTCAGCATGGACTCTACTTGTACAAGTCTATTGGAATTGTCACAACTGGGTAAGCCTTCGACTGTTAATTACATACTTATTCATTTGGGTGCACCCAGTTTTGTGTTTTAGAGAGAGAGAGAGAGAGAGAGAGAGAGAGAGAGAGAGAGAGAGAGAGAGAGAGAGAGAGAGAGAGAGAGAGAGAGAGAGAGATTCCGTGTTTCTTGTTCTGAGACCATGTGCTATTATTGTTTAATGATTTAAGTAATCAAATGAACAAAGAAAATTATGGGATTTAAATAGAAAATCTCTTTTATTTCTTATTTTTTCAGCTTTGGGTGTATTTAAGGGTAGTTTGGGAAGATAGTGGGGTTTTCTTAGAAATTGTGAAATTTTAAATTAAAAGTTGGGGTGAACTTAGAAAATGGGGTGAACTAAGAGAAGTGTGGGGTTTAAATAGAAAATCTCTATAAAAAATCTTGATTTTAAATTATATAAAAACATTAAAATCATGTAAAACAATAAAATAATATAACTTTTTAAAAAAATTAAAACAAACAAAACAAACCCACCCTATCCCCCACTTCTCCCTCAGCCCCACACCCTTCACCTTCATCCTAGCCCCCTCTCTCTCTCTCTCCGTGACTGCACACACAAACACAACCGTCTCCTTCTCTTTCTCCGTCTCTTTTCGTGTCTCTCCATCATTGCACACAAAGAACAAAACCCAACCCCATAGTTGGATTGAACACATTCAAATTCAAAGAGAATCAAAACCAAAATTCATTCCTAACAAAATTCAAAATGCAAATTTAATTAAATCCAAATAAGATGATTACAAGAATAAAATAACCAAAAAATAAGTAAGCAAAAAAAAAAACGAGATTACCCAAATCATATATAGCACCTTTTGTTTCTTGAAAACCTTGAGTTCATAACCAAGCCCTAGTTTGCTGGAATTGCAGAGAGCAGTGGGGACTAATTTGTATTTCGTTTATTGTGCATAAAGATTTCTAATGGGGGGTTCATCGGAGAGGGAGACCAAGTTCTTGCAAGAACTGATATTGTACATGGCGAGTGCGGCTTTGAGTTGCTTGGTTTTGTTCGTGGGGCTCAGGCATCTCATCCCAAACCGTGAAGCCTCCAAGAAGGCTATGTAGCACAAGAAGGAAGCGCCTTGGTCGTGGAAAAATAGCTCTGGCAACAACAGATTCAGTGGCGGACCTATTAAGGCACAAGGAGGTGCAACTGGATCTTCCCTCGTTGGAAAAATCATTGTAGGTGCTTCAAATTGCCCATTTGCTCATTTGGTGGTGGTGCACAGATTACCTTATTTCCATTTTCAGCATTTAAGTAAATGTCTTTGTTCTTTTACTTTCATTTATTTTTATATTACTCCATTTACTTAAGTTTACAAAGTAAATAAGGAAGTCCCCCCATTTGGATTCAAATAAAAATACTAGAAAATCAATTTCCCACCAAATCAAAATATGAAAAATCGGTTTTAGTGCAAAATACGATTTAGGCTAAAAATGATGGCTTATTAAGTCAATATATACTTCATAATAAAATCCCATAAAATCAAGTTTTCTTATTTGATGTGTAAGGAATAAAAGCCGCCAAAAATTATCTTGAGAAAATGATTATTTCAAAAAACCATTTTTCATACTTAGTCAATATTTTTACATAAAATAATTTTTCATGTAGAGTATGAATGCATGAAGGGACCTAAGGTCAATCTAGGTAAAAAACCTTACATGTTCAATCCACAAAGAGTTTTTAGCCTTTTAAAATTGCACATTCGCAAAAAAATTCATGCGTCCGCCAGTGAACAGATCTATATAGGTGGCGGAGCCTGTCAAATTGCATGTTTCCTTGCTTGTAGGGGGAGAAGATAGATAGATAGAGAGAGAGAGAGAGAGAGAGAGAGAGAGAGAGAGAGAGAGGTGTGATGAAGGGGCCTGGGTTGCAGATCTGGGGTGCGATGGGATTATTAGGCAGTGGTCGTTGGGGTGTGGTATGGGATGGTTGTTGGTGTTTGGAGGCTGGGTTCTGGGCTGGGATGAAGGGGAATGATGTGGGGCTGGAGAAATTATGTAGTGTTACCGTAGCACCAGTTGGCATTGCTGATTGGTGCTACAGTCCAACAAATTCAGCTACGTATACAACTTATACACATCAGCAACGTCTTAAAATTCTACCGTTAACATTGACGTTACATCCCAAATAGCCAAGTTGTCAGATCGGAAAAAATTGAGGTCAACTGCCAAATACTGCCAAATACTGTGTGATGGTGATGGCAGCCCAAAAGCTTCAGCGCATCTCGACGATGGCTTTAGACCATAATCATTTCAATACTTAACTCTTTAATCAACAAATTTGTGTGGAATAAGAGACTTGAAGTCATTACCCAAAATACATAGGCTTTAGGCACTAATCGGCTAGTGGACACAAATGGTTGCTTGCTAAGCATCTTACCGCCAATAAACCGTCAATTTTAAGAAAAATATGCAATTATTGCCACCACCAACACTTGACATAAATTTCAACGAGAAGTATTAGAGATTGATGGCGGAGGCCGATGGAACCCACGCCACCGCTTGACTTGAGGACCTAAATCAGTGAAGAGTGGGGCAAGTGATTGGATAAACTCTCAAGTTAGCAATGGGAATCGATGAGCCTTTTTTCCGGCGGCGATTTTGGTCGAGTTACTTGTAGCGACCAAGGGTTAAAGCCACCACAGTGACATCGTCTATTTTGCAGGCTGCCTAGCGCACCGAGTAGTCTGGTGCTTTGTGGTTTGCAACGATGATGATTAAGGGATGTTAACGGCGTGTGTTGCTGATCTGTATAAGTTATACACGTGGCTGAATTTTGTTGGACCGTAGCACCAATCAGCAATGCCAGCTTGTGCTACAGTAGTATTGTGTAATTTCTCGTGGGGCTGAGGGAGAAGTTGGGAAACATGGTTTGTTTTGTTTGTTTTAAATTTTTTTTTATAATTTTATATAATTTTATTGTTTTACATATTTTGATTTTAATGTTTTTATATAATTTAAAATCAAGATTTTTATATATTAGTTTTTTAGTCCACGTGGCGTCCACATCAGCTTAAAACAGGAACCCTATTTTGCCACATCAGCAGTTAACATAATTTTTAACGGTTTATCTAATGGATGGTGTATTTTGAAAGGTTTCGTGAAGTTTGTGTACTGGTCAAACCGGTCAATAAATTTTGTGTATGAGTTTGTAATGACCCCCATAGATTGAGGGTTTACTGTAGTTAATCCAAATATATATATATATATATATATATGTATATATTTATATATGGGTAAATTTCACTTTACTACACGTAAGTTTCCCGAAATTATGACTTTGATACCCAAAATTTTTTCTTCTCACTTTCATACCCAAAGTTCAATTTCCTTCCAATTTCATACCCACCGTCAATCAGCCGTCAAAAGATTTGTTAATTCATGATGTGGCAATTGACGTGCCATATCAGCTGATAAAATAATTAAAATAATCAATTAACAATTAACAAATTGAAAAAACCTGAAAAATATAAAAAATTGAAAACTCTCTCTCCTCTCAGCCCCGATCGCCATCTCCACCTCTCTCCTCTTAGTCGATTTGGATCTCTCTCAACTTCCCACCAAATCTCGCTTTCATGGTGTAGATTTTCTTGGCGACCATATAATCGCGTTTCAGAATTGGGATTTGGGGAGTCTTTGCTTTGTGGGCTTTGGTTTTGGCGTAGGCTTCTCTGGTCAAATCTCCAACGAGGAGGGTCATCTCGTCGTCGACGACAACGGCGATGTAGAACACGGACTGGGGTTCAGGTCCGGACCGGAATCGAGCCCTGGAGAGGTCCCAGAAGATGCGAGTGTTGGGGGAGATCTTCGTGGAGCCATGCTTTTTCTAGAAGATGAAGGGATGCATGTGGAGGTGGAAGGGGCGAAAGCAAGAAGGGAAAGTGGAGGTGTTGTGGTGGGACATTGGGTTGCGGTGGTGGATTAGTATATTGGATCTCATCTACCAAAAAATCCATTTATTTTTTTAATTAAAAAAAACTCTCGTCTTCTATCTCTGTACAGCCATCCACTTCTACGTATCCTGACCAGATCCACCTCCTCCCCGACTGCAGATCCCCACCCCACCTCACCCCCTACCCAGAACCACCCTCCCTCCCCTCCCCTCCACCTCTCCCCCAGATCCAAGTACCTTCCCACGTTTTACCAAAACTCATAAACTAATATTATTTTTCCCCTCATCAATCTATTGTTTGTTTTAAATTTCTCTGAATGCAGGATTAGAATTTTAATCCTTTTTTATTTTATTTTATTTCTTATTTTTAGTTGGTTTTTTTTAAATATTTTATTCATATTTTAATCAATTTAAAATTAAAAAACATGACACGTCAGCGTTTAACTAAGTCTAACTACACAGACGGATGTATGAAATTGGTACTAAAAGTAAACTTTGGGTATGAAAGTGAGAAAAAAAAACTTTGGGTATCAAAGTCAGAATGTCGGGAAACTTACGGGTAGTAAAGTGAAATTTACCCTACATATATATATATATATATAAAATAGATATATGTGTAGAAAATATTATTAAGGTTTTCTGAATGCAGCTCCCCTTTCCCTGAATCTGCTTTGGAACTTTTCAACAAGACAACAACTCTGCATAAAGTCTCCCGTGAAAGAAAGGAATTAAACTCTGCATAAAATAAATACATACATACAAGAATCATATTGTCTTATTATTATACTTTTTCAAAGATGAACCTTATAAGAATCCGTGTAATCATTCATTACTTAAGTAAATCCATGCAACTTACGTTCCCAAAGATATTATTTAAGAAAAACCAACATCACTAAGTTTTTTTACTCTCTTTTACATGTTTGAATCAGTTTTGTCCCATCAACACTACTCTTATGGCTTCCTCCATTGCAAAGTTGTTGCAGCTCCTCTGCATAATCTTCTTCTCAACAACCTGCAGGGCCCTTCACAATTCTTCTTCTTCTTCCACAAATACTAGTAATTTTAATCCCAACTTGTCTTCCATAAGATCATTCTGCAAGTCCACTCCATACCCAGATGTCTGCTTTGACTCATTGAAGCTCTCAATCTCAATAAACATCAGTCCAAACATCTTAACCTACCTCCTCCAGTCTCTCCAAGTTGCAATATCCGAAGCCGGGAAGCTTTCTGATCTTTTCTACAAGGCTGGTCAGTACTCAAATATCGTTGAGAAGCAAAAGGGAGCTATCCAGGATTGTAAGGAGCTTCACCAAATCACACTCTCTTCTCTACAAAGATCTGTCTCTCAGGTTCGAGCAGGCAACACCAAGAAACTAAATGATGCAAGAGCTTACCTGAGTGCTGCTCTTACAAACAAGAACACATGCTTGGAAGGCTTGGATTCTGCTTCTGGCCCTATGAAGCCGGTTCTAGTAAATTCCTTAACTAGTACATACAAGTATGTTAGCAATTCTCTCTCAATTATCTCAAAAGCAGGGGCTCCAAAAGGCAGTACAAACCGGCGTCTCTTGGGTGTTCCAACATGGATGTCAAGGAAAGATCGCCGAATCTTGCAGAGCTCTGGGGACGAATATGATCCTAGGGAAGTCTTAACAGTTGCAGCAGATGGGACAGGGAACTTTACCACCATAACTGATGCTGTTAATTTTGCTCCAAATAATAGTTATGATAGAACAATCATCTATGTCAAGGAAGGGGTTTATGATGAAAATGTGGAAATCCCAAGCTACAAGACCAACATCGTTCTTCTTGGAGATGGAAGTGACATCACTTTCATAACTGGTGACAGAAGTGTTGTTGATGGCTGGACCACATTCAGATCTGCAACCGTAGGTAATTAAAAATTTAAGTGCTGCAGCCCTTGTTTCATTTCATTTATTTATATTGTATTCATATGGTAAAATCTTGCTTGCATCTAAAACCCCTTTCACAAGTCAAACTGAATTTAATCCCATTTTGATTTTCCGTGATATTCAATTTTCAGCTGTTTCTGGAGATGGGTTTTTGGCAAGAGATATAACATTCGAGAACACAGCAGGACCAGAAAAGCACCAAGCTGTTGCTCTCAGAGTGAATGCAGACTTGGCTGCAATCTACAAGTGCACCTTCAATGGCTACCAGGACACATTGTATGTCCACTCTTTCAGACAATTTTACAGAGAGTGTGACATATTTGGGACCATAGATTATATATTTGGCAATGCAGCAGTGATATTCCAAGGATGTAACATTGTATCCAAGATGCCGTTGCCGGGACAGTTTACGGTCATCACAGCACAATCCAGAGACACAGCAGATGAAGACACAGGAATCTCCATACAGAATTGTTCAATTGTGGCCACTGATGACTTGTACTCAAAATCCAGAATTGTCAAAAGCTACTTAGGCAGGCCATGGAGGGTGTTCTCTAGGACAGTGTACCTAGAGTCCTACATTGGTGACTTTATTGACCCAACTGGGTGGACACGGTGGTCTGGGGATCTAGGGTTGGACACTTTGTATTATGGAGAGTATGAAAATTATGGGCCTGGTTCAGGGACAGAAAATAGGGTTAACTGGACTGGATATCATATTATGGATTACTATGATGCAGCAAACTTCACAGTATCAGAGTTTATTAGCGGTGATGAATGGCTGCAGGCCACTTCAGTTCCTTATGATGATGGCATCTGATCCTTGGGATTTCTGTATGAATGAATGTTCTTGTGTGTAATAATTCCCCTACAAGATAAGAAAGATTATCAATGTTTGATAAGTGTTTAAGATAGGTACACCAAATGTGGAAGTTGTATGGAATATTTTCTGATATTATTATACATTTTAAGCATTTCATGATCATGTTAGCTTACCACGTGATGTGACAGTTGATGTGTCGATTAACATATAGGCCAGGTAATGGGGTAAAAATGTGATCCTTCTAGCAACATTCGATCTTTAATTAGTTGAAGAATGTAGATGGAATTGCATTTAGCAGTCGTTTTAGCTAATCGCGTGACATGGCAGTTGATGTGTGATTTGGCAATAAGTCATAACAATGGATGCTATAAGTACACATTATATGGGCTGCTAACGTGGTCAAAATTTGATCCTTCTAGCAGCATTGGTTTTTTAATTGGTTGAAGAATGTAGATTGGATTCTGAGTCATGAATTTGTTGGAGCTAAAATCATAACCTCACAAAAGAACACAGCCTTGGAATTCATTGACAAATTTGAACAATACATGCTCATAAATAGTTTGAGAGTTGGAGGTCTAGACGTAATTTTGGAAGCTGAAGGGTGACCTCGAGGAAAGAATTCGCGAGGGAAATGCGGTTGGAAAGGAAAGGACCCCTGTTGTCATCTCTAACTAACTTTTGAAAAATAGAAAACCTGAAAACTCTCCTGACCAGCCCTCCTCTGTCAATTGCCAAAATAATAATGGAGACTCAAATTCCAAACTGAAGAACAAAGAGATAGGAAGAGGAAATTGATTAAAGCTGAAAGACCGTCGTATTTCAATCTCTTTCCAGTCTCTCTCTGTCTCCGTGTGCCTTGGCCTGAATTTTTAAGGCAGAGGCTCCTCTGCCTTAGCCACTCTCGCAATTGCATTCCAGGATTTCGACCAGATATCCGAACGCCGAAAGGCTGAGAGGGCACGTAAAATGAAAAAGAGAATTATCATCGCAGTTGTCGTCGTCGTCCTGCTTATTCTGATTGCTGTTGGAGCCTATTTTCTTTTGAACAAACTTAATAGTAAGAAGGGCAATGCTAAGCAAGACAAAACAGCCAATTCTAAGCCTGCTCCAGCAAAAGCTCAACCCAAGAAAGATCAAGCCAAGAAGAAAGCATCGGCAAATGGTGAGAAGATCATGAAGCAGATGTTTGGCGCAACGGACTACAAGGACAAGTGCGAGAGCATCATCGGAAAGGCAAAGGACGCATCGAAACCCAAGGAATTCATCAAGACCGATATCTCAGCAGCCTCAGATGAAGCCAGGATTGCCTACAGCAATGCCAGGATTGCCTGTTGCTGTGCAACAGGTGGTCTCCATTCTCTCTCTGTTTGCAAATGCTTTTGGAGATTTTCGCCTTTCCAACGCCATTTCCGACTGTCTTGATTTGCTTGACTTCTCTGCTTCCCAGAATCAGAAGGGTAACTAAATTCTGAACAATCCCAATCAATTAAGTACTTGAAGTTTGTGTTTTTAGATGTTTTAGTGTTTATGGAATTTTCTGTAGGTGTTGACATGTTGCCACTTATTTTGGAAACTTTGAATTCTGGGTCATGAGGTCACGGGGTAGCTTGAAATCTAAGCTACAAAAAAATTTAGTAGAAGATTTTCCTCTGCAAATTCCAACATGCTCTGCATGCAAGTCGCATATTTACCTTAGGACCGTGATTTATCTTACTTGCTTAAATCATACACAAAATACTATATGGTCAATCTAATAGTGGCTAACTTTATATGATTTTCAGCTGCAAAAGTTAACCAAGTTAACCAAATTAACAGAGAGGCACAAATTTTGATTTATTTGCAGGCAAAAATAACAGCACTGGGAACTTAAGTTCTGATCTGAGGACATGGTTGAGCGCTGCACTTTTTAACCAGGACACTTGCAATGATGGGTGTGGAAGCAAATTTCCCCACGAGAATATTCGGTTGGAAAGATTCCCCTTTCTTCTTCGCCGCCTCTTTCTCCCTGCAAAATAGAACCAATAAGAGGACCACACCCGGGGTTTGTTGGCCAAAGGCCCTCCGATGCCTAAGTTAGTTCGAGAGTTTATGAGAAAAACACTAGCTAACTAGGGTACGGAGATATATGTGTTTATGGTGTCAACCGGGCGGCCGGAGCCTTATGTAGAAGAGGGAGAGAAAGGAGGTGGCTAGGGTTTGTGAAGGGAAAACTTATACAAAGTTTGAGTAGTAATTCTGACGTTTTTTGAGAGAGAAGTTTAGACGTACCTCAATCCTTGTGCGTAGCCAAGTATTTATAGGGGGGCCTCGACGAGGTTGGTGAGGTTGGTGTATTTAGGGATTTGATTTATTAGGGATTTAAATCAAATCCCTAATTGTGGTAGGTATCCAATCAATTCTCAACCTAATTAGGTAACATTCCATTTAATTGGATAATCCCCAATTAAATTGAGTAACTCCCAATTAGGTTGAATAATTCCCAATTAGGTCAAATAATCCCCAAATGGAAGGAATTATTTGACCTAAGGTTATGACTAAATTCGGTTCCCACAATGGGTTTGAAGGCACCAACATAGAGGTGTCAAACGGGACGGGCCGGCCCAGCACGGCACGAGCCCAGCCCGTTTAAATGAGGCACGGCACGGCACGAGCACGACTATTAAATGGGCCGGGCCGGCACGGCACGAAAGCATGGGCCGGGCCGGATCAAAAAATGAGGTCCAATGGACCGGTCCGGCCCATGGCACGACATGGGCCGGGCTTGGCCCGAGCCCGCTTCAAGCACGGCACGAGCCCAAGCCCGCTTTAAGCACGGCCCAAGCCCGGCCCACTTAACTTTTTTTCTTTCTCAAAAGTCAAAATGCAATCATTTGACATCTAATGTCATTGTTTATATGGTTTTTTATTTTATTTTTAATAATCATAAACATATATTTGATGTCTTTCATTTTAGGGAAATTACTTGGGTCCTTAATTAAACATATCATCTACAAATTAATTAAACAATATTAGAGTTGATATCTAATCAGTACATATGACATATACGCTTCTCTTATAATCAAAACAAGACATTTCTTCACATATAAAATAATAAGTTGTTTAAAGATAAAAAGTTGAACTGGACTTTGTGGAGTTGGACACTTTTTGCCCTCCGCCATTTCATATTGTTTGGATGTTTGATTGATTAATGTTTTCAAATATTTCATCATTTCTTGCCTCTAATTATATTTTTAATGTTTATAATTTGAATTATCTAGTGGGGAAAAAAAATCAAGTAAAAAAAATTCAAATTAAATGGGTTGGTTCTTGGGCCCGAGTATGGCACGAGCACGGGCACGGCACGAGCCCGGCCCGGCCCGTTTCAATGCGGACATGGGCTTTGGGCCGGGCCGGGATCAATGATTTTACTAAATGGGCCGGCACGGCACGGCACGAAAATATTAAAAGCACGAGTTTAAATGGGACGGGCCGGCCCGGCACGGCCCGTTTGACACCTCTACACCAACAGCATTGTCAAAGGGCTGGTCTCAGCTGGCCTTGACCAAGTAACCTCTTTAGTGCAAGAACTTCTTAGCCAAGTGCACCAAAATGCAAATCAGCAGGGGCCCAATGGCCAAATCCCTTCATGGGTTAAAACCGAAGATCGAAAACTACTTCAAGCCGACGAGGTCTCTGTTGATGCCATTGTAAGTTGACAGGACCCGACCCGAATTCCACCCCGGAACCCGTGCCGAACCCTGTTGACAACCGACATTAACTCATTGCCGGGCCCACATTCTACAAGAAACCCTCTTCCCGACAAACAACATACAAGGGGCCGAGACTTCTGCCGAAAATCGGACAGAGTCTCCCCTAAAATATGAACATTCCCAAAATTAACAACCTGTTAAAACACAACAGATAACAATCCCCAAACGCCAGCAGGCATACACAAATACATAACAGGCCTCCGACCGTACAATTCAACCCTAATGGTGATAACAGAGCAATCTAAGAGTCAGCGGAATAGAAATAACCGAATACAGAGTTTAGGGTTCAAGGACGACAATCCTACCCTTCAAACGAAGCTCGAGAAGAGAAGCGCACGGCCGAACAGTAACAAAGCAACTACTGCCTGGGGGGCGCAAAACAGAAAGAGTGTGAGTGGACAAAAACAAAGTTTTACATACTTAAAACAATATACTAACCCCACATTTTAAAACCATGCAAACCATGCATATGAAATCCTTTATATACGTGATTGATTTAGAAACCATATTATCTCAAATTAATGTGAAAACATTCTGGCTTAACACCGTATTCCGAGCAAACCAACCTTTAACCTTTTCTGAGGCATAACCTCTCAAATCAACCCATGCAGGTTTATAAAACATAAACAAACGGACTTGTTAACGTAAAAGCATAAAGATGAAATAAAATCTACATAAGGTAAAACAAACCTTAAAATGCCGAATAACTCATTTACGTCAAGAAAACCAAACTCGACAGCAATATAGACATTAATTGTAGTTCAAAGCATTTAAATAAATAAATATAAATATATCAAATCCGGATTTACAACCCAACAAGTAAAACATAACAAGTACTGAAATTCAATCAAATACTAAAGTCAAAGTAAGTGCAAAGTTTCCCAATCTTCCCCAACTCACAATCACGTGCTCGCAAGCACGACAAGTAAGGAGAGATCCTCACTAAAAGAAATAAGAATACGAAGGTACTAACACACGCGTATAGGTATATTATAACCTCAATACCAATTAAGTACCAAGGGGAACAATCCAACAGGGGATCATTTAACTGGACACCGAGACAACATTGCTGATGTGACTCGTGCCCAAGATAACTGGACACCGGGTCAGCATCACAATGGCCTCATGCCCAGGGTCAAGCCGTCCAAAATTGACTAAGCTACCCGACCCGAATGGCAGAATCCTCAATACCCATACGTCCGAAATAAGTCGTGCGCACAGACTACCCCGTTAAGGGTCTAGAGCTACACCTCGTTAAGGTATGTACCGGATCGAACCATATCCAAGTAACCGTATCATATCCATCGCCACGCGATAATCAATATAAGAACAGGGGGAGGTACATAACAAGGTGCCAACTGCACTCAAATCAATCGCCACGCGATAATCAATATATATAATATTCAATCACAATGTACCCAACCACCAAAACATCAGACACCATGACATAAACAAGTCCATCAAACATATAACCCATATGTATACTCAATATAAGGACATCACCGTCCCAAACATATATTTCCATATTTAAAATAGACATAAGGGTCAAGTGACCGCAAATCAAATTCATAATCAATGAAACGTCACATTCATTTAAAATCATACTCAGAAATATAATCCAATATCAATCAATGCTCAAGTCAAGCATATCAGTTCAAAACCCAAATAAAACGTAAATCGTAATGATATACATATCATAAAATATTGCCATGAAGGCTCCAATACTTAAACTGAAAACCCAAAGTTCACAAACGTAATTATTAAATAAATTCCATTAAATCCATTAATCTTCAAATCCAAGATTCAAAACAAATATCCAAAGTATGTGCGTATATATATATAACCAAAGTTTAGTTCACCGTTTCTTAAACCGTCAATATACATTTACTGAAACCTTTATTCATAGTATAAGTATTATCCACAAAAGTATATGTATATACATATATACGCCAAAACCGAGTATAAAATTGGCCGGACGATACCAACGTCCACTTAAACCAAATATATATTTAAAACATAATATAACCATTAAATTCCCTTTTTGGTACAATAATCCTTTAAATCCATATTTTAAATAATATAACGATTCCAAGCTTAATATTGCTCAATTTTGTAATCAAAATCAAATACTAAAATCTACCGGGCGTTCACCACGTCCCGTTCAATACCCAAAGGTATAAATAATAATAAAATAGCCATTAGGGCCCCACATACAAATTTCGGAAACCCAAATCATGCATACACTTCAATGCAAATCCTTTTAAATATATTTCAGCTCAAAGTCAAGGCAAGACTTAAACTATTAATAAATTCAAGATTTAAAACCATTAAATCTCCTTTTTTGCATTTCATACAATTCATTGCAATCATGTTCATTTTGAAATCAAAGTCCACTCACCGTTGGTCCTACACTGTATAACCCTAAAGGGTTCCGCCTGCTGCGTAGCAGAGTCAACGTACCTAAAGCGATAGATACGAGGATTGGATTAATACCGTGAACCGAACGAGAATCGTAAACTTAAACCCTAACAAAATCCAACTTAACGTGCACGTACGTCGTACTCAAGGTTCTAAGGTCAAACTACCTCTTTTAACCAGTGGGACTGCCCTGGAAGACTCACGGTCAACCGGCGGTCAAACACCCCTTTTCGGTCAACCCGGACCCGCGGAGCCCACGACCTCCAAAAGGATCCGGACATTCCTAGAAGTCCAAAAAAGTCAACTACGTGGAAAGGCGACCTCGGGAGGCCCTCGGTCAACCCCGGTCAAACTTGGTCAAACTAACCCGACTAGGTCAAACCGGGCTTGTAGGTCCTATGACCTCCAAACTTAGATCCGAAAGTTCCTACGGGTTCAACGCGGCCTAAACAACGTGTACTGAAAGTTTGGTCTCGATCGGACGGTCGGATTGCTCACGATCGCACGATCGGACGATTAAGGTTTAATTCAAACTTTAAGTCATTGATCCGGAGCATCCGGGGCTCCGATCCACAATCCGTCAATTCCTACATGGTCCTAAAAATACGGGGAACAACATACTAAGAATTGGGACTGATCCGACTGTCCGAACACATCGAACCCAGATAACGTGCAATAGGCGTAAATCCATTCGACTGTCATACGAACTCCAAATTGAAATCCGAGCACACCTATGCGCTCATGACGACGTAAAGATAATTTAGGAATGAAGATTAACAATTACTAGTGGGCCCCGTGCAGCCACCCACACTGGCAGTGCATTGGGTGCCCAAAGCGATACCGTCGGCCGGAAAATATTCAAACCAACGGCCATCCTTCCATCTACAAATACTACTCGATGAGTGGAACAACTTATTCAACTACGGGAACTTGCATAGACGACGGCAAGTGGCCCAAAACTCGATCTCAAAACCGGTCAAAACTTAGGTTATAGATCCGATCACTTAGGCTCAAAATTGATCAACAAAACCTATATAAACAGATAGAGCACGAAGAGTAGATGAAGTTTCATACCTCACTCGACGGAAATGGTGGCTGGAGTCAATGGAGAACTCGTCGGAAACTTCGAAAACCACCGGACTTTCAGTCGTTCCAGTTTAAAACCAGTGGTTTTTTGAGCTGGGAAATTGGTAGGTTAGGTAGAGGACGAAGAGACGAAACTTTTGGGACTGGAATCACCCAAAACGGACTTCCGATGAAGGAGAAATCTCAATTCAAAGTGGAAGGAGAAGAAATGGAGGAGAGTTGGAGAAGAAGAAGAATTCTCGGCTTTTACTGTAGCGATACTGTAGCCGCTATAGTAAAAATCAGAATTTCGTTTTTATTTTATTTTATATTTAAATCGCTACGCGTTCGTTACAACTCGGAATTGAACGTTCCGCATATCCACGAACTCGTTTCGACGAGCCGGACGCAATGACGCAACTCGTTTTGCCAAATTCTCTCTCAATCTTAAAATGACCTTTTTGCCCTTATTAATTATTTAATATTTAAATATTCTTTAAATCTCCAAAAATCATTAACAATTCAAATTTCATTATTTTAATTTACTTTCTTAATTTAACTCATTAAATTCAATTAATTTTGGGTCAGGATGTTACAATTGTAGCTCAAGATGACACTGGAAATTTCACAAATGTGACGGATGCCGTGTTAGCAGCACCAGATTATAGCATGAGAAGATATGTCATATACATCAAGAGAGGCACATACAAAGAGAATGTGGAGATCAAGAAGAAAAAATGGAACCTAATGATGATGGAGATGGTATGGATGCTACTATAATCTCTGGTAACAGAAACTTTGTGGATGGTTGGACCACATTTAGATCTGCAACCTTTGGTAAGCAATAAGCATCTGTTTAGATTTTCTATCCTTGTTCAAGAAACAGGGGAAATTGATATTTTCTTTTACTTTTCCTGTTGCTGCTCCATGATTTTGTTTGCCACAAAGTACTTGAGAATTTGTTTTGCTTTTGTTTTTCTGCTTTATGTTGTCAACTTTGGCCTGGGGCCTCTGGACAGTTGCGTTTGGTATGCTATTCTAAGACTATTGAATAAAATTGTACCATTGGCATTGGGATCTTAAACGATATCCCAACCAATGCAATTATTGTCACCTCAACAAAATGACAGATGAGTGGTATGATGAGAGTAAAGTGCATGGACCCAATACATAATGTAAGATGCTAGAGCTAGCAAGTCTTGTGTCACATACAAAGTCTCACCTTTTTTTGGTTGGAGGGGGTCAAGCAGGAAACATATACTTAATTTCTTGAATTCACTTAGCATAGGCTCTCATTTAATAGTCTGATATCAGAAAACATTTCATCATTCTGATATGTACATCTTTTTCTGCAATTAAATTTTGTGTGCATTGGTTGTATACAACCTTTATGGAACCTACATGCATTGTATCCGACAAAGAGGTTATATATAACCGGAGCATATTTTTCGTTGATATATTCTACACTAATGGTAATTAAGCATTCAACCATTCAATATTGATCTGTTTTTCTTTGTGTGAATTCAGCTGTTAGTGGCAGAGGGTTCATAGCAAGAGATATAACATTTGAGAACACAGCAGGGCCAGAGAAGCACCAAGCAGTGGCGCTAAGATCAGATTCTGACCTATCAGTTTTCTACAGATGCAACATAAGGGGCTACCAAGACACACTCTACACACACACAATGCGCCAATTCTACAGAGACTGCAACATCAGTGGCACTGTTGACTTCATTTTTGGTGATGCCACAGTTGTGTTCCAAAACTGCCAAATCCTAGCCAAAAAAGGCCTACCAAACCAAAAGAACAGCATCACAGCCCAAGGCCGCAAGGACCCAAATGAGCCAACAGGAATTTCAATCCAATTCTGCAACATTACTGCAGATTCAGACTTGTTAGCTGCATCAGTCAACTCCACACCCACATACCTTGGTAGGCCATGGAAGCTATATTCAAGAACTGTAATCATGCAGTCTTTCTTGAGCAATATCATAAGGCCTGAAGGGTGGGTTGAGTGGAATGGTGACTTTGCTTTGAACTCATTGTCTTATGGGGAGTACATGAATAATGGGCCTGGGGCGGGTCTTGGTAGCCGGGTCAAGTGGCCCGGCTACCAAGTGTTTAATGAGTCTACTCAGGCCAAGAACTATACTGTGGCCCAATTTATTGAAGGCAACCTGTGGTTGCCCTCAACTGGTGTCAAATATAGTGCAGAGTTTGGGTTTAAGGATTTAAGCAGTTGATGTGTAATTCCACCACTTGTACCTAATCATATCTTCTTTTTTTGCTAAATTCTGTAATCAGTATGTTATTTGTGTGCCATGCTGATGTTATAAGAACTTGCAAAATGAATTCATATTAGTATGTAATAAAATATGAGTAGAAAAACCGCCATTTTTCTGAAAAACTGGTCTAACTAGATGGTGGATCTTGCAAAACAAGAAATGAAAAAAAGAAAGAAAGAAAGAAAAGAATCCCTTCTTCTATATGGCAAACAATGCTTTAGAATAAACCAATTTCTTCTTTAATTTGTTATAAATCTTGACATTTCTTTTGTACAAAATTAATTAGCATAACCAGGTAGTTGGTGGTGACGCTAGGAGTTGATGCTCAAAAATGGTTCGGCACTTTTGGGTCCAACTTAGTGATGTTTTCGCTTTCGGCAGTATTTGAGCTTCAGTAGAGCGATCGATCTGTAAGATAAGAAGCGATCGGTAAGCCCGTTAGGCATCGGTGTGGTACCGGCCGAAAGCTCTCCGATGCTTAAGTTAGAATAAGTACGGAGTGAATAGTAATTTTAACAGAGTAATAGCTAAGTGGCCGAAGGCTCTTGATTACCTCTTTTTTGGGACTTGTGTCTGTCTTTATAAGTCTTGAGAGTTGTGCATTTTGAGTAAAACCTCGATGTGGGATTGTGGACATTACCTAAGGAAGCTCCACGTGTCTCAGCAAGGAATTTAGGGTTTTCGGAGTCTTGGGTTGCGTTCGGCAAGCTAGGTTGTCGAAGAGCTCACCTACCGATGGTGATGGCATTCCATGTGTGGCTTTCTCATTAGTCGTTGGGATTGGGTGTAAACACTAAGATAAGTCGGTCAAGTGGGATACAAACAAAACAGGTATTTGTAGATAAAGAAGGCAAGAAAATTGTTGAGAAAAGAATCTGGGCATGTGAGATATTGGCTGATATCAGGACAAATAAATAATGCACAAAGATAATTGTCTTTGTCCCCCGTATTTTTCACCAGACAAAGGTCAAGTTGCAAGAGTGTGGTGTGTATTAATTTATAGTTTGGCAACATATTACCTGTTAATATATCATTTAAAGCTTTTGCTAAGTCTCTCTATCAAAGTTGTGAACGTTTCCATCAAATTGCAATGCCTTCTGCGTGTGTTTTAGTTGAGAAAACCTGCATTCACAAAAGTCCAAGTTACATATCCCACACAACAAATTCCCCGCGTTAGTGGACGACTGTCAACTATTCGTTGATACATGTAGCATGTGGATGACTACCGGCCATTGATGCATCTTGCGTACTAGTAGGCCAACTGTCCCTAGCAAAATCCTTCACATAATTTCTATCCTATACAGTATTACTCATATATCAAACTCATATTTTGGAATTTCTGAGTGAGATTGTTGCTTGAGCTTTCATGGATTCGGTGAAGTCTTGACTCACAAACTACAATAGATGACTGACTCTGGAGAGGCTATAATGAGGAGCTTAAAGTGAGGGATTCAATCTCACCATCAACATGAAACTCCAAACAAAACAGAGATATAGACATAAATATATTGGATTAACTATTATGGGGTCATTACAAACTCATACCCAATATTTATTGATGGGTTTGACCAGTACACAAACTTCACAGAACCTTTCAAAATACACCATCCGTTAGGTAAATCGTTAAAAATTATGTTAACTGCTGATGTGGCAAAATAGGATTCCTGTTTTAAGCTGATGTGGACGACACATGGACTAAAAAACTAATAAAAAAAATCTTGATTTTAAATTATATAAAAACATTAAAATCAAAATATGTAAAACAATAAAATAATATAAATTAAAAAAATAAATAAAACAAACAAAACAAACCCACCCCTATCCCCCACTTCTCCCTCAGCCCCACACCCTTCACCTTCATCCCAGTCCCTTCTCTCTCTCTCTCTCTCTCTCTCTCTCTCTCTCTCTCTCTCTCTCTCTCTCCGTCACTGCACACACAAACACAACCGTCTCTTTCTCTTTCTCCATCTCTTTTCGTGTCTCTCCATCGTCTCGCACAAAGAACAAAACACAACCCCAAAGTTTGGAGGGGGAGGGTGCATTGGGGGTCCACCTTGATTTTGATGGTGAGATTGGATCCCTCACTTTAAGCTCCTCATTATAGCCTCTCCCTAATTGACTCTGCCTAGTCCACGCCCACAAGGCCAAGTGGCCCATGTCTATAGTTTCTCAAACATGCCAGAAAAATATCTTGCAGAGATGGAGGACCTTTCTCCCAATCCCTCTGAATTCTAAAAACATGAAACTCCAAACCAAACAGAGATATAAAACATAAATATATTGGATTAACTATTATGGGGTCATTACAAACTCATACCCAATATTTATTGATGGGTTTGATCAATACACAAACTTCACAGAACCTTTCAAAATACACCATCCGTTAGGTAAATCGTTAAAAATTATGTTAACTGCTGATGTGGCAAAATAGGATTCCTGTTTTAAGCTGATGTGGACGCCACATGGACTAAAAAACTAATATATAAAAATCTTGATTTTAAATTATATAAAAACATTAAAATCAAAATATGTAAAACAATCAAATAATATAAATTTTAAAAAAAAATTAAAACAAACCCACCCCTATCACCCACTTCTCCCTCAGCCCCACACCCTTCACCTTCATCCCAGTCCTCTCTCTCTCTCTCTCTCTCTTCATCACTACACACACAAACACAACCGTCTCTTTCTCTTTCTCCATCTCTTTTCGTGTCTCTCCATCGTCGCGCACAAAGAACAAAACCCAACCCCATAGTTGGATTGAACCCATTCAAATTCAAAGAGAAACAAAACCAAAATTCATTCCTAAAAAAATTCAAAATGCAAATTTAATTAAATCCAAATAAGATGATTACAAGAATAAAATAACCAAAAAGAAAAAGTAAGCAAAAAAAAAAACGAGATTACCCAAATCATATATAGCACCTTTTGTTTCTTGAAAACCTTGAGTTCATAAACCAAGCCCTAGTTTGCTGGAATTGCAGAGAGCAGTGGGGATTAATTTGTATTTCGTTTATTGTGCACTAAAGATTTCTAATGGGGGGTGTTGGAACTCATTGTTGTCTCACATCGGCTAGAGGGCCAAAGAGAAAGTAGTTTAAATAGAAATACCCCTCTCTAACTAACACTGAGGTCTTTTGTGATAAAACCCCACACCTGAGGATTGTGCAGGTGGTTAAGTGGGGACAGTATCGGTGTTGTTGGAATGGGCCCTCGGCCCGTCGACCTGGAAAATTCAACATTGTATCAGAGCCAGGAGGCGGGCCCGTTCTGCCACGTGATGGGTGGGTCCCCGTTTGGCCCCGCGCGATGGGTGAGTCCCCATGGCTCCATGTAGGCCAAAGGTGCCACGTGATTGGGTGGGTCCCCATTGGTCCCGCGTGATGGGTGAGTCCCCATGGCTCCACGTGGTTGCCGATGTGTGGATCTCCACGTGTGACCCATAAAAATTGGGTCTCACGTGTGGGGGAGTGTTGGAACTCATTGTTGTCTCACATCGGCTAGAGGGCCAAAGAGAAAGTAGTTTAACTAGAAATACCCCTCTCTAACTAACACCGAGGCCTTTTGTGATAAAACCCCGCACCTGAGGATTGTGCAGGTGGTTAAGTGGGGATAGTATCGGTGTTGTTGGAATGGGCCCTCAGCCCATCGACCTGGAAAGTTCAACAGGGGGTTCATCGGAAAGGGAGACCAAGTTCTTGCAAGAACTGATATTGTACGCGGCGAGTGCAGCTTTGAGTTGCTTGGTTTTGTTCGCAGGGCTCCTGCATCTTGACCCAAACTGTGAAGCCTCCAAGAAGGCTATGAAGCACAAGAAGGAAATTGCTAAGCGCCTTGGTCATGGAAAAATAGCTCTGGCAACAACAGATCCAGTGGCAGACCTATTAAGGCTAAGGAGGTGCAGCTGCCCCTCCTCTCGCTGGAAAAACCATTGTAGGTGCTTCAAATTGCCCATTTGCTCAGCTGGTGGTGGTGCACATATTATGTTATTTCCATTTTCAGTATTTAAGTAAATGTCTTTGTCCTTTTACTTTAATTTATTTTTATATTACTCTATTTACTTAAGTTTACAATGTAAATAAGGAAGTACCCCCCATTTTGATTCAAATAAAAATACTAGAAAATCAAATTCCCACCAAATCAAAATATGAAAAATCGGTTTGAGTGCAAAATACGATTTAGGCTAAAAATGATGGCTCATTAAGTCAATATATATTTCATAATAAAATCCCATAAAATCAAGTTTTCTTATTTGATGTGTAAGGAATAAAAGCCGCCAAAAATTATCTTGAGAAAATGATTATTTCAAAAAACCATTTTTCATACTTAGTCAATATTTTTACATAAAATAATTTTTCATGTATGATATGAATGCATGAAGGGACCTAAGGTCAATCTAGGTAAAAAGCCTTAAATGTTCAATCCACAACGAGTTTTTAGCCTTTCAAAATTGCACCTCCGTTAAAAAATTCATGCGTCCGCCAGTGAACAGATCTATATAGGTGGCGGAGCCTGTCAAATTGCATGTTTCCTTGCTTGTAGGGGAGAAGATATATATATATATATATATATATATATATATAGAGAGAGAGAGAGAGAGAGAGAGAGAGAGATGTGATGAAGGGGCCTGGGTTGCAGATCTGGGGTGCGATGGGTTCATTGGGCAGTGGTCTTTGGGGTGTGGTATGGGATGGTTGTTGGTGTTTGGAGGCTGGGTTTTGGGCTGGGATGAAGGGGAATTATGTGGGGCTGAGGGAGAAGTTGGGAAACATGGTTTGCTTTGTTTGTTTTAATTTTAATTTTTTATAATTTTATAGTTTTACATATTTTGATTTTAATGTTTTTATATAATTTAAAATCAATATTTTTATATATTAGTTTTTTAGTCCACGTGGCGTCCACATCAGCTTAAAACAGGAACCCTATTTTGCCACATTAGCAATTAACAGAATTTTTAACGGTTTATCTAATGGAGGGTGTATTTTGAAAGGTTCCGTGAAGTTTGTGTACTGGTCAAACCGGTCAATAAATGTTGGGTATGAGTTTGTAATGACCTCCATAGGTTGGGGGGTTTACTGTAGTTAATCCAAATATATATATAATAGATATATGGGGTTAATTACTGTAGACGTCCTTGAATTATGGGCTGAGTTGCAATTGGGTCCGTGAACTTTTTTTTTGAGGCAATTACATCCTTTAACTTTTTAAAAAGTTCCAATTAAGTCTTGCCATCCAACTCTATCAATTTGTCCGTCAAAATAAGGCAGAACTCTTGGGACTCGAATGACGTTTTTACCCCTCATTTTGACGGACAAATTGACAGAGTTGGATGACAGGACCTAATTGGAACTTTTTAAAAAGTTAAAGGATGTAATTGCCTCAAAAAAAAGTTCACGGACCCAATTACAACTCAGCCCATAATTCAAGGACGTCTACAGTAATTAACCCTAGATATATGTGTAGAAAATATTATTAAGGTTTTCTGAATGCAGCTCCCCTTTCCCTGAATCTGCTTTGGAACTTTTCAACAAGACAACAACTCTGCATAAAGTCTCCCGTGAAAGAAAGGAATTAATCTCTGCATAAATATATATATATATACATACATACAAGAATCAATTGTCTCATTATTATACTTTTTCAAAGATGAACCTTATAAGAATCCGTGTAATCATTCATTACTTAAGTAAATCCATGCAACTTACGTTCCCAAAGATATTATTTAAGAAAAACCAACATCACTCTCTCTTTTACATGTTTGAGTCAGTTTTGTCCCATCAACACTACTCTTATGGCTTCCTCCATTGCAACATTGTTGCAGCTCCTCTGCATAATCTTCTTCTCAACAACCTGCAGGGCCCTTCACAATTCTTCTTCTTCTTCCACAAATACTAGTAATTTAATCCCAACTTGTCTTCCATAAGATCATTCTGCAAGTCCACTCCATACCCAGATGTCTGTTTTGACTCATTGAAGCTCTCTATCCCAATAAACATCAGTCCAAACATCTTAACCTACCTCCTCCAGTCTCTCCAAGTTGCAATATCCGAAGCCGGGAAGCTTTCTGATCTTTTCTACAAGGCTGGTCAGTACTCAAATATCGTTGAGAAGCAAAAGGGAGCTATCCAGGATTGTAAGGAGCTTCACCAAATCACACTCTCTTCTCTACAAAGATCTGTCTCTCGGGTTGGAGCAGACAACACCAAGAAACTAAATGATGCAAGAGCTTACCTGAGTGCTGCTCTTACAAACAAGAACACATGCTTGGAAGGCTTGGATTCTGCTTCTGGCCCTATGAAGCCGGTTCTAGTAAATTCCTTAACTAGTACATACAAGTATGTTAGCAATTCTCTCTCAATTATCTCAAAAGCAGGGGCTCCAAAAGGCAGTACAAACCGGCGTCTCTTGGGTGTTCCAACATGGATGTCAAGGAAAGATCACCGAATCTTGCAGAGCTCCGGGGACGAATATGATCCAAGGGAAGTCTTAACAGTTGCAGCAGATGGGACAGGGAACTTTACCACCATAACTGATGCTGTTAATTTTGCTCCAAGTAATAGTTATGATAGAACAATCATCTATGTCAAAGGAAGGGGTTTATGATGAAAATGTGGAAATCCGAAGCTACAAGACCAACATTGTTCTTCTTGGGGATGGAAGTGACATCACTTTCATAACTGGTGACAGAAGTGTTGTTGATGGCTGGACCACATTCAGATCTGCAACCGTAGGTAATTAAAAATTCAAGTACTGCAGCCCTTGTTTCATTTCATTTATTTATATTGTATTCATATGGTAAAATCTTGCTTGCATCTAAAACCCCTTTCACAAGTCAACCTGAATTTCATTCCATTTTGATTTTCCGTGATATTCAATTTTCAGCTGTTTCTGGAGATGGGTTTCTGGCAAGAGATATAACATTTGAGAACACAGCAGGACCAGAAAAGCACCAAGCTGTTGCTCTCAGAGTGAATGCAGACTTGGCTGCAATCTACAAGTGCACCTTCAAGGGCTACCAGGACACATTGTATGTCCACTCTTTCAGACAATTTTACAGAGAGTGTGACATATTTGGGACCATAGATTATATATTTGGCAATGCAGCAGTGATATTCCAAGGATGTAACATTGTATCCAAGATGCCGTTGCCGGGACAGTTAACGGTCATCACAGCACAATCCAGAGACACAGCAGATGAAGACACAGGAATCTCCATACAGAATTGTTCAATTGTGGCCACTGATGACTTGTACTCAAACTCCAGAATTGTCAAAAGCTACTTAGGCCGGCCATTTAGGGTGTTCTCTAGGACAGTGTACCTAGAGTCCTACATTGGTGACTTTATTGACCCAACTGGGTGGACACAGTGGTCTGGGGATCTAGGGTTGGACATTTTGTACTATAGAGAGTATGAAAATTATGGGCCTGGTTCAGGGACAGAAAATAGGGTTAACTGGACTGGATATCATATTATGGATTACTATGATGCAGCAAACTTCACAGTATCAGAGTTTATTAGCGGTGATGAATGGCTGCAGGCCACTTCAGTTCCTTATGATGATGGCATCTGATCTTTGGGATTTCTGTATGAATGAATGTTCTTGTGTGTAATAATTCCCCTACAAGATAAAGAAAGATTATCAATGTTTTATAAGTGTTTAAGATAGGTACACCAAATGTGGAAGTTGTATGGAATATTTTCTGATATTATTATACATTTTAAGCATTTCATGATCATGTTAGCTTACCATGTGATGTGGCAGTTGATGTGTCGATTAACATATAGGCCAGGTAATGGGGTAAAAATGTGATCCTTCTAGCAACATTCGTTCTTTAATTAGTTGAAGAATGTAGATGGACTGCAAAAAGCAGTTGATGTGTCGATTAACATATAGGTCAGGTAACGGGGTAAAAATGCGATCCTTTTAGCAACATTCGTTCTTTAATTAGTTGAAGAATGTAGATGGAATTGCATTTTGCAGTCGTATTAGCTAATCGCGTGACATGGCAGTTGATGTGTGATTTGGCAATAAGTCATAACAATGGATGCTATAAGTACACATTATATGGGCTGCTAACGTGGTCAAAATTTGATCCTTCTAGCAGCATTGGTTTTTTAATTGGTTGAAGAATGTAGATTGGATTCTGAGTCATGAATTTGTTGTAGCTAAAATCATAACCTCACAAAAGAACACAGCCTTGGAATTCATTGACAAATTTGAACAATACATGCTCATATATAGTTTGAGAGTAGGAGGCCTAGACGTAATTTTGGAAGCTGAAGGGTGACCTGGAGCAAAGAATTCGCGAGGGAAATGCGGTTGGAAAGGAAAGGACCCCTGTTGTCATCTCTAACTAACTTTTGAAAAATAGAAAACCTGAAAACTCTCCTGACCAGCCCTCCTCTGTCAATTGCCAAAATAATAATGAAGACTCAAATTCCAAACTGAAGAACAAAGAGATAGGAAGAGGAAATTGATTAAAGCTGAAAGACCGTCGTATTTCAATCTCTTTCCAGTCTCTCTCTGTCTCCGTGTGCCTGGGCCTGAATTTTTAAGGCAGAGGCTCCTCTGCCTTAGCCACTCTCGCAATGGCATTCCAGGATTTTGACCAGATATCTGAACGCCGAAAGGCTGAGAGGGCACATAAAATGAAAAAGAGAATTATCATCGCAGTTGTCGTCGTTGTCCTGCTTATTCTGATTGCTGTTGGAGCCTATTTTCTTTTGAACAAACTTAATAGTAAGAAGGGCAATGCTAAGCAAGACAAAACAGCCAATTCTAAGCCTGCTCCAGCAAAAGCTCAACCCAAGAAAGATCAAGCCAAGAAGAAAGCGCCGGCAAATGGTGAGAAGATCATGAAGCAGATGTGTGGCGCAACGGACTACAAGGACAAGTGCGAGAGCATCATCGGAAAGGCAAAGGGCGCATCGAAACCCAAGGAATTCATCAAGACCGCTATCTCAGCAGCCTCGGATGAAGCCAGGATTGCCTACAGCAAATCCAGCGAGCTCACTTTTAACAGCCCAGAAGAGAAGGGAGCATTTGAGGATTGCAAAGTACTGTTTCAAGATGCCATGGACGAATTAGGGGATGCCATTTCTCAAATTGGCAACACAACTGCTTCGGGGAAGATTCGAACTGGTGTCTTGAACAGTTGGCTGAGTGCAGTCATATCTTACCAGCAGACGTGTGTTGATGGGTTTCCTGATGGAAAATTGAAGTCTGACTTGGAGAAGATGTTGCAGGCCTCCAAGGAATTCACCAGCAATTCCTTGGCCATGCTTTCACTCCTTTCCCAATTCCAGCTACCGGTTACAGCAGCAGTTTCGGGAGCAAAACGTCGTCTTCTAGCACAGGACAAGGACGGGTTTCCTACCTGGATGAACCATGAGGAGCGAAGGGTGTTGAAGAAAAACGATGAGAAGCCCACACCTAATGTGACTGTGGCAAAAGATGGCAGTGGAAACTTCAAAACCATTAGTGAAGCCTTGGAAGCCATGCCTACAAAATATGAAGGACGGTATGCGTTTTGTTCCTTCACTTCTGAAAAAGAAAAAGAAGAAAAAAGAATTACACACACTTGCTATCTTTATTTATTAGTTTGTTTTTACCCTTATGAAAATTCAGATATATCATCTACGTTAAAGGAGGAGTCTATGATGAGACTGTGATTGTGACAAAAAAGATGCCAAATGTTACCATATATGGTGATGGGTCACAGAAGAGCATCATCACCGGGAATAAGAACTTTGCAGACGGAGTTAGGACATTCCAAACTGCATCTTTTGGTATGTGCAAAACTTAGGCAAGAACTGATATATATATCTGATAGTAACAGAACATGGAGTATATATATACAAGGCCTTACTCACCATTTTAAACTATATGATGTGCTCCACTTCCATACTTACTATAAGAAGTTAATGCCATTGTCAATGGTACTTATTCGTTTTTCATTTGTTTCTGTTTCAGCGGCCTTAGGAGAAGGTTTTATGGCAAAGTCCATGGGATTCAAAAACACAGCTGGTCCTGAGAAGCATCAGGCAGTGGCAGCAAGAGTCCAAGCAGACCGTGCTATTTTTCTCAACTGCCGATTTGAAGGGTACCAAGACACCTTGTATGCACAAACCCATCGGCAGTTCTATAAGAGCTGTGTCATTTCTGGCACCGTTGATTTCATCTTTGGTGACGCTGCTGCTATCTTCCAGAACTGCTTGATCTACGTCAGGAAACCTATGGAAAACCAACAAAACATTGTTACTGCCCAGGGACGGACGGACAAACAGGAAACCACAGGAATAGTTCTGCAGAATTGCAAAATCATGCCTGACAAAGATCTTGAACCAGTAAAGTCTCAGTTCAAGACCTACCTCGGGAGGCCATGGAAGGAATTCTCGAGAACCATAGTGATGGAGTCAACAATTGAGGATCTGATTCACCCAGACGGATGGACACCATGGCAAGGAGACTTTGCACTGAAAACGCTGTATTATGCAGAGTATAACAACAAGGGACCAGGTGCCAAGACTGATAACAGGGTCAAGTGGTCTGGATACAAAGTCATTGACAAGCAAGAGGCTACGAAGTATACTGTAGGGCCTTTCTTGAAAGGGAATGCTTGGCTCAGGGCCAAGGGGGTTCCTGTTCGCTTTGGCCTATCTGAAAACTAAGGAGTTCATTTGTCAAACCAAGACGACGAGTATCTGATCAACAAGGGTGGAACATCTGTGTCTGGATTGAAATGGTGATGTTGTCAATTTCTTGTTTCAAATTGATCATCAAGGCAGTGAAATTGGCATCCTGTTGTATTTTGCAACACACTAATATATATTAGCACTAACGAAAAGAAGGAAAAAAAAAAGAATTACGTATGAGAACATCTGTTCATCATGTAGACAATTCATTAAATGCTAGGTTGTAACTGAATGCTAGGTTTCCTTGTTTTCAAAATTTTGCTTTAATTCGAAAAATACTTCCAGAAAGAGGATACAGAACTGTCCTGGTGGTGAGGGTGGAATTATCAATTGTAGATGTGATGGAAAGGATGTATGTTTTTGGTGTTGTTTGACATTTTGCACCAAATGCAAAACTTTCTTTCACTTCTCTTCTTTTGTATATGGTTTATAGTTTAACAGAAAAAACTCAAAGATAGAAAGATAACCTTGAATCTATAATACAAAATACAAGATTGGGATTAAAATTTGAGCAATATCAAGACAAAAAAGAAGAAAACCACATCCTGCAAAATATGGGTTTTAACTATATCAAAACTCTGAATGAGGTACCAAAACTAGTCATTTAATAAACAATAACACACCTTCAGTTAATGGGTTTTTTTATTTTTCTACTAAAATCACAAGATGATGATTTTGAAATGCAAACGATATCAAGTTTGAAAGAAAATTACAATAGACAATGCTTTTTAGAACTAGTTTTCCAAATTTATCAACAGAATTATGAATAAAATAAAAAAATAAAAAAAATTATGTGTGAAAAACTTAGTTTAAGTAACTCTTAAAAGGGTTGGCTTTAATCTATTTCAAACGCTAAAAAGGAAGAGACTTTCCCTTTTATTTTGAGAATTATCCTTGATCAAATTAGCAAAGATTAATTTCTTCGAAATAATATGAAATGGGTAATTACTTACACGAGGCTTAGAGTTCAGCTGTTCAAGCACGATGATACGAGCTCGACCAAGTCCATCGGAAGCCATCTATCTGCAGCTTCTCCCCCGCCATTTACTCTGCCACACAGCTTCAGCGACTGAGAGAGAGAATGGTTATGAATTTTCATTTGTACATTCAATTCAGAAGGGAGGGGTCACAGCAAACGACATGGACTTTACGAACAGATCGTCGTCGTTGGTTTACTCCTCCAACCGTCAGTTATATCGAGAAGGCCAAGACCTATGTGTCGTTTTTTCGTCTTTTCCGCTTTAGCATTAGAGCACTTCCACCTCAAAGACCAAGAGCAAGGCAAGGGCTGCCACTATTCATATGAATAGTGGCATTCCTTGCCTTTTTTGTTTCCACATCTATGGGTAAGGCAAGTGTAATTATTATTCACTTTAATTTATTTTCTATTTTTTATACTTAAATTATTAATTTTAATAAGATTTTCGGCTGCCACGTGTCACTATTTATTATAAAATTCTCATCTCAAATTTCAGATAAAATTTTCGGACAAGATTTTTAGATTAAATTTTCGGATAATATTTTCAGTTGCCACGTGTCCATATTTATTATAAAATTCACATCTCACTCATCATACAATTGAAATACTCCCGGTCCTCATAGTCCGACACAATTGAGTATAAGGACGACTTAATCATTGGCGGAGGCGGTTCCACCAGATCATGACGTGGGGGAGGATTTTCCTTCGGTGGACGTAATAATGTCATTATTTTCGACACGGAACGCACCACTGGAACCGACTGCGAGCATTGTTCACTTGAGGAGTCATGTGTAATGGTTTTCCTCTTTTTTGTTTTGCCTTGAATAATCTATTTAAAAAAAATGAAATTAGAAATGCAAGAAATATAAATAATAAAAAAAGACATTAAATTGAATAAAATGGCAATTAATTTTTTTTTACCTCTTCACCAAGATTTTGACAGTTTCGAATGTTTGTCCACGACCCTTCGGCTTCGATGGAAGAGGCAATTTGTATTTTTACACAAATGGAATTTTGTAGTAGAATTTCATTTTTTTTAGCCAAGAAATGGACAGTCGTTGGATTTGATAAGATTTTGGGATCATAGGCTCTAGGAGAAGCCACGTGGCTTACAGCTATTCCATGCGCCAAAAGTAAAAAAAAAAAAAGAATTTCTTGTGCTGACATCAGCAGCCCGAAGATAAGAGAACGGGCCAGATCTGCCCGTGGGCTTGCTTGGGCTCTTAGGACCCACCCCTTGCCCGGGCTGGACTTGGCGAGGTAGAGTTGGATTCTGGCCCTTGGGCCCCCCTTGTCTGGACTGGACTTGTGCACTGGAGATGCTCTTAGCACATAGCAATACAACGGCGGTTGGGACAAGACCACCCAACCTGACCCAGAAGAGTAAATATGGGCTTCTCTTTTCAACATTAGCAGAGGGTTTGTGGATTCCAAGGTTGGCCCTAGGGCTCATACTACTAAGAACATGGTTACTCCAATTAAAATGGATTAGTTAATCAAAGTGTATATTTTGGGTTAATGTTTCAACGTTTGAGGCCTCTGTCTTTGTATATACATATATAGGGAAATGCTACTCGTATTACATTTATATACTACATTGTGTACCACATCGAGGTAAACCCCATTGTATTGGTGGGCTCCACCTCTATTAGAAATGTGATACACTATGTGGTATACAAATGCAGTATATATAGAGATGCTACACAATAGTCTTTTTTAGTTGAGGGATCCCTCAAAAAGTGTTATTTGATCTGAAAAAAAAAACCCACCTATGCTGGAAACGAAAAGATATATCTCCTTGGTCTAAGCCTAACCATTAGTTCAATGTTCAAATGACTTGCCTCACCAGTTTTCCTCCCTTCTATCTTCACAGGAATTGCAAATTTTTAATTTAACAAAATATTGTAATGTAAAACATGTAGGCCTCTAGATGAATCCAAAACTGCTAAAATCCTGTATACTTCATAGAGTATATGACCACCCACATTGTTGAGCCTAAGAACTCCACCACTGAAAATGAAAAACTAATGTCTCCTATTATGAGCCTGCATTTTCATCGGGGTTGCAATTCGGAAATTTGTCATTTACTCAAAAACTTCCTTGCTGCGATGTAGATATGTTTTCCATACTTCTATTTCCTGAGAAAGCCATCTTTGTAGGAGTGGGAATGGGTTCAGTATCAGTTTTGAGCAAGGAATAAACTTCCAACATTGTAGGCCTATCCTCTGGATTTTCCTGGGCACATAATAGAGCTACTTGCAAGCATCTCGATAATTTACAAGACTAAGAAGAATCATCCAGTGATGGATCAATAAATTCCCTTCCTTTGTCCTCTTTCCATGATAGATATCCCTGAAATAGTTTGAATGTTACTTCATATATAGTTTAGATCTAAGTAATAGTTTCCATTAGTGGTGATCGAATCATAGATAGCTATGGAACTTACATATTGCAAGAGGTGCAAGCTTTTGTTCGGACCATAGTAACATGTGCTCCTCCTTCCACTAATCAATTGTAAAAGCAAAACCCCAAAGCTATAGACATATTCAGGAGGAACATAGCCACTACATTGCATACCAAAACAAGTATTAAAGGATATGAGCATGTGTGTGTATGAATAACCAAAAGGAGGCAGTTTACTTACTATGTTCCAACAATCAGGCTTGTGTTTGCTCCAAGTTCATCTTTTCTTAAAAGTTTAGCCATTCCAAAATTTGATATCTTAGCATTCATTTCATGGTCAAGTAAAATGTTACTACCTTTCAGATCTCGGTGAATAATTGTTGTTCAAAAGAACTCTGTAATAATCTTGTTGTTGATGGACTTTGGACAAACACAATGATGGATGTATCACACTCACACACACAGAAAATAACCAAGCAAAAATGACGCAAGTGTTTATAGAGGTCCATTAATTTGCCTACATCCTCTTTGGTGATCCCCTTGAGAAATTTCACTAATGAAGATAAGTTACAACTTTGGTTTACCAATGGAAACCCCCTTAGAACACTACCCTCACAATCTGTTTCTCTCACACCCCTTACTCAACACTTTGATACACTTGTGAACTCTCTCACACTTGGTTTTCCCTCTTCTCTCTTTCCTCTAGCTCTCAGCTACTTTTCTCTCTTAAAGCTAGGAGAAAGCCTTCCTCTTGCTACAGATTCCAACATCAGCCACCCTACATTGACCCATGATTTGAGGGAAACCATAGAGTATGAGGCTATGAAGCAAGCCAACAAACAACCTTAAATGATGTCCTAGCTTTTCCAACAGTTTGCCAAACTTCCTAGAACTCATAAATGACTTTGGAGGTACTTGGAGTTTGGTAGGAAACCAAAACATGTGAAAAGAATCTTGAAAACTCGTGGAAAATCAAAACAGCACGACAGCGGCGACTGGTCATTAGGAAGGTGCGACCGGTCACTTTGAGACAGAATCACGGGTTGTGCTCTCGGCTTGAAAATGACCGGTCGCAATTTGCGAGCGACCGGTCACTTTCTGGCCATTTTCCGGTTTTCCTCTCTGCTTCAAAACGACATGTCGCGCCTTCCTTGCGACGGGTCGCTTTCTCCGAAACTTGCATCTTTTAGGTGAGCCAATTTTTCCAACAATCTCCACCTTGGCGAGCCTAAACTCCTTGTGAAAATCATTGCATTCCATGACATATGTAACATCTTGATAATTGTCCTGATAACTCTCAAGAACTCCACCTCAATATTTAGCATGGAACAAGATTGAGCAAACTCAAATAATGTTTGAACTTTGCTGCTGTGACTGGCTTTGTTAGACAATCTGAAACATTATCTGCTGTATGAACCTTCCTTATGTGATTTCCCCATCGTTTACCAATCTCTTATCCGGTGGTATCAAACATCAATGTGTTTAGACCTTCCTTGAAATACTTGATTCTTGACCAAGCATATAGCACTTTGACTGTCACTTTGAATTACCACTAAGTCTTGAGCTATCCCGAATTCTTTTGCCAATCTCTTCAGCCATATCACTTCCTTAGAAGCTTCCGTTAGCACCATTTACTCCGCTTCGGTAGTAGACAAGGCACTGATCGATTGTAGCACTGCACTCCAACTAATTAGTCCTCTACCACAAGTGAAAACATATCCTATGGTAGACCTCCTCTTGTCTAAGTCTCCTGCATAATCTGAATCCACATAACCCGATGCACATGCCTTTCCTTATTGTCTTTCAAACAATATCCCAAACTTCTTAGTGCCCTTCAAGTACCTGAGAATCCACTTTGCAGCATTCCAGTGTTGTTTTCCAGTATTTGCCATGTACCTTGACACCACACTAATGGCTTGGGCTAAGTTGGGGTGTGTGCAAACCATTGCACTCATGAGACACCCTACCAAGCTTGCATATGGAACTTTGCTCATTTCTTCCTTTTCTATATCCATGGAAAGACATTCATGCGCACTTAACTTAAAATGCTCTGCCAAAGGAGTATACACGGGCTTGCAATCCAGCATATTGAATTTATCAAGTACTTTGGAAATGTACTTACTTTGTGACAGCCATAGCTTGCATGCAACTCTGTCTCTTCTTATCTCCATTCTTAGGATTTTTTGTGCAGAACCAAGATCCTTCATGTCAAACTCCCTCCCAAGCAATGTCTTCAATTCCTGGATTTTTGACATGTCTTGGCTTGCAATTAGCATATCATCCACATAAAGTAACAATAGGATGATATTACCATCCTTGAATGCATGAGTGTATACACAGCAATCTGACTCACATCTTCTATACCCAATCTTCATCATGTGAGAATCGAAGCATTTGTACCACTGTCTTAGAGATTGCTTCAGCCCATACGAAGACTTCTTCAACCTGTAAACCAGATTTTCCTTGCTTGCTTCAATGAACCCTTGAGGTTGGCTCATGTAGATGTCTTCCTCTAAGTCCCCATGGAGAAAAGCAATCTTTACATCCATTTGCTCCACCTCTATGTTCTCATGTGCTACTACAGAGAGAAGTAGTCGTATAAAAGTATGTTTCACTATAGGAGAGAAGATTTCATCATAATCAACTCCATCATTTTGTAAGTATCCCTTAGCCACCAAACTAGCTTTAAATATGGTGGTTTCCTTCGCATGAATTTCTTCTTTCTTCCTAAACACCCATTTGTAGCCAATAACTTTGCGATCTTTGGGTTTAGGAACTAACTCACTGAGTTTTGGTGTAGAGATTCCATCTTTTGCATCATAGCTTTCATCGAACTTTCCCACTCCTTGCACTCAACAGCCTCCTGGAACGTGGTTGGCTCTTCTTCACTAGCGTTTAAGGCATAGTGAACTGCGTCCTTATCCTATCCAAACCTTTTAGGTGGTTTGATGGTTCTCTTGGGCCTGAACCGAGCTATAGATGATGGCTCCACCTGTTCTTGAGCCTCTTCTTCTTCTTGAATTTGTTGTTGTTACCTAGCACCTTCCTCCTTAATATCATACTCCACCACATCTTGTACGTCTTCAGTTGGCTGTTCTTATGAAGTTTCCCTAAATATCTTCTTGAGTTGCACTTCAATGGTTGTTTTCTCTTAACAATATCCTCATTTGCCTCTGAATTCTTGACTTTGTTCATAGGCATGGTCTTCTTATCGAACATAACATCCTTGCTGAGTATCTTCTTTTGGTTCACTGGATCCCAAAGCTTATAGTCATTCACACCGTTCTCAAAGCCGATGAAAATGCATTCAAGAGACTTAGGCTTCAACACTAGGAATAAATGCATATGCACTACATCCAAACACCTTGAGATTAGTATAATCAATTGACTTACTAGACCATACCTCATCTGCACATTTGAACTCAAGATTTCTTGAATGCAATCGGTTAACCAAATAGGCAGCGTGGTTAACTGACTCCGCCCAAAATGGTTCGGGCAATCCTACATGAATCCTCATACATCTCTCATGCTCCATGAGAGTTCTGTTCATCCTCTTTGCAGCTCTATTTTGTTGGGGTGTCTTCTTCTAGGTAAAGTGCCTTTTAATGCCTTCATTTCTGCAAAACTCAAGGAACTTGTTGTATTTATATTCACCACCATTGGCACTCCTTAGAATCGTGATCCTCCTTCCCTTTAGGTTATCTGCCTCGGCCTTCCAATCTTTAAATTTGGTGAAGACCTCGGATTTCTCCTTCATGAAGTAGACCCATACCTTTCTTGAAAAATCATCCAAGAAAGTCACGAAATAACGAGCTCCACCCTGTGATTTAACCGGTGATGGCCCTCGTACGTCTGTGTGAATATAGTCTAGCACACATGTGCTTCCTTCCTCTTTATCTTGCTGTTCGAAAGCTACTTTAGATTGCTTTTCCATGGTAAAAAATTTGCAGAACTCCATCTTGCAACTACGAACACCTTTCAATAGCTTTTGGTTGTGTAGTTCCTGCATGCCTCGCTCACTCATATGCCCTCGCCTTAAGTGTCAAAGCTGAGTTTCGTCATCCGAGTCCTTGCTTGTAGATATAGCTGCTTCACATGTCACTGTTGTACCACATAATCTATATAGACAGTTAGGTTGAACCTCTCCCTTCAAATCACAAGTGAACCTTTTGAGATTATGAGTTTCCCTCCATTAGCTTTGAACGTATAACCATTCTCATCAAAAGTACCAAGGGAAATAAGGTTCTTAAGCAACTTTGGAATATGTCTCACCATTCCAAGTGTCCTAACAGTGCCGTCGTGCATCTTCACCTTGATTGTACCGGTGCCTTCGACTCTACAAACTGAGTCGTCCCCCATCATAACTTCGCCACTTTCTTCTTTATCATATGTGTCAAACCACTCCTTGTTTGAGCACATAGGGTATGAGCACCATGAATCCAAAATCCAATCAGAAGAGAAACACCTTGAAGAATTAGCAAATACATTAGTATTAACATTGCTATTAATACACAAAAACTCACCATCACTTTCTGTGACGACCCCATTTGTGTCTACTGCATTCTTCACTTTATTTTTCTTCTCTTTCCATGTGTGGCAATTTGTCACGACTCGACTACCCTAGCAAGATATTGTCCGCTTTGGGCTCCTGCCCTTACAATTTTGTTTTTGAGAACTCACGAGCAACTTCCCAGTGGGTCACCTATCCGGGAATTGCTCTAGCCCAAACTCGCTTAACTTCGGAGTTCCAAGGAATCCGAAGCCAGTGAGCTCCCAAAAGGTCTCTTGCTAGATAAAGACGTGTCCACACATATAAGGCACATCACTCTTCCCTCCCCGAGCGATGTGGGATTGCTCACCATTCTTGCTTCCCAAGACATGGGTCTTACACAATTCTTCTTCCAGTGATCTTTTGACCCACACTCGAAACAACATTCTTTTGCTCTGGATTTTGATCTTCCTCTGTTGCCTTTCTTGCCTTCACGCTTCCTTGAATGGCTCCTCTCTCTAGTCTTAGCAACTAGACCTTCACTTGAGAGCTTTCTCCTGAATGTTGGGCCATCATATGGTGCGTCATAATGTCTTGCACCACATACTCAAAATCCAGGGTAACCTTCCCGAACATAAGTGTAGTACGAAAGTGTTTATAGGATGGAGGTAAAGATATTAGCAACATAAGAGCCTTATCCTCCGTACTATATGTAACTTCCATTCTCTGCAAGTCAGCAACACATCTATTGAAACTGCTAGATGCTCCATTAAATTACATCCATCCTCCATATAAAGATTTAGGAGTTCTTCTATGAGGAAGAGTTTGTTGGACAACGACTTTCACGAGAACATCTCTTTGAGCTTCTCCCATGTTTGCTTCGCAATGTCCTGTATCACGTTGATAAGCACCTCATCAGCGATGTAGTTTTTGATGGCTCATCTGGCCAACTCGTCGAGTACATCCCACTTCCCCTCTGTCATGGTTGCTGGCTTCTTTTCCTTTCCAACCAAAATAACAACATTGAGATGTTGTTGTGCAAATGCTGACTTCATCCTTTGTTGCCACAGAGTGAAGTTCTCTTTGCCGATGAACGGCTTTAACTCCACCTTCATGATGGCTGCTTGTGGTTGCTTTAGTTGTTGAGAACTACTTCCACCTTCAGCTTCCTTGTCACTTGTCATTTTCAACACACTAGCAGTTGCTACTAAAACACAGCTCTTGAAGGATTTTCAAAACATTTTTGAGAAGTTCATTTGAATATTAAACATGCATTTAATCAAATTAATCGCAGCGGAAGTTTATGGTGGATGTTTAAAATAAAAAACAAAACTTCTTCCAAGTATCTTAAGCCATGAACATTGATATGATTTCATAAATGGAAAATTCAAGAGAAAGGATAAGATCTAATTACCCTTGAAGCAATTATATGAACCAATTTGTGTTTGGTCTTCTCTTGATGATTTCCTCTTTCTTGATCTCCTCTTTGATCTTTGATCTTTGCTCCTTGATCTTTCTCCTCCTTGTGAGCCACAAAAGGATATGGCCTCTAAGTCTCCACACCAATGGAACCTTGAGATGAGAAGGAAGAATCTTGGGAATACAAGGATGCTAGTGCTAGATCCCCAAGACTTGGTTTCAATCTAAACCCCTTGAAAGATGAAAGTGTTTCACTCTTGAAAACTCTCTTTTATCTCTCTTTGATCTTCCAAACCTATTTGGTTGATGTTGGATTGTGTTTGTGTAATGAGATTATGAAAGATAGCTTATGGAAACAATTCCCATACCCATTTACTTATGCATTTTCGGCCAAATCCCATTGGGCTTCCAAAATTGGGCCTTGTGACACTTAAACCATAATGTTTAGGTGTCTTAAGCCTTTGGGCTTAATACCCAACCATTTGGGCTTCCGTTAACTATTACCGAGGCCCAAATACTCTTTTACACGCAGTAAATCATCCATATCAAATTGATCAAATTTATTTCCACAACATCATATGTATTTCTCAAAGTTAACCATTTAAGGTGTGCGATCCATTAGGTTCTAATTAGCATGGCGGTGGGAAAATATTAGAACTCTTTCTAACCAACTGAATTAAAACCCCTTTAATTTTTCCTTTATATGGATTGATCACAATCAATCCTAGGACTTCCACGAACCAAGAGTGACATCTAGCAATATATCAAGGCTACCCATGCTAACCAGAATTGGTGAAGAACCTATTCAGCTTGGAATTACAATGCAATACGGTCCTTCTCTTATACAATGTTTCATATCATATTATTAGGGTACGGATTGATTATGTCAAACCCCTAATATGATTTATAACCTCATATGATTCAATAGAACATGATTAAGAACAACTTTCTAAATCAAGCTCAAAATACTTTGGCCAAAGATTTACTCAATCACATCTCGAAACATTCTCCTTCTTTATCGAAGGTAGAGATTCCTTATTGTACATTCACATGCCCCTATGATGAATTAAGAGACCCCAACAACACTTTAGACAAATCTTTTACGGCTTGCCTTTAAGAGCTATCTAAGATCAATAACGTATCATAGGACAACCATGATGCCTCAGGTCTAAGGACTAATTTGCATTATTGCAACTATGAGTTCTCGTTTGACATGTAGATAAATACTCCATACGAGAACTACGGTTGATCGCGTTCAGTGTACCCATTCACTAATGAGCACCCACATACTTGTATTAGTGTCATCTACACAAATGGTTTGAGACTAACCATCCTCCTAATTGAGCATACATAGTATGTGCTAATCTTGACGGTTTATCAATGCCCATTTGATAATCCTATGATTAGGAACATTTTGGGATACTATAGTAAGAGATTAAAGGTCTCCCAAATCTAATCTTCTTTAGATTACTTTATCTCTTATTTAGCATTCCCTAGACATTTGTTTCTTTAATCAATGTAAAAGATAACAAAATAAATTTGCCCTTTATTATCATATACGAAATGTATTCTAAGGAGATTACATCAAATGTATTGGCTCTTAGGGCACATTTCTAACAGCTCTGATACCATTTGTTGTTCAAAAGAACTTCCTAATGATCTCGTTGTTGATGGACTTTGGACAAACACAATGATGGATGTATCACACACTCACACACATAGAAAATAACCAAGCACAAATGACACAAGTGTTTATAGAGGTTCATCAATTTGCCTACATCTTCTTTGGTGATCCCTTTGAGAAATTTCACTAATGAAGATAAGTTACAACTTTGGTTTACCAATGGAAACCCCCTTAGAACACTACCCTCACAATTTGTTTCTCTCACACCCCTTGCTCAACACTTTGATACACTTGTGAACTCTCTCACACTTGGTTTTCCCTCTTCCCTATTTTCCTCTAGCTCTCAGCTACTTTTCTCTCTTAAAGCTAGGAGAAAGCCTTCCTCTTGCTGCACATTCCAACATCAGCCACCCTATATTGACCTATGATTTGAGGAAAACCATAGAGTATGAGGCTATGAAGCAAGTCAACAAACAACCTTAAATGATGTTCCAGCTTTCCCAACAGCTTGCCAAACTTCCTAGAACTCATAAATGACTTTGGAGGTACTTAGAGTTAGGTAGGGAACCAAAACATATGAAAAGAATCTTGAAAACACGTGGAAAATCAAAACAGCACGACAGCGGCGACCAGTCGCTAGGAAGGTGCGACTGGTCGCTTTGAGACAGAGTCACGGGTAGTGCTATCGGCTTGAAAATGATAGGTCCCAATTTGCGGCCGACCGATTGCTTTCTGGCGATTTTCCAGTTTTCCTCTTTGCTTCAAAAAGACCGGTCGCGCGCTCCAAACTTGCATCCTTTAGGTGATCCAATTTTTCCAACAATAATTGTAAAATTTGGAGTATTCTTGAAGATATAGGAGTCCTTGGGTAAATGATGCGCACACGCTTTGTCCAGTCTAGAAGATACCGGCTGGTAGGATCTGCAAGATATCAAATTCAGGACCTATGAGGTAGGCAAAGGAGCAAGAGACAAACAAATTAAAAGTCACAGGTTTCTGCACCATAACAGAATGCAAAAATATTGTGTTATTCTAGCCTGCACTCTCAAGTTCAACCATAACAGGAAGCATGTGAAAAATTGCAGACCAAAAAGGTAGAAGTCCAAGCTTTTTGTTGGGCATCTACTCATAGATCAGCATTTTTTCTTCCTTCTCAGTGCAAAATCCAAGAACTCAAACTAGATTTACATGTTGCAGTCTTGCAGTAAGTGTAACCTCATTTCTAAATTCCTCAAGTGCTTGAGTTGATGTTTTTGAAAGTCTTTTCACTGCGATTTCCCGTCCTCCTCGCAATTTACCCTTGAAAAATTGAAGAAAACCATGGTTAGTTTAGTAAAAACAAAATCCAGATTTATATCTGATCAAAAGATGAATCTACAAATGGTATCACTCTCACAGTTCACCAGAATGTACCACTTAATTGACACAAGGTGAAGGTGACTCTGCTTTCAGTTGTTGATAAGCTTTTGGTTCAGCATGAGGGGAATTAGTAGCCAATGATCATAGACACAACTTTAAGCCTAAAGTTTCTTTGTTCCATTTTCTTGGTAGCAGGAAAGTAGGAATGGGGTAGTTCAGGGAAGGAGTTTTTGTAAATAAAATTCTTTTCTCCATTTTCTTTAACTACTATCTTAATCTTCCTACTTCTCCATTAGAAAATAAGTTGATTTATGCAGATAACCTGCTGTCAAAATTAAACTTCCTTCGGGATATAAAATTGAGTTTTATGACATGTAAAAAACATAGCATCAAAAATCACTTTGGACAACCTGCCCGAGAAAGCGCCCAATCGTCATCATTGGTGACTTGAAACACATTGGTACCAAGTAGCTTCTTCTCCTTGACATATGCAATCTTAGCTCTGATAGCTTCCACATCATCAAAACCATTCCAACTCGATCCTATGATGCAATAATTCACAACATAAGTAGCATTATTCATTATGGGAGCTCCGTAACTTCGAATGTACCACTTCATGTACTTATAGCTCATGGATCCGCCATCTTTCGTCTCAGCTTTGTCGGCTGCAGTGCCCCAATTCCTTTCTTGTCTTTAGGGTTCACAAGCGTCCACACATAGCCATGGCAAGGCAAACCCAAAACCAGTTTGCTAGTAGGAAATGAGTTGTTTAGCCATTGCTTTATACCATATTTCGTCTTAGCATGGCTTGATGGGTCATATAAAGCAGCATGAGCACCAGTAACATTCTCCTTAGCAGGCAGATGATAGTCATATGCCACAACATGTGCCCAATCCAAGTTCCTCTGTTAGAAGGTTTGCTGACCATTGAGGACAAGACTGAAGAGTTAGCTTTCTCACCCAAAATTGATTAATTTGTTGCAGCTAGTCCATTCCAGATGGACAGGAGTGTTATGACTGATGGGTTTTTGGGCTTGACGACACCTGTGAAGCTGGAGAAGGATGGCTCCTGAGAGGAAGGGATGGAGAGCTGCTAAGTGGAGGACTTGCTAGCGACATATACCAGTAACCAGCTCTGATCCAAGTTTGTGCAGAGAAACAACAATAAAATTGAGATGAAATAAGGAAGGTGAAGAGGAAAAGGTGGGTGATATTTTTGGATCCCATGGAAATAAAGCTAGTTTGATTTTCCTCCTACAAGTGACTACTGTTCGAAAAATCTGCCTAGGCGGGTCTGGGCGGGTCGTGTCCTTTTATTTATTATATATATATATATATATATATAAAATTTTGACTTATTTATTGATATATTCTTTGTGCTTTACAGAAAATCTCAGTTTACTCTTTGAATTTGAAACTGTCTCAATATACCCTTGTGCTTTGTTTCCATGTCCTCCGTTACCCTTTTCCGGCTATTTACTCATAGAGATCATTAACTTTGCTTATGTGGCAGCCACATGACAAAAGAACACGGGTATATTATTAAATGCAAACATTTCAAGCACTCTGGTTATATATGGTGTGAAAATTGGGTCTTCGTTGCTACTATTAGAATCACGCAGGTGTACATGTTCATCAAAGAATAGATGGAGACTGGAGAAGGGAGGCCTCGGTGTCATTGTGGAAAGCTGGCAAGGATTCACACTTCATGGACTGATTCTAACCCAAAAAGGAGATTTATGGCATGTCCCAAGTCGAAGGTAAGAAGGGGTGCTAAAATAAGATGCCATGCGGCTGCCACATGAGCAAGTTAACAATTTCTGTGAGGATATAGACAGAAAAGGGTAACAGAGGATGCATAAACAAAGCACAAGGGGCATATTGAGTCAATTTCAAATTCATAGGGTAAACTGAGATTTTTGGTAAAGTACATGAGGTATATCAATAAATAAGCCTAAATTTTTTTACTGACTTTAAAGAAAACCAATCTTATACTGTTATATAAATTATGGTACTTTATAATTTATATATTCTTTTATTTTGCATAATTTTGGTATAAATTTATAATTTATAATACAAAATAATTTATAAATTTAAATAAATAAATAAAAAACGCCTGGCCTGATTACTCCTCTAAGCACTAGGTCCCTGCCTACCGCCTAGCCATTTTTGAACATTGTAATACATATACATGGCATGGCATCATGTGCAGTGCAGGATATGGGCGGGCATATGGCTATTGAACATCAGTTATCTGCTGAAGCAGACTCCAAATTCAAATTAAAATCTTCTTTCTAGAGTATAGAAATGTGAAAACATCTGACATTAAACCAATCATGTTTTGGGGCTAATATATGATTATGTCTGTCTAGGTCAAGAAGGTAAGTAGCAAGCTTAATCACTTATTTTTATTTCTCACTTAAATAGACAAGTAGGAAGCTTCCCTTCAGGTGCTACTTCACTTTGTCAATCATCTTTATCAATGCCTTGGGATGAGAAGTCTTCACACCAGTCACCCTTGTCTTGCGCTGAGAAGTCTTCACACCAACCACCTTCACTAATGCTTGCCACTACTACAAAAATCGCAATAGACGACGGTAATTCACCGTCGTGTATTCGGTTTTTCAACCGTCGTAAAATCGACCGACATCTTTTGATGCATAAAACCACGACGGTAAATTACCGTCATCTATTATTTGTAAAGACGACGCTTTTTACTCAAAACCGTCGTTATTTTTATGTAAAGACGATGGTTTTTTACCAAAACCGTTGTGGATTCTTTTTAAAGACGACGGTTTTTGTAAAAAAACCGTCGTTGTTTAGAGGTAAAGATTGTTAATTATAGGAATAAAGACGACGGTTATTTATAAAAACCGTCGTGGATTGTTTGTAAAGACGACGGTTTTTTACAAAAATCGTTGTGGATTGTTTGTAAAGACGACGGTTTTTTATAAAAACCGTCGTTGTTTAGAGGTAAAGATCGTTAATTATAGGAATAAAGACGACGGTTTTTTTTAAAAACCGTCGTGGATTGTTTGTTAACTAATGTTTATTCTACAACAAACATACTTCTTACCAATTAAATATAAATATTCAATTGATACATGGTAATTAGTAATACAATCTTTTCCTAACAAGACCTATGTACTCCTAATCCAAGCCTTCCTCTCATCCAAACATACAAATGCTGCACAATTGAAGTATCCTCCATCATTCCCGCAAATAAATCAAAATTACGAGAAAGATAAAAAAGTTAAATTATAAACAAATAAAATTAGGTGATAGAGAAATTTTATAATTGGACTATATTTCCATAGAACTACATGGTTATATGCCAATGGTATAACTATGGGCAACAGAAAGTATTCGTAATGTGCAAATCGTTAGTCTAGCACCAAGACGCTTAACTTCCTCAAGAAAGAGGCAAATCGAACATCATCAACCTCAACCTCGAAGAGAAGACAAAACCAAAATAAAGTAGGACAAGCATATGAGATTAGGGTTTGTACTTACAGAGATCGAGCTAAGAGTATATCACCAATGCTTTGGGAGGGAAAGCTCAATCGATATGATGGAGAATGGAGAGCGAAAACTAAAAAGTTAGAATTTGAGTTTAAGAGACATAGCGAAATGTTATATAAGGTTGAGGGAAAATTTTGAAAATTGAGGATGGCGCTCGAATTTTTCAAATGACCGCGTTTTTTAAAGACGACGGAAAGTAAAATACAACCGACGTATAATTTGACAATATAAACGACGGTGTTTAAATAATAGGGCCATTGTAAAACTTTACTACGTCCGTCAGTTAAAGAAAACGTCGTTGTAAATACTTTTTACGACGCTCACCATAAAACCTTCATTTTAAATAAAAAATAAATAAGAGGGCTATGGTTTTCCTGGGATTCAAACGCACGTTACCAAGGCCGTAATTGACCAAAAACAGTTGAGAGGAAACCGGCGTCGTTTTAATAAACTCTAAACTGTAAACCATAAACCCTAAACCCTAAACCCTAAACCCTAAATCCTAAACCATAAATTTTACAAAAATTATATAAAAAAACACAAGTATGCAAAAAATAAACTAAAAATTGCAATGGACTCCTTACGACAATGCCTTCTATATTAAAAGGCTAAAATCAGGATTTCATATATTTTTATTTATGGTCACCAATGGATCACATAAACCTTAGGGTTATGTTGTGAAAGTATAAGGACTATTGTGCTTTGTAAACAAACAATTTTGAATTCTCTTATCATTTGTAATTTTTATAAAAAAATTACATTTTTCAAAGCTTTTGGGGGAAGACAATCTCTCAATGATAGAATAGTAGTTGTCGGTTTAATTTTTTAAAATTTATTAAGAATATTATGAATTAAATAAAAAAAATCGTCGTGGATTGTATGTAAAGACAACGGTTTTTTTACAAAAAACCGCCGTGGATTTTTTTGTAAAGATGACTGTTTTTTACAAAAACCGTCGTTGATTATATGTAAAGACGACGGTTATTTATAAAAACCGTCGTGGATTGTATGTAAAGACGACGGTTATTTATAAAAACCGTCGTGGATTGTATGTAAAGACGACGGTTATTTTACAAAAAACCGTCGTGGATTATATGTAAAGACGACGGTTATTTATAAAAACCGTCGTGGATTGTATGTAAAGACGACGGTTTTTGTAAAAAAACCGTCGTTGATTTTTTTGTAAAGATGACGGTTTTTTACAAAAACCGTCGTGGATTATATGTAAAGACGACGGTTATTTATAAAAACCGTCGTGGATTATATGTAAAGACGACGGTTATTTTACAAAACCGTCGTGGATTGTTTGTAAAGACGACGGTTTTTATAAAAAAACCGCCGTGGATTTTTTTGTAAAGACGATGGTTTTTTTACAAAAACCGTCGTGGAATATATGTAAAGACGACAGTTATTTGATGTTCAAAACGACGGTATTATATATAAAACGTCGTCTATAATTACTATGTCGGTATATTTACACATACCGACATTTGGGTATTTGATGTTCAGATTGGCATGTTTTATAAGACGACGCTTTTAAAGTTTCATGCGTCGTGTTTTAAAAATACCCAAATGAATTTCCAATTTTTAGGTGTTTTAGTTTCTAATCCACGTCGGTTTTTATATTACCGTCATCGTTTAAAATTTAACGACGGTATTTATTTTGTCCGTCGTCGTTTTACCGACGTCTATTTCGATTTTTGTAGTAGTGTTGGGATAGTAAGTCATGCACTTAGAGCTACAACACATGCTGGAAGTCACACCTAGAGCTAGCCAACAAGTTCCATGTCCCATGGAAGTGGGACAGCAAAACAACCCCCCCAAAACAATGAGAAAAACTGTCCAGATTCTCCAGAAAATCTGCCTGAATTCGCGTCTGCCACTCGAGCGCCCGCTCAAGCGCCTATAAGTCTGCTCGAGCTCCTGTCCACTCGAGCGCTAGAACCTCTCTATCGCTCAAGCGCCAGAACCCAGTCAACTTGTTTTGACTGCTTGCTTCCTTCATTCCTTCCACATCTATGGTGAGTCAACTTCAACATGGACTTCATTCATATCGAATTCATATAGAAACATAGTGTATTCTAGGCTTTTCTTAAAATAAAAAAAATTACTCACAATGATTTTTTTTTTCTGCAGTTTTTGTTTTTGTTGCATATGGACATTTTCTGTCCGAGGGTTTATTAAGACAGTATAAAATAATTTCGTACAAACAAAACAAAAAATTTGGCATATCCTCTCCTTGGTCTAAGCCTAACCACTGTTCAATGTTCAAATGACTTGTCTCACCAGTTCCCTCCCTTCTCTCTGCACAGAAATTGCAAATTTTTAATTTAACAAAATATTGTAATGTTTAGAATATGTAGGCCTCCAGATGAAGAATCCAAAGTTGCTAAAATCTTGTATACTTCATAGAGTATATGACCACCCACATTCTTGAGCCTAAGAACTCCACCACTGAAAATAAAAAACTAATGTCTCCTATTCTGAGCCTGCATTTTCATCGGGGTTGCAATTTGGAAATTTGTGCATCATTTACTCAACAACTTCCTTGCTGCGATGTAGGAACGAAGTTGAAGATGACCAAACATCCCAAGATCAAGAGAACCAAACATAAGAGGAAGACCCACCATCCGAGTTCAAATGGAAGACCATCATCGCATGCTGAGCTCTCTAGATTTTTATGCGAAATAAGTATCATATTCCTGGTTATCATTGTTTCAATATCTGGCCGGTGGGATTTGAAACAACGATAACCAGGAATACTATACTTGTTAAATTGAAGAACAATCTCACATATTAGGGAAAAAAAAAACACATCCTCACGGTCGGATATATATACAGAGCTTCCATTGAGGGATTCCTCAAATAAGCTTATTTAAGGGACACCCCTTGTAGAGCCCACTCCGGATTGTATTTCACTAATCTAAACCGTCCATTTTGTAGATACTCATTCAAAGATCATCTCTACAAAAAAATCACTTGAATCCGATATCATTTGACCACTCAATTGAGTTATTGAAATTTTAATCTTTCTTGAAGCCGTGTTCATTGATTTTGTATGACACAATTGCATGTCCAAACGATTTCCGATTTGTCTAATTTTTGTAAGGATGATCTATAAATGAACCTAAAAAATAGATGGTTTGGATCATTGGAAAAAAAAAAAAAAAAAAGTAGAGATGCTTAAGGCGTTCCTCAAATAAAATTATTTAAGGGATCCCTCAATAGAAAGGGACTCATATATATATATTTATTTATTTATATTTATATATATTTATATTTATTTATATTTATATATATTTATATTTATTTATATTTATATATATTTATATTTATATATAAGAAAAGAAAATCACACGAAGGTTTCAGAACCGCTAGAGATAGATGGAAGAATTTAAGATCTGAAGAACACAACAAAATCCACAACCATTGTGCAATATTTTGTAGCCCGAGTATTCAAAACAGCTAGGTAGCTAGCTAGCCTCATCAAAAAGTTTGGGAAAAGCAACTGTTGTTCATCATGGGGGGCTGAATTTTTCATTATATTGACTGGTAAACAACTTATCAATCGGATCATGACTTGTCCCGTGTCCGTATTTTCGGCATCAATCACTTGAATTAGTACACACATGAATGCATGTGGTAATGTCCCCAAACCTACCTGATCATATACCCCTTGACCACTAACCACATGTATTAAATATCAATAATATCAACGAGATATCGAAGATATTATCGTTTTTTCGGGTCTAGGATATTTTGGAATATATTCATACTCATATCGTATAATTATTAATAATATCAAGGATAATATCAGAAAATATCGACGTAGATAATTTCTCACACACTTCAATATCATTTGGCCAAAATATCGCGATATCGATAAAATATAGAAAATATCGCAATATGTGCATGCAATGGAAAAAAGTACAAAAAAAACACCAACAATACCCAGGCAATGGAGAATTCGAACCCCTACCATTTCACTCCTCCAATGCCTTAACCAACCCTTTCCCTACGTACTCTTCATATCCCATGCCTTTTGGACTGGAATCAAGTGGCACATGGAAAGAATCTGAGACCTAGTCTTCCAATTATTTTGCTTATGGACAATGTCAACTAATCTCGGATCCATATGGATGGCATGTTAACAACTACATGCAAAACTATTTTGGGGTCATTTGATGACTACTCTTCACAATACACTTACTGTACACATAGAGATGATGAAGACAGTGAAAATTTTGAGCCTCATAGGAGCTACATGTGGTGCTTAAGTCATTCACGTATCTTCTGTACGATGTATAAAGTGTAAAATATTGTAGTAAATCATTATAAATAAATGATTATTGTTTGTTTAATCTTCTTTCATTAATTACTACATATTTTTTACACTCGCAATGTTTGTTAGCTCGCTATATAATCAGCTTAAACCAATTAAACCCACCATGCAATGCATTTCCTTCCTCTTTTTTTTGGTGATAAACTAATGGATAATTGACTAAATAAACATCCTCCAAAGTTTGAATAAAAATTTCCAAGTTTTTCTTACAATTTCCGTGGTTTTTATTCAATTTTTATTGATATCGATAGTTTCCTGATATTTTCATCGAAATTTCCATATTTTTGAACCACCGATATATATTTCCGAAACCATCAATATTTTAGACCTTGATTATAACAATCAAACTTTATGAGTAAAGACGATAACCTAAAGTTTGACAGGGACAAAGGAGGAAACACGTTCCGCGTTTTTGGACCACCAATATATATTTATGAAACCATCGATATTTTAAACCTTAATTATAACAATCAAACTTTATGAGTAAGGACGATAACCTAAAGTTTGATAGGGACAAGGGAGGAAACGCACTGAGTAGCAATGGGAGGAAAATAAGGAGGAGGGGTAATGTCAGAGGTGGTGGAGCCATGGGGGTCTAGATATTATCCATAGGAAATAAGAGGAGGAAAAAGCCAGAAAGAAGAGGAATATGATGAAAGCTACCGTTGGGTATTAGGGCTCTGAAACCATGTTGAAGGTTTTTTTTTTTGGTGAAATACCATGTTGAAGTCTTCCAAATAAGAGGAAATATTCAGTTTTTGGTAAAAAGTAGAGAAGCAAGATTTCAAAAAAGAATTGAGAGTGGAGACAGTCTAGTGTTTATTTATTTACACAGTTGTATATATTTATACATATTTTGCCTTATACAAGAATAATCTAGAAGGGGTATAATAAATTCAAAAAGGAGAGTATGCTGTGTTAACTCTGTCCATTCCACGATAGCAATGCATGAGCTGTACGTGTATTGTCATCTTTTTGGTGAGGTCCCTGGGTGTATTGTTATGATCTTTGGGTGTCTTGAGCATGATCTTTATCAATCAATTACATCCGGTGCATTAACTAGGTAGGGCGGGATACAGCTGCAGTGGATGTGTCAACAATTTGTCTGTGGGATCGGATGGCATGGTAGTAATTTTTCTTCCATTTCTTTCATCATATTATATATATGGTTCTGCAATTGCCAAATCTAATGTGCTTTTATTAATTAGTTTCGCTTGAAAAAGCTGGAAAGCTCTTCCAAGCTTCAGTTCAAGGATCTTAAAAGTAGTTCTACTGCTCCATCTACATAATTAAAAACACATCAAAACTAAATACCTTGAAATTATTATTGAAAATTTTAATTGGATTTTGGATAGGAGTAAATAGTCTATGTCAAGTGTTTGGTGTCAACTTGTATTATTTAATTATCTGACTATTTTATACGGGTTGAGCTTTTAATACTCTCATTACCTGACTAACTAATACAACTCACACACCTTGGTTTAGATCATACACGCTTAATTATACAATTATGGAAAAAGAATACACACGTTCACATAAAAAAATCCGACGACGCTATTTTCATCTTCTTCTCCCTAGGGTTCTTCTCTGCCATCTTCTCCAAGGTTATTCTCTTCACTCTTCTCTAGGTATCCATCTCTCTCTCTCTCTCTCTCTCTCTCTCTCTCTCCCCAATATGCTTCTTCTCTCTTCTTCTTTCTTCATCTTCTCTTTTTTTAATATATTTACTTTTTTATTAAATTTTTGTGGAAATTAGGTTATGAGTTTTTCCTTTTTGAGGTTTTTTTTTCTTGATGTATTAGAACAATACATGCGGCTGTGTATCCAACTCAATAATCAAATAATCATTATGCGGTTGTGTATCCATCTCAATACATGCTGCTGAGTTTTTCTTGCGTTTTTTTCTTTATGTATTTCATCTTCTCCAGGTATCCAACTCAATAATCAAATTATCATCCAAAGTTAGCGATTAGAACAATACATGCGGCTATGTTTTTCTTGCTGTATATTTTTTTCCTACTTTTGGTGCTTTATTGGTTTATTTTTTGGTTATTTCCGTGTTGCTACTGCTAGCTGTTGATTCTCTTCTTGCTTGCTTTTGTTGGGCTTCAATATATTCTCTTTTTTTCTTAATTATATATATGCAAATTATATTGTCTATATTGTCTATATTTCCACTTAAATTATCAAAGAACTTTTTGTAAAAAAATAGTCTGATCTAATGTTATCCGGAACAGCACCAAACACAATATAACTTAGCCAAACTATTTATCCGAAATATCACCAAACGCTTTATAATATTATGGATAAATAGCAGTACTCTCTGGAATAGATTAATACTATCTGACAGAAATTAATCAGTACAATCTGACGTACCAAACGAGTCCTAGTGTCTTGAGTATGTGCCTTATCAATCAATTACATCTGGTGCATTAACTAGCTAGGGCAGGATACAGCTGCAGTGGATGTGTCAACAATTTTTCTGTGGGATCGGATGGCATGGTAGTAATTTTTCTTCCATTTCTTTCGTCATATATATGGTTCTGCAATTGCCAAATCTAATGTGCTTTTATTAATTAGTTTCGCTTGAAAAAGCTGGAAAGCTCTTCCAAGCTTCAGTTCAATGATCTTAAAAGTACTACTACTCCATCTACATAATTAAAAACACTTCAAAACTAAAAACCTTGAAATTGTTATTGAAATATTTTTTTAAAATATTTTGATAAACTCCGGTATAAAAAAAAAAAATTAAGGCAAAAGTTCAACTTGAACAAATGTACAATGATTTTTTTAGACTGTCAATAACAGTTCTTAAAAATAAAACAAAAATGCATTATATAGTTTTGAAAATTCTCCGAAAGCCCAGTGATTGGTGCTGGTGCGAATTGCACCATCAATGCATTAAACTGTAGTGTAACCCGATTTCTCAAGTCAAGAGTAGCATAGCAAATAAACTTAAAATCATATATAATTTGACATCACCACCTCCAAGTGGAAGTGTGGGGGAAAAGTGTACAGACAGGCCGGTATCGAATCACAGTCAAGGATAAAGGATGACATGGATATTTTAGCACCCGCTTCTTCATCAAGGGGCCCACCAAACCAACACCAAAATGCTCTTTATTACTTTTCCACATTATTAAAATTCTGCACGACGTCTGCACGACGTCTTTCATTTCACCTATATATTTCAGGCCCCATTGCCTCTTTTCTTTGGCTAAAACATTTGTAAGTTTGTTTTCTCTGGTAGTATTTAGAATGTTTAATTTTGTGGTAGTGTTTTGGGCACTGGGAGGGGCCTCAGTGTTAGGGGCAGGGCAAGCCAATGATAGCTACCAAATTTATGTTCAAAAGGAATGCAGCTTTACTAGATATCCCAGCATATGTGTTCAAACCATGATGGGGTATGGTTCAGGGCATGATCAACAACATGTTGATATAATGTTGGCTCTTGCAAACAAGACCATATCTGAGACCATGTTGGCCACCTCTGAGTTTGCCAACTTCAGCTCCCAATTCAAATTGGGAGGCGAATTCAGAGCCCGTGAAACTCAACTTGTTCATTCCGTCAAAGGTACATAGTAGTCACACTGTTAATTTATACATTAATATGTGTGCACAAAACATGCTCAAATTCATATATAGTCTAGCAACCAGGGGCGGCTCCAGCCCATGGTAGGCTGGGCTCATGCCCGGCCCAAAATTTTGTTTTAAAAAAATTACATATGCAGCTAGCCATTCCTCCGCTCATGCCCAGCCCATTTCTCCCACTTAAACTACATATATGCAGCCAGCCAGCCAATCCTCCCATGTAGCATCTGCAAAACATCAACTTCTCCTCTGCAAAAGTCCAAAGGCCCACATATTTTTTGAAAAGTCCAAAATTTTACTCCACTTTTTCCTTCTCCCCAAGAATTCACTCTTCTTTCTCTCCCTTTATCTTCCCTTCTTTTTCTCTCTCTTATTTTTCTTCCTTTCTATATCTATTTCCAATTTTTTTCCTCTCTTCTGGTAGCTCAAAATAATGGAACCAGATATGCTCGCCAACAATTTTCTTCTTTGCTTCCCTCTTCTGTCTTTTTTTTTTTGCCTGACTTTGTGTGGTTTCTCTGGCCAATTTGGCTGGAACGGCACTTATGCTCTTTAATTTGAATGGAAAATATTTTAGGGTTTAATTAGGAATGAATTCTAATTTGGAGAGTTCTAAGCCTCGTAGGGTTAAATTTAAGATTTACATAGCGTTGTTTTGTATTGCATTGCATTTACTTTTTGTTTTTATTTTAGTTTTTAGATATAGATACATTTGAGGGTACGCCCCCTTCACTGTGTATCTTTTTATGTTTTGTCAAATCAGTAGGGTAAATATTCAGTTATTCTCCGATATGCTCATATTTGCTCATATTTTTATTGTTCTTCGATATTGAGGTATTTATAAAGAAGTACAACCCTAAATAAAATAGGAAGTAAATCCAAATTACAATAGAAAATAAATATAAATTACAATAGGAAATAAATCTCAATTGTAATAGGATTAGATAAATGGGTAAGTAAACAAAATCCTAAGATAGTAAGGAACCAAAATCCTAACTAAATAAGGACTCGCCAATATGTTTATTAATTAAATTCACTCATACCATCGAGTTTAGTATATAAGTTTTGTCTAGTTGACTTTTAAATCCTGGAACCGCCACTAATAGCAACATAAGTATTTGTCAGTGAATGCAAGCCTTTTTCACCATATGTTGATTAATATGTATGCAGACCATTATTGTGAAGAGCTCATGAACATGTCCTTGAAGCGACTAGACCAATCCCTATTGGCACTCAAACAATCTCCAAGGAAAAACAAGCATGACATCCAAGCATGGCTCAGTGCTGCATTGACTTTCCAAGACACTTGCAAAAACTACGCTTCTGGTCAAATTTCCAAGCGCCTAGACAACGCTTCTCAGTTGGTAAGTAACCTATTAGCTCTTGTCAACCGTGTCACAAGTAACCATACAACAACAGTTACAAATCACCGTAGTGTTGAGCAAGGGCTTTTTGCCAAATGGGTATCGCCAAGGGACCGGAAACTACTTCAGGCAACAGCCATAAAAGCCAATGCCGTGGTTGCCAAAGATGGATCGGGCAACTACAAAACTGTATCGGAAGCAATCAATGCAGCTTCCGGGGGCCGGTTTGTGATTTATGTTAAGGCAGGGGTTTATGAGGAGAAGATTCACACTAAAAAAGATGGTATTACGTTGATAGGAGATGGAAAATATTCCACTATTATTACTGGGGATGATAGCGTTGCCAAAGGTGCCTCCATGCCTGGCTCAGCTACCTTCAGTTAGTACTCTCTCTCTCTCTCTCTCTCTCTCTCTCTCTCTCTCTCTCTCTCTCTCTCTCTCTCTCTCTCTCTCATAATATTCCTGTCAAATTTTGTTGGCACAATGATATATGATAATAATTCATTCACTTTAACATTGGGCCAGTCTTAAAGTCATGTATAATTTAAGGATAAATTTATCCTATCTCATTGCTAAACTGTGAATCTTAATCACATAACCAAGAGATCACAGTAGTGATCTCTTGGTCACTCACCGTTGGATTTAAATCCAACGGTCCAATAGAGTTTTTTAAAAGGAGTGTAAAAGTAGGTGGGCATTTGGATTTAAATCTAAATGTGGGTGGCCAAAGGATCACGTAGTGCACCGTTGATTTAAATCGGGTAAAATCTTGATTTTACTATAAGCAATTGAACTTACTCAACTATTTGGTTTGATTTAGTCCTCAACTCGTAATAAATAGTCAATTTCACTTCGTTAAGTTTACCTAATTTCATCCATTTTTCTGTTAATAACAAGGGCAAATTTGTAATTCTAACTTAAAATTCATAAAAATATTGTAAATAATTAACTTTTAGAAGCAAAAAAATCTTTAGGGAGAAGAAATCGGTGGGGATGGGGGTTTTGTGGGAGAATACTTTCTTTTTCTTCTAAAAGTTAATTATTTACAATATTTTTATGAATTTTAAGTTAAAATTACAATTTTGCCCTTGTTATTAACGTAAAAGTTGATGGAATTAGATAAACTTAACGGTAAAATTGACTATTTATTACGAGTTGAGGGACTAAATCGGCAGACTAAATAATTCAGGGGGTAAGTTCGAATTGTCTAATAGTTCAGGGGGCAAAATGGCTAAAAATCCATTTAAATCCAACGGTCCAATAGAGCTTCTTAAAAGGAATGCAAAAGTAAGTGGGCATTTGGATTTAAATCCAAAGGTGAATGACCACGGATTCCTTGGTCACTAGGTGACCAAAAGAACACTACTCTTTCTCTATAATATTGTAAACAAAATTTGGTGAGTCCAACTTTGTGAGTCTAAAAACCACATTTTCGAATTAACTAATCACATCATGTGTCAATTGAAATGTCTTATTAAACATTTAAAACTGACCCTAATAATAATAGGGTCATATCAATATAGGTCCTTGAAATTCAAAAACTCTATACCATAATCCACTAATAATAAAACCTTTAAGTAAAATTCAATTTTAAAATTAGATGTCATATAAGATAAAATGTGTCCATATAATTTAATTTATTTACCGATTATGCCATTAAATCACTCTATAATTGTTGACAGTTTTTTAAGTCGCTAATTTTAAGCAATGGAATAATGAACTACAATCCAAATTAGTTCAAACTTCCTCTAGCTCGCGTAAAGGGAAATGTTACCTAATATCCTCTAATTATGTTTATATATATAATACATACTCTAAATAATCACACCACTGAGGGAAATATATATTGGGGTGGTGCTCTTCACTTATAGACTAAGTACGCTATTTGTAATAACCTAAAAATTAGAGTGTTACTATTTCCACCCCCTAATCCTATTTTCTCACTCACCTTATCTTCCCACCCCCCATGTACATTTGAAAAAACACAATCTTTTCTTTACACCCACCATTATTCCTAAAATACCTTATAATTACTAATTATTTAAGTCCTACAAATTCCATAATGAACAACTTGAATTTTACTGTAGCATCAAAAACACCAAAAAATGAAACCATCTGGCCATCAACGTCAAATATATTTGCCTCAAAATAATCCTCCATTGACGGCCTTTTACCCTTGAAACTGGAAAATTCATACTTGAACCTACGACTCCCAGTGAGAAAGCTAACAGAAACAACACAAACAATTATCACTACATTCTGGATTGCATTTATTCCACAAAAACAAAAAAACCAAACCAACCATCTTCATCAAGTTGTACAACGATTAAAACCCACAAACTAACTCAACCACAAAAACACTGTGCAAACTGAAGTTCCACTTCAAAGTTCAAAAATATGCAAGCACATATAGAGAGGGAGAGAGTGGGAACACCTTGAGAGGTAGGAGGAGACTGGGAGAAAGCTCGGAGAGGAAGAGAGTGAGGATGAGAGCATGGCGAGGGAGGAGGGGCATTTGTCCTTATAAGTCATTTTACAAAGGGATAAATTTATTTTTAAAATTTTAAAAATAAGGTGGGTGGGAAAATAAAACAGGTGGGTGGAAATAGCAGCACTCAAAAATTATTGTGACCATGTCAACCCAAAAATAATTTACCTATACTCTACATATCTAATACAGGGTAAATTATCTATAAAAAAAAAAGGTACATATTTATAAAGAATAAAGGTACATTATTTATGAAAAAATATACATGCTATTTATAAAAAAAATAGGTACATTATTAATGTATAACAAAATAGAAACGTTACTATTGAAATTAGTTCTATAAAATAAATAGGTACATTATTTATGAAAAAAAAAATTGGCACATGTATTTTAAGAAAAATTTAGGTACCTATATTTTGTTGGTATAAAAATTTACCCAGATTGTATAGGTAAATTAATTAACCATAATTTTTTTTACTAATAATTAATTACCTTAGTTTGTTGTATTTTAATGTACCTAGAAAATGTAGAGAGACTAAAACAGTGGAATCAAGCACTATAGGGAGCAAGAACACATTCTTTCCCTTTGAAAAATTTAATTTCAAACCATACAAGTTATTAAAACCTGAAATTTTGATATAGAAATTATTTGACCAATATTAATTTAAAATTTAAAACAGTAAATGATTAAGTAGTCAAATTGGGAAACATTCAAAGAGTACCAATGTATATTTGACTTATAAAAAGAAGGAAAAATTGACTTAAAAATCCCTAAATCTATGCAAAATTGAAACACCATTAATGTGCATATTGGTAAACACTAATTAGGGGTATTTTTATAATCTAAAAAAGTACAATAAATTAGATTTTAAGCTTAATTAGGAAACTTGATGAGTTGGATCATAGTCGTTGGATTTTACTTATAAAAATTGGGATTTATTTATAGAAACATAAAATGATGGGTTATTGGTAAGATCAAGTTAGCTTGAAGGGGAAAAGTCATATTTACTATATAATTATTAATATTTTAATAAGTACACCCTTACTTGTCACACAGCGTCATAAAAGAATGTGTTATTACCTCTACAATCTTCATCCAGATTTTGGATGACAATTGAATTGTGCATGTAATGTTTATTATTGGTTTGATCAATTGCCAAAAACATTGTTTAATGTTTCTTCCTGGTTTGCATGGGCAGCCGTAACAGGAGATGGCTTCATTGCTAGGGATATAGGGTTCCAAAATACAGCAGGCCCTCAAGGAGAACAAGCCTTGGCTCTCTACATCTCTTCTGATCACTCAGTTCTCTACAGGTGTAGCATTGTTGGCTACCAAGACACTCTCTATGCCCTTGCCCTCCGTCAGTTCTACAGAGAATGTGACATCTATGGCACCCTAGACTTCATCTTTGGCAACGCTGCTGCTGTGTTCCAGAGTTGTGATCTGGTGCTACGCAAGCACAAGGGCTACAATGCAATCCTGGCAAATGGTAGGTCTGATCCTGGACAAAAAACTGGGTTCTCAATCCAAAGCTGTAGGATCATACCTAGCTCGGATTTCTCTCCGGTTAAGCACTCATACAGCTCGTATTTGGGGAGGCCGTGGAAGCAATACTCCAGAGCCATCGTCATGGAATCAACCATAGACGACGTGATTGCACCCCAAGGCTGGGTTGAGTGGCCTGGGGCTGGAGGATCCAAAACACTATACTTCGCAGAGTACGCGAATGTGGGGCCGGGGGCCGGAGTGGGCGGAAGGGTGCAATGGCCTGGGTTTCATGTGATTGGAGCTGATGAGGCTGTTGAGTTTACTGTTTCTAATTTTATTGCTGGGACTTCATGGCTGCCTTCTACTGGAGTCACTTTCGTTTCTGGCCTCCATTGATTGGGATGAAAAGGATGTATTACCTATTAGGGAGGTTCCAAATCAAGAACAATCAGTCACGATTTGCTCTTCCCACTCAATCACTTGATTGCTGTCATCTCTCCTGAAGACTTGCCGTTTGCCCTTCAGTCAATGATTTCCATATATTGTTAATTATAATCAATCAGCTATGAACTAAGAAATTGTAGTTATGGTAAATTCTTTACTTTTCTATTCTCCACACGCACAACGTGTATAAATGTATTGTCTCTGTACAAACTCAAATATGAATAAAATAATGGGAGCTTTAGTAATATACCCAAAATAGGACGTGAAATTATAAAAAAAAATCCTATATGGAATTCACTTTATAAACATACCCAAAAACCATTTACTACCAAGGGCCTATCCCCACAACCTTTCCTTCTCCACCGAACCTCCGCAAATCATTTCATAGAAGTACATTGTTAATACCAAATTATAGAAGTACATTGTTAATAACATGTCATAGAAGTACATTGTTAATACATTAAAGTACATTGTTAATACTATATCATAAAATTACATTGTTAATGTCATGTCATAAAATTACATTGTTAATGTCATGTCATAAAAGTACATTGTTAATGACATGTCATAAAAGTACATTGTTAATGACATATCATAAAAATACATTGTTAATACCATGTCATAAAAGTATATTGTTAATATCATATTATAAAAGTACATTGTTAATATCATGTCATAAAACATTGTTAATACAATTTCATATAAAAACATTGTTAATATCATTTCATACAAAAAAACTCAAAAAAAAACCTAAAAAAGCCTTGCAAGACATCCAATATCTTTTGTAAAAACCACCTCCAATTGTCTACAGTTTCACCAGATACAATTGCAAAGGCAAAATGAAATACCTCTGCAAAAAAAAAAAAGTACACTGTTAATACTATGTTAATACTATGTCAATACTATGTCATAGAACTATCTTCCCAGTAAAAATCACATTTTGCATATCATAAACTTCAAGTTCACAGCTATATATAGAGCAAAATATAGAGCATGTTTTATTATTGAAAATTTGTTAATACTATGACATAAAAGTACACTGTTAATACTATGTCATAGAAATCAACTCAGTTGCAGGGTATGAACAGTATAACAATTGTTCGTACCACTTACTGGAAGTTAACAACTACAGCCTTATCCCTAACATCAATGTGAATTAATTGATCCTTCATCCCTCCACATACCATAAACATGATTTTCAAATTATCATCAGATTCCAGTAAACAATTGGTGCAATCCGTAAACAGTGACTTGAAGGCAATAGCAGTGGACTACATGTAATAACAGACGACTTTAGGTAATAACAGTGCACCCAGAAAAGTATGACAATTCCAAGGAAACTTCACAAATCATTAAAGCAAAAACAAAGCACATACCTACAAGAAATTCAAAGCCTTAACAACCAAAAAACATCATTCTTCCAAAAAGATTAAAGTATACCAAATCTTGAAAAATATTTAGATGAAGCCAAAATCAAACAAGCTATATGTTGATACTTTTGACTTTCAACTGTAAGTCTTGTAACGTGACTTCTTTTCTTTGATTAAATTTTTTCAAAGTAGTGGCTAGACTTATTCTTGGGCTTGGAGTGACTTGACTAGTTTCACTTTGGGTAATTATTTTCTTAAGTTTCTTCAAATATTCTGACTTTAATTCTGGATTTTCTACTTTACTGATTAAATCAATTAATAATTCTTCTTGTTCTTCTTGTTTAGTAAGGACACTTATTGACTTGGAATTACAACAATTATCTTTACAACCGAATTGAATCTTAGGGGAACTTGACTGGTAATCCGAAGGGCTACTATAGTCGGAGCTAGTTATTGAAATGTCACTTTCACTTGATTCAGAATTTCTTAATTCTAAGACCTTAATTAACTGGGCTTTTTCTTCTTCAGTGATTTTTAATTGCTTAATTGTGTCTTTAACTTTGCATTCATTAGCATAATGACCAAATTTTTTACATTTGAAACACTCAATTTTACTTTTATCTGTAATTTTTTCTTTTTAATATTTTCCTTTCCTATATTTATTGCTAGGTGTCTTAGACCAATTTTTCTTTTCACTATACTTACGTTTTTTTGTAAAACTCATCATTGTCTTTGAAGGACTGTTTTCTTCTTTTGTAATATCTAGGTTTACTAGTTTGACCTTCATATTTTTTGTGTTGTCTAGAAGTCGGGACAGATGTTAAACCGTATTGTTCACAAAAGTCTCCTGATTCGTATTTAGCTGAATTTCTTTCTGACTGGACTTGTTTTCCTATTTTCATGTCTACACACATTTTCATTCATGTTTGATTAATTGTACAAATTATACTGCCATAAGTAAGATTATCAAAATCTATATGGCCTTTATCATTACTTAAGACTGTTCTAATCTTATGGGCGAATAAATTAGGTAGACCATTAATGAATTTTTCTTTCTAAAAAGGCTGGTTACTATCTTCTCTAAGCATGACTCTGGATATAAAGACATCTTTGTACCACCTAAAATCATTTAATTTTGGACATCTAAGATTACTGAGTTGATCATGTATTCTGGTTGTAGTATTACTGGATGTTCCCTTGAAATGTTTAATTATTGTGTATAACAGGATATTGACACCATCTTCAGTTCCCATATTGGGATCATTTTCATCGAATATTGGTAAACCTTCTTCTTCAATTTTGACTGCATGTATTATACTGCTTTTAACTTCTTCAGTGAAATGTTTATCCCACCAAACTCGTAAGGTTCCAGTAAAACCTGTTTCTAAGAGGGGAACTACTTCTGATTGCCTTAAATTATGGTTTGTAACGTAACTGTTGGCAACCATGGACATATGCTGTAATTTGTTTAAAATTTCTTGTTCAGACAAACCATCTATATTCCATTCATAGATTTTATCTGATGAGACTGAAAATTGATTTTGAGAATTTCGTTCTTCAAATTGGATATCTGGAGGTGTTGGCTTAGGGTACCAATTTCTTGTTAGACTAGTAGGATTGACTTTGTTCCTTAATCTATTAAGTTTTAAATTATTAAAGGCATTCTCTATTTTAGATATGTTACTGACTTCAGAATTGTGGCTCGAGTTATTACTAGAAGAAGAATCTGTATCGGACAGGCCTGTTACAGTTTTTATGGATGAATCTTCTTCGGTTTTGATTGCTTTTCCCTACAAGTATTTGTTCAATTTTTCTCATTGTGGGAGTTGTTTTGAGAGCGGACTCAAGTTTTAGTTCTTGAAATTTGACTAAAGGCTTTTCATTTTTTGATTTAAATTGTATATCTTGGCTGAAAGTCCTATCAATTTTCGTTTCAATTTTGTCTAATTGTTTGCCTAAAATTATTAAACTCTGGTTTGTATAATTGTTTTGTTCTATTATTTTTTTGTCAAGAGGGTTTGCTATTTTGAAAGGACTGGCTATGATTTTGGCATCCTTGTGGTTTATTATTATTGATTCTACTGGAGGATGACTGGAAGTTACTTTAGTGTTGTCTTCTTTTTTCCATTTTTATAGGGTTAAAGTTTTTACTTCTTTATTTGAACTAGTTTTTCTAATCTGGTGTCTTAAATTTTTTAATCGTTGGTCTATTTCTTCCCAGTGTGTCTTTCTATTAAGGGTACATAATTGGTTATTTATGGGTTGAGCATTGGATGGGTAGGCTTCTTCAACTTCAAAGTCTGTTTGGGTAGGTGAAGTTGGTTCTTTTTCTTCAATTGGCTTTTTTGATTTAGAATAACAAGGTTGGTCAATTTGGGAGCTTTTCCTAAGAGATTCTAATTTTAAATATATTAAGGCTTTTTCTGTTTCAAAATCTCTTTCCGTAGTGGAAGAAGATCCTGCAAAAGAATGTCTGGCCGGATTATGTCTTTGGGACTTGCTGGGCGTTGGTAATTGTTGTAATTTTACTGAGGACTTTAGCAGTTGGTTGCTAAAATTGATTTTGACTGTACCATCTAGGTATTGCTGCACATAATCTAGGTTGGGTAAGGTATTTTGAATTGGGGTTGGTTGATTTTCTGCTACTAAGGTCCAATCAGAAGGAAGGGTGACTTCTGACCATTTAATGGCTCTAGGAACTCTAATATTGGCATTTGTTTGACTACTTTGGATTAGCAAAGTTTGGTCTTTGGGACTTTTACTAAGGGCTTGGAAATTCATATTAGTTCATGTGACTTTGTAATAAATTCTATAAACTAAGGCTAAAGGTTGAGATCCAGGTAAAATCTCATATCCTGAAGTTTTGATATTTAAAGTTAAAATTTTTAATATGTGAGGATCACTAAGGCTTACTGTGAAACCTGGATAACAATTAAAATGAACTGGACCATTACATAAACTAGATTATATTAAACCTAAAGTGCTATCATTAAAATTGATAAATCGGGCATCTCTTAAACAAAGTAAAATTGAAGCATTAAGACCGATTCTTGTTAAGGGTTTGACCGCTACTTGGACTAGTCCTATGTAGGAAATTGTTTCCATCTTTCCTATGTTTCTTGATTGACTCAAGGTTCAACAATTAGCATGTTTCATGTTCTTTACTAAGGGCATAAACTTGTTCAACTGTTTTGACATGAGTTGTTGACTTAAAGGAGGATAGGGACCATTTTTTCCTATAAATCTCTGCTGTATAGACACTAGGGATATTCCAATCTTTCCAATCTACTTCACTATTGGTTTTGTACTCAATTTGTTCTTCATTTACTATGTCTGGGACTTTGCTTAAACTGGCTTTAGAACTGTTACTGCTGTAAGAGTTTGACCTAAAAAGGCGACTCATTCTGTCAAGTTTACTAGTTGGAATGATCTGGGTATAAGGAAATTCTAAAATTCTATTGTGGACTCGGGGTTTCCTGAAAACCTAGGGACTCTCTCTCTCCGCTCATACCACAACCGCTCATGCCTCACCTGGGACTTACTGTTTGGACACTAGGACTTATTGTTTGGACCAGAAGGAGAGTGACATACTAACAGGAAGACGATGAATATACAGAAAGAATTCAAGAAAGAACTTCAATACCATAACAAATAAACCAGCCACTTGGGCGGAATGAGAATCGAATTTAAACTCAACTTAACAACGCTTGCAGCTCTGATACTAGCTAGAATTACTACTCATAAGAAGAAAAGGGTAAATCAAGTTGGGTATAGAACCAGACAATTATTATGTTGATGCAGAGTAATGTAATAGGGTTTAGGGCTAACATGACTTCCTTTGACTATATGCATGGAAAATGTTATATATATATTCCTCTGCAGTAACTGCTATTGCACTATATTAATAGCAACTTTCATATCAATTTTTTTTCAAGTTTAATATCAATTTCTTTTCAACTAAATCATAAAAGGAATTCTTTTGCTTATGATATGGAGGTAGATATATGCCTAATCCATGCATATGAAAACAAACCAAAATATCCATGAAGATTTTTGTTCTATTAATGCAATTCCTCGAGCAATTTAAAATGCAAATATAAGTCCAAAAAGACAATATGAATAACATGAGTGCCAAAATGACTCATGTTACCTCTGTAAGAAACCATATTGGAGTAAGAATTAAGCCACATTTTGCAATTTCCCAGGGACTGAGCTGATCGCTTTGTTCAAGCAGGTGAGACTCATCTTCTTCCCTATTGCTAAGATCTTTGTCAGTAACTGGGCAGCTTGTAACATTTGTTTTTGGACTGTGGTTTTCATTTATTATAAGTGGGATATCAAGCCCAATTGAAGTGCTCATGGCACTTTCATTGTAGAAATTCTCAACTAAATTTGGTTTCAGTAAGCTGCAAATCCAATGTTTCAAAGCTGCTATAGGTAGATAGACCACCATTAGAGACACCCCAAGAAAAGTGAGTGCAAACGGCTGTTTGTACTCAGTGAAAATTCTCTGCATTGAAAAACCAGTGCAAGTTTAAGTTTTCAAATCATAGCAATAGAAGAATGCACCTTTCCAATATCTGGAATAATGAGCCTAACCAAATAATGTACTGTTTTGACTAGAAAAAATAACTTCTCTTTTACAAGAGAGAGACCTTTTCCCCCCAAAAAAAATCCTGAAAGAAAATCAACCCGTAGCCATAGAACACAAAGGCATAGGAGTTACATAAGATTGAATATCATAAATCCAAAGGCAAACCAAAATTCCAAGTCTGAAAATTACAATCACACATTAGGACACAATTTTAAACTCAAAACAACAATAAAAAATAAGATCTAAATCCAAAATCAAAGAAATCCAAAAAACTCTCACATACTTCAAATTCAACGATATTAAAAATAAATAAAAAAACCAATCGAATAATGAAGAATCATACTACAAACTCAATTGAAGATGAAGAAATCATGACATAAGTCTTTGAAATTCTCAAAACAGAGCTCGGAGATGATGAAACCGAGCTCGTGCAGAAACTGAGCTTCGTTCAAAAGCGAATTGAAACACAAAGCAATACTCCATGCATACTTCAAAATTGAACATCGCATAACGAAGATCACAGAGCGCAGACGAATAACAAAGCTCCAATCACATCTGATGCAGCACAATGTCACTCCCAAAATCACCTATTCAAACTAGAAGTAAACAAAAAAAAGCAACAGAGAGTGAGTAATAATAAGAATCATATAGTAACAGAGAATCATAGATCAAGTAACATAGAGAAACAGAAGATCAAGTAGTAGAGAGAGAACATGCGTCAAACGGACTTTCGATTTGATGATCTCACCGAACGGAGAAAAGGCCCTCTCCAGTCCATCATTGTCGATCGCCCAAGCAAGCCCTCCGACAAAGCTTAGAATGATGAGGTTGAACAAAAACTGACAATTAGGGTTGAAGATGAAGATGAGAGATTGGAGCTCGTGTGCTCTGGCTTCAACGCCAAATAAAGTTATTAGAATTCCAATTTTATGTTAAAATAAAGGTATTCCATCTTATTAATTAAATTTTAAAAAACGTACAGCAGTCGATTTTTGGGTTTATTTTGGGTATGTTTATAAACATTAAATGGTATAGGGTTTTATAATAGGACTAAATCTAGGAACGGATATTTAACTAAAATTGCATAAAATCATCCCATTCAATCAAAGGTCTCTGTCTTTTGCAGTACCTGAATTTAATGTGAACAGGTGGAGATCGAAGATCTCATGCACCACATGTAACCTTAAAGTCGATGTACCAAAGTTTAAGCATATGCATCTTTAAGCTTTATAGTTAAATACTAAAATTCACTATCAATGATCAATGACGGGAAGAAAAATTAAAATTTGTAACCCTACGTTTTTAATTTTGTATTAGCTAGTGATGATACCACTTTTACATAATTAACTGCTCATATATGTAATGTTGATAAGTTTGGTTACAATCATAAATCCTATACGCTTATCGGGGACAATATATATAACAAAAATATGGTATGTATGATGAGACGAATAAAAAGTGATTGTGAGATTAAAAAAAAGGTTTGATAAATTGCGTGTTGATCCTAATTCATTTAGCCTGAAGATTGTGATTAAAGTGGTAAATATGAATGCTATTTTTATGATCAAGTGAATCCCCAAGGAAAATAAAAAGTGATTGTGGGATGAGGGGTTGGTCAAGCCGCTAAGACCTTCAAGCTTGTAGAGACACCACTCCATTTCATCTTGTTGAAGACCTCCGATGCAAGGTATGAGTTCAATTTGCTACCAACCCATAGTGGGTATTGGTGTAGGCATTTCGCTAGTGTAGCACAGTCTAGTCTCTAATGACCCGTTTGATTACAAGCCTACGCTATAAGGCTCGACGATGGTAAAGTCTATTGCAAGTCCTTATAAGTGTTTGTTTCTTTTAATAAGTTTGGGTCTATGGAATTCTTGTTAGGCTGAGATGGGATTGATACTGTGTTCAACTTAAACCATAAACAAACATGAGTCATTCTATGGTGATGGCCTTATATATAGTCCTTATGTGAGGTCCTATATCTTAACCGTTGGATCAAGCTAACAAATTTGATCCAACCGCTAACCAATTTGATCCAACAATTAAGAGATATAATCTAACCTTAATACCATATATAAAGCCTTCACTATAGAATTCTTGAAACAAACAGACCCCTGGTGTATGATGAATTGGATTTACAAAATTGGGCCACGAGCGCATTTCCTTCAGAAGAAAGTTATGGTCCAGCCCATATAGATAGGTTGTAGAGCTTTTTCAGAAAGCTTCTCCGGCAAGCTGTGTGTACTTTGGCGCCCCTAAAACGCTTTTGAAAATATCAATTCTCTCCTTCTTCCCCATTGTCTCTTCTCGTGTTCTGTTTCTCCTTTTGTGTTTTGGGATCAGTTGTGGTGTAGGAGCACACGTCGTGGTCGTGGAGGTACTATTAGCTAAGGCATGGAGCAACAGAGCAACCAGAAGACGGCCCAACAACAAGATGAACACGAAGAAATGCAGCACGGCCCTGTCCCCGTTGAACAACTTCAGGTAACCCATTTCAAATTTACACTCATTTTCGAACAATTCAGTGGCTCCCCCAAATGGGTTCTTTTTCAAGCGGCTTCCAATGGCTTTTCTTGTTTAGATTCGGCTGTCCCCTTCAAAATTGAAGAAAGGGTTTTTCTTTTTCTCTGAATTGGGTTCGAATTTCTGCAAATTGTTGTTCAAGATTCTATATTTCATATGAGTTCTGCAATTTGTTCTCGTTTTGACCATTGTACGATGAAATCCAATAGTGTTATCATTTTACTTTTAATTATTTTTTTGAATAGAAAGACTTACTTTTAATTATCAGTATTGGGTTTTGTTCTTTACCTACAATGCGAAACCCTAATGATAGAATCTGGGTTTGGTTTGTTACAGATCAGTTCGTCCCAGTGTAGATGAAATTTAGAATCTGGGTTGCGTATTTTCACTGTCTAATGATATTTCGATCAAAGTAACAATCTTTCTTTAATTGATGATGGAATGTTTTTATTTTTTCAATTCAAGACGTCAGGCATAGCTTCCATTGATGTAAAGAAGCTTAAAGATGCGGGTCTTTGCACAGTTGAAGCTGTTGCATACTCTCCAAGAAAGGATCTTCTGCAGATCAAAGGAATCAGCGAAGCTAAAGTTGACAAGATCATTGAAGCAGGTATGTCATTCATTGTTATCTATTTTTCTCATTTTCCCACCATGTTTATATGTAAAGCTATTCACTATTTGCGATAATTTGATATCCCATTGCCTGGCTTATTTCATTTCATTGACAGCATCCAAACTTGTGCCTTTGGGTTTTACTAGTGCTAGTCAGCTCCACGCTCAGAGACTCGAAATCATTCAGATTACTTCCGGATCAAGAGAACTTGATAAGATATTGGAGGGTCAGTTTCCACTATTCTTCTTTTTTTAACCAAGACCTGTCTGCAATTTCAAGAACTTGCCAGTTCTTAGAAATGAGTCCTTGTTTTACCAATAGGAATGTAATACTTTAAACTTCAGTTGATATTTCTGTGGTATCAAAGTTTCCCCGTGGTTTTCTTCTGACAGGAGGAATCGAGACTGGATCTATTACTGAGATATATGGTGAGTTCCGTTCTGGAAAGACCCAGCTGTGTCACACGCTTTGTGTCACTTGCCAAGTAAGTGACTTTCTTTTCTCTTTAACATGCTGTGCTGGTACAGAAACCACCCAACTACAATCTATTAATTTTGATTCACTATAGTGCACTTCTAATTCATTTTGATGTTTCAGCTCCCATTAGATCAAGGAGGTGGTGAGGGAAAAGCAATGTACATTGATGCTGAGGGTACATTCAGGCCACAGAGACTCTTACAGATAGCAGAGAGGTTTGATATAAATATTTTGAGGTGAACTTTCTCTTGTGATTTATGCATGCTAGATCCTTAATGGTGTTGTTGCCACAGGTTTGGACTCAATGGTGCTGATGTCTTGGAGAATGTGGCATATGCTAGAGCTTATAACACGGATCATCAATCAAGGCTCTTGCTTGAAGCAGCTTCCATGATGGTAGAAACAAGGTGCAACACTTTATCATTTCCTTTCTCTTGTCTTGTATGGAGATTTGTTAATTGTCTTGAATTAAGGTCTGTCGTGAACCTGTCGGTCCTAGTTATGAGCTTGTTTAGAGTTTAAATAGTCTACAACTTTTTAGGTAAGACTAATTATTTAACGGATGTTGGTTCTATAGGTTTGCTCTCATGATAGTGGATAGTGCTACGGCCCTCTACAGAACAGATTTCTCAGGAAGAGGAGAACTTTCAGCCCGGCAAATGCATCTTGCAAAGTTTCTACGGAGCCTACAGAAGTTAGCAGATGAGGTTAAAATTTCTTACACCACTTATAAAACATTCTCGGACCCCCTAGTTTAGCTTTGTTATTTATTGATATTTCCCCTCTGTACACTGTGACTGCAGTTTGGTGTGGCTGTTGTTATCACAAATCAAGTAGTTGCACAAGTGGATGGTTCTGCACTCTTTGCTGGGCCTCAAATTAAGCCTATTGGTGGAAACATCATGGCGCATGCTTCGACCACGAGGTTTGCCCTTCCAAGTTCATTCCCTACCTTCCTCCCAAAATAAATTACTTTTGTGTTAGCATATCTAATCATTTATCTCTTGTTATGATAGGCTTGCTGTAAGGAAAGGAAGAGGCGAGGAGCGGATTTGTAAAGTAATAAGTTCTCCTTGTCTGGCTGAGGCAGAAGCACGGTTTCAGATATCTCCGGAAGGTGTCACCGATGTCAAGGACTAATACACTTCAGCTCTTGCTAAAACTTTTGCAGTATCTTCTTCATGTATTCTTTGTTGTATCTTTCTTGTAAAGGGTCTGTAAGGAACCTAAGCTAAATGTCACAAGTTTGTAATTGTTTTTTTTTTTTGTCTACAGTTGTATTCAATATTTGAACAGTTTGTCATTATAAAATTTTGCAGGATGTTTTTTCCCCCATTTTTTCTGGTTATTTTCACTCTCATTTTAATGGTTTTGTAATGGATACTTACAGTTCAAAATTCAGAACCGTGGTAAAATTCAAGGGTAAAAAAAACATTGCGTCACTAAAATTTTACTGCGACAAAGCAATGTTACAATTTACATACAGAAAGTAAAAGATGAAAAAAGGGAGGCAAAAGGAGTTCGCACCGTTTTTTTTTTCGAACTGCCGAAACGGCGTCGTCCTGATGCTAACATAAAGAGCTTGCGTTTAAATCTTGTTTATCGTTGAAACCCCGTGCCGAAGAAAATGTGGAAGCGACTGGACTGAGAAATAGGCGGAGGCAATTGGGATGAAGACAACCACAAGCGTTGTCTGAACTGTGAATTGTGAGAGCGACGAAGGTTGAAGAGATTGAGAATGGCAAGTAAGGCCAGTCTTCCGAAATCTGGAGCCATTTCCAAGGGCTACAACTTCGCATCTAACTGGGAACAGGTGTTTGCTTCCTCTTCGTCCTCTTCTTCTTTCAATTTGGCACAGCCTCATTGCCCCAGATTCAAATTCACAATTTCAGTTCATATGCATCTGATTTTTCTCCAATTTTTTTTCGCTATAATTATACCTAGCAAGATTCAGATCAGATCGGATCGGATCGGACCAGATCCTTTCGATATGGATTTTGATATAGTGCTTTCTTTCTTCGCTCCTCGCTCTGCAGAACACGCCATTAACGGAGCAGCAGCAAGCGGCCATTGCAACCCTATCGCATTCCGTCGCAGAGCGACCCTTCCCTCCCAATTTGGTCAGATTATATACAATACAAATTCATCTATTTATTTCTCTTCCATTATCCTCACCATTTTATCTCCACAATAACTTGATTTCTTTTGATTTTGCGTTAATTCTAGGGCCAGGACCGTACAGGACATCAGAATGGCCTGTCTGTCTCAACCAAAGACAGCTCCTTTGGTTCCGAACACTCTGCTGCTATAGAAGCCGTTCTCGTTAATACAAATCAGGTACAGTTTCACCATCACATTCCTTTGTCTCTTCCAATTCAATGGTTATTTCACTGCAACTTAGCTTCTTCTACCTGCAGTTTTACAAATGGTTTACAGATCTTGAAGCCGCCTTGAAGTCGGAGGTTAGTATTCATTTCTTGCACCAGCACAGCTCCTTATGGTTTAAGGAAGTGTGCATATGCGCTCATTGCACTTCTTATCTTTTTTGTTTTGTGTTTTTCAACTTTTTAGACAGAGGAGAAGTATCGCCACTATGTAGACACTTTGACACAGCGCATACAGACGTGTGATGGTATACTTGGTCAGGTATTGGTTATATATATGTTAGTATCATTGAAGGCACTTTTGTTTTAGATTGTTATGCTTGTTTGAAATAGCTGGGCTTCCTTCTATGCAGGTGGATGACACCCTAGACTTGTTTAATGAACTACAACTTCAGCATCAAGCAGTAGCAACGAAGACTAAAACTCTTCACGATGCATGCGACAGACTGGTGGGATTTTCTTTTTATTGTCACCCTTTTTCTTTGTTACACTTTCCTTGGTGTCATGTTAAACCACTGTTTGTGGTGCCTGAAAACTTGTTTAAAACTTGTGGTTTCCTCATTTCTCCTTTGCAGTTAATAGAGAAGCAACGACTGATTGAATTTTCAGAAGCACTCCGCAGTAAGCTCAACTACTTTGATGAATTGGAGAATGTAAGGTTTGAAAGCTACCTTACCTAGATATAATATTTCCTTTGTTGAGATTGTGTGGGTTTTTTGTTTCTCTAATATGCGTGGCAATGAATTAGTGGATCATTGTGATCGTCTCTGGACGTAAGCCAATTTTGGGATATAAAAATATGATTTTTTCTTTAGTGAAGAGTTTTCAAGAATCTGCATAAGTCAGTTTCTCCTCAGTATGAATTTTCCTTTTCAGGCATTACTTTGTAGTGTTGTTCAAACTTAAACTGAAGTATATATTTTAAAGCTTTGTGCCAAGGATCTTACCTTCTTTGGTTTGTTTAGATTTGTGAGGAAATAACATGATGCACAAAGTCTGTATGTAATTCCATCCAGAGTATATATATTTATATTCATCTTATAAATATATTGTATACATAATTCATGTTTAAATCTTCAAATTTGTGCAGATTACGACCAATTTTTATTCTCCAAACATGAATGTTCTAAATGAGAACTTTCTCCCTCTTCTCAAACGCCTTGATGATTGCATATCGTAAGTGGGTTACCTTTATTATTAGGAATTCTATGCGTCAGGCACTATTCAGTTAAAAACTTGGAAATTTGTCATTGATACTAGGAAACAATGAGCATTTAATGAGGATGTCTATTTGAGATTAAAACTTATTGTTTTCAAATGACTTGTTCCTACTATAGGTATGTTGAAAGCAATCCACAATATGCAGAATCCAGTGTTTACCTACTCAAGTTTCGACAATTGCAGGTACAATTTGCCAGAGGTTTGATTAGGTGAATAGTATAGAATGGAGATTCATCTTCTTGTAAGATTTATTTTGACCTTCAGTAATATATAAATATACATGTTTTGGACAGTCTCGAGCTTTGGGCATGATTCGCTCTCATGTACTTTCAGTTCTCAAAGGTGCTTCTTCTCAGGTAAAGTTACCTTATTGAACTGAGCTACCATGAACACATCTTTCATAGTAGGCTTCAGTATATACATGCATTAATCCATATTACACCACTTTGTATTATGTTCACTGTCTTGCATCAGGTACAGGCAGCTATCCGAAGCAGTGGGGGCAGCAAAGCATCTGTTTCTGAGGGTGTGGAAGCATCTGTTATATATGTCCGTTTCAAGGCAGCAGCAAGTGAGGTAACAGTAACCCTTTTGGCTTGGAATGATCTATGGGATTAATTGAATGTGGTTACTGCATTTAGCAGTCAGGGCCTGAAAGGCTGATTGCAAGTTGATCCTGGAAAACGGTTTTACACTACAATTTTTAATGTGGGAATGCAGTTCTGTGCATTAACTTCAAACTCATTTAAGTGTTGATGTCTAACAAATAGAATCTCTGCAGCTTAAGCCAGTGTTGGAGGAAATTGAAAGCAGAGCATCAAGGAAAGAATATACTCAGATCCTCGTGGAATGCCACAAACTATATTGTGAACAGAGACTTTCCTTGGTGGGCTATATTTATTTCTTTATTTTTAAATTTTTGAAAAGGATCATTGATTGTTTACCATATTAGCTTATTCATTTTATCACTTATTATCCCCCTTTTTATATGCATTATCTAGGTAAGAGGTATAGTACATCAACGAATATCCGAATTCGCCAAGAAAGAGGCCTTGCCATCATTGACTAGATCTGGATGTGCATATCTAATGCAGGTATGATATATATGTTACCAGGATATTCATCGAAATAGACTCCTTTTAAAAAGGACTTATAAATATAAAGTGAGGATGGTATGATTCACCCTGTCCTAATTAAGGACATCATAAGATATCTGTGATAGATGATTTAATATGATGTGCAACTTACTGTCATAGATCAATTTATGCTGCATAGATATATTGAGTATGCTGTAAGAAGGTCACACTTGGTACAATTCAGCAATCTTTGGATTCCATGTCATAGTTGATGAGAGTGATCATTTTCTATTTTTCTTTTATATTGTATCAAGATTTTTCATTCCATTTGTCATTTTCAGAATGTAATATAATAATGGCAAAAGGTCATTTTTGGTCCCTGTAGTTTGCCACTTTTACCACTTTGGTCCCTGTCGTTTCAATTTTGTCAATTTTGTCCCTGTAGTTTCAATTTGAAGCAATTAAGGACAATCTTCAATTTCTGTCAAATTTTTTTAATTTCTGTTAGTTGTAGAGGGGTAATTCGGTCCACAAATTATTATTATTTTAAAAATAATTTTAAAAATCAAAATAAAATATATTTATTAAAAAAAAAAAGCTAACCTCACTCCCCTCCCAGCCCCACCTCTCCACCTTCACCCCAACCCAGCCATCCCCAAAAACCACCATCTACCGACCACCACCTAGCCATCGCCAAAAACCACCGTCCACCGACTACCTCCTAGCCATCACCCATCATCCATAATTTTTTTTTCTTCCACCAAACAGAAGGGAAAATGCCCTCATCTCACTTCCAAAAATTTTATCAAGGCACCCATGCCTCCTTCGCCAGTTAAACAAAGAGAGAGACTGAGACAGAGTGACAGAGACAATGTTAAAGAATGAAATGAAGTCAGCCATCATCAATGAAGGCGATATTCCCAGGAATATTGCATAGTCAAATGTTCCCTTTTGTTTAAAACCTTTTGTATCCTTTCAATGAACAAACTCAACAATATACATAAAATTATTCCACACTTCTCCTATTTTCTAATAGACAGAGGAAGAGAGAGGAGATAGAGGGTGATTCACAGAGAGATAGAGAGAGACCTCTACCTTCAGCCCTCGCCCCACCCCCATCTCCCTCCAAACCCGACACCCATTCCCATCCCAACCATAGATCCAGCCCCATCCCTTCGCCTGGAAAATACATAACCCGGCCCCAACCCTCGCACCGCGCCCACCCTCCAAACCCGACACAAGCCAACCTTCCTTTCTCCAGATCCGTCGCTGCCCACAGATCCATCCCCATCAAGTCTATATGTGAGAGCGAGAAGCCTCCGTGCCCATGAATCAATTTTAAGATTTTACTTTTTTTATTTGTCTTTAATATATTATTTTTAAAATGAATTAATTTTTAATAATTTATTGACCGAATTGCCACTTCACAACTAACATAAGTTAAAAAAATTTGATAGAAATTGAGGATTGTCCTTGAATTGCTTCAAATTGAAACTACAGGGACAAAATTGACCAAATTGAAACGACAGGGACCAAAGTGGCAAACTACAGGGACCAAAAGTGACCTTTTGCCTATAATAATTTATGTTGTAGGACAATAAAGTTTCTATTGTAATTGAGTTGGAAACTACTTATTATTGCAGGTCTGTCAGCTTGAGCATCAACATTTTTATCATTTTTTCCCATCTTCTGCAGAGGACGTTTCAAGTTTGGCTCCATTGATAGATCCTCTGTAGGTCTCCTTCTCTCTCTCTCTCTCTCTTGCTTTATTTAGAGGTTGACATTAATAACTGGGGTAAGGCAATCTCTGTTAAATTACATGTGCCAGAGGCGAGTCAAGCTTGATTGGTTTCTGTCTTTTTCGCTTTGCTCCTTGTTAGGCTGTTACATTGTAGGTTGGCTCTTTGATTGGTTTATGTGCACTTTAAACTATATAATAACCTCCTTATGGTGATAACTTAATGCAGGTCTACATATTTGTACGATACACTGCGGCCAAAACTTATTCATGAAACAAATGTTGATTTTCTTTGCGAACTTGTTGATATATTGAAAGTTGAAGTCCTAGGTGAACAGTTAAGTCGGAGGAGTGAATCCTTAGCTGGTATACGTCCTACATTAGAGAGAATTCTTGCAGACGTTCATGAACGGTTGACTTTCCGTGCTCGAACACATATTCGTGATGAGGTGATTTCTGTTCCTGAGAGTTATTGTTTGTTGATTTCATTTCATATGACAGCTGTTACCTCTTTATTATCATAATTCTTTCAATTTACTTTGCCCTCTTCTGTATTTATTTTTTCTGCTTGATTGGTGATAGTGGTGATTTTCTGTAACATTACTTAATGTTTTATTTCAGTAGGTTGTTTTAAATATTGTTGGATATCTTTTACTATAAGGTGTAACACTTTTGACATCCTTGTTGAAACACTGGAACTTCTCAATTAAACAAACGGGAAATGGAAGGTGATCCGTTTCCTAAATGGTAGAATGAAATGAATGGAAATATTTATTTGTTTGAATATTGATTGAACTTGTTGATTCAATGGTCTGCTGTCTCGTGTTGCTTGCTTTTAATCTATGTCTTGCATCAATTTAATATCTAGCTTAAAATGACAATGAGCTTGCAAAACAAGTTTATTTTCCAGTGGAGACACAAGAGCTTACATGCTGTAGAAGGAAAAAGTAATTACAGTTGTTCTTAATTTTCTACTGATGTTTGGTGTTTCCCCTGTTCATTGTTTCCAGTTATCCCCTTTTTAGCTGGCACTTCTACTTTATTTTTCCAGCATATCTTGTATATTTTTCTGGACTAGCTACTACTTTCCTTTTGTTTTTTTGCTATTTATTTATTTAAGATTTCTCTTTTTTCTTTTCAGATAGCAAATTATTTTCCTTTGGATGAAGACTTGGATTACCCTGCAAAGCTGGAAAGATCTGTGACAGATAATCTTGAAACAACTTCTGTAAATTTTTTGCCATTTCCTACTTTTCACTTTGACAGAGTTATATTTTTTGATGTGTGTCTTGGCGTCAAATTTGCCTAGTCCCTAACTTATATCTTATAGGACACCAGCACATAGCTTAATAATTCTGATATTCCATTATGTAATCTTCCATGCCCTCAATGAGTTACTTATTCACAGTCTGTTGATATTGGTAGTTCACTTATTGAAATATCCACGACCGAGAAACAAACTATGAGTTCTAGAGATGCCATTCAGTGACCTAAGAGTTTATCTATCACTTCTTTTGCCCATGCAACATATTTCCAAGCTGGTCATTCCTACTGTTAGCTCCAGTTCTGTGTCATTGTTGTCTGATTTAATGGACTCACCTGTGATTCTTTTTTGTCAAACAGCAGGCTGATGAAAACCTAGTTTTTAAAACGTGGTATCCACCTCTAGAGAAAACGATATCTTGCCTTTCAAAGTTGTATCGCTGTTTAGAACCAGGAGTTTTCACTGGTTTAGCACAGGTATTTAAGCCTTTGCACAGCCACCACGTGTTATACTTGTCTTAAATAAGTTCCTTTCATATGAATTTTGCTAAACAATTGGCTTTTTTTTTGTCTTCAGGAAGTGGTTGAAGTTTGTTCAATATCTATCCAGGTGAGTAATTCTACACTAATTTTTTTATGTAACTCTACTGTCACATAATACTGTGTTATCCGTGTGTATTAAGATGCTGGGATTTGGTTAGTGTTGCCTTAATATGGTGACAAAAGTTTGTCTTTCCTTTCATTTGCCAGAAAGCGAGCAAACTCATTGCAAGGAGATCATCACCAATGGATGGTCAGCTTTTCCTCATAAAGAATCTTCTTATCTTAAGGGAGCAGGTAATCCCTCATTTCTGCTGTATTTATCATAAGTGGTTATTCTTTTAAAAATGACTTATTAACACATTTATTTTGTCTTCACAGATTGCACCGTTCGATATTGAGTTTTCTGTCACACATAAGGAACTCGATTTCTCACACTTGCTGGTTAGTTCCTCCAAAGCTAAATTTGTCCTATCCAACTGCGTTATATATTTATTAGGGTTGCAAATAGCAGGGGAAATGGTTGTATTGTTGTAGCATCCACTACATAGAGGAGTGGCCCACAGCCCACTAAGTGGAACTAATTTATTCTTCCCAAATAAGTCATAAGTTCTCTAGTTTAGGTTTTTTTTTACCCAACCAGGCAGACATGTTTCATCAACCAAGATGTTTAGAATGTTTACGTGGTTTAGGTAATAATGCATCATTAAAAGTTCCCTAAATGCCCGAAATTCGATGGAATAGAGATCTTAATATTTTTCATCTCCTTGTGCAGGAGCATCTAAGACGAATTCTTAGAGGTCAAGCCTCTTTATTTGATTGGTCCAGGTCAACTTCACTGGCAAGAACCCTATCTCCACGCGTTTTGGAAAGTCAAATAGATGCTAAGAAGGTTTGTCAATTTTCCTTTCAATAAATGATTTCTTAATTTATTCTTAGAGATATACCTGGCAAAGTTGTATAACCTATCCCTATCACTATACTTATGTTATGTTTGATAATTTTAATCAATCAATGGTTTTAACCTGCTTGTAAGGAGATCATTATGTTGGTCATTAAGCTAGTTGTGGATTCTACGCTTTCAATTCGTTACCAAGGTTTGTCATTTCCCCACTTTGACAATGTGGCTGGAAATATTTTGCAATGTATTTGCTCAAATGCGAAACGGGAGACCAAGTCACCAGATCTAAAGCTAGTTTTGTTGAAGAAGTTAGGGTCTTCCTTTTTTACAATGATAATGCAAACTTTCTTCATTGGATAGATTTTCAGAGCAAGGTTTTGTTTTTATTTGTTGTTACTTTGGTTTTCATTTTCTGTCGATGCTTCATTATATTAACATAATTGGTCGGTACCTCACTTCCATCATGCTAATGTACTTGCAGGAATTGGAGAAAAACCTGAAAACCACTTGTGAGGAGTTCATAATGTCAGTCACTAAGCTGGTCGTGGATCCTATGCTTTCATTTGTTACCAAGGTTTGTGTTTGTCGCTTCCCCCTTAGTAGCATGGCTGGAAACCTGTCTTGTATTTTGGAGCTAATGAGAGACCAGACACATAGATATAAGTATACAAGTAATAAACAATCAGAATGTTAGAATAAATTGCCTAATCATGTCTAAAAGATCTTCATTGTGCTTTTTTATAGGTCACAGCTGTGAAAGTTGCAATGTCATCTGGCAGCCAGAATCAAAAGGCAGAGTTGGTTATGGCCAAACCACTCAAAGATCAAGCTTTTGCAACTCCGGATAAGGTGGCTGAACTTGTTCAAAAGGTATGCATTTAAAATAATTTCTCTGTGGTGGAGTGCAATGTCAGTGAGTGCTGTGTATATATTTGTTTGCTGGGGTTCTTGTTTCACATCAAAATTGACATTTTTTTGGGACAATAAGCAACTTATCCAGTCTTTTTTTGGTCAATAAACAACTTATCCAGTCTTAAGGTTCAACTAGACTAATCCCCATAATGCATATGTGGAACAGGTAGCTGCTGCTATTCAGCAAGAGTTGCCAATAGTAATGACGAAGATGAAGCTTTATCTGCAGAACCCATCAACGCGAACTATTCTATTCAAACCCATAAAGTAAGTACAAGATTCACGTGTACAAGGCACAATTTTATGGTTTTTCACATGCACTCCTCGGACTGATTAAGTTGATATCATTTGTTTATATTCCTTTAGTAACATTTGGAATTGACGATTGGATGCATTTAATTTGGATCTATGCATTGATACGACACCTAAGAAGTGCCAAAGTTTAATCGATAATACCTACTTACCATTCCACCAATAATATCTATCATGCCCAACATCTCATCAAGTTGCAAACTTATTTTTTTCCTCTTTTTTTTAATGCAGGACAAATATTGTGGAAGCTCATGTGCAAGTACAGTCCCTGCTAAAGGCCGAGTATTCCCCCGAAGAGATAAAAGGCGTCATAAACATGCCTTCCATACAAGAACTTCAAGCACAACTGGATAATCTCCTTTAGAGTGTATTTTTTTTCTTTTGATCAATCCTTTAGAGTGTTTGTGGACATAAAAATTGTTCTTATTAGCTGGATGATCTAAATGTTGTTATTGGTAGATTAGAGATATGCTGCAATATTGAACACTTTTGTGAAAGGACGAATATATGTATCAGTTTTGGCATCGGATAATCAGCCTATGGGTAGTGTTATAGGGTTTTTTGTCAGCCAGATTGCTCATAGGCTGTTTTTGCTCAATTTCATTTTCTAATATTTGTTTCAGTGAAGCACAATTTCTAGTTTGTAAACGGTCATTCTTTTTATATAAGAGTTTCAGAATATGCTGTTTGCAACTGGAAAACGAGCCCTTGCCGATAACTCACCAAGGCGCATAGAATTTAGCCATTGCCTGAGCTTATGATAACCCGAGAGATTGAGCCCTTGCCGATGCCTGAGCTTATCATTAGCTTGCATAGCTCATGGCAATGAATTTAGCAATCAAAGCAAATATTACTTGCATAAAACTAAAACGGCAGAAAACATTCATCAAGATACAAAATTTGGCGCCCTGTCTGTCATTCAAGAAAATAATTATACCTTCCAATATTCCTTAGAAACTAAAAAATTTCTCAGTAAACAATTATCTCCCCACGCAAGAAAACAAAAAGTACGAGAATCCACTAAAACTCAAGGGAAGAGATCCACATCAAGAAAAAGCATATCTCCAACTTGAGTGGAAGGAAGTGCCCAAAACAAAAGAATTAAACAAGCAATTACAATGATTAAATCCCAAGAGAATAATTACAAGGATAAAATTTAGGGGCAAAGAAAAGAGCATATCCCAAGTGATGGCTGAGGTGTATTTAAGGGCAGGAAACTCTAGGCAAGGAATAATCCCAAGAGAAATAATCACCATCAAGACAGGAAACTCTAGGCAACAGTATTTTTTTTCCTTTAACATGTCCCTTAGTGCTTTGAAGTCCTGGATTCTCAACTTGTTTATTTCTCAAGGATCTACATGATCTAACGGTGGTCGTGGATTTAATATATACTTTTTCATTTCTACTTTGGATTTGCCAAGTGATGGCTGAGCACCCAAAGATGGACTTTTCAAAGGGAAAAGCCTGAAAGAGACACAGATATCAAGTTTGCTTAAGAAATATGCCTCACGAAACGTTTTCTTATAAAGAAAAAGTTGACATATTCCTATATCAAAAGAATTTTTTTTTTAAATGACATTGGGAGAAAGCAAAGAAAACGAGAGAAATTGAGGCATATTGATATATAGCTTTGCAGTGGACATTATTCATTCAGCTCAGATTTTCACATATACAAGTAAAAGTTGTTGAGATTTTTTGGCTTAAATCTCCACATATACAGGCTAAAAGGTGTCACGGCTCTCCATCACCCTGCGCATTTTCTTCACAAAGTTCAGATTGGGACCTACCTGCAACGATCGTTATGGGAGACCACTGATCAGGTACCATGAGAAAATACGTGGTCATAGCTTTCCTGAAACGTTTCTTGTACTGCTGGGGTGAAATCACAGTGGGAGACGTGTTCTTCGGTCCACCAAGAAGGCCTGAGGTCTTCACCCAAGTTTCAAGGTGCTTGTCCCATGTATATTGCCTCACAAAATCAATAATCCCCAGAACTAGCTCATCCTTTTCCTCATCCACGCCAACCAGTAATGAATAATCCATCACATCAATTGACTGGCAAAATAGATGAAAGTATATTACCAAAAAATCGATGCCACAAAAATCACACAACAAAACACAGATTGTTGAGAAAACATTAATACTGCAACAGGGAGTTAACTGTAACTTACAGCAAGGAAGGCAGTATCATTCCAGACAGCTCTCTCTAGTAGCCGCTTTGCCTTGTTACCCACAAAAATTGGAGAAGTTGGCATTGCTTCAATCAGATTCTGGTCCAGTAAAACTTTATTGCTCCCACTTGTATCTGGATTATAACGTGATCGAGAAGATCCTTTGAGATCATAAAGCCGTGTGACGTTTCGTCTAAATAGCAAATTCTCCATCACTAAAACATCCATCTTGGACTCTTTCCCTCCTTTACCATGCTTTGATGAAACCTTCAAGACAAAAAAGAAATGAAGAATTTGGGTTAGACTGAGATATAGTGAAAAGTAGTATATCATATTCAGGATTTCTTTTTATGGTGAAACTCTTTTTTGGGTTGCAAGTTAAAGAATTTGGTTTTCTCAATCTAGATTAGACAAGTAAGAAAATCCACATGAAATACTTTGGCATACGTTACACAAGCAAGATGTCCAGATTGAGATGTGACTATGAATGAGGTAAGATTACTAATTGATCTGATTATAACTAGTTGCTCGTTCCATATCAGAACAAGAAAGCAGCAGCAGGAGAAGCAGTTAGTTACCAAGGCAAATGATAATTTTATAGCTCAGGATATGACCTCACCATAAAGTCGTTAAGCATTTTGGTGAAAGCAAAAGCAACGAAGAATACCTGATAAATACCCAGGATCTTTGCCAGGCAAGTCGGGCTTCGAGTACTAATTGACTCTGACAAATACTTAAAATAAGATGGTGCAAACTTGATAAATGACTCCAGCTCCGTCTTTGTAACTTGTTTGATGATAAACCGATCATCCAAGGTTTTTGCAAAGAAAACATTGCTCTTTCCACCCTGGGCCCCCCACTTCTTACAATGGCTAAGAGATCGCACAAAATCTAATTCAGAAGGGCAGCATGTCCTCCTTAAAGCCTCAAACCGTGTTGCGTAGTAACAAGTCACTGTATACTTCACCTTGCCAAGGGGGCCATCATCTGTAAAAGAAACTCTCGTATGTAAATCCTTTGACAAGAGTGAGTTCAAAGTCTGAGAGCTCCGTGACCGTGACGTAGATAGGATGCTCTCATCAGATGAACCAAGATTCCTGTAGGTCTCAGAAACTGCCTCGTCAAAAGAGGTAAGTGAGAGAAGATTTGCTGAATCAAAAAGCGGTAATGAGACTGATGAATCCAGAGCATCTTTTGGTCTCTCAGACTCAGAGATCTGCAAATGGTAATCTGGCGAGACAAGTGCATATGCAATAATACTAGTGGGTTCATCATCAAACACAGGGATAACAGTGTCATTAACACCAATAGGCAGTAGCAGCCTGGCACCACTTTGCCGTTCCAATTCCCAGAACAATGGAACATAGACAGGATTGCCCTCACCAATAAAGAGCTTCTGAGCATTCAAGGAAATATTTTTGTCGAATCCCTTAAGATGTAATGTAGAACTAAGAGAATGAGTTACCTGTACCCCAACTTGGTCAAAAGTACAGTTCTGCAAATCTGAATTAGATGCAACTTTTCTTATTGCAGTTGGAGAATTTACTAAGGTTGAATCAGGAACAGAATAGCCATTGTCTTTAGGTATTGTACTAGTTGGATGACTTTCACCAGTCCAAGCTGCATCAAGGGTATCAGATAAATTTGCCACTGTTGGACACTCATCCCCTTCTGAGAGGACCCTTAGTACACTTTTTCCAGATTCCAATGGATCAGATTTCTCTATGACATTTGGAAAGGAAGGAGTGGAAAGATCAGCCTCATTACTATGATTCAGGTCCAGACCCATTTCAGTTTTGTTCTGAACCCCTCCAGGCGGGCTAAAGTAGCCAACATCTCCTGCTTGATTAAGATTTATATCGGGCTTTGTTTCCAGAAGAGAGGAACTAACTCCTTTACCTGGCTTGGAGTTTATATTTGTCTCAGCAAGCTTCTCCATAGAACCGAGAGGTTTCTCCTTGAGTTTCAGAAGGGAACTGCCTTCCTGAAAACCTTTGTTACTTAAACTGGCAGCATGAATCAGGCGTTGGTCCCAAACGTAAGAGTGGACGAGCAACTGCCTCCGCAATTTATTGATCTCAAGAACATCAATTGCAGGCTGGCGGCCAAACTTCACCTCCCTATGCATAACTTTTCGTAGTGATTCCTAAACATTTCCATGTCACCAGTGAGATACCAAATAATGCAAATAATAAAACTTCCTTAACAAATGAAAAAGGAAATGAAAATTTAATAATGCAGGGTAGACTTCAAGTACGAAGGAGCAGGTGGAATGGGGGTGGGATTCAAGTGAACTACCTCAAAGTCTTCTCTTTCCTTTTGAAGCATCTCTTCAAGTTCTGCAATTTGATGACTTGATTCAGGTGCTTTCTTACCACCATCCTGTGTCCCTGCAAGTGGTCTCTTCCTTAAAATTTGATTAAGAGCATTGTGCAATTCAGTAAATAGAAGCTCTGCCCGATGACCCACCTAGTAACACACGATCAACAATTTCATAAGCACTGAGAAGTTTAGAATCACTTGATATGGCAACTAAGATTTAAAAACTGCACCTCCTCTGCTTCTTTTTGTATCCATTCCTGATTATCATAGTAAAATTCGAGTTTGGACGGTGGCAGATAAACAGAATGAACATGAATTGAGGCATAGCTGAAGCAAGCAACCATTCTCCCGAAACTGTACACGTAAGAACAATAGGATAAGCAGATAATAAATTAGGTTGCTTTAGTGTCTAGATGAGAACTTAGAAAGAACAAAAAGAAACAAAGTGATGCAACAGCACAAGTTTTTCTCTGAAACTCAAAAGGGTAAACTGAGAATGGGGACAAGATGTCTTGAAGTCTAGACCACTCAATCCAAGAAAACCCAAATCAGAGCACCTTGAGTTAACAGTAATGAAACCACCCTGACTAACCTACAGATGTCTAAGCTGAGAAATTATGACAATTATGAATGTAGTGTCTATCTGGTACAATGAAGGAAAAAATTTCATAAACGGCCTGAATGTTTTTCTTCTTCAACATTTTCTATTTGGTGGGGTGGACCGAGACTGGTTTGTGCAAATTTCAGCAGTTCATAAGGGAAAATACATACCCATAAAACCGAAGACAATCTCTGTGAAGGGAATGACCACAGGTTGCGACTCTGTTTGCAGCTGCATGATTTGAAAAGCTCAATTCCAAAAATTTCCCAAAAGATAAACCCCAAGCAGCATCTGACATGACTACTCTGCGAGTTGCTGGGGGAAAGCCATTGGTTCGAGGACATCTCAAGCACCTGTGCCACATCCAAATTTTGCCTTCCCTTTCCCCCGGTAGCAAAGTCTCTGGGAGTTTCTTAACAGATATTGTAAGGCTCCCTTGTCTATGAGTATAACAATGAACATGCGCTTCTGATGGCATCCCACATGAACGACAAAGGTAACTCTAATAAAGAAGAATGACAACTTCATGTTATGAAAGTGCTGAAGAAAAATATGTTTCATATCAAATTAGCAAAGGAAAAAGGTTATGATTGACAATAAAAAGTACCAGATCAAAGAGATGATCTCGTAAGAACCTCCCCAAAGGCTTATCAAAACTTCCATAGTATTTGATTCGAAAGAGATGGGACCGTTCGCAAACAGTTCCTTTCCACACACAACGTGTTGATAGGGAAACCAAAATGCTTTGGTGGTCAGAAGGTGAGGGGGGGAACTCTTCCTTTGAAGATTCCACCTCCTCATTGTGATTATCACTACGATTTTTTATGGATGTAAATTCTGGAGCCTCTCCAAGATTTGCAGCTAAAGCAACATTATCAGCATGGCTACTGCCACCACCATGTTCTAATGCCTCTGAGGCTCCAAAAGAATTAGAGATGAAGCTATCATTGACCAAAGCTTCTCCGGGGAGCTTTTTACGGTAGGAATCTCTGATATCCTCTCCTGGGTGAGACAAGGAACTGAAGGGAGATTTAGGTTCTACAGAGCCCGAGGAATGAACTCCAAGAAAAGCTTCAGAGCAAGCAGCTTTAGATGAGCAAAATGAATTGGCGCCTTCCATATTCAAAATGGGATCAGTATTGGTACACAAGTCACAATCTGAAATTGAGCCTTTATTAGATTTCTGTAGTTCATTGCTAGCTTCGGGACCCTGAGGCTTGCCAGCAGCTGGGACACTAAAACCAGGTATTGTGGAAATAGACCTGTCAATACTGGATGGTTTATCGGGTAATGCAACAGTTATCACAGACTTCAAAGGAAGTTCTGGAAGTGAAGCACCTTCATCAGCTAGAAATGAAGTCTCCAGAGCCAAGTGATAAGCCGCAAAAACTCCATATTGGACAACATGTTTCACCTTCTTTAACTCATCCCCATTGGCACCACGGAGCAAAATCTGAAACAAATTCAATTCATCTGAATACTTCTGACTCTTCCTTTTCTATTTTTCTTAAAACAGAAAACAGATTAAAAGGAATTACTACTACAAATGCAAATGCAACCCCACAATCCATCAGTCCAAGCTAAGAACTCTATCTTACAATATTAACATCCTTGGTCCGTGATCCTGTTAAACGGATTAGAATTTCCTAGTCTCTGCTATATTGCTTTTTTGCTCCCACCTGGATATTATATTTGTGTAGATAACCTAACTGAAAATACAGTAATTAGCCTATACATTCAAGGTGTGAGAACAACAATAAGTGCCAGTTAATGCCCAAAATTTAAGCAGAATTTTGTATATCCACCATGTCCATGTGTGATGTAATTATATTCATGACTTACAGTAACACCCAAGGGCTTCGGGCAACCATCGAAGAACATTAGAGTCTTTGTCAATTTCTTCCCACTTTGCCCAGCACTGCCATGGACTTCAAGAAATTTCTCCACATGGAACATATCACAATACCCTAGTTTTGGTGATATGAGATGATCTATTGAAGGGACTATTTGTGCCCCAGTGCAGCGGGCTATTCGCTCTAAAAGTGGCCGCTTGATATTCAGAACAAGTGATATGTCTTTCGCAAGAAGGTAATCTTGAGCATAACGGGATACAGACTTCTCCACCAAAAGAACATTAGGGTGATGTGAGTCTATCTTTGCAACTGCCATCTTCAGATGATCCATTTCCTAAAATAGAGAATATAGTCCATCAGAAGAAGAAACCTCCCGGATTGCTAAATGAATGGTAGGATAAGTCAGTGACACAAAACATAGGCAGGGTTCAAACCCTTATCAAAACCCTATATATTTAAATCTTTAACTTACAAAGCCTAAATAAAGGGAAAAGGGAAAAGGTAAAATCAACCTGCTGCAACAAAGTATCAAAACTAGATAATAGATTTGAAACACGCTGATATTCCAAAGCTCCTCCAAGGATTAAAAAGCGTGGCTTTTCTATCCTTGATGTCATTCGCCGATGAGCCACATTTTTCTTACAAACAACTCCTTTAACCACCATACTGAAGAAAATGAAATGAAAAGCCATCAAAATTATGAAAATGGGTGATTTGTTACAAGAACAAATAACCTTAACAAAGCCTTATTGCAATAAATGGTGGTGATGGAAGACATGAAGCGAACATTCAAGCAAGCATATAGAGCATCTATTCAGCAAAAACATGCCATCCACCTCCAAGAACCTAAAAGTACGAATCATCAATCTAACAGAATGACAAAGGCCATCTTCTTTGAATAAGCTTTCACAATGATATTTGTGTAGAATGGAAACCTCCATCTTGGACACATAAATGTTCAACAACAGGAGATATGGTTAAATAGCTAATGATTAACACTTCAGCCCAAATCGATAGCTAAAATATACTCATTGATAATAGAATCAACAAGAAATGCTTGCATAAGCAGACGTAACAGGACTGTCACAAATATAAGCTAAAATTTTAGGAACCATTCTGAATTTGGTCTACTGAAATACTACACCGAATGACGGTGCCTTAACCTACACTGCATTGTGAAAACATACACAAACTTTAGATCAAAATTACCTCTCATTCCTACGCCCACAAGCTATGCATTTGACCTTCACATATCCCCCAGGATCCATTCCTCCACCCTTGCTCGTATCTGGTTTAAGGAGTGTGGCAGCCTCCCACGACAAAGATGTAATTATGTCCAACCAGCTCTCTTTGTTGTCTTCATCACCCAGAGGTAGGTTTTCAACCTGCAAAAGCTGAGCTACCAAAGCTCTAAAATGACCTTCCACCACATTCTTCATCGCATTCCTGTGCTCCTCAATTGACTTTTCCCTAGTACGACACTCCCCATTACTAAAGCTATTTGAAGAACGCAAATATCCCCACTCCCCAGCAGCACCACCAACACCACCACCATCATCATCGTCCTCATCAAATAAGACAGCTTCTCTCTCATCTTCCTCATCCTCAGGCTCTGGAGGTAGCCAAAGCAGTCCATTGTTCTCGAAATCCACAGGTTCTGCATTTGTACTTTGCAGGTCATATGGAGAAGTTTCACACTCATCACAACTATTGTGTTCATACAATTCTTCCCCGAGTTCCTGACTTCCCTCTACACCCTGTGTATCAAAACTCTCAGGTAATAAGGAACTCGTGTTATCTCCATCAAGATGCACATTGTGTGGTCCATAGACATTATCAAACTCCTCGATATTGACCGCACCATAATAGTCATTGGCATGAGAGAAATGACTTGGTTCTGAATCTAAATGATAAACACCATAGTCATCATCCTCATCATCACTCCTGGTATCAGTGGATAAGTAAAAACAAGAAATGGATTACCTAATAAGGAATCAGATATAAGAATATGAGAATACAGTCATTAATATGACCTAACACAATAAATGTCTCAAAGGTAACATTCACCTTAGATGAAGAAAGAATGAGTCAAATGATATTTCCCAGAAACATAAACTCTTTATTCACTTTTCAACCCACAGTTTGTCTTCTTTATTCAGAAATACTCAAATATCTTACAAGGACAATTGAAAACGCATGTGAAACTAGAGAAAATAATGCTGTATCAATTCGTGAATGTACTCAGAAAAAATATTCAGATAGGGCAGGTGATACCTGTTCATGCCAAAGCCAAATTGGTTAGGAGACGACTCTGCCATGGCTGCATCAGAACTAATACTCCTCTGAGATGCTACATTGTCTTGTGTGGCTGTAACTGAATCAATTTGGGGAGATGATTGATTAGGGCTAAGACCAGAAGTATACGGCACACGCTGGTAAGGTCCAGTCGAATAAGGGGTAGAGCCAATAGTGCTGCTACTACTGTGGCAGGTGCAGCTGGACTTGGTGCTTGCCAAACTTGTCGCAGATGGTGATGGACTGAGGCCAGGGCTGGGTGCAGGGGGGCCATTATCAACTGTTGCTATCCCTTGCTCCCATTGCTTGAAGCAGTAATTACAGACCCTAATCCTCTCCCAATCTTCCCTTCCAGCCCTTGGCTCATCAGATGCAGCAGGAACAGAGTTCGCAGTACACTTGGCACAGAAAACTCGGCCACAAAGTCGACAATGATGCCGTCGGTTAAATATTGTGAACTGAGAGTCACAGTCATAACATACCCTACAGCTCAGATCAGGCATCCAAAAGTCCCTGGACACATTGGGCGGCTCGGACCTCCTGGGGATCCAAGACTTGAAAGTGTCAACTAACTCGGATAGTTTGTTGTCGGGGGTGCCCATCGACAACGACCCCACCCTAGCCCACTCATGATGAGAGGATCATTGCAAACTCTTCCCACAACAGACGACAAGTGGGTATGAATGCACCTGCTAAGAAACAAAATCCAAAGAAAATGAAGCAATTGCAAAACCCAACAAGATCACCACTTTATGAATTTGGAACTCAATACGGTAGGCCTAGCTGATTGCTAAGAGCTCATTGAAATTAAAATGTACATATAAATGTCATCTTAACACTCATACTTGGATTGACAACTCCGAAATTCATAAACACAAAAGAGAACCTGAGAATTGAGGTTTGCAGAGAAACTGAGAATTCAAGAAAAGAATTACCCTTTGTAGGTGTAGCTAGCAAAAGGGTTTCATGCAAAGGCAGAACTTAAGCTTAATTTTCTCATGGTGTAGAAGAAAAGCAACATAAATTACCAGGACTAAGAGTTGCGAAGCAGCCAAATTCAAATCCCCATGGCGAAAGTCCCCAAATTCAGTGCTTTTTCCGAATTGGAATTCCGAGAGATTGCAAACAATTACAGAGCTCAATCCCAAAATGCTTTCTTTCTTCAATTCAATTTATCTGTGTGCCAACCAAACAACCCAAGCCCTAATCAATCAAACAAGGCGCAAAATCTCCGACAGACCCCACCAGAAATAACCACGTCTTATATGCAGAATAAATAAATGTTTTAATTTCGGCTTAAAATTGTTTGTTTATATTCATACAACGACAAACAAACCTGCATATATTCGTTCATGGAAACAAAAACGAAGCATAAAATATATAAACAACCCAAAAATTATTATTATTATAATCATACGAAAAAATTACAAGATAAAGAAAGACGAAATGTCAACCGCACCCGTAACTGTAATTCCCACATTTTGGCGCTCCCATTGAAACTTTACTCTATATATCATGCCAAGATCCACCGACTTATTAAATGAATGCTCATGCCAATTTTTCTACCTTCTTCCTCTATCTTTTTGTCTTTTGTTGTTTGTTTTTGGGACTTGTTATGTTATTGTTTTATTTTTTTAAATATTGTTTTTGGAATACTATTTTAATTTTTGTGTGAAGAAAAGGAGGGTTCTTTACTCATGAATCACCATAATTATTATTAATTATTTGAATACTATAATCAGTGCATGTGAAGATAAAAAGACAAATGTGGAAATTGAAATCAATTTAATTGAGATCTGATGACTTTTTATATTAGAGATTGATTTATGATAAATCTTGAATGGTAGCACGTCATGCACGTCGGCATGAAGTATGAACCTTCGCTGGTGCATGCCTTTTTGATTCAGATGGTCATATTAGTGTTTGCCATGTGTGTCTTGAAAGATGACAGATAACCCTACAGAATTTGATTTCTTTTGAAGGCCAACGGACAATAAAAAAAAATATTTAATAGAAAAAAAAAAATTAAATTCATGAAGTAGCAACTACCCCAATTTGCTAGAGAAGCCTAGAAGAAAATAATTAAGGAGGCATCATAAGTTATATATATCTCTTGTTCTAAGTTATCTTGCAGAAAAAGAATGGTTCTTGGCTTCTTGTTTGATCTCAGGCAAGCTGCTGTTGCTGCTGCTGCTGCTGTTGTTTTGAACAAGGCCGCTATCTTTGAAACCGGTTTTCTTCCAATCATCAGAAGCAGGAGCTGGTGATGATGATGATTTTTTCTCTGTGGATATGGCATCAGCAAGTGCAATTGGCATAAGGCAGAGACCTTTGCTTTGGAGATGCTGCATTGCCTTGGTCACATCTGATTCCATCAGCCTCACTACTTGCTCTAAGGCAATTTCATTGAATGATATGTCAGTTACTTGACCAACTGACGGCAACAGCGACGAACCATTGGCACCCTGACATAGATTCACTTATCAGAACAACGATCAAGTTGTTCTTATTCCTAATTAGAACATGAGAGAGAGAGAGAGAAGAAAATTTAGAAGAGGGTTTGGCACCTTAGCTTGTTGAGTGTCTGTGATGAGAGGAACAACTGCTCCTGCAGCCCCAACTCTGCTCATGCTTAACACCTGCATATTGTCATATCAAGCACCAAATTATGGACACTCTGTAACAGAATTCAAAGTCTCAGTTCTGTTAATTGTGATTTTGTTCAATTTTTCACACCGTATTTGAGTCAACCATCCACATTTTTGGAAATTGAAAATTGTGTTTCATGACAACCCTATTTCTGGAGCACGGAATCTAAACTGTTAATGAAAGTTCTCCATCATATACCTTGATTTGGAGCTGAAGGAATCTGACATACTCAATGATTTCATCAAGCATGGATGCCTTGTCAGTCTGCAAAATCAAGAATCATATCAGCTTTTCTTTATATCCAGCCACTATTTATTACACTGGCAAGTGTTTTTGGTGTGAGATGGAAGAGCTTACCTTGTTAGAATTTGGTACAAGTTCTTGCAGATTCTTCATTCTTTCAGCAATTTTTTCTCTCCGAAGCTGCAAATATGTGTTTTATAAGATATAAATGCTTAGTCCATTTAATTCCCAACCAAATTCCTTTGACAAGTAGACTTCAAATTCTAATGGTTCAGGTCTTGGAAACAGATGATGCATGAAGAAGCAAAACTTATTATGAATGACACAACTAACCCTTTCAGCAATACTATGTGGATCAGTTGCCTGGCCTCGACGTGCCCTCATACGAGGCTTTCCAGTTCCAGTACATTCAGCAGAGGGGGTAGTTGATGTAGCCTGTAAGTGAATATTGTAAGTTAACTTTTTTACAATGCTTGATAGAATTAGGATTTCCTTAACTGATAAAAACTCAAAATTATACAACAAAACACCAAACCTTCAATTATCCAAGAGAAAAAAATGGTGCTCGAATAAGTACCTCTGGTAAAGACTGAAATCCAGGCATTGTCATTGTAATCTGAGGCCCAGAAGCAAAAGAAGGCAAAGGATAATTTTGTAGGTCCTGCTTTCCCTTCTATATTACACAAGCAACAATCATAAAACCATTTCACTTACCAAAACTGGAAATAGGTAATCACATCCCACCAAATATAAGTGAATTAACTATCATTTGCAGCTAGCCAAGTTTTTCCCTAAAGTTTTATAACTAGAAATATTAAGTAAGTTTATGATCCTATACTGATACCTCTGTGGTGACTAAAGCAGCCAAGTTATTGGGATCGTTTGCCATGACATAAGTCTCATTATCCCCATAATCTCCTTTTAAGCCAAAGCTGCACATTCTGTGTTGTCCCATACCAGGAGAAAGAGAAGTAGGAACACCCTCATAAGATTGAAGAGGCCACAACTTAGAAATCGAAGAAAGGGTTTCAAAATCTCCGTTGAACCGCTCGAAGATGGATGGTTCACGGTTGTTGCATCCCACATTTTCCGGCTCTATGGCCGAAAGAGATGTTCTCACCATGTTACCATTCAAAGGCAGCTGCTCAAGAGAAGCAAGTGAGTAAGGGGTTGCAATATCCACATCATATTGCAGGCCCGGATTTTCAACTTTAAAGCTAACATCCACCTTTCCATTTGAGAGGTTTGGCTTGAAGTTTTTGCCATCATCTTGTGCATCTGACTCTAAATCATGAACAATAGATGAAGCATCTTGAGCAGCCAAGCTCTCCATACTGTGGTTTGAATTAGTCAGATATGTAGGTGAACTATTGTTGTCATCCTCATCCACTCCAGCTGAATTAAGAAGCATTTCATTTGGTTGCCCAGATTCACAACATCCCCAAGGTGATCTTTCCTTCACATCTACATCTGACCATGAAGAACTGAAAAATTGATTAAGATAGTTGTCCATCTTCAAAGGGCAAAGACTTTTCTTCCTCTGCTTTCTTTCTCTGTTCTTTTTGGTGTCTGTAAATCAATGTAGAGCCTAAAAAGAAGTTCCTCTGCTCATTTTATGCTGGCTGCACCTAAAGTTCATGAAAAATGGACATACAATTAGCTTAAAGACTTTATTGTACATGAATTTACTGTCATGTTTTCTAATCAAGCCTAAGAAAATCAGCACTCTCTAAACTATTATCAAAAGAGTCTCTGAAATTCCTGAAAGATCCTAAATTTAGCAGCAGCATAACCCCAATCATAGATTTTTGACAAAATTTGCATAAAGAGAACAGAAAAATATAAGATATATATACCTGGCCTTTGGCCTTATAATCTAAATGGCAGCTAAATTAAACTCATGGGTTAACATATTGATTACATTATCTTCCATAAACCCAGTTGACAGAATTGGTTTCTAAGCGTGACAACAGGACACACAGCATACAGTCATACATATATGCTTACACACACACACACATATCTATATATATATATTATTTTGCAGAAAGAGAAAACAGTAAACAATAATGTGAGATCAAACACTGACACTCACCTCAAGAGAGAGAGAGAGAGAGAGAGAATACACAGAAGAGAAGCCAAGAGAGAAGAACAACAGTTACAGTAGCAGTGTACAAAACTTTGAGCATCCAAAAGAAGAAATTGATTAATTAAATAATTAATTAGACTCACAACTAAACCAGAAACCGCCCTTGTAGGCTTTTACAGATGAAAAGCTTATTTATCCTCTCTTTTTTCCAGTATCTTATAATTCTCTACTTTATTCCTATCCTTTTAAAGTTTTGCATGGTGTCAATCAGCCATTGGTCCACATCACCAAGATTTCAAAGAGTTTTCCTGTTGACTAAAACGTTACAGATTTTTCAATGAGCTTTCAAAATTTCCGTAAAGTTAGCCTCTTAATGCTGATCAATTATATGCCCCCTGCTCTGAGTTGTCCATGCAAATTGCAATGCAGCATCTATAGGGGCATTATGGTAAATTTGATGGTGACAAGTTAACCATGCACCCCTGACAAAGCGGAGGGGTTTCGGTTCTTTTGGTTGTAGTGGGGGTAGTAGTTAGTTTCACCACTTCCTTCTTCTTGTTGACCAAAACAAACCTTCCTTCGCATGCCATTTTAGAGTTTATAGTGTTCTTCAGGGGTATTTCGGTAATTCAATTAATAGCCTAAAAATATCCCACTTGGTTCACAAAAATCAGAGCCCATCAAGACTCTTTCTTGTTCGTAGTTTTATATCTGGTTTTGATCATTTTAGATGCTTTTGGAAGTTTGCCTCTTAATCGTCAACCAAATGTCTAATTTGAATAACTTGAACTCTCTTTTTGACTGATTGTTGGGTAAATATAGTACATTTTCACGGAAAGATTTACCAATTTGATCATTGCTCATTCAATGGGTGAAGGACTTTTTTCCCCCTTTAGAAGAAGCATAACTTTCATTTGGCGAAAGAGCCTCAAGCAAACATGGAAGACATATATATCACCTCATGGATTAGGTAGTGTTAGAGTAGTAACAATGCAGTAAATTTGAGGTCACAAGAACACTGCAACCATAGTGACCTTTGAAAGGGTTGAACTGTGGAGAGGATGGGAGCCATTGAAACACCTGATGCATCTGCAAGACTTGACGGTACCGAAGTAAACTCTCCAACTGATTAAAACTTAAAAGTGAAGTGCAGATATTCAAACTGAGCTCAAATTGAGTATGGAGGTATCAGCTATTGCAATCCCACCTCTTTTGGGACTCTAGAATTTTCTCATACATGATTTGATTGATGATTTGCAATATTTAAAGTATCATCATAATCTATGTTATAGAACATGTCAACGCCCCCTACAATTGGGACAATTGTGGCCATGATTGGCTTTTAAAATTTTACCACATCTGTAGCAGAAAGCTGTTTTACACCTGCAATCAACACACAATAAATAGAAATTCAAAGGGAATTCAAGGATTCATTGAACGAAACAAATCGAGTAATTGTACAGGGAAATGTCAGCAGAACAATGGGATGTAGCTATATAAAGTTCTGAAAAATAGAAAGCTTCATATACAGTAAACTCAAAATTTAGTTCATAGACTGGTCACACAAAACAAGAAGAAAATTTGGGCAACTTTAAATTTTGCAGCTAAAAAAGTTAGCAAGTGCTGATCTGAATTTAAGAAAGGATTTATTTCCTATCTTGTTTGTTTGAACAAAGATGCACAGTTACTATGCTCATCCATTGTGACAACTCCAATTCAGTTCACTGCTTTTCACAATTCTATTCAAATGTGTCAAGGCATGGCTGCCTTATTTTTGCAGACTCCCACATTAGACCTCCAGATAGCCACTTCAAAGGACAAAGACAAAGGACTCTAAAGATGGGAACTGCTCGAACTCAGTTGTTGTTTGAGAATATTACCTTACTATAGGTGCCAGAAAACCAATAATTCCTCCACCTAAGAATTAGGTATTATAGGGTAATCGTACTCAAATTCATACCCTAGTCTGTTGACCTTGTATCACGTTTCGAGAACTGAGAACAACCAAGGTAGATAGTTTTGAATCAAGTCAATGTTAGGGGGTCAGCAATTGCTGCTGACAGAGGTTGATTGAGATAAATAAGTCTACTTTATAGCTTTGATGCTTATTACAGCAAATTCAGGACAAATCGTATGTGTAGCCTCATAAAGACATACTAATTGGTTTTCTTTATCCAATACATTTTCCCAGCAATGCATCTAACAATAGCGAGCAAACAAGATAGCATAATCATCCTCAAGGGGATTTTATACAATAGGCATGGAGTGGCAAAGCAACTCCAACTGATTTTGTTTATTGTAAGGTAGACTAAACCAGGAACAAACAACAAAATTGCTAATTCACATGAATAAACCATGTAACAATTTCAACACAAGATACCATATAAGGGCATAAATCAAAAGAGAAGACTTTGAGGAAAAATAGCAGATAAACTCACCTGCACATCATGAACATGCAACCCTCCGATTTTTCCACATAGAACTTACAATTGGGGCATCGTCTCCATTGTTTCTGCTGCGCAAGGTTCCTCAACATGACAGCTTCCTTTTCCCTCTCATCCTTATTCAACTTCTGAAACTCTGCGCACTCAATCCCCTCGTGCCAAGGAACCTTACACTGGGCACAGAACATTCTCCAACAATTGGGGCACTCTGATTGCCTTATAACCTCTTTCCCATCATCAATCAACATAGCAGAGCAATCCTTGTAGGGACAATAAAACTTCTCAGACCCAAGAATCACACTCTCACACAACACACTTCCCCACCTAGCAAACACCTCAGGGGGCAGAATTGGTCGACAGTACTCGGCCTCTAGCAACCCTTTACAATCAGGAACAGGGCACCTAATGTTTGTGATGTTTTCTTGAAGCTTCGAGGCCACGTAGTTGACCGTACAATCCGTACAATAACCATGGCTGCAATTTTCTACCCCAAACAACTGGTTTCCAGGCTTGGTTTCAACACAGATTTCACAAACAAAAGATGGATTTTTCTTGGAATTGGAAGATTGCCCAGCTTCGGTCACAGAAGGACCCGTAAAGGGCTTGCTTCGTTTTCCGAAGGGAGTGTTTGAGGGTTTAAACCTAAGAATTCTAAGTTCTTCGTCATCGTCCAAAAAGTCTATAGTTTCATCAGAAAGGTCGATAAAGTTACCTGCTTTGATCGATTGAAGTCCTTTTTGCTCTTCCAAGTGCTCTGCTGAGCGCTTCAGTGAAATGGGTGTGAAGCAAAAGGCATCGTCGTCTTCAATGTTCACGATCTCAATTTGGGACTGAGGCTGAGACTGAGAGTGAGCCACTGTTTTCTCCATGTTAGGTTTCCTTCTTCTCATTGGAAGCTTGTCGCTGAGATTGAGACGCTTTTGGATTCTCCCTCTGCAATTTCAATTTGAGTCGTCTTCCTCTTACTTAATGTGCACGCTACTCTTGTTATGGTAAACTTTTTAAACTCCACAATGATGGACGACGCAGAGGATTATACAGTCCTGGGATCTCTTTTTAATCAACGACAATTAATCAAGCACAATAGTATCATTTTATTGGTTACATATTTTGAGTTGGATTCTGTCCAATCAACCTAAAAATTACTATTCTTTATAAAAATTAGGAAGTATTTTTGCTCATCAGTTTGTGTACATTTATCATCATTCTTAACACTAAACATATGTTCATAAAGGAAAAAACACTTTTATACACATGTCAAACTATTATTGGTAATGATATAGGAGCTATTGAGGAGACAAGTAATATGGGTTCATTGGTAACAAATTATTTGATCAATTAATTTTGTTTTTAAAAAATAGAATTCTACAAAGATATTTTTATAGTAAGAAGTAATTCATTTACAACAAAGTTAAGACATTATAATGGATTAGCTACAATTAGTTATCAAACTCACAACAAATTTGTATCATTGCATTCATGTCATTCAACCCTTGAATCTCCTCTAAGGTAGCAAGAGTGGTCAATTGACCCCTGCAACCTCTGAAATCCGCCATTAGAGGAGCTCCAGTTGACCCTCGCAAGGTGCTCGACGAAATGCCCCAAAAGGGCAAGCTCTGTGTGTGTGCAGCGCTGCTTGCGCGCAATCTCCTTTTTTTTCTCCGCTCGACGTCAAAACGACGTCGTTCCACTTAAGTTTTTTTATTTTTTTAAAAAAAAACCTAGCCAAAACGATGTCATTTTGGCACATGTTTTTATTACTTTTTTTTAATTAAAATTTAAAAAATAAAAAAAAACCTTTAGTGGAACGACATCGTTTTGTTGGCACATGTTTTTTTTTTTTTTTTAAACACAACAATTGCTGCCCAGCCAGACCGATATTTCCCCTCCCTAATTGAGTTTAACTCATTTCTTCAAAGTTCTCAACCCTAAATTCCCAACCCCAAACCCCCAGTCCTACTAAACCAACCTTCACCCAATGCGAGAGTTATTTTGGTTTTGGTATTGAGATTGACAAGGAGACCTCGAATAAGCTTGAAGGTCAGTATTTTTAATTTGCATTGACTTTTTAGCTACCTGTTTATAAGTGATTATACAAACTATTTATATATGTTTATGTGATCATGAGTGTACACCCCTTTGTTTTCATTCTTTTCAGGCATGACTGGCCTGGTGTTCTTTTTGTGCTTCCGAATTCATATGTTGATCCCGAATATAAAGACTATGGGGGTAAGATTTATTTAATGGTTAACCACTTATGCGTCTTCAAATATCATGTTCTCTTATTTAAAACCTCTTGCACTCACAATTGAATAAAGAAGTTTCTTGAAGTAATTTGGTTTCCTTATTGAGGTTTTTTACACCTTTATTCATCCATCTAATTGATAAAATGGCATACTTATGCTCTAGAAGATTTTTATTCATTGTATATCTGTCTCAGTGTGATGCTTAACATCACAGTGAGAATGGGTTAACCAGAGTGCGAAGGGATTGATTCTGGTTTCCTCAAAGTTATTTTTATAAGTCTCAGTCCATCTTGGAGAAGTTAAATAGGCCTTTGAGGCATTATTTAGCTTTGAATGCTAATGGACTTACATCAAATGTCTCTCTTAGCTGTTCTGTGCTTTGTATACTACATGGAGATGCATATCAGGGGAGATGAAACATATTTCAGGAATTTTTACTTTTGCCTACAGTTTGTTTGGTTTGGCATACATTAAAAGACATCCATACCAACAGTTTGTTCAGTTTAACTTGCATATTTCTTTCTTCCCAGTCCATCTTGGCAAAGCTTATAGCCTTCAGTTGGAGATGTCTAGCTTTGAATGCTAATGAACTCATAGTAACTCCCTCCATGTTGAATTATAATATTAATCAATGTGTTTTTTTATATTAATATCGTTTCATTTTTATGAGTATATTTTGTATAGAAATTTTTTAACCCTTTAGACGTTGACCCCTGGAATGAAATTTCCTGAATCCGCCACTATCTCCAACAATGGGGGCCAAATCCAAATTTTGGGATTTGGCCCCAAAATTCTTCTCCAACCATGTATAGGAAGAGGCCAACAAACCAATCTAGTCAAAAGCCCAGGCGGAATAGTGCCTGGCATATTGCCTAGAGCCAAATTTAATGGAGCCCATAGACCAAAAGCAACCAGTCCAAAGTCTCTCACCCATGTGATGTGGAGCCCACCTGCGACAGCTTTTTTCTTGAAGGATGAATTCCTCCTTCCACGTGTTGCCATCCCTTCATTTGTCCGTTGGTTTCCAACTATAAAAATTGAATTGCTGTTTTTTTTATTGAAGTCCACTAGCACCAACGGCTGGGATTGTTTTTGTGCAATAAAATGTTTTTATTAGGTTCTTGTTTTTACTTTCAAAGTCTCTTAAACAAAATGTTGTTGTCCTTGTTTTTATTTTTAAGTGAAATTATAAAATGTTTTGGATTTTGAATATTTTTAGGTTAAAATGTTCAGAAAATTAAATCACGAATGTTGATATAAAAATAATGTCAAGAAAAATTAACGACAAAAAAAAAATAGAGGTTAACCATTTTTAACCAATTTAATAAAATTGAGGACTCAAATTATGAGTTGCATGGTTGGAGGAAAAAACAGTTTGAGTTCAAACAATACATGAATAGTTATATTTTAGAGAGTGAAAATTTGAGTTTGACCCCGACATGGTTGAAGATGGCCTAATTATGTGAAAACAACAACCGCTAGTATGCCAAAATTTTCCTTATGTCATCTTTTCTTTTTAAATTATATGAAGTACTTTTTTAAAGTAACTTTATTTATATGAAAGATAGAAACATGAAACACTCTCTGTTTTTTTTTTATTAATGGGGAATAAAACATGCATTCTTTAAGGGAGTATTTTTGCTTACCACTTTAACTCAATATCATCAACACTTGACATGTGTCTATATGCATAACTATAGTTAACTTTTGCTTTGTATTTATGGAACCATGATTATACCTATGAACACGTGTCAAGTGTTAAAAATGGTGATAAGAGAACACCTTCAGTTAAAATGATGAACAAAAAAGCTCCCCATTCTTTAACCCCACTTTGTCTCCCTTTATTTTATAAAAACCTTCCCGCACCAAACCAATGCAAAAATCTTTTCCACAAGGAAAAAGTGTCTTTATATGGTAGACTTATTTATTTAAAAAAAGGACAATGATTCGCTCATCGCTCGTACTCTTTGCTCACTAATGTAGTGCATTCAGAAGTAGACGCGTGTTTTTCTTTCTTATTCTAAAAATATATTTCATTTCACAACATTATTTTTCTTAGTTGAATGCTATTTTTTCATTTTCTTTTTTGTTTAACTTTCCTATTTATTTTTTCTTTCCCCAAATAAAGCAAGTCATTCTCTCGTCTTGTAGGCCTTGTTGGGTACACCTCCGATCCCTGGATTGGATTGGATTAAAATTAGGCCCGTATTTGGTCCACCTACTTCTAGTTCTTAGTAGGGATTACTAATGATGGGTCCACCAAAAGAAAGCAAGTGAGAATCTGCTAACACATTGCTTGAAAACAACCCTTTGCTCAGATGACCTTTACTTTCCATTGCTCCATGCTTGCATCAAGTCCCCCTATGGTTCACCACAAGAGTTTCAGCACATGGTTCTACGTCCATCCATTTCCCTTCCTTGGATCTCACTTGAAGCCCACCAATTTCATCTTGATAAAAATTGTTATGCAACTAATGTCAGTGTGCATGCCAAGCCCTTCAACTCCTTGTTCTGAAACAGTCTGTGGGGGTGAGTAGTTGATTATTCTCAGGTAACCCTGACAGTTACGAAAGTCAGAATCCAACAATTCCTTCACAAAGTTTTCTCCTAAGCTCATCAGTACAACTTCTGTTATTCTCTTTGATAGCTCTGTCATTTTGCTTCCATACTCTTTTAAGTATCTCACCGGAAATAGAATAACAAACCAACAAACATGTAAATATTTATGCTGCACTTGACACTTGTAATTGACTCATATAAAATCCCAATGTGCTATTATTAATTACTTGAATTCTAATCTCTGCTGCTTGAGAAAAACTTTGGTTGAATTCTGTGCTGAAGCAAAGAAGTCTGGTCCAGACACTCTCAAAGAAAGGAGAAGCAATGAAATGAGGAGTGAGTTTTAATCTTCGATGATGGGCCAGCCTTGAGCTTTGACTCTAGAGGAAGGCTGAAAATATGGTTTGAGAGGGAGTATAGCTTCCTGTAGAGATCTTCAGAAACTCCATGATTTTTAATGTGGAAGAAGCCCCATTCTTCGCAGGCTACAGAGAGGGAAGAGAGCAAAGATGGGTTTGATTGCTGACAGGAAGCTCTACGCAAGTTTTAGACTTGGACATTAACGAATCCACAGAATCAGAGAGTTAGTTTGTTCAGTTGGCTTTGGTGAAGAGAGCCAGCTGCATAAATACATACATACATAAGTGCATATACACACATTATTATTACTTGTTGACATATGTGAGCCTAGTTGATGAATATTCTTTGCTCTCTTTGCAACTAAATAGTAGTGAGCTGGTACAGATCTGCAGCAATTTATGCCTAAAGTATAGAGGGGAAGATCTATGGTATGATAAATAAGTTGAGGCAAGCCAATAGTCTAGGACAAGTTTACAGTTGAAATACAAAGACCCAATAAGAGCTCACTGGTGTTAATACAGAGGTTGACAAAACAATTTGGGTGTTGTTGGAAGGAATAGTTTTTTTGGGTTAGGTGTTCCAGGAGGGTGAACGGATAGGCCAGAAGAATTGGTCCCTGTACCAATCACAATGATGACTTCACATGCAGGATTGATTAAGTCCCCATCTAGATAAACTTAAGTGGTCCGGCTACACCAGTTGCATTAACCTGTAAAATGCTTTGAAGCAACTGGCTGCCTTCATTAAAGATGCACAACTTTCCTCCGCGTAAGTTGCTTAAATTTGAGTCATTCGAAAATGAGATATTCCCTGCACGAGCGAAAAATGAATCAATGGCATGAACAAGAAGCCATACAGAGTCATACCATGTGTATTTAGCCCGAAAGAAGAGCCATTAACACTTCTCACTCTTGTCAAGTTGCTCCACCGTGATTTAAATTTTGTTTTGAGTTCTGAATCTGGTGTGTACGTGCGCAATGTAAGAACCCCTTGAATGTCCTTCGTTGCCACTAAAGGTATGGAAGGATCTGTGTCTAATATTGTGGAGAACCAATCAGTAGCAATCCATACATATCCACTTCCCATCATCAGGAGGTTTTGTGCTTCACTAAACACTTGTAGGCCCCAACTTGTCGACTCCATCAAAGACACACTAGCTAATCAGTGCTTTGGTTATTTCATCTTTTGTTGCTTTGGGGTTCAGAGGTACTTTGTATGAAATTTTGCAACGTTTTTCGGCTAGCTTGTCCCCTAAGGATCAGAATTGACATCTTCAACTGCAATTGCTATTGCAAGTTTTACAAATTTTCCAATGACAGAATCAAAAGTGATAATAGAGCAAATGTTCACAACATCAGGAAAGTGATGCCGTTTAACACCTGCTGCAGCCTGCAGCTCGCCCCACATATGGGTTTGCAGAGACTGGCTAGCAGGCCACTGCAGCCTGGTACAGGGGTCTAGCAGGCCACTACAGCCTGGTACAGGGCACATAACGCATGTCACATTGTTTTGGAATGTTGAATGTGTGTTCTAGATGAACTGCCTCATGGCAGAGTCACATACAAAATTTGGATCAATATCACCAAGAAGTGCCTACACATATAAAGCACTTCACCTTTCCATCCCCGAGCGATGTGGGATTGCTCACCGTTCTTGCTTCCCCAAGCTCACGGGTCTTACAATCCACCCCCCTTGGGGCCCAACGTCCTCGCTGGCACATTTCCGGTCGGGGTCCAGCTCTAATACCATTATGTCACGACCCGGGCCTTGTACTAGGAAGAGAAGTGCCCACACATATAAGGCACTTCACCTTTCCCTCCCCGAGGGATGTGGGATTACTCACCGTTCTTGCTTCCCCAAGCTCACGGGTCTTACATAGTAGGTGTGGGGTTTTATCACAAAAGGTCTCTGTGTTATTAGGAGTGAAACCACTTATTATAAGTTGTAATTTATTTAGTCAAGTTTCTGATGTGGGACTTTATATTCTTCAACACACCCCCTCACGTGGGATCACCACATAGTGTGCCACACGTGGAGTCAAGTCCACATCGGAGTCAATCATTCAAGCCCAACATGTGAACATCACGTATTGGATAAGGGGTATGGGTAAACATTCAAGTCCAACATATGAACACCACATATTGGGTAAGGGTAAAGGCCCAATTCAGGCCCAGTCAATCAACCCGGGCCTCGGTGATATTAGTAGTGGAACCATTCATTATATATTTTATTTTATTTTGTCAAGTTTCAAATGTGGGACTTATATTCTTCAACAGAGCTTACCGATTTTCCCACCCCATTGTTTTCGTGCCAGGACTTTCTTGCCCAATTGTTTTTCAACATTATTAGCCCAACTACAACAAAACAAATTCACAACTTGCTACATACTTTTTTCATTTTCTAGTTTATTAAACCATCCTAAAACTCAACATGCTATAAAACTTCAAATTTCAATAATTAATATAGCTACAATTCAACATTCATATTTAGTTTCTAATTAGAGACAACACATGTAAAATTAAATATGAATAAATAAATATAAAAATAGACGGTCTGGTTCAGTTTAGGCTGGTTTACAAAAGCTCAAAACCAAGTCAAACCAAATAATCTACAGTCTGATTCGGTTTTGAAACCGTTTGATTTTTTTTTTTTTTTATCAAAACGAAACCCAACCAATAATTACAAATAGAATTGGCCGGTTTAGTCGGATGGGTCGGATTGATGCCCATCCCTAATTCTTGCATTTAGGATAGGCAAAAGGAGACAAATTACCACTAGTTTAATGACATTGTGACATTGTCCCATTTATAAAAAGGGCCCTTCCCAGTAAAAACAAAAGATAAAATTGGCCATGTTACATTAATTACATTAACTAAAGAAAAGAGAAACTAATTTGAATAAGGTAGATATCGAGTCAAGTATGCATGTATTCGTACAAGGATTGTTCCAATTCTTCCAAGAATACGAGGGTTCTAGCACCAACGATATAAACAAAGGATTCTTCCAACATTAGACGTATTCTGTCGAAGTAGGAATTAGAGCGAGGTCTGAATTTGTAGAAGAACGCACGTCCACACCTGCAAGCAACCACCCAAATTGGAAATCATCATCACACGTACATATCATTATACGTAAATACTAAATTAGTAGATACTTTCTTCGTAGGTTTATGAATGAATATATTAACGATGAATGAGAATGTATCTACAATTTTGTATCTGCCCTGCATGTTCAAAATATTGGAAACCAATTTCAAACTAAGTAATACTTCAACTCAAATTAGGCCTAATTTCGCAACTAGTTGCTACAATCATAGAAAAATAATTTAATCTGCAGAAAATCTTGAATTAATTAAGCAGCAGAAGTGCCATAGACTATAAAACTTACCTGCATTTCATGACGTTGCACCCATAAGATTTTTCAATATAGTATTTGCAACTTGGACACCTCATCCAGTTCATTTCTTTGGCAAGCTCCTCCACCATCTGATCTTGATCATCATCACTTAGTTTCTGAAACTGGGCACAATCAAACCCTGCATGCCAAGGAACCTTACAACTAGGGCACAACTCTCTCTTGCAATGAGGACACTCTGCTGCACACAGAGACAATTTGGTGCCATTCTCATAAACCAACAGGGCTGAGCAATCCTTGAGGGGACAGTACAAGTACTTGTCAGTCTTAGACCCCATAACCACAGCTTCACATAAGGCATTCCCCCACCGATCGAAAATGTCGTTCGGGAGAATAGGACGGCAGTGCTCTGGGTCTAACATGCCCTTGCAGCCGGGCACAGGGCACATAATGGATGTGACATTGTCTTGGAGCTTGGACACTATGAATTTGACAATGCATTGGTGGCAATAAAAATGGCTGCAACCCTTCACCTTTAATGAGTCTTGCAAATGGTTTGGCTCAAAGCAAAAATCACATGTAAAAGTGTTTGGATTAATCTCGTCATGTTGGTTATGAGCCGATCCTGCCGAGTTCTTCTTTGGCTGTTGAATTTTCTTCCCTTCCATGATTCAATCACCGTGATTGATTAATTGCTTGGGATGTTAACGACAAAAATTAGGGCAAGAACATCTATCTTCTAGTTTGCTATTCTTCCTCCTGTTGCTTCATGTGTACGTTACTCCTCCAGGCAAGTGAGAGGAAACTCTAATTAGGTTAAATAAGCTAGTCTTGGTATTTTGTGTTAGTGTTAAATTCAAGAATCCTTTTCCTTGGTGAATAAGGATTTTAAACCTTTTTTAGTGGTATTGTTTTGTACTTAACAAAAATAAAAATAAAAGAAAAAAAATACATTATTCCCTCAAATCGCAAATTTCCTAACTTGCTTCAGAGCAAAACATTGGCAACCTTTTCTTTTATAAAAACCTTCCCACACCAATGCACACGACAAGCTTACAGGTCGACAAAGTCAAATCCAAAATGTGTACCTCAATTTCCCTAAGAAAAGTGCCTTTTTGTGGTGGTAGGCACTAAAAAGTAGGCCTCATCATTTGGCTCGTGCGTTCATGGGCCGATGGAAGCCTGCCCGGCCCATCGAGGAAAAATCTAATTCGATCTGTTATAGGTTTTAAGATGGCCTGGTTCACAATGAGCTGGGCCGAGTTTGGGCTTGGGTATTTGAAGCCCAGCTCAACCCATAGGCCCTGCCCGTTTAAGCCCAAGAAGGCCAGGCCCGACCCACCAACAAAAGCCCGGCCCGTTAGGTCTACATACATATATAATTATGTATAAATAAGGGGGTGGTCTGGTGAATTTTGTCTTTGGAAACTAGGAAGATACAAATTATGTAAAAAAAAATGAAGTAGTAGATAAAAGTAAGATACAAATTGGAAACTAGGAATGAGTAAAGAAAAGTAAAAGAAATGAAACAAAACAAGAAACCCAAAATAAACACAATCAGGAATGTCTATCACCCCTTTATCACCACTGTATCACTATGATATCACATGTTTATCACCTAGTTCTCACATGTTTATCACCTAATGGACAGAGACGAATTTATGCAATTCCTCTGTTTTTCAGTTCGACCTCCGTCCAGTTTTTGACCTCTAACTTTCCAACCGTTTATCCAAATTTTGTGTTATTTATATAGTTGGATTCAGCACAGAAAAATGAAGAACCCACATGGACCAAAAGTTAAAAATAGATACATAAGTGAGCAGAATTCAGTGGAAAGAACACTTAAGATTTCAAACAACACATACAAAATGGGGGGTTTTGATTCAAGTGACCTAATTCTAATGCTTAAATGTAACCAAATGCTAATTTAACAAGTTTAACAAGAGCGATTATCAAAATGTGACTTAAGATGTGGCAAACACTAGGGTTTTCGGAATCCGCCCTAAACAATCCTACTCATGTTCATGGACACTCAAGTAATGAATTCTAAATGTGTTGATGAAGATGTTCGCAATAAAGAATTGACCAAAAAAAAACCATATATAAAAAATAAATAAATAAGATAAAATAAAGTAAGTCCATTTTGGTCCGCCCCGATGGATTTTCTCAAGCCCAGCCCATGGGCCGGCCCTGGGCTTTGAATTTTCTAAAAAAACCTACCCGACCAGGGCAGTTATTTTCTCTCTCCTCCTTGAAGCCCAGCCCGGCCCATTGACGAGACCTACTAAAAAGTGCCTTGAATTCATATCAAACCCATCAATAATTCTTCCCTTTTATGAAAAAAATAAAAGTTCTTTTTAGTAATTACAATAAGATTAAGCCCAACACAGACACACTCAACCTACAAATAGCAGCACAACTTGTAATACAAAATCACATTAGGCCCAGAAGGCAAAAAAAAAACTAGGAGACAAATTAAGCACTAGTTTAATGACATTGTCCCCTTTATAGATAAAAAAATAAAAAAAGGGAAGGTCCTTCCTTGTGAAAACACAAGACAAAATTGGCGAAGGGGGAAAAAAGGAGAAAATCCAAATTAATAACCACAATTTAATAACTTAAAAATGGGGCTCTAGCAGGAAAAAAAAAACAAGTGAGAAGATAATTTTAAAAAATAAGCTGGGTAGACTAGTATTATGGGTCTAGTTGTACTTGAGAATGTTTGGGAACTTCTATAGTAAGGGGTTTAAAAGTGAGGGGTTCAATCTCACCATCAAAAGGAGATGGGACCCCCAATGCACCCCCTCATGCTTTGTTGATAGTGAGATTGAACCCCTCATTATAGTTTCACCCGAGAATGTTTTGCAATGGTTTATTGTTGTAATTAGAGCTGGGCTTGATTTTTTAAAGCTGGTTTTGATGGGCTAAGAATGACAAAACCCTATAATTATAAATGGTAAAAATGACTTGGGTTGAAAGCTACACTGGGCATAAAGCCCAGAAGAGCCTAAACACAATTTCGCCCTTGAAAATAAGTGAACTACATCAGCAAAACTCTCTCCAACAAATTCAGTCACCAAAACTGCATCTGCAACCCCTTTCTCTCTCTTCAAAAAGGACAAGTTGACATTGGCTCTTCAAACCTTTAAAGTACCAAAACATACATTGAAAATACGAAAAACATACACTATTCTTTTCAAATAATAATTATATTAACTTTCTTCACATGTTTTTGTATTTTTTTTTTCCATAACATTGCATTAATTGAATGGGAGCATTTTTGCTCACCACTTTAACCCAAGGTGTATGCTCACTACCCTTCTCAACACTTGACATATGTCCATAAGCATAATAATGGTTACATAAATCAAAGTAAAAAGTTAACCATGGTTATGCTTATGGACACGTGTCAAGTATTAAGAAGGATAGTTAGCATACACCTTGGGTTAAAGTGAGAAATTTTTTTATGCTCCGGGTACACCACGTGGTTGGTGTACCATCCAATACACATAGAACATGTAGTAGAAATCTTTTATTTTTATTTTCTATGTGTATTGGACAAAATACCCACATGTTTCATGTGTATTGGATGGTACACCTACCACGTAGTGTATCACCGGAACATGCAAAAATTACTACTGTGAAAAACTATTTCCTAATTGAATTCAAGAGTCTATTGGGGCACAAATTATTAAAGTAGCAAACAAATCTTTTCAAATTGCCATCAACAAACTTTAATCCAAAGTAATTTGCTAGAGATTCTCTTACCTTAATTACATTAATTAAAGAAAAGAGAACCCAATTTTAGTAAGCAATCTATCGAGTGTATCGGTAGACGGATCGTTACTATATTCTTCCAAGAATATACGTATTCTGTCGTAAAAGTAATAGCTGGGTCCGTATAAGAATGCACGTCCAAACCTGCAACAGCCCAAACTGGAAATTATCGTCACTCAAACTAATCAATTCCGATGGCAACGTGGCTTTTAAAAAAAAAACAAGGGGCATTTAGATTTTCATATCATTGAAGAAGACGACGTTTTAGATACTTTCATTCATAGTTTTATGAATGAGTATATCAATCCCATGTGAAAGTGCTTGGATTAATATCATCATGTAGATTCATGTTGGTCATTGTTTGCTATTCTTCACCTTCTTGCTTGGAGTGCACGTTACCCCTCCAGGCAGACCGTGAGTGGGAACTCTTAATTAGGTTTGATAAGTCTCGGTATTTTGTGTTAGGAGGAGATTAGGATTTTAAACTTAAACTTTTGGCGTGGCAGTTTTGTAATTAACCAAAAAAAAATTAAACAATCGCAAATCCCAAGCTCCTAAAAAAAAAGTGCTTCTTTTTTTTAATCTTTTCCAACAAAATCAAAGCAGCCAACAATATATTCTGGAAAATCTGAGGGTTCTTGCATATTAGGAATGGCAAAAACAGAAAGAACAGATAGATCAAGCACCAGGTTAATGAGACTTGTGAGATCAAGTACATTTGGCTCCCAACTAGTGGCAGAGTCACATTAAGTCCCCTCCCTTACCTTGTAGTGGAAAAGCAATAGCAATCGAGCCTAGCCATAGTATTGAATTAAGTAAGATGTAAGATGTAAGATGTGACTGTCACTAGTTGGTTATTAAGCAACCAAAGTGTCCTAGAAATTTGAAGGCTCTTGCATTTAGGAATGGCAGAAATAGAAGCTTAGTGACATTTCTCCCTTTTAATTAAAGAAAGGTTTTGAATAAAAAAAACTTTTCATATAGTAAAACGGTCCACTCTCGGGTGAGAAAATGAGTTAAGATTACCCTAGATCAAGGGTTTTATAACAAAATGAAAAAGATAAGGAGAAGATTCAAATTGGAGCAATTGAATATCTCAATCCGAGTAAAATACTACATACTTCAATACAAATTCCAAAAGTATAATACTGATCCCTATTAATATGGCACATTTTGTCCACTCTAAAACTTCATGTAATTTCCAGTATTATCCTTTTGTGTAATCCAACCACCTGCATTAACCTGTAGCATTGCAGCAAGATCGTCTCATGAACAAAAATAAAGGCTTATTTCTGACAGCTAGGACATTGACGGGTATGAGAAGTTAAGGAAGCTCGAACTCCACAATTGTAACAGAAAGCATATCCACACCTGCAACATTTGCAATCAAATTTGATTACGAAAGCAAAGGACCCACTAGCTATAGTGTAGGGGTTTGGAGCAATTGCTCCTCCAGGCAAGGTATTGGGTTCAAATCCTAACATCTGTGTAGTATGTATGAGTTTAGTATATTATCGCTCTTCTCAATAGAAATTTAAAAAAATGATTAGGAAAAATAATAAAACAAACCAAAAAAAGAACAAAGAACATACACCAAAAGATCAAGTTTATGTAAGTTGAAGGAGGCATCCAGCAGCTTAAACCAATATCAGATCAAGTAACAATTAACTCAAATTAGCCCTTTTTAATTCATAAGCTAATAGAGAATCAAAGAAAATAGACCAATCTGCAGAGAACCTAGAACTTCTAGAAGTAGCATAGCAGAGAAGTTCAACTGACCTGCATTTTATGTAACTGCACCCATCTCGTCTTTCAACATAGTACTTGCAACTTGGACACCTCCTCCAGTTCTTATTCTTGGCAAGCTCTTCCAGCAGCCGATCTTCACCCTTATCTCTCAGTTTCTGGAACATGTCACAATCGTATTCGGTATGCCAAGGAACCTTACACTTGGCACAAAACACTCCCTTGCAATGAGGACACTGAGACCGGTTGGTATCCTCTGGTTGCTCATTAATCAACAACGCAGAGCACGCGTTGAAGGGACAGAATAAGTACTTGTTCTGAGGACCCATAACCACAGATTCACATAAGGCCTTGCCCCACCGGTGAAAGACGTCGTATGGGAGAATTGGACGGCAGTACTCAAGGTCTAACACCCCGGGGCATCCTTGATCCGGGCACGTAACAGATGTGACATTGTCTTGGAGCTTGGACACTATGAATCTAACAATGCACTCTTGACGTAAAAATGGGCGCAACCCTTGATGTTAAATGAGTCTTTTAGCTCAATTTGCTCAACACAGAAATCACATGTGAAAGTTGAATCAACAGCGTTCTCTGTGTCCAAAAGAGAGTCACTTACAAAATTTGGATCAATATCTCCAACTTGCTTCTTTTCTTTCATACGTTTACTTTGTTTGGTCATGAGCTTACCCATTTTGTTGCCCAATTGTTTTCCTCCTAGAACTTTCTTGCCCAGTTTTTTTCCGCTGCAAATTATGTTGCCCTTGCCCATCTTCTTCTCTCGCTCTGTCTTCAGTGGCTCTAAACTTTTCACACTCTCGTGAAACAACGGAACACGAAAGATTGATCTATGTGGGAAAGATTTCACCAATGATCAAAGAGGATGCAAAAAATTGCATGTACCCACGTCCCAATTACACTTATAGTCACACTGGGAAAAGAAGAAGAAAAACAAGAATAAAAAGAGGCGTTTGAAAAGTGGAGAGCTTAGAGCTATAGTGAGGTCTTGGAAGAAGAACTTCATCCTATCTTCCGTAAGAAATAGGACTTCCTTTTGTTTGATAAACAGAAATAGGACTTCCTTTTTTTTTTTTTTTTATAAACAGAAATAGGACTTCCTTCGTCAATACGCACAGTAAGTAAAGCTAACCTTTTTGGAGAAACTCCAAATCAAAATATATATTTCCTATAAAGTTTCTTTTGGGCAACCAATTTCCAATTATGCCTGTGATAAACATCGAACTTGTATAATATTGTGAAATATCGAAAAGGCCCCTTGTGGGCACATGACGTGCTATGTAACATGTGGGAAAGTCTAATGGTGTGATTGCTCAAGGCCGACTACCAACAGCATAAAATTGTGATCACCAGGCCACAACTGAAAATTCCGTAAACATAATTTCACATGGCGGGGTGGGGAGGGAATAGGGGAAGGGGCTGCTGGGTCTTAGTTTTCATCTTTTATAAGATTTTTACTTTTTTATTTTAAGTTTATATAATATTTTTAAAATTACTACGTGTTTTGTATTTATTTTGGATTATAAATTTTTATTAGATAAAATTACTAAAATGCCCATACCACGTCAACAACTTAACTGTTTTATGGAAGAAATTGACAGAATGGAGTAACATGAAACACAAAATGCAAATATAGGGGGAAATTGGGGTCATATCAATAAATAAGTCTTAAAATTATATTGGTTTCTTATATACAAGTGCAGTTCCAAGTGTGGCCATCTTCGTTCTCCTTTATACAGATAAAAATATACGCCAACACCTATAAATTTTTTAATGTACATTTACAAACCAAAGGTGAGGAATTAAGAAAATAATTCTGAACAGAAAGCTTCAGCAAGTTATCATAAGAGATGCAACAAGATCTAGCACTGTAGACTGGAGTAGAGGTTTTCAAGTGCCGTATACAGGGGCTCGGCAGCCTTTGGTCTGTCAACTGTTCCGAGTAGTATATCCGAAGTCGTAAGGTAAGGGTCACCATAAAATTGTAGATTGGTATCCATCCTTGTGGCCACAATGTTCCCTTCCAACGATACTCCTACAAATGCACCTGTCAAACATTGGAACATCGCTACATCAGGAGTCAAGCTCTTTTCCCAAGCTTTCCACACACCGCAATTAACAGAACCTCAAAATGCATTAAACAATTCTACCATGGATCCAAAAAGGGTTAGGGGCGGAGTTATGGAAGAATAATGGCCGACAAACTCAGGAATTTGACAACAAAAAAAGAGCATGGGGACAGACTCTGCATTGTGACAACATTGGATGCTCTATTGCAAAGTGTGGCAAGTTTATATTCATGCCCCAGCAGGTCCCACATGCCGAGTTCTGATATGAAAAATTGCCGATACACTAATACAAGCATTTTGAATCTAAAGAGGTTATCGTACCTTTGCTACAACTGTATGTATAGCACATTCCGGAACCTCTGTCTCCAGCACGCATATCTGCTTCCAGCACCCTACCAATAGGTCCTGCTGCAACACTACAGCCAGCACCAAGAGAAAAATGCATGCGACTACAAAATGTTTTCACAGCTTTTAAGTCATTAAGTACAATTATGAAGTCCATGAGCTCACCCCCAATCTGGAAAAAGAAAAAACAATGGGAATAAAAAGATTACCACATTGGATAGAACTAAGTAGAAAATTCAGGCATATTAAGAACTTCCCAACTTAATGAATAGGAAGAGACTAAATGAACCAATTTTATGACTTTAGTGAAAAAGAAACTGATATAGGCAGATGCATGTGAATTTTTTTCTTACTTTTAATTCTACAATTAATGCATATGGGTTCTTATCTCACTACTCTGTCCTTTCTTCAAACTGAAGCATATTCAAATAATTATAACAAGGCAATAAAAGAAAAAGATATATAACATTAAACATTTTAACAATGAAAAGATTGCATATTTACCTGTGCACCCCATCCTAAGCCAACAGAAAATATGGATGATGGAGCAGACCATGATCCATCTGACCTTCGAGCAATTACCAAACCAGTACCAAGTTTGTAAGAAAGAAGCACACCAGCTTTAGCAACTGTTAAGATTGCCAGGCCTTTGGCTCCTCTAAGAACAGCTAAGGGTATGGACCTCTCGGGATTCAACCTAGCAACCTGTCCATTCCCAAGAAACATTCATTGCACAAGATGTCATAAAACAGCTTAATAAATGGGATGGTTTAACTAGTTATATAGTGATTTTCCAACTCTTTAAAAGCCATTTTAAGCTAGTTTCCGAGTACATGAAATAAAAGAAATATTTTATCAGTATTTGAAATGCACTCTATGAAACGATAAAGCAGGAAACTATTAAATCCAGAATGGTGGGAAGACAAGTAACTTAAGGAAACTTCGATGAAATTCAGAATTGCACCTGGGAATAACTTCTCAATGTGTTGGATGCTTTGTATATTTCATGTTCCATGGAAAAACCAACAGGAAGATTTAACCATCCTCTTGTACATGTCCAATCCATGACATCATGCTTTGCTGCTTGTGAAGCATTGCTAATGTTGTTGATAAGAATACCCTGCAAAGGGTCTAGCCTATCATAGCAAGCATCACAGACCCTTTGTGGATTCCTCTCCCTAAACTTGACAGGCAACAAGCACCTTCCTGTACTACATGTTCGGCAGAAAACACCACCACAGAATCGACAATGATGTCTCCCACGAGTAAGGGCAGTGAAGGGAGAAGTGCACTGCATGCAAACTGTAGTCGAACTATCAGGAAGCCACTCAGGGGGCTCAGCCTCCAAAACATCTTTGTACGCATTATAATCAAACGCAGTTGGTTCAAGAAGTGGTGGAGCACTGGGTGTGTAGACCGAGGAGTGCAAGTAGGTTTCACCATTCTTTTCCGAGCCCAGAAATGAAACATTCGAATTGGGTAGCTGCTTGTCTGATGGAGGACTCGGAGCTTTGTTCCGACCGGTCAGAATGGCAACCATCCCACTGAGCACATTCTTCAAGTTGACCTCTGGATGCATATTAGTCTGAGCTGAATCACATGGCTTCTCGCTAGAATCATATCCGCTGCCATCAATAAAATCTTCGGATTCAAGGGGAAACTGGAATGCATAATCTTGTTTCAAGGGCTTGGAGGCTACTGGGGGGTAACTAACTTTAGCACCGTCTTCTGGCTCGGTCCATTCAGAAACGATGAATTCATCATCATAGTGGAATTGGGTTTGGCGTTTGTCTATCTTAGGAAGGGACAAATACGAAACTCTCCCCTCAAAGCTCGCCATGCGATTTTTCCAAGCACTACACAAGTTTCAAGATTTGGTTGTTCTTCGAAATTAGCATACGTTACAAAACTCAAACCCAAAGAAAGTACAGGAAGAGAATCAACTGTGCAATTTACAAAGCAAAACCAAGGTGAATATTCAGAACCGAATTAAGGAAACTAACAAGAACCTTATATGCAGCTGAACAATGAAGATAACTCGCAAAGTAATTATCTTTTCTCGAAATTAAATATGAGGAATTGGAATTTGCTTCTTGTTTGTTCTAGGGCTATTTAATTCAGAACGAAAACATAAATAAGAGAACAGAGCAATGGAAAACATACCTGTTTATCAAATCGAGCAGTTAATTGAATAAAATTGAGAAAATAATTGGTTTGCTTTGAGATTTTCTCTCACTGTATTTTAGGGTTTTACGATCACCAAAAAATATTCAATTGTGCCACGAAGAGCAAGAAGAAGAAGACGACGATACACGATAAGCAGGGTTCTTGCGATATACGGAAAGGCTTTCGGTGTGCTCCGTCCCTCCTCACATGTTAAAAAACAAAACAAAACGACATGTCGTTGTTTTACGACAATACATCACGTGTCAAATGTCGTTTTAGTTAGCTTGCTTCTTCCTACTTGTGGAGGTGTCATTATTATTAATAAAAAAATTAATTCAGGACCATAAATGTACTTCTGTTGTAATACAACTGCTAAATTTTCGATGTTATTATAATTTTTACATTGGTTTTTATCAAACATCCAAACAAGGAAAAGGATATGGTTCCTCATATTTCCCATTCACTTCAAAGCAGTTTCAGGTACATCAAAATTTTCCCAATAAATATTACAATTTATTAAACTAACTAACTAGCTTCAATTCAAACACGAAGCTTTTTGCCAGGCTGTACATCATCGTCGTAATGGCCGCCACGGCCGCCCCCCTCTCCATCCATGTCCTTATCCATCTTCTTTCTGGCAAGTATCTTGTTGATCTTATGCAGATCATTAGTGATCTTCTGGTCCTTGTTCTGCTTTCGTGTCTTTCGACCATCTTGCATCTTCACGCCAAACTGAAATGCTGCCTTCGGCATAGCTTCCTTCTGCTCATTGTATGTTGCCCATTCTTCTTCTGTCTCAAAGTCCCATCGGTGAAGACGACCCTTAGCCTGTTCAGAAATATTTTAACAAATACATAAGCACTGATTGTAATTTGTAACAATAACTATAATGTTGCGCCTATAACTGTTTGATGATCATTCATAGAAGCAAACAAAGAATTGCTACAATAGTATTTTCTCCAATATGTTGAATGCCATACAAAATTAAGCTACAGAATGAAGCATACTTCCTAGGCAGTATGAACAAGATTATTGGTTTAATCAGAAACTTACTCGTCCACCCATATCCATTTTTGACAAGTCACCTTCATCATCGCTGTCAACGATCTCCCGATTATACTCTTGATAACCAGGGTAACATTCAGAATAACTCTCTGAGATGAAGTTGGGATCCTTTTCTCGGGCATCTTTCTCCCTCAATTGTTGAAGTCTTTGATCATCACGCTTGAACACAGATCCTAAACCCCGGTCCTTCTCTTCTTGAGTCATAAAGTGTGGATCCTGTATGTTTAGGCCTGCTTGCACATCATAACCCTCCATATTTGGCTGAAGGTACTGTTCAGGATAAGCCATTTGCTCAGCATATTGGTACTCCGCCGGCCACTCTCCCTGGTAGGCCCCAGCCATTTGTGTTTGTGTTGCATCGTATCCATTCTAAATCCAAACAATGAACAGAGAATTACTCATCTATGAAAAAATGCAAGTCAATTTCTGTTTAGAAACACAGTTTGTACAACAATCTTCAAAATGAAGAAAGAAGAGGATCAACATACTGTTTCTTGCCATTCCTGAGGCACCCCATAGGGTTGGACGGGACCATAAACAGGTTCACCAAAATAAGAAACTTTTTCCTTGTTCCGGGGAGACTCTTCCATATCTTCGGAGAGAGGGCTTTGACTCAAATCCTTACCAGGAATAGCATAGTCAACACCATCCCCAACAAAAATGTCATCCTCATCTGCTCTAGCCATAGTTGGGCCTTGTTGTGCTATTGAATCTATATGATTTTTCCTGGGAGGAGGACCAGGAGGTGGAGGTGGAGGCAACATCTCTCTTTTAGTTTCATTCTTCGAAGTCCCAGCATCAAGCTTCAAGGGCTTATCCTCTTCAACATATTCATTACCAATAATTGAAATCTTTCCTATAACTAAAACAAGGACCAAGAAAAGAACTTGATTAAATAATCAACAAATAAACAACAATAAAAGGTAGATAGGATGAAGGATGAAAACAATTGATGAGAAATCTCAAAATGGGTTATGAAATATTCTCTTCAACCCTCACAGTATACACCAAAATGCCAGCATCCCAGACAATATTAGGCAAGTTATACCAAACACACAACAAGGAATTCTGATACAAATTAGTTTAATTTGGTTTAGTTTATCTCTAAAAAATCTCAGTTGACCATATTTAGGCATAACATTCTGTACAATTTTTATCGTAAACAATGTTTTCAAATACATGCTCTATATATCGCTTTGCATTGACTTAAAAAGAGAACTACTCACAATATATTACAGACAATTGTATCAAGAACCTAATGTTGCACATAGAACTGATGATTTCCAGTTACTTTTGACCAAAAGCAGGATAGGGAAATTACCTTTTGCATCTTTCTCCTTCTTTTTCTTCTTGAGAACCTTTCCAGAAGATCCAAGACGAAGATATGACATAATTTTAGCAATTCGATCAAGTACAGAACCATCAACACTGACAGTTACCATTTCCTGCACAATAAGAAGAAGCCAAAATCAGCATAACAGTCCAACACTAAAAGGACAAGCGCACCAAGGATCAAGAGTATTTTAACCTCTGGTTGCGGACAGTCGGCTTTGCTCCTATGCAAGGTGGTTGGGATATCATGAGTGTATCCACCCTCCTGATATGCGAAATAAGAGAAAATGATACAGAAGTTAGGAAAATGAGAGATCAAATTCATTGAGTATCCAAAAGTAAGCTCAGTACTCTCTAAGAAGTGTGTACAGAGCACTTCTACTCTTAGTTGAACTTCCATGCATGCTTCAGGTGGCAACTAAACACAAAGTGATCCCGAACAAGCCACCCAACAAGCCACCCAACGTTTATCAGGGTTCATGCAAGCTTAAAACATGAGCCCAAAATTATCCCAAAAAGACTACTCTGCTCTAAATTACGCAAGCTTAAAATAAAAAGAGCAAGCAAGACTCTTACCATGTTGAAAATAAATGACATCCTACCAGGAAGGAACATCTCATTGGTTTTTGTAACAGCTTGCGGCTTGACTATGCATTGGTACACCGACTGAAACACAGAAATGAGACATCAATGCAAACAGTTTAAGATTTAAGAACAAAACTACCTCACCATATCACCAAAAGTAACACACCTTTGCAGTTGCAGTTCGAAATGACAATTTTTGGTCTTCCTTAGATGCCCTGTCAGAGAACAGAAAGCACATGTTAGCACACACGCTGTGACAAAGCTAAAGAAGTTTATTGAACTTTGCCATACATCTCTAGAATAAAAACTCATATTAACACTTAAAATGGCCAATATCAACACAGACTCTAATCCTTCTACATCACGTTTGCCAAATTTAATTACTGAAATGGTATATATAAATGGGAATATACAGCATAGCCTGACAATTAGGACAAGTAACCAATTACCTAGATTTTGCATCAGCCTCATCTTCATCATCTGGCTTTTTGTCAATCTCACTTCTTACTTTGTTAAGTAAAGCGTAATCCAATCCTTTGACCAAATGCGTGTGTTCCACATCACCTGAACAGAATTAATCCCGTTCAGCATAAGGATAAGAGCAATGCCTTTCCGCATTTACACAAAATGGCTAGCCAAAAACAATTGTCAATCTGTTTTCATGATTTTTAACACATAGCAACAAATGCAAGGTTGTTTCTATCGCAATTGGTTCAAAAATAACACAGTGGGAGATTTTCTTTTCTATTTTAATGAATAACACGTACCTCCAAGATACTTGCTCTTCTCAATGGATAACTTCTGTACTTCAGCTGCCCTGCAAACACCATTGCAAATATGATTATGCTAATAAACAGCAGAGCCATAGTCAAGTGGAACATGAAAGTTTGGATAATAACCGGAGATCAACATTCCCGGGAGGCGCAACGGCGTGAAAAGAACCCAATTCAGTCTGCTCATAATCAGGATTTTGATCTTCTCTTCGCTCCTTTGCTCTGTCTCTGTATTTTGGCAACTCTGGCTGTTCTGCTTTCTCCTCTCTGCATGCAGCACCACACAAACATAACAACAAACACATAATTTGCATTCCAAAAGTCGTTTTTCAATGTCTGTCAAGCTAATTTAATCCCAGATTTTAGCACAACAGCTTCATTACCCACACAAAAAAGAGAGTACAAAATGAAGAAAATAATAATAAAAATTTAAGCTTTAGAACAAATTAACATGGTGCTGATGCCCATATCGACTACGCTGCATGTTAAACGTTGAATTGGAAGCTGTGTGTTGTACAGTGGACGAAACAAATTAAACTTTAACTCACTTGCGGCGAATAACTTTCTCCTTATGATGTTTCTTTGACGACGTCATTGATACAATTGAATTAAAATCAGGATTGAGGGAGCTTCTTCAAATGGCAACAGTTAGGGTTTGCAGCAGGGGCGAATTGGCGAAACGAGGTCGCTGGAACAAGATGCAGGCAGGAGGATTTCGTTGCGCGCTAAATTACGGATATAGCCCTCTGTATATACGCATGCTTGAAAGTTGAAACGCACCGTCCTTCAATTTTAGCTTCTTTCTTCTTCTTTTTTTCTAATTCATGAGAAGTAAGTTGACAGATAAAAAACGACATCGTTTCGGGTCACCTCACTTCACTAGCTCCTTTGCACCGCATCCTCTCGTTGGACTCTTTTTCTTTTGGTCAAACCTCATTCGACTATGCACTTCTCTTGCAAGCTCTTCCTTGATCAACTAGTTTGGATCCTTAAACATGCTTGTGCACCCCAAGATTGAAAGGATTTGGGTATGGAAATAATAAAAATTCTAAATAGTTGATGTGTAATTATTACATTCGTTAGCAATTATTATACATATATATGCTTAAATTTTTAATTAAAATATCAATTGTCACATCATGTTATTAGTTATGAAAATGTGACGATTCTAGTATTATTCGAGATCTTGAATTTCAATGTGGCTAGACAACCTATGCAATTGATCCGGTTTCTCCCTTAACCCTTACTAAAAGACAATATTAAATCAGACCTAGAACCTATTGTTAGAAAATTATAATGTAAATATTTAATTTTATAATAATGTGAATGGAAATTATAATAAGTTGTGGGACCCGTGACTTTCAATTTGGTACATGATGAATGGTTTTTGGTACATGACCGTTGGCTTTTGTGTGACTCTTTGGATTACATAAAAATAAAATATTATTTTTATTATCAACATTTACAATTGATGGGGTGAGACTTTCTATGGAAAGTCACTAATAAAATAATATAAAATGATGAAAAATTGCATAGAAGTGACAGCCAAAGTAGTTGCAATTTAAAATTGCATAAACGTGTTGTTGCTTTGACTTTGTATCTGTTGGATAAAGGTGTATCCACGTGGATCAAGAGACAGCCAAACAAATCCTAGAAACACCTGTGAGGAGGCAATTTCGTCTTAAGGAGATAGTACCAAGTTCTAGACTCGATCATCTGTAAAGTATTCTTATTTTTCCTTGTCGTTATTTTTTTTTTGTATTTATTTCGAATTTATAGTGAAGTTTTTATTTTCGAAATTATTTAAATATAGCAATTATCCTTATATTTTTACCAACAATCTAAAGACCAAATTTTTTTTTGGTAATTGCTATATTTATTGGTTTTTTAAGAATCTTAAAGTTAGAAACTGTGGATTTTCCTCTTTATTGAAGGAAAATAATTGATGTTACTAGTAGTGATTGTACTAGTAATGACAAGGGAAAATGTGTGGCTCATGCTTTACCTGTGGTGATCCCTGCTTCCTCCTCTCATGGAGAGAAACCTGAGAAGTTCAATGGAACCGATTTCAAAAGGTGGTAACAAAAGATGCTGTTCTATTTGACCACACTCAATTTGGCCAAGTTCTTGAAGGAAGATGCTCCTGCTACTGGTACTACTACAGAAGCGGTGGCTGCTGCAGATGCATGGTATCACTCGGACTTCCTTTGCAAGAACTATATTCTCAATGGATTGGACAATACTTTGTACAATGTATACAGTCCAATCAAAACCAAGGCCCTGTGGGAGTCACTTGACAAGAAATACAAGACCAAAGATGCTGGTATGAAGAAATTCGTGGTTGGTCAATTTCTTGATTTCAAGACTGTAGACTCGAAGACGGTCATCAATCAAGTCCAAGAACTTCAAGTTATTCTGCATGAGATTGAGGCAGAAAACATGGTTCTGAATGAGACTTTCCAGGTGGCTGCAATCATTGAAAAATTGCCACCATCCTGGAAAGCTTTTAAGAATTATCTCAAGCATAAGCGCATAGAAATGAGACTTGAAGATCTTATCGTGAGGCTAAGGATTGGGGAAGACAACCGTGGTTCTGAAAAGAAAACCGGTGGTAACTCCATGGTGGCTAAAGCACATTTAGTGGAGGATGGGCCAAAGAACAAGAAAAAGAGAAAGCACTCAGGGGAAGGCTCTAGCCAAGGGAACTCAATGAAGAACAAAGGGTTGAAGGGCAAATGCTTTAACTACAATAAGCATGGTCATAAAGCGACGAACTGTCAAAGCAAAGGAAAAACCACAGAAGTTCACATGACCGAGGAGGAGAAATTGTCCAATGAGATATTTGATATTAACCTCTTGTCCGTAATCTCTGAAGTGAACCTAGTAAGTAATACCAAGGAATGGTGAGTGGACACTGGAGCTACACGCCACATCTGCTCTGATAGGAAGATGTTTACTAGATATCAACAACTGAACCAAGGGGAGCAATTATTCATGGGAAACTCATAAGCTTCCAAGGTTGAAGAACAAGGAAAGGTGGTTCTGAAGATGACTTCTGGCAAGGAACTTACCCTAAATCAAGTGCTTCATGTGCCTGACATTCGGAAGAATTTGGGTTCTAGAGCGCTGTTAAGCAAGAATGGTTTTAGATTGGTCTTTGAGGCTGACAAATTTGTACTCACTAAGAATGGGATATATGTGGGGAAAGGGTACCTGAATAATGGTTTGTTCAAGATGAATGTAATTGTCACATCCCAGAATCGCTCCGCCGTAGCACGATATTGTCCGCTTTGGGCCGAGGCCCTCACGGTTTTGTTTTTGGGAACTCACGAGCAACTTCCCAGTAGGTCACCCATCCTGGGATTGCTCTAAGCCACAACTCGCTTAACTTCGGAGTTCCCACAACTCCGAAGCCAGTGAGCTCCCAAAAGGCCTCGTGCTATTTGGAGATAGGCATGTACATATAAGGCACATCACCCCCTCTCCGTTGGCCGATGTGGGATCTCACAGTAATGACTATTGTACCTTCTATGAATAATAAGAACACAGTTAGTTCGGCTTATATTCTTGAATCCCCAAATGTTTGGCATGGTAGACTAGGACATGTTAATTATGATACTATTCGTAGATTAGTTAACATGGATTTATTACCTAAGTTTAACATTGATACAAGTAAAAAATGTGAAACTTGTGTTGAAGCTAAACTTACTAGAACATCATTTCATTCTATAGAATGAAGTACAAAACCTCTAGATTTAAGTCATAGTGACATTTGTGATTTAAAGTTTGTGCGGAAAAGTACTTTATTACTTTTATAGATGATTGCACAAGATATTGCTATGTCTATCTACTTAGGAGCAAAGATGAAGCCTTAGAAATGTTTAAACATTATAAGAATGAAGTTGAGAATCAACTTAGCAAAACGATTAAGGTTTTAAGAAGAGATAAAGGTGGTGAATATGTAGCACCCTTTGCTGAGTTTTGTGCTCAACATGGAATTATTCACCAAACTATCGCTCCTTATTCACCTCAACATAACGGTATTGCTGAATGCAAGAACCGTACATTTAAAGAAATTATGAATGCTATGTTGATAAGTTCTGGAGCATCCCAGAATTTGTGGGGTGAAGCTTTGCTTTCTGCAAATCATATTCTCAACAAATTACTTCACAAGAAGTTGAAAAAGACACCATATGAATTATGGAAAGGACGAAGACCTTCCTATAAATATCTCAAAGTATGGGGGTGTTTGGCTAAGGTAGCGGTCACCGACCCTAAAAAGGTTAAAATAGGACCCAAAACAATTGATTGTGTATTTATTGGTTATGCTTCTAATAGCAGTGCATATCGATTCCTTGTATATAAATCAAATAATTATGATGTACATGTGAATACGGTTATTGAGTCAAGAAATGCAACATTTTTTGAAAATGTTTTTCCTTGTAAAGATGCACATGAGCAAAGTTCTCTTAAAAGAACTTATGATAGTAGTAATCTTGAAAATCATCAAGACCAATCTGACCATGGATATGAAAATGAGGTTGAACCTAGAAGAAGTAAAAGGGCAAAGACATCTAAATCTTTTGGTCCTGATTTTCTAACTTATTTGTTGGAAAATGAACCTCAAACTTATAAGGAAGCCATATCATCCCCTTAAGCTCCTTTTTGGAAACAAGCTATCAATGCTAAAGTGGAATCCATCCTACAAAACCATACGTAGGAATTAGTGGATCTTCCTCTTAGAAATAAACCTCTTGGTTACTTGGTTACAAGTGGATTTTCAAAAGGAAGATGAAAGCAGATGGATCCATAGACAAGTATAAGGCGAGGCTTGTGGTAAAGGGATATAAGCAAAAAGAGGGTTTAGACTATTTTGAAACATATTCGCCGGTTACAAGAATAACATCCATTAGAATGCTAATTGCAATTGCTGCTTTGCATAATCGTGAAATACATCAAATGGATGTTAAGACTGCTTTTCTAAACGGAGATTTAGAAGAGGAAATTTACATGGAACAACCTGAAGGATTTGTTGTTCCTGGACAAGAGAAGAAAATGTGTAAGCTTGTTAAGTCTTTATATGGCTTAAAGCAAGCACCAAAACAATGGCATTTGAAATTTGACAATGCAATGATGTCAAGTGGATTCAAAATTAATGAGTGTGATAAATGTGTTTACACAAAAATTACTCAAAATGGTTATGTAATTGTATGTCTTTATGTAGATGACATGCTTATCATTGGAAGCAATAATGATATGATTAAATATACATAAAGAATTTTGTTGAGTAAATTTGATATGAAAGATATGGGAATTGCATATGTTATCCTAGGAATTAAAATCTCTAGAACATCGGTTGGATTAGTCTTGTCTCAATCACATTATATTGAGAAAATACTTGCCAAATTTGGTAAGTATGAAGATAATCCTGCAAAGACTCCATGTGATGTGAGTCTTCATTTGATGAAGAACATTGGTCAACGTATATCACAAGTTGATTATGCGCGAATAATCGGCAGTTTGATGTATGTCATAAATTGCACTAGCCCTGACCTAGTATACTCGGTTAATAAATTGAGTAGATATACAAGCAATCTTGGATGAGATCACTGGAAAGTGATTATTAGGGTCCTTAGGTATTTAAGCGATACTAAGAACTATGGATTGCATTACAAAAGAAATTCATTTGTACTAGAAGGTTACAGTGATGCGAATTGGATATCAGATACAAGAGACTCAAACTCCACAAGTGGATATGTCTTTACGTTAGGAGGTGCGGTTGTATCTTGGAAATCGACAAAGCAAATGTGTATTGCTAGATCTACTATGGAATCTGAATTTATTACTTTGGATAAAGCTAGAGAAGAAGCTGAGTGGCTTCGTAATTTCTTAAAGGATATTCCAAATTGGCTGAAGCATGTGCATGCAATATGTATATATTGTGATAGTCAAGCGGCAATTGGAATGGCACAAAATAATATGTATAATGGTAAGTCTCGACACGTACGTTGAAGACATAATACCATAAGACAACTAATCTCAAGTGGTATAATTACTATTGACTATGTAAAGTCAAGAGATAATTTAGCGAATCCGTTCACAAAAGGTTTGACGAGAGAGCTAGTTAACAAATCATCGAGGGGAATGGGGCTAAAGCCTATATCTCAATAGTTGCCATGATGGACACCCAACCTAGCTGATTGGAGATCCCAAGACCTAGGTTCAAAAGGACAACTAAGTTATGTGTGACTGAAGTGCGAGCATTGTGGGGATTTCATCCCCTGCCCATTCCTATGATGATACAATGCTCCCTGCATCGTGTATGGTTAAGTTAAGCTTTTAATGATTCATGTGACTTGGAAAACCAAGTGGAGTATAGCAGGATACTCTTTATAGGAAGTCACCTATATCAGTACGAAATGAGGCCGTTTCTATGAGAATTGCAAGGCTCAATTCTCTAAAGTACTGATGAACACCAAGAGTGGTCCATGGCCGAAAGGACACAACCTAGAACCAAATGTGTATGAAAAAGTATTATGTGAGTAATATTGTTTTGGTTTACACGACAGCTGAACAGTTCAAGACATCATGCTCACTAATTAGCTAGTAAATCCGATTTTACTTCACTATAGAAGGTTCAAGGCCAAAAGCTACCTATCTTGATGTGTTGCTTTTTCAATCAAACTCTCTCAAGTGTTTGCATTGTATATTTGCATTTATGACCAATTTCCATTCATGTGGGGAATTGTTAGAAAATTAATATTTAAATATTTAATTTTATAATAATGTGAATGAAAATTATAATAAGTTGTGGGACCCGTGACTTTTCAATTTGGTACATAATGAATGGTTTTTGGTATATGACCGTTGGCTTTTGTTTGACTCTTTGGGTTACATAAAAATAAAATATTATTTTTATTATCAACATTTATGATTGATGGGGTGAGACTTTCTATGGAAAGTCACAAATAAAATAATATGAAAGGATGAAAAGTTGCACAAAAATGACCGCCAAAGTAGTTGCAATTTAAAATGGGAGATTCACTATTATACTCAATATTGGAGTCCAAATTATGAAAAAACTCTATATGAATTGGACTTTAGAAATACACCCAAAATTCATTTATAACATAATAAAGAAACTTCAAACTTCCTATAATTACAAAACTGCTATGGTTTTCTTAAAACAAGTCCAAACCTAAAACCTCATTAAAAAAAAAACTCAAAACACTCAACAGGGCATTAAAGTAATTTAATAATTAAAATTAAATTCAATAGGGCATTAAATTCATTTTTTTGGGTTTGTTTATAGAAATTAAATGGTGTAGGGTTAATCTTTATTATTAGTGCTAATAATGAGTATTTAACTAAATATATCATCTAAAATTGCATAAACGTGTTGTTGCTTTGGCTTTGTATCTGTTGGATAAAGGTGTATCCGCGTGGATCAAGAGACAGCCAAATTGGTGTCGGCCCAAACCTGAAAAGTTGCACTGGTTCTCCCATGAAAACACATGACTATATGTAATTTTTCAGTCACATCTTTTACGAACAAATGCTTAACTCTCTATAAATAGAGAACGGTCCCAGACTTCTAAATGATCCATTGGTCATCCAATAATAGTAGTTTTAGAGCATTCTTAGCATTATATTTCTAGAAAATTAGTGAGATATTAAGAAAGAGTTCATACACAAGTTTGAGTTCGCTTTTCTTGGAGATTGGAGTGCTACTTCCGCAAGAAGTCGATCGCTATATCCAGGGAGACATTTACCAAGCAAATCCTAGAAGCACCTGTGAGGAGGCAATTTCGTCTTAAGGAGATAGAACCAAGTTCTAGACTCGATCATCTGTAAAGTATTCTTATTTTTCCTTGTCATTATTTTTTTGTATTTATTTTGAATTTATAGTGAAGTTTTTATTTTCGAAATTCTATAATATAACAATTATCCTTATATTTTTACCAACACCTATATGGTAGTATATATATAATAATGTGTGGTGAATTATTGGTGCTAGCTAATAGACATATTTTAGGGTGATAATTACAAGGTAGCTTTTGGTTATTAAAAACTCCTGAAAGCTTGGCCTTTAGTAGCCAAGAGTATCTAAAACTCTTGATATATTCTTACACACCTGAAAGCTTGGCCTTTAGTAGCCAAGAGTATCTAAAACTCTTGATATATTCTTACACATAAGGATTTTTAGGTACCTAGAGAACAGAAGTCAGTAATATTCAACTTCTCAAATGGCAAGCCTGCAGAATTCTCTCTTGGATCACATAATGTTCATATGTTTTAGCACTCTGCTGTTGTCAATTACATCAACACCGCTCCTGAGAACCAAGCACATTACAAGCCGTACGGCCAGAACGGCTTCTTCCAACACCCCACAGGACGCTTCTCTGACGGTCGTATCATCGTTGATTACATAGGTAAGTATTTATAAATATATATATATATGATTGCGTAATCAAAATAAAGAAGTATAGAAGATGCGGTATAATGTTTTGTATATATGCTAATGATGCAGCGGACTATGCAAAGCTGCCGCTGATCCCTCCATTTTTACAACCATCTGTTGATTACACAAATGGTGTTAACTTTGCATCTGCTGGGGCTGGCGTCCTTTCTAAAACCAATCAAGGATTGGTATGACAAATTTTGGTCTTTATATGGCTATGAATCACTAGAGATCTTCTTATTTTGTGTACATAATTATTTGAATCAAATTGTTCAATTTTAGGTGATTGATCTTCAGACACAATTGAAAATTTTGAAGAGGTGCAGAAATCACTAACAGAAAAGTTAGGAGAAGTGAAAGCAAAGGAAGTGATATCAGAAGCAGTTTATTTCATTAGTATTGGAAGTAATGATTATATGGGTGGTTATTTGGGCAACAGAAAAATGCAAGAACAATATAACCCTGAACAATATGTGGGGATGGTCATTGGAAACTTGACACAGGCAATCCAAGTAAGCCTTATCAAATCTGCTTTTCATTGCAGAGGGTCTTCAAAACAGGGCCTGTTGACTTTTGAGTTGGCCCTTTTTTTTTCCAGGTGTTGTATGGGAAACGGGGTAGAAAATTTGCTTTCCTAAAGTTGTTTCCACTTGGTTCCTTGCCTGGCTTCAGAGCTCTGAACCACAAAGCCAGTGGAGGGGGTTGCTTTGAAGCAGCTTCTGCCCTTGCTCTAGCACATAACAATGCTTTAAAAAGTGTGCTCACAAGCCTTGAATATATGCTCAAAGAGTTCAAGTACAGCATCTCCAATTTTTATGAATGGCTCCAGGACAGAATGGATAATCCCTCCAAACATGGTAATAACTATGCTTTATGTTATTTTATTTTCTTCCCAAACTTCACAATAGCTCGATTAAAATATTAGAGAAGTAGTGATCCCCTGTGACCAGGCAAAGCACAATATTATAGAAAGGGGATAAGATAGATGGTCCCTCAATTTCCAAAATCATTCGTATGGTCCTTCCATTTCACTTTCGTTAGGACAAATGGTCTTGTTGTCATTTTTGTTATCTTTTCTGTTAAATGCAAGGACAAAATGATATTTTGTATTATTTTTTTGCTTTGGTGGAATAAAATATCAATAAAATAGTTAAATTTCATTAAAAACTATCAAATAAAATCTCAATCTCTCACTCCTTCTAGCCCAATCCATTGATCACCATCTATGGTGATCCTCCCATCGCCCCACTTAGAGCCAACCCCCATCCTCCCCTCCTCACCACCCCACCACACCCAACCCAACCCAACCCAACAACGATCCACCCTCCAACTCAATCAATTTCAACTCAAAATCCCAAGTTTCCCAATTAAAAACCCATTCTTATAATTTTTTTAGTACAATGAGCTGGAATTGATTAATCTATGAGATGAGCTGGAGTTGCAGAGATGGGCTAGATGGGAAGGAGAGAGGGATTGAGATTTTATTTGTTTTTATTTTTATTAGATAGTTTTTAATTGAATTTAAATATTTTATTGATATTTTATTCCACCAAAACAAAACAAAAACAAAAATATCATTTTGCTTCTGCATTTAACAGAAAAGATAACAAAATTGACTGCTTGACAATTTGTCCTAACAAAATTAAAGTTGAAGGACCACGGAAACAATTTTGGAAATTGAGAACCAAAATGCAAATGAGGTCAAAGTTCAAGGACCATTAGACCTAAAAAATAACCAATGGTGTCAGATTCTAAACCTCGTCATCGTGGCACGTTGACAATGTGTGTGTGAGAAAATCCGCCTCTCCTTTCCTAATTTTGGCAAAATAATCACTCCAAGCAGAGTAAAATGGTTTTGTAATTACAATTTTACACAAACTAATGGTCATTTTAATCTAACATTTACTGTGTAGGTTACAAGGATGGAGTGAATGCTTGTTGTGGGACTGGACCCTATGGGGGCATCTTCACCTGTGGAGGCACAAAGGAAGTTAAAGATTACCAATTATGTGAAAATGCTGATGATTATGTATGGTGGGATTCTTTTCACCCCACTGAGAGAATCCATGAGCAGCTTGCAAAGACTCTCTGGAATGGGCCCCCTTCCTCTGTAGGGCCATACAACCTAGAAGAGCTCTTCTCAGTTGATGAGGAGAAGCTCACTATTGGCTACATGGTTGATTACCCAGAAGCACAAGATCACTTTCACTTCTAAAATAATAGCAAGACCAAGGCAGCCTGCCCTTCCATTCCGTAAGGGCATAACTCCCACCACGTTCGGGAAGTAGTTTTATGTGTTTTCTTTTGTCTATTTAAATAATAAGTTTTTTACAATTTTACCCATATTATATTAATTTGCAATGCCTTAGCACTTTAGTAAATCAAGGGTATTTTTTGGGTTTTTGAATGTTTGACTTTTAAGGTATTATTATTATATTGATATTTGTTTTGTTTCTGAATTATTATTATTTTTTTATAGAACATCATGCAATAAAAGAGGAAGAGATGAGGTAGGCAAAAACAGGAAACTAGAAGGCATGCACATTAAGGCAAAGTATAATTATATCTAGCCTAATTAGGACTCCGGATAGCGTACAAGTAACACAATTATTAATATACAAGCTTAAGAAGAGGAAACCTATATAAAAATTTGTCGTGAGTGAGTGAGTGACGCTGACATGTACAATATTGAGAAGACCAAGAAACTAAGAGCTCAAAGGTGAAGGAAAAAAAAGTGTCTCAGTTTCATATGGCGTTTTTGAACGTTAACTTTGGGGAGGTTAAACATGATGCAGATAGAGATGATCATGCCTTGTTCTTCACACCCTTGTCATCCCCAACAAGGTTGTCCCCGAAAAGGCAGTGGTGCAACGCAATCTTGCAGCGCATCAAGGCTCTTCTTCCATTCAAAATCCGAAGAAATCCCTTGAGTGATAAGGCCAAGAAGACGAGGATAAAGACACAAACGAAGATGAGGACGAAGACAAAGAAATCGAGTTTCCTAGATTATTCTTCAAGCTTTCCAACCCTCCCTCCAGCTGAATATAATCTCCCGACTGATGATGCTTTTGACAGATTTATGCTTTATTTGATGCCCTTTGAAACTAGCGGAGGAGGTCGGCTCTACGTTTATCATAATTATGAAGAAGAAAATCATGAATTTCCAAGATCAATCAATCCCCAGAAAAAAGCTACTTCTGATGATGATCTCTTGAATGAATTTATGCTTTCTTGGGTGCCCTTCAAAAATAGACGAGGTCCAAATTATTTTGATGAAGAAGAAGTTGTATTTCCAAGATCAAATATCGACCCCCAAAACACTCCTGTAGAAGTTGACGACATTGTTGCTCATGACAATAACTTTTCTTCTAGGGTTTCTCCTGAGGTTGGGAGTACGCCTTCCGGTTTGAAGAATATTGAGTACGTCCCAGCAGTTAATAATAATTTTGTTTGTAATATCTGCTTTGAACCCAAGGCTGCACACCAGTGGTTTGACATCAAAAATTGCAGCCATGGTTATTGTACAGAATGCATGGTCAATTACGTGGTCTCCAATCTGTTGAGATTTATCTTAATTATGTTTTCTGTTGTTAGCTCCTATTTTATAGGAGTCAGTTGTTTCCTTTCCTAGTCCTTAGGAATCCCTCTAGTGGATGAAGTTTGTTAGACGTGTTTTAGTTGTTCCTGTTTATTTGCTAATTAGTTGTTTGTACGCTCCTATAAGAAGAGCACGTTCAGTCAATGAATAAGAAGTTTCAGTTCAGCAATTCTATTGTCTTCTTATTTTCAAAGCTATCTTTTAGTTCTCACAATCTGGTATCAGAGCCCCCACTGGCCGACTTAAAATTCTCCAAAAAGCAGCTTTCTTGACTTGCAGCAGCAAGAACCGATGGCATCCGACAAGGTTCAAGAGAACTACGTGCAACCAGCCATACCTCGCTTCGATGGTCATTATGACCATTGGAGCATGTTAATGGAGAATTTTATGAGATCCAAAGAGTATTGGACTTTCATTGAAAATGGAATTGCTGAACCAGCAGAGGGAGCGTTGTTGACGGAAGCGCAACAGAAAAGACTTGATGAACAGAAATTGAAGGACCGAAAGTGAAGAACTATCTTTTTCCAAGCAATTGATCGATCCATTTTGGAGACTATTCTCCAAAAGGACACTTCCAAGCAGATATGGGAGTCTATGAAGAAAAAGTATCAAGGTTCCAACAAGGTGAAGCGTGCACAGCCTTCAAGCACTTCGGAGAGATTTTGAAACTCTCCACATGAAACCAAGATTCTCGTTGATGAATACTTCTCGAAGACGATGGCAATTGCAAGTAAGATGCGGCTTCATGGTGACAAGATGGATGATGTCACAATCATTGAAAAAATTCTACGTTCAATGTCGCCAAAGTTTAACTATGTTGTTTGTGCAATTGAGGAAGCAAACGATATTGAAACAATGTCAATTGATGAATTGCATAGTTCATCGTTGGTACATGAGCAGAAATTCAAAAGTCATGACACTTCAAAAGAGGAGAAAGCTTTAAAAGTCTCCACCAAAGAATGACTCATCATCATCATGGAGAGGTTCCTATCGTGGGACGAGGTAGAAGCCGAGGAAGAGGTAGAGGCAGGTGCTCATGAGTCCAGCGCGAGGAAATCATGATTCCAACAACAGAGGAAATCATGATTCCAACAACAACAGAGGAAATTCTGATTTCAGCAACAGCGAGAGATCGATACAGCACAAGAAAGCTACCGTGAGTCGCACGACAAATCAAACATTGAGTGCTGCTGGTGTGGTAGGTATGGTCACTGCACCGTTGAATGCCGCACTAACTTGAACAGAGAACAGGAGAAAAATCCAATTTTACGAGAGAAAGAAGAAGAAGCTACACTCTTGTTGGTGTGTCAAGTAGTGGAGAACACTCATCGGATGTATGGTACATTGACACAGGATGCAATTAACCATATGGCGGTAACAAGTCATCATTCTCTTACTTAGATGAATCTTTTCGATCTCTTGCTCGTTTCGGTGATAATTCTGCAATTTCTATTATGGGAAAGGCAATATTTCAATGCAGGACTAAGGATAACACTACACAAACCATCTCTAGTGTTTTCTATGTCCCAGACTTGAAAAGCAATTTATTAAGTGTGGGGCAAACTTCGAGGAAAAAGGCTATGAGATCACAATTAAAGAAGGAATGTGTCGATTCAAGATTCAAAGAAGGGACTCATTGCACAGGTCAAAATGACACCAAATCGTATGTTTCCTTTGCATATTCAAAGTGTGGGCCGGACTTGTTTTTCCGCCAAAGTGAAGGAGACAGCTTGGTTGTGGCATTATCGTTATGGCCACTTAAATTTCAAGGGATTGAAGACTACAACAGCTGAACATGGTGAGAGGTCTTCCAAACATTGATTGTCCAACTCAAATTTGTGAAGAATGTGTTCTTGGGAAGCAGCATCGTGAAACTTTTCCAAAAGGAAAAGCATGGAGGGCCAAAAAATCCTTTGGAGCTTATTTTCTCAGATATTTGTGGACCCATCAATCCAACTTCCAATGGTGGCAAGAGGTATTTCATTACGTTCATTGATGACTACAAAGATGAAAATCCTGGTGTATTTCTTGCAGGCAAAATCAGCTTTCTCGACCTTTAAAAGCTTTAAAGCCCTTGTTGAAACGAAGTTGGAAGAAATATAAAAGTTCTTCGAATCGATCGTGGTGGAGAATTCATCTCACAAGAATTTGAGGATTTCTGTGAGACACATGGAATTGAAGGCAACTAACGGCACCGTATCGCCACAAAGAAATGGCATTTGTGAGAGGAAGAACCGAGCGATCCCGAACATGGTTCGCAGCATGTTGAAAATTCGGGTGTTCCAAAAACCTTTGGCAGCGGTCAATTGGAGCATTCACATCTTAAGCGAAGTCCGACTCTTGTTGTCAAAAACATGACGCCGGAAGAAGCTTGAATAGTCCCAAACCAGCTGTAAATTACTTCAAAATTTTCGGTTGTATAGCATATGTTCACGTTCCCGATGAGAAGAGGAAGAAGCTTGATGATAAGGGAGAAAAGTGTATTTTCTTGGAGTTAGTGAGCACTCAAAGGCCTATAAATTGTACAATCCCACCACCAGGAAGATCATCATCGATCGTGATGTATTATTTGATGAAGAAACAATATGGACTGGACAGATAAAGGCTCAAAGCAAAGCGGCAGAGATTTCTGTTATTTTGATGAAGAAGCGGCAAGCAAAGAAACGGAAGAGCAATTGCAGCCTCTAATGAAGGCTAACCATCTAGTTTTCGACCCCAACGCACAAAGAAAAGCCAGGCATGGATGATGGATTATGAGGTTAGTGATGGTGATCAATCCTAGAAGATGATGGACAGACTTACTTTGCACTATTTACAAACTCGATCCCGTAACTTTTCAAGAAGCTCACAAAGAAACCAAATGGCGAAGAGCCATGGATGAGGAAATTAGATCCATTGAGAGAAATAACACATGGAGCGATGATCTTCCTAAGAAGCGAGTTTCGATTGGTGTGAAATGGGTCTATAAAACGGGAACAAGGAGGGTGGTGTTGATAAATACAAGGCACTGGTGGTGGCTAAATGATATAAGCGAAGTATGGCATTGACTATAATGAAGTGTTCGCTCCGGGTCGCAAGGATGGATACAATCGAGACTAGTACTTTCACGGGCGCACAAAACTCATGGCCCATCTTTCAATTGGATGTGAAATCAGCGTTCTTACATGGGAGCTTACAAGAACAAGTCTATGTCGATCAACCTCCTGGATATGTACAGCTTTGGAAAGGAAGGGAAGGTATACAAGTTGAGAAAAGCACTATACGGCTGAAACAAGCACCTAGAGCTTGGTAAGTATAAATGCTTATTTTGCAAAAGAAGGTTTTCAAAAGTGTCCATATGAACACACTTTGTTTACTAAAATTGGTGCTGGTGGAAAAATTCTTGTTATGCATACGTATGTAGATGATCTAATCTACACAGAAATGATATGACAATGATTGATGTTTTTAAGAAATCTATGATGGCAGAATTTGAAATGTCGATCTTGGTTTAATGCACTACTTCCTTGGCATTGAAGTAGAGCAATCTCCCTTGGGATTTTCATATCCCAAAAGAAGTATGTTCATACTATTTTGGACAGGTTTCGGATGTCGGTGCAATCCTGTTGGCACGCCATCGAATGTGGTTTGAAGCTAACAAAAGATCCTGAAGGAGAGAAGGTAAATAGCACCCTACAAGCAAATTGTAGGAAGTTTGATGTATGTAACAGCCACCAGATGCCAATGCATGCAACAGCCTCATCGCCGTTATATGGAGTGTCCTACACGCCCCGCATCTTCCGGCAAAGAGGATCTTCCGCTATTTAAAAGGAACCTCGATTTTGGAATATTTTATAAGAAAGGTATGAAGGATGGTTTGATTGGGTTTAGTGACAAAGATTATCTTTGGGGACTTGGATGATAGAAGAAGCACATCCGGACATGTTTTTACAATGGGGTCGGCATTTGTATCTTGGTCTTCAAAGAAAACACCAATTGTGACTTTATCAACTACGAAGCAGAGTTTGTTGCTGCAGCATCTTGTGCATGCCAAGCTGTTTGGTTAAGGAGGCTACTTGGAAAGCTCAATTTTCATTAGCAAGATCCCACACCAATGTTAACGTGATAATATTTACGCAATCAAGTCATTCCAAAAATCCGCTTTGCATGGGAGGAGTAAGCATATAGATGTGAGGTTCTATTTCCTACGTGATACATTGTAATGATGATACCATTGATTTGATCTTTTGCAAAAGTGAAGACCAAGCTGCGGAATATCCTAACCAAACCTCTCAAGTTGCAGTGTTCTTGAAGCTCGGGAAGATGTTGGGAATTTGCTCTGTCAAGGATATTGTTTAACGGTTGTGTGATGCGTTTGTGTTTTTTATTTAAATCGATGTCTTATGACATTCGGTTTAAGGGAGGATGTTGAGATTTATCTTAATTATGTTTTCTGTTGTTAGCTCCTATTTTATAGGAGTCGGTTGTTTCCTTTCCGGTCCTTAGGAATCCTCTAGTGGATGAAGTTTGTTAGACGTGTTTTAGTTGTTCCCGTTTATTTGCTAATTAGTTGTTTGTACGCTCCTATAAGAAGAGCACGCTCAGTCAATGAATAAGAAGTTTCAGTTCAGCAATTCTATTGTCTTCTTTATTTTCAAAGCTATCTTTTAGTTCTCACACAATCTTCAAGAGAACGTCACAACCATTCGGTGCCCTAATCCTGATTGCGCATCAGGATGGATAGAGCCCGAGGATTGTGACTGGATACTTCCCCAAGAAGCATTTGAGAGGTGGGAAATGGCGCTTTGTGAGGCTAGGATCCCCAGCTCTCAAAAGTTTTACTGTCCCTTTAGGGATTGCTCCGCGATGTTGATTATTGATGATGATGGGAGTGAGGTTGTGCAGCAGTCTCAGTGCCCGGATTGTCAAAGGTTCTTGTGCGTGCAGTGTAAGGTTGCTTGGCACGCGGAGATGGAGTGCTGGGAGTTTCAGGAGTTGAATGACGATGAGAGGGGAAGGGAAGACGTCCAGTTAAGGAATCTTTGAAACATGGAGGATTGGAAGAGATGTCCCAACTGTAAGTTTTATGTGGAAAAGAAGGCCGGTTGCAATTTCATGACGTGCAGGTCAGTTTCTATGATCATAAATATATTTGTTAATCCCGTGTTTCACCATATATATATATATATATATATATATATGAATCGATCCATTACTGCCCTATCTATATGATGGGATTAATTTCTGTTTATTTGCAGGTGTAAAGCTACTTTTTGTTACAGATGTGAGTTTAAGCGTGCCTACGAACCAACGCCACTATTGTTCCTATTGTACGGGTTGAGTACATTTTTGTACAAAGTTTGATTATTATAGGATATTTTTGTTTATTTTTCACTTAATCTTCTGAACCAACACAAATAAAAATAATGAATTTAAGTATTCTTACAAGTATGGATGGATCTACAGAGGAGCTAGGGTGGTCAAGTGACCCCTGCAACCTCTGAAATTCTCCATTAAAGCTCAGAAAATTGACCCCTTCAAAGGTGTTCAACGAAAGTCCTGAAAGAGAAAGAAGAGAGTTGCGTGCGCGAGTCTCCTTGCGCGAGATTTTTTTTTTCTTTTCCTGACGTCAAAACGATGTCGTCTTACTAAAGCCTTTTTTTTTAAAACCTGGCCAAAATGACGTTGTTTTGGCTCAGGTTTTATTTTTTTAAAAAAAGAAAAAAACCTGTAGCTTCTTATCCCCGATATCAACCCTCCCCTTCCCCAAACGTAAAAGCTAATTCCTCCTAAAAGAAAAAGCCAACCAATCCCCAAAAACCAAACCCCTAATTCCTCCTGAACCTCACCCAATCCGGCGGAGGGGGCGGCAGAGAAGTGGTGGCGCTAGCGGCAGAAGGCAGCAATAGAGTAGAGGAAAAAAATCACCCTTCAATTTTCATTGAGTGGCAACTTGCGGAATTAAATCATCGCTTCAGTGAAGTAAATACTGAGTTGTTTCTTTGTTTGACATGTTTGAGCCCGAGTGATTCATTCATAGCTTTTGACAAACAAAAGCTGCTTCGTTTTGTTGAATTTTATCCTCAAGACTTTAATCCCCGAGACCTTTTGGCACTTGAAGATCAACTTGAGATTTATATTAATCATATGCGCACTCATAGCGAGTTTTCTCAATTGACAGGGAATGGTGGTCTTGCAAGAAAAATGGTGGAGAAAAGGTTGCATAGAACATTAATTATGTCTACTTGCTTCTGACATTAGCCTTAACTTTACCGGTTACAACTGCTTCGGTGGAAAGAGCATTTTCTGCTATGAATGTTGTGAAAGGTCCACTTCGCAACCGAATGTGAAATCAATGGTTGAGTGATAGTTTACTTGTTTATATTGAGAAAGATGTGTTTATTTGTATTGATAATGAAACTATCATGCAACGTTTTCATAATATGAAAATTCGTCGTGGACAATTGTAATGTTGATGAATTATAAACTATCGTTTCATTTTTATGGGTATATTTTTTGTATAAATTTTTTTAGACCTTTTAGACGTTGATCTCTGCAATGAAAATTCCTGGATCCGTCCATGCTCTTCGAATTTTACATACTTATATCTAATCTTTCATACGATGATGATCTTACACAATACTTTGGTTTTTGTTGTTAGAAGCAAGTTTCATTAAGAAACGCAAAAGATATCTCAAAACAATGAGCCCAACACAAACACTACAACAATGTCAATGACCTTACTTACACGGTAATCACCTTAACAACTAACAACAATTTCCCCATGAATTAAAATTAACAATAATTACGCACGTGATGAAAATAAAGAACCACTTTTGTGCTTGTTGTATAGATCATTATAAATTGGTGGGTAAGAAAAGTACAACACGATATGGTATACGGTATATACTCTCGAACCTTGGCCTCAGCCCATAGGGCATATACTCCTCTCCAGCCCAGGGACCAAACCACAACACCAAGCCAAAACAAGAGGTGCAGATTTTGTACACGTGGCAATTCAACAATGCACTAATAATTGAGCAAGCTGGTGAATTATGAAACACGTTTCATTTTTTTCATTTTTCTTTAGGGTTTAAAAATTGACTTTATATGGGAGTGGCGTTTTCTTCTGGAAGGACCTGGGGGCGATGTTTGGCTTTGTAATGTGAGCGGAGGAGAGGATCAATTATTGGGGAGAGGAGTGACAGGCAATCGTGGGTGCAACTGAGTCAAGGACGAAATCTGGGCCGTTCATTTCATGACTGCGCTGCACATCAAATCATCTCAACCGACCGATATCAGCTATCAGCATTTTTTATTTATTTTTTGTTTTAGCACAGTCTGAATGCATGCTACTTTGAAGAAAATTAAATAATTATAAAAAATTTATATATTTCACAATCTTGTTTCTGGTACAGCAATTGATGTCAATGCCAAGTCAAATGAGCGACCCAGTTACAAACATTTGGGTTGTTAAAACTTGTCTGCAGTGTTCACACTGTTAAAGAAACAAATTCGGGTCCGGATCCGGGTAATCTCACATGAAGTTGTTAACTTGTTACTAGGTTTTTTTTATAAAAAAATTTAAACTTTTAGAACAATCATAATTTCGTTGAAATATAGGCGAATACAAGATATTTACAATAAGAACACACTCCAAATGGAGATTTTTGCATATAAAATTTGGACAAAGTAAATTCAACAAAACATTGAACAAAAAACATGAAAATTTCAAACTCGGCTCACAGAGAGTTAGAAATCATGGTAAAACAACATATTATGTGGTAACAGAGAACCAAAGTCACCAAAATAGAAAGGGCATTACTGCTCAACATTTACATGGCCATAGAAGACCATAGCAACATCTCACATGATCCCACAACACATAATAATGAAAGATCTACCTAAATCTGATAACCCCACCTCCATAAAATCCAATCCAAGAAGATAGGTGAAAACCTAATACAGAATTGGGGAGAAACAAAACCCAACACAAAAATGGGATGACAAATCTCTCTACAACATGACGGAGCAGAGAGATGCCCGATTTATTAGCCAAAGGGGTTGGTTCATGGGAAAACCCCCGGAACTAAAAGGATTGATGAGGAGACGGGTTGCACTGGAGTAGGAGTAGAAGAAGGGGCGATAAATTTTGGAGAGTAACTTGTTACATGTTTCAGTACTACTTCTAGTTTATGGAGTTTATCATACTATACCTTAGGTTCATGACACATTAACAATGTCCCGCACTTATATTAGCACATCACGGTGGGACTCATCATACTCAGTATTTTTCATATTCAATATTTTTCATATTATACCCTAAGTTCATGAGATATCAATCATATCACCCGTTCATATTATAACACTAACATATTAGTAACACCACAAATGATAGTGTGAAATGTCATGCAAATATTTTTTTCTCTCTTATTGCATGACCAAAAGAAATCACATTTATTGTCTTTTTTTTATTCCAAATTAAGCGTCCTCTAACATTGATCATGATGGTGTCTAATTACGACATTTTTAATTTTTTTTTGTCTGTTTATGATATTAAGTTTTTACAAAAGGTAAAAAAAAATCCAAACCTTCCACCTTTTAAAATTAGTAATCTTAATAAGTTAAAATTACAAAAGGCCACAAAATTTACTCTACAATGGTGACATAGCAGTAATAATAACAATGAGGGTAGTGAAAAATTATAAAATAGAGGTAGAACAAAAAAAAAGATAACAGGGTCAACCAGAGAAATTAATTTGAATAATTGGTATTTAGGTCGGTTGATAAAAGGAATTAAAATAGTAACCAAGGTCAGCTGAAGAAATTAGCAAGTAATTATATGAAATATATTATAGCAAAAAATAAAAAACTATATGATATATATTTATAAGAAAAAATATTAATAATATGTGGACTGACTGAGCGGTCACAGAAGTTGTGGCTTTCTTTGGGTCTGTCAGATCCCCTTCCCTTTCTCTCATGTCTCTTTACAAACAACAACAACAGAGAAATAGCAAAACGTACAAAAAATAAAATAAAAAATAAAAAAAATATTAACATGTTCAATAATTAGGTCTCTGTTCCTTTTTTTTGTTTCTATTTTCTTCAATAGCTTTTAGGTAGCTCTGGTGTTCAAGTTCAACCCCCTTTTCTTCTCGAACCTCCCACAACTCTTTCTATTTTTCGTTATATATTATCATCTTTTTGCGCCCCAAAATTTTCTGCTTGATATTCTCCTTGTTGCTTTTTCCCTTCCATATAAAGCTTCCATTTTCAAACCCTCCACTTTCTCTCTCTTTGTCTCTGCGTTTCGCTGTATAAATATCCTGAATTATACGTATATATTCCAATTAGCTACATATTTTGCGCAATTACATTATTCGATCTCGGAAAATTGATTCTCCGCCTGCTTTATTCGATTTGTTTGATTAAAGATCAGAGTTTTGAACCGGACAAAGCTTAATCTTACTTTGCTGAATCGTTCCCAGATTTCAATTTCTCTGGTTTTGTTAATGGGAAGAGGAGGAGTTGGAACAGGCAAGGTCGAAGTCTGCTGCTGAAGGTTTTGTTTTTGGTTTTGTTTTTGCTCGGAATTTGATTGTAAATGTTGTATTTGAAGCAGCCAAATCCCACAATTCACACATGGGCCTCATTAGGTGAATGATTTCGAATAGTTTTTCATCATAGAAGATTTGTGTGCTTGGCTTTGATTCTTCTGTGCATGCCATTCTGATAGAAACCCTGAGCCTGAGGCTCGGGGATCTGAAATTCCAAACTTAACGATGGCGTCCTCTGAGAATGAGCCTCTGTCTCACTCGGGAGACGAACCTCGTCCTCCTCCTCCTCAACATTTCGATATGCAGAAATTCAGACTTTACGAAACTCGATCGGTAATTTCATTTAGCTCTATTTGCTTCATATAATGAAGATCTATTTATGTTCAATCTATTGCAATTTGTTATATTCCACGAGGATTCTTCAATATTTTGGTGGGCTGATATTGTTTTTATTGTTTAATGGCAAGTTTGAATCGGCAATGTGTTCTCTTTTGTTTAGTGCCTCAATATGAACCTTTATTTATTTATTTATTTTTATTGAATGTAAAATTTTTAAAATTTATGACATGTTTAGTTATTTTTGCATTTTTAGTTTAGATGGTTTATTGTGCTCTGTGCGAATTGGATTATAAGAGTACCAACTATACATTTTCTTTTCCCCTCAGAACTTTTACATGATTGGAAGGGACAAGAGTAGAACTTATTGGAGAGTACTAAAGATTGACCGGTTGGATCCTTGTGAGCTTAACATTCGTGAAGATTCTACTACGTACACTGAAAGAGAATGTTCTGACCTCTTAAGGCGGATACATGAAGGAAACATGGCCACAGGTGGATTGAAGTTTGTCACTACTTGTTACGGAATTGTTGGTATGGGATTTTGGCATCGCAATCTTGTGCATTTTTTGCAAAATCAAAATGATTTCACTACTCATTGTTGCTTGCTTGTTTCAGGATTCATTAAATTTCTGGGGCCATATTACATGCTTCTTATCACGAAAAGAAGACAGATAGGTGCCATCTGTGGTCACACGGTGTATGCCATCTCCAAGAGTGAAATGATCCCACTTCCAAATCCTTCTGTTCAGTCCAATATCGCTAATTCTAAAAATGAAAACAGGTCGTTAGTCCATTCCGGTTCTACTTGCATTTAGTCTGTGGAAACAATGACTATTGTTTGGAAAACCACTGTCTTTTGAGATATATTTTTTCTTATGTGTCATTCTTCTGCCTTGCTCTATTTGAACCTTTTTCGAAATTAAAAACTATATCTTATTTTTAGAACAGTTTAACTTGTTACATGTACGATTTCAAGCATAATGTCACAATATGCTATGAAGGCTTCTAGATTAGGATTAGTATATCTTTACAATTTTGATTATTGAGGCTCATTTTTTTGGTTGAATTGTGGAAAGGGAAGCTGGAGAGGAGGTTTTTAAGTGAAATCACACAAATATGAGCACAAAGTTCGGAGAATTTAGTTATTACCTTTTTTCCTTTCAATTTAGGGTGAAACATTGTGTAACCAAGGTTCATCGTGTAAAATCTTTTCTTATTCTTTGTTAGAGTTCACGATTACATCTGCTTTTAGCTATTATTTTTACCAAATGTTTTAATCTAAGTTTTGTCTGGTTTTTGTTGTTAATACGTTCTCTATTTCATTGATGGCTTTAGATACAAGAAGCTCTTATGCACAGTGGACCTTACGAAGGACTTCTTTTTCAGCTACTCATACCATGTTATGCGTAGTCTGCAAAAGAACATGTGTAAGAATCAGACAGGACATGTCCTTTATGAAACCATGTTTGTCTGGAATGAATTCTTAACTCGGGGAATTCGGAATCACCTTCAAAATACTATTTGGACAGTTGCTTTGGTTTATGGCTTCTTTAGACAGGTGAGGTTTGAATGGTGTTTAGACAGTGTGGAAAGTAATAATTAATGCTTTATCTGGTTAGATTAACAAAAGTTTTAGAGATACTCATTAATGTTGCTCTTTTCACGTGACTAAGTTCCACCCCTCCTCCCCCCTCCTAAAGAAAAAAAATGAAAGAAAGGATTTAATACCTTACTGCCTTTTGATACAAAGGTGCTCACATCTTACGTGCATGGTTAAATTTTCGTATGTGGAGTGAGTTTAACTTGAAAGTCTGTAGAAGATTATCTGCTCAAATGAATGTGCTTCAGCGTTTCTTAATTTTTTTAGATCTTTACCAGCTGTTCATTTTTCAAAATTGCCAGCAAAACTTGGGTTTATGACGGTTTGTCCTTGTAAGTTTTACTTTTGAATTTTGGACTGATGGCTTAGTGATATTTAAATGTAGGCCACTCTCTCTATATCTGGACGTGACTTCAAACTGACCCTTATTGCAAGGCGTTCACGTCATTATGCGGGCACCAGGTGAGGGGGGCATTCATACTTTGATTCTCTTATCCAATTCCATGCTTTTGACATAGAGTAAGAAAATTGTATTGGCTTCCTGGTAACCTGTGTTCAAAACCAGTGGTTTCTCAAATATTTAAGGATGTTCGGATGGTCCTTGCTTTCAAAAGAAGATAAAGTGATGGGACAATCTTTACCGTGAATGTCAAACTTGTGATGTGATATTTTCTTCTTAGTTCTCTTGTATAACTTATGATTGCTAGAAGCTGTGTAACACGGTTAAGATTATGGCTTCTTTTTTCTTTATTTTTTTCCTACTATCGTCATGTTGCTGTCGTCCTGTATTTGATGTTACCTTAAGTATTAGCTTTTTAGGCTTACATGCTTATGGGCATATGTGTAGATTGTGTATGCCTCACGTGTTACCTTTACTCTTGTAGGTATCTAAAACGTGGTGTTAATGAGAAGGGAAGAGTAGCTAATGATGTTGAGACAGAACAGATTGTCTTTGAGGATATTCCTGACGGCTTTCCGATGCAAATAAGTTCTGTCGTTCAGAACCGTGGCTCAATCCCTCTATTTTGGTCACAGGAAACATCACGTTTAAATATCAAACCAGATATAATCTGTATGTTCTTGCATAAGCAGTATCTCTCGAGGTTATTCTGTGAATTCCTGTAACTAACTTCTTTCTCTTGCCAGTGTCAAAGAAGGACCAAAACTATGAAGCCACTAGGCTTCACTTTGAAAATCTTGTCAAGCGATATGGGAACCCTATTATTATATTGAATCTGATCAAGGTAAATTTCTTTAGTGACCAATTCTATGTTGATGCTGTTCATCATGTTGCTTTCTGGAACTGCATGTCATGAAGGAAACTGAATTTGGACCTAGAATCCACCTTTTTTTCTTAAATTATTTTGACATGCTATTCTTTTGGCAGCCCTCTTCATTTATGTATTTCCTATAGTTATTTATTTGTTTATGTCTTTTTTAAATAATCAACAGACTCAAGAGAAGAGGCCTCGAGAATCCATACTTCGTGCCGAATTTGCTAATGCAATAGATTTCATTAATAAAGACCTATCTGAGGAGAACCGTCTTAAATTCCTTCACTGGGATCTGCACAAACATTCCCGGAGGTAAAGCTTACGTTTGATTTATTTTAATAATGTGTCTATATATATTTTAATAATGTGGTACTCCGAAATTTCATATTTTCTGAAAAATGGTACCCTTGTTTCCTCTTCCCATTCCAGCAAAGCTACAAATGCTTTACTACTCTTGGGCAAGGTGGCTACATATGCCTTGACGCTAACTGGATTCTTCTATTGCCAAGTTAACCCAGCACTGAGACCTGAGGGTGTAATTAAGTGGCCTTCCTCTGGGTAAGTTGCCATCTCATTTAATGAATTTCTAGTTTTAATCATCTTTCTGCATGCAAGTTTTTTACAAAATTTAGGGCCAACAGATTCTCTCTCTCTCTCTCTCTCTCTCTCTCTCTCAGAGAAACCAATTTTCTTGTTGCTGTAAAACTAAGGATTAGTTTTCAGTTTCCTGTTGGGCATGAGCTTCTATGTTCATTACCTCATAAAGATGTAACTAAAATGATAGCTAATATGATCTCATAACAGGTTTACTAGTGTACATTGCTTTAAAAAAATTCTGGTTGATAGAACTTTGAGAATGTAAATATGGAACAGGAATTTTGAAAATGGTGACTTATCTCCCCAAGAACATAGTGCTAATGGTAATGGTAATGAGGATGCTGATAACATAGAGAAGACACCGAGTGGAGGCAAAAATATTGCAAATGGTAATCATTCTGTCAAGCCATCCACATTCCAGAGTGGGGTGCTTAGGACCAATTGCATAGACTGTCTGGATCGCACAAATGTTGCTCAGTATGCATATGGCTTGGCTGCGTTGGGACACCAGCTTCATGCTTTGGGAGTTAAAGACAATCCAAAGATAGACCTTGATGCTTCTTTGGCTGATGATTTGATGGGATTTTATGAAAGAATGGGCGACACACTTGCGCACCAGTATGGTGGTTCAGCTGCTCACAATAAGGTAAGGAATTCGATTTGGAATGTTTGTTGAACTGAGTCTAATAAGCTTTGGGATCTGAAGGTTGACTAGAATTTGGCCTGCTTAACGTTTAGATATATGGTCATGGACCTTACATACTCACACTGTTGACAAATATTTATTTTATAACTCAAAAAATCATTGATAATTAGTGACGTTGATTCGTTAATCGTCTATGGTTCCTTGATTCTTTAATTGTCTATGGTTCCTTGATACACTTGAAGTTGAAATTCTGTATAGATATTTTCTGAGAGAAGGGGTCAGTGGAGAGCAGCAACTCAGTCCCAGGAGTTCTTTAGAACTCTTCAACGGTATTACAGCAATGCTTACATGGATGCAGAGAAGCAAGATGCAATTAATGTGTAAGTTCTGCACTAAGTATTACCTGTGTCTGAATTCCAGCACGTATGCATGCATGTGTTTTTATTTTTTGTTAAATATATCCCTATCAAGATTTATGTTTTTAAACCTCAGCTCTGTGAAAGTGTAAATTATTTCATTCTATTGTGGCTGTTAATAAAGGTTATATGTAATGTTACAGTAATCTCTGTTACTGCCCACGCCAGAAATAAAAACTGTTGTGCTGTAGAAGTTCCTGTCAGCTGAACCTTTCGTTGATTTATGTTGATTTTTCCTTTAATATTTTGAGCAGATTTCTGGGGCATTTTCAACCACAAGAAGGTAAACCTGCATTGTGGGACTTGGATTCAGACCAGCATTATTACTCTGGGAGGGATGAACCAAAAGATAAGGATCTAGATGGAAGGTATGTAGTAGCCTAATCAAAGTCTCAAGATTCGTCATTTCTGTCAGATAGAATAAACGACTTTGAGTCTCCAGGTCATGCTGGGTGTGCATGTTGGTAACTTGGTCTATAGTTGGATAAACTTAATTTTATCATTTTTTTGGCCCCTTTCTATGTTTTAAGCCGCATCACGGGAGCTTTCTGTCCAAAAAGCTTTTAAAATTGAAATGTCCAAGGGGAATTAATTGGCATTTTTTTGTGTGCTAACCAACGGGCGTGTCCTGTGTTGTTTCAGTGGTACAATCTCTATGAAAAAGTTACAATGAATTTTTACAAGCTTAACCTTTTCTTAACAAGTATCGTAATTATTAATGAATATATGGGTTGTAACATTTGTTTGATATTTTTAGTTGTTTGCTACTGATGTATGACTCATGTATATTAATTTCTGAATGTATGACTCATACCTTTTCTTAACAAGTATCGTAATTATTAATGAATATATGGGTTGTAACATTTGTTTGATATTTTTAGTTGTTTGCTACCGATGTATGACTCATACATATTAATTTCTGAGCCATTTGCCGAACTGATTTCCTTTTAATCTGTAGGTCCATTTTCAAAAGATCTTATTCCGACGGTAATATTCTTCGTGAAAGCAGCTCACCTATGTCATCCGCACATGTTAAGCAGGAGATATTTACTAACTCTTGTATGCCTGATCCATCACAACAAGAAAGCAAGATTCTTTCAGAGTCATCACCTGATATATCAACTTCTGAGAGTGATATGGCCTATTCAAGGTTTGCCAACGTCAGTCTTGTTTTGGTTCTGTAGTTTTCTTGGTAGATGTAGAAAAGGAACAGCTATGTGTTCGGTTCTTGCATTGTTGAAACGTGGTGAAGTAGTGATAAACTTATCAAGTTGGCATTATTATGTAATTTATCTTAAATATGTAAACCAATCAAGAGAAGAAACTTGTCAAAGAGCACATGATAGAAACTAGGAAGTAAAGAAGGCAGTTTGATTTTGGAATGAATCCTTTATTCTCGCCTGTCAGTATTTACATAATACATTACAAATATGATATATTTGTTTGTGAAATGAATCCTTTTGAATCACTCTTATAAGACAAGGCCTTTTAGTTGTCTTTATACGAATCATGTGATTAGGTAACTTCTGTTGTTGCTTCCTTTAGCTTCAGTAAATTGAGAATATTAGTACGACCATAATAACAAATATATACTGACATGATAATGAAGCATGTATAGTTTATTGTTAATTTTTTAGTTGACTACTCTTTTCAAAAGTCCCTGCAATGCACACGTTTCAAATTCATATTTTTTGAAGACAGTTTAGGATGGTTTTTGTTGTCATTTTGATGTTCCAAGACTCTGATTCAGCTTATATGCTTCTGTGTTTCACTGTAGGTACACTCCCTCAATGGCTCGCAGGCAACTTTTCGGAGAGTTGCAGAGATACCGGTGCCTTGAAAGTGATCATATCTACTATTCTGAACGTGGAGATTCGTACAACTTCTCAAACTTTGTTGACCTAGACTGGCTATCTTCTTCTGGGAATTCTTGTGAGGAGGAACCATTCGAGAGGTACTTTTTAGATTGAGCTTTGAATTTATTATATTCTTATTGATCCTGGGAAAGATGCAACCTCGACATAAAGAGGTTAACAACAATGATTGTGAATTCTTAATAGAGGATGGGAATCCTAAAAGCCTGTTATTTCTTTCCCTTTCTTTATTGGGGAGGGGGGCAGAACATTATAATTTGGCTGAGATTTGAGACGTAACGATTGCAGGTCATCAATACTGACAAACTCTCCAATTGAGGGACTATCATCTGAGAATGTTGTTAATGGAATAATGGGGGATTCTACCCCCTCTACAAGTGAATATGGATCCGGCTTGAAGGTCAGTAACCTTCCTTCCGAATGCTAGAAACATTGTTGCACTTAATATTTGGTGTTGGTTTTACAACTATTTATAGTTTCAGGCAGAATTTTTTTAAAATTTATTAATTAGCAATAGTTAATCAACTGCTTAATTCAAAGATGCAATAAAATTTGGTTCATTCAAAAATATTTTCCTTTGCTTCAACATATGACATCAAAGTCATTTGTTAATATTTCCTTCTGTTGCTGCCTTTTGGTCTGTAGGGGAAGGAGCAGACAGTACCAAATTTATCCTTTAATAACGGGGAGAGTTCCAATGTTCTTGAGGAGTATCCAGATAGCTTTGTGAACTGGGTCAACTATGGAGAGACACTCTGCCACTGAAGTTTGGATCATTTTTCCTCAAGAATTCATTTCCTGCCTTCATCTGGCTCAACCTTTTCTCCAAAGATGCTGGTCCATGGATAAGAAACTATAGAGTGCATGTTAGCTATATCGGGAGCAAGGGAGAACCAAAAGCAGTGGAACCGGCATTCATTGAGAGGATATCTTTCCTGGAGGCAATTGTGTTGGTCCTGGTGTATGATACATCATTGAGTTCGTTCGTCATGAAAAATTTCGGTCGGAAGTTATACCAAAGTACAAAGAGTAAATAGTCAACAATTAAGATTCTTTAGGAGCTCTTCCTCGACCAGTTCATGGATAATAGATTTTAATCTTGTAAATATTTGCTCGTTGGAACTTGGAGCTCCACATTAGAACGCCAGGCCATTGATTCTTTATTTTCGTTAATGTTCATTTGTGGACCCGCATAAAACTAACATTGCTGGGCAAGTATCGCGGAGTATCCTACTCTTGTAGAAGTGGTGCAGCCATCTTGCCTTTAAGCGCTAATTTTAGGCCTTAGCCTGTACGACTTGGCGTTTGATTGAAAGACTTCACTGTGTGCTGTACTTTGAAGGCTGAAAGAAAAATGTATCCCTAAATGCAAAAATAAATTGTCCAAATCGGCCAAATAAAAGATTCAATATTCAAGTTCGTGTATCCGCTCATTTAGATCTGAGTTCAATTCCCCTCTTTGTACATTACATCTGAGTTCAATTCCCCTCTCTGTAAATCATAGATTTTATTGAGACAGTTAAATCACGGAGACTCCCCCAGGGGGCGGAATATCTAAGCTAAATTGGAACACTTTGTCCAAATCCAGAAATACATGCATGACATTCTCTGATTGTTACCGCAATTCTTGATCCAGAACTGATAACTGTTTCAATCCCCAACGTATTGAGAACAAAGACTACTTGACTATTGAAGAAGGTGTCAATTTTTACTGGTTACAAATTTACCACATGGAGATTAACAGTGGCATGATCAATTGACCTGAAACGTTAGCGGTTGTTTGACCAAAATTTCTAAGAAAACGTCCGACGAGTTTTGAGTTGTGTGGAAAACCCCTCGATGCCAATTGCCTTGACCCGTGACTGTTGGTGCAGAACACTCAGTTTTTACCCACAATCTTAAAGCAGATTACTAAGCAGAAATGCAATGCCAATTGAAATTTGAAACTTCCAAGAACAGCGATCAACCCAAACGACCAAAAAAGCCGAAAGAAAGAAAAACGTAAAGGGACATGAAGGAGGGATAGATATGGTTTTTTAATGAGAAAATTGATAGCCAAAATAAAATTCTACCAAAGGAATCCCGCAGGTAGCGTTCTAGTTTTCAACATAAACTCAAAAGGCAAACAGAATAAAATAAACCTACAGATGACCATACAATCATTAAAGTTATAGCTGCAAGTAGTCTGAGAATGCTGAAGCTTGTGCTGGAAATATGGGAAGAAAAGTCCAGCAGCGGAGAAATCAGCAGAAATGATTATCAACCCAGAATGGGGAAGATGCGAGCCACGTGCTCTAATGGAATGCCATCATCTGTGCTCTTCTTCAGCTCTGGATGGTTAAATTCATTTCGAGGTAGGACAATGAGTTGACCCCTTCCATGACCTTTCTCAAGAATCCAGCCGCTATTGGCTACATGGTGCTCAAGGAATTTGTCCAGGGATAAACCTTCAATATTGATAGCCTGCGACATACCAAAACTAATTATAAGTCTTGCAGACAATACACAAAGCAGTTGAGGATATTTTAAGACCTCCCAGAGTAAAAGTATTCCTAAACAAAATGTGAAATATGTAAAAAATTGACGCAGATACCTCAGCAAGCACAGATCGGGGAACCCTTTGGTACGTCAAGGAAAGAACATGAATTGCATAGGCTTGAATTGCCTGCTCAAAACCTGCAATCAATTCTCTAGTAAGTGCATTACATGCCACATGACATAAACACAATACTGAAAAAATATGATGGTGACAAAACCAGTAGCAGGACATCATCCATAACAATTCCATAAATCAAATACCTGGGACAGCTTCAACTATGTGACGATTCTTGGATGCTTCATCCCAGAATTGACTGAACCTTCCTGTCTGCAAAAGGAGGAAGTAAGCTTTGTAAGCCATGCATAAGTACTGAATCCGAGGACCACAGACACCACATATACCTCCAAATAGTGCGAAAGGACAATGAGTGTCTTGAACTGCTCCTCCATTTGCTGATAAAGAATTAGAGAAATCAAAAGAGGGGATTAGCTGAACAACTTTCATTGACCAAAAAAGTTCAATAAGATTCAACCTCCAAAACAATCTCAAATTTTGATAAAGAAATTCATTGAAATAACATAAAGAGATGACGAAACTAATGAGAGCTGAATAACCAAGGAACTTGGATACAATTTTGTAATTTTGACACACATGTACACATTGCAGAACTCATTTGAACACTCTCACTCATGTTAACGAAAATAATGAAATTGCAACTGGGTATGTCATGAATTGAAAGACGACGGAAGAAAATGAGAGAATTTATACCACTCTTTCTGGGATTAAGAATAGACAAAGGCTGAAATCAGGGGAGGGCATTGCCATCAGTGCCTGCACATTAACACACATACAAATAAGACAAATTTCATACTTTTAACAAGATTTTGCATTAAAAATGCAAATAAAATAAACTTTTACAGCAAAAGGATTTAATGCAGACCTTAACCAAGATGCGGGCAACAATTTGAGTGCTCATACGGTCCGGCTCAAACTGCACCCAGATAAATAAATAAAAAAGACAGTTTAGTTTTGCAGTAAATTACAGAATCTAAAACTAAAAGAAAAACCCAATTCTCCTATTACCTGATAGATGCGAAGAAGGCAGAGATTGGCATCGAGATTGTAAGTTTGTGAAGAAACCTAAAACAATGAAAAACAAATATAGACCAGTCAATCCATCAATCAATAATTAATTCAATTAAAAACTAATTAACCCAAATATCATCAATAAGATACAGAGACAGACCTGCTCGTTAACGTAGTTTTCAAGATCGGAAAGCATGTCGGGGTTGTACGGATTCACAGCCAGCAGCTGCTCCACCGCCAACGCCACCTGCTGCTGCTGTTGTTGTGGAACTTCTCTCCCCATTTTTCCGAATTGTGTTTCTTTTCTTCTTTGTTTATTCGAATAATCTCTCTCTGTAGATTTTGTATCGTCGTCTCTCCTTCAGTTTCGATAGCTTGCAAGTACACAAACAACACGGGAGCGGAAAAGGGTTTGAGGGTTTTGGCTCACTCTGGCCTAGTAATTTTGCGTTAACGATTAGAGCCGTATCAAATTACCTATATACCCCTTACTTCCGTTCCTTTTCTTTTTCTTTTTCCTTTCTTGGATTTTCTTTTTTGGTTGGTAAATTATAAATTCAAGGTCATGTTTACGAGAAATTTTTAAATGTCTAGTGCACCACGCGTGGTCTGTACCATCCAATGTACCTAACATTTGGAATTACTTTCTAATTTATTGTATTATTTTTATGACACATGGCGATGCGTTGGAAACATTCCACATGTCCTACACTCTAAGTGGATGGTACACACCACGTGGTGTCTGGAACACCCAAAAATTACTCCATGTTTACCCGTATACCCCTTAATTCTTTTTTAGTTGGTAAAGGAAGTTGCTTACTTTTTTTTTCTCCCAAAGTTAGGAAAAGTTGGGAAATCACACACACAAATTATTATGGGAGCTTAAACTCGGGATCACTTAAAAACACATTAAATATCTTGGTCAATCCAACTAACACCTCATTGTTGAAGTTGCTTACTTGAAATGATGTTATTTTGATTGTAGGGAACATATGTTAATTGTTGTACGAACAAAATTCTATGTATTTTCAGCTCCATTAGAGAGAAAAATACACGAACATAGAGAATGAAAGAAAGAAAGAAACAGAGTCCACGACACAATATAATACAAGTAGTAATTAAGTCTTATTATTGTTTCAAACAAAGATTATTACATATGCAAGGCATAATTCCTTATTTTATTTTCTGCAACAAGACCTTCGCATTGCATGCACTTACGCCTTAGTGCCCAATACTTTAATTAATATGGTTATTTTTGGAGCAGCTCTCATAGCATGAATCGACGAAGCCTTTCACATAGAGTTTATTTATAATGTCAATCAAATAAAACCAAAATACAAAGAATATAAATAATCGAAATATAATTTCAAACAAGAGAGAGAGAGAGAGAGAGAGAGTTATGTGTACAATTATACACAATATCCGAAGGTCCAAACATGCATTTAATCATGCACATGCCAAGGCATATTGAGTTCATCAGGCATTTTGTCGCACATCGTACACCACAAGGAATAAAATTGCCATTTGGAACCACATGACTTGTATTGGAGGGATCATAGCCATCGTCAACTTGACCAAGAAGAGTCTTGCCATTTTGAACCACATTGGTATAAGAAGGATTGATATCAGCTTGAGCTATTGCAAGAACAAGCATGTGCATCAAAACCACAGCCCTCAACAGAGCATCCATTGCTACTCACTTTTCTTTGTCTTTCTTTTTTCCTTCAACTCTATTTGATTGTCGAAGTTTGTTGGTGGTGGAAGTTGAAGCTAAGCCACAATTTTTAAGGAGACCCTTTTGGCCATATATGGTTCTAAGCATGATTGTAGCTAATTAGCCGATGAAATATCATCAGGAGAAGTATAGCCGTGAGGCTATACTCTTTATTAAAAAATAATGGACCGCTTAGGCGCTAGGCGGGTCCCTTTTTTATTATAAATAAATAGTATAGCAGCGCGGCTATACTTGGGTTTTCGTCAGGATAGACCTTTTTCTTTAGGATAGGATTTTTAAAAATATATACATATAAACTTACGTATTTTTCATGTTTAATACACGTGTTTAAAGCAAACGTACAATACTTGTATTATACACGTATGTACATATTTTTTATGTTTAATACACGTGTTTTTTACAAAATTTTCACATATTTTTAAATAAAAATAATATATAGTTGCCGAACTTTTCAATTGTAACTTGCCAAAATTTTGCCAAATAAAACACATATGTATTTTATTTATATTTTTCCCATTCCGTATTTTACTAACTATGAAAGAATTTCATAGGCTAAGATTGTTTCTTACTTATTGTAAGAATAATGGAAGATAATGAATTTGCAATCTCTTTGCCAACAAAAACAACAATTTCAAACAAAGTCTTAAATATATTATGTTTTAAATATTATTTAGTATTAAAAAATAAAATAAAAAGTCCACAAAATAATTTAAAATAATTAATTACTATTTATTAAGTAATTTTATGAAATCAGTAAAATATTTAAATATTCACTAAAGAAATAATAATTAAAATATAATTGCTAATTAAAGTAATTAAAAAAGGAAAAGATATTACTTAATTACATATATTAAATTAAAGAAGTTTGCCCCAAAAAAAGTAAAGAAACTAATTTCGTATTTTTAAAATTTAAAAATAATTAAAAAAAGCAAGAAAAGCTTAGCTGACGAAATTTTGTTGGGAGAGGTATTGCCGCGCGGCGATACACTTTGTTAAAAAAAGGGCCCCTAGGCGGTCCCTTTTTATTATTACAAATAAATAGTATAGCAGGGCGGCTATATTTGGGTTTTCGCTGGGAAAGACAGTTCAAACTCGTCGGGACAGGTTTTTTTAACAAATAAATATAAACTTATGTATTTTTCATGTTTAATACACGTGTTTTTTTTACAAAATTCACGTATTATACTCAAAATTTTCACATATTATTGAATAACGTATGCATCCAATTGAAGTGACATTGCAAGCACAAGCATGCTCAGCAAAACCACAGCCCTCAACACAATAGCATCCATACCTCCTCTTTCTTATTTGATAAATTATTTCTTCAACTCTGTTTGATTGGTGGAGGAAGTGGAAGCCAAAGCCACAAGTTATAAGGAGACCCTTTGGCCATCTATGGAAATCCCAATAATTCCAAAGCACGATTTTAGCTAATTACATATATATAATTGAAGTGATATATATGCTATATTATGTCTCTACTCAGATGAGTTTCAAATTGCACTTTCTTTGATCAACTTTGCAGTTCCTTTGGTTTAGGTGATCATGACTGTAATGGAGCTTTTTTCCATTGCAGATTTGCACAGTTCCCTTGATTTTTGTGATCATGATGAACCTCAAATAATTGTTGCATGTAATTGAGAAATCCTATTTTTTGGGCCCCTTATTTCCTTCTGTTTTTTGTTATTAGTAATAGGCAATATAGGGATCTAAAGAGGATCCGTGTTGTATTTCTATTTCAGTTTTTTTTTATAAAAAAAACCATATTAATATCCGAGTGTAAAAACATCGGTGGTGACAGTCGCACCGGAAGATTACTCCAAGGCTGCGAGGCTTTCCAGCAAGCCTTAAAGGTTGGCAATATTACTACTAAAATAACCCTTTACATTCATTGAAATTGCAAATTGGTACATACATCACAATTCTTGCTCCTGCATGCATATATCACGCAGCTTACATAGCAAAATTTTTGTACACTAGTGGTTTTACAGATTCAAGAGATTTGATATCAAGTTCCAGCCCATCCATGTTTTCTTATCAGAAGGGTGTGCAAAATTGAGTTCAAACATCTCCTTGCTAACATGATCACCAGATTCACAGAAGCCAACCAGCTTGGCAACAATTTCAGCACTTTCTTGTACATGTTGCATGTTATGAGGATCTGTCCACAATTTGTTCCCCAGTTGCAGCCTCCTCTGTTTTCCTCCCGGTGGAATCTCCCATTTCACATACAGCATTTCTCTTTCATCTGCTGTCAGTTTAGAACTCACCCTCTTAGCTAAATATTCTCTTTCTTGCTTTAGAGCCTTGATGCTGCCAAAATCCATACATCCAAGCAAACATATTGTCACAAGTTCACAACACAATAAATATATCAGCAGATTATTACAAGTACTTTTGGTTAGTCTTATAAGAGTATTAAAACTACTTGGGATGTTATGTACCTTGCTGAGACTGAGCCTGCAGGTTCGTCACCTAAAAGCGCCGGACTTGCATTGCCAAGATCCGAGAAGTGTTGCTCCAGCCATTGCAATCTTCGAAGTTCCACTTCCATATAAATCTGATCAGTAGGGTCTCCCTTGAATAACATATAAAATTGTGTGCGGTGTATAATTGAAACATGGCACAAATGCCACAGCATGACGATTTCCTTCCTCTCCTCCTCAAAAGTCAGCTGCCATGTCTCAGGAAGAGATTCGTCAATTTTATCTGGCTCATCAACTCCAGCTTCTTGATCTTCCTCCAATGCAATAACCTAAATACCATTTTTACCATTAAAAAAAAGGGTGAAATAGAGTAATGATTGTATATCCCTTTTTTTTTCTCCTAGCCGAGTTAAGTAATGCTTGAACAGAATAGAAAAATCATTGCATTACCTTATGTTTTTGTTTTAATCAGATCATAGCATTAGCTGATAGAATTATAAATATAAAATGCTCATAATTGGTATCACGAGTTACATTGACAGACACAGCTCTACTTATATTGTGACAAGGCATAGAGGATGAAGGCAAAGTAAATGTCTGACAAAAGGAAATGAACAATTTAAGAAAAGCAAAACTAACAATCTCAAAAGCCAGAAGTTCATGTCCAATCAATATGCATGCATGTATGCTACTTGACTGGTACACGACATTGAACATTACACAAATTTCTTGTGGTAATTCTATAGCTCTAATCTAAGGGAAATGTTTCTTACCTGGCACAACAGAAGGTGCTTTTGGTATGAAAGCTTCGTCACCCGTTCTTTTAACTCAATAACATAAGCTTTAATGCTCCGTATATTCTCCTCAGCAGCATTCTTGAACAACCTCTGCATTTTCTTCACATTAACTGTGTTTGAATGTTGCACAGCAGGACTTCCCTCTTTGGATGACTTATCACTCTTTGGTGGAGTAACTTTACATCTTCCAACCACTGTGTCATCACTAGGCATAGTGTCGTTGTTCTCAGGCACCTTATTCTCAGTCTCATATTCCATCACTTTACGAGAAGGGGTCAGGGGTGAGCATGGGGAGCGAATCAGATGCTGCATGTTTGCACTATTGCTCAAGTTGAAAGGAAGGATCCTTTTCTTTTTTGACGGAGTCTTGCATTCTGAAATTTCCTCACTATTTGTAAAAGAAAACACCAGCTGGTCTATAGATTTCTGAACATTCTCAAGCTTCCTTTCTAAAGATTGAATATCTTTTGCCTGAGATTTCCATCGAGTGATTTCATCTTTCAGGTTGGCCCCAACTCCAGTCACAGATTCGTCAGGAATGGATCTAACAGCTTGCATGTCCTTTATTTCGGACAGCAGCTTTGCTATAGTCTCAGCAGTTTCTTTATTTCCCAGCTGATGGGAAGCTACCTCCTTATGCAGTACTTCAAGTGCTCGATTTGCCTCATCACCAAGCTGCCTCTGTCGTTCATCGAGCTTTCGGATTTCATGCACCAGCATGGATGGGTCTGTAGAAGTAACTGATCTCCTCACCATTGCCTTCCTTTGAACTGGAGCTTTGGTCTGAGACTGTGGAGTATCTCTACTATGAATAGGAACTGTTTCATTCTCTCCAGGAAAAGAAAGACACCTGGCGACTTGAGCAGAGGGCCCAAATTGGTTCGATTCCTGAAATTTTTATATGTCAAACACTTAAGTTAATGCATGTGCATAAAAATCATAAAAATACACACAAACAATACTAGTACCTTCTGCACTTTCTTTACTTTGCGTTCTGATTCAAGTTGTGACTGTGCAAGGTCTCTTTCTCTCTTTAGCTCTTCCATTTCCCTCTCCATCTGTAAAAAAAAGTTTCTTTACATTTAGGAGTAATTGCATAGATAGAAGGATGCCATTTATGTTCAGTTTTTTCTTTGTGGTGTGGGGGCAAGGAGGAATTATCCTTTGCCAATATTTCAATGACCATGACCTTTATAAAGGCCTTTCCATAAACTGAATAGTATCCTTTGCCACTATTTCATGTTGTCCTTTTCTGTTCGATAGAAATTATATGAGCAAATATGACTTTGAATTCAAGTCACTGACCATGACCTTTATATAGGCCTTCCCATCAACTGAACAGTATCTCTAGGACTCAACGATGACTAGCATCCTGCATATTTGATGAACACAGAAAAACCTTGTATTTCTAAGTACCATACCTGTTTGATTTTCAAGTCCTTTTTTTCTAGTATTGACATAAAGTAGGAAGGCTCTGGACTTCGTAGCTCTGCTTCAAGTCTGGCTATTTCCTTCTGCAAATTATGTATATGGGGTAAGGCTGGTTTTATCTTAAACCCATTTACAATAAATGAATAATGGGGTTCCACAATCTAGAAGAGAAGGAATTGCTGTTAATTCTTGTACCATGTTTATTTTCGCAGTATTAGTGACTTCCTTGGCACTGGTTGCAAATGAGAGCGTGTTCCTTGTTTGCTCTACATGACTTAAGGCTGGGCTTATGGTACATATAATGGCTGTCCGAGCATTTCCCCCAAGTGAAGACTGCAGTATTCGCGTAAGTTTTGAATCCCTGTATGGTATGTGACCACATCTTTTTCCACCACTGAGAAAAAAGAACTTGTGAGACAATCAATCGCATGCACTTACATGTTCAAGAAATTACGAAGCGTTGAAAGTCTCCACAACTGTCCCCAAAAAGTACATTTCTTTTTGGGATGCCACTGATGAGCATGGACTTTCGTGCTCACAGATGAGTATCATATCATGACTTTGTGCGTGTGTATTTGTGTGTGTAAATTGGAGCTTTCCTTGTTAAAATGACAATAAGTAATTTTCAAAAACTTTGTTGGCCTGCAAATCAAAGGCAGGGTTAGGATAAGTTGAACTTCAAAGTATAGCTCTAATGAAACAAAAACTACAGATTTTCTAAGCTAGGAACATTTGGCACTTGCTTACCTCAGCTTCCTGATAACGGTTGTGAGTGTCAACAAGCTACGGTTAATGTGACTACCTTCCTTCAATCTTGTACCATCCGCATTTGTTTGGGAGGCACGTTCACTTCCAGCAAGGTCCACAAGATTCTGCAGAATTCCAGAATTCTATTCAAATTCTAGTGAAGAAAACTCCATTGTTGTTCAATACCAAAAACCTCAGTGAGAATAAACATACCAAACAGGCTCCAAATGACTTCACAGACCCTGAACTCTCTCGGAGGCTGCTTTCGATGGTCTGAAAAGAAAAAGAAAAAAAGGAATCATTAATTCTATCCTTATTCATGGACCAGTCAAAATGCTTATATGCATGCTGGCTCATGTCTGCAACCCATGACATTAATTATGCAGAGGAAAAGTGATAAAGCTATCTACATGCCTGTAACAAGTGAACATTGTAATCCTACAATCCAACTTAAGGAAAGAAAAATCGAGAATAAAGGAGGATGTGACAAGTTCATAAATGCAGTCTTCATAAGCCCAATATTATAGTTTACCATTCATATAACATTTATTTTAAGAAAGAAAATCTAAGGAAAAGTTCATCAGTATACCAGCCTGATTATCTGATGCGATCTTGAGCTTTTATCATTTAGGGCAGTTTCTCCCACTTGCCTTTGAGCTGCAAAGACAACTTTTTCAATTAAAGGATCATACAAAACAGAGAAGATGATACAAGGATCATCTTACCCAGTGCAGGAAGTTTTTTACATTTTGTCACCAATTCTGATTCATGTGGTAAATATAAAAAAGCATAGATGCTACGTTAAATCATGGAATACAAGACTTAATAACTGTACAAGAGAGTGAAAATGGGAAAATATGTTCACTGGATGATAAGAAGTTATTACAATAGCTTAGGAAACAAGATGCAAATCTGATAGATACAACACATTTGTTTATTGGAACAACAACAGTAAAGTCCCAGTTCCAAAAGTCACCTCATATGTTGGCCAAACACCTTACAATTTTCAATGAACTTAAATTAACAAATTACCTTCACATGTTTCAATTAATTGCCTCAAATGTTGGCCATCCCGAACAATTTGTTCATGTGTTTTGTCCACAATGGTCCCTTTCTACATTCAAAAAGGGCATGAAAAGTTAACATGAAAAAGAATCCATTTGATCTCCATCAGGAAAATTTCTAGTAAGTACCTCAGCGTCATCCAAAAGCCGAAGTGAACTAGATTTGCGTTTCAGAAGGTCAACAATAGTTTCATTGTAGATCTCCAAAGCAGAAAATTTCAAAACAAAATCCCTCTCTGGCGTCTATGAGATAAAAAAGATAACAACAGAGACATAAGTGCTAAAAGGTTATAGGAATTTCCATGCATTTATATTGGTAAATGTTCAACATGATTCATCTTGAAGTAATTTGTCAGGTACTCAGGTTTTTTTCATACTATTTTCCGATGATCCTAAAACTTTGCCCTTGCAATATGAAGAGGATTCCAAAAACCATATAAAACATATTGGTATGAACAATGACGTACATTCTTGATGTGTTTGAAGATGTCTTTCACAGCATGTTCAGTGATTCCTCTCATGGTAAATGTCTTACCACTACTAGTCTGCCCATATGCAAAAATTGTTGCTGCCAGAAAAAGAACGTGGAAATGTTAGAACCCACAAAAGACCTTTTGGCAAATAATGAAACGCATCTAAAACTACAAGTTACAAGCTATATGTTCAGTTACCGTTCATTCCTGTAAGTGCAGATAAAGCAACATCCTTTGCTCCTTCTTCATAGACCTTCTGAGTTGAGCACATCGGGCCAAAAACGTTATCTGGCACATCCAAATAACAACAAAACCAATTATTTGAGTAAAAACAACTCTGCTCAGAGATTACCCCCTGAAGAAAAAACAAAAAGTACTTTCTTAAAGAAAACGAAAACATTACAACAGTTGTAGCTCAAAATATTTTCACAAATCCAAACTTCTATGCTGTTGTCAAAGGTAGCATAATAAGACCAGTGAAAGCACAAGAAGAATATAAAACTTTGGAAGTAAGCTATACCAAAGGTGTATGGGTTTGCAGGCCGCTCATGATTTGGATTCTTGAAAACAATAGTGTGCTCATCCAGGCAGTCCCAAGCGATAAGATCGTACATTGCTTGCTCTCTCCGGTTAAGGGGCCTCAAACGAACAGTGACTAAAATTTTCTCCTCATGAACTTTTGAACCACCCGGAGTGGAATAAAGGTTCCTTCGGATTTTAGACAATGGTGTTGCCGGTGTCCCAGGCATCATCTTCACTTACTAGCCTCCACTCTACAATACCAAACATTTTATATCTTAGTGGATAGTTCTAAGCACAAGACGTCCCCATCAAAGTAATTCATTTTATTGTGCGAAGCTGATTGTGTTAAAAAAAAATGGCATTGTAAGTTATCAGTGTGCAGAACACTCTGATTTCAGTAACAATAAAAATTTCAAGGATCTCATCTGGTTCTTGATAGAAATTAAACTAATTCTTGGATTGCAAAACTTAGCAGAAACAAATTGGGGAGAAGGAAACCCTAGCTTCAGGAACAAAATCAAGCATTGACATAAAGAAATCGCGTTCATCATCCTAATCTAAAACCCAAAACACTAAACAGAAACTGTCAGACTTGTTTCGAATTCTTGAAATTTGTTGTGCACTCAACAAATTTAACCTGAAAAGTAAAAACTACCTTTTCAAATAAAAAATTGAAAAGAAATCAGTGCATTCTACATCAAAGCTTCAAGAACCTAAAGCATTGAAATCATCTGAAACAAAAAAAAAAAAAAAAAAGTGCCCTAGAAAGAAAGAAATGCTTACAGTTGTTGAAGTCCAGAGTACCAGTGAAGAAGGAGACTATAATATCGAAATGCTAAGAGGTCTGTGACTTTGCGGTGAGGTTCAGAGAGAGAGAGAGAGAGGCGGAGATGGCAGAGTAACGGCTATTTGAGGCACTTCTGTTATTAATTTGGTTATTTTTTCCGTTTGCTTAGGCGCACCTGAGAGAAAAAGCAATAGATATTCATTTCCTTCTTTTGAATTTCTGGCGCCTGACGTTGCCGCACACGCGTCACACGTGCACTCGTCACGTTCTCAGTTTTTCAACTTGCAACGGAAAACGGGTCATTAATGCCAAAACGTGCGGCTCCAAAATACGGGCCAAACCCGAAAAATAAAATACGGGGCCAAGCCCGAAGAACATTAGCAACCGGGCCAGAACAGAAACAAAGCCCAAAATAAAGGGCCGGCATGTAAAGAAAAGTCAAAGCTCCCGTCAAATCTGAGACTGAAGGTAACTTTAGATCCAAGCTAACCAATGCGCAAGCAAAATTCTAAACCTACAAACTTTTTTCTGATAAAGGAATGTGCAACAAGTCAAATTTTCTAAACCTCTTTCTGGTTGAACAGTTCCATTTTGTTGGGATTGTTTATTGGTGTCGCAAGGAAAACTACAAACCAAGGGTCATTGTACATGTCACATTTAATTCTATGACCGAAAGAGAAAAAAAAAAAGGCATACACGTAGAGATGTGAAACTTGTCTTCCCTTTTTTTTGGTCGAATCGAACATAAATGAATTAGGGCCTTAATTATGGGAGTCGTGATATTCTTATTTTTGTCAACGAATCATTGAACAATGTGACACTGTTACGTTGTGTTTTATCAAGTCGCCATACATACGTTTTAGTATGAATTTCTCTTTCCAAGTTACCAAGTTACCATACCATACAACGAATTATTTAACAATATGACACTACTACGTTGTGTTTTATCAAGTTACCATACATACGTTATAGTATAGATTAGACCGATTTGATTTTCAGCTCTCATTCCATAACATTTTTATATAAAAAATGTTATTACATATGATTGTTGCATATGCATTTTATTCCAAACGATGAGCACGTAAAAAACAAATATATAAAGGATAAAATTAGTGTGTATATTGCATTTTTTGAATTCTCTGAATGTATGGCAGCTGAAACCACCAGCGGCCGAACAAATACAATGAGCAGGGGTATGTTGAATGTGAAGCTCGCTTTTATTCTGATTGCCAAACCAAGCAAGCACATGCATGCTGCATCTGGAAATCTGACCAATTTGACAGAAAAGGACGGCATGCAGAGCCTTTTTCTCATCCCATGATATTTTCTTTCATTTTTCTACGCCACACTTGAAAAATGGTCCTACCACTTTCACTTTTGATTTAACGTGGGATATAATTATAATCGTATTCGTAATTAAACAACAAAAATGGTTATGTTATTAGGCTAAATAGTTCAATGAGTGCAATAAGTTCAACTATAGATATCCACCAAACAAAAGGGAAAAAAATGTTCTAAGTATAATCAACATAGCCTTTAAGTGCAAGAAAAGTAATTTGCACCAACCCGCCAATGGAGAGCCACAATTTGAGATCGGTGCCCCCACAAAATCATTCAAACAACCCACATTGGATAACATTGGGAGTGAATTACAACCTAAGAACAACTCCTTGACACGATCTCCCTATAGAAATTAGGTCACTATTTGGAGACACTAGGCATTGTGACCTCAAACCCTTCATATTTAGATTAGAGATGCTATATATGACCCGTGCACTCCCTTTTTCAGTATAAAGTTTTGGGCAAATTTTAAACCTGAATTTTGGGACTCAAAGTGTGTCACAATGTTATTTTACAAGTTTATGTCTAAGAAGAAAGGCCATGATGGGCTCCTGGTACCTGGTGGAGGGTGGCAAGGTGCTTAAGATAGAGAAGAGGGGATTGCATGTTGGTGGCCATCCTCTGTCTTAGTTGATCATTGATGGGTCACATTTGTTTTGCAAGTTGCAAATTGTTTGTTCCTTCGAACTATGATTCGTGAGGTTGATTGAGATGAAGGCTTTGCCTTGGGGAAAATGCTCGAACTTTGATATTTTGGATTGGGGCGGCCGATTGATTATGATAAGATACTCCAACTTTAAGATGGTATCATCAAAGTAGACAGAAAAGTGATTCAATGAAATCGAAAACGTAACTCGATAAAGCGAAAAAGCTTGAAGCCATTGAAGAAAAAACATACGGAACTTGGTGAATCAAAAACGGAATTCTACAAAGCAAAAAAGGAACCGAGTGAAGCCAAAAACACGCATCATGTCTAACAATGGCAATACAAAATCTGTTGTCATGGTTTTCAAAAGACAGTGGCCGGTCATTGTTTGGATTATTTGAAAGTGGAATTTCCAAATTTCCTTCCAATGTTTTGATGCTTTGACGTGAGCTGGAAGGCAATTTAGGATGCTATGTATGGGCCTGTGGCTATATACCTACGACTCTACGTGCCAACTAGATATTTGGACAGAACTGTACTTGAAATACCAAATTGGAACAGTCCGTGATGCCAAAGTCTAGAAAGGCAGACGCCAGGGTTGGACTTGGAGTGGTCCCCACGCTCTATGAAATGGACACTATCAAGCTCTACATTTTTTTGGTCAAACGCTTAACCTTACTGTTTGTGTTCAATAATGTTTATTTTTGTTTTTATTTTTTAATTTTAAGTTTTTAATTTAATTAATTAAATAATGTTTATTTATTTATTTAATAATATATGTGGACTACATAGCATCATATGAGTGACGACACTTGACACATTTGTTGTCACGTTAGCAGTTAATAGACTTATTAACAGAAAGACTGACGATATGTATGAAACTTGTAAGAAAATCAACTGTGTATGCGATTGAGACGAAAAAAATTTGATGTATCGAACTCTAAAAATCGGTGCACCTGTGAGATCCCACATCGGCCAACGGAGAGGGGGTGATGTGCCTTATATGTACATGCCACCTCCAAATAGTACGAGGCCTTTTGGGAGCTCTGAGCGAGTTGTGGGAACTCCAAGTTAAGCGAAGTTATTGTAGAGCAATCCCGGATGGGTGACCCACTGGGAAGTTGCTCGTGAGTTAAACAAACCGTGAGGCCTACCAAAGACAATATCGTCTTCTGTGGGCGATCACGGATGTGACATACCCAATTTAATTTTATTGATCAAATACTAAGAGTCTTATATAAAATAAAATACTAAAAGTCGAATGTTGTTATTTATACCATATTTAATGATCACATCTCTAATACAAGTAGGTCACAGTGGTCCGCTTCTATTAGACAGGTTGTTAGCACTGTCGTGCAATTTAAAATACCCAATATACGCGCCTTTATAAGTTACACCAAATATAAAACACGACATACAAGGTACAACCAAGCGAAAACGTGGCAAACGGTCCCAAAACTTAAAACCGCAGTCAAGGCACACGACTTTAAGCATGCACGCACAAAATAGCGTCCAACAAAACCACTAATGGCTAGCAATAGGCAGCCAATGGATTTTGAATGCGACTTGCTCTTCCTCGTTTTAGATTTCACTTTAATTTTTCCAACATAATAATTCCCACCATGCATCTTTCTTAATTCTTGCTTACAAATACAAACACCAAAAACCAAGAGTTTACGTTAAAAAAAAAAGCACGCGTCGGTGCTATTTGCCACGTCAGCCACCTAAATCTTCAGCCTATTTGTTGTCTTCTTTCTCTTTGAAAGAAAAACCCATCGACGATTGGTAGCCTGTGACCCACTCGACCCACTCACCTATATTATTTGGTACAATGGGCCCACGGCCTACGTGCCACGTAGGGACCACACTTTATCCAAAATCCTAGCTGCCATGTGTGCATACGCCACCCACTCCAGAGTAATTTTTGGGCGTTCTTGGTACACCACGTGGCTGGTGTATCATCCATTAGACATAGGATATGTGAAATATTTCCAATGCAGCCCGCCCATGTGTCATATAAAAATAATACAGTAAATTATAGAATAATTTCACATGTCTAAGTTTATTGGATGGTACACCAGCCACGTGGTGTATCCGGAACATTTAAAAATTTCTCCCCACTTCGTATTCAGGCAGTGAGATTCTATCAGCTGTCCAATAAAAAATGCCACGTCACGTGAACAAAGAAGATCTTGGAATTTGATTTTGCTTTTCTCATTTCCAACACAGTTAGTGACGTGTCCCCCACACCGTAACGTAGCGTAACTGGCGCGCTGTAAGAGCACTTCCACCCATTTGCTATGGCAAAAGGCAAGGGCTGTTACTATTTATGTGAATAGTGGCAGCCATTACAAAAGGCTTGTGGTGTTTTCACCCATTGTCATGACAACCACTATTCACATGAGATATGAGGAGATGAATTTATATAGAGTTTTGGTATGGAAAGTGAAGAATATGACTAAGTATTTATTTTTAAAATTCTGAAATTTTTAGTATTTTTTAAGATTTTTTTTTGTTGTTGACATCATCGCTGACGCCAACAAACACAGGCTAGAGCACGGGCTCGTTTTGCCTTTGGGCTGGCCTAGTTTCGTGGGACCCAACTGCTGTCGGGCAATTTCGTCCTGTTGGATGTGAAAAACGGGGCTTGGGCCCCCTCATGCCCTGGCAAAGGCAACAGCTGGAGTTGCTCTAACTTTTGTCCAGGAGATCAACCATTCCACGTTTTTTCCCCTTCCTCTTTTCCTTGGTTAGATAGCTAATAAAAGTAATTAATTACAATAAATCATACAATTACAAAAGTACCCCTGTAGAACACCGGCCAAAGCCAGTCACCTTTTGCAGCGTTGAGTCAAGGAAAACATGATGAGCCATATGAGAGCATTTTCACTCATTTGTCATGGCAAAGAATAAAGCAAGGTAATGGTTGTTACTATTCACATGAATAGTGGTAGCCCTTGCAAAAGGCTTGTTATGTTTCCACCCATTGTCATGGCAACCTAAGGACAACTACTATTCACATGAGATATGAGGAGAGGAATTTGTATAAATTTTTGGTGTGGGAAGTGAAGAATATGGCTAGGTATTTATTTAAAAAAATTCTAAAAATTTTGGTATTTTTATAGATTTGTTAAATAAATATTTTGGTTGCTCCTAGGCACGAGCTCGGGTTCGTTTGGGCTTGCCCGATTTGCTAGGACCCACCTCTTGCCCGAGCTGCCTTTGTGCGTTAGAACGTCTGCTTGGGGCTTGTGCCCTCTCATGCCCGAGTAAGAATGGCCCGGTGAAAGTGCTCTAAAGTAAACCAACATTCAAATTCTACAATGAGTCAGCTCCTTTACACCCAAGTTCAAGTTTTTCTTTTTTATAATTTAGACTTGTATAAAAAATTTAAACGAGTACAGAATAATTGTAAATTAATAATAATAATAATAATGATCGTGTAGGACCTACAGGCTACATACATAAACTATTCGCATATACTAGTACAGAAAATGAGAGAGGAATTAAAAAAGGGGTTGAAGAAGAAAGTGGATAGGAGGAAAAGAAAAGCGGTTTTGTGAAAGCAACAAGAAAACCACAGGAGGGTATAGCCGCAGTAACAATGGTTTTGTATTTTTCACGAAACAGAGGCACTATTTTTATTTTTTATTTTGAATTAACTTTTGTCAATTTGATGATTAAAAATGAAGTCAATTACCCACCAGGAAGGTGGAAGTGGGAAGACAAGGATGACTCATGCATGTGTCATGGTGATATGACCTCTCTCTTGCCTCTCCCTCCCCCATCCATAATATAAAAGGGTTGTTTGCTCCTCCTTCTCCTCCATCCCATTTCTCACTTCCTTTCTTCATTTCTATCATTCTCTGCGTTTCGTGTATTGAACCCCTGCGTTCACTATTCTTTCTTCAATTCATTCATTACTTGGTGGCATTCCAAGGTAATGTTAGTGTAGTGTTATTTTATACATCCTTTGATTGATCTTTATGTTTCTTCTTCTAAAGAAAATTGTTTTCACGAAGAGGAAAATCAAACAACCGTTTTAATTAGCTGAGCTACAAACTCCTTTTTATACATTCAATTCAATATTTCTAACTTAATTTAACACTTTGGTTGTTTTCAGTCGCTTTCACCCCCGATGATTGCTCCCATTAGCTAATAAAATATAGTATGGTGGGGATTCACCATATTCATCAAACATATCTTCTTACATTGTTTTGTGTGTTTAGTATAGTAATTAAAAAATAATAATAATCCAATGAGCTAGAATTGCAGGGTTTTATGAATATCAATGTCTAGGGAAAAATCCAACTTCTGAATCATCACCCAACCAGCACCACCTGCTCCCAATTAGACCCATGCATGCTCCTCTTTCTCTGTACTTTCCTGATCGCCACTTTTTTATTTTTTATTTTTTCTTTCACACCTTAATTCCATGATTTTGGTGCCTTCAATGGAAAAATGATATCAGAAAATCCCAATGGATTTTTCTTGTTGCTCAAGACCTACCAAAAAAAAAAAAAAAAAAAGGCAAATGCTTGAATATCAAGGCTTAACATTAAATATAAATAGCACAAAACTGATTAATCCTCTCATTTTCCTTTCCATTATTGCAATAGGACCCATAAAATCCTATCATATCCGATTTTCAATTTGTGAACTTACGAAAATACCCCTTTATTTGATGACTTGGGAAAGGAAATGAGACTGGTAAAATGGATAAAATAGATTTCCGACTACCCTTTTGGATTTTTTATTTTTTTTTTGCCTCTGTCATTATTTATCGTATGCTCCAAGTCTTTTTTTCACTTGCTCATTTTAGTCCACGCTATAAATTGCCCATCAACTTTGTTCATCAAAACCACATCACTTCTCTTCTCTGTTTCCAAAGGCTTTCTCCTTCTCTCTGTGTTCTTTGTCTAGGTACCTCCTTTTCTCTCCCCATTTTTATTTTTCCTTGTGTTCTTGTTCTTCTTGTTCTGTTAACTTATTTCTTTAGGCTACATGGTCTTTGTTGTTGTTGTTTTTTTGGTTGCGTTCATATACCAGATCACATAGATCAATGCCTTCTGAATGTTGGGTTTGAGTGTATTTGAGGGTATATACTCTGTTTTTGCTTCGGATCACCAGTATTTTGTGCAGATCTCTGTTTTTAATTCTTTTTTTTCACTCTGCGTTTGTTTTTTGAAAGTGAAAAAGCTGTTTATCTTTTTGACTGGTTGGCGTGTTTCAGTTCAACAAGCAAACAAGAGAAGATGTATTTTTTTCATCTTGTTGGTCTTTTTCAGCTTGATTCTTGTTAAAAACTTTTTGCACCATTTTTGTTTTCTTTCTCTTGTTCTTCGATGAAAAGCGTTTTCTCTGCTTTTGCTAAGCACCCTTAACTATTATAAGCGTGGATTTTTATGATGGGCTTGAAGTTTTTTATCTGGCAGCCACTCTGCAAATCCTTTCTGGGTGCATCTAATTATTAAATAATTAAAATCAGCGGTTACGCTGCTACAGACCACTTGGATATTTTTTCATTATTCTCAACCACTATTTAAGGTTGCAAATCTTTGTTCAACCTCACTGCTCTAATTAACATTTGTATGAGGTGGTTGGCGGATGGTGGTTTGGTTTTGAAAAACCAAAGAAATCTTAGTCTTCTAGAATAATGAATAATATTTTTGTTATTATCATTGTAAAGTCTTCCTATTAACTTAGGAATTCTTGACTTTTTGGTGATTATCCATCTCTTTTTATTGTGAAGCTTCTGGATAACTTGTTAATACTCACGGCTTGTACTTGCAGTTTTTGAAGCTTCTCTGATTTACCAATCTGCTATCAATGGCGGAACGTGCCTTGACCCGTGTCCAAAGCCTCCGCGAGAGGTTGGATGAGACTCTTTCTGCTCACCGCAATGAGATTGTTGCCCTGCTTTCAAGGTACAATATGTCTCAGATCATCATTATATTTCTGATCACAAATGGGTTTTTGTTAAGTGTTTCAAAACATGCAAAAAAGGCCATTTTTGTTTTTGGTTTAAGGTTGCTAATGGGAGAGGGGTTGTTGATATTGCAGGATTGTAAACAAGGGAAAAGGGTTTATGCAACCCCATGAGCTAATTGCTGAGTTTGAAGCAATTCCTGAAAGTAACAGACAGAAGCTCTCGGATGGGGCTTTTGGTGAAGTTTTGAGACACACCCAGGTAAACTTATTAGATCACATTTAATTATCATGATTTTTTCTGGGTTCATTGAGGAATTTTGTGTTTTTAACTTTTGATTTTTTTGTTTGTCATGCAGGAAGTTATTATTCTACCCCCATGGGTGGCTCTTGCTGTGCGCCCAAGGCCTGGTGTTTGGGAGTACATCCGTGTGAATTTCGACGCACTTGTTGTTGAGGAGCTGCGTGTGCCTGAGTACTTGCATTTCAAAGAGGAACTTGTTGATGGAAGGTAGATTTTGGGTTTTTCTTTTTATATAAAAATTTGGTTTTTAATGTTTAATTTGGTTCTTAATCTGTTTGTTGTGCTGTTTATGAAGTTAATAATCTGAGCTGCTTTCGATTGCAGTGCCAATGGCAACTTTGTGCTTGAGTTGGACTTCGAACCATTCAACGCTTCTTTCCCCCGCCCAACTCTTTCCAAGTCCATTGGAAATGGCGTTGAGTTCCTCAACCGTCACCTTTCTGCAAAGCTTTTTCATGACAAGGAGAGCATGCACCCACTGCTTGAATTCCTCCGAGTTCACTGCTACAAGGGCAAGGTTTGTTTGCCGTGTACATATCGATATCTTTCGTTTACAGATTTACCATCATTGATTGAATAATGAACTAAGTACCCCTTCTCTTGATTTAATTGTTGTTTTGTTGTTGTTGCAGAACATGATGCTGAATGACAGAATTCATAATGTGAATGAACTCCAACATGTTCTGAGAAAGGCAGAGGATTATCTCTCCACAATTGCCCCAGAAACCCCATACAAGCAATTCGAGGACAGGTTGCAAAAGCTCGGTTTGGAGCGAGGTTGGGGTGACACCGCCGAGCGCGTTCTCGAGATGATCCAACTCCTCTTGGATCTTCTTGAGGCACCTGATCCTTGCACTCTTGAAAAGTTCCTTGGCCAAATCCCCATGGTCTTTAATGTTGTGATCCTTTCTCCCCATGGCTATTTTGCTCAAGACAATGTCTTGGGGTACCCTGACACTGGCGGCCAGGTTAGTTTACAAGCCTGAAGTCTTATGTTTAACTTCTTATTTTTTGTGTCTGTTTAGGTGAACTGATATTTGGTTATGGATTATGTTTTTCTAGGTTGTTTATATCTTGGACCAAGTTCGTGCTTTGGAGACTGAGATGCTTAAGCGTATTAAGCAACACGGACTGGATATCACTCCCCGCATTATTATTGTGAGTTTTGCTTGAAATCTTTTAGCTCCTATATTCTTCTTGTTTGGTGATTTTGTACCTCATTGTGATGGCTTGATTCTGTTTTCTCCCCAGCTCACAAGGCTTCTTCCTGATGCGGTTGGAACCACATGCGGTGAGCGTCTTGAGAAAGTATACAACACAGAGTATTCACATATTCTTCGTGTTCCCTTCAGAACAGAGAAGGGTATTGTCCGCACATGGATCTCAAGATTTGAAGTCTGGCCCTACCTAGAGACTTATGCTGAGGTGAACAGCTGCCATATTTTGTTTGTTCAGTGACAAATGTTCCAGTGATTTTGGGTTTTTGCTTGTACTTGGTTCTAAGAAATTACCAATTTTGTTGTTATTAGGATGCGATCAAGGAACTTTCCAAGGAATTGCAGGGCAAGCCTGATCTCATCATCGGAAATTACAGTGATGGGAACATTGTGGCCTCATTGATGGCACACAAATTGAGTGTTACACAGGTTTGTGATTACCATTAGATGTAGTTAGTTATGCCCTTTGATGTCTTTTTCATCTGGGTATATTTTTGTATCTTTAATATCTAAACACATTCTTTGGATGTTGTTTTGCAGTGCACCATTGCCCATGCCCTGGAGAAGACAAAGTACCCTGATTCTGACCTTTACTGGAAGAAATTAGATGACAAATATCACTTCTCATCCCAATTTACAGCTGATCTTATAGCCATGAACCATACTGATTTCATCATCACCAGTACCTTCCAAGAGATTGCTGGAAGGTAATATATCTGTTGCCTCACATTTCTTGTATCGATGGTCGCATCTTTTTGGACCCTAATTTTATGTTATGTAAATGTTTGCAGCAAGGACACAGTTGGTCAGTATGAGAGCCACACTGCTTTTACTCTTCCCGGGCTTTACCGTGTCGTTCATGGTATTGATGTCTTCGATCCCAAGTTCAACATTGTTTCACCAGGAGCAGACATGAGCATATACTTCCCTTACTCTGAGAAGGAAAGGAGGCTGACATCATTCCACCCTGAAATTGAAGAGCTCCTTTACAGCCAAGTTGAGAACAAGGAACACTTGTAAGTTTCCTTCCATCATCTTTGCCTTGATTATATTTTGCTCGTTCTGTAATTGAACGTATGCTAATCTGTTTTATTGTTGCCAAACAGATGTGTGTTGAAGGACAGGAACAAGCCAATCATCTTCACGATGGCAAGGCTGGACCGTGTGAAGAACATTACTGGACTTGTTGAGTGGTATGGTAAGAATGCCAAGCTTAGGGAATTGGTTAACCTTGTTGTGGTTGCTGGGGACCGCCGGAAGGAGTCCAAGGACAATGAGGAGAAGGCTGAGATGAAGAAGATGCATGAGCTGATCGACACCTACAAGTTGAATGGGCAGTTCAGATGGATTTCATCCCAGATGAACCGCGTGAGGAACGGTGAACTCTACCGTGTCATTGCTGACACCAAGGGAGCTTTCGTGCAGCCTGCTGTGTATGAAGCCTTCGGCTTGACTGTTGTTGAGGCCATGACCTGTGGACTTCCAACATTCGCTACTTGCAAGGGTGGCCCTGCTGAGATTATTGTGCATGGCAAATCTGGCTACCACATTGATCCATATCATGGTGATCAAGCTGCTGAGATCCTTGTTGACTTCTTTGAGAAGAGCAGGGCAGATCCTGGCCACTGGGACAAGATTTCTCAGGGTGGCTTGCAGCGCATTTACGAGAAGTAAGCAAAGCCACTTGTTCATCAACATAATTTTATTGTCATATGCCTTGTAAATTTTCTTACACGTCCTCTGTTTGTGTAGGTATACATGGCAAATCTACTCAGAAAGGCTCTTGACTCTCACTGGAGTTTATGGCTTCTGGAAGCATGTTTCTAACCTCGATCGCCTCGAGAGTCGCCGCTATCTGGAGATGTTCTATGCCCTTAAGTATCGCAAGCTGGTAAACTTCTTTGCCTAACATCATACTCTTTCATGGTTTTCTTACTTTCCATTAATTTTCTGACTTAACCATTAATTTTCTAACTTAATTTGTGTTACCTTGCAGGCTGAGGCTGTTCCTCTTGCCGTGGAGGAGTGAAGGGAAAGCGAAAGAGTAAATAAAGAGGCGGAAGCACTGGTTGGCCGAGAGTGGAGTTTTCCTCCTTAGTATGAGGATTGTTTTTGGATTTATTTTTATTATTTTTTATTTTCTTTTGGAATTTTCATTTTCCATTCTTATTGGAAATGTTTGGACGTGGGTTTTTAACCCCATTAATCAATTCAAGTCAACTTTGCTTTACCTACTTTTGTTCTGCCATTCAATCTTATCTTCTTTTTTTCACATTTGCTCTTGATTGGCTGGTTGGTTGAATTAATTAAAAGTTTGGTTTACTTTTGTTTAGCTTTATCTTTTCTTTTCGTTGAACGCATTATTAGTATTTGTTGTCTTGTGACCATGGTCACAGTTACCCAAAAAAAAGAAAAAAACATTCATAGCTTGGTCACCTAACCTAATTTCTTGAAGTTAGCCTAAGCTAGATTCTTCGTAGGTTGCCCAAGATGTACCCAATTTCCCATTGGGTGCATATACTCCTTTAGGAGGAAGGCATACATGGATGAAATTTCCCGAGTCAAATACCCAGCTAAGATGTGTGTGTAAAAGAAAATTCGGCTGGAGTTTCCAGGCCTAGATAAGTTGCTTTCTTTTTTGTCTTTGGGCTTCGGCTCCCTTCCCTTGTAACCAAAAAACACTATTTATTTGAAGTGCTTGTCATAAGCGCTATTGACATAAGTGCTACTGGCATAAGCGCTTTAGGAATAAGCACTCCCAAACGAGCCCTAATTCTCCAATTAAATGTCGCACTGAAAAAAAACAAATTTGTTTGCATAAATTTTTGTTGTCTATAAAACAGTGCACAGCGCCTTTGGTTAGTTTCAATCTTGATTGAAGTATAATAAATAAATAGTAAATTGAGCTTAGATCCATTAAATTCACTTTAAATCACCTATAGCCTTTTTTTTTCTATTTAAAATACCTAATTTTTTCAAATAATACCCGATGACTATCCAACTAAGCAAGTTACCTAATATAACTTAAAATCTGATTTATTATATTTTTCGCATTCCAAACTACCCATATTTATAAGCTAACGTGTTATGTGGGGGGTGTAACTAATGACACACATTGAATTTGGAAAGATCTCTAATGGTTGTAATGGATGTAGGAATTAATTTAGAAACTTATTTGAAATTAAATATTAAATTCAACATTAACGTATTAGTAATTTATAGGTGATTAATGTTTTGGTTTATTTAATAAAAAAATTATGTTATTTTCCTTTTATGAATTATATGACTAGTAACCTATTAAATTCAACATTAACGTATTAGTAATCAATATCAATATTGATATTATTAATATCAATATCAATATCATTATCAATATTGATATTGATATTGATAATATCAATATTGAAGTGGACATTATTATTATGATAAAAAATAGGTCGATTATTATCCATAAAAAATAAGTAGATTATTATAAAAAAGATAATAGGTAAAAAACTGTCAATTAGTTTTATATTGATATTATTAATATCAATATGTTGATAATATCGAGTATTGATATTGATATCAATATCAATATTGATATCAATATCAATATTGATATCAATATCAATATTGATATATTGATATATTGATATATTGATGAAGAGTTTATTAATATATTCAATATTATTTACCTATTGATCCGTTGATGGAGTAAATTACATGTTACTCCAAAAAGGAAAAAATGTTAAAAGATCAATATATCAATATCAATATATTGATATCAAAATTGAGATTGATATTGATCAGTTTATTAAGCTTAGGTAAATTGACTCCATATTAATAATCTACCTCAGATTATTAAAAGATAATAATCTGAGGTAGATTATTGTCAATAGGTAGATAAACTCTTATTATCCATAAAATATCATTAATATTAATATGAATATATTAATAAACTCTTGATAATATTGATGATATTAATAAACTCTTGATAAAATATTGTCAATAGTATTATCTACCTATTGATAATAAGTAGATTATTATTGTCAGTAATGTTATGTACTTATTATCTTTTCTTAATATCCATATCAACATATGGATATTAATATTGACAATAGGTAGATAATAATAGGTAAATTACTGTCCAAAAAGATATTGACAATATGAACCTATTTTTCTCTAAATAATGTACCTATTTTTCTCTAAATATTGTACCTTTTTTCTCTAAATAAAGCACCTATTACTTGTTTTATGAAGAATAATTTGATCATCTTTTTATTGTTTGTTTTATGATAAACAATTTTTAAAAAAATAAATGAACCTATTTTTTTATCTCCAAATAATGTATGTATATTTTTTTCTCTAATAATGTACCTAGTAAAAAAATTTACCTAGTATAATGAACCTATTTTTTTTGCTAAATTTTGTATCTATTTTTTCTCTAAATAATGTACCTATTATTTGTTTTATGAAAAATAATTTGATAATCTATTTATTGTTTGTTTTATGAATTTTTTTTAAATGAACCTATTTTTTCTCTCTAAATAATGTACCTAGTAAAACAATTTACCTAGTATAATGAACCTATTTTTTTCTTCTACATAATGTACCTATTTTTAATTTATAAAAAAAACGTGCATAAATTTCAATTATACAACGTACCTATTTTCTATAAATTATTGCATACTTATTTTTAATTTATGAAAATGTACAGAAATTTCAATTACAAAGTAACTGACCTAGTTTATTTTTAAAATTTTTTTTTGGTAAATAATATACCTATATTTTTATACATATATATCTATATTTATATTTTTCATAGGTACATTATTCGATATGTAATTTACAAATTTTTTTTTTGGTTTGTAATTGTTGAGACCCAAAAAATCCATGGTTGGGCCCAAGTAAATGCCCGGCCCAAAAAACAATATATTATTAAGAAAAGACCCGATTTGAAGCACACAAAGGTATGCAATGCACGAGTCACACTCCGCATGCCATGCCAAATAATCCACCATGCCGGAATTGAAGTTAAAAATTACGAAATGCATTGAGCTCTATAAATTCATGCCAATTATCAAGCGTCATAATTAAAAAGCATGCCGAGCGACATGCCATGCCAAATGCGAAATTATTATTTCACACCCAAACACACTACAAGCTTAAGTGGGCCCAAGCCACTCCAAAACCCAGGGCTTGCTTGAGTGGGTTGTGGTATGGATGGAAATAAATTGTCATGGGGCCCATTGATGGGCCAAAGAATGAGAAGCTTCGGGTTGCTTGGGAGCCTCGAGACTCAAGCCCATTTCTTAGGTCCGGATATACGGGTAAGTGCAAAGGAGAAAATAGCCCATCACCTTAGTAACAATAACCCATTACTTTAGATAGCCCACAAAGCCCAAATAATTGGTGAGCTTAGCCTACCTCTTTGGATAATTTTACCTTCTATGTTAAATGGCCCATATCATTTGAATAAGAGGAATCCAAGCCCTCAGTGTTTGGTGAGAAGGGAAGTCACGTGAGAGGGGCTGGGAAGCTCCACGCGAGAAAACGGGTTCCAAGCAAAAGCATCCAAGGAACCAGAGGATTTTGTACGCAGAGAGGGATGCCATCCCCTAAACCAAATAGGTGAACCCATTTCCTTTCCTTCATCTGATTTGGCCATGGAAAGAGGAAGAAAGAGGAGAAAGAATAGGGGTGAGAATGGAAGCTCCTCCGATGCGATTGCAGGAGAAGCATCGAGCGCCCAAAATCCCACGATTTTGTGGGATTAGCGGGGCGACTTTGCCACCATGGGTTAAGTCAAGAAGGAGATGAAGAAAGGTAGAGAAAAGTTTAGCTAAGCTTGGGAAGAAACCACTAGGGTTTCTTGGGGAAGAGCAGACTCCCAGTGCTATAAGTAAGACCTCTCCAACCCATCGATTTCAACAACACACCCTTCAGAGCAAGCTCCTTCTCTCATTTACAAACCGAGTAATTTTCGTGCCTTACTTCTCAATTCCCCTTTATTTCCTTGTCGGCAAGCAGGCAGCTAAATGAGTTTACGTCAAAGCCTCTTTGGAAATCTGTCAGGCTGGAAATCACTAAGGCCACCCATAGTTCCTCTCCATCCTTTCCCCCTTTATCAAACCCTCTCATAATCTCTTTCTCTTTCCCTAGGACCTCTGTCTTTTATAGGAATTCACGACTCTCTCCTTAAGCACTAAACTCATGACAATTTTGCTCCCATGCCACAAGCCTCTCATGCCAAGCTAGAAGATTCATCTGTAATTCATTGTTATTCTCATTGGTGGAGGTAACCAAGGAGTTTCACGAGGTCTCATTGCTCTTTCGAGACATCCTTGGGGCTTGATTTTGAACTCGGGCACAAGGGACACTTGCATCTGTTTACTCCTTCTGACCTTGACCCACCGTAGGCTCTGGAAGAAAAAGGTCCCCTACGTAATTTTAAGGGGCGATATGTTAGAGGGAATGGCAACCAAAAGAAATGGGGTGATTGATACGCTAGTAATGGGGAGTATTAATTACAATTATGGCAGATAATGAAATGTTTGAAATAAATTATAAATAAAATATGAAGACTGATGACAACGATGTAAAAACATATGAATACTATGACCTCTTATATCATACTGGTCATTTAAGTTTGAAATTGGGTTTTACGCATAGATTTATAGAGTGATGGGTATATATCTACAAAATAGAAAATGTAGGGACCTATATTGGACAAGCCCAGTCACAGAAATTTATAACGAACTCTAAATCAGCAACGACGCGGTCAAGAAACTGTATCAAGATGAACATGCTCATGTTCTTTCCCTCCTTAACATCTTTGCTTCTAATGGCTTCCATCTTCTTCTTCAACCTGGGCTTCTCTTTCAGCCACCAAATTCCACACCCCACAATCAAGAACGCCTGCACCACTCTTCTTCACCCATCTCTGTGCTTCACTGCCCTTGCCTCTGTTTCAAGTTCAACCCATGACCGTTTCACTGCATTTCATCATCTTCTTGAGGCCAACATTAACCAAACTGTGGCATCTGTGGAAAGTACCAGGCAGAGCATCAAGGGTCTTCTGAGGCTCCAAGATTTGTATTTGCAAGAGAGGAATGCGCTGAAAGATTGCTTAGAGATGTTAGACCAAACCCTTTATGAACTTGGCCAGGCAGTTGATGATTTGCATGGATTTCGTGTGTCCTACGGTAACCTCAAGACTCTTCTTAGTGCAGCTATGACAAATGAGAACACTTGCATTGATGGGTTTTTTGAATTGGAAGAATTTGATTCAGAAAATCAAATCGGTCTCAAGGGTCACCTCCAAGGCTTGCTGGCTCCTATCTCTGAATTGATGAGTGATTGCTTGGCCATGATCAGATACCAAGAACAAGTCTTAAATGAACAGAAGAGGCTTGTTACCAAGAAACCAAAGAAGAGGTTCCCAATGTGGATGCTGCCCGGTGATCGAAATCTGATGCAGAGAGAACCAACATTGAGGGCTGACATTGTCGTTGCTGCTGATGGCAGTGGAGATTATGAGACTATTGGTGAAGCACTGAAGATGGCTCCTAACATGAGCAGGACCAGGTTTGTGATTAAAATAAAGGCAGGAGTTTACAATGAGACTGTAGACATTTCCAGAGAAAAGGTTAATATCATGTTGGTTGGAGATGGGATGAACACAACCATAATCACAGGGTCTAAAAGCTTTGCAGATGGGTTTTCCACCTTTGCTACTGCCACTTTAAGTATGTTACGATTTTTTGGTTCAGAAAATTCTTGTGTTCTTGACATTTTTTACATGTATTTGAAATTTGATGAGTATTGAATTGAAAGTTAAAGAATTTATTGTTCTGATCTTTGCAGCTGTAATTGGGGACAGGTTTTTAGCCAGAGACTTGACCATAACCAACACAGCAGGTTCAAAGAAGTTCCAGGCTGTTGCTGCTAGAGTGACCTCTAATTCTGCCTTCTATCATTGCAACTTCAGTTCTTATCAAGACACCCTTTATGTTCATTCCCTCCGCCAGTTCTACCGCGACTGCATAATCGAAGGCACGATTGATTTCATTTTCGGAAATGCAGCTGCAGTCTTCCAAAACTGCACAGTAATTGTTCGAAAACCGATTCCCGGTCAGAAATTGATGATCACTGCTCAAGGGAGAACAGACCCAAATCAAAACACTGGCATTTCATTGCAGAACTGTACCATTGTGGCTGCATCAGATTTCAACAAGACTGAGAGGCAAAATTTCACAACTTTTTTGGGTAGGCCTTGGAGAAACTATTCAAGGACTATAGTCATGAAGAGCTACTTGGGGGATATGATAGATCCACAAGGGTGGTCAAAGTGGGATGATTATAGCAGTGTGGAAACTGTGGAGTACATAGAGTACTTGAATTTTGGACCTGGATCAGATACAAGGCACAGGGTCAAATGGGGAGGCTATAAAAAGAATTGCAGTGAAGAGATTGTGAGGCAGTTTACAGTTGGTTTGTTCTTACACGGAGCAGGTCATTGGCTAGGGACAACAGGCATTCCACTTTCTTATGGTTCATAAAAGGAAGATAGTGAGAGTGAAACAGAAATGATATAATTCTCTTGTTCTTGTAAATAATGTAGCATTTCCTGCATCTTAATGTTGATAAGTTGTGGATATTTGGGTTTAAGTTTTAACTGTAAAGGATTAGCACCACTTGCAGTAAAGAATGGAATTAGGGTTTAAGCCTAGCCAATACAAATACTTTCAACAGAAAAAATGGCCTTGAATTTGATATTTGGGATTGCAAATGTACAGTATAATCAAAACCCTAGTGGTAATTGTTCATTCTATACAGGACTGTACACATCAAATAGTGTGTTGGCAAAAAGGTAAGAACAGAAACAAGCAAAATGAGCTCAACTCACGAGCACTTTGGTGCAATCATGAGATAAAGCAAGTAGATTGAGAATATGTACGCATTTCCCAGTTACAAAATTTGTCTGCAGCCTTTGGGATTTATATATACACCATGGCCGCCAGCTTGTTGACTTGTAGCATTAGAGATGTAAAGATCCCATGAAGCATTTTGAGCTTCCAATGACCTTTCCTAAAAATCTTTCATCTCTTTGTACCTTCTTTCATACATTGAATTACATAACCTCAGGCTGTTCCTATTTCAAGGTGAAAGTACACAAGCAACAACGAGACCGCCATGCTAATACGGCTTCACCATTAAACCACCGTCTGCTTTGTGAAAAACATAACACTATTCACCAGTGTACTGTTCCTTTAATTCTTGAATTCTACTTCTCAAATCTGTTCCATGCAGAGGGTGCCTAGGGTACAGAATTAGTGCTAAAAATAAGGAGAATGCAAAACCAGTTAGACCGCTAAATGGTTGGAATGGGTGCGTCCCCATAATCCAATGAGGAAAGCTAGCTTGGTAGGTCAGAAAGCCACCCTTCTGTAAGATGAAACTTGAAGCCATAATTCCTGCACGAAATCCAATTGGAATGGAAAGGCTGCCTTGGTTTCTTTGTCGAGCACCTGATAAACTCAGAGATAGAAGCCATAGTCCTGGGATTGATCGTGGAGACCTGAAATCCCATTGAAAGAAAAGACTGTTATATTTATCTTGCATTGCGTATATCTTGTATGGGGCGCAACAATAGCTAAAAGATTACAACAAATATCCATTCCAATTTCCATACAGAAGACAAAAAGAACGCATGAATTCTAGAAGGCAATGAGTAAAGTAAAATGAGTAGAAAACAACCTCTGGAATAAAGAAAATGCAAGTCCTGAAATAATTATTCCTTGATGATGTCCAAGATCTGCAGCAATTTCTTGGGGCAACCATGACCTGAAAAGCAATTCTTCCACAAGAGCAACACCAGTTGCTGTTAAAATTCCTTGACCAATCAGCATAAGCACTTGCCCATAAACTTTTATCCGTGTCATGGCATCCAAAGAAGATACAGTAGAGGGCCAAGCGAGATTCACACAGCCAAGTAATGCATTTACAGATTGTATTGATAACACAAGCATGACTCCACCAATCAAGGCCTTCAAAAAATCGCATAACTGCAAGAAAGGAACTGAAAAATCATCTAGTTGCAAGTAATGAATATTATCTTATTTTGCATGAGCCAAGCAACACCAAATTCCATTGTTTCCTTGCACAAAGACTTGAGCATGTAAAGACAAATCAGATCTTCAATTAGCAAGCTCAAGAATGGAAATACATAACTGCGACCAAATATCCAGTTCTTGTCCAAGAATTTCAGATATCCGTACCTTTGGCAATGACATTAAGTCTAGCCCATATTTCTGTAGGGGACTTTCATATCCGCGTATTCTTTTGCCCCATATAATAACAAGTATCATAAAAGCCGTATAGAGGCCAATAATGCAAGCAAGTTCAGCAATTCTAGAGGATGTATTTGTTGCCCAGCTTTGTAGAAATGTGGGAAGTAGTGGAACAACAACTGGTGACCATAAAACAAGCACCATACCAACAAACCCAAAAATCCTACGGAAGAAAATGAGAATAAAGGAGCATATCAGTAAATACAGTAATTAAGTACAGAACTCAAGTCAACAAAAAGGGCATAAATGGAGAAAGATCACCACGCAAACCAAAGAAACCTAACAAGTTTAGATAACACAGGATACTGATTTCGGCGTAATGCCAATATACAGATAAAAGTTTTAATATGATCCTCTCTTAATAATCATACGTGATTGGCATGTAAGATTAACTGATTAAACATAGAAATTCGTAGCCCTAAGAACTTTGAGATAAAGATAATTAGAATTAACCCCTATATGGTTACTCTGAAGACAACTAACACAATACCTCTGGATTAAGGAACGCTCAGCTATATGAAGAAATTGGATAAGCTTGTCAGTCAAACTCATCGCACCACGTAAACCACCCCAAAGCAATGCAATTTTTCCAACTAGCTTTAACATCCCACCCTTTTGTCCTAAATCTGCCAACATTGCGACCAATCTGTTTGCAAAGTAATTACAATATTAGTAAAAGAGAGAAGTAGTAGTAAGTATGTATACAATAAATTGTGTGCTTAGACCTTTCTTGATCCACTCCACCATCTTCCTTGGTGGGTACCATGGGAGCAGCAACTGACATGGCTTTCTCAGCAAGGCTTGTGACTATGTTATTTTGGTTTTTTTCAGATAGGACCTCATCAAGCTTGTCAGGCTCCCTCTGGCCACTACCTTCCATCAAGGACTTAGACGAACACTCGGAATTTTCATTGCCTTTGTATGAATCCTGTGTGTTTGTATATAAGCATGATAAATAGCAACATACCAAAATAGACAAAGTCAGCGCACTTCTACCTTCATAAAGATTATGAAGAAATTTACATAAACACGGAATGGATGTGTATAACTAGAATTCTAGAAACCAAAAGTGTCTGAAGAAATTAACTTTTACCTGGTGCTCCACCAATAACGCAGATGCTCCAAGGGCAGCTGTAACAGCACCAACCATAACAGTGTTGTTTATATTCTTCAACCCAGTCTTGACTGAACTATCCAACCTAGCATTTTGATCAGATTTATCAACAGGCATGTGGTGAATCTCTGTACCACTAGCCTTGCCCAGATCTTTTTCTCCAGATATTTTGGCTTGACTAAGTGTCAGAACTTCTGTTTGGCCACGGTCATGCTCTGTAACCTCAACAAAATGTTTTCTCAGCGCAGCTAAGCTCGAGCCTACTATAACACCAACAGGCAGTACTCTTCTCAAGAAGCTAGTGCCCTGAACAGAGGATGATATGGCTCTAACCACATGCTCACCATGAAGAGTACCAAATTTTTCTGAGATGTTGTCAATACTATGGTATTTAACTTCCAAAATGGGAGCATCGGGTCCAACACAAAATGATACTGCATTTGCCACTTGTTCCACATCTCTGGCAAGATAGGGTTCCATCTTTTTCATGTCAGCTGCACTTAGTCTGCGACCCACTTCAACCTTCAAAGTATTCAATATAATATTTTTCACAAATTGAATGAAATCCTGTACTTTTTCTTCACCAATTTCAATTCTCTCCTCCATATTTTCCACTGTTTCATATTCTTTTCCTGGTTCCTGATGCTTATCTGTATCTAATATTACATATGATGGTTCAATAACTCTATCATTTACATTTGCAGGTGAATGGGCGTGAAACTTTCCATCAACTTCCCTATGAGTCACATCATTACCAACAGAACTTCCCACATGTCCCGGTTGTTCTAAGAGCTTCCACTGACCTTCTTCTGGAATATAGTCCAGCAATAGAGAGGTAGTTGAATGTAAATCTAGTGGTTTGGTAGGCACCTTTGAAATAAGATCAATATGGGCCCCAGTTGGAATTGGAGTTATGCAGAGCGGAGTGTTCTTTACATGATTAAGTTTGTCTAAATTTCCAGCAAGAAGATTGATACCAACCAATTGATCCTTCTTTTCATTTTTATCCTCAACTCCACTGTTAACTGCATCACTTCCCTGAGAAATGTTCATACAATTCCCATTAACTGACATGGGGCTTTGGTTAGGCTTCTCTACCCATCCATTTGGTGCATCAGATTGCAAATCCATATCAATCTCAGGGTGATCAGATACAGAGATATTGCTTAACCTATCCAGCTGTTCATTTTGGTCGGTCTTACTGGCTTCTGAATCTTCTAGACTACTATCATCACCGAGATGGTCCTTTGCAGATTCAGACCCTGATACAGAGTCAATTTTGTTTACTTCTTTTTCATGTTCTGAACTCTCCTCCAATTGAGATATCATATTTTCAATAACACCAAAAACATTGTTGACGGCCATTTGGGTGGAATCATCTATCCCTGTAAATGGATCCAGTGCCTCAGAAACACTAAAGGTATTACTTTGATCCATCACAGGCTTCATATTCGTATTATCATCCCTCTTTTGATTATCATTACCTTCCTCTTCTTTTGTGTCTTCTTCATCTACTATACCATCTTGGTCTCTCGGCTCCTCAACAATTGCTTCATCAGAACCACCAACAATTTCAGCCTGGCTGGAACTGTTAGTGTTCGTGTCTGGTTCTGACCCCTTCTCGCTATCGTAAAGATATTCAGGAGCCTTTTCTTGGGAAGACTCATCGTCATTATTTCCTGATTCCCTAATGTCGTCTCTGACAGAACCAGAAACATCGCTTCCATTACTGCTCAATGGTAGGGATTGATTTGGATTTAAAATCTGTTGTGATCTATCCGAGGGATGAGACTCTGATTCTAGTCCCCCTGGAGGCTTGCTCATATCAGGAAGATTGTTCAGTGAGCCATCTACCAGATCATCATCCTTTTTCAACTGATCAGAAGAATGATTGTCTAGATTTAAACCTTCTGAACTTGATATTCCCATATCAGGAAGATTGTTCAGTGAGCTATCTACCAGATCATCATCCTTTTTCAACTGATCAGAAGAATGATTGTCTAGATTTAAACCTTCTGAACTTGATATTCCCGTGAACTTGTCTTGGACCTTTGATTTTAGACCCGAAGGCATATCGGGAATCCGGGTAATACCCAGAAGTTGATCAAACTTTAGGTTTGTGCCTTGAGTCTGCACAACTCCAGATACAGCAGCTGTTAGCTTGCCACGAACATCTTCTGGCACTGCATCTTGCAAAGCTTTCATTAGTGTGTCTCCTTGATCAACTGCTGTTAACACCTGGGAACATATACCAGAAAAATCTCAGATAAAAATTTGAATAGGTATTTGATTCAGATAGAAAAGAACATAAATATACTATGTGTTAATCAGTTCTAAAGTGCACATAGAGAAGACAAGAGACCCTAATTAACATATGACATGAACATTAATGGGACCACAAATGTGAAACCATAGCATGAAATTGAAATTTCGAGCACCACCTTCTTCTTCTTTTCTTCTGTTAGAGCATCAGGCATGGTTACATCTAGCATGTTCATAACAATTTGTGCTGTCTGTAACACTTGACCTCTTTCACCATCTAAAGGATTGACTTCCTCCTTGTTGACCAATTCTGGGTCATCAGATTTAGTCTGATCCAGGGCACCATTTTCCACATCCCGCAGCGCTTTGTGTCCAACCTCTGACTTTCTCCATGAGTCCTTTTTGGATCTTAAACTGAAGCTAGCAGCAGTATCACTTTCACCAGGCATATTGTTTGTAGGATCTGTGGTATATCCATTTAAAAAATCTGACTGGGTAAGCTTCAACTGCTTGGAAAACCTGCCATTATTGTTGGACCCTCTGCCTTCCACAACAGCTAATTCTTCTGAAGGGTCGATGGGATCTTTAAGAAGAGGATGACGACCCTTCAAAAGTCCAAGCTCCACTGCTGTAAGCCACTGCACAGACCACACGCATTCTTATAACATGAGGTGTTTTAAAATAAAACTTCTTCAACCGCAAACAGAAATAAACAATTTATTACCTCAATCGTTACATGCTGGCACCAAGATAGAGCAAATCTACCACCATCAATAACACTAGAAGGCAAATAAGAACACAAAAGTAGGCTTGTAAATGGATTTTCTGCTATCAAACTGCGTGGAACTGAGAAGAGTGGCGCTGACCCATCGTCTTTCTGATAAAGTGACATGTTTGAAATATGAACATACAATAAACAAGATATTGTCCAAGTTGAAGAAAATGGCATTGAGTTGACAACTACGTATGCACCTGTATAAATAGAACGGGAATCTTCACATTCCCAACCACACCTCTTGTACTTGAATTTGAATAAAAATCTTCAATGGCCTCAAAACCATAAGATACCATGGAGATTGCTTTTTCAAAATCACGAACAGATCTCGCTGAAAGAGCTTGTTCCACATCAAACCCTTTTGCTTTTCCTTGAAACAGTTCCTACACAACCAGGCATGCATGTAGTGTAATTAAATAGCGACAAGGGATAAATTACATAAACTAAATGGTCAAACATAATTTGATGGCACCGCATTAAGCATTTTAAGTAGCAATTTGTTTCGTAAAAGATTGAAAGACTGAAAGGTAATGCATTTGCAGTATAGTAGAAGATTCAAATCGATCATCCACCTTGTTAGAACTTAGAATATCTATGAGTCCACCAGTGAGCTGCTGATCAATAGCCATCTGATGAGGAGAGGACTTAGTGGCCTCCTCTAAGTCAAAAGGATTGTCAATGCAGGTGGCAGCTGTAAGCGGCGTGCTCTCCCCAACTTCTGCCAGGTACTTTGTCAACATATTAGCACCATAACCCCAGCCAACAGCCATCAACGTGGTCCACGGCCTCGCCTCAGTGATGAACTGTATAGAAGTGGAGATATCATCGCTGTCAGCAACTGAAAATAACCTACATAACATAAAGGCTTCAGTCGTCCGATCTTAATTCCATCTGATTCTTCTCCTAAAAAACAAAAAATCCAAAACAACCCCAGACCCATTTCTTAATTACATAGAATAAGTGCAATATTCAGTCCAAGATACCAAATTTCCAACACACACCTCTTCAACTACAATTCACAAACAGATAGATGATCCTAGCCTCACTGAGTTTAATTGAGTTGAGTTGAGCGAGTGACACATACCGTGGCGTGGTGAGAGGCGACCCGGCACAACCCCTAGGGTTCATAACAATCGGAAAGCAACCTCTCCTGAGAGCTTCACACACAAAGGACCTGACTTTCCAATCCATACTACCCAGGGCCGAGCCCGGCACGATAACCAAGGTGGTGTCCAAACCATGTTCCTCTTTGAGGTCCAAATTCGCAGGCCAATCAAGAGATATGACCCCTCCATCGTCCGTGCCCACGCACAGTCTCTGATACTCCAATTTCTCCTCCACGCCACTCTCTGTGCGGTTCCTCGAATCGAATTGAATTCGATCGCTGTTGAGCCTAACGAAGTGCCTGTCCTCCGTCACCAGGTTCTCGTTCACGTCTTCCAACAGCTCGCTCCCCTGGAACGATATGGACGGACACCTCAGGAGGACAAAGCGATTAAACGACGTCGGACTGGTGAACAACACCCACTCTCCGATATCGGAACTGGATTGCTGCTTGGCCGAGCCGGAATTGGAATTGGAATTGGAAAGGTAGAGGGTAGCGCCGGAGACGAAGCCGAGAAGCGGAGCGATGAGTTCGAGGGAATTAGGGGAAGGGAATTGGGAAATGAAGTCGTGAAAAGCGTTTCCGATTCCGAGTTGGTTTCGCGGGGAGAGCTTGAGTCTTCGGCGACGGTAGACCCGAAACTCGCGGATCTGGAAAGCGTGTTTGGGGAAGAAACGAGGAGTGAAGGTGGTGGAGTGAAGGTTAGTGTGGTGGGTGCAGTTGGAGCTGAAATTACTCATTTTTCTTTGGGTTTCGGAGAAGTCTGGTATTGAAAATTCGAGTTTATTTCTTTTTATGATGAAGAAGAGATAGAGAACCAGCGATGTAGACAGAGAGAGAGAGCGCGAAACTGTTTGGACACAAAGGGAGTGAACGGGTTGAGGAAGTCGGTGGTACATGTGGCCGATAGTGAGGGGCGGGAGGGAGCAAGCTGTTAGTTAGCTTGTTGAACACGGGTTTTACCCGGGAAGATATGGATCCCGAGACTGCAACCCCAACGGTCCATATTCTCCGTCGTTGCTTTGTCCTTTTTTTTTTGGTTGGTATTTTTAATTAAAGAAATCGTCCAACAAAAAATAATAATAAAGAAATCTTGAACGGTCCATATTTCTTATTTTAGATATTAGTAATACAAAGAATTTTTTTTTATGCGACTTTAGTATTTTATTACAAAATTAATCTTATCTATCTATATATAAAGAAAAATATTGATTTTAAAGTCATTAGATAAATAAGTACTTATCTCACCTCACTCATCGATCTCTACATCATACTAAGTACTACAAAAATTAACAAATAGAGAATAAGAAGATAAAAATAATATGAGGCAATAATATGGGCTCTATGTAATTTAAATCTTCAATCAGCCCGACGATATTCCTCCACTTATAATGGACCTTGATGTAGTAGGCCCGTATTTTCCTTCCGAAATGGGCCTTTATTTCAAATGAAAGGCCCATCCAAGGCCTTAGAGCACTTCCAGCGGTTAGGTTCTATCCGGGCAGGAGGGGGCTCAAGCCCCAGGCCCCAGTTCCAGCAGGCTTTAGTTTCTTGGGCAACTTGTGGGGCCCAGCAAATTGGGTAAGCCCGAAGGCAAAAACAGCCTGGGTTTGATGACGTCAGTGAATTCACCCTATTTTTGTCACCAAGACCATTTTGCATGGGTTCGAGGGCAACAAAATTGTTGTTTGATTCCATGTGTAAGGTAGAAATTGTGAAAGGAGTGACTGGTGAATTCACCCTCATTGTCACAGTGAAGAGTTAACGAATGTATGATTAAAAAATAATAATAATAACATACTGAGAGATTTATCCTATGTTCTGTTTTGTTTTACTCGGGAAAATATGGATCCCGAGACTGCAACCCCAATGGTCCATATTGTCCGTCGTTGCTTTGTCTTTTTTTTTGTTGGTATTTTTAATTAAAGGAATCGTCCAACAAAAAAAAATTAATTAAATCTTGCACGGTCCATAGTTCTTATTTTAGATATTAATGATACAAAGAAATTTTTTTATGTGACTTTAGTATTTTATTACAAAATTAATCTTATCTATCTATATATAAAGAAAAATATTAATTTTAAAGTCATTAGATAAATAATTACTTATCGATCTCAACTTCTAACTAAGTAGAGGAAAAATTAACAAATAGAGAATAAGAACATAAAAACAATATGAGGCAATAATATGGGCTCTATGTCATTTAAATCTTCCAAGCATCCCAAGTATATTCCTCCACTTATAATGGACCTTGATGTAGTAGGCCCGCATTTTCATTTCAAAATGGGCCTTTATTTAAAATGAACGGCCCATCCAAAGCCTTATGTTAGTCCTGAAAATTGACACAATTTTAATTTTAAAAAGGCTTAAGTCTTCTGATCTCGAAATATTAGTCGATTTACACTAAAACTCGACCGATGTTTTGCGTTCACTTCGCTTCCTCATTGTCAAGTATGTTAAAAACTCTGTTAAAAATGCTGATGTGGCACCAATGAGACCCACATTTTACTATTTTTTAATTTTAAATTGATTAAAATATGAATAAAATATTAAAAACCAAAAAATTAAATTAAAAAAAAACAACTCTCTCTCTCTCTCTCTCTCTCTCTCTCTCTCTCTCTCTCTCTCTCTCTCTCTCTCTCTCTCTCTCTCTCTCTCTCTCTCTCTCTCTCTCTCTTTGAGTAGGGTGAGTTGCGATGGGGAAAGGGGGCTAAGGGCACGGGTTGAGGAGGAGGGGAATGCATATAGGGGTTGGGGTTTTGTAGGAGTGGTGTAGAAAAAACCAAAAGGAGGGGGCGATAGGTCTTTGAGGGGGTGATGGGTCTTGGAGGGTTGAGTTCTGTATTGAACAACATTTTTTCCTTTATACATGGTAATGTTGGTACTGCAGTACAACCAGCACAAAATTGCAAGGGTCATACTCATGCAAGTTTTCAAACAATAATGATTTGTTGACTATGAGATAGTATGCCTTTTGGAAGTTCTATAAACTGCCTCTTGAATATTGAAGACCATCGATTGTTGGATTCGAACAGCAAAAGGCTTTGCTTGCACGAAGCTAGACTCTTCCAATGGGGGATAGTGGTGGATTTGGAGCATATTTTGCTGGCCCTGTCACCTGGATTCCATTGTTTCCAATCAAACTCGGTTCCTGGAAAACTTTTGCTTCTAACCTGTTACTCACTTTCGACAGATCTGATGGTTTCCGACTGCTGATCACAACACAGATGAAGAATGCTTGCAACAAGGACCCATCGTCCCCTCCCTCTGGTATTTTCTACCCCACTCCCACAGAACCCCAACCCCACTACCCATTCCCCTTCTCCTCGACCCGTGCCTCTAGCCCCCTTTCCCCATCGCAACTCACCTTACTCAAAGAGAGAGAGAGAGAGAGAGTTGTTTTTAATTTTATTTTAATTTTTTTGGTTGATAATATTTTATTCATATTTTAATCAATTTAAAATTAAAAAATAATAAAATGTGGGTTCCATTGGTGTCACATCAGCATTTTTAACAGAGTTTTTAACAGACTTGACGGTGAGGGGCCAAAGTGAAACGCAAAACATTGGTTAAGGGGGTAAAGTGGGTTACTTTAACTTTGAAGAGGTTTAATGGGAATTGACTAATGTTTCAGGGGGCACTGTAGCGGGGCACTGTAGCACTTAAGCCTTTTAAAAATATGTATTGACCTCAAATGAAACTCAACTGTGCCTATGCTTTCTCTCAGCAAGACCACGGGGTGTGAGGGCAACAAAATTGTTGTTTGATTCCATGTGTAAGGTGGAAATTGTGGAAGGAGTGACTAATTACATCATTTTCTGCTCATTGATTTTGAACAAACTTAATTGGGCACCATTCAACAATCGCTTTTCAATTAACAACTAAAATGGAAACTGATGTAGATAGGAGGACATAAAGAATCTCCAAACACCTCCTCTCTCTCTCTCATCATGTTTTGCTTTCTTTAATTCATTGGTCTCTGTCGTCTTATAGGGATTAGGATCGTCTTTTTGGTAATTAATTAGACAACTGTGTTTATCTGCATGAGCAAATGCATGAATATGAGGTTGATATCATCACATTATGCATTATTGCAAAAGACAATAATCACTAATTTAGTGATTTGGAGTATTTACTCCCTCATACAAGGTCACGGATTCGAGTCCTAATGTGTATGGTTTAGTATACTATTGTTCCTCTCACTAAAAAAGGTCCTAAAAAAATTTTAAAAATTTTAAAATAAAAAAATCATGTTATCACCATTTAATTCCAAACTTAATTATTGTATATATGTAACACGAGAAGATTATGTTCGGCGTCCAAAGTTTTTCATTAGTGCTTGCTTTATGTATGTTCCATTAATTTAAGTAAATTATTTATGAGTGAGGATATATAACTAGTTCCAATGGATAACCAGTATTTGATTAAATAATTGGTCCAATTAATTAGGAATATCAGATTAGACTATGATTAAGTATATTATTGAACACGCATTGGAAATAATAGGACACAATTGATAATGGCTTCATTAGCACTCTAGTTATGCATGAATTCAGTCCACGTGGGGGAGGGGTATGGGTGTGACAAATATTACTAGAATGTAGACATGGCTCAAATATTCTAGGTCATGCTAAGTCCATGTGTTGTTTACATGTTCTTGCTCACCAGCTACCCTTGTATTTTTAAATCAACATCAATTTTCACAAAATGCCAAACCATATCATGATTTGGATTTTTATGGTTCCCAATCTTATATTATATCATTCCAAAGTAACTTTTTCGTCTCATTGCACTCGAGTTTGATCCCCTTCTCCTCCGACATTTAGATTAGTTTATTATAACATCATTTCAAACTTCAGAAACTAACTAAATAGTTTAACAAAGCTATAAAATTTTCACCTTATATACAGTGTATTAAGTATTTAATCAAATCACTTGTCTTTTTCTGATAATATTAAAAATGAAGGTAGTTACCACCTACCGCCGGTTGGCGCCTAGATTCTGGAAGAGGGAGGCATCCTCCTCTTAATTCTTAAATATTTTAATTTACTTTTTCAAATCCTTTACCAGAAAGGGCAAAAAAAAACAATTAACAACTACTTCCTACGAACTAGTTAATTATGGAAAACCCGATGGATGAAGACCTTGACGACACCGTTGCACATGTCTGTCCCTTTCACTGACATTTCTTTTTAATTAAAAAGATAAATAGTAGAATGAAAATCAGTTTTGTTCTTCGTCAATATCATTCGAAAATCATGGAGACCAGCAACTTTCTAACCCCTCATCCAAGACAATTTTTTATATTAAAAAAATGCATTTATTTTAATCTGATTTTAATAAATTAATTACCCTCAATTTTATTTATTTTTGTTTAATTCATTCAACATAGTTCGACGGAGCAAAGCATGTGTTTATTCAGATGCAACCGACCAAACTTTGAAGGCACATTGTTTGGGTTGATGACGCCTGATGTGCCAAAAGGCGCACCTGGTTTTCCCTCAAGCTTTGCCGCCGTTCTTATTCAAGTTCTGCAATTTTATATCACAAATTCAAGAATTGTTATATGTTAAGGAATTTTTTTTTACCAAATATAGTTTGATATGTTATATTGTATGGATGCTAAAATTTTTTTAGGACATTTCCTATTGAGAGGGGCGATAGGTCTGGGCACGATACGGGATTGATGTTTTAGTATTTTGGTACCGGATCATACCTGAGCCGATTAGGTACAGTATAACATGGTACCATTTCGATACCGCAAAAATCCGACTGGAGGTAGCCAGAGCTTACGATAAGGAGGCTCACAAAATCCTCGGTAAGAAAGCCAAGGTCAATTTCCCCAACAAAGACGACGACATTCCCACCCAAACCTTTATGTGAAACCCCAATCCTGCTACTCTGTTTGAACCCAGTTGCGGGAATTTGAGTAATAGTCATACGCCAAAAAGCTTTGATTTGGGATTTGGCTATGATCTAAACCAGATTGCAACATTTTCCTCCAATTCCAATGGGTTGAGCTCCATGAATCTTGTGAACACTGACTCAATTGTAATTTCAGGGGAAGAAAACTCTGGGTCTGGTTTAGATGGCGCTTACTCTTCGACGGCAGGGCTACTGGGCTACTTGTTATGGCGGTGGCTCTTGAGTTATCGAATGGGGATTGATTGAATGATCGATTGAGGTTTGGGTTTTGGAATTATCGAATGGGGTGAGAGAGAACTGAGAAGAAGAGAAGAGAGTGAAAGTCGATTTAGGGTTGAGTGAAAGAGAGTGAATTAAAATTAGGAATTAGGTTAGTATTCACTGTACGGTATAGACTGGTATCAAAAATCTGGTAACACTCCCGTGCCATACATGGTTGGTCCGGTACGGTATCATACAGGATGCAGCAAAAAAAAAGGGCACGGGTCCGATACGGTATGGCACGGCACGTGTTTGGTTTTGGATCTTCTGCTTCAAATGTCCAGTCCTAGGCGATAATATACTAAACTCACACATACTACACGGAGTCTAGAACTCGAACCCAAGACCTTGCCTGAATGAGTAAATACTCTAAATCACTACACTAATAAGTCTTTTACGTTAATTAACCATTTTAATTGACAAATATGAATACATCACTTGATTAATATATAGTGAGATTGACAAAAACATTTAATAAAATGCCTTGCAATAAACATTTTGTGGTTGCACATTTTTACCTTAACTAGTACAAAGGAAACCAAACTTCATAATCTTTTAACTAACTAATATTTTAATGAAAAAAAATCCATGATATTTCATTTAGTGGTAAAATAACTTCTTCCAACACTTTGTAAAAGTTACCGTACACTTATCCCTTCAATCTCCTAATATACATACCAACTAACTCTCAGTTTATTGATACTTTTTGTCCAATGTTAAAAGAAACCCTAAATTCGGATCCCCGTTTGATTTAAAATCTCATATACATTATAATGAAATTCCTTTTATTCACCTCCAAATTTGTATAAGTTACCGTATACTTATTCCTTCAATCTCCTAATATACATACCAACTAACTCTTAGTCTATTGATATTTTTTGTCCAATGTTAAAAGAAAGCCTAAATTCAGACCCCCTTTGATTTAAAATCTCATATACAATATAATGAAATTCTTTTTATTCACCTCCAAAAAACCAAAAAAAAAAATACATTTTAATGAAATTACAATGACACCCCTCCTCCTCACCTTTGTTCCCTTTAAATATGAACCTTGCTTCGCCTTTCCAAATCCCCCAAAAGCAACACACTACTGTCAGCTCTCAAAGTCTCTCTCTTTCTCTCTCTCTTGGTTGCTTAGGAAAACATTCATTTAATCAAAAACATCATCACCATGGCCAAAGGTGGGAAGCTAACAAAGCTCAAGTCAGTGATGAAGAAATGGAACTCATTCAGCAAGTAGAACAGACGTCCACGCTTCAACTCCATAGTCTCCCCCGACGACGACTACTCCTCGTCCCTCGACGCCGTTATCTCAGCCGACCTCTGCCCGGTCTACGTGGGCAAGTCTCGACGACGCTACCTCATAAACTCCGTCGTCGTAGACCACCCGCTTTTCAAGGAGCTCGCAGACAGGTCGGGACTCAGACGACCACACAATCAATGTCGCATGCGAGGTCGTGCTGTTCGAGCACTTGCTTTGGATGCTCGAGAATGCCGATCCTCAGCCCGAGTCAATGGACGAGTTGGTCGAGTTCTATGCCTGCTGCTGATGAGGAGGAAGTAATACTGCACGGTAGAAAGTTGTACAGTGTTGATAGATCGAGTGGAGAGGAGGATCAAAAGTTTGATTTGAGAGTGTGTGATTTGATTGCACGGTTGAGGACAGTGGAGAAGCCAGGATTTCATGTCTCTGGGGGCCTCTCACAAAATATAAATAATAAAAACTTTGAACTCACAAGACATCAAAACATCAAAAATCATATTGTTTATATTGTCTATTCATTACAATCATAATTGTCCTCGACGAGTTTTCATATTTTGAAATCGTTGCATAACAACCTCGTCATCTATACTATTAAAAATGTCTTTCTCAATATATGCAACCAAGCAATCATTCATCCACAAATCCCCCATTCGATTGCGTAACCGATTCTACACAATATTCATAGTAGAAAATACTCGCTCTACACTTGCGGTCGCAACAGGTAGGATTAGTGCTAGTGTCAGAAGCAAGTACACTAAAGGGTAGAGCTGATCTTTTTTTGTCTCAACCATCTTTTGCGCAAGATCAGTAATCCCTTTCAATTATGTAAATTCATTGTTAGAGCTCACGTCCCAAATGTAATTCTCAAGTTGTTCTTTGAGTAATTTGAGGTCATGCTCAGAAAAATCACTTGGATAAAATTGGGCAAGTCGCTTCAACTTTGCTTGATCAAAAGCAGAGAATGAATTACTTGGACTCAAACATGCCATACAAAGAAGTAATTCAGTATTCTTCTCATTGAACCGATCATTTAACTCTCGGAGCTGAATATCAATGACATCAACGAATAAATCAACACGATAATGATGTAAGTTTGTGATGGGCGGAGCTTTACATTTTTGTCTCCCTCCACTGGAAAAAATATCATCCATTTTAGGAATTTCAATATGATACTTGCCACAAAAGAAAGAAACTTGATCAAGTAAAGAATCCCAACCATTATCTCTCATACTTTGCAATCTTCCTTTACATATTTTGACCAAGTCCATGGCATTCACAATATCTTGATCTTTCTTTTGTAATGCTTGAGACAAGTCGTTGGTGATTCCCAAAATTCTTTTCATCAAGTGTAGACCAAAAATAAAGCTGAATGATTGCATAAAAGTCAATAGAACCTTTGCTTCAAATTTTTGTTCGTAACCTGATCCATATGTTCTTACAATCTTAAGCACATCTATCACAGACGGAACATGTTTTCCAAACTGATTAAACAATTATAATGAGAGCTCCATTGTGCATCACTAGACCGCTTAAGATTAGTTTCTTGATTCAGGCCTTGCCCATTTAAGAGCTCATTATTATTGAGTGCTTCAAAAATTGCATCAGCATGCTTTTCTCTCAGCATATCACGGCGCTTAGCGGATGAACCCACAACATTCACCACATTAGAAACCATAGTAAATAAATCTGCAATTTCTGAATGTTTCTTTGCCACAGCTACCAGAGCTAGCTGAAGTTGATGAGCAAAACAATGAACATAAAAAGCAGAGTCATTCTCATTTAGAATGAGTGTTTTAAGACCACTAAACTCACCTCTCATATTACTTGCGCCATCATAACCTTGCCCTCGCAATCTAGAGATGCTTAATCCATGTCTCGAAAAGAAATCATCAACGGCTAACTTGAGTGAGGAAGATTTAGTATACGTAACATGCATAATACCTACAAAACGTTCAATTACCTGACCTTTATCCACATAACGTAGCACAATTGCCATCTGCTCCTTTGAAGACATGTCACATGATTCATCAACAAGAATGGCAAATAATGAATCACCAATATCCCTAATGATTGCATTGATAATTTCAGTTGAAATAGCACTTGAAATGTCCTTCTGGATATCAGGTGATGTCAACTTCATATTTTCAAGAGCATTTTTTAGCGTGACAGCTTTTATATCATCATTGAAACGACATAGCCATCGTAAAAATGCAAGAAAATTCCCTTGATTGGTTGAATTTTCAGATTCATCATGCCCACGAAATGGAAGCCCTTGTTGTAAAAGTATCCTACTAACACCAACTGATGCACCTAAACGAGTTCAATAATCAATTCGATCTTGGTTTGAGTGTTTTGAGAGAATTGTTTCAATATGCTGCTTTTGGTTTAATAAGACCTAACAACTTCTCCAAGCTTTATTATGGGCACTATTCGGTCCTCCAACATGAATTTGTAGTCTATCTTTTTTCTTCCAATTCGAAAATCCAACACCAACAAAAGATTCACCACCGGATTGCTCTCCAATATCAGGTTTAAAGAGATAACAACATAGACAAAAGGCAGCATCTTTTTCTATGTTGTACTCTAACCAAGTAGGAAACTCACTAAACCAACCAGGATTAAATCGTCTTTGTTTTGCTCCAAAATTTTTGTAAGGAAAATTATGCCCTCGAGGTTGACAAGGACCTTTTTGGAGATAAGCTCTTCGAACTTGGTCTCGAACATTTGGATGGTAACTCAATATTTGATTACATAATCCGGGATCAGCTGGCAGATTTTCCAAGTTAACTTCCGTAGTTTGGTTTGAACTACTTTCATTTTTCTTTTGACTCTTTGCATGTGACGACTCCACTAACTCAGACTTTGATTTTCTTTTGAAAAATCTTTCCATAACTGAAACACATATATGAACTAAATTTAAATTGAAACAATTATGAACATCTTCTAAAACTTATAAACCGAAGCAAATTGAGCATTCAATTCAAAGCAATATATTATTCAAAGCAATATATTAATCAAACCAATAGAGAATCATATATATAGAAATTTATAAATTAAAATTAAAACTTCACCAACACAAGTTCACAATTGCATTAAAGGGATAAACAATTACATACTACGCAAGAAAAATTACAAGGGATAGACAAATACATACTTGGAGTTGAATAGCGATTTACCAAATATCTCCAATCCTTTTCCCTTTGGTAATCTACACATAAATTGAAAGACCCATTAAAATCAATAGAAATAAAAAAAACTTGATAATATAATTAGAATTTGAGAAGAAAAAAACTCACAAGAAACTGGCTAGTCTAGTCGTGTTTTTGACCTAGGAAAAGAAAAAAAGGCTTAGGTTTATTGATTTATACAAGAAGGTAATATATAATAATAATAATAATTCTAATCCTTTTAGGAATGGGTAGTGTATGATTTTAGGATATGTGGCTAGTTAATAGGGCCCACGTTGAAATCTGTTTTTGGCTGCTGGACCACGCCACTATGGCTTAAACTTTGGCTGAGATCTTCTTTGGCCCATATGACTTCTAAACATGTAGCCAGACTCTTGCATAGTAGTACTAATTTTTTTAAAATAAAATTTCAGTGGGGGTGACTGCACTTCCCCTATGTGCCTCGCTTCTCAGTTGAGGATGATTAACCCAATATTTAACATCCATCTGGGCTGGTGGGAAATTCGTCAGTTCTGTCATTCTTCTTTGTTCCTTTTTTTGGTCGAAGTTCTTCTTTGTTCATTCTATTTTTTGATAAGATTTGTCAATATATATATATATATATATATATATATAGTGAGCTTCCATTGATGGATCCCTCAAATAAGCTTATTTGAGGACACCTGTAGGGCTCACTTCGGATTGTATTTCACTAATCCAAACCATTTATTTTGTAGATACTCATTCAAAGATCATCTCTACAAAAATCACTTAAATCCGATATCATTTGACCACTCAATTGAGTTATTGAAATTTTAGTACTTTCTTGAAGCACCGTGTTCATTGATTTTGTACGACACAATTGGATGTCGAAACGGTTTCCGATTTATCTAATTTTTTGTAAGGATGATCTATGAATGAAGACTTAAAAATAGATGGTTTGGATCAATTGAAAAAAATTGCAGGGTACCTTAAAGGCGTCCCTCAAATAAAATTATTTGAGGGATCCTCAATAGAAGGGGACTGTATATATATTTGTTGTAGTTTGATGATCATTTTATGTTGCATTTATCACACCTTCTTATTTACTTGATGTGGTTGGAATGTAATTAAGAGACTCTGCTTGATCGTATTAGTTAAAACGCGTATTACATAGTTGATTACATCTCACAATGACGAGTTCCATACGTGCTTATTTGGGAAGTTGAATATTCATGAAGCTTTATGATAAATGTAATAGTGTGGTACATGTAGCATGTGGTACATATGTCCAAAATAATGTCTAACATTCGAAGAAACTATATAGTACCATTTAATTAATTTCCTCTCCAAAGTCCCTGGCCACACAAAATTAACTGGATAGGCAGTGTGTAACATCCCGCTCCGAGATTTAATTTAATTTTCGAAAATTATAAAGTGAAAGGACAATTTTAACCTTAGAGGGTTTCGGGTTGACTTGGTGTTCGGGAATGGTTTTGGAAAAATTCTTGGTTCCATTACGTAGTGCGTGAGCTCACTAGTTTTTAGACACCTGGTGGACTCCAATTGGAGTTGAAACAAGAATGTTACGAGCTATGGAAGTATAAGTTTTAATGGTAAAAGTTAAAATAAAATAAAATTAAAAGGTAAATTTTTTTTTTTAAAGGGAGATTAGATTTTTTTGGACGCTCTCTCTCTCTCTCTCTTCCCCTGACATTGATTATTCTTCCCTTTGATGTCGCAACAGTGACTGTTCGACTTCCCGGCCACCAATCGACACCGTCGTGCACCGGTTGGCCGTGTTACCTTCACGAAAAATGTTCCTCTCGTCCTCCTCTACAAAACCCACCCAAAACCAGATTCGATTCGTTGACGGTGAGCTCGAATTGAAGCTGAGAAAAGGGTTAGATTTTCCAATAGAAGTCCAACCCATAAATGGTTTTTTTTTGCTAAGGCAAAGGGTAATTTGGATAACCAGTATTTGATTAATTAATTGGTCCAATTAATTAGGAATATCAGATTAGACTAAGATTAACTATATTATTGAACGTACACATTGGAAATAATAGGACACAACTGATAATGGCTTCATTAGTACTCTAGTTATGCATGAATTCAGTCCACGTGGAGGAGGGGTATGGGTGTGACAAATGTTACTAGAATGTAGACATGGCTCAAATATTCTAGGTCATGCTAAGTCCATGTGTTGTTCACATGTTCTTGCTCACCAGCTGCCCTTGTATCTTTAAATCAACATCAATTTTCACAAAATGCCAAACCATATCATGGTTTGGATTTTTATGGTTCCCAATCTTATATTATAATTTATATCATCCCCTCATCACGTTGCCATAATGCATAAGCTTTCAGAATATTTTCCTATGTTTAATTTGGGCCTTTGAAGTCGGCAACGAGTCGTTTTAGAAAAGAGAAGAACATTTGTGTAGCAAAAAAAACATCTTAAGTTTGCCAGCATTTACTGTGATTCACTAGCATTTCAAATATCAGAAGTCGATTGTATATGTGGGTTAAATCAATTAATTAAAGTAACATTTTCGTCTTACTGCACTCGAGTTCGATCCCCTTCTCTGATTTAGATGAGTTTATTAAATATCATTTCAAAATTCAGAAACCAACTAAATAGTTCGATCCCCTTGTCTTTTTAGATAATATTAAAAATGAAGGTTGTTACCACTTACCGCCGGTTGAAGACACCGTTGCACATGTCTGTCCCTTTCACTGACATTTCTTTTGAATTAAAAAGATAAATAGTAGAGTGAAAATCAGTTTTGTTCTTCGTCAATATCATTCGAAAATCATGAGACCAACAACTTTCTAACCCCTCATCCAAGACAATTTTTTTATATTAAAAAAATGCATTTATTTTAATCTGATTTTAATGAATTAATTAGCCTCAATTTTATTTTATTTGTTTAATTTATTCAACATAGTTTGACGGAGCAAAGCCTGTGTTTATTCAGATGCAACCAGCCAAACTTTGAAGGCACATTTTTTGGGTTGATGACGCCCAGGGGCGGAGCTATTCATAGGCCTGAGATGGCCTGGGCCCCCCCTACCATCTTCTCACCTCTTTGACTCTACAAAGAGCATAGTACAGAGTCTACAGACTGCACAAAAAATCCCATAGTTTTAAGCTTGTGGCCCCCCCAAATATCAAACTCTACCTCCGCCACTGATGACGCCTGATGTGCCAAAAGGCGCACCCGGTTTTCCCTCAAGCTTTGCCGCCGTTCTTATTCAAGTTCTGCAATTTTATATCACAAATTCAAGAATTGTTATATGTTAAGGAATATTTTTTTACCAAATATAGTTTGATATGTTATATTGTATAAATGTAAATTAACTTTTTTTTTAACGACTTTTCTTATTAGAGAGATGTTATAGTATACTAAACTCACACACACTACTATATGGATGCTAGGACTTGAACCCAGGACCTTGCATGATGGAGTAAATACTCCAAAACACTATACTAGTGGATCTTTTACGTTAATTAACCATTTTAATTGACAAATACAAATAGATCACTTGATTAATATATAGTGAGATTGACAAAAACATTTAATAAAATGCCTTGCAAAAAACATTTTGTGGTTGCACACTTTTTTTTTTTTAATGAGAAAAAGTTTAGAGGGAGATTGACTACTCTCACCACCAGCGTCAGGGTATACCCACAACCTCGAGCTGGATGGACTTACACGTGACACCCAACTGTCAGCTCCCACCAGTATAGATTTACGTAGGAATTTACAGATTGCGCACCAACGAGAATTGCTGGCAACGGGACTCGAACATTGGTGAGGCTACACACATAATTTCTGATTCCTTATGTGTGGGGAAGTTAGGAATTGGAATCACTCCAATACCTATTCCTAATAAGTAGACATGGATAGTGAAGAATTATAGAGTTTGGGAGAGGCAAATATAACTCTAAAACCCTAAAACAATTTAATCTATACTTTTAATAATTCGGGATACCCCTGTTATTGATCCGAGTCCACAGAAGAAGCTTAATTAAGAAGAATACTGAAACTTACATGTGTGTTTAACCCAACACTTTTCCAAGTCTATTAATTAAAGATATTTTGTTAATTTATAAATTTTATTTAACTTTATAGTTAGTTTATGAAATTATGAAAATATAGCCTTGAAAATTCCTTATATATACCTGTTCTCCAATATTCTGGCTAAGACAAATGTCGTAGGCCTGTGAGAATTTCATATTGGTAGCAATCATGTCCACTCTAGGGTCGCCTGTCAACGCTCTTATAATTTCAGGATTTTTCTTGATGGCAACGAGAATTTACGTAGGAATTTACAGATTGCGCACCAACGAGAATTGCTGGCAACGGGACTCGAACATTGGTGAGGCTACACACAAGGCAAGAACCTTACCAACTGAACCAACCCTCGTTAGCATGGTTGCACATTTTTTACCTTAACTAGTACAAAGGAAACCAAACTTCATAATCTTTTACCTAACTAATATTTTGATGAAAAAAAAAATCCATGATATTTCATTCAGTGGTAAAATAACTTCTTCCCACACTTTGTAAATGGTACAGTACACTTATCCCTTCAATCTCCTAATATACATACCAACTAACTCTCAATTTATTGATGAAGGAATTTGAGGTTCCACTCCAAAACCAATTGGCAATGGGAGGAGTAGTCCAACTCCTTATAAGCCCTTATTAGATTTCTCAACTTTCCAATATGGGACATTTTCCCCTTCACATCTCTCAATTGATATTTTTTGTACAATGTTAAGAGAAACCCTAACTTCGGATCCCCGTTTGATTTAAAATATCATATACATTATAATGAAATTCCTTTTATTCACCTCCAAAACCACACCCAAAAAAAAAACATTTTAATGAAATTACAATGACACCCCTCCTCCTCACCCATGTTCCCTTTAAATATGAACCTTCCTTCCCCTTTCTAAATCCCCAATAAGCAACACACTGCTGTCAACTCTCAAAGTCTCTCTCTTTCTCTCTCTCTTGGTTGCTTAGGAAAACATTCATTTAATCTAAAACATCATCACCATGGCCAAAGGTGGGAAGCTAACAAAGCTCAAGTCAGTGCTGAAGAAGTGGAACTCATTCAGCAAGCAGAACAGCCGTCCAAGCCTCAACTCCATAGTCTCCCCCGATGACGACTACTCCTCGTCCCTCGACGCCGTTATCTCAGCCGACCTCCGCCCGGTCTACGTGGGCAAGTCTCGACGACGTTACCTCGTAAACTCCGACGTCGTAGACCACCCGCTTTTCAAGGAGCTTGCAGACAGGTCCGGGGACTCAGACGACCAAACAATCAATGTCGCATGCGAGGTGGTGCTGTTCGAGCACTTGCTTTGGATGCTCGAGAATGCCGATCCTCAGCCCGAGTCAATGGACGAGTTGGTCGAGTTCTATGCCTGCTGTTGATGAGGAGGAAGTAATATTATATATGTAATGCGCATGCATGTAGGTGAGGAAAATAATGAGAAAGAGAGAGAGGTGGGGGTGATTCTGTGTGGTCATCTGCACGGTAGAAAGTTGTACAGTGTTGATAGATCGAGTGGAGAGGAGGATCAAAAGTTTGATTTGAGAGTGTGTGATTTGATTGCACGGTTGAGGATGATTAACCCAATATTTCACATCCATCTGGGCTGGTGGGAAATTCGTCAGTTCTGTCATTCTTCTTTGTTCTTTTTTTTTTTGGTCGAAGTTCTTCTTTGTTCATTCTATTCTAAAGATTTATGAATATATATATATTAATGTTTATTTGTTGTAGTTTGATGATCATTTTATGTTGCATATATCACACCTTCTTATTTACTTGATGTGGTTGGAATGTAATTAAGAGACTCCGCGTAATCGTATTAGTTAAAACGCGTATTACATAGTTGATTACATCTCACAATGACGAGATCCATACGTTTGAATATTCATGAAGCTTTATGATAAATGTGATAGTGTGGTACATGTAGCATGTTGTATATATGTCCAAAATAATGTCTGACATTCGAAGAAACTATATAGTACCATTTAATTATTTTCCTGTTCAAAGTCCTTGGCCACACAAAATTAACTGGCTAGGCTTTAATTTTTCGATAAAAAAACAAAAGCTACACTTTAATTACCAAGTGAACTTAAATTATTTGTTTCGGTGTAGAGTGGGAAACACATTTACTCTATTTAATTTGACTAAGTTCATATCTGTTTCGTTCCTCTATTTAATTTGTGACATTCTGATATTAATTTTATTTTACTTGCGGTGAAGAGAATAATGCAACTTTACCTATGGATAAGTTTGGTCTGACATGACAATACGTGGTCCTTTGTATTTTTATGTCGCAAATGGGTCGTCAAATTTTGATGCTCATGGGTCCATAACATCCTATGGAAATTGACAATTGAGAAGGAAGAGCAAAATATAATGGTTATCTTTAAAATTCCTTGTGTGTATTAAAAATTTAAAATGCTTCTTTTTAACATCACCAAGAATAACAATACATTTTTTTTAGCAAACGACAACAAATCCTTTTGAATAAGACGAGCGGTGTGTAGCCTTAATTAATTAATTCAGTGACAGTGGAGACTAATTAAGCTAACCAAGTATCACGTCGGAGCTATATTATAATCTCTTTAATTAATTATTTTCTCTAAAAAAATTATAATCTCTTTAATTATTATATTAACACTAAAAACGTTCATTGAAAAGAATAATGAATTGTATATTAAAACCCACCAGCAAAGTTAGGTTGGATACTAACCTCCTTTTCTCTATAACCTTATAAAAAATTTGTGAGATTTTATTTTTTTATGATTGGTCTCACATTTTGTGCGTAAGAGGCCGTCCGAGCAAGACTTACACCATATTATCTTATAATTATATAATTAGTTAAAGATGAGAGGAATTATATTTCTTGGTCAAATAACTAAAATTAAAAATGCAAGGCATGTAAAATTAAGTTTTAAATTAATTAGAAAATGCCCGTCAAGGACAGCAGGGAAGTGAACAACTTTAGAGGAAGCACCTTTCGGCAGAAACTAATATTAATTCATAATTAAACTTTGATACGATTATAAAATTCCATTGAAAAATATACCTACACATAAAGTCAGAAATGCTTTTGCATATAGTTTAGGAAGCTAAGCTAATGATTAGGAGGTTAGAGAGATGCCTTTGCGATCGAAATATATATATCATTAAACCACACGCTTAATTTATGTTTCTTGTTTGATTTGTTGGGTTTTGCAGGAGAAAGAAGCGCTTTTATTGCAAGTGATTGAAGACTTTAATTATATACGAAAGTGGAAGACACAAAGCTTTGTTGAATGCATGCATTTACAACCAGCAACGCGTCGCCAAGCTGTGATTATTGCCATTGCCAACCCGTAAAGCTCTTAAGTCTAACTCTAAGGAAAATGACCCATTAGTGTAGTGAGTTTAGAATGTTATGGACCCTCTCAATACGAAATGTCCTAAAAAAAAAGTCTAAGTCTGAGTATTTATATGGAGCCTGAGCTTGCTTCCATATTGTCTGTCAAAAAGGTCATGAATAATTAAAACCCATACTGCTTTTTGCATACTATAATTTATTTAAGCGATAATTAAGCTTTGATTGAAAAGTAGATTATGGGCAATTCATTTTAGTTTTAGATGAGGGATGTTACACCAAATCAATTACAATAAAACTAGTTGATAACATTTAAAAATCTGGAAAGTGTCCTAATGACAAACTTTAGAGACATAACACAAGAAAACAAAACAAAAGTCTAACTTTATTCTCACCTATAAAAATTCTGAAATGAGTTGGAATTTAAAGATTAAATGCCTTATATCTTACCCGAGAAAAGAAGATGAATGTCATGATTTTATGTGTTTAAAATTTTGCACTCTTTATAGTATGATCATTTAGGTTAACCTGTTCTTCGTATGCTTTTCAATCTAAGTCATTAATTTGCAACATGGCGATTGGATTTAAAGTGAAAATAATACCAAAACAATCAAATTATAAATAATGAGAAAAAAGAGAAGAATAACATGCAAACTTCTAAGATGTTCTAGAAAGTTGGCATAAAACATCACTTTTGAGTTCAACAATATATACTTCATCCAATAAAGCCAGTTTCATGGTTGTTCTCCCTTTAATGAAAAACTCTTGGGTGATATTTGTCCGGCACCTCTCACAAGCATCGGTCGCTGCATTTAGGGGTCGTATGAGACCCAAATGCAAGGGACGCGCCTGTGATTGCGAGGGATGCCGAACGAGTGACGAGGGCCACCCAAAAATTTCCCAGCAATCAGAGGACTATCCCATGATGCTCTTGCTCTACGCAAAATTAACTTGGGGGCGAGAGGGTGAAAAGACAAAAGTACCCCTCCCCCATGGAGCCGGCTCAGCTGTAAGGATCGAAGAGGACAAAACAAAGTTGCAGAAAGAGACGGCCGCTTTTCGCGGCTTTTGATGATATGGGATGCCCCCCGGATCCCAATCATCCTTGCAGTGATTTTGTTGTCATTTGGTGAATAGACAATTGAGCATGTATACGAGGGTATTTATGTCATTCTGTCCGAAGCCACCACCAGAGTCGGGCGCCGAAGACCAGGCCACGTGGGAGTGGGTCGTCAAATCGGATTTGGCCTCTGAACGGACCACCCTGTCACCACTCCATGTGATGCATGGAATTTTTGTCTCCAATCCTATGAAAATTAAAATTTCACATCAATGAATGAAGAGACCGAATTTTTTTTAGTCAAAAATCAACTTCAACTAGAAGCCCATTTGCAAGTTGTTATTTATCATGCTGTTGTTTTTGTGAAAAATGGAACACAATTCGAAGTGTGCGTGTGAAAAAAGTAAAAGGTAGCGATTTTAGTATTTCTCGTTGAATTTTCGACACTTTAATAACAGTAGTTAACAACATAATGAACGTTGAGTTTGCAACTAAAGTGATTAATGCACTCAATTATTGACAATCAATAAAAATTTCCAAATGATGGATGAGAGAATGGAAAGAAATGATTGGTAAGATGGCCTAGAGCATATTTAGTAGAGAATGGGTGTGTGGGGTTCGCCCTATAAAGCTGCCATAACAAGAGGGCAGGAGAGGACACAAGGAAGTGTCCCATTGAAGAGCCATGCAGTCAGAATCATGCAAACTTATAAGAGCCTCTGCCTGCTTGTTTCCACAAATGAGAGGCTCATAATAAGTTCGTTATAGCTATTATATTTTACTAATTTCTGATGCATAAATTGACCTAGCAGAGATATAAGGCTAACACTTGCGCTATGTGATGCTAATTGGACGAGCAGTTTTATCTAAAAGAATTAAAGGAAAAGAAAGCAAGATGCTCTAAAATCTAAATCATTACTTTGGAGAAGTTGCAACTTAAAAAATGAAGGAAAAATGAGAAGAGCAACGACAGCATCTGTACCTGCAAAAAGTTTCTTTCAACTCAACTATATGTGCACGTTTGTTACACATACAAAAACTTTTTTTGTAGGCACAAGACTCCAAAATCGTAAAACCAAATTATTATTATCAAAGACATGACATGTGATGTCTGAAATCTGAAAATTAAATCCCCATCACGTTACCAAACTTACCACTATATCCAAAAACAGTGGGTTCCATTTCGTTCATTCATATTCTCTCTCTCTCTCTCTCTCTCTCTCTCTCTCTATTCGCGCCTAGCTAACTCTCAACTGAAGCAAGATCAAAGAGAAGTCAAACAAAAGAAAAAGGAAGGGACCATTTTTATATTTGAGGTGAATGATAGCATGGCCATGCATGCATGCTTGCATGCATGTCTACTAGGATGTGGATGGGATTTGGATGATGAGGCCAAAATACTTACATGTGCTGTTACCTTGTGTTCAGGATATACATGTGTATCAGATATACAGATAAATTATATGTACACCATCGCCAAGTCTACCATGTCAGGTTTTGCACATGTTATTTATTTGGTTTCAATGGATGATCAAAATCCCACCCCTTCATATGCTATCAGCACCATTCAGCCTTGTTCCTGCAGTGCAGTCCATACCAGCCTACAACTATAGGCTTTCATATGTGTATATATAATTGTATGCTTAAATGCTTTGATGAGACTGTTGTCATTTGAAAGGGAAATGGGTATGTTAGGTATAATGAGGCACCATACTCTATAGCTTATAGGCTTCTAGGCTTAGCTCTAGTGTAGGCATATAGGCGTAGCTCTTTCCAGTTGGCTCTAGAGAGAGAAATACTAATAATTACTACAACATAATGCCCATGCGTGCACCATTTTAGCTCTAACCTTAGCGCAAATCTCAGCTTCCAAGGATCTCCAACGTGAGCATGTCTAGTTGAGTAGGAGATGTTGAAAAAAATAAAAACAAAAAGCCAAAAAAGTTGGGTTGTGTGGCGTACGTTGTCCATGAGTATGAGTTAAAGTCATCTTTACATCTACAGATGTGTGCTCTTCAACATTAGTAAATATGGTATAAAACAATCCCATCGAAATTTAACTAAATTAAAAGCAGTTGACAATAGTGTGTGAGAGTATGTCATGGCCTAATTATTTCCAAAGCAGGAGCCAAATTATTTCCAAAGCGGTGACAGACATATAACTTTGAAAATCACAGAAATTTGTATCCGTTTGTACATGGTGATGCTTGCCTATAGATTCATTTTTATCCGTATTATTATCTAGTTGTTTGATCGATCAAAATAGCTAGCATTTATAGAAATGGTGAAACATAGAGTAGCAGCGAACATATTATTATAGATTCATTTTGCCTTGGTTTCGAGTGTGAGGTTTCCAAACGCAATATTGTAAGAATATGCCGTCTTGCAAATTGTATGAAATTGTGTTCATTGACAACGCTAGACATGAATAATAGTGTATAGCTAGCTAGGCTGCCCTATAGCGCGTCCCGTCATCTTCCTTAATTGTTCTCCATCAATGTACCTTGTTCTAAAACTCAGTGTCTATAGATAGAGCTAGGAATTGAACACACCGGCCCATGCTCATGGCCATGCCAACATTTACATGCACTACTGTTCAAGATGTGGGACCAGGCACACTTAAGCAGTGTTCTAGCCTGATATCTTTGTTGGATCAAAGTCAGCACATGGGTTTGCTTGACGCCCAAGTAACATGCCCTAAAATGATCCAAGTCCACTGTTGGAACTTGGCTCAGCTCAACATAAAAAGATTGATTGATTTAAGAGTGTGGTTCACGAGTTTATAGCCCATAAATAAAATGTCCTTATTTCAAGATATCTTTGAATTCAAATTCCTACAATTATAACGTTTTGCATTGTTGACCTGTCTAGTCTATTACCAATCTTGGGCTGGAATTTGCTTTCTTAGCCCAACCTCCACTCCCACGGCCCTCACAGCTTAGCTTTAACCTCTATGCCATCAGCTAAGCCCATGAAACATAGACCAAGTACATGTAAGTAAAGGCAAACGCTGTTTCCCAGAGAAGCAGTTGATATTTGCTATATTGGGCGTATCCAAAAAACTGTCACTCTCTTACCAAACCCTTCCCCTTCTGAAGTTACAAGACATCAACTCTTTCTTGTCACACACCAACTTCTTCTCTTTGTCCACCCAATCCCTCCTTTTACCCAAAACCTCACAAGCCTCCCCACCTCTTTGGCACTCATAAACCAGCATCTACCTTAGATATTTACCTATCACAAATTCACTCTCACATATAAATTATCCATCGTATACAACGTTCATTTCACAAAACTAATCTCGTAGTCCTGATCATGTGACTTGATACATTTACACAAGAAGAAGTTTAGCGTGAGAGAATTGTGTGCACGATCAACACCGCTTATATATGCATAGACAAGAATCCAAGAACCAAATTAAAACCAAACCCATGAAATTCAGGAACAAGCTGCACTCATAGCATTGTATCCGTACATCTCTTTCTCTGTTCCCCCTATAAAACCCTTCCCTTCAATCAATCAATCAATCAAATCACATCAAACCTCCATATTTTCAAGACCTCAAAAACCCACAACACCCAAAAGAAACCCAAGAATTCACTGATGGCACCATTTCTTGCTCCCAACCTCATCACCATGATCATGATCACGATCATCACAACCTCACCGCAACTCGTCCTGACTCACCCGAACCTCATCCCGCCCCATCTCTCCCAACTCGACACGTGGATCGTCCACAACATGAGGGACTACGCCCACCGCAAGGCCACCCAAGCCAATCTCCGCTTCGACTCAAAATTGCTCTCCGCCGAGGACGCCGTTAAAATCATAACCGTCAAGAAAGACGGCACCGGAGACTTCAAAACCGTCACTGACGCCGTCAACAGCATTCCGTCGGGGAACATGCGTCGCGTCGTGGTGTTCATTGGCGGGGGCGAGTACAGAGAGAAGATTCTGGTCGACGCGTCGAGGCCGTTCGTGACCTTTTACGGGGACATGAAGGACATGCCGTCCATCACGTTCGACGGCACGGCGTTGAAGTACGGGACGTGGAACAGTGCCACGGTGGCAGTCGAGGCCGACTACTTCGTGGCCGTCAACATTGCGTTCGTGGTAATAATTTATATGACTTGCCGTTTTGCTAATATTAATTATTTTAATTGTGATGTCGTTTTTCCATGTGTGCATGTGAGTTTTAATTCACATTGCGTTTGATCTCTGCTAACTGTCTCTTTGAGAAAGTGGAGGTGAGAGCAAAATGGCATGCATGCCGTTTTGGGGGCTTAGTTTGAGCGACGAGGTCATGACTCATGAGGGAGGGAAATGGAGAGAAGAGAGAGATAGAGAGGTAGAAAATGTGAAGACAATAGCTATAGCTATTATTTAAGACCACTTTCCCTAAAACGGGTTTAGGGTGTTTGGAGCGTTTTAGTTTTGGTTTCGCTTTTAAAAACACTGCAGAGGCATATCAGCAAAGCAATGCTATTCTTTAATCAATTAATTGCACAATTAATATCATCTTACTTTATTTTCGTATGGTACATATCACATCATTAACGCATTATTATGGAAGATAAATGTGATCAAGGAAATTAATTGTTGGTTGTTTGATTTGGTGAATAAAATTGGCCAGTACTGTAAAACAGCATGAAATGCTCATGTAGCCATGAAAAGATGGCAGCTTTTTGGAATGAGAAAGCCCAAAGCCATCCTTATATAGGCAGTGTAAAGCATGTGACCATTAGCTAGCTACCAGTTTAATTAATGATGAGCTCTGGAATTGTATTCATCCTAATTATCCTAATTAAAAAAATAAGTTCACTATATCTATTTATTTCACACATTATTTACACGCATATGCATGCATGCTTATTCTGTTCTGTGTGTGTGTAGAATTCGGCTCCAATGCCGGACGGGAAGAGGCCGGGGGCGCAGGCAGTGGCGATGAGGATATCAGGGGACAAGGCAGCTTTTCACAACTGCAGCTTCTTAGGGTTTCAGGACACATTGTGTGACGATAGGGGGCGGCATTTCTTCAAGGACTGCTACATCCAAGGCACTGTTGATTTCATCTTTGGCAATGGCAAATCCTTCTACTTGGTAATTCATTCATTAATTAACCCAATTAGTTTTCATAATTTTAAACTTCAATAATTAAATCCAGATATAATCATACTTTTTAACATTAAAATTGCAGAACAATAGGATACATTCAGTGGCAAATGGAATGGGGGTGATAACAGCACATGCAAGGGAAGATGAGGGAGACGACAGTGGGTTTGCGTTTGTGCATTGCAACATAACAGGGACAGGTGACACATTTCTTGGGAGGGCTTGGAGGGACAGAGCTAGGGTTGTGTTTGCTTACACTTACATGGGCTCTCTCATTGACACCCAAGGATGGTCTGACGACATGCACTCTGAGCGCGACAAGTAAGCACCATCATAATTTAAGCATATAGGCTAATAAATTAATAATAATGTTCTCATACATAAGCTTATTCTGAATTAAGAATCACACGTTCGAACAAGAATTAATATGATGATGATTTGTTTTTAAGGACCGTGTATTATGGAGAGTACAAGTGTATGGGACCGGGTTCGAGCTCAACCGGTCGGGTCAAGTATGCAAAGATGTTATCTGATGAAGAAGCAAAACCCTTCCTAAGCATGACTTTTATCCTAGGATCAAAGTGGGTTCTCCCACCTCCCAATCTCTGAACTTTACATATAGAAATGTATCTTGTTACTATACTAGTATATCATTTCATGCATTGGCATATCAGTGTAGTAAATAAAGCATAGCTAGGTAGAAGGAAGAAGATAACTAGCAGGGAGTCTTATATAAATGTTGTATGTAGGTAGGTTTGTAAACCTTGTAACAAAGCCGGTTCTGCAGTGAAAATTGGGGTTTATATATATACCAATATTTCAGTTTTCTTTTTCTTTTTAAATATCAGTACATATATTTGACTAAAATGGAAATTTCAGAGAGTTGGGTGAACAGAGGAAACTTTTGGGTATTTTTACTGTTGGCCAAATGGGTTTTCTTAATAAGTACCAACTTGTCAATCTAAAGCCGACATGTATAATATAACTCAGAATTGTGCTTGCAAATATGATCCTGCTGCGCCGCGAAAGTTTCTTTCTCTCAAGAAAGACTTTCATAAAACGGGAATATCACTATTTTGCTATTTTTGGCCAATAAAGCTATGACACGTGTGACAACACTTCATTATTGACCGAGAATAGCAGTGCTAACCATGTTGCAACCAAGTTTTTTCTCCTTTCTCTCCCCTTAATTGTGCTTGCACAGTTGTAAATGGATTCAAACAGTTTAATTAACCTCTGAATTTATTTGGACTCTACACAAGTGGATTATTTGGACTCTACACAAGCGGGTACAAAATTTGAGTTCTTTTAGTAATGAATGAGGACCAAATCTATGAATTATGAATAACAATGGGGCATTAAAATAATGCCTTGATAACTGCCATCAGATTATATACATAATATTGAATAAGACCTTAGCAACTACCAATTAAAAACAAATGATTGTGATCCTGGAACCATGTGCAGGCAGATTGAGACAGAGAGAACATAGTACATGAAGTGGAGGCCTTCAAACGCAAGCATGTGCCAAGATTGACAAAATGAGAAAGAATCAGATATGTCTGCATAATAATATATAGGGCAACAGACACTTGAAGATCTCTCATTCTTCAAGACTGAAAGCAACTATGAATGGCTGATCAAGGCTGGTGATGATATATATTAATTAAGTAATATTAGCATATATTTTACTGGAGAGGATTCATACTTGACTTGATCAAACATCAGATGTAGATGTCACATTCAATCAGAGAAAATAGAGAGGCTAACAATAATCACCACTTTATCACCAAATTGTTGGCACCACACCTTCAAAATATCTAACTAAAAAACTTCTCCTATTGTTTGTAAATTAAAAACAAAAAGAGAAAATTAAAAAAATAATAATAATAAGATGTCTGCATTACATGGAGACCCTGCTCTTTACACAAAGAAAATCAGCCCTAAAACCTGGACCACTAAAAACATCATCACAATTACTACCTCTTCATTGGATGATTTTCCAGTCTCCAGCTGCAAAAACCACCAACAAAACCAAACATCAGCAAACCAGCAATGCTCAAATGGAAAACATATCAAGGGCCTATTTCAGAATTCAAATTCAACATACAAAAAGATGACATCTTTAAGTTTAAGCCACTAAAATGCATTGATTTTCACCTGGGCTGTCATCAGGGTGAGCTTTCTGATGGTTCTCCATGCACTTCAAGAGGTACTTGAAGGTCTCAGTCTCACATGGGATGGTGAGCCCGCCACTATGATCAAACCCAAATTCCTCCTCAGCCTTCTCCAGCAATACTTTGAAAAGGGAGTGGCTGAGGTAGCTAGTGGGAATGATGAACCTCCGAAGCTCCGGTCCGACATAAACCGCCAAGTACCCTTGGGGAACATCTGGTGGCGGTTCGGGACTGTGGTAGTTATCCTCGTCTGAATCACAAATAATATTTGTTAGCCTCTTGCTAATTGCCGGTGAAATTCCCCCGCTACTTTGATCAGAACGGGGAGTGCCCTCCTCTCTACGGGGAGCACCTTCCCCTCGACGAGCAGTGTCCTCCCCTCGATCAGTGCGGGGGCTGGCTCGGGGGCTGGCTCGGGGGCTGTTTCCCCTCGAGCCAAGCGTGACAGCTTGCCACTTCTGCAGGATTTCTTTGAACTTGACAATCTGCCTGATCCCGGTCAACTTGCTGCTACCATTGTCATCCATTGCTCGATGTTTACCACAATTGTTGAAAGAATCCCAACACAGAATTCACAGTGTCCGATTCCAGACAACAAGGTCTCATCAGATCTTCTTGCACTGTAAAAGGATTAAATCAAATCATCGTCATATGAAAACATGCCAAATCCACCAAGTTCCCAACTTCAACCAGTTCCTCATTGATTTCTAGGATTATAGTCATATCAGTTGAAATAGCAACATTTTTGGCTGAAAAGGAAAATCTTTTTTCTTTCCTTGTGAAATTTGAATTTGAATCAATACAATAGTACTTCATCTCAGTTCTTCATTTTTGGCTAACAAAACTAAAGCAGAAGGAGAGAGAGGAATTTGTCTCTCTCTCTCTCTAGGAATGGAAATTTCAGTTCCATGTCAAATGCATCAATGCTTCCTATATACATATCATTAAGTTGAAATCGAAATACATATATATCATGTAAAGTCAAGGCCAAAACACCCAATACATATCACTAAGATCTGTCAACTGGAAAACCCAATTCCTCTACAAACACAACTTGCATGTATAATGGTTCAACCCAAAACTCCAAAACCATCAAACAGTAGGTAAAATACACCAAATGAAAAGAAGGAAATAAATCTGGCAATTCAATTTCAACCCATGAACACAAAGATGAACAAACATGTATATACGTGTTATACAAATATGTATGTATTGATGTATGTATGTATATGTAGAATTCTAAATACCTGAGGATGGGGAGGATATCAGCTGCAAACCCGAAGAAGAAACGCCATGGAGCTTCGGAAGGAAATACACAGAGCGAGCTCTCCAAACTGAGAGATAAATTTTTTCAAGGAATTCTAAGTGTTTCTAATAATAATGACAATAAATCCCAGAGAGAAAATGGAAAATGAAGTTGGAAGTTTTTTTACTACTTTTGTGTTCCCATCAATTTTCGGAGGAAAATTTTCCTTTCTCACTCGCTCCACCTACGCTTTCGGTGGACTCTGTTTTTTCGGTTTTCCTGGCGACCAAACAAAACTAACGGCCTCTAATTCTATAAACCCAAAAAACAAAAGATAAATACAAATATGAATGAATATATATATATAAAATTTAGGTGAAGTGGAAAATGAAATGAATAGTTGCTGTTGTTGTGCTGCTTGTGAGTGCGGAGGACGACTTTTGACTTTGAACTATCTTGATTTAATTTACAAAATTTTATTACGTGTCGTGTGAATAATGGCATCAGCTTGCTTTTCTTGTTTCTGAGTTTTGCGTCCACGTGCTTGGAGGAATCTCCACACCAAAAGCGGTGTTTGGGTCGCATGCCAAGGAGTAATTTTTGTTTTCTTATTTTCTTTTTAGTAAAACGGGATGCAAATTAACAATACGACACAAATGTTTGCAAAAAAAGATAATTTGTTAAGTGTTCTACACTCGTATTTAGGAGTCGGTGGGCACAGTTCGCATTGGATGAGTTTCATTTCAAAATCACAGTTTAACTAATTACAATATAAGGGTTTAATTTGATTTTGTTTTGGCAAATTTCATTAAAAAAGCAACAATTTAAGACAGTTTGATTCGATCGGTTGGACTTGGAGTCAAAGCTTAATTCTTTTTTGTTTTGCATTTTCCTACTTTATTAGTCCAATTGCATCAAATTTTTTTCTTCATAAACTAATATAGTTACAATTTAAAATTTCATCAAACTTCAAATTCAAAAGACTTATCTTGTTATTATTCAATGAGATGATTATACGTGCAAAATAAAAATAAATATATAAGTAGATGATTCGGTTTAGTTTAGGCCGGTTTGCGAAATCTCAAAATTAAGCAACTGGTCACAATCACATTACATTACTAAAAAGTGTATTGAAACAAACTCTAAAAGAAAAGAAGGCCAGCGAACGATAGATGAGAGAGAAGGGTTTTTGGTTGGTTGGTTGGTTGATGGGATTGATATTAAGGAAGTCAAGGATAGTTGTGATACAACAAACAACAGGCATGCATGATTATTGCCAAGACCCCTTTTATTTTCTTTATCAGACCAAAAACCCTTTCTACACGTGATTACCACCCCACACTTTTTCCAATTCATAGGTTTAAAAGTTAGACCGACCCACTTATATTTTTTTGGTTGCATTTTCATGCATCATTGAGATTATTATGCTGTGTCATCTCAAGTACATGAATTATCTTCCAAGGATGTCATATTTGTTGATAAGGATGGAGAGGAAAAACATGTTAAGCTTCCAAGTTAGTAGAAGCTACGTTATGAAATATTGAAAAATGATAAGAGTATTTTGGACTTGTTGACAATCTAAGGACTTGTTTGAGACTGCATCTCTAGGAAGCACTACTGCTTATAAGTGCTATTAACAAAAACGTTTTTATTATAAAAATGTTGAAATTTTCATAAAAAATCAAAGTGTTTCCTGAATACGCACATGGGAGATGCTTCTCTAGAAATCGCTTCTATGACCTAGAACACTAGACTTTTTTGACGAACAATGTTAGAAGCGCTTTTGGTTGTCAGAAATCACTTTTAGCCCTTATAGAAGAATTCCAAAACGGACCCTAAGTGTTAAAGAAATTGTGGTTTTTAAACTTCTATTTGGGTTCACCTGAAAAGGAGAAAAAATAAAACCCATGAGTTTGGGTCCATTCGCGTTTTATGGAAAGAAAAAAAATTCTTTTGATATGTTGGACTTGGGGCACTAATTAGGATGATGTGTCAACTTTTAAATTCTTTAGATTAAATTTTAATGGGGTGGCGTATGGAGAACAAAAGTGAAGCAGATCATGGCAGAGAAAATCAAAGCAGAGGAACCGGATCCGCATGGGATAGGATGGCCTGATTGATAATTCTAGAAGATCGCTTCACCTAATTAAGTTCCTTTTTTTTTTTCCAAGAATCAAATACTTTTATTAAAGGCGAACACGAACGTTAGCATCTCCAGCTAAGGTATTAAACAACCAATCTGGAGGTACAAAATCCCAATAGTAACTACCACCTACCCTACACGCAAAAGTTGCAACCTCATGAGCAGCTTTGTTGCAGCTGCGAGGTGCAAAAATAAAAATTACTTCCTGGAATTCCCGAATCGCAGTCTGGATGTCGAAGAGAATACTATCTACCTCCACAGCCACCGCCATCTCCCCCTTCACCATCTTGATGGCAACTTGGGAATCAGACTCCACTACCACCCGAGAGAAACCCCTTTGTTGACAAGCAAACAGAACAGCTCTTATAGCGTCCATCTCTGCCATGAGAGCCGACCCATACAGCATATCTCCTTGACCACCCGCTTGCATCATCCAACCTGTAAAGTCCCGAATCACCCATCCAAAACCTCCTCGCATTGTTTGCTCAAACCAGGCACCATCACAATTTGCTTTGACCATTCCGTGCTTGGGTTTTTGCCATAAGGTCTGTGTAGCCTTACACAGATCGGGAGGTCTCGGCAACTCATTCACAAGGGGGGCCTGACTTGGAACCGCCACACGATATTCCTCCACTTGCCCCACCATCAATGCAATTGCAGCGTAGGGATTGGCCTCCTTTCCTTGGAATATCGCCTCATTACGGCATTTCCAGATTCGCCACAGGCCATAGACCAAAATCTGTAGTATCTCCCACGATTGTGCACCATTTTTATATTTTTCCTCAAGATAAGCCCAGCATGAAGCAAAATCAGTACCCACTATAGTAGTGGTATCCAATTGCAGAGGGCAAGCATACCACAAGGCACGTGCAAACTCACACTTAAAAAACAAATGCAATTGAGACTCACCATCCTTGCCGCAGATCCCACATATATTGTCCACCGTCATATGCCGACGATAAAGGTTGTCACGTACAGCCAGAGAGTTTAGGCACCCTCTCCACATGAAAGATCGTAGTTTTGGTGGCACTTTTAAACTCCAAATTCCTTTCCAAAACACATTTTTCCTGGTCGAATTGCTACTCTCTCCTTCGCCTTTCCGCCCAAGCTCGCCATTCCGCTGGAGGTTCACTGCAAGTTCATAGTCTGATTTAACCGTATAGTCACCTGGCTTTGTAAAGTGCCATATCAATTTATCTGGGCAGCCCCTGCGACTTACTGGCATAGATAAAATAGTATGTGCTTCCTCCACATTAAACCAAACGGCCACCTCCTCACTCCTCCACGTCTTCGTAATTGGATCAATCAAGTCCTTGACATATATCGGCATACCAGGATGGTTTGACATCTCCTGAAACTTATATGGTTTTGGGAACCAGCGGTCGCCATGGATCTTTATGCTTTCTCCATTGCCGACCCTCCACCTTACCCCAGCCTCAACGATACCACGTCCTTCAAGAATTCCTTTCCAGCCCCAAGACGCTCCACGACCTACTCCTGCGGACCAAAAGTCAAGGCCAAAAAAATATTTTTCATGCAGCAATTTAGCCAACAAAGACTCAGGATTGTGTAGAATTCTCCAGCACGTTTTTGCAAGTAAAGCCATATTAAAGCAAATTAAATCGCGGAATCCAAGGCCCCCGTCCTTCTTCATGCGACTCAACTTTTGCCAACTAAGCCAATGAACTCCCTTATGCTCCATGAACTCTTCCACCAAAAGTTTGCTAGGTCTGCCTCAAGTTCTTTACATAAAGCGACAGGTAATTTAAAGCAGGACATGGCATAATTAGGAAGAGCAAGACCCATCGCCTTAATTAAAATCTCCTTGCCTGCTGCGTCAAATATTGCTCCGACCACCCCATCGGTTTGTAGTAAGACGATTACGTACCCCTTCAAAGACCACTTTCTTTGAGGCCCCAAAATTTGTCTGCAGCCCCAAGTATTTACCAAAGCCATTATTGCATCAACCCCAAGAATATCAGCGGATGCTTACATGTACTCTCGGGACATCTTGTCTTGAAAAACGCAGAGCTCTTATCCAGATTAATTCTTTGACCTAATCCGTGCTCATAGCCCCTCAAAATATGTTTTAATAGCTCCACTTCCCCATCATCTGCTTTACAAAATAAGACTGAGTCATCGGCAAAGAACAGGTGTGACACACTGGTACCATGAGTTTTGAATTGATAACCATGTAAACCCCCATACTCCTCAGCCTTCTTAATCATAGCAGATAAACCTTCAGCACATATAAGAAAGAGAAAAGGCGAGAGCGGGTCTCCTTGCTGGATACCCCGAGTCGGTTTAATACTTCCAGTCGGTTCCCTATTTAACAAAATCGAATAATTCACTGTAGACATGCACTTCATTATCCAGTGACAGAATTTACCATCAAAACCCAATTGCAACATCATGGCTTCTAAGAAAGGCCACTCCACTCGATCATACGCCTTGACCATATCCAATTTCAGAGCCAAATGATAATTTTCCTTACCCTTGTCGACTTGAAGGAGTGAAGAATCTCATGCACAATCAAAATATTGTCAATAATCATCCTATCGGACACAAAAGTCGATCGATTCAAACTAATTACTGTCGGTAAGACCCGACTTCAGCGATTAGAGAGCACCTTGGAAATTATTTTGTACAGAACATTGCACAAAGAAATAGGGCGCCATTGCGTGATTTTTGTAGGATTTGCCACCTTAGGTATAAGAAAAATATAGGTATTATTAACCGCTCTTGGCATCCTCCAGTCACAAAAAATCCTTAACAACATCCAACACATCCGAACTAATAACCTCCCAAAATCGTTGAAAGAAACTTCCTGTAAAACCATCCGGCCCGGCGACTTGGTAGGATGTAAGGATTTCACGGCTGCCACAATTTCCCCATCGATGTCGGTCTGCTAGGAGCACATTCTCTGGTCGGTAACTTTTCTGTCAACACAAGCCACAATTTCATGAATATTGCTTGGGTTGGCCGATGTGAAAATATCATCAAAGTATCCTATTACAATTTTCTGTAATTCATCCTCATTGTCACACCATTGCCCTTGAACATTTTCTAACCCTCGCGACATGTTACGTCGGCGTCTGGCAATGGTCTTTGTGTGAAAAAACTTTGTGTTCTTATCTCCTTCGTTCAACCATTGCACTCTTGATTTTAATTTCCAATATATTTCCTCCTCCACTAATGCCTTCTGCAAATTAAACTCCAATTCCTTGACTTTCCCAGAATTGAAAATATCATTTTGATATTCCGCTCGTAGCTCAAGCCTCAACTCATCAACGCACACCTGCGAATTTTTCCACTCCCGTCGCTTCCAATCCAACAAACATCTCCTAACCCAAGTTAATTTCTGCATGATCTGATGGTCGCCCGGAACGCGCCTTCGCCTTGCCCAACGCTCAAACACAACTGCTCTACAACCCTCATGCCTCCCCCATCGCGGATCATATATAAAACGCCCCTTCTTCCTCCTCTTGGTCTCATGTGTATCGAGACTAAGCATAACATGATCAGAACCTTCAACCACCCGGTGGACAATTTTTGCGGTGGGATAAAATCGTAGCCAGTTATCATTAGCAAACCTCCTGTCCAACCTTTCTTGTATTCCTCCCTCCTGTCGTCTATTACGCCAAGTAAAAGGATATCCAACAAAACCTAAATCAAACAAGTTACTATCCGTCACAAATGACCGGTAATCCAACATACTCTTTTCAGACTGATAGTTTCCTCCTTACTTCTCAGCTCCATCTAAAATATCATTAAAATCCCCCATCACCAGAACAGCCTCCTGACAGGTAAGAATTCGAGTTCGCAAAGCCTGCCATTGGTTCCTCCTAATTCGGTCATCTGTACTAGCATATACACCAAAAAATCTCCAAACACACCCCTTCTCAACATCCTTAATCCCAACCTCAATAAAGAAATCCGCATATTTAACAAGAGACACATGTTCAACTTCCTTCCAAAAAACACATAGACCCCACTCAAGCCCCGTGCATCCACCGCGTGCATAAATGGCATTCCTAGTACCTTCTTTAGAAAAACATAGCGACTACTCCTAGTTTTAGTTTCTAGCAGCATCACCATGTCGGGAGTATGGAGCTTTACTTGCTCCTTAAGGCTAGAAATTGTCAGATTACCCCCGATACCCTGACAGTTCCATACGAGGATCCTCATAACTCTCGTGGAGACCGGTCTACGCAGGTCTCCGCCTCTTGCAGTAGATCAACAGTCAACCTAAGATGTCTTCGAGCCTTCTTTCCCCCTCCCCCATGTGTCAGAGAACACGGCTCAAAAGTTGGCTGGGTCCTCTCCTTTCCCAGACCACCATCATTGTCCTCACGACCTCTCTTTGTCTTTCTGTACCCGTGACATTGCATCGTTCCCTCAATTATCGGCCCAAGATTAAAAGAGTCAGAGCTTTGAGTTAACAGACCCAAACCAGTTCTCAACCCCTGCCCTTGTGCAGACAAGCCTTCCTCCTCTAGTACCTTTTCGGACTGAGTAACACCAAAATTTAAGTCAATGAGGTTCCCATCCTCCTCAGATACCCGTGCCCCGTCTGGGGGATCCCCACCCTCCTCATCTTGCATATACTGATTCGTAGAAGATTCTCTCTGTGTAGGCCCCGCATTCCTTCCCTGTGGCCCTAACAGACCGGCTTCCCAGGCTTCCTCTCTTATACGTCGTTCATGCTCTTGTTCTTCTCGTCGGAGACGTATGCTCTCTGTTAAAGAATGCGAATGAGAAGCCTGTTTGTTGGGGGAGGTAGCAATGTCTTCCATCTCCACCCCCTTAGCCCTATATGAACCACCCTCATCCCGCTAACGCCCTACTGCTGCGGATGTCGAGGCTCTCCCAAGCGACTAGACCGCTCCTGACGCCATCGACCCCATGAGGTTGTACTATTACTCCCCCGTGGAACATTACGTTCCCCGCAGCGTAAACGCCGACCACGCAAATCCTCCACCGCCTCAAGCCCGGAAAAATTGCGCAAAACCTCCACCTTGCTCTCTCCGAGTCCCGATCGACCTCTAATTTTTCCACACAAATACGGCTTGGATGTCCCAAATGCCCACAGACAAAACAATACTCTGGTAGAAATTCATACTGAAAATTAACCCACTTAGCTCCATCATCAGGAAATTGCACAAAAGCACCTCGCATCAAAGGTTGATCCACGTCTAATTGAGTACGGACTCGTAAGAAGCGCCCAATACACTCCGCACCATCAGCCTGATCAACCTCTAAAACCTTGCCAACAAGAGATCCAATTTTCCGTGCCACCATCGTAGTCATATTAAGAGGAGGGATGCCATGTAATTGGATCCAAAATGTACTGTGATGGAATTCCACCTCTCTGGTATCAAGTCCCGCACTCACATCAGCCAGAACCACCAAACTATCACGAAAAGTCCAAGGTTCCATATCCAAAACCCATAACTTATCCTTCTTATTGCAAAACCTCACCAAAAATCGGCGATTCCCTTTTAGTTATTTTGGAATACGATGGAGAACTATTTGTTATGATTTGCAAATGATTCTATATTGTTTTGTTGAAAGAAAAAGTCGAGCTTTCATTGCAGGAAATACAATTTGATTGAAATTTAACTCCTACATATTGGTTATGTGCCTGGTTATAATTTTATTTTATTATTTATTTATTTGCTTAGGTTTCAGGCAATTTAGAGACTGGACATGCAAATAAAATGACTGAAATGAGAAAGGACACGATTCACGCGAACACACTGAGCTTATTTGCTTGATTTTGAAGGATTAAATGACTTGGTGGACTGGACTACTAAACTCAAACACATAGATTTTGTGTCAGTATCATTTCACCGAACTTGCTTGGGAACTTAGATTTTGCCACAGCCTCTCAGTCCATTTATGCATGCATCACCATCAAAATCACATTAAGACATGCCCTTTTAATTTCTTTCTAGTTGATTGGTAGGTTCCACCTAATTCATCAAAATGCTTCTCAAGAAATCTCCCTTCTTTTTTCGTTGTTTAGTACAATATTTCAGTAAGAGAGAGAGAGAGAGAGAGAGAGAGAGAGAGAGAGAGAGAGAGAGAGAGAGAGAGAGAGAGAGAGCGAGAGAGTACAAGCCAGGCCATAATGAAAATATATATTTATCATATTATGGCAAAAAGTTAATTAGAATCAAATGGGGGTGAAAAGTACAAACTGTCCGAACTTTTACAATTTGATGTCCTAACATTGACAAGAAAATTTTGTACTTGAAGGCTCAATGCATCTTTAATCAAACTTCTAAAGTCAATGAGTTGCTTGAGTTGCTTCTCTCATAAACAAATCTGGCATCTGTGTGTGGTGCCCGTGAGCTATGGCTTTCAGATAAGATATAGAGATAGCATGCAAAAGTTTTGGATGAAATGAAATTATGACAAATCAAGCAATGGCTGAAGAGTGACACGCAAATTAAGTTCGACCTAAGCAATTTCATGTCTTCGTTACCTAACTTTATCTGAAAATATTCCCCCAGAGAATCCCTTCTATTTTAGACTTCTATTCAAGATTTGTGGCTCAGTCTTTAACGCAATTAGACACATTGGATACCAGTTTAGGAGTATGTTTAGGAATGCTTCTAGAATGACTTAGTACTTTTTACAACACCTCTAAAAGCGTTTAGTAAAAAAACTTAAAACTGTTTCTCGCGTAAAAATCTTTTCTAGAGAATATTTGTGAAGCACTCCCAAATAATTTTTTTCCATAACGCACTTGGATCTGTAACAATTTGAAAGTGGTTCTAATAAAAATACTTCTAGCAAAAGCACTAATCAACAACATAAGTACTTTTTTATTATAAAAACATTCTCAAAAGACACCTTAGACAATAGTCTACGTGAAGGCAATGGTCAACGTCCACCGCAACAAACGAGAGAGCTTGTCTTGTCTTGTCTTGTCTTTCTTAATTTCCAAGCTTGCTACGAGCTCAGCTAGCATAGTGTACGATCGAGTTTCTTCTGCTATTCATTTGCAAGCTTGCTGCTGCAACCGCGTTAGATGTAATGTAAATTTCAATTTGACCACTTCTTGACTTACATATATAATTAAACTTTACATTAAGTAAATACCAAATCTGTTTCACATGATTTTGGTGCGTCTATTAATTTCTTTGGTCTCTCAATCTCCCAAAAGAAAAGTTAATTAGTAAGCAGCATATACGTGTAAATGAAGGGCACCACCAAATCACCAATCTCTATCCTGATGTGAAGTGTAAGTGGTAGGAAGGAGGAGCTGCCTCATGGGCGGCAGGAGTGGAAGACACGAACCCTTTTAATAACAAGACTTAGCAAGAGAAGATAATCATATTTTAAAAAATAAAATAAAATTACACCACGTTAAGTCAAGATTATTCTATTTGTGCCCTCTTTTATATAATTTGAAACCATTATTTAAAAGTACCAGCATATCGTTAACGAGATCTAGCCTTGCATACCATACGTCTCAGGTTTGAATTTATATGACATCTTAGTTGTGTGTATGTGAGAAATCTCATTCCATGTAGTTTAGAATCTAAACTTTAGACTATCGCTTGTAAAAAAAAAAAGAAAAAAAGAGCACCACCATATGTATTTTACATTCCTAACAAGCTAGCTAGTCCGTGTTGTGTGCTTGGTGTTCTGGCACGTATGTGGTTTCGTCACGCATATTTTTTTATAAAAGCAATATTATATATTTGTTATCCTCTTATTATATATCCCGCCACATATACAAGAAAATAAAGAATAGTATTAACAAAATTCATGTGGAACAATGATTGGAACCTCACCGGAGCAGGAAATTAACAAGGTCAATGAATTAATGGTAAAATATTTAGTTTGTTAGCTATATTCGATCACCATACATACTCTAATCTAAATTAATTGAACAAAACAGTTTTTGTTTGATTATGATCGAAGCATCACAACAACTATTAATCTACTTAGGGCTCATTTGGAAGTGATTTTAGATAGGCCAATAATTACTTTTGTGGATAATCACTTTTTCATATAATTACTTTTGTTGATGCTCTTTTTGGGGAGGTCAACTTAGATAAGAAAGACTTGGGTCTTCAGCAGGAATGGTGGCTAGGACCTTTGGTAGCTAGGTACCTGCCGGAAGACAAAGTGGAAGAAGCGATCATCGTTCGGCACGCGGGTGAGTGCGGCCGAAGGCTCTCCGATGCTTAAGTCGGCCAAGAGTAGTAACTTTGTGAGTACTTGATAAAGTGAGAAATTAGTTACCCCTTTGTCTCAGGTGCTTTTCCCTATTTATAGGGAGGTGAAAGTGGGAGGTTTTCACAAAGTTTCGATGTGGGACTTTGTGCAAGTCGCTACTGGTGGTGACACGTGTCTTGGAGATTAGGTACGGCGGTCAAGGAAACTTGGCGGTCAAGCTTGGCGATCGGGAGCTTGCAGTGTCTGGCACCTTAGGGAAAAGTGTCTTCCTTCGGCGGGGAGAAGGCATGTCTGCCTTGGTGCTAGTTGTTTTGAAATTTGGACATGCTCGGTTGATTATGGTGTAAGCAGTAGTCCCAAGTTCGCGGTCAAGAAGTAACCACGGGTTGGGAACTTGTAAGATTTGCATAATTGTAACCAAGCATTCCCAACTTAGTGGGAGCCGTAGGGCATTCCTAGTCCCCCAAGTTGGCAATCTAGAAGAAGTTACGTCAAGCTTCAAGAATATGGCCTAGGTGTTAGGCTAGGCAAGTGTCGTGCCTTTGGGCAGAGCCGTCAGGTGAAGTCTTGGCTTGGGCGGGTTTGTGGAGCCACGAGCTTACGCAAGAAGAGTATTTTTGTAGTAAAGGGCTGAGGCTGAGCTAAGCAAGAGGTAGGGAGTTACGGACATGAAAAAGGAAAATTAACAAAAATTAAAAACATAACTATAATTTTTAAATGCGAATTTGGGAGGCCAAACGACCTCGGAAGCTTAAAACCATCGTATGTCATAGCAAAGCTATGAGTTTGGTTGATGGCGCCTTTCCCTTTCCGAAAAGGTATTTTACATCTCAATCGGAGCTCAAACGCCAAATTTGCAAATTCCCACTATGTCCTTTTTCTAGGTGCACCGCGATAAACTTACGCATCTTTGCCATTCGGCAAAGGCGAGGTTTGACTTTTTTTTTTTTTTTTTTTTTTGAGTCGGCCAGTGAGAGTAGGTCTTCCCTCACCTTACGCATGGTCCTTGCCGTTCGGCAAGGGGCTTTTTTTTCTTTTTCTTTTCTTTTGGGTCGACAAGTGGGCAATCCCTCCTCAACTACGCACGATGCTCCCGTTCGGCAAGGGTGCCCATGCGTTAGCTGGCCTTGGCGGGAGAGCAAGAGGTTGAGCGTTGAATTGCTTTGGTGAGGGAGTCACAGTGTGGGCTTTTTCTTCTTCCACGCTTTTTGCCGTTCGGCAAGGAAGCTAGGCTCCAAAATTTGGGCCCAGCTTCGGCAAGAGCTAGGCACGGGCTGAGGCACCGTTTGTGCCGTTCGGCTAAACCACGTTTGCTTGTCTTGATTATTTGGCACGGGCTGGGTCACACGGGCCCGGCAAGTGGAGGATGGAGATGAGCCAGTTTATGACTTGAGTAGTTCTTGCCGTTCGACAAGGAGCCCGGTTGTTATTTGGGCTTTGTGGCGTCTTGGGTAGGGCCTTCCGTAAGGCTAGGCCATTGGGTGTTGTGAAAGCTAGGGTTTGTGGAAGAGGTTGTATGCATCTTCTATATGGGACTATTTGTTAGGCATAGTATATACGGGAGGATAGATCAGGCTTTGGCCCGAGCAACTTTACGACTTGACAAGTGAGAGGTTTACGATTTCGGCAAGGTGAAGCATGAGTGCCGTCCGGTAGGTTTGATTTGCGAAGTTTAACCCACCTCTCTTTGAAATGCGACCCTAGTCGATTGGGAAGGAGTGACTTGGGAAGAGATTTTCTCTTTGCTTGGCCCTTGCCGTTGGCAAGGAGTGATTTAAAAATTAAATACCGGGTTGCCTGATTTTAATTTATGCGGATCAAGGGCAGTGAAGCAGGCTTATTAGTTTATAGTTTATTTCCTTGGATAATCACTTAATCTTGTGGTTCATTGGTTTTCTTCGGTGGTTCATTGGAGTGGCGGGAGGTGGGTATTTGGGTTTGGCAATTCCATTTGGGAAAAAGTGCGGACACTCGTAAGAACCTTAGTAGCCACTGCTTGATTCGGCAGTGCCTTTGGCAAGGTAACGATTCGGTGTCGTCCACTACGCACGGTCCTTGCCGTTCGGCAAAAAACGATTTAGTACAATTATATTATGTATAATTTTGAGTCTTCATACCTAGTACTACGTTATCATCTTGTCAATGCATGTGTAGACTAGCCGGCAACTAAAAAGGGTTAACGAGTTGGGCCTTTGGGCGGTGGTTTGGTGTGTAGTTGTGTAAGGTGTATTTGAAAGCCTCTTTCCTTGAGCTTAGACCTTGCCGTTCGGCAAGGTGATTAACATAGTCGGGCCGTTTGAGAATTATGGGCTGCAGCTTTGTGCAAGTGGCGCGTTCGGCAAAGAAAGCTTAGGTATAGTTTGGGCTTTTGGTGAGGAACATTTATGAATGTTATGGTATGGAAGCTTGTTTATATATTTTGTCCTTTTTGTTTTGTAATTGGGAATTTTGAATTTCAAATTGTGAGACCAGTACAAAGGGATTTGAGAGGGAAGTTGAAAGGGTGTTAGGGTTTTCTCTTGAACCGAGGCGTTGGTACCCTTGAGTCTCTATAAATAGGGACTTGGGGTGGAGAGGGTATCACACTTGAGATTTTGAGAAAAATTTGGAGAGAAGTTTAGAGGAGAGGGTGAATTCCGGCAAGAGACTTGGTGGTGAAGCAGTGGTCAGAAAGATTTCCGGCGAGCTCTCCGTGGTGGTGCAAACAAGGTTAGACCTCCTTTCCTTCGAATTTTTGGGTTGGAATGTCCTTTTTTGCATGAACATTTTGAAGATTAGGATGAACACTTTGAATGTGAGTATGAACTTGATGAACACCCTCAACCTTTGATATTAAGCTGGTTGAATGTATGTTTCGATCCTCCTTGCATGTACATTAGTTCCTTTTCTTTGTTTCTGCATGTTGTAGATGTACGAGAGTTACGATAAAGGAAGTCATGACCCCCTGCCTTTGGTGGGGAAGATACGAGGAGTGAGAGTTCCCGATCGAGAGCCAAGCCTTTATGTGTGTTACGAGGGGGGAGTTACGAAAGCAGGATGGTGAGGTTTGGATGGGGTGGGTGCGAAGCGGGTAGGGGATCATTGAATGTGCCCTCGTGCAGTTGGGTGGGCCACGTTTGGTGGTGAGTTCCCTCAGTGCGCTTGAGGGCTCGGCGATCATGCTCGATTCCACATTTTTGGTGCGAATTTGTTCGTAGTTCTCAGGCATCTTGGTGGCCTTAAGCGCGGAGACGCTCGACCTCCGCCGGAGATCCCTCTGCCGAAGGTTTCCTTCGAGAGGAGTCCCTACGGGGGTATGGTGTTGGGTATCATGGGCTGGCCTCGCTTGGCATAGCGGAATGTGGGGTGAAGAAGAGGCGGCGGGGCCTAATAGGGAAGGAGCAGGCGGAGTTGGTAGAGGTAGTTGGGATTCAAAGTCGATTCCCACAGGAACGGCGCCAAAGCGTTGATGCTCTTTTGGGGAGGTCAACTTAGATAAGAAAGACTTGGGTCTTGGCGGGAATGATGGCTAGGACCTTAGTAGGTACCTGCAGAAGACAAAGTGGAAGAAGCGATGCGTTAAGCGGCACGCAGGTGTGGTGCGGCGAAGGCTCTCCGATGCTTAAAGTCGCCAAGAGTAGTAACTTTGAGAGTAACAGTGAAAAGTGAGAAATTAGTTACCCCTTTGTCTCGGTCTTGTTCCTATTTATAAGGAGGTGAAAGTGGGAGGTTTTCACAAAGTTTCGATGTGGGACTTTGTGCGATCATCTGGTGATGACACGTGTCTTGGAGATTAGGTTCGGCAATCAAGAGAGCTCGGCGGTCAAGAGCTTCGGCGATCAGGAGCTTCGGTGGGTGTCACGGCACCTTGGGGAAAAGTGTCTTCCTTCGAGGAGAAGGCATGTGCGCTTGGTGCTAGTTGTTTTGAGGTTGGACATGCTCGGTTGATTATGGTGTAAACAACTTTAAGTGATTTGAAGTCTTTTTATGGAGAATCACATGAGATGTGTTTTTTCTTAAAATCACTAAAAGTGATTATATAAAGAAGCACGTGAAATGTACTTCTCTCCATAAATGATTCTTGCATCTCCAGAAACATTCCCAAACGAGCCATTAATAGGCTAGTTTTAAATTGATAGTTTCGAATTTTGAAGAGGCATCTGAATTGAATGTGACGTGATTGTAAAATCACTTGTCCAAAATCAAAGGGAATGTTAACATATTCAACTTGAAGAGCTCTACTTAGATCCGACAGACACACCCACAATTTAACTTTCAACGTTCCAAAAGAGTCATTCTATATAGCTAGGAATTTTAGTTCAGACAATCAAAGAGTATAGTTCAAGCATCTTCCCAAAATAGGGAATTTTTCTTAATCCAAGCAACAAATACAACGGGAGTACAAATTAATGCATATGAGAGAACAAAGTCTTCCACACAAAAAAAAGGTCATAGGAACAACATTGTAGAGTTGAAAATGAAACTCAACAATCTTGACAAATGACGGAGCTACATGCAGGTCTGGGGCGGTCATGACCCCCCAACCTACAAGTGTTTCCTTGTAAGTTTATCCATTATGTAAGAGAATCCCCAAAGAGAATGAAAAAAATTTCAACTCCGATCCAACATAACACCAAACCCAATATAGATAGAATTTATCAATTGCGGATACTTGTGAGATATGTATTAATTAAGTGATATAGGTACGTATTAAATAGTCAAAGGAAATGATTGCATATAATCATATAGAGTAAAATGAGGCATGCATGCATGTTTTGGTTGAATGTGCGGATGGGAGTCTGAGGCTGACGGCTCACCAACAAGTTTACAAATAAGAGGTTATACTGTGGCATTGGATAAAAACAAGTCACCGATTTCACATTATTAGGCTTAAAAACAGTTAACACCAATAATCACCCAATAATCACCGATATATTTTTCTAATTAAGTACATATCATGAAAATTATGGGGATGTTTTCGGAGATGCCAGAAGCACGTGGAATGTATTTTTCTTTCAAAAAATTCACCAAACTTTTATTTTTATTTATTTATTTACTAATTACGATACAAATTGGTTTCGTTGATTCATTCATATCATGATCAAAATCCCAACTGCACAAAAGAGTTGAAAACTGAAATGGCGTGAGACACCAATCGGTTGAGAGGTGCATGTCTTGTTTTTCTCTCTACACCCACCGCTCTTTAACAAAACGCAAACCTCTCACCACTACTCATCCTTTTAATTACTTAGCAAAATAAATGACCACCGCCGCCGCCACGGCGTCGTTTAGTTCGAAGCGGTGGTATGAACCACCTGAGGAAACCACGTCGTCCGTCGGCGGCGCAATGCTGCCCAAATTTCTCAGCGACCTCAGCCAGGACTTGGTCCAAGTGACTTTAGAGCTCAACCAAGACGACGACGAGATTGTCGTGTGCAGCGTCGCTCCGGCGGCCGACGGGATTCTGACGCGGAGCCTGTCGGCGACGTCGCGGAGTATTCGGCGGACGTTCGGGTGGCTGAGATCGGGGTCGTCGAGGACCACGGCGTCGAATTCCGAGTCGGTGGAGTTCGCTCTCTCGGCGCGCGAGGCTCGCCGGCTCAAAGCCAAGCTTCAACGGACGAGATCGATTGCGCAGCGAGCTCTGGACGGGCTAAGATTCATCAGCAGGACGACTGTAGGTGCTAATGGCGCCGACGAGCTGTGGAAGCAAGTAGAGGCGAGGTTCGAGTCGCTGGCTGACGACGGCTTGCTGGCTAGACCAGACTTCGGTGAATGTATAGGTAAAATGAATACTAGTTCAAGTTTCTCTTAACTAATTCGTTGAGCTTAAGTTTTTTGTTTGGTTCCCGAGAAAATTAAAAGGAAAGTTGATTTATTTGAAGGGATGGTGGACTCGGAGGAGTTTGCGGTGGGGATATTTGACGCATTGGCGAGGAGGACGGGGCAGAAGATCACCAAAATTACGAAAGAGGAGCTTCGCGAGTTTTGGTTGCAAATTTCGGACAACAGTTTCGACGCGCGCCTTCAAATTTTCTTTGACATGTGGGTCTCTCTCTATCTCCTCAGCCGTTGATTAAGTTTCCGTAATTGCGTTTCTAAGAAATCGACGGTCCAGACGGTGGAGCTCATTTAAAAAAATAAAGAATTTTGTAATTACTGTGGGTAAATTAAATTAAATAGGTAAAAAAGTATACACCTAAAGGTAAATGCACTCAACAAATCAAGTGGATGGTTTGGTTTACTCTGGTATTTTTTGGGTTGGGTGGGTGCTTTTTAAGTTGCGCATTGATTTTGTGCGTGATTTTGTGTTTCGTTGACCAAAAGTGGTAAATTTTGCCCCATGGGTTGTGTCTTGTTTGTGTTCTATCTAATTCAACCTTTCCATAAACACCTCTGAAAAATTAGGTTAAATGCTTTTGTCATTTGTTGTTGTGATTTTGCTGGTTTAAGAAAAGTTATTATTTTCTTATTAATTTTTCGAATTTGGAATATTTTCAGGGCCGATAGCAATGAAGATGGAAGAATCACAAGGGAAGGAGTGCAAGAGGTATAAATAAATAAAAATTGTTGACTGGGGGAAACTAATAAAATCCCATCTAACATTGCTTTGTTAGCAAGTTATTTATTCTTCACAAACACAAATAAATGTTGATTTCATTCAATTGTTACAGCTTATAATGCTCAGTGCTTCTGCAAACAAGCTATCTAAGCTCAAAGAACAAGCTGAAGAATATGCTTCGTTAATAATGGAAGAACTCGATCCTGAAAACCTTGGTTACATTGAGGTAAATTAAAACAACCTTTATATAATAATCATGTCATTAGTCTTAATTCTGGGTCTTGATCAGTCGATTAGTGTCTCTTAATGTACTTTTGCCCTATAATCAGTTATGGCAATTGGAAGCTCTGCTTCTACAAAGAGACGCCTACATAAACTATAGCAGGCCACTGAGCACAGCAAGTGTGGCTTGGAGCCAGAACCTGAGCTCCTTTATGCCCAACAACCTGTTGCGTAGACTGCGCCGTTCGCTTCAGTGTCTCATGCTGGAGAATTGGCAGAGGGGTTGGATTATACTGTTGTGGGTTATTACCATGGCTTCTCTCTTTGCCTGGAAATTCTACCAGTACAGAAAAAACAGGGCAGCATTTCAGGTCATGCGCTATTGCTTGCCAGTGGCCAAAGGGGCTGCAGAGACTCTCAAGCTCAACATGGCTCTCATCCTCCTACCGGTCTGTCGAAACACTCTGACGTGGCTCCGGTCCACCAGGGCTAGGTCCTTCATCCCATTTGACGACAACATTAACTTCCACAAGGTATATGTGACAATGTGAAAATCAACACTCAAAAAGGGTGCATGAACTTCCCATTTGCTTTCCTTTCAAGTCACAAAAATATTTGACATTTTGTTTTCCTTATTGTGCTGCAGATAATTGCATTTGCTATAGCTGTTGGGATAATCGTTCATGCCGGGAACCATCTGACATGCGATTTTCCTCACCTGGTAAACTCATCTCCAGAAAAATTTGCCCCACTTTCCTCTGATTTCCATGGCACAAAGCCAACCTACAAATTCCTGCTCACTGGAGCTGAAGGCGTGACTGGAATTTTAATGGTGATTTTAATAGCCATCTCATTCACACTAGCAGCACGCCGGTTTCGGAGAAACATGGTGAGGCTTCCTGCGCCCTTCAACAAGTTGACTGGATTTAATGCGTTCTGGTATTCTCATCATCTGCTAGGTCTGGTCTACGTTTTGCTCCTCACCCATGGAAGCTGCTTGTATTTGGCCCATAAGTGGTACGAGAAAACGGTAAGAAATTTGACAGTAAAAATTACAAAAGAAGATTTATTTAATGACTGAGAAAATTATTGATGCCTTTCTACTTTGCAGACATGGATGTACATCTCTGTTCCCTTGTTGCTCTATATAGCAGAACGCAGCGTGCGAACATGCAGATCACAGCATTATTCAGTTAAGATACTAAAGGTAAAGCTAATTTTAGTGTTTTACTCAAATCTGTTTGTTTATACTTTGAGTTGTTTGCAGTCGAAAGAATTAATGAGATTATTGTTATCCTGAGTGTCTAAAACAGGTTTCGGTCCTACCGGGAAATGTCATTAGCTTAATCATGTCCAAACCGCCTGGGTTTAAGTACAAAAGTGGACAATACATATTTCTACAATGCCCAACAATCTCCCCATTTGAATGGTGAGTGATTTCCACTCAACCTTCATCAAACTGAACCATTTTCAGGAAAATGTTATTATGCACTAATTACTGAACCATTTGTTTATTTTGAACCCCCCACACAAAAATAACCATTTGTTTATAATTTTCAGGCACCCATTTTCCATTACCTCAGCACCAGGAGATGATCACCTCAGTGTTCACATCCGAACAGTAGGCGACTGGACTCAAGAATTGAAGCGAGTCATTGCTGAGGGAGATGATTTAACATCTGTAGATCATCAAGCTAGACTTGTTCAGACAGGAAATCTGGATCAGAGAGGGTATATAAACCTAAGCAATTTTACCTTCTGAGATTTAGGTTCCACATATGTATGGGAACATTAACGTAGTAGATGAACATCAATGCAGCCAACCCAGATTGTTTGTCGATGGTCCATATGGGGCACCAGCACAGGAATACCGGAACTATGACGTCTTGCTCCTTGTTGGACTTGGGATTGGAGCTACCCCTTTTATAAGCATCCTTCGAGATCTACTTAACAGCACGAAAACAGCAGAAGAACAAATGGTACAATTCATACTCTTTCTAAGCACAATATTTGGGAAATTTTATCGATTTCTATTTTCTGGGTGACCGAGTTATAATGGATTCATGACCTAGGATTCAAATACAGAAACTAGTAGATCAGAAGACAGCCAGAACAGTTTTACATCTTCAAGTTTGACACCCGGGGACAAGAAGAAGTCACAGAGGACTACAAATGCTCACTTCTATTGGGTTACCAGAGAGCCTGGCTCTTTTGAGTGGTTTAAAGGAGTCATGGATGAGGTTGCAGAAATGGATCAGAAAGTAAACCTCGACTGTTAACATTTTACATTATAATTATATTCGTCTGGGATGATCTGCTAAGTGACTCCGTTATGCTCTTCTTGTTTGTTGCAGGGTCAGATTGAACTGCACAACTACCTTACAAGCGTTTACGAAGAGCGTGATGCAAGGTCCACTCTAATCACCATGGTCCAAGCTCTCAACCATGCCAAACATGGCATCGACATCCTATCTGGAACCCGAGTATGATCTTTCGTCACCATTTTCAGTTGACATGGCAATTATGTTCTTAAGCAATTAATGACCCTTCCTATCTTGATGCGATGCAGGTAAGAACTCACTTTGCACGACCAAAATGGAAAGAAGTGTTTACTAAGATAGCTTCCAAGCATCCATATTCTACAGTAGGTAAAGATATTCTACAAAAACTAAATTGTCAAAAACAGAGCCGATACAAGTGACACAGACTTAACCAAGTTTGTATGAGTTCATGTTTCTTTCTTTTATGAGTCGAAATCCTGCATCTGCTAAAATAATGAAACAGGAAACACAGAAATCAGAATAACCAGTTAATTTGCAGGGGTATTCTACTGTGGGATGCCAATGTTGGCAAAGGAGCTGAAGGTGCTATCACACGAGCTCAGTCACAAGACATCCACACGTTTTGAATTCCACAAGGAGTATTTCTAAAACTAGAGAACCGCCATCAAAAGACCAAGCAGCCATTCTTTTCTACTCATTTGGATTATCGATTGAGGAAAATAATCATATCTGTATAATGATCGTAGCTCAGAAAGATGTAAATGCAATTGTTTGTCATATACGTAGAAATGTCGTCCAATATAATACGAAGTTCCAAAAAAAAGATACCTTTTCTGCTGATAACTTCCCAAAATTGCACTCTTTCGAGAGCAAAAAACTATTGTTGGAGAATCATTTATCTATGGATGACGATACATTAAGCAGATTAATACAAAGAGATCCAGCTGCAATCAATCATCTTTGATTCTCTTGAGTAGTCTGGAAGCCCAGCGTCGGACACGTTGCTTCAGTGTATAACCAACAACAATTCCAGCAACAAAGCAAAGTGCACAAAGCTTTGAACATGTCCACAGTGATACTACTTGCCTGCAAGTGTAGACATGGGAATATTGCCAGTTCAGTGTACGAGGAAGAAGAAACAAGGACAACACCCGACGAGAATTTTTTATTTTTTAGAAGGCATCCATGCAAGTCACAGCTTCAAGAACAGCAAAACCAATGTTGGGAAGATCATTAAAATGAAAAACCCATTTTAGGGAGCACATTTGTTGGTTGCAAATAAATAAATCTAAGCCTCCCTTCATGGTTTCACAAAGACCATTACAGAGAAAATGCAACCCTAATGACACATACCATTAAAAATAAAAATAAAATATTAAAGTGTAGTGGTACCTGGCAGGTCTGTTAAGTAAAATACGAGACTGATCAGAAGAAGACAAAGCGGCAGCGAGACCTTCACCGGCACGGTGACTGTCAAATGAAGACGAAGACGAAGACGAAGAAGAGCCCAATTTTGGTGGGTCTTTTGAGACTTTGCCAATCAACTTCTGCAAACCCTCCATAACTCGATGTTTCCAGAGACAAAGCAGAGAACCCTAAAACCCAGAACACCTATTCACAATTCAGAAACCCCATTCATTATGCATTCCATTCTTGAGGATATGAATTTTGAGGGGTTTAGGGTTTATTACCGATTTTGACTCGCCCGGTTCAACTTCAGAACACTGCCTCCCCAATGGTGATTCAGATTTGGAGCACGATTTTGTTCTCTCGAAGATGTCAAATTTGTCCACCTCCCCTTCAAATTTTCGCAAGAGGCTCGTGGCCCAAAATAACACTGGCTTGGGCTCAGACACTTGGGCTTGGTCCAGTAAAGTAGTATTTATTTCATTAATTTATTTGTATTATTATTCATGTATTAATTTTTTCGGAGCTTTGGTTTAAACTCAATAAGGAGTTTCCTATTGCAAAGGATTCACTAGTGTCGTGGTTTGGAGTATTTACTCCCTCCGGTAAGGTCTTAAGTTCGAGTTCTAGCATCCGTATAGTTTGTATGAGTTTAGTAATAATATTGGGAGAAAGAGGAATCGAGCAATTTTTTTTGAATATTCATATTCATACACTCTTAATCTTAAGGCAAATTTACACGTCTAGTTAGTTACCATATTAACTGTTTCCTAATTCATCCATTTGCAGTCGTCTTTTATGCTTTTATTTGTTACTTGATTACTATATTTAGCAAATTTGTACTCTTTGGCTGGTCCACGTAGCACTAGAAATGGTACTAGTAAATAGTAATAGAAGGCTGGGGTCAGAAATCGTCCACGCTGAAAAGCCAATCTATCCCCATCTTCTCCCCAACACTCTCACGTCTCTCCCTCCCTTATCTCCCTCAAACAAATGCAAGCAAATTAACAAAAAAAACAATGTTTCAAAGCACAAGTTAGGACGCACTTGATATATCTCTCTGGGTCTAAACTTGCAACTAATGGCTTCCCTTTCTCTTCCTAAGCACCACTTCCCTTCTGTGCTCCCCACTCAAACACACAACGCATCTTCGAAAAGCCTCCCAATTGTCTCAAGTTCATCACATTCTCACTTTTATGGCCTCAAGCTCTCCAATTCCCCCTCTTTGCCAATCCCTTCTTCTTCTTCTTCTTCTTCTTCTGGAAAGATGCTTATTTGTGCTGCTAAGGTACATTGCTTAATTCACACTCTCTGATATGTTGAGTGTTTTGCGGGCTATGGCTACTTCTTTGTTGATTGATTATGGACCTTATAATTGTGTGTTTCTTGATAGGTGGACAAGGGTAAAGTTCCACCAGCCTTCACATTGAAAGATCAGGATGGAAAGACTGTGAGTCTCTCAAAATTCAAAGGAAAACCTGTGGTTCTCTATTTCTACCCTGCTGATGAGACCCCAGGGTGCACCAAACAGGTTTAAACATAATGACATTGTTGCATGTTCTAATTCTCCCATTAGTGTAGTGCTAGGGGAAGCCTGAAATTATCATTTTCTTACGTAGAAGCTTGGTTAACTGTTATCTTTTCAGTCAGCTTATCCTAGATTAGTTTTTCCCAATAATTTCTGCTATCCGGAAAAAACACTATGATCTGATTATTGCTGTAAGTTTTCATTTGTTATGATATGCAATTCACATTGGAGCTGACAACACCAGATAAAGACTGTATCTTTAATTAGTGCAGACACTGACAAATTGATACTCCCTTAGGCTTGTGCTTTCAGAGATTCTTATGAGAAGTTTAAAAAGGCTGGAGCCCAGGTCCTCGGAATTAGTGGTGATGACCCATCATCACACAAGGTAATGTGAACAGTTTCTAGTATGGAACAGCTTTAACTACTTTGGTAAATTGGCTTGATTGTTTGGAGGACATATGCTGCAATAATTGCAGCAGAATTGGGTTTAGTAGATATTCTACTGGCTTGAGCATTGCTAGATGATAAGCAAGATTTGTTTGCTTCTAAATGAATTGTGAGTTAATTCAGTTTTGAACAGATGTAAGGATAAATTTGTTGGTTTTTCATTGTTCCCCAAAACTTGAACTATTATCTCTAACTGTTAAGATTATTATATTTTTTTAGAAAGTATGAGACTCATCATATCTACAATACCTTTAGTTTATTTGAGTATGGTTTTAAATGCATAACCATTGCAAGTCATGCTTGAAGTTGATTATGAAGTTTTTAAATTTATGTAGGCTTTTGCAAAGAAATACAAACTTCCATACACATTACTTAGCGACGAGGGTAATAAGGTGAGGAAAGAATGGGGAGTGCCATCAGATCTATTTGGGACATTACCTGGAAGACAGACTTATGTTCTGGACAAGAATGGGGTGGTTCAACTCATCTACAACAACCAATTCCAACCTGAGAAGCATATTGATGAAACTCTCAAATTCCTTCAAAGCCTTTAAAGCTCTCCTGTTTTTAGCTGCTTTGTTTTTTCATCCCTGTGTCCATTATATCTCCCCAAAACAGGGTGAGCAAGTAGTTATTTTTGTATAATTCGAAAGCCAGTTATAACTTATAATTACTAATGCTGCTGGCCATGTTTGTACTTGTCCCAAGTAGAAGGGCAATTGTTATCTGCCCTATGAAGGCAAATTTCAATCGATAGAGGTCAGAATTTTTGTGGAATAACCAATGGCTATTAAACAGCATGACCTAGATGGCGATAATCTTGTTCTAAGTGATGTAATATCTTTGAGATTGTTAATGTTATTGTAAATTCTTCATCGTGGTATTTTGCTTATGTTAATTAGTTGACAACTCTGCAATCAGCTAATGTTTATGTTTCTTATCCCCTGCCTTGTTGCCCTTCTGCAATATTATCTCATCATACTTTTTGTGAGGATTTCAAAAGTAAACAATGTAAAAATTCTTTATTGAGATAAAAAAGATTGTGAATTGCTAATACATGATACATTCATCATTTGTCCTGCAAGTAGGTGTTCTTTATTTTGAGTTCTGATGTAAAGAACCTGTCAATTATAACTTTAGAAGGTTATTGCAAAATATAGGTTCAATGTTTCCTCAGATAGTCTTGACTGCCATAGGGGCTAAATGCTTCTGCTAACCAAGAATTCTTCCTCCAAGATGTCCACCCCATCTCCTCACAAATTTCATCACTGTGATTTTTTCTAAAAGTAGAAATGCAATGCCTCTTGTAGAACCTGGTTGTTTTCTTCGAGACTTCCACTTCTTTACTTGTTTGCTCAAGCATTTGCTCAACACTTGGGAGCTTAAATTTATTATCCAGCAGCCTAGCCAGACATATGCTGTGCAGTTCCGAAGAGTGTAGGTTCGAAACACTCTCAAGATAACCCACGAAAGCCATATTTGGGATCAAAGGATGAATTGTGCCGCTAGAGAAGTGTTGGAAAAATGGCTCACCTAAGGATGCAAAGATCGAAGGGAGCGACCGGTCGCAGGTTTTGTGCGACCGGTCGCATGCAGGCAAATCCGAAGAGTTTGCTACGGTATAAAAGCGACCGGTCGCAGGTTCTGGGCGACCGGTCGTTTTCAGGCAGAATCGAAGTTGAAGCTACGGTATAAAAGTGACCGGTCGCAGGTGCTGGGCGACCGGTCGCACGCATCGTGCTGTGTTGAACTTTTAGCACGTTTTCTGCCCTCTCTTCAGAATCAAATTGGTCCCTACCAATCCACATGCAACCCAAAAGGTGGTTTAAGTCCTAGAACAGTTGGCAACCACTCTAAAAGCCTTAAACATTGTTTAAGTAGAGTAGTGGGTTGTTTGATAGCCCACTTTATACTTTCCTGAAATTATGGATCTTTTTTAGAGGGAGGGTGGTCTGATGCATGTGGGTGGCTTCTTTTCTCTATCTTTTATAGAGGCTAAGTAGCTGGAGCTTTGGGTAAGCTGTATTCATAAGTGGGAAGCCAAGAGTGTGAGAGAGAGAGAGAGCATCTTGTATCAAGTGTGGTGAGCAAAGGGGTGTGAGAGAAACAGAGGGTGAGTTTGGGTTCTAAGGGGGTTTCCATTGAAACCAAATCTGTAACTCTTTCTTCATCATTGATATTTCTCAAAGGGATCACCAAAGAGGACGTAGGCAAATTGCTGAACCTCTATAAACACTTGTGTTATTTGTTCTTGGTTAAATTTATGAGTGTGTGTGTGTGACAAGTTCATCCTTGTGCTTGTCCAAAGTCCATCAACAACAAGATCTTAAGGGGAAGTGCATTCACTTGCACAACAAGTGGTATTAGAGCTGTGTTTTGCTGTGCTAGCTCTTCCTTTGGAGTGCTAGTGTGTTGAAGATGGCAAGTGACAAAGAAGTTGAGAGTGGTAGCAGTTCACGGCGGCTGAAGCAACCACGAGGCAACAAGCATGAAGGTGGAGCTAAAGCCTTTCACGAGGAAGGAGAACTTCACACTTTGGCAACGAAGGATGAAGTCAGCCCTCACACAACAACACCTCCACGTTGTGTTGGTTGGAAAGGAAAAGAAGCCAACAAGCATGACAGATGAGGAGTGGAGTGTACTTGATGAGTTGGCGGAGGAGCTATCGAAACTACCTCTCCAGATGAGGTGCTCATCAACGTGATGAAGGATACGGCAAAGCAAACATGGGAGAAGCTCGAAGAGATGTTTTGCGAGGAAGTCACTATCCAACAAACTCTTCCTCGAGGAAGAACTCCTAAATCTCAAGATGGAGGAGGAGGTAATCTAATGGAACATTTAAGTAGTTTCAATAGATGTGTTGACTTGCGAGAGAATGGAAGTTAACTATAGTCAGGAGGATAAGGCTCTTATGTTGCTCACATCCTTACCTCCGTCCTATAAACACTTTCGAACCACTCTTATGTTCGGGAAGGTCACTCTGGATTTTGAGCCTGTGGTGCAAGACATCATGACACACCATAGGATGGCTCAACGTTCGGGAGAAAACTCTCAAGGTGAAGGTCTAGTTGCAAAGGCCAGGAGAGAGAGGCCGTTCAAGGAAGCAAGATGGCAAGAAAGGCAACAGAGGAAGGTCCAAATCCAAAGCAAAAGAAGGTTGTTTAGAATGTGGGTCAAAGGAGCATTGGAAAAGAAATTGCCCCATATGGAAGGAGAAGAAGAACAAAGGGAAGAATGCAGCCAACACGGTGGAAGAAGTCACGCAGAAAGTGATGGTGAGCTTTTATGTGTTAATAGCAATGTTAAAACTAATGCATTTGCTAATTCTTCAAGGTGTTCCTCTTAGATTGGATTTTGGATTAGGATGCTCATACCATATGTGCTCAAACAAGGAGTGGTTTGACACATATGAAAAGAAAGAAGGTAATTGAAGTTATGGACGGGATGGCTCGGTTTGTAGAGTCAAAGGCACGGGTACAATCAAAGGTGAAGATGAATGATGGGAACATTGGGACGCTTGGAATGGTAAGGCACATTCCAAAGTTGCGTAAGAATCTCATTTCCCTTGGAACTCTTGATAAGAATGGTTATTCATTTAAAGCAAATGGAGGGAAACTCATAATCTCAAAAGGTTCACTTGTGATTATGAAGGAGAAATCCAACCTAATTGTCTATATAGATTGTGTGGTACAACAATAACATGTGGAGCAGCTGTATCCACAAGCAAGGACTTGGAGGATGAAACTCGGCTTTGGCATTTGAGGCTAGGGCACATGAGTGAGAGGGGCATGCGGGAACTACACAACGAAAGTTGTTGAAAGGTGTTCAAAGTTGCAAGCTTGAGTTCTGCAAATATTGTACCATGGGAAAGCAATCTAAGGTGGCTTTCAAGCAGCGAAACAAAGAGGAAGGAAGCACGGGGGTGCTAGATTATATTCACACGGATGTATGGGGGCCATCATAGGTTAAATCAAAGGGTGGAGCTAGGCTATGCCGTGACTTTCTTGGATGATTTTCCGAGAAGGTTTGGGTCTACTTCATGAAGGAGAAATCAGAGGTCTTCACCAAATTCAAAGAGTGGAAGGCGGAAGTAGAGAACCTACCAGGAAGGAAGATCAAGATCTAAGGGGAGTGACAATGGTGGTGAATATAAAGACAACAAGTTCCTTGGGTTTTGCGAGGAATGAAGGCATTAAGAGCACTTTCACGTGAAGAAGGACGCCCCAACAAAATGGAGCTGCGGAGAGGATGAATAGAACTCTCATGGGCGTGAAAGATGCATGAGGATTCATGCGGGATTGCCGAATCATTTTGGGCGGAGTCCATTAACCACAGCTTGCCTACTTGGTTAATCGATCACCTTCAAAAATCTTGAGTTCAAATGTGCGAGAGGAGGTATGGTCTAATAAGTCAATTGATTATACTAATCTTAAGGTGTTTGGATGCGAGTGCATATGCACTTATTCCTAGTGATGAAAGATCCAAGTTGAAGCCAAAGTCTCTTGAATGCATTTTCATCGGATTCGAGAAGCGGTGTGAAGAACTACAAGCTATGGGATCATGTGAACCTAAAGAAGATACTCAACGGGGATGTTGTGTTTCATGAGAAGACCATGCCTATGAACAAAGTCAAGAATTCGAGAGGCAAGGAGGATGTTGTTGGGAAAGAAACAACCATTGAAGTTCTACTCAAGAAGGTGTTCAAGAAAACTTCACAAGAACGACCAGCGAAGACGTTCGGGAGGAGGTGGAGTCGACATTGAGGAGGAAGATGCAGGGCAACAACAACAAACTCAAGAAGAAGAAGAGGCTCAAGTGCGGGTGGAGCCATCATCTATAGCTTCAGTCCAGGCCCAAGAGAACCATCAAACCACCTCAAAGGTTTGGATGGGACAAGGATGCAGTTCAACTATGCTTTGAATGCTAGTGAAGAAGAACCAACCACGTTCCAGAAGCTGTTGAGAAATGAGGAGCAGGAAAGTTGGATGGAAGCTATGATGCAAGAGATGGAATCTCTACACCAAAACTTCAGTTTGGGAGTTAGCTCCTAAACCCAAGGATCATAAGCTTATTGGAAGCAAATGGGTGTTTAGGAAGAAAGAAGAAATGCATGAAAGGAGCCACCATATTCAAAGCTCGATTTGTGGCCAAAGTACTTGCAAAAGGAGGGAATTGATTATGATGAAATCTTCTCTCCGGTAGTGAAACACACTTCTATATACTACTCTCCATAGTAGCACAAGAGAACATGGAGGTGGAGCAAATGGATGTGAAGGCTTTGCTTTCCTCCATGGGGATTTGGAGGAAGACATCTACATGAGCCAACCTTAAGGGTTCATTGAAGCAAACAAGGAAAATCTGGTTTGCAAAAGTTTGAATAAGTCTCTCTATGGGTTGAAGCAATCTCCAAGGCGAGTGGAACAAGCGCCGACTCTTTCATGATGAAGATTGGATATAGAAGATGTGAATCAGATTGTTGTGTATACACTCATGTATTCAAGGATGGTAATATCATCATACCTTCTTTATGTTGATGACATGCTAATTGCATGTAAAGACATGTCAAAAATCCAGGAATTGAAGACATTGCTTGGAAAGGAGTTTGACATGAAGGATCTTGGTTCTGCACAAAAGATCCCAGGAATGGAAATAAGGAGAGACAGAGTTGCAGGCAAGCTATGGCTGTCACAAAGTAAGTACATTACCAAAGTACTTGAAAAATTCAATATGTTGGATTGCAAACGGTGTCTACTCCTTTAGCGGGAGCATTTTAAGTTAAGTGCACAGGAATGTCCTTCTACGGATGGAGAGAAGGAAGAAATGAGCAAAGCTCCATATGCAAGCTTGGTAGGGTGTCTCATGTATGCAATGGTTTGCACACGCCCCAACTTAGCTCAAGCCGTAGGTGTGGTGTCAAGATACATGGCGAATCAAGACAAACTTCATTGGACAGCAGCGAAGTGGATTCTCGGTACTTGAAGGGGACTAAAAGGCTTGGGATATTGTTTGAAAAACAACAAGGAAAGACATGTGTATCAGTGGTATGTAGATTCTGATTATGCGAGGATCTAGACAAGAGGAGATCCACCACAGGATATGTTTTTCACTTGTGGTGGAGGACGATTAGTTGGAGAGCTTGATGTTACAATCGGTTAGTGCCTTGTCTACTCTTGACTTGAGTATATGGCGCTCACGGAAGCTTGAAGGAAGCGCGTATGGTGAAAGAGATTGGCAAAGGATTTCGAATAGCCCAAGATATGGTGGTGATTCAAAGTGACGATCAAGTGCAATTTGCTTGGTCAAGAATCAAGTATATCATGGAAGGTCCAAACACATTGATGTCATACCACCGGATAAGGGATTGGGTGAATGATGGAGACATCACGGTAATGAAGGTTCATACATCGAGAAGAATGCTTCGATTGTCTCACAAAGCTACTCCACAACGCAAAGTTCAAGCATTGCTTGAGCTTGCTCAATCTTGTTCCATGTTAGAGATTGAGGTGGAGTTCTTGGGAGTTATCAGGGCGACTCTCAAGAAGTTAAAGATGTCTGGAAGGCAATAATCTTCTCTCAAGGAGCCTAGGCTCACCATGGTGGAGATTGTTGGAAAAATGGCTCACCCCAAGGATGCAAAGATCGAAGGAAGCGGCCCGGTCGCGAGGTTTTGTGCGGCCGTGCGCGCTGCGTAAATCCGAAGAGTTTGCTACGGTATAAAGCGGCCGTCGCGGGTTACAGCGGCCGTCGTTTTGGCGAGAATCGGTTGAAGCTACGGTATAAGCGACAGAAATTCGCAAGTCTTTGAAGCTGACCGGTCATCACGCTGATGTCTTTGTGTTGAACTTTCAGCAAGTTTTCTCCCTTTCTTGAGAATCAAATTGGTCCTACCAATCCACATGCAACCCAAAAGGTGGTTTAAGTCCTAGAAACAGTTGGCAACCACTCTAAAAACCTTAAACATTGTTTAAGTAGAGTAGTGGAGTTGTTTGATAGCCCACTTTATACTTTCCAGAAATTATGGATCTTGTTTAGAGGGAGGGTGGTGCGATGCATGTGGGTGGCTTCTTTCTCTATCTTTTATAGAGACTAAGTAGGCTGGAGCTTTGGGTGTTTGTATTCGAGTGGGAAGCCAAGAGTGTGAGAGAGAGAGAGAGAGAGCATCTTGTATCAAGTGTGGTGAGCAAAGGGGTGTGAGAGAAACATAGGGTGAGTTTGGGTTCTAAGGGGGTTTCCATTGAAACCAAATCTGTAACTCTTTCTTCATCATTGATATTTCTCAAAGGGATCACCAAAGAGGACGTAGGCAAATTGCTGAACCTCTATAAACACTTGTGTTATTTGTTCTTGGTTAAATTTATGAGTGTGTGTGTGTGACAAGTTCATCCTTGTGCTTGTCCAAAGTCCATCAACAACAAGATCTTAAGGGGGAAGTGCATTCACTTGCACAACAAGAAGAAACATTAAACAGTTTTACTCTCCAATTTTAACTTTTCCAATACTTGATGTAATTTTTAGAAGTCTTAGAAAACCAGTACCTGTATAAGTGTATGATACCAGAATGGTATTCCAATAAGGTGCGAAGAGGCTCTGGTAAGATGGACTTAACTTTTTTCTTACCATCATAACCAGTTGCAAAAACCACAACATCAGCTTTGATCTTAGTGTTGTCATCAAATTCAATTCCATCTTTACAAAACCACCATTTAGATTCTGATCTTTTGAACAGAATCTTGCCTTTATCAGCCTCGGATAAGAAATTCTCAGGCATGATGGCCATCTGGCAGGATGCATAGTCTTCCTCAAATGGATGGTCTGGTTTTAGTCCACACTTCTCCAAAGGCAGCTTCCACAGTATGAATGATTCAATCAACTTTGACACTGCATGCCTCTGTGAACAAACATAACACAACCACCAAATTTTAGCACTCTGGTTTTAGCTACAGAGCCAGATAGTACTAAAACATTTTATTTTCTTGTATCAATTAATTAATGTTGTTCATTTACCATTGGAGACATAACTAGGGAGCAAAGGACGGCCCTGAAGAAGCTTTGGTTAGGTCTTTGATGGAGAAACTGTGAAGATCGTGTTGAATAGAACAAGAAAAAGGGCAATGCCCAAAACCAGTAGTGGGGAACGGTCCTTTGTAAAGTCCTTACAAGTTACAACCATGGTGCATGGCTTCCCTTCTGGTCCTGAGAAAAAAACACCCATGAAAAACCAAACCACCAAAATAACTCATGTCAACATCATAAAGACCAAAATCTATATGCAATACATCAGCCTCTCTTTTTTTCCTTTTTTTTTCTTTTTGGTTCTCAAACAAATTATGACATATAACTTTTAGATTTTTTTTCTTATACAATGCAATATTAGGGAAGGGAGAATCGAACTTAGAACCTATGATGCATAAATAAATACTCTTAACCACTTTGCTACAAGCTTCTCATATAACATTAGACTTAGATTAACACATTTTTCATGGAACAGACTTTCAGCAACAAAAGAAGACAACAAGGTTGCATGTTACATGAGTGTTTGCATTATGCATATGGATCAAGGAAATGGTAATGTAAAAGCTTAAAGGAAAAATTTGAAATTTGTATCATATATTTATGAATTTTATGATGCTACCAATGGAACAGCATATTTGTATTAAGTCAAATCTGATGTTGTGGAATACTATTCTATTCCTGTGACTCAGAATCGTTAACGTGTCCAGTCAAAGTGTAGTCAAAACCACCTTAATTGAGTTCCCCTTGACATAATTTAAGTGGTTCAAGTGGCACATTTACTACTATGTCAATAATTAACAGACTTATTAATGGAAAAATTGATGGTAGGTATGAAATTGCAGTGAAATAAAAGTTTGGGTATGAAAGTGAGACGAAAAAGACTTTGTATAGTAAAGTCTGAAAATCGATAAAATTCATGGTAGTAAAATGAAATTTACCCTTATTTTTATTTTGTCTTACTTTCATTAGGATTCTTTTTTTAGCAAAATGCTCATCATCACTGAAGATTAATTGGTTAGCATGCCCAAAAAAACATACACTAGAAAGCTAACAATCCAGAACAGGAAAACATATTTAAAAATTGACCTGAAAATCAAACAACGACATGAAAGGTAATGGAAATTAGAAACTTATATATTTACCTTTGATTTGCCTCAGCACACTCGAGAGCTAAATCAATAGCTGATTCTACGACGACTTCTTATCCTTTAGCAAATCAGAAACAGCGTCCTTGTCCAATTTGCAGTAATCAATGCAGAGCCTGGCCTTTAAATGCTTCAGGGCCTTTGTCGTGTGGAAACTCTGGAATTTTGGGTATATCACCATACTTCCCAAAGCAAAGCAAACCACAATGAACTCGAAGGCGTACCACTGTATTATTCAAAACAAACACACCAGAATCAGAACACAAAATATGCATAAAAATATTAGTACTGTATGCAAGTGGGGTTTTGAAATATTTTTTATACTATTTGTTGAGAGTATAGGACATGTCAGAAAACATATGCATATGAACATCGGAAATGTTTTCTTATTAGCTAGGTACGTAATATGGCAATGCTGGATGTTTATATTGTCAAACTGTGAATATGGATCGTTGATCAGGTTAGCTCTTATCTCAACCTGTGGGGTCTAAACAAGGCAACTTTAGCTAGGTTGTGTAACATTGGTTGTCCCATGGAATTGACTTGTAATACCAAAATTTGGGTATGAAAGAGCTAACAACCTGAATGTTCTCTGAATCATTGGACTGCACAGAAACTTCACATACAGGCTGACCACTGCCCCGCGAGAGGCCCCCATACTACACAGTTTTGACACCAACATCAGCGGTTTCCCGGTCACCAACTAACCGAACCTCGACCACCTTGGAATTGAACCTCAAGAACTTGGGCACATCAAAGTACTGAGGATAAGAGTTCAAGCAGTCAAATATCTCAAGATGGGAAGGAAAGTCTGCATTGTCCCTGTCAGGCCAAGGAAAGTCAAATATCTCAAGCAGTCAAATATCTCAAGATGTGTTTGGTTGAAAAACAAACATTTCGCTAGAGTTCAAAATTCAAGTGCCCGGATTTTGAATTGTTGATAGTTGTATCATGGGGGCAGATGCCTGAAGAACTACAAGTCACGAGTGTATGGGCGAAATTCTGTCTGTGGATATTGCATCAGCAAGCCTCCATCAGTCAGTTCACTTCCTTTACTTATTTACATATCTTTGTTACATTTTAGTTTGATTTAAATTACAATTCGATTGGAATAGTTTAGTTGTAGTTAAATTCTGTTATCACATATATTATCAGAGTTCCTATACTGATTGTTCTCCAACAAACATTTTCTAGTATGGAAAAGCTTTAAGTACTTTGGTAAATTTGCTTGGTTTGTTGGAGGACATCATCAGATTAAGCCTTGGGTGAGTTGATTGAGCTATAAATGGAAGTCCTCTTATATATTACAAAGGGCTTTAGTTTGTTTGAGAATGGCTTCTAATACATAACTATTGCAAATCATGCTTGAAGTTGATTATGAAGATTTTTATTTATGTAGGCTTTTGCAAAGAAATACAAACTTCCATTCACATTACCAAGCGACGAGGTTAATAAGGTGAGGAAAGAATGGGGAGTGCCATCAGATCTGTTTAGGACATTGCCTGGAAGACAGACTTATGTTCTGGACAAGAATGGGGTGGTTCAACTCATCTACAATAACCAGTTCCAACCTGAGAAACATATAGATGAAACTCTCAAACTCCTTCAAAGCCTTTAGGCCCCGTTTGGTTCACGGAACGGATTTGAGGGGAAATCACTACCTATGTCATTTCCCAAGGAATAGGAAATGGAAGATTCATTTCCCACGTTTGGTAATGTTGGGAAAGTAACCAAGAGATATCACTTTATTTATTTTCCCATGTTTGTTTTGAGTATGAATGGAAAACAAAGTTTGTAACCACAAGGTGTGGTGCGGTTGGCAAACTGCCACCTCCAACTGGCGAGCTACCTGGTGCCTCAATGGTAGGGGTTTGAAACCCGTTGGAAACACTTTGTGGCCAGGGGCAAGTTGAACCCCGAGCGGGGATTAATCCCACCCTTCGGGTGTGGGAACACCTCGTGGTATTTACCCCAAAAAAAAAACAAAGTTTGTATAATTTTCCAATTATACCCATATTAAATCAAATAAAGAAAGAATGCATTTAATGATATATTGTAATTCTAAATTGTTAATGGGGACAAAAATTGTCATGAAAAATGGGCATTTAATATTAGCTCATTTTCCCAAACTTTCCCATGATGAGGGAAAACAAAACCCAAGTTGGGAGGAGGGCTTCACTTTCGCCCATACTTTCCCATGTACCAAGCAACTATTTCCCATGCTTGGACTTACCAAACATAAGAAAACAATTAATTTCCCATCCCCAAGCCTCCTTTCTCATGAACCAAACGGGACCTTAAAACTCTCCTTTTTTTAGCTACTTGTTTTTTCATCCCCGTGTCCATTATATCTCCACAAGACATAGTTAGCAAGTGGTTTTTTTGGTTTATATAATTCAAAGCCAGTTATAATTACTAATGATGTTGGCCATTTTGGTACTTGTCCCAAGTAAAAGGGAAATATTGTTTTCTGCCCTATGAAGGCACATTATTGTCATTGATGGATATCATTGACTTCTACGTTCATGGAACTTTGGGAGAAAAAACATTCAATGGGTTAAGTCTATATCACATGGATGAATCTACATTCATGAGTTTTTACACATATGCTTCATTTGAGTTATTAATGATGGTTCTTTGAACTTAAGTATTATTTATGATGATTCTTTAAATTGGATGTATTAGATTTATTATCAGGGGATTTCTCTACCTATAAATAATTGTAATATGTGGAGTAGCAAAACATATTATGAGTTGTATGATTTGATTATCGAATAAAGTTGAGATTTTCATCCATGTGATGTAGACTTAACCCATTGAATGTCTCTTCTCCCAAAGTTCCATGAATGTAGAAGTCAATGAACATGCATCATTCTCTCCGTGTTGGAGAAAATTCGCCCTCGAATTTAAACGTTGGGTTAAAATCTCTGAAAAGAAAATTCCCCATAAACACATCATGAAAATACCTGTAGGATAGCTTAAAACACTAAACGGGTGAAGTCTGCGTTTTCAAAAGTCGAGCGTAACACAGTAGTTTAAAAATACGCCTAAGGGATTGATAAGATGTATCAATCCTCCAACGTGCGGAGCATAAATTAAAGGAACACACAGAGTTATTTTACGTGGTAAAACCCCACCTTTGGGGAAAATCCACGGGACTTCTTAGTCCAGAACAAATCCACTATAGAACGATGATGACAAGAAATACTCACACACTTATCCTAGACACATTCTAGATAATGTTTACTGACTTCTTCGTAACTCAACTTCTATCACGGGATGATCTTTCGACACTCCTTATGTTGAACGCAATACTGGTCACGATTGCTTCAAGCTCGCCGGAGTTCTTCCAACTCTCCTTATGTTGAATCCGATACTGGTCACGATCGATTCAAGCTCGCCGGAGGAAAACCGCCACCACGGTCTTAGTGCCCTCAACCGTATGAGTCACCGAACAATGCAAATGAATGCAGTATGAATGATTAAAGTGTTTGATAAATCACCAAGTAAACATGGAACACTTGATGATTTATCTCCAATATGCACAGCTGCTTTCTCTTAGAATATTAGATGCTCATACCAAAAATATGAAAAGCTATATAAATCATAACGGAGCAGTCTGTCATATTTTTATATGGCTAGAGAAGTGCATGGCGACAAGGAATCAATATCTTGCCTAAGCAAATTGATTCCTTATTCAATTTCGTCAGGATTGTGCAAACAGCATGTGCTCTACCATTAATTATGACTTCCCAAATATAATCCAATAAGGACTCTTAAGAAACTGACGCCAACAAGGAAAAGCTTAAGCACTAATTCTATACAACCATTAATATGGACTCTCGTCAATTATGGACTATGAGTAAAAGCCCCAAACAGGATACCACCAATTCTATTAATCATGAATATCAATTTATTTGTTATCAATTGTGCCAGCTTTATGCCTCCTTTCAAATACCTTCCAATCCACATTCTTCACACAAGGAAACAATATAAAGTCCAACTAGAAAACGTGCTTTCCTAGTTGCAAACAATGAAACGTGCTTTCCTAGTTTGAGATTAAAAAAAAAAGATATTTTAATTTTAAACCAAAACAAGGAAGTTTTTCACAACTACTCTTTCAAAGGACCTTGATATTCTTGAAGCAATTTCCAAGAATATCACCATTGATCTTTCACAGAGTATCTGATTATAAAGGTGATTTGCAATGAAACAAAACTTGACCCAAAAGAAGAGGCTTGATAGGACGTGAAGAAAAGGAAAGCAAATCAATTTGAAACAAACATACTTAAACAAGTGCACTCCTAAAGGGATTTTAATTTATTTAAAAATCAATGAAATAAAATCATATCAGACTTTAAAAAACGTTCCCAGCATGAATGCATGAAAAATGACATGTCTTACCTTTCAGATCAAATGGCACATACGTGTTAAGTCACAATTCTGAAATTCGGGAATTGCTGAGCTGTTTCAATCCTGCAGTTTCTGGAAATCAGATACATCAATTTTGCTTCAACCTCACAGCTAAATGACACTTCCAAACCTATACTAAGTTCTAGGAAATGCCAACACAATTTCATACTAACACATCATCGACTGTTGGTCTTCAAACTAAAACTCTAACGAACATGCCCAGATAAAGAGCAAGAAATATGAGAAAAAATATTAGAGTTTTAGTTTTGTTATTTATTCCTAATTTCAGGTATTCTTAGAATAAACGGAATTAAAATTGTTCAAATTTATCCTTTTGTATTGTTCCGCTGCATCAGTCATATTTATTAGCAATATGGAAATCAAAGTATGGCCTAGCTGCGAGTGAGACGTTATTTGTTAGTCGAATGTGGAAAATTTCAATCAAAATTTTGTGTGGCCAAAAAAGGTCAGAATTTTGGTGGAATATCAAATGCATTGTACCCTATTGAATGTCTTCCCGTGAACTGCATATTGGCTTCTGTACAGCATCAGCATGACCTAGATGGCACTAATGTGGTTCTAAGTGGTGTAAACCTTTGAGATGGTTAATGTTCTCATCCCCTTCCTTTTTGCCCTTCTGCAATATCATCACATTCACATCATACTTTTGGGAATTTCAAACATAAACAACAGAAAAATTCTTTATTGAGATAAAATAGATTCTGATTTACTAATACATGATACATTGATCATTTGTCCTACAAGTAGGTGTTCTTTATTTTGAGTTCTGGTGTAAAGAACTTGTCAATTATAAATTTATGATGTTATTGCAAATTATAGGTTCACTGTTTCTTCAGATAGTCTTGACTGCCATAGGGGCTAAATGCTTCTGCCAACCAAGTATTCTTCCTCCAAGATGTCCACCCCATCTCCTCACAAATTTCGTCACTGTGGTTGATGCTAAAAGTAGAAATGCAATGCCTCTTGTAGAACCTGGTTGTTTTCTTCGAGACTTCCATTTCTTTACGTGTTTGCTCAAGCATTTTCTCCACACTTGGGAGCTTAAATTTATTATCCAGCAGCCTAGCCAGCCATATGCTGCGCAGTTCAGAAGAGTGAAGGTTCGCAACACTCTCAAGATAACCCACGAAAGCCATGTTTGGGATCAAAGGATGAATTGTGCCCCTGCAGAAGAAACATTAAACAGTTTTTACTCCAGTTTTAACATTTCTAACACTTGGTAATTTCTGGAAATCTTAGAAAACCAGTACCTGTATAAGGGTATGATACCAGAAGGGTATTCCAACAAGCTGCGAAAAGGCTCTGGTAAGATGGACTTAATTTTTTTCTTACCATCATAACCAGTTGCAAAAACCACAACATCAGCTTTGATCTTAGTGTTGTCATCAAATTCAATTCCATCTTTACAAAACCACCATTTAGATTCTGATCTTTTGAACAGAATCTTGCCTTTATCAGCCTCGGAGAAGAAATTCTCAGGCATGATGGCCATCTGGCAGGATGCATAGTCTTCTTCAAATGGATGGTCTGGTTTTAGTCCGTACTTCTCCAAAGGCAGCTTCCACAGTATATATGATTCAATAAACTTTGACACTGCATGCCTCTGTGAACAAAAATAACCCAACAACCAATTTTAGCTCCCTGTTAATAGCTACAGAGCAAGGCAGTACTAAAACATTTTATTTTCTTGTATTCAATTAATTAATGTTGTTGATTTACCATTGGAGACATAACTAGGGAGCAAAGGAGGGCCCTGAGGAAGCTTTGGTTTGGTCTTTGATGGAGAAACTGTGAAGATCGTGTTGAATAGAACAAGAAAAAGGGCAAACCCCAAACCCAGTAGTGGGGAACAGTCCAATGTAAAGTCCTTACAACCATGGTGCATGGCTTCCCTTCTGGTCCTGAAATAAAAATCCATGAAAAACAAAACCACCAAAATAACTCAGGTCAACATCATAAAGATCAAAAGCTATATGCAATGCATCCGCTATGACATATAACTTTTAGACTTTTATTTTTATTTTTATACAAAACAAAGCGATATTGCGGGAGGAGGAATCGATCCTAGAATCTAAGATGTAAGGATAAATGCTTTTAAACCACTTGAGTTAGAAACCCGTCACATAAATTTTAGACTTAGAATAACACATTTTTCATGAAACAGACTTTCAGCAACAAAAAAAGACAAGGAGGTAATAGTAGTGTAAAAGCTTAAAGTAAACTTCTTCTTTTTTTGTCAAGCTTGAAGAAAACTTGTATCATATATATTTATGAAATTAATGATGTTAGCAATTGAACAGCATGTATATCTGTTTTAAGTGAAATCTGATGTTGTGGAATTCTAGTCTATTCATGTGATTCAGAATCGTTGAAAACACGTGTCTAGTCAAAGTGTAGTCATAACCACCTTTAATTGAGTTCCCTTTGACACTTTGACCACGCAATGCCTTTTTTATTTTGCAAAATTCTTGGCTTGCTGAGCTGTGTGCGTATGCGACTGTGACTTGTGTGTGGAACTAACTATAATCAACTAACCATGCAAATTCCAACCCTTAAAGTGGAAAATGAGAACCAAATTGTGGTTGTGGATATTTTTTTTGTTGTCTTACTTTCATTAGGAATTTTTTTTACCAAATTTTTCCGGTGACCATGTCAACACTGAAGATTAATTAGAAAACATATTTAAAACTTGACTTGAAAATCAAACAATGATGTGAAAGGTGATGGAAATTATTAACCTATATATTTACCTTGATTTGCCTCTGCACACTCGAGAGCTAAATCAATAGCTGATTTTTTGTAGCCAACTACGACGACCTTCTTATCCTTCAGCAAATCAGAAGCAGCGTCCTTGTCCAATTTGCAGTAATCAAGAGCATGCAGAGCCTGGCCTTGAAATACTTCAGGGCCTTTGTTGTGTGGAAATTCTGGAAGGTTGGGTATATCACCATACTTCCCAATGCAAACCACAATGAACTCGAAGGCGTACCACTGTATTATTCACAACAAACCAACTAAAATCAGAACACACACACACACACAAAAAAAAAAAAAAAGATTTTCACCCCTAAAAAAAACATAAATTTGATTAAAGCTGTATGCAATTCCATAAGTGGGGTTGTGAAAAACAAAATTACTATTTGTTGAGAGTATAGGACATGTCAGCTAATATGCACATGATCAATATGGGAAATATTTTCTTGTTAGGTAATATTATGACGACATTGAATGTTTATATTGTCAAATTGTGAAAATGGGTCGTTGATCAGATTAGCTCTTTTCTCAACCTGGAGTCTAAACAAGGCAAAATTAGCTAGGTTGTGTAACATAGTGGAGAAACAAATCCACATGACCTGTTAAAAACCCTACACATGCAAGTGACTTATAATACCAAAATTTGGGTATGAAATAGCTAACAACCTGAATGGCCTCTGAATCATTGGACTGCACAGAAACCTCCCAAACAGGCTGACCGCCGCTTGGCGAGAGGCCCCCATACTCCACAGGTTTGACACCAAAATCAACGGTTTCCCGGTCACCAACAAAACGAACCTCGACCACCTTGGAATTGAACCTCACGAACTTAAGCACATCAAAGTGCTGAGCATAAGAGTTCAAGTAGTCCAATATCTCAAGATGGGAAGGAAAGTCTGCGTTGTCCTTGTCAGGCCAAGGGAAGTCAGAGAACTCATAGTCACGTCGATGAGACTGAAGCTTTGTGGAACTGAAAGAACAATGCCTCCAGACGCCTCCAATGGAATCAGAGGCTTCAAGAACAATAGGGTTGTGATGGGCTAGCTGCTTGGCTGCTGCTAAGCCACTCACACCGGCACCAATGATGCCAAGTTTTGAGACAATTGGAGCCATTGTTAATGGTTTTTGGTGTGTTTCAAAGCTTTTTTGGTTTGAAAGATGAGATGGTTTTGAAAAGGTGGTGTATATTCTGATATATACTCGATTTGCTTGGTGTCTAAAACAAGCTGAGGGCAAAGCTATTTATAGGAGTTGCATGAGTGGGTCTGGTCTCATGTATGATGTAAGCATGAATGTGAAATTGATTTTAAGATCAAAGGCTTTGCTAGGGTAAAAGATTGTGACCAATATTTCTCAAGTAATGGTATGTGAAATTGGCCCGTCAAGGAGGGGAACCTTCGTGGTTTGTTTACCTTATCATAATGATTTCGTGCAAATTGAAATTAACAAAAAAATACAGTGGTGAGTTTATGAACTGTTGCCATAGCTAATTTTCTAAGAAAAGTATACGCACTATTATTTCTATAAATATATATATATATGCTCCAGGAATATTCCATGTTATACAAACTGCATTTGAAGACTATAGCTCTTGGTAATATATATACACATATATATAATCTTCTTGGCTGGTCATGAAATCATGATGCCCATGCACCTTACATCTACCAAACAATTTAATGCACCTTAGATGATATAGTTGTCCCTCACTTAAAAGTATTAATTATACAATACATACAGAGTATTATGTATGTGAATATGCATTTCATATATATATATATATATATATATATATCATATATGCATGCATGTATACAGATATACATAGAATAAATAAATAAATAAATAGGTAAGCAGTTTATATGGAGTCAAAATAGGCTAAATAGCACTATAATCCTACTTTAGGTATTTTCAATCTACTGGTAAAACTTAGAAGAATATTAATAACTAGTATTAACTTGTTGGATTAAGGAGAAAATGTAAGGTGGTTTTGGCCTGACTTTAATGTAGAAAGTTCATGCAAATGTAGAAGGAAACATCGAAGAACTGAAGAAGAAACTTAAAGGAAATGAGGCACTTGCAGACTGAATCTACTTTTTAGGACAGACAAGAACGTGAAAATCAGGACTCCACACACACGTCTCTCTTGAAATCAAAGCCTTTTTACCCACAACCAAGACTATATGCCTACTGTTTGATTCAATTCAAGCTTTTTTTAATATGGTTCCTTCCTGGTATTCAGTCGTGTTTTGTTGATTCTTCAATGCCTTCATTTCATTTCATGCATTTTAAATATTTTTGTGTATCTTTTCCCTTTGGGTTGAATTTTTCAATATTCAGTGCAAGAGAAAACAATTTCATGTTAATTTCATGCATTTTAAATATTTTTGTGTATCTTTTCCCCTTGGGTTGAATTTTTCAATATTCAGTGCAAGAGAAAACAATTTCGACATATATATTAATTTTATAAATAAAAAAACTAAATTAATTAGTTTACCCTTCTTTATCACGGCAAAGTGACGCCAGAAATATATATTAATAACAAGTATATACAGGATTGTATCAAAACAATTAGTCAGAGACACACGTGGAATATTGGTTGACAATTTCGATTCAAACAAATGAATGAAATTGCTAATGCAATTTCAAATCTGTCTTTGACCGGACTACAAGTACCTAGCTTGCTAGCTGTGTTGGTGCTTAAAGTTCTACAATTCAGTAGAAAATTTATCTTCTAAGGAAAACCCTGTGCAAATTCAAAATTCTTAAGCACCAACTATCTATTAGTTTTTTTCTCTTAATACAAGCGATATGAAGAACGAAAAGAGGAGAATCGAACTTAGAACCTCTAATACATGAGTAAATACTACTCGAGCTATACAAGCCTCTTACCAACTATATAGTATTTTAACCAAATTATTTCTGTTTTTAATTAGTTAATGCAATACATGACTCCTCAACAACAAAAGTTCATTTATGATTCACAAGCATGTGAATTCACGTGTTTGATTTTCAATTCACTATCTTTTTCACACAGATCACCTTTAATATTATAAAAATAGACTATTAAATCAGACAACTTATTATCACTGGTTGAGGGCTTATATATATATATATATATATATATATATATATATATATATATATATATATGAGAGTTGTTAGATTATACATATATATACAAACAAAACAAGACGAGACAAAATATGGGTTGCCTCAGAAAATAAAGTAGATTGACGACATGAGTACATGCAATATTTCAGCAATGAAAATTGAAATTGAAAATAACAGGAAGCTAGTTTTTTTGTTTGGTTTGTAAATTGTAACTGTTAGTAAGTTTAAGAGTCAAAAAGTCGCGCATATGAAAGATGGATGGAGCTGGTGGTCAGACGACGTACGATGGCTTTCCACACTAAATAGATTCAAATTGATTTTAGGAAGCCAGTACCATTCTGAGCTGACCAGACTTTTCAAATGCATTTATATTTAGATCCATCCATCCATCTTTCAATTTCAAAGGGCACTAATTCCATATATTTCCACATGGACTGCGGTGGCTTTTGGCTAGCACAACCCAACGCACCCACTTTGGCCCCATCCCCTCCCCTCCTCTCCATCCCGGCTGCCCTAGACATGTAGAGTGTGGACCAGTTATTATTACCATATGCTTTTCTGGCCTATTGCTTTCTCCTCTTCTTTTTCTATACTTGGTAAGCTCACATTCTACACCCTGTCCCTCTCCATACATCTTCCGCGCAAAGTAATATAACATTAGAGTATCTCCAATAGTAGTAGTAAATTAACATTTGTTGATTTATATGGCAATTTAAAAAGGTTTATTTGCTACTTCAAATAATTTTTATTCTAACAAACTCTTCAATTCAATTATCTAAAAAGAAAAAATGCATGTTTTTTACATTTTCAAATTAAGTTTTGTTTTTCCAACGTAAAATTAATTTGTTTGAAGAGTGAATGTCAACTTACCAATCTTGAAGAAAGAGAAAGATGTTGCAGCTTTGATGACTGATTTTGACAATGCTTTTGGAGAGACTTTTTATGATGTGGCTCCCCTATTTAAGCATTCAAAAATTATTAAAGAGACTATTGGAGATGCTATTATAAACAACATCTTCAGTTGCAACTTACATTGTTCGATTCGGATGTACTCTGTTACAAGCAAATTTTTTAACACATATACGTTTGAACTAGATTCTACATGTCACTCACACCCTGCCCACCAACAACAGAGCTACATGTTGACTGACCTAGGCTAGCTATAGCCCAGTGCAACCGTGATACAAAATACTTTTTACAGCACAATAGTTTAGGATATTGCAATTCTAGCGCACCCATCTAGCTCTCAAATTTGTAGGTTAACTCTTCATTTTTACGAGAAATTATAGAATACTAGTATTAGTACATCCTGCGCGTGTTATAATATTAGTGGATATTTATAGATATTATTCCCTAAAAGGAGGAAAATAAACTCGTCATCGTATTATAACACATATACTGATATGCTACGTGCGTATACTACTGATAGTATTCTATAATTTTTCCATTTTTACAGCTAGCTAGTTGCAAAAAAGACCCATATCTACCTCTAGTCATTGTTAATTGAATCTTTGAAGTCCAAAAAAATTCCAATGTAGCTAATTTCCAGTGTCTTAATTTTTATTTTTTCAGTTAACAAAATATTAGCCCACCTTTTTTAAAATTTCTGGTTCTGTACTTGTCCCTTTCACATGATAAGGAAGTTCCCACCCAAATTTTATGTCCATAGAAATGTTGCTAATATAAAAGGCGATAGAATATTAATTTTTTTTAATGATAGTCTAAACTATAATAAGAGGGGAGGGGCACGACCAAGATGTCATGAGTGTTCAAGCCTGAAACCATTGATATACAAATGAAGAACCTTTTCCGTTAAGCTAGACTTTGTTGACGATAAAAGATGGATTGAACACGTATGTTTTATCTCTACTTTAATTATGACGTGCTCTATGCATGCACGTGATAAATGTATATATTCAAATTGTTTTAAATAAATATTTGTTTTTGCACCTTTCAACTGAGAAGGACATCAAGTGATCAGATTCACATATTCTATCTAGGACTTCAAAGATAATATCTTTCATTTACACACAAAAAAAAAAAGATAATATCTTTCAATTATCAGTTTCTTAGAAACATTGAATATAAGTTTCTTTAGAACTTGAACTTGAACCTTTGTAGTCTGAAAAACGGCCTCAAAATTTTCTTATTTTGAATCTCGTGCAATCTAGAATAGTTGGAAGAGAATATTTTTTTCAATTTTAAACACCCATTGGATATATGGAGTTGCATTATGATGACTATCGCATTCTTTTATTTTTTTTTCTTTTTAGACGGAGATTTTTACAAGTCAAGGTCCATCGATTTCATGAAAGAATCTATAGGGGGTTATGGAAATTTGAACGACTGTGAAGTTTGTCCAAGTCTAATTCCTTATTTAGGTTTCTTTAAAATGTAATAAATTTAAGGCATATCACATTTGCATATTAGTTTGGTGGTATATAAATGTGATATGATTAGCATTTTTGTTACATTAAATACTTATGATAAGTTTATGAAAATTTTAATTGTGTGTGAAAATGAATTTTTCAGGTGAGTAGAAGAACAACATAAAATATATATTTACAAAAATTCTCCTATACGAACATCGGAAGTTATTATTTTTCGGACGTCATGTATTTTGAACTACTTCTTCTTGCATTCTTGCATATTTATAATGGCATCCGCACATTAATAACGTGTGGACATCCAGATAAGAGAATAATTGTATCTATATATATATATATTATATACATAAATTCTCATATGCGGACATCCGGATGTTATTATCGTGCGAATGCCATGTATTTTGTACTATCCCTTCTTGTTTTCCTGTCTATTTACAATGGATCCGTAGCACCACAAGTTTCGACACAAGTTTTCAACCATTAGATTAGATTACAATAAATGTCTGAAATTTACCTTAACTATTCACAAGTTTCCCAAAATTCTGACTTTGATTATGACTTTGATACCCAAAGTTTTTTAGTCATAATTTTGGGAAACTTATGGGTAGTAAAGTGAAATTTACCCAATAATTAATTAATTTTAATTAACTTTGTTATTCAATTTTCTCTCTCACGGTTTATGTTTTCACATCTTCCTAAAAGCATCAACATTCTTTCTCCCATGCCTTCTTCTTGAGTTTTTCTATTTGAACCACACACTTCTCTTTGTTCTCAATACTTAAATCATTAAGTTGTTAAGTTTATTATTGTGTAAAAAGACAAAAAAAGGTCATTCAACTTAATACTTAACTCTAGTATATCTATATACACACCCCACCAAGAACAAGTTCAAGTGCAGGGCTCAAGAGAACGGGTTAAATTAAACTAATTAACAAAGGCATGGTCCGAGTTCTTTATCACACACTGCCTCTCAATAAGGGCAGAAAAGGTTGAGGCATATAGGACAAAAGCGCTTTCTATCAAGTTCTTTAACTGGATATGTAGCTTTCTTTGTTTTACCCTCCTTGTAGAGTCCCAATATCAATGCATTATAAGTCACGATATTAGCATTCACTTAATTCCTTGACATCTCCTTAAAAAGCTTACTGCCCATCTCGCTATTACCTTCTTGGTTGTACCCTTGTATCAAAGTATTGTAAGTTCCGGTATCTGGAGCAACATTCACGGCTTTAATCTCACTAAAAATCAAGGTCCGGCCTTTTGGGTTCATGAATTGTTCTATGGGGTATGGGAAGTGGGTTCCAATTCCTTTTTCCAAATTTCCCATAAATTGTGGGGTTTGTAAAGGTGGGTTCTTTTGCAATTGAATTGGGCAAACTAGAAAACTGACAAAATGATAACATAATAAGTTATTGGATCAATCTGAGGGTAAAGTGGGGTGTATGGGGTGTGTGTAAATTAATACTTAATATTAGGGTAGTTTGGGAAGATAGTGGGGTTTTCTTATAAATTGTGAAATTTTGAATTAACAGTTGAGGTGAACTTTGAACATAAAGTGAACAAAGAGAAGTGTGTATAGATGTACTAGAAAAACTCTTCTTCTTTTTCATGAATTTCCCTTTATTTTATCTTCAAACTTTTTTTTTGCCTTTGAAATAACCTGAAACAACCAACCCAACCCATATAGCAAAATCAAATACCATGTAAGGTAAGGAAGACTGACGTCATAAGGAAGGCTGCTCTCTGTGTGTTTTTTTCCTGATACTACTCAATTAAAAAAAAACTTCTATTTTCCCTTTCTGAGATAATTAAAAAAACGATCAAGCATAGGGAATATGACTAAATAAAAGGGTTGAGAACATAATCTTGATTTGGGCCAAACACTTGAAAGGCTTGAAATGGTATTCCTTGTTTGCTGAAAATTTCGTTAATTCTTCTTTTCAATTAATTCTTTACTTAAAACTATATGAGGTTGTCAGGCTGAAACTTTTTCGCTCCATCTATCCAAAAAAACATTGCAGGCTTATATGGTTGGACCTAAATTCTAAACTAGTTTGATCACTAACTTAGGGGTTGTTTGATAATCATTTCATTTTCAATTTTCATTTTGCCAATAATAAATAAATAAATAAATCATTTCCAAGTACCACATAAAATTGAAAATTGAAAACCGAAATCAGTACCAAACAACTTTTGTTAATTTTTCTTCTTTGTTTTAAAGTAAAATTGGTTTCCAAACAAGTTTTCTGTTTTCAATTTCTTAAAAATGAATACTGAAAACTGAAATGGTTATCAAACGGATCTTTAATTTGGACTTTAATAAGTTCCACTAAAGTTTTTGTTTTAGTTAAAATAAAAATAAAAAGCATCTGATCTATGAATAGTTTTTTGTTGTTGTTCTTCAATTGTTTTGCAAGAGCAAGTGAACTGTGAATGCACAAAAATGGGGTCGTACACATGGGCATTTTATAATATCGTAAAAGAAATAGAAATATGAAAACATGGGCACCATCCATACACCCCACACAGCCTACAACTTGAATCACGTGTAACGTAACTTAATCCCTACACTCATAATCAGCATTTCACATACTTAACTACCAGCTATCATCTATGACTTGCAAGTTTCCACACTTCTACCTAACTCCTTCAAAACCCTTGCCCCATTTATTAATTTATTATCATTTCCCAACTAAGTCTTCTTCTTCTTCTTTTTTTCCTTTTTTTTTGCCTTTCTAATTATATAAAGTTAGTGAAATTTAATTTATAGGTAAGAAATTCACATAAAGACGCAAAGCAAGGTCAGCTAGAGTAACACTGTAAGGTTTCGGTACACACGCATTACTTAGGTGTACCCATGTGTAGGCTATAGCTTGACTAGCGTCAACAACCCTCTCTCAAGTTTCACGTTTCTTGCAGTTTTTCTCCTCTTTTTTCATTTTTAATCTTACGTTAATATTCCACAAAGTAATGCGAAAGCTCGTAACGAGGCGTAGAAAGTAAAAAAAAAAATGCTACGGAGATCACATTTTTATACCATATTATAAGTTATATTTTTAACGTGTTAGCATAACCAGGTCTTCATGAGCCACCGTAAGCGAAAGACGACTATATATATGTGCAATATTTTATTATTCTTGACAATGGTACTCTGGCTTTTTGGACACTTGATCCTTCAAAGAAACTTGCAAAGAAAAGACACAAATCAAATTGAAATGACGGCCAAAAACTATGAACCACGTGCATGCTTTTACTCTACATTTCTCCATCAGTTTTCTAGACGCCACGCTATTTTTGTGGTCAGCATGAGAAGGGAGGAGGCGAGGGACACTGGGGTTCACGAAAACGAATACGACACTTGGTTCCTGCCCTGACACGTGTCCTGGGACCAAATCAAGTGAAAATATGCGGTATAATAATTGGGATCTACCTTGAGCAATTCGCATCTTAGCTCTCGATTCTTGGCATCTCTATTGGCATCTCTCTAACCAGATCCTAAACTGGACTTAGCCAACATCCACCATCACAAATCCAACGGCCCAAATTCTCCCTCGCTTTCTCTCTCCTCCCACCATATATTCATCATCCTCACCAGATCCACACCTCATATTCTTCACCGCACTCGGACACAAACCTTAAAACACCAACACCAGAAAACCCCTGCGCTGTTCTGTTCCATTTCGACATGAACTCTGTGTTGGATTCGCCTCTTGAAGCTCTTGCTTTCAACTATGTCAGCTTCGGATTGTTCACTGTTGTGAACAATTTGTGGACTTGGGTCGCCGTTTTTACGGCCGCCGTCAGCTTCTTGAGCCTCAGGCTCAGAGCCAGTACCATCTCTTCTACTTGCTTGAAATTCAACTCACCGCCTTCCAATGACGACCGTAGCTCAGATTGGTCGTCGCCGGAAAAAGCCGACAAGACACCGTGCTCTGTTTTGGCTCCGGTGGCTGCGCCTTGTAAGTTTGAAGATGATAGAGTAGTGGTGACAAAAGGGTTGAAGTTCACTCTGTATTATGAGGATAACGCAGAAGGGGATGTTGACCTAACGGCGGAGGAGGAGGAAGCGGGAGAGTTCGCCGGCGATGAGGCGCTGGCTGAGGGTTGTGGGGAGTGGTTGGAGGGTGTTCTGAGGCTGAGATTAGGGGAGATGTGTTGGTACAGGCACCAGGACTTGACGGAGCTTAACGGTAACGTCGTTAGATTATGGGATGGTTGTAGAGTTAGCTCATCAAAATCAACACACTGTGTCGTGTGGTAGTTAGATTGTCGTATCGTATGGCAGGCAGAGGGAGTTGTTTTATTGTAATAAGCTCCTGCTCTTGGGATTAGGGTTGGAAAAGAAATGTAAATACATTTTGTTTGGGTTAAACATGATTAATCCACTGAATCAGTGCAATATTTGCTAATTGGTTCTTTTTTGTTCTCTAATTCTTGCTCTTTCCATTAAACCCGATTATATTGCCAGTTGATGTGATTTATTAGTGTACCTCGTGTGCGTTTATAAAATATATACATATACAATTGACAGACTGGATACAGCCAAAATAATGCGAGAGAAGACAGCAGCAGATAAATTATATGTATATTTATAGGACTGATGCGATGGGGGTTGTTGTGTTTGATGGTACTACAGTGGAGTGGAGGGAGATTTCACACAAACACATAACTATAATGTCGTATGAATTTAAATATGAGACATTTAGTTTGGAAGTTGTGAAATTGGAGATTATGTTGAGAAGATTAATCTCATACATAATTGATAGAGCCAAAATGCTAAGTATTTATAGAGACATTACAAGCTTAACTAGGAAAACTAGGTTATTTGGAGACTACTCCAAATCAATTACAATCAACTAACAAAAGGAAACTAAATAACAATTAATAACTTTCCTAATTTCCAACACTTCCCCTCAAGTTGGAAGGTGGATATCATGAACGCCAACTTGTGCAAGATATTGTGAAAGGCGTTACTCCCAACTGTTGTTGAAAATAAGGCAGCGGTGTTGCTGCTGTAAATAAGGCAGTGGTGTCACTGCTGTAAATAAGGCAGTGGTGACACTGTTGTAAATGGGGCAGATATGTCGCTGCTGTAATGGAGGCAATGGTGTTGCTGCTGTAAAGGGGGCAGCGGTGTCGCTGTAAATGAGGCAGTGATGTCACTACTGTAAAGGGGTAGTTGTGTCGCTATTGTAAAGGGGCCAACGGTGTTGCTGCTGTAAAAGAGGGGTTGTCACTCCCCCTCAAATTATGAGAGTCGTGATTTAGAGGAAACAACACCCAAATGAATTTGTGCTGATGTTCAGCGTATGTTGCATGTATGGAGGCTATTGTTGATGTTGCTAATGTGCAACTCTAGTGATGGTGTTGCTGATGTGCAACAAATGTTGTTGTTGATGATGCATTTTCTTGAGGCTAGATGATGATGTTGCTGGTACAACTGATTGATGATGTTGTTGATGCAGTTGTGCGGAAGCTATTGATGATGGTGTGCAGCTGATGTATGACATGTTGTCTATCTCCCCCTCAAATTCAAGGCTCGTAGAGGATCAAGATTTGGAAGAATAGCGAATAAGAATAAAAATATCAATATGAAAAATGATGAAATAAATAAGAGTTTGAAAGAAGGGAACAAAAACCGTGGGTCTGTAAGCATGAGAATGACGAAAAAAGACGAAGAAGGAAAAAATGCTTTCAACATGTGCAAACTTGTAAACAAAGAGAGATGACAAGAAGAAATAAATAAAATAAGAAAAATTTATGTGAACCAAAAAAAGAGAAAGAAAAGAAAAGAAAAGTCATGTGGTGTGGCTGAAATAAAAAAGAGCCTTTTTTGTCGAGAAAAAAAGAAATCATCAAACTTGACCAAGAAAAATTTAGGGAGAGAAACAAAACAAAATTTGGGTCGGCTTTGAAGCCTCAAAGAGATAAATTGAGATATAAAGAGAGACCATTGGTGGTCATGGCACCGAGTCCAATGCAACTAAAGTAGTGGTCCTCCCATTCCAAGACAAACGAGTCAGGAGATGAGAATGTTCAATGAACGAACATCAGCGGTTGTGAATCCACAACATCGGCGGCTATGATACCATGTGAAATTGGAGATTGTGTTGAGAAGATTAATTCTCATACATAATTGATAGAGCCAAAATGATAAGTATTTATAGAGGGGTGATTTTATTGGCACCCCAAAATTTGCTATTTGCACCCCACATTCTCTTTACACCTCCATTGAATTTTAGTAAAATTTAAAATTACTCACTACACCCTATTTTCTTCCTAAATTGCCCTCATGAACCTCATTTCTTAACTTACCTGGGTAAATCTCATCCCATATCAAACCCCACCCCATTGAAAACTCCCTCCTCTTGTAGACACACCCCATCGCAAACCCCTAGTGTTTCAAACGCACCCCATTGCACACCCCATCCGATTTGCAACAGACTCCATCACAAATCCCAACCCTAATCGCACACTCCATCCCATTTGAAACAGAGCCATCGCACACCCCAACCCCAATCGCCTCACCCCATCGCAGCCAGGCAATCTCACCCCCATCACAAACCCATCTGGCCTCACCCCAATCGCCTCACCCATATGTTTCAGATTGTGTTGCTTTGCTTGAACTATTTACTGAATATATTTTGCTTTTTTATCAAATCGGACCACATTCTCTGGCCTCACCCCAATCGCCTCACCCCATATTTTGCTATGAGTGCTCCACGTAAAAAGCTCGCCAAGCTCAACTCCCGCGCTGTAGACTCTCAGAAAACTGGCATGCTAGTCAAATTGCCATATCATCTACGTGCCAAAGAGTACAAAGAATTAATGGAAAAGCTTGACAGACCCACCTATAAGTCGAAAGGTGTGATCGGGAAGCTTTTCCAACAGGTGAACGATCATGAAGGTAGATGGGTTTGAGGTTTACATCAATGAGGCCATCAATTACAAAAGGGAGTACGAGTACAAGCTAGGAAACCTAATGGAATATTACAGCATCAAACTAGGGTTGCAGGAATATATGTGGGGTGTAATGAGCAAATTTAATTTTTTTTTAAAATGTTTTTTGTTCTTAACGGTAATTACGTATAAGGGTAAAATAGGTTATTTATGTTTAAAATTAGTATGGGGTGCAAAGAGCACATTTTGGGATGCCAATTAAATCACCCTTTAAAGAGACATTACAAACTTAACTAGAAAAACTGGGTTATTTGGAGACTAATCTAAATCAATTACAATAAACTAATAAAAGGAAACTAAATAACAATTAATAACTTTCCTAATTTCCAACAAAAGTCAATGCCATTTTTCATTGCGCTAGACCCCGTTGGCAAATCTCTTCTAATTTTACTAACAATGTTGATTGCTGTGAGAAATTATATATATAATATATAATATAATTATATAAAGAATCTTAGAATCTTGTAACAATCAATCAAATGGTTTCAAGTCGCCCACATATTCTTCTTGGCAAAAATAAAAAAGTCCCCTACATATTGACAATTTTGTTTAACAAATGGTTGTAGTATGTAGGACATGTTGGGAAAGATGAGTACGTGTAGACACAAGAATATGGTGGATTCATTTCAGTTTTAATGAAAAATCATGCACTTGTTGTATATGATACGACTTAAGAAAAAAACAATATAAGTTATAACACATCATTATGAACAACAATCTTTGATTGGTGAGACCGCATCAGTGATGACCAATGGCCACCAACCATTACTCAGCGAATGGGGCATAGAAAAATAAGCTACTAACTCTGGAGGCAGAAGGCTTGGAGCTAGAATTTTTGGATGTTCGGAGTAGGATATGTGGAAATATTTCATTGTTATTTTAAAAAAACAGTATAGTAAGTTGAAAAGTCCAAACCGCATGTCTTATATATATTCGATGGTACACCAACCGAAATTTATCCTGAATATCATGTTTATAATTAGCAAAAGCATGCATCAATTAGTTCATAATCTTGAAGCACACAGCTTAAACTTTTTGTGATTTAGTAGTTGTGTAACATGGGATATGTTAAATTTCCTAGTATTTTCAATTGTATATATCCTGTATAATACAACTGCACACGCGTATGCGCCAAATTTGCTATTCCTTTTATGTGTGTACTGAATTATATGCTTGATGGATTCCAGGTAAGAGGTTGTACATGTACAATTGAATTGATAGCAACCTAAGCTTGTTGGGCTTCCCACCAAAACCACACCCAAGACCCAACTACAGCCATATGTTACGCTGCTACACTCGTACTATATTGTCATTTGCTATCTCTAGCTTCCACCATTACCAACCATCACCAATAATTGTTCATGAATACCTCAAACCTGTTCTCAGCAAGTTGGTGGGAAATCCTAATTTGTAAATATAGAAAGAAAAAAAATACTATGCCCAATTTCCTAATTTGCAAGATGGTGGGAAATCCTAAATTTCACTCATCACTCTGGCATTTTATCAAACACGTCGCGCGCCACACATTTTGAACTCAACTGGGCCTGCTGGAAGAGCTGCCGTGCTGTCAAATGTCAAAATCTGAAACCCAAGAGAGAAAATTGCATATGCAATTTATACTGTGGATGTGGGGTAGGCATTAGGCATTGTGTCACAATGCAATTCCAGACTGCATTTCACATGCTGTGTTTCAGAACTTAACCCCTGCCATGTCAAATTCATGGGAAGGCTGTTGGGCTCACAAAAGAATGTTTCTTATCGGTTTTCTAATAATAATTCATGGGTAAGGGGACCCATGTTTGCCAATCAAACTCCCACTCCACTCCATCAAACTGGCATGCAAAGGAGGTGCTTTTGATTTCTCACTCACTATTATAAACTATAATTGGTTCGGTTTGGTGATGCGCATTAAATCATGTGGCTGGTGTACCATCCAATAGATTTAGAATATGTGCAATTACTCTCCAATTTATTGCATTATTTTTATTACACATGGGCCGGCTGCATTGGAAATATTCCACATGTCCTACGTCTACTGGATGGTACACCAGCCACGTGGTGTCTTAACACCCAAAAATTACTCCTATGCTATATATATGTAGCTTCACTCCATGTCCTCCAATTGGTATCTTAATTAAGGGTGGGATTAGCCTGCTGGTATTGTTCTTTGATTCAAATACTTATATTGTCAAACTATAAATCGAAGTAAGTTAAAAATTAACATGAAGAAAAAAGTCTGGTAATAAAATATTTTTCCAATAAGTTAAATCATGTCAATAAATTTCATATATGGATTACCTTTATGGATAGTCATTATGGTATAAATACAAATAATGTATAGGCCTAAAAATGGAGAAAGACTTCCATGAAACGGAGATAACACAATTTTACTATTCTAAGTCAATAACGCTATAACACGCGTGTGATAACACTTCATATCGTTCTATGTTCTTTATTATCGTAATGTCCCCCAACTAAGATATTTAGACTTCTTGATTCAAAAAAGAGTTTTCTGACTCCGCCTCTTAAAATAGATCTTTTAGTGAGTTTTTGTACGTCTACAACCATACAAGCCAAAGAATAATCAATGTTTAAGTCATTCGTGATTGTTAAACCAAATGACATTTTTTTATGATTGTTTTGCTTGTCTCCTAATTTATTTGAATGCCACCTCACTGAAACATATTGAGGAGCAATGGGTCGGCTGGCAGCATGCACTGAACATGGTTGAGGACTTTGGTTATTCGTCAATAAATACATATTTGCATGTCGGTTAGTGATAGGTTGATAGCTTGTGGTGCATTCCCAAACACTTGGCCAAAAAAGCCACAAATGGGGGCGCGTAAATTTGTAATTAGACTGCCTATAAGAAACACAAATAAAATATGTTTGACAAGATGTATTGTATGGTTAGGGGATTTGAATTGAATTATTTAAACTAACATTTTTTTGAGGTTTTTGGTGTTTTTATAAAATCACCGATGTCTTAAAAATTACACGAACATTGTCTAAGGCTTCGGTTTGTTTTCACAAAATCTTTTTTCATTGATTGTTCATCCAAAAATGAATGATTTCATTGAAAAAACACTTATGCAAATGACAAAATTAAGCTCAATAAATATATATACAATCTAATCTCAAAGACAAATTTGGTCATTTGGATAATTTTTTTGTACAAAATCATCGATCTTTGGATGAAAAATCAATGAAAATGAGTTTTGTGAAAACAAATTAAAATCTTCAGGGGTGTTTGTGTAATTTCTGAAACCTCATGAAGTTTTGTAAAAAACAATGTGGAATGTTTCCAATGCAATCCGCCACATGTCATAAAAAACAATGCAGTAAATTGGAGAGTAATTCCACATGTCCTAGGTCTATTGAATGGATTCATCAGCCACGTGGTGTGCCGGAACATTTAAAAATTTATCAATAAATACCATCCGTATCTTCTACCCAAGATTTACCAAATCAATATGACTAAAGGTTTCTTTCACCATAAATGAGGAATTAGTTTAACTATATATAATCAAATGATTAAAAGATTGATTAACAAACCATTTAATACATTTTTTGACACAAAGCAATATTTTTTTGAGAGAAAAGCGATAATGGTATTAATAAATCAGGTCCAAAGACCATCAGACACAAAGGTAAATACAAATGCCCACAAATGGGTAATACAAATATGCAAGCATAATAACCACAAAAGGACTAATCTAGATATAGGCTACAAAAGATCAGATAATACGATATTGCGAGAGAGGAATACGAACATAAAACATCGAGTGCAAGATAACTGCTCTTAACCACTTCAGTTACAAACCTCTCACTCATACATACAATATGTTGATGAACCATAATTAGGATGTTACAAATAAGATATCTTCACTACATAAATTGTAATAACATTATTTTTCTTTATTAAAACAACTGAGAAATTACCTCGTTCAACTAAAAATTACCAAGCATAATTTTGTTCGATTGTTAATATTTTTCTTACCATCAACACAATCCCGTTATATTTTATTTATGGTGTCCCTAACATTAATATTTTCCTAGCTCAGAGGGGGATTTGTTATCGTAGCCTTGCCCCCCAATCAACCACACATAAGCTATAAAACCAACCGTCGGCGCACCCATCAGTTAATAAAATACAATATATCATTATCAGACATCCATCCATCCAACCAACCCCAACCCCAATACACACGCACACTCTTCTTCACTCTACTCACCCTCACCTTTCTCTCTCTCTGTACTGTATACCTCAGATCTTCCCACCATTACACATCAAAACGATGCGTTTCCTACTCTCTCTCCTCCCGCTCCTCCTCCTCCTCCTCCTCCACTCCCTACCCTACTCCGCCGCCGCACGGAAACACAACCCGCACAACAAGCCAACCAACTCATCCCATCTCGTCCGTTCATCATGTAGCCACGCCAGCTACCCCAACCTCTGCATCCACTCTCTCTCCACCTACGCTGGCCCCGCAAACAATCCCCGCGACCTGGCCCAGGCTGCCGTTACCGTCAGCCTCTCACGCGCCCGCCGAGTCTCCAACTACCTCGCCCACCTCTCCAACTCCGACCAGGGAACCAAACGACAGCGTTCCGCGCTCAGCACCTGCATCGACCTCATGTCCGAGTCCGTGGACGAGTTAACCCAGACGCTCGACGAGTTGAAGCACCTCCACGCCGAAACGTTTCGGTTTCAGATGAGCAACGCTCAGACTTGGGTCAGCGCGGCCCTCACAGATGACGACACGTGTCTTGATGGGTTTGAGGAGCTTGATGTGAAGGTGAAGGCGGATATGAAGCGCAAGATTACGAATGCGGCTAGGGTTGCTAGCAATGCGCTGTACCTGATCAACCGCCTTGATGAAAGCCGTGGGCGGCCCAGATCTAAACATTGATGATTACGATGATGGCGATGGACGGCCGTGATTCCGTTTCACTGGGTGTATCAGTTCATGACGCTGGTGTTATCTATAGCGTGTCTAGTTCGTACGTATGTATCAGTTCGTACTTTTTTGTTTTTTACTTTTTACTTTTTATTTTTATTTTATATACATATATATATATATGTATAAAAAGTTGTACGTATGTCATGTTTTATCTAAAATAGTTAAAAAGTTGTACGTATAACTCTTCATAGAATGTCATGTTTTATCTAAAATTAAAGGCTATCAAATTAACTATTGCTGTCTTTGGTTGTTTACTCATCAAAGTCAATTGAATTACGTGATAAATAAAAATGTTAACAATTTATTTATTCAAAATAAAAAGTTTTTTTAATATACAAATGATATTCTAAATTACTCTAACTCATTATTAACTGTCTTAATTCACGTTTGTGACAAGACAATATTCTAAACTACTGTAATGTAATGATAATGAAACTTGTACCATTATATTCTAAACTAACCTAACAGAAATAAAAATTGAGTACGACGAACAAACTTATTGCTACTTTAATTAATTGGCCAAACCCCGTATACAATTGTATTCTTTCTATGTTTTACCTTATATACCTAAAAAATCTGTGTTGGTTGATGAAAAAGAACTTCGATCATAAAGCTCAATAATGACTAGGAAAAGTTATGGGGCATCATGGACCAAACTTTATGGTGTATATAAAAATGAAGGAGCTTTTGAAAGTGTTTGGGACGTGGACAACCAGAAAGCATGTGACCAAACTCAAGTAGCAAAATGGCAGCTCTAGAAAAGGTATGATCAATGATTCAATGCTCTCTTCTTCCTGATAACACAAGGGATCAATGTATAAATAAGCCATTCGATCAAGGGCTGGGCAAGAAATTTTCAAAAGAATGGACTAATATTTTGTTCATTTAAAAAATAAAAATAAGCCAAACAAAGAAAATCTACATTCGAATTGTTTGGAGTTCAAAGATATATTAAATAACAAGGAGGGTTATATTCGGGGCAACGCTTCCGACCCGGCCCAGTAAAATATAGAACAGTTGAGCCCAAAAGCGTGGAACGAATGTCGGTTGTTCGCTTCACGGACTCAGGATATGAACCCGCCAATTCTAACTGGGCCAGCTTCTCCTTCTTCGCTCTCGACTCTTGTCCATAAACCTTAGCTAACCTCTTGAATTCATTGAAGCTAGGGTTTTTCTGCAACTCTCCAACCCCGCCCAACATGGAAGGCATCGAAATGGACGACGGCTACACTCTCCCCCTAATCGAAGACGACGACATCTGCACCTCAATCCTCGCACGCTTCAGCAACTCCATGCGCGAGGACCATCACCACCTCTGCGCAGCCATAGGCGCCATGGCTCAGGAGCTCAAAGACAAGAACCTCCCTTCGACCCCGGTCGCCTACTTGGGATTCACGTGCTCTTCTCTCGACGGCCTCTCCTCCCAGCCCGAGCCTCCTGCCCACTTGATCGACGCCCTCCTCACAATTCTCTTCATTGTCTTTCAGAAAGTCTCGGCCGCAATTCTCGTGAAGAAGTCCGAGTTCCTATCGGAGCTCTTGGTCCGTGTTCTGCGTTCTCCGTCTTTGACAGTGGGCGCCGCCGTCTCAGGATTGAAATGCATATCGCATATGCTCATCATCAGAGGCCATGTTAACTGGTCTGATGTGTCTTCATTGTATGCCTTCTTATTGAGCTTTATTACAGATTCCCGCCCTAAGGTGAATTGCTCACATTTTATTGATTCGTTAATGTTGATCGGTTATCAAAGAATTCATTTCATTTATGATATTTGTAATGTAGATTCTATAAAATGGATTGAAGTTTTAATTTTTATATGGTGTTTTAGATGTCTACTTTATAATTTACTTATTTGTATGCTAACTGCACTCTAAACAGGTGAGAAGACAATCACATTTGTGTCTTCGTGATGTACTGCAAAGTTTTCAAGGAACACCGCTGCTCGCCCCTGCAAGTGAAGGGTTTACTAACTTATTTGAAAGGTTTCTTCTGCTTGCTGGCGGGTCAAATGCAGGTGCGGGTGAAGGACCCAAGGGAGCTCAGGAGGTCTTGTATATTTTGGATGCTTTGAAAGAGTCTCTTTTTCTTATGTCAATCAAGTACAAAACTGCTGTCCTCAAGTACTATAAAACTCTCTTGGAACTGCACCAACCACTTGTTACGAAGCGCATAACAGATAGTTTGAATATACTTTGTCTCAATCCATCTACAGACGTTTCTCCTGAAGTGTTGCTCGATCTGTTGTGCTCATTATCTCTTTCTGTCTCCACGAATGTGACCTCTGTCGATGGGATGACATTCACAGCTCGCTTGCTCGGTAGTGGAATGGCCAAAGTTTATTCCCTCAATAGGCAAATATGCGTAGTTAAACTCCCTATTGTATTCAATGCACTCAGAGGTATGTAATGTTTTCCCTCCTTTATTGACTTTAGTTGTATACATGTTACCTTCCTATACATTCAAAAAAATCTTCCCCTGAGTTCCTGTTTGTATCTCTTCCTTTCTAGAAAGCAAGACTCAAAAAGTAGTGTGGTGTTTTTTCTCTGAGTTTGGCAGATGTATTGGCATCTGAGCATGAAGAGGCCATACACGCAGCAGCGCATACATTTAAGAGTCTCATTCATGCTTGCATTGATGAAAGCTTGATCAAACAAGGAGTTGACCAGATTGTAATGCATGCAAATATGGATGCACGGAAGTCTGGGCCAACTATAATTGAAAAAGTATGTGCTACTATTGAAAGCTTACTTGGTTATCACTACGCTGGTGTCTGGGACCTTGCATTCCAAGTTGTTTCAGCAATGTTCGATAAATTAGGTATTGCTTTTGCTGTATCTGACTGTTTTCCTGTCATTTTTAACTAAATTGTTTTTCACTTGCCATGCACTCTCCATTTCATTTAAGAGGTGTAACTTCTACATCTGTTTCCTACAGGGGTATATGCTTCTTATTTCATGAGGGGTGCGCTCAGGAGCTTGGCAGAGATGGAGAAGTTATCCGATGAAGATTTCTCTTTCAGGAAACAGGTATTTTTCATATAATTCAGTTTTAAGAGATGAAGAGTACTGTTACTTGTCATTATCTTATGGATCTCTATACTTACTCCACGGCTATCTTTGTTGTTTGACAATTGTGACTGTGTACTGGTTTGTTGACTGTGCAGTTTAATGGTCTTATACCATCTTTTACATTCTGGATTGCAGTTATTTATTATTTTTTGGGTTTTCTGGCCATCCAATGCTAAAATAAGAAAAGAAAAGAAAAGCTATAATTCCTCATACTGTATAACTTGCAGCAGCAAGAATAATTTTGATGAGGGGGACCCTATTTCTGTTGCATTGCTTTGATCAGGGATATCTGGTCTAATATTGCAAATGCATAATATGTATATATAAACCTTAGATTCTATAGCGACAGTTTTAAGTTTGATATCGTAACTAGGTCCACTATTTATGACCCAAAAAAAAACTAGGTCCACTATTAGCATTTACTAAGTTTTTTTGGTTGCAAGTCAAACTCTCTTTTTTTAAAGATTATTTGGAAGCTTCTTGTGTCGTTTCGTCTTTGTTTACTCTCGATTAGTGCAGCACTTACTAATATAATGACTTTATTATTTTATAGCTGCATGAATGCCTTGGATCGGCTCTTGTTGCAATGGGACCTGAAACATTTTTAGGTCTTCTACCTCTTAATTTGGAGGCTGAAGACCCAAGTCAGGTGAATGTTTGGCTCTTTCCGATACTGAAGCAGTATACTATTGGTGCACGTTTGAGCTTCTTTACAGAGTCAATTTTGGGTATGGTTCGAACGATAAAGGAGAAATCTAGAAAGGTATTTAACAGTTCATATTGATGGAATGTTAGTTGTTTAATTTAGATGGAATTTTTTAGTTACATCTTGTATTTGGCAGCTCGAGTCACAAGGACATATTTTTTCATCACGGAGTACAGATGCATTTGTACATGCTTTGTGGTCACTGTTACCTTCATTTTGCAACTACGCTTCTGATACTGCTGAAAGTTTCAACGATCTAGAGCAAGCCTTGTGCAGTGCCCTTCAAGATGAACCTGAGTTTCGTGGAATAGTATGCTTGAGCTTGCAGATTCTTGTACAACAGAATAAGAAAATTGTGGAAGAAGTGAATGATCTGTCTGATAGTGAAGTAGGTAGTGCCAGACACAGAGCTATTGCTAATTATACCCCTCAGGTTACAGTAGATAACTTAAGCGTGCTCAAGTCATCTGCTCACCAGTTACTGACTGTTCTATCAAGTGTTTTCTTGAATACCACAAAAGATGATGCAGGCTGTTTGCAGGTATGTAAGCACACTGAGGTTATATGTCTGATAGTCTTTGTCCTGCAAAATGCTTGAATTGGCATGGATTTTAAAATAGTCATGAATTTGTGAGTTTGCTACTGGAGTAACAAATACAGCTCCCATAAGAATCATGCATATCGTTGTTAAAACCAAAAAGTAAAAAGTATTCATGACACAATCTTGTATTCGAGAAAGAGAGGCAGTGAGGAGTTGTCTCGTTATCACGTGTACTAGGTACCTGGTAGTGGACATTTTAAAGAACTTCAACATAATTGAGCGACAAAGACAAAGGAACAAAATGGGGTCGTGACAGACTCACTCTATAAGCTCCAGTCCCTTTTTTACAGTATCACCCTTTTCAGTCTCTTTTTTCTTTCTTTTTGACTTCCCTTTGACATTTTAAATAAATTTGTACCTTTTTTTTCCCCTTTGCTTCCCCCAACATTATTGTCTTTTTCAAAGTGGGTCCAATTTTTACTTGAAAATAGACCTTTATCTTTGATATATGTTCATACTTGTTAATGTGGCATCAATTTTTGTGAGGTTGAGAATAATTATGTTTGCATCGTTTACAGTCCACAATTGGTGAGTTTGCTTCAATAGCAGATAAAGAAACTGTGTCATGGTTTTTCCGAAGTGCAATGGGGAACCTTTTAATGGTTACTGGAAAGGCTAGCAAAGCAGAAAGTCCTAGAGATTTTAATTCCAAGCGGTATATCAATACTTTTGTTGTTGTTGTTTATCTTGTTTAGTTCTTGACTTTTATTATTTAATTATTACTTCTCTCTCTCTCTCTCTCTCTCTCTCTTTGTGGGACATCTGACATTACATTAATTCTTCCATCTTAACTGCAGGGCACAACTGTTTGATTTGGCAGTTTCACTTTTACCTGGTTTACATGATGATGAGGTTGATGTTCTGTTTAGTGCAATAAAGAATGCATTACAGGTTTGAAAGTCTTTCTCTTCAGTTTGGCTATTTTATTCGTTTCTAAGGGATCCCGCAATGCTTCAAAAAAGGAAAGGTTGCACTAACTAAGGGCTTCCTGACTTCAGGATGATGAAGGTTTAATACAAAAGAAGGCATATAAAGTTCTTTCAATCATTCTCAGGGTATGCAAAAGTTAATAATTTGTATGCTTTGAATGTTATGGATAATCTATAATAATGCTTCCATACTGTGACTTGAATTGTCATCATCTGTCAGTGGAAAATATGGGGAAACATGATTTACTGGGTGTAATTGGTTTGTTTTGTGGCTAATGTCGTAGTTAAAGAAGACTTGGGCGCATATATCAATCATAATTTTCTGGAATACTCATGTTTTCAAAAATAAGAAAAAAGAGAAACTATAAGATGAAATTATGTGCTGCTGGGCCATCACCTGCCCGTTACTGTGGTGTTTTTTTGCCCCTTTTAAACTTATGTATCTCTTTGCTGAATGTATGGTCAGGACTGTGATTCGTTTCTTTCATCGAATTCATCGAAGCTCAAGGAATTGCTTGACCATATGGTTAATGTGCTGCCTTCATGCCATTTTTCAGCTAAACGGCACAGACTCGACTGCTTGTACTTCCTAGTAGTCCATGTTTCAAAGGTATCATCAATAAACGATACCTCAATTTTCAATTCATCTAAGATTCATTCCTTGTAGCGTTAAATCTTCCATTATTAGGAACAAAGTTTACGTTCAAGTTTCGTATGTATGCCACTCAATACCTAAGAACTTCAATATTTTTGTAGAGCGACACAGAGCAGTGGCGGGATGACATCATAAGTTTCCTGACAGAAATAGTTCTTGCACTTAAAGAGGTAAAGTGGTTTATCTGCTGCAATATCTGGTTTAATTTGTAGTTTTATTATTCCTTACGGATAAAATTCTTGCACTTAAAAGAGGTAAAAGAGCTTGCATGACTCTTCTGAACTTTATGTTTGATATGAATGGTTAATGTTTTTTTTTCCACTGCAGTCTAACAAAAAGACAAGAAATAGAGCTTATGATATCCTTGTCCAAATTGGCCATGCCTGTGGTGATGAGGAGAAAGGCGGGAATAGAGAACAACTGTTGGAATTTTTTAACATGGTACTGAATATTGTTTCAGAGTGCTTAGTTATTACTGCTCAAATATACTGATAAGTGTATTGACTAGAAGTCCATACTTTAGAAGTCTGTGTGGAGCAACCTCTTTTTCCCCTTCCTCCTTTTGATTATGACTGATTCAATCATCTTTAATTGGTCTTCTATGGACCAGAGTAGAAATTGATATATAAATATGTAGCAAGTCTAAGCTGATCTTATGGTCACAGGTAGCTGGGGGCCTAGCTGGTGAAACTCCTCATATGATCAGTGCTGCAATGAAGGGCTTAGCTCGGTTGGCTTATGAGTTTTCTGATCTTGTTTCAACCGCTAGCAATTTGCTTCCATCCGCATTTCTCCTCCTTCAGAGAAAGAACAAAGAAATAATTAAAGTATGTTTCCCTCTCATTTAGATTGGCATTTTGGAGTTATTAATTATTTTGAGTTAACTGCTTAATAAATCATTATGGGATTTGTTATTTCAATTGATCTTACATGAATATTTTCATCTATATTTTTATTCTTAGTTGGGCGTTTCCTTATTGCAGGCAAATTTAGGATTGTTGAAGGTATTAGTGGCCAAATCACAAACCGAGGGGTTGCAATTGCACTTGAAAAGCATGGTGGAAGGCTTGTTGAAGTGGCAAGATGCTACTAAAACCCACTTCAAAGCCAAGGTTGTTTTCTCAATTAAAATGCTTGTGACTCAGTTTAGACATCTAGTTCAGTTGGTTTGATAATTAGTCCAAATTCTGACCACTTGCTCATCAAACCTGAATTGATTTCAGGTTAAGCTTCTTCTAGAAATGCTTGTCAAGAAATGTGGGCTCGATGCTGTTAAGGCTGTGATGCCTCAAGAACATATGAAACTACTTACCAACATACGGAAGGTCTGTCGAGAGACATCTTGGTAGAATGAACATTTTCCAGGGTACTACTTTCTGATCTTCTTCTGTTTTGTTTTTTTAATTGAACACAGATCAAGGAACGGAAAGACAGGAAACTGGGCTCTAAATCAGAGGAAGTTAGATCTCAAGTATCCAAAGCAACTACATCCAGGTCTCAGTCTTACATAATTTTAAAATTAATAAATGCTTGAGCACAACAAATACTTGTGTGCATATTTATGTCTTATTTGTACACACATGCATGTTACCCGTTGAAGCTTCAATTCAGTAGCTCAATTCAGCTTCTCCTTGGCTATGTTTTGTAACTTTCTGTTATTTTCTATCTTCTTTTCAGGTTAAGCAGGTGGAACCATACGAAAATATTTTCTGATTTTGATGATGAAGAAACTGAGGATAGTGATACAGATTATATGGATGCTAAAACAGCCTTGGGCAAACGTGGCAAGGCTTCCTCGCAGCTCAAATCCAAAGCATCTTCATTACGGTAAGTTGTATTTTATGTTCATAATGGATTGGGAATTTGTAGATTATGCATCTATCATGATCTTGGTAGCTAGAAGTTTGTCTAACGGGTGTTGCTTGGATCATATCTGATGGTCTAGAAATGTTTAAAAAAAGGCTTAATATCACAAAAGGTCCCTAAGGTTTACGAAACTATCAGATTGCATCCTTAACGTTTTTTTGTGTCATTCGTGGTCCTCGAGGTTAGTATGTGTGATCACGAATGGTCCCTGCCGTTAGGTTCCGTTAAAAATTCCGTTAGTTTGCTTACGTGGCATATATATATATATATATATATCACAAAACATCCCTACATCACGCACCTATCACAAATGGTCCATGCGAATTTTTTTCATTTAAAATTCATAAAATTTTGGTTTTCTTTTTAAATTATTTAAAAATATATTTTATATTTTAAATACATATGACACTATATTTTTGAAGACGTGGGCTCCACATATATGCCACATCAACAAATTAATGAAGTTTTTAAAAATAATGTAAAATTTAAAAATGAAAAAACCATTTATAGAAGGATTTTAACCTTGAGAACCATTTATGAACCCTAAACCCTTGGTTTTTTCATTTTTAAAATTTATGAATTTTAAATTATTTTTAAAATCTCCATTAGTTTGTTGATGTGGCATATATGTGGAGCCCACATCTCCAATAATATAGTGTCACATGTATTTAAAATACAATATATATTTTTAAATAATTTAAAATTCATAAAATTTAAAAATGAGAACCAAAATTTTATGAATTTTAAATGAAAAAATAAAAAAATTTCGTTGGGACCATTTGTGATAGGTGCATGAACCTCAGGAATGTTTTGTGATATATATATATATGCCACGTCAAAGAACTAACAGAATTTTTAACGGAACCTAACGGCGAGACCATTCGTGATCACACATACTAACCTCGAGGACCACGAATGACACAAAAACGTTAAGGATGCAATCGATAGTTTAGAACCTTAGGGACCTTTTGTGATATTAAGCCTTAAAAAAATGATTTCTTAAATAAACACAATTTAGGCAAATTTATCCAGCAGATCATGTAGCCTGTGGTTCAGTTGGTGGTTTTGTTTGCCATTTGTTGGAAGTTCTACATCATTCGATGCCTAAGATAAATTAACACAATTGTTTGTAATGCAGAAGAACAAATAAGAACTTGCTTGATCAACTAGAAGATGAGCCACTCGACTTGCTTGATCGGAAAAGAACAAGGTCAGCACTTAGATCATCTGAGAATTTAAAGCGAAACATGGAGTCGGATGATGGGCCAGAGATAGACGACGATGGGCGCCTAATAATTCATGACGAAGCAGAATCGTACAAGAGAAAGCCATCGGAACCTGATTCATATGCAAGAAGTGATGCGGGTAGTTACTTGTCCGTAGACTCAAAGAAAACACAGAAGCGGCGGAAGACATCAGAGTCCGGGTGGGCTGCCACCGGCAAAGAGTACGCCAGCAAGAAGGCCGGTGGGGATTTGAAGAGGAAGGACAAACTTGAACCATATGCATATTGGCCGCTTGATCGAAAAATGATGAGCCGTAGGCCGGAGCATAGGGCAGCTGCAAGAAAAGGGATCTCAAGTGTGGTGAAGATGACAAAGAAGCTGGAAGGGAAGAGTGTCTCAACTATTCTCTCTACTAAAGGCTTGAAGTTTAAGAATAAAAGTAGGGTTAAAAAAAGAGGAGGCAGCAAGAAGAAAAAGTAGGTGAGGAACAGGACTACTTCCCTCGACACATTGAAGGGAAACTTGTACTAAAAGTTTTGTTTTGTTTTTAAAAAAAATTATTTTATTTATAAATTACAGTAATTTTCTTGATTTATTAATTATTATTATTGTTCTTATACTGAATAGAAGCTTGTTAATGGGCTCGGGTTTTGTTGTGGGTAATTAATTATATTAGCTGATGGGTTGCTAAGAAACTTCTAATGGGCTTTCTATTGCTGTAACTCCCTGAGGCTCCCCTGTAAAGAAAGCATGAATGAAATGAATTGGAACGTTACTTATTTTATTTTCCTTTTCTGAATTTACTTTCTCTTTCAGTATTAGGGTCTATCATATTCATACTGAGCAGCCCAGCCAGCCTATCAAAAAAGAAAAAGAAAATAAGAGATGAAGAAGAAGAGATGGTCGAGAATTGTTTTCATTCTTTGGTCATCATGCTCTAACAAACTCTTAAGAAGCTATGTTCTATTCATTTAAGGGTAGAGAAAAGCGATTTTCACAATCTCATTCTGTCTACTTTCTTGAACTTATGATTTGATTCTCCTTTTATTTACCCAATTTCTAAAACACAAACTATAAGAGCTAGGAGTGTGATGGATAAAATGGGCGTGTGAAAATCTTCATCCAAAATGCAAAAACGAAATACAAGGGAAGATACTTGTAAACATCAGAAAAAATTAAAAATAAAACAAAATACTTGTTATTGGAAACATCATGATAAAAGCAAAATTTTGACAAGATACAAGCAGCTCACAGTTTCGAAACAAGTAATGTCATGCATTTGCAAACTCAAATTTCATTACAACTATCTGATCTTATCAGCCAACTACTTGTACATGAAAACCAAAATCAAACGGCAACTATTCCCCTTGCGGCAGTTCAATGACTAGCACATAAGAAGATCAAACCCTACTGTGGCTATTTATGAGAAGTGAAAATTTCTAAGCAAAAGTATTTCTTGATAACCATTGGGCGAGCTCTTAATGTTCTACTTATGGGCCACCTCAACAGTCTTCTCCAGCGATCAACTGTCAAACCAAATTAAGTTTTCAGAGTCGCAACTCACTCAACCAAACAGAAGATCAAATACAAAGGAGACTTCATGGGCGCTTACTGCAATTGGATCAATCCCTCCCATCTGCAAATAACAACTTTTGCTCAACTTATGTAAGCAAACTAAACAAAAAAATAGTGAATCTTCTACTTCCTAAAGAAAGACGTCCTACAGTATGCTCTGCTTTATTTGTTATACATATTAGAATTCCTTCTAACAACAAGGTGACAGAATGCAAACATACCTTAGGGATTGCAGCAAAGGTTGGAGCAGCACACTAGATCTGTGTTACTACTTGTAAGGGGCAAACAAGACTGACGAGTTGTGGCCACCGAACCCAAATGAGTTGGACAATGCCACCTTAACGTCCAGTCTCTCCTTCTTTGGGCCCACTAGTAGTTTTGTATCCTGATAAGGGTGTAGACACAATTAGATGATTCCAGTGATAAATTGAAAATAACTATTGTTTCACTTCCCATCATACATCAGAAAAGGGTGACAAGACCATAAAACGTAACATACCACACCCTCATCTGGGTTTTCCAGATTGATATTTGGATGAATCCACCCAGTTCGTATCGCCTGCACAAAAAGAAAATTACATGTCAAGAACTACACCTGAAGGCAAACAATGAAAAAAATCAGCTAAGGCATAATTTTGCAAGTTGTATTTGGTCTTTACATACAAGACTTGAAAAATATATAGTTCTTCCATGGTAAAAACAGCACATAAGTTACCTGTACTGCTGCAACAGCTTCTACAGCACCAGCTGCTCCTAGCAGGTGACCAATCATGGACTTTGTAGAATTCACTCTCAACTGTAAACAGTAGAGATGTTACCATACATGGCAATAAATGATATTAAGAAAACAGATAATACATATTATGCAAAGTGGTTACCTCAGGATTCTGGCCAAAACAATGAATAAGAGCATTATATTCTTTGAGGTCTCCGGCTGGTGTGGATGTAGCATGAGCGTTGATGTAATTAACATCTTCCCTAGACACCCCAGACTGAGCTAATGCCTTTTCTATGCAGAGAATAACACCAGCACCTGTTTCAAACGACATTAAAAACATATTCAGATTCTAGAATGTGATATGATTCAATGAAGCAAGTGCAAGGTGACTCAGGAGCCATAAGGATAATTTCAAATATCTTGAAATCAATATAGAAAATCACTTAGCAAAAAAGGATAAACAAAGAGATGCTATGAAGACATTCATATGAATATTTGCACTTAAAGGTCTTAAATAGTGAAATTTCTTTAGCGTAAATGTGGTATGAAATAAAGAAACAACGTGAAAAAAAATTTCTTGCCTCCTTAGCTCAACAAAACAATGAGAGAATGATATTGTCAAAGGTGAAGCATATTACCATCAGGGTGTGGCTCAGTCATGTGGTAAGCATCACATGTGAAGCTTCCACCAAGGAATTCTGCATAGATAGTTGCACCTCTTTTCTACAAAAATAAAAACTAATTGGTGAATAAATGCTCTAAAGTAGCATCTATACACAAACACCATATCGCATAGTAAGATAGAAATGCAGAATTAGAAAATGGGTTCATGCAACTTCAGAGGTAGCAGCAAGCAAAGTTGACTATAAGTCACCAATGTAACCCAAGAGAAGTAACAACAGAAAGCATGAGATGGATTAACTTGAGGGAACTACAGGATACCGAATTGCTATAGAATGTGGTTTAAAGTACCTGATGACCTACAACCTTACAGAAGATGTGATTCTACATAGAACATAAAAGAGAAAAAAGCAAACTCCGAGAAACACCCAAGTGCTATTACCAAAGTCATAGATTTAGAGTTTAAAATACCTTAGCATGTTCTAACTCTTCTAGAAGCAAAACGCCAGCTCCTTCCCCCATAACAAAGCCATCACGATTCTGACCAATAACCAAAAACCATATATCGTGAGAAACAACACTTATGTAAGTCTACAAGGAAGTAAGAAACCCAGAATACAGATTACAGGTTTTGCTTTCAGAATCATGTCACTTTATACTTGTTAAACCTTTCTAACGTAAATAAACTCAAATCTCGAGCTCAATACACATGTCTAGAACTAATATTACATTGGCATGCTCTATGTGATCATACCATTTCTTGTTCTTGACAAAATTTTCTAAAAGTTTCAGCATATAACCAATTAGGATGGGAAAAAGAACAAATGAAATTAGCATGGTTATTGATAACATTACAATATCCCAAGGGCGTGATGCTTTCGTTGGATCACTGTTTCTTTGTGAAAGTGCTCTGCATGCCACAAAGCCTCCCAATCCTGCAGTGATAACATAAGAGCAAGAATATCATGACAATGTAGTGCAAATCTCAGTAAAAATAAGACAGAAATGATATAGTTAAGGGATGGGAGAGTTACCAATAGGTATCATCACTGAGTCTGAACCACCACAGAGCATAATATCCTGCATAAAATTTCAAAGAAAATTGCAATAAAATCATAATGGCATATTTAAGGATGGTTAGTCAGTATATCCTCTTTTCTATTCAACTTTACTACTGAATTACTTCACGTTTTTTTAACAATATAGAAAAATTCCATAATATGCAGACCACTTACAGCTTCACCTCTAATGATATGATTTGCCGAATTCAAGATACAGAAGTTGCTCGTGGCACAAGCAGTAGAAATAGAATAATTCGGGCCCATCCAACCCTGCAATTTCATGAGTAAGTAGCAGTTAAAAGGACAAGTACAAAATTCCAGCAGTCATTATGGTGAGTAAAAGTATTGCAAACACTAAATATAAGCTCACCAGATCCATTGCGAGCATGGCAGAACCCATGTTTGTAGTTGCAAAAGGTACGCAGAAAGGATTCATCTTCTTATATGAAACCCGTAAAGCTTCAATTGCATCATTGAAGACCTGTTCAATGTCAAAAAACCAAATGAAGTCGTCAGTCGAGATATTTACTGCAGCAATGAAGAACACATAAGATTCCTTGTCCCAGCTACGGATTTTGTGGCTCAATGTGGTAATATCTAGCTTGAAATTCCATATTTTGTGAAAAGATTCTATCGAATTTAAATGACATTTCAGTATGGGAGAGAAATAGTGATACACTGTCTTACATAAATAATTAAATAATACAAACAAGTCCAGTTCTGACATCAAAGGAAGTAGTTTCGGAGCACCACAAAAAATAACAGTAAGAAGATGTGACATAACCTTACAGACTTTAAACTAGGCTTGTTGAAAAACATAAATTGAAGATATATCAGTAGAAGCTCTTGCAAGCCAATTTTTCATACATAATGTTAAACCACAGAGCACTGAGGTTACCTTCATGCCACCCATTGCTGAACCAATCAAAACTCCACATTTAGCTTTGTCAATTTTCTCCATGACATCTTCTGTGATTCCACCATCTGCCAAGGCTTTCTTCCCAGCAGTAAGCATATAAAGCATGAATTTATCCATTCGTCTGGAAAACTTTGGTGCTACCCATCCGTCAGTTGAGAAAGACTTGATCTCTCCACCAATCCTCTAAAGAAAATAAATGGTACTAAGAACATAATATAAAGAAAACAACAATTGAAAGGAGGTTTAGTAAATTGTTTACCGTTGGAAATTGGGTACAATCAAAAGCTTCTATCTCACTAATGCCACTAACTCCCTCAAGCAAATTATTGTAGAAGACATCAGAATCATGACCGATTGGGGTCACCACACTCATTCCTGTCACAACCACTCGCCTCTGTCTTGTTGTAGGTTTCTTCTGTTTTGTTCTTTCTTCAGTAGGTTGCACAGCTACAGCCATTGTTTCCCCTATATTTCCAACAATAACAGTAAGATAGAAATGAACAGAGATGATCGGCATATAGTCACTAAATTACTACCCATCATTTTATACCATTTGAATCTTGGGAAAGCTTTAGTTAGAGTCCTCGCAGGTTATTAGGTAGCAGAAGATTAGTCTCTCTTCTCTTTCCTCGTTCAAGATATAGCAACTTCTTGACTAATAAGACATTTTACTCTTTTCTAGTACAATCCTTCATCTATCAACAGTTGGGCATTGCAGATGCTTTGAGTCAATTAGTTCCATTTTACTATTAACCCAATGTTTATCTTATGGCCAGTGTAAACCCACTTTTATTACAAAAGAAAAGAACACAAGCATAACATGAAAACTTTTTCTCCTCTTTCCAACAACAAAACCAACTTCAAATAAACCAAACTGCAGTGTAAGGATAAACTAAGCCTATTAGCTTTGTAATGAAAAAAAAATGAACTTTTACATACACAACGCAAACTAGCTTTTTAAAATTCCAAACTACATTAAAAAAAAAAATCAATCAATTAAATCCAACTTCAGATACAAACGTTCAACGAAGTAAGCGAAACAAGAAGTTCTACCCAAAGCAATTGCAGTGCGTAAACACCCCCCCTACCCCAAAAACAAACACGCACTCGCACACAAACTACATTGAATTGATAGCTACCAAGATTCTGAATATTAAAAAATAAAAATTAAAAACAACAACACAATCAGCATGTTCTGATATACTTGAAAATACAATCACAAGATTAATAATTAACTGATAACAGGTCAAAACCAGTAAAAGATCACAAAAACACAATTACCAGAATGGGCGGCTCCATGAAAACGCCGCTGCCTTCGATTGGTAGCCCCAGTTATGGATCCAAACAGCGAGGAGAGTCCATTGGAGCCCAAATAAGATAAACCCTTTGAGCTGTAGTACTCATCGCAAGGCTCAAAAGCCAAACAGGAGCTCATGAGGCCCTGAATGCTGGATCCACTGAAGGCAGAATTCAGGCCTTTCTGAAAATCGGCACTGAAGCTACTACATTTAGACGGCAGCCTCCTTCTTGCAGCACATTTGGGTCGTCTCTTGGAGGAGCTGAGCATGGAAGGTCTGGTGGAACAGTCCCCGTCGCACGTGACCGACATGCAAGCGGCCACGAGCCACGTGCAGAGCGGAGATGCAACAGAGGAGGCAGCCATGGTCGACCCAGATGCTCTAATCCCAAAGCAGCAAAAACCCAATTGGAAAGTATCGATTTGGAGCAAGTCCCAGACCCAGTAATGAAAAAAGCTTGCAATAATGGCAATCTTGGGAAGAAGAGAAGAGGAAGAAGGCTAAAGGGTATTTGATAGAATTGATGAAAGACGGAGAAATGGTGGTGGGGTTGAGGTGGTGAAGAACTCGAAGAGAATCGGTGGTAGCATTCGATTTTGTGTCACTGTGTATTTGAAACAGTTGGAGACGAGACGCCAAGTATTGGGCAACTCTCAGTCGTCCTCAGAATAACAACGACAAGTACTCTCTCCCTCTCTCTCTCTCTCTCTCTCTCTCTCTCTCTCTCTCACTGACTTACTGTGCTACGAGGAAAGAGGGGCATTTTACATATCGTCTAGCAAAATACAAAGATCTATGACCAGAAAAATTTGTACAATTATGTATTTTATTTAACTTTTTTATAATTAATTTATCTTTCATAAAAAAACAAAATATAAACTGCCAAGATATATTATTAATTAATAAAATACATATAATTTAATTGGTGCGACTGATTGAATGTGCTTTGATTTGTCATTCGCAGCCTTGAACTTTGTAAAAAATAAAGAGGATTGATTTTCTCACTCATCTCTTTTCCATTTACACTTTATTTGTTGAAAATTATATGTTCACACTCATTTTTTGTCTACTTATATTTTCCTTTTTGTTATAGTAAAAATTATTTTTTTTATAAAAATTGAAAATTCAGCACCCAAAATAAAATACGGTTTTTGGGTTTTTGGGCTCATTAATGTGTTTTGGGTTACAAATGCATTAATGTGACTGGGTTACATACATATATTTTTTTGGAGAATGCTAGCAACCTTCTCTCTAACTTTCTTTTTTGGACATTCTCCATTATCTTCATGACATATGTCAATTTATACACTAAAAATAATGTCTAATGTATTAATGACATTGTTTTTAGTATAGAAATTGACACATATCATGAAGATAATGGATAAGGTCCAAAAGAGAAGGTTAAAGAGAAGGTTGCTAACATTTATCTATTTTTTTTCTTTTGAGAGCAGCAGGAAGATATCACATTAATGACAGCAGAAAGTAATAAGAACGGTTCAGTATTTGGGTACGGAGAACTTATGTTTAGTCACATATAAATTGATGTTCCGAGTACACCACGTGACTGATGTATAATCCAATAGACGTAAGATATATGGAGTATTTTCAATATAGCCAGTCACATGTCATAAAATATAATGCAGTAAATTGGATAATAATTTCACTACTTACGCCTATCAATTGACACCAACAACCCAAAACATATAAAAATGTATCCTTCAACACCATCACCACCACCATCACAACCAATCAACCATTGGTTTTGGATTTGATTTGGATTTTGTTATCTTATCTTTTTCTCTGTAATGTTTGTATCGTGGATGATGAGTTTCTTCAGCCAATTCATACTTAAAACTAGGCATTGAACTTTGCTTCCACTCACTAATTACTATACCTTTTTTTTTTTTGCCAAAACACTAATTACTATACCTACCTACAAGAAAATGGAATGCTCTACTTTCCAACAAAATAAATTCGTTTCGGTTGAGATGAGTACAACCAAATATTTATATAAAACTACAAACAAAAATAAAAGGACAACAATGTAGCAAAACCCACAATCCCAGTCGAATAACAAACTAGGCAACAAAACAAGCACCTGAATACAAATTAAGAGCAAATTGAAAAAAGAGGAGATTGTGGTAGCTAGTCGGCCCCTATTGACATCAATATATGCATGCAAATTGCAATGCAATATTTATTTTCTTAAGAAATAAGCTTCCAACTTATTTACATGCAAACACAATCAAAAGCTATAGCTAGCTTGGACAAAAAGTTTGGTTTTCTAAAAACATGTCGTGCTGCATCACATTTGCATGCAAAGGCCAACCCAAGCCAATGCTTGCTTGATGATGATGTTCTCATCGACCATCTTAGCTCACGGCATTTTTCACATGACAAAATCCGTGTACTATTACAATTGTCTTTTCCCAATATCAACAAATTTGCGTGACCCTAATGAGTTTTCAATTCAAGTTTCCGTGATATATATATCTTCTTCTTTTTAGCTCAATTTCCAAATTCCCAAATTCCAAATGGTTATTAATGTTACAAATGCTTTCATGCTTTGGATTTGGAGGGGCCTAAATACGTACTTGGGCGGTAGATAATGACTAACTATCCAACTCCCATAGGTAAAATCCATGTCTTTGTTTTTGTTGCCCTCTAATTTGATTCGTAGAGCATATTCGATCAAAGTCTATCTAGTCATAAACACCCAAGCATCATGCTCTTGTTATTAGTCTTGAAGCGCACTATTTAGATACTTTGATAATTAAAATTTTGTATGTATCGGTATTACCCTTTTTTCTTCCTTTACAAATCGGTATTTTAAACTGCTCTCTAGTGTATGAAGAGGATAACCGAACTCGGATGCAATAAGCAAGCCTACATTCCTTGACCAACTAGTATAATCCACGTTTGCATATATATATATATATATTACTATATTACTCAAAAGAAAGAAGGTACGGAAAGACTCCATAATGAGGAAAAAAACTCTCCTAGCACGGGGATAGGACTGTTGTCCTATAGTCCTATCCCCCTCCAATCACAGCCCGCCATGTATACACTCTTTGACAAAAAATAGACACGTGGCAGGCTGCGATTGGAGGGGAATAGGACAACAGTCCTATCCCCGTACCAGAAGAGTTTTTTTCCATAGTAAGAGGCAGAGGAAACTGTACCTTTTTTTTTTCTTTGGGGGTCAAATGAGGAAACTGTACTTAACACAAGGAGAATTGAATGAGAAGTCAACATAGGTAAGCCAAACTCCCATCTTCTCAACCAAATCCTCGGTTTTCCTTTTTTCAAGCATATTTCAATAAAACAAGTGGGGTTGGCAAACCCTACGTCAAAGACATAATAGAAAATTTTATTAGAAAGCGACTCACAACTACTTTTTCGCTTTCCCCAACTTCATCTCAACCATCCCTAAAGCTTTAAGATTTCTTACAAGAAAGCTTGAGTTCACCCCACAACAACATCGCTTTCCCCAAACCTGGTATGTTGCCTGTCTGTCATATAATCATTTATGTTTCATTTTTGTTGTCCGAATGAATTGTCCTATTGTTGCTTCTTTCATGTGGCTCACAACAAATACAACCTTATCATAATATCAAGGATGGCCCTTCAAAGATATTTACTGAACATACAATTTGGCGAAAAAGACAGAGGAAAATATATACAAAAAGTTTGAAGGCCCAACGGGTGAAGGCCTGCAACTGTGATATTCACACAATCAGCTTAGGCCCAAAAGAGGGCAAAGGTTGAAAATATAGGAAAAAATGGACCAATTTTTATGTCTGTACTTGAAAATATATGGAATGGAATTTCCAGAGTATTACAGGAGAGAAATAGAAAAGAAAACAAAAAACAAATCTTTTCGTGAAAAGAACAGCACACAACAAACCTCAATGGCGAGAATCATAAATTTTTTTACACGGGACAATTTCTATATTTGCAAATGATAAGATCCAAAGTACACCAAAATCACCAACAAAGAACTTCTTGTGTTGTAAGTGCACCAACAGACACGTTAGAAGTATATCGAATGTTTGTTGGGTTGTAAAATGCACTGCTGGATTGTCAGCTGAGATAGGTGATGATAAAACGGTATCGGCATGCATGCATGTTGTACCGGGGAAAGGCCCGATGTGAAATTACAGACGTCCTGCATCACATACTAGATCCAAAACATAGGAAATGGCACATCTGAGTATATTATCAAACAATCAGCTTGTGTTGAAAAGAAAAATGTCCAATTAGTAATATGTGAAGGGCCAGAAGAATTAAAACTCATTGCTGACTTTAATCAACTTACTTCATTCTATAGGTTCTGAAGTTGGAGGGTGTTGCTCCTCAAGTAATGTTTGAACTCTCTGTAAAATATACCAGATGTAAGTAAAGTCTGCGAGAATGAAGAGCATACCTTACTTTAAAAATAAAAGTAGGATGGCGTTCTACCTTTACAGAACTTCCAACTTCATCAAGTTTCTGCAGTAGTGTTAGATCCCCATACCTGAGGGGCTTTGACGGGGACATCTGAAGCTGACAATAGAAAGAAAGAGAACTAATAAATATTGAACTTGAGAGAGACAATTGCCTAGCTGAATAAGATAAGGAAGGGCTTTTCCTAGCATTGTTAATGGCCTAACAGGTTATCAAGGGTTTAATCAATATGCCCAGATCAAGCTTGTCAAATATAACCAAAATAAGTTCAACTTCCTTTGATAAGGACCGGAAGCATCTGGCATATGACCTTACCCTCAAATTTGGAATGTCTTCAAGCGTGGAAACTTGTCTGGAGAAAACCTCATTTGTCATGCTTGACAGGCGCATGAGGACAGCCTGAAATGGGACATCAAGGTTGATAAAGTAACTAATACTTACTAAACTTGGGGATAACTTTAACACAACTATGGTGAGTAAGTACCTTCCTGAAAGCACTGGGATTTGCAATGCCATGGATTTGAACATCATCACTTGGCGGCCTTCTGACACCAACATGCTCTATTCTAAGTGAGTAGACACCATAGAGAGACTGCAGATATCCTGAGTATAACAATAGCGTTATACGCGGTTGTAAGACATTACTAGCAAGACTAAGGTATTGGAAAATAATAATCATGTAGCAACTGCCAATGCTCTTTACCTTGCTCAATTACAACATCAGCCACTGAAGGTAACAAAACATGCTTTTCTTTCTTCAACACCCCAAAAATTGGAAATGGAACTGGCTTTGTAACCTAAGCCAAAGAAACAAAGCATCATCCAAACGTAACCATCTGTCCATAATTTCATATAGCAAAACCAGCCATAGTCCAGCAGCAATGCATTCAAAGATTGATCAATTAACAAACTATCATATTAAACAACAACAAAGCACATTCAAGAGCTCAAATTATCAACAAGAAGAAAAAAGATTCAAACTTCAAATTTGAATTCACCTTGTAGACAACGGCATTGGGAGTGAGGTAGAGCTTTCTGGACCGAATATCCTTGCGCAAAATGTATCTTCGGACTGGTAAATAAAGCAGCATGAAGAACCCAATTCCCCATGCCAATATTAAAAGCAAAGAGTAAAGAAGCCATTGTGCTGTTTTGTACTTCACATAATTCTCCTCCATCTCTCGAAACGAAGCTGAATATAGAACTATTTCATCTTCAGCTTCAGTTGCAGTTTGTGATAGTAACCCTTTCTCTAAGCTATCAATCTCTACCACGTTGTCCGAACCCATCTGAACTGCTCACGGATCCAGATGCGCGCAAAAACCCTAAAGCCCAAGCTATGGCCAACAACGAAATAAAGGTCAAATTTCCCCGAAATTAAACTTAAAAAAGGGTAGAGAATTCGATCACATTCACATGGAAACAATGAAGGCTTACCGATTGTTCGAGACTTCTCACAGGTTGAAGATGGAAGAGAAAGGCGAAGAGGTTCAGAAGCACCTCTTCAACTTTTTTCAGTCTTCAGCACAGGCGGGCCAAGCCCTGCAGTTTCGTTGTGGGCTGGGCCCAGGGTCCAAATTTGTAATATATAGGGTCCAGGCCCAATAATTTCGGGTCAGGTTGGTTCTTGAATAAGAAGTGAAGTCGAAGTAGGAGGAACTAGAGGAAGAAAGAAGCAGCAGCAGCTCAAATGGTGGCCGCCAAGAGAAAAAACACAGAAACAGAGGAAGGTGAAATATTCGCGTCTTGCTCTTTCTCCAGTCTCGGCCTTCACTCAAACTTATGCGAACAGCTCGAAGGTAACCCATAATTTTATATTTTATTTTTATGCCAAAAATATAATTGAATTCTCTTCTAAAATTAAAAAGAAAAATCGTTTTTGTTGTTTGAACGAAACAGAGAGGCTGGGCTTCAAAGCTCCAACTCTGGTGCAAGCTCAAGCCATCCCTGTAATTCTCTCCGGCCGCCACGTGCTCGTGAATGCCGCTACGGGCACAGGCAAGACGGTGGCGTATTTGGCTCCGGTTATCCACCACTTGCACTTGTACCAACCTCGAATTCAGCGCTCCGATGGTACTTTCGGTAGGTACCATACAAACATAGCATCGACATATTTTGTGAACAAACATACAAACATGCTTGTAAACTCACATACTAATATGCTTGTTTTGATTGCTAGCGCTGGTTCTTGTGCCAACGCGAGAGCTGTGTTTGCAGGTTCATGAAATCCTGCACAAGTTGCTGCACAGGTTTCATTGGATTGTCCCTGGTTATGTAATGGGTGGTGAAAACAGGAACAAGGAGAAGGCCAGGCTGCGCAAAGGTTCCCGAAATTTAATTTTGGTTATTGGTTTTTTGTTAAAGATTTGATTTTTGTATGGCCTGCTCACCACCCATCTGCTCTCTTCAGGCATATCTATTCTTGTTGCAACTCCTGGAAGACTCTTGGATCACCTGAAGAATACATCATCATTCTTGCACACAAATTTGCGTTGGATTATCTTTGATGAAGCAGATAGGTATCCTACACGTACACCATTCGAGTTTGTTATTGTATACTCTATCATGAATGTGTATAACAGTATAATGCTATTATTGTATCCAATTGTCATTGTATAATTTGGACATGCATTCATTAGATATCCATATGTTTTTTACAGAATTTTGGAATTGGGATTTGGAAAAGAAATAGAGGAAATACTAGATCGTTTGGGCTCAATGCAACATGGCTCTGCCACTAAGGATAGTGCTGTTGCAACTAAATATGAGTTTCAGAGGCAGAATTTGCTATTATCAGCGACCTTAAATGAAAAAGTCAATCATCTTGCAAAAATGAGTTTAGAAAAACCTGTTATGATTGGCATGCCTGACAAAAAGACGCAGTCAATTGCATTACATGAGCATTTAGGATCTGACACAGATGATGAACCACAACCTTCAGTAAAGACAACAGGCTCTTTTAGTGAAGATTATAAACTTCCAGCTCAATTGACCCAGAGATATGTAAAAGGTATGTGCCGATAGTTTTCTTTTCTTTTGCTTTTTATTGTTGGGGGGTGGCAAGGTATGATTCATTAGCCTACATAATAGGTGTGGTGATTAACTGTTTTGATCAAACTTCTTCGCAGTACCATGTAATGCACGGCTTGCTGTACTTCTTTCCATTCTAAAACATCTTTTTGAGCGAGAAACTTCCGAAAAGGTTAAGCCTACTTCTCTCCATTTTCTAATGGTTACGGAAGCTAGCTTTTTCTTTCTTTGGCAGTGTTTAGAATCCTTCATATTCAAGATTATACTTTTCAATTCTGTAATATTGTGCTAGTGAGTTCATATAAAGGGATAATGTCCTTCAGCATCAATGATGTATCCTATTTACCACATACTGAAATCCTCAAAGTGATGTCTTATATTGTTAACACAGTTTGGGTCTTTCTATGCAGTCTTCAACTTCATTTTATTATGCTTTACCTTGTCAGTTCTCACTCACATGCTCATTTTACAGATTGTGCTATTCTTTTCAACATGTGATGCAGTGGATTTTCACTACTCCTTGATAACTGAGTTCCAATTCAGACCTCACTCAGGACCAGAAGCAGAACTTAAGCAGATGTTTGTTAGATGTAAGACCTTTCGGTTACATGGGAATATGAAGCAGGAGGATCGAAGAACTGCGTTTGAAACCTTCAAAAAAGAAAAATCAGCTCTTCTATTGTCTACAGATGTTTGTGCTAGAGGTTTGGATTTCCCAAAAGTAAAATGTATCATACAATATGATTCTCCAGGCGAGGCTACTGAATACGTTCATAGGTATTTGAACTTATCCATCTTCATTTTTCTTTTCCCATTTTATCCCCCATTTCTCTCCTGCACGTGCAAGAATATAAGCCAGAGTTTTGATTGTTTTCAGTCTATGGATGCTCATTCAACTAAGAGCATCTCCACCCATAAGGGCTAAGTCTAGGGCAAGGGCAAGCAAGGGCTGCCACTATTCACGTGAATAGTGGCAGCCTTGCCTTTTTTGTTTCCACCCCAAAGGGCAAGGGCAAACACTATTCATTTTAATTTTTTCCCCTATTTTTTATACTAAAAAATTAATTTGGATAAAATTTAATAGTAATAAAATTGTTAGGTATGTATAAAAAAATGTTTCTGATTTTTTAAATATTTTTTCAGCTTTTTTGGAATTTTTTATAGATTTTTTTGGTTGCTGGCGTCATCGCTGACGTCAGCAAAACCGGGCTTAAGCCCAGGCAAGATTTGCCCGTGGGCTTGCCCAGGCTGGTGGGACCCAGCTCTTGACTGGGCTTGCCTTTGCTGCGCTGGAGCCATCTCGGGCTTGACTGGGGGGCCTTTTGCCCGGTTTTGAAGCAGCGCTGGAGCTGCTCTAAGTAACACTTTTATCCACAGCATTACATGATTATACATCATCAATCCTCTATATGCTCATGAGTTTCCTCATGAGATTTATAAGAAAATAATGATATCCCAATATTTAAAATTATTCAAATATTTGAAAAGCCTTAAGAACTAATTGGTTTTAAAACGAAGTGATGTTGTTTTTTCAGTGGCTAGAATTACAAGGTAATTTATTTTGAAGTTTTGTTCTTAGCATGGAATTTCACTACTTTAAGTCTATCATGCATCTTTAATGTTTTTCTTGATATTAAATTGAGGATCCCTAGGGCTTGATATTTATTTCATACTTGATGCAGGGTTGGAAGAACTGCTCGGCTTGGCGAAAGAGGAGATTCATTGTTATTTTTACAGCCAATTGAAATGGATTATTTGAAAGAGTTGGAGAAACATGGTGTTTCCCTACAAGAGTATCCCCTCCTCAAAGTATTAGATAGTATTCCACTATTTGGTCATAAGCATGTCAGGAAGTTTCTTTCCATTGACTCACATCCTTGGGTAATGTCTTTGCAAAAGGCACTTGAAGCATTTACAGAGAAGGTACTTCTCTTCTCCTGATTCTTCTTCAGCGTGCCTTAAAGTTTGCGTTGTCGTGCTGTGTTTGTACCGTGAAGAAACCCCTCCATCCAGTTTTGGACTTTTTCTTAATCTTTAGCTATCTCACATTATTGTGAAACCTTAGCAAATGACTTATCCAAACCAGATACTTAAGGAAATATCCTTTACTTTTAATATGCTTGCTGGGTATGCCAGCCAGATTTATAGGTTTGAATATTTGTAATAATTATGAGTTTCTTTTTTTGTGATTAACATTAATACATTGCCTTCATTTCTTTTCTCAGCCAGATACGAAGACATTGGCCAAAAACGCATTTTGCTCTTGGGTTCGTGCGTACACTGCCCATCGTGGTGAGCTGAAAAAAATATTTATGGTGAAGAAACTTCACTTGGGGCATGTTGCAAAAAGCTTTGCCTTGAAAGAACAACCTTCCTTGGTTGGTAAATCATTCCAGAATCAAGAAAAGAAGAGGAAGAGGGATGAAAAGCAAAAGGGATTATCAAGAAAGAGGAAGGTTTCCAGGAAAACATGATTGCAGATCTTGATACCAACATATAGATCGTTGTGGGAGATGCAATCATGCAGATGGGTAAAAGCTTTGTTTTGGTTAAGAAAATTTGTAAGCTTTAACAAAGTTTGCATGTATTGTGGGCGTCCGTAGAATACTTGCTGGCACCTTGTTTCAGTGTAAAGTGATGGTGGTCGACCTCATTCTGTGTAACGTATGGTTCATTTGCAATGCAGTTTTGCTAATGCTTGCAAATTTAAAGGGATAGTTTGCTGTTAATTTAAACTTGTTTTTTGGCACACTTGCAGTCAATAGTCATTTGTTGTAACTTATTATAACTATGGAATCTCAATAATCAAGCCAAAGTTAGCAATAGGTACATACACATGAGAACTTTCATGCTTATCAAGTATTCCAAACCAATAACGCATTGTCATATGAGAAAGTTAAAATGCATGACAGTGTGATTAATTTGAATACCGCCAAAATGACATCGCCCTAAATTATTAACTTGAATAACGCCAAAATGACATGGCCCTAAATTTCTCTTTGTAGCCACAGCTCACCTTGTCAAAATGTAGGCCAATCTACAATTTTGGGCACCACCAGTGTTCTCTCTCTTCTGGGAGCCGTTCACCATTGAGATTAATGTGATTGCTTTATTGAAATAGCAAAGTATGCATAATGTACCACTTGTTCAATGATGACCTTACCTTTCCTACAAAATAAGGATATGGATAACAATATGGGGGGCCTATATATTTTTGATATATTATGTTAGTCGACCAAATCCACCGTCCTCATCATGTCACATGCTCTCTCACAGAGGAGAAAAAACTTTCATCAATGGTTTTGTTGGCATTGGAAGGAATTGTACACTTCTGTCGGTTACAGTAAGTCCCGGAGATTTTAATGCATAATTGTTGTGATCTTATGTAAGATGATTTTCGATATGGTGGATATGGTGGATATGGTGGACAATGACACAACACTGTCCACAATCCTTACAAAATAAGAAAACGACTTCAAACTCGAAATAATCAAAGCTATAAAACGATATAGGAAAGAGGCAAAATCGATGTGTTTTCTATAGGTTCCATTCCATGTGTAAAGTTTTGACAGATTCTATAATCAGAGTTTAGAAAAAAAAATTTGAACAAAAAAAGAGTTTGGAAATATTATTTATGATATTAAAGTACAGTTATATGATATAATTTGTCGGCGTTCTTGTCTGTATGTCAAAATATTAGGTCGAATTTTAGTGTCGACAAAGTAAAACCTATAAATAATAATAATATAGAAGAATTAGCCACCTATGAGCGAGCTAGTATATGATTAGAGTTTGATAGACCAGACACATTTGCTATTGGCAATTGCCAAAGAGAAAAAGAAATTATCAAACATGTTTGCCATGCCAAGCCAAATTGGATGTCCAATTTTGTGAATAATTGAACAGGGTTGAGCAAGACACTTGCGAGCAGTCAACCATATGTTAGATAAAGGGTCAAAATCAAAGCCACATGGATTGACGGAGTCACAGAATTTGGGTGGCCCCCAATCGATCACATCCTTACGATCATTTCATTTCTTCCCTCAGGACATCAGACGCGTTGACGACGCAGGACCATAAGCCAATGATGAGGTGTCCATACCCCCACGTCAGGTGAATTTAGCATCGCTTGGTTTCGCTTATGCAATGGGCCCACAAACCTACCTAATTAAGGGACAAAGTAGGCCCATCTTAAATTCAGCTCAGGCCCACTTCACGAAGCTCACGTCCTTATTGTCGGATCCTAAATCAAACCTCATTGTTTTTCAACTTGGAATATCTCTCTTTATTCTTTCTCCACGGTGAAAAAAGCTCCAATAATTACTGTCTCTGTAAAACTAAATTCCCATTTCACAGCATACCCACACAAAAAAAAACAAAAATTGTAACATTGGGTAATTTGAAAGACTTTAAAATGCATAATCATATGCAGTGGTTGGAGCATTAACGGTTGGAAATTCTTTGGGCACAGAATCATTGATGGGAAATCTTCCTTTTAAGAATTAATCATGGCCATTGATGATTCAAAGTGTAGGGCATGAATAGATACAAGGCTCGGTATGACATTATAATGGTGACCTTATCTTTGGTACGTGGACGTCTCCTATTCAACACTAAGTCTAAGGACGTCCTGAATTCAAATATCGTGACAGATAACTACTAGATGATTGGAAAAAGAAAAAAAAGCATCAATATTCTTAGGTACATACAACTAGTGCACTACATGATTGAACAAAAAAAAACCCTAGTTTCATTGGTTGGACAAGAAAAAAAGAAAATTAAATGGGACGAATATTTAGGAGAAGCCCTAGAAGATGTGCACCTAAATCTATCTATTTTTTGTTCAACAATTCACGTGATACGGAGTATGGCATGGAATTAATGTCAACTCAATTCTTGCTTGGCAACTCACATGGCATCCAGCAGGAAATGCAAGGTTCAATTGATCTACATTTATACGAAATAAATAAATAAATCGATCGACATTTATGATAAAATTCACTTGAATATAAAATGTAGCAAAAATAAATAAATAAATAATAGAGGGGATATTATTATTAGGTCGAACGTTCTGCAGCAAATCGCAGATTGAATGCTTTTCGTGTGAGTTAGAAATTATATGCAAATGATTTGCCAGCCTCTCCTTTTGATTTTGATGCAGAAATTAAAGGCCTGTCAAGCTTCAAATATTAGCTAGAAGATGTTTCTCTGTCAGCAATTTGGTAATGTCCTGCTATATATTTTTGCGTCAGAAAAAGAAACAAGACTGTAAAAAGCTTCGTTTTCATGCAGAAAAGCACACAGTAATTTTGAAAACCCAGTCCCCACGAGACTGACAATAATAATTCCTAGAATTTTTATTTGGGTTTGTGTCGGCCTTGCAAATTGCAATACAAATGCAAGCCGACTTTTCTTGAATATCTATTTGGATTTAATAAATAATTAACAGGTTTGATTGGAAATTACTCAATTATTTTTAAATTTGGATATGCAAATCAAATGCAGGAGACAGAGGCATATGATATCATATGTGTACCGACTCATTGTGTATTTATATTTTCTTGGGAAACTTTGAAGGGAAGGTTTCCTCTAACAAGCATTCGTTCCGTCAATCTCGTGTCTTGCTTGCTTCTTGGGGTTCATCAATTGCTTCCTACTCAAGGTTCACTGTACGTAATTTATGTTTGTAGGGTTATGGCTACCAAATATTCTCATGAGATCCAACCCCATGTTAAGAGAGAACATGTATAATAAAATAGAGAATATATATATGGTAACTTATTATTATTTATTTCGATTCATTTTGTTGTTGTGTTGTTTTAATTCTTTTTTCTTGTTGTTGGATATCTTGTTTCGTCCGTACACATACTGATTTTTTCTTTCTTTCTCGAACATAGAATGAGTTACACACATAATTTAAAAGGGTCACATTTAATTAACAACTCATCAATTGCTTATTCGCTAGGATCAAACGGTCCAAAATGGATTGCGAGAACTTGGTAGGTATCATTTAGCTAATAGTATTATCTCTAAGAACAAACCCATTTTAGTGAAGATGAGAAGGGTGGGGAGGGATTTGCTTGGACAACACATACACACATCACTAATTGGCTTCAAAAACCAATCTTCAACCACAAGTTGGAGGGAATGGGAGTTGATTGATTGAACCCCACCTATGAATGGTGCAGTACAAGATGCCTCCTTGAATTGGCCTAAATAAAGAATATAACGTGGCTAATCTTTTCTCATCAGTGGATAATACAAATAATTTGCAGGCCCTCCTTTGGAGATATTGTTGAATCACCAGGATGGTGACCTTAGTGGCTCGGATATCAACATCACCGTAGTGGCTCAGTTATCAGCATTGTCTTTCTCTCCTTATCTTTCCCCCATTGAGAGCTTCTAGTATATATCACAAAACAAACGACTCCCGATTAGGGCTCAATGCTGTATGAAATTAGGGTTGGCTATAGTTATATCAAAGTACAACTGTTTCGTCCCCAAAATAATCAATCAATAAGATTAAGAATGCAAAACCCTAAAGGACACTTGTAGAGTTTTACTAATAAAATTGGAGTTGCGAAACTGAGGGGCACAGGGCACGGACCATGACTCATGTTTAACGGTGAGAGGATCCATCAAGAGATTTGCATGTCTTGTCGTTGTCTTAGCATTACTAACATCTCAGTCATAAAATTAGTTAATTTTCATTATTGGGAGCTATGTTTTAAACTTAAACTTATGGAGGTTGGTTTAGTGGGGAATAATCTCATGATTAGCGTAGTCAATTAAAGACAGTAGTTAATTAACAATGATTAAAATGACACCCAGGCCTAGGCCCCAAGATGTATAATTAAGTTCCTTCGTCTCCTTGTTGTCCCTAAGTTTTCTGCGCTGCGCTAATAGCACACTACATGATTAGCAAAGCCATGTGCAAACTAACACATGGTTTCATAAATCATTCTCTTCGCATGCCAAGCGCCACGGGCAACGGAATATAATTAAGAGACGGAATCATTTGGATTTGCCTCCACCATGCCTTAATTAATTAAACTTGTGCATCCCAAATTCTTTAATTTACACTACTTGGTACTAAATCAATAATTAAATATGTCGATTTTTGAATATTTAGGTTAATTTGTAATCGATATTCTTGATGTATCAGAAATTGTAGATTGATATCCTCGGATGTCAGCTAGCTAATCTTTTACTTTCAATCCAAACTACACAGCAGATGCAGATCATGAAAATTGAAAAAAGGATGTGGCTTTTGTGGTGATATTATAGTAATGGCAGACACTCTGTCTGCGTGGAGTTGATGTACATCTTATTGTTGTTAGTGCTCCATGCTAACAAGCAAGAACAGCTTTATCTGAAAAATCTAATGAATGAAGAATAATGGCATCAGCTTTAAGCTAGGGCAAGCTATCAGTTAGGTTACGAAAGATCATTGGAGGACGAAGGGTTAGTTATGTCTTGTCTCCTTTCTCCTTTTTTTTCTTTTTCTTTTTTCATGGTCGATATGGGGATGTGAATTTAATCGAGGATTTCCATGTCGTCTTGCTGTTCTCATATATGATCCATCAAAATCCCAGTGCGCATGATATTCCAAATCTTTTATCTAACATCTTCACCATTCGTGGAAGAACCCTGCATGTGGTCGTATTAATTGCTAGATATTTATAATTTCGACAAGTAAAACCAAAATAATATCATCAATGTCGACAAAGTAAAACCAAAATAATATCATCAATATCGACAAAGTATCTATAATGTATAAATAGATACACCTTATTAATCAATCACCAATTATTTATGTAAGATCCGAATGCATCGATCTAGTTAAGAATTCCATGAATTATGAGAGAGACTTGCATGTCGTATGGTGAGTATAACTCTGTGGATGTCACTCTTCTCTTAAGTGTACACATCACGTAATGAGAGAGGCAAACACAAATATTTATAGACTACATAACACATTAGTTATTTATGCTTATCAGCTCTCCGTAAAAGAAATATATTTGGTCTTATAAGTCCATACAATTGGAGAATGAACAAATTGTCGTAGACCACCCTGAGCTAAGACCCCAATCGAACTTAACCCAATGAACTAAAAAATCAGTCAATTTAACACATAAATTAATTAAAAATGGCCAATTGCACACATGTCGTTAGATTTTAGATGATTTCATCCAATTCTTCTTTAATACTAAGGATATATTTGTATTTTCGATAACGGTGAGATGTATAAAGTGGCGGAAATGAAGGAGATCCACAAATAATATCTTTAATATAACGACAAATTATCGATAATGTACTAAATATTACAAATAGGTACAACGTACCATTCAATCACTAATTATTAATATAAGATTGGCGTAACATGAGAGAGACTTGCACTAAGTGTATTTATAGCGTACGTCCCTCCTTTTACGTGATATACTAAAAAAAATACAGATACAACGATGCATGTATGCACAAAGTGTGACATGAAGTGAACCCTCAATAATAAAAGAAATAAATATTGGGTCCGTATTAGTCCGTACAATTGGGGGGCAGAACAGAAGGTGAGATGAGATGTATTACTATTAGTATAAAGTAAAAGTGTAAGAAAAGTGGAAATGGAGGAGAGCCACAAAAGCAAGATTTAAGGCAATATTATTCCGGTCGGAGTTGGAGGTGGTTGGCCCGACAAAAGCCGCAGCCTAGCCCTCTTGCACATGCCCGCCTCCCTCCTTCCTTCCTCTGGTTTTCGGTCTTCTTCTCTGTCAACTGCCTGCCCTCCCTCTGCTTTAAACCATAATTAAAAATGGATGGTCTTCGTTTCATGAATAAAAACCTTCTTCTCACTTTATTAATTATTAATTACTAATTAGTGTTGCTTGCTAGAGAAATAAAACTAAATTAATTAGCTGGTTTAAATTATATCTGTGTTTAGTCTGTATCTGGTTTATATAAATAACTCATTTTAATTGTGGAATTTATTCTAGCTTTCTTTTCTATATTGGAAAAATATATATATAGAAAAAGTTTGATATACTTTATGCGAACGAGTTGTTGTCCACAAAAAAATTTCAAATGTTAGCGTTGATCCATGCATTGATCGGACACACACGCATGTTCAAGGAATCAAAGCAAACCATGTTTTCAAGATTTCTTCTTTCTGCGACTTGTATAATTAAAAATTAATATGAACGAATTCATCAGAAATAAATATAGACATTTTCTAAAAGAAATTAGACCTTCATGCAATTTATTATTATTATTATACAACTTCATGCAAATTAATAAGACTTTGATATCATGTTTGGGACAAAGTGTGGCCCGATCGAATTTTTTATATTCTTGCTAGTGATATAAACATTTCTATTCGTCTTTAATAAATCTCTCATTATCATTGATTTGGCAAAAAAATAAAATTTTATATATATATATATATATATATATATATATATCATGCTTTTGAATTCCAAAAGTGAATTAATTTTTAGAGAGTGAGACAATAGGTATAACAGCTTTTCCTTCCAAATATATTCATTGAGTTGCTTTGCACGAGAAAGTCAAACACAAATTCTCCCCAGTTTTCTTTCCTTCGTTCCTTTTTTTCTTACCATGCTGTGCTGTGTGATGAAATTGACACTTTTTCTAGAGAGAGAATTTTGTCACAAAAACCAAAACAAACATACCAATTGAGATAATAACCAAACAAGATTGGCTGCAGTTGATTGAGACTTGAGTAACAAATGTCAATTATACACTTCTTGCTCAAAGTTTATATTTTCAAGTGGTCCATGAGTAATTGTGGTCCTTATTTATAGATTAAAGCACATGAACAACATCAAATGAACACATGATAAAAAATGGCCGATTTGGTAGATCATCTGTCACATATATGGGGTTCCGCCAGTTGGTTAGGTCAGTCAGCTATCCTCTCTTGCACAAAAATTCGAATCCTCTCCTCCATAGATTATAGTATTTTAAACTATCACTTGTATATCGTTTGTTTTTCTTTCTTTTCTTTTAAAACTATAGATAACGAATTTAATAAACGAAAAGAGGTAGTGGGTTAGGGGAAAAGGAGGCAGTGTTTGATTCTTGAAGGAGAGATAGATCATAGAATGAACAAAAGGAATAGTTTGGCTGTCACAGCTTTATGTAAAGTTCCCTCAAAACCAGGATCTTCTTATTGTCCAGATTAATTGCAATTTTGTCATTAGCTTCTTAAAATCTGTATATATAAATAATTAAATATAGTCTCCCAACTTTGACTTATATTAAATTTTTATTGCAAAAAATGGTTTAATATTTTTGAGAGGTAAACTTTAATGGAAAGTATAGGAGGAGGGCGATCATCCCCTGCTTTTGCGGCTGCTGCCCTTCCCTACCTTTTTTTTTTTCCCTGGAAAGGTTTGGGAATCAGCCATTATCTGTAATTATTATTTTGATATGGAGGAATCAATTAGCATTATCTGCATAATCATAATGCCTGTGTTCTCATTTGGCTCACGGCTTTGTGCATTAATTAATATGCTCGTGCTAAAGTGTAGAGTTAAAATATTAATTCCATTTCCAAATACAATGTACCAGACAAAAATGCATTCATCTTCCTCAAAAATTTGCAACAAACTGAAACTGTCGTGTTTCTTTGGGATATCATTGGAAGTGGAACTACTATCTTGCAACATTATATTATGTTGAGCATTTTGATGCAATTAAATCACTCAGGAGAGAGAAAGAGAGATCAAAGATTTGGCCCAAGTCATTTTCTCAATTATGTCTAGCCGCATTTGACTAATTACCGGTCGCAAAATTAAATTTGACTCATGGATAGCTTGTCTATTAAAGAAGTATTTTGAAAGAATTTGGATTAAATATGACTCAAAAGTGTTTATGGGAAATATATATAAAATTCAGTGCAAGAATAACTGTTCTTAATCATTACAATTATTTACCATGATTAGAAAAAAAAAAATCCATAACGAACAGAATCATCAAAATGATGTGTAGTTGATGGTGTCAAGGTTTTGGTGGGTCCAATCTCCATAGAAAAGGCCCAAATAAAAGGGAAGAAATAGTTGGATGCTGGATCACTAAAAAAATAATAAAATAAAGGGGCCCCTTAGTCAAACATCAAGTGCGTCGCCACGTCAGCAACCATATAAAAAAGAAACTTCTTTTTTTCCCAAATGAGATCATGCGCAGCACAGTTCAACCAAATCTCATTCCCACCGTCAAAAACTTTCCCAAAAAAGTTAAAAATCCCATTTCACTCATGCAATGGATACCAAACACACAACACCAAACGTCGCACGTACTCCCCAGCTGGACACCAACATTTCACAATTATATAATTAATTTCATAAAATCCAAAATAAGTAATAGATTCAGAAAATGGTATTTTTACAACTTATCAAATTTGTTTAGCGAATAACGATCACTTTAGGTGAGGTAGGTTAAAATATGGAGAAAATCTTAATTTCAAACCGTATTGAGAAGCTTTTTCTCATTGCAACTATTTCATGATTAACAGATGACAGATAGATAGAAAAATTATAAAATACTAAGGTAGTAAGGTTACGTGATATATTTTATACACGTGTTATAATATAAGTGAATATTTATTAATATTATTTTCTAAAAATGGGAAAAATAAATCTCGTCATCCGCTCATATTATAACATGTGACTATATTATTGATAGTATTTTATAATTTATGGTATAGATGATTCAAAATTAGAAACTCTTCCAAAGTTGATAAGAAAAGTATCATTAAGTTAGAGGCGTGATATTATCTTTCACAAACATCATAACACGTGTGGAGTGCTAATTTAATACTTTAAAATAGAGTTTTGATGACATACGTAAATTGGTATCACAATGTCAATGCTGGTATGTCATGTAATCACCGTCACCCACAATAAATCATTTACAAAAACAAATTATTTATTCAGTATTAAGCCATAAGACTTTCTTAATGTATATATCACATAATATGATGAACAAATTTAATAAATAAAACAACTGACCCTAAGCATTGTTGGATGATATACAGAAACAAGAGAAGTGAAATGCGAATTTACAGGAATCTGAGGTGAATTTGGTTGGAATTTGATATTTTGAGGCGGGCGGTGGTACGACCAAAAAATAAAAAGAGGTGGGCAGCGGGCACTGAGGAGGGGCTGGGAAGGAATATTATTAATCAATGTCTGCGGGGAGCATGACACACGCTAATGAATATGATACATACATCAATAACTAATGATAGTGTTTAATTAACTTAATCTCTGTTTTTTTATTGTTAATTCTTTTGTTATTTTTTTAACCAAGTGTGAAACTGTTTGAGTGAGAATGAGAGTGAATGCTTTGCTTTGCTAAAGTCTATTTCATGTCGGGCTGTTGATTTATAAAGTAGAAAAAGCTGTCTAAGCTTTGTTTGCTTGCTTTGGCCTCTTTGGTTGCCCGGCGACAAGTTAGTTTCTTTCACTTCGATCCCGTCAACAATTCTCTGTTCACAAAAACCCAACTTCACAAGAACGCTAAACCCAACAACTTAAACGAAAAGAAAATACAAGTCCTCGTTTTTGTGATCATTTTGTTTTTTCATTTCGTTTTGGGATTTGTTTCATATAAACCCGTTTCTAGTTTTTCTTATTTTCTTTGGCGGTTGGGTGGTTGGGAAGGAGAAGCTTCAAATTTGCAGAGTGGGGTTGTTATTTGGTGAACTTTGGAGACTTGGGTTCACTGTGGGAATGGAATATGTGGAATTTCTGCTTTGTTGATTCGAACGTTTGACCTGCAAAGTTTTGTTCTTTCTGGGTGTCTTTCTGGTTTTTGGTGGGTAACATCATTGGGAACTGAGAGTGGTTGCTGGGATTTGAGCTGAGAGGAAGCAGCTGGATTTGAAGGGCAATGATGGGTTTCTTCAATTTAGGTGAAGTTAGAACAAGTTGTGTTTTTGGAGGCAAAGTTAGTGCCTTGTTGCATTTTGGAGATTGTGGTATGGCCTAATTTCCTGGATTCAATGTGAATTGGAGAAGCTTTTATTCACCATTCAAATTGGTTCTTCAAGAACTTTGCTTTAGAACAAGTGGTACTGCAATTCCAGGGTAATGGGCTGCAGCTAGAGCCCTCTTTGGTCGTATCTTAGAGTGAACAGAGCAGGAATTTGAATTTCTGTGAGACATATCATTCAAATCTCAAGCATGAAGGCTCCTTCAAATGGGTTTTTGGCGACTTCAGGGGAAGGTGAAAGTTCTACTATTCTTTTGTGTCATTACAGCTTCTCTCTTCCCCTCGTTATCCCTTAGTCTATTTACTTGTTAAGATTTAGCTCAGCTTGATGCTTTTAAAAATGCTCTCTTGGATTTTGATTTCCGTGGCAAGTGGAAGTACTTTCATGGTCAGGGGTTTGTTTCTGTTTATAGTTTATTCCCTTGATTAAACGTCTTCTTGTTCTCTTAAAGTTTAAACAATTTTTCTTGCTATGTAACATTTGAATTTCAGATTGTTATTCTTTGCTTGCATATCATGCAATTTGCGAATTAATCACTTCCGGAAGGAACATGCAACATTTCTATGGAATTGATACATATATCATTCACAGATTTATTTATTTTTATATTTTTTTAAAAATTTGAAATCACTTGTGAAATAAACTTTTTTTTTTTTAAAAACACACACAACAGATCTTGTGTTCTTGAAATCTCATACAGGTAGTTGTTAATTTTAGATATTTGTATGCTGTAGTCTCGCAGGAAACCAACCAATTTTAAGAAGTTTAGCACTTCACATTTATTATCCTGCCATTACTTCCGACTTGTCTTCAACGCTGATGAAGTTTTGTTTGGTCTGAAACAGGAGAACAGAAGAGAATTAATTCAGAGTTATGGCATGCTTGTGCTGGGCCATTGGTTTCCTTGCCTCCAGTTGGAAGTCTTGTGATGTACTTCCCTCAAGGCCACAGTGAGCAAGTGCGTCTCTCTCTGTAGATGCCAACAAAGCAAATTTTGTTTTCTTCTTTAAGATTCTGGGCTCTGATGGAATTTCTTTGACTATTAAATCTCTCAGGTTGCAGCATCAATGCAAAAGGAGACTGATTTCATACCCAACTACCCCAACCTTCCGTCAAAACTTATTTGCATGCTTCATAATGTCACATTGCATGTATGACAGTTTCATGCAGCTACTTTAAAATGATGAAATTTTTGTTATGAAGATAAATTTGTGAGTTTTTGTATAACATGATTGATTGTAAATGGATTATTTATCTGTTTCTTGATTTGTTTTCATATTCAGGCTGATACTGAAACAGATGAGGTCTACGCACAGATGACTCTCCAACCAGTAAACAAAGTAGGTCAGCCATTCTTTTTGAGAATTAAGCAATACTTTACAACTCTACTTTGTACATATAATCATATGCACTTGTATGTCTGTTCTGCAGTATGAGAACGAAGCAATACTGGCATCTGACATGGGCCTCAAGCAAAGTAGGCAACCTTCTGAGTTTTTCTGCAAAACTCTTACAGCTAGTGACACAAGCACTCATGGTGGATTTTCCGTACCTCGTCGAGCAGCTGAGAAGATCTTCCCACCTCTAGTATGTACAACTTGGAAACTTTCTGTTTTAGTTTGAAAATAATGAAGAATTCTGTGTAGTACATTCAATGTGCACCTTTCCTTGTGGTAACTAAAAGAAATTATCTTGGATAGGATTTTTCAATGCAACCACCTGCCCAGGAGCTTATGGCAAAAGATTTACATGACAGTGCATGGACGTTCAGACATATCTATCGAGGTAGTTCCCTCTTTAAAACATTCTCCTTCAGTTCTCAATTTTTTTCATTGATATATGCTCAATTGTTAACCATATGTTACTTGAATGTATCATTTTAGAGAAGCTGTTTCTGCTGGCCCTGTTAACTTTTCCTTATTTTTACTACCATTTCCTGCCCCTTGAATTTTGTGTAGGATAGACGTTTCTGTTGTGTGCTTTTCTTATTAGACACTGAGCTATAAATAACTTAAATTTCACCCTAACTATGTAGCACATTCATTTCAGGCCAACCAAAAAGGCACCTGCTGACTACTGGTTGGAGTGTTTTTGTTAGCACAAAAAGACTCTTTGCTGGAGATTCTGTTCTTTTTATAAGGTATGAAATACATGTTGAATTATATGATTATTTCAGCTAGATATAGCTCCTTTGGTTATTGAGTTACAATCTGGTTGTATGTAGGGATGAAAAATCTCAGCTTCTCTTGGGTATAAGGCGTGCTAATAGACAGCAGCCAGCTCTCTCTTCATCAGTCATATCCAGTGATAGCATGCATATTGGAATTCTTGCTGCTGCAGCTCATGCTGCTGCAAATAACAGTCCATTTACCATATTTTACAACCCAAGGTAATGCTATAGGATGTTTAGATTGTCATTATTGGTTTGGTATGTAATAGACACCATTTGTAATTATTATTCGATAGGTTCTGATAATTTATTTGATCTTAATAGGGCAAGCCCTTCTGAGTTTGTGGTACCTCTAGCCAAGTACAACAAAGCGATGTATACCCAAGTTTCACTTGGCATGCGATTCAGAATGATGTTTGAGACTGAAGAGTCAGGAGTACGCCGATACATGGGCACAATCACTGGCATTAGCGACATGGATCCTGTTCGATGGAAAAATTCGCAGTGGCGCAATCTTCAGGTATTGTTTAGCCATTGATATGGTATTTTAGGAATTAGTCTAGGTTACATAATGGTTTGTATATTTATAGTGTACATCATTAGAGTTGCATGTCCTTGATTCATTCTTCTAGAGCTCACTACGTAATACACATCTGAGTCGAAATTCTCTAGGCATTATTGACGTGTAGTTAAGCTTATTAGCTAATGAAAATTTTGTACTTTTTATAGGTTGGATGGGATGAATCAACAGCTGGTGAACGGCCTAGCCGAGTTTCAATTTGGGAAATTGAGCCTGTTGTAACTCCTTTCTACATATGCCCTCCTCCATTTTTCAGACCTAAGTTTCCCAAACAACCAGGGATGCCAGGTAAACCATATTTGCAAGTCGGCTAGATTCTTAAAAAAATGCCATATTTGCAACCAGGGATGCCAGGTAAACCATAACTTGGAAGGATGTTTAAAGTTTAGCTTGAAAAAATGCCAATGGAATCACATGATGAACGTTTTGTTGTATGCCCACGTGAATCCTTTCCTGTCGGAAAATCTTTTTCTCATCCCTTGGAGTGCTTTTGCAGATGATGAATCCGACATAGAGAATGCTTTCAAGAGAGCCATGCCTTGGCTTGGAGATGACTTTGGCATGAGGAGTGCTCCAAACTCGATTTTCCCTGGTTTAAGTTTGGTGCAGTGGATGAACATGCAACAAAATAATCAGTTTTCAGCTGCTCAGTCTGGATATTTCCCATCCATGGTCCCTCCAACCGGCCTGCAAAATAACCTTAGTACTGATGATCCATCCAAGTTATTGAGTTTTCAAGCCCCAGTTCTGCCTGCTCCAGGTGCCCAGTTAAATAAATCAGCTCCACAAAACCAAGCAGGTCAAGTGCAACAGCCAACTGTGACATGGCCCCAACAGCAACAGCAACAGCAACAGCAACGGCAACAGCAGCAGCAACAGCAGCAGCAGCTCCAGCAATTATTGCATAGTCCTATGAACCAACAGCAGCAAAGTCACCCCCAACAGCAGCAGCTGCAGCAATTATTGCAGTCTCCTATGAACCAACAGCAGCAGCTGCAACCACTATTGCACACTCCTACGAGCCAACAGCTCCAGAATTACTCCCATCAGCAGCAGCAGCGGGAGCAGCAACAACAGCAAGAGCCTCAACAGCTGCAGCAGCATCAGCATCAGCAGCCACAACATCAACCACAACGGCAACAGCAGCAGCAGCAACAATTACAACCAACTGTTGTAAATAATGGTGTTGTTTCTCCTAATCAGATCCCAGGCCAAAATTCACACCAACCAGTTATGTTCTCCCAGCTTCAACAGCAGCAATTACAAACAGGGAATACCCAATCCCAGCAAATTGTCCACTCTTCTGGTAAGAATTCATTTCAGTTCACAACAGGATCACATGACTCACAGCTCCAGCAACAGCCGCAACTGGAACCACAACCAAGCCTCTTACAAAGGCAGCAGCAGTCAGCACAGTTGCAACAGTCCTCACTGCAATTGTTGCAACAGAGCATGTCGCAGAAAGTACAGCAGCAACCACAAGCACAGCAATCGTCACAACAGGAGCAACAACTCCAATTACAGTTGCTACAGAAATTACAGCAACAGCAGCAGCAGCAACAGTTACTCTCCCCATCAAGCCCGCTTTTGCAGCCCCAACTGTTACAGCAGCAGCTAGCCCATCAACAAAACCAGCAGTTACAACAGTTGCCTCTGTCCCAGCACCATCAACAACAGCTAAGCAGCAACAGCTTCTCGGCAGACAAACTTCTCAACAACAACTTCTCAGCTCCATCACTGATGCAGTCACAACATATATCTTCAGTCCAGCCCCTGAGCCAGCACAAGACCCTTACAGCAATCAGAAGCCATTCCGGTCTTACAGAAGGGGATGGTCCATCATGTTCAACCTCCCCTTCTACTAATAATTGCCAGATGTCCCCATCAAACGTCTTGAACAGGAATCAGCAAGGAACAGCCATGTTGTTGGGGGATTCAGTGGCAGAACCTGTTAGTAATTTGGTTCAGGAGCTTCAGAACAAGTCTGATATCCGAATTAAACATGAGTTTCCCAGCTCAAAGGGACCAGACCAGATAAAATATAAAGGTACAATTACGGATCAGTTGGAAGCTTCATCATCTGGAACATCGTATTGCCTGGATGCTAGCACGATCCAGCAGAATTACGCACTCCCCACCTTTTGTTTGGACAGTGATGTTCAATCACATCCTCGGAACAGTCTTCCATTCTCAGCTAATATTGAGGGATTGGCACCTGACACTTTGTTGTCAAGGGGATATGATTCTCAAAAAGACCTTCAGAACTTACTGTCTAATTACGGTGGGACACCAAGAGACATTGAGACAGAGTTATCTACTGCTGCAATCAGCTCTCAGTCATTTGGGGCAGCAGCAAACATACCCTTCAAGCCTGGGTGCTCAAGTGATGTTGCCATAAATGAAGCTGGAGTTTTAAGCAATGGATTGTGGACAAACCAGGCTCAACGTATGAGAACATATACAAAGGTTTGTCACTCAACTGATTTATCTTTGCTTTGCTGCTTTTGAAGTTAGATGCATATTTTGTCATGGAATTTGTGAACCAACTAGTCTGCCACTAGAGGAAACGTCATCCCAACTTTGTGGGTCAGTTAATAGATTCATGTGTTATATAAAGATGGTATTATGACTCTCATTTAGTTTTTTAATGCCGTAATAACTGTGTGGTTGTCAAGATGTAATATTATTTTGTGATCTTCATGAAAATACCTTTGCCTAATACCAAGTCAAACGTTTTAAAGGTTCAAAAGCGTGGATCTGTGGGAAGATGCATTGATGTCACCCGTTATAAAGGCTACGATGAGCTCAGGCACGATCTAGCCCGCATGTTTGGGATTGAAGGGCAACTAGAAGATCCACATCGGACTGACTGGAAACTCGTTTATGTGGATCATGAAAATGACATACTTCTTGTTGGTGATGATCCATGGGAGTAAGTCAAAGAACTCTGCCAAACTAAATAGACTTCCTTTTTCGCCTTTCTGATTGGTTTTTCTTCAAGTTTTCCTTCTTAAATTTCTTTCAGGGAGTTTGTGAGCTGCGTCCAGAGTATAAAGATACTGTCATCTGTTGAAGTACAGCAGATGAGCTTGGATGGAGACCTGGGCAATGTTCCCGTCCCCAATCACGCCTGTAGTGGAAGTGACAGTGGAAATGCATGGAGAGTGCCGTATGATGACAACTCTGCAGCCTCATTTAATCGGTAAAGGTCCAACAACCAAATGATCAAGTCTTTGATGGATGAATTCCCATCTGGTTGGTAAACACTCCAAGCTGTAATTGATGTGAACAAAATCCTTCTTGTGAGATCACAGCAATCAAAAATGAAGTCTCAGTTCATGGAGGGATATAATTGTTCCTCGACGGTGACTGGTGCCACCAGTTCGGCGAATCGAGCTCAATCACATATTTTTGGTGCAATGTGGCGGGGTTGAATTATGTTCAATATGACCTTTTCATCTTTTGAGACCAATTTGACTTTCAATTGCTGACTCATTTGTAAAGGCATCGGTAGAGAACAATCAAGGGACGGAATATGTGACTATAGCTATGACTTATGGCACCAAGTTTTGTGCCATTCATAACCATTGCATTGCAGCTATTGATTACTAGCGTATAAATGGCACTTGATTCACATAAGGTTTCTTTGGATTGTATGGCCACCAATAATCCTGTGATTTTCCGCCACCAACCCACACAAGGATTCATTTCTCATAAATTGCATCTTCATCCGAGGATACTTGAAAATAGACTTGGTAACGAAATTGTTTCAACTGCAATCATTATATTCCAAGTGTTATTACATCGAAAAGTACATAGAAGACATTTGAAGCCCTTGTAACTGTGTAATCAGAAATGTCTTGAAGAAACTCTGCCGGATATTTCAAAAATACAGATTGAGCTCATCTAATTGAACAACTAAGAAAGTATAGCGATGACATCCGAAGCTCTTAAAGCTATGTACTCGGAACCATCTTTGCCCTTGAAGTCATTTCCTGCATACTTGGAGTACAAAACTGTGCTACCCTCGGAAATGGATAATGGTTTCCTGTTTCCTTCCTCATCAAGAGTACCAGGTCCAACGGCAATCACCTGTTACATCGTAAGCAGAACATGAGCTACACTATCTCACCAACCCAAAACCTTATCCACAATAGCCGCAATGCCTTGGGCTAAGATGGAAAAATTCATAAGTTAATACCCCTTACCGTGCCAATTGAAGGCTTCTCCTTGCTTGCCTCTGTCAGCAACAAGCCTCCAGGAGTCTTTTCCTCAGCCTCAGCAACCTGCATTGGTTGAACATAGGGACAAGAAGATCATGAATCTTGGTTCAAACATGTGGAAGAAAAGGTGATAAATTGAAAATTTGTGGCAAAATGCTGGATATATATAAGAGTATGTACTATAGTGCCGACCACTTTCACTATAAAGAGAGGAAGAGAATCGACTGTGAATAAAAGCCAAACCATGTAGGAACTGTATGCCTCCCTGAAGATCAATCAAGTGTATGCTTTACTTCAACAACCGACTCTTGAAACAATTATACACAAGAGTTAAAGTTTGAATGGGCAACAAACCTTGATTAAGACTCTATCGTTCAGAGGCTTGAGATCCTTCACATCTTCGGTTTCAAGAATACCAACTATGTCATCATCCTTCAGGATAAGATGCTTGGAACCATTGAACTCCACCTCTGTTCCAGCATACTTGGAGTAGACAACCTCGGCACCAGTCTATAAAATGGAAAACATTCAGTAAATAGGAACTCAGGCTAGGATGAAATGGAAAGTATTCAGTAAACTGAGACAATGATTCATCATAGCCAACGAGGATGAGGTATAAAATCATCAAGCACCTGAACACTGATGCCCACTTTGGTCTTCCCAATTGTTTTACCCTCCCCAACAGCAACCACCTCACCTCCTTGAGGCTTTGTCTGAGCACTGTTTGGGAGTAAAATTCCACCACCGGTTTTCTCTTCCACGGTTTTGATCTTCACAAGCACTCTGTCACCTAAAGGCTTAATCGAAGTGTACTGCAGAATTGAATCAGAAAACCATGAACATCAGATAAACCACATATAACACTAACACAAAAAAACCAAAAAAACACGACTTCCATAAAAAAAAAAATAGTTCTTTTAGATAGATGGGCAAACTTAACTCGAAACTTAAACAGCTAAACCTACCACAAATAGTAAAAACCCTGAATATAACAAATAGAGAATACAAAGCCCTTCACTACAAATGGCATAAATTGTCTCTCTGGAAATGATGAAATGGGTGGAGAATAAAAATTCAAATCATGTACGGATACTCGTTTTTCAAATCATTATCATCACAAAATTAGACACACAATAATCAAATTTGCCCAAAGCAACAAAATTTTACCCAAAAAAAATGCGAAGAAATGAAACATAGTCAGATTGGGAACAAGAAGCAATACAAAAACGAAGAAGAAGCAAACATAACAACCTTGGGAGCGACTGTAGTGGCAGCCTTGACGACGAGGCCACGGAAGGACCTGTGGCTTACAAGTGACACTCCTACTGGAGACCCAAACTTGAGGTTTGAAGGTCTGAGCCCTTCAAATGACGCCAAGTTCCTCGCCGAGATTGACGACGCTGTCAGCTGAGATGTGGCCATTTCTGCGTTATCACCCACATAAAACAATTCAGCATAGAAATGAAGAAAAAAGTATATCAATTGAAAAAATTAAAATTGCCCAAATGAATAAAACGCAGCTGTACGAGTTTGAAACAACGAAGGGAAAGCTAATTACCTGTTGAATTTGAAGGAGAAGAGGAAGAAGATGAGGAGGAGGAGGAGGAGGAGACCTTAGTGGCTTAGTAGTGAAGAAGATAAAACCCTAAACTTTGCAACTGCAGGCTTGGGTTTTATCAGATGATAAAAAAGACTCTTCTAGAACTCCTTTGTTTTTTTCTCTCTTCTTTTGTTTTTTGGGCGTTCACCGTGCCTCTTTAATTTGGGTGGGTCATGGGTACCAGGCCGATCACACAACCTAGAGAATTCTAGAAACATGGGCCTTCTAAGCCCAAAAAGAGCCCAGATCAAGTGGGTCAAAAATTCCAAATGGGTCCAGAAGAATTCTCTATACGCGAGTCATTCTATAGTAATGACTCTTAGGTGAGGTAATATATCTTAACCGTTGGATCATGCTAATCAATTTAATCAAACGGCTAACTAATTTGATTCAACGATTAAAAGATAGAGTCTCACCTAAGGGCCACATATAAAGCCCCCACTATAGAATTCTTGCTCCATACGCATCTTCTGCTTTGGGCCATCTGCTACTTGTGTACCCAATTCTCAAGTGTTGCTAATCTGCTTGGCCCAAACGAGCAAGGTTCTTTTCTTTTTTCTTCTCAAATTTTTTATTTTTATAATAATCTCACACACAAGGTAACTCAACAGAGGAATGTGAAAATGGTGCACATCACATGTATAATATCAATTTCCAAATGGGCGGCTAAGGTTAACTGATAAGTCAGATGATCATTAATTCATTCTAGCTGGCTATGGTTATAAATTATAATCAAATCAAAATGCACTTTGTCCAAAGTTGACTGTAATTTCTTAAAATAAAAACGATTCTGACCATGGGAATATATTATATTGTTCCATATATAGCATCCTTAAAAGAAGTGTGCGTGCGTTCTTATTCATACAACATAAACATCCTTAACATAGAAAAGTTGTTTGGACAGAGGAAGTTACGAACGAACCATCGAAGAAGCAAGCAACAGGGCAAAATCTGCTGGTACCACATATGGATGACGCAATCTTGGTTAGGTCGTCATACTGCATTGCGTGAGCATGCATGACGTGGGATACTTTGTTAATCTTCCCCGATGACCTAATTCATTAGCTTAATTACTAGTGTCTACGCGTTGTTGAACTTGAACACGTTCCATTTTGGGCTGACGCCACTTATAGATTTTGATTTTTAATATTTTGATTATATAATAAATAGGCTGCTTATGTTTGAGATGACGCTTCTATATTTGTACTTATCTTTTGATGGGGATGGATGGGATGACTGGACCACGTTTTTGTTAATATTGCAAGCGGATTTACTATTACCAATTTCAAGTCAATGTTTGTTTTTTGGGGTCAAAGATTTCATGTCATATATGATTGGTGATTCATTCACAATGAAATGAGCTACTTTTACGTAATCCGATAAGAATGAATTGAATTGAGAAGAGTTAGAATCTGAATTCCTATTGAAGTTGTTTACTAAACTACATGGAATCGGAATAGGAGTGTTACTTGTTGAAGTGAGTCTCCTAATTAATCAAGGAGATTTATTTCCTTGATTAATTAAGGGATTTACTTTTCTTATTTTATATAGTTGACAAATCATTATATAATTAGGAGATACTATCCTAATTGATTACTGTATCTATTTCCTTGTAAAGCTCTCATGTAAATTCCTATATATACCTCCTTATGGAGAAGAATACAAAAAAACCTAAAGTATTCAAACCATATTCATATTTTAGCATTACTAATTCGTTATAAGTTGTTTATTAAATTCCCATGAATCAAAATTGAAACTAAATTGATTACTAAACTGCACTCATTGTTGGGTTAAAGTAGATGAAAAATTAGAAATTTTAAAAATTGTGTGATGATATAATGGATAAAAAAAGATGTATTCACAATGGATTAGTTCTCAAGGAATTAGAATACCAAATCTAACCCAGGAGTCCAATTACTCCAAAATCAAGAGTTGAATTCCTTATTTTGTGTGGATCCCACATGCATTTTCATTGCTTAATGTTGTCATAAAAAAATCAGTAATGACTCAAAATATTGGATCACAATATTAATACAATAAGCAATATGTCTATTAGGGGTGGGCGCGGTCCGGTTTTCACCTCAAATCAAAATCGAAATCGGTACTATTTAATTGGTCCAATTCGGTCCGGTTTTAGTGAAAAAAATTATGAAACTAGCCGGTCCGATTTGAATCAATTCTTATATGTTTAAAAAAAAAAAAAAGTTTTGGACCTAATTATTATTATTATTTTCAAATTATTATTTTTTTAAAATACAAATTCCAACTAAAATTTAAATTTTTGGGCTTGAAAATTTACAAATGATCTAATTTCATGCAAAGAGAGATGTTTTGAAGTTGGGCTTGGGCAAATATTAGTTATGAGATTAAAAATGTAGCATTGGATTTAAATAATTTTGTAAAAAAAAGTAAAATACACAACCAGTCTGGTCTGGTTTGGTAAGGTGTGAAATCGGAACTGAAATCGGTTTGAATTGGTCCGATCCAGTTCGATGCCGATTTGTTGAATTTTTTAGTCAACAAGTTTTTTTTTTTTCCATCCGGTCTGGCTCGGTGTTCTGGTTTTCCAGTTTCAATGTGGGATAAAAATTTCTCATTTACTTTCGAACTCCAACAAATGTGAAGTAAACATATGAGTATCCGTAATGTGAATTCAACTCGTTATTTTGATTCCGATTATTACGGATTAGTATTCCCTTGGTTCCCCTTTAAAAAAGGTATTCATGATTTATTTATTTATTAAGGGATTCTAATTTGAAATCTCTTCCAACATTAGAAAGAGAGTATCTATACAATAAAATGAGGGTTTCCAAATTAAAAGTTACGAATACCCATTTCATCTATGCAATTGATTGGGTCTAGAGTTCAAGCCCAAATTTGAAGTATTTGACATTCGATTTAGAATCTAAATAAAATCATGAATTTAGGATCTCAAACATGGAACCAACGAACAAAGACTGAAGCACTAGACCTGTACCTAGGTCCTTGCACCTCAAATTTGAGCTTTAAGATTTAGGACCACAGAGCAGGGACTTAAGGTTCTAGGCTCTTGAGAGATTAATTTTCATGTGGCGGCTGAGCTTAACTAGTCCAAAAGAAATGTGTGCACCATTCCTAAAACATGAACATCTTGACGTATAACATACGAATGATCAAAGAAGGAAGATGACAGGCATGTCATGGGTTTGGATCTGGATGACGCAATATTAGTTGGGTCATTTTGCATTATGTAAGGCAAACATACTTATGGCACGTTTACTAATCCGTAATCAAATTGAGAGGAATTGAATTGAGGAAGAATTGAAATTAGGCGGAATCGAATCGATTCTGTTGAAGTTGTTTACTAAAGCATGCGGAATCTAATAGAATTCCATAAAGTCATTTACTAATTCGGCAAAATCGGAATATAAACCAGCATGATTACTAAAATACCCTTGTCCCAAATCAAATGTTTTATATACTTTTTTTTAATAAAATTTGATATAGTATATAATAGTAAGAAAAAAATAAATTGCTTTTTTATTTCATAGACACACTAAAATGATTTTGTTTATTTTTTTATTTATAAATTTAAGTATTTCTAATAAGTATTTTTTTAATAAATGTAATTATTTCTATTAAGTTTTTTTATATAATAAATGTAAATATTTCTATTAAGTTTATTTATTTATTTATAAATGTAAGTATTTCTATTAGTTAATTCTTAATACTAAAATGATTTTATTTTTATTTCTAGGATTAAGGATAATCTTGGAAATAATGAAAGTAAGTGAGGGCATAAAGGGAAAAAAAATTATCATTCCGATTACGGATGAAATTCGGAATCCAAATACCACCCAAATGTAAGGAATTCAAATCACCCAAATCTTGGAATTGAATTTCATTTTTTGTATGGGCCCCCACGCACTATTGATTCCTCATAAGTTTAGTAAACACATGTATAATCCGTAATCAAAATCGAATTCCTTATTCTCATTCCGATTACGGGTTAGTAAACGTGCCATTAGAATATCTACGTTGTTGAATATATGTTTGTTTCTTGTTTTTTTTAATGTGGATCACGTCCTATAATATTTGTTGCTTATGTTTGAGATGACGCACGCCTCTGTATCATTTTTGGAGTTGCGAGTTTGATGGGGATGGGTTGACGCAGTTGACGAGTTGAATTGATTACTAGCTAGCTGGTGCCTGGTGGTGGGGGAGGTCACGGTTTTGGACTTGGTTACTTTTTACTTTTCATTTCATTTCAATTAATTAATTAATTAATAGTATCTTACTTTTGCCTTTTTCACATTAGTTTATAGTATACATTTAGAATATTCTAATTCCTTTTCAGAGCCTATATCATTTTTGGACTCACAAATTTATCATTTTTGGACTCACAAATTTATCATTCGTCATGTCAATATAAGGAGAGCTTTAAAAAATATATCCACTTGGCTTGGGTTTTATATATTTATTTTTCTAACAAAGGGCGCATGAGGAATGAACAACACACGTGTTCCAATTCCCATATTACCCTTCCCCCGCGTAATCTCTCCTAACACCACTCTCTGAAGTAGCCACGTGTCCAACTTCGACCTTTTGCACCAACCCTGCAACGCGCCTCTGCTGCAGTGTTGACCTTCCACAGTCCTCAGTCAAAAAAATCCCTTGCCGTCCAGGTGCCAGGCCAAGCCCCACCCCCCCAAACCCACATATATATATCGCAGAGCCGCAAATTCCATTCTCAGATGCATACAACAAAACCCACAACCAAACATCACTGCTCACTCAAAGCAACTCTAAGTCAAATCCGTTTTCTACTACTACGAAACGGCGTCGTCTTCTTCGTCGTCCATGGTGAAGCAGCAGCAGACCATCGGGAAGCCCTCGGAGCGAAACGACTTCAAGTACAAGGGAGTACGGAAGCGCAAGTGGGGCAAATGGGTATCCGAAATCCGCCTACCCAACAGCCGCGAGCGAATCTGGCTCGGCTCCTACGACACGGCCGAGAAGGCGGCTCGCGCTTTCGACGCCGCGCTTTTCTGCCTGCGCGGCCGCACCGCCAAGTTTAATTTCCCCGACAACCCGCCCGATATTTCAGGCGGTCGGGCGCTCAGCCCTGCCGAGATCCAGGCCGAGGCGGCGAGGTTCGCGAATTCGGAGCCTCCGACAACCCAGCACCACTCGGATAATTCGATGTCGGAGTTGCAGACAGAGTCTCAGTCTCCGTCCCCGTCGGTGTCTGAGGGGAATGGGACCGTCCTGATGGACAGTGATTTTCAAGTGACTCAAAACGATTCGTTTTCGGATCTTTTTAGGACGTTCGGGTCTGGCAATTACGCTACGGAATACGGGTTGTTCCCGGGTTTTGATGAGCTGAACGGACAGTTTTTCAGTCCGCCAACGCCAGAGCCCACGGCGGCCATTGATTATTACGCGGAGGAGAATTTGGACGGCGTTCTACCGGCTCAGGGGTCTTTCCTTTGGAATTTCTAAAAGAGTATTGGAATTTCCAAAGACGTACACGTACACAGTCTAATTAAAATAAAAAATAAAAAAATATATACATTTTTTTCATACGGGTTGGAGCTTCGGAGAGTTTTAATTTCTTGGAGCTTGATTACGTAACCCGATTATGGATGAGCCAATTTTTGTGAAGGCCATCCCAGATTGCATGCATTGTTCAATTGTTCATGTAGTAATTGGTACAAAGAAATTTCTCATAATTGGACTCATGTAGATTTTTGTAACTAAATCTAAATGTATTTATTCAGTGATTAATCGAGTGGAAATTTTATTCATTCCAATTTTCTATACTTGAAGAACGAAGAACAACCATACAAAATATAGTTCCAACAAAAAAACATAATGACTCTCCATTATCTACAAGAAAACTTTGGATATAATAATAATAATAATATTGGAATAGAATAATGCACTCACGTGTTAAGCAAGCATTATTCTAATAGATAAAAGAATATCTCAATCCAAATCCAGAGGGTCCCACACAAGCAGTGAATGGAAGGGGCCACCTATCAATCACGTTTATGATCCTACTAGTCCTTTTGCTAAACTTATGGCATGTTTACTAATCCGTAATCAAATTGAGAGGAATCAAATTGAGGCGAATCAATCGGGGAGGAATTGAATTGAGGAGGAATTGAAATTAGGCGGAATCGTAATCGATTCCTATTGATGTTGTTTACTAAAACATGCGGAATCGGAATAGAATTCCATAAAGTTCGCTTACTAATTCAGCAGAATCGAATATAAACCAAGTATAATTACTAAAATGCCCTTGTCCCAAATTAAATATTTTATATACTTTTTTTAATAAAATTTGATCTAGTATATAATAATAAGAAAAAATTAAATTGCTTTTTCATTTCATAGACACACTAAAATGATTTTGTTTTTTATTTATTTATAAATGTAAGTATTTCTAATAAGTATTTTTTTATTATAAATGTAAGTATTTCTATTAAGTATTTTTTTTAAATGTAAATATTTCTATTAGTTAATTCTTAATACTAAAATGATTTTGTTTTTATTTCTAGGGTTAAGGATAATCTTGGAAATAATGAAAGTAAGTGAGGGCATAAAGGGAAAAAAATTATCATTCCGATTACGGATGAAATCCGGAATTCAAATACCACCTCAATGTTGGGAATCCAAATCACCCAAATCTTGGAATTGAATTCCATTTTTTGTGTGGGCCCCGCGCACTATTGATTCCTCCCAATTTTAGTAAACACATGTATAATCCGTAATCGGAATCGAATTCCTTATTCTCATTCCGATTACGGGTTAGTAAACGTGCCACTAATGTATTAATTCGTTCAAATTAATAAAAATTTCTTAAAAAAGAAGAGTGGGGCGAGAAGATTTCATTTTATGGTATAAATTCATGGGGAGTGCTAGCAACCTTCTCTCCAACCTTCTTTTTTTGGACATTCTCCATTATCTTCATGGCATGTGTCAATTTCTATACTAAAAACAACGTCTAATGTATTAATGACATTGTTTTTAGTGTATAAATTGACATATGTCATGAAGATAATGGAGAATATCCAAAAAAAGAAGATTAGAGAGAAAATTATTAGCATTTCTCTAAATTCATTCATCTCAGTTATTTCAGAAGAAGAAAAAGGCGGAAACAACGTTGAATTTCAAATAGGATACGTAGACTTATTTCACATTTAGGATAGGCTTAATTACACCAATACTTCTTGAAATTTTGGTCAAATTCCACTTTGCCCTTTCAAACTTAAAATGACCAATTTTCATCTATTTACTTAGGTTTTATGATCCACTTTGCCCATACGGTCAACTTCATTCAAAAATCTATTAACTTTGATGACGTGACAGAGTGTTTTATAATTTAGGACATAGATTATTATCCATCAATTGAGTGGTGACATGTCAAGTGGAGCTCACCTCCACATAGATAAAAACATAATTAAATATATTTTTTTAAACAAAGGGGAATTAATCAATTTTTTCTCCCTCGATGCGCCCCTCTGTCCCTTTTTTTTTTCTCCTTATCTTTGTCAGCCCCTTCCACCTTCTACATCATCCGGATCAACCTTACCTCCCTACCACCCCACACCAAGCCACACGCCCCATCAGAGCCCACCCCACATTTTTCCTTTTCCCTCATCCCCTTCAACTGCTCTCTCTCTCTCTGCTACAAACCCATATTAAAGTTTGACCAAAAAAAAAAAACTCAAATTAAGGAAATAAATCAATTGATTCAAATGGCATTGAAGGAGCAACCAATGCTGACTGACTTATGGCCCCACCTCGGAGCACCAATCCTTCATCTTTGTCTTGTGTGAAAAACCCAACTCATGGCTCGGCTCTAAGAGCACTTCCAGCAGTTTGCCCTTTGCCATGGTAAGAGGGGGGCTAGGGCAGCCACTATTCACGTGAATAGTGGTTGCCCTTGCAAAAGGCAAGGTTCGTTTCCATCTGTTGCCATGGCAAAGGGCAAATACTATTCACTTTTATTTTTATTTTATTTTATTTTACATGAGATTAATTTTAGTTGTATGTATGAAATTAATAATAATAAAATTGATAGGTATGTATTAAAAAATATTTCTGAATTTTTTGGATTTTTTAAATATTTTTTACATCGCTAACGTCACTTTGCCCTGGTAGCAGCATAGGCAAGAAGAGCCCGAGGGCCAGCCCAGGTTGGTGGGCCCAGCACCTTGCCTGAGCAAGTGTCTACTGCTGGAAACACATTTTTGTCCCAAACCCCCCCAACCCGAGCCCAGCCTGAGCTGTTGGAAATGTTCTAAGGCCATCCCTAATGGGGGCTCTCTTAGGGGATCAACCACCATAAAGCTCCCATAAATACAAATTCTCCTTAAAAAAGCATCCCCAATGGTGCAAATTCTAGGCTCTAAAACTTGAAGCCCAATCGGAGCACTACCTAAATTTATATGCTTGGTTGAAGCCCTTGAAACTCAGTGGATCCCGCAAGGAGAAAAGCTGTAGCCCACATATTTTGTCACTCACTTGCCATGCGACTGTGGAAAGCTATACTTGCCTTTTGTTGCTTATGTCGACAGCATACTTGCCACCATGCTGACCCACTTTTTCAAATATCCAATGGTTGTGCAACCAACGGCTACAAGTGAGACCAATGGCCATATTCTTTTTTCTTTTTTTTGAATAGATTTGCAACTCAATTCTGTATATAAATATCCACCATATCTTTCATTATTTTATTCCAAATCTTTCTATGAAATAAAATGTTGATTTTCAAATCTTGTTCAAATTTTGATTTTTTTGGTTGGGGAAGCAAAGTGGGATTTGACCTAAGTTTTAAAGGGAATTGGTGTAATTAAGCCTTTAGGATACGAAGACTTACTTCACACTAGTATCTAAATCTATTATATGATGTGTTTGAATTCAAATTAAGGAAACTAAGCAACCCAACTGGATAGAAGTAATGCACATTACGAAACTAAGAAATTTATTGATAGGTAACAAAGTTAAAAGTGCCTTTGAACACTGACTAGAAAATGATAGCAACCAAACCTAATCTACCCCTATCTAAAGCTTTCGCTAATACCAAATTGACCTCATAATAATACAATTATTAAGATAAAATATAACTTTTCTAATCTAAATAGAAAAACCCTACAACCCTAGCAAATAGCTTCCACAGCCAGCCTCTTCACAGAAGCACCGCAATTTGTTGATCCAAGTTTGCTCTCTGAAACATCGATCGAGCACTTCTCCTTGCCCACACATTTCTGTAAAATCACAAACAAAAAAAGTTAAATATTTACATAATTGAGAAGGAAATGAAACTTGAACTTTACAACAAATGATTGGGGGAAAAATACTTACATTTTGAATAATAGACGGTGCATTCTTGGCATCACAGCTTCCTTTCTCAAATGATCCACATGTGCCTTGTGGGTTGCCAAAGCTAGCAAACTTGATTGCTGAAATCGGACGACCTTGGCATGCCAATTCCAATGTGTGTTTCTCATAGGCATTTGCACACACTGTTCCAGTTGTGACGGTTTGGAAATTCACAAGAGATGGGTTGCCACCAAATTCCTCAAACAAAACGAGAGTGTTCTCGCCATCTTGCATAAACGATCGCGGAACATGATACCTTAAACATAATAAACATATAATTAAAATCGTGATTTAAGATAATGAGCAAAAAAAATTTGAGCAGCCAAAGAAAAGTGTTGGTAATTAATTACCATCTCTGAGTAGGTTTGCCACAATTGAAGACACACTTGTTGTTATCGTATGTGCCACGGTAGTCACAAGCATCAAGGCTACAACCATCTTCCTCAGCCAAATAGCTTGGCCAATATCTCCCAAGGCTATGGCCATTGACCCAAGCATGGCCCTTGCCTAACCCTTGCAGGTCCACAACAACTGGATCAGTTCCAAGAGGAGCTTTGAAAGTTGCCTGAAACAAAGCAAACATAACCAAATATCATTATCTTGCTGAAAGTGTTGTTGAGTAATTTGAAACAAGCTTAACGTTTATATAATTTGTGTTTACATACCTTGTACCATGTCATCATCCTGTTAATTGGTAGGTTTTCGGCTGACCATTTAGCGGCGTAACGTGAATCGGTGCTATAGAGCTGGTTCTTCAAGCCATGTAGCCCAACCTTGTATGACCATTTGTGTGCTGATAAATCCTTGATCACCATTTCATCACCATTTTGTCCCACCAAAACAACAGGACCAGGAACTCCAGTATTTATCACGTCAAATCCACCTCCATAATTCTGCTCATAAACCACAATTTTAAAATTAATTAAAACAGATATAACTAATCACAACCACCTAATTGATCTTAAACAACAATGCAGTTAATACGAACCGGAAATCCAACGGTGGCACTCAACAAGGAAATCACGTTCTTTCCGGGGTTTAACTTGACATTTTTCTCGAAAACGTAATTGAAGACATTGTATTTAGCCCATTGAGAACCTAGATCAACCAAGTTTAGAAAAATAAAAAACATTAACATAAGCAAAAAACAAACTGTAAATAGGTAAAATACATTATAACAAATCAGATTCCAATATCTTACCAAGATATTCTCCATTAACATATGCATGAAGGATAAAACCAGTGCCATTGACCTTTAGAGTCATGTTCCCACTCCAGATTGGATCATCTTTGTTGAGATGAACACTGCTCAAAATCCAAGTTAAAGTAAATTATAATTTTTTTTAAAAAAAACCTTACTTTACATATGGAATGGGAAAAAAGAAAGATTAAAAACAACTAAAACATTTAATAGTACCTTGTCATGTACCAAAGATAATCACTAGCATCATCTGCAGCATCCTTCTGATCCATGAGTTTATTTGCAGTAACTTCTCCCTTTCCATGAAGTCTTGTGTCATCAATGCTTTCAGGCCTCCACAGCCAGCCAAGAGATTCAGGTTCATCCTCAGCCTTGTTCACCATTTTCACCTTAACTGATGTTTGGGTGTTCACCTAAAAAAAGGGTAAAAAACAAATTAATAAAAATAAATAAACAATATATATATGAAGCAATTTTGAGAGATAATTAGTGCATACCTTTGCAGTGTTATATCCTTCAGTTTTGCAATCAGGAAGAATGCTAACAGACCAAGCAGGAATGGTGTATTTATTTCCTTGGAAGGTGATTGTATGATCAGTGGTGGAATTTGCATTGCTCAAAAAGCAGCTTGCTGAATCATTTGTTGCATACGTAGTGGCCTAAAATACATAAATATTTATACAAAAAATGAGTCAACTGTGCCAATTTGAAAGTCTATTAAACATCAATTAGTAAATCAATCCAAAATCATAAACTTACAGTAACAGAGTTGCCAAAATCGATGGTGGTAATATTGCCGTGGGTGAGAGTATACTCCATGGATTTCAGAATCTCATGAAGTTGCTTCAAGTGACCCCATTTTGGTTGATTCAAGTTACCTATAAAAGGAGCACACAAAAAACTTGTAAGAAATCATAAAGCCAAAGCCAAGAACTATGCAGAACTTGAATTCAACGATTCGTTTACCGTATTCATCAAGAGGAGCATCATAATCATAAGTTGTGGTAATATATGCAGCTGCTGTTCGTCCAAAGTTTGTTCCACCATGATACTAAGGAAAGACACAAACACAGAGATACATAAAAGTTAGAAGGAAAAACAAAAGTGTTTTACATGAAACATATATATCTTATGAATAATCTTAAAATAATCAATGTACCAACCATGTAATAGTTCTGGAATGTGCCTCCAGTCTGGAAGAACCTTGCAACAGAGAAGGCAAGATCCTCAGCAGTTCTAAGTGGGTCTTTACCACCCCAGCTCTTGAACCTGAAATATGCATATTATAGGAAAACTTTACCAAAAGAATAATAAATCATAATTTTAAAAAATCATGTAATCTTCAAGAACTTACCAGCCAGTCCAATTCTCAGTCCACATTTTAGGACTGTTGTCATTATTTGGTCAGTACCAGCCATTGCATGTATTAATCTGATAATAAAGAAAGCAATTTTAATCATACATAACAAAATTAATATAAATAATTTAGAAGAAAAAAAAAGAGAGGGAGCAAATTTTACCATTGGTTGGGGAGCATCACTTTGTTGGCACATAATCCATGGAACTCCAATGTCAAGGGATTGGGCAAAATTTGAGCACCAGTTAAGATATGCTTTGCCAGCATCTCCATAGTATGATTGCACATTACCATATTCATTTTCAATCTATAAAAAAACTGATAATTTTTTTTTAATATATATATTTCTGTGAATTATATGAATAAACCCAAAACAATTGTATTTATATATATGCAGGTACCTGAGCAATAATAATTGGGCCACCTTGGGATGCAAAAAGTTTTTCTTTTTTCATCATATCAACAATCAAGGTGGTAAAATTCTTCATCTCACTCAGCAATAAAAAAAGAAAAAAAAAGGTTTAAAGGTTTGGAATTGTTAGCATAATACTAGAATTTAGGTGACATAAAATGGAAGACATTGAAATTACCATGTAGACATCATTAGCAGTTCGAATCTCACATCCGGGCAGATTATGCAGCCAAACAGGAAGTCCTCTGATCACAGACAAACAATCAGATTGTGTTTGGGACAAAAACAACTAGTGTGAGAAAAATATGAAACAAAAAATTTAGACAGAACATGTACCCACCCATAGTTCCATTCAGCACAAACATATGGACCGATTCGAAGAATCGTATAAAGTCCTTCGTCTTGAACGGTTTTGATAAACCTGACAAGATCAAGGTTACCAGTAAAATCATACTGTCTACGAACTGGTTCATGCACATTCCAATTTCCAAAAGACATAAGTCTCAATGGCATCTAGTCCACCCTCCTTTGACTTCCTAATCAAGTCTGGCCACATCTGCATGTGCACAAAATTAACAATGAGTTGATATGATTACAAAAAGAAAGAAAAAAACACATTAGAAACACTCAATCGGATTGTACCAGGGAGAAAATTTACCTGCGGTGTGCTTCGAGGATAGTGAATCGAACCGGATAGCAAAACTCTTCGTTTACCATCAATGGTGATGGCTCTGCCATCGTGTGAAACTTCGGTAGCATTAGCGTACAAGCTAAGCAGAAAAATCGATAACCAAAAACAAAATGCAAACTTGGAGACCGCCATTGTTGAAGTAATGAAAAAAAAACACAATATGTGAATGATCAACACAAGTGTCCTCTATTTATATGCATTGGTGAGAGCAACCGGTATACTAATCAAACTTTTATTCGCATCAGAGGGTTTGAATTAAATTAATGACTGGTTTAACAAATTTGGATAATCATAAAGTTGGTGTTACTCAAAATTTTATACAAACTGGATAACTTTTCTCAAGTTATCCAAAACCTATACTAAGTGTGATTCTTTATGAAAACAAGATGAGTATGATTAATTCCTTGTATAATTCATCTTCATAACAACCAAAAAAAAAATACATGAACATAAATTATTTTTAAGGAAAAAAGAAAACTCAAGTGCGATATTAGAGCATCTCCAACAGCCTCTTCAACCACTTTGGGATGCTCAAATAGGTGAGCCACATCAGAAAAATTCCCTCCAACAGCCTCTTCAACCTTAGTCATCAAATCTGCAACCCCATTCTCTCTCTTCAAAACTGGTAAGTTGACCTTGCCTCTTCAAAACATTTATTTTGTGTTGAGAGAATCAAAATCATATCGAAATGCTAAAAACATTTATTTGCTTGATGGGTTTGATGTACGTTTCATAAATATTATTTATTTTCTAGAATATTATCTTTTTAAAAAAATAATTTTATTATTTATTATTGTTTAAAGTCAAATATTGTATTAATTGAATTGAAGAGAATAATGAGGCACAAAATATTAAAGTAGCAAATAAGGCTCTTCAAATTGCCACGTAGGTCAACAAACTTTAATTTGAAGAGTTTTTTTTGCTACCACTGTTGGAGATGCTCTTATTATATCAAAAATAGAAGTTGAAAAGCATTTAAATGTTGTGCTCCAAACAGTCCATGTTGGTTCTAACAATTAAGCGGAAGCTTCTATAGTGAGGGGTTTAAAAGTGAGGGGTTCAATCTCACCATCAAAAGGAGATGCCACCCCCCCAATGCTTTGTTGATGGTGAGATTGAACCCTCACTTTAAGCCCATCATTATAGTTTCACCCCAATCACTACTACAAATATGAGAATGCCATAACCGTTATTAAAGGGGTTTTAAGCGTTGTGGTTTTAGGGTATGTGGTTTTCTGATTTTATCTCACAACTTTCCATAACGGTTTTTGTTGCAACCGCTGTAATTGAGGCTTTTAAAAAAACACGGAGTGAAAGCGGTGACTCAAAAAATTTTCTTAAGCCCCGATATAGTTCTCATTATCACTTCTATCTCTCTTAGGCCCCGATATTTTTCTCAATATTTGTTGCAGCCGTTCTCATTCTCTCTCGTGTCTCCCTCTCTCCACGGTTTGTTCTTCCCACCTTGTCACCTTGCCTTCGCCACGACCATAGGACAGAGAGACTCTGTCTCTCGCATCTCCCACTCTCCACGCTCTCTCTCTCTCTCTTCCCTCTCCCATCTCTTTCTCTCCCTCCTTCTAATTCAGTCAACAAAGGTCATGAAAATAATTTTAGGGTTCTTGATTTGGGTTTGAATCTAACCATTTGGGTGTTTGCTTTAATATTGGCTCTACCTCAATCACCAAAAAGGTAAAGAAAAAAATTTTAGGGTTTCAATTTATTTCGACACTATTGTGATTTGGGTGTTAACCATCTCTCTTTATTTCCTCTGTAGGTGCTTAGCTTTTCCATCTCTCTTGCCCTCTTGCCAAGCTGTGGCGCTCCTCTGAGCTTTGATAGGTAAGATTCCTAGAGTGGTTTTCTTTCATAAGAACTCTGGTCAGTCCCCTTTCTCGTCCCTTTCTCATGCCCCTTTCTCGGTTCCACAAACCCAATCCACATATCAAAAAGACATCGAGACACTTTCAGAAAAAGAAAATGAAAATTCTGATCTTATCATTTTCTCCATGTGCTGCGGGAACATGGGTGGTGCGGCACCACAGCCCCAAACTTTGGACTTGGCCTCCAAAGCGACAAGTATTTGCAGCCTTTAAGTTGAGAGTTGATATCACTTTGCTTTGCATTCAAACCGAGGTATAGTCTTCAAACCTTGAATTCGATTTTGGTGTCTTTTACGCATTTGAATATTTGTGCCATTTCCCCTTTTGTGTATGACATTTTTCTGCTAATATTGATAACACCAAATAAAAATTTAGTTTGGTAATTGTTGATAACACCAAATAAAAGGGTTAGCTCGGGGATGAAATTGAAATTAGTTAATGAATGGGTTACCTCTCACGGAAGTGAAGAAAAAGCTGACGAGCACGAGAGAGAGAGAGAGAGAGAGAGAATGAAAGCAAGCGGTGGACACATATTGACGTGTTACTCTCACAACTCTCTTTGAAATCCAAAACTCCAAACACCACTCTTAAGCGCATGCACCTTTGCAATGCCCCTTTTTGTTTTCTAAGCCATTTTTATCACTTGGATTTCTTAAACTAATTCATTTCTTCACTCCCCAAATTGCATTCAATTAATTAATTTTTAAATTATTTAAAAACTACATATGTTCTGGATTTTCTCTTATTCTTGAGAATTTGGAAACCTTAAGGACATAATTCGGATGCCAAATCAGAAATTTTCATATCTAATAGTCTATGCGTCTATCTAGTTGATTGCATGTTGTAGGTATCAACATATTTATAGTCCTTTTACTTAGTGTGTATTGTCTAATAAATCAAGGGCATGTTGTATAAATGGTTTGCTTACTTGAATCCTCTTAAATCCTCTTATTTCATATTCTACTATGTTGGCATAAATCATTGGATGTTGACTATTGTTAATGTGGATGTTCACTATTGCGAATGACAGTTTCTAATTTCGTAGATCTGTGAGTGATGGGTTTTGTAGGTAGAAACAATGGCAACTCCAACCCAATCTCTTTGTCATGGCTCATTTTCCTTGTCCAGGAGGCACATCTCATTGGAAAAGTCTCCAACCCTCAAGGTAACTTGCTTTTGGGTTTCTCATTTAATGCACAAATTTATTTCTCTTCTTTGTTATTGTTGTTCTTTTTGCTGTGTTGCTGTTGTTTTGGGTTGCATTGAACCATCCAAAAGGCAAAGTCCTCAACTTGAATTTATTAGTCACATTGGTGCTCATGGGTTCGATGATTAGGCTTTCATTCTCACGGTCCCAAATGATGATTTTTTTATTCTTCTTTTATCTTTCTTCTATAAGATTTTATAAAAAGGAAGAAGGAAAGATTCGCATTTGTGGGTCCTTTTGAAATTTACATTTCTAGCAAGTTTTTCTCTTGTTCCCATATGGGTGGGTATATTTCTTTGTGCGTAAGTAATTTTGATAACCCTCTTGGATCTTTGAGCCATGTGCGTTACGAAATCTGAATTTTGGTGTTTAATGTGTTCTATTAGCATTATTCCAAGTATTATATGAATCTTTGTTGTACGAGTCACTGTTGTAAAGTGTTGTTGGTATCACCCATCGTAATTAGGAAAGCTTGGGATCATCCATTGTTCGTATTAAGAATCTCGTGAGAAAGCTTGAGGTCAAGTCAAGGGTAATTTTCTCTATTTCTCTTAGCTTTCCTTTTACACAGTTTTATCAAGCCTCTAATTGTTTATTTATATCGAGCAAATATATCACCTCGCATAGATGATGGAAGTTCAAAAGTAAATAACCCAAGAAAAAATCTTGAAGAGGAATATTTTCACATGGAGAGCGAAAGGTATGCACAAATTTTACCCTGGTTTTTTTTTTCCTTTGATAAGTGAAATTTTCAGTCAAATTCTTTAAGATCACGTTCCACTATATTTGCATGTATGTATTAATCTTGTATTTCTTCATTCATTGTGCTTTGAACCAATATATCGGCATGAAATATTCCTCAATCTAATTTCCCTCTGTCATTTCGATTTCGACCACCTTAAGCGTACTAAAACACCACACGAAAGCGTGCTTACGTACTTGGCACAATACCATTTGTCATGAAAAATCATGAAAAATATATGAGACTTCAACCAATTGACAAAATATAACAGACTTGAACCAATTTCATATCAAAGTTGAAACCTTTGATTCAACTCTCTTCGACAAATGTCCAATTTCATCTGGCAGCGGGTCTCAAGGTGTTTTTAGCACGCAATAGCCTGTGTGGCCTATAATTTCTTAATCACGACTTTTTTAATTGTTAGCGTGAAGCTACGAAGCATTGCAATTACTAAGTGTGTGCACCAAGCCCCATTTTCTTTCTTCCCTATTTTATTACACTACTGACTGTGGCCTACAATTTCTTTATCAAAACTCTATTTTTGTTCTCATAAGCTATGAAGCACAAGTATTACTATTTGATCTGGTTTTCCACAATTGTACCATCTTCCTTTGGTCTCCAAATTTGTAGTATGAAAGGGTTTTTTCTCTTGCTTTGTTGAGTGTTAATCATATCGCAGGTGATAGTTGTGATTTGAATGTGATTTGAACTATCTTGAAATCGAGGTGATGATATCGAAAATTGAAGGCTTTTTGCTTCTATTATGGCCGGCTTCTTCCGCCTTTTCTTTTAGTTGAATAGATTATCGTGGAACCGATATCTGATTGGAATCCCTTAGAAAGATAAGAAAATTGGACCTTTTTCTTCTTTTAATTTGTATGGAGCTCTGAGGACCACTCATAGTTATTACATTTTCCTATGTCTTTTATCAGTCCCATCATGTATCCCTTTGACTTTGTTCTTGTTTTGGTAGCACTTCCAACATTGCATCACATCTTCTTGACATTTAAGTCGAAAAAAGGATTTCTTAGTATTTTCTCTTATGTATGGAATATGATGGATACAAAATGGAAGATAACTCGGCTAACATGTGTAAGGTTTTGCTAATACGCTTCTAATGTAGGAGGATCAACGGAACCAGAACAACCTTCGAGGTTAAAGGAAGTTCGGATGAGAGTGGATGCTCTTCTCGAGCGTGCTAGGAAGGGGGCTCTTGGAGGTGGTTTTTTCATACGAACTTGCCAGCAGAGGTTATTGACAAATCTGATTCATGAAAGTTGCCGGCTTCGTCGTGCAGAAAGGTGTACGGTCTCTAACGTAAGACTCTATTTTTCTATGATGGTACCGTCATTATTAAACTCCTGAACTCCCAAGTGCTTTACGTTTCGCTCCTGAGTATTTTGTGTTTTCCCCATTCTTATCCTTTTTGTTGCCATTGGTCTCTATATGAAGAGAAATTTGGAGTTCTCTCTTTGAAAATACTTTGTAGATAAACGTTTATTGGGGTTGTTTTGGGGAACTAAATTTGTAAATTGTCGAATGAAACTTGAGCTATTCTTAAATAGTATTTTGGGATATATTCAAAAATTTGGAGATTGGAAATAGTGATTATCATTTATGCGATATCAAGTTTAATTGTGCGCCTCTGCTAGGAAGTTGGTTTCTTGGTTTTCTTCGTTTGCCTTTTTGTGCTCTGTCCAAAGAATCACAATTCAATCGGTTACGAAAGTTCCTTAACCTTAATTCGATTAGGGAAGATGTAGATGTGAGATTCCCTAAACCGTCGGTGACATCAAGCCTACCCGAAAACTATCTTGATTAGAAGAAAAATCAATGAGTTGAAGTGGAAAAAAGAAAAAAATGTAGGAAGATATGAAGAGAGAACAAGCATTATTGGACAACGCAAAGTTCAATTTTGATAGAAAGAAGCAAGATTTTCTGAAATTCACGGTGATAGCTCATCATATGCAACTCGAGGTAACAATCATAACATATCTTAACTAACAATGAATTGCAACTACAACGTAAAGTTACTTGCAATGTGACTTGATTGACCCGAAAAACAAAGGAAATGATTAGAATGATCTTTGGATTCTATGACTTATTATTATTTTTCATTCGAGTCCTTTGGCGATTATCAAACCTGTTTTTGTACCATTATTTCGTGACATTAGAGTATGTGAAGCAGTTTTATAAATCATGGGTAGTGTGCACTAAAGCAATAAACTTACCATTGCGGTGCAGGTAGCCCGTGCAGGTGTTGAATAGTTAATCATCTGTAATCGTTTGTTTTATTTCCTGCCTAGTGAATGAGTTTATAATTGTGGTCCTTATTTATAATGGCAGCATCAATTTCAGTGTGACGCCAAAAGCGAGTGACCTCAAGGTGACAAGCGACAAGTACACGATGCACCATGAGTTCGAGACCATATAGAAGGGAAGGAGAGCCTTGGGCACTTTTTAGTTGAGCGTCACATTTGAGAGAGTCATGTTTTATCTCTTTGTTTTTGAAGCCGTAAAAATTGTAGTGGGAAAAACATGAAATGCATTTTCTTGAGTCAAGTGCGAAAGGGCTCGTGTTGTTCAATTTTGGGCTTTGTAGAAGCAGAATTAAGGTTAAGGAACTTTCGGTTGCGACTATGTGGATAAATTGTATGCATCGATGGCTTTCAATTTCAACGACCTTGAATTTGCTTAACCAAATGTACAATAAAATCCAACAATTAATTATAAGTTTTTATTATTTTTCTTTTGGACAAAGGATAGGATATGTACAAGAGACTTACAATATCTCTAAACAAAATCATTGTGGAATGTGATAAACTACAACGGTTATAAGTAAAAACCGTTGTAGAAGGTGATAAACTACAACGGTTATAAGTAAAAACCGTTGTAGTATGTGATAAACTACAAAGGTTATAGTAAAAACCGTTGTAGAATGTGATAAACTACAACGGTTATAAGTAAAAACCGTTGTAGAAGGTGATAAACTACAACGGTTATAAGTAAAAACCGTTGTAGTATGTGATAAACTACAACGGTTATAAGTAAAAACCGTTGTAGAATGTGATAAACTACAACGGTTATAAGTAAAAACCGTTGTAGTAGGTGATAAACTACAACGGTTATAAGTAAAAACCGTTGTTAAAAGGGTCATATTACAACGGTCACTCTTGTATCCATGTTTTATATATGAGAATCAACAACGGTTTTCTTAAAAACCGTTGTTGAAAAATGACATATTACAACGGTTTTTGACCGTTGTCGTAAATAGGTAGAAAGCAGCGACCTTTGCTAACCTCAACGGTTTTAGAGGACTTTCTACAACGGCTAAAAACCGTTGTCTATTAACTTTTTGTAGTAGTGAATTAAGCTAAGTTTTTTTTTTTGGTTTTCAAACATAGATTGTCCTCCATGCAACAAAAGGTATTTTGTGGGCTATTGGCACGTGTCTCATAGGTCTTGGGCCTAAGAGCCCGGCCCAATATTCTGACAGGCCCATTAGTGATGTGATGCATATACACACACATACATAGCTCAGTTGATGTCGATCAGCTTGTACAATAGAGTAGCAAAGTCCATAGGACAATGTTTGAGATCCCTTTCAAACATTAAGGTGAAAGTAAAACTAAAATATAAATTGGTGGCGGTCAACATCTTGCGTTTCACAACTACAATTAAAAACAAACAACAATTGAATCGCCCTTGTTGCTAAAAAAATTATTATTTTTTTTGGAAAAACTACATAAAACTCCATAAATTATGGGTCATTTTCAACTTCATACCCAACTTTAGAGATATTTACGAGTACATACTCAAACTCCCAGAAACCCTACAATTTGCCCCATCCGTTAGCGAGATTGTCAAGAAATCTGTTATCCGCCTACGTGGCGTCTAGCTGGACAATTTCTGAAGGGCATTTTAGGCGTATCATGTCCACGGGTTTCGCGCCCAAACAACACGTGGCGCTCATTAATTCAAAAAAAAAAAAGTTTTGTGAAAATCGAAGTTATCCCAGACCTTTAAACCTTAAGCCCCAATTCGACAGAAATCGTTCCCTAGGTTCCCATTCGAAGACGACGATGTCTGCAAATCAAAGATTCGAAGTGGGCTCACCCATTTGTCGTTGTGGCAATCAATGTCGTCTGACAATGTCGTGGACTGACAACAGCCCATGGAGAAGATTTCGGGGCTGCGCCGATTATGGGGTACGAAGAGGTTGTGCATTCTTTGAATGATATGATCCACTGGTATGCGAAAAGTTGAAGATTGTGATATGTGGGCTATTGAAACGATTACGCAAGGAGGAAGAGGAAAACCGAAAATTGAAAATTGAGGTTAGAGTTGGCTTGAAAGCATAGAGATTTCTACGAACAAGTCTTTTGGGTTCATGGATTTTTTTTATTGTGTTGTTAGGAATGCTAGTACTGAAATGGAGAGAGGCTGGAATCTTCCAAGAATGTGAAATTAGCACTTCAATTTTAAGGTCTACAATTTAGGAGACTTGGTGATGTTTTTTGTGGTCATTTGTGGAACATTTTGAAAAATCAAAGTGCTCTATGTGTATGAAAGTGGTTTTGTGTAATTTCCCATGTCAATTTGTATGAAAGATGTTTATGTATGAAATGTTAGGCAATTTCCTAATGTATAGACTGTTTGCTTCAAGGCAATTTCCATTATATACTGAGTTCAAAATACATACATCATTTTCCTACATTTGCAGTTCAAAATACAAAATGAACATTATCACGTAATCTGGAATACAACCATTTCCAAGTCATGATAAAAGTTACCAAAAGTTGACAAAATGGCCACATTACAAAACCAAAAGTTGTACTAGTTCAAAACACAATATAAGGCATAAACTAAGAACTAAGAGCCTCTATGTCTCTTGGATGCTCTCAATCCAATTCCAGCAGTATCAGCTGCATTTGGCTGGGAAGCATTTAGTGCAACCTTTTTTGCAGCAGCAACAACCTTTGCCCTTACATATGCAAGCCTTCTCCTTACTCTTGCAGCTGCTTTTGCTTCATCCTACAAAGAAGAAAACGATTTCAGATTCTAAGTAAGAAACAAGAAAGCAGTTTCATGAATAGGCTAGCAATAATAATAGGCACTCACAGAAGCAACATCAGGTCTTGGATAGGTATTTTTCTTGGTCTTCCTTTACCCCTTGATGGTGGTTTTTTCTTTTGAGGTAGATGCCTATGGTGAGTGCTTTTGTTATGGCCAGTTGAGCCACAAATACTGCACCTCATTGGGATTCCTTGTCTTCCAAACCATTTTTTCCGAGTCTTATCTATTCTCTCTTCAATTCCTTTTAACCTCACCTTTCTAGGTCTCCTAGGTTGTCTAGTATAGGCTGGTGGCTTTATTGGTGGCTGGTTGGTTTTCTCTCATAGCTGCGACCCATTAATTGACATAATCAGATTTTTATAGAGGGTCATGTAAATGTACTTGCTGTAGTATGAATGCACATAATTCTCCACAGGTGGCCCTCATTTGTAATGTATGACAGCAATTCCATAAGCAAAAGGAATGCCTGACAATTCCCACTTTTTGCAAGAACAAGTATAGAACCCCCATGGTTTATTCGAATAGTAAACTTGTCATATTCACCAACAAAGCCACATAACAGTCAAACCTATCGATAAACAATTGTTGAATACAAAAGTGGTGAATAAACAAGGACATAAACAAATGTAGAGGTCTTGGACCACTAAGTATTGTTTGGAATCTAAAGTAATTTGGTCTTGGACCATGTAGGCAGATAACGGATTTCTTGACGCTCTCGCTAACAAGGGGGGCAAATTGTTGGGTTTCCAGAAATGTGAGTATGTACTCGTAAATATCTCTAAAGTTAAGTATGAACTTGAAAATGACTCCATAGTTTAGGGGGTTTTATGTAATTTTTCCTATTTTTTTCATACGGGTTGGAGCTTCGGAGAGTTTTAATTTCTCAAAGCTTGATTAGGTAACCCTATTATGGATGAAGCAATTTTTGTGAAGGCCATCCAGATTGCATTAATTTTTCAATTGTTCATGTAATAATTGGTACAAAGAAATTTCTCACAATTGGACTCATGTAGATTTTTGTAACTAAATCTTAATGTATTTATTCAGTGGTTAATCAAACGGAAATTTTATTCAATCCAATTTTTTTTCCTTGAAGAACGAAGAACAACCATAGAAAATATAGTTCCAACAAAAAGAATAACTCTCCATTATCTAGAAGAAAACTTTGGATATAATAATAATAATATTGGAATAGAATAATAATAATAATTTTTTTCCTAGCAAACAGCTTCCACAGCCAGCCTCTTCACAGAAGCACCGCAATTTGTTGATCCAAGTTTGCTCTCTGAAACATCGATCGAGCATTTCTCCTTGGCCACACATTTCTATAAAATCACAAACAAAAAAGTTGGATATTTACATAATTGAGAAGGAAATGAAACTTGAACTTTACAACAAATGATTGGGGGAAAAAAATACTTACATTTTGAATAATAGACAGTGCATTCTTGGCATCACAGCTTCCTTTCTCAAAGGATCCACATGTGCCTTGTGGGTTGCCAAAGCTAGCAAACTTGATTGCTGAAATCGGACGACCTTGGCATGCCAATTCCAATGTGTGTTTCTCATAGGCATTTGCACACACTGTTCCAGTTGTGATGGTTCGGAAATTCACAAGAGATGGGTTGCCACCAAATTCCTCAAACAAAACAAGAGTGTTCTCGCCATCTTGCATAAACGATCGCGGAACATGATACCTTAAACATGACAAACATTTACTTAAAATTGTGATTTAAGATAACGAGCAAAAAAAATTTGAGCAAGTGTTGGTAATTAATTACCATCTCTGAGTAGGTTTGCCACAATTGAAGACACACTTGTGGTTATTGTATTTGCCACGGTAGTCACAAGCTTCAAGGCTACAACCATCTTCCTCAGCCAAATAGCTTGGCCAATATCTCCCAAGGCTATGGCCGTTGACCCAAGCATGGCCCTTGCCTAACCCTTGCAGGTCCACAACAACTGGATCAGTTCCAAGGGGAGCTTTGAAAGTTGCCTGAAACAAAGCAAACATAACCAAATATTATGATCTTGCTTAAAGTGTTATTCAGTAATTTGAAACAAGCTAAATGTTTATATAATTTGTGTTTACTTACCTTGTACCATGTCATCATCCTGTTAATTGGTAGGTTTTCGGCTGACCATTTAGCGGCGTAACGTGAATCGGTGCTATAGAGCTGGTTCTTCAAGCCATGTAGCCCAACCTTGTATGACCATTTGTGTGCGGATAAATCCTTGATCACCATTTCATCACCATTTTGTCCCACCAAAACAACAGGACCAGGAACTCCAGTATTTATCACATCAAATCCACCTCCATAGTTCTGCTCATAAACCACAATTTTAAAATTAATTAAAACTGATATAACTAATCACAACCGCCTAATTGATCTTAAAACAATAATGAAGTTAATTTGAACCGGAAATCCAACGGTGGCACTCAGCAAGGAAATCACGTTCTTTCCAGGGTTTAACTTGACATTTTTCTTGAAAACGTAATTGAAGACATTGTATTTAGCCCATTGAGAACCTAGATCAACCAAGTTTAGAGAAATAAAAAAAATAACATAAGCAAAAAAAAACTGTAAATAGTTAAAATACATTATAACAAATCAGATTCCAATATCTTACCAAGATATTCTCCATTAACATATGCATGAAGGATAAAACCAGTGCCATTGACCTTTAGAGTAATGTTCCCACTCCAGATTGGATCATCTTTGTGTAGACGAACCCTGCTCAAAATCCAAGTTAAAATAAATTATAAGTAAAAAAAAACTTAATTTACATATGGAATGGGAAAAAAGAAAGATTAAAAAATAATTAAAACAACAAACACATTTAATAGTACCTTGTCATGTACCAAAGATAATCACTAGCATCATCTGCAGCATCCTTCTGATCCATGAGTTTATTTGCAGTAACTTCTCCCTTTCCATGAAGTCTTGTGTCATCAATGCTTTCAGGCCTCCACAGCCAGCCAAGAGATTCAGGTTCATCCTCAGCCTTGTTCACCATTTTCACCTTAACTGATGTTTGGGTGTTCACCTAAAAAAGGGTAAAAACAAATTAATAAAAATAAATAAACAATATATATATGAAGCAATTTTGAGAGATAATTAGTGCATACCTTTGCAGTGTTATATCCTTCAGTTTTGCAATCAGGAAGAATGCTAACAGACCAAGCAGGAATGGTGTATTTATTTCCTTGGAAGGTGATTGTATGATCAGTGGTGGAATTTGCATTGCTCAAAAAGCATCTTGCTGAATCATTTGTTGCATACATAGTGGCCTAAAATACATAAACATTTATACAAAAAATGAGTCAACTGTGGCAATTTGAAAGTCTATAAAACATCAATTAGTAAATCAATCCAAAATCATAAACTTACAGTAACAGAGTTGCCAAAATCGATGGTGGTAATATTGCCGTGGGTGAGAGTATACTCCATGGATTTCAGAATCTCATGAAGTTGCTTCAAGTGACCCCATTTTGGTTGATTCAAGTTACCTATAAAAGGAGCACACACAAAACTTGTAAGAAATCATAAAGCCAAAGTCAAGAACTACGCAGAACTTGAATTCAACGATTCGTTTACCGTATTCATCAAGAGGAGCATCATAATCATAAGTTGTGGTAATGTATGCAGCTGCTGTTCGTCCAAAGTTTGTTCCACCATGATACTAAGGAAAGACACAAACACAGAGATACATAACAGTTAGAAGGAAAAACAAAAGTGTTTTACATGAAACATATATATCCTATGAATAATTTTAAAATAATCAATGTACCAACCATGTAATAGTTCTGGAATGTGCCTCCAGTCTGGAAGAACCTTGCAACAGAGAAGGCAAGATCCTCAGCAGTTCTAAGTGGGTCTTTACCACCCCAGCTCTTGAACCTGAAATATGCATATTATAGGAAAACTTTACCAAAAGAATAATAAACCATAATTTAAAAAAAATCATGTAATCTTCAAGAACTTACCAGCCAGTCCAATTCTCAGTCCACATTTTAGGACTGTTGTCATTATTTGGTTTGAAATTATCACAGTACCAGCCATTGCATGTATTAATCTGATAATAAAGAAAGCAATCAAACAATTAATCATACATAACAAAATTATTATAAATAATTTAGAAGAAAAAAAAGAGTGGGAGCACATTTTACCATTGGTTGGGGAGCATCACTTTGTTGGCACATAATCCATGGAACTCCAATGTCAAGGGATTGGGCAAAATTTGAGCACCAGTTAAGATACGCTTTGCCAGCATCTCCATAGTATGATTGCACATTCCCATATTCATTTTCAATCTATAAAAAAAATGATAATTTTTTTAAATATAAATATTTCACAACTAATATATATATTTCTGTGAATTATATGAATCAACCCAAAACAATTGTATGTATATGCAGGTACCTGAGCAATAATAATTGGGCCACCTTGGGATGCAAAAAGTTTCTCTTTTTTCATCATATCAACAATCAAGGTGGTAAAATTCTTCATCTCACTCTGCAATAAAAAAAAGAAAAAAAAAGGTTTAAAGGTTTTGAATTGTTAGCATAATACTAGAATTTAGGTGACATAAAATGGAAGTCATTGAAATTACCATATAGACATCATTAGCAGTTCGAATCTCACATCCGGGCAGATTATGCAGCCAAACAGGAAGACCACTGATCATCACAAACAAACAATCAGATTGTGTTTGGGAAAAAAAACAACTAGTGTGAGAAAAATATGAAACAGAAAATTTAGACAGAACATGTACCCATAGTTCCATTCAGCACAAACATATGGACCGATTCGAAGAACAGCATAAAGTCCTTTGTCTTGAACAATTTTGATAAACCTGACAAGATCAAGGTTGCCGGTAAAATCATACTGTCTACGAACTGGTTCATGCACATTCCAAAAGACATAAGTCTCAATGGCATCTAGTCCACCCTCCTTTGACTTCCTAATCAAGTCTGGCCACATCTGTGTGTGCACAACATTAACAATGAGTTAATATGATTACAAAAGAATAAACACACATTAGAAACATTCAATTGGATTGCACTAGGGAGAAAATTTACCTGCGGTGTGCTTCGAGGATAGTGAATCGAACCGGATAGCAAAACTCTTCGTTTACCATCAATGGTAATGGCTCTGCCATCGTGCGAAACTTCGGTAGCATTAGCGTACAAGCTAAGCAGAAAAATCGATAAACAAAAACAAAATGCAAACTTGGAGACCGCCATTGTTGAAGAAACGAAGAAAAACACAATATGTGAATGATCATCACAATATGTGTCCTCTATTTATATGCATTGGTGAGAGCAACCAGTATCCTAATCAAACGTTTATTGTTATCAGAAGGATTGAATTGAATTAATGACTGGTTTAACAAATTTGGATAATCATTGTTAGGCAGTTATCATAGTTATGACTAGTAAAGGGTGGTTTAAAGGCAATGAATGCCAGCATATCATTGTCTTCTGCTGTTATGATATTATTAGGTTATAAAAGTTGGTGTTGCTAATTTTTTTTATACAAAATGGATAACTTTTCTGAAGTCCAAACCGAGCAGATATAGTTCCAGTTATCCAAAACGGCCTATACCAAGTGTATTTTTTTTTTGGTCAATACGAAGAACTGCATTGCAAAGGAGGAGCGCTCCAAAACAGAGGCCTCAACAGGAGAACACAGCAAAGGAAACAGAACAAATCCACAGCTGCCAAGGCATGAGACTGCTCCACCAGGGTGACAGAAAACACCCAGGTAGCCTGGCAACACAATAAACACTACATTACATTTGGGGGCATGGAAGCCCATCTCTTGATAGCACCTGCACCAGCGAGGGAGGGGGCTGCGAAGCCCAGCTAAGATGTCTCACCCTCATGTTGGCCATGGATGCTGCCACATGGGCAGCTCGATTAGCTTGACGCGGGATCCAATTCCAGCGGATTGAGTAAAAGGAAGACGCCTGACGCCAAATTTCCTGCAAAATGGAGAAAATCTTCCAAGTACTGGAAGAACAACGCTTGGGGGCACGGCTTCAATGACCACATTCGAATAACTGGGCCCAGCCCAAAATTCTGACAGGCCCATTCATCAAACTGGGCCTTGATTCAAGTTACTTGAGCCAACACTGATGTGATACATATCCACACACATACATAGCTCAGTTGATGTTGATCAACTTGTAGAAAAGATAGAGTAGCAAAGTCCATAAAAGGACATTGACCAAAAAAAGGTCCATAAAGGACAATGTTTGAGATCGCTTTCAAACATTAAGGAGAAAGTAAAACTAAAATATAAATTGGTGGCGGTCAACATCTTGCATCTCACAACTACAATTAAAAACAAACAACAATTGAATCGCCCTTGTTGCTAAAAATTTAAAAAAACCAATTGAAGTTGTAGACTGGAACTGGGGTTAATTAACTAAGGGAGTGTTTATGTCCTTTTACATGTGAGTTTGATCTCCAAATTAGAGTAATTTTGGGTTTGTGGGGACTCTGTTTTTATAGGAAGCACTCTTTTTCATAAGCGCTTTTCTCAGAAGAATGCTGAATTTTTTGTTAAAATCCAAGTGCTTACTAAAGAAGTACCTATGAGGTGCTTCTTCTATAAAAAGCTTTTATGACTAATGAACACTTTTAACTTGTTCAAATGCAGTTGGAAGCGCTTTTGTATGGAAAAAAAACTTTTAGTCATTCCAAACGTTCACCAGAACAAATCCTTAGAGTCTTTTTTTTTTTTTTTGGGTTTTGGATTGGAATTAGTAATTGAATGTTTATGAACATCTTGTGAGGTCATTGTCAATCTGTGATTGGACTCCGGTTACAGGCTATACTATACAACTTCACCTCAGCTTCACGTGGCTCCACCTCAGCCATCCAATCACAGACCACCACTGATAGTTTTCTGGACCCATCTGGTTTATTGATGTTTTTGGAGCTTTCTCTGCTTATGACAAAAACGTCTCTAATCTTAAATCCCCATATTGGGCCTGCCATTCAATACAAATTACGCACGCCATTGTTATTTATTTGGGAGCTTTAGTAATATATCCAAAATAGGGACTGAAATTATAAAAAAAACCTTACATTGAATGCGCTTTACAAACATACCGAAAAATTATTTAATACGTACAAAATAAGTGTTGAATTTTTTATAAATTACATGATTGCCATTAACTAACTTAAAATAAGCTCAATACAAAAATACAAAAAAAAACCCAAAACAAGCCCAGCCCATATTTTTTAAAAACCCAAACTTTAGCGCAAAAAAAAATATACACGAAAACCAAGGGCATGTCCCAACGAACAACCTCTTCAAAACATGTCGTACAAAAAATATTGTTACTATCATTTTATACAAAAAAACATTGTTAATATCATTTTATACCAAAAAAAATGTTAATACCATTTCATTAAAAAAACACTATTAATATCATTTCACACAAAAAACACTGTTAATACCATTCATACAAAAAAACACTATTAATACCATTTCCTACAAAAAAAAATATTATTAATACCATTTCATACAAAAAACACTGTTAATACAATTTCATTAAAAAAAAAAAAAACTTTGCTAATACCATTTCATACCCAAAAAAACATTGTTAATACCATTTCATACCAAAAAAAACATTTTTAATACATTTCATACAAAAAAACACATTGTTAATATCATTTCATACAAAAAAACATTGTTAATATCATTTCATACAAAAAAACATTGTTAATTTAATTTCATATAAAAAAACATTGTTAATACCATTTCATACAAAAAACATTGTTAATTTAATTTCATACAAAAAAACATTGTTAATACCATTTTATACAAAAAAACCCAAATGTCTTTGGTCTGCAAGTCAATACACTGTTAATACTATGTCATAGAAGATACTGTGATTACTAAATTCTCCACAAGCTCTGATTACCACCCAGTAAAACAACATCCAAACTTACACAACTACGTAGTGCTTACATTATCAATGATAGACTTAAGAAGAACATCTGACAATTTCAAGTCAGATTCCATCATTATGGCAATCACCATTTGCTTAAGATGAAACCAAACAGAGGCCGATTAATTTAAATATCATGTTTGCATTCATACAAGGTATCGAACGTAAATACGAATAAAAACATAAATTTCCTCGGAGACGTAGACAGTAAAAAAGTAGTATAAGATTCACTTCTTCTTGCTTAATGAACCTTGTTTGTCTCAGATCATAGAGCCTAAATGCATTGCAAGTAATTAACAAACAAGAAAGACACACACACAACATTTAGCTTTACCTCTTATAGCAGTAAGACTTACAATCAATTTTATCATCTATAGGGGCATATGGATGGAAGACATTGAGTGCATGAACAAACTCATCAAATTCAATGACACCATATTTCTTTTCATCAAAGAGATCAAAAACCTAGAAAAGCAAAATCCAGTTCGCATAAGTAGGTGCAGGGAATTATATATATCCTAGTCAAGTAGTTCAAGATGTTGGTATGAAGCATATATCCTGTCCAGGAAAAGATTTTCACCATAGGGAGTTCTGAATAGTGCTAGTTGAAACTTTTCCTGCAACATAATCATCATCCAAATAATTATTACAATGCATGAAACTAAAAAGAAACAGCACATTTGTTCATAATTGAATTTGAATGATTCAAAGAAATTTGGATGGCCTTATGAATTGATCAGTCGTCGATAATTGAACTACTCAACTTTTTAAACAGCTCATACAATGCTTCCAACTCATTGACAGTAACTGCATCATGATTTGATGTAAGTAAACAGCACAAACAGCATTCAAAATTCTCATTTACTATTCATTTCTTTCTTCTTCTTCTTCTTCTTTTTCCAAAATCCCCAAAGCAAAAGGAAATAATTTACAATTCGAAGTTCTGCATACATATAGTTTTCTTAATCTTCTGAATATTTAAAAAATAAAAAAATTCCATACATTTGGTTTCATCGGTGAGGACAGAAATATCGCCGAAAGCAAAACGGCGTTTGGTTGGGAGGGGACGATTGCTGAAGCAATCGGTCACAGCAAGAACCAACACATCTATGATCGCTACAAATAGTAAAAATGCAACGCATATCCACTTTCCCAATGATAAAGAACTCGATCTCTGCTCAACCTCAAAAAAATTACAAAAATAAAATACGATTAATGCTGCTTAATTAATCGGAAAATAAAAAATTAAGCATAAACAATGGGAAATAAAAATTCAGCCATTTTGATTTTTACCGAGAAATCCATTGTCGTATGCAACAACTCATTAGATTGAGGCTGCTACTTCTTGCGCTATGTTGCTTTGTGCTTTTCGATGAAATATATCTGCGTCTGCACCAGAGAGCTTCATGAGGCTTCTTCTTTCTTGCTGCGTTGTCGTGGATTATACATTTGGTTTCAGAGACGAACAAAGAATAGGGCGCACGAGACTGCATAACTCTGACCGTAGCTCCATATCTTGCTGCAATTGAGTATTAACCGGAGAGAGAGAGAGAGAGAGAGAGAGAGAGAGAGAGAGAGAGAGAGAGAGAGAGAGAGAGTAATAACTGGTGAGTAATAATCCAGTTTTGAGTTTTTTATATGAATTTCACACTAAAGCGTAAATTAGGAAATTTGTATGTTAAGTAAACTGGAAAAAAAAAACGAATAGCTGGCAATAGTAGGGTGTGTTTATAAAGTCTGTTTAATGTAAGGTAGGGTGTGTTTATAAAGTCAATTTCATGTAAGGTATTTATATGATTCTATAGCTAGAAATGGGGTTTTTTTTATATAGTTATCTATATTTATTTTCCTAGTTAATATAATAGTAAGCCCTTCCCTTTCTTCTAGTAACAATCCTATTGGTGTTCCCCAAACTTACTTCATTATCGTTACCCAAATATATAAATAAAATAATTTCACCTCATATATATTGTTTTTAAATTTTAAAAATTGCTCCAATATATCTCTTAAAAATTTCAAAATATTAGCTTAATTTATTATGAGCATCCCAACCATAGGAGCTTGCCATACATATGAAGAAAAAATTATAATTTATTTTATGAAAATATCTTGGATGCGGTAATAACTAAGATCATAATTAATATAATACTAAAAGTTATGGTATTTTTTCCGTAAAATTACATACTTACATCAGCCTATGAAATGGTGATAATTTCTTTTAAATTCTAGAAATCAATAAGTTAATTCTCCATTTAACTCAATTGTGATACAATAAATTAATTTTTCTTTAAGAATTTCTTTTTCTAACATGTTTAATTAAGCATAATTTTTTCTCAAAAGCCACACGTTTTTACTTGCCCAATTAAAAGTTGGGAAGTGCTAGCAACCTTCTCTCCAACCTTCTTTTTGGACATTCTTCATTATCTTCACGTACGCCACAATTTCTACACTCAAAGATATGCCTAATATATTAATGATATTATTTTTAGTGTAAAAATCGACACACGCCACAAGATAATTAGAAGGCCCAAAAAATAGGTTCGAGAGAAATTTGCTAGCATTTCTCTTAAAAGTTAAGAATACAAAACATAGAAGACAGCTAATGCTCAAAACAAAATGTATTTTTGTCCTGTGATGGGAATATCACAATGCAAGGGTATTCTAGTAATTTAGTAATTTAGTATCGCAAACAAGAAACCTGGCCCGCATCACTTTCACTGCCAGTAGTGGGCCCTCAGTTTTCAGTGGGCTCACACAACTCTTTAGTGGTTTAGTAATAATTGCCATGCCCAATAGCCTTGGATCGTTGACACGTGCCACGAGTCCAACGGTGAGGAATCTTATGGTGGGCCACACGCCTAAGCCTGTGGGCCCCAATAATTGAAAAAGGACATTTTCTAAAAAATTGGCCTATTGACAAGTGACCTTTTATTTAAAAAAAGGTAAAGCAATTCAATGATTTCATGGGTGTTTGAAAAACAATCATCACCCATATAATTCCAAACCAAACCAAACCATGGGCTAAGTCCTACCCACTCCTCCTTCATATATTGAACACCCAAAAACACCCAAACCACTTCAATTCCATTTTGCTTCACCTTGATTTTGGTAACCCAAATTTTTTTTATGTTGAAGTTTGGCAAGAGACCATTTCCAATGATCGGAAAGCTGTCGGAATTGCTAGTTTCCGGAAACCGTGCCGGGTTTTTCTTCGACATGGGCACCACAAGCCCAAGAAGTCCATTGGACCTCAAGATGCAATCTTCTAGCCCCAGAGGGTTGAAGAATTATGATCTTGGTGGTGTTGGGTTGGGGATAGTGGCTGCCTTGGAAAAGTCGAGCCATAATGGACGTGAGATTTTGGCAAAGTATGCGGTTTGCGGTCAAAACCTGAACCAGTCAGAGCCAATTCCTGTAAGCTCTGCTCAAAACTGTGATGGGTTTTCAACCAGGGGTCTCCTGGAGTTTGAGGAAGATAGCTTGGAGAATTATACATATGTGACTCTGCGTGGACGCAACAAGTCTTTCACTAGGGTTTACTATGATGGAGGTGACTGCAAAACAAGTTCCATGCATCCCCATGTCGAGGATGATTTGCAGACATGTAATGATAACAATCTTGCTTCTGTTTTTCCCACCTCGGATTTTCTCAGTTCATGCCATTTGTGCAAGAAAAACCTCCATGGCAAAGACATATACATGTACAGGTAAAAACACAATTACTTTTTCTTGTTTATGTTTCATTGTTAATATTTGGTTCAACCCATGTTGTTTTTTGTTGAATTTGATGTTGGGTTTGTGATTAATATATGTATTCTTTTTTGTGTGTGTGGTTTACAGAGGAGAGAGTGCGTTTTGTAGCACAGAGTGTAGAGCGACCCAGATTATGATGGACGAGCGCAAAGAAAAGTGCAGATCAGAAGCTTTAAAATCTGTGGAAGTTTCAGGGTCATCTTGTTCAAGAGATCAGATATTCTCTACTGGGATTCTTGTGATTTAGCACTGTCAGTCAACACCTACAAGGCAACGGCAGTACATATGCGGCTTTACACTAAATACACATATTATTAGAATTATCAGCTTTTTGTTTACCTATCAACCAAAAAAGTAAGAGAAAAAAAGAAAAGGAAAAGAGAGGAAATTTTTGGCCAAGTTGTAGTCGATCGACCTTTGTATTCTGTGATGACAACAGGAACATTTTTGAAGAATAATAAAAAACAATTCCATACTTGGATTTCAGTTACACTTGGAAAGGAGTGTTTCATGTGTTAAAGTGAGTCTCCTAATTAATCAAGGAGATTTATTTCCTTGATTAATTAAGGGATTTACTTTCTTTATTTTAGATAGTTAACAAATCATTGTATAATTAGGAGATACTATCCTAATTGATTACTATATTTATTTCCTAGTAAAGCCCTCATGTAGAATCCCTATATATACCTCCTTATGGAGAAGAATAAAATAAGAACCTAAAGTATTCAAACCCTATATTCATATTTTAGATGGTATCGGAAGCGATCGATCCGCCGGTTGTCTCTACATTCCATATCAAATTTCTCGTATTGAATCCCAAATCACTTAAATCAAATTTCTCATATTTAAATTCCTCAAATCCAATCCTCAAATCTAAATTCCTCAAATATAAATTCCTCAAATCATCTTATCAAAATCCCTAAACACATACCGTCAAATCTTTTACACATACCTCTCAAATCAAATTCATTATCAAATTCAAATTCCTCAAACACAAATCTTACATATCTCAAATCAAATCCTCTTATCAAATCCCTTACATCAAAGTCCTCAAATCAAATTCCTCAAATTATTAAATCAACTTTTACTTATTGCGATGTCGAGGCCACTACGATTCTCTCCCACCTTGAAGAATCACAGACGCATGTGTTCCATCCTGGCGACCGGCCATCCTGACTGCTTCCATCGTCACCACCAAAGGCTACATTTTCATACGTCCTCAAAAAAGACACACTGGATCATTGACAAGCTCCACTGATCATATGACCTTTGATCCTGGACAAATTACCACTCATACACCATCTCCTCAATCGGTGGTGTCTAATGCTAATGCACCCTCCCCGTGATTGGGGAGGCTCACTCTCTCTCTCTGACTCTCTCAAATTGGATTCGTGTTGATTGTTCGTCTTTACACCATAATCTCTGTCTGCATTGCCCAAATTACTACGGCTTTGAATTGTCTTGTAACTTTTTGGCCGAATCATTGTGTTTTTCGAGGACATCCTCACAGAAAGACGATTGGTTGTGGTACTCAGCAGGGGCAAACTCTACTACTACTTGGGTAGCCGATAGTGAGACCAAGGTTGGTCAAGCTTTCACAACAAGTGGAGCCTGCTCTGAGGGGAGAGAGACAAAATTTGGTTATGGCATAAACGTCTTGGGCATGCCTCATTCTAAGGTTATCTTAAAGAAGTTGTTTCCATCATTATTTTCCAGTCTTGAAGTTTCCAGCTTCCCGGTGTGATACGTGTAAATTGGCTAAGAGCCATCGTGTCCCGTTCCCATTAAGTTCAAATAAGAGTTTGGTTCCGTTTTCTCTTATTCATTCGATGTTTGGGGACCTGCTCAAGTTACCACTCGCCGAGCTCGATGGTTAAATCACGTTTATAGATGATTGTACACGCATGACTTGGGTTTCCCTTCTCAAAACTAAAGGGGAAGTCGGTTTAAGATTTCAACAGTTTCATAAAATGGTGGAAACACGCTTTGAGGCCGGATCCAAGTTCTCCGTTGACAATGGCGTGGAGAATTTCTCAACCATGATCTTAACAAATTCTTACAAGATCATGGCATCATACATCAACGCTCATGCCCCTACACTCCCCAACAAATGGAGTTCTTGAAGGAAGAATCGACATTTATTGGAAGTAGTTCGTGCCTCTCTCTTTGGTGCCAATATGCCTCGATCTTTTTGAGGAGAAGCCGTCTACTGCAAGCATACATCATCAATCGGATTCCCTCAAGTATTCTAAATTTCCAAACACCACTTCAAACACTTCACCACCATATCCAAACACCTCAAACCCCAAACTTGGAACCCCGAATTTTCGGTTGTATTGTATTTGTCCACTTACATGATCACCAACGAAGCAAATTTGACCCTCGGTAGAAGTGTGTTTTCATTGGTTATGCACCTTCATCGGAAAGGATACCGGTGTTATCATCCTCCTAGTCAAGGTCCATACCTCCATGGATGTTGTGTTAGGGAACGACATATATTTTTCAGCGGCACGGGAGGAGAATCAAGAATCAAATACTCCCCAAATTCTTGATTTTTTCCCCGAGAAACAACTACGCTTCAAAACAACCGATCGGAGTGGAAAAGCGGCGTGCTAGAGAACCAGCTTCAAAAGCGGCCGGTCAATTGATTGCAAACAGTCGCCCCCTTAGTTCTTGAACCTGGAGAACACTGCTTAAAATGACGATTCGCCAGAATCCTACGACCGTCGCTTAAGAAAATGTTCCGTTGTCTCCATACGCCAAAATCGGAGGAGGAAATTGAACCGCTTCATGAGATTTTGCCCGAAAACCCGGCCGATTACCAATCACCGATCCGAGGAAGTCATTCAGGTAACATCTTTCCCCTAAACCGATAACACTAATGAAATATCCCATGATGATTTGATTTCGTAAGGCATGCAGAGCCGCGAACATCAACTTCCGGGAAGGAAGAAGCGGTGGCAAACCTCGAGTACAATATGAAGCAGATCTTAAAGCCAAGGGAAATATCCCATCAACAATTACATATCTCTCGAGAAGATTATCGTGAAGGCACGTGTACACTTTGTAAAGCAATTGGCTGACATACTGTCCCTGGGCAGCCATCAAGCACTAGAAGATATGGAAAGAAGCCATGAATGAAGAGATGCGAGCCCTCCAAAAGAATGTCACATGGGAACTCGTGCCCTTACCTCATGGAAAGAAGAAGATGAGATGCAGATGGATTTATATCTTGTGAAGCTCAAGCGAGATGGATCCATTGAAAGATATAAAGCTAGATTGGTGGCAAAAGGGTACACACGAGAAATATGGGATAGACTAACAGGAGACCTTTGCCCCGGTAGCCAAGATTAACACTATTAGAGTCCTATTATCTCTAGCGACAAATCTTGATTGGCCATTACATCGATTTGATGTCAAAAATGCATTCTTACATGGAGACTTGGAAGAAGAAGTATGTATGGACTTACCCCCAGGATGTAATTCAGCCTCGACAAAAAGAATCACGTTTGCAAGCTTAGAAAATCATTGTATGGATTAAAGCAATCTCCCGTGAGCATGGTTTGGCAGATTTACTAAATCTATGAAGAATTTTGGATATACACGAGTAATTCGAGATCACACCACAGTCGTTCGTGAGCGTGATAGAAGAAGACTTACCGCATCGATTGTTTATGTAGATGATATAGTCGTAAATAGCTGGAAAGCGACATCGAAGAGCAATCAAGGCTGCAAAGTATTTGTCTCAGAATTTGAGATGAAGGACTTAGGTGATCTAAAGTACTTTCTTGGAATTGAAGTAGCAAGGTCAAAAACGGTATATTTCTATCTCAAAGGAAGTATGTAATGGATCTACTTGAAAGCAGAATGCTTGGGTGTAAGCCGATTGACACACCCATTGAGATGAACCACAAGTTGTGTGAAGATATGGACCAAGAACCAACCAATAAGGAGCAATTATCAACGCCTTGTTGGAAGGCGATATATCTAGCACATACAAGACGATATTGCATATCTTTGTGAGTGTGGTTAGTCGGTTTATGCATTCACCTAGTACTTCTCATAGGAATGCGAGTTGATCGAATCTTAAGATACTTAAAGTCGGCCACAGGAAGGGATTAATGTTCTCAAAAATAGAGATCTTGAAGTTGTTGGATACAGATGTCGATCTTTGGGGTCGTCCATTACAGACAGACGCCTACTTTACTTTACATTCGTGGGAGGTAACCTAGTCACTTGGCGGAGTAAAAAACAAAATGTGGTTTCTCGGTCTAGTGCGAAGGCAGTATAGAGGAATGGCTCAAGGGGTTTGTGAATTATTGTGGATCGGAAAACTCTTGCACGAATTGGGCTTCAAACCTGAAAAGCCGATGGAGTTGCATTGTGACAACAAGTCGACTATTGATATTGCTCATAATCCAGTTCAACATGATCAACCAAACATGTTGAAGTGGATGAACATTTCATCAAGGAAAAAATTGAGAAAAAGATCATCCGCCTACCGTCGTAAATCGGAAGATCAAGCGGATATCTTAACAAAAGGCTTTGTGGAAGAGTATTTTATGACTCACTTACCAAGTTGGGCATTGGTGACATATATGCACCAACGGGAGAGAGTGTTAAAGTGAGTCTCCTAATTAATCAAGGAGATTTATTTCCTTGATTAATTAAAGTTTACTTTCCTTATTTTAGATAGTTAACAAATCATTGTATAATTAGAGATACTATCCTAATTGATTACTATATTTATTTCCTAGTAAAGCCCTCATGAAATCCCTATATATACCTCATATGGAGAAGAATAAAATAAGAACCTAAAGTATTCAAACCCATATTCATATTTTAGCATCATGTAAGATTTATGCCAATTAAATTTGATAGTAGTCCAGAATTCTAGTTATTTGCAGCGGGTTGTGGCGTAACATTTCGAGTTGGCACGTGCAGACGACTTTCCTTAACATTTCTCTAACGTTGATATTTTAGTGGTGACCAGAAACATCGTTGCGATGTGATTTGACAAAGAAAGTGTTAAGAACCAACCTCTGTTGAATTTGTGACGATCAAAATCTGGTGATCTTTAAACAGAGGACAGTGGGTACAAATCTTTTTGCGAAATGTGCAGCTTAGTGCTTCGTACAGTAATGGAATGATTCTACAAAATAGTGCTTTGTACAATAATGAAACGAATGGAAAAGAGCATTGAAAGCTTTCTCATCAATCGGACAGTGGGGACCCCATTGAAGACTTTAACCTAAAATTAGACAGTAACCCCCAAAAAAGAACTGTCCAGCGAAAATTTTTGTGGTCCTACGCAAGGAATAAAATATCGATGGTATCGAAAATATCGGTAGTTCAAAAATACAAAAATTTCGATGAAAATATCGGGATATTATCGATATTTCGGTCCATATCATCAATATTATCGATATTTTGGTCCATGTAGATATAAAATATCGATAGTATCATAAATATCGGTAGTTCAAAAATACGAAAATTTCGATGAAAATATTAAGATATTATGGATATTTTGTTCCATGCTCCTACTACGTACCAACCTGAGCTCTTGAAACTCTCAAGACACTGTAGTCCATTGGGACCATTTTATTGGTGATGGAAATGGTTAACAACCCATGGACAAAAATACATTGCTACAAAAAATAAAGGATAAATTACAGTAAACTCCCAAATTATAAGGCCATTTTTAAGTTTATACCCATACTTATTAAATTTACGAGTACATACTCAATGTCACGAAAACCCTACAATTTACCCCCTCCGTTAGCCAAACCGTTAGTTAATATGTTAAATGCTGACGTGTCAAAAGTGGGATCCATTTTTTGATGACGTGGACTTCCACGTTGATAAAAAATTAATAAAAAAATATTTTACTATTTAAATTATTTTAAAAATCTCTCTCTCTCTCTCTCTCTCTCTCTCTCTCTCTCTCTCTCTCTCTCTCTCTCTCTCTCTCTCTCAGAACCCAGAACGAAGACGAAGCCTAGGTCTGATGCTTAAATCCAAATCAAAACACCAAATCTTTGTGTTAACCAGAACCCAGAACCTAGAAGCAAGAAGATGAACAACAACTTGAGCAAAACACCAAAAACAAATAAAATTGAAGCAATTTTTGAGTAATTAAGCATCCACAAATGGATGTCCATCGTTATTTACCTATTCGCTGGGGCTCCATGTATCTAGGTTCTTTTTTACATTTTTATTTATTTATTTATGATTTTGGGTTCTTCTCCATCGTTAACCATGAATCTGGGTTTATTCGTTCTATTCAATGAAGAACATAAGATTTGAGTTTTTCAAAGAAACCTACGTAGCGACATTAGTGTTCTTGAAAGAAACCTAGGTGGTAGGTACATTAGTTTACCTGCAATTAATTAGCCTCTGGTATCGACATTGGTCTGTGCAATTAGTTCCCTTCAAATGTCTTCTTGCACAGAAGCTCCTAAGCCTCTGGTAGCAACATTGGTTTGCAATTTGGGTTCTTCAAAGAAACCTATGTTAGTGTTCTTGAAAGAAACCCAGGTGTCGGTGGATGATGATGAAGGACTAGTGATTGAAGAGAGAGGAATGGAAGAGAGAGTTGGAATTCTCTCGAAGAACAATGAACCTCGATTTGCCCATATATTTGCAAACTCAGATTTGGAACCCAATCGATTTCTCATCACACCCAGATGTCGATGTCGTCGCTAACCCAACCCCCCACGAACCTTCGATCTGCAAAACCCAAGTCGTTTGGAAAAGAAAGGCGATTTACCCATATTTGAAGTTGGGGTGGGATGGATTTTGCTGGATCTGAGGTTATGGTGGGGTGGATTTTGTTGGATTGAAGCTGGGAAGAGAACGAGACGAAGAGAAATTTTTTCTTTTGATTTTTGATTTTTAATTTAATTGAATAATATTATTTACTTGTTTATAATTATTTTTAAAGAATATATCATTTTTTATTAATTTTTGGTCCACGCGGAAGTCCACATCATCGAAAAATAAATCACACTTGGCGTCGGCGTCATTAATTATTAATTAACAATTTGGCTAATATAGAGGGCAAATTGTAGGGTTTTCGTGACATTGAGTATATACTCGTAAATTTAATAAGTATGGATATAAACTTGAAAATGACCCTATAATTTGGGGGGTTTACTGTATTTTATCCAAAAATAAAAGTTTTGAATATAATCGGTCGTTAGGTCATAAAGCTGCAAATAAGATCATGCTTCATCTGAGTCAGATCATAAATCCCCAAAAGTAAAAAAAGAAAAACACAGTATCCATACATAGATCAGGTATGTGTGAATTGAGATACGCCAATCTAACCAAAGAAAAACTAAAATTTTTTTTTAAAAAAAGGATAAATAAGGAAACTGAAAAACGTTTACATATCCTAAAAGTTTTCTCAAGTACTTATTCCTCAGTGCTGAGGTATAATGGGGGTCTTTCCGTCTGATCATTACTGGTAGTACATGAGTTGCTGGGTTGTTGCTACATTCTGGAAGCCACCGTCGTATATCGCCTGGCTAGCTCCAGCACCCATTCCCATGGCTGCCTTCAGAGCATGCTGACCCTGCGGAAGCAAGAGGGCTTGTGCACCACCCATTTTGCTCAGCGCCATTTGTCTTTCATAGGCAGCAAGATCAGCGGCCGAGAACCCTGGCATATGGGCTGCAGCTGGCGGCGGAAGTGGGGTAGAACTTGTTCCTGGTGGAGTAGGCTTGCTACCCCATGAACACTGTAACCAAAAAAGAAAAATATAGGATGATCAAGCCAATGATCATTTGACATCATCATTAGAAAATATAAATGTCACAAACAAATTTTTGTGTGTATATAGTTTTTCGACATGGCTTCTTTTAGTCAATTGTTGTTAATTCGACTGAATTGTAATCTTCACCAATCGCATACCTTAATTGGTTTTCCACAGAGAAACCTCGCATTCCCCAACTGGATGGCTACAGCGGCTTCAGAATGTGTACTGTATCTCACAAACCCAAAACCTTTATCTCGTTGCACACGGACATCTTCAATAGTTCCAGCACCAAGGGAATGGAAATGACGATGGAGGTCAACTGAAGTAACCTGCAGATTAATAGTAAATCTGATTTAAAAATATTTTCTTTGTTTCTTGTGCAAATTTGACAAATTTTATACAATTATTTGTTATGCCCACTTAGGAGTTCCAGGCTCACCAGAGCTGTTTGCCCACAGATCTTATCACACACCCAATTAACCTATGACTTTATAGAATTGGTTTGTTTGCCAGTTTCAATAGTGCACCAGCTACACAGTAACATTGACAAATGACCAAACATATTAATGTATACGAGTTAAAAGAACAAATCCTTGCCTCCGGAGCCAGATTGCCCACATAAACTGTAGTATACTGAGGATTGTTCTCTGGAGCATCTTCATTAGGCTTCTCCTGACCATCTTCTGCAGGGGAAAAGCACAAAAATTGTAAGCTCAACGTGATGAGAATACAAATGTGGCAAAAAGAGAGGACAGCGAGGATCATATATCAACCATCATTTGTAGATTTCTAACAACAATCACAAGAGCTACACCAACCATCCAAATAAATGATACAAACAATGAAGAAAAAAAACTGACACAAACAATTTTACCACCAACTACATAGACAACTATAAAAACTTGTTTCATCAATAATGGAGCAGCTCACCTGATGTTCCATTTGTCAGCTCTACAACACTTTTAGAATCAGAACTCTGCTTGTCATCATTGGAAGTAGCACCTTTTGTGGCCCAATTACACCGAATCTGTCTACTTCCAAGCCACTTTCCTGAGATATCAACTTAACAGTTAGAGAGTTAACAAACCAACAGCTACAAGAGATCCAGCACTGCTCCTACATTAATAAAAATCTAAGAAACACGTATAAGGAAATACACAATGGACACCGTCTTACCATTTAAGTCATTTATTGCACTTTGGGCATCCTGAACCAAAAAACAAACAAATGACACAATCATGTTATGACCCCAACCAGCAAACAAGAAGTAAGAAGGAAAATAAAAAGAAAATTATAAAAAGGAATTCTTAAGAATTCTAGTACCTGCTGACTTCTGAAAGAAACAAACCCAAAACCCCTTGAACGCCCAGTTTTCTGATCCCACATAACCCTAGCATCTCTGTGAAAGAAATCAGGTCAAATTATATTAAAGTTAAAACAGGTGAGTCTGTTTAAAAAAATCCCAATAATCCAAATGACATCAACAGAATAACAGAAAGCAAGAATTGTTGGAGAAAAAAGCAACGAAATGGAGCTTACGAACAACTTGAATAAACAGAAAAGCACGCAAACAGTGTAGCATCGGTAACCTCAGGGCTAAGATCACCAACAAAAATATTAAAATGACCTGCATGCCAAAATAAAATAGCATAAGAAATTAAAGATTTGAAAGTAACAAATCACTCCCTGAAAACGGATGCATATACAAACCTGATGTATCCTCCCTCTGACTACTTGCATATGCCCAATTAACTTTGATCGGCTGCCCAAACCTGAATAAGACGCATATTGAGACAAAGGATTCCCCCCCAAAAAAAAAGCCAACCATGATTCTGTTAAGATTTATACTTACAAATGCCTGCCATTGAGAGTCACAATAGCATAAGCAGCTGACCTACGATCAAAGTAGTCAACAAATCCATAGGAAGACTGCATAGAGAAGACAATGGAGCGAACATGTAAGTAGAAAGTTCACCAAGGAACATCACTAATACAAATTACCAAAATCTTCATTAGAATTTAATCATATGAAGCTACAGTTTCTCCTCAAATAAAATCTTGGTAAATGCGAGTGAGGGCTATAGGGCTTTACACAACAAACAGATGGAATCTTTGGTGGCACTAAGATGTTCTATCATCTGTCCTAACCTCCCCGTCAAATGAAAGGCACACAAAATAGACACAAATAAACTCCACCTTATCTTTTCTAATGAGCTTGCATCCTTCAAGCGGACCAGTACTAGAGAAAACTTCTTGAAGAAGGGGTTCAGTAACCTGTGGGTGAATATTTCCAACATACCTGCATTTTCCCATGAGTTAAAATATTATATCATACAATTCAATAGCATGATTGAGAAATGTGGTCTGCCTACATGGTAGATGTGTCAACATACAAGGACTCGGTACATATTTATGAACTAAACTTGCATGCAATAACTAACATAAGAACTTTTTCAGTCAGTTCAAAGAAACCTAGATGTGAAAATAAAATAAACAGAAAATAAAAAAAGGAAAATATCTATACAACACTCACACACTGCGGCATGTACTTGAATCAAACCCAGGAGGCAGATTTCCACTCAAGATAGGCTCTATCTGCAAAATAAAAATGTAAAAAAAAAACAAGCAAAAAAGAAGAAAAAAAACCTAGAGTAATGAATTTGCACTCCTAACAAAAACTTAACGACATGCATATGCAAACAAAATGGTTGAAACAAAAAAATGAGGACCAGTCTTCAATTGCATAAATCTACAAGATGGAAACCTATGATATAATAACAATCCCCTTCATCTTCATGTTCTCCCGAGACTTAACATAAGCTTTAATACATATCCAAAGCATAAGGAGCCAACCCCTTTTTATATATTTTTAATAGGATGAAGCACATAGAGCCATTATAGGTAATAGTAACTAAAGTTTTTGCTTAAAGGTGAATGGTAATCAAACCAAAACTCATCTTGTTCCTTCTGTTCATTATGCACACTTTGCATGCCCTCGTTGAATAATGAATTAATAAAAACAAGGAAACAATAACAAGCAGGACAAACTACAAATTTCCAAACAGTAGAGTTTGTCATATTATAATTTATACGTATAACAATGTGATTATGGATAATAAAATAGTACCCAGAAAGAATAAAACGAAACACGAACACTTTCAACAAGAGAAAAAAGCTGCGGAATAATTTAGATAATTCCAGCAGAACCCCGCAAAAATTACAAAATTTCTGGTAAAAATTCAATCTTGAGGATCACCGTAAAAGAAAATCATACGCAGTTCAACCAAAAAACCTCTGCAAATAAATATTAGCAATGGAAATAAATCAACATTTTGTCGAACATCTCAAATTTTTACTGGACCGATAAACAAATACCCACATCTTAACTAATATCAAAAATCAATTTTCACCTATAAAAGATTTCCAACAAAATAAACGGACATGTAGACGAGAATTAAACTACAAAATTATTCAAACAGAGAGAGAAGGGGAAAATAAGAACCTGAGGAGCGGCTAAGATGGCAGGGTGTTGGTACAGCGACTGCTGCATCATGGCTTGCTGTTGTTTGAGCCTCTGCTGTTGCATCCTCTTCTTCACACAACACAAAGAGACACAGGAGAATCCGAGATTTTATATAACCAGCTATGGAGTTTTAGGGTTAGGGTTTCAGGGACAGAGGAAGACGAAGATGAAATTTTTTTTTTAAAAAAAAAAAGGGGAAAATGAGAGGAAGAAGATGAAAAAACGAAATTGAAAAACTAAAAAAAAAAGGAAAAATAAAAAAATAAAAACCCTCTCGAAGAGGAGGGAAAGATGAGAAGGAAAAAAGCAAAAAGGTGGGATCGATTGAGAAAATGAGAATGAGTAAAGGAAGTGTGTGCCTTTATTATTATATCTGCTGATTTTTATATTTGAATTTCTTAATTTCAAATTTTTATAAGAAAAAAATATTGAAATAAGTGTGGCGAGTATCAGCTGTTATCGAAACCACTGGAACTGCATTGTATCATTCTTCTTCTTCTTTTTTTAATTTTTAATACAAACTTAATTGACAATCCGTATTTGGGACTAGAAATTGAACGATTTATTTAAAATGGGAACATGTAGTGATATAAAAATCAATTTTCTTTTAGAAAAAATTGAAAGTTTATTGTCCTCTAGAATAAATATATAAATGTAAAATCCATGTTAAATATAATATATAAAAACTCATTTTACCTCCAATTAAATTAAATAACTTGTTTCTTTTTTAGAATAAGAAATCATATTCCTTTTTATATTGAAATTTTTATTTTTCACATTAAATTTTTATTTTTTATGGAGATTGGGCAGAAGTTATGTCACAAGCCATCAACAGCACCATAAAACTTCAGGCTTTTGCCAATGGGCCAATGGGCCCATGGCCATGGCTTTTCTTCACATCAGCACCATATGACATCAGGCTTTGAAACTACGCAAAACCAGTCGTGCCACGGCCAAGTCTCTTTGAAATCCATTTCATACCAAGATGAGCAATGAGAGTTTGGTTATGCACTGCAAATTGCAAATGTATATAATTTAGCGCCATCCCTTTTTTTTAGCCAATAGTTTGGAAGGGGAGGGGGATGCAAACTCACACAAACTTTACAATGTCAGACCTCGAACGTAGGACTAGCTTGATGGAGACAAAATTCCTTACCACCAAGGAATAAAATATCCATAATATCCCGATTGAAATTTCCGTATTTTTGGACTACCGATATTTCCGATACCATCGATATTTTAGATATCCATGAACCAAAATATCGATAATATTGACGACATTGACCGAAATATCGATAATATCCCAATATTTCCATCGAAATTTCTTTATTTTTGGACTACCGATATTTCCGATATCATCGCTATTTTATTCCTTGCTTACCACTACACTATCGGGGTCGGCTCCTTATTGCCTAGTTTAATTTTTTCCTTTGTCAGAAGAACTCCCTAACTAACTCTTAAAATAATGATATTTTTATTCCTAATAAGAGATTACAAGTTGGAATCCTCTCAGTTTATGAACTAAAAAGAAAATCATGCTTTATATCCATGAACTGGGCACATGGCTTTCATTGTTGTGGTTTTTTTAGGGTCACAGACCAAAAGTATCCAAACCCAATACTACCACCCAACTAGTTATTGGGCTGAGAATTGGGTGCCCCAAAAGCATGAGCAAAGGAGAGAACCCAGTTGCTAAAGGCACCCATATACAAATGCCAAGTGGCAAAATGGGTAAAGAAAACGCGTGACACATGTGCATTTCACATACTCAAATCATTCACCATAAAATAAAATAAATTATAAAAGAAAAGGTCAAAAGAGAGCCGACCCCACCCGCCCACCACCCTCTTCAACATAAGCATGTGATGCCCAACTAATTAAATTTGGCAATACTTATATATATATATATCTCCACTCGATTGCACTCATGCACTTGCAAGAAATTAATAATGGAACAAGGATTGGACGAGAACAACGTGACCATATGAAACCATTGGTTTACAAACTTTTCTTCGTGTAAAAGATGCTTAGTGCTCCCCCTCCATCAATACACGATGCGAGAAAAATATTTGGTTGTAAAAGATATTTATCCACGTGTTATAATATAAATCATCGACCTATTCATATTTCAACGCATAAAGGAATAAAATATCCATAATATCCCGATATTTCGAAATTTCCGTATTTTTGAATTTCTGATATTTCCGATACCATCGATATTTTAGATATCCATGAACCAAAATATCGATAATATTGACGACGTGATGAAATATCGATAATATCCCGATATTTCCATCGAAATTTCCGTATTTTTGAACTACCGATATTTTCGATATCATCGATATTTTATTCATTGCGTACAACTATTCATATTTCAACGTACAATGTCAATAAATAAATGATCGTTTCATATTTCAGAATAATTCAATAAGGTAAATCTAGCCTACCTCATTTTGAAATCCTGAGTCCGCTCCTAGTTATAACATTATTTGTGGCTGATATAGATTAGTCCAGTATATGAGAGAAACTCTCATATAACAGAGATAATACTTTTTGTTATTCTCTCCAAATAATACAATAACACGTATAATAATTTTTTCATATATTATTATGTTATTGATCGAGGATGACAAAACAGTAATATCCATATGTAAGTTATTTTTATTAGTATAGACCTAATATTTCCTACTAAAATATATAGACTAGTTGTTTCTTGTGCATGAGCCTGTGAACCATGTGTCTGCCATTATTAATTTCTACTGCATACCTTTTGTTTCTATTGGTTGGTATTGACTTTGAAAGAAGACGCCACCACTAGATTTTCTTCTGCCCAAAAAGATCAAAACAAATCAGGCCATTTTTCCGTGTTCAAGTTTGAATCCGCGTGCTTTTAAGATAAATAAGTAGAAAACATCATAAAATCCCAAAAATATTTTGGCCTCACTGTCTTTGTTTTGGAGCTTTAGCCAGCACAGAAACTGGTTGTGCGCAAGTTGTATGCATGAGCTGAGCAAAACCCATTATTATATTCTAAGGCTTTTTATCATATAAATGATTTATGAGGTTTGTGAAATTATCGTATTTCATTTTAAATTTTTTTTTTTACACTAATGGTTCTTAAAGTTACTTTCTGCATATCTAAATGGTGTCTGTCAACTTATGATGAAAAATCGTTATTTTGAGGGTTTTGAATTCGGCATATTGGGGAGCACAAATTTAGTGAAAATGCCATCAAATAAGATAAAAGTAGTTGGTTGAGATAGTTGGTCAATGCTTTTTCGGCATTTTTTTCAACAACTTTTATTGCATTTGTTAAAGATGTACATAAAATACAAACGACCCACTTTTGGAGCATTTGCTCCTCCATGGTTTTGAATTTGAAATTGAATTCTGATATTAATGTAATATATGTAAATTTAATATATTATCGCATCTTTCAATCAAAAAATTTCAAATAACTGATGTACATAAAAATAACTTCCCGCATTTACAAGCTACATGCTGTTCTTTATTTGGTCGGACAACAAACCCACAACAAGAAAAGGGGCCACATAAGTTTCTACCGAGGAAAAGAAAAGGCAGGATTTTGAGGACCACATAATAAATAATTGTTGAACGTGCTTAAAGGAAAGCATGTTTTTATTAAAATATCGGATTGGAGATGATGCATGCATCCACCAAGAGAGAAAAACAAGAGATTACTTAACTTATAAATTCAAGATTATCATTAATTGAATTCCTTTATCAAAGCTTTAATTACAACAACAGCTAAAAGATCAATCAACAGTTAGTACACATTCTATGGCAAGGCTCAGCTGAGACAAGCCAAGCCTTACAATTAAACAAAAATAGAGCTCCATGAAATTCTTGGCTTAGCCTGCCAAATTTGAAAAGATAGCATAATATAAAGCCTAAAGGATGCATATATATTATATATATATTGGCGCCCATATCATTGGGTTGGTTGAGCAGCCAAGCCTAACCATGACTTGCCTTCAGCTGGCTTCGCCGGGCCGGCTGCAGGGCTGATTTGTTGGTATGGTGCTCTGTTGTTGATCCTGTAAACAGAAAAATTGCAAACAAGATCAATCAGTTGGACAATAAGAATCTATTACTGTGATATATAGAAAACAGGTTGCACAAAGGTATATTGATTTTGACTGCTAAATATTTATCCTTCACACTTGTGGTAGAGAGCAACAATCTCAATATAATGAAACAAACTGGTATTTCACTAAGGAGATTCATGGATTTGTAATTGTGATATATGATGGACGACAAAAAATTTCCTATATTTGTTTCTGATGCATACCTATCCTTTCTCTTCTCCAGGAATCGGTGAAGTGAAGCTTTCCTTGCAATCGGTAGATCTGCAAATAGAAAATGAAACCATTCATCAGAAGCATGTTATTTTTGTCAACTCTTGATATGGAAACACAGGGATCACAGAAAAAGAAATTTACCACAAACAATGGGTTGAGGCGATGGTTTAGCGGCCTCCTGAATGACTTGATTGCCAAACTTGGGAAACATGTTAGCACTTGGAGGAACTGAACTGCTGGAATTCATTGGATTCTTGCCCAAATGAGAGGCAAACACATTGTTACTCTTGGCCGGAATAGAAGCCTGAACGGCGTGGCCTTCGGAACTTTCCTTGCTTGCTAAGAGCATGACTTCCTTTGCCTTCTCTGCTGGAAAATCGTCGAACACGATTACTTGTCCGCCATAGAAGATGGTCATTTGTGCCTTTTGAGGCTCTCCTGGGGCAGATTTCTTCACACTGAAGCATGATAAACAAACCATAATGAGCTAAAGAAACACTTCACATATAACATACTGAGCCATATATAACTTCCTACTTGTTCATGGGCAATAAACTGAACAAAATCATTTGCTGCTACAAATTTCCAGAAATCCCACTTTCATTTTCCAAAATTTGACAAAGTATTAGCTATGGGAACCCAACAATGCCTTTAAATTTACAGAATCTGGATCTTGACATACCTAGAATCAGCCATCTTGGGAACATCTTCTCTGGGAACAGAGGAACCAAAACCAGCTTGTTGGGGGAACAAATCCATGGATTTAAAGTCTCTAGGAGTTGCTGGCAGGTTCCTTGAGTTTTGCATAAATGGAAAGAAATTCATGGGTGGGGCTTTCTGACGAAACATCTCAGGTGTCCCTGTCCCTGTAGCAGTATCAGCTCAATGAATCACATACTATTTTAGGAACTAAATAAGAAAAATTCTAAAATCCTTTGGTGGGCGGCAAATAGAAACACGTTCTTCTATCCTCGAACCATTTAAACGGAATCAATCAATTTCAATCGAGATTTTCGTGGATCTCCAAAAACGACAACCAATCCAACAACAAAAATAGAAAAGAACTTTACAAAATTAAATGAACAAAGAAAAAAGGGAAATGAAAACATCGAAATCAAAATTCAACCGGGAAACGTCTGGGTTCCCCATAAAGAAATCCAAGAGAAATGAAAACATTGAAATCAAAATTCAACTTCATCATATGAATAAACATATACATGCACACATTAGATAAGATTCAAAGAAGAAATTTGATTTTCTCAGCAACCAAACAAACAAATACAGATGCATAGACTCCCATAAAATTAAGACTAGCTAAAACAAGTGCTTACCGTTGGATTGTTGCATATTGCATGCCATGTCAAGGCTCAGATCTCCAAAGCTGCCTTTGTCTTTGAGGTACTGGCACAGCATGCTACAAGTCTGAGTGAAGCTCGACGGCTTCTCCGCCATCCTCAACCCTCTTTGCCCTGAAACCTCCACAGTCTCCGATGAACTCGATATTCTCGCCGACCCAATTCACAATCACACAAACCAAACACAACCCACAACTCAAAATTCAATCTTTTTTTCCCCTTTTCTACACACAAAAATATAAAAATAAACACTCAGACCAATATGGCAGTATGAATATTGGCGCTGAAACAAGCTCTCTTTATACCCTTTTCTACATGTACTGAGAGAAGACTTATGGCCCTCTCTCCTCTCTCTACCCGTTATGACTTTATCTACATCTTCCTGAGAGAGAGAGGCTCATCTCTGCTTACGAATTTAATAATAATTTTATTATTATTATTGTATATTAGTTGTTTGTTTTATTGGTTTTTAATTATCATTGGGTTTGAGTTAAAGCACGAGGAATATATGGGTGTTTTTAAAAGGCGGGCTCCTCGCACCTTCCAATGTCTATGTGATGTTTTTTTTTTAATAAACAAAATTTATATTGCTGTCTTCGGTGGCCCCTACCGCCCGTCAGTTTCAGATTTTTAACCACGTGTTCTTTGCATCGCTTGGTAACGTCCAAGTTTGCGTTCCCATCTGCCAACTTCAACATTACCCCTGCATTTTCAACTTATTTACAGTATCGCCTCCAGCCTATTTTTTAATTATATTATTAGCTTCCCCACCATAATGTTCATCTTTATTTTTCTTAACCCCAAAATAATATAATATTCATGTTGTTTCGCCGTGCACGTCATTCTTCTGTTTTTTTTTAAAATAATAATTAACCTCTTTGCACGCGCTTTCTCAGTGTGAGAGGCTTTAGTTTATGTGATTATAAAAAAGTCTATTGAACGGCAGAAGCGCGTGCAGAGAATCTAGTGAGTATAATTGAATCCTTGAACTTGATAAAATTTAAGCGATGAACTTGAGTTGTTGCTTTAACTTTGAAATTTTGATAAACACCAAAGTAAATTTGAACTGGATATGACGAAAGTGACATCAATACTATCCAAAATTAATAGGAAAATCTCTAATGGAGGAAAAGAAAAAATGTGTAGACAATTTTAAAATACAAAGACGGGCATCTAGAAAAATAAGAGAAATAAAAAAAATTAAAATTGTTGATATAGGCATCTAGCAAAATACAATTACAAAAAAAATAGAAACAAAACTTTGCATGACCTTTCATAGGAAAATCTCCAACTCCTATCATAATGCTTATAGCTGGAGATTGACATCACTTATGAATTCTTAAGATACTCTAAACAGCAGAAGGCATTTTCCAGTGTCATGGTTGGACCTTCGGTAATATTACTTGATGGAGTATTTATTGAAAAATATTCAGATGGAGTGAAGCCTCACTTTTAATTAACGACAAACTTAATATGTCCCTCCTAATACAACATCAAAGAAATTACAAGCCTCACTTTTATGTATACACGACATGTTTATGCAACTGATATGTCAGACAAGAAATTGAAATTGTAGAATAGACATCAAGAAATATATAAGTTTTGTTTTTCGTCCAAAAAAAAAAGAAATATATAAGTTTTCTATTATTATAGTAATTTGGATATTGACAGGACCCGACCCTAATTCCGATTTGGAATCCGGGCCAAGCCCTATCCGTGGCCGACATCTGTCGGGTGTCGGACACACTTGACCATTTTGCCCTTGTTGTAAAGAAATTGAGTTTTAAAGAGTTTTAAGGTTCGACTTCTGCCGAAAATTCGGCAGAGTCTCCCCTGTAATTGGTTCAATTCCCAAATCTTTTACACCTGCGAAAGCACAATTAAATTCCACAAACTTCAGCACGCACAAGTTTAAGTTCACACACCAACAGAAACTAAAGAGTATGGCCTCAGGCCTCACAAAAGTTTGGGCAAAATCAGAGCTATTAAAATAATTAAATACAAAGTTCTTCTCGGGTCAAGGACCCTACACGAGGTCGAAGGAGTGTGGTGGTGGTGATGATGGGCCGGTGGTGGTGCTCAGCTACGACCTACAGCCTGGGGGCGAAAACATTTAAAAAGGTGAGTGGACCAAAAAGGTAGTTTTTAGAAAATTGAAAACACAAGTTAGCCCCACTGTTAAAAACATTAGAAAACAATTCTATAACGAGCAATAATTTAAAGTATGCATTAAAAATCAAATTTATAAAGTTCAACAACAAGAAGTTCTTATTCAAAAACGAAGATATTAATCAAATCAACCTAATTAAAATCCACCTAGGTATACCCTTATCCATTCCGTCAATTCCATTATTCAACCGTCAATTCCAATCCTCGTAAGACTCGGTGACACAAAGTCGGTCCGAGCCACGTCCTCGCAAGACTTAGGAGACACCAAGTCAACCTAAGCCGCGTCCTCGCTAGACTCGGAAAACACAAAGTTTACCCGAGCCGCGTCCTCGCTCCGCACGGTCCGAGCGTCCCCGAGACTCGTGGGGCGTGAGTCATGCGCGCAAACTTTAACCGAAGGCAACAATGGTTCGTAGACCGGGTAATAACCTTTATCACTATTTATTCCGTAGGCAGCATTATATTTCCGAAGGCAACATCAACAGGGTACCTAGAGTGGTTTAAACCTTTTTCCTTTTCAACATCTTTCCAAAAATTGAGTAAACATCCATAATCATATTTCAATAAAATATTGAAATTCAACTCATGCTTGAAAACATAATTCATTATTCAAGGAGTCAAATTATAAATTCAAAAACAATGTTCATCATCAATCATTTCATAACGACATTAAATAAGCATTTATTTTGATAAAAATTCATTTATAAAATCAAGGGTCCACTCACAGTTTATCCGAGCTTGCTGGACCCTTAGAAGGGCCTTCCTGCGAATCCACCGAAGCTTGAGTACCTATTTACGACAATTAAACCATTTAATAATTCACCAAAGCTCGGCATAATAATTTAAAAGAAAATCCCGACCCCCGGGCCTAAAATGTTCAATTGTGTTTAGAAAGGTTTCCGGCCCACTTGAATTCAAATTAAGCCTTTTAGTTAACTTGGAAGTCCCGGGGATTAAATAAGCGATTAAACTTTAGGTTAGTTCCAACCGGGCATTCAAGGGGTTCCTGAACTCCAAACGACGATCCGTAAGTTCCAATAGGTTTCTAAGATCCCCAATTACTTAACTTCCAAGTTTCAATACGATCCAACGGTTAGAACTTAACGAACCCGAGTTAACCCTAGTTAAACCTAACTGGTAACATTGGTTCTTCGCTCAAACGATTTCCAAAAATTCGTTCGAGCATACCTACACGCTCTGGAGGCTACGGGAGACATCTTGGCACGAAGAACCGCCGCCACCACCTGGCCCACGCGCCGCCACACGCGAGGCCAGGTTGGGTGGCTTGAGCAATTTTTCCGGCGACGGAAAAACTTGGAGTTTTGGGGCAAGGCTTACGGCTAAGTGATCAGTGGGTGGAGGGGAGCATTTTGGCAGTGAAAACCGGCCAAGAACGGGCCGGTAACACGCCGGAATCACTGAGTTCCGATCACTGTAACCCTAGTTCTCAAATCTGCTACACAAGCTCAAATTGATCGAAACCAGGTTTAAAGAAAGCTAGAACTCGTCAAAAGGATCAGAAAACTCACCGAAATCGAAGAGTTTGGCGGCCTGACGACGCCGGACGAAGGTGAGTTGCTCCGGTTGGGTTTTGAGTTCGCAGCGGTGGTTTGAAGCGGTTGCTGGCGAAATCGATGGCAGGGATGAGTTGAGGGAGGTGAGGGGAAGCTTCGGTGGGGGTCTGGACGGTCGGCGTGGCGGAGGTGGAGCCGGTCTGCCTGGTTCGAAATTGCCGAGAGAGGGAGGGTTCGAGAGGTTGAAGACGAGAGAGAGATCGGGGGTGAGGTTTCGCACGCGCTGGCCAATTGGCCAGCGTGATTTTCTGATTTTTACCCCTTAATGCGAAATTACCAAATTGCCCCTACCAATTTTTAGACCTTTAAACGTTCGTTCGGGCTCGGAATCGGGTGTTCCGCACGTCCACGGACTCGTTTCGACGAGCCGGACGCAACGGTGTGCTCCGTTCCACCAAATTCTTTCCCGATCTGAAAGTCAACTTTTAATTCCCTTAATTTTTAATCGGGGTAAAATCGTCATTTCCTTCAATATTTTATTCTTTTATCCTTAAATTAGGACCGGGTTGTTACAGATATAATTTAGTTTATTATTATAAGTTTTTTTTTGGGTCAAATTTATTTATTATTATAAGTGAAGATCTAAAATATCCCGATATTTTCATTGAAATATCCATGCTTTTGAACTAGGGGTGGGCTCGGTTTGGGTTGATTCGGTTTTGGGCTCAACCCGAAACCGAACCATAAGCCTTCGGTTTGGCTATTTTGGAAACCGGAACCAAACCATAATAGATGAAAACCGATCACTTCGGTTAACCGGATTGGTGGTTTGGTTTGGTTCGGTTTTGGTTTTTGGCTTTCTTGGAGAGAGAGAGAGAGAGAGAGAGAGAGAGAGAGAGAGAGAGAGAGAGAGAGAGAGAGAGAGAGAGAGAGAGAGAGAAGAAGAAAAAGAAGAAGAAGAAGAAGGAAAAAAAAAGAAAGAGGGAGAGATGGAGAAGAAGAAGAGAGAGAGAAGAAGGAAAGGGAAAAAAGATGTATTATATATATATACTTGTATTATATATATATAAAGTATAAACTATGTATTTTATAAATATATAAATTTCTTTAAACTATATTATATATATATAAACTTCTTAAAACTATGTATTACATATATATTTTTTATTATAATATTATATATATTATTTTTTTAATATCATCGGTTTGGTTTGGTTAACCGTGATTTTGAATATTCCAAACCGTAAACCGAACTATAAGTCTCGGTTTGGTTTGAGCTCAAACCGATAATCAAAAAAATTGAAAACCAAACCAAACCGACCGATCGGTTTGGTTTGAAAGCGGAGTAACCGGGTTTAGTTGAATCATTTTATTTTGAACTATCGATATTTCTAATATCATCGATATTTTAGTATATTTGGTTTCAAGTTCCATTATAATTAAATAATAATAATATATAGTTTCTCATGTGATACAGCTGCTCAAATAGTCCATAGTCAACACAGCCATGGTCCTACCATCCCCACTTGCCAAACGCGGCCAAAACTTTTATCTAAATCACGGATGGGTATTCTGGTAATTTCAAAAAGTATAAAACATTCAGGATCAGGACCTCCACTTTCCCGTTATTTTATTTTAGGACTGTTAACATCGTCAGTTACGTGGTTGGTCCTTTCATCATATATGCCATCCCATAGGTACGCAATAAGACAAGAGAAACTCTCACGCAATGAGATTATCCTCATTATAGGTAAGTTTTTTTGCAATATAACCGACGTGGGCGCCACACAGTCATCTTTTTTGTTTTGATATTTTTTTCTTGTATTTTTTATATTTTTTAAAAATAAAACATACACATACGGTCCGATCCGGTTTTATAAAGTGTGAAATCGGCAACGGAACCAGTTTGAACGGTTTTTTTTCTTCGATTTTTTTTTCTGTCCTGTGCGACTCTATGTTTCAGTTTTCCAGTCTCTATGCCACCCCTAACTTACAAGGCCTTATATGTTCGAGTTGAAACTCACTCTCTCGATACCATTTGTATCCAAAACACCATATTTTCTAATTATAATACAGTAGAAAAAATACCAATAATTTAAATATAAATCAATCAATCAATCAAACGGAGGCGTCAAATCCGTGTTCCCCGACCAACTAAAAGTCGGCACGTGGACAATGTTATCCTCTAATATTATTTTAATTTGCCAAAGAATACATGCAAACTAATTCAATAGAGCTTTAAAAATAAATATGATAAATTTCAAAGATAAATGTTGAAAAAGTCATATGCGCTTGAAGTGTAATGTTTAAATAATGCAGGCGCATTACGTTTTACTATAGTATTTAGGAAGAAAAATTCCAATTTGACACTCTTTTTTTTTTAGTACAAGCGATAATCTAAACTAAATAGGTGGGGATTTCTCACACTCACACAATTGATGTCATGGGGATTCGAACTTGCGACATATGATATACAAGTCAATTTCCTTTTCCACTGAGTTAGACCCCATTGATAAATTGATACTCTTTTATATTTTTCTTTTTTTTAGGACATTTCCTGTTAAAATGGACGATAATATACTAAACTCATACACACTACACGGATGATAGGACTCGAATCCCGAACCTTGTATGAATGAGTAAATACACCAAACTACTACATTAGTGGGTTGTTTGCAACTTGATACTCTTTTTAATGTAAACAAAAAGGAATTTTATCAAACCCAAGCTAGTTGTTAATTCATAAATTTATACTCGTTCTGCCTGAAAAAAATATTATTCAATCCACCTTCTAATTATCGATTGAATGCCAATGGTTTTTCTTTTATGAAGTATTTGTGAGTGAGTCACAACCCTACATGTTATTGCCACTTTACCTCTCCTCTCTTGCCCTCTCTATTCGCTCTACCGTTAAAAATTTATCGGATGGAGTGTAAACGAAGTAATAAGGTATCGGTTTTTGGTACTGGCATGCTATAAAAGCATGAGAATTTGGTATACAGTAAATGAAAGAAGTATATGTAAAATTCTTTTCAAGAATGCTTTTTAAGGTTGTGCTTTTTAAAGAAGCATTTCAATGTAATTTTAGTAAAAAGCGTCTAGACTTTGTATTGCGACTATATTAAATTATTGCATGCCATAAAGCATATGATAGAAACAAAGATATTAGTAACACAAAGGAAATGAGAATTTAGTAAAACTTTTAAAATACCAACAAATACAATTATTTTATAATAAAAAAATCAAGAGAGAATATATGATGATACTACGAAGTTTTTTCGCACACACATTGCCAATGTGCGAAGAGGGTTTCAAACCTAAGACAATATATCAGTAAGTCAATGCCCTTTTCAACTATGCTAAATCCCCCGCTTGCAAAATATTTGATACTATACTGGTAAGATAATTATATAGAAATACGAGAAATTCAATTGTCATGCAAAAGAGCTAGTGCTCCTTTATTTGATTTTGATAGAGGGAAATAGACAGATACGAATATTTAAGGAAAAACATTTGATGGACTGCAACATTTGTTCTCCCACTGAGTTGAAACACAGGAAGAGCGACCACCAGATGATTCTATATACCTTTCTTAATTATTTCGATACTTCATTCATACAATGTTTGCTAGACCAAGCAAAGCTCCGATTCTCCTTTAATTTTAACTTTACTTAATTTAATTAATTAATTAATTAGATTTTTCACCTGTAGGATAATTCCATAAGAGGAATGCTAGCAATCTTCTCTTTGAACCTTCTTCTTTCTCCTCATGACACATGTCATTTTTTACATTTAAAAAAATGGAGATTTTGACATAAAGGTTGTCTAATGTAATAATGACATTGTTTTAAGTGTAAAAATTGACACGTGTCATGAAGAGAAGGAAGAAGGTCCAAAAGAGAAGGTTAGAGAGAAGGTTACTAGCATTCCCCATTCCATAATTGGACGAACAACCGCAAAAATAAAGCAACAGTTGTCAAACTCAAACCCGTGTGGGAAACGCGGAGAGCGATCGGTGCGGCGCACATGCATCACACACCGCCTGCTGGCCCACGTGGCCGAGTATCACTGGACGGTGGTGGGAGAACATTTTCCTCGTGACGGCGACGTTTAGGCCCTAGCCTTCTCAGCCCTTGGATGTCTTCCTACTTTTTGGCTGGCTCGGCCGACACTTATATCCATTTTTGGGCACTCACACTCTATTCCCCACATGATCTTTGTGTCTGCTCTTGTGCTTCGTACGGAAATACCCTTATAGTTTACGGAAATTACCAAACTACCAGCTGATTTTTTTTCAAATGCACATGTCAATCAATGTCTATCTGTATTATGATATGAATGAAGTGCCGCTGGCTGCTGCTGCGGGGCATCTTTATTTTTTATTTTTAATAGCTTGGGCCTTCTCTAAGGCATTCTAAACTCATGAGGAGTTAAATCCAAATTTTTCCCATTCAAAAAATAACTATTTGGGTTTTGCTCGGACTCAAATTTTGAACCCGCAATTTTATTAAATTGTTTAAGAATGATTTAAGTCTATTTTTTTTAATAACTTTTCTTCATTTAATCTTTTTAAATAACTTCATAATTTAATTTTTTTGAACAATTTGACCTAAAAAAATTGAAATTCCACAAATATAATTTTATTCCAAAAGAAAACACACAACATAATTCTTCGAGCCTCCAATTCACACCTCTTTGAGATTTTGTGGACATCTTTAAAAAGAATGAAAGGAGATTTATGAGATTGATTAAGGAAAAATAAATTGAGAAATATATAACATATTTTTGGTCGATTATTTGAGAAATGGATGGGTATTTATAGAGTTTTGGGGTTGGATTTGATCTAAATTAATTTAAAATATTATTTTGACCGTTGGATTTAAATTTTAGCGGTTGGATCTTTTTTTTTACCGTTCAAATAGGTAAGATTTAATCCCCATCGTTGATTTAAGTTATATGTATATACAAAAAAACAAAGTAGCAGCTTATTAAAAAAAAAAGCAACCACAACTTCACACTTGATCGGCATGTGGTCAGAAAAAGGAGACAAAAAGCAGCAGCAATTTTGGAGATGGGGCCACGTCAGAATATTTGCACATTGGGGCTGTTTGAGATGCATGTGGGCCCCATGAATAGTTTTGGGTCCAAGTTTGGGTTTTCCCAAATTTTAGGTCCTTCATTTTCTTGAGTTGGGAGTGTTTTGAAGCTAAAATTTGGGATATTTTAGGTTTGAGACCATGGGTTGGAGATGGCCTAAAAGCACTTTCACGTTGGTGCCATGACAAATGGTAAGAGTAAGTAAGGGCAAACACTATTCATGTAAATAGTGATTGCCCTATTCTTTTTTATTTTGCTTTTCCACCCATTGCCATGGCGAGTAAATGCAAATATTATTCACATGAGATATAAGGAAAAGTATTTATATGGATTTTGCCTTTGGGCTTGCTCAAGTTGATGGAGCCCAATTCTTGCCCGGACTGGCCTTAATTGCTGGAGTTGGTTTTTTAGGACTAGAGGGCCTTCTGCCCGTGTTGGCCTGCACGAGTGGAAGTGCTTTAACATTTAGTTCATTGATGATATTTTGTTTTTTTGGTTTTTCATTTTGTGTATATTAGAGTAAGAAGATGATATTATCAGTACATGTATATATTTATTATGCTTACTTCTTGCAGTACCCTCTGAAACATTGGTCAAATCTCACAATGCCCCTTGAAACTCAAAGTGACCAACTTTGGTCCCTTGACTGATGTTTTGCATCTCACTTAACCCCTTATCATCAAGTTCGTCAACAACTCTGGTGTGATGTGTCATAAAAAATAATAAAATACTTTTTTTTAATGAAAAATTAATTTAACAATTTAGAGATTTTTTTTTTAAACAAACAATAAAAAATCCCCAATCCCTTCATCCTCTCCTCACCCACCTGCACCCTACTCTCCCCACGACACCCAACACCAATAACCCAAGATGCCTTCGCTGATGTATGGTAATCCATCTTCATTTCAACAATGGATGAGAATTGGCACACCCAAGCACCCACCCACTGAATTTTTTTTAAAAATTAAAACTAAAAATTGAAGTAAATGAAAAAAAAAAAAACCAATCCCAACACCAGAGGCGGATGCACGTTGGGACAAGAGGGGTCGCACGACCCCTTGGAATGGTGGCTGTGGACTCTATGAACGACCCCTTGGACATCAGTGGAGCGACCTCTTGTGTGCACACCAGGTGCTCGACGAAAGTCCCAGCCTGCCTGTCTGCTTTGTTGAGCTGCGCGTCAATTTTTTAAAACGAGCCAGGCCAAATGACGTCATTTGGTCCAAGGCTCAGTCAATTTTTTTTAATTGACTTGGCCTCAAAACGACGTCGTTTTGGCCTAGGTTTAAAAATAAAAAGACCATCCCTTACCCTCGACTTTAGTACAGCACCTCCAAACCCTTTTTCATTCCGAATTGCATATCTCACCATCTCAAACCCTAAGAGCTCCAAACCTCCCAACCTCCACCACACCTCTTCGCCGATGCTGACCACCACCACCTTGTGTCGTCGTTCGCCGCCGTATTTTTCAATTACAAGTGGGGTTAGGTGCTAATTTTTCACCTTATACGTCTGCTTTATCTATGTTGGACAGAGCTTCTAATTTATTTTCTTGCTAATGATATCTATTTCCTTATTTCAATAGTGGAATATTGGTTCTGATTGTAATTAATGCATTTTCTTGATACTTTTAGTCACTTTGCCAAATGGAGAATGAAAATGCTGAAGGAGAGCTTGGTGATGAAAATGTCTCTTCATATGAGAAGCTGCTGAAATCTTATGAACAACTGTACCACAATGTCTCATTGTAAGTTGCTTTACATTTTTTGTCATTTTTTGAGTATTATTTTATTCGTAGAAAATTTTTGGAACTTTTACACTGTGACTCCTTGGCCACTGAATCCTGGATCCACCATTGACCAACACCAAACCTCAACAGTCACCGCAACCACCCCAACCCAGTGGTGGCAATCCCTTATTCTCCACACAGCCGTAGAGCTTGCGATAGAGCAGCCCATGGAAAGTCGAGCTCACGATGAAGATTGCAGGTATTGTCGAAGTAGAGGACGTGGTTAGATCTGGATCTGGTGCAGCAGTGGGAAGAGAGAGAGGGTTTGAATTATGGGACCATAAAAGATGAAGGTAGTTTAATCTGGATCTGTTGCCACCGTTGGAGTGGGGGGTTGTGGCGGGTAGTAGGGAAGATGAACCCACGAGATGGGAGGAGAGGAATTGGAGATTTCTTCATTTTTTAAAAAACTTATTTTTAATAATTAAATTAATTTTTGTATAATAAAAATTTTAGTATTATTTTTTACACACGTGTCCTATATTTCATCAAGGTAATGAGACCCATTCATGACACATCATCATTTTTAACGAAGTTGTTGATGGATTTGATGGTAGGGGATTAAGTGAAATGCAAAACATTGATCAATGGATCAAAGTGGGCCACTTTGAGTTTCAGGAGGTAATATGAGATTTGACCAATATTTTAGCGGGCACTATTGCAATTAAGCATATTTATTATATTTACGTCCAAAACAACATTTTGGATTTAACATTTAGTAGTTTGGAGGTCAAATATTCATAAAATGATGTAATTTTGGGCATCTCCATAATTTGAATGACTATTCATTGTTTATATGCATCAATAGTTGATAATCGTCTATCATCTATGTGCAGACGAGCTTGTTTTTACATTCGACACCAAGAATATATTGCTCTTAGAGGAAAAAAAAAATAGGTCTTAAGGACATTAGCTAAGGATCAGTATATGGTTAATTTGTAAGGGCATAAACAAAAAAGGATGATAGGCTAGAACCTAGAGGTTCAATCTAATGGCCAATTATAGGTTGAAAACTAGGTGAAAGGGGAAAAAGGAGACCTAAAAATAGGAATCATAACTTAGACTTGGACAGGTTCTCATATATTAGGATTTGTTTGGGAGTGATTCTAGATAAACCAAAATCATTTTTGGGGAGAAGCACCTCTCATGTGATTCTCCATATAATAAATTTAAGTGATTCTGATAATAAGCACCTCAAATATGTTCCTCCATAAAATCACTTAAAACCACTTAAAGTGATTCTATAAAAGTGATTGTTGATCTATCCATAATCACTTCCAAACGAGCCCTTAATCAGGGAGTTGCAGATAATGCACTAGCTAGCAATCCTATATCTCACATTTCACATGCAATTGGATATAAATTGATAAAAATTAAGATGTGCTTTAAATTGAGTCTTATCAATTAATGGGATCGTTTGGTCCTTGGACCTTCTCACATGTCACTGTTGGACACATCATAGCGATCGAGACTTTAGAGAATGTGATTAAACTAGTGCATGTGACTCCTTCCTAAGGTTGATGTGTTTCGATCTTGGTAATTAATAGGCCACCTGTTTTTTTCTCCTCACACTAATGTTACAGCACTATCAAAAGCCACTAAGTTTTCCATGCATTAATAACTTTAGGCCTCTCCTGTTTGCTATCCCCTTGACCAGTCCTATTCTATATTTGTCGGGGTTGTTCTCTCACGAAGGTTTTCCGTACAAAATGGAGTAATTGGAATTTGTATTAGGTCGGCAAGAGTTGGGTGACATCCACAACATTATTATTAGTTAAGAGCATTTCCAGCAGTGAAACCCTTGCCATGTGAGAAGGAAGCCATTCTATTCACGCATCCACAACATTATTATTAGTTAAGAGCATTTCCAATGAAACCCTTGCCATGGCAAGGAGCTAGGGCAGCTACTATTCACGTGAATAGTGGCTGCCTTGCAAAAGATGTGTCTTCCGTGATTCTGTGAAGGGCAAACACTATTCATTTTTTGGTTTTTTTCACAAAGTTGTTTACCTAAACAATTAATTTGGACAATATTTTCGGGTAAGATTTTTGGTGTGGGAAGTGAAAAATATGATTAAGTATTTATTTAAAAAATTCTGAATTTTTGTATTTTTAAAGATTTTTTAAAAATTTTTTTGTTGCTGACATCATCGCTGACGTCAACCCCCGAGTTTTGGACCTGGGGCTCGCCCTGCCCTTGGGCCAGCCCGTTTCCGTGGACCCCACCAGCAGCCCTGGCCTTGGTTTGTTGCTGGAAACGCCATTTGGGGCCAAACCACCCCCAGCCCTCCCCTTGGTCCCCTCTGCTGGAAGTGCTCTAAGATAGGGAAAGTAAAGCTGGTGTGGGTGATTGGAAGTCATAAATGAAACATTTACAATGGGACTCACAGGTTACATTCATTGACGGTTTAAAGCAAAATTCACTCACTTAGTAGTTAGTAGTATTAAAGTTGAAAGTTGTAAGATACAATATTTCTCAAAAGCATAGACGGTTGAGAACCAACCACGAGTGTGGACGACTGTTCCTAACACGCACATTGTCAAGACTTTATGATTGTTTGAGCGTTTTTCTTATAAGTGAGTGATGTGTTTAAATTAGTAACCAGTAAGTCTAAAACTTGCTTAAGTAAACCAAGTTATTTCTAGCTTTTTTGGTACCTAAGTATCTGCTTTCCCTTTTTGTTAATTCTATATATATATATATGCATAATATATAAGTAATTTCTAATAGAATAGATGATTAAGCCCACTCAGTGAAGATGGAACTTCCTAACAACTTCTTGCACCAACTTCGATTTAATATATCAGTCAGAAGATTGCTTTGAATCCTCCCTTTCTAACTCATTAATCCACACCGAGTCAATACATATAGCATGGAAGAAAATTGAGAAGAATACTTTAAAAAAGAAGAAGAGAGTTTACACCAACTCCTTATCTATGCTCAATTGAGTGGTAATATTCTATTATAATTGAACCTAACATAATCCCTATCATTTAAAAATAAAGGAATTTCCCAGCAACTTCATGCACAAGTTTTACATTAATTAATATATCCAACATTTTTGCTTGACCACATTCAAACTTTACCTTTTCTTTTCTACCATTATTCTCATTATCTTGTGCTAAGAAACTTGGAATTGGTCAATGAAAGGGAAATTTTTTCGGTATATACAACTCCACTCCATGTAATACAAAAGTTATAGGAGTGGGGTGGTTAAGAAAAATCCTAGAATTCAACAATCTATAATGCTAAATTATATATTTGTTTTCTCGAGGGTGAGAACTTCTTAGAAAGCCATCCAACATGGGTTTATATATATATATATATATATAAAATTCTTAGAAAGCCATCCAACATGGGTTTATATATATATATATATAACCCAAGTGACTTTTGGAACAATAACAGTGGCTGTTCACTAAATGACGCTTATATAACGTATGCAAAGGAAAGATGCTTTTAGTTCAATTGCATCATGTGTAACCTCAAACTTAAACAAAACAATTATTTTCAGTCACACATTAAAAATTAAAATATTAAATTCCAACAATACCCCACATGAATGAAAATTAAGAAGAAATTGAAAGTACTAGTGGACAAGAGATGCATATGAAGTTGTGTCTTTTTGACTTGAACCTTATGGAGTGAATACCTGTTGGATTTACTTGGTGACACAGTAGATATAAAGAACTTGAACTGTTCACCACAGTAGTAAACTGAGACAGTAGGAATCACACATCTCCAATCCTAATATATTATGATTCATGTGATTGTGTTCATTTTGCTCCTGAAAAATTCACGGATTCATGAGAACTATAGAGAACTTAGCCATCTCATTACATAGAAACAACCCCACTTCTACTCCAACATAGGTGACACACTGAATAAGAATAGTCTGCTCTATTCCTTTTATTTATAAGATATCAGTATCATTAAACATATGTACCTTTTATACTTCTGCAGACAAAACACTTTTTCCACCATAGGAATGAGGTACATTGTGTATGTTAACTTCTTTGAATCATGCTCAACCAGTTTGCCTATTGAACCTAGACAATGGGATCTCCAATCAACTAGGTTACGTATCCGCTAGGCCGATTCATACAATATGTTGGCGTTAACCTCATTTCCCTGATGATCAACTCACTCTCTAGTTCAACCTTTTAAATTTTTGGATCCACTAGGTTGACTATATAAACTAATGGTGTGCACATTCCATCTTATGAAATTATATTTATTCAAGAGTAGTTGTTTTCAAAAAGTCCTCCATACGTTTTGTGGGGACTTACTAAGTAATTTGCTAACTCTTGGGTAGACTCCCCCCACAGAAATCTGAGCCATTGAAATGGAGCTTGTCAAAAATCATAATTCTATGTCTATCAATGTCATGTTCTGGGAGTGCTTCACCAACTTTGCTGTTCTCTAACCAAAATTTGCTGCTGCCTCACTCTCTCTCTCTCTGCCTAATTCTTTAGTCCAACCTCGCCATTTACCACTTGGAGCTGAAGGCTAAGGGCAAACAAAAGTCTTTCATGATTGGTATATGCAGATACTTGGCTGTGCATAATTCTTAAGTCATATGTTTCAATGCAGAGTTCTTATCATATCATTATAGGACATTCGAGAAAGCAAAGCAATCCGTATTCACAGCGGGTGGAAATGCATTGCGATCACTTCATCATGAAGGGAAAAAAGTGACTTGTGCAATGCTGGGCATGCCCCTTTGGGAGTAAAGTTGTTGTTGGATACAACAATGGAGAGAGTACAAGATTGTTTTCTTTTGCTTGGAAATTCAGGACATGATGATTGTTCGATCGAAAAGTATCTTCTACAAAGCCAATCCAAGTCTTCACCCTTTGTTGATTCAAACATGACAGTAGCAAAAATTATAACAGATACTACTCACATGTTCAGTTTTGCACATAAGGTAATAATATGACGTTTAATATTACATACAAAAACTACATCCTTTCGTTTATTATTACATACATACCTCGTCGAGGCTTTATGGTTTGAGCCTTTTTCTTAGAAGTAAAATAATTTCCCAGAAACTTCATCCACTAGTTTTAAATTAATATATCCAACATTTTTGCTTGACCACATTCAAAACTTTAGCTTTTCAACCATTAGTCTCATTATCTTGTCCAAATTAAAGAAACTTGGAATTGGTCAATCAAATTGAGTGCATGTTCTTTAACCTAAGTTTTTTTATAATGGTTGAGTCATATATTGATCTTTCTGAATGTCCAGTGATTGGAGGTCTTCATATATATATATAAAACACAAGCTTTTGTAATTGTAAGCAAAGTAGATTAGTGTACAACATCAAACTATGCCCTTTTTTTCATGTACTGAATTTTTTTGGTATATACAACTCCATGTAATAAAAAAGCTATAAGATGGGAGTGAGAAAAAACACAAAAAAACGAACGTAAAAACAACATAAACTGCTCCATCAATCTTCATCCTCCCAAGATGCTTCATACAGACATTGAAGTTATTGACCTCCAAAAATATGAGCCATTGATATGGAGAACCTCTCACCTTGTCAAAAATCATAATCTATGTCTGTCATGTTCTGGGATGCAGAGTGCTTCACCAACTTCCCTTGCTCATCATACCGGTCAAGATTCTCACATGGGGCAGGGAAGATGGTCCCTATTACGCGACCTTGAACGAAGGCACATTGAAAAATGTGCTTCTTTTTGTATGTTAGACCTACTGAGATATCCCGAAAAGTCACATTTCTCACTGGAATCTCTTCACTCCCATGGATACGAACAGGCACACGAACTCCCTGTCCATGGACGCTTGTGAAGCTTATGTCCTCAAGCACTGGAAGAGCCTTTGGATCATAGCCCTCATCGGGGTGCTCATTGTAGTCTGTCTTGATAACAATTCCAACTCGGACATTGTCAAATGTCAGATTCCGATAGGTTATGTGACGCACATATCCGCCTCTTCCAGGGGCGGTCTTGATCCGAACAGCACGCCTTGAGCTCCACACAAGCAGGTTCTCCACCGTGACATTTGACACCCCACCAGACATCTCACTGCCTATTGATACGCCAGCACTGTTGCATTTCAGCCAAGGGTAACTTTGAGTTACTACCAAATAGACATAACAAAGACATATACAGACAAGGGAGTAAAGGAATAGTAACTCTAGTATTATGACATTAGTGAACTAACAGATGTCCGAAATACCTGACTACATGTTGACAATCAACTAAAGATGAAGCTACTCCTTACTAGTGCAGTTGCTGCTATATGGCACCCAGCACTGGGCCGAGAGCCGTACAGGTAGAATGCCTACCAGTGTTCTACTCAAGACTGATAAACTGACCATTTCCCACTCAGAAGCTTTTATAGACTAGCAATTCTCCTCACCCTCTTCACCTCTTCTTCTTTTTTGTTGTTTCTTTTATTATTCAGTATTTTTTAGTCCAAATTGAAGGCCATATTCATAAATGCAAAAAGCAATTGGAGCTAGAGGGCTTAGAATGCCTGGACAGAGGTATCAAGGATTTTACGGGGAGTGCTATCTGCATTACCTGTTGCCCTCCGCACTCCAGTGTGTGAGGGTAAATACATACGCTGCACTGGAGCTGAATGGATCCCCTCTATTTTAATGATTAAAGATACCTAACATGATGCCAAGACCAGGATACTATGACGAGGTAGTCTTTTTTACTTACAAAATGGCAATTTACATGCAATTAAAGCCTGCTAGAAGCATAATATTCACCTGACCATAGAGCGGACAACAAGATTTCTAATGAGTATATTCTTGGATGGCCGTCCGTAAGAAATTCCATACTGATCCCAGCCACTCTTTATTGCAATCCCATCATCCCCCACACTTATGTAACAGTCCTCAATCACCATATCCTCACATGAATCTGTTTATACCAAAAAATCAATAAGAAAAAAGCAATACCACTAAAATCACAAGAGCAAACCAACAAATGTAGCTCAAATTATACATGAAGAGTGCCCAGACAATTTCATCACATGTGACTTTAAGCCAGATGCGGTCTGTAGTCTGTAGTTTTTTTTTTTGTTGGGGGGTGGGTGGAATACAAGAAAATTCTTCAGACATGAAAACATGATTAACAATTAACAAGTTGGTAGGATGTCGATGAAATAATATTATATTTATTAAGTTTAATTCTGCTCCAAGTGGCCTGGTTTCCATACTCAAGCAACCCATGCAACATCTAGACAAAGAAAACCAAATAGGATGGCAAGCCTTTATAATCATCATCTCTCAAAAACACAATTGACTTCTCCCTGTTCATCAATCAAACCTGTTTATTTGGTTAACAAAACTATGAAACATATGAATTGGCGCATTTCTGAACGTCTAGTGTAAACTGCACAGTTCACTTTTCACTTTATGTCTTTTGTGTCACGCAATATCTTTTTTAGTGTCAAGTGGTGCATTTAATTATTTATAAGCTCATCTGCAATGGATAAAAAAAAGAGAATGGCAACCCATACACAATACACCAGTGCCAGAATAGCATTATTCAGCACATCAAACATAAAGTCGGGTGAAAAAACCCCCAAGTAGGATACACTTACCAGGATCTATTCCATCAGTATTTGGAGCTTCAACTACGGGAGCCAAAATCGTAACATTCCTAACAGTAACATTTTTGCAGTCATATGGATGAAGTGTCCAAAAAGGAGAATCACGCAAAGTTATATTACTGATCAAAATGTTGCTTGACCACATAATCTGAACAAGTGGACCCCTAGTGTGGTTCAGAAGCTTCTGCCGGTACTTCTTCCACCACGTTTGACCCTGTCCATTTATGGTACCATTATGCCCTGTTGGTCAGTGAATGCATAAATATAATTAGAACAAGTCAGAAATTGAACACTTGGAAAGAAGAGAAGTGTACAACTTAGACATGCATAATAATGTCCATAAGAGTGCACTGGATACACCTACCTTCTGATTGACATACAAAGTATGTAAGTTATAAAACCAGCCACAACATGTTACTCTTGTAGCAAGATCCTCTGATTAAGTATCCATGGCAAAAATGACTGCCAGCAAGAAAGATTTCTAGGCTTGAAAACTATGCGATATAATGGAAAATTAGGATCATCAACTGCCCTAGAATACATGATGGCCAAGTGGATGACAAAAAATGAAATGAAGGCAACTTCCTTCCTTTGGCATTTCAATCACAATAGACTAATATGCTTTATCAATCCAGACTAATATGCTTTATCAATCCAATTTTTATATAAAAATCATTTGCCAATTCTTTCATTGTCTTTGCCATATAAATTGTCAGGATCAACTTGGTTCAACTGAAGACCTATGGTGAAATTCTAAATGGGACCCAAATTAAATAATGTTAATGAAACGGGAAACTATTAATCAACCTTTTATTTACAAGGTTCAACAGAAAATCATCATTGACTGCTAAGATGGCTAACTCATGTAATCTTTCTTGATTTTCACAAATTTCAACAAATGCTATATTCATGTTTAAAGGCCATAACAACCATGTGAAACCTTATGGGTGTTTAATATCAAATTGGATCCTACTTAGATTAGCTTTTAAAACAATTACTTCAACCTTCCAACTAAACACTATTGCTACGAACTAAACATATAACCTCAACAGGAGAAAGGATGAAATATCTTACCTGTTATAACAATATCTTTAAGATTTTGACCATGAATCAAGCTCCCATACCGAGGCCCAGGATGCTCTCTCCCATACCCATACGAAGGCAATGGAGGCATCAAAGGCCAATACTTCTCATCCTGTCATGCGCAAAAGAGTATGCATCATCAGAAACAAATGTAGTGATGTGTAGGAATTGTGTGTGTGTGTGTCTATGTGAGAGAGAGAGAGAGAGAGAGAGAGAGAGAGAGAGAGAGAGAGAGAGAGAGAGAGAGAGAGAGAGAGAGAGAGAGAGAGAGAGAGAGAGAGAGAGAGAGAGAGAGAGAGAGAGAGAGAGAATCATGGAAGGATCTAAAGAATATTAGCAAAGCCACGTAGACTGCAACTTATTTTTTGGGTGAAAATCAAACTTTTTTATATGCTAATTTGAATGAATCCATAACATGATGCCAGTATGTGTATTTGGGGTGAAGGTGTAACGGCTCCAAAGCTTGATTCCTAGTAGGCTTACGTATTTAAATGGTCAGGTGATGCACCACATAAGTCTGGTTCAAGTCAAATTCTCATCTAAGGATATAAACATACCTCGTCTATTCTAGAGATCGAGGCACTGGGATAAGCAGGCATATCATCTATAACTGTGTGCATGAATTGTTTTCTAAATTCTCAATCTCCAATGATAAGTTAACATTCCAACAAAGCCCAGAACCTCTAGGTTTTGACCAGAACCTCTAGGTTCTGGAAAACCCATATCCAGGGATCATTTTCGGGGAAAAAACGATTAATAATTGTAGGGTCTTTTCACAAAATCTAAAAGAATACAATAAGGAAGCAGATATTCGAGAACACATCTAGCATACATGAATGCTATCTCCAACTCAATGCCAATCAAATGAACAAAGGAAAGTTACCCATTGGGTTCATATTATTACAAAGCTCATAACATAATTTACTGGCAATTAGTCTGGGATATAGCTGTCACTATCATGTGACCGTTGCTTATTTGACAAATCCTAAGCTTACTACAGGAACCTAGACTGGAAATTCGCAAGTAGAGTTTGATAGCCTAATAATAAGAAATCTAGAGCAGTATTCAGTTTGTCTCCATGTTTTAGTCAAAATTAAAAGAAATGGTGGTATGGTAGGCCAAGAAGTTCATTATTTACTGCTCCCACCAACATTTGTTTGGTAAGTCTTAAATCCTAGAGACAAATTACTTTCATCATATCATGGGCAAACTTCAGACCACTTCTACGCATCTCAATAATCTGACTTCCTTTATTATTTTCGAACTACAACTGCTAAAAAAAATGTTAGGCACTCCCATTTCATTTATAGCAAAAGGCCAAATGAAATGACCACTATAAGGATAATGAAGTTTAGAAGCCTTCATCACAAAGATTCCCCATTTGAAACTTATTGAAACAGATCTTAGGGAAGCCATACTTTTACATACACCTTACAGAACAAAATAACCACAACCATTATCTAATCACCATTACTGCTTAATTATATAATCTATATTACCAAATCCAGAGGAGGAGTTATACACAAATCCAAATAAGAAAAATATATAAAGGATAATCTCCCTAACTATTATCAAATGCCAAGTTCTAAAGATTATCATACAGAAAAGGCCAAAACTTCCAGTCAATGAACTTTGTAAGTCCTTGTAGCTGATATTTCCCATTTCACAGATGACAAAATAGATCGCGGTGAAGTGGAAAATGACACGAAACAGATGCAAATACAAGGAAAGTTTTCAATTTTAAAAAAGAAAGCAGAAACTAATACAGATACAATTAAGAAAGACAAAAGCTAACCTGAATCCCAAGAATCTCAGCATCTTCAGCAAGAAAGAGAGTCATGTGACTGGTGAGATTAAAGGGCGCTGTAAGCCAGCGACCAGGAGGCACGTTGAGCTGACCACCTCCTTTTTTTCCCAGCTTGGAAATAGCCAACACAGCCTTCTCAAATGCCTCAGTGTTCAAAGTAACCCCATCACCCACTGCTCCAAAATCAGTCAAATTGAAAGCCACAGGTCTCAGCTTTGGCATGGCTCTCACCGGAACTCGCTTAAATATTGAAAACCCATCTACAATATTCCTCTGCCACACAAAAACCGATGCGAATGCCGCGATCCAAAGCACGGTGAAGAGGGTTTTGTGCGAGGACAAGAACGTCGGGAACCAGCGCTTCAAGTCCAGCCTTTGCTGGTGGAACCGCCCTAATGGTAAGGTCTCCACCATGGTCAATTAGACTGTACAACAATGTAAGGCAATGATCTTTTTCACAGATGAACTATTGGGTTTGGCCAATTTGATGCAGAAAATCGAATGGAGCTGTAGATGGGTGGTTGGGGAAGTCGGGGTGTTCGATTTTTGATAGCATGGAAATTGTGGTGAGACGTTAATGTTGTTGGTGATCAGAGTCAGGTGGGTTTGGATTGTGAAATGGTGAAGATTGAGTGCAAATGAAGGGAAGCTTGTTTTGGGTCTCTCAGCAACCAGAAAACCAAAGTTTGGAGCTTTGGATTTGAGAGGTTGAGTTCTGGGGCAGTGACGCGAGTAACAGTTCAACAGCCAGTCTCATGGAAATTTCACGGTGCCTGTATCAGGTTGCGCCACGTGTGCAGGAAAATAACTCTAATATTTTTTGTTTCTCATTCACTACCAAATACACATTCAATTTAGAATGTGTTATTAAATAGGGGTTCATAAAACAAAATATCTAAGAACAATCCACATTGATAGCATTACCGAAACTAAATGTCTTTAGAAAGTTAACTTTAATGTTATTTACCAATTAATTCTTAATGTAGTAGTACACTTCTTACCGAAAACTAAACTATAAAAATGTTATAAGTTCGAATCTCCTAATTTTGTTAATTAAAAAAAGTTATTTTGTGATATAGTTGATGGTTAAAGTTTTTTATTATTTATAAAATAGTTGATAGTTAATAGAGTTTATTCCCTCCCCCCTCCTCTAATTTATAGTCTCGTAACTCATAATTGTAGCATACGCAATAGGATGCAAATGGAATGTCTCTTTTGCTGCATTATGAAGTAACATTGCAGGAAATACGCATCAGATAATATCAACAAGTTAGTCGACTGGTGATGACAGGTTTCAATATTAATTAATTAATCAATATGTATGCTTGGTCGCTATCTTATGAGAAAGCAATGGATTGGATGAGCCACACACCACCTACCTACCCTTGTATACTTACAACACTCAACTGGTTGAGTAGATGTGACTATTTGGCAAACAAACCAACCAGTTATATATATATTTTTTCAAATCAAGGAATGTCAATGAGGAGCAGGTGAACATGTACCAGCTTGAAATTAAAATGTCATTTATGCAAAACAACAAAAGTAATAAACCATAATATGGTCTGCAAGTACAACATTCAGCTATTTTCACCACTCAAAATCTGGACCCTAGCATGATTTAGAACCTCATCTCTACCAGCAATAAGACTTGCCCAAATCCAGGAGGCACGATGACCCTTTTTAGCTTTCCAAAAGTCCACCTCCTGGAAATAGCGCGCTTTAAGAACTTGAGCCCATAGGGCGTCCGGGTTTTGAATTAATAACCAGCACTGTTTGCCCAGTAAGGCCAGGTTGAACTCCTGTAAGTCACGAAAACCTAACCCACCATTCATCTTACTCTTACACAAAGTGTGCCAAGATTTCCAATGCATACCCGAATCCTTTTCTTGATTTGCCCACCAAAATCTCGCAATATCACTGTTGATTTCTTTGCACAAGCTAGCAGGGAATTTAAAACACATCATTAGATAAGCATGAATTGCCATAGCCACAACTTTAGTGAGGACCTCTTTACCCGCTAATGAGAGAGAACTAGATTTCCAGCCTTACACTTTCTTTCCCAATCTTTCTCTGATATAATCAAGAGCCGAATTTTTTGACCTTCCCCATATAGCCGGAAGACCCAGGTAGACCCCTGGATTATCAATGGGTCTGCCTCTTCTTCGACAAGGGAATTTATGGAGATTCAAAGAATTGCTGCCCCTGCTTCTTATGTCAGTCTAAGTGTGGATAATCTCTCTGCTCGTTGGTCACCTCCAAGGAGAGGTTGGTTTAAAGTTAATTCTGATGCGGCTTGGAGAAAGGACACCAATCTTGCTGGTCTTGGAGTGATGATCAGTGACTCGGAAGGTCTGCTATGCGGTGGTTCTGCGGAGAGTAGGATCTGTCACTCTGTGTTGTTGGCTGAGGCAGAAGCGGCTTTGGGTGGGATTAAGTTGGTGTTGAGCTCGAATTATCGTAAGATTACTATGGAGACAGATTCCTTTATCCTCAAGGCTGGTGTTGATAGGAAGCATGAAAATCGCGCTTGAGAAATCCTTCCTATCCTTCTGGAAATTCGGCGTATGGAATCTATGTTTGATGCAGTCGAGTGGAGTTGGATCCCTCGCAAGAAGAACTGAGCGGCTCAGGCTGCGGCTTCGTTTGGTATAGGAGCGGTGCATAGGGTTACCTGGCTGAATCAGCCACCACCGTCCCTTATGGGTGTTTTAACATCTGATGGGCTTCCTTGCCCCCCCTGTTATTTAATATTCTGTTCTGCTGGGTTAGGTTTCCTGCACTAAGCTGTCTGTCTAGCGTGTGCTCCTTTCCCAGCTTTTGCTTATCTTGTTTTCTCCTTTTGGCTCCCCTCTTTGGGGTTTATGAAGTATCTTTTATGACCAAAAAAAAAAGGTTCAACATTCAGCTACATGAATGAACAGTATTTAGTATTTACAATTGCTTGTGAAATTCTGCAGCATCTCTGAATGGTCCACTGCAAAATTAAAAGTCCTTCCTTTTTGAGGAATGCTACCACTTGAATTGAATAAGCAATTACATCTATTTCAGTTATCCTGCTGAAGAAAAAAATGGCAAAAAAAGAAGCACTGTAAAATCAAAATGTGGAGTTATTTTGTAACAGATTAATCACAAACCAATTTGTTCTTGGACTCGTCGCATCCATTGGCCAATTTGGGGAAATGAGTTTTCTTTTTGTAACAATTGGGGAAAATGAGTTTTCCTTAGGTAAAAATTGGGGAAAATGGGTTTTGGGGAACTGGATTTCGGAAAAGTTAAGCTACTCCAAGAGGAAGACGATGAAATGAGACCGAGCAGTCTTAAAAGGCAAATATTCTCATACGATGCATGCGACCTTACCTTAATTCTTAAGGGGACCTGTAAACACCGTTAGAATATCAGAAGAGATCTGAAAATCTAAACTACAAAATTGCAAGTTTACAAATTCAATTAAACATGCATGGAAAGCTGAAGAACAAAGTTGGAAAGTTAGAATAAGAGTCATACCTGTTCTTTAGACTTGCATATGTCAAACTGCAAAGTAGTAGATATCTGTATATGTCAAACTGCCTCAACTCTCTATCTATCTAGAGATGCTTTCCCGAGTCAATAGCCCTAATTACTTCACACACAAAAATAGTTGAAAAAGAAAGAATAACCAAACATGCATTGTAGGTGTAGTGTAGTGTAGGGTTCTTTCACTTTCAAAAAAGCTATCTAACAAAGCCCACAATAAGCAAGCCCAGAACCTCCTAGTGATAAGTAAAAATTCCAACAAAGAGGCTTTCCTGTTTTGGTAGCTAAAAATTGCATCTACTACGACAAGACTCCTTCAGATGTGTGTCTAGTTAGAATTGCATACTTCTTTTTCTAGCACAGAGACGCTACGCGAGGAAGAAGATGCGTGAGGAAGAGGGTGCGCGAGGAAGAAGATGCACCAGGAAGAAGATGTGTCCTGTTGCTTTTGGGTTTCTTATTAAAACGGTGTCGTCTTACTATATGAGTTTCATTTTAAAATGAAACGATGCGTTTTGCTCAAACCTTCTTAGGATATAAAAAAGAGTAATGTTATTTGGACACACAACATTGACACCCGCTGATGTGTCAATGTGTCATTCGCTCGTCTTCTTAGAAAGAGAAAACAATGAGAAAAGACGAGCGAATGACATATTGACACATAAGCGGGTGTCAGCTAAATGTGTCAATATTGTGTGTCCAAATAGCATTACTCTATAAAAAAAGGTATGTTTGGTGGAACAGTCACCAAATTAAAAAAAAAATAAAGAATGGAGTGATGGATGCTCTCCATCCCTTCCTTTCAAGTCATGTCATCATGAGCAATAGTACTCTCTCATAATCAAATTATTAGGTTTTCTTATTTTAAATGCAACGGTGCCTTTTATCTGTATTTAAACCATCGTTAATTTTTTTTGGAACATCTTAGTTATTTGATATTACATTAGCCTAGCCTAATATGAAAACTTAAACGTATTTCTTAGAAAAAAAAATTCATGTCATGAAAGGCTTACTGGCCTTAAGCGACCAAAAGTGTCTCGCTTTTCAAAACTTTAGTAGGAACTAGGAGTGTGAGGTTTGTGGGAGGGTAAAAATGAAGATACGAAATATGGATGGTATTAGTTGGTAGTTTGTTTTTTTTTAGCTTTTAGCCTTTTAAATATTTCCCCTTCTCTAAAAATTTTCGGGGTCTGCCAGGGATCATTTTCAGGAGAAAAAAAAATGATTAATAATTGTAGCTTCTTTTTACAAAACTATCTCAAAGAATACCATAAGGAAGCAGATATTCGAGAACACTAGCCATGGCATGCATAATGCATGAATGCTATCTTCAACTCAATGCCAATCAAATGAATAAACGAAAATTTACCAATTGGGTTCATATTATTACAAAGCTCATAACATAATTTACCGGCAATTAGCATAGTAAGTACTAACCTTTACGGAAAGGAGCCAATATGAACTGATTTGCCCAAAATTTGTTCAAGACCCATGGCAGCGATCCTTGTGGCTTTCCAAGATTAAAAATACATCCAAATTACATTTGTCCTAGAAAAATTAAAAAAACAAGAACCAGAAAAAGAGTGGAAAGAAAAATTACCAAGTGTAGCTTCATCCTCTTTCTCTTTGTCTTTGGAGTCTTGCTTGGTGCTGGCAATGGCACTGGCACTGGCATTGCTCGCATTTGAGCTGCCACTGCTCTTAGTAGCTTTGCTACTCTTTTCTTTAATCCTGGGATTCCAAACCAGTCTAGAGAGCTAAACCATGACAAGCAAATCAATGATCCAAGTCCCCACTCTGGCAAAGATGGATCCTCTGCCAAGCGGCCACCTTTTGACGGTTTCACCACATCTCTCCCAAGCAAATCAATGATCGAAGTCCCCAATATGGCGAAGACTACCCTACCTCATTTCATCGTCTTCGTCTCGAAGTAGCCTAAGTTTTCCGAAACCCAGTTTCCCAAAACCCATTTTTTCCAATTGTTACCTAAAGTAAACCCATTTTCCCCAATTGTTACCAAAAGAAAACCAATTTTCCCCAATTGTTACCAAAAGAAAATCCATTTCCCCAAATTGGCAAATGGATGCGAAAAGTCTAAGATTAGATGCTGACCTCTAGCATTTGTATAATGTCATCAAAAGGCTGACGGAATTTGAAGAATATCTGGGTGAATTGAAAAGCGTGAATTGGATAGATGAAGAAGGGAAGGCATTGAAATTGGTGAAATGGCTATGACGACATTAAATCACCTAGTTTAAGCTTTTCAATTCACCCAGATATTCTTCAAATTCCGTCAGCCTTTTGATGACATTATACAAATGCTAGAGGTCAGCATCTAATCTTAGATTTTTCGCATCCATTTGCCAATTTGGGGAAATGGATTTTCTTTTGGTAACAATTGGGGAAAATTGGTTTTCTTTTGGTAACAATTGGGGAAAATGGGTTTACTTTAGGTAACAATTGGAAAAAATGGGTTTTGGGAATTGGGTTTCGGAAAACTTAGGCTACTTCGAGACGAAGACGATGAAATGAGGCAAAGCAGTCTTTGCCAGATTGGGGACTTCGATCATTGATTTACTTGGCAGAGATGTGGCGAAACCGTCAAAAGGTGGCTGCTTGGCAAAAGATCCGTCTTTGCCAGATTGGGGACGTCAATTATTGATTTGCTTGTCATGGTTTGACTCTCAAGACTGGTTTGGAATCCCAGGATTAAAGAAAAGAGTAGCGAAGCTATTAAGAGCAGTGACAGCTCAAATGCGAGCAATGCCAGTGCCACTGCTGGCACCAAGCAAGACTCCAAAGACAAAGAGGATGAAGATACATTTGGTAATTTTTCTTTCCACTGTTTTTCTCAATCCTAATTGTTACCAAAAGAAAACCCATTTCCCCAAATTGGCAAATGGCTGCGACGAGTCTAAGAACAGATGTTGACCTCCAGCATTTGTATAATGTCATCAAAAGGCTGGCGAAATTTGAAGAATACCTGGGTGAATTGTAAAGCTTGAACTGGACATATGAAGAAGGGAAGGCATTGCAATCGGTGAAATGGTTGCGACGACATTAAATCATATAAAAGACGATGCTAAATACACCACAGAACATGTAAAAACCATCGTGGTGATTTAAAACACGACGGTTGTTCTAGGACCGTGGTAGTAGGCTGTGAAATACATTACTTAACATAGCATAGGTTAGTCAATTTTATATTATACGACGGTTGTCTTGACGAACCGTCGTAGATTTAAAAAACACGCTAAAAAGGAATCGCTTAAGTTGGCTCCTATTTGAACAAAAAAAAAAAGTTCGCCCCCAAATTTTTTAGAGCCCCCAAAAATTTCCAAATTCCCCCTCATCACTACCCGAAAACCCTCCCCCTCTCTCTCTCTCTCTATCTTTCTCTCTCAAGAGTTCTCTTATCCTCACGTTGTCTACATCATCGGAAGCCATCTGTCGCACCCACCATCAAACGCCTCTATCTCCTCCTTGTAAGCTGCGTTTTTTAGTTAAAAAAAATATGTATCTTCTATGATTTTGACCTAATTTTGTACCTATCACCTACAGTGCCGCCGCCACCTTAGATTTCCAATTCTCTTCTTCGTTCTTTCTGATTTGTTCTTCGTTTACTATTTGGGTTTTTGTTTTGTTTCTGTTTCTGATTTGTTCTTGTTTTATTGTTGTTGATTGCAAAGAACCCACGGAGAAGCTCAATGGGAAGAGCAACCAACCACCTTTCGCGATTTCGAGGACAAAGAAAATGGTAAGGACCAGAACTGGAAGCAGATGAGAGTCCGTTCACTCGTTCTCTCTCTCTGTCTCTCTATATCTCTTTGTCTCTCTGTCTCCCCCCTCACGATTCCAGATGTCCCTATCACTCGATTCTCTCTCTTATTCAGTCACTCTCAAGCTCTCAATGTCTTTTAGTCATATATCAGATCTGTGTGGACTCAGTCGTTCTCGATCTCGTTTTGGCAGATCTCAGGTATGGATTTTCTTTTCGATTTTTACACTTTCATGTATAGGAACTCAACTCCTTAATTTTCCTATGAAATTGCAGATTTTGGTTGATTTGGCCAAAAGTGCTTTCTTCTCTAATGGGTTACCTCAAATTAAAGGGAAGAACATTGAGAATTCTCAACTTCTCTGGAAGTTTCTTGTTCAAATGTTTTCTTTTGCTTAGAGTTAGCCTTAGAACAAGAATAGGTGTAACATCCCGAACCAAAATGCTTAAATAAATTAAAATAATATCAATTAATTAATAAATAATGGAATTTAATATTTAAAATAATAAATTAAGGGTAAAAAGGTCAATTTGATTTGAGAAAAGAATTTGGGGAAATGAGTGGCACCGTTGCGTCCGGCTCGTCGATACGAGTTCATAGACAGGCAGCACGCTCAATTCCGACTTGTAACTAACCCGGAAACCTATGAAAACAAAAAGGGCATAAAGGTAATTTTGAAAAATGTTTTAAAAACTTAAAAACCCCCAACTTCAGATCGCGCAAACAGCCCCACTGCTGGCCGTTGCGACCTCCAGATTTTGGACAGCAAGAACTTCGCCATCTTGCCACGGTTTTCGGCACCACGACTTGCAAACTTCTCCTCTCTCTCCCCTCTACCCAGCCCAGGCCTTCTCTCTGATCGAATCAAGCCGTGTAGTTGACTGTGTCGACATGAATTTTGGCCGGTTGTAGGTCGTCGTTTCCGGCAATTCCGGCTACGATTTTCGTCGACCAAGGTATGGATCCTCATCCCCACTGTGTCCTCTTGATGTTTTGGTAGGTAGTTTTGAACGATTTGGTGTTTTGAAAATGAGCTATTACCTAATACAGTCACAATTTAATCTGCATGCACACAAAGAAGAAGAAAGAGCTGCTAAAATTTCTTTCAAAAAGAAAGAGACAATAGAAACTTGGCACGTGTTCTGAATATAATTTTACCATTTTATTTTAATTTATTCATTCTTTCCTTCTTCAGGAATGGGTGCATTTTTGCTCACCACTTTAACCATAGGTGTACTCTCACCACCATCCTCAATGCTTGACACGTGTCCATATGTATTACCATGGTTCCATAAATACAAAGTAAAAGTTAACTATGATTAGGCCTATGTACACGTGTCAAACATTAGAGATGATAATGAGGATACACTTATAATAATAATAATAATAATAATAATAAATTCATTCTTTTTCCACGTGTTTTTCAGCAGAGATTGGATCGATGGTCTGAGCCCAATCCAACAGGCAGTTGATCTCGCGGCGATGCCAGATCCCTTAATGAATCCAACGGCAACGGACATGGGCGTACGAGAGTTGATCTAACGGTGTTTACAGGTCCCCTTAAGAATTAAGGCATGCATCAGATGAGAATATTTGACGCTTCGCCTTCGTCTCGGAGAAGCTACCTTTTCTGAAACCCATTTCCCCAAAACCCATTTTCCCCAAAAATGGCTGAGACGAGTTCAGCAAGAACAGATGCTAAGCTCCAGCATTTGTGTAATGCCCTCAAAAAGCTGACCGAATTTGAACGATATCTGAATGAATTGAAAACCTACCACTGGGGCCGATGAAGAAAGGAACGCATTGCAGTCAGTGTCGGATTCGACTTCTGAGGCAAAGAAGCATCTGCTGCAACACGTCTTTCGATTATGTTCTCCTATTCTGGCTGAGGAAGCTAATTTTGGGCCTAATCGATCTGCTCCTGACCAAAAATTTGGCGACAAATGCTGGTCTTGGATTCTTGACAGAGCTTCAAAGTTGGGGAATTTTGCTGCTGCTGTAGCTGTCCTTTGGCTAATGACGAAAGTTTCAGAACTGTTCCGGACAGTAACACCGTAAACCCCACAGATCGCTCCCCTAACCCTAAGCGTACTTTCGGTAATTTTTGTCCCTTCCTTTTGTTGTTACTGAAGAATTAAATTTTTTTTTTTGGGTGAAGCTGAATAATTTAATTTTAATTATTGGTATTGATGAATTTTTTTTAATTTTGTAGCCACAATTGTCGCACAGAAAGGATTACAATTTACAACAGATTCTTGATGGTGTAAAAGTGATGTAGGATACAAGTGGATGTTTAGCAACTATAATATTGGTAAGTAAGTTTTAGGGTACCAGTATCTTGATGAATATTTGTAAGCCATTTTGGATACCTTGATTAACTGATAATTAAAAAGGATTATAAACTTATAATAGTCAAAGTAGTCCCTATCCTTTGATTGATTGGATCACATATTTGTCAACATAGCTCCTGTTCTCTACTCTATTATATATATATATATATATATATATATATATATATATATATATATATATATTTCTAGTTTGTTTATGTCTTGAATTTCCTCATATTGGTGTAACTTCTACTCCTTTTGGGTTATTTAATAGGAGTGCCCTATGGTGGTTGATGCCATGGGGAATCAAATTGCTGTCAAATAAAAACATATAGGTTTTCATCTCCTACACTTTGTTAGGCTTCCTTTTCATCAAGTTGATATGGACAAAAATTGTTGGGGCAAGCAGAAGCACAGTGGGAAAAATAACAAGGGATTGTTTAACATAGGATATGTAGAATCCCAACATGTTAAGTCTTGTTGAATGTGACTGCAGATGTAATGCACCAAATTTCAGTTTTCAATGCATATATAGGCCTAAAGTACTTCAACTATATATGGTGCTATACTCTTTTACTCTCTGTTAAGTCTGTACTAAATTATTTGCTTGATGGATTCGAGGTAATAGGTTGTACAGGTACAATTGATAGCTAGATGTGCTGATTTTGCTTCCCACCAGAACCACCCCAACATACTTAACACTGCTGCAGTAGACATCTCAAGGCACACTGGTACATATGGTACATACGACATATTGGTACATATTAATAGTGTTTTACTTCAAACAAAAACATGGAGACAACCTGAATACTGCTCTAGACTTGATAAATATTAGCATATCAAATTCTAGTGTTGTGATTTTCCAGTCTAGGTTCCTTCAGTAAGCATAGGATTTGTCTAATAAACAACGGTCATATGAACTTGATTGGTAAACTTTCCTTTTGTTCATTGAAATGGCATTGAGTTGGAGATGGCATTGATTCACCCGTGCGATGTATTCTGGCATATTTGTTTCCTTTAAAAGATGTGATATTTGTTGATATCGTTTAAAAGTTTCCATTTCCATCCATTTGCATTCATTTGGATATTATGGCCTACTCCAACCGGCTTTTTTTCCCAACAATGTGCAATGCGATTAGTATGATACTTGCACAATTATGGGCTTAGTCCAGGCAAGGGGGTGCAAATGCGGACTATATGATTGTTGTGCAAAGGCAAACTTAATAGTTTTAAGTCTTTGTGATCTGAAGTTTGCCTAGGAGTTGTAGCAGTTGTAGTTCGATAATAATGAAGCATCAAGCAAATATTTTAGTACAGACTAGCTAGGGGTTCGATAAAATATTTTAGTACAGACTAAGAGTTCGATAATAATGCCATTTCAATGAACAAAAGGAAATTTTACCAATCGAGTTCATATGACTGTTGTTTATTAGACAAATCCTATGCTTACTGAAGGAATCTAGACTGGAAAATCACAACACTAGAATTTGATATGCTAATATTTATCAAATCTAGAGCAGTATTCAGGTTGTTTCCATGTTTTTGTCTGAAGTAAAACACTATTAATATGTACCAATATGCCGTATGTACCAGTGTGCCTTGAGATGTCTACTGCAGCGGTGTCAAGTATGTTGGGGGTGGTTCTGGTGGGAAGCAAAATCAGCACAGCTAGCTATCAATTGTATCTGTACAACCTTTTACCTGGAATCCATCAAGCAAATAATTTAGTACAGACTTAACAACAGAGAGTAAAAGAGTATAGCACCATATATAGTTGAAGAACTTTAGGCCTATATATGCATTTGAAAACTGAAATTTTGTGCATTACATATGCAGTCACATTCAACAAGACATAACATGTTGGGATTCTACATCTCCCATGTTAAACAACCCCTTGTTATTTTTCCTATTGTGCTTCTGCTCGCCCCAACAAATTTTTGTCCATATCAACTTGATGAAAAGGAAGCCTAACATAGTGTAGGAGATGAAAACCTATATGTTTATTTGACAGCAATTTGATTCCCCATGGCATCAACCACCATATGGCACTCCTATTAAATAACCCAAAAGGAGTAGAAGACGTTACACACCAATATGAGGAAATTCAAGACATAAGCAAACTAGAAATATATATATAAAAGAGTAGAGAACATGAGCTATATGTGACCCAATCAATCAAATGATAGGGACTACTTTGACTATTATAAGTCTATAATCCTTTTTAATTATCAGTTAATCAAGGTATCCAAAATGGCTTTACACATATTCATCAAGATACTGGTACCATAAAACTTATTTACCAATATTATAGTTGCTAAACATCCACTTGTATCCTACATCACTTTTACACTAGGGGTGGGCACGGTCCGGTTTTTACCTCAAATTGGAACCGACTTATTTAACCAGTTCGGTTTTAGGGAATTTTTTTGAATCTGGCCAGTTCGTTTGTTCCGGTCCGATTTTGAACATGATTATTATTATTCAAAATATTATTTTTATACAAATTCCAACTAAAATTTTATTTTTTGGGCTTGAAAATTAACAAATAATTCAATTTTATGTAAAGAGAGATATTGTGCCTAAAAAAGAGTGATATTTTGAAGTTGGGCTTGAGAAAATATTTGTTATAAGATGAAAAATATAGCATTGGATTTAAATAATTTTGTAAAAAAAATGAAATAATACACAATCGGTCCGGTCCGGTTTGATAAGGTGTGAATTCGGACCGTTGGAACCGATCTGGTTCGGTTCCAATTTGTTGACTTTTTTAATCAACCGATTTTTTCGATTTGGTTTTCCAGTTCGGCGGTTTTTATGCCCACTCCTATTTTACACCATCAAGAATCTGTTGTAATCCTTTATGTGTGACAATTGTGGTTACAAAATTAAAAAAAAAAATTCATCAATACCAATAATTAAAATTAAATTATTCAGTAACAACAAAAGTAAGGGACAAAATTACCGAAAGTACGCTTAGGCTTAGGGGAGCGATCTATGGGGTTTACGGTGGGTGATACTGTCCGGAACAGTAGTTTCAGAATTTCTGAAACTTTCCTCATTAGCTAAAGGACAGCTGCAGCAGCAAAATTCCCCAACTTTGAAGCTCTGTCAAGAATCCAAGACCAGCATTTGTCGCCAAATTTTTGGTCAGGAGCAGATCCATTAGGCCCAAAATCAGCTTCCTCCGCCAGAATAGGTAGTTAACTTTAATGTTATTTACCAACTAATTCTTAATATAGTACACTTCTTACCAAAACTAAACTAAAAAAAATGTCTTAAGTTCGAATATGCTATTTCTATTAATTAAAAAAAAAGTTATTTTTTAAATAGTTGATAGGTCACTTAATTTTATTAACTTATTTTGCTATTTCTATTATTTTGTTATTTTCAATCAATATCCCATATGTTGATAGAAACAGGCTTTGCCAACCTATCCCAACATTATTTTCTTGCTTCGTGAAAAAGGGGGGAAAACAAACCCCAAACATCCCACCATTATTTTGTTTTTTTATTTATCCAAAAGCATTATAAAAGTAAATTGGGAGTAGAATGCTAGCGCCACTGTAAAACGCAACAGTAGCAGCATGTGAAACTTAAGGTGTTTCTTCAGTACTCGGCAAGAACCGGCTTCTAAGATTTCCACTATGCGCGAGATATTAAAACACTAGCTGCTTCCCATCAAGGGGCCAAGTTTCACATGTTGCTTCCCACCCAACACTAGCTTGTTTTATTGATAAACACATTTGTACACTTTCTGTGTATGGCCCTTAGTTTAACTTATTTCCATAGAATATGTGAACCCAATTTGACAAATTTTTGCAGGGTCTGATCCTGAGTTACTAAAATGATTTGCACAAGCTGAGCTGATGCATGGCAGATGGGCAATGCTGGCAGTGTCTGGAATTCTAATTCCAGAGTGAACGATTAGGGTTCATTGAGAACTTCTCATGGTTTGACGCTGGTGAGAGAGAATACTTTGCAGACCCCACAACTTTGTTTGTGGTGCAGTTAGTATTAATGGGGTGGGTTGAGGGAAGGAGATGGGCTGACATAATTAAACCTGGGAGTGTTGATATTGAGCCTAAGCTTCCTCACAAAAAGAACCCAAAACCAGATGTTGGGTATCCTGGTGGGCTGTGGTTCGATCCCATGATGTGGGGAAGAGGGTCTCCTGAGCCTGTGATGGTGTTGAGAACAAAGGAGATAAAAAATGGGCGCCTTGCAATGCTGGCTTTTGTAGGGTTCTTGTTCCAAGCCATTTATACAGGGAAAGATCCCATTGAGAATTTGATGGCTCATATTGCAGATCCTGGTCACAGCAACATATTTTCGGTAATGCTATATACATTCTTCATTGCGTGCTCTGAATTGTCCAAAACATAAAATGTATTATACAGTTTGATGTACTGATAAATTTTAACTAACAATTCATCTGTGCAGGCTTTCAGTTCACAATATTGATGCTGTGGGCTTGAAGACTCCTGGAAGGCTTGTAATTGAAACACCAAGCAGCCTGCATGTATCTCTAATCTCTGCATTATGTGATATTCTCTTCTGATATAAGGTCAACGAAATTGTTCATACAAAGAAGCCAAGGGAGCCTCATGACTTCCCTTCTGTAATTTGAATATTCTCTTTTGTTAAAAGTTCATGACTGAGGCTTGGGTGGCCATGGTGATAACAAGCATGATCATGAGCAAAATGTAAAGTAAATTGGATCCAGAACCAGCTTTGAAACTTGGCCAGAATTGGTTGTTATTCACTCAATTTTATTTGTCTTAGTTCTTGTTTGTGACCAATTCTGCAATAGGTCCTTTTTGAGATTGAATTAATTAAGTTTTCCATGATTTCTTTTTAGAAGAAGTTTGCCATAATATTGTTATTACACAGCACATTGAATGATTGAAATAACATAAATATGGTTTTGCTCTGCCTCTGCCTCTGCCAAACCAACTGAATGAATGTTTAGCAATTTTTGGAAATTGAAGTCCTGATATGTAGGACATCCAGAGGCTGACAAGGTCAATGCAAATTCCACAACCTCTCTCTGTTTCCTTCCCAAATCCCACAAGAGGCAAATCCAGCCCTCTTTCCTCTGTCCCAATCTCTATTCTTAGAGTTTGTCTTGTAAAATCTGGTATTCACCATCCCCAAACCCATCTCAAAGCCACAAACACACCCCCAACCCACCGCCCAACATGACACACCCAACTCCTCCTCCTCCCATACACCCCAAATTCATGTTCAACAAAACGAAATTAAGCAAACACAAGAAAACCTCAGAGAAGAACCGCCACCCATCTTTCTCTCCGAACAGCGGCTCGTTTCTATCCAGTGGAGACGACGACCCATTGTCCCCCTTCCCGGCTCGGCAATGGCCGCTGTTCGCTTCCTCTTTCTCCTCCTCTTCTTCTCTTCCTCCCCTTACCTCTCCCTCTCCTTATCACAAGACCAAGAAGCTCTCCTCAAGTTCAAGAAATCACTCACCCATGCAGATGCCTTAGACAACTGGACCCCAGATCAAAAATCATCTCCATGCAAAGCCCAATGGACCGGGATTGTTTGCTCCAAGGGGAGTAATGTCATCAGTGGTCTCCATATCTCCAACATGGGTCTCTCTGGAAAGATTGATTTTGATGCCTTGAAAGGCATTCCTACCCTCAGAACCATTAATTTCATGAACAACAATTTCTCAGGTTCAATCCCAGACTTCCACACACTTGGTGCCTTGAAATCCTTGATCCTATCAGGAAATGGATTCTCTGGTGAAATCTCAAAAGACTATTTTTCCCATATGACCTCATTGAAAAAAATATACCTCAGTAACAACAATTTCACAGGCAAAATCTCAGAGTCCTTGGGCCAATTGAACAAGCTAGAAGAACTTCACTTGGAGAAAAACCAATTCGCAGGCCCTATCCCCAAACTAAAACAAGGATTGAACTCACTTGACTTGTCAAATAACAAGTTACAAGGTCCAATCCCAGACAGCATGTCCAAGTACAACCCAAAGGCATTTGAAGGAAATGAAGGGCTCTGTGGCATGCCACTCAAGTCATCATGTAAATCCCCATCTCCAGCTCCAACCCCTTCCCCATCAACCCCATCACCATCACCATCCACACAACCTTCGTCGCCGTCCTCGTCATCCTCAGACGAGGATTCTAAAAGAACGACAACCATCATCATAGTCATCAGTGTCATCTTGGGTATCATGATACTGCTCTTACTGTATGTATTGTTTGTAGCAAAGAGGCGAAAGAGAGACGACGATTTTGATGTGCTTGGGAAAGAACAGATGGATCATCATCATCAACAGGTGGTTGAAATTCATGTCCCAAGTGGCAACAACCGCAGTCTGGGCAGCACTAATCGTAGCTTGGAGGTCCACCAAAGTAGTAGCAAAAAAGGGGACTCTAAGAAGGGATCAAATCATGGGAAAAATGGCATGAACGACCTTTTGATGGTGAATGATGAAATGGGTTCGTTTGGATTGCCTGATTTGATGAAAGCTGCGGCTGAGGTTTTAGGGAATGGAGGGTTGGGATCGGCTTACAAGGCTGTGATGTCCAATGGGATGTCTGTGGTGGTGAAGAGGATGAGGGACATGAATAGGTTGGGGAGAGATGGGTTTGATGCTGAGATGAGAAGGTTTGGAAGATTAAGGCACAAGAATATCTTGACTCCTTTGGCTTACCATTATAGGAGAGATGAGAAGCTGTTGATCTCAGAGTACATTCCTAAGGGCAGCTTGCTATACCTTTTGCATGGTATGAACTTGTCACAGATTTGCTTCAATTAAAAAAATCTAGTTTTAGGCTTCTATATTATACCCATTTTGCAGGCCCGGCCCTGAGGCAGGGCGAGAAGGGCTACTGCCCTCGGCCCCATCTTAAGGAGGGCCCCAAAATATTTATTTATTTTATTATTCTTTTAAAATATGCTTCTAAAATAGTTTCTTAATCTGAGGTACAGTGGTATACTAGTATATATAAAGGTCTAGAGTATATATAAGAAGATAAGAAGCTAACATCAAGATTTCTGAAGTTCCATCTTGCATTAACGGTTTCTCTTTGATTTTATTCAAACCAAATGTATGTTAAGTCCTACTAGCGTTAAGAAATAATACTTTTTTATTTTTATTTTATGATGATTAATGAGTTGATGCTCTAATTATAAATGTATTGAATGGACTATCTTTAAAAAAAAAAGGAGTATAAATGATTTTGGAATGAGTAATTTGTGGTTGATATAAATAACATATATTGTTCTACCCCTCTTTCTTCCTTTGGTGCATTCTACTACTTAAAATTTCATATTTTTCTTCCAATCTCTTTCAATTTTTTTTTTCTTGTGTTCAATTATTGCTTTATATATAACATTTTTAAACATTTCCCTAAGTAAAATGAAAATATTTTTTAAGGCCTAATTTTTGTTACTAGTTGTAAAAGGTCTACACTCTATATACACATGTATAAATGAAAACAAATATTTTTACTTGTAAGTAGTCTTGCATTTATAGGGCCTTCTTTTTTACTTTGTCCTGGGCCACCAAAATCTCAGGACCGGCCCTGCCATTTTGGTTCGAATTTTGGCTCCATGACGCTGTTATATTAGAGATGTAACTTACGGTGTGATCATTCTATTGAAAACTAACGTGATACTACTTAATATGACCAGTCGTCTAGATTGAGAGTTTGCCAACATAACACATTTCCAGACAAACTAGGTTAATGAGCGTTTGATTTACAGGTGATCGTGGAATTTCTCATTCGGAGCTGAACTGGCCAACCCGTCTGAAGATCATCCAAGGAACTGCATGTGGACTGGGGTTCATCCATACAGAGTTTGCATCCTATGACTTGCCCCATGGAAACCTCAAGTCAAGCAATGTTCTGTTGAATGATGACTATGAGCCAGTCCTAAATGACTATGCCTTGCATCCCCTCATCAACCCCAACAATGCTGCTCAAACAATGTTTGCTTTTAGGACCCCAGAGATCACAGGGTCCCAGCAAATATCTCCAAAGTCTGATGTTTATTGCCTTGGGATTCTCATCCTTGAGATCCTAACTGGGAAATTCCCTTCCCAATATCTAAGCAATGGCAAAGGAGGAACTGACGTGGTGCAATGGGTGCAATCAGCAATGGCTGAGCAGAGAGAAGAAGAGTTGCTTGACCCAGAGATAGCAAGTGATGGAGATTCTGTGGATCAGATGGTGCAGCTTCTCAAGATTGGAGCTGATTGCACTCTCAGTGATCCTGAGGGAAGGCTTGATATAAGGGAAGCCATTAGGAGGATAGAAGAGGTACGAGTTTGAGAGGCAATAGGCATGCATATACATATATATATACACACACATGTATATATGGTAATGTGCTTGCTCTATATACTTCAATTCAGATGGGCTTTCTTTCAACAAGGTGAGAAATTAAAAGGGCAAGAGGAGATCAAAGCAACCACAGAAGCAAAGCAATGGAATTGAGTGAAAAAATAGATAATTAAAAGTGATAAATTTATATTCAGGTGGAGATTTTTTCTTTCTTGCCATATAGGTGAGAAGAAAAAAATAAGGGGGGTAGGAGAGAGTGTTGAGTTGGAACAAAGGGAAGAAAATGGAGTTTAGTGAAAAATACTGAATAAATTAAGTCATATTTCTATTCTGGACTGGAGGCAGTTTTGGTTCTTAGTTCTCTGATCTAATTCCTGATCATGAGGGTGTGATACCCTTTTTTTTTCTTTTTTAAATTAGTTGTACATAGAAGGAACTTTCAGGTCACCAAAATAATTTTCTTTTCTAGGAATACTAACAGAGAGACATTCATTCATGTACATACATGACATACGTACATGTATCACATGATTTTATTTAATGGCTCGTCATTTTCCAAGATTTTCAAACTTGTTTCCAACAAGAGGCTGGCAAAATCTCTATCCCCATGCTTCCTTTTGCCATTGAGCAAAAATTTCTTACCTAATAGAAATAATTGAGATTCCAAATGAAGTGAGCTCATAATTTAATAAAGAAATAATTGCCACATTATTTGATGAACAAGAGTAGTAAAAGTAAAACATAGAGAAATTTTTGTATGTTTCGGATACGTTACGTGGCTAGTGTAAGATCCAACACACATGGAACATGCGAAAATATTTTATTTTTATGTCTTATGTGTATTGGACAATATTTCCACATGTTTTATATGTATTTGGATGGTACACCAACCACGTGGCGTACCTAGAACATGTAAGAATTACTCATAAAGAAAGCAAAAGAAAGAAAAAAACACCAATTAGTTGAAAAAGAACACAACCACTTGAAAAGAAAACGACGAGTCGTCTGATAAAAACCCATATAATATAGGTGGCCCATGTCAAATTCGGTTAAGGTTTCACAACCATACACAAAAATCACAAGTGAATCTAAGAGTGTTGTCGGAGGAAGACAGAAGAGGTTTCAGCTTTCATCAGATCCCACGGACATGGCAACTGCATCACAGATTGTCGAGAAACTGAAACTGAATCCCCACCCAGAAGGTGGGTTTTATTTTGAAACTTTCAGAGACATCTCCATTGCCCTGCCCTTGTGTCAGCTTCCCCCAGATTGTAAGTCCTTGTAAACTCTCTACTTGTCATTTTTATTTCCAACAATTTCTCATGTTTTATACACTGATCTGATCTGACTTTGGAAATTTAATTTATTTGTGTATATTTGCATTTGGATCCTGAATTTGGAATGAAAGTTGGCTAGATCATATCTGCTTTTTGGCTGGATGAAATTGGATTCTTGTGAGAATCTACTTATTCATGCAACTTAGTTTGTTCCTGCAATCATATGTTCAATTGAATTGGAAATAGATCCACTTTGCTTATCAAAATGAGCCCAATTGTCATGTATGGGAACTGTTGGTTCCACCTTCAATGATGCTTAGTTGAACTATTGTCTTGTCTTGCTACTTTGTATTGTTTTTACTTACCATTTGTTCTGCTAATAGAGCTGTAGCTTCTTATATGCAGACAAGGTTGAGCGCCCTGTGAGTTCTTCGATCTACTTCTTGCTGCCTTCTGGGAATGTGTCACGCCTTCATCGTATACCAATGGCTGAAACCTGGCATTTTTATCTGGGAGAACCTATTACGGTACGCCCGATCACAGTTCAGACATTGTAAGATTGAAATACTCTGCATTGACATGCCATTTCTATGGTCATTTCAAGATACAGAGAGCTTCTAAAAGTGCCTTTGTGATAGATTATAGTACATTTGTATTCAAAGTGATTTATTTCTCTATGTTATTTTGTTGTTTCATCTTTGCTATCAGATAGTGGAGTTGGATGACATAGATGGGCAAGTCAAATTCACCTGCCTTGGACCCAATTTGATTGGAGAGGATCAGCAACCCCAGTATACAGTGCCTCCAAATATATGGTTTGGTTCATTTCCAACAAAGGACTATAGCATTTCACCAGATGGGGCATTGCTCAAAGTTGCTCCAAGGGATGCTGAGACTCACTACTCTCTTGTGGGATGCACTTGTGCACCTGCCTTTCAGTTCCAGGACTTCGAGCTGGCAAAGCGATCGGAGCTTGTTTCTCGCTTTCCTAAATTCGAGCCTCTTATATCATTGCTTACATTCCCTGAAAAAGCATAAGCCTTTGCTGCAGTAATCTTATAGTTATGTTAGCTCAACGTTCATCCTGAGTTTTTATATGTTTATGGATTCGAATTTTTCAGATCATGTACTTACATGAAAAGCTTGTTAAGAATTCAAATTTGATGATCCAATCTACCATGTGAAAGTTCTTGGATTTGGAACTAAATAATGGAAGGATAAGATTTCCCTTGATCCTGTGGCATGTGATTCAATATGTTTAAATTCACGTACATCTTGATTTGTTTAGCCCCCACAACACTCGATCTAATTTTGTTGGGGAGGGGAGAAACATAGAGGGTGGAAACTCTGGCTTGGCCTGCGTGGGAATACAATCTTTTTTAATATAAGAATGCAGAGCGGTATATGGTGAAACTTGCAGCATGTAAACATAATGTGGATTCAACAGGAATTACCATCTTACAAATGTAATGACAGTGGCTGCCATGAAAAATCAAAACACGGCATGTTTGACACAGAAGCAATTGCGAATCTAAAAACCCTAATCAAGTCTGTAGAACCCAAACCATGTTTGGGCGTATCAATCAAATCCAAATGAAGCGTGGGAATCAAATCCAAATGAAGCGTGGGAAGGAACCATCAGGCATTGCCTCGCCTCTAATAGACCCAGATAAAAATAACTTTCCTTTCTCACCCTTTGTTCAATGGGTCCTCAGAACTTATACTATTTCTCTTCTTTCTTCTTCTTTTCTGCGCTCCCATTGAGGTGAAAATCTTGGGTCACTGTCGCACTAAAATTTGCGGATATGGCCTAAACCCACGACATAAGGGAGGGCAAGTTAATCAAAATCGAGGAACTCCATTCTTTTTCTCATGGAGCCTTTTAAATCTGTAGCATCCCTCTCTGCTTTCTGAGCCTGAATAGAAGAGAAACATGTACTCAAATTACAGTGAAGTGCAAAAGACGACAATAGGAAGGAACAATTCAACCCAGATAACTGAATCAACATAATAAGATCGCATCTTTAATACACTAATCTTAAAAGGAAAGGATTTAATTGATCCAGCTGATACAAGAGGTTAATTACTTTAGAAAAACCAAAGTCAACTTGTATTCCCACTCAAAATAGAAAAGGGCATAAAGAAGCTCCTTTATTAACCCTGGCCGGACAAATTAGGATAGTGCAAAGGAGCTATCTATGCTGCACAGGCATTCACAAAATCAAAGTTCTCTTTATCCATTAGTCAACATGGTTTAATATGACCAAATGCTAACACCCTAAACATTCAGATTGGAATTTCCAAATTAAGCATTAACCAACATACATCTAAACACTTACCCTTTTTATCTCTGCTTCTGGTACTAGAATCATATGTGGAGGAAGCTCTGGCTTACCCAATTCCTAAAATAAAAGATGCATAGCAAGAATTTAAAAAAAAAAACTGATAACGTAGTCAAAATTATTAAAAGTAGTCAAGTCTCCCAGAACTGAAAGAGAAGGCAAATATACCAGCTCTCCAATTAAGACGACATTCTCCCCACGGATTACATATAGACCTAATGGGATGTCACAGTAAAGATCGCCGACAATAACTCGTTCACATGCACCTTCAAGAACAACATTGGCTGGGCACAGGGAAGAAAATCACCATTATCAATAAAGGTTTCTAGAGAAATAATAAGAGTAAAGCTAATTATAACTTAGTATGCTACGTGAAGTGACATACCAAACTGATCAAAAGACCGTAGTAATCCCAAGAGCTTTCGGCCATCTCGCAATAAGACAAGAAGCTTTTCTGAAAAACAAATTAAAATCCTAATAAGCCAAGTGCTTTGTAATGAATCAATCAATCTCTTATGTCAATCAGTTTACTGATACACCTCACATAATACGAATCCACGCAATCACATGGAACCAAAATGTAGGCATCTCATGCCAGTTTAACACCCCCCAAACAAAAATTCCAGTGCTTCAAGGAAGAGCTACAAAAGCACTAGCAAACAAAACATTCTGCAGTGACATTAAAGCACTAATTATGAAGCTTTAATTTAATGAGCGCATCTTCAGCATCTGCCTCACATTTAATAATGGTTTGAATCTTGATTTCTTTAAGAAAATATTTCTCCCATTTCTACTTTTGTTTCAGCAGCAAAGACATGTCTTCCATTCTAAGAAATTGGGAAAAAGGATGCCACTCTTGTACCCCAAATCCACAATTCAGCACTAGAAATTCAACATCACAATAATTACTTAGTGCAGAGATCCAAATTTGAATCTTTACTCGTTCATGTTCCTGGTACTCATATACAGTTGAAAAACGCAATCAAACAGAGGACGCGATAAGAAATCTACAAATCAAACAGTAAGGCAGCCTCTCTAACACCATTCCATGAAACAAATGTGCAAGAAAAATACTGGACAAGAGCTCTATAAGGCAATTAACAGCTAAAACATACAAAACAGCAAAAAATCGATAAAACCCATCTTCAATTACTTTAAACTAGATTCAATTACTTCAAACTAGATCTAAACAGAGAGAGAGAGAGAGAGAGAGAGAGAGAGAGAGTACTGTCAAGGTAGCTTGCAAGAGAAGTGGAAAGGAAAGTGTCTTCTGCGCCAGCCCACGACATGAAGTAGACTTCTCTCCTACTGAGAATCGGGAACTTGAAAAAGCAATCAACAAGACCACAGAGCCTTCTCCAATGGCATTGGCTTCCCACCAAACAACCACCTCCAAAATTAAAAAGAAAAAAAATCCGCAAAAGCCTCAAAGCCTCAAAGCCCAACCAGTCCCAACAGTTCTCCACTAGATCATCACCACCACCAACCCTAATTCCAAGCAATTTCCAACAATACCCATCAACAACTAAGTGTGTAAGTTGGGTTTGGACCATTAAAGTCACCGGCTTGGGCAAAAAGATGACATCTTTTCATTGGTCTTCTCTCTCTTTCTCTGACAATATTGCTATTGTTTTTTGTTATTATTATTATTATTATGATTAGCTTTTTACAGTAGGGATACAGTGGATTTGGGCTTAATATCTTGCTTAAGGAGGAAAACTTTGATTAATTCATTATAAGGTCTCCTTAATGGAGCGTCGGATTAGATTAAGTACCATCGAGATTGGCGCCGAAATTAGATATACGTTTTTGTGTGTCATAACTTTTTACATCATTCTTTTTGGCTGGAATTCCACTTAATAATACTTTAACAAATTAATGCTTTTATCTTTTAATACAAATAAAATAATAAAATAATACCACGCGTGTCATAAAATTAACCTGAATGAGAGAAGACACACAGCGTGAGAAGATCTGAACCCACGATGTAATTAATTTATACGTTTCCTCATACGTAATCTTTTCATCATATGTGGAGCAATTATTAGGAATATTATTTTTCTTTTTCTTTTTTGTGAAAGCAGGAATAAGGTTAAACCTTTTTTAATTATACAATTCCCATCATTCGAAATGATAACTATTGTTTTTTCAGAATAAGGTTTTAAACCTTTTCTTATTCAATCCAAACATAAAAAGGGTGTTAAACTTTCTTCTTGTTTAAACACTGCATATTTTCTTTTTTGCATATATAAAAAACAATGCATGTGTAACACTTCTAATCATGGATGGGGAAAAAAACATGATTGATTCAAAAAAAAAATTAAGGGACAAGAATAAGTGATGTAGATTTCAGGTTATTTTATTGTATCGCGTTTATTATCGTGAGAGAAGGTGAAGAGTACTTGGGCAATATCTCATGTGCAAGGGGAAAAAAACAAAAACAAACAAAAGATAAATAGTCTCTTTTTTTCCCTTTCTTTTTTTGATGATGAAAGATATACATTTCTTTGTGTTTGCTGATTATGCTGAAATGGAGCATAGGATGTAGGAGATAGTCATTCATACAAAATGCCACTCTTGTTGCACTGCACAAAGCCAGGTATGGTGCCCAAACATTTTGTTAGACAACAAATTAGGCATGCAAGATCAGTAAAAATTTGAAGTAAAAGATTAAGGGTAATGCTAGGCTTATCACATTTTTATACCACATTGTGTACCACATCTCTAATAGAGATGGAGCCCACCAATACAATGGGGCCATCTTTATTAGAGATGTGGTATAAAAATATGGTAAGCCTAGCATTTTCCAAATATTAATGTTTGGGGGATAGACAACCAAGCTACATCAAAAACTTACCCTGCATTAATTCTTCCAAGTAATCTCTGTCTCTAGAACAATATCTGCAACCAGAAAGAAAAATAGAAATTGGTGTGAACAACTTTGCAAAGCATGTCCATTCTTTGATCAAATGGCATGATTAAGTGCTTACATTCAGAATCAGTCTTGACCCATTTGCTTCCTTCATCTTCCTTGTCAATATTTATTTCCTCCTCACTGGCAGACTTGGCATTGTGTCTGTTCTCCAAGTACTTTTTCATGGACAGTGTTGAAGCACTTGAACTTTGTTGGTGTATCTTATTGTGAAGCATTGCCTTCAGTACCTGTCAACAAATCAAGAACAGAAAAATAATTACAAATGTCACAAATCCCTCTCTAGTGGAAAATTAGTTATGTGCGTGAATCTTAATGTTTGAATTTGAGCTAGGCGGTATATATCACATCACCATCGATACTACGTGAATCTGAACCATTGATTAAATTGACTATTGCGTTGGTTGTTGCTTGAACGTGTGGTCTAGCTAGATTAACAGTCTCACAACATAAGTCTAGTGAGACAACGTATAATGTACGTACCTTCTCCATTCTTGACTTGGGGATTGGATCTCTAAGACCAGGAGCAGCAGCTGGTGCAAACCCACTTCTACAAACAAACACTTTCTTGAGGAGGAAAGACAACGACTTCTTGCCAATGGCAGTGTTTGTGTTCTCCAAACAAACGTCTTTCCCTCGGCTAAGAACAACGCTGCTGCTCAGTTGGAAGCGACCGGCATTTTCTTTAGGCTCATCACAATCTGCATTGTTACCATTTATCTCAGCTTTCAAGCTTGACTGTCTGTTTAGAAACTCGTCCAGTGGAAGAAAGTTTGGACCTTTTTCAAGCTCTGCGCCTGCATTTGATTGATGATCAGCTTCTTCATTCAAGTAGAAGTTCAACTCACTCTGAATGTTTCTTGTTTCCTCTGGTGTAAATCCATGGAGATGGTCTTTGGGGGAGGGTGGTGGGTTGCTCTGTTGATCTTCCCTCAAGTCACTATTTCCTAATGTCCCAATTGTCAGCAGTCCATGAGGCCATTCATTCAATTCTTCTTTGGGAGGTTTTTGCACCTTGTCATCTATGAAAAAACAAGTACAGATTAAAAGAAAAGAATACTCAATTATATAATTGAACATGTGAAATTTTCATCTATATATAATCACCATCAAACACTTTTGAGCTTGGTTTCTTAATCAGAGGTTTTCCAGTAAGCTTGCATTGCATCCAATCAAATATCTGCCATCAAATCAAACAAGTTAAAAAAGGAACCTTTTAAATTGAAGTAAACAGATAAACTGGTACACAATCACCCAAGCACAAGTTTCTTTTCTTACCTTCATTTGTTTGTTACAAGAGAAGGAAATGGATGAAGTGGGCTTATAGAAATCAGGTGTGTGTGCACACAGAATCCAATAAGCCAGTGAGAGCTTAGCTGCAAAAGCCTTTATATAGAGTTGTGAAGTGAGAAGTTCCATAGCCAAGCAAGCTGGTAATCTGGCCACTGGTTCAAGTTCCCAAACACTCACTTTTGCCGCCATTTCTCTCTCTCTCTCTCTCTCTCTCTCTCTCTCTCTCTCTCTCTCTCTCTCTCTCTCTTATATTTATAGAGTTGAAGAAATTAATCTTATATTTATAGAGTGGAGTTGCATCCAACCACCAGGTGAAGTCTTGCAGAGAGCTGAAGGGTTGTCCTCCATACTATATTTAGAAACCCTCTACAAGCAGTCCAAGACTTCCCTAAAATGGAAATGTGTCATCTTACAACAACACATACATCAATTCAAAGCTTTACATTTATAACAGTGATCAGCCCAAAAAAATAAAATAAAAAGTTTGTAACATTCCATGCAACAAGCAAACATGGTGCAAATAATTTAGTAGGCCCCAAAAGCAATTTGGTTTGGTTTCCTTTCCTCTCTCCACCTGGGTTGTTCTCTCTGTCCCCAACAGTTTGAGGTTGTAGTACGTGTCGTTGGTTTGACGAGAAATGTTGCAATACTAGGACACGTGTCGAGCTGACAGCACAAGTTATAATATACAAAGCTTAATGAATGGTAACTGCCGTTCTTCTCTTTGAACTTATCAGTTGGGATTTTGAGGGGGTAGATTTTCTGCAGCAGCAGCATCGTCATCAGCAATGGCAAACTCTGTTCACAAGGCCTGAAATTTCTCTCGTTTTATAAGAGGTTGGTTTGGTTTATTTCTTCTGGCCCCCATTTGCATGGCATTTCACACTGTTTCTTTGAATTTAATGTTTTTTTAGTGTAACTCTTTTCTGGGGTTTTGTTTTAAATTATAAGCCTGAATTAGCCTTACCCTATTGGCTTTATGATTATTTGAAACCATTGTTTAAGCCTTTTAATAGAGTAGCAAATACTAAACTAATCATGGGCTTTGATTATGAATTACTGTTTTGTTCAGGTTTAATTGATATTCACATTGAGCTACACTCACTGATAATTACATTAATTCTCCTCAAAGTTGTTTGGAAGTGGAACATGTTTAAATAATGGCATCATCAGCCCATGAAAGCATATACAGAGATCTCTACCAACCAGCTGTTATCATTGGAGCCTGCTTTGCAGCTGTGGCATTGGCCCTCTCCATTTTTCTCATCGTTCAACATCTCAGATTATACACCAAACCCACTGTCAGTTCTTCTCCCATTTAATTTGTTGGCGTGACTTGTGGACCCACCTTTACTTTCCTTACACCTATATTAAATGCGATTGATTTACTTTAATTCTAGAACAAATAGGAAAATGCTTGTTTGTTTGTAGTTTGCATTCAATTCCCTAATTAATCTCTTTTGCAGGAACAAAAATGGCTCGTTGCTGTAGTTTTCATGGTACCTGTCTATGCTACTGAGTCAGTAAGTATGGTTCCCTCTCTCTCTCTCTCTCTAAAAAGGATATCCATGGCTACTACAGCTACTAGATTGCATTCTTCTTTCATTGACCTTTTAAATTTAGATTTCTCTGTTCACAAGAAAAGAACAGAAATAGTGAAGCTTTCTTATGCATGTCAAGCATTTTAGAGCATGAATTTATTCTAAGAGAAGGAAACATGATATTATAGGTTTCTTCCTCTTGACTAAATCTGTATCCTTCATTAGCAGATTCATTTTCTATCGTTTGGTTTTTAATTACTCTGGTCATGCAGTGTTGGCATTGATTTTCTGTTTTTGACTTCTCCAGATTTTATCCTTGTGGAATCCAAAACTTTCTCTTGCATGTGACATTCTAAGAAATTGTTATGAAGCATTTGCCTTGTATTCTTTTGGAAGCTACTTGGTTGCTTGTCTGGGTAAGTCATTGTTTCTACATTGATTTCAGAAATGTTACTATTTATATTTGCTTTGATGTACATACAAATATAATCTTTGGGGTCCTATTAATCAAACATGACCCGGTTTTCTAGAGGAGTCATGCTAGGAAGACCAACTTTAGATACCAACTTGTGTACCATCTTTTTAATAGAGGTGGAGCTCATCAATACCAGGGTTCCCACGCTCTATTATAAAGATGGTACACAAGTTGGTATATAAAGTTGGTTTCCCTAGCATTTTCCTTTCTAGAGGGCTCAATATCTTGAAACTTGGAATATTCACAAACTGCTAGAAGTTTCCTGTAAAGTTGAGATCAAGCATTTATCTCGGTAGGAAGACAAGCAAGCAAGGCAACTGATGTAGGTTACACAATGGTGCTCCCATTGCCGATCCCATAACCTTAAAATATTTTCTGTAAAGTGTGTTTCTTAATCATTACTATAATTCGTGACGTTATAGCTTGTTTAAATTATTCTTGAATGGCTATTATGTAGGAGGTGAAAGAAGAGTTGTAGAGCTACTTGAAAATCAATCGGGAAAACTGCTCAACAAACCATTGGTAGAAGGGACAGATGAGAATCGCACCGAATCACGTTGGTCTCTTTGTAACTTCTTCTTACGACCACGTATTCTTGGGAAACATTTGCTCAATATAGAAAAATTTGGTCTTGTACAATATGTGAGTCACTATGTTTTTCCCTTATGTAAATCCACTATAATTTTGTTTGGCTCTAATATCTGCCGGATAGTCCAGATGATTCTGAAGACAGTTTGTGCATTCTTAGCATTAGTGTTGGAGATCTTTGGTGTTTATGGAGATGGGAAATTCAAGTGGTATTATGGGTATGTAATTCATGTAAATATGAGTAATTAATTATAACACACTGCTGATGTCATTGAATTATATTACTCCAATATTCTTCATGGATGCTTGGTACTATCGCCTTTCTTCTCTTGCAGTTATCCATACATAGCAGTAGTATTAAACTTCAGCCAGATGTGGGCATTGTATTGCCTTGTGCAGTTCTATAATGTAACTCATGAAAGGCTTGAACCAATAAGGCCACTTGCAAAGTTCATCAGCTTTAAGGCTATTGTTTTTGCGACTTGGTGGCAAGGTGTGGGCATCGCGCTATTGTGTGCGTTTGGTGTTCTTCCCAAGGAGGAGAGACTACAAACAGGCTTGCAGGATTTCTTGATTTGTATTGAAGTATGTTGCTTCTTTTGCTGTGGTAACTCTAACTTTGTTCTATAAAATATTAAAACATTGCGTGAACTAGGATAAGAATCTTCTGCTGAATTCTTCCAGTTGAAGTAACCATGATAGCCGCAAAGCTTCATTATAATTCTGTTTACTCCTATAGCCATGATAATGCAGGTTTATATATGTGGCTTGGCAGATGGCAATTGCAGCTGTTGCACATGTGTTTGTCTTTTCCACAGAACCGTACCATTACATTACGGCTTATGAGTATGGCAAGGTCACCACTGAAACAACTAAGACTAAACTGAAGACGGAGGAAGGTGACACCCCAGCTGTGCTCGAAAATAAAGAAACTCAGGTCGAAGCTCCTGGAACAAGTGTCACTGAGAGTGTTCAGGACATTGTTGTTGACGGTGGTCAGCGTGTAAGTTCTTTCCCTATCAACGAGCATTGGATAGACTGTGTATTAAATTTATGTACATCTTTCGTAGATGATTTGATTTATATTCAATTTGCACATTTTAAATAGGTTGTCAAGGATGTTGTCTTGACCATAACTCAAGCAATAGGGCCTGTGGAAAAGGGTGTGACAAAGATCCAGGAGACATTTCACCAAAGAACAGAGGGCTCAGAATCAGGAGACCAAGAAGTTGATGAACAAGTTGAAATGAATCTTACCAGAGAAACGCATATGGATCTTTAATAAAACATAGTACTCTACTCTGTCTGCTTGGATTGAAGAAAAATGTACACTTTAATTAAAATCGTGTTGCAAATAATGATTGAAGTAAGCGAAACCAAGTGTAATAGGTCAAGCCTACAATCTTCTTCAAATATAGAAAATTAATTCAATTTTTTTTTTAAGCTAACATATAATTAATTTTAACCGTGTATATAATTCCTGGTGAAATGTACAGGGTTCACTCAGACTGTCATAATAAGAGCCCAAACAGTAACATTATAACAGCATGAATTGTTTGTCTAATCATAAGACCGAGTATAGAACTAGCTGTCTAGCCGTGGGTATTTGATGCCATTCCAAGAGAAAGAACAAAATCCTATACACTATTCTACAAGAGAGGAGAGTTTGTATAGCCAAGATTTATGATCCACCGTCTCCGCATCCACGGCAGCAAAAGGCGCAGCAGTTGAGGCAGCCGGCACATGCTAGACCAGTGCAGAGCTGGGCAAATACATTTGCACATTGAGGATTTATCCTGGAGAAACACTGGATGCAGCCCATGAAACAGCAGTTATTGCACATAGAGCCACAGCAATTTGATGCTGCCCTGGCAAAAATCTCAGCAGCTTCCGGCAGTTTTGGTTCTTCGGATCCTGGAGGAACGTTCTCGGAAGTTGCCACTAAGTTGCCAAAGCCAATGGACAGACTTGGTAGCGATATCGGTCTCTGGCTTTCAGAATCTTTCATCTTGATGCGGCTTTTCTTTGGTACCTGTTATGATGTTCGTTGAAGAATCAGTCAGAAAATAATGGTTTTACATTTTATCAATCATATGAAATTACCGGCTTTCACCTAAATACTTGCAATCATCTTGGAAATGAAAAAAAGTTCAAAAATGAAGAATAAATTAAAAAAGTAACACTAATTTTACATGAATTGATAAAGTTATGAACTTGGTGATAGCAGTATTTTAGTTCTTCTTAATAAATGGTTACCTCTTGTGGTCCAGATTGCTCTTTGCCAAGTATGATCATGCGCGTATACTCACTCACAACATGGGACTGTATGCTCAATTTAGCTACCTGCCAATAGAAGGATATAGCATCAGAGATACTCATAATTACTACGAAGTGGAAATTGATGACAGGAATACAATCATTTATAAAATTAAGTCGTCCACATGAACAACTTTGTGTCAGCACACCAGGCTGGGAAAACCGATAGACTTATAAATCAAAGCTATTTACCATTGTAGATGATTCAGTTCTATGAAACCTTTCTACATTTTATTTTTCTTGGTGGTGGAGAATACAATAAAACAAGCAACAAACCTTGTCCTCAAGCTGTTTGTTATCTGCCAACCATGCCTGAGCAGTGAGCAACTCAATCTGCCCTTTTGCACATACCTGTTACAGAAAAGGGGGAAGGTTGTTAAGAAACAGGACATAAGGAACAACCACAGAGATTGCTATATGTGGAACTCCTAGGACAGGAGGAAGTTTTTTTAACTGGAATAAGAACGTACAGAGCCCTAACATATACCGAAATGGGTCATTAATGTAATCATGCATAAGTTATGAGACAGATATTTTGTGACTAAGCACCTACAAAGACCAAGTGGAACATGATTTGGAACCATGTAAGCATGGAAAGAACTGTACAATCCAGTAGGAGGTAAGGTAAGGAACACCATCATTCAGTTCATGGAAATACAGAGCTGGCAAAGCCAACTCAATAACAACATTATCAGTAACAGATACATCTAGCCCATATACATATTTACTAGTAAATTTTTTCTTTCTAACAAGATTAAGGAGCAGAAGTCAAACTGAAGTTAAGCTCACAAATTAATGCTTTAATAGCAGCCTTACCCTGTCAAGAGGTATGTCCTTTGCATCTTGTAACTTCAAATCGATCACAATACTGGACATATCAGGTGAGAGGCCTTTAGCTTTAAGCGTGTTTGGAAAACTTCCTCGGAATCTGCCAGATACAGTTAATGGACTCTCAGATGAGAGGTCTGGAATATGGGAAGGGAACACCTACCGCATAAATTGCAAACATGTCATGATAAGTCAAGATAAATTGCTAAATTTGATGTAAGTTGGATAAGTAGTCCAAATGAAATAGCCAGTAATTCAACGTGTAAGTTTGTGTAGCATTGTAAATGCAAAAGGCCCATAAATTTTAAATCACAACAAGAATACCTCAACTTCGTCAAGATCATCCAATGTCTCAAGCGTTATATTAGTAAGAATCACAGATGAAGCTCTGATAAATAAGTTCTGCATCCGAGACTTGACAAAATCTGAACATTGAAAAAAAGAAGTTAAGGGTTTAATTAAGTTTAACATCTACAAGAAGTTAGCATAAAATTTCTGGTATATCTTCATCTAGAAGGATTCATGCAGTGAATGGAAGGATTCAGCTGATGTTTTTTGTGTAATATATGGTTTTGTCAAATTCATGATATTTGTTCAGGGCCCACATACATATGACAACAGACTTCGTCCAAAAAAAACATATGACAACAGATGGAGGTAAGTCAACCAATTTGTATGATTTGAAGGTCGATTTTCTACAAGTGTAGGGGTTATAACAGCTTTTAAGATGACAAAACAGAACAAGATTCATACAAGCTTTAAGGTCCAATGATTCATATGTTTTCATATAAAATGTCGAAAATTTCATATAACCTTTAGTACAAACACAGTCTCCGGGATACAAGATTCTTTCCCAAAAGAAAATAGTGAACTCACCTACATCATAGGCAGCATCATAAAGGCCCCTGCCAATCATTGCAAGCATCCGCAGGAAATAATGGTTGCAGAACGAACCTGGAATATTTCAGATAAAAGTTAGCCAGAAGGTAGAGCATAAAATAAGTTGATATTATCTCCTTTAAATGCCAGTGGACTTAATAAAATGTGGACTTGATGATAAAAAAAGATGGGACTCTAAACTAGAAGAGAAGAAAATTCTGTCTAGTGAGTTTTAATCATCCGAAAGAGTTTAATGTCACTATCCAAATCAGTTTTGAGGAATATAATAATCTGCCACTAGCCTGATCTCTAGTGGCACAAAATAGCATAAGCCCTCACCTATTCCAAAAGTGCAAATGCGTGGAGCTATAGAACCTGCTTCTGTAAGACGCTTTTGCATTACATCACAAATGTGTCTCTCGTCTTCAACAGCCCCATCGGTAACAAGGAAGATGATAGGAATTGAATCCCGAGTATTGGATAGCATCTCTATTGCCTAAAACAAAGGAACAACAAAAGAAAATGAATACGTCCATAATGATGTCATTTTATTGCAGAACATAAATGATAGGGGTAAAAATATAGAAGGTAAACCAAAGAATACAAAAAGATGAAGAACGGATACTCAACGAAATTACATTTTTGACTGGTACTGTGCCTTAACACATGCTTGCGTTTATGCATGAAAGAATCAGAAACGAAACCATAATTGGTGAACTCCAACTGCAGAATTCACAGAGAGAAAAAGAACCATGAGACAATACCTGGTTAAGTGCAGGCAAAATATCTGTATCACCACCAGCAATAAGATTTATGCCAATCCACTCAATGGCCCTTTCAACAGCCTCCTTAGTAGCTGATTTCATTGATGTAGATGACACAAAAGTCTGTCCATTAAAAGCTATAATGCAGAATGAATCTTCTGGATCAAGCTTAGAGAGGGCTGCAGATAGTACACTCTTAGTATCATCAAGAGGCTTTCCCTGCATACTTCCGCTTATATCAACAACAAACGCTACATCCTTTCTGAAAACCTGGACGACCAATTAAGAGGGATTATAAGAATATTTAAAAATAAAAATAATAAATAAATAAAAGAAGAAGAGTAAGACATACTTAGAAAGAACTGTAGAAGCTCTATTTAATACAATACCAACCTTTCTGTTCTTCTGGTTTCCTGGTAGAAGATAGACAGAGAAAATCTCTCTTTGATCAACATCATGCATGGGTGGTGACTGCATGAGAACAGCACCATGTATATGACTTGAAGAGACCTAGAAATGCACAAATGTGTTAGAATTACAAAGAATAGAATCTGTGCATTACAAAAAATTTGTAGAATCTGTGCATTACAAAGAATTTGTAGAATCTGTGCACAGGAGCTTATAAGATTTCGTGATCAAATATCATGTGTTTTTGCACTCCAAGAAACCCTCTTTTGTAAGTATATTAATGATAATCAATACACAGACAAAAAATGCTCACGAGCCTTACCGCATATGAGAAACTAAAGTCAGTGTTTGACCAAGTGAGAACATCTGCCTCATACACAAAACCCAATTTTCCTACTTGGCCTCCCCGTAATTCCTGGAAAGTGAAGAGAAAGTTTTAAAATATTGGCCACCTTGCTTATGAAAATAATAAGAAAGTAAGCCCTCTGAGTTATGATCAAAGTTGAACCTTCAAGGGATGACTAATTCTCTTGGATAGAACTTCAGTTCCAATACCAGAGTTCACGTTTAAGTAGATCTTTTCCTTTTTAAGGTATTTCTTTCCCGCGGGAATGACAAACTCAGGAAAAGTGAATGGAATATTCAAAGAGAAATTGCCATTTGCATACAGTATTTTCTGAGACCAACTCATTTTGATTGAGAGATTGGCTCCCCCATTGACCTTGAAAAAACAAGAACAATGCATATTAGAGAAAAAATAAATAAATTGAAGATACAGGATTCTGATTAATAATAAAAATCTCAAAGTGTACAAACAAAAAGTATGTATATTCTTCATAAGTGATTACCTGAGGAGTTGTTAACGTAAATATATGAGGTTTGAGTTTTAGAAAGCCTCCCTCTGCTTGGGCCATCTTCTCTATCTCCTTTTCATCTTCCAATTGACTTAGTTGAGTATGGTACGATTTACCATTTACGTCGACCTCAACACCTAGAATTGAACCCTGTTAGCCAAAATATACATTGCTTAACAAGAGGATAAAAATCAACTGACACAAATTCAATCAACTTCAAAGTTCAATTTCTCAAAAATAACATCACTATTTAACTTCACAAGCCCAACAGCTTGTTTGACAACCAGAGACTCAAAAGAGATCGAATTCACAGACGGACACGTGAAAGATTCAAACTTTTTTCAATTCACGTACCTGTTCACCCATAGGAATGGCAACGCGACAACCGCAGCTCTTGTTACCCTTGACGCAATGGACCCTCCACGACCCGGTGACCCGAATAAAGGCAGTGTCCATATAACAATCGACCTCAAGCTCGACCCGGTTCATCGGAAGAGGAATGAGCGCGGCGGGGTCGCACCTGCCGTGCACGTGAGGCTGGTAACTGGGGATGTCCGGGTTGTCGACGATGGCCGGGTCGAAAATGATCGCGTAAACCATCGGCGCCGTCGGGAGGAAGGCGCCAGACGTCGTTTTGTCCATCGACGGCGGCGGCTTCGGCGGCGACACCGCTCGATCCTTCCCGAAGTAGAGTCGTTTGGAGAGCTGGAGACCGTCATCCACGGCTTTGGAGAACTCCTCCGCCATTTCGGACGATCAGGGATTGGGATCCGAGATTAGGGTTTGAGAGAGATGAGAATGTTATATCGGATTTGATATTCAACGCAAATTGCAAATTAGCGAGCGAGAGAGATGACAGAGAGAGAGAGAGAGAGATGCGTGTGACCGTTGGAATGGGGGTTTTGCTTTTTTTGAATATTTAAGGCTGCTTTTTCGATGGGCTTAAGTTTGAGAGACCAGCTGGCTTCCATACGAATGGGCGGTCGACACGTGGAGTTTCGGCGGGGAATTGGGACCGTATGCTTCGCGGAGAACGCAGCGTCGCGTGTCTGCTAAGTGTGCTGGGGTGGCGAGTGTTGGTTGGAGCGATTGAAAAGAAAGTCGGCGAATGAAAGCGCGTAATCTAACTTTAATGGTGATTGCGTAGATGATTAAGTGGATGATTAGGGAGTGCGATTGATTAGGACATGGACCCTTTTTTTTCCTTAGAGATTAACACAATGGACTCTTGTGGAACGTTGAATTGACAGCGTATGAGCTGTCGCTTGGATATAAGGTCCACTTGGCAATGCTGTTGTCTTTTCGTGTCACTAAAAATTTTGAGTGATGTTATTTCCTTCTGTCTTATTTTCCCACCGTCTTTTACTGCTAAAATACCATTTCATTATTAATTCAACTAAAACCCAAAAATAAGCAAAAAATTAAAAAAATTAACCCAAACAAACCCATCAACCTCTTCCTATTCTTCTTCAATCACAATTCCAAAAAATCCCGAAAGACACTCTTTCGTCCCAAGTCCCTACGGCATGCCCTTGCTTTCATTGAAAGCATGCTAGCCTTCAACCCCTGCCAATCCCCTTGCTTTCACTGAAAGCATGCTAGCCTTCAACCCCCTGCCAATCCAAAACCCAATAACCCTTTGAGTTATTCAACCTAAAATCATACCGAACAACAAACGAAAGAAAAGTAAAGAATCAATTCATTCATAGGGGTGGCTGTCGAGAGGAGGGATGTGATAAATAAGGAGAAAAAAGGAGGAGCGGGAGGGAGGGTGGATGGGTGGATGGGTGCGTGGGAAAGATAAGACAAATAGTATGGTGGGTCTTTCTTGGCTGTTGAAGAGAGAGAGGGGAGAAGAGAGAAAAGAGGGAGAGGGATTGGGTGGTGGGGCAGTTGGGGTTTCGTCGGGATGAGGGAGAGGGGTTTTAGAAGTCATTTTACATTGAAGGATATTTGTTTTTAAAATTTTGAAGACAAAATGAATGGGAAAATAAGAAGTGGAAATAGCACCGCTCAAAATATTAGACGAGTAGTTTTTGATGTGAAATGAATTTTTTATCACAAATGGTTCATGAGGTTTTGCGAAATTATCACATTTCGACCTTTTTTTTGTGACACCAATGATCCTTAAGGTTAGCCTCCACACATCAAAAAGGTCCCTGACGTTAGCTTCCGATAAATTTTCTATTAAATTGGTGACATGGCACGTGTGTGGAGCCCACACGTCCAATGGTATACAGCCATGTGGCTTTAAATAAAATAAAATAAAATATAAGTATTTTAAAACTTAAATCCATTAAAAATAAATAAAAAACAAAAACAAAAATTCATTAAAATTTAAGCCAGAGGGAGAACGCAGATGGTGTAGGTCTTCTTGTTTTTTTTTTTGGATTTTAAATTTTAAAATATATTTTATTTTATTTAAAGCCATGTGGTTGTATACCATTGGATGTGTGGGCTCCACAGTGCCACATCAGCCATTTAACAAAAAATTTGATGAAAGCTAACTACAAGGACCATTTTGATGTGCGGAGAGTAACCTTAAGGACCATTAGTGTCACAAAAAAACGTTAGGGACGAAATGTAATAATTTCACAAACCTCATGAACCATTTGTGATAAAAGCCTTACTTAAATAATAATTTTTCTTATAAAAATAAAAATAAAAAGATCAGATGAGAGTCAAATTATTCCCTCTTTTTTTTTTTTTTTTTTCATGTATGGATATTTTGAGAAAGATATATAACAGAATGAGAGAGAATAAACTCTAGGCCTGGTAAACCAAGTCCAACACATTGAAATGAACTTAACGAAATTGGAATCATTGATTAATAATAGTCACCTTTTTTTTCCCTACCTCTTTCTAGAATTTGTTATTGGCATTCTAAAAAAGTCATCATACATAATTGATTCGATGATAGGTCAACTAATGCATTTGAAGTTGATATACATGACCAACAAAAAAAATGTGCCTCTCCTTGCTGAGAATAATGCTATATACCATATATAAGGGGAATAAAGCTCTATAGACTATTTGGAATCAGATATACAGTGTATAGGAATAAATTCTCAGAAATAATTCCACATCATATCCATTACTAGAAAATCCATTCTTTCATTCCTCAATTCCTAACCCTACCTCCCTATACCCATAAATAATGGGGAAAAAAGAAACTGTGTTCTCCCTCCTACGAGGCATCAGTCTTGGCACTAATATGCAGAATATTTGAAGCTCACTTCGAGAATGTTCTTCTCAGCTGTAGTGGTGCTTTCTCCGACAACCACCGAGTTAGGATTTAGGGGTTAAGCAAAATAACCAAAACTGAAGAGAAGATAAGGATTCATTTTGTCCACAGTATGTTATGGCCTGTGAGCCATCTGGTTGCCTTTTGCTGCCCTGATCAAAGTCGGCACCCAACATCTATGCAGAACTCCACTGCTGACATCTCCCCTTCTTTGAGATCGCAGCATTTATAAGAGATTATGGCATTCAGATAGCAGCATAGAGGCCTTTAGCGCTTTACCTGACCCTTAGAACCCTTCTGAGGCATTTGACATCAGCGTCTTAATTCATTGGACTAGATTTGCGCAAAAAGAATTTCATTCCATGTATCTGGAACACCAGGTAAACACCAATGCAGGCAATCTTGCACGCCTGATTTGGCTGTAATACTGAACCGGGATATATGACCCTCATCTCGAACCTGGGATAGAGCTGTTATGTCCAAGAGCTTAACCCCTGTTCCCTGCACTGCTCCTGCAGCGTCTAAGTCATTAGACACATCTTGCAATACTTCCTTTCCTATTGACATAGGAGTGGTGTTGTCACAGCTTCCTCCTGTGTTCCAGTCCCCACCAACAAAATGCCTAGGCGAGAGGGTCCGGTAGAACGCTTTGAGACCTGGATACTTTGGGAGTTGTGAGTTCACCCAATTAACAACACTGTGGACTGTCACATTCTTGGCCCTCCAAATCACTGCTATCTTCTTGTCAGTGTTTGGCACACCCCCAACATGCATTACCCAGCGGTTAGCCTTAAGCTTTCCACGATTCCAGTGGTGCCCTGTATTGAGGACCAGGACATCAAATTTGTTAATATAATGGCGCAAGAATGCTGGTGGCCGATCAAGGTGCATGGCATAATCAGTGGCTGGGTTTGTAACATTAATAGGCTCCACATCGCAGAGGGTCGATGACCAGTAATAGAGGATGGTAGTGTTGGTGCTTGGGAACCGGTATGCCCAACCACTAGGGCGGACATCACCACGTGCCTGGGCTATCCCATACTCCATCCCCACATCCATGACATCATGTCTCTCCTTACCATCTGTGATCATACACATTAAAGACTGGAACTGCTGTCGGCCCAATGAATCTCCAACAAAAGCTAGAGTTTTGTCTTGCATCCTGAAAGCAACAACACAATATTCACATTATAAATCATCCAATGAGGTTAAATACCAAAAATTTCAAATAGTTGAGAGGACAAGAGAAAATGGGAAGCAAGGTAGCATATGAGGTGACCATTATTTGGACAACCCTGCAAGGCCTAGCAACTAAAGTAAAGTGCAGAAATACTAATGGTCTATGAAGAACCAACATTTCCTCGAAGGAAACTTATGTTTTCAAGATAAGAGGCATTGCTTCTAAATGTAGTCACGATAGACCTCATAGGAAGGTTACCCCACTTTAATATTATCTGAAGAAGCGATCTACTAACTAAAACACTGCAACTTGAGAAATTTGTTAACTTGAGCCAAAAATGTATTGCATTATAGGGAAAACAATCATTCTAGATCAGATTTATTGACATGGGATACTACAGCCACATCAGACCAAGTCCAAAATTTGGAAAAATACAAATGAAACCTTCCGTCTGACTTTTACTTTTAAATTTTAACATTGTGATACCTTTTCAGGAACTTAGAGCCTTCAAATTCTTCCATTTGACAATCTTTTGGCTGCCATGAAAGTTTTTCATAGGCAAAATCTGTCCGCTGTGTCAACTGGCAAGCCCACATCCCTGACAGCCATCGCTTGCAACCATGCCCAGAATACATAGGCTTCTTATTGTCTACAACCCATTTTCCTTTCGCATAATTACAGACTGGTGCTGTGGTCGGATAAATGAGAATCGGTAATCAGTAATATAATCACAAAACAGAAAAACATATTGGTCTAGATAGATTCTCTTGATTGATATTTCCATAAGTTTAGAAACAAAATACCCTGCAAGACAATTTTTCAAAAACAAAAGCCTAATTTATAACATTACTTCAAGTGTTACCTGGAGTTTGCGTGGGAGTTGTCAATTTGTCAACTGAGGTATTTGTATATGTAGAACCTATTGGTGTCACCAGGTCCAGATTTTGGTTCTGTAGGTCATAATTCTTTTCCTCTGCTTTTTCTTTGTGTCTTGTATCAACTGCTGTTCTTTCTTCTTGATTTGAACCTTTTTCTTCAACTATTTCTACTTCCTTTCCATCAGCCTTTGTTGAGCAGGTGGAGCATTCTGCATTGCCATCTTTTTCTGCATCCTGAACTTGCTTATCTTTTGCTCCATTTAAGAAAATCCCTGCACCATGATAATATACAAAATTTACATCCATATTATTTCAGGATGTTTAAAGCATATAGATGACTTTGGATGTAATGTTAAAAGCGAAACAGATTTAAGGAACCATGAACGTGGAAATTTGAACATGTTAGATTGTAGAAAAACACAAGACAGCAACATCATAATAAGATAATTTCAACAGAAAAAATATGATTTGGCAACACTACTCATGCTGCTCTTATGAGCACAACAAGTAGAGATATACAATCAGAACAGCAACATACAAATAAAAAAACATGGACCAATACCAACTCTTCATATAGTATCTAACCCCAAGAGCAAACAACAACAACAAAAACTAAATAAATAAAATAAACAATATCGTACCATTCTCCTTAACATGGGTTGTTACTAGATCACTACTAATCTCATTGCTTTTTTGAGAGCTTTGCTCAGAACCTAGTTGAGCTGCGAAATGTGATTCTTCTTTTACAGTGTCCCTTTGTGCAAACATTGCTACACCTTTGTCCACATGTATTTCTGGTTCTGATGGTACAAACTCTACAGAGTTATCTACAGAATCATCATATGTCTCTGCTCCATACATGAAAAGGAAAATACGAACTGTGAGTAAGTCTATGAATTATTATTCAGTGCAACCCAATTGTAAGCTATTGACAGAAAATCAATAAATTTTGTCTAAAGGAAAAGGATTGTGCTACTGGAGACAAACCTGGATCCAACTCTAAACGGGTTTGGGGCGGTACCAAGTTAGTAATAAGTGGGGTCTTCTCCCATCCCCATATAAGAATGGTGGTGCACATAAGAACAATGGTAATAAGAGCGAGATGTTTACCCTTCAATCCATAAAAGCTTCCTTTCATTCTATAAGCACAATAAAAGATCAAATCAGAATGTTAGAACTTAAACCCCTTCAAATGACACATAGTTTCTGGGTATTGAAATTCATAAATAGTAATTTAACAAGTTGCCCCACTTCAAACAAATTGATTGCAGAAACAAAACCCCAAATGTTGTTCATGCAAAATCCTAGCATACGATGGTTAAGCAATCATGGGTTGTTCTAACTTCACCAAAATTTCGGATTATAAGCTGAAAAAATAGCATTCTTCTCGCTCCATTTAAAACCCACCTTTCATTTTCTCAGTAACATGCAAAAGCAGATCAAGTACATATTTCCCAATACAGAAAATCAAATACGGCACGAGCTAAAAGCAAATATAGAAGGAAATGAAATGGATCTGAAATGGGTTTCGTTTCCTACATGCAAAAGCAAATATAGAGTTTAGTCTTTAGCTGAATCTGAGAAGAAGAATACCTGAGACGAAAACAGCCCAAAAACGTCAGCAATCTCCCGAGAAATCAAAAAAGCAACAAATAGTTGCAGAAATAGCATAGAATATCTGAACAAATTGGGAAGTAGATGAAATTTTATAAAGAAATGGAACCGTGGAGAATTTGTTTGACAAAACAAGGTGTAATGAAGACAACGAGAGAACTGGAATTTTAAAAATATGAAAAAATATAATCACCAAAATAATAATGGGTTTGGATTGGACACATCACAACGCCTTGAAGACGTCCAGGCGCACACAGTTGTAGACAGCAAGCGTACGGATATTCAAATATGGGGAATACTAGCAATCTTCTCTCCAACCTTCTCTTTTGGACTTTCTCAATTTCACTTCTCATACCAAATATCTTCATCTTTTGGCTTTCAAATTAATACAAATATGTATCTTCATTTTTAAAAATAAATAACTAATCATATTCTTCACTTCCCATACCAAAACTCTATACAAATTCCTCTCCTCATATCTCATGTGAATAGTGGTTGTCATGGCAATAAGTGAAAACACACTAGCCTTTTGCATGGGCTGCCACAATTCACGTGAATAGTAACAGCCCTTGCATTGCCCTTGCCTCCCCTAACCCTTTGCCATGGCAAATGCCTAGGGAAGGCAAGAGCTATCACTATTCACGTGAATAGTGGCAGCCTTTACAAAAGTGCAATGTTTGGTTCCACCCATTGCCATGGCAAATGACAAATACTATTCACTTTTACTTTTTATTTTATTTTATTTACATGAGATTAATTTTAGTTGTATGTATTAAATTAATAATAATAAAATTGCTAGGCATGTATTAAAAAATATTTATGAATTTTTGGATTTTTTCATATTTTAAAAAAAAATTTTAATTTTTTTTTACGTCTCTGACGTCAGCGGGACGTCATCGCTGACATCACATAGCCCAGGCAAGTTTAGCCTGAGGGCCTAGCCCAGTCTGATGGGGTCCACTGCTTGCCCGAGCAAGCTAGGCCAGGCTAGCGGGCTCGAGCCACGTCTGCCAGTGACGTTGGACTTGCTCTAATACATCAAACAAACCACTTTTTGTTTTCCAAGTTACCCTTATTAAATGTATTGTCTTTCAATTTATCCAAAATTTTTTACAACTCTCTTACCACATATAACAAATTTCAATTTTTTTTTAAAAAGAAAATGTCTATTTTTTTAAATGGGAAAACGATTTTTTTTTTCAAACACAAAAAAAATTCAACAAAAGAAAGATCGTTTTTTTTTATACAAACAAAAGAAGTCTGTTTTCAAAGGAAGTTCATTGATTGCATTTTCAAACCATTAATTCGGTAAGTCTGATTATTGATTTTTTTTTTTCTAAACCATTAATTAAGTAAGTCTTTTTTGTTGGAGTCTTTCAAAAAAGAAAAAAAAACTAACGTTTTTTCTTATTTAATTTTTTAAGTCTTATTTGAATGTCTCTTTATTCCCTTTGGAGTCTTAAAAAAAAGAAGTTTTTCTTAATTAATTTTTGAACAAGGTGATAAAAATTGTAAAAAATTTGGATAATAAATTTAAGGAAACATTAAAATCAATACATTTAATAAGGGAAATTTTGGAAAACAAATATTAGCTTGTTTGATGCATGAATTGCATTGTTTTAAGTGTAACAAAAGTGACACATGTAATGAGAAAAATAGAGAAGGTCCAAAAGAGAAGGTTGCTAGCATTTCCCTTCAATCATTGACGACGACTGACGAGTATCACGAAAAATTAATGAATTTCAAAATTATTGTTTTATTTATTAATTATTTTTGGAAAAATAATTAATTAATTACCATAAATGGGTTTGATTGGTACATGAAAAATGAGTGCGTGTCACTATGAAAATTTGTTTTCATGTCAACTTTCATGGTTAAATGCGTCAAATGACTTGACTCTATATATTTGTCTTTTTCTTTATGTTCTCTTCCTTTAATAAATTTTTATGTTCTTTTTTAATATAAGAAAAAATAGTCATAACTCCAATGACGCGTTCACTAATCCGTAATCAAATTGAGAGGAATTGAATTGAGGAGGAATTGAAATGAGGAAGAATCGAATCGATTCATGTTGAAATTGTTTACTAAAAGCTATGCGGAATCATAATAGAATTTCATAAAAGCTTTCTTAATTCAACAGAATCGGAATATAAACCAAGTATGATTACTAAAATGCCCTTGTCCCAAATCAAATAGTTTATATATTTTTTTAAATAAAATTTGATATAGTATATAATAGTAAAGAAAAAATTAAATTGCTTTTTTATTTCATAGACACACTAAAATGATTTTGTTTATTTATTTTTAATTTATAAATGTAAGTATTTCTATTAGTTAATCCTTAACACTAAAATGATTTTGTTTTTATTTCTAGGGTTAAGGATAATCTTGGAAATAATGAAAGTAAGTGAGGGCATAAGGGGAAAAAAATTATCATTCCGATTACGGATGCAATCCAGAATCCAAATACCTTCTCTATGTTGGAAATCCAAATCACTCAAATCTTGTAATTTTATATTCATCTTACTAGAATGATAAGTTCGTTTGACCCATGATCCAATGAAAAAATGGATGGATTGTTATCTGTGTACTTCTAATTAGGGTGGAATCAGTTCAGTTACCAACCCGATTCCAAGCATCTGACGTACCGACCGACATCGCCAGTATAGCAAAATATGGAACCACCACCAACGCCGCCTTCGACCATATGCCGACTGTCGATTGAACCAACAGTAGTTTCGGACAGAACGGTTCAATGATGGTAAAAACCGAGAGACAAAGATGGAGATAAAGATTGAGCGGTGGTGGTGAGTTAGATCTAGAGGTGTTGGAGAGGGCGGTTGATAGAGAAGATGAGATATATATATAAAGAAGAGAAGAAGACGAATAAAAAGAAGAGTTGCGGAGATGAGAGAAGAACGGCTGGGAGAAATTAAAAAAGAGAGAGAGAGAGAGAGAGAGAGGTGAGCGGCCGGAGAGAAAAAGAAAAGAGTGCTAGGGTTATACCCTAACATTTTATAATAATTTTTTTATTCTATTACGAAGTCAATAAATACCATCATTATACATAAATTTCACAAGAAGTCATGTTACTCCGATAGTGTAAGCACTTTATTCTATTCGCTAGTGCGCAAGTTCGAGGCTCTTGGGTAGCATTAATATGTGAGTCGGAATTCGGAGTTCAAGTCTCATATAAAGGGTTGATGTTTGGAAGTGTGGATTTTGGTTGAGGTCTTGAGTTCTACATGTCAAGGTGTCGAGTTTGGAGTCCTAAGTATCTTAATCATGCGTTTCAAGTCCAATCCACATATGATTTAATATATATTGGATTATGATTTTTTTTTTCAATCCAATCCGATCACAATGGAGGTTTAAATTCAATCTGATCCAGTCCAATCCAATATCAATTGGATTGGATTGGATGATTGGCTTTCATAATGGAAAAATATAATAATGAAAAATGAAACATTTATCATCAAGTTTCATATAATAAAATATTTTAATTGACGTAAATGTAAAATATAAATGGAATACTAGAGAAAATTATTTGATTTTATAATATATTAAACATAACTCCATCAAATTACTTAAAATGTTTATAATTTTTTAAGGGTTAACGACAAAAGACTCCCTAAAGGTTTGGGGTCATTCTCAATATGGGCCATGGGGTATCAATTTCATAAATTCACACCCTGATGTTATTAAAATTGTCCAATTTTATCCTTCCGTTAAGTTGACCATGTGGTCAATCGTTAACGGCTGATGTAACACATGTGGGACCCATTCCACTAACAGACTCACCATTCCACGTATGATTTGTAGGGTTGGAAAATTAAAAAAAAATTAAAAATTTAATCAACCCTCTCACCCCCGACTTTCTCTCTTTTCTCTCTCTGTCCCCCTCGATGTCTCACTTTCAGACAGGCGATTCGTCGTTGTCCAGTCACGGCGATCTGCACCATCACCCCTAAACGCTTTCTCTCTTCCTCCTCTACCTAACCCACCCATTGATCGAGACTCGAGATCATGTGGAGTGGGCTAAATCACTGGTTTTGGCCAGAGCTTCCCGAGCTCAAGTCGGCTACTATGGATGTCAACTGCGTCGATTAAGATATGGGGAAGATAGAGGGAGGAGAGGGCTACCTTTTTCCAAGTGGTGGCACTGCCTGAGGTGACCGGAATCGGCGCCGGTGATGGTGACAGCAGCTGGGCAGTTTTATTCCTTTTACCGTATTTTTGGTTCTTTCACACTTGTTTTTCTGTACAAACAAATTTGTTGACAAGTGAACTCACCCTCTACTTATTTGGGAAAGGGGAATAGCTTTTGGCCTAGAGACTATGGGAATCTACACACATGAACACACACATTTGTTAAATGTGAATTCACACTCTACTTGTTTGTTCCTTTTATATGTTGTTCATTCCATTGGGTTCTCCAGGTTCATATTATTGCTGCTCAAGTTCATTCTAGTGAACAGCGGGGTTCACCATCGTCGGCGGGGGAGAGAGAGAAGAGAGATAGTCGAGGGGTGAGAGGGTTGATTAATTTTTTTATTTTTTGAATTTTCCAACCATAAAAAACCTACGTGGAATGGTGAGTCCATTGGTGGAATGGATCCTACATGTGCCACGTCAACCGTTTAATGGTTGACCACACGGTCAATTTAACGGAATGATAAAATTAGACAATTTTAATAACGTTAAGGTGTGAATTGACGAAATTGATACCCGAGAGCCCATATTGAGAATGACCCCAAACCTTTAGGGGGTCTTTTGTCGTTACCTAATGACAGTTACCTTCATCCGATCCAATTACCTTTAGGGGTCTGTTGCCCATATTGAAAATTATCTAATGAGAAAAATAAGCATGAAATTAACTAGATTGGATTTTATTTGATTCTCACAAGAAAATTTGTCATCCGATCCAATCATGTCATTTTTGGAAATTAGGGATCCAATCTAATATGCCAAATCATCAAAACTAATTAAAATTGGATTGAATCGATCTGTTTGGACAGATTAAATTGGATCTTGCATACCCCTCAAATCCCTTGTCCGCATATTAGAATAATTTAAAATATCGCATTTTTCAGGAAAAGAAAAAACTTTACTAATCATTTTAACTCAAATTTTAAATAAAGTTGATCTCGCACATGCAAAATGGTACGGTTTTCTGAATCGTATATCAAATGGGCCCTAACAGTTTATGGTCTTGTGCTTTCGCAAAGAATTGGGCCTCTGCTGTCAGGTTTGTGCGCTTTTACGACACGGTCCCTTTAGGAACGGTTCACTCCACACCTCACTGCTGCTCGCGTCACTCTCCACGACAAACGAAGGAGAAGAGGAAGAAGAAGAGGGAGGAGTTCAGCTGACTGAAGCAGCAGCAGACACAAAAGCTGCCCCGCCCCACCCTTACATCACCTTCAGGTAACCTTAGTTTGCCTCCTCCTTATTCTCCCACTTAAATCCCTTACTCTCCATCGTTTCGAACGTCGTCGTACTAGGCTCTGCTGGAATGGCCCCTAACCGGGAGTTCACAGACGGCACCGAAGCGGCCAACTCTCTCCAGTCTATCTGCTACAAGCGTGGCTCGCTTCAGCTGCTCGATCAGGTCTCTCTCTCTCTCTCTCTCTCTCTCCCTCTCTCATATATATATATATATATATATTTAATGGTCCAACTAATTTCGTTTTTTTTGGGGTAATTTAGCTCTGTAAGTATAGAATTAGCTTATAATTAACTGTTAGGTTTGTGGGTTTTGAACAGAGGAAGCTACCTCTGCAAACTACATACTTGGATATCCGAGACTCGACAGATGGATGGTAAAGACCAAAAAAGCTCGCTCTTTCCCAATTTCTGTGAACTGTTAATTCTTCAAATTCACGAATTGGGTTTATTGTGTTTCAGGCATGCGATCAAAGATATGGTGGTGCGCGGTGCACCTGCCATTGCCATTGCCGCAGCTCTGTCTTTGGCTGTGGAAGTGTTTAACTTAGAGGATTTCAATGGAACACCTGATGAAGCGTTTTCTTTCATTGTAATGAAATTGGAATATCTGGTCTCCAGGTTTGAACATGTTATATATAATAATTTTCTGGTGTTTAAATTGTAATGTTTAGAAGATGTCATTCTGATTGTGTTGTTTTTTGTTTTTCTTATGGTTCTTCAGCCGACCAACTGCTGTCAATCTTTCAGATGCTGCAGCTAAACTAAAACAAATTGCCTCCACGGTTGCTGCTGCTACTTCGGATGCGAAGAATGTGTTTGAGGTATTAACTGATTACTTCTATAATTCTATTGTTTTAGGTTAGTGACATTGCACTTGCTGGTACATCTTCATTTCTGTTGCTAATATTCCATTATACGTGCTTTGTTTATTTATTTTATAGGCATTTATAGAAGCTTCTGAAATTATGCTCAAGGACGATGTTGCTTCAAACATGGCTATTGGGTCGTATGGAGCAAGTTTCATTCAGCACCTACTGGAAAACTCTAAGAGCATTTCTATGTTGACCCATTGCAACACTGGCAGGTATTTTCTTGGGACGCATGCTTCATGTGTCGGTTATTGCATTATGTGGGTTTTGCGTTGGTTGCTAATGTGCTCCACAAATAAAAGGGTGGTCATGAAATCCTAGAATACATTGTGGAGGTTTTACATATATTTACTGAATTTTTCTTATGGGTCTTTTGTGACTGGTATGTTTTGTATTTTCAGTCTTGCATCAGCTGGTTATGGCACTGCTCTTGGTGTTATACGTTCACTTCATACTGAAGGAGTGTTAGAAAGGGCTTATTGTACAGAGACACGCCCATTCAACCAAGTTAGTGTCTACTCTTCAGTTGTTCATAGTTTTCTGTTAGCATACTTTACAGAATCATCTGTGTTAATCACATATATAAAGTGATGAAATTAGTTAAACAAAGTGGTCTTGAGATGAGTTGCATGCTTTTGAGGTCAGGTGAAAGTATCCTTGAGATTTCCTATTGTATCTGAACTTGATGGGAAGCCTGCCTTCCTGTGGTGTAAATGTTAGGTCATTGAACTGATGTTTGTATTTATCCACTCACTTAGGTTAAGCATTCAAAATGCTGTACCAAATATTATTATTACACTTTTTTTTTATAGAAAAATTGATAGATGTTATTATGATTCTCAACTAAATGCAGGGATCCAGACTCACAACATTTGAGTTGGTGCATGATAACATACCTGCCACTCTTGTAGCAGATTCGGCTGCAGCTGCATTAATGAAAGATGGACGTGTGAATGCTGTAATTGTTGGTGCAGATCGTGTGGCTGCAAATGGTATTTGAAATGAAATCAACAACTCATTGCTTTAGCATTCTAATTATACGAAGGTTTTTATGTAGCTGATTTCATTTTAACTTAATTCAGGTGACACTGCGAATAAGATTGGTACCTACAGTCTTGCCATAAGTGCAAAGTACCATAACATTCCATTTTTTGTTGCTGCGCCACTCACTTCTGTCGATTTATCTCTATCTTCTGGACAAGAGATAATAATAGAGGAAAGATCTCCGAAGGAATTGTTGCACTCACAGGGGGGACTTGGGGAACAAGTTGCTGCATCTGGAATCTCAGTCTGGAACCCAGCTTTTGATGTTACCCCTGCTAATCTAATTTCCGGCATCATAACAGAGAAGGTATTCACTTTCACTCTCTATGGGGAATAATCAATTAGAGCCTGTTGTGTTTGAATCTGATGACCTTTTATTATCTAAGCAGGGTGTCATAACAAAAAAGGGCACTGATGCTTTCGACATAAAGAGTTTTGTTCAGAAGGCAGCTTTGCAGTCTGGTGCATAGCAGATGCTTCTGGGATTGGATGAAACATACACTGCTGTTTTATTGCCGTGTGTAACTTAATATGAAGAGAGCTAATATATGTCAAATAATTGGGAGAATCAGCTTACCCCAAGTAATGACTTTTTCCCCAAAATGTAAGCCGGCCATTTTGGTCGAAGTAATAAGTAGAAAGTTAATAATAATTAGAAAAGCAGCTGGCAAGATTTAAAGGCAAATTGATATGGTTTTTTTAGGACCTTTATCCATGAAAGTGAATGATGTGTGTGCGTACCCTGAACAATATGTAAGGGCTTATAGCCTGGGATGTTTTTGTAGGGTCAATGATAAGTTTCTTTGGGATGAAGCGTAACAGATTAATGGCCGAAGTGATTACATTTTCGTTGCATTTGTGGACAAAAATTATAACAAATTTGTCGAACTTCCATGACAATTTGACGGTGTGTGAAAACCCCTCCTCCAATATCGATTGTATAAAAAATAAAAAATAAACAAATAAACAAACTTGCGTTCCTTTCTTTGTTTTTTCAAGTATCATTAGAGTAACAACTAGTTTTTTTTAATTGGTCTGGAGAGTAACAACAAGTTGGTAACTAATTCATCATTTTCGTTATGGTACATGATATGAGTAAGAACTTGGATCGCATTGAACGACGTCGTAAGTTTGTCATGCTCATGCAATGGAAGTGGATCATGACATGGGTTCGGTCCGGCCCATCATTTAGGCCCATACCAAATATCAACCTCTTCTTTTTTTCCCCGATCAGTCTCTCTCTCCTCTCACAAAAATATCGCTTCACGAATGACGACCAGGTTGCGTCATCTGTGAAAGACGAGGAAGAATTCTTCTAATACAAAAGTATTCAAGCAATTGGTTTTTTCATGTTTGAGGACAGATACTTGGCTTGCAAATTGGGTGGTGTTTGGTTATAAGGGTAAGTGGAAAATGAAGAAACCACCATTGCCGTTGCAAAATGCATGTGGCGCTAGTAAGAACCAGAGTCTGGGAATGGAAGCTTTGGTGAAACTATTGAGGTGGCATTTTGGGCATCCTGAATTTAGAGGCAAGCAATTGGAAGCCATTGAAGCTATCTTATCAGGTATATTGTATCTACATTTTCTTCATGCCTAGAGAATCTCATTGTTTTGCTTGTTTGGTTGCTCAGAAAGCATGGGAAAATGTAAACAACTGACCTTGGCAAAATTCCCTCCCCCTCGTTTTCTGGGTTGCAGGAAGAGATTGCTTTTGTTTGATGCCAACTGGCGGCGGGAAGTCAATGTGTTTTCAGATACCGGCACTCGCCAAGAAAACTGGAATTGTGCTTGTTGTGTGTCCTTTAATAGGTGAATAAGATTTGTAAATACATATAATTTTTTATGTTTTACATGTTTTAACTTTTAACAAATGAAAATACTTGTGTAAATGCTTGGACTTGGCTCTAAGTTTCTTATGCATTTTGTGTGCAGCTTTGATGGTAGGTAGGCCTATGTTTGCTCTCGTCGACTTGTGGTAATTTTCGTACTCTGAGATTTGAGGTGTGGGATTTTCGCATTTTTTATTTGACCAGGAAAACCAAGTGATGGCATTGAAGGAGAAAGGAATTGCTGCTGAGTATCTCTCCTCGACCCAGACAACCCAAACCAAAAATAAGGTTGTTCTCTTTCTTTGCATTCAAATCATTTTCACTGTGATGAAAACCTGTGGATTTGTTTATATAGAGCTTTAATGAGCTTTGTGAAAAAGTAGGAAGGTGTTGTTTGGTGATCACCTTACTTGATATAAGTTCACTTTTATAGAGACTTCCTGTATCATGTAAGCATAAACGCAATGACCCTCATATGTTATTCTGCATGAGAATATTGATGTCTCTCTTTTGCATTTTAGATCCATGAAGACCTTGATTCTGGAAAACCATCTCTGAGGCTACTTTATGTGACTCCAGAACTGATTGCAACAACTGGATTTATGACAAAGCTAAGAAAGATTCACACGAGAGGGTTGCTAAATCTCGTTGCCATTGATGAGGTGTGAAGCTAGATTGTATATGTACCCATAGCTAGTATATGTGAACATTTGAGCTTTCTCAAGAAGTTTGAGATTTTATGCATAAGTTCATCTCTCTTTTGAAATTTCAGGCACATTGCATCTCTTCATGGGGCCACGATTTCAGGTTTGTGATACAGATATATTTTAGCAACAATTGGTGTGTTTCACTTTTATTATTTATTATTTTGCCCCAGACAATTGGGTGCTTCTAAATGATCAGAAGCTCTAAGTGAATGTGATAATAAAACCAAAACTTTCTAAGAATCTTGTTATGTGGTAGTAAAAGTCAGATGGCAGCATAATCCTAATCCCTCCGTCCTGTGTGCTACTGATCCTGTAGTTTCTTAAGAATTTTGTTCTTTTCAATTCCTTTGAGATATGTACTGCTAGATTTTGTGACCTATTTGCCTCAACTTCCATATCATTATTATTTGTATAAAGTGAGAGTGGAGTGCCGCAGTATTGATCTATATACTATATCCAAACTCTGACAATCAGGTTCTTTCTTTTGGTTCTCTGTCTCCTTAATTGTTGTGCTGAAACAGGCCTAGCTATCGAAAGCTCTCAACTTTAAGGTGCCACCTCCCAGGTGTACCAATATTGGCTTTAACAGCTACAGCTGTTCCTAAGTGAGTCTTTTGCTGCACTCTGCAGAGAAACTTAGCTCATAATTTGCAATGCCTCTGACTTTTTTTATCTTTCATTTTGGTTCTTTGCAAAAGATGCAGTGGTTTGTAGAATTAAAATTATTGAGCAGCATTTTTTCTTTTAAATTGAGAGGCACTAACTAATGTATTTCCTTAATCATCATATTGTTTTGTTCTGCAGAGTTCAGAAGGATGTGATAGAGTCCTTATGCCTTCAGGACCCGTTAATCCTAAAATCTTCTTTCAATCGTCCTAATATACATTATGAAGGTGCACCCTGCTTCCCTGACTTGATTCACGTCCTGTTTGTAATGTCTCTTGGCTAATATTATACAAAGCTCGGGGAAGGATAGGAGTAGTTGTTAAATGTAACTTTTGCCATGACCTCACATCATGTAGATATGGAGAAGTCTGACCAGGTTTCTCTATAATGCAGTTCGATACAAAGATCTTTTAGATGATGTATACGCTGATTTGTCTGATGTGCTAAAATCTAGCGGAGATGTCTGTGCAATTGTTTACTGCCTTGAACGTACAATGTGTGATGACTTGTCTGCTCATCTATCAAAAAATGGAATTTCATGTGCTGGTAAATCATTGTTTTTCATCGGCACTTTATGGCCCATTCAGTAATGTTAATACTTTTTGTTTTTCATTTCATTTAAAATAAATATAAAGAGATGGGAGATGTAGATGAGAGAGGAAGAATAATAAAACAGTTTTTGAAATAAACAATTTAAAATGGTTTTCAGTTTTTAGTTTTATATTCTTCCTCCTCTCTCTCTCTCTCTCACGCACACATTTCTCTTCTCTCTTCCATTATGTTTCCTTAGTTAATAAAATGTTAACAAATGGGCCACTAGTTCTTGATTAGTAAATTCACGTTTTTTTAATTAAAAAATGTTTTCTTTTGCCACTTTCAGCTTATCATGCAGGGTTGAATGATAAACTACGGAGCTCTGTCTTAGATAATTGGATTTCTTCTAAGATACAAGTTGTTGTGGCAACGGTGGCTTTTGGGTATAATTGTATATATAACTTAAACATTTTTCTTCTTGTATTTTGTAAAAAAAAATTATCTTATTGCCCCCAGCTCATGATTGGGATTGTGATGACTCCTTGCCTCTTTTCTTTCTATATTTGTGCTTGGAGCTTGTTCTGGTGCATGCACAGTAATTGAGCTATTGGTGTACCTTCAGGATGGTATGAAACTGAATTACTGTTTGTTTAAAAGAAATCTTACAATTTTTTTTTTGGTTCAACTCTCCGGTTGGAGATAATGTTTAGCAGAATGTAATGTGGCTCTGGTTGATTTTAAGGGTATTGATAGAAAAGATGTCAGAATCGTTTGCCATTTTAATATTCCCAAGTCAATGGAAGCCTTCTACCAAGAGTCGGGTAGAGCTGGTCGCGATCAACTACTCTCCAGAAGCCTGTTATACTATGGAATCGATGATTGTAAAAGAATGGTTGGTTCAATAACACTGCTTACTTCCATGCCTGTATACACTTAGTTCCATTGTTCACTTTAGTTTCTTTCAATTGATTATATTGCAGAAATTTATTCTAAGCAATGCTGAGAACAAGAAGTTGAAGGCCTCAAACTCACAGGAAGAGTTGTCAAAAAAAACCCTGACCGACTTCCAGCAGGTGACACCAATAACTTGTATAATGTTAGAATGAACTCTACATAATTGATGTTCATTGGAATCTGAATTGAAACACATGTAGATGGTCGAGTATTGTGAGGCTTCTGGATGCCGTAGGAGAAAAATTCTTGAGACTTTTGGTGAAAAGGTAGTGTAACCTACTGAAACTCTTGCTTCATATGTTTCTAGAGTGCAATATCAATGCTCCTGAAGAGCTAATTACTGACTTAATTCGAAACAGGTACCTGCATCACTATGTGGAAAAACGTGTGATGCCTGCAAACATCCAAACTTAGTGGCCAAGTATTTGGAGGAACTTGCAAATACTTGTATCGTCTGTCAAAAGTTTGGTTCATCTCGAATTTTTATGAGCAGGTGGTCTATTTCTATTTAGTGCTGATATTTGCAGTGTTATTTAAATTCTTTCATGCGCTTGCTTATTCATTAATGTCTGACTTTCAGCTCCTCAGATACGATTAATGAAGATCGAACCTCTGAATTCTGGAATCATGGTGATGAAGAAAGTTGTTCTGAGGACGACATATCTGATTCTGATGGTATTTTTATTTACAAAATACTTTTTTTTGGGGGTGTATGGTAATTCGTGTATCTCATTCACTGTCTCCGTCAAATGCCAGATGGTCTTGCGGTCAAGAACCTTGCCAGGTCAAAGTTGCCAAAAAGGTTGGGTATCAGTGAAAAAATTGAGTGCTTGCAGCGTTTAGAAGAAAGATATTACCCAGATAAATCTTCTGATAAGCAGGTTCAATCTGACATACTGAATGGTCTTGCAATTAGAAGTTTTAGAATTGCATATGTGCCCTAACGTTCTTTATGTGCTTTAAGAACCATTAGTTGCTGGATCCACCACTTGAAAGTATGATTTGCCATCCAAGGGGCAATTGACATGTTAGCTAACTTGCTAAAAAACTGTTGTACATTTACTGTTCATATATATGATTTAGAATGGTAGATCTAAAATAATCTCCACTTAGACCTTTTCCCCTGAACAACTATTATTGCCTAATTTGACCACAGATAAATAAACCAGAGAAGAATGCTATATTTGATACGCTGAGGGAAGCAAGCAAGCAAAGATTACAAAATGCTCTAAAGGAGGCTCAGCAGCGGCTTGGTAACTTAAAGTAAGCTCATTGCAACAAACCAGTTAATCACTTGAGATATTAAATTTCTCCTAACAATGGAACTATCCTTCTTTTGTCGCTGGAGGTTCTCAAAGTTGAAAATCTTCTATGCAGGATTGAAGTGGAAAAATCGGCCTATTTTCTCGAAAATGAGTGTTACAACAAATATGGGAAAACTGGGAAATCTTTTTATTATTCTCAAGTGGCAAGTACAGTCAGGTGGCTATCATCTGCAGATTATACTGGCTTAACTAATCGCCTTGGCACCATTGACAGTTCCCCATCAGACGATGCTCCGCCTGAAATAGAACCTCCTGCAGCACAATCACCTTTGGTGGAGGGACCAACAGAAATTACCAGCAGTGATTTCCATTATAGTGTTGGATCAGAAACTTCTGAAGCTGTGTCACCAACGCAAATTGCTTCACCAAGTACAAGGCTGCCACCAATTCCGTCCTTCTCACAGTTTATCAACACCAGAAAGACAAAAGACAACAGACCAAGTGCATCAGAAAAGCAATCACTAAATGGAGTGCAGAAGAACCTAGAGAAAAGAATGAGGTTGCAGTAGGTTGAATATTTTGGTTTTATTTATTTTTTTAATTATTTTTTATAATGACTTTGTCGAGGAAAGTAGGCATACAGATACTTGGCAATAACCTCCTTGTCAATGGCTGATCTCATCAGTTATTTCCTTGTAGTGTTCACAACCCAACTATAAAGTCTAACATGTGGAAGAGGATGCATATCTGATTATGGGTATTTAGACTGGATCACAAATTCGATTTTCTGTTTTCCACGGTGCTGCCAAAGAATTTAAGTAAAGATGATCCTCAAATAAAATTGGTGTGCAGGCTTCCCAAGTAAAGATGATCCTCAAATTCCAAAGCATTTGTCACAAACGACATCACGCTTCCATCTGGATCCTCAAGCTTCTTCATAATCTTGCCATCAGCTGCCACATTCACCACCATGGCTTTTGTGCGCAAGCCACTGACTAGTTCAGTCAATTTCCGAGACGATGCTATCAAGTGTTTGGCTGCTTTGGAGGTGTACACAAACTCCAGCCCCTCTGTAGTCAACTGTGGCATGCATTCAAACATGTCATTCTAGTTGGCATATGCTCTACGAAAAATTCTTGGGAACGAGGTGACACCGTCACATTGTGTTATAATATACGTATAACCACCACATGACATTATAACGGTCACAGGAAGAATTTATCTGTGGTTCAATAAATGACAAAGATGAACTTAATTAAGGTTGTATTACCTGAAGTAGAGCGATCCAGAAAGACCCATCTGGGGCAAGATTGATGTTGTCAGGTCCACCAGGAAGGTTCTCAATGAAGATCTCTGTCTTCCCTTTGTTCTCTCCCTTCAGCCAATGCCTTAGGCACCTAAATCTGACCCATAAACACAATATTATTAACATACTAATTTGGTTTAAGTTCTTTCTAACTGATGAATGAGCAAGAAGTGTTAGTTACATCATCAAGCTTACTTCCATGTTTCACAGACCACCAGATAATCTTGGTCTTTGGACACTGCAACTCCATTAGCAAAACCCAAATTATCTAGTAGGATTGAAGTCTCTCCTGATGATGGATCGTACTTGAGCAGCTGCCCATGTGGTTTTGCCTCTAGCACATCTAGATACCAATCATGGAGTCCAAATTTGGTGCTTGCAACACTAAAATATAGACTGCCATCTGATGCCTCAATCACATCATCTGCAAATCTGATTTCAACATGAATATAGTAAGGCTAGTCATAATTAGATATCAAACTTATCACAGATAAATTTTCACATCCATAATACTACCTTCAACTAAGCATCTATACATTTATTTTAACAGGGTCTATCCCAGTGGAAAAGGATCTTGACTTGCATAGCAATGGTCTCGGATTCGAACTCTTATTGGCATCTTGATGATGTGTGTGAGAAACCCCATTCCTTTTGTAGTTTAAACTATCTCTTGTATTAAAAAACATATATTCATATTTATTGGGACCATGCATTTATTTTCAATTGTTGCCAACGTTTATTGTGCTAATTTTGGGATAAGAAGCACATGTATCCCTTGATACTGGGTCAGAGAGTTGTCGACCCAGGAGCCCTTTGGGTCCACTGGTAGCTCCATGAAAAATACAGGAGTATTTGTGGGGCTCGTACCAACATGGTCTTATTGCCATGTTTTTTGCGTCTCTCTTGGATATGCTTTAGCAGAAGAGAGTTAATGCATCGGACAAAAAAACAGGCTACTATCAAAGAAAAAAATCTCAGATTGAATGTCCAAACAGACGCATAAGAAAAAGTACCAAAGTTTGATTGCAAAAGCCATGTATTCATATCAAATACCAACAGACCATGATGTGCATGACATGTAGCAATCGGTCCCAAACCAAGATAAGAAAAAAGATTCCTTACAGTACCATCGCTAAATGGTACAGGTCCCAATTTCGTGAGGAAACTGCCACACCTCACACTAGAAGATGACCTATTGGATTGTTCTATTCTGTGTCACATAAAAAAATATTTGGCATGGCTTGCACATGTCTCTTTTTCAAGTGAACACATTGATTTCTCCAGCCATTTTCCACAGTTGGATGAAATCACAGCCAACTTGTTTATCTAGTTTTTATCTGAAGGGTAAATTTCAGGCACTTGATTTTGCAGCTTTTTGCACATTTCAAGAATTAAAATTTATCTGAATAGCATTCAGAAACATGTTATAGCATATTGGTCTTTACAGTGTACTCTTACCTTATACCATTTTCAGTAATCTTAAGCAAACCCTGCACAAATCACAGTAACAATGCAGAAAAACTTACTGGATCCCGACGAATAACACAATGACACGTATTGACCGGGATAATAAAAAATATTATCTCAGTTGCATGAAAGTCTTTCTCGAAAAATAAGACTAGAGTGCTCTGCTTTAACCATGCCACAGGCTTTATACAAGGGGTTAGGCGGTGCTGCTCTTACCTCTTCAGTATCACATGCAACAAGATCACCTTCTTTGGTGATTGTGATCCCAAGTACTGTATCACTGTTCACCCTTTTCCAGTTCTCCCAGTTCCCATTTTTGTGAAGCCTTTTGATCCAACCATCTCTAGTAGCTGTATATATTGTGCCTTCTTTATCCACATCAACATCTTCTGGTTTCAGAAGTAGCCCATCCCCAAGCTTAATCACTTTCTACAGAAACCCAATAAAAAGAAAAAGGAAAAGAAATGAAATAAGCAGAGTAATTAAACAGACAAACATAAAGTTAATCACAAACTTGAATCTTCACCTGCAAGATGTTGTTTTTAGGAAGATGGGAAGCAGAAGATGGTGGAGGCAGGTGAAGTGAGACTGGGGATATTGGGGAGAAGAGGTAGATTTGAAGAGTGAATGCAAGCAAACATGCCAGAACAAAGCCTGAAAATGAGGTTAACAAATGCTTGATGAGAGCCATGGGACCACTTTTCTGCAGTGAGGTGTGTTTGATTTTTCTGGAAGAAGATTAATATTGTGATTAGAATATTGCCAATTATGTGAAACATTCACATTGTTGTCTGAGGTAAGTTGTGGCTGAAATGAACTAGAAACAAAATTGCATCTGTCTGGATAATGTTAGAGACAGAAGCCAGTGAGTGACTTGAATTATTGAGTTTCTCACTGTAACTTATTATTTGCCAAACATTACTTTATAGTTAAACCAGTAGTTCTAAAATTCTCCTTTTCAATTAATCATTCTCTCAAGGACTGAAATATCGAATATCACCAAAATAATGAGGATATTATTGTTTTTTGGGGAGGGGGATGTTTTGGAACATATCCGTGTAATTATCGATAATATTGTGGAAATATCAAGGAAATTTTGGCGCCGATAATATCCTTCAATTATCATCAACATTTGGTCAATATATCGCGATAATATCGATAATATCGCAATATGGACATGGAATTGAAACAAAAATTGAAAAGGCTTATGCTCGCACACGAGGGGATTCGAACCCCTACCACTTCTATTCTTCCTCCAACGTCTTATCCACCACATTGCTGATGGAAAGAATCTGAGACCCAATCTTCAAATTATTTTGCTTATGGGCAACACCAACCAATATCGTATCCATATGGGTGGCATGTTAACAATTACATGCAAAACTATTTTGGGGATTTATCATTTGATGACTACGTTTTACAGTACACGTACTCTACACATAGAGATGATGAAGACAGTAAAAAATTTGAACCTCATAGGATACGATATTATCGATATTCTACACTCACAATGTTTGTTAGCTCGTTATATAATCAAATTAAATCAATCAAACCCACAATGCAATGCATTTTCTTACAAAATAATAGATAATTGACTAAATAACATCCTCTAAAATTTCAATCAAAATTTTCAAGTTTTTCTTACTAATGTCCGTGATGTTTATTTAATTTTTATCGATAACGATAATTTCTCGATATTTCCATATTTTTAGACCCACGATATTTTCGAAATCCTCCATATTTTAGACTCTCTCATGTTTCAAATGTGTTTGATAAAAATATTTTTATTATTTTTATTTCCCCTTCTTGTATCTAGGATAAGGTTGATCTATTCGGTGGTCATGTTTACGTCAAATAGTCAAATGGACCCAACATATTCATATGATTGAGAGTTTTTGGAAATCTAACCATCACAAATTGCTAGAAGAAGAATTCAAAGATGAAGGGAAACTGAAATTGAGAAAATTTTGCTTCTTCTAATTAGAATATTCTTTCTAATGGGTTTAAACTCTCCTTTAATCCAATAGAGTTTTGTTTTCCATGCCAAACATGTCCTAATAAATAGGCCCAAAAAGTTCAATGATTGGGATATTGAATGTGTTTATTTACCAAATATGTTATTGGCCAAAACAAAGAGGTTATTACCAAAATAATGACCTTGAGTCTCAAAAATTTCCCATCACCCAGTGTCCACCTAATGACACAAAGGGGAATTCTAGCAACCTTCTTTCTAACCTTCTCTTTTGGACATTATCCCTTCTCTTCATGACACGTGTCAATTTCTACACTTAAAACAATGTCATTATTAAATTAGACAACTTTTATGTCAAAATCTCCATTTTTTTAAGTGTAAAAAATGACACGTGTCATGAGGAGAAGGGAGAAGGTTCAAAGAGAATGTTAGAGAGAATGTTGCTAGCATTCCTCATGACACAAAATCATGAAAACCCATTTTTGGCCCCTGGCTGGCTAAATTCTAAATAGTAAGAAAATCCATGACACAAACCCCTTTTTTATAGTAACACTTTAATTACAAGAAATCCACAAAACTTATTAGACTTCTACTCTCTCCCCCCTTCTCCTCCCATAACACAAAGAAACACAGAGAGAGAGAGAGAGAGAGAGAGAGAGAGAGAGAGAGTTCAATGTTCTGCTACATTCCATGGCTCTTACTACAGGTTCAGAATCTCATCCAACCTCTACAAAACCAACCCCAACTCCTCCACCAATCGAAGTCGTGTGTGTAAAATGCGACTCTTGTGCGTTCACAGAGGATTGCACCCCTGCATACATCTCACGAGTCCGGGAGCGTTATCAGGGCCGTTGGATATGTGGGCTCTGCGTTGAGGCCGTGAAAGATGAAGTCTTGAGATCAGATAGGCTCATCTCCACCGAAGAAGCCCTGAACCGGCACATTAGTTTTTGCAGGAAGTTCAAATCATCAAGCCCTCGGCATAAAGAAACAGAGCACCCAATCTTTGCCATGGGTAGGGTTTTCAGGCGGAGCTTGGATACTCCGAGAGCTCTCCGGTCAAATTCTAGCTCTTCCCTTGATGGTGTCCAAGGGGTTCGCGGCCCAGCGCTTGCTCGTTCAGGAAGCTGCTTCTCTTCCCTGTCTAGGTGAATGGTTAGAGCAAACTTTGAAGAAGGTACATATGAAACAGGGGAACTCTGTTTTTTTATTAAATATGATAACAAATTGGAATTGGGTAATTTAGGCTGTTTTTTTTAAATCTTTTTTTTTTTGCTCTAAGTGGACTGATTTAAGTTTGTTTGTTTCTCTTAGACCTTTTCAATGTATATATTCCATATGTTAATTTGCTTCAAATACATTCTCTTTCTTTTCATTTTCATTATATTATTCCACCATTTTGATTATGATTATTGAATTGTTTTTTTTTTATCCATGAGATTTGAACTCAGCATATCCTCCATTGGCTTCACCATTTTGATTATGAGTTTGTACATTGTTTTGTTGTTTGAAGGAATATGGATGACATGATTGTGTTATCAAGGTACATGAATTATACAAAGGGATTGGCCAATTAATGGAAATAAATCTAGGACCATTAACTTATTGTATATGGGGTCAACCTAGATATTCATGAAAGTGATGCCACTATATTTTCATGCCAATTATTTTGACCAAACAAGTGATAATATTTTATTAGATTAATTGAAAAAGTACATAGAGAGTCATCTCGATTGGCAATACGACGGACAGTAAAGTTTCTTCAGTGACCACAGTCAGCTCTAGAGCTGAAACGATATGAGAGAATAAATCGCAAAGAATTTTTCTAAAAACTCCTATCTACCGTCTAAGTTGCCCTAGATTCATATCAATTATTTAAGATGATATTTTGGTTACTAATTACACCACACTTTCCCTTCTATAGCCGTGCATATAGAAAAGAAGGAAGATGGATAGAGTTTGCTTCCTATTCTTCTGTGTGATTACTAATTAGCTGGTTTCTTTCCTGTTTCAGTCATGCCCAGTTGTGTAAAATGGCTTATTTGAAAACAAACAAAAAAGAAAAAAAGAAAAGAAAAGGTAAGAGAGAATTCAGAAACACAGAATGAAATTGCTGAGAAATTTCCCATAAAGAAATAAGGAAAGCAATTGTTATGTTATTTGATCCAAAACCACCAACTTCACTCTTGCAAACTTCTGTTCAAATCCCCTCTCCCTCAATGTGGCAAAGTGATGAACACATTATGTGTTGATATTCAGTCACCCAATCTAAAGTAAGGACAACACCACTTCCACTCCTTCCATGTGTTGCGCTACTAGACTGTCTTTCTGGAAGGAAGTCTCTGGATATTTCTAGCTAAGAGATTTCTTCCAGGTCTGAACACTTAGAATATATCACATCTGACAAGTAAAAACATTATGTGTGGGACAGCCAGATTGTCACTGAATGCATTCGCTCGGGTCAGGTTCAAGGTTTCTTTTCTGATTTTTTGTCTTAAAAGTTAAAACAACCCGATTGAATGTATTCGGTTATTTGAAATTTAAAATTAATAATGTTATCGACTAACTATTAGTTTAGTGGTATTTGTCTGCGTTCTCTCATGCTGCTTCATTCTTAATATCACTAGGCATCTGTTTGACTTGCGAAAGACTTGGCATCCATCATGGAAGAAGTTTCGGTTGTGCAATTTCTTAAAATAGTTTACCTAACCTAATATAAAACTATGGCCTCTTTTTTTGTTTGTGTGTGTGTATTAATCATGGACCTAATGTTCTTCACTCTACCATGCCACTGCATTAGGAATGGATTATGACAGATCATAATCTATTGAACCATCCACATGCATAATTCAATATGTATCCTCATCACCCTTTTTAATCGCAGCGTGTATACAAAGCATGCTTAATAGTTAACTTTTTACTTTGTATTTATAGAAACATGGTTATGCGTATAGGCAGCGTGTCAGTGTTGAAATGGTTGTGAGGATCTGGCGATGGATTAAAGTGGTGGCGAAAATCTTTCTCGTTTGACATAAGATATTGTGGTAGTTCAGTGGCCCCACATTTGATAACAAAAGGAGTCAACAATATATATATATATATATATATATATATATATATATATATATATATAGAAGCAGTTTAGCCATTAATGCTAGCGTGTAGTATCAGCAGTACATTGATTAATAACACCACGTGACTGTGCAACTGTCACATTATAATATCATATAACGCACAAATGCATGTAACACTTTCAAAGTATTCATTCCAAGTGGTAAAACAGTTGAGACACATTTTCATTGCCATCTATAGCATTTGACCGAAAGAAGAAGATGGCTCGACAAAGGGCCTTCCTTGCTCAAAAAGGAAATGCTCTGCACTTCTGCTCGATAGACTTGCAAGGAAGCTGTCCTCCTCGGCCAATTTTCATGGTCACGCAGCTTATCCGTTCGCATTAACTGGTATTTTTTTTTCCCTTTCTTACCTATCACCAATTGTATACGACTAGTGCTCGACAATTTTCATAGTGGTACAAATTATCTGTTACCATCAACTAGCATAATTTTTCTTACCTATCACCAGTTGTATACAATCAATGTCCAAAGGACCATTGGAGATATGTTAATCTTACCTATCACCGGTTGTATACGACGAATGCCCAAAGGATCATTAGAGATATCTTGGCCAAGGCACCAAGGCATTTCAGTGCTTGCCCTGTCAATCTTGGTCGCATGATAAGATGAGCAAGCCAGAAACTAGTTTTAAATGGATTGAGTTAGTCAAAGGGTCAAGACAGCCAGACACTTCGAAGTTTAAGGTTGTCATTCGTAGCTATCTTATCTAAGTTTGTCGGACCCCAACAGGGTTATCAACTTGCACTATAAAACATCTGTTGGGCCCTTTTCTTGGATAAGAGCCAAAAAAACAAAAACACAAGCGCCACAAACCAACAAGCCAAACCATTCAGAAATTGACTGCTTTTATTTCACAACAAAGATAAAGAAGGTTCAATTTATTTATCAAGATTAGAAATCCGGCATCAGCATCATAAAAGTCATAAACATCTGTTCAGGTTTCCTTTGGCACATTCAAGCTGGCAGGTTACTCGTAACCTTGACAGCAGATTCTGCCAGAATGTACCTTCCTCGACCTGTAATGACCGAGAAGGTATACCGAGCCCTGCCAGGAAGCCTGCTTCACTTAACCGAAATTTATACCCTGAGCAAGTGGTAGTTCACTCCCATAATTGATTGTACTGTAAAAGAAAAAAATTATTCAAGTTATTGATGAAATATACCTGTACAGAGACCAACAATCATTGTAGATATGCAAGACAGGATTCAGGCAAATCTGGAAGTTTAACGAAAGATTACCATGTCGAACGTCTCATGTATTGCTTCCAGGAGTCACTCCCTGCTTCACGACCACCACCGGTTGCCTTCTCTCCACCAAAGGCACCACCGATCTCAGCTCCATTAGTAGGTATATTTACATTCACTATACCACAATCACTACCATGTGGCCTGCATCACATTTGAATGCAAAACAATTAAACACTCTAGTTTGAAATGTTCATTTGTCATTAAACCGGTGCCACTTTCTAGGGTCGTTGCCCACTTTAGAAACTCACCCAATCCATTTAAAAATAGTTTCTGGCTTGCTCGTGAAGACTGAACTACTCAATCCTTGTGGTACCGAATTGTTCAGTTCGATTGCTTCTTCAAGAGTCTGCATATTTTGAAACAAAAAAGTCGCAACATTTTATCTGGTAAGAAAGGTATAATAAACAATAATGCAAGAGAAACCTTTAATACGCCAGACTACCTTAATTTTCATAACATAGAGAACTGGGCCAAACAATTCTTCTTTCACCACGGAGGCATCTGAAGAAATCTCGACAATTGTCGGTTGTACAAAATTGCCATCTGACTCTATAACTAATCCGCCTGTAAGGATCTTTCCCCCCTGAATAAGTAAATTACAACGTGTAAGACATAAGAATCTTTTTTTGCTCTTGAGGTGAGTGTGTGTGTGTATTAATGCTTCCCCAAGAGACATAGAACATGCCTGAGATTTTATGGTTGAAATCCCCTTCTCAAAGTTCTCCCTCGAAGCCTGAGTATGCACTGGCCCGACCAGAGTTCCTTTCTCCAAAGGATCCCCAATTTTGACTTGCTTGTAAAGTCCAACTAGTTGATCCAATACACTTCGATATATACTTTCGTGAAGATACTGCACTCCAGCGAAGCCATACATGAACACAAATTTGTACATTTTATTTTCAAGCAAAAAGCAAAATACAATGCGAAGAAAAACAATGGTGAAAGAAAGTTTACTTCTATAACCACATCAAATCACAAAAATGGAATTTTAAAGGATAAATAGTTACCAATCTGCGGCACGTTGTGCAGCGCTGACCAGCAGTACCAACAGCAGCAAACAAGATAGAACGCACTGCCAGCCCAATGTTGGCATCATCCATAACAATTAAGGCGTTGTTTCCACTTAATTCAAGTAAGCATTTACCAAACCTCTCATTGACAATTTTTTGCACCTTCGAACCTACCTATATTTGGTAATGTGGAAGATAAGCTTGGCGTGGTAGTGACGGAGAGAAGAACAAAAAATTAAAAAGGCACATGTATATGATCAGTGTACCTTTGAACTTCCAGTGAATGAAACCAGGGGAATCCGTGTATCTTTTGCTATTGCTTCACCAATTTCAGCTCCTCCACATAAAGAGGTGAATATAGCACCTGGCAAGTTATTTATCTCAAGAACTTCAGCGATTAGCTTTGTCACAGCAATAGTTACCAATGGAGTTGTTGGTGCACCCTTCCTACAATGCATAAACATCACAAGCAACCACTCTATTATAAAATCTGTATATCTTTTTAACGAAATAATATAATAAAACTCAATAGATTTAGAAAATAATGTCATATTAACTTACTTAAGATATCACGTAATATAAAAGTGAAACAGTCAAGGTACTGTGAGTACATTCAAATGCCTATCTTATGCTCTGACATTACTGATTTGAATAATTGATCAAAACTCCAATTCTGAAATCAGGAGCACATATAAACTTACCAGACAACACAGTTACCGCAGACTAACGCAATGCAGGCGTTCCATCCTAATTCACCAAATAAAGAAAGAAGTTTGGTTGGAAATCTTGCAGTTCAAAATTTATAATGTATTCAGTGAATTACAGTGACAAATAAAGCACATCTTTAATAAATAAATTACTTTTCAATATATCCTTCTGCTCCTTAATTATGTATTATAATGATATGTTATGTAGTGAAAATGACAAGGTTTCCATCTTGGCATATAGGCTATTACAAAAGGATTACTGCACCGATAAACAAGTGAACGAAACAACATTCAGTGAAGATCATTGCAGCTATGAAATGCCAAGATCATTGTTGACAGATAGCTAAGGCACATTTGCTTAGGGTAGAATATATGACAACGGATGCTTCTAAGTTCTTACATTTCACAGTAAATAAAGAAAGCAAGATCGATGCTGACACTAAATCCTCAATTTCTAGGATGCTTTAATGCACAATAGATCCAGCATCATGCCCTGATAGTTGTACATAATAATAAAGGAGCTGTTTAACTTATGCTTTAGGCCTGTTAAGACAAAACAGAACAAGAACCCACCAAGAACAGCACATGGGAAATTGAAAGCAGTGATGACACCAACTATCCCCAATGGATTCCAGACCTGTGGTGTATAAAAATGCACATGTTAAATATACCAAAATCAAGCTGAATCACGTAAAAGAAAATGGTCAAAGTTCTAATAGTATTATACAAATTGATCAAGGTTCAAGGTAAGATCTAGTAAAGCACCTCAAACATCATATGATTTGGACCTGCAAACAAAACGCAGACAAGGGCCTATTATGTTGATGATATGAAAATTATAAATCACTGGCTTAGCAACCAGATATTCATCGTGGAGCTTCTAAAATTTCATCAAGCAATTCTAATATTTGCAATTGAAAAGAGGATGATACAAAAAATAGCAAGAAATACGAGTTTTGAGCATACGTTCGGAAGGTATGATAGATCCATTCAGTTGTCGGCTCAATCCAACAGCATAATCACACATATCAATAACTTCCTGCAGAAAGTAGTGTTCACGACTTCAAAAGTGTAAAAAAGATTATGCCTACAAGAAGGGCAACTGAAAATTCCATCTTAAACACTCAAGGGCAACAATAGCGAACATCTTCAAAAGCTTATTCACAACTCAACAGATGCATACGATAAGGAAATTTTTAACTAAGGTATCATTTTGTCATACCTGAACTTCCCCAATTCCTTCAGCAAGTATTTTTCCCATCTCGAGGGACACAAGCCTACCCAGATGCTGCAATTTCTCTCTTAATGCGTCTCCTATTTGCCTTACAATCTCACCCCTTTTTGGTGCTGGGAGCTGCACCAAAAATATATTAACTTTGTAAAATAAAGACATGTCTAACGCATACAAATTTCACACAGTAACTCTGAATTGTAACTTGCAATGTATCATAAGTAATGAAAATAACAAGAACTGACACTCTTCCATGTCTTGGCTGCTTCATTGCAGGCACGCAGGCCCTCCTCATAATCTTCTATAGACACTTCCGTGACTTTAGCAATTTGCTAACATCCAAAGGCACAAACAAGATATTAGAAACATTGAAATTCTGGGTTTGTATGATTGAACTCAAATCTTCAAGTTCTTCTTATCAAAATTATATCTTTGTTGTATAACAGAAATGAAAAAATCAATCATCGATGAAGAAAATGGAGATTAAAAATAAGTTACAAACCTGATTGTTAGAAGGGTTGACAGTAGAGATAACTGGGCCACTTGCCTTCCACTTGCCATTGATGAAGCCACCAGGATTCTCGGAACCCAGACCGATCTCGCTTAGAAACTCATACTCTTTCTTGGCAAAACCCATCTCTGCATATTCATTATCTCTGTGTCTTAGGATTCATTACATCAAAACAAAACAAGAAATAAACGAAGAAGAAGAAGATCCAGAAGAGCATATCGTTGAAAATCAATTACCGAAGACCAAATCAATGACAATTGGATTGATTTTGAGAAGCGATGGATAAAATGATTGAAATCAGTGAGTGGAGTCGCTAATTTGCTGCTGGGTTTGTTTGTATAATGGGGAGGGGAGAGTGCTATGCTATAGCGTCACGCCACATTATACAGAATCCTTATCTTCCAAAAGATCGACACATGTCAAGCACAAACGTAAATTGGGTTGCGTGACATCACATGCTGCTGACTATTCTGTATACAAACATGAGTTCACCAAAATTAAATAAATTTGAAAATCAGAGATTGACCAAATCCACAGTGGCCATATGAGTTTTATACGGACATGAATGCACCTGTTAGTTAAGCTAAACCAGGCCCCAGCTCACATGCTACCTGACTGAGCTACCATGTCACGTCACACATCACACTTAGAGAGCCCCATACAAAGATGACCAAATTTTGGTAGCAAGCAAGCATGGGAAGTTCTCAATGAATGGGAGGGGCTATATATCATTGTTTGCCAAACTTCGCATACATGTGGAAGGCTGAAAGGTTAAGCCTTTTTCTTTTTGGGGTCCGAAAACGATAAATATTAAGTCTTGAGATTAAACAAAAGTGGTGAAGATGAGTGGAATAATGTGCTAGAATTAGACTAAGCAAGAGTTCGCTTCCTTCCAATACGGAAAGGTTTCTATAGTGAGACATGCTAATCTTTATTTTTCAATCAAATGTTTTGTTTTTGCCCGAGCATTCAAATGTTATTCATATTGTACCAATTGTAGTGATGCAAAATTCTCACTCTTATTTATTTATTTTCCGCTATATATTTAGTAATATATTTTCCCTTAAAATTACAAATTCTGTAATGAAGGTAAGGCCCGCAAGTACGACTATGGGCCTTCCTACCTGGCCTTTATAAGGTGGGCCGGGTTGGCCCATTAAGAAAGCTAACTTCTGACTCAGACCAGTAAAGTTTCCCACCAATTATTTCGATTTTGGGACCAATAATCAGAATCCAATTGCTTTTGGTACGAGCAAGTGAGACGCGGCCTCTGCTCTCTCCACCTTCCTCAATTGGCAGACCTGAGAAACTACGAAGAAGCTGCTTTTATTTGTTCTTCTTCTTAGCACTCTTTCTGTTTCTCTCTCTAACCAGAAAGAGTGCTAAGCCTCTCTCTCTCTCTCTACCGAAAGGTACCTCCTCCTGACATCTTCCTCAAATACCTTACAATTTCGCGTGTATAATATCAAAATATCATTGTATCTCATATAATTCTCAACCCCTTTTCTGAATTCGATGTCTTTTTACCAATTAGGCCTTTGCTTTGGCCAAACCCATTTGAAACCCTAGACTTGTTTCCATTCCTCTACTCAGGGTTTATCGTTCGTCGTCTAATCGAGTCTGAATTTCAGAATTTAGGGTTGGATAGGAGTGGGCACGTAGAGAAATCATGATAGAACCCACGTGTTTTTTCGGGGCCAAAAATTCCCAATTTCGTGGGGTTTTCAATGGAATTTGTACTTTGGTTTTGTTCTTCTTATTCTACAACCAGGACAGTTTTCTCAGAAACCAGTTCCTTGGCAGCTCGCATTCGGTTCTTCCTCCTCGTTGGAGCTCCAAAGTTAATGACTTTGGTGATCCGGGCGATCGGGTTGATATTATTCGCAGGATAATTGCCGAAGTTAATGTTTCTTCGTCGAATTATAGTGTAAGTGTTAATGTGTCGGATGCCAATTTATTATCAGCGACTCATCCCCAATTCTGTACCGGCTTGTTGAAACACGAAGGTTATCAGAGCAAATGCGAGTTCTTAATTACCCATCCGGAGTGCAGTTCCGGTGGGTATTTGAATTACATTCATTTCTTTTATTGTGACTGTGAAAAAGTTAGTATTTTGGGGTATGTAGTATTGGCAATATGGTTGGCTGCTTTGTTCTATCTATTGGGTAACACTGCCGCAGATTACTTTTGTTGTTCTCTGGAGAAGCTTTCTAGTCTCTTGAAGCTACCAGCGACTGTGGCTGGTGTGTCTCTGCTTCCACTTGGGAATGGTGCTCCTGATGTGTTTGCCAGCATTGCTGCTTTCGTGGGGAAGGATGCAGGCGAAGTGGGCCTTAATAGTGTGTTGGGTGGAGCTGTCTTTGTTACTTGCATTGTTGTTGGGACTATATCTCTCTGTGTGGCTGATAAGGGGTTTCAGATTGATAAGAAATGCTTTATCAGGGATATATGTTTTTTCCTCTTTACTGTCATGTCACTTGCCTTCATGTTGATGGTTGGTGAGGTTACTGTTGGGGGTGCTATAGCATTTGTCTTGATTTATGTGGTTTATGCGTTTGTGGTCGCTGCAAATGAGATACTGAGGAAGCATGTTCGGAAATTAAGGTTGGAGGCTGTAACTCCATTGCTACCGGTTAGAGGAAGTATCTTTTCTCAGGCAAGTGACGAGGATGAATCATCAGTATATGCTTCACTCCTCGAATCTGAATCTGTCAGTGAGGTACCCCAGCTTCAAAGTAAGTTGCCACAGTGGATGTGGGCTTCAAATGTGGCAATTTATTCAAATCAGAATCTGAAGACTAGTTCAGACAGCCCAAGGTCATTGTGGGGTTGGAACGATGAGGAAACAATGGAGGAACGTTCTACCTCTTCTAAATTTTTAGCACTTCTGGAGATTCCATTGACGCTGCCAAGACGCTTGACAATCCCTATTGTTGAGGAGGATAGGTGGTCCAAAGGTTATGCTGTTTCCAGTGCCGTGTTAGCTCCCATTCTTCTTGTATTCTTATGGAACACCCAAGATGATGTGGGATCTCTGAGTAAAAAGATTGCGTACTTCATAGGTTTTGTCTCTAGTGGTGTCTTTGGCGTTCTTGCATATCTACACACCCGAGTTGACCAGCCCCCTCGCAAATTTTTATTTCCATGGGTTATGGGAGGATTCTTTATGAGTATTATCTGGTTCTACATTGTTGCGAACGAGCTTGTTGCATTGCTGGTGACATTGGGCGTAATCTTTGGAATTAATCCGTCAATCCTTGGATTGACTGTATTAGCATGGGGCAACTCGATGGGTGATTTAATGTCAAATGTAGCGCTGGCAATGAATGGTGGAGACGGTGTACAGATTGCAATGTCAGGATGTTATGCCGGGCCTATGTTTAACACACTTGCTGGCTTGGGGATCTCAATGCTGCTTGCAGCCTGGAACAAGAGACCGGAGCCGTTCATAATTCCCAAAGATAGTAGCTTGTTTTATACTATGGGATTTCTAGTATTAGGGCTTCTTTGGGCACTTGTTGTGCTACCCAGGAATGGCATGCGCCCTAACAAGATCTTAGGACTTGGCCTTATAGCAATTTACTTGATATTTCTCTCCCTTCGGCTAGGAACATCAATGGGGATGCTGTCACTTGTAAATGTATGAGGAATAAATCTTGGATTGGTAATTAGCAAAGTTGTATCTTGTACAGCGTTTCAGTTGGAATGGCAGTGTTGATGCCATAAATTGCTGTATGTCAGCTATGTTAACTGATATTGAATTATTCTCCTGGATAATGTATTACAAATTCCATGTTAATATGAAAGAGAGATTTTGTTGCCACGAATCCAATTTGGCCAACTTGTATAACCTTATCATTATTCGTGTTTTACACCTCTATTCTGTAACAGAACATTGCTGTACTAATTGCATTGTATTGTATTGGTTTGTTACGTTTGATGTCTGAAGAATGCTTGCATACTCTTTTGACATTTCTCCTACCTATCTTTAAATTCTGAATTTCCTTAGATTACCCATCTTGGTGGCTTTTCTGTAATCTCGAGTTAGTTCTTTACATGACCGAAAGCATATGCGGTTTGAAATTTTCTGTACATATTCTTCTTTAGGTCTTTTTCATGTTTGTCAGGGAAGAGGCTCTGTCTTTTTTAGGTCAAACAAGGTATGCAGGGGGCAAGCTCCTTTTCCACTTTCCTTTTTTAAGATTCCTTGACTACTCAACCGATGAATTTTCTGATTAGTGTACCTGAATCTTTATTCATCTTTATTCATCCTTAATCTGTGTAATATTTAGATTATAGTTGACCACCTGCTGCCAAGACATTGCAGCTGCTGTTCCATTTTGGGATTTGTAAACAACAATGTGCAAATACCAACCTTCGAACCCAAGACCACCAGCAGTTAGTGCTAGCGCACTTAACCACAATGGCAGGTAGAAGGCCAGTAACTAGGCTGTTCCATTGACTACCATGAATTGGTTGAGTGAAGCAGGCAACTAGGCTCATGGTTAGATTTCCTAGCCGATTCCCATGAAGATGGTAGAAACATGAAGCTGAGATGTCTGAAGAACTGTGGACAGAAATCTTAACCAGTACAATAACATCAAAGTTGTTAAGTTTTTGCATAATTATCATTCTTGTTACAAATCTGTGTGCCTATCAGTCTCTTGTAATCTTATTCAGGCAGACAGCAAGAGAACATTCCTGGAATGGCAAATTTGCAATGCTATGAGTGAAAACAAAAATCAATCTCAAGTCTCATTAGTTTTTCTGAAAACATGATTCATTCGTAAGTGATTCCATTGTCCCTAACATATCTTGTTTGCTTTTCCTTTACATTGTGAAATTGATTTTCCTTTTCATTGCTTAACCATAAAGGTGAAATGCATCCTTGGAGAAAAAAGTAAAATGCAGTCTTATTTACACAAACTTGTATATATCACCAATTACAAATCAAGGAGTTGCAAAGATACCTCCTAACAAATGAGTTCCCAGTTAGTACAGGTTGGGAGGAGACAACTAAAACACCATCCAATAAACAATCCGGGAAAAATGAAAAATGAGAGAGAGAGAGAGATCAAAACAGAGCATTAGCAGCATCCAAATTGCAGAAAATTGAACTGTGCAGATGTCATGTTTTGATGTGACATTCAAGGAAAACTTCTCTTGAATATCTGAATAACTAGCACCTAGTGGATTCACCATATATGTAATCAAGAATGGCAATGACCCCAATAACAAAAGCGTGATCCATGCCTGCTGTCACCACAACATGGTAGAGATCCTTGCTTGCCATCAACTCCTTCTTCACCCCTATCTATGTTTCATTGTGATCAATAACAAATCCAAACATTCAGAATTTCAATAGCAACTCACAAACAAAGAAACTTTTTATATGTTTTTTTTTCATGAATATGAGTTAATTACCTGTGCCATTGTGTCGCCTTTAGAGTCAACAATGCTACAATCCTTATCAGGAAAATACCCCTTGATCTCAAAGTCCCAGTCTTTGTTTTGCCTAGCCTTGGTGGAGATTCTGATTGCATGAGTTCTTATCAAACATGAGTTTGGCTCTTTTAAACAGAAAACCAACTGATCCTGTGACCCTTCATAGTCTAAAGTGTAACCCTTCCATTTCCTGTAAATGTTTAGTGCCTCAAGCATTGCTCCCTGGTGCATTATTATAAGAATTAACATGCATTTTGGAAATTAATTAAGCATCCCCAACATCATTCCATGAGCATATGCACAACTAAAACAGAACATTTATTTTTTTATATAGATGTATGCATGATTGAACTTGTACATATATATACCTTTCGACGAATGAGAAGCAAAGCGTCTCCATCACCATCCCTCAGAATCATCTCATCTTTCGTGCCCAGAATTCCACATCCATCAACCCTGAAAGCAACCTTCTGACTACAATCTGTGACCACAAAACCACCTCCATTTATTACGTGTGGCCTCCTCCTTACCACAAGCACAGCCTGAGAAGAAGAACAATACATCTTGCTAATGATAGGCTTAATCATATTGGGTTTTTCTGCCATCTATTTCTTGGCTAGCTACTCCCAACTATTCTATGTACCAATGACCTAGTTCAAGAATTTGAAATCATTGCTATACGAGGGTCTTTTATATACACAAATTTAGAGATAAGGGCAAGAAAGCTTGTTGCCTAAGGATCTAGTGGTTTCTACATTCAAAGGTTTGGTAAGTTTTGACTCTGTAATATATATATATTACAATGCGTATAAGATGGACGAATATATGAATAGACATATGCTTTGGCATAGACCAAGTTGCTTGTTGAAGAGGATGATTGTTGGCCAATGAACGGGGAGAGTTTTTGCGTGGAATAAAATGTTTTGTGTTGAGGGTACTTGGCTTTTGGTTTAATCTCTAAAGAGGTATACCAAGTTTCCTGATTTGAGTAAACTAGTGAAGAAATCCCAAAGGGGTTTTGAGTGTTTTTTTGAATTTGGCAGCTCAAAGTCTAAAAAGAGAATATTTCCAGAGTATTTCTATCTTTTTGAAAAGAGGGATTCTGTTAAGCATCTTGAAGTTGTAGGAGTTGAATTTTTACTGCAGTTCCAAAGAAAGATTCATACATATGAGTCTATGGCCTTTTGAATTATTGGGCAAGAGATGCTTGTCACCTTTCAAAGTTGCAGTTAACCAAAGGATTCGACTCTTAACGTTATAGACTTCAGTTTTTCCCTAAAAGGTGGTTTTGGATTATGTGTTTTATGGTCGTTTCTGAACAAGAAGAAAAAGAAAAACACAAGGGTCGTTTTCCATCTCTCTCACTTGTGTTATGAAAAGCCCATTTCCAGATTGACATGCTTAACTTCAACCTCACACTGTTTTTTTGGGAAAGCTAATTCCCATACATATCATTGAAGGACTAACGGTCATATATCGTATGATTAATTTTTTGTCAATAGGTTATTCAAAGCTGTTAAAGCTCGAGCTAGGGCAAGTTCCTTTACACTTCCCCTGTTTTGCTAAGTCAGTTGAGCATGGCATAGACGATTGCTAACCGTCCACACATGTCGAATAGTTGGAAATTGTCCAAATTATTTTGCTAAAGAGAGATTAGCATGAATAAGAAAACTACCAAGGTTGATAAATATAAAGGGTTGGAAATTGTCCTTGCTTATATCAATCATCCACGTGTCTGTGAATTATTTGCAAATTATCCACTTGCACATGAACGACTAACTTCTCCCGACAATCAACTTCGTGAGCCAACCCACCATAACCCTTTGAGCCCAAACCTTTGTGTCCAATTTCAAAAACTTAAATTAAGGGTTAATTATAATTTAGTATCATGTGATTACACTCTTAAAACATATTAATTCATACCTTCTCAATTTTAACAATAAAATATCATAATATTGAAAATTTGTAGCAATGTGGCTTCGCCGTTAATTTGAGCGTTAAAAATTCTGTCAAGTGATGAGTTGTTAATTTTGGGGCCCACTTTTTTTGCTTAAATAGAATAAAATATTATTAAAAATCAAAAATTAAAAATTAAAAACCTTTCTTTTTTCTCTCCCTCTCTCTCGACAGCCCCCCTCACCCCACCTCAACCCAGCCCATGGCAGCCCCCTCCTCCGTCCCCATCTCCACCTTCAAAGCCACCACAACCCAGCCGACAAGCCCTACCCAACCACCACCCTTCTCTCTCTTCTCCCCCATCCAAAGCCAAAGAGAAGGTGAAAATCTCTGGCAGCACTGTTGTACCAGATCTAAACCTCACCCCGCCATAGCCACAACCCAAATCCTCCAAGCCACAACCACTGCCCAGACCCTCTGCAATTGTTCGGTCTTAGTGCTTTTTACTGCAATCATTCAGACCAAGGGTCATGGAAGAGAGAGAGAGAGAGAGAGCTGGAGCGTGAGGGAGCGATTGAGTTGTTGAATGTGGGCGATGGGGAGAGAGCGATTGAGTGGGGGAAGGTTTGGGTAAGGTGCAGAGGCTGGGTTCATTCACAATTTTTAATTTTTTTACTCCTTATTCTTTCTGGGTTCATTTTGTTTTTTCTTTCCTTTTTTATCGACAAGATTATGTTCATTTCTTTCCTTTTCTTTCATTTTTGTTTAATTGACAGTGACTTTGGTTTATTGATGATAAGTTTTTTTGTTTGGGGGTGGCAAAGCAGGCGTTGGTGGTGGTCGTGGTGGGTAAGGTGGCTGGAGAAGATGGTGGAGGGGAAGGGAGTTGTCGAGAGAGAGAGAAAAAGAAAAGGTTTTAATTTTTTTATTAATATTTTATTCTATTTAAGCCAAAAAAGTGAGCCTTGAAATTGACAACTCATTACTTAACGGAATTTTTAACGGTCTAATTAACGACAGAGCCATATTATAATAAATTTTTAATGTTTAAGTACTTTATTGTTAAAATTAAGAATATAAGAATTTACATGTTTTAATGGTGTAATCATATAGTATTAAACTGTAATTAATCCTTAAATTAATAAAAGAGAGAAACCTTTTCTCAGTTTCCATATATTTTTTTATTATTCTTTTTGCTGATTTGTGGTTCTTATATTTTGTAATAAACGTGTACAGAAAGTGTGTGTTTTGGGCCAAGAGGAGGAGCAGCCGTGTGTGTGAGGCATTGTTACCAAACAAGGTGACTGAAACCTGTGTGTTGCACGGGCAACTATAGCAAGCAAGCAACAAGACACAATGATACGAATATGATACACCACCGGCTCACGTTAGCCTGATCACGGAGGCAAGGAGCAACGAGAAAGAAGACACTAGTAGGAGAGAGTGGGTGCCTTGGGCTTGCAGCCCAACTGGGCCCCGGCCTACTGGACACGTTATCAGCGAGCGCTCTTTTGCCGTGGTACTTTAGGAAAGAGCAGGAATTCATCGCCTCCTGCATGATCTGTCGCTTCAATGCGGGCCCCTCGATCTCCGCCTGGCCCCATCCATGAATCAGATCAATACACACTAGGCCCCACTCGTCCAGAAACGTGCTCACACCCACCGATGGCTCGTGGGTTTCAAAAACTAGTTGAGACCCCTACGGAAATACCTTAGGGTGTGTTTGGATGAGGGATTTTGAAATGATGGGATTTCAAAATGATGGGATTTCAAAATGAAGGGATTCCAAATGATGGGATTTATAAAATCACTTGTTTGGCTAAATATTTTGTTAGTGGGATTTGATTGGGTCATTTCTTGTAAACATTAAAAAAAAAAATCTTGCTTTTTTTTTTGTTGTTCCATTTTTCAATTGTTATTTATTTTCACATATCTCGATCATATTTTTCCAACCGAACCTCTGCTTAGTCAGGTTTGGTTTGTTGACTTTTTTTAGTCAACCGATTTTTTTCGATTTTTTCATCCGGTCGGGCTTGGTGTTCCAAATTTCACCAAATTTGTCCAACCTTAACCAATCATGCACTATTTGATTACCTAAAAACATAAACATTCATAACACTTTCCTAGTGTATTTATTGCTAAAAAAAGAACAACAAATATTCATAGTAGTACTTAGATTAGCATATAAACCAAATATTCAGAATAGTATTTAGATTAGCATATAAAAAAAAAAGAACAACAAATATTCGTAATAGTACTTAGATTAGTAATTTGTTTTCTAATCTTTCTTCATAGAACTTCATGATAAAGCCTTCCTCTTTTCAAGTGGAATCTTCTTCAACAAGTGAAATTTTGTCTCATCATTTGCTAGCAACTCGATCACATCCCAACATTGATTTTCATCTAACTCGGAATTGCGCTACTACGTCATAGACTTCATCCGCAGGTAGCTTTTTTTGCATTAGATTTTTTCATGAATTGTTTAATAGAAGCAAATGTATTTCTTTCAAGATCAGCAATGACATCTTGACCTTTAACTTCTTTGGGTTTGAAGAAATATTTGATGTAAAAGAAGTTGCCTTTCTCTTTGGAGTATCATCCCCAACTTCCTCAGTTGCACTTACACTGCATCTATCTCCTTCAACACTCATCACATCATTTGAGTCATCCTGGATGTTCAGCCCCTTCGCGATTGCCCTATCCTTTCCACACAAATCTACTATATCACTCCAATTAAATCGACTTATAACGATAAAATCCAGCATCTTGATGTATTTGTCATTAAAACAAATAATATTAGGTCTCAACAATCAAAGATGTCGAAGATAAAGACAACAATAAACTAACAACTCAACATCACCTTAACATAATCATTCCATGCACAATCATCCATCGTTATCATGAATCTCCGCTTGCCATCCCAATTAAAGCCACTTTGGCTTAAAATGTTAGAAACCACCGCATAAGTCATCTTCCATCCTTTGACATGATTTTTCACATTAGCAATGTATTGGGCTATTAAACTTGGAAGACAATAATGTTGCATGGTATATGCTATAGGTTTCCACCCACCATCTCCTTTGTTACCCATATTTCGTTGGTCTTTCAAAATATTAGCTGAGAATGCTCCATTTCTATGCTCCAACGTAAATTCTTCCTTTTTTTTCATATCACTTGCTTTGCTAGCTTCCATTAGAACCTTTGACTTCTAAAACCTATACAAGGTAAAACACATAGAATTATAACAAGATTCAACTCACAGATTTAATGTATGAATAGAAACAGTTACATATGAAGTGCCAAGAAATGAATAAATGATACTTAAAAATAACTTGGAAACAAAATTGATCACTATCACAATGGTAGGCAAAGAATAGCGGCGATTACATATACATGAATGAACAAGAAGATGGAAAAGAACATGAACAAAGCCTTCTTTCTTTATCGCTGAAAATACTATTTTAATCAGAAATTGAAAATCGAATGAAAGGAACACCCATCACTCATGCAAAGTTATCTTTGCACAAAACTAGCAAGCAAGGACCTAAGAATTGCATCATATGGTATTATGGATGTTTTGAAAAAATTGCAAGCAAATTTTTGTACATCTGCTCACCACAAAATGATTTAAGACCTACCAAACAAGGATGGCAAACAAACCATATACAAACAAAAATGGTTTAACTAGAATAATCAGAAAACCAAATAAGGGAGAACTGAATAAGTCCCTGTATTGAGCAATTGGGCTGGAGTTTGTGGTGAAAAAGATTTCCTAGAGATGAATGACATAGGAGCTGATGTTGTTATGATGGGGGAGGAGATGAAGTCATAAATTGGGATGCTTTGGGAACTCCATCATCATGGACCTAATAATAACCTAATAAGAGAGTTTATGAAGGGAAGGGCCTATATATATATTGCTTCTAATAATAACCAAATCGAGAACAAACCTCGTGCCTAGTGGACTTAAATCACATTGCATACAACAAACACATGAGCTACAACTACCAAAGACGCAAACTACAACACCAAGCAAGAAAACATAACAAGTGAAAAACAAATCAGCCACTTCAAATTTTCCTATATTATCATGGGGTTATAAATAGCAATAACAAAAATTAGTGTTGTCCACGAAGGGTGAGAGTAAGCGGAAGGGTTCTAACTAATAAACGGATCGGCCATGGATACCCCATTCCTTTTTCATTTTTAACTACTTAGGCTGAAAACCTCGGACTTGACAGTGCAGATTCATGTTGTCAACCTGCACTAAAAGCGGGAAAAGTTTGTTACAAAATTCAAAATACAGATCAATGAAGAAAAATCTTTCCTACTACTGGCGCTTATGTGCCAAATCATTTTTTTCGTTCCACTAATTTACTTCGCGATAAATCATATTTATATGTTTTCTCAGGACAACCAAAACATGCATAGCCTCCACATATTTCCCATGCTTTCGGTTTCAACAGCATATTTCGCTAACTTCAACCAAAGTCATTATACGCTTAGTATTCAATACTATCTTATAAGGGCATCATCCATCTAAACATCCCAAACCAATCGAGATATGCCAAATTCATGATAATGTAGTTCAAAATATTCAATTCCTAGCATCCAATATTGGATCGGTATTTACAATGTTCATTCTCATCGATGGCTAACTACATTTTTATATTTAACTTGCGGGGCCTTGCATGAGAAAGATGAGCAACGCATGTCACGGCAAGTTCTTCCTAATTGCTCTAGTTTGCGCTTTTATGTGCAAACAGATGACTACCATTTGTGACACACATCAACCGAGGTGTTAACAAATTACTACCAAGGTTTCAAAATACTATTTTCAATTCCTACAATGAAGATAGCGGGCAAAAATGTACCTGACATGAACAGGGATGATGTTTTTGATATACTAAATATTTATACACAAACGAGCAATCATCCATTCAATGATGCTTGGCTAGGAGGGCTCAAACCTTAAACCAACGTTTAAGGTTTGGCTAAGACCCATCCAAATCCAAATTCGTCAATCCAACAAAAACCCAATAAGCAAATCATTAATTTCGAAAATCAACACACAAACTTACCAAGATGGAGGAAGCGGTGGAGAAGGCGAAGTGGTTTTACTGCGAAATCGCTTTCCACCTCCACAAATAGGTGAGATTTAATTCTAGCTACAAGTATAATTAAACAAAAATAAAGTAAGAAGCTCCATAGAGGGATTTATGGAGGCAATCACCGCCAGTTCTTTTTGCTAAGAGGGATCTAAGAGTGGCATGTATGAGGATTCAATTCAAGAAACCACCTGGAGTTTGTTCTTACCAATGGAGGAAGGGAAATCGAGTCGATCGGACCCAGAGGCAACCGGATCGGGCTTGTCATGTGAAGGGGTCGGACGTTCGTTCGTGTGGTTCGTCGGCGTTAAATGGTGGCTCGTCGGCGATGGTCTTGCCGTTGGCGTTCGGCCGTGGTCGACGCGTTCGAGGTCGGGATTTCAAAATAACGCCTTAAACATGCGTTATTTTAGAAGGAGATTTTGGCTTTGGGTTGGGCTTTCCAAATCCCACCTTTAAATCCCATCATTTCTCAAATCCTTGTTTTGCTTTTGCCAAACAACTTACTTTAGCCCATGGGATTTCTAAATCCCAAGAAGGCCCAAATCCCATGTTCAATTACCCTATCCAAACGGACCCTTAGGGTTTCGTTCATTAACATTTTCAAAAAATGCTTTCGTATAATATTTTCAGAGAATGAAAACAAGAAAATGAAAACGCATTTTCAGAGAACTAAAACGCGTCTTGTAGCTTAGTTGAAAACGGTTTTCAAAAAACAAAAACATTGAAAACGTGTCCGGTAGTAATATGTGAAAATGAAAAAAATAGTGAATATTAGGAGGATTTTAAATTTTTTTAAACTAACATTTTCATACATTTATGTATGTAATTAATCCAACTCATTTTTTATTATGCACAAAAACATGTTTTTCTCATTTGTTAATTTCAGTTTATAAAAAAATATGTTAAAATTTTTTTTGCTATTTTTTAAAGACAAAAATGTATAAACAATAAATAAAAAATGTATAATTAAACAAATAAAAAATTATAATATTTTTAAAAGACAAATATCTTATCTTATCTCATCTTTTTTCTCTTTTCCTCTCTCTTTTTCTTTTCTTTCTTCCTTTATTTCCTTCCCAGGCCCTCCCCAAGATGTGTATTGGTTTCAATTGGGTGTTTGGTGGTGATTCCATTGGTATGGTAGTGGTGGTGATGTGGGGACTGGGTCTGTGATGTTGGTGGCAATGGCAAGGTCAATGGTGGTGGTGGTGAGTTTGATTTTCGTTTGATTTTCATTTCGTTTCTGTTTTGCTGGATAGAGAGGCTTGGTGCATTTCCGTTTTAGGCGGTTGTTTCCTGTGAGAATGAAAACATATTTTTTCTGTTTTCCCGAAGTATACATGAAGTTATTTTTGTTTTAAGAACATTCTCTACATTTTCTGTTTTTAGCCAACCGAACGCATTTTTGGTTTGTTTTTGTTCTTTGAAAATGAAAACGGGTGTTTAAAACGTAAACGAACGGCCCCTTAGCATCTCCAAGAGAAGGAGATATTGGGCCGTAGCACCACCTCATTTGTGCTACGATAACGGTATTATTGTATAATTTCTCTAAGAGAATAGGTAAAAGAGGAGACAAACCTTATTTGCTTTGTCACATCAGCATTTTCATGCTCCAAAGAAAAAGACAAATGGGTAGGCAAAATATACATACTCTCTCAAACAATAAAATGAAGGGATATATTAGGCTCTACGTGCTTTTTATAATAAAATATCATCTACACTCTCTCACCAACATTTTATAAAATGTAATAGTAAATGTAAAATATAATAAATAATATAATAATAGTTTGTAGACTTGCATTGGCTAGTCCCTTGGAGTGACCAACTTTTTTATGAGACAAATGGGTAGGCAACATGCCACCTAGGTTGTTATAGTACAATTTTGCTTACTTCATTTGCATACTCCCTTGGAGATGCTCTTAATTGGTTTGCTAAGAATCAAAGGACCCACTAGTGTAGTGGTTTGAAGCAATTGCTCCCCCAAACAAGGTCATGGGTTCGAGTCATAGCATCTGTGTAGTGTGTGTAAGTTTAGTACATTATTGCCTCTCTTAATAGGAAATGTCCTAAAAAAAATATTTGCTTTGCTTAGGAGAAACACTTGTATGAAAACATGGATATCATTGATTTGCCATCCCGACCAATCACAGCATGTCACGCGTGATAAATTTTTCACGTGGCAATTTGTGATTGGTTGGAAATAGTAAAACAATGTTATCTCCGTTTCACACAATTTTTTCTACTTGTTAAGGGAGCATATCTAATTATCCCAATTTATATGTTAAATTGTGAGTCGGACATGAAATGATAAGAATTGATGGAAAATTTTATTTCAATCGAGTAGTCAAGGCATATATTCATTTAAAGGCAACAAGTTCAATGTCAAAATTCCATAAGATTTGATGTCAAATATTATGACATATGTTTAGTTTTCATGAATGGATATTTGAATGATTTCAAATTATGTTTTTCATGTGTTTACTAACATATGAGTATTGGAATTATTATAACTTTTTAAAATTTCCTACTAACACATAAGAAATAAAAATTGTGTAGGTTATACGTCAAAATTCGTAATCAAATAGCCTCAAAATCATGAATGGGATCGCCTATGTAGAGTAGTTGATCCGATTTCAATTCCTTAATTCTCATATCAATTTCCTCAATTCATGACTTCCCTCGTTTATGGTAAGTAAACATGTTGTAATATTTTGTAATATTCGAACCAATTATTATATAGTTTCTTTTAAAGGTTTACGAATCATATGACCTTATTGTAAATGACTCACTAGTGTAGTGGTTTGGAGCAATTGTTCCTCCAGACATTGTCCTGAGTTCGAATCCTAGCATTAGTGTAGTGTGTGAGTTTAGTATACTATCGTCATTCTCAATAGGAAAGGTCTTCAAAAATCATATGACCTTATTTACTTACGAAGTGTTAAATTATCACCTAACATCAACAAATCCAAATGTAACATTTTTCATTTAATATTTGTATTTGTGGTTAAGTAAGATGAGAGATCTTCACATCATATTTTTGTTATTAGACTATTAAGTTGGTCACGCGTCCGTTGATCCTAATTTTAAATATTTTGTAGATTACATATACATCAAAGGTCAAGATGAACTCAAGTTTCCGTGCACGTTAAAACTGCTCTATATGTAAGATTCAACTCAATCAATGATTAAAATTCAATCTCATACTGACATGTGTGTGTGAGTTGATTGGAATTGCATTGGGCCATGAAAAAGAACAGTGAGTTGCACATTTTAGAACCCATATAGTGGAGCTTTGGATAGCTATTTATGTGAGAGAGGTATAGAAACTAAAGCTTGGGACTTTGAATTTCATGTTTAGAGCTTGAAGTTGCCATTAATGAGCCAGCTGTGTGTGAGTTCATGGACCATTTAAACTGAGAATGTAGCTGGAATGGGAAAATTCAAGCCCAAGTTAAGCTCTGCCTGCAGGATTTAGGAAGGTCATGTGGTTAAATTGAGCTTAAATTTCTCTGACTGCACCTGACAATGCAGAAGAAGACCATACTTTGTGGGTAGAAAATAAATTATGGGAAAGTTCTTGGTGCTAAGAATATTTTCAATATCAAAATGTACCCTACAGTAAAAGTGGGTGGGGTGAAAAACTATTTACCACTGTCATTTGTCCAAGCTACAGTAAAGGGGTGGGCCCACAATCCCAAAATTAAACAAGAACCCATTTTTACTCCATTCAGGCTTGTGCAGATTAAAGATACAGAATTGTAATGGTGGCAGGAATTGTTATCGTACAAGGTTAAAGGTAAATTGACAAGAAATTTTACCCAGATGGTAGTTATTCTCAAAATCAGGGCGGATTTGTCCAAGTCTCTGTTTTGCCCAAACACACAACGACCTTTTTTCCCTTCTCTCTTTCCTACGCAGCGGTCACGTGCGGTCTGCGGTACTTAGCCATCGTGCTTTTCGCTTCCTCTCTGCAATTCTGCAACACCCCATCAGAGAAATTTGAAAAAATTTTAAAAAAACAGAGAAAAAAAGGAACTTTCACTATATAAAAACACAAAGCTTTAGTTTTTAGCAGAACAGTGACAACAGGGATTTCTTTACTAGTTTCTCCATAAACCAAACTCCAAAAAACTCACTCAAATCCGATCAAAATCCCTCAACTTTGCCAAATGGGTTCGTACAGACACTTGCAGTTGCAGGCTTTTTTCACAGCCGTCTTTACTATTACCATTATTAATATTATTGGAAACCATTATCTCAGCTATTATTACCAACCATGCAAACACAAAGATGTGCCTCGAGAACAAGAATCATCTTTCTTTTTTAGCCCCTTTATGAAAACATTCATTCATTCATAGCCTTGTGAACTGTGAAAATTTCAATAATGACTCTCTTTTTAGCTTCATTATAACCCCTTTTGTTGTTAATTAATTACCCTTTTAAAGTTTAAACCTTTCCCATTAATCCTTTTTGCAGAGCAAAGCTCAATATCATTCACAGCATTTATGCACTGTACAACTTCTCTTTTTTATTTTTGGTGGTTCTGGGTCGTAATTATCCTTGTCAGAGACCCTAATTACTGCTTCTACCCCATTCTTTTTTGTATACCATTTTCACACCTACCATTATTTGTTTGCCGCTTCTTGTTTTTCTCTTCCACTTACCATTAAAGCTCTGCTGTGTGCTTGTGAGCTCCCTTTGTAATTACTAGCTTTTGCAGTAGTAGTAGCTAGCAGCATTTCTACTGCTGCTAAACTCTGAAATCTCCTCTGTCTTTTCTTCGTTTGTGGGCTGAGTTCTTGTGATTCAACAACTGGGTTTTTGTTAGTAATGGCAGCTCGCTCTGGTTGCTCTGCATCAGTGCCTTCACTGCCACCACCGTGCCCAAAGTCGCCTCCACAGTATCCAGATTTGTATGGGAAGCGCAGAGAAACAGCCAGGGTTCAGATACTTGAGAGGGAGATTGGTTTTCTTGAGGTGAGTTTAAATTTTACTTAGCTTTTGTATAGTTGCACCCTTTTTTTCTTTCTTTCTTTTTTTTGTAAATGCGCTAGATTTACTACTTACTAGTTAATTGATGTGAGTTCTTTGAGTTGAAATATTCAAATTTGGAATGTCATTATCATTTGGGTGAAGATGCTAATTCTAAGATTTCAAGTCTTTTCTGTCTTTTCTACGGTTTCTTGGCAACTAACAAAAATTGTACTGGTGTGAAAACAAGCTAAAGAAGTTCATGTCTTTATATGGCATGTCCAGTATAGATAAAAAAAAATCTTGTTTGGATTTAAAAGGGTTTCTTTTTCTGAAGCTGGAATTGGAAAGGTTAACTTTTGTTTTATTAATTTCATTAGCTTAATTATGTGAAAAGTGGAAAAATACTTTCATTTCTGCGAACTATAAGACCATCCATGACTAAGAAAATCTCCCCTAAAGCGTGTGTTCATAAAGCTAGACAACATGTTGGTTTAACACTTAACTTAAAGTTAGAGATATAATTTGATTATTTAAAATTATCTTGGTGGAGAGTGATCCTGATTTACTATAAACCATTTCAATCTTGTTCCGTTTATGAATGAATTAACTGGGAAGTTTCAGACCCTCTCAATGACTTGATGGTGTCTTGCTAGGAATCTTATAGGTCGATCCAATGAATGATACTCCTCTGTTTGCGTGGTTGGATAGTTTCAGTCAGTTTTTTAGACTACAGGTTTGTTTTGACTGTAGTTAACTTTGTTCAGCACCGCAAACCCCACTGTCTAGCTGCAAGCCGGCGTGGTGGATCAACTCGGTGAACTGTTCCTACCTGTTCTGCATAATCTTCTAATGCAGAGACCAGTTGAGCAACTTGAATTAGTGATATTGAATTGTTAGAATATAGGCAAGCACATTATTGTGTTCTGGTTTCATCATAGGTGGCTAATCTGTACTTTTGTCAATTTGTACACTCAAAAACTGTTTGGCATGTTTTCCATTGACTTCATTCGATACCCCGTTTGTCTTTAACATGTCCAATAATGGAAACAATAAAGTTTTTTGACCGATAGGTAGGTATGGTCTTTGTGTACATACATACATCCTTATGGAAGAAAAGAGAATTAGATTTACTTGAGGCATCATAGAAAGTAAGATGCCTCCCAATGATGGTCTTAAATGAGTGGGGGTAGAAGTCTATCCAGGCTTATAGTGGGTAGCTTTTGACTGCAGAGTTGAACTTGTAGTAGTAGTAAATAACATGATGTTCTGGTGGAATCAAGGTGCTTTTCAAAACTTGACTCCCGTATCTCCAACGAAATTTTAATCTTAATCAATCATATCATAGAGTTTGAGCACAGGAAACATATTTGTTTGATATATCATCTCTGTTTACGTCATTTGTTTCTACTCTCCGTGGAAGGGTAATAATTTAAAAAAATTTATTTTTTTCTGCGCAGGAGGAACTTAAATCTGTTGAACGCCTTCAACCTTCTTCAAGATGCTGCAAAGAGTATGTTAGTTTTTCTATTAATTTTTGTGGTTCACAGAAGTTTAAGTATATGTGAACTGGCAGTAGATTGAATATGATCATTTTGCAGGATTGCTGATTTTGTGGCTGCAAACCCAGATCCATTAATACCTACGTAAGAACAATGTCACCAAATTTTTTGTTTAGAGCGTCTTATATGCATTATAGTCATTTGATTTTCTCTCTTTCAAGCAGGAACCGAAAGAAACGCCGGTCATGTCGCTTCTGGAAATGGCTTTGGTACCATTTTCTTTTTCTTTTTCGTTTGGTAGAATTATGTTAGTTTGTGAGTTGTTCATGCTCTAATTTTGTTCTCTCCTCCTTATCGAGAAGAAATTAAATTTATACTTTACAGATAATGCAATAAGAAAAACAGTGGAAACATTATAGAAACAGTGAAATAAGAACATTTGTTTCCTAGAAACTGTCAAAATGGTTGTGGTTACAAATCACTCATGAATTAACTCCTGATGGTTTTGAATCATAAGATGCGGTGCTCTGAATATTTTTCCTTCGGTATTGGAAAGACTAACATTTGAGATCCAGACTCCATCAGACCCTAACCTTCTTATGATTGATAGAATTAACAGTGGAAGGGAAGACACATACATTTTTTGTTTTGGTGTGCTACTATATAAACATTAATCTACTCATATTCAACTAGCAGTGGTGAAAAGATTAATTTGTTCAGAAGTATGAACTCAAAAGAAATCTGGCTTTTTTCTAACCTGTTAGTTATAATGTATAAACTTCCGAATATGACATAATTATGTTTGTCTTACAGCCGAATGCCCTGTTTTAGCTGCTCATGGATTTGCTGTTGCTGCTGCAATCGGTGCTCTCTTCACCTAGAAATGCCACGCTGTTGTGACTGCGGTCAGTCACCGTGTGACTGCCATCAGTGTGACTGCCGTCAGTGTGACTGCCTTCAGTGTGACTGCAGTCAGTGTGACTGCGGTCAGTGTAACTGTAATCCGTGTGCCTGCTGCTGTCCTCTTCCAAAGTGGCGATGTGGCTGCTCATGTCCCCGGTCCAGCTGCTGCAAAAATATTTCCTGCAGCAAAAATTGTTGCATCTTTCCGTCGTGTTCATGTCCTGATTGCTCTTGTAGCAATTGTTTCAAATGGAAATGCTCTTGTCCTAAATGTCCAAAGTTACGACCTTGCTGCTGTTGTAGAATATCCTGTTGTTGTAACCCCTGCAGTATATGTTTGTAGTATTGATGCTTGACGTTTAAGGAAGCTTTGTTCCGCAACATGGTTTTTCAATTTAACTAGTCTAATAAATTTTGCAGATAGTGAGGGCTCTGAAAAAATTATGTGAGCTATGAAGTAAGTTTTATAGTATTGGCCTCTGCATTGCTGGTTCCCTGTTGAATAAGTGTTCTTTTTATATGAGTAACTTTCATGTTGGGTTGGTGGTTTATCATCTGCAATGGTTTTTGAAGGCAAACTTTCAAGGCTAGCTAAAGTTGACATAATATACAATACACAACATATTAGTTTCATAAAAAAAATTTGGGTTCATTCAAATGGTCAAAATGGATTCATGGGAGCTTTTATCTTTGATGGTTATGATGATATTGGTTGTAGCAAGGTTTTGTGTACGATGACTATTTTGGAGTGCTTATAAAAATTTTCGAAAACGAAAATATAAAACGGGCAATCCAATTGTAAGCAAACTCCACTATGCAATTAACATGTGGGTATGTTATAAAAAAGGCATACCTATAAACATTGGTATGTCATTCACTCTATTACATTAGTTTTTTCTAGCCAAACGAATTTGCAGTTCCTTTATAAACTCCCACCCAATTCACCCCAGCCCTTTGAACTGCCTTCGAACTGCCTTCCTCAAGGCAATAACCAAATAAACATAAATACTCACAACTCTTGGTTAATCTTCAATTTCATCTGTGCTTTTTTTTGGCCCAACTTTCTCAAGGCCTAGCAACAGAATGCCCAAAAGAACAAAGCCATATTCAATCTATCAACTGCGTCCATGCAAAGGCGATTGGGCTCTTCACTTGGTGCTGTGGGTTTTGCCATACAATTGAACCAAATTCTGACCTCGCCGTCTCTGCACCTTTGTCGGCTACAAATGTGACTGTGTACCTCTTCTTCTCTCCTACATTCTTAAACACAAGCCTTGTGGGCTTCACCACAATCTTCACCATTGGAGGCCCAGTCACAGCCACTCTGTATACGGACCCGGCGGCCCCTACATTCGTTAATTCACGGCTGTATCTCACAACCCGTTTGTTCCTGAACACGACCGAAAATGAGGGGTAGTTGAGTTGGCCAGGGTCCGAATATTTTCTAGAGCATGTAACGTTGGGCTTCTTGACAATGGCTTGCACATGTTCAAGAGCGTAGTCCAAGGAGCACAAAAACGCAACGTAGTCCTCGGTGGATATGTCGTATACGAGGCCCGGCGACAGAGCCTTCTGAGGCTCGACATGGCCGGAACCGTGAGCCCACGGGTTCGAAAGTGAACCATCCGCGGCGTCTCGGAGAGGGGACTTGGTGTTGTCTTGGGTATAGGCTGTGGTCATCAGTGCAGATTTGACTGCACTCGGACTCCAATCCGGATGGGCTGCTTTGAGCAATGCTGCAAGCCCACTAATGTGTGGGCATGACATTGATGTACCTACAAACAAATCACACAGGTTGAGTCAACGTCACGGTGGTCAATATCATCACGGATTATCATTAACCAAGGTTTACAAACTAGCCGTTACCTGACATGATGTTGAACTGGCTCTTCCTAGTGTCCTCCTCAAGCCCAGTGGGCCCGATCGACTCTGACCATGCAGCCAAGATGTTGACACCTGGACCAATCACATCCGGCTTCAAGATCTGGGGAGTAACCAGATTGGGCCCCCGTGAACTAAACGCCGCCACAACCGGAGACGGCCGTACATTCAACACGGTCCCGCCAAAGCTAATCAGAGCCGTTGGATTTGAATCGTGCTGGGCATATTCCCTAATTAGATCACCGACATTCTTCCCGACGGTCACAGCCGGTAACAAGTGACTGTCAGCAACCAATTCCTCACCGCTGGCGGCTGTGTTGGCGAGTATCATTCCAATCCCACCCGCGGCACGTACAACACCACCTTTCTCCACACGTGCGTTGATCCCGCGATCGCACACCACCACTTTCCCACGTACGTGCTCCGTTTCAAGCGAACCGGGCAAGCACAAGTTACTTGAGCCGTTGGACCCCTTGTTGTAAACCAACTGAACCGGTTTATTTCCCATTCCGGTCCCGCTGTACAGCGACACGCCAGTGAAACGTTGTTTGTTACCGAGCAAAGCGTAAGCCGGGAAATCCCGGTCCAAGGTCCCGGCTCCAACGGTCATAATCCACGGGGCCGTGTTGGCCAACGAGGCCCTACTGGGCCCACTGTTCCCAGCAGAGCAAGAGACAAAAATTCCCCTCTCCATAGCCGTGAACGCGCCAATCGCGATCGTGTCTCGGTAGTACGGAGCGGACCCACCGCCCAACGAGAGCGACAACACGTCGACGCCGTCCACGATGGCCCGATCCATGCCCGCCAGAATGTCAGACCCGAAACACCCGGTGCTCCAGCAGACCTTGTACACGGCGACCCTTGCGTGAGGCGCCATACCACGCGCCGTCCCGCTGGCGTAGCCGAGGAAGCTGGCGTTGGCCACGTGGGACCCGGCTGCGGTACTGCTGGTGTGGGTCCCATGGCCGTCTCGATCTCGCGGCGACTCGGCTTCCTTCGATTTTCTCTTGAAGCTTCCGCCGGAGGCCATGTGAAAGCCTTTTGAGAAGCTCCGAGCTCCGATCAGCTTCTTGTTGCAAAGGGACGAGGCGAAATCGGAGCTCGATTCGCACTGGCCGCGCCACCGGGTCGGGATCTCGGGCATTCCGACGTCGACGAAGCTCTTGGACTCCGGCCAGACGCCGGTGTCGAGAACTCCGACGATGACGTCATTGGAGGCCTGGTTTAGGTCCTGGGTCGAGTGACCCGCCCAGAGCCCCGATTCGATCTCGAGACCCAGAAACTCGGGGGTCCGAGTGGTGTGGAGAGTATAGAGAGTGTCTTCGTAGACCCCGAGCACCGAGTCGGATTGGCGGAGCAACTCGGCTTGTTGAGGGTCTAAGGAGGCGGCGAAGCCATGGTAACCGGTGGTGTAGGTGTAGAGAAGAGAATCTTCGGTGGAGGAGAGAGATTGGAGGTGGGCAGAGTACCAGTCATGGTGGGTGGCGTAGGAGGATGGCTTGGAATGGTGGTTCATCTGCACAATGTAAGTCTGCTTGGCCATGGCGGATAGACATGGTAGCAGAAGAAGCAGAGCAGCGAACCAGAACCGGGCCTCGGCGGCCATGGCTGAGCTTTGGTCTGGAGCTGCGTATATCCAAATATGGAAGATGAGAGAGTGAGAGAGTACAGTCGCTCTGTAGCCGAAACTGTCAGAAAGGGGGATTGATCATTGAAGGTAGAAGGAGAAAGAGACTCATGTCGGGTTTATAAGCAAGTGGGCATATCGAATGCGACATTTCTTTTGCTTTTATTACCCCAATGCCACTGTCTTCTTTTTCTTTTCATGTAAATGTAATTGTATTTAATCTTTTAAGTTTAATAATTAATTACAATTAGTCTCGTGGAAGAAACCTGGAGACTCCATGATTATTGTTAATTAATTTTGCATTGAAATACAGTGTTTCCAGTTTGAAATCCATCCTTTATAATATTCGATTAACAATTAGATATTTACTTGATTTATGTTCGTTTCTAATAAGAAAAAGAAAGACGGAAAGATGGTGTATTCCTAATAACAAGAGCGTCGTGACTGATTAATCATTATATTCATCTCTATCTTAGTTAATCTACATTATAATGAAAACAAGATAATTTTTAATGCATTTGATAGACAGAATTTGACTCGACTAGTATGACTTATCACGTAATCTATCGTAAATCGAGAAAGCAATTTAATTTTTGTGCGTCATTTTAAACTCTATCTAAATTATTTCTTGCACTCGAAGACGTAGAAGACTGGATATTATTCTCTTTATTCTTTAAGCAGTCACGGGCATATATAGTTTAACCACTTTTGGTGAATGCAACAAAATTGTTTTTGTTTGAGATGGAGATGGAGATGGAGATGGAGATGGAATAGGTTTGGTTTGGTTTGCAGGTACTAGGGTTCATTTGTCTTCATCAAACACATGGAGTGGAGACACTACACAGCTGGAGGCACGTCTTGCAGGGGCCAGCACTCAAGCCCCGCCAAATTAAGTTCAATTTAATTTGTGTCTTTCCCATCCTAAATAACTTGGTGGTGAATGGTGATATACCTTTGTCTTCTCTTCACCTTATGAATGTCGAGAAGGAATTAGTGTAAAAAAAAATGTATGTAATTTTTACTAAGAAGTATGCACTTAAACTTGATTTGAGATAACTTAAATTTTACACATGAAATTAATCAACGATATTGAAAATATATAGATTTTTCCATATATTACTTGATATACAAGAATCTTAAGATTACATGAAGATCTAAATGTCTTGGAGTGCAAGATAAGTTTACACAAAATAAAAAATAAAAAACTTACATGCAAATCATATGTATAAGAAATTACTTACAAAATCCATAGATGCAATGAAAAGTACGAGTTTTATTTAACATTTTTTATTATACGTTTTTTTAATGCAAGCAATATTGGGGGAGGGAAGAATCGAACATAGGACTTTGGGTGCAAGAGTAAATGATCTTAACCATTTGAACTACGAACTCCTTGCTTTTATTATCCATGTTTGTTAGTTAATTTTTAGTATACATTATAGGCAATTAATTCGCATTTTTAACAAGGATTATAATTATAAATTCCCCGAAAATCTTTACTACCCAAGTTTTTGGTTAAATGAGTCACATTTTTTATTTATCAAAATACCAAATTTAAATTAAAACAAGCAAAGATTTGATTGCTATAAAGTAAAGGAACTTATATTGCTTGTGGTATAATTTTTAGTATACATTAAGGTCATACGAATGATCTAATAAGAACATGTTATTTGGATCCAAATTCCAAGGTTCAAAACCAAAACAATCAATTTCCACAAAACAAAAAATTACAACAATCGAGTCATGATATGATATTTTTATTTAAACGATGTTGGGATTGAGCAAGATTTTTCAACAGGATCAATTAAAACAAAACAGATTTTTTCTTCATAGGTTGCTTAAATATATAGAGTAACATCCATGAGTCATCACTCATTTTTAAAAAAATATTTTTGCTTACCACTTTAATTTAAGGTGTATTCTCATCATCATTCTCAACACTTAACATGTGTCCATATGCATAACCATAGTTTCATAAATATAAAACAAAAATTAACTATAGTTATTAAGAGTGGGCATGCTACGGTACAGTATTGAGCTCATTCCGACATCGATACCGGAATTTGAAACCGGTATGGTACGATATGAGATTATGGTTTGCCAAAGTTGATACTGTACTGTCTAGATTTGGAATTATACATAGCACACAGATTTGTTTGACCACAAGTCTCAAGAGCTTAGAGAAAAATATATAGTTTGTGAGTTTCTACCATCAACACATTCATGATCCATCTATAAGTATCTCAGGTTGCTTAGTTAAGTAGCAAAGCAATATGGCCAGCCTGATGAGCCTACCTTTTGCTGCATACTTGATCTTCTTCTTCACCTTAAACCTCATGCCTATGCCTTGTTTTTCTTGTCCCCAAGAACACAAAGAAGCTCTACTAGAATTCAAAACTTCATTAACTGAAAACTTATTAGCAGCAAACTCTACTGATGAAGCAATGGTAACCGAGTTATTAGAATCATGGAATTCCAGTTCAGATTGTTGTCACTTGCCATTCCCATGCAGCATCAGCTTCAAAACATATCACTGGCCTTGACATTTCCTATCTGGTCCTCAATGGAAGTGTGCCTTCAGCAGGGCCGTTCCTGAAATTTTGAGGGCTTGTGCAAAACTTAAATTGGGGCTTCATATAATCAAATAAGAAAATACTATAAAAAAGAATTTGCCAAAACTTAATATCGTAAAACAAATTTTTTTTATAACTAAAAGTCACCATCAATAAACATGTAATTACAACAAAAAATTAAATTCATAAAAATTTAGGAATTAGGAATTAGGGTTTTCTCTTTTCGGTATTGAAAGAATAATAAAAATTGTCAAAGGATTGAAAAAAGAACCAAAGAGAGATTGATGAATGATGATGAGTACTTACCAGAAAATCGGAGTTTAAGAGAAAGAAGAAGCTATGCAATTTTGTTTTGTTTTGTTTTGAGTGGAAGAAAGTACTTTTTTAGGAGAGAACCCTATTTTTGCGTTTGGGGGGAGGGGAGCTGGTTTTCTTCTTCTTATTTTAACGTGTTTCTGTTTATTTATTTATAATTATTTAAAGTTCGTTGTTATAATGCAAAAATAATTAAAAAAGGCGAATGGAAAGACTCAATGAGACTCGAACCAGTGGCCTTCTATTAAAGGGATAAGTGCCAAAGCCAGCTCCGCGACACATGCTTTTGTGCTAATTGTAAACACGCTAAAGTATATATACAACTCCTATAATATTTATATATATAATATAAAGAAATTTTTTTGGGGCCCTCAAAAATCGGAGGCCTGTGCGGTGGCGCTACTTGCACCACCCCGTGGTCGCCCGGCCTTCAGATGTCCTGGCACCACTATTCCGAATAACAACGCTCATGCTGCTCAACATCGCTTCCACTTCGATGCAAGGGGAGATCCCGTTAGCTGGTTTTGCCAATTTGACCAAGCTAGTATATCTTGACATGAGGGAGAATCGATTCAATGGTTATGCCAATTCTGCGATGCAGATCGAGCGGTACCAAATTCCCGATACTGCTCTCGTGCATATGCAATTGATACGGTACGGTATCGTACTGAATATTGCCTAATACCATATGATACGGTATGAAATCGGTTTGGTACGGTACGGTCCGTGTATGGTTTCGGTAGTTCGACTTCAGATGCCCAGACCTAAGGTATGTTTATGGATACGTGTTAATTATTGAGAATAATGAGAATATACCTTGAATTAAAGCAGTTGAGCACCAAATATTTCACATTTTCTTTGCGGTGGCTAAACAGTAAACAAAACACAAGACAAGGGCATTTATTTATTTAATTTAATAAACTTTAGATCAAGAAGAAAAAAAATGGACAAATTTTATGGCACAACACTCAAGAAATCCGTCATGCAAATTTATTTATTTGAATTGTTTTTAATTTTTGGGTCATGCAAATTACGCAGTATAATTTTGTCTTTTTTTAAACTGGGGATTGGATTGGCAACGTAAGAGCAACTCCACCCGTTGGGGGGTTGCCATGGCAAGGGGAGGAGAGGGAGCTAGGGGGGCTACTATTCAAGTGAATAGTGGCTGCTCTTCTGCAAATAGTAATCTTAGCATTTCCACCAGCGTTCTTAGTGAAAGTATTATTATTCATTTTTATTTTAATTTTATTTTTTACATGGGATTAATTTTAGTTGTATGTATGCAATTAATAATAATAAAATTGATAGGTATGTATTAAAAAATATTTCTGAATTTTTTGAATTTTTTTAGATTTTTAAAATATTTTTTATGTCGCTGACGTCAGCAAAAATATCGCTGACGTCAGCATGCCTGGGCAGCAGGCCAGGCAAGACTTGCCTGAGGGCCAGCCCAGTCCGCATGGGCCCACTACCTGCCCTGGCAACAAAGTGCTGCTGGAACAACATTTTGGGCTCAAGCCCGTGAGACCCATCCCCCCTGCCTGGGCTGCACCGGTGGAGTTGCTCTAAGGTCATGTAACGGCTACATTTTACTGTCAAGTCCAACTTTTCTGAGCTCTTCTTTTGACCGGGAAGGGAATGGCATTCCAGCCATTTCCACTTTCCCATATCCAATTGGATTGTTTACATGACTGCAAAAAGTGGCTGGATCTCTCTTTCTTTCTTTTTTTATTATAAATGTTTGTTTACTTCTTCTACGACCCAAAAAAAACCTTCTTCCTTTCTAACACGCGGCAGGCAGGCGTGCACGTACATCATTCAAAGGGAAAGCTTCCCCTTCCCTCACGCGCAAATCATAGTCAGTGGCTCACTTATTAATTTTTTTTAGTTTTATTTATTAGCGGATAGGATTTCAAACACAGGACCTCAAACGCAAGTAATCATTTATATTTTTCAGTTGTGTAGGAGTTTGAGTCGTGTCTCAATCCTAGTGTGGCTGATCATACTCTCGAACTAACTACTGATTATCGCCTTGGTAAGCTATTGCCTTATCAACTAGTTAATCAGACGCGAGCCCCCTCCTCAGCCTATTGGGTATTAGCATACGTTTCCAGCGAGCTCCATTATTATCTATTTATCATATGCTTAAGAATTAGGAGCATTTTGTCAAAAAGCAAAAAGAAACTGAATTATGGGTAGACATATCAATTACCACATCACATCACATTATAAGCAAATATGATTTATTTAATATTATTATAGTTTGATAATGATAGATTAAGTTCTTTTTTTTCTCTTTTGTTAATGAAGAAAAAAGATGTAGTTTTGGGTATAAGTATGATTACACTTCAATTAAAGTTCTTCAATAAACCACTTCTAAGTATCATTAGTGTCTCCAATAAAAGTTAGTTTTACTTTTACCCAATGAGCTAATAAACTTCAATTTCTTTACAAATTCATGTATGAAATAGGAAAATTAAAATCCACCTGTAAATAAAGAAAAAGAAAAGGCCAAAATGCAGAGCTGAATTATTTTTTAGCACATAAGTGTGTATACACGATCTGAAATGTGGGGGCCCCACCAAAGAAAACCGCAGATGGTGGCGCTAATCGAGCCAATGCTTTCGACCAAAAATAATAATAATGGAGCCAATGCTCTCTCTCTCTGTGTGATGAAAAAGTGCACAAAATTATGCACGCTTTGCACTCGTTCTTTGCATTTCCATTGACCATAATATCCACGGCCTTTATGCCATTCATCTCTATCATCCTCTTTTCATTCCATTTCCTCTTTATCAGCTCCTTTTTGCGTCCAAGAAAACTTCAACATCACCTTTTATTTTCCTTCGCTATCATATGCATGTACCTAGTTTACTTACCACAACTAATTTCTGTGACTCTTTTGATAATTCGAAGGAATTAATCCCAATTATGCTAATTTGCTTAATTACAATTTCGTCTCTTTTCGGCTATGAGTCTCGAAATTTAACTATGAGTTAATGGAGAAACACGTAAAGAGAGACAGAGACAGGATAGTGTACACCCCGTTGCATGCAAGGGATCAAGCTAATTTTCTAATTTGATGATAACTTTTACTCTGGGCACATGATGAGCAGTGGGCATTGGCATTATGCTTAGGTGAGGTCCATAATAATTGGGTTGACACTATAAACATACCACCAACCACATTATCTCCTTGAAAAGCACAAGATAACCTGAAATTCATATCCATTGCAGCAAATGTTGAATGCTGCAAAAACCAAGTAAATGGTCTAAACTGGATCAACGTGAACAGAGTTACAGAGGTGCAGCTGTTGGACAAGATAAGGTGTGTTTGGCCTCATTGCAAGATACCAAATTGGATACTGTGTGCAATCGGGATCTAAAGCCATCAAGCTACATTGGGACTAGCTGAAGCTATGGCCTAGCCTTCTGGTGCTTCAATACCATTCAACAAAATTGGTGTTAAGATTGCAGATAGACAGACTAGCGGCCCTACAAAACTCATTAGATGTGATGTTTATCACAAAACGTCTCAGTGCTATTAGTAGTGGGGATTGAGCAATTGGCAAGGTTCTGATGTGAGACTTTTTACATTATTCAACAATTGGCAGCTGGTATAATTTGAAGGGGATGGATCCACAAAGCCACTTTTTTTTTTGGGGTGAAGACAAAGCCACTTTCTTTGATATATCCTTTTAAATTGTCTAAAGGTGGGAAATAGATCAGAAGAGCTTGTGATCCATGATGTGCAGCTAGCTGCCTGTGGGCCTTTCCCTCCCTACCCTCAACCTTTCCAATTCTGGTTGGTTTCTCACATCAGCACAACACAAGCTTGAGCCACTAAATGGGGCAGGTCAGATGCTTGTTAGGCCAATGGAGTTTTCATTTTTCAATGTGGGAAGTTGCCCCCACAGCTCTACTGTTACTTTGTTTTGCTCTCTAATTGCTCTGTGGCAGAGAGCAACATTGGATAACAGAGGTTCATCCCATCACGCTTCAGTGTGGAGCTACAACTTTTCCCCACTTCTTTGTAGTGCTTCTTTTGGTACCTGAATTATGGGGGTTTTTTTTTTTTGAAGAGGGTCTACTATACCTAGTGCCAGTACATCAATTAAAAGGTTCCCCAACCAAATATGTTTTTAATTTCAAGTGGAACTTTAAATATCTAAAGTAGGGAACAAAGGCTTCCATTATATGAATGAAAAATACTAATATTTTTCTTTATGATACAAGCGATCTTGAAAGAAGAGAATTAAACTTAAAATTTCAGGTGCATGAATAAATACTATTAACTACTTGAGCTTTTACAAATTCCTTATGCCAATAAATTAGATGTTGCCCAGTCTACAAGTCCGTATAAGTTTTATTAAGTGACAAAATAGTTAAAGCACACAGCACCGTGACAAAATAGTTCAACTACCTAGCACCATGAGGTCCAGTTCCACTACTAGAAGTGTGCATGTCTCAATTATTTAATGCCACCTTTTCCTTTAAGCAGCCATCATTTTCAGTTGCATTACATGTCATGTATGCAATAAAAACTCTCTGGATAATGCAAAATTCCAAATGCAAAAGTTTAGATTGCAAAATCTCAAGCTCAACTTTTATAATAATTTCCAATCCCATGCCTTGGCCAAAATTTTTGTGAAGTCCCTTGCCCTAAGCTTGGGGCAATAAATAACTGAGACTGGTGATGAAAAAGAAAGATTCTCACTAAGAAGTTCATGGGTTCATTATCATTAAAAAAGAAGAAGAAACATAATCATATCCCTCCGTAGGTGTGCCTTCTTAAAGGGTGTGTAAATCAAGGAAAAATGAGGTGTGCCTGCCTTGTATAAAAGTGTGTGTAGAAAGAAAGTTCCCTTCCTGTTTCTTCTTGGCAGCTTGTGAGCGTTTGCACATGCAGAGATGCTCTGTTTCTTCTGCTCTTCTATCTCCCTACAAGTTACAACAACAGCATTGGTTGTTGAAAGCTGCAGTCAAAGTATTTCAGAAATTCTGATCTGCTTTGCAGCTGAATTATACAACATTTTTGCATCTGAGCTTTTAAGAAAATCCCTGTTGATATTTATTTGTTGGGGAAGGGAAGAAAGTATTTTTTGCTTTGTTCTGAATAATCTAGGGATTTTAATTAGAGGAACGTCAAAGCAAAATTTGAAGCTTTCTACGAAAAAGAAATATTACAAAAACTTCCCACCAAAAGAACAATTTGTTGGGTTTTGTAAGATTTTCCTAACTCATTCGTTTTAGCGACATTTAGATTTTTGATAAGATTAAGAGTTCATTGTGTATTTTTAATACAAACGATAGTCTAAAGTATACACTATCAAGGTGAATGGGGTTCGAACCTGAGCAAGTCGGAAGCTGCTTTGCTATGTAAAAAAAAAGGGGGGGAAAGTGGGGAGTGGGTCAGGCTAAAAGCAAAGGGGTTTTGGGTCCTGTCGTTTGTTGGCCATGGTAGGCTGGGTTACTCTTCAGGTTGCAAGAATACTCTAGGCCTAGTATTATTCAGATGTTATAGCCCAAATATTGTGTTATTGCAGCCCAAGACAAACTTGCTGAAAGCAAATCTTCATATTTCTATCACTTCCATAACAAGAAAAAAGAGAGAGAGAGAGGAGGCTTTTGTGTTACAGAGCCCATAAGTTGGAAAAATTGCACTCTTATAAGCTGACGTCGGCATCATAAATCAATCACACATCATCATGCATTTGACCTTTTTCATATGACAATGCATGATTGGTTTTGAACTTTTTCATATGACAATGCATGATTGGTTTTAGATACTGTCAACTTTCAATTTCAATTGGGAGGAACTTTTTCTCCATATAATTGTTACTTTTACAAGATGAAAGCTTATAAGAATTATGATGCAAATGATTTTTCATGACAGAGAATGGGGTGGTCACTGATGGTCACATGGTCAGAACGCTGAAGTAGTCGACGAATCATATTCACTTGTGACTTAGACCAGTTTAATGGCATTGACCGACTATTATTTACAAATTTTAGATGATTCCAAGTCTCTTTTTTATGGGTCAAAACTTTCAATTCCAAGTCTCATCACGAATTGCATTCAGAGAGAATTCAACTTTGTCTGTGGCGATATAACGTGTTTGCCTCACCAAAACAAAAGTTCTTAATTTTGATAAAACATATACAAATCTTCTTTTTGTATGATCAACAAAGATCCGGAAAAAAAAGAACAAAAATACACAAAATTGCTGGTTTTTTAGACTTCAAAATTACAAATTGCATGCTAAAATTAACGAAACATTGCTATAAAAATCAATGGCATGGAGCTCCATCCACCACTACACCAATTGATATCGAAATCTCAGCCGTTGATAAACAAAACATTTGCTTGCTTACCATTCTCATCAAACGGCTAATAAGGTGCATATATCCTTTGCATGGAGGGTCAACTTCGAATATTCACCAACCTCAAGAGTCGTGATGCATTGTTGCTGTTACTGATCGCCAAAAAGCAGATGCCAAACGTAAAGAAGAAACAGACACAAGAGGACAAGAAGGAAGTGGTTAAGACAGCCAATCATAAGACGGCAGCAGCCGTTGCCGTTTCCGTTGCCGCGGCGGCGCCCACCACCATCACCACCTTCCTTTTCCTTGCGTCTCAGTCGTTGACGTTTACGTGGCTTCAAGGCCATGTCTACGCTTTTGTCCCTAGGCATTAAAATGAAACCCAAAACTTCAAATTTTGAAAGATCTGGTAAAAAAATATACAAAAGAGCGAGAAGGAGAGCGTTTTTGATTCTCTGAATGTTTTCGGAAAGAAAAAGGATGAGTTTAAAGGCTATGACTGAGTTTCCAATTGTGTTGTGGTGTGGGGTGTTCAATTTTCCGTCCAAAGTTTATGGTGGGAGCTTGGTTTTATACTTTGTTTTTTCCTAATTTTTGTTAAAACATGGCATTATAATTTTTATATTTTGGTAATTAGGTGGTTTCTGGGCAAAATCAAAGCAGGGTCTAGGAACTTATAAAATAAAAAATAGCAGGCTCTGGGAAATTAAGAAGTGCGTATGAGTTCTGCCGGGGTTAGGCTGATCTAAGAAAGCAAAATTGCAAATGGAGTTTGGACTTGGATGAGAGCATGGCTGAGGAGGAGAGTTTTAATTTGCTTGTGTATTGGGCTTGCATGATTGGACACGTTTGGTCTTCTGCTGTGTGTATAATGGACATGGGCTTTCAAGAAATAGCATTTTTCAGACCATGTACAACCTTCAAATATTTACGAATTCTTACACTATTGGCATCTTTGTCTGTCTACGAAAATGCTATAAATTTGAATGATTAGGTAAGTTTTTTTTATTTATTAATATATTTTTTTTACAATAATTGATTTGGACCTAACATAATATTTATAGAATATAGCTTTTATTATTATAATAATATAGGTATATATATTGGGTATTATACAAATTGGGATCCTCCAATTTGAGGGCTTCCCGTTTGTGCCCAAAGCCTCCCCTGACTTTCAGCATAAAAAGATAAGGGCCCGTTAATGATATTTTAGGAGAATGTTTTTTAGAATATTTTGAGAGAATGAAAATAAGAAAGCAATTTGCATTTGAGAAAATGAAAATCGTCTGATAGATTAATTAGAAAAACATCTTGAGAAAATAAAAAAAAGAAAGCGTGTCTAGTAGTACGATATGAAATAATAATATGTGAGTTTTTTTTATAAGCGTTTCCCATGAGGATGAAACAACTTTTTTCTGTTCTACAGTATATATGAAGCTTGTTTTCGTTTTATGAAAACATTTCTCTTATTTTCTGTTTTTGGTAGCGACGTGTTTTTGCGCTTATTTTGTTCTCTGAAAATGAAAACAACCCTTTAAAAGCGTTACGAGACATGACCTAAACTTTCGGCATAAAAAGATAAAAGATGACTGGCCAAACCTATGTTAAAAAAAGGTCAGTGAATGCCGAGTAACAAAATAACGATATAAATTGATAGTTTCACATGATGATTGACCAACGAGGCTAAGATACAATTGATAAGATTGACAGGATGGCCAAGTCATATCTTTTGTTCATTTGCTGCTCATTCGTTGTATTAGAGATACACAATCAGCTTGTTCTTTTTTAAGATTAAGGAGACATGCATGCTTTACCTAATTACTTGAATCATGAGTTGCACGTGTTATAGATGTCACTTAAGAAACAAAGGGGTTGTTTGTTACACATGATTGATTGAAACTAGAATACTGATTTTAAAAATAGCGGCTGCATAGTCTCTATTGTTTAACGAAGACAATTAATTGTCTCAAAAATCGACTTAAGAGACAAATCAAAATCAGTATGTAGTGAGTTTTTTTAGTAGTGATCACTCAATTTCAGAACACATCAGTTGAGTTGTTCTTGCTTAGCGGGGTATTCAACATAGGGGATCGGATACCCAGCTTAATTTTTTTGGACTTGCAAGGGTATGTAAAGCGAATGAAGGCCTTAACGAAAAATTTGGACCGGTTTTATGAGTTTGTGCTCGATGAACACAAGGCAAAGAAGGAAGGAGTGGAGGCAGAGGACATGGTGGATTTACTGTTGCGGCTGGTTGATGACCCTAATGATCTTGAAGTTAAGCTCACTTATGACAGTGTCAAGGCGATCACTCAGGTATGTGCTTCTTAAATTTATTATTATTTTTCTTATTTCTTATTAAATTTTCAAAGATTATGGTAATGTTTTTTGACGAAACTTAAGTTGTCGGACTGTAAATATATGCAAATGGACCACACAGTAGTCCATTAAAACAACAATTTTCTCCTAATAAGAATATAAGAACTGTGTAAAAAAGACACAGCATAAAGATATAAACATAATTGGTTCATTTTGTTCATTCAAATTAAAATCAGGACTTGATAGCTGGAGGCACTGATACCTCTGCAAACACTTTGGAGTGGACAATGTCTGAACTCATAAAACAACCAAACCTCATAAAAAAGGCAACATAAGAGCTTGACAGAGTGATTGGGAGGGAGAGATGGGTAGAAGAGAAAGACCTCGAAAACCTTCCTTATATAGATGCAATTATGAAAGAGGCAATGAGGAAGCACCCTGTGGTGGCAATGCTACCACCACATCTAGCTCTTGAAGATTGCAATGTGACAGGCTATGATATTTGCAAAGGAACTCTAGTGTTTGTGAACACATGGAGCATGAGGAGAGACCCAACGCTGTGGGATGCACCGGATGAGTTTAGGCCTGAGAGGTCCTTAGGGAAGGCAAGTGATGTGAAGGGACAGAGTTTTGAGTTCTTGCCATTTGGCTCAGGAAGGAGGATGTGCCCTGGTTATAGTCTTGGACTGAAAGTGACAAGGTCTTGCTTGGCCAACATGTTACATGGGTTCAATTGGAAATTGCCTGAGAATATGAAAACAGAAGATTTGGACAGAGAGGAGGTATATGGATTGTTAACACCTCGGAAGTTCCCACTTCTTGCAATAGTCGAACCTCGGCTACCAATCCATCTTTACTAATTATATTTGAATCTGCTGGTGTCCCTTGGAATGAGTTAGATTAATTTCATCCGGGAATATGAACTTTATGTTTAGAATTGGCCACACCGGCGATCCCCTTCTAAAAATCTGATGTTTGTTTAGCATTAGGTCCGAATGCTTTGGATACCTGGATCTACTACAAAGATTGAGGAGTGGTGTGACAAACTGTGAAAATAAGCCATTGTTTCCAAGAAGCCATATCTCCAAATGCAGGCAAATATATTTAAAGGGTATAGATTTTCTTTAAAGTCAGGAAAAAAATAATTAAAATAAAATAAAAATATTATAGCCGCACGGCTATACTTTCAAAAAATATACATACTTTTAGACCGACAGACATTTGGGACATGAAATGAACAACACACCTCCTTAGCTACTACCTCTCCAAGCGCAATATCTAATCACACAGAAGAAATAGAAGCAAAAAAAGAAATTCAGAGACACGGATGGCTGCAGCTATATGTGCTAGATTGGATTCAACTAAAGAGGGCTGCCACCAGTCCAGTCCTCAATTCCTAATGGCCTAGCTCTTGAACAATTCATAGTGGGATGGGATGGTTGCTTGAGCTATTTCCATTTGGTGAATGAAGAAGCATGCCTGAGCATATCAATTATTTTAAGACCCTTATCTTTATACTCATGACATCTCAGTGGCAGCAATTTCATGATGCATTTGGATGAGTTCTTGTTCCACCTAATATTTTTTTGGTCCAAAGATGATCTAAATATTATTCACACATTTAAGTTAAATTACATAACTTAAGCCAAGGAAAACACATTTATAACGAGATTAATGTGTGAATAAAATAGACACGCATTTGGATTCACCAGAACCCAAAAGTAGATATGGATGGTGAAGTGTCAGCACGTAATAGGAACATGAATGCCTGCAAAGATTTTGGGAGGATCTAAGAGTGGCATTTTTCAAAACTGATGATGATCTCCACTAATTTAACCCAAGTGATTCCTCTGTAGACACTAATTAAAGAACATAATGATTTCATTAAGACTGGAAAAAAATGATTAAGAAATATCAAACACTTACTTACTTGGACTATAAATTACCTGCACGTCAGTAAACTTTCCACCACTACATCCACAAATCACATATTAATGGAGGCTTTTTCTTGGGCTCTTCTAACCCTGGCATGCCTGGCTGCTCTAGCCCTTGTCTCAAAAAATTTCTTCCCCCAACTCCACAAACTGAAATATCCACCAGGTCCTAAACCATGGCCTATAATTGGCAACCTCAATCTCCTTAGTCCTCTGCCTCATCAATCGATGCACAAATTGTCCCAAACTTATGGGCCAATAATGCAGCTCAAATTTGGCTCCTACCCAGTTGTAATTGCCTCATCTCCAGAAATGGCAAAACTGTTTTTAAAGACACATGATCACATCTTTGCCTCTAGACCCCAAACTGCAGCAGGCAAGTACCTCACTTATGACCACCTCAATGTCACTTGGGCACCTTATGGTCCATATTGGCGTCAAGCCCGCAAAATCTTCCTCTCCGAGCTGTTTAGCTCAAGAAGACTGGATTCTTTCGAGTACATTCGGGTTGATGAAAGTCGCGCTTTTGTGTCCCGACTCTATGCCTTGTCAGGCAAGCAAATCATGCTTAAAGAGCATCTGTCACGCCTAACTCTTAGTATTATGAGCAGAATTGTGTTTGGAAAGGAGTATTTTGGCGTGTCCAAATTTGAGAGTTCGATAATGTCACTCAAGGAATTTCAGGACACATTAGATGAGTTGTTCTTGCTTAGCGGCGTATTCAACATAGGGGATTGGATACCATGGCTTAATTTTTTAGACTTGCAAGGGTATGTAAAGCGAATGAAGGCCTTAACGAAAAAATTGGACCGGTTTTATGAGTTTGTGCTCGATGAACACAAGACAAAGAAGGAAGGAGTGGAGGAATTTGTGTCAGAGGACATGGTAGATTTACTGTTGCGGCTGGTTGATGACCCTGATGATGTTGAAGTTAAGCTCACTTATGACAGTGTCAAGGCAATCACTCAGGTATATGCTTCTTAAATGATTTCTTATTTAATTTCCAAACATTAGGGTAATGCTCTTTGGGCAAACATAAGCATTATAACATTTGCATCCTTAGATATATGAGAACTTCTGTAGAAAGACACAACTTAAAGATATAAACATAAATGATTCATTTTGTTCATTCAAATTAAAACCAGGACTCAGTAGCAGGAGGCACTGATACCTCTGCAACCACTCTGGAGTGGGCAATGTCTGAACTCATAAAACAACCAAACCTCATCAAAAAGGCAACACAGGAGCTTGACAGAGTGATTGGGAGAGAGAGATTGGTAGAAGAGAAAGACCTCGAAAACCTTCCTTATATAGATGCAATTATGAAAGAGGCCATGAGGAAGCACCCTGTAGCGGCAATGCTACCACCACATTTAGCTCTTGAAGATTGCAATGTGGCAGGCTATGATATTTGCAAAGGAACTCTAGTGTTTGTGAACACATGGAGCATGGGGAGAGACCCCACGCTGTGGGATGCACCAGATGAGTTTAGGCCTGAGAGGTTCTTAGGGAAGGCAATTGATGTGAAGGGACAGAGTTTTGAGTTCTTGCCATTTGGCTCAGGAAGGAGGATGTGCCCTGGTTATAGTCTTGGACTGAAAGTGATAAGGTCTTGCTTGGCCAACATGTTACATGGGTTCAATTGGAAATTGCCTGAGAATGTGAAAACAGAATATTTGGGCATGGAGGAAGTTTATGGATTGTTAACACCTCGGAAGTTCCCACTTTTTGCCGTAGTTGAACCTCGGCTACCAATCCATCTTTACTAGTAATATTGAATCTGATGGTTTCCCTGCTTGCTTTAATTTGTTTTCTTTCCTTTTTCATCTATTTAGTGAGTGTCCGGATATGTATTATGATCCTTCTCTATAAAAATAGGACTAGTCCTACTCAATAAAACTGTGTATGAATGTTTGTTATGGTAACTTGCACTGCTTTGTTGATTGCGCTGTCTCTGCACTCTGCACTCTGCATTATGCCTCTTCTCCTAGAATGAGTTAGATTAATCTAAACCGTAAATTATATATATACTAAAACTCAGTTTCGAAGCACTGTTCCTTGAACAGTGAACTGACGAAAATGCCTTCCACTTAATCTTTGCTTCAGTTCCATTTTTGACCTTTTGCCCTTCACTCATACCTCATATGGGAGCCGCTTGCAGGCTTCCATTTCTTTCTGCTTCTCCAAACCTTCGACTTCTCTCTCTCTTTCACGCTTTGTTTCTCCTCTTTGACACAAGTTCTTCCAGATCAAACGTATTTTCTCTCTCTTTCATCGCTCCTTTCTCTTCTTTTCTCACGCAGCAAATCGTCATCTTCACCCAGCATCTTCGATCGCTCTTTCAAGCCTAGCATCTTCGATCGCTCTTTCAAGCCTAGCATCTTCGATCGTTCTTTCGAGCCCAGCATCTTCGGCTTCATCGCTCAAGAAACTTGGTGCCTTCTGTTTCTCGTCTTTCAAAATCAGAAATAAGCATCACTTAGTGGTTAGTTTTCTTATCTTAACCTCTAAACCCTAAAATAAGCATGTTGTTTGATATCGAAAATCAGAAATAAGCATGTTGTTTGATAATAAAAAAATGAGTTTCGTAACCTTAAACCCTCTAATATCCTGAGCATGTTGTTGAATAATCATGTATGTGTTTATTTGTCTCTGTATATGTGTGTTTGAATTTGTCTTTTGAGATCATTCTTTTTCTTCTTTTTTTAAATGTAAGTTTTTTAAGTGCTCACCTGAAATCAAAGAGTGAATGGGAAAATCCTTTAGTTCTTTTTCTTTTCCTTTTTATATTTTTGTTTATCAAAGTACTTATCTTATTAGTCGTTTCAGTTTTATTTGTTCAATTTTCTCTAAAACCAAGCGGGCCATGTTAATTCTACATTTTGATATATAAAATGATGAGTTAACCGAATTTCTACCAAATTGTGTTTTGGAATTGTGAAGGTAAAGCTTTGGATGCCACTTGATCCCAAAACCCAAAACATTGGGCTATATTAGGGTGATTTATAAAAGTTTACCTATATGGCGGTGTAGGATGCAAATCGCTTTGTAGGATCGTAATTATGTGGTTGTTGTACTTCATTCTAATTACTTGTTTATTTATTTTTTTCAGTATGAATCACGATTAGGCGGTCATCCAATTGCTTCGTGTATGACTTATGAAAATTAAAAAGTTTTTCAAATCTACATGTCTTATTGAAACTTTGGAATTTTATCTCAACAGATTCAATCGTCTCTCACCTCTCTGTATAAGCAATCATTTGAAGCAAAGAAGCGAAGATAACTTTCGGGTTAATGTTTCTTCATTTTGATTTATTGACTTTTTTTTTTCTATTGTGTTCCCTCAAAATTCCTTCACAAAATTCGACTTGGCTCTACTACTACGTGTTTTCTGCTCTCTTTCTTTCTGTTTTCCTCCCGATTTAATCTCGTGCTTCCATGAAATTTTGATTGTTTCAGAGAGCTTAGTACGAAATCCAAATACGAGCAACGGTTGCCAGCGCCAAATTGTCTAACCATTCTTCGCTTTAAAGGTATAATTCATGATTGCCTCTCTATTCCTTATTCTCTTACTATTTTTTTGGTACTAATTTCTTTGTTTTTGTAATGTTTGTTTGCTCATCATTTCTGCATTTTCATGTTTGTATATTTCTTTTCTTCTTAGTCGAGTATGTATTTGTTGAAAACTATGAGTTTCATCTTCAAAATTATGCAGTGTTTGTGTTCATGTAGTATGGATATCATGTCCACTCTTATTTGGGTTAAATGGGGAAATTTGTTATATACCTTGGTGGTTGTATATTCCTTTTGCTTGACTTACAAGCTGTTTTTAGATGGTTTTGTTTATCCGATTTAGCCGTAGCTTAGGACGGTGTTGGTTTCCATGCCCATAACCAACACCATAGACCAAACATGTATCAACGCTAGAAGAATAAAACTGCTATGATTCTCATTTTTGGGGGTTTTTCTTTTGAGCTCTGTTTCTTTTCTCTATTTGGTGCAGTGTTCAATTTGGTTTTTATTGCATTTAGTCTTCTTTCTTTTTTATGCTCTGTTTCTTTTCTCTATTTGGTGTGATCATAAATTACCAAGACAAGAAAAATACATAAATACAGAAGAAAAATGAGCATCCATAGCCAAAGCTCTTCATTTGAGAGAGATCAATGTTTTTATGTTAATGGAGTTCTAGAGAGAGAGAGAGTGTGTGTGTGTGTGTTTTGATATGGGTTTTGTAAAGGTTTTCAGAAGCTCCCATTTAGCAGATTCTCGCTAATATTTTGCACATTTTTCACTAACAAAATTTGTTCCACATGTTTGTATCTCTTTCTAATTAAATTTTCAAAGTGGGATTTTTCCTTCTTATGGTTGTATATTTTGGGTGATTTGAATACTTTTCTCTTAGGAAATTGTAAGTGCTGGAGGGAAGATCATGTGGGGAGAACACATGGAGATTGGAAAGATTTTGGAAGGAAACAGAGATTTGATGTTGTCTTGGAAAACAATGGCAAAGATTAGGACATCATGGAAAGGCTCGCTTGTTTTGATTCTCTAAAACTCAATTTCAATTGGGGTAGCTTTTGTATCCTAAAAGTCGTCTAATTGTTCAAATATGGTGTGACTCTTTTCTCTCTGCATTTTGCTTACAATTCTTTTTTTTTTCTTTTTTTTAAATTGATAAATTTCAAACCCTTTTTTAAATTGAGCTTTGGCTTTGATTTTGGGAGCCTGATTGGAAACTAAACAAATCTTTGTAATTTTCACATAGGCCGTAGTGCTTGAGCAACATGTCACAATCCACAAGACACACACTAAAATCAAGATAATATGAACACCAAGGAGAGAGAGAGAGAGAGATAGATAATGGAAAACTTCAAAAAAGGGTCCTAACCCTAATAAAGACACAGATTTACCATGATACCAATATGTGATGTATTCTTATGTATGGGCTCAAAATTGGCTTCTACGTTAACCCACCAAGCATTTATGCACCAAATTGCAATCATGTAATAGACCTATCAAAATCAATCATATAATTTTACCATTTCTTTATTCCAAAGCTTGGATACACCAAAAGCAAGGGGCTAGGCATTTTCATCGTGTCGTCATTTTGGAGGTATGAGAACCCTCCAATTCATCGCCTTTTGAAATTTAACATTATTAGTTATCTTACTCAATTGATTTTAATCATTTTGTAATATTTTATATTTTATTTCCATTAGTTGTGCTTGCATAGAAGTTATTTAGAAGTAATATTTATTCTGCAAATGAATAGAAGTCGAATATGCTTTGATGTTAAGTTTTTTTCCCTCTTTAAATGTTTTTCCCGATGTTCTCATCAAACATTTTACCCGATTTCTTAACTTGGTGAGCTTTGTTAATTATAAATTTTGAGTCAAATGTGCTAATTATATACACTTATTTAACAAGGCTTTATATTAGTATATATATAATGTTTAACCATTATGGAACGAAGTTAATTTTCCAATAAAATAATAGATATTTGTAATTGTGGCATTGTATCCCAAGTTCTGCTTTTCTACGGTGGTATTTCTACAAATATGTTTTTATCAAATAAAAACTACTTGTTGCTTTGGAATCATAATGAAGTAATATAAACAATTTCTAATCATGTGCACTCTCTCTATAGTATGTATGCATATATGTAGATACACACACATGTAACTATGGGAGATTTCATTGCCCTCTCTCTATAGTATGTTTGCCCTTCTCTCCTTCGATTGTAACTATGGGAGATTTTGGTTTCTACGGAGCATCGTCCGCTTCTAACCAGGTTGTTGGGCTGGTTGGGCGGCAGCCATGGAAGAAAAATTTCCATACCATAATCTTCATTCGAGTTCGGTGTTGGAGATGCGCCCTGGAGCCGATTGATTTCTCTTGGGAGGCGCTGCTGATCTAGCCCTCTCTTAGCAGCGAGGATTGAGCTGAAGTTTGGGTGCTCTCCACGGATCCAAAGAACCCATCTCGAGCCATTTCTAAAGCCAACATCTCCAATTGGGTGAGCCGCTTTATTGAAAAGGCAACTTGAGCAATGTGCAAAGTGGGAAAGTTTTGAGCTTTTTGCAAATCAATCAATTGGGTTGGTTTTGGGTTGTTCTTTGCGTTGCGGCATTTGATAGTTGTGGAAGAGAGCAGAGAATTCATATGGGTTTTGGAAGAACAGGGGTTTGGGTTTGGAGGGAGGAAGGGGGTGTTTTGTTATTTGTTGATACTTGCTATAGTAAGTGGAGCAAAACAACTGTGTTTCAATTATGCTAAACATGCTCTGTTACTTTTTTTGTTTTTTGAATTCATAGGTTTGTTTGATTGTAAATCATAATTCAGTGTGGCATTGGATATATCGGGCGTTACGGTGTTGTTGGAGCTCAACCAACAATGGAAATCGTGGCGAAAGAAAATAAGGTGACGATAATGGATCATGAAGAAGATGTTTGATCGAGGAGGTTGTAGAGGATCCAATCGCTATTCCAAGAAGAATCTCGAGACTTGGAGTCCCCAACTTATTGATGACCTTCCGTATGCATTTTGTGGTAAGAGAAGTGAGCTTATGATTTATAGGTTTTTATGATAATACCTTGCTAAGTATCATAGTTGTGGTTAAGAGATTTTCTGCTAGATTGTATGCTACTCGAATTTCCAAATTCGTTTGTCGATTCACTATGCTCAACCTAATATGGTTCACATGTATATGGAAAGTATAAAGCATTAAATTGTTGTATTGTCCGACATTAGATGCATAGGAGAAAGTACATTGGTTGTCAATTTGGACTCGACTAAATAGTTTTTGATAACCCGAGCCTTTGAATTACTTCACAATTTCAACTCGATGTTATTAATGCAAGGATAACCACTCTATTGTGTGTGCCTAGAGAAGCCGTTGGCAGTTGGCACTGACGCCACAGTGAAGTTACTTTGTGACATTAGATATATCTCTACCAATATATGTACATATTTTTGTCAAAACTCTCTTCTTTTGCCTTCAATGGCTCTCCGCTATTTCAAAGTAATTTTAAATTTTGAATCCAATTGTTTCTTGCTCTACGAAAGAATCTTACAATTGGCTTTCGAGTTCATGAAAGCCAGTTAACTAGATCTTTGGACTGATACACTTCTTCTTTATTTCTCATCTTTATCTAGAATCTACTACTAGGATCCATTTTGGTTGGTTATATTTTGCATCTTGTCAGAATTGGTGTTTCCTTTGTTATTCTAACAATAGTAGTTTCTCTTTATAGTTCCTAGAACCACACTTAATGAGAAGCAACTGCTATGAATAGGTGGCTCGGTTACTTTTCGTATGATACTGATTCGATACGTGGAAAGAAGAAGATGCCATTCTCAAAGGCCCCAAGGATGACAGAATTCTTCTAGGCATGCATTTAGGGTCGTATGATGATGTAATAGTATTTGATCACGTGGAGAAGGTACTCTTCCGATGACATAAATCTTCTTACCACAGTTTGATATGCATACTGCTTTCCTTATCTTTGCCATGTATGCATTCTCTTCAAATATGACCGTAGACAGTTTCATACATTATGTTCTTAACAAGAAGGAAAGCAATTGATTCCTATCTATTCTTCTCGCATGCTCTCTTACATACTTCCCAAGATTTTGGCTCATTAAGAGCCACATAAAAAAGGAGGCCTATGCCAACATTTTCTTTGCCAATTACCTAAGAATGGTTTTCTCAAAATTTGAGTGGCAATCTAATTATTACTATGACTCGGTTGTGGGTTGTTGAGGTTCTTATGAGCTTTAGTAACTTTCTTCACTTCGTAGAGTTTATGCGATTCATTAGGTGAGGCTAGATTGATACTCCTTAGTTGAGAAAGCTTATACAGATGGAGTAAGACATTTGGAGAAATTAGTGGCTATAGTACACGACATTGACGTGTGAGTAATCATGTACTTATTTTATATATGAGTACATTTTCCTTTGTAGTTTCATTTATACCATATTGATTCGATTTCCAATTGTTTGCCACAGACATCAAAAGGAAAAATCCCCTTCCACGACCCAATAGCATATAGATAAATAGTTATACAAGTTATTTTGAAGAATGCACACTAAAACTTCACATATTTTGATGTTTTTATAGTCTTTGATCTATTAAAATATTCCCAATATTTTAAGATATGAAATAGCATATAAAACATGTTATTAGTTCATCTTTGTAACTAAAACTTAGAAAATTAAGCTATGATAAGCACTATTTACAATTTCGTATATATAAATAGAATGATGTTTCACGCCTATTTTCACCGCTTTATACACATTTCACACCATTTTAAAACCCGCAGCATCGCGCGGGCACGTTTTGCTAGTTATATATACTAAAACCGAATCCTCAGAATCACTGTTCATACTGTAGAAACAGTGTAATGGCGAAACTGCCCACCCTTTTTACTTCTTTAAACACCTTCTTGCCCTCACTAAAACTAAAAAAACACAGTGAAATTACCTTTTTGCCCTTCGCTAATACTACCTCAAATTGAACCCGTCGGTTCTGGAGGTTTCCGTGTCTTTCTCCTTCTCCTTCGACTTCTCTCTCCTTCGGCGCTCTCTCACCTTCCGCTCTCGACTTCTCTCACTTTCAGCTCTCTCTCTGTTTGATTTATTTAGAGACCAAATGCAAGAGCAAGCGACGAGCTCCCTTGCCGCGAGCTCTCTCCCGTCGAGCAGCGAAAGATCTTCGAGCTCTGCATTCCAAGTTGAAGTTAAAGAAGGTTTGGTTTGATAACTCAATTTGTAGTTTTTTAAAGTTTATCTTCAACAAGTTTAGCTGGGTTTGTTCAAATTTGTCAAGTTTCTTTCTGCTTCCAAAGAATTTCGAAATTTCCCACTGGGTTTTGTAGATAATAACAGGGTGCCAGCCGATGGTCGATGCCTATTCAGAGCGATAGCACACATGGCTTGCTTGAGAAATGGGGAGGAAGCCCTGATGAGAATCACCAGAGAGATCTCGCTGATGAATTAAGAGCTCAAGTAACTCCCATTCATTTTTAGGCATAAATGATTTTTTGTTTCCTTTTTCGGAGGCATTTAATGTTTTACCAAATTGTTTATGTGTGTGCTGTATTTTCTTATTGTGTGGTGTAGGTTGTAAATGAGCTCTTAAGGAGGCGGGAGGAAACAGAATGGTAAGCATTTGTGATTTTGGACTGAAATTTTTCAATATGTTTTTGTTATCATGTCGCAGAAATGATTTGGTTTTTAATCTTTTATGAAATGCATGTTTAGGTTCATCGAAGGTGATTTTGATGCTTATGTGAAGAGACTTCAATAGCCTTATGTTTGGGGTGGAGAACCTGAGTTGCTGATGACTTCTCATGTTTTAAAGTGAGAACAAGCAGTTTTGTGTTGTTTGTTATACCTTCAACCATGATTGTTGATGTTTTCTCATTCTAGTATGAACTATATGTTAAGACATTAGGGAGACGTATTGACATCTGTGGTGTCTGTGGGCGCGTGATGGTGCGCTGTTGGAAATCAACCAGCTTCCGCCCTTCAATGCTCGTTTTAAAGTCCAAGATGATTGCCAATGCCAGATCTGGTGTGACCGTATTTACCATATGTCTGAAAGAGTGGAAATCATGCAGGTTGTCACATTTCAGTTTTTTTTTTGTTTTTGTTTTTTTTCTTTTGCCAAAGAGGAATACATTGATAATAATTAAGAGGATACAGCAGTATCATCTTGTTCAATTGGCTCTAGCCAGAGGGGAACCTCTTCAATCCAAGTTACAATAGTATTACAATTAAGTGCATGCTTTGCAAGGCAATGATACTCTCTGTATACTTCCCTTTTAATTTTGTCTCTCCTTCAAAGTGTGTTTCATGTTGCAAATTACCCCTTCATGTCAATCTTGCATATTTTCTAGTCATTCACGATTAAAGCTACATAGCTGGCCCCATGGAGACTTGACAGTGACTGGAGCACTGAGCACAGTAAAATGCCTGGACAAATTAAACAAACCACAGCTCAGTAGGTGGCCGTACATAATGTTACAATTATGAAAATGGACAAGGACATAACTGCTAGTGGTCTCCAAGTGGAACAGACTCTGGTTGATGGAAATTGGTTAAAAGGTGAATCGGATGATTCGATGCTATTGAAGCTTACGAAGCTCGAAAGTTATCACGCCCCGAATTTTTCATCCCAAATAACCTGCTAAGTTATTACAAACAAACCAATTCGGGACATGAAACTCGGAATTTTCAACAAATGTACAAGGAATTTTTATTTTTATTTTCCATAATACAATACCACCTGTTCCGAACCACAATATCAATACTGACTCAACCTTCTGAGTAAAATATTACATTCCAATAGTTACATAATAAATTGAAACTTCAACCTATTACATATATGTTCCTCAGAGTTTATCACACACAGCAGAAGTCCAATCTCAACAATACTCTCAAAACAAACTTTGTACACTTCAAGTACACCTCTTGCTTTCTGCTCTTGACGAAGTCATGCGTTCCTATTACCTGCAGGATTCGCCTCTACATCGTTGAATAGTGTACCAGGTTCATCACCAATAAACCCGGTAAGCTTTCTAAAGCTCGTATGAGTAAACCACAACCAGCAGTATAAATCTGTCAGTTACACATAATATACAATCACATGCACTTTCAAACATTAATCTCGTTTCCAGTTTTGAGAATAGGCATAGAAATGGTCTTGCCAATTCACACTTAAAGTTACCCCGACAGATGCCCCACACCACACATGCTGCCATTATGGTCTCTAGCTCTTGAATTCATGGTGGGATAGTTGGTTGCTTTGCTTGAGATATTTCCATTTGGGAATGATGAAGAGAAAGCATGAATATCAATTATTTTTAGACCCTTACCTTATAACAAGTCGATGATAGCAGCCATTTTTTATGCATTTGGATGAGTTTTTGTTCCACCTGAATGTCTGTCTGGCTCACCAACAACAGAGAGGATCAAGGTTGTTGCCATTCTAAATTCCTTTTGCTTAATTAATTTCATGATATATTAGCTAGTGTCACTCATATAGCTAAACTGGTACAAGAAAGAAAAATCAAATTTGAAAATGGTTTAGTGACTTTGTGGTAGTTAATTAAGCCACCCTGCATTAGATCAGTCAGACCCAACAACAGGCCACAAGTATTTTCTGCCAAGAAAACGACATGCAAGTTTTCTAGCCTAGGCTTAATCTGGGTCTGAAAGCTAAGGACATTTTCAGTCCCTTCAATTATTTCTCTCCTGCAGAGTGCGTTTAATGTTGCAAATTTGCCCTAGATGTCAATGCTGCATATTTTCGGATGATTCATGATTAACGCCACATAGCCGGAGCCATGGATACTTAACAGTGAGTGGAGCAATGAGCACAGAACAATGGCTGAACAAATAAAATAAACCACAGCACACTATGCAGCTCCACAGAATGGTTGGGTAGATGGGTGGGTGGAAGAGATCAGGAACTTGTCACATGCCACACTTATGTCCCAATTTAGATTTCAGTCCCTCATTGATAAAAGGAATTACAACTTATTCATTAGTAACTGCTCTTAATCACTTGAGCAAGCTCCTAATCGATTCACATATAGTTAATAAAGATGGATTGGCAGCCGAGGTTCTGTGACCACAACAAGTGGGAAACAAATTCACATATAGTTAATAAAGATGGATTGGCAACCGAGGTTCTGTGACCACAACAAGTGGGAACTTCCGAGGTGTAACCAATCCATAAACCTCCTCCATGCCCAAATCTTCAACTTTCACATTTTCAGGAAGTTTCCAGTTAAACCCATGTAACATGTTAGCCAAACATGACCCTATCATTTTCAGTCCAAGACTATAACCAGGGCACATCCTCCTTCCTGAACCAAATGGCAAGAACTCAAAACTCTGTCCCTTCACATCGATTGCCTTCCCTAAGAACCTCTCAGGCCTAAACTCATCCGGTGCATCCCACAGCGTGGGATCTCTCCCCATGCTCCATGTGTTCGCAAACACTAGAGTTCCTTTGCAAATATCATAGCCTGCCACATTGCAATCTTCAAGAGCTAGATGTGGTGGTAGCATTGGCACTACAGGGTGCTTCCTCATGGTCTCCTTCATAATTGCATATATATAAGGAAGTTGTGCTATGTCTTCCTCTTCTACGCATCTCTCTCTCCCAATCACTCTGTCAAGCTCTTCTGTTGCCTTTTCGATGAGGTTTGGTTGTTTTATGAGCTCAGACATTGCCCATTCCAAAAGGGAAGCAGAGGTGTCAGTGCCTCCAGCTATCAAGTCCTGATTTTAATTTGGATGAACAAAATTAATAAGCCACATGAAAAATTTTGTGTAAAGCTTTATGTTGTGTTTTTCTACATAAGTTTTTATATAGAAATGTTCTCTTGCCAGACTGCATAACGTGCAGTCCAAATTCACAGTATGGCAAGAGAACATTGCGGTAACCTTAGGAAATTTAATCAGGGAATGATTTAGGAAGCATATACCTGAGTGAATGCCTTGATACTGTCATAGGTGAGCTTAACTTCAAGATCATTAGGATCATCAACCAGCTGCAATAGTAAATCCACCATGTCCTTTGCCACAAACTCCTCCACTCCTTCCTTCCTGGCCTTGTGTTCATGGAGCACAAACTCATAAAACCGGTCCATTTTTTTCTCTAAGGCCTTCATTCGCTTTACATAACCTTGCAAGTCCAAAAAATCAAGCCATGATATCCAATCACCTATATTGGATACCCCACTAAGCAAGAACAACTCATCTAACATGTCCTGAAATTCTTTGAGTGACATTATCGAACTCTCAAATTCGGTCAAGCTAAAATACTCCTTCCCCAACACAATTCTGCTCATAATGCTAAGAGTTAGGCGTGACAGATGCTCTTTGAGCACAACTGCCTTCCCCGACAAGGCATAGAGTCGCGAAATAAAAGCGCAATTTTCCTCAACCAGAATGTATCGAAAAGACTCTAGTCTTTTGGAGCTAAACAGCTCCGTGAGAAAAATTTTGCGGGCTTGACGCCAATATGGACCATAAGGTGCCCAAGTGACATTGAGGTAGCCATAAGTGAGGTACTTGCCTGCAGCAGTTTGAGGCCTAGAGGCAAAGATGTGATCATGTGTCTTTAAAAATTGTTTTGCCATTTCTGGAGATGAGGCAACTACAACTGGGTAGGAGCCAAACTTAAGCTGCATTATTGGTCCATAAGTTTGGGACAATTTGTGAAGGGATTGATGAGGCAGAGGACCAAGGAGATTGAGGTTGCCAATTATAGGCCATGGTTTTGGACCAGGTGGAAGTTTTGGGCGTTTGGGAAAGAGAATTTTGGAGAGAAGGGCCAGAGCAGCTACCAATGCAAGGGCTAAAACAGCCAAAGAAGAAGAAGCCTTCATTGTGTGAAGGTTGAGAAGTGCAGTGTTGACTGATATCGCTTGTAATTGATATATAGTTGAAGGAGGTATGCGAGACAAGTGCAAGAAACAATGGCTTTGGAAAGCATAGTAAGTCGGCAGCCACATGCAACCTTGGAGAAGTCTCTAGTGAAAATCACAAACTTGTGGCTAGGATCAATAAGCCAATGTCAGTGGGCTTGTGCAATGTCGGCAATCCTTGCCTATAAATAGGCATGCATGTAATCTAGCAAAGTGAAGCTAGAAAGCTAGCAACCTAAGCTTATCTAGCTAATCAACTAGAATTTGGGAGCTAATCACTAAAATTCCCAAACTAAGGAGCAAACTAGCTACCCAAATTAAACTATGTTGAGGGCCAAATAGCCCAAATTAAGTTAAGAGAGTGTGATGGCCAATAAGCCAAAAGTTATGAAAGGGCCAATTAGCCTATACCTATGTACTATTCTCCTCCAAATTAATAAAATCACTTCGTTTCAACTATTGTCTCTTGTCCTAAGCCCCTTCATCCTTAAACCAACAATTGTATCAGAGCACCACACACATCACACATCCCCTACAATTCCAACAATTTCGGGTAGTGAAGATCAACATCTGTAAGAATTAAAAAAGCCTTTGTGGGAACTTTATCTCGTACGTCACCTTTCCATTCGTGTTTTTATTATTCACACAATAATCTCATGCAAAGTTTGATCCTAAAATAAGGGGTTAAGACAGAAAAAGAACAGACAGCCGAAGACAATTGATGGTGTACTCCCACAGAGGTAAAACCATAGCTGATGTCCCAACAAATTAAACAAACAACCAAAGATCATGATAAATCTCCATAGAATTATTGGGGGAGATGAATGAGAGAGAAAAACTAGCCCAATGCCCCACACATATGTCCAATTTTGCAAAGAGACAGTGAAGTCCTGGTGCTAAGGCCTCATTGTGGGAACATGTAATTTTGGCAACTAATCGGAAGGTGACATGTGGAACATGAAATATTCCTTAGCTTAAGATTTAGGACTCGTTTGGGAGTGATTTTGGGAGGGCTAGAATCACTTAGGGAGAAGCACCTGGCACGTGCTTATTCGTATAATCACTTTAACTAATCCGTAATTGGATTAGGAGGAATTGAATTGAGGAGAATTAGATTCCGGATTCCTAATGAAGTTGTTTACTAAACCATATGGATTGAGGGGAGTTAGATTCCAGATTCCTATTGAAGTTGTTTACTAAACCATATGGAATTGGGGTAGGAGTGGTACTAATTACTAAAATGTCCTCATTGTTGGTTTAAAGTAGATGGCATATTTGGAATTTTGAAAATTGTGTGAGGATATAATGGGTAAAAAAGATGAATTCCTAATGGGGTAATTCTCTTGGAATTAGAATACCACCTCCCACCTAAGAATTGAATTCCTCAAAAATCAGGAATTCAATTCCTAATTTTGTGTGGGCCCCACTTACTTTTCTATTTCTTGATGTGAATCCTTCATAGATGGAATTCAATTCATGATGAGAATTCCAATTCCTGATTAGTAAACACACCTTTAAGATATTTCAAGTTATTATGGGGAGAAGCACCTCTCATGTGCTTCTTCATAAAATCACTTAAAATCGCTTAAAGTTATTCTCCATAGAAGTGATTATTAATCTATTTAGAATCACTTCCAAACAAGCCCCTAATTAGCCAATGATCCTGATTTAAGATAGAATTATTGTGGGAGATGAGTGAGAGAGAAAAATTCGCCAAATGTCCCACACATATGTCCAATTACGCAAAGAGACAATGAAGTCCTAGTGCTAAGGCCTCTGTGGAAACATGGAATTTTGGCAAGCCATCGGAAGGTGACACGTGGAAGATGAAATATTCCTTAGGTCAAGATTTAATTGGCCAATTATCCTAATTTAAGATAGGAATATCTCCCTAAATCAAAGATTCGATTTCCACCAAATCTCCTTTACCAAAGAAGAGACTCTATATAAAGATAGCATCACACCACACATGAGGTAATTCTGAAAACCCTAGCAAAAACACAAGGCTCATGCCTCTCTCTCTCTCTCTCTCTCACCCGGCTCCGCGCTGACCCCTCTCTCTCACTCTCTTGGAGAAAAACTCCATCCTTTCAGTATCATATGCATCTCCTTAAGACCATTTTACTGACTTAGGCATCGGAGGGCATTTGGCCAACACCACAATAGTGTTTTCCGATTGATCGCCATTTATTTTGCAGAGTTCGAGGAAGAGTTCATTCAAGAGACGGAAGCATCTTCTCCGAATATTTCAGGGGAAGAAAATTGCACAAACACTCATGATCTAGCTCTTGAAGATTTCATACATGAGCTATTTCCCGTTGGTGAATGAAGAAGAAGCATGAATATCAACTATCTTAGGATCCTTATGCTAAAATATGAATATGGGTTTGAATACTTTAGGTTAAGTTTATTCTTCTTCATAAGGAGGTATATATAGGAATTTACATGTGGGCTTTACAGGAAATAAAAACAGTAATCAATTAGGATAGTATCTCCTAATTATATAATGATTTGTCAACTATATAAAATAAGGAAAGTAAATCCTTAATTAATCAAGAAATAAATCTCCTTGATTAATTAGGAGACTCACTTTAACATTCTCCTCAAGTTGGTGCATATATGTCACCAATGCCCAACTTGGTAAGTGGAGTCATATAATACTCTTCCACAAACAATTTGTTAAGATATCTCGCCAGTTGATCTTCTAATTTTACGAACGGTAGGCGGATGATCTTTTTCTCAATTTTTTCCTTGATGAAATGTCTATCCACTTCAACATGTTTGGTTCGATCATGTTGAACTGGATATGAGCAATATCAATAGCTGACTTGTTGTCACAATGCAACTCCATCGGCTTTTCTGAAGCCCAATCTGTCAAGAGTTTTCTGATCCACAATAATTCACAAACCCCTTGAGCCATTCCTCTATACTTCTGCTTCTGCACTAGACCGAGAAACCACATTTTGTTTTTTACCGCCAGTGACTAGGTTACCTCCCACCACGAATGTAAAGTAACCAGAAGTAGAGCGTCTATCTGTAATAGACCCAGCCCAATCAGCATCTGTATATCCAACAACTTCAAGATCTCTATTTTTTGAGAACATTAATCCCTTCCCAGGGGCTGACTTTAAGTATCTTAAGATTCGATCAACTGCATTCCTATGAGAAGTATTAGGTGAATGCATAAACTGACTAACCACACTCACAGCATATGCAATATCTGGTCTTGTATGTGCCAGATATATCAGCCTTCCAACAAGGCGTTGATACTGTTCCTTATTGGTTGGTTCTTGGTCCATATCTTCACACAACTTGTGGTTCATCTCAATGGGTGTGTCAGCCGGCTTACACCCAAGCATTCCTGTTTCAGTGAGTAGATCCATTACATACTTCCTTTGAGATAGAAATATATCAGTTTTTGACCTTGCTACTTCAATTCCAAGAAAGTACTTTAGATCACCTAAGTCCTTCATCTCAAATTCCTGAGACAAATACTTTTGCAGCTTCAGTTGCTCTTCAGTGTCGTTTCCAGTTACGACTATATCATCTACATAAACAATCAGTGCAGTAAGTCTTCTTCCATCACGCTTCACGAACAGGGTGTGATCTGAATTACTCTGTGTATATCCAAAATTCTTCATAGATTTAGTAAATCTGCCAAACCATGCTCTGGGAGATTGCTTTAATCCATACAATGATTTTCTAAGCTTGCAAACGTGATTCTTCTTGTCAAGAGCTGAATTACATCCTGGGGGTAAGTCCATATATACTTCTTCTTCCAAGTCTCCATGTAAGAATGCATTTTTGACATCAAACTGATGTAATGGCCAATCAAGATTTGCTGCTAGAGATAATAGGACTCTAATAGTGTTAATCTTGGCTACTGGGGCAAAAGTCTCCTGGTAGTCTATCCCATATTTCTGTGTGTACCCTTTCGCCACCAATCTAGCTTTATATCTTTCAATGGATCCATCTGCTTTGAGCTTCACAGTATAAATCCATCTGCATCCTACTGTCTTCTTTCCATGAGGTAAGGGCATGAGTTCCCATGTGACATTCTTTTGGAGGGCTCACATCTCTTCATTCATGGCTTCTTTCCATTTTGGGTCTTCTAGTGCTTCAAGAACACTGCTGGGGACAGGTATGTCACCCAATTGCTTTACAAAGTGTACACGTTGTCTCCGATAATCTGCTGAGAGATATGTAATTGTTGATGGGATATTTCCCATTGGCTTTAAGATCTACTTCATATTGTACTCGAGGTTTGCCCACGGTTCTTCCTTTACGGAAGTTGATATGCAGGCTCTGTGCCTTATGAAATCAAATCAACATGGGATATTTCATTAGTGTTATCGGCCAGGAAATATGTTACCCATGACTTCCTCACAGTGATTGGTGTGGTAATCGTTTGCGGGCAAAATCTCATGAAGCGGTTCAATTTCCTCATCCCGATTTTGACAACGTGGAGACAACGGAACATTTTCTTCTAGGACCGGTCGTAGGATTCTGGCGTGACGGTCATTTTGAAGTAGGTTCTCCGAGGTTCAAGAACTAGAAGCGACGATCGCAATCAATTGGCGACCGTCGTTTTGAAGCGAGTTCTCTGCAGCGGCCGTCGTTTTCCACTAGCTTAATCGGGTCGCTTTGAAGCAGAGTTGTTTCTGGGAAAAAAATCAAGAATTTGAGAGTATTTGATTCTTGATTCTCCTCCTGTCTTTGCTGAAAATATATGTCGTGTTCTTAACACAACATCCATGGAGGTATAGACCTTCTCGACTAGGAGGATGATAACACCGGTATCCTTTACGATGAGGTGCATAACCAATGAAAACACACTTTTCGGCTCGAGGTCCAATTTGCTTCGTTGGTGATCATGTAAGTGGACAAATACAACACAACCGAAAATTCGGGGTTCCAAGTTTGGGGTTTGAGGTGTTTGGATATGGTGGTGAAGTGTTTGAAGTGGTGTTTGGAAATTTAGAATACTGGAGGGAATCCGATTGATGATGTATGCCGCAGATACGACGGCTTCTCCCCAAAAAGATCGAGGCATATTGGCACCAAAGAGAGAGGCACGAACTACTTCCAATAAATGTATGTTCTTCCTTTCAGCAACTCCATTTTGTTGGGGAGTGTAGGGGCATGAGCGTTGATGTATGATGCCATGATCTTGTAAGAATTTGTTAAGATCATGGTTGAGAAATTCTCCGCCATTGTCGAACGGAGAACTTGGATTCGGGCATGAAACCGTGTTTCCACCATTTTATGAAACTGTTGAAATCTTAAACCGACTTCCCTTTAGTTTTGAGAAGGAAACCCAAGTCATGCGTGTGCAATCATCTATAAACATGACGAACCATCGAGCTCTGGCAGTGGTAACTTGAACAGGTCCCTAAACATCGAATGAATAAGAGAAAATGGAACCAAACTCTTATTTGAACTTAATGGGAACGGGACACGATGGCTCTTAGCCAATTCACACGTATCACACTGGAAGTCTGGAAACATCAAGACTGGAAAATAATGATGGAAACAACTTCTTAAGATAACCGAATGAGGCATGCCCAAGACGTTTATGCCATAACCAAATTTTGTCTCTCTCCTCGTAACGAGCTCCGCTTGTTGTGAAAGCTTGACCAACCTTGGTCTCACTATCCGGCGCCAGTCCAAGTAGTAGAGTTTGCCTCGCCGAGTACCACAACCAATCGTCTTTCCCGTGAGGATGTCCTGAAAAACACAATGATTCGGCCAAAAAGTTACAAGACAATTCAAAGCCGTAGTAATTTGGGCAACAGACAAGAGATTATGGTGTAAAGACGGAACAATCAACACGTAATCCAATTTGAGAGAGTCGAGAGAGAGAGTGAGCCCTCCCCAATCACGGGGAGGGGGTACCATTAGCATTAGACACCACCGATTGAGGAGATGGTGTATGAGTGGTAATTTGTCCAAGATCAAAGGTCATATGATCGGTGGCTCGGTGTCAATGATCCATGTGTTCTTTTGAGGACGTATGAAAACAGAGCCTTTGGTGGTGAAGATGGAAGCACGAGTCCGGATGGCCGGGTCAACAGGATGGAACGCATGCTTCGTGAGTCTTCAAGGCGGGAGAGAATCGTAGGGGTCTTGACATCACAAATGAAGTAAAAGTTGATTTAAGAATTTGAGGAATTTGATTTGAGGACTTTGATGTAAGGATTTGATAAGAGGATTTGATTTGAGATATGTAAGATTTGTATTTGAGGAATTTGAATTTGATAAGGAATATGATTTGAGAGGTATGTGTATAAGATTTGACGGTATGTGTTTAGGGATTTTGATAAGATGATTTGAGGAATTTAGATTTGAGGAATTTAGATTTGAGGGATTTGGATTTGAGGAATTTAAATATGAGAAATTTGATTTTGGGATTTGGGATTTGAATATGAGAAATTTGATATGAGAATGTAGAGACAACCGAGGATCGATTGCTCTGATACCATGCTAAAATATGAATATGGGTTTGAATACTTTAGGTTAAGTTTATTCTTCTCCATAAGGAGGTATATATAGGAATTTACATGTGGGCTTTACAAGGAAATAGAAACAGTAATCAATTAGGATAGTATCTCCTAATTATACAATGATTTGTCAACTATATAAAATAAGGAAAGTAAATCCCTTAATTAATCAAGGAAATAAATCTCCTTGATTAATTAGGAGACTCACTTTAACACCTTACACCCGTAAATTAGATTAATTTAAAGTAATTTAGACTATCGGTTTTAATTTAGATTATGATGCATTTGGATGGGTTTTTGTTCCACGTTCTGATTCCAACAACAAAGGATCAAGGTTGACATTCTAAAATCCCTTTGCTTAATTAATTAATTGCATGATATATTAACATTGATCCCCTCCCTTTAATTCCTTATTTAAATGAGAGGCAAGCCAAGGCTTTGGCCTTGTCTACATGGATGAAGGATGAAAGGATATAATGGAGATTTCATTTTCATATATATGTTGGGTTGGCAAGGAAGTTGCAGAGCTGGATTAATTTCGTGTCTCATATTATTTATTTATACCCTATTGTTTGTTTCCTTTAACACAACCACGTCTTTGTGTTTTCCCATTTTTTGTTTAACATAAACAGAGAAGAAAAGCAAAGGTTTTATGGTGTTCATATCAATTAAAATGCTAATTTATTTGTGACACCCACCCATATACCTAAGCTGGTACAAGAAAGAATAATCAAATTAGAAAATGGGTCAGTGACTTAATGCCTAGCATCAGGCCCAACAACAACAGGCCCCAATTATTTGATGCAAAGAAAACGACATGCCGTTTTCTAGCCTATGCCTAAATTAAGTGACGAAATTTGTACTTATTGGATCGCATAGAAAGCCACAAATATTTACCAAACCTGATTCTTAAGAATTGGAAATATATATATAAACGATAATCTAAACTATAATTAACTTGCTCTTTCTTTTTTGTCAAGGTAATTCATTTCATGAAAAATGAAAGGGATTAAAGAGCTTGCTCTTTAAGAATTGGTTTTTGAGATTGAGTTTGGCTTAGCATACATTATTATTATTTCTTTAATTATTATTTTTGCTGAGGGCAGGCCCGCAGAAGATGATGAATGAGGCACGTTTAATTTGAGGCATCCCTTTGATGGACCAAATAAAAAAAGACATACATATGAGCCAAGGCATCCCAATCCCAGTGACCTAATGATCTTCAATTATTGGGAGGCTGCCACTGCCACTTGTTGTAGCCTCCTCATTACATTCTTTATTCTTAATGATGCATGAACAGTGGACTTCCACAAATATTCACCAAAATTCAATCATTGCATGGCTCATTGTCATTGGTTGTTAAGATTCATACCTATTATTCATTTTTCGTTTATAGGCATAACTATGGTTTCATAAATATAAAACAAAAGTTAACTATGGTTATGCATATGGACACGTGTTAAGTGTTGAGAATTGTGGTCAGATACACCTTAAGTTAAAGTGGTAAGCAAAAATATTTCTATTATTTTATACACACTAGGTTTGGTCTTGCATCCATGAAAGCAAATCATGCATATAAAGTTCAGAGGCCAGTGGACAAGGAGACTTGCAGTGTTTTTTGTTTTTAGCTCAAATAATTCGCCTCCAATCTTGATTCACATACAGCCGCCTTGCGTTTGTCATTTTTAGCAAATCAAACTATGGGTTGAATTTAAATGATTTAGAGATATCTTATTTTTAAATAAACTTAATGTGGACAAAATGCTTTTCAATGTTACCAATGAGTCTTCCATAGTTTTCTTCTCCGCGTTGTTTTGAATATATTCACACTGCTTACCTGTATTTGACAGTGTTGAAAATGGTTATCTGCTTTTGGCTCAGCATGGATTGTTATTGCCCCATTTTTTTGAATTTGGGTTATTTTTTTTGTCTGATTTGTTGAAAAAGGAAATCCAAATGAATATACAAAAGAACAAGACAAAATTATAGTAACAATTTGTCGATTAAGAACCGACTTTAATTTTGGTCCATCGTGTTGCAAAATTATTATAGTGGTGCTTTAACTATGCCTCGACTTTCATAACTCATCCTTTCTGTCGCCTCTGTCAAAACCATCATGGTTGGCCCAAAAATTTCAGAAAAATAACATGTCCTCTCACAAGAATTGTTACACTTGATCAGACTGGTGTCAGTTTACACCATATGCAGCCAAGGCAACTTTGACATATCTCTATTTACATTTTACAGTGTGGATTTGAGTGGTATGAATGATTTACATGTATGCTAATCTTTACTCTATATTCCCCTGCCTCTCTGGTGCAAAGGAGATTGTAAACCATTATTTTTATGGTTCTGGTGCACCATATTTTCTGAGTGATAATGTGGAGACTTTGGTGATCTTAGCTGATGATGCGTATGGCCTTGATAATTTTGTTGATGGTGGTTGTTCTTCTTCTTCAATTCCTTCTGTGCATCACCTTCTTTTACATCTTTAATCGAATCAGATTCGGTAGGAACCGTGTACACAAAGGAAATCGGAATGTCATCAAAATCCTTGAGGGGCTCTAAGGTCTTGACCACATCACTGATTTTTGGTCTTTGTTTTGGCCGGTGGCTGATGCATTGGTAAGCCAATGCAGCAGCCTTTCTGGCCCCGATTTCGGAGTATTGGCCTTCTAGTCTCGGGTCCATGATTCGGCTAAGTTTTCGGGATTCATTCAACATAGGCCTTGCCCACTCTACTAGGTTCTGCTCTCTGTGAGGTCTGTTCTTGTCCACTGATCTCCTTCCTGTTAAAAGCTCCAAGAGTACCACTCCGAAGCTATACACATCACTCATTGCTGTCAAGTGACCTGAAACAATTCAATTCCACAGAACAAGTTTAAGAAACTAATTCCAAGTTGATTGATTAAACTTTTGAAGATCAATTTGAATTGGGTTGGATTTAAATTGTATGAAGAATAAGTACCTGTCATGATGTATTCAGGAGCAGCATAGCCTTGTGTGCCCATGACTCTTGTAGAAACATGTGTGTCATCTCCTTCTGGACCATCTTTTGCTAGACCAAAATCTGAGAGCTTGGGAGTATAATCCTGGAAATTAAAAGAATATAAGCATTTAGACTAAATAACAAAAGGAACAACAAGAATTTATTCCTGGAAAACAAAGTAAACAGATTAATTTAGTACTTACGGAGTCTAACAAGATGTTTGAAGCCTTGAAGTCACGATATATAACCGGTTTCTCTGCTTCATGGAGGAAGGCAAGGCCCTTTGCAGCTCCAAGCGCAATTTTCATTCTTGTTGACCACGGCAGTGATGCCGAATATCCTGCACAACAAGAAAACAGACATTAAGTATCTGAAAATTTGAAGGCTTCTAAAAATGCAAAATTTATCTGTATAGAAACTTAAACATACTTCTAAATAGCTGGTTCTCTAAGCTGCCTCTTGGCATGTATTCATACACCAGTAGCCTATGTTCATCTTCACAGCAATAGCCTATCAGCTTCACAAGGTGTGGATGCCTCAGTTGTCCAAGAAAGATCACCTCAGTCTGTAGAAAAATATATCAGAATCATCAAAACAGAGGATTTATGGAAAACCCAAGTAAATATAATGAGAAAATTTTGTTCAAAAAACACTCACCAGCCACTCCCTATGACCTTGAGAACCATCCAAGTCCAAGAGCTTGACAGCCACAGGTTGGGCTGTCAAACCAGGCCTAAGCTTATCATCAATGAACCCTTTGTGCACCGGTCCAAACCCGCCTTCACCGAGAAAGTTGCTGGATGAGAAGCTCTGTGTAATAACCTTCAGCTCCCCAAGTGTAAAGATGTGAAGATTAGACCCTGCTAGAGATATGGAGAGGTCCTCCGAAAATGTTGAGCTTGGATTGCTCAAATCAGATAGAGAAAGCCTTTGAAATGAGGTCTGTTTTGCTACCACTTTCTTGCTAGCCTTTGATGATGGGCGCTCAGACTTGTAGCACTTTGGAACAATAGATCTCCATGTGAGTTTCTTGACTGTCATTCTTGATGAAAATGTTTCAAACTAGTGAAGATTTCTCAGACTGAAATGTTTGTACAAGTTTATTGTTCTTGTTGTTTTGGGGTGAAGCTTTTGGGTTTTTGAAGAAAGAAAGAATTTGGTTAGAAATGAGAAGAGATGGTGCCAATGAACAATGATATGGAAGACTTTAAAGGAGAGGACAAGGCCTAATATTCAAAATCACCAACTGCCCTCCAAACCAAACATAGAGAAAGAGGTCTGCAACTTCTTTCTATCAACCCTTTTGAAATTTTCTATAGTTTCTGTGACATTCTCTGCATCACCCTATCTATACAACATGGAATTTGTCCACCTTATGATATATTTATAGATTGCAGATTTAGGCGTTACTTTATTATTTGATAAATGGGGATAATGAGTACTTAGTCCACAGAGTTGGTTCTAAGACCAAAATGACACGGTTACCCTCTCCTTGACCCTTGACTTTTAAGCATGAGGGTGCATTGTGTGCTTTGGAACGTTTGATTAAAAATTATTAAAGCCAAAGGGTCTAACCCAGTGGAAAAGGGCCTTAACTTGGAGACAAGATGTCTCAGGTTCGAACCCTCATGACATGACATCTTAGTTGTGTGTGTGTGAGTGAGAAATCTTCATCCCCTTTAGTTTAGACTATCGCTTGTATAAAGAAAATTACAATTAAGAATTAATTCTTTTAGTTTTTTAATGACTCATTTGTTTTCTGTCATTGGGTGGGATGATGGATTGTAAAGCATTAGAACCCTTATAATATCCCCGAAAAAAACAAAAGCAATCCAGCTAAGAGATTGAAAACTTCCAAAGAGAAACAAAGAAAAATCCAGCTATTTCACACTAGAAAGGTATGAAATGGAGTTTCCTAGTAGTTTAGAATTTAGACTTGGTTAGGAAAAAAAAAGGTTGGTCTAGTTGCAATAGAGTTTAGCTTCCAGAACATTGGCCTTCAAGAAAATGCATTTTTCCCCAAAATACCATTACCAAACCCTCTTCAATGCGTCACCCAAAGGCAGAAAGTGAGCACAAAAGTTTAATATTGATCCAATTAGATAACCATCTGGTTTTATGGAGTTTGGGCAGATCAGATAGATGGTCATGATTCTTTACGTTGACCTTATCGAGATCAAAGGTGGGGTCCCCTTGTAAGGTAGTTGAGGTGTCATATGACATAGGGTAATATTAAGCTAATGACTTTGTTTAATCTTGTTTTAAACAAGTGTTTTAAACTGATTATTAGGGATATTGTCAATGCTATAGGAAGCTTCGGCAGCAAACCACAGAATTATATCCATATAGAAGATGTCACAAGGGAAAGAGGAATTGGAGGTGTGGGGGACATTATTTCTGTCGTTACTTCATGAAAGTCAATGGGCATTGTTGTGTTTTGGGACCAGAAAGCCCACAGAGAGAAAAGAACGACTATGTCATTGCCTTTATTTATATCTTCAGAAACTTGGAAAGCAGGAATATGAGCCAGAATATATGAGATATTCAAATCACTGGAATTTTACAGGATTATATTAAAGCTAGTTTTGGTTAATAAAAGTTCATCTTCTTTGACTTTTATATCAGCAAAATGGAAAATGAACAGCATTAAAAAAAAAGTTCAATAAGTTGAAGATGAAATGAGATGGGGGAAGGGTTTCAATTGAAGTCAATGTGTAAACAAGGAGAAACACTTTCATGAAACACAGATAACATTATTTTGATATCCCCAGTCAATAACGCTATGACACACATGATAACACTTTCACGTGATATATGTTAACAGTATAAGGAAGAAGAATTGAGGCTGAAGGAAGAAGAAGAATATTGAAGAAGAACTCAGAAATAAGAGAAAATTTCCTTTCTTAGATTTTCAATCGTATTCACAATTACAGAGATATTGAGCTTCATATCAGATGTTCAGCCTATGACAAATGCTTAACAAACTAACTAATTACAGCTGTGACATGTGAACCACACGTGCCAACACTAACAATCTCTTAGCTAACTATTACAGTTATCATTCCCCCTCAAACCCAGCTCTAGGTTGCCCAGCCTCATGTTTGCACAATGGCTCAAGAAAACAGGACTATGTAGTCCTTTAGTAAAGACATCAGCTAGTTGTTCCTCAATAGGAATATACTGGACAGTAAGATCATTCCTTTGCACCCTTTCGCGCACGAAATGGAAATCAGTGTCGAGGTGCTTGATGCGTGAGTGATATATAGGATTAGAACTAAGAGCCAATGCAGACAAATTATCACATGAAATTGTAGGAGGCTCGGGTAAATATACTTTCAAATCCAACAAGACTTGTCGAATCCAAGCTAAATCAGCTACTGTATTAGCCAATGCCCTATACTCTGCTTCAGTCGAACTTCTGGACACAGAGCCCTGCTTTTTAGACTGCCAAGAAATAGGATTATTTCCAAGAAATACCACAAATCCTGTGGTAGACCTTCGTGTATTCAAGTCTCCAGCCCAGTCTGCATCACTATAGGCTTGTAGATGCCAAGGGCCTGTAGTGAAGTGAATGCCATACTGTATGGTGCCTTGAATATACCTCAAGATACGTTTGACCAAATCAAAATGTGCTTCTGTAGGTGTAGTCATATACTGACACACAGTATTGACAGAATATGACAAATCAGGCCTTGTGAAGGTCAAATACTGTAATGCACCTACAAGACTCCGATACAAAGTTGGATCAGTTAATGGCTGCCCCTCTGTCTTTAAAACTTGATTATGTGGCTTGCAAGGAGTTGGACAAGCTTTACAATTAGTCATTCTAGCTTTATTTAACAACTCCTGAGCATACTTGGTCTGATGAACAAAGATACCTCCTGTTGAATCATAAGACACCTGAAGACCTAAAAAATAAGCAAGTCTGCCCATGTCCTTCATGTCAAACACAGCTCCTAAATCATCAATAACTGTTTGAACCAACTGAGGACTTGACCCAGTCAAAATAATATCATCTACATACAACAGTAAAATCACAATATCAGAACCTTCATGCTTGACAAACAGGCTAGGGTCAGAGTGGGAGGACTTAAAGCCTAAGGCTGGAAGATAACCTGTAAACTTGGCATTCCAAGCCCTTGGTGCCTGTTTAAGGCCATAGAGGGACTTGGCCAACCTACACACAAATTCTGGATGTTGGGAATCTTCAAAACCTGGAGGTTGTCGCATGTAAACTTCCTCTTCAAGGTCACCATGTAAAAAAGCGTTCTTAACATCTAACTGGCGCAAACACCACTTATTCATAGCTGCCAAACTAAGTATCATTCTCACTGTTGTATGTCTGACAACCGGGCTGAAAGTTTCACTAAAATCCAGACCCGGTTGTTGGCTGAATCCTTGAGCCACCAAACGAGCTTTATACCTTGCAATTGAACCATCGGCATTGTGCTTGATCTTGTAGATCCATTTACTTCCAACTATATTTTTATGGGAAGGACATGGCACTAGAGACCAAGTGCCTTGCACTTGTAATGCTTCAAGTTCTTCTTGCATTGCTTTAACCCAAGCAGGAGATTGAGAAGCTATACGATACGAAGTAGGCTCATCCTTTGCAGAAATAACAGGAATGGTAGTATGGTAACATTGATAATCTGAAAAAGGTTTCTGTTTGCTAATTCCACTCTTAGCCCGAGTTTGCATATGATGAGTATTATCAGATGGAACAGAAGATGCAGATATCTCAGAGACAGAAGATGCATTAACAGCAGATGCAGAACTGACAGGCACAAGGACTTGTAATTGGTGAGCATTTAAAACAGATGATATCGAATCTGAAGGAGGTACAGCATGAGAAAGTGAAGTGCTAGTGTCTGGAGAAATGGAATGCTCAGAGGCTGTAGAATCAGAGGTTGGCACATTCACAGAGTGATCCTGAGGAGATGCCAGATTACCAGAACTTTGTACAGAATTAGGAGCAGAAGTGGACATAGATACTAGAAGTGGAACTCTGATAGAAGTAGATTGTGAGGGCATGGAGAATTCCTGAGAAACAGCTGCTGGAAGCCTCTTAAAAGGACGACAAGTTTCATCATGGAGAACATGCCTAGAAATCACCATTTTGCCAGTGGAAGGATTATAACAAATAACACCTTTATAACCATGTGCATATCCAAGAAAAATACACTGAGCTGTGCGAGGTTGAAGCTTATGCGCAGTATAAGGTCTCAAATATGGATAAACTGCAGTGCCAAACACCTTAACATGGGTGATATCAGGAACCAAGCCAAAAAGTCTATAATAGGGAGACTGAAGATCCAAACTCTTACTAGGCATCCTATTAATCAAATACGCAGCATGAGCAGTAGCATGAAACCAAAACTGACTAGGAAGATGAGCAGCAGTCAAGAGAGTAATAGAGGTTTCAATGAGATGTCTATTCTTCCTCTCAGCTAAACCATTTTGTTGAGGAGTGTATGGACAAGATAATTGATGTTCAATGCCCTTAGAAGCCAAATAATCAGTGAACAACTTACTAGTAAACTCCCCTCCCCCATCGCTTTGCAAACACTTGACAGAAGCAGTAAACTGAGTAACAAGCATGGCATGAAACTTGAGAAAAGTAGCATAAACTTCTGATTTATTATAAAGTGGATACAACCACATATAGCCAGTACACTCATCAACAAAGATCACATAAAACCGATAGCCATCAACAGATTTCATCCTAGAGGGACCCCATACATCACTATGTATTTTCTGAAATGGAATGGTAACTTTTACATGATCAGTAAGGAAAGGGAGTTTATGCATTTTGCCATGAAGACAATCAGAACACACGAAAAACTGAGAATCATCACAATAGGGAAGTTGAGCAGCTTTGAGCATATACTTCACCACTTCATTAGTTGGATGGCCCAACCTGTGATGCCATAAGGAGGATTTTACCCGCTGACCAAGAAACACAACTGATTGAGACACAGAAGGCTGAAAATGTTGTATGGGAGATGGCACAGAAACTGAAGATTGCAGAGACACTGGAATTGGATAGAGCCTCAGGCTACTCTTGCCTTGGAGCAGAATTTGCTTGGTGAGCTTGTCCTGTATATAAAATCCAGAAACATCAAAGATAATATTGCAATTGTTATCTTTACATAGCTGATGCACAGATAAGAGATTCGCCGTGAGATGTGGAACATGAAACACCGAAGGAAGTGTTAAAGAAGAAAGCTTAGCATTTCCTATATGACGGATTTGCAAACCTTCCCCATTGCCAATAGTCACATTCTCAGCAGAATCACAAGCAGCCACATTATTAAGGTGATCGAGAGTAGAGACCATGTGATGTGTAGCACCACTATCCGCTATCCACACTTGATCAGGATTGTAGGCAGTCTGAGCAGTCATTGCAGTCAAGGACGAAGGAGGAGATTGACCTTGAAATGCATAATTGGAGCGGTGGTAACAATCCAAAGCACCATGCCCCTTTTTACCACAAATTTGGCACTCAATTATCACAGAAGAGGCAGCAGGATTCGGAGAAGAATGACGATGGTAACAATTAGCAGCAGTGTGCCCACGCTTACTGCAAATTTGACACTCTGGAACTGCAGATTTATTGGTAGAGAAACCATTGCGAAATCCAGTAGAGGAAGGACGGAACTGAGATGAACCAGATTTACCAGAACCAAAATTGCCACGACCAAAATTGCCGTTGAAATTAGGACGAGGACCAGAAAAACGTGTGTTAGATCCACCATAGCCAATCGGACCTTGCACTGGTGTAGGAAGCAAGCCTTGACCAGACGAAGGACCATAGCTCGCAGACCTAGGAACAGTACGTGAATGCGGAGCAGATTGGGAAGTAAACATTGCAGAATGGGTCACAACCCTAGCCTCAGCGGTTTGCTCAGCAACAAGAAGTTGAGCGCGGAAGTCTTTGAGAGAAAGTGGAGTATCTCGAGCAATTAACACAGTTTTAATGATATCATACTCCGACGGCAAACCGTTGAGAGCAGCGATGACAAAATCATCATCAGAAATCTTCACACTAGCAGAATGCAATTGATCACGAATATGCTTCAAACGAAGAAGGAATCGTTCAATCGAGTCACCGCCTTTCTGCGCTGTCTGCATCTCAGTCTTCAAGTGGTTGATACGTGCTCGAGAAACTGAAGCATAGCGATCTGTAAGATTAAGCCAGGCCTCACGAGCAGTGCGACTTCCAATGACATACTCAAGAGCGTCATCGGAGAAAGAGGCAATCAGTAGACTCAGGAGAGCTTTATCAGTGCGCATCCATTCTTTGTAAGCAGCGGTGACCTCAGAGGTAACACCCTCCTCATCCAAAATCGCAAATTTCGGAGGAGAAGTCACAGAGCCATCAAGATATCCAAAGAGATCATAGCCCTGTAACACCGACTCAAGCTGATAGCTCCACTTAAGATAGTTGTCATCACTCAAGCGAATGGTAAGCATGCCGAGAAGACTCTCAATCTTGAGAGAGGAGGTAGACGAAGAAGATGCCATGAGATTGAAGAACTCACAAGCAAAGAATTTAGGGTTTGAGAAAAAAAAAATTTGGGGAAAAAAAATGGAATTGGGGAGAATGTGTAGCAGAGAACCAGAACAGAGAGAGAAGGAGGAGAAATCACGCAGCAGAGAAGAGAAAGAAGATCAGGATCGATTTGGCGACTGATACCATGTTAACAGTATAAGGAAGAAGAATTGAGGCTGAAGGAAGAAGAAGAATATTGAAGAAGAACTCAGAAATAAGAGAAAATTTCCTTTCTTAGATTTTCAATCGTATTCACAATTACAGAGATATTGAGCTTTATATCAGATGTTCAGCCTATGACAAATGCTTAACAAACTAACTAATTACAGCTGTGACATGTGAACCACACGTGCCAACACTAACAATCTCTTAGCTAACTATTACAGTTATCAATATAGCATTATTGGCCGAGGATAGCAAAATGCAACTAAGTTTTCCTCGTAAAGAAATTTTTTAATTTTTTAATTTTTTTATACTTTGTATAAGCAATTTCATACATTTTCTGATTTTGAAAACCTAGTTTATAACCTGCGCAACTAGAAAGCCTCCTCCCCAAGGCAATGATCAACCCCCTGTCTCCGTCATGATAAATTAATCCCCATTTGAGTACAATTAATTAGTTAATACCTTCAAATTTTAATCGAGTCTTTATAATACTGCCACTGTCTATTAGATGATGATTAACAATAGTTATTATATCATTAGTGTTTTGCTCATTCATGCATCCACACTAAACACATAATGTATAATAATCACGTGAGAGTAAATACGAAAACTATTGTTAATGGTCAAGAATTAGAACTTGGAATGGACAAATATTCAACCAATAATCAAACTACACCTACCCCTACCTTCTCTTTCGAAATGGGTTTTTACCAAACAACAAAAACACAAATAAAATTCTTTAAATCGTATGCAGTTATGCATATTTCATTGACTGATCAGATCATTCATTTTCTTCTCAAAGTTTCCATCCTACTAACAAAACCCTAATATATTCTTGAAAATAAAAACCTACACAGAAAACAAAATATATAAAAGATAATGAAGCACCTAATAATGGAATGGAATAATAATAGTGGGTCGATGGTCGGTATATGATCTCATCAAAGGCCCTGTGGGATTATGGTAAGCATGATGCAATTAAATTTGGCCATCGGTTCAACAACCAGAGACTCATGAGTGCATGCAGCTATTGCCTAATATTTCAAGTCTGACTTTTTCTATCAAACCGAGTACAAATTAAGGGCATGCTGCATATAAATACATACGTGTCCTGCAATCCAAACTTTTATTTTGTTAGTCAACAAAATCTTATACTACGTATTTCATTTTAAGCACGTAATGTATTAATATTAACATAAATATATATATATATATATTGTAATAATATCCGCACGTCTGTATATGAGAAAATGTATATATGTATATATATATATATATATAATATGAGTGTGTGTTACATGAACTATATAATTAACATGCAAGTGAAATTGTGTATGGGTCAAAAGTCAACCATCCATTTGCCCTTCTTTATTCTTTATTTTTTATTTTTTATTTTATTTTGAAGAAATACATACAAAGCTTGATTTGGTCTCATGGTGTGTGTTGTTGTGTCATCTTCTAAACCGTGTGAGCCATCAGCGAATTAGTTAGCTGCAATGTGTACGTAGGTTTTGTATATATAACTTTGTGTGCAAGAACGGTCCACTCAATGCCTTTTTGTACAAGTAGAGGATGAAAAGGAGGGGAAATTATAAATTTCTGAGTGTGAGTGATGTCGACATAACATTATTTTTCAGAGTTTAAGACTTAGAATGATGAAGAAATTATGAGTTGTGTTAAAAGTATGCATGACATTAATTGTCTCGTCTCCAAGTATGAATCTGTTAAGTTAGAAGTATGAATTCTTTGAGTCACTTGCTAATGCCCATAGTGCGTTAACGTCTCTGGGTCACTCACTCATGCCCTACAACCCATCAACAGTTCTCAGTCATTCACACACGCCCGCAATGTATTAACGACTCTCAGGCACCGACGAACGCACCGTGATTGATGCTACAAATGGCGTTGGAGATGATAATGACAAGAACAAGTGGTTGATTGCTTGGTGAATGGATGGAAACAAAGGAGGGCGAGGGCCCAAAGCGAATGGTTGGGTTTCATGCAAAGAATGAGAATGAAGATAAAATATATGGGCTTGGTTTTTGTTGGGTTCCTGGTGAATGGAAACATAGGAAGTCTGGGGCTAATTAAGGTCCAAGATCCGTATGATAAAATAATATTAACCAAATCTCCCTATAAAGACGAAGATGTTTTTGTTTCATTCCTAATTCCGTTGGATTCCTTGGACTTGGAAGTAGATTAATGGAGTGAATTTCGTTGGATATTTAATCAATATTGGTGGTGGATTCTTCCTTCCCCATGACACCCAGGCAGGGGCAGAGTTAGAATTTTATATTTGAGGGGGCCAAAATGTTAAACACAAAAAATTTAGTTGTATATTTTTTTTGGCCTATTGAGTAAACTATTGCCTACAAAAGCACTAAATTGATTTTACTATTATATTCATATTGAAAATACAATTTTGATAAGTATTGATTTGTGGTGAGGGGGCCATAGGCTTAAGTATAGCAATTTTTCTTTGCATTTGTTACCACATCCAATATATACATTCAAGGGGGTTAAATAAATTGGGGGGGCCAAGGCCACCCTTGGCCTATACACAACTCCGCCCCTGCACCCAGGTTTGAAATCTCAAGGTTCTATTTGGTTCATGGGAAAAGAGGTTTGGGGATGGGAAATCAATTGTTTTTCCATGTTTGGTAAGTTTAGGCATGAGAAATGGTTTCTTGACACATGAGATAGTAGGGGGAAAAGTGAAGCCCTCCTCCTCCCTTGGGTTTTGTTTTCCCTCATCATGGGAATGTTTGGAAAAATAAGTCAACATTAAATGCACATTTTTCATGACCATTTTGTCCTCATTAACAATTTAGAATTACAATATAGCATTAATGTATTTTTTTATTTAATTTTATATGGGTATAATTGAAAATTTAAATAAGCTTTGTTTTACATTACAACACAAACCAAACATGGGAAATGAAATAAAGTGATATTTCCCGGTTAATTTTCCAACATTACCAAATATGGGAAAAGAATCTTCCATTTTTTTATCCATTGGGAAATGACATGAGAAATAATTTCACATCAAATCCTTTACGTGAACCAAATGGGGCTCAAGAGGTTTCTTTCCTCCAATATAACCAAAAAAAAAAGTGTCACGAAACAAACAAAGTTACACTAAAAACGATAACTCTTATATTATTGAGGAATGCTAGCAACCTTCTCTCTAACATTCTCTTTTAGACATTCTTCTTTCTTCTCATGACAAGTGTCACTTTCTTTACACTTAAAACAATGTAATTAATGCATCACACAAGTTAGTTTTTGTTTTACAAGTTTACCCTTATTAAATGTATTGGCTTTTATATTTCCTTCCATTTATCCAAATTTTTTTACAATTTCATTAGCAAATTGTTAAAAATTAAATAAGAAAAAAACATAAGAATTCAAAATAAAGTTTGTTTCATGACATTACTATCATGAAAGTGATATCATCTTTCTTTTGTGTTTAACAAAACAAACGTCCCCTTTGGAATATAAAAAATTGTAAAAAAAATTTCAGTTTTTATTTTCTTATTTAATTTTTTAACAAGGTATTAACAAAGTTGTAAAAAAACTAGCTTGTTATTTTAAAAAAAATTAATACATTTAATAAGGGTAAATTTGAAAAACAAAAACTAGTTTGTGTGATGCATTAATGACATTGTTTTAAGTGTAAGGAAAGTAACATTTGTCATGAGAAAAAATGAGAAGATTCAAAAGAAAAGGTTAAAGAGAAAATTACTAACATTCCCTTATATTATTTAGCAGGATTTTTAATATTCTAATAGTCCAAGATAATGAAGAGTCTCATGTCACCATACCATATGTTAATTTCAAACCAACTTTTTGAGAAAAGGGCATATCGATGAATCTAGACATTTCTGAAGAAATAGATGGATGAATTCATGCACCAAAAAACAAAGAATTAATGAATGTATTCAAATTATTCATAGTTTATAAATTAGTGGTTGAAAATAATTATCTTCGAAGATATTTACAAATTACAAGTTGAGGTGAATAAAAAGAAGAAAAGAAAAAAACCCCCCCAATAAATCATATAAAATATCTAATTTACTGATTTGTCCAATTGCGTGCATGCATAGGTCCACACAGGTTGTCCAATCCCTGGTTGGGCCCAATTTTGAATGATATGCTGTACCATATCTGTTTATTTTTTGGGGAAAATCAATTGCTCTTCTATTTTGAAGATGGACAAAATAGTGATGGATGGTTGGTTGGTTGAGTCCACTAATATGACACCCAAAAAAACAAAAGTTTAACTGCTTCAATTATTGAGCGTATACAGGGAGAGAGCAGCTAGACAAGTCCTCATTATATATACATAAAGAAAAATGTTATGGAGATCAACTTTAGATATCAATTTGTGCACCATTTTTCTAACAGAATACGGATCCATCAGACAATGAATTTTAACTCTATTAGAGAGATAATACGTAAGTTAGTATCTAAAGTTAATCTCCTTAACATCACTATACACGTAAATATCTTCGAATTGGTCCTTCACTTAAGGTTTTTTCTATTTATAATTTTTACAAAAGGAGGCACGGAAAGGACAGCATGAGGATTCATTTATTGAAAATCAAGATATATAAATGGGGGATCTTTGACCTAGATTCATATAATCAACTACCGCGTCTTGAATAAAATCAGGAGCACCTCTATCTAAAATAACAAATCTTCTTTAACCAAGTCAAACCTTTCCAATCTATGTACACCGTTATTGGCTTATGTAGGAACAAATTGAAAAATAAATTTGGGAACCTGTTGTAAGAGAAATCTAACATCTTCACAAATCTGCCCCATTGAATTAAACAACAATTAGTTTGGTTTCATTGAGTTCAACTTGGTTTGGTCTATTGAAAACCTGCCTATATTAATTTTATTTTAAAAAAAATTGATTATCACAATTTACAATCATATTTCAACACGCACATTGGTATAAGTCATTTAACTCCAAAACTGAAATCTCTAGCACATTCAAATTTGACATCATCTATAAAGTTCTCTTTGACATATATTACCAAACCAAACCGGCCACTAGATGAATCAGCGGTTCGATTATGTAACTAATTTGAAGCTTGAAACTAAACCATCCATTCCAAACTATGATGTTACATTAGTTTGGTGTCTGATTAAAGCCTACACATAGCAAAATTAGATCAGATCCACTCTTATGAGAAATTATGAAATACTACAGTAATATGACCACGTGGTACATTTTGTAAATCAAATGCAATTTTCATGTTTCAAACGTAAAGTTAACAAAACTCAAAAATATAAAAAGAAGGAAAATGCGTTTGCAATACAAGGCGTTAACAGAAAGCGGCTGAAAAAGCTTCAGGTCATGCCGTACGTCATCGACAATGGAACAAAAAGCCTAAAAGCATGCCAAAGTAAAGTAAATTACCACATACGTATAGAATTGCCCAAGGTACCCGCGGCCACAGTAACGTGGCAACTGTTGATTGGGTAGCTTCGTCCAAATAAGAAGCCCAATCAGTGCACGACCAGGACCATAGACAGACTCGTGTCGTGACCACAAATATTCAACAACAAGAATCTCCATCGATCTTCTCTCCTTCAACATTACCACGGTTGTCGGAGAACAACAACAATGGCTCGCGTGACGCTGGTCTTGTCTGCCGCCTTGGTACTGGTGGCGATCAGCTGCGCCACAGCAGCATCGAGCTTCGATGAGTCCAACCCCATCAGATTGGTATCGGACGGCCTCCGTGAACTGGAGGAGCAAGTCGTCCAAGTCCTCGGCAACAGCCGCCGCGCCCTCCACTTTGCCCGCTTCGCTCACCGGTGAGTGGGCCCCCCAGACCCAACACTCCGAATTGAACTCACGAGCTGTCGTTTTAGTTAATTAACTTTGTTTTTGTGTTAATGAAGGTACGGGAAGAAGTATGAGAGCGTGGAGGAGATGAAGCTGCGGTATGAGATTTTCTCCGAGAATAAGAAGCTGATTCGATCCACAAACAAGAAGGGCTTGCCTTACACTCTTGCTGTCAATCGTAATAATATTCTGAAGCTACCCTTTTCAATTTTCTCTGTTTTTCTCTGTTTTTAGTTCATAAAGAATAAATTTTGGGATTTGGGTTTTGATTATACGGCTGCATCGATGAATCGATGACACTTCAGGGTTTGCTGATTGGAGCTGGGAAGAGTTCAGAAGGCAGAGGTTGGGAGCTGCCCAGAACTGTTCTGCCACCACAAAGGGCAACCACAAGCTCACTGATGCCGTTCTTCCTGACTCGGTATGCTAAAAGCTTAAGCTTTCTTCTTTTTTTATAATTCTTTTTAATTTTTGTATGGACAGTCAAAACCCAGGTCACAAATTCTTGTATTATATTTGTTTATGTGTATGTACAGAAAAACTGGAGAGAAGAAGGCATAGTGACCCCAGTTAAAGACCAAGGTCACTGTGGATCTTGCTGGACATTTAGGTTAGTTTAATTAGCTTAAGTACTTTAGATCATAGTTAAATGAAATGTGTGCTAATTAATTGCTTGTTGTGTTTAACATAAATATGTGGCTGCTGCAGCACCACTGGGGCTCTTGAGGCAGCTTATGTGCAGGCATTTGGAAAGCAAATCTCTCTCTCCGAGCAGCAGCTTGTGGATTGTGCTGGAGCTTTCAATAACTTTGGCTGCCATGGTGGGTTGCCATCTCAAGCTTTTGAGTACATCAAATACAATGGTGGTCTCGACACCGAGGCTGCATATCCTTACGTTGGAACCGACGGGGCTTGCAAATATTCAGCTGAAAATGTTGGTGTCCAAGTGCTCGACTCTGTCAATATCACCCTGGTAAGCCTAACAAGAGTGAAAAAAGAAAAATGAAAGCACTTGTTATTTCGACTCGCTAATCCAACTGAAATTAGTTGATAAGTACTTTTGAGATGTTTTAAGTTGAAGGAGCAGCTTCTAATTGTTATAGGGAAAATTATGCAGGGTGATGAACAAGAACTAAAGCATGCAGTTGCGTTTGTGCGGCCAGTCAGCGTCGCCTTTCAGGTGGTCCAAAGTTTCCGATTTTACAAGTCAGGAGTCTACACTAGTGACACTTGTGGCAGCAGTCCCATGGTGAGTTTTAATTTCTGATTAGGTGAATGAGGCAGAGTAGCCTTAATCTATGTTTATTTATCAAATCAAGTAAAATGTTAACCTAATTAATCTCCTATGTTTTGTTTGGCAGGATGTGAACCATGCTGTTCTTGCAGTTGGGTATGGAGAGGAAGGCGGTGTCCCCTTCTGGCTCATCAAGAACTCTTGGGGAGAAAGCTGGGGTGACAATGGCTACTTTAAGATGGAGTTTGGGAAGAACATGTGTGGTAAGTTTTCCGGTTAACTTAGGGTTATGTTCTTGGCGGGGAATTGAGGTGCAGAGTCTTATTGATTTCGATGATCTGGATTGCAGGTGTTGCAACATGTGCATCGTACCCGGTTGTTGCTTGAATCGGACGAAATGGTGGCCTAGCTGTGGATATGTAATACAAAATTCATCTCGATTCAGTCTGGGATGTTGTACTGTTGGAGTAGTAGGTTTCCAGCTTGACGATGAAGAAGGGTCATTGTTTAATGGTGATTGTAATATTTCAGTCTTGCTGCACAAATAAGATACAAGACTCCACATGTTTACGTCCAGTGTTATGATAAGCACCAAACACCTCTGTTTAAATTGTCTTGACATTACAATTTACACCAAAAGATATCAATCTAGTATTGTTTAATTTAATGCGCGATGCTGTTTATATGTCATAGAGTTTAATCCTTCAGAAAAGTCAATTAGGGTGATGTTCATGTTTCCTCACGATAATACCCAATACCCTTCTGGATTATTGCAAAGTATGACTGAGACTGACAGACGTTACTTTTCTCATTTAAATTTAATTTTCCTTTTAAGAAGGGTCACATGAACAACAAACTCAAGTTCCCACTATCGCAAGCAAACTATATTTCCCAAATTTATTTCACTCCTTCCAATTTATGAATTGCTCATAGTTCAGCATGATACTCTTATATCCAGAACTGACAACACTGCACCGTGAATCTAAACTTCAAAGCCAAAAAGAAAAGAAATGGCTGAGTATATATTTTGTGAGTTCAATGGAATGAAATTCATACAACATCGACTTCTCGGGTAATGCGGCAAAGCATCCTTTGTGGCAATGATTTTCAAAATTTAGAAGAATCATTTGCACGCCATCAATATGAAACGAAACCAGCAAATCATTTATGACACAGGGCACTTGCTGATACTTTTGAAGTAATTAACATGGACAAGTATGGACAAAAATTATTCTATGCAAAGTGATTTGTTCAGTTTATGAAGCTCTGTAATTCCTCCTTCCCACTTCCCTTTGCCTTGCCATGATACTAGATCCATGGTGGCTGATAAGCCGGAACATGAACAAGTATAACCATGTGGAGTGTAGGGCCAGCCTATCGAAGAATTGTATCGTTGAGCAAAAGTTGTATGGCAAGGCTAATATACAGTCTCAACTAAAAATGAACATGGGCAAAGCACTTACTAGGTTGTCGACTCATTTGTGTCACAAACTGATCATGCTTCATTCTGATACTTGAACTACCATTGTGGGAGGATCTTGTCCAACCACTGCAAGCAGTGTTTCAATTCCACTTCGTGGTAGAGCTTCAATCAAACAGCCACTGGAATTTTTGCATTTGCTCTCAAATGATCAGCTCTTCGTGAAGGTGACATACCCAAATTCAGGTCCTGATATGCGATTTTCTTAATGTGATGGGCTTCATTAGGCATCCCAGCCTTCATGAGGCAAGATATCAAAGAATCTACAGTGATGTTGTCTGCGGCACAACCAATTGCCAACATCCTTTTAAAGTTGCTAATTGCCTCTGACATTCTCCCTTTCATACAATTCCCAAGTATGAGAATGGTAAATGTCACTTTATCAGGGCTACATCTCTTCTCCTCCATCTCTGCCACAATTAGGTTTGCCTCATCAACATTGCCAGCCTTACAAAATCCATCTATCACAGGGTTATATATAAAAGGTCGCGGAATGACATTACTCCACTTCAATTGCCTCAGAAACTCACGCGCCTCCTGTAGTCTATTCTCCTTGCACAAAGCATTAATAAGGACAGAGAATGTATATGCATTTGGAGATACATTTTTTGCATTCATCTCATGCCAAAGCTTTAATCCCTGACTCAGTTTCCCAGCTCGACAATAGCCATCAATTAGGGAAGTGAAGGTTATAACATCGGGACGATAACCGTGAAAGAGCATTTTCTCATACATAGCAAGTGCAGAACTCATGTTACCAGACTTACCAAATCCATCAATCAATGCATTAAAAGTGACAGAAGTTGGTCCAACTCCAGAATTATTCATCTCATCAAAAAGAACAGAGGCCTCCTCCATCTTACCCAATTTGCAGTAGCCTGATATAACTGACGTAAAAGTTATAACATCCGGTGAAAGTTCAATTCTTGACTGAACCTCCTTGAGTAAATGACACCCTCTATCTACCTCATTAGCCCTACAAAGTCCACTAATTAGTGTGTTATATGTAACGATATCAGGGTAACAACCAAAACTCTCCATATCACTGAAAAACTCAAAAGCCTTATCAATTTCTCCAATTCTGCATAAACCTCGAATTAGAATATTGAAAGTCCAACTATCTGGACGACAATGTGAACCCATATGCTTTCTAAATAAGCAAACAACCTCCTCTACTTTATTCTGCTTAACCAACACATTGAACAAGTTATTGTACACAAAAGGAGACAATCTAACCTCACCACAGTGAACCTCATCAATAAGCTTCTCAGCGTTATCTAACTTGCCCATTTGCGCATAGGATGATACCAATAGTTCTACAATAGAATCATCAGGCGTATGACCATCACTCCTCATGTAATCAAACACCAACTTAGCAGAATCTTGAAGACCAATTTGACATAGAGACCTCAAAAGAAAATTGAAAGTCCATACACTATGGTTAACACTCAAACTGAGCCTACTAAGCTCAAAGAACTTCAACCCCAGTTTCGGATTGTTTAGCCGTCTAATAACCTCGAAAGCAATCGAAGGCGTCAAGTTCTTACTAAGATAACCCAAGTAAGAATCCAAAGAATGCGAGCGAACAAAGAGAGTGCAAACAACCTTAACAAACCAAGCCTCTGGGTTTGATATTACCTCTATTTGAGGTCGAGCTCCTCCATGGGCAAGACTGTGGAAATGGGAAATGGCGATCTTGGAGGCTCGAACCCAAAAGGTGGGACGGGCTGTGAAGAACAAGAGGGTCATCTGCACCGCCACGCCATCACTTGGCTCAGCTCTGCTCTCGTAGATATTCTCAATCACAAACCTTGTCTGGGTTTGATTCGTTTGACCTGGTTTTCTTACGGGTCGCCCGGAAATCGAATTGGGTTTTGGATTCGGATCCTTAGTCTTCATGGAGATGACGAAAAACCCAACAATGTCAGCATAGCAAACCAAACCCTCACTGCCATGTTAGGGTGAAATAATCAGAGCAATACGTAAAAGATGAAATGAAGGAAAACCCAAAAACCAGAAATGGAGGACGAAACAGATAGCCTGAAATTTGGCTCATTTTTCTGAAGCTGTGATGGCTCTGCCTTAGGGTTTATCACTGGGGATTTTAGTTGGAGTTTGTCTCAGTGGTCGGTTAAGATAACATTACCCATCTTAAGTCTCTAAAAAAAAAAACATTGCCCTCTTAAGACTTGGGCTGTGGCTCTTTGGGTCCCAATATTAAGCCCAATGTTTTGATACTTAAATAATAGGCAAAAAGTTAAATTTGGTCTATGTAGTTTGTCGTTGATCTATCACTTTTGTCCCGTAGAATTTTGTCAATTTTATTCATGAAGTTTTAAATTGGTAAAAACAATTTTTTTGATGAGAAAAGGGGGTTAAAGAACCCCAAAAGAAAAAACACATAAACTACACTACATTAATCAAACCGGCCTTAGCATCCCCAGCGAATCATCAATCAGCAGGTTGCCAAGCCAATCAGGATTTTCATCAAGGTACCAATATCCCAGGTCAAAGTTGTGACTCCAAGCAATTAAACGATCGAATTCTTCTCTTTATAAATGTGCTGAATTTCAATTCTTCTAAACTGGTTCATGATTCTTTTACACTTACTAACCAACCCAGTAATAGGATGATATTTATCCACCTCAACATTCTGTATCAAGTTCACAGCAATGGCTGAGTCCATTTCAATAACAACATCCTCAACATGTTTTTCCACAGCAAGATTTAATCCAAAAAGCAGTCCTCACAACTCAACTTCAAGTATTTGTCCCTTCCCCAAGTTGACAGCAAAACCACCAAACCAGTGTCCTAGATGGTCTTTGAGAACTCCAGCACCAATAACTCCAGTGTTTCCCTTACAAGACCCGTCCACGTTTAGTTTAACCACCCCCACCTCAGGAGGTTTCCAAGCCAACATGACATACACCTTACCAATTGCATTATGAATGGCAACAATAGCTTTAATTCATTCCTTAGCAGCAGACAAAATTATTTCTCGAATATTATAAGGCAACGGTGCTTCATTTTTAAATATATAATCATTCCTCCATTTCCATATGTGCTAGCAGATGAAGACAAATAAAATTTTCCAAGGGATTTGAGAAAACTGCACCTTAGAACACATGTTGTTTAAAAGCCAACGGTGTAACTCAGGTTTGTAGAAGGAAGATGCTTGATTATTATCTCGAAATAAATTCCATACTCTTCTTGCTCTCAGACAGTCCCGCAGGATATGCATGGTAGATTCAGTAGGTCACTAACAGATGTTACAGTCGAGATTTATAGTTAAATGTCTGCGGGCACGCTATTCATTAGACAAAAAAATTTCATGAAAAATGAACCAGAAGAAAATTTGAATCTTGAGAGGGATTCTAAGTTTCCATAACACTTTCCACCAAGGATATAAGTATAACCAATTAGGCCCTTTGAAAAGTAAGTTGTAGGCCGACTTGATAGAGAACAACCCATTAGAGGTAGGTTGCCAAATTTGGCAATCATCTAAGCGGCCTCCGAAATCAGCTGGACAATTTATAATTTTCTAAACCCATTCCTCAGGAAGCACACTTTTCAGTTTTTCCACATCCCACCAGCGATCAATAAAAAAATATGAGACAACAGAATTCAAGTCATGATCAAGAGTAACATCCACTTGGTGAATAATAGCTACATCGCTCAACCATTTATCTTTCCAAAAGTTGACCTTATCTCCTTTTCCAAGCCTCCATATCAACCCTTTATCAAGTATTTGAGCACCAAATAGAATCCCCTTCCACATAGGAGACCAATTTTGCTTTGGTACCATATCTGGTTCACAATAAGAATGACCCTTGAGGTATTTTTTTCTCAAAAATCTGAGACCACAAGCCTTCCTCCTTTCTCAATAATCTCCAGCCACTTTTAGCTGTAAGAGCTTGGTTCATGTGATGAGTTTTCTTGAAGCCTAGACCACCATGACTCTTAGGTCTACTCACTATATCCCACTGACAAAGATAATTTTCTGTTTCTTATCATTGCCTCCCCAAAAAAAATTGCGATTTAATCTATCAAGATCTCCACAAATGCTCATAGGCAATTTAACAGTTTGTATAGCATAAATAGGTATAGCTGAGGTAACAGCTTGGATCAGAGTTGCTCTACCTGCAACATAGAGTACCTTGCTCTTCCAGGAGGCAAGCTTGGTATGCATTTTTTCCACAAGCTTGCTATAAGTGGCCTTAGTCACCCTAGTGTGTAACATAGGCATCTCCAAGTACTTACCTAGGTTATTTGTGAGCAGTGAGCCAAAAATATGACTGATTTCAGCCGCTAATTCCTTATTAGTATTTGGGGAACATTAGATAGTTGATTTCTCAAAATTGACAATTTAACCCAAGGCTTTACAGAAAGTCTCGAGGCATTGTTTCATAACTATAGCCTAATGTGTGCTAGATTCAGCAAAAATGAATCAAGTCATCAACCAAAAACATATGGGATACTGCAGTAAAAAATTAATTTTGGTCCATGTAGTTGGTCGATTTATCATTTTATATCAAATTTCGTGCTCAAATCATAACGAAATTGAAGAATTTGACAGGTTTTATAAGGTGTCCTTGAATTGTTCGGTTTTAAAACTATAAGGATGCCAATGGGGTCTTAACTCAACAGAAAATGGTCTAGACTCGTAGATATGAGGTCTTAGGTTCGAATCCCCACGATAACATAGTTGAGTGTTTGTGAGAATTTCACTCTTTATAGTTTAGATTATCCTTTATACTTTTTAAAAAAACTATAAGGATAAAATTGACAAACATAAAACTATGAGAATCAAAATAGTAAAACCCACAAACTATCTATAAGGATTAAAAGTTAAAGAGAGTGTAAGTGAATAAAAGATGAGTTAATTGATTATTAATTAATTAATCAATTAATAAACAAGTATTAACGAGCAAGCTCTGAGAGAGTATGAGAGACTGAACTTCCTTCTTTATAAAGGCTCAAACTTGAAAGAGAGATCGCAATTCGTAAACACATAGAAATTGAGAAATCCGTGATCAGAAATGTCAACAGAGAGAGAGAGGCACGCTTCGTTGCCCTCAACGTCTCCCGAGGACAACGCACTGTAAGTCTTCCTCAATCTTCGTTGTGATTGCCACACAATGTGTAAATGTGTTCACTTTCTTCTACCTGATTCAAAACTCACTGCTTTTGCCTTCAGGTTTCTGGATATAATGCATGAGGCTCCATTGTTCGGTCACCGGAAGTCGAGAAGCCTTTTCGGAAGTGTTTTTTACTTGATTATACTCGCAGGCTATGCTTCTCTGGCCATCGCAGCTCCATGGATTTTTCATCCCATACGCGGTTTAATCCCGCAATTGCTTTGCAGTTGCAACGTCCTTCTTCTGATAGTCACAGGTTTTTTGTAATTTTTTATCTGGGCATTGTTCAATTATAGAGAATTTTACTGTTTTCACATCAAAATTGAATCTTTGATGCATTAGAGCTTGTGTTTAACTTTTCAGGCATCTTTCAGCAGTATCTGGTATACCAAGTTCAGAAAATACGCTTACAGGTAACCTTTTTGTTTAATTAGATTTCTATTTCCTAGGATGGAACCCACATTATACACAAATACAACTTCCGAGTAGCTACACCCTTTGAACTGAAAGTTTATGTTGGTGCAAAAGTGTCGTCAACACCAAAAGTTAGTTTATGGGGGATTAATCTTCCCTCAAGTTTCAGAATTGCATATTCGGAGTGGAAGTGTGACTCTGTGATAAACTTATTAAATGGATCCAGAGTCTAAACTGCACCCCTGTTTCAGTATTACTTGTGCGCTAGTATTTTCTGTGTTGGGATGCTAAATTTTTCTGTTACATAAGCTACAACTTACTTGGTTTGTTAACCACGAGATGCACATTGTTTCACAGGGGTATTATAGTTTCAGCCAGAAGTTGAAGCATATTGTTCGCCTACCTTTCGCAGCTACTTCATATGGTATGCCGGTTTGTGTTTGAGTTGTTTCTTTGGTCTGTTTTTTCCCCTCCGTCTTGAAATATGTGGTGGTTTCCAAATTTTATCATTGCAGAGACTACATAAAAGTGCCAGTATTATATAATGTACCATTTCCTATTATTTTTCTGCTGTTATTTTCTCCCTGAAAATATTTTTATTATCATTATTATTTGAATTTGGTTTCTGATTTATTGCTTGAATGTTAGGAACTGCTGCAATGTTACTTGTCATGGTCTGGAGACCCCACATCAGTTTCCTTACTCTGCCTGCAATTTTGAGGTATCAACACCAACCTATGATGCTGAGCATAATCATTTCTTAATTAGAATATGTATCTGTTATCTCCTTTCCAGTTTCTTTACCCCTTTTCAAATCCATGATTTCAACAGCATTAATGATTTCAAATTCTGGTTCAGGAAATCAAGATGTTGTGTAAACTTTGGTTGGATAAATTTGATATGAAAACTAGTTTTATGAATTGGCCCATGACTGAATATTGGTTACCCCTAAATTTTGCAGGGTTGTTATGGTAATTGAAGTAATATGTGCCGTATCTTTTATGAGTCTCTATATTGGTGAGTTTGTGTGCATTTTAATTAGTAAGTTTGAAGTATTTATCAGGTTACTTGCTAGCTTACTTGGGCAACTTTCTTGGTTGTCATGCTAGAGACTGGAGGCTTAATATGGGATCCTGTCTTATAAGGGATTTTATTTAGTCAGACCTTATTTAGGGATTTGAAAAGCCTCTTTATGCCCTAATTTGATGCCCAAGAGATTTATAATTCTTCCATTTTACTGGATGGAATTTCAATGAATTAGATTCACAGGGCATTTGGTATACAATTATTTCATGCTGGCTATGTGAAAAAGTTATCCTTGCACTCAAACATTGTGCTTAATCCTGTATTTTTATCATATATTGCACAAAGTAGAGCTCCAACAAGCACTCCTATAGACAGAACATGAGCTCGTATATTGATTGTAATTTGTAGTCACATCTCATGTTTCCAGGTTATGTTCACCAGTACAACTCATTAAATTCCCAGCCTGATGTCTTAAAGTCATTATATTCTCCTCTTCAACCCTCAAGTTCTTTGGAAGGTTTGAGGTAATCATCTTTTTTTTTTCTTTTCTTTTTTTTCCAGTGATATCCTATAATCTTGCTTCCAACCTTTATAGGAATGGAAGAGAGATACATCACAAGAATTTCTAACAGTTCATAACAAAGATATTTAGATGAACTCGAAACTGCTATATTTCAAGCATTCTAATGGAAGAGCTTTCTTTTGCTCTTGCACATGCAAAGAGGCATATGCATTAATAATTCAGTTAAAACTGATGCAATATGTATTGTGACAGGTATCATGATGCTGGTCGACTCTCTGATCAGCAGATGGCTTTGTTGCAATATCAGCGTGAAAACCTTCATTTTTTGAGTGAAGAGGTATCACATGTTGTATTGTTGAGATTGGTAGTTGTATTATTGCACTGAATTTTCTAACATGCAGTCCCTTCAGGTTTTCAACTAATGCTTTTAGTCACTGAAGTGTGGCATGGGCAATTAGGTGTTCCATGTTGCATATTAAGTTTTTTCTACTGAACTTTTTATTATTGTATTATTTATTCTTATTCAAAACCTGTACAGATCCTTCGATTGCAAGAGTGCTTAAGTAAATATGAACGGACTAATGATGGGAGTACACCTCAGGTAATTAATTTCTATTATTGAATTACTCTGTTGAATAGGAAAAGCTCTTGAAGTGATTTCTAACATGGACATACATATTTTAGGACTGCATGCATGCATGCCTGCCATTGTAATTTAAGCATTGATCTTGTCTCATGCTATTTGTTACATGAAAAATGGTCAGAGCAATGCTTACCAGTGTCTGTTCTTGCAGGTTGACCTTGCCCACCTATTGGCAGCTCGTGATCAGGAACTACGGACGCTTTCTGCCGAGGTAATACCTGGTTTGAATACCAAGTGGGTTTTGCTTTTGATACTTTATTAGAAATCAAGGGTTGTGAGTTTGATGCAGTTAGCTGATATCATCAGAATGAATATTTGAATGTTTCATCATTTGTTGTCTTCTACATCACATAATCAACGTTAATAGGTGACTCAGAGATATATTTACATTGCAGATGAATCAATTGCAGTCTGAGTTAAGGCTTGCTCGGTCGTTGATAGCTGAGAGGGATTCTGAAATCCAGACAGTTCGGACGACCAACAATCAGGTATCCAACTGTATTAACAATGAATGTTCAATATTAGATATTTGGTTAATATCTGCCCGAAACCCTGAAAATCCTGTGAACCAAACCTCATGTTTATGCAGTTAGATTCTTGTATTGCATAGTTTTTCTCTATTCTTCGGTTTCCTACCCTTTAAAACTAATATTTGAACAGTACGTAGAGGAGAATGAAAGATTGAGAGCCATTTTAGGAGAATGGAGTACCCGGGCAGCAAAGGTATTATCATCTCTACTTCAGTTATTTTGTGAATAGCTATCATTTTTCTTGCCATGAAATTTGGTAATTTGTGATATTAAAGCTTGAACGAGCATTGGAGGCTGAGCGGATGTCCAATCTTGAATTACAAAAGAAGATTCCAACGCTCAGAAGTCGATCACAATCCTCATCCGAACCAAGCAAGTAGCTTGGAGCTTCATCACTTTTTCTAGACATGTCCATATTTGTAATTCTCTGCCTTTCATTTACTTTAGTTTGGGAGAGAATTTTGGAGGGAAAATGGGCACGAAGCATTACACTTGTACATAACATTTGTGAAGAAGTCTATCAAAACAAAGCTGCAACTCTTTTTCAAAATTTCCTTCACCCAATATGATGCAAAATTGAAGTTCATCTTAGTTGCAAAAACCAGCAGGTAATGCGGAAGGATTTGATTACAACTTTTCCATTGTACAACACATAAGGGAATAACTTGTGGGTTTGATGATCCAAAACTGCCGATCTGCAATCCTTACAATTCTATTTGGTCCTCTATAGCTCAATTACAAGGAGCTAACATGAGTTGTTTCATTCAAAAAGAGACAACCAAAGACATAATTGTAAAAGTCACGGCCTCTAACTACTTCCTTGTTCCCAGTTATAACCTCCATATCATATTTGCAAGCTCTTCCACAGTCAGGACAGTAGGTCACCTACAAAGCGGTCAAAATTGCATTATTCTCACATCACTGTTTGAGACTAGCACGAAAGTGAGTTCAGCAATCCCTCATTTTGCAGAACTTTGGACATCAATAAGTACCCTCATTGATACTAAAAGTGAAGAATCAGAAAAAGATGATTTTGCTTAAAATACACATACCTCCAGTAACTTTGGCTGGAAAGAACTGTCAAGCATGACATCCACCCCATACATGGCTCTCGATGTTGTACTATGCATCTCTGGATGCACTTGTGCAGCTGCCTCAAAGACTGATCGTATCATTTTCTTAACTCTCGAATGAATATCCAACCAGTTAACTGCAACAAACACAGAATCAACGTAAGAAGTTAGTCAAGTACGCTTAGCATGCTAAAAGCCTGAAAACCTTTTCTCTTGAGGGTGAAGCAAGCAAATGAATACAAACTGGACATGCCCCTTATACCTTGGTGCTCCTGTTCAAATTCCCTCACAAATTCTGATGTGTTCTTGTGATTCAATGTCCCTCGGTAGTTCTGAAAGCCAAAGTGAAGTGATTATGAAATGAATTAACATTATATAAAGTCCTGTTGAATAATTCAAAAACTGAAGTATAATCCTTATGCTACAGCACAGTGTGCAGAACATACCATAACAGTAAAGTGAGTCTCATACTCAAACAAACTGTGCTGGTCTAAAGAATATTGGTTGTTTGCCAATCTAACCTGAAATGGAGATGAAAATAACTAGTTGAAAAGAGAATTCTTACAGATAATAATTCAAACAATAAAGACCTGAAGGGATGTTCTTCCCATCAACTCCACAGAAGGTAAAAATATCACATTCATGATTGGAAATCAGAAAGAATCTACTCAACAGAGACAACATGCATACCCAGAAAGTGTCTGAAAGAAATATTTCCAAAGGGTTCATACTCCGAACTAAAACTATGTAGCGGATATCAAATTTTTTCCCTTGGAACAGAGCAGGGTGCTCAATATACTTCTGACATATCTTTGGTCCAGTCTCCATGAGCCGTATGATAGCAGATATATGACTTGTAACAGTTGTATCTATAGTTCGTGCCATGTTCCAAGGTTTTAAGATCCATAGATTGTTAAGTCCGTCTCTTTTACGTACACAATAGTCACCAATAAGTTGAGACAGATGTGTTTCTAGATTATATGTAGGCTGCAGCCATTCAGGAGATCCATGCGCCTGTTAACAGGGGGTAAAAAGATTCTGTTATTTCACTTTTGGTAAACATTATAACAAGCAAGACGATTAAGTTGATGGGAGAGAACTTAAGATATTTTAAACTGACAATAGACAAAGGAGGATCATGTAGAAGAGTATTAACACTAGTATTTGCATCCAATGTGAATCAGGTTTCTTAACCTTCTGAATAGTCTCTGCCAAATGATGTTTCATCACAATACACGCCTCAAAAGGAAACTGGTTTACGTACTGATTGTCTGTTATTCCTGCAGCCTTCTTCATATCCTCGTCCACCTGTGTACACGTCCATATGATTTCTGCATCCTTCGGATCAGTGGCTGAAAGCACCACCCAAAACCAAGAGAGAGAGAGAGAGAGAGAGAGAGAGAGAGAGAGAGAGAGAGAGAGAGAGAGAGAGAGAGAGAAATCTATCAGAGCATGGCAACTTAAAAAAAAGGAGAGTTCCTGAACAAGTACATAAGAAGTTAAGCCTAGAAAGTCATGCAAAACTGAACTACAATACTTACTGATTACAAACTCAGGACGTGTCAACAGTTCTTCTACTTGAGGTATATCAGTGTACACACGTAAAGCAGAGGTTTCACTACGATGCAGGCTTCTTGTTGGACATGAATCCAACAACGGTGAGGTTAAATTCTTTGATTTCAAGCTCCGCTGGTGCTTTTCATACTCCTGCAGAAATTAATGTCAATTAATATCAAATTTTCAACAAGCAACAATTTGAAAATAAATTATAGCTAAAACCAAATCCTGTGTTTTATTAGGTAACCATACTCGAATAAAATAATTCTCTGGTGTATTGAACCAAGCTGTGAGTCTGGCAGAACGTTGCTTGTCCTCTCCAATACCAAAAAGATAATCGCGAGTGCACTCATAACCTTTTTGAACATTCTGGATTGGCCATAATATCGAGAAGCTGAAAATAATACAACCAATAAATTATTTTAATTACCGTGGTAGTTTCTCATACAAATTACACCAAAGGCAAAGATGTATCAGTACAAACTATGCATATAACATCTCCATGGACCTTTGTAAAGGACCAAAAGGAACATAGGCAAATAAATCCATTACTCAAAGAACCCAGGTTTCAGTATCTACCTTTCAAATTTCCAATTTTGCCATACAATCAACAAGAATGAAATTTCTACAGTACAATTATAAATTGGATACCAAGTTCATCTAAGAAGACGAGGAAAATTCGTAAGAAAAGCAGAAAAGCAAATAGAAAAAAAATGACAACCTCACAGCTGATGCTAGTGTCCCCTCTGGCATGAAGAGAAAAGGTGCCACTCTGAAATTTGGCTCATCACTATGCCGCAAAGCTGAACCCAGCTCATCCATCACGTAGCTACAAAGAACACCAAAGCAGAGGATCATCAGTTCAAAGTAAATAATTGGCTGTCTGTTCATGTGCGTGCAATTTATTTATTCTGTGAAGATAGTGATCTCAATTATTCAAGAGATACAACAAAACACCAATCAAGCAGAACCAAAGTACCACGATATGCAATGCTCCACTATAACTATGCTTTTCTATTTGAAAATACTTTAATAATCTACCGCTTATGTTCATGGACACTTTCAAATGCATGAATCATCGAGAAATCTGTTTTCTTTGAGATTGAGAAACATACAGTACAGAGGTCTCATCGATCTTCTCCTCATCTGCAAGTCGATATGTCATTAAATATAGCCACATTGCATTTATAACACGATCAGTAAGTGGCTCATCTGCAGTCCACTCAGGAAGACGTGGCTGAAGCACTGAGTCAACCACATCCTTTTCAGTTTCAAATATTTTGGATGCATTAACACCATTTAGTACTGAAAGATTAGGAAGAGATTCAAGAATTTGTACAGCACTTTCTCCAAGAGGGCCGGGAATATCCACCTATAAAATAAGTTTACATTCTAATTATAGTCAAAGTGGTTTCTTCAACAAAGGAACCTTTATGCTAGAGAATTATTTCTGAAGATATTACCTCCAGGGACTGTAAAGAAGGAAAATTCCTGAGTAACTGCAACAAGTCACCCACTGCCGTCTCTTCCAATGGATTTCCCCGAAGATTCAGGTATGAAAGACATGGCAGCTGAAGAGGTGTAAATGCCTAAAAAAGAAACAGAAAAGTAACCATATCAGTGAATGCTGCTACTTTACCAATCATCTAAGTATGTTCTTTGACTCTAAAAATCCACCATCATCCTTAACCATGGACGTAAAATACAATATCAGACTTAGTCAGCAGAAATAGTAAAATGGTTCATGAAAAAAGTGGTAGATATATAGAAAATGCTTGAACCTTATTGAACAAATTGTGAATACATCTATTTGACAGATCAAGATCCGTGACTTGCTTCAATGTGTAGTCAGGCTGATCAACGCTCCCTGGATTTTCCTTATCATACACTCCTCCACAAAACCCCAATGCCCACTCACCATAATTGGAGGTAAACTTTGAGTTATATATTTCAAGGTTCGGCAATTCTTTAAGAACCTTATCTGCCAATTCATCGCCACTGAATTGACAAAAACAAAACAAAATCTCCCAGTAAATAAGTGACTCAGTTAAAGCAGACATTAACACCTATCTGAATATTGATAAGCATGCTTACCAATTTTGTACAACTGGGTTACTGTTCAGCCATAGAGCTCTTAGATTTTTGAACTTGGTAACTTCCTGAACAACTACTTCCACATTCTCAAGCTTATTTCCACACAAGGATAATGCAAGCAAACCCTGAAAGTATAAACATACTAGACTTTAGCAAGAAAAAAAACTTTAAAAGACCCGACCAGCCCAGGCCGCCTAGGCGCCCGCCTAGCGTCTAGGCCGATTTTTCAAACACTTCTGATTGGGTTTATAGAGCTTTAGAAATGACATACTGGGCACTTAGTAGACAAGTCTAAGGACGACAGCGTTTCATCATCGATGTCAAGGTCCTCAAGCTCCAACCACCTCACGTTCCCTTTGGCTTCAGTAATCTCATTTTCCAGTACCTCCAAAACGCTCTGTTTTGCATTGCCCTCACTCAAACGGTTCTCTTCTGAATCAGAATTCAAATTATCATCCACACACATTATCGCCGCCATCCTCTCAGCCAACCCAGGAACTTCCATTAACTACACAACCAAACAAACCGCCAAAGATTAAAGCTTCATTCTTTTCGAAATTTTATCGGAAACCAAACAGAGCACTAGAAAATCAGGACGGCTAGAGAAGTAAAGAACCTGCTTGTAAGCGTCGGAGAGGCGGAAAGTCCAGGCGTGGTCGATAAGGAAGACGTCAGAGTGTTCGGGCATGGAGTCGGAGGTCAAAACAAGACGCCGTTGACGGCCGTCCTCGGTGGGCTCGATTTGGAAGTGGGACCCGCCATCGAAGCTCTCTGACAGAAGCTTCTGGAAGAGCTGGCGGTGCAGTGACTGAGGCAATCCCGAGGCCGCCAGGAGCAGACCGTGAACTTTGACGAAGTCCTCGTAGGTTTCGATTCTCATCATTGTGATTGTAGACAGCGTACGACGAGGTTTCACTTGCTGTGTCTGATAAGTGTTTCACTGGTTTTGGCGGCTGCTGAGTGAGAAAAGAGGAGGAAGAACGAAGATTCTAGTTTCCAGGAGAATTTAGATTTGGGTTGGGCTTTATTTGGTTCCACAGTTATTGGGCTTAATCGGTTGGATATTGGTTGGGCCCACTTTGTGAGAATGGGTTGACGTGAATTGGATCAATGAAGAAAATCAATGGCAAGGAGACAAAGATCATGAGATGAGACCCGAATTTCATGTGGTTTGGAGGGGGCAATGTCTGAATTCATAAAACAACCAAACCTCATAAAAAAGTCAACATAAGAGCTTGAGAGAGAGAGAGAGAGAGAGAGAGAGAGAGAGCTTGAAAACCTTCCCTATATCATATGGATGTAATTATGAAAGAGACAATAAGGAAGGACTCTGTGGTTGTAATTCTAGCATCACATCTAGCTGTTGAAGATTGCAATGTGGCAGGTTATGATGTTTGTAAAGGAAGTCTAGTGTTGGAATAATCTGATACCTTGGGCGTTTGCTAATTAACCATCTGCATTCCATGAGTTTTTTCAAAAGGCATACTACTTGTAACTTGGACACCCCATCCCCATCCAATTCTATTTCTTGGCAAGACCAAGATTCAAGTGTCCCGGAGAATTTAGACTTTGGTTGGGCTTTATTTGCTTCGATAGTTGTTGGGCCCACTTTTTGAGACTGTCTTGATGTGAATTGGGTCAAAAGCAGAAAGTCAATGGCAAAGAAAGAGACAAAAGATCATGAGACTCCATTTTCAATTTTCATCTTGATTTGAATTGGGGCCCCTAAATTCTCCTCATTCAACGGAGACATGCAACTTGCACCTCAGCACCACCTGCTATGCTTTTTTGGAAAATTCGATGTCTAAATTCTCACCTGCTATAGGTGTGCAAATGAAATTTTATCCTCCCTTTTTTTCTTTTTCTTTTTTTTTGTGGTGGATGCATTGATTACTTTAATATTTGAGGAATGTTAGCAACCTTCTCTTTAACATTCTTTTTGGATTTTCTCCCTTTTACTCATGACATGTGTTACTTTTCATACACTTAAAACAAAGTCATGACCGAAGGGTTTACCTCCAGTGGTGAGGTCCCTCCCCTCCCCCCTTGGTCACTCGTTCGAATCCCAATTTAAGTGCCCCTCCCCAATGCAATGTATCTATAGCTAATTCTTTAAACAAACAAAAAAAAACAATGTCATAAATGCTTCACACAAGCTAAATTTTGTTTTCCAAGTTTACCCTTATTAAATGTATTATTTTTTTTACAACTTTCTTAGCACCTTATTATAAAGAGCATCCATAATCATGCTCCCTATTTTTTAGTTAAAATTTAGCTAAAAACACGAAAAGTTATTTTAGGAGCTCTCTATAAAATTTGAACTTCAAGCATACTTTCTAGTTTAGGGAGTCATAAATACTATGGTTATTTTTAAATTCAATATGATTGGTCCATCTTTATAAAAAAATAAAAATAAAAAACAGTTAGCTTTAATTTAAAATTGAAATTATGCATAAAACAAAGCAACATTAAATTATAAGGAGCCACTAGAAGTTCTCTCTCTCCTCAGATTTAGGAGCTCCTATAGGTCTCTTTATTTTAGAGCATCCACAATCATGCTCCTTATTGTTTAGTTAAAATTGAGCTAAAAACACTAGAAAGCTATTTTAGGAGCTCCTTATAAAATTTCAACTCCAATCATACTCCCTAATTTAGGGAATCATAAATGATTTATTTCTTTTTTAGTTTAGCATAAATGCTCCCCTTTATATAAAATAATAATAAAAACTAGTTAGCATTAAATAAACACTTAAAATAGAATTAAAGTATAGCAGCATTTAATTATAGGGAGTCACTAGGAGCCCCTTCTCTCTCCTCATATTTAGGAGTTCCTAGAGGTCTCCCTATTTTAGGAGTTGGATAGGGAGCATGGTTGGAGGTGGATTTTCTTACTTCCTCCCTAGATTTTATCTAAGAAGGTGATTTAGAGAGTCCATTGTGGATGCTCTTAGGAGGTGGATATGGAGCATGGTTGGAGATGTATTTTTCCAATTCCTCTCGAAAATTTGTCTAATGAGGTGGTTTATGAAGTCCATTGTGGATGCTCTAAATACATAAAAATAAAATAAAAACGCCTGTTTATTTTTTGAAAAAAATGTGTTTTTTTTTCAATGATAACATTTTTTTAATTACAAAAGAAGTTCATGCTATGCTAGGACAACAATTTATTATTACAATCTGTATTCTTTGGAAAAACAAAAAACAGACTTTTTTATATATAAAAAAACCTACATTTTTCTTTTTTAATTTTTTAATATGGTGGAAAGAAAGTTATGCAAGGACTGAAGGTTTTATTAGCAACATATGTATTCTTTGGAAAAACAAAAATCAAAAAAATTTTATATATAAAACCTTTTTTTCTTATTTAAATTTTTAATAAGGTGGAAAGAAAGTTGTTAAAATACTAGCTTGTTGTAAAAAAAAAAAAAAAACAATACATTTAATAAAGGTTAATTTGGAAAAGAAAAATTAGCTTGTGTGATGCATTGATGAAATTGTTTTAAGTGTAAGGAAAGTGACACATATCATGAGGAAAATGAAGAAAGTTCAAAAAAGAAGGTTAGAGATAAGGTTGCTAACATTCCCCTGTATGTTTTGTGTTTTCAACTTCATTTTTAGTGCATGTTGCTTTGTCTAACAACAAAAGTTGCAGAAAATATTACACCATTAACTTCATTTTTAGTGAACGACCTACTTTCATCGAATACAAAACCTTAAAGTTATAGATGCATGCATTTAGTCGTAAACTATGAGTATCAAGTAAATTTAGATGCTTTTATGCTTGTACAAGTTCAATTATAGAATGATTGAGTTTATAGATCATCACGATTCACATCTTCGTCCTTTCCCATAGCTTTTATTTTTGGGAAGCACTAAAACTAAGAATATATAATATAACAATAATGCTATTTGTATCACATTTATTAACTGATCATTTAGTTCTTAGAGGTGATAATCACCATCATTATATGTGCAATCCGCCTGTATTAAAGAGAAAGTCAATAAATATGGTACAAATAACATGTGAAGTTCTACAATACATAATCTTTATTCTAAGTTTCAACTCACATATATCTCATAAAAATTCAAAAGTGTTATGAATAAACCACTCTTATATCATTAAATGTGTTATTTGCATATAACAAAATACCATATACTATAATGATAAATATGGTCGAGAAAAAAAAACATATCGATTTACGAATGTACAATTGCTTTTCAGATCTCTCTATCTTGTTTATCATGAGACTTGTCGCATGAGGAGAGGAACACAAATGATAGGTACACAAAACACAACTATGTCACCGAGTCACATTATGAGACAAATACAAAGAATAAGTATATACCTAAGAATTTGTACCCGATGAGAAGGCATAACAGAGATTTTTGTGGTTACCAAAAAATATAATGGTGGCTCCACTTATAAGAAAAATTATTAAAAGATTGTAGATGTTATGGGAAACCATGTTCTGGTGAAACCTGCAAGCAAGCATAAATCAACCAATGTGCTATAATCTATGATAAGCTAATTAAATTAACCCCAAAAAAAAGTGTGACCCATCTTCTTTTATGTTTTCGGAGAAACACTTAAGTGAATTCGGATATCATTATTTTGTTATTTTCAACCCATTGTGATATGTTACGTATGATGACTTTTTCATGTGAATTTGTGATTGGTTGAAGATAACAAAATAATGTTTTCATATAAAATTTTCTGTCCTTTTTGGTTAGGATGGGGACTTTGGGCGCTTGCTAAAGAGCAAAGTGTAAAGAAATATTCATCATTATCAAAATCACAGTGGAGCCAGCCATCACCATCACCATCACCATCACCATCACCATCACCATCACCATCCCCATCACATTCACACACAGACAGAATCAACCAAGTCCTTGTACAGCATCAAAACACCACAGTTCATACCATGAGCCGACCACACACAAAATCTCCCCACACCCCAAAAGAAAAGAATTTAAAAAAGGGGTAAATTAATAAGCAGATAACTTAGTTTACTGTTCCCCATATTCCCATATTTTAAGGCTTAATAAGCAGGATAAGGCTTTGGCCTCTCTCATTTATTCTCTCCTTTTTTCTTCCCCTTTGCATAATTTATCCATATTTCAATTCAGATAAAACTTTCTAAGAAACAGAGAGTATATTTTTATATGAGAAAAATGGAGAAAATATCGCCACCCCATGTGCTCTTGACTAGCTATTAATAGCCCATCTCTGTCATTTCTCTTCTCTCTGTTTTCTTGCAATCTAAATCCACTTTTTTTTCTATGCAAGCTTCCAACTTTGAACGACCCCACGTGTCTATTGCTTTAGACAGAAGTGGTGGTGGCGGCAAAATGATCCAACGGCCGAGGTTCATCCACGGGGTGCCTTCTCTCTCGATGTACGACACGTCGGAGAACAAGGGCTTTGCTCAACATCGTCGTTTGGAGCAGGACTTGGACTCTTGTAGCTCGTCTTCAGTTGGTCGGAACAGTGACTCGTCTGATGGTTCATCGGAGGGCGACGACTCTGGTGAGGCTGAGATTCAGAGCTCGTATAAAGGACCTTTGGACACCATGGACGAGCTTGAGGAGGTTTTGCCTGTCAAGTATGTTATTTGCCACCTTTTACTTTGTTGGGTTTTTCTTACTTTAGATATTAATTGGTTGGTTTTGTAGTTTTATTGAATTAGCGAATTGGGTTTTGTTTTGGTAATTTTGGTTTAAGTTTGATGCTTGATTGGGTTTTTGAGCATATTGCTGTTTTTTATTGAATAAAGACTCGAGCTTGAGTATTATTAGCATCTTTGCTTTGTTAATGATTCAATAATATACAGAAACCCCAGAAATGAAAAATGGGAAACAAGAGAGAAAGAGAAGCAGTTATGTTTGAAGCTTAGATCACAAGTTTTTCATAAACTTGGATTTGTTTGTATGCCTTGTATGGTTTTCGTGAAGCTAGAGGAAATGATAAGAATATTAAATGTTTGAGCCTTGTGGGATGCTCTTGTTGTTTGCGTTTTGAAAATTGAAAAGGGAATTCAATCAAGGCACGTTGTTGTTTCTGTCTAATTTGCATTGGGTTTTTTGTTTGTGTTTCTTTGCTGTCACTTCATTGTTTTCTTGCTTTTGGTCTTTACTAACCTCCAATGATGAAAATTGTTCGAATTTAGTTTTTCTACCTTGTCTGGTCTTCTCAGCAACCAAACAGAGCATATAGAAAAACTTTGAGGGAGTCCTAGTATGGAGGCGATGTAACCATAGATAGTATAGTTCTTTTACTCTTTTTGTCGTGCCTTTTTAATTTCTTGAAGTTTATTGACATAGCAGCCTGAATTAATGTTCAATCTATCTGTATATTACATCCTTCTTTTCGGTGGAAGAGGAAAGATGAGTTCTTGACAGTCTGTCTGTACTAATAATTTGATTAGTTCAAGTTCTGAACTTTTCTAATTGGGAGCTTTAAACTGAAAATGAGAGGGTTTCATTGTTAAAGATAACCACTTCTCACTCCTTCCATGCTTTGTGCAAGTTCTTATTAATTGTTCTTTGGTGTGTGTCATGCATGAATGATAATTCGTTTGTGTGACAAATATTTGGCCATTATTGTAGGAGATCATTTCCACTTGATGTAGATGAATCTCTTTAAGATTATCAACAAACTACATTCTCGAGAAACATATTTACGAGTATGATTGGACAATACTATACTATCGTGTCTTTTTATGCATATGATTTCTAATATACTTGTCATGTCCTCAGTCTTTTTATGCATATGATTTCTAATATACTTGTCATGTCCTCTGTCTCATTTCAGGAGAGGCATATCTATGTTTTATAGTGGCAAATCAAAGTCCTTCACAAGCCTGGAAGATGTCTCGTTTGTTTCTTCTGTTAAGGACCTTGCAAAGCCAAAAAATCGTTTTATGAAGAAGCGCAAGAATTTATTAGCCCATAGTAATGATAGGAATTGCAATAACCCTTTGAAGAATAACGGTGTTGTGATATCGAAGAGACCAACTGCGAACTCTAGTGGAGGCACATTTCTTCTTGGGGAGAATTTGAGCAGCCCAATTTCACCACCTCCTCCTTCCAGTCTTCCACCTCTGCATCCACCTCTACATCCACACAGTAAAAGATCTCCTGGTAATGGATCATCACCACCTCCTCTTCGACGGAACTCTCCTTGGCGGTCGTTCTCTCTGTCTGATCTACAGTGTGTCGCTGCAGCAACCCCTAACATAACTGGCTTGGAAATTTGAAGTGTCAAGAATCTACATTGACAGTTCAGATTTACCAATGATTCCGGAAGAATGTTGATGGTGTTGAAGTTTCAGTCTCATGGGTTTTTCCCCGGTTCTTGCAGGCATCTGCGTACCATGTCTGGGCATCTTGAAGATCTAATCAGAGCTATAATGTTTCCCTAATATAGGCTTTAGTTGTTATGTGATTGACTGCACTGCGTCATTTGTATCATTTGTATTAAATTTATGTTTCTTGTTCCAAATTTGGGAGTGTTCGACTTCTTTTACTAGACACAAATATTTTGACAAAACTAAACCAACTCATCACTGGAACGAAATGCATTGAAACTTTCTCTTTGATTATGCAATCAATTCATTGAGAGCAATGTAGCTTTTAGTAAAGAAGTCGATACAAGTCTTTCTTCAAAACCAGCAAAGATTTCAAATCAGTGTTTTAGGATTTTGGTCTTTAAACACCCGTTCAAACTACAACTAATTAAAAGAAAGAAGAATCTTCTAACAGCTGAATTAATTCAGCTGCAGGAAGACATAGAAAATGCATGAGAAAGACTGGTTGCAAAGTCTTAGAATTAGTTGCATGCAGTGCCGTTTTACGGAAAAGCAAAAAAGCTGCAGTTTTTAGCGGATAGCCAACTAAGAAACAAAGTGTTAAGCTACCCACAGACCTTCAGGCATTTGTAAAATCTTCACAGGGCCAAAATACAAGATTTCTCAGAACCGAGAAGAAATTTAATGACACCAGGCAAATATGCCATAAATTTTTTTGTAAGCACATGAACTTTTGTCTTGCCATATATGATTTCTTGCTTAAAAGTGATGCTAAAACAACAAAAACCTCTAAAAACAGACAAAAAAAAATTGATAAGAACCCCAGTATGACAGCAGTGCCTTTAAATCAACTCAGGACCAAACTCATATTTTGGTGCTGCTGTCAGGTGCCTCTTGACCTTGGTCATACAAAACCTGGTTGCAAAGAACCAGCCCAGCGTAAGAAAAAAGCTTCCAGGTTTGTTTCTGAACTTAACCCACATTGATTTTTGTGATCAAAATCTTCTCTTTTTCTTCTTCTTTTTCTTCAACTGATTTTGAACTCTGTGTGTTGATGTGACAAAAAAGATAGCAGGGTCCTAGCACATTTTGGTGGAGGAAGCACAAAATGGATTCTTATGCTTCTTCTCAGTTTGTGTCACAAGAGGGTTTCAAACTGTTTCATTCTATTGACAGATATTTGTACACCATCTTGGCAATTCACCTCTGCAGGGACCCACTGGAGTCCATGCAGGTCATGGCCCTCTGGCTCTGGTTGGAGAAAGTTGGGTTTAAGAATGCTGTGAAAAGGATCCTATCTTTACCTTTCATTTTGATTAATGAGCTTGCAGATGAGGCAGTGACGTGCCTCAACATAATCAATGGCACCCATTTTTCCTTACCATTTGAGGCCAATGACATTCCTCTCCTCCAAAGCTTCATGGAAAAGGAAATGTCCCTCCAATTTTTCCATGAAAATCAGCAAGCTGCAGCTCAAGGTGTCACCAAAGCTGCCAACATTGTGTGCCTCCCAGCATTTGATGACATTATGAAGGAAGCCATTGAGAGAAATTTTGCCCAAAACTCAGCAGATCACAGCCAGGTGATTTTATCATCATCATCATCATCATCATCATCATCATCTTCATCTTCATCTTCAACTTCAACTTCAACTCAACAACAGCAACAAGCTTTGCCCCAAATTCCGGTGCCACCAAACGAGAGGACCATGTTTGTGACATTCTCAAAAGGGTACCCAGTACATGAGCATGAAGTGAAGCAATATTTCACTGCAGCATTTGGGGATTGCGTTGAGTCTCTGCAGATGCAAGAAGTGCAGCCTTTTGAACAATCTCTGTTTGCTCGTGTGGTTTTCCACTCTGCATCAACCATTGAAGCCATACTCAGTGGGCTGAGTAAAGCCAAATTTACGATCAATGGAAAGCATGTGTGGGTCAGAAGATTTGTGCCAAAACGCGCAAGGTCTTTGCTTTCACAAATGCTGTGGCAACCAGTTGCCCCTTTTGGGCCATAGTTTGTTTAGAGGGGTAAATTTTTTATGGTGAACTTGTGCTAAAATAAATGAAAGTTTACCTGCTTGCCTTTTTGTTTGCATGAACCTTAAGCAGAAGTTGTGCCCATATGACAAGAGTTATGTTTTAAGATTTGTACATTCTTTATGATCGGACTCACATGCATATTTTGAAAGGAAGGTCACACTTGATCATTGGGATAACACAAAAAATGATCCTTTTCAAAATAGTAACAAGTAAATATCTTGTGATTACTTACAACTTTGGCATGGAGTAACAAAGTAAAAAAGTGGTATGTAGTCGTGTGTGTTCAAAGGGCCGTAAGAAAGCAAAGGTCTGCACATGACTCCAACACCTCCTAGTAGGGCAAAAGATGAGTTCTTACAAGACAACACACCTATGTCTCCTCGCACTTAATAATCTTCTAGTTTTAAAATACTACAAACTATATAAGTAACATCTTAACAACCTATTTTGTTAGGAAACTTGAGCACAAAATTTCTACCCGACAAAGGGGGAGAGTTGTACACGTATGTTATCTCAACCTTATTGGTAGAAATGTTATATTTGAGTCATATAAGCTGCGATATCCAATCCAACTCTTGTCAAAGGTTCAAGAAACATGTCTTCAAGTATACTTAACGACAATGTCATAACCAAATAAAAGGAAGAGATTTGGACAATTCGTTTGTGTATGAACCAACCCGCCCCGCCCCCAAAAAAAAAACTTAAGCTACCACAAAGTTTTTGAATATTTAAGAAAAGAGATAAATGGTTATGGCAGCACCATACGAAAACTGAAACACAATCATGGTCGATGCACCCAATTTTAGTTTCTACCAAGATTTGAGAAACAAAGCTATAAAACTTGGAAGGTTTAATAGGTGACTAACCAAAAGCTTACAATTGTAATTAGGGATGAAACAATGTTAACCCTTCACCACTAGTAATGGCGTCATAATTATTTTTAAAGTATTTGCTAGGATCTTAATGAAGAGGTAGAATGAGATTTCTTTAAGTGTCCGTTTGACATTGCTTATTTGGAGCTATAAATGATTATTTTGAAAATTTTGAAAGTCTAACATGTTTGGTAAAAGATAATAAAATCACTTATTTTGAATAATTGTTGTGAGAGAAAGTCATTAGGGAAAGCTGCTTTCATTTTTTTGATTATGCAGGAATCAGTTTTGAAGAGGTGTTGGGTTTAATAAAATTTTCAAAATTCCAAAAATAACCCCGTCTTTTTTTACCAACCGCACTTCTAACAAAAAGTTTACTAAACGCCAAACTGATTTCTTTCATAACTGATTTATCTCACATCAAATCTGACAGTGATTATTTTTACAGCACAACAATGTCAAACTGGTCCTAAATCTTATGACTTAAACAAACTTGAAATCATTAGATTAAAATGGCTTAATATCACAAAACGTTCATAAGGTTTACGAAACTATCAGATTGCATCCTTATTATTTTTGTGTGTCATTCGTGGTCTTCAAGGTTAGTATATGTGCTCACAAATGGTCCCTGCCGTTAGGTTTCGTCAAATATCCCTGAGGTTCACGCATCTATCACAAATGGTCCCTGCAATTTTTTTTTAAAATTCATAAAATTTTGGTTTTCTTTTTAAAATTATTTAAAAATATATATTGTATTTTAAATACACGTGACGCTATATTGTTGGAGATGTGGGCTCCACATATATGTCACATCAACAAACTAATAGAGTTTTTTTTTATAAATAATTTAAAATTCAAAAAATTTAAAAATGAAAAAAACATTTATAGAAGGATTTTAACCTTGAGGACCATTTATCTCTAAACCCTTGGTTTTTTTATTTTTAAATTTTATGAATTTTAAATTGTTTTTTAAAAACACCATTAGTTTGTTGATGTGGCATATATGTGGAGCCCACATCTCCAATAATATAGTGTCACATATATTTAAAATACAATATATATTTTTAAATAATTTAAAATTCATAAAATTTAAAAAAGAAAACCAAAATTTTAGGAATTTTAAATCAAAAATTCTCATGGACCATTTGTGAAAGGTGCGTGAACCTCAGGGATGTTTTGTGATATATATATATATATATATATATATATGCCACGTCAACAAACTAACGGATTTTTTGACGGCACCTAACGGCAGGGACCATTTGTGAGCACACATACTAACCTTGAGGATCACGAATGACACAAAAAAAAACATTAAGGATGTGTTGAGGCCCAAAAAAGTCATGAGAAGCTCAAAGATATTTAAAGCCCAATATAACATATAATAGTGGTCATGCGTTAATCCAAGCTGTATTTTAGGAATTAATTCATTAAATAAAATAGAAATAGTGTACATGTCATGCCAAGCCAATAATACATTTTTCCTATGCCAATCACTTACTAAGCTCACATGAACCTAAGTCATGTGGTTCACAGGGCTTGCACGAGGGGTTGTGGTGTGGAAGGTTATGGAGGTCCACAAGGCCCACGGAAGCTCTTGGATAATGGAGACTTTGGGCTAGCTACTTGAGAGCACCAAAGTCCAAGCCCATTACTTGGAGTTCTCCAATGTGGGTGAGAAAATGAGATATTCTTCAAGCACTCTCTATTACCCGTTGGAAACAAGCCAATTCCAACACTTCCTTTTACCCATAGGATATAGTCATTTTCCAATGCCTAGCACCTGCTGGAAATAAGAATGTTCCAATGCTCATTGTTACCTGTTGGAAATAGACTAACTTCAACACTTTCTTTTACCTATTGGAAACCAAAGAGAGCATTCACCTTCTATAAATTAGGAGGCATTGCCCAGGCAACAAAAAAAAAAAACTCCTCTTGGTTGCTCCAAGCCTCTCAACAACCATGAGAATTCACCTTCCTTTTAGCTACTGCAAGCATCCAGTGACCATCGACCCATTCTCTTGGCTACTGCAAGCTCCCAGCAACCATCACAACCATGTCTCATCCTTGAAATCCTTAATCTCCTCTATAAAGCTTCACCTCAAGCATAAGCCCAAGCTACACCTTCATCCTCCCACCTCTAGAACTCATAAATCTCTTTAGAATCATAGTCATAAACACCATAACCTTCAAAGTCTTAAGCTTTTCTTTCCTCAGCCATGCTTTTTGAAATCTCATTCATTTGACTGCTATAAGCATCCCAATAACCATCACAACCAAACAATCAAACCACCATAGCCATAGCTTCAAACAATAAATTCTCAACATCCAAACTCAAGCATATCAAACACTAAGCCAAGCACAAGCATTCTCATTTGCTAAACTTGTGGGTCTTCAGCTCCCACACTCCAAGCTCTTATTCCAAGCTCACACAATCTTGGTTCAACCATCACCAAGTCATCTTCAACCATTAGAGAGTGCGACCAAGCTTTTGTCTAGCTGCTAGAAAACTCCTCAAGCCACCCATCCTTTATCTCCATATATATATATCTCTCTATCTCTCTCTCTCTCTCTCTCTCTCAAAAAGCTCCATCCCAAATCTGAAACACCCAGCATCTCGAGTTAAGTTGAAACCATAGTCATTACATTTTTGGGAAGAAAACGTAGACATCGCAAGCTCTTCGTCTAGCTGCCGAAAACACCCAAAATCTCAAGCCTGAATCCTTTCGTTATGCTCATTTTCTCTTAGCTCCCACGCCACAAGCCTCTTATGTCAAGCCTAGTAGTACCTTGATTCACAAAAGCAAACTCTCATGCCAAGCCTGTGCAACATCAATGCACCATCTCAAACTCTTCGTCTAGCTACCGGAAATGTCAACACAAAACATGCAGCCACTGGAAGAAGAATAAAGTACTCCCCTTGGACTTGCTTCTCTCTTGGGATGCTTTGGGTCTAGTTCTTGCTAACTCAGAAAAATGGGCAACGAAGGCTTGATTCACCACTCTATGGTGGTTCAAGAATCAACAAGCCCGGACAAGCCTTCGGACGGAAAAAGACCCCAACATGATGCAATCTGATAGTTTCGTAAACCTTAGGGACGTTTTGTGATATTAAGCCGATTAAAAAAACAAACCTTGGTGGGCTGGGCCAACTTCAACCCAAATGAACCAACATCTTATTTTGACAATTTGACCCATGGGTTTGGCTCCATAGCCTCTACTAGGGGTGGGCTCGGCCTGGATTTGTTCGATTTTAGGCTCAACCCGGAACCGAATCATAGGCCTCGATTTGGCTATTTTGGAAATCGGAACCAAACCATAATTGATGAAAACCGACCACTTCGGTTAACCCGACTTGGTGGGTTGGTTTGGTTCGGTTTCGATTTTTGGCTTTACGAGAGAGAGAGAGAGAGAGAGAGAGAGAGAGAGAGAGAGAGAGAGAGAGAGAGAGAGAGAGAGAGAGAGAGAGAGAAAAGAAATAAAAGCGATGGAGAGATGGAGAGATGGAGAGATGAAGAGGAGAAGAAGAAAAAAAGAGGGAGAGATGGAGAAGAAGAAGAGAAAAAGAAGAGAGAGAGAGAAGAAGGAAAAAAAGATGTATTATATATATATGTATAAATTTCTTTAAACTATGTATTATATATATATATATATATATAAACTTCTTTAAACTATGTATTATATATATATACAGAAATTCTCTTATGCGGATATTCGGACGTTATTATCGTGCGGACGCCGTGTATTTTGTACTACCCGCCCGCTTTTCTACTTGTTTATAATAACATCCGTACGTTCCACATGTTAATACATTCGAATAAGAGAATAAATATATATATATATATATATTTTTAATACCATCGGTTTGGTTTGGTTAAACCGTAGTTTTGGATATTGCAAACTGTACACCAAACCATATATTTTGGTTTGATTTGGGTTCAAACCGATGATAACAAAAGAATTTAAAAAAAAACCAAAGCAACCCAAACCATCGGTTTGGTTTGAGCCGGTTACTAGTCTGAATGCCCAGCCCTAGCCTCCACTATTATTAATAGGACATACCCGGTATTTTTGGAAATGATGAATGTCATATCTGTAAATCTATTCTGCATTTCATCAAACCTCTCCCGACTCTCTCTCCTTCTTAATTTATCAAAAAATGGACTGGGGTTCGAGTGGTGAAGAACCCACTTCCTGGGAAGAGCTTTATAGTATTAATTTGATACCTTCGGAGTTGTTTCTCAAGTTCCGGAAGGAAGTGCAAGGTTTAAGGGTCGGCCTCAATTTGGAGGTATATATATTATCTTTTCTTCACTGTTTTTAGCGGTTATATTATGTGCCCAGTTCAAATGGTTTGAAATTTTCGATAAGCCAATGCTCAATTCTCTGTTTCCTATGTTTATATGAGTATTTACTTTGATGGGTTACTCCATGCTGGCGATGTCCTGTTTTTGTGAAGACTGGTGTTCGAATCAAGTTTGGTTTGGAGGAAGTTTTGTTTTTTGTGATGTGTATGTTTTGAATTTGCAAACTTTAAACAACCCATGAGAATGATGCTATTTAACAGGGGAGCAGAACACAGGGTCAGGTGAAAGACAATTGTGGTGTAGGATAGTAAAACTGTGTAAACACATGCTACCTTTCTGGTGCCTTTTATTCAATTCTGGTGTTTGATGCATATGTTGGGATACGCATCCCGGGTTAATCATATGTGTTTAAATTTAAAGGATATACATTTTGAAGTGTCATGATATGAAAAAAGAAAAATCTTATATCTAGATAGTATGATTGTGTTTTTTGGTTGGTGTTGTTAATAAGTGGACGCCTTGAATTTTTAGCTTGTGGATAGGTTTTTGTGTCCTAGTTTGTAGGTTCTTCTTTTATTTTCTTCTCTTTTTCTCGCGATGTTTGAATACTGGATTTCTATGTGCTTTATACTGGGTAACTGCAGCATACTTTATCAAAATCTTAAAACTTTCATTTACCAATAAAAATGTCATGCAGTTATTGTGTATACATTTTTTAATATAAGCTGCTATGCATAGAATCTTAGATAGAGCTTTTAACTCATATTGAGTGCTTCTGAAAACTGATTCATTGAGATCATTATTTTGGTTCAGTTCTATAATGCTCCATGCAATGAGTTTCAAGGAAAGCTTGTCTTGAAGCCCTTAGCTCCTGAACGGATGTGGAAGTTCATCTATGAGCCTATCCATCAGGATGTTCGTATTCTTTCGAAAAAGATTCCTCTTACTGGATATTTGAATCTCCAGGTTTGATGCTTTTTCAATCTGATCCTTTATTCAACGCCCCACCCAATTTTCCTACACCACCAAATCATATTATGAATCCTTTGCACCATCTCAAGCACAGTTGGCTTAGCATATACCAACCTTACTAGTATCATAATAATCACACTGCAAATTGTTGGGAAAAGCAGGTTGGAGTAGGCCATAATTTTCAAATGAATGCTACTGGATGGAAATGGAAACTTACTACATGTTTTGGTGGAGATGGTATATCTCGGATCCGGAATAAGACATCTGTTGGTGTGTGCCCTGGTGTGGATATGCGCTTTGCGTGGAGGGCTGATTATGTACTTCCAGAAGTTACTGGGCAAGTTCCTTAGTCTTGTATGCATTTAAGAATGTAGAGATTTTGTGGCCTTACAATATTCAAATTCGAAGTACTCACTACAAGAGAGAGTCAGTATATCAAATCAAAGTACTCACTACATTAATGTAGTGAGCTTTCAATATATCAGTATTTCTATTTTCCTTTTCTGTGAAAGTTTTACTGTTTTTTATTAGTTAATATATAACTTCTTGCTTTTTAAACTACATGCAGTTTTGTTCTTGTTTCTGTTTTAACTATTTCTTTGATTGATTAATTATGGTTCATGGTTGAAACCTTGAATTAATTAGGGCTCTGGGCACTGGTGAACCATGGTTCAACATGAACTCGGGAAAGTTGCAAGCATCATTAGATAGAGTTGAGGCCATTCTAACCTATACTGATATCTACAATTTCTACAAGCCTAAAGACCAGGTATGACTTGTTGAGTTTAATCACTTAATAGATGATAGCTGAAATTTTTCTGTATGTAGGAGATTTTCCCAACTTATTTCTTATAGTGAGTCATGCATCCATAATATGTTATATGAAACACTTATGAGAGGTTTATCAACTAAAACTCGTGATCCAATATCTAGATGAAAGCCGTAGCTTTCAAGTATTTTGGTCACTTTTATTCTTCCAACTCAAACATGAAAATTCACTTTTGAAAGTGTACTGATTTCCTAGCTCTTATTGTGATTCTGTTTATTCTTATTTTATTGGTTGACACCCATGTACACCATGGACATCCTAGGCTGTGTAGAACATACTAATCTGAATGAATTATCTTTGTTTTGCTATGCCTTTTTCTAATGAATTATTACTTGATTCCATGCGTTTTGAATTTGTGAACTTGCCTTTTGTTAGTTTAGATTTCAGAATGTCTAATGGTACATTTGCAATACCCAACAGATGGGTATAAATAAGATGGGTTTGGGATTAATCTGTTAAAAAGTAGCTCCACAGTTTGATTTTACAATGCATTTTTTACTTTGCCAAATTTTTCTTCAGCAGGATCAGCAGAGACCTGAAACAGATGTAACAGATGTAACTACTGATTCAAGTGGTTAGCCTTCCTCAAAATGGAGGGACTTTTCATGCAACGGACTTATTAATGTTTTATCACGCAATGCCATCAATTGGGGATAGGGGATCGTATGTTGATGGATCAGGATGCTGCAGATTTACACAAGTACTTGTACATGCTGTTATTTCCTTGAGCTGACTGTAGTTGCACACCAAATGATGGTTTATCTACTTTTGTTGTTTTGCAGCATGTAAATGATATTTAAATTTCAATGTGGTATATGTTCACCTGGTCCTCTATCTTCTTCCTGGTTGCTACCAATGCCTTTACATAGTCCTCAGATATGAATTGAAATTCTCTTCTTGGCCCTCATAGATGCCACCAGTCATGTATTTTGAAAAGAGTGCTGTTGTAACCCTTCATCAAAGCATGCCCCTAGTTGGTTAAGTGCTTATCTTGTTGATGATTTGCTTGGAATTGTTCATTCTAGACTGGTCTGTTTAGACCAGTGTGTGTAGTCTGTTTCTTGGGGCTTTGCCCCCCTACTTAATAAAAAAAAAAGTATTCATTTCACTTTGAAATATTAGTGGCTGAGTTAATTGATATGATTTTTTTAATAAAAAAGAGAGGTGATAATTTATTTATTTTTTGGGGTTGAGAGAAACTGGTGGGTGGGATGGGAGGGATTAGTATTTTTTTGGGTTCTGATTTGTTTTGATAGATCAATCAAACGGCTCAGGTGGATTAGTTTCTGATCATCACTGTAGGCCTTAGAATTTGAAACCCTGAGGAGGGAATATAACGTCATTCGAGGACGACAATAGGCCATCATTCCAATCCAAATCTAGCCGTTGTAGACTCAACGGCCAAATGCCATTGCCACCTACTATAAAAATTCAAAATCTTCTTCCCCACCTCCACCTCCAAATCAAAACCCATTTGATTCTCTGAAGCAATTCAAACCTGAAACCCAGAAATGGCTGCCTCGAAATCCAATCTTAGGAGCTCTTGTTCCTTCCCAAATCTTCTCCTCTCATGTTTGAACTTCACTCTCTTCATACTCTCTGTCACTTCTCTAGTTCCTACTATCCTCCTCAGGATGCCCCCAACTTCAATGGGCATGGCATTCCTTATGATTTCTGGCATCTCAATTCTCTCCTCCTTTGTAGGCTTCTACTCTCAGCTCACCCACCTCTGCTTCATAACCCATGTTTCGCTTCTCCTCGCCTCGCTGGTCGGACAATTGCTTGGCATATTGGCCTTGTTTACCAAAGAGCGTTCTACCATTTCAATGCTCAAGTCGCTCCGGGACCCGAAAGAGGCCAAGCTTTTGGTGAGGTTAGAATGTGGGGTCTTGATGGCAATGTTGATGATGCAGGTGGTAGTACTGGTGTTGAGCTGTGTGGTGCATAGCTGCTGGGTGAGAGAGTATGAGGGGTTGGAAGCTGAGAGAGAGGCCATGACGAAGAAGAGGAGCCGGCGAATTGCTAAAGTTCAGGAAGAATCCATGGAAAATGCTGCAAAGATAGCTGAGGTCAAGGCCAAGGATATGGATGAGAAGATGAAGAACAAGCATGGACAGTGGGTGAAGACTACTGAGTTTGAAGGCTAGGGGCAGTTTCTTAGTTGGAGTGTTTGTTGTTTGTGGTCATTGGGGTGGGGATGGGATGTGATGCAAAGCTTATGACTTGTGAGTGTTATTTTAATGTATTTTGAAGTGTTCCAGGGTGTTCAACATTTGTTTACAGAGGAAATTAAACACCTCCATCTCCATCACTCACAACATTAGTCCACGTTTTCCTTATTTCTTTTTTCCTCAATCAACTTCTCTCTTCACAAGATTGATTTCATGGATATCCAAGAAAAAAATATATAGTAAAGAAAAGAGCTAGGTTTTATGACTTCTATAAATAAAGATTTTATAACATTACCAAGAAAAAAAAAGGTCAAAAGCAATGTTACAAAAGAAAAAGGAAAAATAAAAGGCCAAACCGCGCAAATAAAGGAAAAATATAAACAAACCAACGACCCGGAGCAACTACTTTTCACATGATCGGACGGCTCAAATTGATATTGGACGATCGGATGGACAGAGAGCCCTTCTTCTATGATTTTATTTTTTTAATTATAAAAGAAAAATCGTATAGCGGGTAGAGCGCCTTGTTATAAATACGGGCATCGCTGACAGCGCCTTCAAAACAAAGCCATCGCCCGACCCCTTCAGGCCCAAAAAACCAAAGACGCCGCCATTAACATCACAAGCGCCGCCATAGCTACCGAGCTCTGCAAACCAAAAAATATCAAACCTTGGAAGCTAACAATAACCCAATTCAAACTCATATTCACAGCCGGTGAGAGCTTTAGCCCACGCCCTGCTTATAGTTTCGGTTCAAATTCATCGGTGACCTTCGTCTTTTCACCAAAGAATTGGGTAAGCTTTCTTTTTCTTGTTTAATTTGAAATTTCCTGATAAATTTAGTGTTTTAAAGGCACAAAAGCCGTAATCTTTGTTGATTTGAGTTGAGTGCCAAGACTCTGGTGTTAACTCGACTGTGAAGAAATGAGTGAGATATCTCGGTCGAGTTGACTCAGTAGACAAAGGTGACTGTTGGCTTTTTTCTTTGCCCTGCAAAAATTCTAGAAATGAATGTTCATTTATTTTTGCTTACATTATGGATAATTGATTATTGGTGACGCGGGCATAATTATTGAGAGGTTAATATTAATCTTTTTCTTTATACTCCAAGAAAATATTCTGCATGTGCGGCTTAGATTACATGTGGCCATGTCTACCAAAAGTTTCTAAATTCTAATTAGTGCACCGCAAATTGCGAAATGAATAATCGGATAAGATAATTATTTGGTAAATCTTAAATTTTTTTTTTGGGTATAAAAGAGTTCAAGGGGGAGGAGGATTGATCATTTTGTAGTGTTTTTTTTTGGTAAAAAGAAGGCAAACGAGAAGAGGAGAGAAGTCTCCACATTTGGTAATTTTTTTGGATATATATGTGATTGGTCCTCAATAATTATTCAAGGCCCCACATTAAGTACATGTTGTGTTAGCCATTCATTAAGCCCAAGAATCTTTGGGCAAGATTTTGATTTACATTTTTGTTTTGCTCCATTTTAAGAATAATTAGTATTAATAGGAAAAAGGGAAATGAAAATGAAAAAGAAAATAAAAAAGAAAAAGAAAAGAAAGAGGTAGTGTAAAGAGGAGAGTTGGCTGCCAGGAAGTCACATGTTCTTCTGGCAATGATATCCACCTAGGAGAGTTGGCTGCCCCTGGTTTTCTCCACAAACCTGTGTGTTTGCTGCATACCCACTTGTTGTCTTCATCAGATGGTCAAGACAGACCCACATATAATTTGGATTTTGGATAGGAAGAACTTTTGAGTTTGAGTCACCCTTTCATTGCTGGAGGTCTAGAATCCAACCATCCTGCCACATCACTATCATGGGTCTCCAGATTTTGGGTCCCATCTGATGTGGTAAGAACTACATACCAGGACATCTCAAGAATCGTTTTTCGACCAATGCTGTTAGCAACTTTTTGATAAATTGTTGTTCTTTTTCATGAATAAATTACTGAACTCAAGCACATGTTGTCATCTTGTCTCACCCACTATTCATAACCTGCCACTTGGCATCTAGGTAGTTATAAGTTATAACTGCTATTATATCCGCAGTCATGTTTCCTGAAATTATTTGCTTTTGTTCTAATAGACAGCTATTCCTCCAGCAGAGATCAAACAAGTGTTTCATATGCTGGGAACTATTTTCACCATCCTTGTGAGATAACATAGCTCAACAATTCTTTCCTCTGTCGAAGTCAGGTCTGGAGGAAGAACTGCTCTGATGTTGACGATTTCAATTCACAAGCCTGTGCTGTTGAGATATTCCCATGTCAGAATTAGAAGTCATCAACAGTTTCACAGGATTGATCCCGTTCCGTTCGTGTGAGTTACAATTTTATATTTCTGTTGATATTAGGTTTCCAAGTTACAATTTTTATATTTCTATTGATATTTGGTTTCCATTTGCATTCAATTGTACTCTTGGGTTTCTTCATTTGCATTCAATTGTATTCTTATGGACCTGTATGCTGGAAGTGTGTTTTTCCTCCTCCTCAATTCCTGTTTGGAAATTCTTTAGTTTGAACTTGATCAAGCCAATTAGCGTTCTTGTTCAAGAAACGGCAACCCCTTATGTTTATTTGAAAATTAGTATCTTTGGAGTGTTACGTATCTCCCATTATTATTATTTCTTTACCAAATGAACAGGAAAATGGAGGCAAAGTCTTCCCAAACGAGGAAGATGGAAGAACTGTCTGTAAAGCATCCAACACCATTTATTCCTAAGTTGGAACCATCAGGGGAGCCTGATCTACAATTTGACCGGCTGCAAACATCAGATCAAGATTTAGCTCAAGAGAAAAAGTTTGAATTTGGACGATTTATTGCACGAGAGGCCATCCTTGATGAAGAATTATGGGTAAGTAAACTGTCTAGGTGATGACATCTTAACCATGAAGTTTTCGATGTGCATGCTATTTGTGTCCCATGAATAATATCTTGTGGTTGCATGCTTTTGGATTTGTGGCAGACAGCAGCATGGTTACGTGCAGAAAGTCACTGGGAGAATCGAGCAAATGACCGGTGTGTACTTTTGCTCTTTTATAACTTTCAGATTTCTTTCTCTCTCTGTCTGTCTCTGTCTCTTTGGTCTTTGTTAATCAGACTTCTCTAACTACATGAGGAACATAAGGTTCCTATTATAGGCAAGCCCACTAGATGGTCTATACCATCTGAAGTCATCATATAAAGCGTACATGCAGAGGAATTGACATTTAAACAAAAGCTGGCAAATCAAGCTCATAGATAAAACAAGGGAATAAGGAATAGTTCAGAACACCTAGTTCTGAATCAATCAAGATTTCTAGAGAATACCCCATGGCTGGATCCTGCCAATGGTGGGTCTCCCTCTGCATGTTTGCTGTCGTTAGTGGGCTCAGAGCCTCCAATAAGTGTATTTATCAGTCAAATGGAGCAAAAAACCTTACCCATAACGGGGATAGCACTGTTTTGCTATCCCCGACCAATAACACAATGACACATGGAAAAGTTATCATATGTGTCATTGCGTTATTGGCAGTTTCTCTCCAAATGGAGGGTTGGACACTGCTGATTCTTGCTACACTTGATTAACACAGATTTGCTGACAGCTACAAAAGGAAATTTTCAGACCAGGTAGGAATGACTCGTTCACTTTGTGTTTGACATGTGTACATGAAGTATATGTCTCAAATAAAATTCTGAATGTATCCTTTTATTTTCTAGGAATTTAATGCTATAAAAAGACGAAGAAAAGGGGAATTTGGGCAGAAATGCTCATGCATTATCACGGTATGCCATATTTGCAATGAGCACATTTCCAGTTCTATTAGTTTGAGCTTCTATTCTGAAAACCCTCTTTGCATTAGGATATATACTGTATTTAGTTGAGGCTCCTAAACAATAAAAATATGCAATTGATGGCTGAGTGTGTTTGCTCTCGAATTTGTCAGGTGAGGAAGGAATCAAAGAATGTGAAATGCACTGTTGTGAAAAGTGTAGTTGGAACTCTTGATTTGAGCATCCGGTACTTGTTGGATGGAGAGACCTTTCCAGGGGTACAAGCCATTTTGTTTAAATATCTACTGCATTTGTATCTACTAGTCTGTCCAATTTAATGGCTTTGCTAAGTTGGCCAATGGAATTAATTTCTATTACAGGAGCGGGAAAAGGCTCCTCCCTTTTGCAGCATCAACAGAACGCAGTCAAATAGATATGGTTATATTTCAAACTTATGCGTCGCCAAAGCAGCACGTTGCCAGGGTATTGCAAGCAGTATGATGCATTTTGCTATTAGATTAGCATTGTTAGAGGGTAAGATTAAAATGAAGCATGAATTGTTCTCTGGGGTTATAGAAATGTCTGATATGGCGCAGTTGAATAAGAGCGCGTGAATTCCTCTTCTTATTCTATTGTTTTTCAATGTAACAGGTGCAGAACAGGTTTATGTGCATGTGCATAGAAAGAACGAACCAGCACAGGAACTGTACCGAAAGATGGGCTTTGAGGTATGACTACCACGGTTGTGCATTTGTAGATTGTACTCTACTCACCTAGCTTTAGTCTCTCTAGTATTTAATTTAAACAAGAAGGGCTGATGCAGCTTTACATTCTTATCAGATGGTTGAACAGGCGAGCTCTCAATTAGAAAAAGAGCAAACATATTTGCTTCGTTTCAAGACCTGAAAGCTGATTCAACACACATTCATTCATGATTCTTTTGTTCTTGGAATTAAACAATTGCTGTAGAATACTTACGTCTACATGTGACATGAGTTAGGTCAAAATCCAAAAATCTCACTTACTCTACAAAGTCTGGAAGTCAAAGAGACGCTGCAAAGCTTTTTGGTATAGAATGTACTGGTCTCTCCTTGTTCAATCAAAGTATTGTGAAATGGAAAATGTTATGCAGGCAGTCCAATTCTCACTATCTTTTACTAATTGTATTGGCACATCACATGTAATCTATGTATCCTTTTGGCAATCTCTGCAAAGGAGAGGAGTCTAGGGAGAGGCTACAATACAGGGTTAATTACTGACCAAATTAAGATGAAAAATCATTTTCTGATGGATGACATTACAATCTTTGTTCAAGTTAGAAGATCCCAAAGAGTAGCTCTTTGCAAAAGTGAGAACATTTGTTACATAATTTCGAGCACAACAAGACAACATTAATCTATCAATATATATATATAAAGATACAACAGAAATTGATAACAATTATTTCCAGCGGATTTTAGGGGGAAAAGATGCCAGGTACATATGTTGTTTGGACTTCACTAACTCAACATGAGGGCACGTTAATAAATTACATTCAGTAGATGCATTGGCTACATACATTAGCAGGCGAAAAGGTAGTGTTTCAAGATCGTTCTCTTCGCTATCAAGGCCTAGGTTCGAGTCCTGCTGCTGACAATCCATCTTGGTGGGTAATCTATAAAAACCAAAAAAGGGGTTAAGACCCCCTCTGGAAGTCCTCAAGGATGGGGTAGCCTCCCCTCCCCTTAAACTTTTATGTTACCCCAAAAAACAGTAGTGTTTCTAGATGACAGGAATTTCATATCTAAAGCATAAATATGTGCCACAAATACATATCCTGCAGTTTTATTTTGAACATTGGTGCACAACATAATGCAGAATCTGCCTTTCACCACTGATCGGTATGTAACGAACACAGCCAAAACATAAGCTCAAGCATTTTTGTCGCATAGGTCCATCTAATTACCGATGTTTTCATGGTGAAAAATGCTTTGTCCAAATGTTGACCGGACCACTTGGATGAACAAGGGAAGGTGCAGCATGGCAAAGTGAGTCACTAGGAAAGTGGCCAACAATGTGATTGGGATAGAAACCCAATTGAATCTGTTATTGAGAACAATCTCAATAGTTGCACCAAAGGCTACCATCATCGAGGCTATAGCAAAAAAGAGAGAAGCCAAGCCTATTATCAATCTCCTTGGTAATGACTGAAGGAAATTTTCTTCCGCATAACTTGCAGTTAGAATAGATAAAAACATCAACAAGGAAGTTAAAGAAGCAAATAGAGCTATCGTATCTTAAACAACAAACACCATGAATGTGCTTGAGTTCTTCTGTAAGAAATTTGGAGCTCCATTGTTGTCGTTACCTCCAGGAACTGTAAAAGCAGCAGCAAAAACAACTGTGGCAATGAGAGTTGCAACGAGCATGCAAGAATTTGAAGTATCCTTCAGCCATTTCTCTCCACGCTCAGCTAATTCTTTGCGTTCCTTAGTGAATAATTCCCTTGCAGTTTCACCCTTTTTGTTCAGATTGTCCTTATAATAAGGGTGAACTAGTTTCTCCACCACCTAAATACACAAAATAAGAGAATTAAAAATGTCACATATGTGTATGTGTACTAGCAATTGATAAGTTTTCTAGATAAACACCTTGAACCACTGCAACTCTCTCTGCATTTGTAGAGCTGCACCAGATACAGATGAGAGTTGGAGAAGAGGAGCCAACTTTGCTGCCAAATGCAAGATGGTCCTCCCGGATTCGGATTCAAGAAGTGTAGAAGCAATTAATTTACTTCGTGCAGCCTTACCACACACAATGCGGAAAAGAGTTTCATGCCAAAATTCAATAGCAAAAGGGAGTAATAAATATTGGTCTTCGCTGAGGCTAAAACATATTAGATCAGGAAAATATTCTACGAGTGTTCTTATAGTTCAATTATCCCATTATTGGTGGCTATCTTGAGGATATCTGGCTTAATCTGCTTCTGTGAAAGTTGTTCCCAAATTTGTCTCACTAGTTCAACTGCACAACGGTGTCTGAGCTTTGCATCATGGAGTCGCATGAAACTAGCTGGTGCTGCAAGTTAAAAATGTAAGAGACATGAGGGAAAGCATCAGGCCGTAGCAAATGCGGAAGGGTAAGGTTCGAATTCAGACCTATTCGTTTAATAGCTCTGAAAAGCAGTTGTCTTAACCAATGAACTGCAATAGAGAATGAAATCATTCAAGAAAGTGTCAATTGTTGCAATGTAGCCAGTTTCGCTACTACAAAATGATTCTGAGCTTTTACTTCAAATCACCTGATTATAATTTTCACTGCACCTGTTTTGCTCTTCTTAAACCCCACTAACAGGTTGACCAAAACAAAACACAACTAACAGAAGATAGAAACTTGCTTGATATTTACATTGCAATTGCACAGCTATTATAAACGAAGAAAATGATGCTCTCCTTCTTTTTCTTTCCTACATTATTATAAACGAAGAAAAAGCAACACTTACATCTTCTGAACAGAGTCACTGTTAAAATCTGGAAATATGAGAGAACAGAAAGAGAGAACTACAAAGCAATTTTCTGGTTTTTCAACTTGATTTCTTTGCATTACTTTCACACTCACATTTATACAAATGAGGAAACTTATCCTCCAAGCTCACAACAACCACATTAATCACATACCTACAAACTAATCCCAAGGAGAGAAAGTCTCCCAAGAAGAATATTTAGGTTTCCTAGATTTAGGATCTCTAGGAAACTAATCCCTAGGTCAACATTTGTGTTCTGTAGGAACACACATCAAGCTAACATTCCCCCTCAAGTTGGTGCATAGATGTTGCCAATGCCCAACTTGACAAGTGAGTTGTAGAATACTTTACTAGAAACTGACTTTGTTAATATGTCAGCCAACTCATCTTCTGACTTGACAAACGGAAGCTGGATTTCTTTGGTCTCAAGCTTCTCCTTAATGAAATGTCGATCCACTTCAACATGTTTAGTGTGATCATGTTGAACTTGATTGTGTGCAATAGATATTGAGGCCTTTTTGTCACAATGCAGGTTCATCACTGATGTAGGTGCATATCCAATCTCCGTAAGTAATTTCTTTAACCAAAGGAGTTCGCAAATTCCTTTGGTCATACCTCTGAATTCGGCTTTTGCACTGGATAAGGCAAGTACATTATGTTTCTTGCTTCTCCAAGTGACCAAGTTACCTCCCACGAATGTGAAGTAACCTGATGTCGATCGTCTATCTGTGACATTCCCTGCCCAATCTACATCTGTATAACCATTGATATTTAGATGATCATTTCTGGAAAACATAAGTCCTTGTCCAGGTGCCGACTTTAAATACTTAAGAATTCGGAGGACCGCATTCATATGGTCTTCACTTGAACAATGCATAAATTGACTAACAACACTCACAGCATATGCAATGTCAGGTTGGGTGTGAGACAAATATATCAATCGCCCAACTAATCTTTGATATCTCTATTTGTTAGCGGGTACTTGATCCGGATACTCGCCAAGATGGTGATTCTATATGATTGGAGTGTCCACAGGTTTACAGTCTAGCATTCCAATTTCTGCCAACAAATCCAGAACAGACTTTCTTTGAGAGAGAAATATGCCTTACTTTGATCGAGCCAACTCAATACCCAAGAAGTATTTGAGTCCACTTAGGTTTTTCAGCTCAAACTCTGTTGCCAAGTAATCTTGTAGCTGAGAGATTTCCTTCTTATCATTCCCGGTAATAATCATATCATCAACATAAATTATTAAAGCTGTTACCTTTCCTTTATGGTGTTTCAAGAACATAGTATGGTCGGAGTAACTCTGCTTAAAACCATAGTTCTTCATTGCCAAATGAATCGTCCGAACCATGCCCGGGGAGACTGCTTCAATCCATACAATGCCATTCACAATTTGCATACCACACTAGCTTGAGTAGATGTAGCATACCCAGGTGAAATGTCCATGTACACTTCTTCGATGAGTTCTCCATGTAAAAAGGAATCTTCACATCAAACTGGTGGAGAGGTTAGTCAAGGTTAGCTGCAATAGACAATAGCACTCTCACAGTGTTAAGCTTTGCAACATGAGCAAAGGTTTCTTCATAGTCAATGCCATAAGTCTGTGTGTATCCTTTTGCCACAAGTCTTTCTTTGTAGCATTCAATAGACCCATCGGCGTTATGTTTCACAGTGAACACCCATCTGCATCCGACGGTTCTCTTTCCTTGAGGTAATTTCTCCAATGTCCATGTCTGATTTTTCTCCAAAGCCTTCATCTCTTCTTTCATTGCTTGAACCCATTTCGGATCTTTCAATGCTTCAGTCACCTTGGTTGGAATGTGAATGGTGGATAACTGGTGCACAAAACCCTTGAGAGGTTCAGACAAGCTCTGAGTGGACACATAGTTTGCAATTGGATACTTCGATGCTTTGCCATTATCCGGGGAATACCGAGTTGGTGGTTTTCCACGGTTCTGCCTGAAAGGTAATTGATATATATATAACAGAGTCATCAACTAAATTTGTATATGTAGTAGGAGTATTTACCTCAGAAATATTCTCAGGAGATTGGTCAGTAGGTACAGTGAAGTGAGGGGGGTCGTTTTCTTGTTTGTCATAGTTGTCTACACATCCGAAAAAAATGTCGTGTTCACTGCCTTGAAGCGACCTGTCGTTGGGCTCTTCGCGACTGGTTGTTCTGAAGTCCACATGAAAATGTTGCTCACTGCTTCTAGGCCACTAATAAACGGGCTCTTTGCGACCGGTCGTTTTGAAGCAGATTCTATCAATTTCCTCACTATTTAGAGGCGACCGATCGCCGGACTCTTCACGACCGGTCGTTTTGAAACAAGTTCTAAATTTTTCGCACTGTCTTGAAATTCTGGATTTTCAAGGGTGCTCTAAGTCTCCGCTTCTCTATGTATCCCCCCTGAAGAGGTGAATTGGACACCGGGGCATGGAAGAACATCTCAGACTCCATAGAAGTAACATCCAAAGTGACATAAATACGGCGAGTAGATGGATGATAATACCGATAACCCTTTTGATGAGAGGCATATCCCACAAAAACACATAGGAGTGCACACAGATCAAGTTTGCTTTGTTGATTCTTGTGGAGATGATCAAATGCTACGCAACCAAAGACTCGTGGTGGAAGCATCTGGAAGAAGGGCAAAGGTCCATAGTAAGCGAGTGCCTGTAACGGAGTTTGGAAGTTTAAAACCCTGGAAGGCATACGGTTGAGTAGATAGACCGATGTGACTATGGCATCATCCCAATGGTGGCGAAGGAGATGGGCCCCAATCAGAAAGGCTCATGCGGTTTCAAGGTGATGTCGATATTTCCGTTCCGCAACACCATTCTGTTGTGGAGTCTAAGACAAGTTGTCTCATGAATAATGTCGTGCGTCTGGAAGTATGTCTGAAAGTCATGATTGACGTATTCACCCCATTGTTGGAGCGAATGATTTGAATCTTTGTAGAGAATTGTGTGTTAATCTGCTTGTGGAATGACTGGAATATAGTAAACACATCACTTTTATTCTTCATCAAGTAGAGCCACGTAATGCGAGTACAATCGTCCACAAACGTCACAAACCATTGAAAGCCAGAATGAGCAGTTATAGGTGATGGCCCCCATACATCAGAGTGGATTAACATAAATGGAGTAGTTATCTTACTTGTACTCAACGGATATGGCATACGATGACTCTTGGCCAAAATGCAAGCGTCACATTGAAAATCAGAAGCCTTGAAATCTGATAATAAATATGGTAAAATATGCTTCATATAACCAAAGGATGGGTGTCCCAATTGGCAGTGCCACAACCAAATTTGCCTTTATTTGCTTTCAGAGGAATGCGTCGCACTGTTAGCCATGCCTCGATTGACATCATCCACATAATATAGCCCTCATCTCATAGTACCACGACCAATAATCTACTTAGTGTGAATATCTTGAAGTAAACAAAAACTCGGGTAGATTAGTACACAACAATTCAATTGTTCAGTAATCTGACTAATGGACATCAACTTAGAAATAGAACAAGTAAAGTATTAGACAATGAAAGAGAGGATGAGAGAGCCACGGTGTCGGCCTCTATCACATGAGAAGTAACTCCATTGGCATTAGCAATACTAGTTCATCTGGGTTGGCTGGTACTCAGAAAATCATCGGGGTCAAACGTCATATGATCAATTGTGCCAGAATCAATTATGCAGCCTGTCGAATCACTGTTATCTGAATTATGAAGAACACAACTGGAGTCACTACTTGCAGCTTCACGTTGTCTTTGATCTTTGAGTTCATCCCACCATTCGGGATAACCTTTCAATTTGAAACAAGTCTCACCAGGGTGTCTTGGATAGCCACAGTGTGTGCAACCACTTCTCGTAATCATTGCAGCGGAAGATTCGTAGGGTGTAGTTTTAGTCGGGGTGGAGGTCTTGATCATCGGGATTGATCGGTCGGTCGGGTCAATGGCAACACCTAGTCCAGATGTTGCCAATCAGTTGGATTGGTTGCAGCACCTAGTCCAGGTGAGGCTGGTCGGTCGAGTCGGTGTTTGGGTCTGGGTCGAGGTCGTCAATGCTTCTAGGTAGGTATGTTGAGGACGGTTGGTGGTGCTACTTCTATCAGGGAAAAAACATCTTCCCCCATGGTGGTAGCAAGGATCCGAAGTAAGAGTCAGCAATTCCAAGATCGCTGCTCTAATACCATGTTAAAATATGGAAATATGAGAGAATAGAAATAGAGAACTACAAAGCAATTTTCTGGTTTTTCAACTTGATTTCTTTGTATTACTTTCACACCCACCTTTATACAAAATGAGGAAACTTATCCTCCAAGCTCACAGCCACATTAATCACATGCCTACGTAGGGTCTTTTCTTTACGGCCTGACAAATGGGCTTTCCAGCCTTGACGAATTGGTCGCTATGAAGTGCAAAAACGATGAAATTTCCCCTTTGCCTGAGTTCAAGAACTAGGCCCCAAGAGTGCTTCGAAAGGTTTGAGAAGCCTTAGGAAGCCCTTTGGTTCCTTTCACCAACAAAGAAGACAAGAATATAGATTAATAGCATGGCTTGGCATGAGAAGCTTGTGGCATGGGAGCCGAGCATTCATAAGTTTAGCATGAGAGAGAGAGAGAGAGCTTGGATTTCTTGTGGGAACTAAGGCTTAGGGCAAGAAGAATGAAGGGTTTGATGAGGCTTTGGCTAAGGAAGAGGGAGAGCTATGGAAACTAAGCATGGGGTATCTTGAGTAAATCTCAAGTCGCTTGATGAAGCTTGCTTATGGTCCGGAGATTGTTGTCGTTGCTTGCTAGAAGGGAAAATGGGAGGAGATGGAGGGATAGGGCTTGAAACTATGGAGTTTCGATGTGAGAGATGAGCTTGCTCTCTGGGTGTGGGTTGCTTGGCTTTGGATAGGATTGTCTTTTCTTTGGGCGAGAGGGTGTCTCTTCTTATAGGCGCTGGGACTTCCATCTTTATCAAGTCATCCCTTCTCTTTCCCTTCACTTTCTCCCACTCTATCTTATTTGGTGAAACTCCTAACCTAAACACATAGGCCCTAAGCTTTTTTGGAGCTCCAAGCCCCTTACGCAGCCGGCTTTCTCTATAGGATGTGGTGTTACCCTCCTTTTACCCTGATTTTTCTTTTAGAGCTTGCAGAGGAAAGAAACAGGGGCAAAGGCGTTGGCACAATGGGTATTCATTCTGCACCTCGATCTCTGTTGGTTTTTGTAGTGGCTTGCTATTTGACCAGGTTTTGAGGCTTCTCCGGTAATGCTATTTATGTGTAAGATACTGGCTTGGGCTACTTGGTCAAGCCATTGGGTGTTGCTCATTTATTTCCAACACTGTGGGTTTCGCTGTCAACTGGAAGCGTTTATGGTGCTATACGTTTTGGGTGATGTGGGGCTTTATTATTAGATATTTTTCCTAAGGCATTGGGCTTTCTTCTCTCTCTATTGCTTACCCATGTTTTTGGGCCCAAGAAATGGGCCTGAGTTTTGGTGCTCCCAAGTAGCCCAAAACTTCCACTTCTTGGCCCATCAATACTCGTGAATACTGTGACCATCCATACCACAACCTACTCAGCCCAGGCATTCGCGTGGCTTGGGCCCACTTAAGCTTGTAGCGTGGCTAGGTGTAAAATAATGATATTCCGCTTGGCATGGCGTCGATTGGCGTGCTCGAATTTTATCGCCTTTGGAAAGGGATATAATGCTTGACGGGATAATTAGCATGGGCTTTGTAGAGCTAGCATGTTTCAAAGGCTTGTTATAACTTTCTGGATTGCGTGCTTACGTGGCATGACATGTAGCATATATCAAGCGTGTCTGACGAATTCTCGCGCGTCTCAACTGGGCCTTTCTTTCCGGTTAAATGCCATATCGGGCCAAAAATGCATTTGGGCCTACCCCTTGATTTTTTGGGCCTCAACACCTACAAACTAATCCCAATGAGAGAAAGTCTCCCAAGAAAAATATTTAGGTTTCCTAAATTTAGGTTCTCTAGGTCAATATTTGTATTCTCTAGGAAACTAATCCCTAGGTCAACATTTGTGTTCTCTAGGAACACACATCAAGCTGACAGTCACGTTCATGAAATAATATAAAAATATGAATTGTTCAAGCACTCTGTATAAAATGATTCTGAGCTTTTACTTCAAAATCAACTGATTATAACTTTCACTGCAACCCCTGTTTTTCTCTTCTTAAACCCAACTAACAGAAGATAGAAACTTGCATGATATTCACGGCAATAGAGATGGACCTCCAATAGAAACTAATTCTTTTCCAAATATGATAAAAACCTGAAAATACTTAGCAACAATTCCAAACCTTAACCTCTATACTGTTCTGAAGGATCACTTTGGACCCTTTCATGGCGAGCCACAGAGGCTCTCACTGAGTGTGGTGGCCCACAGTCAACTTCAACAGGGAGAACTGAAACCAAAATGTAAAGTGATACACATGATTTCAGAAACCAGTAGGAAAAACAAAAAGGCATAGAAGAGAGAAAGGGAACATGTAAAATTGGAAAAATGAGAGAGGAGGCGCAACATGGGTAAATGCAGCTCTCCCAAGATCCAAGCCTGCTGCCACTGAGGAAGTTTGACTTGTTCCTTGCCAAAACATCTAAAGGAGTACAATCTCCTTGATCAGTTTCAGTGGCCAAGTTAGGATGTTCCTTAACTAGATACAGTGAAATTTCTGTTGCACAAAATTTTAAAGCAAATCAGTTAAATAATAATAGAGGGGAGTGAAATAATAGAAATAAAAGTAATCCACATTTTGTGCACGAGAGGCTAAATACCAGGGAAACCTGAAGCAATAAGCACATTGACAAGGTTAGTAGCCAAAGGACCAGTTGAGGGAAGACCAGGTTCTCATGTTTAGTTACCAACAACAAGTACCACACCAGCTCCTTACTCTCAGAAGCAAAAGTGGCGGCTAGGAGTAGCGGAGTTCTTCCCGCGCTATCTAAACATTGTGCCAACTTGGGGTTTTTCCCCAACAATGCCTTAGCAGACGTCAGGCTTCCACCTATGGCAGCATAGTGGCGGGCTGTGTAGCCTATGCCATCGAGCATTTCAAGCACATCTGCAGGCACACGTTTCACTAGTTTCTCCGCAAACTCTGAGTACCCTTCACAAGCAGCAACATGCAGTGCAGTCATTGATGAGTTTGAGATCCTAGCTCTCACAGCATTAGGATGTTTGTCCAGAAACTTTCTAGCCTCTTACCAATTGCCTCTGGATGCGGCACGGTACAGTTAGGCATCCAAGTTCACTTCCACTATATTTGCATCAATCATTTATATAGTTCACTTAAAATTGATACCCCAAAAAAATAATGAGATCTATGAAGCATACGAATAATTATGTGATGAAAGAAAAATCAAATCATGGGTAATCAGCTCCTTACATTTCTGACCAGGATTGCTATGCTGTATTGGGATAGGCTCTGTTGAAGAAGATTGGTTTCCGCCACTTGTATACTGATTGGTGCGTGCTTCACTGTGAGCAATGATGGTTGGTTGCAAGGAGCCATGAGCAGCACTGATATACTGTGTTGAGGTCCACTGTGATTTCACCGTTTGGGAGGGCCATGGATGATTATGTGGGTATATATGTCTTTCTGCTAAAATAATTAGCAAAAACAATAACACAATTCTTGGTCTGTGTAGCTCAAAGAATGGCCTAGGTATTTGAAGAAAGGAGGATGCTTCCTTCTTCTTTTCTTCTTCCCGTAAAGAAAATGGAGGATTTGTAAGCTCAACATGCTGTTATTTTGCTTTTTGACAGACCACTCTCTCTCTCCTTCGCAAACCCTAGTCACCAAAAATGTAATTTACAAAACACGTAAAATAAAGAGTCTCGCTACAATTGCAAAAATGGATCTTTCCTTTGATGTTTCATGTTTGATTTTTCAGGCAGAAGTAAGCAACGCACTGCATTCACATTTCGAAAGGTATGTTAATAGATGTTAAAATTAATGCACATTTGTGTCTTGAATAATACAGAATAATCTAAAATAATTGAGAATGAAATCCAAAATATCATGATATCAAAAGCGTGCTTTAGTATAAAATAATTAAAGTATTGTAATATAATAAACTAACCGACTAAGCTATGTCGGCTAGAACTCTCCTATATATATACTTGTTGCCTTGACAAAAATGTAAGTAAGAAAAGCTGAAAACTACGAGCTGCCCTATATCCAACTAAGTCTCTAAAGCCTTGTAAGTTTCCTCCTCTATTCAAATAAATTTACCTTGTGACTCTTTCAAAAAGTTTTCTATTCCACATCAAACTATTGTCCCAAATACTAAACCAACCATTGCCTAAACCTCTCTATCCCATAAACCAACAATAGATGACAACAACTCGTAACTCAAAAATTATGCTTAATAGATAGATGCCAAATGCAAACAGCCAAACTTATATTACAAAGGTCTTGTGTAGTTTTATTTAGAGATATTTAGTTAAATACCCATTCTTAGCACTAATAATATAGATAAACCCTACACCATTTAATTTCTATAAACAACCCAAAAAATGAATTTAATGCCTTATTGAATTTAATTTTAATTATTAAATTACTTTAATGCCCTATTGAGTGTTTTGAGTTTTTATGAGGTTTTGGGGTTGGACTTGTTTTAAGAAAACCATAGCAGTTTTGTAATTATAGGAAGTTTGAAGTCTCTTTATTATGTTGTAAATGGATTTTGGGTGTATTTCTTTCATGTAGGGTTTTTTTTTTCATAATTTAGATTCCAATATTGGATATAATAGTGAATCTCCCTTTTATTTACCGCATAAGTATAGTGTTTATCTATAATACAAAAACTCGAGACAATCTAATGCAGACTCTCCCAGCATCACTGATCAGCATTCAGTATTCAGTATATATAAAAAAGGGCCAAAAAGAAAGACAATTGCAAACACCTTCTTTCGATAGGTTAATCGAATTACCAAATGTTTTGAGGTCTAAAGATGCTCGATCGGTCCAAATGTTGATCGGACCATTTGGATAAACAAGGGAAGCTGCAGCAAGGCGAAAAGAGTCACTGGGAAAGAGGCCAGCAAGGTCATCGGGATATAAACCCAATTGAATTTCTTGCTGAGCACAATTGCAAAAGTTGCACCAAAGGCTACCATCATGGTGGCTATAGCAATGAAGAGAGAAGCTAAACCCATTATCAACAACTTTGGTAATGCCTCAAGGAAATCTTCTTCGGCATAACGTGCAGTAAAGATTGATAAAAACATCAAGAGGGAAGTTAAGGAAGCAAATAGAGATATTGCATCTGAAACAGCAAACACCATGAACATGATTGTGTTCTTCCCTAAGAAATTTGGATCTCCATCGTCGTTACCTCCAGGTGCTGTAAAAGAAGCAGTAAACACAACTGTGGCAACGAGCATGCAAGAATTTGACGTATCCTTCAGCCATTTCTCTCCACGCTCAGCTAATTCTTTGTGTTCCTTGGTGAATAATTCCCTTGCAGTTTAGAGATTTGTGTTTGGATACTCCTTATAATAAGGGTGAACTAGGTTCTCCACCACCTAAATACGCAAAATAAAAGAATTAACAATGTCAAATATGTGTGTTTGTACTACCAACTGACAAACTTTCTGGATAAACAACTTGAACCACTGCAACTCTCTCCGCGTTTGTAGAGCTGCACCAGATATAGATGAGAGTTGGGGAAGAGGAGGCAGCTTTGCTGCCAGATGCAAGATGGTCTCCCTCGGTTCAAGTACTGTGAAAGCCATTAATTTATTTCGCGCAGTCTTATCACACACCATACGGAAAAGATTTTCATGACGACGTTCAATAGCATAAGTGAGTACCAAAAGTCTGTTGTTGCCGAAGCGAACCCATATTAAATCAGTAAAAAAATTTAGGAGTGTCTTTAAAATTTCAGTTGTCCCATTAACAGTGGCTGTGTTGAGGATTTCTAATTTCAAAAGACAGTCCAAACGCTCAGAAATATGCATCTTTTAAAGTTGTTTGCAAATTTGTTGTACTAGTTCAACTGCACAATGATGTCTAATTTGGAGTTGCCTGAAACGAGCTGATGCTGCAAGTTAAAAATGTACGAGAGGTGAGTGGAGAACTTCTAGCAGTAGTAAATATGGTAGGGTAAGGTTCCAATCCAGACCTATTGGTTTAATAGCTCCATAAATCAGTCTTCTTAACCCATGAAGAACTGCAACAGAGAAACGAAATCCTTCGAGTGTCAATTATTCAAAATTGATAGCTGACTATTCCTTTTGGAGAAACATAGCCAGTTTCACCTCTAATCGATCAAAAAAACTACGAAGGTGATTTGGAAAATCCGTTTTCTTTAGCATTCAGTTTTGAAAATAGACAATGATTGATGCTTTTAATTCAATAGACAGTACAACTACAGCCTAGAAAGTAGTTCACAAAAATGATCTTATAGCAAGCAGGAACCAAAATGAAGAATAAGGAATCCAAAAATTCAACTTTGCTCGCCCAGTCCATCCATTATTTTATTCATTAATATAATAATACCTTTTTTAAAAAAAAATCAAGAATATAATATTACCTTTAAGTTCAACTTTTCCATTCACATTTACCTTCTCCGCACGTCATTTCCAATTTCCCTTCCCTTTCTTTGTCTCGCTTTTATTAAAAAAATAAAATAAAAGAAAAGAAAAAAAATCCATCCGCCGAACAAAAGTAAATGGATTGGCTACAAGTACATAGGCTAGAGGGAAAAAAGGTTGTTTCTAGATGACAAATATGTGGAGCATCTTCATAGCTGATTGAACTCAATTTAGTTTCCACAGGATGCCTATTGAACTCAATAGACGGAGGAATAGCGCAATGGACCTTCGTGAGGATCGGGCACCTTGACATGTTGTAATATTGGAGAAACTTTCAGGCCAATGATTCTCACCTCTGGATTTGAGTGGCCATCCAGAAAAGTATTTGTTATCTGCAACGAGCACCATTTGACATTTTTAAATATGTTCTTAACAAATTGATTTGGAAACAACTATCTTAAATACATTCTATTAAATTTCATTAAACCTGCTACAGAGTTTCAAGACACAATACAAACACTGAACATGGCTTGCATGTACCTGAGTGCATCCAAAAAGTTTCAGTATCCTCAATGATAGGCAGCTGTCCACAATTAAACCCAGGGCCTCATCTGTCAAACTCCGGCACCAAGATAGATCCAGAGTATGCAACTTCCTTGAACGTTTGGCAAGTGATATGGCTGTGTTGTACCCAACCTGAAAATAATAAACAAACTCGGTCCATATTCATAATGTAGGAACAACTACTTATTGCTACGTAGACCAGGCTCCCACATACCCATTCAACCTAGGGGCTACAGCTCAATCAAGTGGCAAACAGATTATCACAGTCAAACCCCACCTTCGGTTCTGGCAATTTTGCATACAAATAGATGTTCGAAAGTGTGAGTGCACGAGTGTGTAGGTGAGTGCACGAGTGTGTAGGTGAGTGCGCAAGTTCTAATTCACATGTGAACATGTCTGTATTCCAGTTCTTATAAGAGATGTCTGTGTAAGTGTGTGTGTGTGTGTGTGTGTGAGAGAGAGAGAGAGAGAGAGAGAGCAAAGATTCACCTTCTTGATATTATTGAGTGAAAGTTCTGTTAAACACTCGCCAGAAGTTTCCAGAAAAGCAGCAATAGCTTCATCACTGTCACACGGGAAAAGGATTGTTCTGTAAATTTATCACTCAAAGGAATGCCAACTGTGTGCAGTGAGCATCAAAATTAACCTAACATCACATCAGAAATATAAGAATAGATATATGTTCTATTAACGACTCAATGGCATTCAACAATCTAACCCAGAAAACTCATCAAAGGTCAGTGCAACTGACAAAAACTCCATTGAGTCTCATACTAAATTCTTATTTGTCATATGCACTGTCTAAGCAGAAAGTCTGTAATAACATTGCAACAATGTAGCAAAAACAAAATGCATCATAAAAAAATAATAATGCATCATATTTGCTTTGAGGAAACTGCATAATAACTTAACATATTTAATAAGGTAAGCACCTGAATGCATTTCGACAAAGCTTTAATGTTTGAATTTCTCGGCAACCATTTGCAAGATATCCTAAGGTCAAATCTGTCAATTTGTACAAGTTAACAAGATCAAGTGCACATAACCCCGTACAGGTTTCAGCTATGACTTTCACAGAAGAATCTGTTAATTTTCTGCACCAAATTAAAACCAACCAACCAGCTTCAGTAGAAACAACAATAAATAAATGGAACTCTTAAAAGATGGCAAACGCATACTTATTGCAAAACTTGCAAATACAGATGTGTCAAAAAAATAAAAAATAAAAACTTACCCACAATCAGTCAAAACAAGCTCCTTCAAACTCTGACCACAAGCAGTAACAAATTCGTTAATGAAATCATCGCAAATATTTTCAAGCCCTCCTAGCCACAAAACCTCCAAATGTTCAAGCTTCTTTAATGCTGGAAGAATAAGCACAGCATCAATTCCTTGGCAATCATTTAGATATAGTTCCCTCAGAACTGATCCTAATGAGTCAGCTAAAGTGCCGATACTTGAGGAAGTGAGAAGGGAGCACTGGCTAAGATTTAGAGATCTTAGTGCAGAGGCAGAAGAAACAAGTGCACTAAGCCCAACATCTGAAAGACGGCATGCACCACTTAGGGATAAAGTGGTTAGTGCAGGCAAGCAATTTGATGACCGAGCCAAGGTAGAATGCAATACATAATCTGCCACACAGCGCCCACACTGGTCAAGTTGTAGCACCTGATTCACCAAAGAATAAATATCCAGCTTATAAAAATTGTTTAAATTACTAGACAAGGAACAGCAAGTCTACACTCAATGAACAATGAACTACCATGTTACTGATAAAGCAACAGATATGGCTTCCAATGAGGAATTATTCCTTGTTTAAAACATAAATGCAGGCTGCTAAGCTATGTTTATGAGGATAACAATGAAATCTCCACGTGATTAGAATTCTCGTGAACACAACTTTCTCTAGATTTATCGGTAAACATAACAAAATAAAAATCTCAAACTCAAAACTGATGCCTAGCTGCCTGAATCTCTCTCCCTTCTACTACCACCATGCTGGCGTTACCAGTCATTCTTTGCTCTCCCTCTGCTCCCATTTAACAGAAGCATCAATACCATAAGAAGTAGACTTTCAGCACCAATAATTGCTTTACATCTTCGTGGCAATAAAATCAGCAAAAGAAAAAGAAAGCTCTAACTAAACTCTGATCACTCAGTTTAACCTTTCTCCGCATTTGGATGTGATCATGACAACCTAGGTGCGCTCTCTTTCCACTCCCTATTAATAGAAGCATCAATACTATAAGAAGCAGACTCTAAATTTTTAGGGTAAAAGCTCAGTTTCAGTTAAATGATATCATAATACCACAAATATCAAGCTTGTCCCTTGAATCAAAAACTATAATCCAATGCAGCAGGCAATAAGTATATCAGGTTCCGTATATATCACACACACCATATACAAATGAATATTGTATATGCAAAACTATAGCTCAACTCAACCAAAATAAGAGAACGTACTGTTAAATTGCTGGTATCACAATGCTGAAAGGATTTGGTAAACTGCTCCTCTGTCATCCATGAGCAATCCCTTAAGCGAACCTCTGTTGGCAATCCTTGAACAAGAAGCTCGAAGAAATGACTGTTCATTTTTCGAGAATCACAAAGCATCTGACTGAGCCGGTGTCTCAAAGCATCTGCCACATGGTCGAGTGAAACAATTGCATCAGCATTCTTAGCAAGAACGGACAAACACAGATCTTGCAGTGAGGGGATCAAATTCTTTGAGAGGGGACGATCCTGAAAACTTTTAGGAACCCATTTAACCAATGGTGGTTTGGTCTGGTTTTTAGAGGGCAGTTGGGCATTTTTTGCTGCTCGATCTTTAATAATTTTCATGGCTGTAGAAAAGGGACCGGGCCAATCTTCGATATCCTGTGCCACTTCAGCCTGAGGAGGCAAATTATTCTCCTCTTCCTCTTCAGGAGCAAAATGAGCAAACCGAGAAGCATTTCGCCTGGCTATATCCCGAAACCGTTCCATGTATTGGTTCCCACTTGATGCATTCTCTCTTGTACTACTGTTGTTTACCTGCCTCTCATCGGGCAATGCTGCATTCTCCCTTATACTAATAGGGCTAGTAGCCACATTGTCCACTGAGCTCAAAACTTCTGATTTCACACCTAATTCCGCTTCATCATTACCATTCACTAACACAGCTTCTCCAACCAATTTGCCCTTCCCTTTTTCTTCAATGCTGTATCTCCTTCTGCCATTATCTGTACCATATTCACTGGCAATCACATCATCCTTGAGATCTTCAGCAACACCTTCAGTTGCATCACTCAACTTCCTCTTCCCTCTTGGACTACTACTCTGAACTACATTCTGACTAGACCTCTCCTCTTCCGAGTCCGAATCCAATTCCACGACATCAACACCATTGAATGCAAAACCAATCTCCCCCAACTGTCCCTTCTCTTTCTCTGCACTTCCAAATTCACCTTTGCTCTTCATACTACCATTCTCATCAGCATCTAAATCAATCACCAATGCTCCATTATTCCCACCACCCAGTCCTCTCTTCCCGACTTTCTTCCCTGACCGCAAACTCAAAAACCCTTTACTTCCTCCATCTTCCCCTTCCCATTCTAAAGCCGGAAAATTAATATCGATCTCCAACTTCCTTTTCTTCTTCACCTCTTGTTCACTACAATTGACCCCAAAACTTCCCAAATCTAAACTCAGCCCTAATCCAGTGAAACCCCGCTCGCCGTGATCAAATTCTACCTTCACCTCCTCTCCAAAACCTTTCTTCATCACCTCAGTCCCTCCCCCAACTCCCACAACCGTAACCCTCTTTCCAAACAGATCAAAACCCACCTCTCCATTCGAAACATGATCATCAACTTCTTCCCCAACTTTTTCTTTCATTTCCTTCTCGGCCATTGAGCACGTGCCCTTCTCACGCCCCGCGGTACTCCCCTTGTGACTTTTTTCCGGGGCGAGATTCTTACTCTGATCGGAGTCTGGACACTTTGAAGCGAGACGGAGACTCCGCCTCCGCGCTACTCCCGAGACAGGGGCCGAATCGGAGCCGAAATCGACAGAGCACTGTTTGGAGTTCGAATGGGGATTAGGGTTAGGGTTTTGGGGTTGGGAGGAAGGGGTCGAAGTCGAAGCGGTGGGTGGAGGTGGAGGCGGAGGTGGAGATTGGAGAGTGTTGGGGGACTCGTGGGTCTTGGCTGGCGTGGAGGGCTCTAATTTGATCCTTGATTTGGGCTTGTGCGGCGTCGTTTTTGTGGAAGCGATGATCTCGCGGGACCTAAGAACCGTCATTGATCGGATAGGGAAAGAGAGAGAAAGATATAGAGAAATGGCGCGAAATGACGGTTACAGATATGGAAAGTGGGCAGAGAATCGGAGAAACTGGGAGGAGTCAGGACCCTTCGCTTAGGTTTTAGTGGGCTTGTTAGGGAGTGAGTGTGAGAGATGCTTTTATTTGCACCGGTTATATTTTCCCGCCATTGCAAATCTATGGAACTCTTTTCTTTTTTTTCTTTTCTTTTTTTGTTACACCTCCCTTTATCTCATCATTCACTTTTTTTTTTCCAAAAAATAATATAATATAGTAATAATTCACAAATTGATCAAAACAAATTCGTAAGAGCAATTGCCAAGTTGATATGAAATGACAAATATTAAAGGTTAAAGCTGCTTCAACGAATAGTCAAATTTTACATGAATTTCAAAATTAGAAAATATATGTCAAAAATAATATTTTTTCAATCATACACCCCACTATCATTTATTATATTTTAAAACTTTATGCATTGCACATGATTTTTTTTTGGTAATTACATTGACGTCGTGTCATTTGGTTTGTGTGTTGTTTGTTGGCATTGTGAAATAAATCAAAGGCGAATCATTCTCTCGTACATTTTTCATCTCTTATGTTCAATTCCTAAAGTTCCTTTTTTTCATCTATTTTGTTTTTGTATCTTTATTAAATTGGAATAAGTTTTAAGTTCCACCCACATGAATATGAGTTTGATACCTAAATCGACTCACATGAAAATAGTATTATTGTTAGTAGCTTGCACCCACATCTAGGGGTGGGCGCGGTCCGGTCCAGTTTCGTGCTCAAATCAGAACTGAAATCGGTACTATTTATTCAATCCGGTTCGGTTCGATTTAATTGAATTTTTTTTGAAAAATCGGCCAGTCCGGTTCTAATCGATTCCGGTCTAATTTTGACCGGTTCCGATTTTGAATCGATTATTTTATTTTATTTTATTTTTTCAAAATAAAAAATTTATTTATTTTTTAAAAAATACAAACTATAATAAATAAGTTATTTTATGAGTTTGAAAAATAACAAATGATCCAATTCATACAATGAGAAATATTTTGAAGTTAAACTTGTAAAAATATTAATTATAAAATGAAAAGAATAGGATTAGATTACAAATATATATAATATATATATATATAACCCCAACCGGTATGGTCCGGTGCGGTAGCGTAAAAAATCAAAACCGGTCTGGTCCAATTTCGGTCTGGGTTGTTGACTTTTTTGGTCAACTGGTTTTTTTTCCCGATCCGATTCGGTGTTCCGATTTTCTTGTCCGAATGCCCACCCCTACCCACATCACATCATGTCGTAGCATTCTTTTCTTGTCGTTTTTGATTTTATGAAAAATCAATCATGTTACTGAAATTATCACGATAAATTAACTGTGAGTTGTCAATATATCAAGCAAATTAACAAAAATAAAATAAAATTATAACCGATATTTCGCTGATATGTTCAAAGTTTTATATCATGACCCATCACCTACCTAACTAGCTACTATGAATTTTATAAACTACAAACGACTGTTCATCTTCGCCGCGTAGAAATTTCTTAAATGGAAACTTCCTTCCAAAACACTTAAAAATTAGGAAATGACTCGGAAACTCCTCTCCTCAACCCAAAAGTTATAGGAATGCGGTGGCATAATAAGGAAAGAATTGTTGTCATCCAAAAAAAGTCAGCATCGGTTGGCTGCAATAGTATTAGGAAAGCAACTTTCATTCATGGGCCGCTTTTATTTATTTAATTAATGAGAAAAAATATATTATTATGGTTCATGCATACCGTCTTATCATCTTCATTCAAAAAGCTAATAAGTTGATTTGTTTATATCATAAATTGAATTTGCCGTCCATATATGTTTACGAATTAGATGAATTTGCTCTATATTCTTCATATTCTATTAAGGGTTAATTATTGTAGACATCCCTGAACTTTGGGCCGATTTGTAATTGAATCCGTGAACTTTTTTTTTGTGTGGCAATTACATCCTTTAACTATACAATGAGTTCCAATTGGGTCATGACGTCAAATTCTGTCAATTTTTTCGTCAAAATGAAGGATAAAAGCGTCTTTTCGAGTTCACCTCCATCTCCAAATTCAACGGATTCTGTTACGTCAGGACCCAATTGGAACTTCTTAAAAAGTTAAAGGATGTAATTGCCACACAAAAAAAGTTCACGAACCCGATTGCAAATCGGCCCAAAATTCAGGGACGTCTACCGTAATTAACCCTTCTATTAATGAAAGACCAAGAATTCAAACTTTGATCCTGTTTTAGTATTGATAGATAAATTTTAGTATATTGAAAATTAGATGACATTATCAACATGTTTAGTCTAGTCGAAAAAATAGCCTTAACTTGTAGACTAGTTCGAACCTTTATGGCATCTTGATAATGCGTGTAAGAAATCATCATCCCTAGTTTAGAATATCGCTTGTATTAAAAAAGGATAAGATAATCTTACATGATTCTTCTGGGATTTTAGTTTCAATGTTACAATTTCGTAGTTGATAAAACAATACGACCGGAATAATAGTAAAAGTGTAAATCAGACATGAAAGAAATAAAATCACAAAACTCTAATAGGAAAATAACAACACATTTTTCTTAGCATGAGACAAATGTTCAATTTATAGATCTACAGACAATCTTCAATTCTTTATATATGTTACACTCGGGCATATATCACACTAGTGAACATAAGTAAATATACAAAGCATGTTCAAATAAAAAAAATTAAACAAAATAGAGAAGACATAGTCAAAAAATGTCTAGGCTCTTCTTGTCATCCCATTTGGACCATTGTGACTAGAGCATATGGTATCTCTTTCTAAACAATAATTATAAACGCAAAATGAATGCCCATTTTGATAAAAATAAAATAAATGAATGGGCTATTTTTTATATTGATCTAACAACAAATCTTGTCTAAACAACTTTGGGAGACTCTTGGTTTGGGTTCTCTCTTATTATCAATGAAGTTCGGTTCATCCAATTAGAATTTTTTTTTTAAAAAAAGGGAATTTGGGAGGGTTTACATTGAACTTGCCAATATTACACATTCCAACAAATTTCAAATTTTTGTTGGCGATTTTTTTTTCCAAATTTTAATCAAATATGGACAATTCAAATACTAACTTAAAATCCAACTTTTCAATTTTTTTTTAGTATAAGCGATAGTCTAAACTATAGAGAGGGAGATTTATCACACACACTACTATGATGTAATGGGGATTCGAATTTCTGAACTGCAAATAAAGGATCTTTTCCACTGGACTAGACTCCGTTGATAAAATTTATTTTCATATTATTTAAAAATAATAATTATCCAAAAAAGCTCCCATTTTCAAGTCAAGTCCACACAAAAATGTTACTGTTTCATATAAATATACTTTTACATCCTAAAACATTTTAAAGTCAAAAGTCATTGATAAGGAAAGTCAACACCCAAAGAAAATTTGCATGATCATGTCTCATATCATTTATAAAGAAAAATGAATTTCCACTTACATGCTACATTTACATTTGCTAGCAACTCCAACCATAAAACACTTTTCCTATAAAAAAAAAAAAAAGCAAAAAAAAAGAAGAAGGAATTTTAACATTAAAAAAGAAAAGGAAAAAAATGGATCATGGAGGTGGATCCAATATTCTAATCGTATTTTAGTGTCAACATCGTCATTGGCCATTGCCTAATAAACAAAGCCAAAATTCCACCATAACCCATTTTCCATTTTCAATCATTCATAGCACAAACCCCGCATTTCAGTATTTCAGAATTTCAGACGCATCACAGATAAAGAGATATAGTCTGTAGAGAGAGAGAGATAGATAAGAGAGGCTGGCTGCACCTGCTGCTCTGTTTTCTCTTTCTTTGTGGTCCGTTTATGGCGATCTCAACCCAACACAACCATGAATGATAGCATTAAATATCACTGATCACTATAAAGGCAGAGTTTTGTAGCATTTCATGACATGGGTCATCATCTTCACCTCCACAACACCAGCGATGGCGTCTCTCAGCGAGTCAACAGCCCGAGGTTCTCGGGCCCAATGACTCGCCGAGCTCACTCGTTCAAGCGCAACCCCAACACTAGTGCCAACAATGGCAGCTCTCATAGCAATAGCAACAGTAACACTAATAACAGCAGCGGCAATGTTGGGTTTGGTAGTGGAGAGTACGAAATTGACCTCCTGCTGAACTCGCCCAGATCTGAAATTGGTGGGAACTCGGTTCCGGGTGATGGGTTTGATTCGGTTTTGGAAAGGAAGCTGACCCACCATGTGAGCCAGAGAGTTGCTGTGAGGGGCTTTCTGAGGAAGCCTATTGGATCTGTGGTGGTGGACTTGGGCTTGAGGGAGAAGAAGAAGCTTGGCCATTGGATGTTCTTTGCCTTTTGTGGGGTGTGCTTGTTTCTTGGTATTCTGAAGATTTGTGCTACTGGGTGGTTTGGATCTGCTATTGAAAGTGCTAGGTCCAATCAGGTTGGTTGAATATTACAGTATTAATTGAATATATTCATGCATGCTTGTGTGTACATTTGTATGTGTTGCTTGCTGCTTGGTGAGATTGTTAGCCAGTCAATGACTTGCTATTAGTTTCTGCTTGATGCTGATAGCAGGAAATGTTCATTGTATGTGTGTTTCTACTTGGTTGGATTGTTTGTCTATTTATCTGATTGCTCTTGCATTTCATGCGTAGTTGTATTTTATTTTAATTTTTACTAAGCATTCTGCCTTATAATTTTAGGATGGTTCTGACTCCATCACTCTTATGAATCGGATGGATCAAAGCTCTCATAATTATGGACATAGGGATGGAGGAAGTGATGTTGAACGAACTCTAATGATGGCGTCTGGTGTGAACCGTGTGGTTGGTGAAGAGAACAGCGCTGAAGTAAGTCTTAAATCTTATGTCTTGACTCTTGATCGCATTTGTTTCTCTCTTTGCTCTCTTTGTTTCCTGAAAATAATTGAGGGTATGGAAACAGAAAAAATGGCTGAACTTGAGAACCAAACAGAGGAAAAGAGCCTTTTTCATTAGTTCATTTGTTGTTTCATTTCTGAAATTCACTTCTGGTTCAGTACACAGGTATCTGGTCCCGACCCAACAGTGAGAATTTCAGTCAGTGCATTGAATTGCCAAAAATTCACAAAAGTATGTAACACATGCAATTAAGCAACCGTACTCCTCTCTCTCTCTCTCTCTCTCTCTCTCTCTCTCTCTCTCTCTCTCTCTCTTGTCCTTGTGTGTGTAATTTGTGAACCTAAGGTTTTCATTCTCTCATCTCTCACTTGCATCTTTTGGCAGAGCTAGATGCAAAGATCAACGGTTACCTTCTTATAAATGCCAACGGCGGCTTGAATCAGATGAGATTTGGGGTCTGTCTATTGTGTATTTTGATTATTTCTACTGGTTAGTATTCTATTAGTATTAACTATAGTCTGATGCATGGAAATTTTTAGAGTGCAGATTTGTGATATGGTTGCTGTTGCTAAGATTATGAAGGCAACACTTGTCCTACCTTCACTTGATCACACCTCCTACTGGGCTGATGAGAGGTTTGTTTCTGTAGTTCTGAAACCGGATTGATCTGCTGAAATGTCTCATAAAGTTATTCGAGTTTCCTTATGCTCCGGATGGCATGCATTCAAGTTTTTCCAGTGATTTTCTCTGAACTAATGACTTCATATTTACTTGCAGTGGTTTTAAAGATCTGTTTGATTGGCAACACTTCATTGAGACGCTGAAGGATGATATCCACATAGTTGAGACATTACCCCCTGCCTATGCTGGAATCGATCCTTTCAACAAAACACCAATATCTTGGTCTAAGGTCGATAACAAAGTCATATATATGCTATAATAGAGATTATTTCTTGAATATTGGTAGAGGAACATGGGATGCGCATTCATTAGGGATGCGGTGTTATGTTCCCTCTGCAGTCTGCACACACTGGGTTGCATGCTTGTAAGGCACACATGAAGCCCAGGGAACAGAAGTGTTACAATGAGATCCAAATGTTTGGTTATGAGATGCACAAGTATGCACCATTCAATGCATATGAGTGGCTAGGCTTAACTGTTATCCCAACGTATCTCATATCATTTGTTACCATTTGTTAACTTTAGTATTGTCAGCTGATTTGCATTCTTCTGTCCAGGCTAGTTATTATAAGTCAGAGGTCCTCCCACTGTTGAAGCAGCACCAAGTTATCTATTTCACTCATACTGATTCTCGGCTTTCCAACAATGGCATCCCAAGTTCCATTCAAAGGCTGAGGTGTCGCGTGAATTACAGGGCATTGAAATATTCAGCTCCAATAGAAGAGCTTGGAAAAACCTTAGTTTCTAGAATGCGGAAGAATGGAGGCCCTTATCTTGCTCTCCATATGAGGCAAGTCTTGATAATGTCATAGTTTAATATTAGATAGATGCTTTTACTCTTTTGGTGTGTATGGCGTGAGTTATCTTTCAGAGATCAAGAGGCCTCGCAATAAATATTTATATTGCGATATATAATGGATTTGCATTAGTAAAAGTAGGTTTTTGTTTCTTTTCTTTAAAATGTAGGGTGATTTAAGCAATTTATTTTAAACTTGTCTCCCTCCTTTTATACAGATTTTAATCTCTATATATTTACTATAGGTATGAGAAGGATATGCTTGCATTTACTGGCTGCAGTCATAGTTTGACTGCAGAAGAGGATGATGAACTATGTAGAATGCGCTATGAAGTCAGTCACTGGAAGGAGAAAGAGATTAATGGGACAGAGAGAAGGTTGCTTGGGGGATGCCCATTGACCCCTAGGGAGACTTCACTTCTGCTCAGAGGGCTGGGTTTCCCATCCAACACCAGGATTTACTTGGTAGCTGGTGAAGCTTATGGGAACGGAAGTATGCAATATCTTGAGGATGACTTCCCCCACATCTTCTCCCATTCCATTCTCGCTACAGAAGAAGAGCTGAGTCCATACAAGAATCATCAGAACATGTTGGCTGGCATAGACTATGTTGTTGCTTTACAGAGTGATGTTTTTCTTTATACATATGATGGAAACATGGCAAAAGCTGTGCAAGGTCATAGGCGCTTTGAGAACTTTAAGAAGACCATCAATCCAGACAGGTGCTTTTATAACCTATATTCTCACAACTGCTTTTAGCATGTTGATTCTGTGGTTATTTATTATAGCTATTTTGAGTTTTCTTTCATTACATTTTTCTGTGTACCATAATTGTCATTTCATTGTTGCTGCAGGATGAATTTTGTAAAACTTGTTGATGAGTTTGATGAAGGAAAAATCTCTTGGAAGAAATTTAGTTCGAAAGTGAAAAAGCTTCACATAGACAGAGTTGGAGCTCCATATTGGAGGGAGCCAGGAGAGTTTCCGAAGCTGGAGGAAAGCTTTTATGCAAATCCTTTTCCTGGCTGTATTTGTGAATCAAGAACAAGATGGAAAAAGTAGAGGCCAGCTAACAGGTTTTGCATTATTTCATGGTGTGAGATCAGAGCATGCAACGACATCAAGGTGTGTGTTGCCATTATTTCAGACGAATTGGTAATCATAAATTTCCAATTTCAAAGAGAATTAGTAGGTTGGTCGGCAAGTGTACGTGCTGTGCTCACCAGGGTAAAAAAATCCCTGGAGCAGTGTGAAACTGAGACGAGAAGTTGTTGCAGCCTAATCTGAGGGTCAACACAGACGTCAGGTGTACATTACCACTACTGGAAAGTAAAGATGGATACAACAAAACACATAGAGAAACCTCCTTAGCATTGTTCTACCACAACTGTTAAAGAACACTGGTGTTTTCTTTTGCTATTAATTTTCTTTATTTGTTCAAAACGTTTTTTTGAGGAGGGGTGTGGGGTGTTGGGGACTAGTGTATCATGAAGTTCGAAAAATCGATAGGAATACAAAGGATGGTACTGAATGGAATGTGCAATAGTACAAAATTTTAATTAAAAGAATATATCAATTTTCTTACCAGCTTATTTTCCCTATCATGATGACTTATCATCTATCATCTCTTCTTCTAGCTGTACCTTAAGGAAATTTTTTTTTTTCTTTTGTCAAGATGAAACCATATTTAGAGCTCTGTTTATATGGAGCATAATATGACAAGGGGTTCACATTTTTAACATCAAATGGGGATACATAAGCTCCTTTTTTTCTTTATCAAATGATAAATTTCTCATTCTTAATTGGCTTTTTATCACAACACATCTCTGAGGTTCACGAAACTATTAGGTTGCGTCCTTATTTTTTTTTTGGTCATTCGTGGTCCTCAAGGTTGGTATGTGTGCTCACAAATAGTCATTCCGTAAAAAACTCCGTTAGTTTGTTGATATGGTATATATGTAGAGCCCATATATCCAATAATATAGTGCCACATGTATTTAAAATACAACATGTATATTTTAAAATACAACTTTTCTTTTGGTTTTTTAACTTTTAATTTTTATTAATTTTAAAATTTAAATTATTTTTAGAATATATATATATATAGTATTTTAAATACACGCAAGACTATATTATTGGATATGTGCTCCCATATATGTCACATCAAAGAAACTAACGAAGTTTTTAACGGAATTTGATGATACGTGACTATTTGTGAAGACACATATTAACCTCGGCGACCACGAACGACAAAAAAAAAAAAAGGATGCAACCTAATTTCGTGATCCTCAGAGACGTGTTGTTATATAAAGCCTTATTAATTGGTTCAGCTGCTCTGGGAGGTTGAGAGAGAGTACCAATAATATCCAATCATCCAATTTGGCGTATGACTGGCCACTTTGGCAGCTTTACACAAACAGTTGCCTGAAATTAAAAAATTAACCAGAAACAGTTCCCTTCAAATTCACAAGAACTAAGAATGGCTCATCACATCACAAGGAGAGGAGAAGGATAGAGAAGAAACAGAAGAGGGTGCTTAAAAGAAGGCATCTCATTGCACAAAAATTACATGGCAAGCAGAAGCTGGCAAAAATGTGTATCCATATAGTACCAAAAAACAGACAAAATTTCAACAATCACTTAGGCTGTAGAATGGACTCAACAAGGTCCTGAAGAGGTGCAAGCTCCCCTTTGTCAATCAAGCGGAATTCCTGCATCACAACAGTGTGTCTTGGCTTTTATTAGCAAACTCATATAAAACAGGTCGATATTGACCAATGAGCAACACAACCCAAATTAAAATGAAACTTACCCATGTGAAGAGAACAAAATGCTTGAAGCAAGTATTGAGATGAGCTTCTTCCTTCAAGCTCACAATTTTCTGAAAATGAGAGTGATAGATATGCGCATAGACACGGAACAATCGCTTAAAAATGGTCTTGACAACATCTTGGAAGTTGGCTGGAAAGGGTGCCCCTGTAACATACATAACAGCAAATTAGTCGATGGTGCTTGTCGCGTGCAACGGTTATAAATTGAAACTAAGTACTTTATGTCTTAGCTTCATTAAGAATTTTTCTGCTTACCCAATCTTTGAGGAAAGATTGATTCCTCATCAAGCTGATTTTCAATCCAGTCCATTAAATACTCAACATATTTTGGAGCAGAGACCTCTATTGGTTTCTTAATGTTAACTCCATCAGCCCATCTGTACTCATACCTGTGGAGAGTTCAACCAAATTGTGCACTTAGATCACAAGCACACGATCGGAGCTAACACGTTTGTAAACGAATTCACTTTAGGTTGCAAGACTTTTCTCTTTGAAGTATCAAGTCAATGGATGATAATGGAGGAAGCTTGATAATCAAGATAAATCATCAAAATGAATAAATTCAACAATCAAAACTAGAGTGATTTGATTGGATGATCAAGAACCATACTTTGGTCCTGCAGACATTGTCGGACAATTGACCGGTGTGCAGAACTCAGTGAGAGTACCGTACAGAATGTTCACTTGGTTGAAAAAATCAACGGCTGTGTAAAAAATTCAAAATTGAAAGAAGTTAAACATATAGCAAAAACAATTTGCCCAGTGAATAGCAGATAGATAAATAAACAAGCTGAGACAATATGAAACACAACAAAAGAAGTTATGAACCATGGTGCCATATGCTGAATGAAATATCATAATTATGATGATCTTGAATTTCAGAATGAAAGTGATTCAAAGTTCTTACTGTTTACTGCCAGCCACTCATTTATATCTTCTCCAGGAGGCAGACGAACGGCCTCCCTCAGGTTCCCACTGCCCAAAGTTGCATCAATGTGTTTTTGAAGCTGGGCACCCTGCATTCCAACAACATAATATATATTGCTTCCATCAGATAAAACAAAACTAAACCTTTGACAAAGTAAGAAGAAACAAACCACAGGACTCAGTAACCACAAGGAATTGAGGTGTATATATATAAGTTATAACACCAACCTTGCTTCCTGATGGAGCACTCTTTTTAGGCCGAAAGGTCTTTTGGTTTCTGCACAATCAAAGACGGAATTCAGGGGGAAAAAGGTAACATCTTCCAAATTCAAACAAAGAACAAAACAAAGTAAGAATTTTGATATGTCTCAAAGTCAAGAAACAAGAAGAACAAATAACCCTTTTGTCTCATCCCACATCATTTGTAAATAATAAGTAAACAAAACCACATATCTAATTTACAATTTTGATTGATGCCCATGTAGCAGACACCTCTAGCAAGGCCAATTATAACAGAGCCATGGTGGGAAAAGCTCTCTGATTTAATGAAGCAACCAAGAATTAAAAAAACTGATGCAAAAAAAAAAAGGGTTGAATTCTATAGAATTCATGGTCCTGAAAACAGATTATGATCGACTGAAAGAAAAGGAAAAAAAAAAGAAGAATTAATTTTCAAGATATGGGATTTAAAATTGAGATCCTAAGCAAAACAAACCTGCTTCCCAGGCCAAAGAGACTCATGGTGTTTCTGTCTGTCTCACCCCTCTCTCTCTCTGCAGAATCCAAGGCGATAATACAGGGCCAATTCGAGACGAAAGAAGGAATATATATATACAGAGCCGGACTATATATGAACATTTATCTATATATATTAGAGAGAGAAAGAGAGTTAGTCTCTCTCTCTCTCTCACCCCCTCTCTGCTTGACCTCTCTCATGCCAGTCTGTCATTTACAGTTTAGACTTAGAGAGAGAGAAAGCCTTGTCTTCCTTTCTTTTCCATTTGATTGCCAACCTGCTAACCTGGCTCATTCTCCTTCTTTCTTTCTCATTTACTCTTTGTCTTTATAGGTATGTAAATACATCTCTTATGCATGTATATATATTGCTCATGGTCGAATTAAGACTCCTTAAACTGGCCAAAAGAGGAAAAAATTTATGACCCTAATGAGGTGGCACTTAATAATGGTTACGAGCAAGCTTGTTATGTTACGGTCCTGTCAACTGTTGATGTAAGTCGATTCCACAATAAGTCTCACATACCATACGTCAACAACTAATGGTCGCTAATCCGTAAATTGAGCATCAATTGTTTGGCCGTGTCTAAATGATAAGTGCTTTGATTCTAATCTAATGATTGGGAATTTAGCATAATTAAAGAGGATCCTACTTGGTGATTGGGGTACTAGATAAGATTCATTGGAAAAAGAAAAAGTAGAGTGGCAAAGTGAAGTTTGTCAATCAAGGATAGAGAGATGGAGAAAAAGAACCAGATTCAGCATCTGAGTAAGGTGATTAGGTTTTGAGAGAATTTTAATGTGAGAGGTGGGGCCAAGAAATGACAATAAGATATATACTCATCTTAGCTGTATTTGTACTGGCATAATATAAATGACATATTGGGGAATATAATTTGTCCAATCAAGTTGCTTTGGAGCTGGAACATGTCCTATAAAACAATTATTTATGCATAAACTTAGTTTTAAATAGAAATAGGATTCTAATATTCTATTATAATTTGAGCTTGAAGCCTAGAATTCAATGACTTCTCATTCACCAACTCCTTGAGGTCTCATGGAAAAAGGACATTTCATTTTATATGTGAGTATGTATATCAAATTAACTGCTTAAAAAATTGTGGAATAATTTCCTTAATTTTGGGAATAGATTAGTGATAAGTCTACCATCCAAATGTCAAATTGATGTTAAAATTTTGCGGTGTTATTAGGTTTAGTGATAATAACATTTTACTAATTGCGTCGAAAATTAACTTTTTATTTCCGAGCTTTTACATTTTTTTTTTGGAAATACAATAGGTGCGTTCGAAAGCGAAATGTCTTTCTTCTAAAACAAACCCTAGAATTCCATTTTTCAAACGCGAAAAAACATGATCTTCATCAGGAAAAAGAAATGTTTAAAAGAAAATGAGCAATAATAATGTGATTTTTAACAGAGATAAAAAAAAATTGGTGTTGTTGACATTTCCCGCCATCTCGGAGCTCACTTTACCGTTATAATAAACGGAATTTCAAACTCCCAAGCTCAATCTTAGAGAGCTACAAGTTTCAACCAATGAAAGAGTCCAAAGAAGCCCTATCCTCATTGTTACAGGCCTAACCCAATAAGCCTAACCAAACCCACCAACCACCTTGGGCCTTCTTCTGCTCACCCGTCATCATCTTCTTTCACCTTTCTCCTGCCACGTGTCCCCGACCCTTTTTCTGGTGCATTTGGTTTGGTTGGTGCTTAAAGATTTCAACTTTTTGTTTTCTTATATGGATGTGTTGATGCATGTTATTTTTCGAAAATTAGGTTTTACTGAATGGTTTCCCGGAAAATTGACAATGCAAGGGAGATGGGTTTTTGATGAAATTAATTAAAGTTATGAACTTGATGTTGTTTTCATGGAAAGTGGTAAGTAGTTTGGTATTCTTTGTCTTTGTGAAAATAATCGCCAGTTCTTTGTGAGAGAAATCGGTGTGAGAAAAAGCGGTTTAGCGTTTGGTAAACTTTTTGTTTAAAGTGTTGTTAGTCTTAATTCCGCATAATCGATAATAATTCATGCATAATCATTAAACCCAACGCTCTTGACTAATTTCTGCGTAATCGAGAAAATGAAAGCGGCATCATTCATAACTTTCATATATTCTCTCACAAATTTTTAATAATAAGTGATTTTCTCATAGTTCTAAACGCCAGCTTAAAATTTTTAAAAATCACTTATCATCTCAAATAAGCGAATGCCAAACTGGCGTTAAGAAACAGAGATGGAAAAGTGCCTAAGAAAAAAGTGATGTTTCGATAACTGGTTTTGGGTTGCATTTGGGTTTGGGTTAATCTGCACAAATTAAGCCTGGATTCATAATTAAGCTACTGATTGAAGTCTTTCTTCTTGAGGAAGCAGTCAATATGTGAGGAAAAAACTTGGAAAATATCAAACGATTGTGAGGTGTTAACTTTGCCAATCACATTTCAAATCTGATAAATTAATTTATGGGGCTTTTCTGATTCTGGAAGATGAGATGGGTGTGCAAGAACAATTCATAAGAAGTGCATTTATTCATCTTAAGATGCAAATAAGACAAGGGTTCAAATAAATGGAGCATTTTGCCCTCAACATTAACAACACACACAACACAGTCACACACAATAAAACCACCACTGACCTGAACTCTAATTAATCCTGCAGTTACAAGCCTTATCAATCACAGACGAAAGGAAATAAAAATGGACATGGACATGGAACAAAAAGAAAGAGACAATCTTTAGTGACATTTCTACTTGGTGTCTCAAGAGAGAGAGAGTGAGAGGCCTAAATTAATTAGTACCACCAAGAACACCCTTCAGTTTCTTTATCTGAGCAGCGTCGAGGAAAGTAGTCTGAGCTATTAATTCAGTAGCCAAATCGTTTTTGAACAGAGCAAAGTCCAGAATTTGGAGACCCGGGCTTGGGCTGGAGAAGCTAACAAATGCAAGGGCTGGACCCTCACCTCCATTGACTTGGAAGTGCAACAACCCCTGAGGGAAAACCATAATGTCACCCTTCTCAAGAGTTTGCAGATAAGGTGTGTTATCCGAAGCAACAAACCCGGCGCAGATTGTCCCTTCGGCGACAATTAGGACTTCTGAACCTCCAGGGTGTGTGTGAAATGGGACAACTCCATCGACAGCCAAGTCTAGACGGGCGATGGAAATGCCGAGGCCATTGACACCAGGAAACTGAGCAGCAAATGCAGGGGTGACTGCAGCTTTGATGATGTTAGAGGTGTTACCAGCAATGCCTAGGCCTGAGAACACAAAATCATCCACTTTCACATATGCAGGCTTTTTGCAAGAGTAGCCTGCAGGGCCTTCAGGAGCTGCTAAGTCTGCAACACAGAAGTCTTGCACAGCAGCATTGGAGGAGGACAGGAGGAGAAAAAATGTGAACAAGATAGGGAAAATCATCGTTGCCTGGTGCAATAGGTGTGTGGTGGCTGCAGCTTTCTTTTCTTTTAAGGTGTGCAAGTCCTGATAGGATATTGGGATCATATATATAGCGGGATAATGCAAATATGTCTTGAGCTATTGCAATTGGTAGCTGAGAATATGCTGCCCATGTATTCACATGTATGGCAATGCTAAACGTATACGTTGGGGGAAAGGACAGGTTTCAAGCTGTGAAGCATGTGAGTAAGATATTTTTCTCAGATAACAACAAGAAGTCTCTTTTTGTTTTTGTCGATGCAGTAACAGTAAAGATCATAAGCAAAACTACTGACCTAGGGTTTCAGAGTTATCACTAACCGTGATGAAGAAGGCATTTGAGTTCCCAAATCTTTCGTACGTTTAAGTACAATCCCATGTAGTAGACTAGTAGTAGTAGTTTAAAATTTTTTTGCCCACAAAGTGACAGTTAGTTAGCTTTTTCCCATCTGTGTTCTATAGCTATGGCCAATCAAACAGATGAAGTACCTATTCAGCAAATGCTGCAACTATTTTCCTGAATTTATCAATACATTAACAAAATATATAGGCTTATTTCATGTGTTGCTAGTACTGAAGGTTGTGTTTTAAGATTTGAGGTCCATCAGGAAAAGCCGAAAAATGGTGAGCAGATTGTGGTCCTTGAGAAAATGGGGGAAAGATATTCATGGGAAGCCGGAGGGGGGAACAAGAAGACATTTTGACAGCTAAAATGTGCTAGAGGAATTGGAATTCTGTGGATATCAGAAATTCCCCTTCTTGTAGGGTACTTGGATTTCAATATAGAATGGTAAAAAGTCTTTTCAATCGCTGTCTCTTTACTGTAAGATTCTTCTAGAATTCACCTTATCGTTAGAAGATGCCACACCAACACCACATTGCTTTTAGATGAATATGAGCCAATGATTACCAAAAAAAACAAAAATGATATGAGCCAATTAATGTAGAATAATGTATGGACAATTAATCCGGTCTCAGTTATGTGTTATGACATAATGGAAAAAACTCATTCATAGAAAGATATATAGACAATCCAATCTTAATTATGTTATGTTAATATGTAATTTTTTGTCCTTATAGCCAAGTTGACATAGAAATATCAGGGAGGCCCAAGTGCATTGCTCTCACACCCGCACCATGCACACCCACCTCTGTAACATTCAAATTACTTTATGCACCTTTATATAGGAAACCATCGGGACCAAAAAGAAGTGTTTTCAGTTCAGAATGTTGTTCCTGCACAAAATATAGATTAGAACTAAAGGCATATTACTTGCCTAATGCTCACATTAATTCCAAATTTGATAAAAATTATGAAGATGAAGCAAAAGCTTTAACACCATGTTACGGTGCTGAATTTAAGAGGTACGCCAACACAAACTACGAATGCTTCGGGAAGAATTGAAGATATTAGTATGCCACTTAGATGATTTGTTTTAAGACTTGGCAAGCACCTAAAAAATCAGTTAAAGAATAGCTCATATGTTAGAGATAAGAAAACAATAACAAAGACCTTAGATGCTGGAACACTTGTTGACAAAAGGTAAAGAGCAGCCCTAGCCTTGTAAAAATCCTGGCGTACAGTCCATCCGGGTGCTGATATTGTAATGGAACCCTCAACCTGACCAGAACTTTTGTATGAAGGAATTTGATCAGGGTAAGGGTACATGGTAATCGGAATAGGCAGACGGAATGTGAACCCAGATATTTTTGCCCAGGCTAGGATTGTTCTTAAGCTTCTAGCAAGTTGTGGAAGCAAATATTGGCGCTCCAATCATGATGCGCCATGTGGACAACAAAATCAAATACTAGGTCAAATAATCAAGCTCATTTATTTGGTGAATTATTTAAGACCAAATTAGGGATTCTTGCCATCCATTAGGGATTTTATTCTAATTAAATCCCTAATTGATTCTAATTAAAACCCTAAACCCTAATAATTTCCTTCCATACAGAGATTATTCTTTCTAAAACCCTAGCCACCAAGGGTGTATAAATAAGAGGCAACACACAAGGGATGAGGTAATTCCGAAACCCTTCAAAAAATCCTCTCTCCTTGCCACCATTCTCCCTCTCTCAATCTCACACGGCTCCGGTCCAGGAAGACGAAGGAGAAGAAAGAATCCAAAAGGAAAATGAATCATCTGCGAATATTTTCCCCGGAGGAAATTTGCTCAAACACAAGTGATACAGCATTAAAAAAACTTCCGGTAAGAAGTGGAGATCCTGTTTTATTGCTTTCTTATATGTAACCTGCCATATGTTGTATGAAGTTCAAATTATTTGAAGCAGTTGCTAAGGTAGTAGTGCTATTTATTTATTTATATTTTCTGATGTTCTTCAATGTAATTCTCTTTTTTCGTATAAAGAAGTTATTTTTTTTCTCCTTTGTGGTAGTAACAGCATGCCAATAATGTTTTGTTTTTAATTATTTATTGTTTCTCTGATTTTGGTACACAACTTTTTGATTTCAGCCAATGAAAACTCTGAATGCAACGAAATATGAGATCATCGAGATCGGATATCAAGGGGACGGGCTTTGTACGAAATTCGGGATTGATGATGTATGTATTTCTTACATTTTCTTCCATTTTATCTTTTGCAGGTGTTGTCTGTCATTTTTTCTTATAACAAGTCAAGGCTATTAAAATCTTGTCATTTATGTTTTTGAAGCATTCTATGCGGTTGTATTGCAGAACCTACTTGCGGCTGGAACCAACGTGCAGCGGCACGTCACGGCAGCTGGAACCAGCTCACAGCCGCACGCTGCTGCGACTGAAACCACCCAGCAGCCGTCGCACGTTGCCATGGCTGGAGTAGCCTCGCACCGGCCCGTGGCCTCAACAACCATGCTGCCGCACGGCCCTGTGGCCTTGACCACCTTGTTGCCGCGAGCCACCCTCCACGGCAACCCTACGGCACCTGGCTCCACCGTCCATGACGGCACCGCCACTCACGTCTATGCCAACGCCAACACCGCCACGGTGCACGCCCCGTCTTTGGAACAAATCCATTCACTCTCTCCTTTGCCGCCACTCTTGAAGTACGCTCCTGTGCACGCCTTCAATGAAGCCCTAGCCCGTGTGCAATTGGGCTCCACGCAATTCTCTCCTCCTGATCCACGTAGTCAAGTGGACCTTAGCCTTAGAGTCGATCAGCTAACCCAGAAGGTAGACGACCAGAACAACTTGATTAGACAGCTCCTCAGGCAGATCGACTTGGTTCGAGGCCTTAATCTCCAACTTAGAGAAGACCAAGTGAACTCCTCCCCTTCACCGACCAGGTGGAGCAGGCTACACATCCGAAAAGGTTTACAACACCGTCCATCACACCATTCAAGGGGGACTCCGATCCTGAGAGCCATCTCAAACATTTCAAGAGTGCTATGATCCTCTACAAGGCTGATGATGCCCTCATGTGCAAGGTGTTCGCAATGACCTTGCAAGAAACAGCCCAAGATTGGTTCCACACCCTACCGTCCGAGTCGATCGGCAACTTCAAGGAGTTCGCCCTCATTTTTACAAAGGAATACACATCCTATCGGACAATCAAGAAGCAGGTTGACCACCTATTCAACTTGCACAAGAAGCCCAATGAGTCTCTTCGAGACTACATCAAGAGATTCAAGGCGGAGAAGGCCAACATCATAGGATGCGATGATCGGATCACGTCCTTAGCTTTCAAGAAGGGTTTGCCAGTCGAACATGAGCTATACCGCGAACTGACTATCGCTCCCAGCCAGACACTAGTAGAGGTCTTCGCGACTGCGGAACGCTATGCGCTTTGGGATAATGATCGAATGGCAGCAAAGAAGGCCGCCAAGCAAGTCGATCAACCGGCTAAGCAAGCGAGTCGGAGGAACGACAAGTTCAGCAACAAAAACGGAGGCAAGCGCAAGTTGCAACCCCAGGGAGGCGCTCAAGCAGAAGAAGGCTACACGCAGTTCACCATCCCAATACACCAGATATTGGAGCAGGTGAAAGATCAGCCATGACTGAGGAGGCCGCCTCCTTTGAAGGGAGATTCTGATAAGAGGTCCACCAACAAATACTGTGCCTTCCATGGAACGCACGGGCATAACACAAACAACTGCTTTGCTTCGAAAAAGAACCTCGAAGAGTTGGTGAAAGAGCGCCACTGCACGGAGTTCGTAGCAAAGAGGGCCATCCAGCAGATTGAGGATCGTAATGCAGCTAAGGAGCCTCCGCGAAAGGTCATATGGATTAACACAATCCTTGCCGACTCCAAGGAGTCCGGGCTAACCAGCAAAGAGAGGAAGAGGAAGATCACAGTTGCTTTGTGATTTTGATGGCTATAAATTGCACATCTTTTTTTGTCTAATATTTCTCTCAAATGACGGTTTTGAATGCAAGGAATGATTTTGAACCTTGCCTGATTTTCTTTGTGAATTCTGATATGTTTTGTATATGGGGTCGATAGTAGTTGAGCAATAGTATTAAACAATTTCCACTGTTAGTACAATAGTAATGTTTTATTATGGCTCCCATTTGGTGTTTTTACGTTTATATGAAATAATGGAAACCATCTAATATGAAATAATATTCTCAGGCCGTAGGTAACAAACATGTGGATAAACTCATTAGGTGAGTTCACAGAAGAGGCAAGCAGTGTCATGATGAGTGGCATTGTATGCATCACCCCTTCATCTTATCATTTACAACATGGCACCAACACCACATTGCTTCTACATGAATATGAGCCAATGATTACCAAAAACAGAAAATATATATGAGCCAATGTAGAATAATACTACGGATTTTTAGTTTCTTATTAAATGAATGCCATAATAATATCAAAACGTATGGGTTACGGATAGCCTGGTTTTAACTTTTAAGCAGGGTTTTTACTATTGCATTTGGGCACCTGATGAGCTTCCTGCACTATAAATTCATGCCTCATATTTCAGGTTCCTCAATATTGCTTTATATCGTGGAAGTTTAAAACAATGCCACCAGATTTGTACTACATTTAATATTTATATATTTGTTGGTTACTTGATTATGAATCATGATATTTCACTTACTCTAACTTATGGGGAGGGAGATTTGAACTCGGGTGCAAGGGGGTGGACACAGCTCCTAACGCGCATATGCTCCTTAGTTTCGAATCTATTATTAGCTTAGTTCGGGGTTTTATAGTTATATCATTCTACAAAGCAGGTTATCACACAATAATATAGATATTACAACGAATCTGGACCTAGAGATGCATTGTCATCTTAATTAAGATGCAAATAGATGGGGCATTTGCCTTTCAACATAATTGCTGCTAAATCGGTCAGACTGAAGCACAATAATTAATACTTCTACAAGCATACAAAAAGCACGAATTAGAGTAGTGCTGTTTTACTGGTAATGCAGAAACTGCCACTTGGCAAAACAACCTAAACTTACAGGGCCTTCTCAATCACAACAAGAAAACAAAGGGACAAGAGATAGAAGAAAGAGAATCTTTAGTAACCATCCTTCCTCTTTGGTATCTCAATAGACCTTAATTAGTGCCACCAAGAACACCCTTAAGCTTCTTTATCTGAGCAACGTCAAGGAAAGTAGTCTGCGCTATCAATTCGGTAGCTAAGTCGTTTTTGAAGAGTGCAAAGTCCAGAATCTGCAGACCAGGGCTTGGACTGCTGAAGCTAGGAAATGCAAGGGCTGGAATGCCACCTCCATTCACTTGGAAGTGCAATAGTCCTTGAGGGAACACCATAATGTCACCCTTCTTAAGAGTTTTCAGATAAACTGTGTTATCTGAGGCAACAAACCCGGCAACTATTTTCCCTTGGGCAACAAGTAAGACTTCTGAAGCTCCTGGGTGAGTGTGAAAGGGGATAACTCCACCGGGAGCCAGGTCTAAACGAGCCAGTGAAATGCCAAGGCCATTCACACCAGGAAATTGGGCAGCAAATGCTGGGGTGACTGCAGCTTTGATGATATTTGTGGTGTTACCAGCAATGCCTAGGCCTGAGTACACAAAATCATTCACGGTAACTTTTGCAGGCTTTTTGCAAGAGTAACCTGCAGGGCCATCAGGAGCTTTGTAGTCTGCAACACAGAAGTCTTGCACAGAAGCATGGGAGGAGGAGGAGAGGAGGAGAACAAATGTGAAGAAGATAGGGAAAAACATCTTGGCTGAGTGTAGCAGGTATTGGTTTAAGCCTTTTTGAGGTGTGCTTCTTGTCAAGCAAATTGGGATTACATATATAGCGGGATAAAGTGATTATCTTTAACCATTGCAGTTGGTTGTTCGGAATATGCCCATATAGGACTCACATGTGGAAAGATGTTAGGCGTATACGACAGGGCAAACAACAAATTTCAAGCTGTGCATGTGAACATGATATTTTCTTCATATAACAACAAGAAGCCCTTTTTTGCTTTTGAAAATGCAGTAACAGCAAGATCTTATAAAGAAAACTACTGACCTTCGGATCACTAAGTAATCATGTTACATATCTAACAAGAGAATCCAAGGTTTTGTTTTAAGATTAAAAGTCCTTGAGAGTCTGAAAATGGTGCATCAGATTGCCGTCCTTGAGGCTTGAGCACATGTGGGAGAAAGATATTATGGGGGCATAAGAAGACATTTTGACAGCTAAAAGGAGGCAGGAAAATGGGAATATGTGGCTATGAGAAGTTCCCCTTCTTGCAGGGTGCTTGGATTTCATTATTGTGAACTGTAAAGTCTTCTCAAATTCTGTCTCTTTGTATATCTTCTTAACTGCAATATTATTCTAGAGTTGAGTCAATGCTGAAACTTATATTGCAGATTACATATCGTGATTTGAGCTTCTTGCACGTAATATCGAATCATCGATGACTCAGTTGAGGTTTCTCACTAATGCTTTATAGCAGTGGATATTTTCAAAAAAATGTCTCTATAAGTTATGTTACATTCTAATTACCAATATTTACTGTCTTTTTTTTTTTACGCAGATTTGGCTTAGAGACAAACTAACTCGGCGGTAACTTTTCTCTTTTGGTCATAATCTGCGGTTAATTTGAGTTCAGTTACTTCAGTACACAGTTGCAGAATGTAAAAATGAGAAGGAATCTTTTGCCTAGTAAAATCCTATATTTTGCATGTGTGGTGTTTAAAAGCTTTCAACATAAGGTTGTGAGCTTTTAGGATAAGGTTATCAGCAGGGTGGTAGCCTTCCATCTTTCAGTTTCAACCAACAAAGACAAAAGCTCCGTACAGAGTTTTGTTTTTGAAGTTGTCCAAAACACAATAATATGTGCCATTGATTCTAAATACAAAAAGATATTAGGTATAATATTAGCATAGAATGAGTACATGATACATATACAAGTTTTTGTGTGTAAGGAATCTGAAGATCATTATTTAGAAACAGAATGTCATGCTAAAATAGAAAAGATTATGGCATTTCATTGACATCATCATTATGAGCAACACCCAGAAACCAAATCACCAAAAGACCACAAAAACAACTTCTGCCCATCTCTCATCACATGAACCCATGCTGGTTCAACTGCTAGGGTCTTTTTGATTTTGTTTAAATGAACTTGAATGGATGAGATTTGAGGAATTGAAGGAATGAAGGAAAATGATGGGAAGATTGAACACTGTGCAAATCTTGTTTGCAAGACTGGTTTCCTTATGTTAAGTGAAAAGCAATATGAAACTAAATATCAATATCTTTTTGTTATTTATTGGACAAAATGGGTAAAGTCAAAATGTCAAAAGAAAAAAAAACTCATAGAAGAAGGAGGAGGTCCAGTAAAGTGGGCCATACCAAATTAAATTAAATAGGTACAGCAAGAAGAAGAATGGCAAAATCTGGCAAAATAAAAGGAAAAGGAAGAACAGAAATGATAGTATCCACAGAAATCCGTCCATTGGATCTTAATTTGTGCCCCTCCATGGGTTAACATTCCAAATTTACCATCTTTTTCCAAAATTTTGCATACTGATTTTAGTCTCAACTTAATAATTAATGCAAATGTAAGGAAATCCCCATCCAATTGTTGTCCCATAAGGTTTTGAAATAAACTCAGCTCTGACTTTTGTCTCCTCATAAAAGAAAATCTAAGGCAAGCATTATGGATATGCTTAGTGGTAAGGATTAAAGTCAGCAAATCCAGTCTCAAAACAGGCATATTAATTGAGTACTTCTATTAGTATATATATGAAATGGACTCTAATTTGACCCAAGTTTCAAGTTGTTTAAGGTAAAGAGACCTCATTTTATCATCTCCATCAGGTAATTACCTAATTCCCTGGCCACTTGGGGTTGTGTTACCTTGATATACAATACTAATCCCATTTCTTGACAATCTTTTGTTGGATCTAGTGGGGTTCTCTAACATGGTATTAGAGTTTTGGTTCGAGGTCTTGGGTTCGAAATCTCCAATCCGTAACTATGTTTTTTTCCTTTTTGAAATTATCCCAAGGGATCAATTCCCAATAGTTTTAATAGTAAATAATTATTACAGGGTTTTTATTTTCTCAATTGTAGATTAACACTTTAATCATGCTCCTTGGCATATCAATATGAAATTAATCTAATATGTCATGATTAATTTCTTCTATATCATATTAGAAATATTGGGCATTCTTGACAGAAATTATTTACTTATGGACACTAATCCAATACTAATCAACAGGCACTGAGTGATCAAAAGTGATGGAAATACTGCATTGGATTGCACTTATTCTGTCCACTTTAGCAACCGTTCACAACCATATAGGCCTTGTGGAAGCTTCTACTAACATAGGTGTTTGCTATGGAATGTTAGGAGATGACCTCCCTGCTGCTACAGAAGTGGTTAATCTGTACAAAAAGTATGGCATGGGCAAAATCAGACTTTTTGATCCAAATCCTGCAGCACTCCAAGCACTGAGAGGAAGCAATATCGACGTCACTCTAGGCATTTCAAACGAAGACTTAGCCAATTTGGCAGGAAGTCAAGGTGCTGTGAACACATGTTTTGCAGCCAGTATAGAGCCCTACCTAAATGACATTGTCTTCAATCACATTGCTGTTGGCAATGACGTCATTCCTGGTTCCTTGGCCGAGCACGTTTTGCCTGTCATGAAGTATCTACAAAATGTCATCAATGACAAAAACTTAGATGGTATTAAGGTGACCACTGTCTTGTCAGGGACTGCATTAGCATTGTCATATCCGCCTTCAAATGGCGCATTCAAACCAGAGGCAAGCAATGTTATGAGTGCCATTCTTGCATTTTTATCCACACGAGGATCACCCCTTATGATCATTGTGTATCCTTACTTTGCCTACTCATCTGACCTTGCCAATATACACTTGGACTACGCTCAGTTCACTGCAACTAGTCCCGTGGTTCAGGACGGGGCCTTGAGCTATTATAACCTGTTTGATGCCATGGTGGATGCTTTTTTTGCAGCAATGGAGAAAGCGGGAGGGGGCGGTGTTGGTGTTGTGGTGTCTGAGAGTGGTTGGCCTTCTGATGGGAATGGAGATTTCACCTCTCCAGAACTTGCAGGGACATATAACAGGAATTTCTTGAAGCACATAACCTCAAAGGAAGGGACACCAAAAAGACCTGGTGGTTACATTGTACATTTTTGCCATGTTCAATGAGAATCAGAAACCTAGTGGCGTGGAGCAGCATTTTGGACTTTTTTTTATCCAAACATGCAGCCTGTTTATCCTGTGTTTTAAATCAAGACGCACAAAGTTTCAAGGAAAATTATGTATCTATAATGTAATAAAGACTTGTGTGATCTTGAAATTTTGGATAAACAATCAATTCCCAAAAGTATCTATGTGGGTAGCACTCCAATACAAAATTGCTTCATCATTGTTGGGATATTGTGCTCTTCTTGATGCCTTATAATTATAATTTCATGCTGTTTCATTATCTTTCTTTCTTTTTGTTTTTTGTTTCATTATCTCTCCTAAAATAGTAGGGCATTTGGATTCTAGTAAAATGAAGTTGGATTTTAGGAATCAAAGAAATGAGGGGAAAGGGTAGGAAGAAAAGGAGGGTTATCTTTGGTTTCCCCCTCACATGAGGGGGTTATTTAAGCCTAACATTTTGCGTGACGTGGGACATGGGGCGTGGGGTGTTGGGCTCAACACGTGGACATCATGCTTTGATATCGTATCAAAATATGAGCATCCAACCCAAAATTAATCGACAATGTGTTGGTAAGTCTTCAATTCCCCATGGGAGGATCCTCAAATAAATGCAGCCTAAGGTTTCATGAAAGTATTAACTTGGTAGTCAAGTATCATCTCGATATCATTTAAGCTAGAAATCTGACTTCTTTTATTTATTTATTTTTAGAATCGTTTACTAAAGAAAATCAAATAATTATAAAGCGGTATGAATGCATATGGAAGGAGTGAAAAAAAAAACTTATGGGGGCAAAATGTTTTCATTTATAAAAGCAATCACAGAAGAAGATACTCTTTCACTCCAGAATCAATATTTTCGTCATTATCAAAGTAATATCTACCTGTAAATTGCTCAAGTTTGTCTGGATTCATTGTATCTGCTAGCTGTTCATAGCTTTGCACTTGTAAATTGCTTAAGTTTAGGGATTTAATTACTGCCATAAAATACTTAATTTTAGGGGATTTAATTACTGCAGTAAATTGCTTAAGTATATGTATTTACTTGCTATTATTGGTCAACTCTTGTAAATATAAAATCTCCCCTCTATGAGATGAATAATACTCAGAAAATTCACCAACTGCTAGCTCCTTTTGAGGTACAGACTGCTTCACACTTTTTTGCCTTCTTTTTATGTCTCTCATTAATTTATTTTATGTATGCTACTGCAGGTGTAAATATTAGCAGGCACTCAGTAAGCAGAAAGTGATGGCAGCAGTGCCTTGGGTTGCACTCATTCTGTCCTTTGTAGCAACCATCCACAACAATATAGGTCTTGTGGAAGCTTCAGCTGACATAGGTGTTTGCTATGGAATGTTAGGAGATGACCTCCCTGCTGCTACAGAAGTGGTTAATCTGTACAAGACAAACGGTATTGGCAAGATCAGGCTCTTTGATCCTAATCCGGCTGCACTCGAAGCACTGAGAGGGAAAGAAATTGATGTCAGTCTAGGCATTCGAAACGAAGACTTGCCCCAATTGGCAGGAAGTGTAGATGCTGTGAACTCATGGTTTGCAACCAATGTAGAGTCCTACCTGAATGACATTGTCTTCAGTTACATTTCTGTTGGCAATGAGGTTATTCCAGGGTCCTTAGGCATCCATGTTTTGCCTGTAATGCAGTCCCTACAGAAAATTCTCGAAGATAGAAACTTGGCTGGTATTAAGGTGTCCACGGTTGTGCCAGGGTCTGCCTTAGGAGTTTCATTTCCACCTTCAAGTGGTGAGTTCACACTAGAGGCAAGCAGTGTCATGAGTGGCATTGTTGCATTTTTAGCACAGCGAGGATCACCCCTTCTGATCAATGTGTATCCCTACTTTGCTTATGCATCAGACCCTGTCAATATTCACTTAGACTACGCTCAATTTACCGCAACAAGTCCAGTGGTTAAGGATGGGGAGTTGAGCTATTATAACCTGTTTGATGCCATGGTTGATTCTTTTCTGGCAGCAATGGAGAAAGTAGGCGGGGCAAATGTCGATGTGGTGGTGTCTGAGAGTGGTTGGCCTTCTGATGGGAATGGAAATTTCACCACTCCAGAACTTGCAGGGACATATAACAGGAACTTCTTGAAACACATAACCTCAAAAGCCGGGACACCTAAAAGACCTGGTTCTTACGTTGAGGGGTACATTTTTGCCTTGTTCAATGAGAATCAGAAACCTGAAGGTGTGGAGCAGCATTTCGGACTTTTTCATCCTAACATGCAACCTGTTTATCCTGTATTTTAAAGATTCAAGACCAATCACATCAGCTATCTTAGCCTAGTGGTAGTTCTCTTCCCAACATAGTATTAGGTCCGAAGTTCAAATTGCCTCCCCACCCCCTCCCATCAACTTAGTATAGTGGTAGTTCTCTTCCCAAGCTCGAATTCTTTTCCCCCTGATAACACAAGGATTCATGAAAAATCATGTATCGATAACATATCAATAAAGAGTTAATTATGCATTCAAACATCTTACATCTCTGTGTTTTTTTTCTTGTGAGTTCTTTGATCTTGTATTTTTTAACATTACAACACTGACCATTTAAGGTTTGGGGTGGTTTATACGACAATAACAAAATTAAATTATCCTGCTCACTTGAATGGCTCTGAAATGATCTATGTTCTTTTCTTATTCATCTCTGAACAAGTAATTTATTTATATAAACCAGGTAATATAACATCCACAAAGAACAAGAAAAGTTTGGAAAACAAGAGAGTGTTTCCCTTTCCCAGTAGCTTTGCTCTGAAAAGGGTAGTTTGTGTGTACCTACCCAACAACAGGTTCTTGGGTGTAGAAAGTCTTCCTGTTGTACTTGGTCAAGGGTGCATTAAGCTTAAATCTCAAAACCCAATCAAGGTTTGAGATAAAAAGACGACCATACGTCACTAAATCAGCATCCCAGCAACAAACGTACGCTGTTAAGCTTTTTTTAAAGTCCTATCTAACGTGAAACTTGTATATCCTTTATTTTAAGACTGACAGAGTACTCTCCTCCAATATGCATGAGGAGGTTTCATGGAAATTCATGAGTTCAGTCAGAAAACCAAAGCTTCAGAAGGGAAAATGGACAACTAAACTTTTGCACCTTCTGTTTGTGCACAACTTTTCCTTATGGAGAAAAGAAGATATAACAGGAATGGTACAATGAATAACATGCATCCACAAAAAAAAAATTCCATTTGATTGTCTTAGTTAATTTGTGCACCCACATAGAACATAGGTTAGCATTCTAATTCCAAATTTGCTCTTTTCCAAAAAAGTTCATACTTATCTTAGCCTCAAGTTAATACATAATGCCAGATATGTAAACAAAAACTCATGTAGATGCTGTAATTGTGCACCATAAAGCCGATCAGTGTTCCTTGAGGTAGTATCGACATGCTAGCTCCACACGTTTTGCTTTCTTGTGTGTCAAACATTAATTTATTAAGCACACTTATGCAGGTTTAACAGGCACTCAGCAATCAGAAAGTGATGGCAGTACTGCATTGGGTTGCACTCATTTTGTCCTTTGTAGCAGCCAGCCACAACCGTATAGGCTTGTGGAAGCTTCAATTGACATAGGTGTTTGCTATGGAATGTTAGGGAATGACCTGCCTTCTCCAACACAAGTGGTAAATCTCTACAAAACTTATGGTATTGGAAAGATGAGGCTCTTTGATCCTAACCCAGAAGCACTCCAAGCACTCAGAGGGAGCCAAATTGATGCCAGTATAGGCATTCGAAATGAAGACTTACCCAGTTTGGCAGTTAGTCAAGATGCTGTGAACTCAGGGTTTGCAACCCACATAGAGCCTAACCTTAATGACATTATCTTCAATCACATTACCGTTGGCAATGAGCTTATTCCCAGGTCCTCAGGCAACTACATTTTGCCTGTAATGCAGTATCTACAGAAAACCCTCGACGATAGAAACTTGGTTGGTATTAAGGTGACCACTGTTGTGTCAGGGGCTGCCTTAGGAGTTTCATATCCACCTTCAAGTGGTGTATTCAGGCTAGAGGCCAGCAGTATTATGAGTGGAATTCTTCCGCTTTTAGCACAACGAGGATCACCCCTTATGATCAATGTGCATCCTTACTTTGCCTCTGCATCAGATCCTGTCAATGTTCACTTAGACTATGCTCCATTTACTGCAACAAGTCCCGTGGTTCAAGACGGGACGTTCAGCTATTATAACTTGTTTGATCTACAGTTGATGCCTTTATCGCAGCAATGGAGAAAGTAGGCGGAGCTAATGTCGATGTGGTGGCGTCTGAGAGTGGTTCACCTTCTGATGGGAACGGAAATTTCACCAATCCAGCACTTGCAGGAACATATAACAGGAATGTATTGAAACACGTGACATCAAAGGCAGGGACCCCTAAAAGACCTGGTGCTTACATTGAAGCCTACATTTTTGCCATGTTCAATGAGAATCAGAAACCTAATCCTAATGGCGTGGAGCAACATTTTGGACTTTTTAATCCTAACATGAAACCTGTTTATCCTGTATTGTAAAGATTCAAAACAAAATATCTTTCATGCATTAATAAAGATTTAGTTACACAAACATGTCTACCATTTTTTGTGATCCATTATTTAACAAATTCAATCGGATAATAATTCAGTTCCATTTAAAATAACATAAATTAATTTAGAGCAAATTGTCGTACACGACTCCGAACTAGAATCCCAATCGAACTTAATCCCTTGAACTAAAAAGTAAGCAAATTTAATAAGCGAATTAATTAAATGGCAAATTTAGCATTTGCTGTTAATTTGTGTGAATTTCATCTAATTTTCCATTACTTATAAGGATAAACTTGTAATTTCGAGTATAATAAATAATAAATAAATCAAACAAAAAGGAAATAAATAATAATTAATAAGAAAACTAGAATAACATTTAACTAAATAAAAAGAGCCCCATCCAGAAAGAAGCCCGAACAATCAGCGTCAATGGAGGTGTGTCTCTGAGAGGGAGCTAGATTGAAGCTTTGTCTGTAACATATACCTTGGCTGCCTCCCCACACTCTCCGAATGAAAATTAAAATGAACCAAAATTTTCCACCCCTGTTGTATTTTTTGCAGACCAGGTTTTTCAATGAAATTTCTAAAGGTTTCGAACATTATATTATGGTTTTGGTGGTGGTGGGCTTTGATGGATCTGTGCATGAATGTTAGTTGGGAGTGGATTTTATTATATTATGGTCTGCGTGTGTTTAGAAATTTAGCGAGAGAACAAAAGAAAAGGGTGTGGTAAGTGAAAGAAAAAAGCAAGAAGGATCATCAATGGTGAAAAAATTGAAACGCGGTGTATCGGTAGGGGCGCTTTGTAGCACGCCACCGCCAATTTGAAGACTTGACGTGACGAGTTTTACTATCAGCAAAACAACAACAAACCCAGCTCTGAATTTCTCCCACAACTCTTCGGAATTTCATCCAGTTTTGGGATCAGACGATAATTATTCGGAATTTTACGACGACGACGACAATGACGAAGAAGATGGTTATGGCGATGATGGATCTGGGTGGGGGGTGGTGGCTGGTAGCGTGGTACAGTTTAAAATATTATATTTATAAAGTATAGCCGAGCGGCTATACTTTTAACATATTCTATTTATAGAGTATAGCCGTTCGGCTATACGTTTAGAATATTCTATTTATATAGTATAGCCGGGCGGCTATACTTTTTAACATATTCAATTTATAGAGTATAGCCGTATAGCCGCCCGGCTATACCTTTAACATATTCTATTTGTAGAGTCTAGCCGGGCGGCTATACTGTGAGATATTCCATTTATATAGTATAGCCGGGCGGCTATACTTTTAACATATTCCATTTATATAATATAGCCGATCGGCTATACTGTTAGATATTCTATTTATGTAGTATAGCCGAACGGCTATACTGTTAACATGTTCTATTTATAGAGTATAGCCGTGCGGCTATATGTTTAGAATATTCTATTTATATAGTATAGCCGGCCGGCGATAATTTTTAACATATTCAATTTATATAGTCTAGCCGTGCGGCTATACTGTTAGATATTCTATTTATATAGTATAGCCGCGCGGCTATACCTTTAACATATTCTATTTATATAGTATAGCCGACCGGCTATACCGTTTAACATATTCTATTTATAGTATATAGCCGAGCGGCTATACTGTTAGATATTCTATTTATGTAGTATAGCCGGACGGCTATACTGTTAACATATTCCATTACTCTTAACATATTCTATTTATAGAGTACATGAGATTCTATTTCTTTATCCATCTGAGAGTTTTTTATTTTTTTGATCCAGCTGAGAGTCTAGTCCACCCAAATTCTCTCTCACCCCCTCCTCTCTCTCTTCTCTCGCTCAAATTCCAAGAAATTAAACGCAAGAAAATGGTGAAAGGTGAACGCAGGGTGTTGTTGGTATTGGCGGGGACTACGTGGAAGACTACGAGGCGATGGTTCCATTTCAAGCACTGCAGGCATATGGAGTGTCCGTTGATGCCGTCTGTCCTGGCAAGAAAGCTGGTGATATCTGCCGCACAGCCATTCATCAACTTTCTCCTGCTCACCAGATCACCCACCTCTGCTTCTTTGCCTTTTCCTTTGTTTATTTTTAATGAAAACGTTTTCTTTAGCCTCATTACATCACTTGAGCACTGTCAGTTGGTCTTTTCCATGCTTTGTAATCAAGCACACTCATAGATTGAAGATTGAATGCTCACTTCACTTGAATTTGTAAACCCAAAACAAGAAATTTGTCTCAAAGATTGAAGTGCTTACAATTCTCACATACAGGATAATGTTGCCTCCTCTAAAATTTGGAATCTGTTGGGACTGGAAATTAGTTTGTCAAGTTTACGAACGAACATCACGCTTTCAAGTTTAGTTTTTTGCATCAGGGAATCGTTGGTAGCCTTAATTATAGACAAAATGAATAAGTTTTATTGTTGATTAGAGCCACTCTATTAGATTGACAAATAGCAATCCGTAGGTTATAGTTCTAGGTTGTGTGGAAGGCGAGACTAAAGTAAGCTCAAACAAGAACACACGTTAGGAGTTTTGTTAGAGTGCTTGCTCATTCATTATGAGCTAGAGAACCGACCTGTATTGAGCTTGAGTTCTGGGGACAAGACAGCGTGAACAAATTCTTGGCTCCAACGTCACTGCGTACACCATATTCAATAAAGAAAATTGCTTTAGTGCCCTCGTCTCTAAGTGAGAATAATCTGATAATGGGCTACCTAGGTTTGCTGAATCGTGATCAATGGAGCAGCAGCATTTGGTTTTGGTTTATAAAGCAATACACAGAACAGACAAAAGTACCTCAGAAGCATGTCACCTAAAATCATGTAACCAAATTTAACTACATTATTTATACCAAATAATACAATATCCAAAAGATAGGAGTAACATTTCAAAACATCAAAATCAGAGCCGGGAGAGTGGTTGCTCTTTCCCACTTGCATTGCTCAGAAAAGGGTAGTCTGTGTACCCAACAACAGGGTCTTGTGTGTAGAAAGTCTTCCTGTTATACTTGGTCAAAGGTGCATTAAGCTTCAATCTCAAAACCAAGTCAGGGTTTGCGATAAAAAGGCGACCATAAGACACTAAATCAGCATCCCCAGAAGCCACAGCATGAATTCCAAGCTCCCTAGTGTACCCACCACTAGCAACAAACGTACCATGATAAGCATTTCTTAAAGTCCTCATAAACACAGCTTCCTCTTCATCACTGCCAGGTTTGCCAGATTCGGCTTGGCCATATGCTGCGTAACGGGGCTGAGTAACATGGAGATAAGTGAGTTTTGAGCCCCAGTCTTGTTGAAGCTTGTTGAGCCTTTCAATCACTCCAAGGCCTAGGGTAAGTGGATCAGAGTCAACTGCATCAAGGTGATCAATAGCTGGTGAGATTCTGACACCAACTCTATCAGCACCAATGGCTCCAACCACTGCTTGAACCACCTGAAGCAAGAATTTGCAACGGTTTGCAAGTGATCCACCGTACTCATCTGTTCGATCATTGATCCCATCTTTCAAGAATTGATCAATGAGGTAGCCATGTGCCCCGTGAATCTCAATTCCATCAAAACCTACACATCATCAGATTCAACATTAAAGCTTACTAGTAAGCACAAAGGTGACATGTGCGTGCAAACAAAATCATTGTATGATTGAGAGAAACCGACCTGCTCGAATGGCATTCAAGGCAGCCTGTCGATAATGCTCCACCACTTGGAGGATTTCAGGGATTTCTATGCGTCTAGGCTTAGGGTAAGTGGCATGAGACGCATCCGGTAATAGAATTCTCCACCTCCTCGAAATGGGAACGTTGGTTGAAGAAATTGGTGAACCCCCACCAGGTTGGTAAACTATATCAATTGACAAATTACAAGTAAAAATGGTCACTGAAATGCTCCAAGCTTTAGACCAAAATCTACTATAAGAGTTGCCAAATACAGGACTAGGGGAAGTTACCTTCATGAGAAGCACGACCTACATGCCAAAGTTGACAGAAAATAATGGCACCTTTGGCGTGAACCGCATCCACCACCTTCTTCCATGCCTCCACCTGTTCATCATTGTAAATCCCAGGAACATGTGGAAACCTGCATCCACCTTAACGTTGAGTATCACTAACTTTGTAAAATTCCCATTTCTAGTCAATATTTGCGAACAAGTCCTAGTTCTAGTTTTGAACTTTTGAGGTCAAAGTTAACATTGTGGACCAAATTTCTTGGACGAAAAGTGCTTTAGCCCAATAGGTCCGAACGACTCCAAGTAGGGCCCAACTTGGCAAAGCTGCCAATAATGATGATTACAAAAAAGACGCTTAGCAAATAATGAAAATTACAAAATTACCCGGCGCCAGTGTCGGAGACCAAAGTGCCTTCACTGAGCAGAAAGCCACCGTTGGTTGACCTTTGAGTGTAGTACTCGGCCAGCGCCGGCTGCGGCACGCCGTTCAACGCTCGGCATCTCGTCATCGGCGCAAGCACCACCCTGCAAAGGACAAATCGGTCAAAACATACTCCAAAACCAATCAATTAAATGACCAATTTGCCCTCCCGTGATTTTTAAAATTCCGGGGAAATCGGAAGCACCAAGTGGACCAGTTTTTTCATGTACGATGAAAGAAAAAGAGGAGCAGCTACTCGATGCAGCCGCGAAACACTGGATCGCGGATTACTGACCTGTGAGAGAGATTGAACTTGCCCATCTTGTACGGAGAAAAGAGAGTGGGTCCCTGCGACGAAGCCTCCGCCATTTTTAGTTCAGAAATGAAGTGAGATCGAAGAAGAAGAAAAAGAGGGAGCTTTTATAGGAGGAAGCAGTGGCGATCGGCTCGGCTATCGAGGGCCGTCTGCGATCCGACGGCTGTGGGCGGTTTCTGAAGTGTCACCGTGCGATGATGCTTTGGCTGCTCTCTCGTTAGTGGGATTTTAAATGGTGGTGGTCGTCATCTGTAGGGGGGACCCACAGAGGGATGCATAAATAATGCATTGCATTGCAACGGCAATGATATTCATGTGCGGATTTATTTATCTCCGGTGTCGTTTGGTTTCTAACTTGGGAAATGTTTAAGACGTGTTTGACCGTCCAGCGTTGACTGGACTCGGGGTGTTGACGATACTGTGGTGGGGTCGGGTCGGGTCGGGTCGTGCACTGGTAGGCGTTTGAGTTGGGTTTGGAGTTTGATATTAGGCTTGAGGTGGAGCTAGGCCCAATATGTGAGTTTTGGTCGAATCTTTAATGCACGAGGTGCCTCTTTGGAAGTTGAGAGGCCTAGCCCACTGATTGAGCAGGCCCAACTACCACTTTTTGATTCTCGTTGCAATTGAAATTTGAATCTTTAATGCACGGGGGCCTCTTTGGAAATATTTTCATCAACAATTTTTGCATCCGTCGGACACTAATACATAACACGAATTCGACTTGAAGAGAATATATTGTTGTTGATTAAAGAAAGATATAACATGAAACAAAATATATTGATACTGATATTTAATGGATGCGATTGCGGTCTAAATCTGGGACAAGGATAAGCGTGTAAGCAATGACTTTTTTTTTTCTTTTTCTTCTTTTGTAGATAAATATCTACAATTTCATTATCAATTATCCATTCATCCATCCGCTAGAGATTCCCAAGAGTTGCAAAGGAAGACTGGTTTGATTAAGTCAGCAGCAAGCAGTTTGCCAATTGGGAAGATATACATGCATGGGATGAAAAGTCCATAAATGAACAGCACTCTTCTGTGATTTGACTGTTAAATCTACACATTTTCAATTCCCGTGGTAAATAAATACATCTATGCATATTCAATTGGGATCAAAAGTCAAATTAACATGGGATGGGATCCAAGACTTGCACAAGATTTGAAATGAGGATATTATTGAAAAACTCCATGCTTCTAGATTTATTTATTTGTGAAAGAACAGAATAAAAAGAAAGAGGAAATAGCCTTCTTTTGGGTCTTCTTTTTGGTCAACCTACCCTTCATTGTTCATCATTATGGTTGCTAACGGAGTATAGCTCAGTGAAAAATAATATTGATTAACATATCAGTAATTTCATGTTCGAAAATCCTATTCTCCAATATCACTTGTATATATATAATAAATAAATAAAACTCATAAATATGGTTGGTTAGATTCTGTCTTACATAGATCAATCTCTATCCCATATTTATGGTAAAACTATTTTCACTCACCTACACTCCTCAATGCACAAAACATAATAATTTTATTTCTTGCAACTTCTGTTTTGTCTCTATTTTTGCTAGGGTTTTGGTAGGTGCAAGCAATTAGGATATTGAAAGCTAAAAAAACAGATAAAAATTGCTAAGTACACCCCACAGTGTCCTGTTACCCCTAGCAATGATGTAGTCATGTTGGTGATCAGACTTGGAGCAATCTCAAACTGAAGTGGTGTGTGGTCCCCACTCCCACAACATGAGTAGGAAGGGAACAACTTTGTCACCCTCATCATATACCTCACATATCCATGCCCAACCCTCTAAATCATGAAAAAGAAAAAAGGAAATACAAAAATACAAAAAGAAAAATCATTATTAAAAATAAAATTATGAGTTAAAATATAAACACCCTTTGAGTGAAAAGAAAAAAAACCATTGAGCCGCGTGTCCCGGTACCACTGTATGCAGTGTAAGTGTTTCCACCTCACCAACCCCCCGCTACGTCCCAAAAATAGAATGGCGCAGTGCGCACCGTGTGTACCAGAGAGAGAGAGTAACGCCGCTTGTAAATATTATAAAATAAAATAACGAAAATTCGACAAAATAAATCTAAAAAATTAGGAGCAAGGTGGGGGCCAGTGGTAGGGGTGGACATAAAAACCGCCGAACCGGAAAACCGAATCAAGTTGAATCGAAAAAAAACTAGTAGACTAAAAAAGTCAACAAATCGAAATTGAACCGGACCGGACCAGTTCCAACGGATTTCAATTCTGAATTCACACCTTATCAAACCGGACTAGACCAAATCGAATCGGTTGTGTATTATTTCATTTTTTTTACAAAATTATTTAAATCCAATGCTATATTTTTCATCTCATAACTAATATTTTCTCAAGCTCAACTTCAAAACATCACTCTTTTTTAGGCACAATATCTCTCTTTGCATAAAATTGAATTATTTGTTAATTTTCAAGCCCAAAAAATAAATTTTTTGTTGAAATTTGTATAAAAATAATATTTTGAATAATAATAATAATAATCTGGTTCAAAACCGGAAAAATCGAAAATCGGATCGGAACCGGTACAAACCGAACCGGCCGGATTCAAAAAAAAAATCCTTAAAATCGGACCAAACCAAACCAGTTAAATAAGTCGGTTCTGATTCCGATTTGGGGTAAAAACCGGACCGAATCGGACCGTGCCCACCCCTAGCTAATGGGGTACATAGGATGCCCATCGTACATCTGTTACCAAACAGGCAGAAAAAGGAAAGAATAATGTTTTGCTATCGGCCAATCAATAGTAAAACAATACTATCCCCATTACACATGTTTCTCTGAAACATAGGTGTAAATAATTCGGAATGAGAAAGAGTTCACACCGTTACCCGCAAAAACAAGCAAGTGCCGTTACTCTGACCGTACGTTTTTTCTTCTTCGCAGCTTTTTTAATTATTTTTTCGACGCACACGAGGGCTCTCCATATAGATAATATATATATATTATCTAAGTTTTGGTTCGTAATTTCATTTAATTTTTAGTCCGAAAACTCTTTGCGATTAAACTAATTGATGATTAAAGATTAAAGCGGATTAATTTATCACCATCATCCTCGCTCTCTTCTCCATTTCGTTTCTTTGAGGAGAAGCAGAAGGACGAAAGCTTTGTCATGGCCGCCGGAGATTTCTCTCTCTGAAATTCGTTCTTGAATTTTAAGTGAATTCTGAGGTGGGTTTGAGACTAGTTTTGTATTTCTCTGAGTTTATTGTGTGCCATGTTCGATTTTCTATATTCTAAAGTTGTCATCTTTTCCTTTTTCTCGTGATAATAATTTTCAATTTCTCTTTTTTGTTGAGTATTTACAATAAATTATTGGTCTGCTATGCTTGAATTGTATGGTTTCTTGTTGAACATCTTCCAATATAGCAAGCAGAAAGTGAAATTTGTTCTCTTTCTCTCTCATTTCTGGGGTCTCCGGGAGCTTGTGTAACTGAAACAGCTGGATGGAAGAAAGTTAACTGATCAATTTTAAGGCAAAAGAATAACGTTTAAAGTTATTAGCTTTTGAGCCTACTAATCAACTTTTTAATTCGATTTGCGAGCTTACATCTAGGTCAAGATTATTAATCTTTTGTTTCAAATTGTTGGAAAATCATATATCTTTTCGTGTGTTGGAAATTCTTGTAGAGTTCAGGGAATACAGCAAAGTTAAAAGCATGGTTGCAGTGAACATCAAAGGTTCAAGATTTAAGTAGGAATAGCATGAAATTAATCGTTCCAGAGTTCCTTCTTTATAAAGTTTCCTGTGTTAATTGTACTTGTAGTGGGACAGTCTTGATAATTAGAAATATCAATGGTTTTGCTAATGACTTGTATTGTTGAGGCTTGAATCTTTGTTAATGTTGAATTTTTTGATAGGAGGGAAGCCTTTTAGTATGGATAAAGAAGAAGAAACTGGTAGCCCTAGTTGGGGTGCTTCGTTTTTCGCACAAACGGAAGATGTTGCTAGAGCAGTTGCTGCTGTAGCAGCTGCTGCTACTGCCACTCATTCTCCTAGGCCATCTGTTGTATATTCATCGAACGATGATGGTGGTGACAGCCCACTTAAAAGAATACAACGCCATGTTAATAATGTGCTAAAAGGTTTCTCACATCCTCCCGAAGTGAAACGTGGAACCTACAATCCAGAAGTATTGACTAGCCAGAAGCGCCAATGGGCAAGCTTTCAGTTGCAGTACTTGGTATGCAATTTTGTTAATTGGTTAATCAAGAATCAAAGATGACTTTTTGTTTTATTTTTCTTGTTTACATTGGAACATCTTTCACGTTCAACAGCCATACAGCTATTTCTAATTACAGTTGTTACTTCATCTTTTTCTTTTTAAATTTTTAGAATAGAACAATTCAAGGAAAAATGACAGTTATTACGCGCGCTGTGAGTTTAAGGGTCATAGGATACCCTGAGACATTTTTGTTTGAAAGATCAGGGGTCGTATGATAACCTGAGACATTTCTTCTTAAAAGTTCAGGGTTTCTGTATTGTTAGTTTTGAAATACATTCACATATGAAACAAAAATTTCATCCAAAGAGATTCTGTAACACCTCTGCTATTTAAGTGTGCAGGATCATAGGTGTTTAAAGCAGCCGACAAGGCTTTTCGAGAGCATGGTTGTTGTGGGGCTGCACCCAAATTGTGATATTCAGGCACTTCAAAGGCAATCTATTGCAAGAAAGTCTGAGGGTTTAGGAAAATTGCGAAGTTCACGTAGTAGTCAGAATTTCTCTCGTGTGGAACCCAATCTTGAACCTCAGGTGGGGATTCTTGTTGCCAAATATTCAATTTGTTTGCATATTGATGCGTGCAAGCAATTTGAGTAGTGGGTATTAATATTCATTTCTACTTCCAGGTGTTATTTGTTTACCCTCCAGAAAGGCAGGTGCCTCTTCAATACAAGGATCTCCTTTCATTTTGCTTCCCTGGAGGCATAGAGGTAAGGTGTTCTCTTGATGAATGTTTTGCCACTTGTTCTTTTTAATTGATCAGTTTAATTTTAGGGATTTAAGATTGATGAGCTTTTTCTTTTTTCTTCTTAAATCTATTTAAGAGGAACTCCTTTTGTAAAGCTTAGGTTACAGAAAATGATTTTATAACTTGGCTTGATATCGATGGTAATATTTACAAGGGTAAAATACCTGAGCCTTTAAATATTGGAGATGCTTACCTGATAGGTTTGAATGTATTTTGTTAATGTCTGTATTTGAGAAGAATTTCAGATAATAAATAATTGATATTCTGAATTAGTCTGCATATTTTGCTAAAGTTTTCATAGCTTTTATATGGAGAACTTCTTCCGTTTAAGGAAAGTGGAGCCAGTTGTGTAAATATCATAGTGCAATAGCAACTTGAGTTTAGCCTGATTTCTTGATCTTGAGTTAAATAATATCATAGGCAATAAAAGAGGCATTATATCAAGTTTTACTTGATTATGACTATTACTTGGTGTTATATTCACTATGAGAGATGTTCTTTGTGTCCTATGTGCAGATATTGATTTCTCTTGTTAATATTGTGTATTTGTTAGTCAAGATGTAGTTAGTCATTATGCGCTAATATTGACACCATGGATGTGAATGGCTTCAGGTTCATGCTGTTGAGAGAACTCCTTCAATGAGTGAGTTGAATGAAATTCTTTTGGGGCAGGTATAGTGCTACATTATGCTCCCATAATGTTGTCGATTAATGATTATGGACACTTATATTGACTATGATGATGCTTATTTGCAGGAGCATTTTAAACGGACCGATCTGTCCTTTGTATTCCGGTTACAGGTAAATTATAGCATGTTATGTCTCCAGGAGTCCTTTTTTCTTGGATTTTCCCCTGATATGTTTCAAGATTTCCTTATAACTTTAATTCCCTGTGGCATTTTCCATTTGACTTATAAACCCCATACACTAGTAGTGCTGGATGACAGAATCATCACTGCAGCCTGAAAATTTTAATGCACACAAATTTTTGTCTAGTTGACTGCAATCGTTATTTGAGTTGTATTTGTTCCCACAGAGAATAAGATTGGTAACAAAATGCGAAGCAAATTTAAGAGGGTTGATTGTCTTCGTTATCTTTGATTAGATTTATATATGTTTAAAATGTCATTAAAATTAACAGACGTTAGGTAAGCCTATTTCTACTATATTCCTTATGATGATATTTTGTTTTGTGACTTCATGTGTATTGTTCTTTTTTCTCTAACCTAAACAGTTTAATATTTAGTTGTGAATTATGCTCTTCATTTCCTGGATGACCCATTTTGTACAATATTGGTTTGAAGGTTGCTGATGATTCAACATTGTATGGATGCTGCGTGTTAGTGGAAGAGCTAGTACAAAAACCTTCTGGATTGCTTTCCATGATAGCAGAGAAACATCCTTCTCGCCCATCTTTGAGTCGCCATATATTAACCACTAAGAGATGCTATTGCATTCTCTCAAGGGTTCCCTCATTTGAATTACATTTTGGTGTATTGAATAGGTGTGTTTATGTCATATTGGATGCTTATAAAATACATATTTATCTCAGTGATTTGCGTTTTTCATTTTCACTTTGAAATGTATTCTAATCCCCTCTAGACTTTCTTATAATTATTTATGCAGAAAATTAATGTGTGTTCCTCTGCTATCTAATCATGCATGAAGTTGAAGATCCTTTTATTCAATTGTCTGAGAAAAAAAGAAGAGATATTCATTTCTTAGTTCAGTGAGAAAAAAGAAATTGTAGCAACTTCAATAGAACACATAAAAGCTTTTAAGTACCAGTTAATCACAAGATCCAAATTTATTGAGTGACTGGCTCATGGTTTTGTGTGAGGGTAATGTGTATGCTCCACTGTTTGGTCCTATAATTTGACAATCTTCTTTTACTATTTGATACCAACATATAATTTTGCAATTCATCTGTTGCTCAACTTGACTATGTTTGCTATTTCCCTGTAGCATCTTCACAGAAGAAAGGTTGGAACGATTAACAAAAGGTATTGATCTTTTAGATTTAGAAACCCCAAAGGATTATGGCAATGGCAAAATTTTAGAAGAAAATACAGAAGAAACTTCACACAGCATATCACTAAGTAGTAGGACCGAGGAGAACATGGTGATTAGAACAGCAGAGTTTTCTCAATCAAGTTTAAAAGATTCTTCATTTGGAAGAGTTGCAGATAATGGGATTCACCTAGAGAATCAAATGCTTGATGGGGATTTTAACTTGTCGAAGGGAAGGGTGAGTGAAAACGTTGTTGTTCCAATTGATCCTGAAACCAAGACGGCCAGTTCCAAGAGAGAATCTGATGTTGCAAATGCTGAAGTTTCTGAGGTCTATGTTGATGATTTCTCTGCAAACAAGCAAGCTGTAGAAAGGCGATTACCAAATGCTGTTCTACCTCTCCTGCGTTATTATCAGTATGAAAGCTCTGAATCTTCCTCCAGGTAGATCATTGTTGTTCTTTGGTGCCTTTTCACTTGTATTTCATGCTTTTTATTACTTGCATTAGTAGTTGTTATCTTTTCTCTCTCTTACTAATTTTTGGAGCAGAGAATTGCACTTTTTTCTTTGAGCTACTTCAAGTTGCTGCACTCATGCCATTTATTAGTGTTTTATGCAGTTTTCAGGGCTCACCTAGCGAGGACAGAAATTTTAGAAGTGATGTTGATGATACAGAGACGGAAGAGGCATCTTTCTCTGGCCAAGATGATTCTGACCTCATTGATATTCTTGAATGGGCTAAGGTGCAAAATGAACTTTTCCTTTTTGGATCTAGATATGATTCTAAGCTCTTTGTAATAAGAATCTTGTGCCCAGGCGTTCTCTTGACAAATTTTTCCCAAATTTTCAGGCAAACAATCATGGATCATTGCAGATAATAAGCGAGTACTACCAATTACGTTGCCCTACTAGAGGTTCCACTGTTAGATTTCATCCTTTGGAGCACTTCCATCCCTTGGAATATCATAGACCAGAAACAACCATTTTACATATTGCTGGCTCAACCATTGATTTGAAGTCATGCAGTACAAGTCTAGAATTTGCTGAGGTAGATGGTGATGGTAGCTTTAAGAAACTTTCCAATTTGATATGTGGTGGATTTGGTTGAACTTTTGGTTGATTATGTCCCTGTTCCAGACACGAGTAGTCATTCACATTGTATAGCTGTTGATTATTATCAGGCACAGGGTGCACTCTCAGTAGAGGAGGAAGCAACTGCATTATCAGTTTGGGCTATTGCATGCATATGTGGCTCCTTGCGGCTTGAAAATGTTAGTTAATGGCTCAACATCACATGAGTTCTTCAGACTTCATTGATTATATTGTTATCTTTTCCCTTTTCTTGGAACTAGTTAATTGCTTGGTCAGAGCTATTTAAATTTCTCATAGGTTACACTGTTTTGTTGAAATAATTTTTTTAAATTAATCAAAATGGATTTATTTGTTTTGAACCAACAGGGTAAATTTGTTTTGTTATGCTGATAGTTGAAAATGAAAGTGGTGTCTACACTAAGCTAATTAAAACTGTAGAATTACTGCATGAGTAAAACTGGCTCCAACATTTACAACATTTATGAAGTGGAAATCAATTTAAAATCCGCCTCTAAGTAAGCATTAATTACAATGTTGTAAGAGCGGAATGATATCCTGCATAGTATCTGTGGGTATTGTGCAGTGTCAGAATATTTTCGTCAGTATATTATATTGAATAAACAGTTATATGAATGCATGTAGATTTGTGTGGGCCTGCTTCATGTCTGACTTTGGATTATTAATTTTCCTCATACTTCGCAGGTATTAACATTGTTTGCAGGAGCACTGTTGGAGAAGCAGATTGTAATTATTAGTTCTAATTTGGTATGTATTATAAATTATATCAAGTTTATAATGCTTTGATGAAGATTATCAATCCAATGCATGTATTCTTTTTTACTCGATGTAAATTTTATCAGAGAAATTTGTTGGATTTATTAACATCTTGCCAAATGTGTGTTCCAAAACAGAACTGTATAAGTATCAACTGCTGCTTATCTCATAACAAGCTGAAAAAGCTTAACCCAATTGAATTTAGTTGGAGGTAGTAAAGAACTGTATAAGTTAGCCTCAGGCTATAGGTACAAGTTTGAACTTCCTAAACAGAGTGGCTCCTTTCTCGACAAGTCCCAGCAAGTGAGGCCCAAGGACCAGTTTCACCTCTTTATGTTGTTTATTAGAGATAGCTTGGCTTAGGAAATTTGTTTGTGTGACACTCTAAGTGTTGCCATCATTATTAGATTGCATGTTTTTTTTTAATAATTTTTTTAATCAAAAGATCATATTGTTACTGTTTCATTTGCTTATGTACTTATTTTTGGGTAAGCTAATATTTTAATATGGGTGTGGACTGTTCCATTATTTTTAAATTTGTTCTAATAATTTAGCTCTTTGACTAAGACAAAAGATCTACAAAAGAATTTACATCAATGCTTTCTGATGTACAGGGTATCTTATCTGCCTCAGTATTGTCAATTATCCCTCTGATCCGTCCCTACCAGTGGCAAAGCCTGCTAATGCCGGTATGTTTTCCTTCTAGCCTACTGCCTGTGAGATTTGTCCCATGAGAAGTTACTTTTTTTAAACATAATAATTTCGTTGCTGTTTTCAAGTGAATAACAATTTGCATATACTTTCCAGGTTTTACCAAATGACATGCTGGAGTTTTTGGATGCACCTGTCCCTTACATAGTGAGTTCTCAATTTGTTGGCTGTTATGCCTATTATCTCGAAATAGTGACATGGATTATGAATTCATGTTTGTTGGTTTATCTGGACTCTGAATTTCCTCAAGTTATTAGTTGAAATAAAAATAATAATAATTGTTCACCATATGATTTAATCCTTATCTATAGGTTGGTGTGAAGAACAAAACAAATGAAGTGCAGTCAAAACTATCCAATGCAATTCTAGTTGACGCAAACAAGAACCAGGTCTGTTGTTTTTAAGCAGTTTTGTATTTTTCTACTTATATTGCAGCTCAAATATACTCAGAATGGGTATTAACCCATATGCCTTACAATAAACAAAGCAGAAAGTTTCTTTATATTAGTTTACCATTTCCCATGCTTATTTATATCACTTTTATGTATTATCTAGTTTCTTGGAATGGCTAGTGTTGATCAAAATGCAAAATATTCCTCTAAAAACAAATAAAATGCGAGTGTCTGATCCTTTTCCCCCATTGTGTGATGTAATAGGTGAAGTCACCAACACTACCTCAGTTACCACAACATAAGGAATTATTTTCATCTTTAAGTCCTTATCATGCAAAGCTTGTGGGAGAGAGTTTTTTGGCTAGGAAAAGGCCAGTGTACGAGTGCACAGCTGAACAGGTGTGTTCTTGCTTTGTTCTTTTTTGTCTGATTTCAAAGTTTTTAGTTCTTTTACCATTATTCTCATGTGTTTATTTGCCGCATGTAGGTTGAAGCTGCCAAGGGCTTCCTATCAGTGTTAAGAACTTACTTGGATTCTCTGTGCTCTAACCTCCGTTCACACACAATTACAAATGTACAGTCGAATGATGATAAGGTCAGTTTGTTGTCCCAACTGTGATAGCTTTTAAGGGACTGAAATGCTGTATAAGGATATTTAGGTTTTTTTTACCACCTTTGGAATGATGAGTGCTTTAAATATAATCTTCCAGAAAAATGGCCAGGCAACACACTCACAGACACACTGCTAGTCATTAGATAAGCTAGACTCACTAGTAATGATGATTGCTGTAAAAGTTTAGGTAATATTTGACCTGAAACAAAGATCACTATATTATTCTGTTACACTGAGGGTGCAATGTTGGCTAATGTTATTTTTCAAATTTGTTTTTATATGCTGTCCTTGTGATGGACTAAGTTCTGTTGAAGTGTCAGATATATGCAAGCTCAGCATAATACATTGTTATATCATTCACTTCGTACCTTCAGTTGTCATGTTGAATTGATAAGTGCAGATCAATTTGTCGATTCCTTTTGAATGTGAAATGCTTGCTTGTATATCTAGTAACATTCATATGTGAATGCACGATCATATGGTGATTTGTCTTAGAAGAATCCAAATATACTGCTGCTGATCTGACATTGATTTTCTTGTAATTAGGTATCCTTACTTTTGAAGGAGAGTTTCATCGACTCGTTTCCTAGTCGTGATCGACCATTTATGAAGGTGTGTTCCATGACATAATTTTCTTTTGTTTCTCTGAGTTAACCAAACAGCCCATTGGCTTTATCATTCTGGAGAATTAGCTAGCTGTTGGGATTTTAGTCTTATGTGTTTCCTTAAGGTCATTATTATTGTCATCTTATCTTTTATTTTTGTCTATTTTCTGAAAGTAGTTTACAATAGATGGTGTTGGTTTCTGTGTTGTGTGTTCGTATTTGGATGACTGTATTATATAGGATGTCACGCTGAAGACATGTAAGTTTTTAGTCTATTCATGTAGATAAATCACTGATTTAACCCTCCTTTTTCTCTTCATTTTCGAAAGTGACTTGTAATGATTCTTACTTCAATGCTTACTGTGTCTGGATGCTCTTTAAATTGTAATGCGTAAAGCTGAAACCATACTGATGTTTCCTTTTCCTTACTAAATGCTTTGCAGCTTTTTGTGGACACTCAGCTCTTTTCTGTACATACGGACCTTGTTCTCTCTTTCTTCCAGAAGGAATAGTCCTAACCTGAACATACGCCATGCTGAGGTCTGGCAGTGAGTTATATTTTCCTGTTGTAACCTGAACGTAAGTTCAGTATAATGTCAAATTATTAAGTGACATGATATTCAAGAACTCGATCTCGCTTCTTGAACTGGCGCTTCTCTTCTCCAAATGAAAGTTGCATGCTTCGCATCGTGGCATTCTGTATCAAGATGAACTTGTATTTCATCATATGAGAGAACTCAGAGAACTCTGGTATTCCGCTTGAATTGTAAATAGTAATTTTGTTTAATTTACTTGAGTTAGTAAAACATGACTGTTTCACCGTACCGATTTAATAAAAATGTAGTGTTTGTTTCCTGGTGAAGTTTCATGCCAAATGTCATGTATAATTCTTGGAATCTCTCAGAAAATTTACAGAGTAATTAAAATGAATCTCATACAACTTTTGAATGCAGTAATAGTCCAGGTTAAAATATATTACCTTGGAGGGAAGTGAAAAAAGAGTCTTTCAACCAGTGGTTGGGGATATTCGAAGGGATGTTTTTGGCCCAAGTGGGATCAATAAAACAAAAAAGGTGGGTTTGCATTGCATGTGTTTCAGCCTGCCAGGTGATACAAGAACAGTACCAGACAGTGCCCTACTTGTGCAATTTCCAAACGTACAATACAAGAATAGTTTCTTTCACCCAAAAAAAATACAAGAATAGTTTCAGGGGCAATTCAATGCAACCAAACATTAGGAACTCTCTTAAATACTTTGGTTTTTTTTGTTTTACTTTTAAGTTTTAACACCCCACCACCACCACCACCACCACCTTCATTGAATTCAGTTATATCAGTATGAGGGTCCTAATAATGCAGGTCTTGGTCACAGAGCCAATTCAAAGATGGCCTTCTTCTTCTTCTTGTTTCAAAGTCAATGTATGTCTCTTTTTTTTTTTCAAACCCCCAAGTCAAAGTATTAACTATAAGAGGAAAAGGAAATGCAGAGAATATATTTTTCAGCTATTTGTTTGTTTACAACCTTGGTTGGTCTGATCTAAATCAGAGAAGCAGTGTCTTCTGTTTACAAGTCTTGAGCTTTGACTTGTTCCCCTGGTTGGTCAGTCACTTGTATGCCATTGCCTGCAAGAAAACCACTTAGATTAAAAATTAAAAAAGTTCAAAATATTTGCTTGTTGATGGTTGTCTTGCCCAGCCACTGATGATCATGGGCCAAGGAAACCCATTTATTGAATAGCTGAAGTGAAAAGTTTCATGTATTTTAGTGCTCTCAACAAGGTTAGAGTTTTTCTGATAAAAGTTTATAACTATAGCCAAAGTGGTGAACCCAGAAAATAAGAAGACTCCTGTCCTTTGGATCAGTAATGACCCTTAAACTTAATCATAAGGTTCAAATCAACGGTTAAGATCTGCACACTAGTCTAAAGAAGAAGAAGAAGAAGAAGACAAGGCAACCACATGAGCATTTAGAACAAAGAAAGCAAGCAAACAATAAGAAATAAATAAGAGTAATAAGTAAAGTGAGGGTTTGCTGTATTTGATCAGAACCCAAAAGCGGTCCTGCTCTGAATCACTGGCTTTCTAAATTTCCGAAATTTAAAAGAAGGCCCGAGTGTAAGTGGGGGGTACTGGGGTCTGAGGTAAAGGAACAGAAAAAGTAAAAGAGTTAGTAGCAGTAAAAGCTCAAACCGTACAATCTTCTGCTCACACAGGCATTGGCTTCAGACACCAACTCTCTATAGTCTCTTGGACAGACAGACATAATAACACTAAATAATTAAATAAATAAATAATCTTTTTCCTTTTTGTTTTTGTTTTTCATTTTTTTTAGAAACATTTACAACTTCTTTATTCACTTCCCTTTAGTTTATGGAGTTCTGTAGAGTTGTCAGAGACAAGCGCTGCCACAGAGGCAGAAGCTTAGCTGCAGAACCAGAAGCAACAGAGGTGCAGTCATAATATGAGCACAGAGGAGAGAGAGAAGAAGAGAGAGAGTGTGAGAGAAAGAGGATGTGGCAATGGCATGCAGCACTGTAATCAGAACCAATAGTTTTATCCATGTACAGAAGATTCTGCAGCTAAATGGTCCCTGAAATAAATATACCTACTCTACTCTCTGCTCTTCTCTACTCTCCTCTCAAACTAAAAGGCCCTCCCTCCTCTCCCTTCACTAATAATATTGAAATTGAATCATGCAAGTGCAGCACAACCCATCCTGTTTCTCTCATCTTTTCTCTCTTTCACTGCTTTGTGAAGTCTGAGACAACCAAGTTTTTGTTTTCATCTTTTTCTTTCTAATTTGTTCTCTTTGGAGGAAACTTGCTTGCTGTTTCTTTCTGATTTGGGATTTCCCTGCCTCTTCAATAACAATAATGAGTGGGAGAACCAGGTTTCCATTTACACCATCTCAGTGGCAAGAGCTTGAGCACCAAGCTCTAATCTACAAGTACATGGTTTCGGGCATCTCCATCCCACCTGATCTCCTCTTCTCCATCAAAAGAAGCTACTTGGACTCTCCTCTGCCTTCAAAGCTCTTCTCTCACCACCATCCACATAGTAAGCCAACTATTACATCTCTCTCTCTCTCTCTCTCTCTCTCTCTCTCTCTCGTGTGTGCAAAGAATGGAACTTTAGAGCTTTTTGAATGAATAATATTTTGGGTTTTGCTTAGAAAAAGGTTCCCAGTTAATATGTTTGTGTGGATTTTGCAGTTGGATGGAGCTGTTTTCAGATGGGTTTAGGGAGGAAAATAGACCCAGAGCCAGGAAGGTGCAGAAGAACAGATGGGAAGAAATGGAGGTGCTCAAAAGAGGCATTTGCTGATTCAAAGTACTGTGAGAGACACATGCACAGAGGCAAAAACCGTTCAAGAAAGCCTGTGGAAGTTTTCAAAACACCAATTACAACAAACTCAAACCCATCATCAACACCAACAACCATCTCATCAATAACCTCCAAGAACAACCCCACTTCTACATCAACCCCAACCTTCCATTCCCTTTCTTCATCACTCTCATCACTGTCCTCTGACTCCCACCACACTCAGCTCAACCACTCTAGTTACAATAATACCAATCTTGATCATCACCCTTTACTCTATCATCATACATCTTCTTCAAGGCCTCCTGGAATTGGTTTGTCACATCAAGAAAGAAATACTTCATTGCTTTTGGACTCTGGTTCTTATCCCCAAGCCAACTCAGAATACAGGTTTGTCTAGAAACAACTCACAAAATTATGCTATTTTAAAAAAATTGTGTTTTATGTTATTTCTTTGATTATTTTACCTGTTCATGGTTAAAATTTTGTTTTGTTTTTTGTTATCCCGGGAGAAGAAATAGGTATGTTTATGGGCTGAAGGAGGAGGTGGATGAGCATGCATTCTTCTCAGAACCTTCAGGGTCTGTGAGAGACTTCTCTGGCTCTTCATCTATGGATGACTCTTGGCAGTTCACACCACTGACAATGAGTACTTGTACTTCTTCATCTTCAAAACAGAGAAGCTGCTCTGCTTTACAGAGTGAGCACTCTCACTTGCAGCTTCAGAGCAATATCACTGCCAAACAACAAAATCAAGATCAGCAAAATTACTTTGCTTTGGGTAGTGACATGAAAATGGACAGAAATGAAGGAACCCAGAAAACCATTCATCGCTTCTTTGATGAGTGGCCCCTGAGAGACAAAGATTCATGGCTTGATTTGGATGATAAATCATCAAACAGTGGATCAGTTTCAAACACCAGGCTCTCAATCTCCACGCATGACTTCCCCATCTTCAGCTCAAGAAATCATAATGGTACTTACACGGTTTATTTTCAGTTTGTCAATTAATATTCATTTCTTTTGAGTTAATTAGCTACACTGTTCTTGATTGTTCAGACCCAGTTGTGATCTTTGTCTATTAAGTTCATTTTGTTTGGTTTTGCAGATGACTGAGTCTCTCTCCAGTACTGGTTTCTGAATCGAAGGCCAAAACTGTACTTACCTGATGTCACTTTATTTTTGGTTTTTTGGTGTTTGTGTGTAAGGTCTAATTAGAAATGGACTATTTTCTTTACTTTATTAGCTGAATGTGGTTGAATCAAATTATTGTGTTTTAAATGAAGGATCCTATGTCTCTGGCCATCTTGGTTTCATGTCCTACTCTGCTTCATAAATGGTTCCAAATGAGTCAGCCAAACCTGTTTTATTTTTAGGCTAACCATTTTGATGTTTTGTTTGTTTGAAATCATAAATGAGGGGACCCAATGGACCCAGGATTTGCTAAATATTTTGTCAGTTCTGAATCTGAGCTCACACCAGGTTATGTTGGCAAAGAGTAAACCATCCTTGTTATCTTCTAACCACGGCAAGCATTGATCACCTTATAAATATATCCACCTTCAAACCAGGGCAAGCATTGATCACCTTATAAATATATCCACCAGCCACTATACTGGGAAAATGACTCTTCATCAAATGGCCTTTCCCTTCTTTCTTGGTCCCTGTTAAAACAACTTACTTTGTATATATATATATATATATATTACCAGATAAGAAACCAGAGAAAAGAAGAAAGAAAGAAAAATTAAAGAAAAAGGAAGAGAGAGAGTGATATTAGATGCACGTGCAGTAAGCAGTGACAGTAGCCAATGCACAGATATAAATCGGTGTTTCTAATCGTATAAGAATCCGTTTACAAAGCTGAGGAACCAAACATAAGTTGGCGCACGCATGTTTTCTTTGAAAAGATGCCAACCACTCTGCTGCTTCAAATCTTAGATCATGCACGTTTTATTCACCCAATATCTACAAAGAGCTAGCTGCCAATTCTTCAATATATTAAATAGGACATTTATGTTGGATCCTCAAGCATGTTAAGCCTAATAAATGAATCTACAAGATCTTTTTTGTTGTTTTTTTTGGCACTCACTCTTTGGTAATAACTCTATTACAGTCTTGTCAATGATATACTCCTTCCTATGAATCACAGTTCGACAAATGCAAAAATAATTAATCAAAAACACAAAAATAAAAACTTATGCACACGTATTACACTGTTATTGGCAGGAATGTATGAGCTCCTACTTACATGGTAAGGAGGGAAGTATTTTCCTATACGTAGCAATAGCTGTTTATTTATTACTATTATTATTATTATTATTATTATTATTTTCTTGGGAAAAGCTTGAAAATCAACTCTACTTATGAAATGAAGAAATAGCAGGTAAAAGGAAAAAAGGTGGAAAAAATACCCTTTAAATTAAATATTCTGATGTTATTGGAACTAAAGTAAACTGTGTTCTTAAAAGTTGAAACTGCTGAAACAGCTCTGATCCCACTCCACAAGAAAAAGAGTGTATGGGCGTGAAAGTTGTTTAGTCATATAGAAATGAGGCAGCCAAAATAGGCAGAAGGCAGAGGCAGCGAAGCTTTAGCAGAAACAGCACCACTAATCTAATCTGAATTGTTGGGAGGCCTCTGTTGGATGAGTGGGTCTGTGGTTGGATGCTTGGATTGGACCAAAAAGAGGAAAGAAGAGTTTGCAGATTTCACCATCTTTGCAGACTTAAAAAAGACTTCTACACTCATATCAGTTGGCAGATAACTTGATGCGCACTCTCAAGTCTCTAACACCTCTAAGTTTCGAAAAGAACAAAAGTGGAGAAGCTTCATCTTATGCACTGTCGTTTCAACTCAAGGAGAAATCTTGAAAGGAAAACTTTTAGCTGTAACTAAGATTATCAACTCAAACATCTGCAAGTGTTGATGCTGTTGCTTGTAGCCCTCATCTCAGACGTATGTGGTGATCCTATGGTTCGACCTCCATGCATATATCTACGACTGTCAATCGGCCATGAGATGCCCTACAGAAATATGATCATCTAATCACTAGGGGTGCGTTTACTAATTCGTAATCAAATTGAGAGGAATTAAATTGGGGAGGAATTGAAATGAGGTGAAATCAAAATCAGATTCCTGTTTGTTGGAGTTTAGGGGGTGTGTTATGAGTGTGGTGCTCTGATACCATTGTTGGTTTAAGGGTGAAGGGGTTTATGACAAGAGATAATAGTTGAAAGAAATAGATTTTATTAAATTTGGAGGAGAATGGTACATGACTTGATATAGGCTAATTGGCCTTCTTTCTAGCATATTGGCTTATTGGCCATCACACTTTCTTAATTAATTTGGGCTATTTGGCCCTCAACAACAAAGTTTAATTTGGGTAGCTAGTTTGCTCCCTTAGTTTGGGAGTTTTAGTGGTTAGCTCCCAAACTCAAGTTGGTTAGCTAGATAGCTAGCTTTGCTTGAGTAGTTTGCTAGCTTTTCTAGCTTCCATACAATGAGTAGGCTTAATGCCTATTTATAGATGATTGAACCGACTAGATAGGTCGGTTGTTGCAGCCACCGACTCTACACAGTTTTTTTTAGCCACTTATTTGTTCAAGTTCTAGAGAACTCTGATTTTTGTTGTTGTATTCACCGACTTTGTTAATTCGGTTTGTTGTTTCTCAAACATACTAAACTATTCTTCATCATTCAAGAACCTTCTAGATTATTCAAATGTGCATTACCTTTTAAAACTGTTGAAGTTGTTTACTAAAACTGTGTGGAATCGGAATAGAATTCCATAAACCTGTTTACTAATTCAGCAGAATCGGAATATAAACTAGTATGATTACTAAAATGTCATTGTCCCAAATCAAATATTTTATGTACTTTTTTTAATAAAATTTGATATAGTATATAATAGTAAGAAAAAATTAAATTGCTTTTTTATTTCATAGACACACTAAAATGATTTGTTTATTTTTTATTTATTTATAAATTTAAGTATTTCTATTAAGTATTTTTATTTTTTTAATTAATCCTTAACACTTAAAATGATTTTGTTTTTATTTCTAGGGTTAATGATAATATTGGAAATAATGAAAGTAAGTGAGGGCATAAAGGGATAAAAATTAGCATTACGATTGCTCCCTAAACCCGAAATCCAAATACCTCATCAATGTTGGGAATCCAAATCATCCAAATCATGAAATTGAATTCCATTTTTTGTGTGGACCCCACACTTTTGATTCCTCCCAATTTTAATAAACATGGGTATAATCCGTAATCGAAATCGGATTCCTTATTCTCATTCCGATTACGGGTTAGTAAACACGCCCTAAAGATTCAGTCCCACCCATATGCCATTACGCCATTCTGGTGCACATGTACTTCGACACGCCCAGGTTTTCGAAGTACATAATAAAACACTCAGAATCTTACATCCATATGCATATGAGATGAGGGTGCTGTGGGGATTAGGCACTATAAATGTGGAAATGAAGCTTCTATTAGAATTTTTTTCTTTTTTCTTTTTATTTTTTAAAGTTACAGAATACATGCAAAGAATTCTCAGAACTCTGGGGATCACAAACAGAAACTATAAACAATATAGTGATCCTCAGTGAATAACTCATGCCTTTCATATAAATATATTATTTGTTCAAAATTGCAAGACATATTTACTCCTGATTCCGTAGAGCTCAAGATGATGGATCTTAATCATCATCATCAAGAGCAGCCTCTCCATTCACTTTATCACCACCATCTCTGTCTTCTCCATCACTCTGTAACTCTGCAGAATTTTCTCTTACAGGACTGGACCCCGGCTGCCTCTCTTGTTGCTCATCATCATCAGATTCTGACCATGCCCGCCTTCGTCGAACTGTGGTTGTTGAAGGTGCAGCCTAGAACATAAGATGAATATGTTACAGCCGGCAGGAAGTGAAACACTTAGTCTCTCAATGAATTTCAGAAAGAAATTTTCAGCAGGTTAGAACTCAGACATGAGAATGTATAAAATTTACCACCTCATCCTCGGCATCAGAATCTTCAAGCCCAGCTGCTGCAAGAGGATCTTGAACATTCTCTTCATCATCCAGCTCATTCATCTGACCAGTAGGCTCCCTGTCATTCGTGTTGGCATCTTCGTCTTCCAGTTCTTCCTGATCTTCCATCATATCAGCTTCTGCTTCCAATGTGTCGTAACGCGACCTTGAGTATTTGTCCTTCTTTCTCCTCTTTCCACCTTTTCTCCTTCTCTTTTCACTATTCCCGCCCTCTTCATCATCCATTTCTGACCTTTCCCTTCGCTTAGAACCAGGTGTACTGCTCTTCCATTGCTCCTGAAGATGCAAAAAGTGTGGGGCAATTAGAAACATGAAATTCTTCAACCACGTTTAGCTGTAAAATAAATAAATAAAAGCTATTCACTTCCTGTATCCTTCAGCATCCATCTCTTTTCTATGAGGATGGCCTGTTTGGATACTACATTAGCATTCTCAGATCTATACAGATCTCTCTAGAACTACAGAATTATTCAAAGATATGCAAGATTAAAGGATTTAGCTTTTTATGCCCAAAAAAATCTTTAAATACAACCATTATAGCTCTTTGATGATTTTCATAATACAAGCTAACCAATCTTTGACAGAACTGCCACATTCCAATTAGGGGCTACCAAGAAGAATCAGTGTCAGTATAGAGAACTCAATTATCAATCTTTACCTTGATGCGCTCAAACTGTTCCTCCTGTTGTCTCACTCGCTTCAGTTCGTCCTCTTGCATTCTTCTCTCCAACTGTTATACGAAAGCATCAATAAATGTATGATGTGAACTCATACAAAAGTATTAATCCATTAACCACCATCGTACACAGAATGAAGCAACTTTCAAATACCAAACCTGAAATTTCCTCTGTTCTTCAGCCTTACGACGGGCTTCCTCAGCCAATGCCATCTGACGAGCAGCTTCTTGTTTGTGCCGAATCTTCTGCTCCTCATGCTCAGCTACTTTGAAGTGAACTCTCGCAGCCTCAAGCAAGTGACTACAATACTCAACATGGGTGTCAATTTTTTTCTCATCAAACCCATGAAAGTGAAGGCTGGAAGCAGCAGATAACTGTCTAAATAAACGAACAGCATTTTCTAGCTCTGCAACTGTTGACCGCACCTAAAACATTGATACAAACAGAAATTTATGTGCGCATGAGAGAAAGAGAGAGAGAATGAAATCACAAATTAAACATGCATTCAATAAATGTACAGGCCAAACAAATTCCAAAGAAATAGCATTACACATAATCACAAAGACACTACATTCAACAGCCACCACATACCAGGAAGGGATGCCCAATAATACTACAAGTTGTAAGAACAGTTGTGCAACGTGAGAACCACAAATTTCTTAATCCTGGGTTGGCAATTTCTCTCACAAAATTCTTAATTCAGGGTTGACAATTTCTCTAAACAAATTAAATCATAATAGGGTAAAAACATGAATACAGGTATGACTATGACTATGAGATAAAAATGAAAACCAGATAAAGTATCGGTGGTGGTATCGTTGATTTTGTTGTTGTTGTTCTTATTATTAGTGTTAAATTTATTTTTTGATTTTTTTAAAACCCTACATAAAATGTTCTCACATATGCCAAAAAAAAAAATCTAAGACAATCTAAATGATCAAATTCTATTATCTCCTAGCCATCCTTCTTCCTGCTTCTTATCCTACATCATGATATCCAAGGTTGAGCCACACTGAACCACACAAAAAGCTTTTAGTGTGACAATAAATGTAAGGCATGAAATTTTGGGAAGGTTTTCCATCAAACCTCATCAACAGATTTCTTTGGCTTTTGTAAGGTTGAAGCTGAGAACTTTTGCATTACAACACCTGCGTCAAACCTCAGCGTGTAATTTGAAGGTGCCAGATGAATGGCTCGCAGTAAGTTCTTTTTGCAGTCTTGCCACTGCTCAGCTTCATAGTGGGTACGAGCCAAATAGAGTAGAATCTGAGAGTCTGTATTATTAAAGAACTTTCTCAAGCAGTTTTGGTACTGCAAGACAACAAGAGTCATCAGCACATGTATACGCCATAAAAAGAATCTGGCAAAAAGAGAAGAAGCATAGAATAGAGATGAGATGAATTCACCATTTTCACAGCCAATGCAAAATTTCCTTGAGCAAAATAAACATGTGCCAAGTTTATCCACACATCTGGCATCTGAACAAAAATGTTCCCACTGGCAGCTTCTTGAACCTACAATAGTACAAATGCAAACAGTAAACCATTCATGTACTAAACTGGGGTACTGTATATAGATATCGAGAGATCGATTATACAACCCACCTGTGTAAAAATGTCTTTTGAAACATCAAAGTGACCCTTCTCTGCAAAGACCACTCCAGCACCATTGGCAGCATACAAATTAGCAGAATGTTGGGCTAGGACCTATAAGCATGAGAAAACAATATTAGGTTTTTGTAACCGAAAAGAAAAATGAAATATCAGGTTTTCTGTTATCATGGTTGCCAAACTCTAGATTCAAATAGTACAAATTGAAAGATTTTATGAATGTCAACTAACAAAAATGGTTTACAGACCACACCTAAAATCACCCCAATGATAAAATAATATGTGCATTTACACAAGCCATAGAGCTCATAAAAATAATTAATCAAATATACCACAAATAACAAAAAGGAGAGAGAGAGAGAGAGAGAGAGAGAGAGAGAGAGAGAGAGAGAGAGAGAGAAATACATACTTTAGTGTAGAGTTCTTTGGCTTTTTCTAAATGCGTAGCTTCCAACTTAGGAGCTCTCTTCTCATTGCGAATTGCGGCAAAGTAGTTCCAGTTGCCCTTAAGAGTGACAAAAAAGTGTATGAGATGTAAAGAATACTAAAGTAACAACTAGAATGGCAAATGTGTTTCCTATTCACGCACAAAAGATGCAATTATGAAATAAATTTTAAACACCAAATGTCATCATTTATGTATTAGATATCTAAAAAGAATTGAGAGAAGCATGCACACTAAAACAATACACACCAGAGAAAGAGTGGCATAGGAATCCTTCCCCTCAGTTGCTTCACTAGCAGCCCGAAAGGTTTCTTTTGCCTTAACCCAGTCATCATTTTTCAATTCCAAGTCACCAAGCATTAATAGTGCATTTGGGCACTTGTCATTCACCTTCAGAGCATCATTAACCTGTAGAAAGAGCAAGTCATTGTTGGAACAATGTGCACATGCATGTGTGTGTGTGTGTGTGTGTGTGTGAGAGAGAGAGAGAGAGAGAGTATTAGGACCAAGGGAGTTAAAGGTATAATAACAACCAGTTCAATACTTAGTTGAAAATTATTTCGAGCTTTTGCAAGGGCAGCCAGTCGCAGATAAGCATCTACATAGTCTGGGTACTGCAAAGAAGAACAGAGTTTAAACAAACCAACCCAAGAAAGAAAAAATTTGAACCATGATACATCAAAAGGTCAGCTCCGACAAATGTTTTTCTTTATTTATTTATCATCAGTACTTTGTGGTAACCTTGGTTTTTTGTTTAAGCACGAAAAATTCCATTCCTAGCACCATGAAGTAGGAGATGCATCATGGTCTTTCCTAAGTGCCAAATGAAAGGGGAGGTGTTTCGTTCGTGTTCAACAGAGAGGAATAAAAGAAATTGAGAGTAATACTTAATTTAAAAATTAAAAATAAAATAAAAACGATTGCCACAGGAGAGACACAGTAATATATCAGTAAAATGTGACCCTAGATAAAGCTCAAAGGTAACTGATACTAACTAAACCTTAGTCAAGCAGAGGCAACATTGATAAACTTAAAATAAGTTAATGATATGAATTTTTTTGAAAATATTTCACATTGCATTGGGACATATCAATTACTTAGAATTGAAGACCAGGTTCTATGTTCATATCAACATGGTACTGGTATACATGCCCTCTTAATTCAACATCTGCACAAAAATTCTTCCCTTTGAGACAGTCTAACATCTAATTTAAGTTCACCTCACCAAGGACAAAAAGTATCAACATATTTTTTTTTACCAAGTTTTATACTTTAACTGGAGCAACCAGATGGATGTAAGAATATAATCATGTAAAACGATTCCCCTCCAGTGCTATTACAACATAAAACAAGCATATTCATGCATGTGCACAAATAGAAAAGACGTACCTTAAACAAAATGAGACGGTACAATATACTTGCAGTTTCAATGTTATGTAACTGCTCGAGTAATCTGGCAAGGTTAAATAGTGCTGTGACTTTATTCCAGGGTAACTCGACTACGTGACCTTCTTTCTCAAGTTGATGAAATATATGCATGTCCTTGTATTGTGAAATAGATGCATTAGCATCAATAGATGGAGGTTGTTCTTTACCATCAATGAAGGCAAGCCATATTCCATCACCTAGTGCCTCCCTGAAAGTTTCCTGAGCAAGCTGACAGACAGAAGAATATGCAAAGATATCAAGCTACATTTGCCTGGTGTAGCAATTATAATTATCCGAGAAGAAAACAAAACAAGCAATCTTAAAACTACTCAGACCTACACAACATTTTATGAAAGTGCAAAATGTAGATGCTGATACTTAGCATCTGCCACACAGACAATTTTAATTGCATCAAAGATATCCTTGGAGAACTGCACAAACCTCAAATTCACCCCTCTCAAAATGAAGAACCCCAAGATTGTTAAAAACTTCAATTGGTACTTCTTCACCTTCCTTCTTCAAAAGATTACGTGCCTGAAGTAATAATTGACAGCTTAATAAAACCTTCAAGGGAAATTACTAGATTCCAACAATGAAGGAGAAAAAGAGCTCCATTCAATATAAGGATGATCATTCTTGCTATTTAGGACAGAATAACAAGAAATCCATACCATTTTTAGGCAATCCAGAGCCGCTCCACCATCAGATGAAATCAACAGTTCTCCTAGGTCAAGAAACGCCTGCATTGCAGTCCAACAGAAAAAATTAAAATAAAAGTTCGAGCTAGGATATGGCTCACCATACATACTAAAAGTTTAAGATGCATCTTCAAAATGACCACATAACACCAACTCTATTCATCCAAAAACAACTGTTATCATCTTGGCTATGTATATACAAGGAACCGTCATTATCAACACTATTACTGTGTTTCTTTGTGAAGACTGAAGAGCAACAAAGACTAAAACAATTATGAAAATAGTACATACAAGGAGAACCCCTAACCAATTGGCATAGCAAACCTCTAATAAACGGAGACACTAATGTAAGAGTGGAACACACCAATAAACAGGAAAGAAAGTATCAGACACATGAGGACGGTGGGCATAGGTTATGTTAGCAAATTCACACAAACCAATTCTCACTGGGGAAAAAATCCACAAGGCCACAACTCATCAAAAAATAAAAAAGAGGATTGATTACCTGGGAATCACATGGGTCAATTTTTGTAGCCTTCCTCATAAATTCCAAGGCCTTCTCAGTCTGCCCAAGCTGAACATATATGTGCCCAAGGACCTAGAGAAAAGGGAAATTAGCAAAGTAAATCAAACTAACAAAAAAGTATATATCATTGATGCCAACATACTTTCATTTCAAGTTTCAACTCACTTTCAACGCGTCACAATTATCAGGGTACACCTCCAAAACCTTTTCAAAGTTTGATAGTGCGCTCCTAAGATCTCCCATCTTCAGTTGTACTTGTCCCAAACCTGTCACCATGAGCCCATAAATTATGTACAGAACTAGGTGAATGCGAACAATGTTACAAGAATATAAAACCTGCTTCTCCGTGCAGATTTCGGCATTCTATTGAAAAATTTCATATTAACAGGCCTAGTTGAAGTATGCATGATAAGGAAAACAATGACAACAAAAGATGTGGACTTAAAAAGAGAGAAATTATGTTAAAGTCTTACAGAAGATATATTACATTACAGTCATTACTAATACTATGCCAAAACATCATACTCAGGCAAATTATAAGCACAGAAGATTGTATATGATTGATGGTAACTGACCATAATAAGGAAATACGAACTCATGGGGTTTACTGATTTCCTTGACAGACGCCATGTAGTACACTCCAGCCTTATCATAGTCCCCCTGAAATCCAGCGAAAATAAACATTTGTAACATTTGTGATCCAATGTATGCATGACTAAAATGTATAAACTTGATGTCATCAAATCAAATGAGGCCACAAGACTTGCTAATAATTTATCTTCACTTGTTTGAAAGTGTTCATTGCCAGCAGTAAGTTAGTAACTACCATTGATGACAATTTCATTATAGGGCCATCTTATGCATTTGTTTAGCTAGGAACCGCAATAGAAGGTTGAGTAGCATGTGGAGCTAAATGCTGCCTAAGATAAATCACTAATGGATGATCAACCACATTTAAACACACAAGCAGAAGTCGCCAGAAAGCATGTGATTGTACAGAACACAACTTCCTCCGCCTCAAAATTCCAATTAACACAAGACAGAAAATGTAAAGAACCCCTTAAGATAACAAGAAAAGCATGACCTCTTCATAAACAAAATAACAAGCACAATCTTTTACTCACCTTGCTATGGTAAGATCTTGCCAAATTGTAGTAGGAATGTGACTTTGTCGGTCCATGGTTAGTGACAGCAAGTGCAGTTTCAGTGAGTTGCTCAACTAGAAAGTGCTGACCAGTGTAGAAAAAATGGTTTGCCAAATAATTCAAAGCCATTGCGCAATAAGGGTATATCTCAAAAGCGCTCTGCATTTTTTCCATTCCTCTCCTTATTCCAGCAGCTGTCAAGTACAATATATCCTGAATGTTAGACTGCTCAAAAGAGAGAAGTATGGAAAAAATAATAACTATCAAACTAAACACAAGTGCAACATATAGAGATGCTGACTTGTAAGGTTGTACCTGTATTTGCATGCAAATCCATAATCGCAAGTGCAACAAGAGCCTCAACATTTTCTGGATCTAGCTGCAAGTATAAATTCATTAAAAACTGTGGCAATAAACACCTTCACCTGATATTAATGCATCATTCATTCGCTGATATCACTTGCCTGTAAAACCCGTTGAAAGGCCTGCCGAGCTTTTTCAAATTGACCCATTTTGTAACGACAGAGACCTATGCCAAGTCTTACAGCCGCAGGACAATCAGGATGTACTTGCAGGGCTCTCTTTATCAAATTTCACAAAAGACAAGTTAAATCAACAATTAGCGTTCGTAAGAGAAATATCTTCACAAAATTTACCAAATTTCTGAACTGCAGAGAGCTACCCATAACCCCAACCAATTCAAAAACAAATAACAAATGCTGGAGGTTCAGACCATATACATTCTTGTGTTCTTCCCATTAGCAAACAGTGGGATGAAAAATACAAACCTTGTACAGCTCCAACGAATCTGAGTAGTGCCCACGGTTGAACTCAACGCATGCCTGCAAATAACAGGGGCAAGTTGTTTACAACAAATGAAGCATATCTACACTAACCAAGCCCAACCCAATTTGGTCTCTCTTGCTCTCTCTGGGACAACCGGCTCTGTTATATTTCAAATGAGTTCCCCCTTGGTCTTAATTTAAATTCTATTCTGTTAGCTGCTATCTAACACTAAAATAGTCAGTCCCATGTACCATTGCCAATTTTCCGGCCACAGGGCCATGCTCATAGATCATGGATTCACGGCTAGCCAAGTACCTCACATGTTAAAAATTTACATCCATAATCAAAACGCTTTAGAAAGAATTATTGAAAGTAAAAGAGACAGTGTTCAAGATATGATATACTGATAAAGCCAAGACGAGGAAGAGCAATAACTAAAAAACTAAGTATATCTTCTATTTTCCTATTCATATGCTGATACATTCATCACATCTTTATCCATGCGATCTTTGAAAATGGCAAGCATAATTCCTTTGCTAAGCAGAGAAATTCAATGTATATACCTGACCCAAAAGGGCAGGAACATTGTCCCGGTCGCCATCTAATACAATCTTGAATGCAGAAAATGCTTGATCAACTTCACCTTTAGCCAATAAAAGCTGACCTGAAAGACAAGTAATAAAATTTCAAGTATCACAGGATGCATGATCTAGCCGCAGCAAAAAGGTTGCCCCTACATTATCTCACAATATAGATCCTTCTGTGACACTCATTGAGAATTTAGACACATAGTAGTACGAGTAAGCAGTAGATGTATTATAGACCAAAACCAGCAGGTTTCAGAACATAAATTGCAAACAAAAAGAAACTTTATGTGCCATACAGACAGAAGGATACACAAAATTTCTTTGGATTCTGTACTTCACGACTGCAACAGGAACAAGAACATAAGACCAGTTATTGACGACTCTAAGATGCCACATCAAGCAGTTTCTAGGATGGCAAACTACAGATCAACTACCAAGCTAGTCTCATCACACACAATGTCATCCAAAAAACACACCATAAATCCAAAATCCAGCAAAGGCCAATGTCTTTGGGCAATTCAGTTCTCATCATGAACGTATCAGAAGTTCTAAGTAAGTAGTAAATCAAATCTTCAGTCAGATATATGACAACATAAAGAGGCTCTGGGGTATCCACACCTTTCCCAACCCAAGTAGAAGGCTCATGAATGTCAATTCTAGATGCTTTGTTGTAAAATTGTGTTGCTAGAATGAAATGCTCCTCCTTTTCTCTCTGTTTAGTCTCGATTTTTCCGAGGTAGGTGTAGTAGGCCCCTAAAGCATTCAAGATCGCAATCCTCTCGTATCGAACATCAGCATAATACTCATCAATCTCTGCACCCAAGAAAATAATAATAATAGCCAATATTACTCCACAATTTAAACACGATACGATAGACATTAAGCACCTATAGCAAGTAGGAAACAAAAATAAACAAATAAACAAAATTCGGATATTGCGAGTGCAGGTAAAGAATGATTACCAGAGCCAGACCCTTCCTCCAAAATCTGGCGGAACTGCTCAAGTTTTCCTTGTTTGAAATACTCTCTCTGCAGCATTGCCAGTTAAAAAGTAAACAGCATATTCATCGTTTTGCATTAAAAACAAAAAACAAAATTCACCATTATATTGCATTAGCGTAACAGAATAGACATTTAAATCCAAAAAAAAAAACTAAAAAGCAAAAAAGACGAACCGCGATAATGAGCCAGAGATCGAGAGAGGCTTGCTCGGCCTTGAGAATGTCGATGATATCAGTAGCTTCCCTTGGGAGCTGATCCAGAACCACCCTCACTTCCTCCTCTGAATTCTGAACCGGTATGTAGACGCACGCCATTGGATCCCCCAATCACCCAAAAAGCCAAAAGCCAAAAACAGACAGTTTATCCAAACGAAACCCTAACTCTTTACCTATCTCTCTAAACTCGTCTTCGGTGAACCGGTCGGAGGGCGTGAACCGGTCGGAGGGCGAGAACGGCCACCAATTAGACGCAAAGAACGCGACTTTTCTTCGCGTTTGAACTTCGAAGGTTGTGCTCTGAGAAGACGAAGACCGCTCACACAGTCACTGTCTTCTTTATGATGTTTCTCACAATATACTGAAAGAAAAAGATTTCTTTTTCCTTTCTTAAACCGCCTCGCGCTAAAACCCAGTCCTTTTGGAAAAACCCAAAAAAAAAAAATTCTATTTAAACCCCACAATTCTCTTTGTTCATTTTATGATCTATAAGTTCATCTCAACTTGTAATTCAAATTTTCACAATTTCTAAGAAAATCCTACTATCTTCCCAAACTACCCATAAATACACACCCAACAAAAAAAATAAATAATATAAGAGTTTTCTATTCAAACTCCAACCTTTTAAATAGCAATAGTTGCTTGGTTTGTATTAGTCCTGGGATCAATGCTCTGAACTAATTCCTGATTGAAATTGACTATATACGTGCATGAACATGGCGATGGCTATCTCTTTCGGATTGAGCGAGCCATGGCAATTCTTTTGAAATTTAATTGTACCAATCGAATCATCATATTCATAGCCAGAGTTGTTTTTGTTGTCACCAACAGTGTTTACTTTGTTGACACCTTTGAAACCAAACAAAAGCCAGCCCAAAAACAACCTCAACAGCACTCAGGCCAAAACAAACCAAAACAGGGGCAGCAAAGGCGGGGGATTATCAGCTCTGTTTCTAAAACTCACACTTCTAAATTTAGAGTAATTCCTGATTTTTTTATCTTTTTTTTTTTTTTTTGGTTATATACATTCATATATGATCTGCATGATTAGAAAAGTAAAACATGTGAATTTGACTTTATAAAAATAAAAATAAAAAAAACCATGCAGGAAACTAACAAGGGTGAATAATTAGACAAGGAGAAGAACAAAATTGAAGATGATCCACCAAAAGAAAAACTCGAAATTGAAGAGGCCACTGCAGTGCAGGAGTCTGCATAGTGCAAGAGACAAGAGCAATGGTTGTTGGGTTGGGATGTTTACGTATTTGGGATGAAGAGTGGTGGAGTGTGTGGGGTGTATGGGTTGTGTGTATAGATGTAACAGGGTTAAGTATTAAATTAGATGACATTTTTCGTCTTTTTACATAATAATAAAACTTATTGAAGTATTTGGATGAATTAAGAAAAGTGTGGGGGTTTAAATAGAAAAACTCAAAAGAAAAAGACCAATTTACTCAGCTCTCTCTAAGGCTTCATCTTTGTCAAGGGCTCACGGCAAGGCTTCATCTTTGTCAAGGGCTCACGGCGACTACAAAGCCCTAAGTAGGACCGTTGGAATCCGAGACAATGCCACTGAAATGGTAAATATTGAAAACTCTAGTCAAATCAGGTTCGGAGTATTATGTCTAGTAAGTTTTGTGTTTGATTTTCTTTTGGGTGCAATTTTAGGGTTTTGCATTGGCAGCCCAATGCAGGGACGACAGTGAACAGCCAAATCATCAACGAAGTGACGCAGTGCGTTGAGAGCATCAATGGCGTTAAGGAAGGCAGGTGGAAAGCCACTATCACCTTCTACAAACCCATGACTCGAGGTTAAATTTCTCATCTTTCATGTTTTCAATTTTGTTTGATGGGTTTTTTCAATTGTTATAAAGTTGGATTTTGATATATATGCATATGTATGAACATCAGAGCAGGCTTTAGCAGGGGATTTCCCGCGTGATTTTCTGGGGATTGCGCTGCCGGAGCAACCGAATAAGTACTACCTTATAATCCGATTGCAGCGCATAGTTCTTGAGGCTGATTCATCTATTCAGATGATTATGGAGAAATTACAGTCTTACAAATCGAGGGTCTCCCTTAATTTCGAGGTTCCCCCTTCCTCCTCTTAATTAGTAACAGAGAAAATGGTTTTAATATGCTTCTATGTTGGTGTTGTAGGGATTTCAATATCAACTTGGGGACTTCCAATTGAGAGTGGGGAAAGTTCTTCCTACTAATTCTGAAAATTTGAGAGGAATAGTTATGGAGGTAAGGACGTGCTCCACGCTTGAAATTTGTTGGAGATTTGAATACTTTTTTAATGGGATTTTCCATTTCTATATTGAGCACAGTTTTGACTATTGGAGAAGTGAGATATGCTTTTTGAAATATCTGAGATTGATAAGGCTTGCCATTGAGAAAGTGCCTTTTGGTTTCATTTGAGTGTGTTGGTTTCATTTGGTTTCATTTGACTCTATTTACCACAAAAGCATGGGATTAATATGCCTAAAGGAGAGAGCTATATCACACTAAAATTAACCTATAGGAAGTATGCATCTCCTAAATGTGTTTTGGAGCACTTAATAGTAATGCATGATGGAAGTAGTTTACTTGTTTAGCTACCTTGATAAGAGTTTTCTCACAATATTAGAATACAGGCTGAATTACTATGTGCCGAACAATGTGAATTCCAAGCTCTGGTTTATCTATGAAGTTGATTTTGTGATTATTATGTCAGGCATGCACTTTATAGATTGGCTTGGATTGATTTCTGAATCTCCCTGTTAACTTTGATTAATTTCTAAGAAAAGGCAAATCTTTTTAACTAAAGATGTATCTTGCTTTCAGATCAGTGCGTAGGATTGTGATTGTGCTCTATAAAATATTTAGCAGTATATGATATGATGAATTTTGCTAGTCTTCAGATTGTTAGTCCTTATATGGTCTTTTCCCCCCTTATTTCCCCAAGTACCCTTTACTATTCTTCTGCTACAATGACCGATATTTTATCCAACATCTATTTGATATTTGCTAGTTGTTAATCTGGGAAATATTTTCATGTTTTCATTGTCTTGGATCCTTTTTAATTGAAGTTGCTTGTGTTGTATAGGTGGAGTACCTTCCCATTTCTTCGATTGAAAAAGCGAGGCAAGTCATGGAAGACTTTATGGATATATGGCACCAGGCTTTGGCGAAAAGATCATTACCCGGGCACTTTATGCACATGGAACCAAACTTTGCTGAGTATGGCCTTGCAGACCAGTATACTTCACAACATACTGCTGTCCAGTATGCTACTGTTATGGCTCAACTAATTGCAACAGTGCAGGCAGTGCAACCAAGAAATTAGGAAATGAATAAGAAGATTTTGTTGTATGTCACTTGTCAACTGGTTTTATGAATGGATAGCTTGAATCCCAGTTTCTTTGGGACTAACACTCCCTCTGTTTGGATAGAAGAAAATGAGAGAGGAGCGAGGGTCTGTACGCAGGTCTTTAAATGGAAAAATAGACTTCTTGAATACCCTTTTTACATCACATTGTTAACTTATGCTTTCGAGTAAAGCTGCTTCTCCATTTACTTCATGTTTTCCACATCCCGTTGAAGGGTGCGAATGTCCACAACGTACTTCTTACTTCTCTGACAACCATTAACGTATCAGAGAGGATTTTTAAAAAAAGAAAGATTCGTTATTTTGATGAACCTCTTGAGATAACAGGTAAGACGTACATACACATGCAAAAATGAAATAAATATTAGGAGTTGCACATAGCATTTGCCCAAGTTTAGAAAGAAACTATGACAAAATAGAATTCAAGAATCAAATTTGATAAGAGAAAAAAAAAAGTCAGAAACAAATAAGGCAGCAGGCCTAAGTTTTTCAACCTGGGCCTTGCCACATGTTTTTTTTTTTTTTTTCCAAACCCATGGGAATCAGCAAAGAAGAAAAAGCCGAGAGTACCCTTTGCTTTTTGCACGTACTGAAAGCTGGTGTGTGAGTGAAAAGGGGCGCACGTCCACGTGAAGGCACGCAGAAGCACAGCAGAGGGCCTAGGCGGCGCGCTATAAATGCTGGATTTGTTGAAAGCGAGAGGGGTTTGGTTTGGTTTCATTTGCCACCTTCTCTGCCACTCCTACAGTCATCACTCTGCTTCAACCTCATTCATTACAGGTTAGCCTCCATCATCTCATCGTTATGCATAGATAGAAGAGGTCAAGCAACAGCCTTTGGCACGAACCCACTTGACCAAAATCTTGTTTTTGCATTTGTTATACATGGGCTGATCAATTTTTTGTCTTTAATTTTTTTGCTTTTTTTTTTTGTTTCCGGTAGATTGTCATTTAATCTCCAATGGAGCCAGAACCAGCTCCCAGGAAGGTTTGTTTGATACCCTGCCTTTGTTTAATTAATGTCCTTTTGTTTTCCTTTTGAATTCTTGCAGAGTTTTACTTCTTCCCGTCTCTTTTATTTTCTTTTTTCTTTTTCATTTTTCTGATTTTCTTTCCTCTGCTGCAGAGGAGATTCATACCAAAAGCCCCACGCAGAGTGCCAAAGCCTGAAGTCAAAACGTATTTGTCACTCTTTGTTAAACTTGAAAGTTGTACCCTTTTCTGGTTTAATCTGTTTCTTAACTTCTGTTTTTCTTAATCTCTCTACAGCGAAGTGGACCATGGGGTGGAGGAGTCTGATGCTGGAAAGGCTAAGGAATTGCTGAAACGCTTCCATGTATATTACTGTGTTTTTCATTGATATGGATGTCATGGTTTCAATTTCGTTTCTGATCCCCATATCTCATGTTCTGTTTTGTTTGTGTGTTTATGCATGTATGTTTTTTTTGGGGTGCTATTTTCTTATAGGAACAATCATCAAGGGCGAGGCCCAAAGTTGAAAAGAAAGGTAATTATAACTCTGCCTTGAGCTCTTGAATTCAGGGTTAAATAAGCCTGTTATCAATGCGCATTTGTTTTTTAATTTTCAGTTTACTCAGTAACAAGTGTATTTTATTTAGGCATATTACACATCAATCTACTCAGTAAAGTTCAAATCAAATAGAATAGAGTTGATCAACTCAAATAATCTGTAGTAAAGTTGTGATCCAATGGAAATTATGCTATAAATTTTGTATCTTTTTTATATTTTGTGGGAGTAGGTTGAACTTGGCCTAAGTAGTGGAAAGTTGCATGTCATGATGTGTATTATCTCAACAATATAATATTTCCATACCATTTTTTGGGATTAGAATTCTTTGTCATTTATTATTTGGAATTTGCAGTGGTGCCTACACAAATTGTCTTTGGTTATGGTGGTGCATCATCAACCATGAAATCATACGGTGCTCCCAAGGGTGGGAACGCTAGTTCAGCCACTGATGGTATGGTCTCCTTCAATGTACTACTCTTTTTGTTTAACTGCTAATGAGATGCTTCTAGTACATCACCCTGGATGGTTTTTCTGCAGCTGGCGCCTCAGGTGTGACAGAGGAGAAAGAATACAGTTCACCATGGGTAGGTTACATCACGGTTCAAAATATACAAGCCAACTTGACTATGCATAGTTATTGGTTTCTGCTCTTTCTGTGAACGTCTGTGTGTGTATGACTTTAATTATATTTTATTTTTGGATGATGTTGCAGGATCAGTACAGTTATTACCCCGTAACTCTTCCTCTGAGACCGCAATATTCTGGAAATCCTGGTATGTTTTGAGAAAAGTATAGGATTATCAATGATGCAACATGGCACATTATAGCTGTTATATGGTTGTCTCGTCATTGCTTTTTACCTAATAGGATCCGCATTTAAGAGGTGGTTTGAGTCTTTTGTTTTTTGCTTTCCATCGGATTCTTTCTGTTTCATCCGCTGTCAAGGTGAAATTCGGATTGTGTTACAAATAAATGCACCTAAAGTTCTAACTATACCATGTGCAGAAATTCGCAATGAGGAAGAATTTGGGGAGGGTTCAGAGGAAACAACTTATGATGAAAATTCAACAAAACCGGCAAATGATCTTGGGCTATTGGTTGGTAATCCCACAATTGAAGTTCAAATAGTACATGCTTAAATCCTTTGATTTACTTTTGAGAGTTTGTTGGCAGGAGGAAAATAAAGCAACAAGTATGTTCTTTCTTCAGTTACCGCCAAATATGCCTACAATAAAACGATCAGCTACAGCAGATAGCCAAGAGGTAACAAAAAGCTCAGGGCCACCTGGAGGTGCACGCAATATGCAGAAGCCTTGTTCTTTGTCCGAGTTACCAGCTGGCTTCATGGGTAAGATGCTGGTGTACAGGAGTGGTGCTGTCAAGATGAAGATAGGAGATAGCCTTTTTGATGTGAGTACAATTTCATAATAAAGATGCAAAATGGAATGCCTTCCCCTGCCCCACTTAACTGTCCATGCTATTATTACATGCATGAAATAATCTTATATTTCTGCACATGTTATCAAACTCCAGTTAACTTTTATGTTGCAAAATCTTTTTAATTACTCAAGAAAATCTTTCTGCACATGTATAATAATCTTATAGTTCCTTTTATCCCTCTTACCTTTCGAATGGTTGCAGGTCTCGCCAGGAATGAATTGCGATTTCGCCCAGGATGTTGTGGTTGTTAATAAAGCAGAGAAAGGTTGTGGCATTATCGGGGAGCTGAACAAGCGAGCCATAATAACCCCAGATATAGACTCCATTTTAGCAAGTATAGATGGTTTATGATAGTTTTTTCTCATTTGCAATACAATTTTGGTTCCTAGGTAACACTGTATACCTTTGAGAGGGAAATTACGGCATTATCTTTGTTAGAAACTATCAGAGAAAATAGATGACAGGTTCCAATAGCAAGACTAGTTAGGAATTTTTCCAGTACACCAGCAGCCACCTTAATATGCAGAACAGTGGATTGGTTTATACTCATTTCAAATAAACCTATTGCAACTAATACCCTTTGTCTATTGACATTGAAATAAAAATCATATTCTACCATTTAAGTATATATGCTCTGCTCTCTGTTCGAGACAATTGTCAATTCTCATAAGTTGAATGTATTTTCTTTATAAAATTATTGGAACAAACAATCCTTATGAGGTGAATTGGGTCTCAAACAGTAGTTGCCTCTTTCAGAAGACACTGAACTTAATGAGCAAACACAAAATCTCGACTTCTTCATTATGAACGAAACACACTGTGGGAAATATAACAGGCACACATTTTGTGATTTAATATCACATTATTGCTAGTGAAATTTAGACAGGGCAGGCTTGTCCAACCTAGAGTTGGTGTAACATAATTTGAGCTCCATGCTGTGGTTGAAGAATGGTAACAGTATAAGGAGCATGAGTGTAGGAAGGTGAGAGTTCGAATGAGAAATGTTGAACCATAGCCAAAGCAAGTTTTGCTTCTATCACGGCAAAATTTTGGCCTATGCAGGTCCTTGGAACCCAGCCAAATGGAAAAAAGGCTTGCTGGTCCTTCGACGCCTTTGAAACTCCTTTGGAGAATCTCTCTGGTTTGAACTCCCCTGCATCAGCGCCCCAAAGCTCCGGATCATGGTGAATGAGTAGTGTTGGCAGAGTTATATCAACTCCTGCTGGAGCAATGATATCTCCTATTTTGGTTTTCTTGTAAGCATGTTGATACTGAGCAATTGCGGGCGGGTACAGCCTTAGAACTTCATTAAGTATCATGGTTACCTGCAAGAGAATTTTATACAAGTATGTGATTGTGAAGAGAAGAGAGGATGTGTTTATCTCCTTTGCCTGTGATTGTAAAGGGTTTTCATGCAGATAGAAATACTTACAATCTTGAGGTGGCTTAGAGCTTCAAAATTGGGTTCTTTTTTCCCACAAACTTGTAGGACTTCTTGCCTTGCCTTTTCTTGCCAGTCTGGGTGCATGGCTAAGACAATCATGGTCCATGTAAACCAACTTGAGGTTGTTTCTTGGCCAGCAAGGTAGAACTGCTTGCACTCCTCTATCACCTCTTCAATTGTCAACATCTCATTGCTTTTTCTGTTCCTTGCATTTTCTGATAAGTCCGTCTGGTTATTGGACTGCAACAGCATGCCTAGCAAGTCATCAACCCCGGATTCTCGGCACTTATCGCATTCATTTTCTTCTGTATTATGTTTCGTAACATTGACGTGATATGCTTGGCCAATTTCTTTCTCCCTTGATTCTTTCTTGTTGGAACAAATCTGTACTAAATGGTTAAGATGTTAATTCTTCTCAACTGATATTGAATACTACGCAGGGGAAATACTACGCAATGAAAATGCACCTGAAACCAGGAATGTATAAGGTAGTCATTGCTTTAAATGTTAGCACAAGAAGCTCTTTCTGAAGCTCAAAGACCCTCTTCCCTTCTTCATAGGTGCTTCCGAATGCGGCTCGAGAAATAACATCTGCGCTAAGTTTCTGAATTTCAGGCCAGATATCCATTTCACAACCTCCTGGAAGAGGAACCATCCTCTTCCACTGCTCTATCATTTCGCCACAACTAACTGCAAAAACTGGTACCATTTCCTGAAATTATAAAAAGAGAAGAAATGACTTAGTCTGAAAAAGAATTGAATCTGCAAAATCAGAAAGAGATGTCAGGCAATAGAACCTTCAGCCTTTCTAGGTGGAAAGCAGGATTGATTATCCTTCTGTGTTTGGCCCACTTCTCACCCTCTAGACTCGCAAGACCTTTGGTTAGTATGAGAATGAGAGGTTTCAGGGGTGGCTTATTGAAGTGACCTTGCTTGTTAGACAAGATTTCTTTCATCATCTCTGTATCCATGATTATCAGTCTTGGTGTTGTCCCAACCCAATACATTGATATCTTCCCTGTGATCAATAAACTGAGAATTTAAGAGTTATGAACAAAAACATAAGCAGAACTAATCAACAAGGTGGGTACCATATTTCTGAATAGTAGTTAGGGTGAACGGGTCGACATGTGGCGCAATCTGATGAGTTAGGCTCATAGGCTTAGACCATGCTTCCTTTATGAGCCTCACAAACTCCTTCATGTCCCCAATGAGTGGCCTGTAAGGGTGCCTCTAATCCCTTGGCGCTTCAACTGCCTCTCCAGTAGAGGTGTCAACGGACAGGCCGCTCAAAGACGCCGAGCCCAGCCTTAAATTAGGCACGGCGACGGCACGAATATTAAATGGGTCAGCGACGGCACGAAAGCATGGGCCGGGCCGATCAAAATGAGGTCCAATGGACCGGGCCGCTATGGCACGACATGGGCCGGGCTTGGCACGAGCCCGCTTCAAGCACGCACGAGCCCAAGCCCGCTTTAAGCACGGCCCAAGCACGGCCCACTTAACTTTTTTCTTTCTCAAAAGTCAAAATGCAAAAATTTGACATCTAATGTCATTGTTTATATGGTTTTTATTTTATTTTTATAATCATAAACATATATTTGATGTCTTTCATTTTAGGGAAATTACTTGGGTCCTTAATTAATTAAACATATCAACTACAAATTAATTAAACAATATTAGAGTTGATATCTAATTAGTACATATGACATATACGCTTCTCTTATAATCAAAGCAAGACATTTCTTCACATATAAAATAATAAGTTGTTTAAAGATTAAAAAGTTGAATTGGACTTTGTGGAGTTGGACACTTTTTGCCCTCCGCCATTTCATATTGTTTGGATGTTTGATTGATTAATGTTTTCAAATAGTTCATCATTTCTTGCCTCTAATTATATTTTTAATATTTATAATTTGAATTATCTAGTGGGAAAAAAATCAAGTGAAAAAATTCAAATTAAATGGGTTGGTTCTTGGGCCCGATTATGGCACGAGCACGAGCACGGCACAAGACTAGCCCGGCCCGGCCCGTTTCAATGTGGACATGGGCTTTGGGGCGGGCCGATCAATGATTTTACTAAATGGGCGGCACGGCCCGATAAATTAAATGGGCGGCACGCACGAAAATGTTAAAAGCGAATTTAAATGGGGCCAGTGCAGCACGCCCATTTGACACCTCTACTCTCCAGCCATTTGGGTTTCCACCAAATGGAGTAGGAAACTCTATCAGCACCGTATAACAGCAGAGCCAATACAAGAGAACATAATAATACTACATATTCTTCCATACTTCAAAAACTGAGAGTTTCTTTGGGTGCTAGATTCTTTATATAATGTTTATTTGTAGAAGATGTTTGAATTTTGAGCTTCCAGTCAAACGTTTATCTTGTAAAGGAAATAACTTGTCAAATCTAATGTTGTTTTATAATGTTTAGTTGACATTTTTGGTGCCTAATGATGTTTATGTTCCTTGGATTAATTTATCTTGGGGAGAAAGGAACAGGGTCTATGGTATTATAATAATCCTGGGATTCTGGATAAGTGTGGACATGCTGATACAACTTTTGACTTTGTGTTGGGCAATGTTCTGTGTTTACTTGAGGCCCAAATTTGTATTTTGAGTGAGGAACAAGCCTAGACCCACACAAAAAAAAAATTAAATAAATAAATGTATTTTGAGTGTGTAGAATGCCTAGCTCAGCAACAAAAAAGAATTGGTCATATTATTTGAATATAAATTACTCATGTAGACAAATTAATAGCAAAATACAAAATAATAGATAACCGAAAGTTTCATTAGTACTTTCAAGTGAAAACAGAACATTTAATTAACCTAGTTACTTAATTAACGGAACCTCTTCCAATATTGAGAAGAGAAATACCACTAGACTAACAAAGATAGATGCTTGAAAACTAATTACCTAATTTGCCAGTTTTTGTTTTTCATTACAATGATAAGAAAACTTTGTCTGCCATCTGTTTACCAACTTCAGTCAACTGATCTAAAGCCCCTTTTGCAACCAACTGTTCCAAGGCTTCTCCCAATAACTCAGGAGCTGGAGAGTCCAAAAAACCAAAACCAGACACATCAAGAAATCCAAGGCTCTTAAGCACAAGAACAACATTTGCCATGTTACTTCTTTGCACTTCTGGTGCTGTCTGATCCTGTAAACCATTCAAATAACCGCAAGTATATAACCTGACGCACATAGATCCAGGTTGTTATGCCCTCTGCACAGCCAATGCCTTTGAAATCGGACTAATTCGCGCCGATTCCACCCCAGCCGTGGGACCATAAGATTTCATCATGCAAAAGCCAGAGTCAATGACATATTGAATACCAGGCAACATGAACAATGAAGTTTCAGCTACGCGTGTTGCAACTTGCAAGCACAACCTTCTTAGCCCCTTGAGGTGTAGGCTAAAGAGCTTGTGCACAGGCACGGACTCAAGATTAAAAATTGATTTGGGCTAACTTTTAGACCATGTTATACATAAATCAAAACGATTCACCCTCATTATTTTTATTGAAAAATGATATAATAGTATTTCTTAGCTTGGGATTTTGACTAGGCATTATAAACTATAACCTATGTGTGAAATAAAATAAAAAATATGTGAGTATGTACATAAAACAAATCACAATAAGCATATCAATTAACAAGTTAGGTACCAACAAATTAGGAATTGACAAAAAAAAAAAAAAAACCCCTAATTTCTAAATCCTTAAATCAAAATTTGATACAAGCTTAAAATTAATTCACAATTCACAAGGAAAAGAAGACTACAATAAGAAGAAAAATACAAGAAAGAATAAGAAAAGGTAAAAAGAAAAAAAAAATCAAATAGAAGACTCACAAGTTGGAGGAATGGGACCAGTGACCAATCGTGCTTCTTGGCTGCCGAGAGAAAAAGATTCTTCTCTTCTTTAAACTCACTTTTCTTTTGGCTTTCTATTGCCTGGAGAGAGAAGAAGATTGGCTTTCTTTTGGCTTTCTAAATTGTCTATTGGCTAGACTGGAGAGAGAAGAAGATTTAAAACCAACCACTTTTTTCTAAAAGCACCGATAGGAATGGGACTAGTGAGCTTTTTCCTCAATTGAGCTTCTTTTGTCTTAATTCTTTTTTTAAATGCTGGGCTACTTGAGCTACTTAAGAGAGTTCTATAAACAATTGGATCGGGCTCCAGCCCTACATAGACAGGGCTAGGGCTGTGCCTGCTTGTGCATGAATTATGGGACAAATAATCAGCTGGCCATGGCCACGAGTTTTCGTTAATTGCCTCAACATTTGGTCAACGGCTTCAATTTCTTGTGACCAGGCAAAAACACCAATTTTTCACCAGGTTGTTGTGTCACATGAATTTCAAGTGTTCTGGGCACTGCTTGGTCCACCAAGCCTTCTTCCATCTTCTTCATGTGGCTCATCAGATTCCACGGCCTTCTTGGGAGAATTTTGAAAACCGGGGCAAAATCAAAATAACCACTCAATTTCTCGGCATCAGTTTCAGTTGAACATGAAATCAGCAGTTTAAAATCACACTGCCTTGATAGAGCAATATCCTTAAGCTTTCCCAATAAAATATCAGTTGATAAAGTTCTCTCATTGGCCTCATCCACCATCACCACACCATATCCCTCCAAATCTGCCTCACCATCCAATATTTCACGCACCAAAATTCCATCTGTCATGTATTTGATCAAAACATTACTAGTATGATCAGTTTTATTATAAGGGGTGGAATAGGCTACCTCATGTCCAAGCTGGGCACCCGTTTTCGCAGGCCACTCTGGCAGCGACACTTGGCATAACCGTAGCGAGCCCACGTGGCTAAATATTGAGGTATCTGTGTGGTCTTTCCACATCCATTGTCCCCAACAATAACAAGAACCTGATGGCTTTCAATTGCTTGAAGCAAATACTGGTAGATGGGTAATCTTTTCTCTCTCCTCATCGAGCTTCTTCATTGAATTCGCGCTAGAAGATGGTGCAGATGCCATGTCCAATTTTCTGAGATTAGAGGGCTTATTAAACCAAATTGCGCAAGTACTAGGATTCCTTAGGACCCAAGAAAACGCACTGAACCAAATTGGGCTTTATTTGGTACCAACAGTCAAATTGGGCTCTTTAATTCCTCATCTCAGTGCCTTCCATGGAGCCAGTCCAAGAATTAGTGCCCAGAAAATTGGGCCGTGTTTGTCACAATTAAATTATATTTTTATAGGAGTTGTTAATGTCGGTCCAAAAAAGTCATCATATACTCTCATAATGAATTTACTAATCATGAATTGAATTAAGAGGAATTGAAGAGTATAATTAGATTCCGGATTCCATTGAAGTTGTTTACTAAACCATATGAAATTGGGGTAGGAGTGGTACTAATTACTAAAATGTCATCGTTGTTGGGTTAAAGTAAATGACAAATTTGGAATTTTCAAAATTTTGTGAGGATATAATGGGTAAAAAAAAGATGAATTCATGATGGGTTAGTTCTCCATGAATTAGAATACCACCTCCCACATAAGGATTGAATTCCTCCAAAATCAGGAATTCAATTCCTAATTGTGTGGGCCCCTTACTTTTTAATTCATTGATGTAAAGTAAACGTATGAATCCTCCATATGTAGAATTCAATTCCTGATGAGAATTCCAATTCCTGATAAGTAAACACACCATCAATGTAATTTTTCTGAGCTATTTCTTTCTAGGGCCATAATGGGGATGGAAAAATCAAATCTAGTTGACCCAATATCGGCCCTTCTACTAATTCACATGTCAAAATATATATACACCAAACAATTCAGAAAAGAGTGGTTCAGATTTTTGTCACACTAAAAAAATCTATTATACCAGTTCAGGTTATTTATTTCCCTTTGCGTTTGCTGATCCATTACAAATTCTTTAGTTTGGGTCTGGCTAGAAAGAGCATTCTAAGCTATAATTTAATCTGAGTCTGTTAAAAAGGACATTTCTAGTGTGTTTTTCAAAGGTCCCCTCCATATATGGCAACTGAAAGCCTCAAGGGAATATTAGAGTTGGGGAAAACCAAGTCAATACGAAAAATCAAAATAGTATTTCTTCTGAGTCGGTAGAAGAAAATACACGTCCCTTTTCTTTTTTTTGCTTGGTGCGCTTAGAAGTTAGACGGAACTAGAAATTTTTTTAGGGATGTGCTATCATTTCTTATATGGGTAAACATATAAATAAAATTCAATTTATTTTCTCATAAGAGAAAACTTGAAGCTAACTGGAGATTTGTTTAGATATGACATACTAATTTTTTGCTTGGATGGATTGGGCTAGCTTTTGTAAAATGAGGTGTAGTGCCTGAAAATTAGTATTAAATTTCTTTTTTCTCAAACTTTGCACTAAGCTAGAGTCCACTCTAGCCATAGTGTAGTTCCGTCCTCTATATATATATAGTCATTTGGAGTATCCACGTTTAGCAGTTCACTTGCCGTATGAAACAGGGTAATTGACTAAGCTCACACCATAAGCTCAGAGGAAGAATGCATTAAATTTGAACTTTTCCTACAATGCATGATATAGGGTTTCACAACTGAAGATGCTTCACAACTGAAGATGCTTCCAACCTACAAAACCAAAATTTTGACTAAAGAGAAGAAGACCTCAAGGTTCACGAGTGCACCAGCAATTTTAATTGGGCAAGCTTGGCGCCGTACAGGACACCATGATGCTTCCAAATGACGTGAGATGAGACATCACTTTCTCAAAGTTAACTTTTGACAATTTGATTCTATATTATTATACGCAATGATGAGAACGGTCCAATCTATCTTCAAAAATCAATTCAATGTCCAACATGTTATCAAAGCAAGCGGAACTACAGGCTATTTCCTGCAAGTTGGGCTAACAAAGTTTGAAACTTGGGTCGTGAAAAACAACCACTAGAGAGAGCTTTTCCGTAAACACTCTCGGTTCGGAGTGATTTCACACTTTACTACTATTTTTTTATTATAAAAAAGAAAAAGCAAATCAGAAGTTTCCACCAAGTTAATCTCTTGTAATTCATTGATTAACAGAGTGAGTGAAGTGAATATATACACCTCTTAAGAGTAAGTATGTGTCTTGCTAAGAAAATTTACAAAGAAATAACAAAAAAAATGGGGTGCCGTCTATTGTTAAGATTTCATAAGGACGGACTTTTAACTTACTTTTATCACAAAATGCATCCGTATTATTAATAGTAAAATAATTCATTATATGTTATAGTTTATTTAATCATTTTTCCGATGTTTCCGATGTGATACTTCATCTTCCTCAACACTCATGTCATCTATAAAATATATATTTTGTTGCTTGCCATGAATATCACATTGCTTCTAGCGAATAAAAAAACGACATGAACTTACATCAGATCTGATTTGGTAAGATTTTCAAATATAAAATACCCAGTTCCCAGACAAGGGAAAGGGATATGAATTTTCTACAACTGTCCAAAATATTATTCCTTCATAAGCAAATAAATATTGATAACAGAAAACTAGAAGGGTATATACAAGGAAAGAAGGTTTATAGAAATGAAACCTGTGACCGTATATATCCAATATTATCTTTAAAATATCAATGGTTAAAATTAACAACAAGGCCGCAAACGAATGGGAATTATTTCATTCTTTGTATTTTAATTATTTAGGTGGACAAAAATGTGCTAAAGGTCACAGTCTCACATATCAAAAGTAAAAAAAAAGAGAATATAAATAATCAATCTCACGTACATGAGATGAACGAAGTAAACCCCACATATAATTGATATATTGAAAAGAACAAGAAATAATTGATGGATGCAACTTTAAACTTGAAAGTATTGGTCTCTCTATTGTGAGCAAGTACCAAAATGGTGGCCTCCTCCTTCCCTCTTCCCCCTGCTTGACTTCTAGGTTCGAAACCCCACGGATTTCTTTCCTTTCAATGTAACTAAAAAAAAATATCTATCTAATTGAGATTACTCATATCTCATGTCAAAGGACCACCAATGTGTCTCCAATCTTACAGAACACCTAATATGTCTCCCTTAATTATAGTCTTAAATTTACGTACATTCATTGATGTGTAACTTTCATCATATTGCATATACATCACGACATCGCGAGTTCTGAATTTTTTTCAAAACTTTCTTGTCATTTATTGAGAAAAAGAAAAAGAAAAAGAAAATTATAATAAAATATAAATACTCCTGATTATCACATGTTGAAAATATCAAGACTGTTAAAATAGATCTATCATCGTTGTCTTCATATTTTTGTCAATCATATTAGTTATAACAACAAATTACCATGAAATGAAAGACTCCTCATGGAGATGGAGCTAAGGATCCGGAGTGCTTATATCATCTAACTCTTAAACTTGTTTAGAAGATTTGATTTTGTTTCATGAACAAAGAATGTTAGATGTTGACCTGTAATTAAATTTTTATTTATGAATAATATATGGTCACTTTTGTGACCTGCTGGCTACCACTGCCCCCCAAGTTGCGTTTTATATGGGGCACATTTTTTCGCAGAGAGGCACCGTGGGCCCCCATCTTCCCAAAAGGCCTAAGCTGCACGTACTAGTCGTATCTAAAAGGCTAACATGAGTGGGCCCTCTCGAAGAGATATTTTTGTGGCCTGAGGCCTGGACACAAGATCATTTGTGCGAGAGACACGTGATTGTTGATGTGCTCGTCTTTTTCTTATCCCTTCTTTTTATGCTAGGTATTTTTCAACATTGTAGATGTAATTTAGGCCAATAACTAAAGCGGATCTGAGTTCGATTCTTCATCTCGTAATTTCGTGCGTTATAATAATTTAGAATAACACTTTGTAAAAAAGAGTTATACATTTACATCAATATCATTGCCTTCTTTCCATTTGTTCATTCTTACATTTATTAACTCTTGATTAAACTTAACGGTGAGGGAATATACTATAAGAGCCTTTTCACCGGTTAGCCCAGGCGAGGCCAGTCAGGAGCCAACGGCCATTTTCGGCATTCCAGCGATAAGCTCCAGCCCAGTCAATTCGTGAGTCCCAGCAAACCAAGCCAGCCCAAAGGCAAGAATAGCCTAGGTTGTTGTCTGGATTTGCTGACGTCAGCGATGAAAAAAAATTAAAAAAATTAAAAAAATAGAAAAGAAAAACTAAAATTTTCAGAATTTTTTTTAATAAATACCTAATCATATTCTTTACTTCACATATCAAAACTCTATACAAATTCCTCTCCTCATATCTCATGTGAATAGTGGTTCTTACAGAATGGGTAGAAAACACACAGTTCTTTTCAGAAGCGACTACTACTATTCACATGAATAGTAATAGCCATTGCATTGCCTTTACCTCCCTTAACTATTTGCCATGACAAATGGGTTGAAGTACTCTAAAGAAAGATGATTGGCACAGTTGAAATAGTCACAGCTGTCTGTGATAATTTGACAGCAACAAATAACAATCATTTAACCACAATTTGATCCAGTCCAAGTTCCTATAAAAAGTTATTGTTCCAATGCAGAACATATAAAATACACCATGAAAGCATATTCCATCGATAAATAATGCACCTCAAAAGCAACTTAAATATATATTTCCCCTAAAATAATATAAACAAGATAAAAGTATGACTGCAAGTCTGCAACTGATAATAAATAAATAAATAAATCTTATAACATGGACCTGCATGGGGAGACCATAGTAATATTATAGTCTATAATTTATATAATTAAGGGTGCTCCTCCACTTATTTTTTTTAGGAAATTTTCTATTAAAATGAGTGATAATATATTAAATTTACACACACAACACGGATACTAGAACTCGAACACGAAACCTTATTTGGGTGGAGCATGCTCCTCCACTTATTTAATACAACTTAATTGGTATTATTTTATTTTTACGTAAGTACGTAGCAAGAAAAATATAATTATTTTATTAATAATTATGGCAAAATTTTCAACTACTCTCCAAGCCATTCTTCCCCTCCTTGATCTCCATCGAGAAAAGAAGTAAGGGAATGGAAATTAAGAACCAAATTTGGTTGAACTTGAACACAATCGTCGCTGCCACCATTCAAATGCTGCAGCATTTCCTCTGAGAAAATGTGAGATGTTTGGTCCACAAAATGTGACAAAATATTGTCAGCTTTTTGATCAAAATCGTCACAGTTAATCGCTGGAAAATCCGAATTCAGGAGACTTGCTAAGCTAATCTCATTCATGTCAAAATCCACTAGAAAATCCGAGGACGAATTTTCTTGGTCAGCGATATTAGAGAAGGAGGATAATGACGACGACCCATTGTTCGTGTGGTCATCCACAGGCCTATCAAACATCAACCCTCCTCTGTTGCAGTTTTCTTCACAATGTTGGCTGCCAAGGGGGAGTTTGAGAGGGTGTGGGTTGATGAAAACTTTGGTGCACTTAGCAGCTTTGGTTCTGACCACAGGGGACACCTTGGATGGTGATGGTGATGGTGAGGTCATGTTGGTAGACTTGTCCTCCGTAGTCTTGGCCTTTTTGGAAACTGGTTCACCATTTTTGTTGTGGTGCTTGAGATTTGAAGCAGACCCTTGTTGCTGTTGGTCTTGGATTTTTTTGCCTAAATTGGTGTTCCAGTAGTTTTTTATTTCATTGTCTGTTCGCCCTGGAAGCCTACCAGCTATTAGAGACCATCTGAAAATAATAACAAAATCAAAATCAAAATCCCAATTGATCATGATGAACTTTTGTTTTTCTTTTCCAATTACTAGAATTTCATAATTAATTAAAGCAATGAAATGGCACAAATTACCTGTTCCCCAAAAGCTTGTGAAGCCTAATGATAAGCTCTTCCTCATCTGGTGATACGTTGCCTCTCTTAATGTCTGGCCTCAGATAATTCAACCACCTAAGCCTGCAGCTCTTCCCACATCTTTTCAAGCCTGCATAATTAAGCACCAATTAATCAGAACCATTGATTTGATTTTCAAGCACAATTTAGAAAACCCAACACAATTAGACTCAATGAGCTAAGCAGTAAACATTTCTTTTTTCTTCTTTTTTTACCTGCTTTTTTGGGGAGGTTTCTCCATCTGCCTTCACCATTGAGTTTGATGTATTCACTGAGAACTTTGTCTTCATGGGCAGTCCAAGCACCTCTGTTCAAGCCCTCCTTTGCACAACAAGGGATTCTCCCCATTGTTTTGGTGCCTGCCTGCTCTGCTCACACCCAAAACTCTCCTTTCCACACTCTGGAAACTGTTTCTTCTCTGCCTCTGTTTTTTTTTTCTCTAAGTCCTGTGCATGTTTGATTTGGTCTCCTGTGTGCTTGGAGTCATACTTATAGCTGGACATTTTCACCAAGTTATTTTTTATTATTATTGTATATTATGGTCCTTTTTTTGGCCAAGTGATCCTGCTTTTACCTAGGCCCATCTCATTAAAATCAATGATGACAGACCATTTTCTTTTCAGAATATCGTCCTTATAAGAGCATCTCCAACAAGATGTCAAATACCAAATATCAAATTTAAATTTGATGGTTGAAGTGGCAATTTGACATCTTATATAGCTTTACACTCTACTTGATATGTCAAATTAAATTATTATTTTATTATATTTTAGTGTTGATTTATTCTTAATTAAAAAGAAAAGAAAAATTAATAAAATATTCATTTGACATCTTGCTCTTGGGATATCAAAAATAACATCTCAACCTCTAGTCTTCATTCCACATCAGCTTTGAAACATCAGTTGAAGTGATGTATAATGTTATTTCTAGCCATTAAATGTCTATGTGGCACTTTTAACACATCGGTTGGAGATGCTCTAAATAATTGAACAAAAAGAGAAGAAAAAAAAAATAGATTAATTCTTTCACTCGTCTCTCATCATCCGACTTATTATGTCACTGACGATAGAGATACATGTTACAAACCATGTAGGTATTGTACAACCATGCAAAAGCAAATATTGCAACAACAAAAAAGGACTGCTTTAATATATTTGTGTTTGTTTTACTTATCAATTAATTTGATGTACAGCTCTTTTATCACTCATCACTGAAAAGTTTAAGAATTAATTAGATATTATTAGTACTATTTCTCCCAAAAATAAACAAGGAAACCCAACATTATTATACTGCCTTCATTAGCAGAGTTGGTGGATTATGTGATGTATGATTTTGTTTTTGTGAAGATTTTGTGATGAAGAAATCTGGACAGAAGAATCTTCCATACCATTACCATATATATTATATAAATTTAGAAAGGACATGTTAAACAACAATATTATTATGTTGTAAACCGTTAGATGAAAACATACATATTTGCAAAGTACTTATTAATGTAGTGGTTTGGAGTAATTGCACTCCATGCAAAGTTCTGGATTCGAGTTCTAACATCTATGTTGTGTGTGTTTAATATATTATTGTCCCTCTCAATAAGATATGTTAATTTAAAAAAATTTAAAAAAATATAAATTTACTCATGATCGACCCAGTTTTTTAATTATATTTTTAATACTAAAATGCGAAACGTGACGTATATATAATGCAGAAATGGTGCTTCCTTTTTTATCAAACTTAGCAAATTATTATATGTTTAGTTTATTGCAAAGAACAAAAGTTTTCTAACACAATAATATTATACAATTTTCTTGTCCAATTTGACTATGCCTTGCTTTGCCTCTTTGACCCTCAAACTAACATTCCAAAGAGACCCTTGAAAGTTTGTTAGGCAGCCGCCTCCTCTCTCTCTCTCTCTCTCTCTCTCTGTGAAGTATGTACTATATTGCATGCCTGCATGTGGCTGAGTTCCAGCATCTATTTCCAATCGTCCCTGTCTCCATCACCCAAATCAATTGCAGTTTCTCCCCCTCTCTCTCTCTCTCTCTCTCTCTCTCTCTCTCTCTCTCTGTGAAGTATGTACTATATTGCCTGCATGAGGCTGAGTTCCAGCAGTTTTCAATCGTCCCTGTCTCCATCACGCAAATCAATTGCAGTTTCTATTTCTTTTAAGTATTTATGCGAACCCAATACTTGGTCCTCTAATTAAATTGATGACAAACGATCAAACTAAGGGTACCATCACGCAAATCAATTGCAGTTTCTATTTCTTTTAATTATTTATGCGAACCCAGTACTTGGTCCTCTAATTAAATTGATGACAAACGATCAAACTGTTGGAAAAATAATGCATATGTGTAGATGTAATTCTACACAATTCTAGAAAAGTGGAAAGCCTACTAGCTAAATGTGGAATGTCGGCTAGAGCATAAAAATCATAGATATTGTAGGAGAAATCTCTAGAACAAAAGCTACAACTTGTGGCTAATATTGAACAACCCAAGTCGGTGGACTTGGACAATGGCGGCAACTTTAGTTTATAAATAGGTGTTGTCTCTTGTATAAGTGAACTAAGGGAGTGAAGAAATAAACTCCCAAACTAAAGGAGCCAATAAGCTCACCAATTTAAGTGAAGGGACAAATAGCCCAAACTACTCTAAGAGAGTGTGATGGCCAATAAGCCAACATCTATGAAGAGGGCCAATTAGCCTAATTCTATGTATACCAAGTTATGTACTATTCTCCTCCAAAATTAATAAAATCCCTTTGTTTCAACTATTGTTTCTTGTTCCAAACCCCTTCACCCTTAAACCAACAATGGTATCAGAGCCACACTTATCACACACCCCCTACAATTCCAACAAGTGGTATCAGAGCTGGTTCGATTGCGTTGGGCGTCAGAGCTAGTTCGATCGCTTTGGGAGTAAGGGCCGTGTTCCGTGGGCGCATGGGCCGATTCTAAGGAAGCAAAAGAAGTAAGGTACGTGCTATCAAAACTCAATTCAAGGTTTCAAAAAATCTAGAGAAGGGGAAGAGATCAAGAAAAATTCTAGAGGAGGAGATAGTGAAAATAAAAGAGATGGCATGAGAGGAAAACTTTCCTCCATGTGGGTGTGCAAAAAGTCGAGGCACCCAGAAGAAAAGAAAAAAAGAAAAAAAAAGAAGAAGAAGCCCGAATATTGAAACTAAAAATTGGGCGTTGAGAAGAAGAAAAATATTGCCGATGAAGAACTACCAAGCTAACTACGAATGGAGAAAGTGCCACAAGAGCACGTAGCAGCAGCATCAACAAAAGCTTCATCAATACTAGCTTCATGAGGTGCATGTTTGGAGAAACACAAATATGCATTAAGGAGGAGTGTTGGAAAAATAATGCATATGTGTAGATGTAATTCTACACAATTCTAGAAAAGTGGAAAGCCTACTAGCTAAATGTGGAATGTCGGCTAGAGCATAAAAATCATAGATATTGTAGGAGAAATCTCTAGAACAAAAGCTACAACTTGTGGCTAATATTGAACAACCCAAGTCGGTGGACTTGGACAATGGCGGCAACTTTAGTTTATAAATAGGTGTTGTCTCTTGTATAAGTGAACTAAGGGAGTGAAGAAATAAACTCCCAAACTAAAGGAGCCAATAAGCTCACCAATTTAAGTGAAGGGACAAATAGCCCAAACTACTCTAAGAGAGTGTGATGGCCAATAAGTGATCAAACACAAAAAGAAGAACCACATCAAGATTTTGGCTCCTTTAACCTCTTTACTTTACATATATGTTAATTTGTATTATCCTTAATTTGATCCATGCTATTAATTAAATCACTAGTAAATTGAGGTTAGATCCATAAAATTTATTTTACATCACCTACAACCCTTCCCTTTATTTTTCTATTTAAAATACCCAATTTTTTCAAATAATACCCGATGACTAGGATCCAACTAAGCAATTACCTAATCTAACATAAAATTTGATTTATTATATTTTTTGGATTCCAAAACTACCCCTATTTATAAGTTAATGTGTTATATGGGGGGTGTAACTAATGACACACATTGAATTTGAAAAAATCTCCAAATAGTTGTAATGGATGTAGGAATTAATTTAGAAACTTATTTGAAATTAAATATTAAATTCAACATTAATTTATTAGTAATTTATTAGGTGATTAACGTTTTGGTTTATTTAATATAAAAAATTACGTTGTTTTCCTACTAGTCATTTAAGTTTGAAATTAAATTTTACACATAAATTTATAAAATAATGAGCATATATCTGAAAAATAGAAAATGTAAAAACCTATATTGAACAAGCCCTTAAATCACTAGTGTTTTCAGAACGTACGTCGGCACTCGATAATTATTGGTTTCATTGAAGTTGATGTGTCCTTCCTTCCACACACTACAACATATATGTCAGTGTTGTTGATGAGTTGTTCGTTGTATATGATTTCATGCAGCACAGAGCACTAGTTTCTAGACAAAAATAAGGAGAAGACTTGGCGATCGATCCATTTTTCTTTGTGATCATACATTATTCTAGATCAAATTTTGGACCAATTAATTTTCTGTGGTATGTTGGAACTTTGTTTTGTCGAATACATTCCTTTTAGGTTGACCAAAAAAACAAAAACAAAAAAACCAGAAAAGATAAATCTATGGTGAGAGCCATTGATGTCAATTTGTCAAGGGGGTTGTTGGTATTGGAGTAAGAAATTAGGTAACCAAATCAAGAGCCATGGTTTTCCATGACCCCATGTTACTTAAACTATGCTACCACTTGCTCAGAAATATAAACTATGAAATTCTTAGTGCATTGACTTTAACTTTCACCTTGCACATGAGAAATAACTTGAAGCATCATGTTTCCTTCGGAAAAGGTAAGTTTTGCTTTCTAAATCCAATAATTGAGAAACCACACCCAACTTTCAACTCCTCTCCATGGTAAATTAGTAAGAAATGCTCAAAATGAAAATGACAAGAGTCACATATACTTATAATATACTACACTCCATAACAGTACAGACTTTGTTTTTTCATTTTAAAATCAACTGCTACTTAACCAGAAATTTAGTTACAACCACGATCACGATTTCGCTTGTAACAAAATACGACAAATTTTTTTGTTGTAAAAGAATAGCAGGCAAAGAAATGGAGTACGAGCGAAATGGCAACACAAAATTCCATTTTGGGAAATTAGACAAAAGTCCTTAATTGATAGTCATGTGTCCCATAAGTTGTACCAGGATTCTCAATTTCTGATCAAACATTTTCAAATCAGTCTTTTCGACAAATAGATGCCTAGCTAGCTGCGATGGGACAAGAAAACATTTTATTTTTAAAATTCAAGATGTTAATTAATACAGAAAGAAAAAAATTTGGTTCCCAATCAAACTTAAAATAAAGATCCCAAACAAACTTAAAAATAAATAAATAAATATATTTCAATGTGCAAGTTCATTACTCCCATGAAAACTTGGATGCAACGGAATGTATATTTCTGTGTGTCTGGCCGTTTTCTCTATGTATGCTGTTTTTTTTTTCTTTATGGTGGTGCATCATGTTAGAAAAAGAAAATAGGCACAACGAGATACACGAGTTGTAAGAGATAGATCTTGCACATTTCATTTCATGAACAGTTAAAAAATTTACGACTCCTAAAAAAGTGCGCATAATAATTATTTTAGAGTGACAATAACATCTTGCTTCGATTATTGCATGCTTCATGAAAGAAAACATTATTAGTTCGTGAAATTTAGTTGGTGTATATTAGAGTTTGAATATCGGATAGGTTTAGTGAGTGTTATGGTTCACACACTTGACTAATCCCATTTAAACCAAAAGTTCCTTTTGCTATATGCCAAAAGACATGTGTATCACCCCGTAGTTCTCCTTTTTAAACCAATGAAAGAACAATGATGTGCTCATTTTCAGCAATAATTTTGGGTCCACTTCGTTTTTGATATGTCTACCGTCAATGCTAAATGATGCATAACCTGTATGTAGTCAACTGGCATGCATGCTAAATATACAGTGGATTTGATATTCTTGGCTTCATAATTTCTTGGTTTCATATCTAACTAAATTAACAATTGAATCGCCGATAATAACTGGGACCACTCTAATTTTGTAATCTATCAACGGTGCCATTTAAATTAAATAGGTAGTAATTAAATGGTGAATTTTGTCTTATGTTTGTTCTTATTTTGACTCAAAAACACAACCAACTATTCATTTGGTATTTATCTTGGTTAGAGAAGGTCTCAAGTTTGACTCACATGAATGACAATATTTATTATGAGTTTGATACCTAATTAGCTGTGGTGTAGCCTTGTTGTGGGTGTATGACCGGTTGTGGTTGTAAACTTTATTGGCACGAGACCTAACTAAATATTGTAGCTAACTTTAACGATCAAAACCACTTGTATTAAGTTAAACATCAAACTTTCAACTATAGGATCAGTAGTTGGTAATGAATGTGTAGCTTATTATACGATCCATACGCATGAAGCATTAAGCAAAGTTAAAAACGCAAGTGTCTCTGTACACAAATTGCTTTTGCAAGTTTAATTAAGCTTTGGTCGGTCTGATTGGCTCAAAATTATCCAAAAATATAACTATTATAATTAAAACTAGTGCCTCACTGACACACGCACAAATATAAATCTTGACAAAGATTACATTTTTATCATCGAAATTCGAAAATAATGCATCTAATATGTTGTTTATTGTATTATACAGCCAGGCAACCTGCATCGCATGTGACATATATTTTTTCCAAATTACTTTTGCAGGTGTAAAAGTTGTTAATTAAACTATAAAATGTAAAGTCGACTGTGGACCGATCCATTTTGATTTATTATAATATTATATTAACACGTTGAATTTTTTTATAAGGTCTTTATGGAAAAATATATTATATTTTTTTCGTTGGGTAAATAAAAGCATGTGGGTGGGATGGTGGAAGTAAATAATTGTGGGCTCATTGGATCAATCATACAAATTACTGACAGCCACTAGCTGGGAAGGAGGACAAGATTTCAGAGTTACAGAGTAGCTGATTCAAGCATCTCGAATGGTCTTTAGAGCAACTCCACCTGTTTGTCTCTTGTCATGGCAAGGAGGGAAGGGGGGAGTAATTCACGTAAATAGTAGTTGTCTTTGCAAAAGGCAAGGTTCGTTTCCACCCGTTGCCATGGCAAAGCAACTACTATTCACTTTTATCTTTATTTTATTTTTTTACATGTGATTAATTTTAGTTGTATGTGTGAAATTAATAATAATAAAATTGATAGGTATGTATTAAAAAATATTTCTGAATTTTTAAGATTTTTCATATTTTTTTCAGATTTTTAAATATTTTTTACGTCACGCGTCAAAGAAAATAACGCCGACGTCACACATGCCTCGGCAACTTGAGCCGAGGGCCTACCCAGTCTCATGGGGCCCATGGCTTGCCCGGACAACATTTTATTGCTGGAAACCACTTTTTGGCCCAAACCCCTCAGCCCGCCCCTTCCCCTACCGCGGAGTTGCTCTTAGAATAACAAAAATTTCTAGATCTTCAATATTAAATATAATTAAGGCATCCACTTAATTCTTTATCACATAGTCATATTTTTGTACTATCAAACAAAATACTATCGCTTTCTCTAACAGAAAAATAGTATAAAATTTAATACTAATTATAATAAATTAGTCCTGCTAATTAGTTTTCTTTTTTTTTTAATTTTTAATTTATTTTAGAATTAAGAAATATAAAATATGTAGTTTTGTTCCATAAAAATAGGACTCATTATCTTTTTATTTTTATTTTTTTAATATGAAAAAGTGTGAATTTACCCTATTATTTTCATTTAATTAATAATTTTGATTATTAATATTTGTATTAACCAGTGAAATTTTTTGGTATTTTGAATTTTTCACCATTCTCTGCATTTTGCTATATATATAAAAATTAACCAAGGACATTTTTTGGTATTTTGAATATTTCACCATTCTATACAGTTTGCTTTATATATGTAGATATATAGATAAATAAAAATTAAAAAATAAACTCCCTCAACCTACATTCTCATTGTATTGAAAGTCGGATGGCTTTAGTTTTGGACCACGTTTGATTAAGGCCCTGTTTGGGATTGCTTTTTTTCAAAAACCTGCTTCACTTTAAAGTTAAGCAGTTTAAGGGGTTTAGTAAATCTAAAATATCTCGATTATTTTAAAAGCGATGGCCTTTTGACAATGACTTTTAAAAGCGGTATGGGTTGCTTTTCAAATCTGTTTTCAAAAGAAGCAGAGATGAGTAGTTAATGAATTTTTTTAATTGCCAAAATATCATCATTAAATTTTTTTAAAGACACCACCTACACCTCCACCTCCACCATCTCCATCACCACCTTCACCACCACCGATCGCCACATCCACCACCATCACCACCACAACCACCTCCTCCTCCTCCTTAACCTCCACCACCTCCACCACCAACACCACCACCACCATCTCATCCTCAACCTCCACCACCATCACTTCCACAACCACCATCCTCACAACCACTACCTCAACCTTCATCACCACCACCACCACCATCGACCACCACCGCGCCACCGCCGCCACCACGCCCACATCCCTTTCCTTCTTCTCCACCATCACCATCACCATCACAACCACCACCTCCTTCTCCACCTCCACCACCTCCACCTCTACTACCAACACCACCACCACCACGCGGCCACCACCACCACGCCGCCATTGCCACCACCTCCTCCTCCTTCTCAACCTCTACCACCACTACCTCCACCTCTCCAACCGCCATCCCCACTACCACAACCACCACATCCGCCTTCCTCACCACCTCCACCACCATCTCTTTCACCACCACCTTCACTTCCATCTCTTTCACCACCAACTCCACCACCACTACTACCACCACATAATTAGCGCATAACACTTTCAACATCTATTTAGTCATTATTCACAAGCAACATTTTTATATTAAAATTTACCAAATGATTTTGACACTACTTTTGTTCTAACAACACTTTAAAAATATTGTTTACCAAACATATAGATGCTTTACTTTACAGCTTAATTATTTTCAAAGACAAAGAAAAGCAACTTTTTTAAAAATGACAAGAATCTCAAACTGCCCTAAGAAACTTCCCACATGTGTGGGATTGATATTGTCATTTTCCATGGAAAAACAACAAAGTAATAGTTTTTTTGGCTGCATTTTCATACGTACATATACATATATGTATAATGTATATATGCAAGTTATTAACATATATACATATACAAACAAACAAATCCATGTTTATACTTTTCAACTGTGCATGAGACATTCTGAATCTTGCAGAGACCGTTACTTTGTTGATTTTGCTAATCATTCAATAAATTCATAAGCTCATCTCCGTCAAAATTCCATTTTATAATAAAAACACTTACACTGCGTTTGGATGAGGAAATTTAAAAGTACAAATGAATTTATAAATGATGGAATTTAAAATGACGGAAATTAATGTTTCAGAATTTGTAAAGTTTCTTGTTTGGGTAACAGATTTAAAGTACGGAATTTAACATTTATTTGTAAAGGTATCTTTTTTAAAAACTCAATATCTCTTGAAATTTTACAAATGAAGACTTTTAGATATAATTTAAAGTTGGGATTTATGACCTCTAAATTCCATGTTTTTTCCCACGCGTAATTTCTAAATTTCTATGTGTTTTTTAATCCAAACACAGGAATTGGTTCATGTCAATTTAGAAAATATGACTTTTGTCAAAATTCAAAATTTATTTCCCTCATCCAAACGCACAGTAACATATAAACATTGTTTCAAAGAAAAAGGACAAACTCATGGATCCACATATGAAGGTGTAGTAAAAGTACATGACAATAATCTTTCATACTTTTACCAACACTCTTACCCTCTTAAATTTCACATCCACACTTGAATATAATTTGCACAACACACACTTGAATATATATATGAGGTGGATCTGTGGCACCATATTTTTGACACAAGTTTTAGACCATTAGATTTAAAAACTTTTAATGGTTGAGATGTACTTTGATTTCTCAAAACAATAAATTTTCTTTAATTAATATTTGGATCCGGATCCACTACTCGGAAGAATTAAAACTAGACACATCATCGTTAAAATAAAAACCTAATTTACTCCTATTTAAAATTGAAAAAGAAAAAACCTAAGTTGACTAACTCTAACTTAACGTCTATTTTTTGTTTGTTCTAGAAACATGCTCTTCTTCTTTCTTCTTTTTCTCCTTCCTTTTTGTGCAAAAATCTTACTCATGCCCGCTTTAATCCAAAAATTCTCTCTGTCTCACTGAAACTAATTGGTGGTGACTAACATTGTCTTGATTAATATTGCTCAGTTGTATGTTCTTGAACTTTTTTTCTTTTGATATCCCTTGTAAATTGACTTTTGTAACCACCCTCATCATCTGCAATGGATATATGGGAAGATAAGTTTTTTTTTTCTTTTGATAGGGGAAATTGAGGAAAGAAAAGATGGATGAGCCCTCATATTTTAGAGGAGAGATGTCCAGAGAAGGAAAAAAAATTTGTTAGAACGTTAAGTTAGAGTTAGTCAAGTTTGGGCTTTTTTTTTCATTTTTAATTAGGAATAAATTGAGTTTTTATTTTAAGGATGATGTGTCTAGTTTAAATTCCTTAGATTAAATTTTAATGAGGTGTCAGGTGGAGAACAAAAGTAAAGCAGATCATAGCAGAGGATCCGGATCCTTAATGTTTATACATTGTGATTAAAATTCTGATACCATATTAATTAAGAATTCACTCTTTCGTCTCCTTTCGCACCCTCTGCATTTTTTGTCTCTCTTTTTCTTCTACATTCATCATCCGCCTGCAATCTTATCTTCTCTACTAATTAATTTATGGCTTGAAGCAAATGAGAGGGAAAAAAACAGCTATATCTTCTATATTGTATGTTGGAACAAAGAAATCTTCCATATATTCTCCACTAATTTGGATTTTCTTCAAGTTTCTCATATGCTATGTTTGAGCTTTAGTTTTATATTCAGCATCTTCATAACCAATATTTATTGAAAAAAATTTATTATGTGATAAAAATAAAATATTAAGAAGAAGAAACAAGATTGTACGATACTACATATTAAAATATAACATTATTAAAAAACATGTAATAATTACTGGTGGGAAATTGTAAGACTTAGAGGGAATGAATGAATGGAGAAGAAGAGAGAGACAAAGAGATGCTGAGGGACGAAGGGCAAGAGCCAAATAGGAAATGAAGAGAATGAAAACTAATACAAAAACATATTACAAATAATATGAAGTAATTTTGATTGAACAGGCACAAAGACTGACAGGACCCGATCCAAATTCCACTTTGGAATTCGCGTCGAACCCTGTACGTGTCCAACACCTGTCAAGTGCCATGCACGAATGACCAAAATGCCCTTTACCTTAATTCCAACTTAAAACCACTTAAGGGTTTAAGGCTTATGCTGGAAAACCAGCAGAGTCTCCCCTGAAAAAGGGACATTTCCCATTTATTTCACCTGTAAATATTACAATTTTATATCACAATCGTTCAGCATGCACAAGTTATATTCACACACACCCAAAAGCTTTTAATCTGGAAGGCCTTCGGCCTTACCAACATATACAAACCAAAAACAATAACTTCTCAACAATTATTTTTGCGGCTGCACCTAGGTTAGTCTAGGTTGCCTACGTACCCTTACCGAGGCATCAAGCCACACGTAATTCTTTCCACTAAAACAATCACCATTCAGATAATAAAATATTCTTCAAGAAACCAACCATAAAAATCAAGAATTATTCTTTACTTTGATTTCAACAAGCTATATAGTTGAATATCATTCAAAAATTATGTACTTAATTATTCAATGATTTTTTCATTGTCCATCCAAACACTTATATAACCAAACTTTTTACTAGAAAGCCATACCTGCAACCGTCCGCATATTGTATACATTCTGTATCACCCACCAAGGGATATATCATTAATCCGAAGGCAACCGGGAAAGGGGAAAACTGACTAACCACTTGTGTGGATAAATCGGGCAGGTGGCTTGGGATCCTGGTCAACCATGTGTAGAAAATATAAGAAGGGTGGCAAACAATATCCTATTAACTGTACCAATATATCAATATTGCACTGTTCTCCACATAGTTGTGCCTCAAACAAAATCCATCAATTCCACCTAGCATAATCGGGGGACACGTGGTTAGCCCGAAATGCAAATCCTAGCACCACACGGTTTGGGCATCCCCGAGACTCGTGGGGCCAATAGTCATACGCGCACAAACTCAACTGAAGGCAACAATTTGTCCGAAAACATTTATATTTCCGAGGCAACCAAGATGTCCGAAGACATCAATATTTCCGAGGCAACCATATTTCCGAAGACATCGATAATTTCGTAGGCAACTAGAGGGCCTGAAGACATCTATAATTCCGAAGGCAACCAAGATGTCTGAAGACATTGATATTTCCGAAGGCAACCAGTTCAATTTCAAATCATTTAACACATACCATAAAAATAAGCATATAATCAAACATTTCATTAAATCCTTACCCCCGAGATTAAAAGTGCGTGTGTGCAACTTAAGATAGTTCCTATGCCCATTTTAATCATTTTCTGGAAATTGGAATGGTCTTAGAAGACTCGAGATTAATTATACGATTAAATTCTTATGTTGGTCAACCGATCCCCCGTGAGGTCCACGACCTCAGATTATTAATCTGAAAGTTCCTATAGGTTCACAATAATCCAATTAACATACCCTATGAGTTTCGTCAAGATCCAATGGTTCGAACACATCGAACCCAAATAACGCAGAATAGGTAAAATTGGTATTATACTCAAACGATAACATTAAGCTAATCCAAGCATACCGTTGTGCTCGAGACGACAGGGGGATAATTCTAGGTCGATAACACACAATCGACACCCAGTTGACGCGCGCCACGCGTCGCCTTAAATTGGGTGGCTTGAGAGATTTTCCGGTCACCATTGATAGTGGGCTAATCCAAGGGTTTAAAACTTGTGTCAAAAATGTGGTGTCATGGATCCGCCCCTCTATATATATATATATATAGTTATTTTCTCATCCGGATGTCCACACGTTTTGATTGTGACGATGCCATTGTAAACAAGAACGAAAATAGGGAGTGGTAGTAGAAAATACATGGTGTCCGCATAAGAGAATTTATGTGTGTGTATATATATATATTGAATTTGGTCATAGCAAAACATACATGTCTCCAAATTGTTGACAAAAATGTTTCAACGACAAAACTAACAAATCGCATCTTAATTAGTAATGGAATGTTTTATTCAGTACAATAGATGTGGCAAGTTTTGAAAAGTGCAAGGCTAGAGGGGCTAGCTTGATTTTAACTAATGATCCACTGATCATCATCTACTGAATTCAGAAAAGATGAAAGTGCATTGAGGCTGTTCACATCTCCATGATCATCATCATTTGGTTGAAGTGGGTCATCTTGATCATCATCACCAGCCCTCCATTCTCCCAACATTGCTTCACCCATCAATAAATCTTCAATCTTGGTAATGCCGTACTCCAACATTTCCTGACCACAGTCGTTGATTTGTGCTTGATGGAAATCAGAACTCAGCACATCCGGTATGAGCATGTCATTGATATCAAAATCCCTCAGAAAACCAAACGAAGAATTCTGCTCCTGAGCCGCTGAAGCACACGGGCTTTGGCAGTCCGAACCAGGAGCCACGTTCGATCTTTCAAGCATTTGATCATGGCCATCCAAATGTGAGGGGATGACAACTTTCCTGCACTTCAATGCTTTTGTCCGGATCACCTGGACAGAAGACTTTGATGCAGGACTATTCGATTTTTTCGTGTCGTCCTTGGAGCTTGTACTAGTACTCCGTTGATCCTGATGAGCCTTGTCACGTGCTTGCTCTGATCTCTTGCTCAAATTGGTGTTCCAGTAGTTCTTGATTTCATTGTCTGTTCGTCCCGGCAACCTTCCAGCAATGAGTGACCACCTAATTCAAATTTTACAAAATTAGAGACACCAATTTCGTCCCAAGAAGAGATGTCAATCTTCCATATATACATACCTGTTTCCAAGAAGCTTATGAAGTCTAACAATGAGCTCCTCTTCTTCGGGGGAAATGTTGCCTCTCTTAATATCAGGCCTAAGATAATTCAGCCAACGCAATCTGCAACTCTTCCCACAGCGGTTTAACCCTGCAGAAAAAAAAAGTAGTGTTTAGTTGTAAGTACTAAGAATGCATTGTCCCAAAATTTAAGAGAAAAAAAAGAACATGAAAATTGTCACAAACATATATATAGAAATTCTCCTATACGGACATCCGGTCGTTATTATCGTGCAGACGACATGTATTTTGTATTTACCCTCTTTGTTTTCCTGCATGTTTACAATGACATCTGCACGTTAATAACGTGCGGACATCTAGATAAAAGAATAATTGTATATATATATAATTAGTAATTTAAATCATGAACATACATACATTATACATACCCGCTCTTTGAGGAAGGTCTCTCCATTTTCCTTCTCCATGAGTGTTAATGTAGTTAGCAAGGGCTTTATCTTCCCAAGCAGACCATGCTCCCTTGTTTAGCCCTTCTTTATCACAGCATGGTTTTCTCCCCATCTCTCTCTCTCTCTGTCTCCTACTCTATCTCTGTCTCTGTGTTTGAGTTCAAGTACAGAGTCTAGATTGGAGTATTATGCTCCACTCCACATGGTGATGTTTACGGACATATTTATATATGTGTGCATGTGAATGGTTGATGGGGGTCAAAAGCTTAGCTCCCACTTTTGAAGGCCAAGCAATTAATGCTGGAGAAATTCACCGTAGGATTTTACCGCACCCTAGTACAATAATAAATGAATATGTATGTATTCGGACTCAAGCGAACATGGTGGCCGATGCTCTTACAAATTTCGGACATAATTTTATTCAATCTTGTGTTTGGTTTTTAAAAATATGTAAACATTTGTTTTGATCTCAGAAATATTGGGATCCCTAGGGATCCTACTATGTATTTTTTTTAAAATTACACCGAAAATGAACAGGGTTAAGCGATTTGCAAAACTAAGGAATGTAAAAATGCATCGCCACCATTTTATTAAAAAAAAGTTATTTTATCAGACTTGAGAAATGAATATTTATGCTAATAAATTATGAGCAGAATCTGAACGTTTGGAATTATCTTCCCAGACTTCACTGCCCCACAGCATAATTCAGTGACTGATAGCGATTGTTATGACCCGTAGATCATGCTCTGTTCATTTCAAAATTGGCAACACAAACCTACTTAATATTAATCAAACACCTCAACTCAAAAGCCTCTAATGACCTCAACATGTGACCTTGTTGAAAATTTTAATTTCTAACCACGTTCCACCCACTACATGTACTCGTGACTTGGGAAGAGCCATGAATCATGTGGCCTTGGAAAATATTAACTTTAACCACGTTCTCTTTTTTTTTTTTTTTCTATCCTTTTTGATCCAGGGTTAATTATTTATAATCCACCTTTAGCCAAATTGAGTGAGATGTGTTAAATTTTGCACACGTTGGTTCTTTTATATCTGTGATTCAATGCGTGCAAGAGCCTGGAGAGGTACTGGTTTTTGTCTGTGTCTGTAGTACTTTGTTCGTAGCTGTGGATGCAATAAGAATCCAACTGGCCACACGAGAATCTCTCACCACAAATTGCAACTGGAACAGGAAGTCCTCTTCTTCTAAACTTAACCTAACAGTAATATTTTTCAACCTCAAAGAAGACAGTTTTGGTCGTATCAAAAAATAAGAAAGTTTTGGTTAACCATAGTTATCTCACCAAGGCACCCTCAAAACTGATCAATACACCATGAGTCCATGACCATGGTCTCCTCCAAGTCCAAGGCTCCAAGAGAGCAGCTTATGACAGCTGTGCGACGACAGTTCACAGTTGGATGTGGATGATAAAATAATTTGTATTGTTTCTAAAGTTAAGTCTTGTAGCTGCTGTGTGTATCTCATCACATCTCATGTGCAGAAATGAATGAAATTGTTTCTCTCAACTCAACGACAGCATCTTTCCTTTCTCTCGTTCTAACATAACTTCCAAGACACACAATAGTTTGGTTGGCTTTTGTAGTTGTTCCTGACAAACACTAATGGGTTAGGATAGTAACTTTCGATTAAAGGAATCGCATTAGTTGACTTTTGAAACAAATGATTGCTTTCATCCAATGCGTTCATGTCAATGCCGATATATTTTTCCCAATGAAAAATGACTAAGGGGTGTTTTAATATTGAATGATCGAGACGTAATTTGCCCACCAAGATACATAATGAAAATAAATTAAATGTCCTTGATTTACGGCATTGTTACTCTTAAATTTTCAATTTGACTTTTGAACATTTATTGCTAATAAAAGAAAAAATCATAACTTATATACATCAAATAAATAAAAAATATAGTAAATGTGTCTTTCCCCCTCCAAACTAATTTTTTCTTACCTACAATCCATCGTCTTATTTTTCTATGAAGAAAACCCGATTTTTTATAAGTAAAACCCAATGACTAGGATCCAACTCAGCAAGTTACCTAATTAAGCTTAAAATCTGATTATTGTTCTTTTCATATTCCAAAAGTACCCCTAATTAGAGTTTATGCTATTATGTTGGTGCATTAATGCTGATTTCCTCAATTTATTGTGTTGATTTCTTTCCACCTAAGTTTGGAATTTATTGCAAATTTGACTACTCACACACTAAATTTAAATTTCAAAATGTTTGGCGCATACCATTTCATGAGTATTAAACGTTAGTATTGTCTATGTATTATTAATACACAAACTATTTATTTATCATCTAATTAACCCTCCTAGTTGTTTTTTCTATGAAAATTGTACCTATTATGAAATAATAAGGATAATGTATCTAATATTCTCTCAAAAAAGAGAGGATAATGTACCTAATACATTATTATAATTTCTTCGAATTATTTATCTAATAGGATAACATAATAATGTACCTATTTTCTCTTATAAATAATGTACCTATATTTTTCTTAGATATAATGTATGTAACTTAATAAATAATACCTATATTTTTGTTATAAATAATGTACCTATATTTTTCTTATAAAAATATAGGTAACTTAATCATTTATCTATAACAACTACATGTAAATAATGTACCTATACAATCATAATATTGAAATCCTAAAATTAAGGGATTTTTTTTTAATGGAAAAAAAGGTCCAGCAACAAAGAGGGGGTTAATGGCATGATTTGTAAATATGTCATAATACATGAACACTTTGACATCCAATTCAAAAATGGGTTTTATTTACGTGTAATAAAATAGGTGGGTTATTATTTAGAGTATTGTAGTTGTATGGGTCTATTTTGGTCAGACACTAAAAAATATTCGGGATTATAGGCATAATGCACATATTATACATATAATCTACCAAACCAAAAGGCCAAAATGATTAACGAGTCCATAGCTTAGTGGTAATAGCATTTACCTGCATATTATCGGTTTCAATTTCGAACACAATGACACCTCCCCTTCCCCTTTCCAAACTTTGACCCCAAAAAAAAATGTATACATGACAAAAACATGCATGCGTGACAAAAACATGCGTGGATAGAAATATGGAATTGTGTTAGAGCATCTCCAACAGTAGTAGCAAATAAAACGCTTCAAATTGAAGTTTGTTGACCTACGTAGCAATTTGAAAAGCCTTATTTGCTACTTGAATAATTTTTGCTCCAACAGACGCTTTAATTCAATTAATGCAATATCATGGAAAAAAAATGAAAAAAATGAAAACATATGAAAAATGTCGATGTATTTATTATATGAAAAGAAAAAACACATGTTTTTTACATTTTCAAGGTAGGTTTTGTTTTTCCAAAGTAAAATTAAATGTTTGAAGAGCCAAAGTCAACTTACCAGTCTTGAAGAGAGAGAAAGATGTTGCAGCTTTGATGACTGAAGTTGAAGAGACTGTTGGAGAGAGTTTTTCTGATGTGGCTCACCTATTTTAGAATTCTAAAACTGTTGAATAGGCTGTTGGAGATGCTCTTACCTTACGAATATGAAGACACTACCTCGAGACTTAAACCTATTTAGTAGGTAGTTACATAAATCCCTACTACCTAAATATGACAAAAAGAAGAAGGAGAACCACCACTGTTGAGGCCTTGGTGTTAGGGATGGCAACGGGGCAGTTAGGGGCCCGGGTATGGCAATACCATCCCTACTCCCTATCCCGCCCTTGTCCCCGCCCTATCCCCGATTTTTCATTTTCGGGGAATCCTCATCCTCGTCCCTGTTAAGGAATTAAATCCCAAACCCGGGCCGAAATACCTAAATTTTTATATAAAAAATTAAAGTATCCATATTACACTTTAATTTCACCTTAAACTATCATTCAACTCAATTCAAAACAACTGAAGTATAAAACTTCACTCAACTACTCAAAATCATATCAATTCAATATGACAAAACAAATAAAATCATATATTAATAAAAATTCAAAAGCTTCACCATCCAACAAAGTTTATAATACAACTCATTCATCATCAAAAGAGAAACAACAAACTACACATTCATAAAATGAAATCCCATAATTGCAATGAACTCATGTGCTTCTTCATTCATAGCTTCAATAAAAAATAAAAAATAAAAGACACGTTCTCTGTTTCAATAATAGACTCTTGACAAAAAAGAAAGCATAAGAGAAAGACATTAAATTTTTAAAAAAAGAGAATTAGAAGCCAGCGGCAGACCCAGAAATTTTTCAAGGAAGGGGCAATATTTCAAAGGCTAAAAGCTTAACAAAAAAAACAACGAAATACCCTAATAATTTAAACGTTATTTAAAAGGCTAAAAACACCATATTAATCATATTAACCAATTCACCATGTTAATTATATACAAATAAACAACACATTGAAATATTAACCAATTCACCATATTAATCATTTAATCAAACCACAACAATCTTTATTAATTAATTTAAAACTAAAAATATATACAAATAAATAAATAGAAAAAATCTATACAAAATAACCAAAACAAAAACTCAATCAATTAACCAAAACACAACAATCCATCTTAATTAATTAAATCATAAAGAGAAATTACTTTGAAATTTGAGAGAGAAATTAATTTTTTAAACAAATTGTGGAGGGTCGGTGCATTGGTGGATGGCTTAGCTCTTCTGGTTTAGGACTTGCCATGGCTTATGCCCACTTCACAACATTTCTTTTGCCTCTAAAAATAAATGGGTTTCTACCAAATGAATCAAAGAATACAGAGAGGGGGAGAGATCCTTTCAGGGTTTCGTTGCTTAATGAATGTAATGGAATTTACTTGTACTAATTTGAGAGAGTGAGAGATAGTCCAGGATAATTGAAAAAGCACAAAGACAAAAGCTAATGGATGATGGAGGCAAAGGAGGATTGAGAAAAAGGAATGTGGTTGGGGAGTTGGCCGATGTAGGTAGTGGTGGTTCAGTGTGGAGAATGCGGTTAAGAGTTGGGGATGATAGGGTTTATTTGGAGTATTCAATTTCGATTGAAACTCATTTGAGGAAGGGTGTCAACCTTTGCGAAGCTGTTGGCCATTTCTTTTTATTTTATTATTATTATTGCTTTTTTTTTCACTTGGACCAAAACTATGCGTTTTGGACATATCATAAAAAAAAAAAGAAGCCAGCGACACGCTTGTTGGAGCTGCGCCGAAAGGAAATTCTTTGTTGGAAAAAATGGCTCACCTAAGGTTACAAGAATCGGAGGGAAGCGACGGTCATGGGTTTTGGGCGTAGGTCGTTTTCATCTTGGGTTGAAGTTGAAGCTACGATTAAGCGACCGGTCGCCAGGTTTTGGCGACGTTAAACTTACTGGCGAATTCTTAACGTCCTCTCGGTATAAGCGACCGATCGCAAGTTCCTGGCGACGGTCGCCAAGCTTCATCTTTGTGCTGATTTTTCAGCACGTTTTATATACTTTCTTTGGATGCTAATTGGTCCCTGCAGTCCACATGCAACCCCAAGGATGGTATAAGTCCAAGGCAGTTGGTAAACCACTAGAAAAGTCCTAAACATTGATTAGGTAGACTAGGGGGTTGCTTTGAGCCTACCTCATTATGTTTTCACTGAAATTAGGGATCCATGTTTTGAGGAGGTTTGGTTTTGTTGCATGTGGGTGGCTCCTTTTCTCTATCTTTTATAGAGGCTAAGTAGGCTGGAGCAGAGAGCTAAGGGGTTGTATTCAGATTTGGGAAGCCAAAGAGAGAGAGAAGGCATCTTGTATCAAGTGAGTGAGCTAAGGGGTGAGAGAGAAAAGCAGATAGTGAGTTTGGGTTCTAAGGGGTTTCCATTGAAACCAAATTGTAACTTCTTCTTCATTATTGATATTTCTCAAGGAGATCACTGCAAAGAGGACGTAGGCAATTTGCTGAACCTCTATAAACACTTGTGTTATTTGTTCTTGGTTAAATTTCTGAAGTGTGTGTGTGTGTGACAAGTTCATCCTTGTGCTTGTCCAAAGTCCATCAACAACAAGATCTAAGAGGGGTGGTGCATTAATTTGCACAACAAGTGGTATCAGAGGCTGTGTTTGCAGTTTGTGCTAGCTTTTCCTTTGGAGTGCTAGTGTGTTGAAGATGGAAAGTGATAAGGAAGTTGAGAGTGGTAGCAGTTCCACGGCTGAAGCAACCACAAGCAACAAGCATGAAGAGTGGAGCTAAAGCCTTTCCGGGGAAGGAGAACTTCACTCTTTGGCAGCGAAGGATGAAATCAGCCCTCACACAACAACACCTCCACGTTGTGTTGGTTGGAAAGAAATGAAGCCAACAAGCATGACGGATGAGGAGTGGAGTGTACTTGATGAGTTAGCTAGAGGAGCTATCGAAAACTACCTCTCCGATGAGAGTGCTCATCAACGTGATGAAGGATACGGCAAAGCAAACATGGGAGAAGCTCGAAGAGATGTTTTGCGGGGAAGTCACTATCCAACAAGCTCTTCCTCAAGGAAGAACTCCTAAATCTCAAGATGGAGAAGGGAGGTAATCTAATGGAACATTTGAGTAGTTTCAATAGATGTGTTCAGCGACTTAGAGAGAATGGAAGTTAACTATAGTTCGGAGGATAAGGCTCTTATGTTGCTCACATCCTTACCTCCAGTCCTATAAACACTTCGAACCACTCTTATGTTCGGGAAGGTCACTCTGGATTTTGAGCTGTGGTGCAAGACATCATGACACACCATAGGATGGCTCAACGTTCGGAGAAAACTCTCACGGTGAAGGTCTAGTTGCAAAGACGGGAGAGAGGTCGTTCAAAGAAGCAAGAGGGCAAGAAAGGCAACAGAGGAAGGTCGAATCCAAGGCAAAGAAGGTTGTTTGAATGTGGGTCAAAGGAGCATTGGAAAAGAAATTGCCCCATATGGAAGGAGAAGAAGAACAAATGGAAGAATGCAGCCAACACAGTGGAAGAAGTCACCCAGTGATGGTGAGCTTTTATGTGTTAATAGCAATGTTAAAACTAATGCATTTGCTAATTCTTCAAGGTGTTCCTCTTGGAATTGGATTTTGGATTCAGGATGCTCATACCATATGTGCTCAAATAAGGAGTGGTTTGACACATATGAAAAGGAAGAAGGTGGTGAAGTTATGATGGGGGATGGCTCGGTTTGTAGAGTCAAAGGCATGGGTACAATCAAGGTGAAGATGCATGATGGGGCTGTTAGGACGCTTGGAATGGTAAGGCACATTCCAAAGTTGCGTAGAATCTCATTTCCCTTGGAACTCTTGATAAGAATGGTTATTCATTTTAAAGCAAATGGAGGAAACTAATAATCTCAAAGGTTCACTTGTGGTTATGAAAGGAGATATTCTACCTAATTGTCTATATAGATTGTGTGGTACAACAATAGCAATTGGAGCAGCTGTATCCACAAGCAAGGACTCGGATGATGAAACTCGGACTTTGGCATTTGAGGCTAGGGCACATGAGTTAGAGGGCATGCGGGGAACTACACAACAGAAAGTTGTTGAAAGGTGTTCAAAGTTGCAAGCTTGAGTTACTGCAAATATTGTACCATGGGAAATCAATCTAAGGTGGCTTTCAAGCGCGAAACAAAGAGGAAGGAACATGGGTGCTAGATTATATTCACACGGATGTATGGGGGCCATCACCGGTTAAATCAAAGGAGTGGGCTAAGCTACTTCGTGACTTTCTTGGATGATTTTTCCGGAAGGTTTGGGTCTACTTCATGAAGGAGAAATCGAGGTCTTTACCAAATTCAAAGAGTGGAAGGCGGAAGTAGAGAACCTAAGCTGGAAGGAAGATCAAGATCTAAGGAGTGACAATGGTGGTGAATATAAAGACAACAAGTTCCTTGAGTTTTGCGGGGAATGAAGGCATTAGAGGCACTTTACCGTGAAGAAGACGCCCTGACAAAATGGAGGCTGCGGAGAGGATGAATAGAACTCTCATGGGCGTGAGAGATGCATGAGGATTCATGCAGGATTGCAGAGTCATTTTGGGCGGAGTCCAGATTAACCATGCAGCCTATTTGGTTAACCGATCTCCTTCCAAAAATCTTGAGTTCAAATGTGCGGAGGAGGTATGGTCTAATAAGTCAATTGATTATACTAATCTTAAGGTGTTTGGATGCAGTGCATATGCACTTATTCCAAGTGATGAAAGATCCAAGTTGAAGCCAAAGTCTGCTTGAATGCATTTTCATCGGATTTGAGAGTGGTGTGAAGGGCTACAAGCTATGGGATCATGTGAACCTAAAGAAGATGCTGAGGATGTTGTGTTTGATGAGAAGACCATGCCTATGAACAAAGTCAGAATTCGGAGGCAAAGGAGGATGTTGTTGGGAAAGAAACAACCATTGAAGTTCCACTCAAGAAGATGTTCAGAAAACTTCACAAACAGCCGATAGCGAAGGCGTTTAGGAGGAGGTGGAGTCGACATTGAGGAGGAAGATGAAGGGCAACAACAGCAACAAACTCAAGAAGAAGAAGAAGAGGCTCAAGCGCGAGTGGAGCCATCATCTATAGCTTCGGTCCAGGCCCAGAGAACCATCAAACCACCTCAAAGGTTTGGATGGGACAAGGATCACGATTCACTATGCTTTGAATGCTAGTGAAGAAGAACCAACCACGTTCAAAGAGGCTGTTGAGAATGAGGAGCAGGAAAGTTGGATGGAAGCTATGATGCAAGAGATGGAATCTCTACACCAAAACTCAGTTTAGGAGTTAGTTCCTAAACCCAAAGATGTAAGCTTATTGGCAGCAAATGGGTGTTTAGGAAGAAAGAAGAAATGCATGAGAAGGGAGCCACCATATTCAAAGCTCGATTGGTGGCCAAAGGTACCACAAGGAGGAGTTGATTATGATGAAATCTTCTCTCACGGTAGTGAAACACACTTCTATAAGGCTACTACTATCCATAGTAGCACAAGAGAACATGGAGGTGGAGCAAATGGATGTGAAGAAATTGCTTTCCTCCATGGTGATTTGGAGGAAGACATCTACATGAGCCAACCTCGAGGGTTCATTGAAGCAAACAAGGAAAATCTGGTTTGCAAGGCTGAAAAAAGTCTCTCTATGGGTTGAAGCAATCTCAAGGCAATGGAACAAGCGCTTCAACTCTTTCATGATGAAGATTGGATAGAGAAGATGTAGAATCTAATTCTTTGTGTATACATTCATGTATTCAAGGATAGTAATCTCATCCTTTTGCTTCTTTATGTTGATGACATGCTAATTGCATGTAAAGACATGTCAAAAATCCGAGGAATTGAAGTCATTGCTTGGAAAGGAGTTTGACATGAAAGATCTTGGTTACGCACAAAAGATCCTAGGGATGGAAATAAGGAGAGACGAGTTGGAGGCAAGCTATGGGCTGTCACAAAGTAAGTACATTACCAAAGTACTTGAAAAATTCAATATGTTGGATTGCAAACCCGTGTCTACTCCTTTGGCGGAGCATTTTAAGTTAAGTGGACAGGAATGTCCTTCTTCGGATGAGGAGAAGGAAGAAATGAGCAAGTTCCATATGCAAGCTTGGTAGGGTGTCTCATGTATGCAATGGTTCGCACACGCCCCGACCTAGCTCAAGCGTAGTGTGGTGTCAAGATACATGGCGAATCCGGGCAAACTTCATTGGACGGCGGCGAAGTGGATTCTCGAGGTACTTGAAGGGCACTAAGAAGCTTGGGATATTGTTTGCAAGACAACAAGGAAAGGCATGTGTGTCGGGGTATGTAGACTACGATTATGCGGGATTTAGACAGAGGAGATCCTGCACGGGATATGTTTTCACTTGTGGTGGAGGACCGATTAGTTGAAAAGCTTGATGTTACAATCGGTTGAGTGCCTTGTCTACTACTGAAGCGGAGTATATGGCGCTCACGGAAGCTTGAAGGAAGCGGTATGGCTGAAGAGATTGGCAAAGGAATTGGAATAGCCCAAGATATGGTGGTGATTCAAAGTGGCCAGTCAAAGTGCAATTTGCTTGGTCAAGAATCAAGTGTATCATGGAAGGTCCAAACACATTGATGTCAGTACCATAGGATAAGAGATTGGGTGAATGATGGAGACATCAACTGTAATGAAGGTTCATACATCAGAGAATGCTTGATTGTCTCACAAAGCCGATCCACGGCTACCAAAGTTCAAGCATTGCTTGAGCTTGCTCAATCTTGTTCCATGCTAGAGATTGAGGTGGAGTTCTTCAGGAGTTATCGGGACGATTCTCAAGAAGATAAAAGATGTCTGGAAGGCAATAATCTTCTCAAAGAGCTTAGGCTCGCCATGGTGGAGATTCTTGGAAAAAATGGCTCACCTAAGGTTACAAGAATCGAGAGGAAGCGGCCATTCGCGAGTTTTGAAGCGGCCGGTCGTTTTCATCTTCAGGTTGAATTGAAGCTTCTGACGGTGTAAGCGACGGTCGCGGAGTTTTGGCGACCGGTGCGTTTTTCACGGCGAATTCTTAACATCCCTCTACCGGTATAAAAGCGGCCGGTGAAGTTCGCAGCGGCCAGAGTGCATAAGCTTCATCTTTGTGCTGATTTTTCAGCACGTTTTACCGCCCTTTCTTTGGATGCTAATTGGTCCCTACCAATCCACATGCAACCCCAAGGATGGTATAAGTCCAAGACAGTTGGTAAACCACTAGAAAAGTCCTAAACATTGATTAGGTAGACTAGTGGGTTGCTTTGAGCCTACCTGTTATGTTTTCCTGAAATTAGGGATCCATGTTTTGAGGGAGCTGGTTTGTTGCATGTGGGTGGCTCCTTTTCTCTATCTTTTATAGAGGCTAAGTAGGCTGGAGCAAAGAGAGCTAAGGGGTTGTATTCAGATTTGGGAAGCCAAGAGAGAGAGAAAGAGCATCTTGTATCAAGTGAGTGAGCTAAGGGGTGAGAGAGAAAAAGCGGATAGTGAGTTTGGGTTCTAAGGGGTTTCCATTGAAACCAAATCGTAACTTCTTCTTCATTATTGATATTTCTCAAGGAGATCACCAAAGAGGGACGTAGGCAATTTCTTTGAACCTCTATAAACACTTGTGTTATTTGTTCTTAGTTAAATTTTTGAAGTGTGTGTGTGTGACAAGTTCATCCTTGTGCTTGTCCAAAGTCCATCAACAACAAGATCTAAGAGGGTGGTGCATTCATTTGCACAACATTGCTTTGCTGGAGCTTCTTTGGAGCAAATAATCGAGCAGTGGTGGGCGATGCAGGAGGGGCATATTCGACTTCTCCAAGTGATTTTCCGGCGAGGGAGGGTGCATTGCACCTCCTTGCGCCTCTGTAGATCCCTTGATGTTAGAAGCTAACCATAAAATAAGAGAAAGCCATTAATCAGGATCGTTGGTACGTAACACGAGTGTAGGAATTAGGGTAACTTTTTAATTATTATGTTATATTTTATTTATTTATTTATTAAAATAAATACAATACTTATTGGGCCGGGTTCGGGGATAGGGATAATATCCGATCGGGTTATTTTAAAATCGGGGATTCTCGTACCCGCCACCATTTTCCCCTTGAAAATTCCCCCCATTAGGGCCAAGGACACGACCCGATGGGGATTATTGCCATCCCTACTTGGTGTTTAAGGAGAAAAAGATTTGAATAATTGAGTGGTGTGTAGTTTTTTTTTGGAAAGGGGTGAGAGACTTTGGGAAAGAAATGATGTTTGTATTATAAATGGTTATTGCGCAATTAATTTCACAATGAATTGAGATTTTTTTTTTTTGGTTAAAAAATAAAAAAGGATATTATATTGTGGGGTAAAATGGGTATTGAGAAAAGTTAACCTATCTAGCTCCAAAAAACAGCTGAGAAATCATCATAGTCATTAATTCAAATTCTGATATAAACCCAAAAAAGTCCCAAAATTGATCCTGAAAAACACACGAATTTTTCCCAATAAATGCTTGAGTTTTGGGGTTAATATATATAAAGGTAGAAGGTATTAAAAGTGAAATTTTCAAAATACCCACAATTGCCCTTGGTTAATAAAATACTAAACATAAGAGCAATTATTAAATATGGATAAAATGGTACATTCATAATTTATTTAAATTTAAATTATAAAAGAAAAAGAAAATAACATATACTGCAGTTATCTATAAAACCATACGAAGTTATTCATAACATAGGATGCAACAATCTTCAACACTTCTTTTTTAAATTAAAAAAAATAATATAACATTTATTAATAAAAACCCGATTTGCACACGCTTGAGAGGGTACCAAATGGCTAGTTTTCTATTAATATTAATCTTCTTAAACAAGTATAGATAATTACAAACTTAAAAAAAAGAGCGTTCCTACAATTCTACGGTTCGTTAGGACTTGGTCAAACAGAATCATGTGGCTTTGAAAATATTAGGGCCCGTTCGGTAACGTTTTCGAAGAATATTTTCGTATAATATTTTCAGAGAATGAAAACAAGAAAATGAATTTGCATTTTCAGGAAATGAAAATGAATTTGCATTTTCAGGAAATGAAAATGCGTCTGGTAGATTAATTAGAAAACATTTTGAGAAAACAAAAACGATGAAAACGTGTGCAGTAGTGCAATTTGAAATAATAATGTGAAATTTATTTTATGAAAACGTTTCCATGAGAATGAAAACAAATTTTTTCTATTTTCTACAAGTACACATGAACTTATTTTCATATGAAAACAAGATTTGTTTTCTATTTTTGGGCCACCGAACGCATTTTTGTCTTATTTTTATTTTCTCAAATTGAAAACAACCCCTGAAAACGTTACCGTTCGCACACTTAACTTCCTAGTTTTTTTTAATTATCGAGGGTTAATTATTTAATCGACCTTTAGCCAAGATGATTGTGACGTGTCTTAAATTTTGCACACATGTTGGTTATTTTTGTCTGTCTTTATCACCAAGGCACCCTCAAAACTGATCAGGTCATGTACCATGGATGCCCAGAATGCCATTGCAGCACCCACAAAACCTGTCAAGTACAATTTGAGACATCTCACAAGAAAGCAGAAAGTTATACTGACACCCACAAAACCTGTCAAGTACAACGTGAGACGTCTAACAAGAAAGCAGAAAGATATACTGACTGACTATATATGTGATTTGAGTTGGTGAAGTACAACTAATTAAAGAGAAGACACTAACAGCCTCTGAGCATAGGCGGGCAAGTGGTCATCTAGGGCCTCCAAATTGGCAGGTCCTCAATTTTTATAAACCTCTATATATAAATATGTATGTTATTTTAAAATTGTACTATATTAATATTATACTAGTTACTTGTCACACGCTCACGCATGTGTCAATTAGTTTTCTTTTTTTAGTTTTTAGAAATAAGAAAAGAAAAAATGGGTTGTTATTTTTCATAAAAATAAGATCCATTATCCGATTTTGTTTTAATTTTTAATTTTTGTAATATAAAAAAGTGTGAATTTACCATATTATCCTCATTTAATTTATAATTTCAATTCTTAATGTTTGGATTAACCAAGGGCATTTCTTTGGTATTTTGAATGTTTCACCATTCTTTGCCTTTTGCTTTATATATATAGATTAAGCCCAAGTATTGTTTTTTAAAACCCAATTATTTACTCTAAAACTAAAAAAGGAAACTTAATAAGGGACCAATTATATTTTTAAAGTTAAACCATTTTAATAAGTTAACGTAGTTGAACAGGTTAACCTAGTAGCATATACCTAGGCAAAAACAAAAAAACCTAGTAGCATATAGAAAAATTTGTTCTACTCAACACAAGGGAAAAAAACAAGCAGTTTATTATTGCATATCTACTGCAAGATGAAATAATCTTCGAGAAAGAACAAGAAGGTAAAAACCCACAAGACTATTGCTTATATTTTCTATTGACAAAGACATGATAGAAAATTTTGATTATGCAAAGTTAATTGATACTTTGACATTGAAAAATACAAGACGAGTAATGTTTTGATGCATTTTATAAAGTTCTTGTGTGAATTAATTTTGTATTTTTTAAGGTTACAATTCTAACTTTGAGTTCATATAAAAAAAATTTTAAACTTATTGAAAAAAAAATCGCATAAATATACATAGAGAATAGAATGCCACATTTTGGTAGTTCACCTAGGGCTTCAAAAATATTAGGACCGCCACTGTCAAAGGACTTTTACCGCTGAAGTGATTAAGTACATTTACATCTCCACCTAAGGTCTTAGGCGTGATTTCCCCTGTCATCAAAATGTTTATGTATCTTTGGAAAAACCTATTTTTCGTGAAATAGTACAATTTGAAGTTGAACGGGTAGGTGGGTGGAGGAGAGGAGGCATGATGACTTGAAAATTATCAACGACCTACCCCATGATGTCATTGTGGTATTATAATCGTACGTAGCTGACAATATAATATAGTAAATTTCTGAACTACTGATACACTCACCACAAAAATATTGCACGAGCTTTTCATGTTACATTGGCAGTGGCTTCTTTTCAAAAATCTTCCATGTTCAAAACAGTGAGTTTAGCCAAAGATGTGACGCCTCACGTCTCATCATGTTTCATTGAAAATACCACACGATGAGTCTGGACGACAGGATTTCAGAATAACAGAATGTATAGGGAGCAGTTGGCCCATTAATTTCAAATGGTTGATCGTCAACATCAATTATTCTGTGGAATATAAATATAATTCATAACAAAAATAAAAGAATTATAAATTATAATATTATTAAATCTCCCTCAACGTCCATTCTTGTGGTATTGAACTTCCGATGGCTTAGCTAGCCCTGGATCCAAAATGAAAAAGCTAGCCCTGTACCCAAAAAAAAGGTATACAATATACCATCAATTTGGGAGCTACCTTCCTATATCTGTGGGATTGTCCTTGTCCTTGTTCTTTTTCACGAAAAACAAAAACGAAATGGCAATGATTTTTACTGAGTTTTTGTAAGTATTTTATGTTAAAGATTTATTAGGCCATTTTCAACTATGGGCTATATCCCAAATAGAGCCCTAAAATAATGCAAATCTCATCTCCAATCATGGGCTAAACAAAATTTTGGCAAAATTTGAAGGGCCACATTTGGCCCTTTAGCCCTCCAACCGGGCCACATTTAGCCTAGTTTTGGCCTATGACAAATTTTTTGTGGGCCCCATGCATGTGATTTTCACATTGCACATTGAAATCCATTCACTTTTTTGTGGGCCCCATGCTTCTCAAAATAATAAAATATGAAGGATCCTAAAATATAGCCCTGCATGACTGAAGATGGAAAATTTTAGCATTGCACTATTCTTTAAAAAATTAATATTTTGGAGGGCTAAATTTTTAGCTATGGACTACATTTAGCCCTATGACTGGAGATGGCCTTACATATTTTTAATCTCGATTGATAGATTGCATTCATTAAATGTGTTGGTAGTCTATTAGATGCAATTCAACGACCAAAATTAAAAGTACGTAACAAATCCTTAACTTAAATATTTATTGGAGAATGTCCATGTATATGCATGTACGCAATTTTTTTTATACACACTAAGGTGCATCATATATTTTTCTTATTAAATGAGTGTCAATGAGCATCATCAAGCAGATGGAATCATGTTTAACATATAATTGTTTGTTTAGTAAGAGAACGTTGTTATGTCTTCACTGGGAAGGTTGTTGGCGTGATAGCAAAGGGTACATATGGAATCGCTGAAACAAAAATTTAAAGAATTACCTATACAACACTCTGAAGCTTCTAGGCAAGGTATTAAAGATCAAGAATCCTATAATGCAAAAATTTCGATAGACATATCGATATCGATAAAAATTGAATCATAAATGTAACAGGATATAGTGTCAATCATCCACAATATGCTTAAAATAATTGACCTACCTACGTCACGTCACATGATAAAACGTGTAACACATATATGTCCTGTACTTTTTCTGCAATCACATATGATCCTTACAATATGTGTAGTACACATTAGTAGTTCCCACAACATAGCATCCCACCTTTTAACAATAATTTACCCACTTACGGTTACCCACCTTTGAAAAAAGTGGCATGGTTCGTCAAATTTGCGGACACCTTTTATCCTACATGAATTCAATTAAAAAATAATTGAGTTTTACTTAGGAAGCTTGAAAGCAAGTCAGCTATTATATATATATACAGTTGGGACTAAAATAAGACATTACATTGATTGATTGACTCAGTTAACAAACTAACCTCTCTTAACAAACTCTAACAAGCTTATATATATATCACAAGATTATTGGAAACTTGCATTTAATATGCGCATTAATTAAGCTCCATACTGAATCCACTCAATTTAATCATAACAAAAACATACATGTCTCAAGATTAAGTTGAAAAAATGATATTCTAAATTGTTCTAATACACAAGGAGGGACATCGAATTCAAATGAAAAAGAGAAGGTACACTGCCTTAGCCAACTCGCTTAATATATATTATTATTATATATAATATATATAGGCTTGGCAACGTTGCAAAGCTATGGTGTGGGGGTTTGATTCTAACTAATGATCCACTGATCACCATGTTCTGAATTCAGAAAAGATGAAAGTGCATTGAGGTCTACAGGCTCTTCATGATCACGTGGTTGAAATATTGGGTTATGATCATGATCATCGGTAGCCATTAAAAAATCTTCAATCTTGGACGTTCCATCCACCAAGTCTTGATCGCATCCACTGATTGGGGCTTGGTGGAAATCTGAGTTGAGCAGTTGGTCCGATATGAACATGTCGTTGATATCAAAATCCATCAGAAAACCAGGAACCACATTTGATCTGTCAACCATTTGATCATCAGGGCCAATATCCAAATGTGTTGGAACGACAACGTTCTTGCATTTAAATGCTTTTGTTCGAATCACCTGGACCTGGTGAGACTGTGATATCGGATTCGATTTTTTCTTGTCTTGTTTTGAGCAAGCTTGCTCTACTCTCTTGCTCAGATTGGTGTTCCAGTAGTTCTTGATTTCGTTGTCCGTTCGTCCCGGCAATCTTCCAGCTATGAGTGACCACCTTAAAATATATATATACACCACCATATAACATTTCAAATTAAGATAAAAACAAAATCTAGTAATCAATTGAAGTCTGCCATATATATAGGTACCTGTTTCCAAGAAGCTTGTGTAGTCTGAGAATGAGCTCTTCTTCTTCAGCCGAAATGTTACCTCTCTTAATATCTGGCCTAAGATAATTCAGCCATCGCAGTCTGCAACTCTTCCCACACCGCTTTAACCCTGCACCATATTAGTGTTTATAATATAAATCTAAGTGTACATTATCCCAAAGTTTATACTATAAAAAATGAAAGCTCACATACAAACTAGTACAATTAAGGATTTAAAGTAATGGAGTAGTACCAGCTCTTTTAGGAAGGTCTCTCCATTTTCCTTCTCCATGTATTTCAATGTAGTTGGTGAGAGTTTTATCTTCCCAAGCAGACCATGCTCCCTTGTTTAGCCCTTCTTTATCACAGCATGGTTTTCTCCCCATCTCTCTCTCTCTCTCTCTCTCACTGCGCCTCTTTCTCTCTCTGAGTTCAAACAAAGACACAGTGTAGCTTGATACTGATTAAGGTCTTAGACTCCACATGTCGCGATGTGCAGGGAGATGTATATAGGTGAAGCAGCATCAAGCAATGCATATATTTAATTAACGTGAGGCAGCATCAAGCAATGCATATATTAAATTCCAATGGCCTTGAAAACATTTTTGAGTTGAAGAAGACCTGTTTTTTGTCTGGAAGTGTGTTTTGTACGGTACGCAGCTAGCCATTAATAATGGAATGAAAAGCTCGCCCGAAAAATTGGCCTATCATCGATCCTTGTCTGCACCTAACGGTACTAGTGTCATTGTAAATAAAGATATTTCAGTATACGGGGCCCGAATAATGTATGTCTTCACTCACTCGTTGTCAATTAATTATCTAGTGTGATAAGACTCATATTTTCACGTGGGATACTTTTAAAACTCAGATTATTATACAATATTGCTCCTTACAATCGGTTTTACGTCAAGTTTGTCATGAATTAAGTTAACTATCATCATAGAGAGTTTGTTCATATGTGTGTGTATTAATTTCCAAAAGCATTTAAAATGAAAGCACACACGTCAAGCCTCAAGAACTGTTTGTAGATAAATTTTTAAATGTTAAGATCTGCGCGTGGTTGGTGTCTGTCCAAATAGGCGTGGGGCGTGTGAAATTACTCCGATTTCTTTGCGTTGTTTTTATGACGTGTGACGGGTTGCGTTGGAAATATTTCGCGTATTACATGTACAGTGAATGAGCATCAATCAATGGCGTGGTGTCTGCCGTCTGCTTTCTTATGCATCAAATTTCTTATCCAAATATTTTATACGCGTCGAGGTCTCTAGCTCATTGGATATGCACTCGGATACTTTATTTTATGTTTTCCTTGTGTCGTATTTATCATGTTATTTGTAAAATTTTAATTCGAAATTGTAATTTTTCACGCAAATTTAAAGAAATGAAGAAGCAAAAAAACAAAAACAAAAAAAAAACCAGTGGCTCCACGTGAGGATATCGATCGAGTGCTCCTGAAATAGACAACATATATACATGATATCTCAGTGCATCCAATATCCAAATGGGACCTCTGAACAGTACAAAAAATAACAAGAAAAATGAACATCACCAAAAAGGTTCGCTGTCTGCCGTACAGAAAATTGAAAAGACGAAGCACGACATGCATTATTTTGAGAAAATAATGACCTAACGTTTTGAGTGAATTTTTTCTTTTTTATTTTGTGTGTAGGGGAGGTATGAGTTGGTAAATTAAAGACAAAATAGAACAATATTATATTGTTACTAGGTGAGTGGTAGGTGGACGCACGATGAGTTAGAAATTCTCAACCTACCTCATAATATAATTGTACTTTATAGCCGCTGCTCTGCTCCTACATGGGACGGACGCATAGATGGACAAATAGGATCAGTCGACCCTGTGGCAGCTTAAAAAAGCAATAGTGAAGTTCCTATGTGATCCCAAGGAGCGCTGGTGTGTGACCCCAAGTGCTCGACGAAATGTCTAGTAGAGAAGGAAGAAGCCTAGGGGCCGCGCCTGGCTTGTGCAGCTTGCGTTAGCTGTGTTTTTTTTAAAACTGCATTACCAAAACGATGCCGTTTTGGTTTAGACGTGTGAAATTTTTAAAAAAAAACATGGCTTCAAAATGACGTCGTTTTGAGCTAGGTTTAAAATAAAATAAAATAAATCCCCAACAACACCAACTTATCTCCCTATTCTAGCAACTCCTTCATTGCCAAAACCTTTTTTTTTTCTTTTTTCAATGAGGTAAATATTGATAAGTTGCTTGTTTGTTTGGCATGCTTGAGTCCGAAGAATTCACTTGTAACTTTTGACAAACAATAGTTTGTTTGTCTTGCTCAATTTTATCCTCAAGATTTTCCGGATGGAGTTTTATTGATGCTTGAAGATCGACTTGGGGTTTATATTCATCATACGCATTCGAGTAGTGATTTTTCTGAATTGCAAGGGATTGACATGCTTGCGGAAAAAATGGTGGAGAAAGAGATGCATGAAATATTTCCTTATATGTATTTGCTTATTACACTGGCTTTGGTTTTACCAGTTGCAATTGCTTCAATGGAGAGGGCATTTTCCGCCATGAATATTATCAAAAGTCCATTTCGCAACAAAATGGGAGATCAATGGTTGAATGATAGTTTGGTTGTTTACATTGAAATAGATTTTTTTTGCTTATATTGATAACGAAGCTATAATGCAATGTGTTTAAAATATGAAAACTTGTCGTGGATAATTGTAACTTGTATTATTAGTTTTACCATGAATTATGAATGAAAGTATTATCTTTATGTTTTTTAGTGTTATTTTCTTAGTAAAAAAATTTCGATACTTTTATACTATGACTTTATGAGGTCACAATCCTGCATCAACCACCGGCTCCTACTATAATGTCTGTCAAAATATTGTAAACACGAATTTTCCTGCGACAAATGAGAGAAGAACACGTGTACAAAATAATATTTGTATTAATGAAATTTTAGGGTTACAATCTCTGTGGGTATTCTTTTACAAAAATAAAAGAATTTCCTCTGATTCAATCTCCAAGGGTGTGTATGGTTCAAGGGTGCCAAACACTTGATCTTGAATCGGAATTTGAGACTTCGTCGAGGGCCATCACGGCTTGATCTCGAGCACGTCAGGACCACGAGTAGTGTCACGCGGTGGAAAGTCTTCGGCTTTGAGGTGAAGGAATCGGCACGTGTTTGTTATGCTTGTTGATTCTCCACGAGCTTGATGAAGAACTTGAGAGTTTAGGTTTGTATTTGACACAAGGGTCGTATAGACTTGATCTTGATCAAACGGGTAGCACAATACTTGTTTGGTGATTTGGCTTTTCTAGGGTGGAGGAACCGGCACGTATTTGTGGTATTTGTTGGCTCTTCCAAAATTGTGTGAAGAATACAGAGAGTTTTCTGATTCTTCTGAGTGCTTGAGTGTATTTTTTCTGAACCCCCCTTTTCCTTTGTCTCGGAGCCTCCTATTTATAGGCTCCAGCATGATGCTTGACCTAAAGAACTTTCCATCTTTAGGACCTTAATTTATGGAGTTCTGATTTGACTTAGAATCAACTCCGATAATTAGGCAATTTAACCAAATTATCTTTGATTAATTGATTTGATTTATTTTGATTTAAATCAAAGTCAATTATGGAAGATTCTTCTCTTTAATTTTGTCTTTGCTTTGAGCCGTTTGATGCACTACATCGGATGTTGACACGTGTCGTCTTCGCCAACTAATCTGACTTTGATGAGTCACACGCCACGTGAGCGAATTACGGGGCCTACGATTTAATTCACCAAACCCTAGTAATTTATTTGGTGGAATTTAATTTCCCAAAATTTCTTCGTCTACAAATATATACCACTATTTATGATAAGAAAATCGTGAATATATATTTGTAATTAACCCTCAACACATTAATTCCATGAGTGTTTCATGTTGCATGCTCCGCGGCTTCTTTTCAAAAAAATCAACCATGTGCCCAAGAGTGAATTTAATCAAAAATATGACCCCTCATGTCATGTCTTCTGTTCATAGAATAAAGTAGACAAGAATAAAGTAGACAATGACAAGTGACTAGTTTTAAGTTTTTCTATTCAAATAGACTCTATAATGATTTTTTATATAATATATCACGTTAAAAATGAATTTATTTGTGAAAAGCCCGTATATAAATGCAATAACATTAAAGAAACTTTCTTTCCACAGATGCATGAGTATATTGTCTCCCTCCAGCATGAATCTCAATTTTCATGATTGGCTTGGTAATAACAACTGGGAATCAAATGGTGCCGATCATCAGTTTTTCATGAATGGCATATAACTAAGAGAATTGATTTTCTCACTTCTTTTTAATCCACTTACACTCTATTTTATAACTACAAAAAGAGTATAAGTGAACAGAAAAAGAGTGGAAATCATCATCCATAATTAATCCCCCATTGCCATTTGAATTGTAGCTACCCATCTTTGACTCACTGCATATATATCTACTTCTTTTGGTGAGGAAAATCCCTTGAGTTGACCAGTCTCTTTCCGGAAATTGTACCCTTTTTTTTTCTTTTTGCATTTTTCTTTTCATGGTAAAAGTAGTTTATGTTTCAAAGCAGACATGTGCAGTTGCAAAGACTTAAAGAAGTAAAGATGATTGGACCCAAGAACTCATGCATGTTTATGGGTAAAAACAGAACCACTAGCCCACGTGGCTAAAAGCCTATAATATAATATAATAAAGGGTTATTGAATAATGTATGTATGTCATTTACTTTTTACTCTTGGATTTACTGAATGTAATTTACTATTTTACATGTGAAATGTGCATCCGTGAGAATGATAGCTCCCAAACGCTGGGCACCACTAGTGATAAACTATTTTGATTAGAGAATTTAAAGTTAACTCTTTTGGCATTTTTTAGACCAAAACTCGACTGTTCATTTGCCCTTTTTTTTCTTTTGACAATTTTTAATGCATTCGACGAAGAAGTCCAATATGTTTTAATGTAATTAGCAAAGTCCAATATGAACAAGGCATATATTCGATGAAGAACACAGGCCACCGCTTTCACTAGCTGGTACTGATGCAGATCGAACCAGGAACTGCACTGACAAAATTAACATTATTTGTTGTGTCCACCATGATTTGATCCTCTTGTCATCTTGAACAACTTGAAAACAAAGTTTTGATTGTGAATTGATTGGTAGTATTCTTCTCTATCATAGGTAAGATATATACACGGGACAACAAACAAAACAACAAAAACAAACATTCATTCACACGGGTTCTCATTCACAAATTACAAACCTTTCCACCGAAAGGGACTGAAAGAATTATAATATCTCAACAATATATGCGATACGATCGATGATCTTGTCAACCTTTGTGAACTTAAAAGCTTTTGGTCTAATCACCTTAACCTGGTGTTTATTTTTCGAATTACCTAAATATCAGTTTCTCCATGATCAGCCTTGTTATGGTCACCACCATGTCCTTGCTCTGAGCATAATCTTTTGCTTAAAATGGTGTTCCAATGTGCTTAGACAAAATAAGTTTCGTGAGTGACGCCGTCTCATAAGCACTCCTCTACAAATTTGGGTGTAAATTCATCATAATATTTAGGTGTTTATGTTGGGGTTGAACCTGATGTTATTTTAGTCTTTCAGCCTTAGGGTAACATTTGAAAGTTATTATGTAACATTGGAAACTGAATCAAATTCAAGTACTAAAAGAAAAAACAGATACAGCAAAAACCCAATCTTGCATTTTGGGCCGAAACTTACACCACATTAATGTAATAATTATATCATTCGGATGTCCGCACTTTATTACCGTGCGAACCTTATAATAAACATGTAGGAAAACAGTGAGGGATAGTACAATCCGGATGTCAATATAGGAGAATTTCCATATATATATATATATATATATATATACCTCTCCATCAATATCTGGATGAAGAACCGGGAGCTGATGAGCTAACAAAATTAATATTATTTGTTGAGTCAACCATGATTTGATCTTGGGCATCTTGAAGACGCGATGGGATGCCCACATCAACCTTTGTGCACGTCAAAGGTTTTGGTCTAGTAGCATTAGCCTGGTGAGAGCGATCTGATGATATTAATCCTTTCTCATTATGGTGATTTTTCGGATTAATTCTAGGTTTATGATGATCATTCTGGTCACCACCATGTCTTTGCTCTAACGATAATCTCTTGCTTAAATTGTTGTTCTAGTAGTTCTTGATCTCATTGTCGGTCCTCCCCGGAATTCTTCCAGCGATCAAGGACCACCTAATTAATTTATGAATACTATTAATAAATACGCTTGATATCGTACTCATACGATCAAATTTAATCCATGGCTACTTTTGGTGTATGCTTAATTGAACATTGTTGAATTAATTAGTTTCCCCTTGCAAATTGCAATTGGTATGGGATTGCATGCATGCGGGTTTTTTGGTATAAATTGAAAAACTATAATTGATGAACAAGTAATATTGTATGTATAATCAAAGATATAGATAAAGTTTTAGGAAAACTTATATGGTCGATCGATGTGTAGATTAATCTTCCATATATGTACCTGTTTCCGAGAAGTTTATGTAGTCTCACAATGAGATCTTCTTCGTCCGCAGAGATGTTACCTCTCTTGACACCAGGCATAAGATAGTTCAGCCATCGAATCCTGCAACTCTTCCCGCAACGTTTTAGCCCTACAATTCAATTTTTAATGAACAACTTTGTTTCACAAAGGAAAGAAGAACAAAAAAATTGAAGCATACAGTTAGACATATGACACTATATGAAGTAGCTCATAGTCATGATCACATGCTTCTCCATATAATTATTTTAGTGATTTTAAGCAATTCTTAAAATTAAGAAGAAATATAGGACGAAGAAGAAGATATTTCATTCAATTGTAATAATTAAAAAATTACACTAATGAGAGTTGTATTCTCTCATAATAATCATAATAATTGTTATATGTACGTTACGTACCTGCTCTTTGAGGAAGGTCTCTCCATTTTCCTTTTCCATATGTTTGAATGTAATTAGAAAGGATTTCATCTTCCTTGGGAGTCCATCCTCCCCTGTTTAACCCCTTCTTTTCACAGCATGGTCTTCTCCCCATCTCTCTCTCTCTCTCTCTCTCTCTCTCTCTCTCTGAGGGTTTGGCTTTGAATTTAGCTTAACTCAGAGTAGTCCACATAATTTTATATATATACACTCCATGTGGGCGGAGGAACGTACAAAACCTTGGCAAGCGCCGACAATATTGGTCACTTGCCAACGCCTTAAATAGCTCAAGGACCACTTACCCTACCTAGCCCATTTCAAAAACAACCAAGCTAAATTAATCCGCTTGACAATTGTGTGTATATATCTTGATTGGTAGTGCGAATGTCATATCACTACGTGGTGTTATTAATTCACTCATACTGTAACATGTATTGCATTGTGTTGTTATTAATTCACTCATATTATAAAATGTTCTATTTTCACCACCTGTCATATTTCTCCACCGACTTTATCTTCACACCAATCATATAAATTTGAAAAAACATAATCTTATTTTTCCATCCACCGTTATTCCAAAAATATCCTTTAATTATGGTTATCTTTTTGCTTTTTTTTTTAATTTTAAATTATGGTAGAAACCCTTTTAATAAAATTGAAAGAAGAAAAACAAAAACTAATTATTAAAGAGAAACAAAACCCCAACGACCATGATTGTATGGCACATTGGAGTTACAATGGGGATTTGGGGATCGTTTCATTTGAGTCTGCTCCAGTTTGGGTGGCTTCTGTATTGGCAGATGATATTTTGGGTGTTTCCAGAACTCGTGTGATTCGCCTTGTGAGTAGGTAGACGTGGTTGTTTGCTCTTGGGGCTTTGCCGCTCAATTCTTTTAAAATAAATATTAAAAAAAAAAATCCGCAACAGCCACCACAGCAGTCAACCACCCCACCCCGCCGACGGCAACCCCTCTCCTCCTTACCCACCTTCTCTACAGCCAACGAAACATCTGTATTCAAACAGACACATGCGATATATTTGAAAGCCCAACATCCTCCAACGTGACAAAATCCCAGTAGATTCAAAATTCCAAGTTATAACTCCAACAAACAATTAACGATTCAGTTACTAGGGTTCATATTCAAAGAGAAGGGGTTTTGTGAAATTTCCAATTAGTTTCAGAAAAATAGGAATTGTTTCAAGGTCTGGGAATGGGTTTAGTTTCGAAAACAATGGGAAGACAGACAGAGAAAGAGAGAGAGAAGGAAAAGGGGCGGGTGGGGGAGAAGACAAAGGGTGGGGTTCGTGGTTGTAGAAGAGAGAGGAGGGGTGGGTGGGTGTGAAGAGACAGAGGGTGGTAGGGTGGTGTTGGTGGCTGTGTGTCGAAGAGAGAGACAGAGGGGTGGTGTTTGTACATCGGGGAAGGAATTAGCATACTTTTTTCAAATTTTTATGAGTTACTAGGGATTAGATTTTAAATCATGAAATGAGCTAGATGTAAAGAGCATCTCCGACAGTGGTAGCAAAAAAAACTCTTCAAATTGAAGTTTGTTGGCCTACGTAAGCGATTTGAAGAGCGCTTATTTGGTCTTTAATATTTTGTCTTCATCAATCTCTTGATTCAATTAATACAATATTTGACTTAAAACAATAATAATTAATAACATTCTTTTTAAAAAGATAATATTCTAGAAAATAAATAATATTTATTAAATTTACATCAAACCCATCAAGAAAAATAAATGTTTTTAGCCTTTTGATATGATTTTGATTCTTCCAAAACAAAATAAATGTTTTGAGCATGCGAGTCAACTTACAGGTTTGAAGAGAGAGAATGGAGTTGCAGATTTGATGGCGAGGTTGAAGAGGTACATTGGAGGAATTTTACGATGTGGCTCACCTATTTGAGCATTTCAAAGTGGTTGAAGAGGTGTTGGAGATCTTTCTAGCGTGTTATATGGAGGCTACCTCACGCCTACTGTCTAGTTCCGCCCTACTTACACCATTCATCTTAATAGTTAGACCAAACTATTAAAGCGTCTCCAACATCCTCTTCAATAGTTTTGAAATTCGAAAAATAGGTGAGCGAGTCATATTAGAAAAACTCTCTCCAACAGCCTCTTCAACTTCAGACATCAAAGCTGTAACCTCTTTCTCTATCTTCAGAAGAGTTAAGTTGAATTTGGCTCTTCAAATATTTAATTTTACTTTGAAAAAAAAAACCTACCTTCAAAATGTAAAAAATATGCATTTTTTCTTTTCATATAATAAATACATAGACATTTTTCATATTTTTCATTATTTTCTATTATATTGCATTAATCGAATTGAAAAGTATGTTGGAGTAAAAATTATTCAAGTAGCAAATAAAGCTTTCCAAATTGTCACGTAGGCCAACAAACTTCAATTTGAAGAATTTTATTTGCTACTACTGTTTGGAGATACTCTTATATTATATATCTAGTACCTACCTACTTACACCATTCATCTAAATTTTCATTTGAACCGCGTAACAATTATTTGACAATATAATTATAATGGGTGTCAAATTTGAAATGTCTACTCTATTGGTGTATGTTTGATTGATGGACCACACCTACACAACAAGGACGTTCATTTTACTCTGATGCCTACAAAAGGTACAAAAATTTGTATTTGGACAGTCGGTAGGCTAAAAACATTATTGCAACGACAATATCCTGGCCCAGAGACCGGTTTCATTACTATTATTATTCAATTTGTATTTGGACCGTTTACCTACCTTCCATATATTCTTCATCACACGACTATATATGAGTCGCCTGCTGCATGCCACGTGTCTAACTTTCGTTTTCGATACAGATAGGAGAAAAAAAGGTGATATACACATATCTTTCTTCTTCTTTTTTGATCGGGAACGTGACATACACATATCAATACAATAAGTAGGTACGCCTTTGTGTTGAGTTTTTATTTTATTTTTAGGGTTAACCGTTTTATTAGTCGCAGACTTGGATTCGATTTATGACAGTCGCCGATTTAAAAATGGTTAAAGTGGTCATTTAACTTTAGTTTCGTTTGAACAACTAGTCCAACCGTTACTTTTGTCAATTTTTTCTATTAAATGCAGGGGCAAAATGATATTTTTATATTAAAACAAAAAAAAATGAATAAAAAATCATATATTTAAAATAACAATAAAAAACCAACAACAAAAAAAGAAAACTCAAGTTTGGGGGGAGTAGAAATCGGGATAGAGGGGGAGAGAGAGAGTTTAATTTTAATTTTATAGGTTTTAAAATTTTTTATTCATATTTTAATCAATTTTGATACAAAAATATCATTTTGCCTGCATCTATGAAAAGTTAACAAAATTGTGTGGGGCCATTTGTCCAAACGAAAGTTAAGTTAAGGGACCACGGAAACCATTTTGAAAATTAAAGATGCTCGAATCTGAATCGAATTACAAGTTGAATTTAAAAAAACGATTAACCCTTTATTTTTATGATATATGAACTAGCAATGGGCTTAAATTCGAAAAAGAAGATCCTGATGGGCTTAAGTAATTGAAATAAGTGTAACGTTGAAGCAATTGGGCGCTGCATAACTGCTAGGACTACGGGATATGCACTGGGCTAAAAGGCTTTTGAGCCTAACCAATTTGGGTTTCGAGTTACACCTTCACCTTGAGCCTTCATATTGCTATCACCTAAGGACAATATAAGTATGGAAAATGCTGCCCTATCATTTAAGGATGCCATAAGTTTGGAAAATGCTAGCATCAATCACCGCTGTTACACTCACCAAAGGACGATGTAAGTTTGGCGAGTGACACGATTAAACATTGATGATTTTGAATCCCACGCTCATCTAAGATATAAGTTCGGCCAATGATGCGACCTCAAGAGTAAGTCCGACACTCGTGGCCTGTGATGAATATGACACTCGTTCATCGCTGTTGCAGCATCACAGGCCACCAATGTCGTTTCGGACACTAGCACTACACTATGAATATGACACTTGTTCATCGCGGTTGCAGCATCACAGGCCACCAATGTCGTTTCGGACATTAGCACTACACTATGAATATGACACTCGTTCATCGCGGTGGCTGCCCCATACTTAAGGGTTCATGTGATGGTTCAAGTCTTTCATCTATAGGGTAACACATGAAAGAGGGCACTGTGCCCATAAAGTAGCAAGCAAAAACACACATTATAAAACTGCTTTACGAACCAAAATGAATAACCCAAACTTGCATTTTTTTCATATTAAATTTCATAATACCATCCATCCAATAGCATTTCGTCTGCCAGCTTATTTAGAGATTAATCAAAACACAACACACAAGCCACAAAATCTTCAGAGACTTGAAGATTGAGGCGACGCCACCACATAATCCAAAACGATGACGCTTTCCAAGTGCTCCCGAACCTTGTCCTTCTCCACATTCGCCAGCTCCTGCTTCGAATCCAAACCCTCCAACTCACTCACTCCAGGAAGCACCGCCAGCGACGCGATCGAATACCCTTTCGCTCTCGCCGGAGAGAAGTTCTCCCCCACGCTAATCTGATTGATCTCTCCAAACCTCCCCTTAATCCCTTTGATCACACCCAAAATCTCAGATTTCGATTCTTCCCCCAAATTTTCCTTCAATTTCAAAAACGTCACGCGGATTGCGGACCCCGGCGTTGGGGCCAGTGGGCCCTGGAGCTCGTCGGCGACCCAGTCAACGGCCATGACGTCGTCGCAGATTGGGAGGACGGAGTCTTTCACCACGCTCAGGTGGTTCGGGTGCACAGTATAGGCGCTCAGGTCGTCGTTGGTGCTGTAGCGGCTGTGGAGAAGGTGGGTGAAGGCGAAGGGCGAGGATCGGGTGCGGTGGAGTGGGCCGGCAGTGAGGTGGAGCGTCAGGTTGAGAGAGGTGAGACCGTTGAGGTCGTTGACCATTGCGTTGACCTTGGACGGGTCGGTGTCGTCTTTGACCTTGAAGAGCACCACGTGCTCGACGATGGGTTGGGAGGCGGCCGAGGCGGAGGAGGACATGTTGATTTTGGTGGTGAAGCGCGAGGGCGAGGGTTTGGAGAAACGGAGGATGTGTTTGGGAGCTGAGAAAGTGCGAGAAAATTGAGGGGAGGAAAAAGTCGCGCTTGCCCTCGCAGTTAGACTCATACTCTCAAAAGAATCCAAAGAGCGTGTTTGGGTGGGTGAGACGAGAGAGGCTGAATGGTTGGTTTCTGATGTCTGACAGTGATGTTTGGTTTCGATTCCGAACAAAATAAATAGTGATGGTTGGTGGCTCCTTAAAACAATTGGGCCAAACAGAACTGGACTATAAATTTGAGATGGCCCATTTCAAATTGGAAATTGAACATACAAAGGCCGAGGGGAAATTATACCTTTTTTAATGTGCTGGGAAAATTATGGTATGGAAAATTCAAAACTCAAGAGTCTCTAAATTAATGAAACGTTATAGAATGTCTTTTAAAAAAAAATGTATATAAGCGATAGTCTAAATTACAAGGGGGAGGGGGGGTTTCTCACACACACATTTTCAAGATGCCGTGGGGGTTTGAATATGAGATCATTGATCTGCAAATTAACGTCATTTTCAACTATGTTAGACCTCGAACGTTACACAAATTATAAAACGGTGAACAATATAGAGACTCCATAGTAATTTCCCATTGAAGATAAATAACAATAATACAATTACTATTGAAACCAACATAATATTGTTATGAGTGTTTTCAACTTGAACATTTAAACATTAGAAATGAAGACTGAATTTGAAATACTAGGAGTTGGGGAAATTTGTTTGGACATACATGATACATCATAGAGTGAACAAATGCTGTATTGTTTTATTTATTCATGTGGTGGAAGCTGCTCCTTCAACTTGTTGCAACTGCTTCACCTTTGCAATGTATTCAGTCATTGCTTCTTCTTTGCTCTTCCCTGATTAACAAACATACATACAAATTACAATTATGGTTAGAAAAAGGTACTATAATTATGGTTTTAATTTTGTTAATTAGTAGCTATTAAAATCCTTTGTTGCTGGGGGCAAAGACTTGGCCTTCTCTGCATATTCTTTGAATTCCTCCTCCTTCCATTCATACATTTGTTAAAATCAATCAACTCTTCAACATTTAGATGATGGAGAAAAATGACTAAGCTAGCTTGCTAAACAATATACTTGAGAGAGAGAGAGAGAGAGAGAGAGAGAGAGAGAGAGAGAGAACCTGCAGAGCCATTACAGTATGCAAATGGAAATTGCTAAGCAGCAAAATTTAGGAAGTGTGAAATGCTTGCTATGAGTTTGTGGGTCTTCTGCTTCTACTTGGTGGTGGAGTGCATGGACGAGATTCACAAAGAACATATGCTTGTACATACTTACGAACACCGTAGATGATTACAATGAATGAATTACATACATGGGCTCCACCTACCACATTATATTTTCCCACATAACAGGTTCTTGTAACGGATTATGCTCGTTCTTTTGGCGGAACAAGAAATTTTTACAATGATTGACTATTATTTCTTATGTGGGTAAAAATCTAAATAAAATTCCATATTCATTTTCTCAAGGGAGAAAGCTTGAAACTTGAAATCTTTGTGGTATGGCTAATTGGAGATCTTTTTGGATAGTATGGATTGGCTGGGCTAATTTTTGTAAAAAGAGGTGTAAAGCCTAAAAACTAGTACTAAATTTTTCTTTAAAACCAAATCTTGCACTAGGCTAGAGCCCACCCTAAAGATAGTGTAGTTCCGCCCAAAACTCGTATATTTGTAGAGTTAGGAGAGTTTTGGTTATAATAGACAAGACCAAAGTGACGTTATTAGATTAGGGAGAGAGAGAAAAATCTCAAAAGTGAACAAGAACCACATATGGCAGGATTTAGGGTTAGTTTGGCGTTCTTTTGTCTTTTAAAAAAGCTAACCTTTGTCTTTGCGAAAATAATCATTTGTGAAAAAAAAGCATTGGCGTTTGTAAGCTGTTTTTGAAAAAGCTGTGAGTAGTCAAAGTGTTTGGTAAATTTTTATCGAGAAGTCTTTTAGTGTGTATAATGACAAAAAGGGCGTGATGAAAGTGTGTTATTTTCTTCCTTCTTTTTCTACTTTTAAAAAGAAAACCAACTTCATTGCATAACTTTTTTTCTTTTTTTAATTCACACTTTTTTTTCAAAAATTTTAATCTACAATTAGCACAGATTTTACCATAAATTATAAATTACTATTGTAACAAAAGTAATTCTAAATATTGTTAAATTTTAATAATAACAATGTATTTTGAGGATTCAGACATAACAAATATACAAAAATTGTTCAATTTTTAAAATGCCCCAATAGATCACTACAATATAAAAGAAGCTAATTAGATGCATTCATTAAACTTGTAGCGATCCTATTTCTCAATGCATTCATTAGCTTTTTTTTTTTTTTTGTTTCCAATGATTCTCTACAACGATTTTAACTAAAAACAACAACCATAATGCTTTGTGAACAATAAATTGGGTCCAAATCTGATATTGCCCACACCATACATATATATACTCAAAAATTGTTTCTTTCATAAAACTTAAGATTCAATAGTAATTACATAGTTTACCAATCTTGATTCCAACTATATCCATACAAAATACCATATCCATAGAATTAAACTATAATTAGAAATAGAGGAGCTACATGTGATTGCTCATAAATGCTGCCCATTCGATCAAGATTTCGTCAATTTGTTCTTGTGTGTATGAGTTAGCTCTGCCTTCTTGCACTGCAAAAACCATCATCTTCTTTGCTTGTTGGCTGCATTCTCATCATCATCATCTTCTTGTTCTATACTTTGCCTTTCACAAATGGACAAGACCAGATGGTAACGCATTACCACGACATATAGATAAATTTTGGGTTCACTGGAGAACATAAAGAGTTTTTACATGAATACAAAGTTAGTTAAGTAGTGAATGAAGTAAAACTATTCTGTACAATTATAGCTGATGTAGTCCAAAAAGATGAGAAATAAGTCAGGATTTTGTGGCAAATTTAGAAACACATATCTTCATGCTAAGTTCCAAACATGCTGGAAGATTTTCCCTAATTGTCATGAATACTAGAAGAATATATGCAAATATCAAGAATGGTAGTAGAAGCGGTAACAAGTTTATATGGCTTTAAAACAGAGGTAACATAGGTAAATGCCTGTATAGCTTCAAAACCACCTACCCAAACTATGTAATCTCATTCACTGGTACCTGTTTTCCTGTTTAGGTTTAGCCGTTTATTTATTCTCCTTGATAGAGCTTGTTTCTAGATTACTTATCTACTGTAAACATGAGCATTAAAATAACTATTTGCAAGTACCCAATACTTGAACAGTTTATATTTTTCACAAGTATTCTGAAGGATATCATACCAACACCTTCTTCAATGTCATACTGAGTTAGCATGGATGAAGCAGTGAAGGATTTAACAAACAAACAAAAGCACAGCTCCAGAAAATATAATCTAGTTGAACAAACAAGAATCAAGTAGATTCCAACAAAGCACAATCATTACTTCTCTTTTTCAAGTTGCGAGAATACAACTCCTTACCTAAACAGCCAGGGGCTTTGTGTTCCTGGCATCTTCATCATGATCCCCATGGCTATCAGCAGCAGGCGTGTCCCATGCTGATCTGTTAAGAACTTTGTGAATATCATGTATGACAGCAACAATGTGACTACCTTTCTAGCAGTTGTAATCTGGATAACACATATATGAAGGGTATTTGAAATATTGAAATCATGAACTTAGTTGAAGCTGAAAATTACCATACTAGAAATTTAGAATTTAAGAAGCTTAGGAGGGAGAAAAATTACCATGGCAATGGTGGTAGCTCAAAAAGGGCAATGAGAGATAGGACAGATACTTCCCACATTCTTTCCCATCCTTACTAAAGCAATATGGGTTGAGTATGAGAAACATATAATAACAAATAAAATCCAAATAACATCTTAAGTAGCAAAAGGAGAAAAAGCTAATCTTTATTTAAAAACATATGTACAAAATGATTGTAATCTCTTGCTTTCACTATTCACCTTACTACAATACACGTGTTCCTCTCTTTTCAGAAAAGTTTATGCCTTTTGTTCTCTCTTTTAGAAAAGTATATGCCTTTTATTATATATTGAATGCTAACCCAACGACACCAATTGGAAACCCAACACAGCCCATCTCTCCACTTCAATTTTTCTCTCTCTACCATTTACAAGTTTGTTTCTTCATTCCTTCATCTAACCAAAAAGATCTGATGTTTCCCAGTTTTATTTTTTATTTTTATAATATGTTTCCCCAATTGTTTTTAGTACTTTTGGGTAGGTGAGACTGAAACTGGAAAAATTGTATGTTGGGTTTATGTTTTGGTGTTCTTGCAATGGGAGATGACATAGTGGAGAAAATAGCCATGGTGAAAATACAGATTTTGGGTTGCAGCCATGGAGATTTGAGATGGTTTACAATGTTGTAGTGGGGGTAGTTGAGGCCCTCCCAAAGTTGGGACTACTGCATCAGGATCTTTCCACTCAAAACCAAAAACAAGAACAACAAACTCAGGTGAACATGGTTCTCATCCGGCATGTGTTGTTTTGTATAGTCATTCTTACTTTTATTCCTAAACTTCATTTCTTTTCATATATTGGCACCAAACAAAAGCAGGACATCAGAAACAAAGCTAGAATATGAAAGCTATCTAGTTTCAAGGCAACCAAAACAGAACATATCCAATTTCAAATAACCCATCTACAACAAAAGAACATAAATTAGAAAACAGAACACGAAACTCATCACTCTCCCTCTCACTCACTCTGGTTTTCTCTCTTCTTCCTAAAACCTGCAACAAATAGAAAGCACCAAGAAAAACCCCAATTTGACAGAAGAAAACCCTAGATGCAGAAAGTTTGAGAAGCACAAAACTGAAAAATCATAAATGTAATTAAGTTAAAAAACTTACTATGAGTGGGCAACCTTCTTAGCAATTAATTTTTGAGGTGCACAATGAGAGTTGCAGCAGCAGCAGAGAATAGAGAAGAAAAATGGAGTTCGCAGAATGGAGAAGAAAAACAGGTTTGTATCGCTCAATGTAATTGGAGGGACAAAGGCCTGTCAATTTGAAAAATATGTGAGGGCATTATGGGAAAGTAAAAAAGTCATTAAAACCACCGGTTAAATTTTTTTTTAAGCAACTTTTAAAAGCTGGTTAGACACAGCTTTGAAAAAAGAGCGGTCATTGACCGCGATTTTTTAAAAAAGCCGGATTCCATATGTTTACCAAACGCCCAACTGATGCCAATTTTTTATTAAAGCTGCTTTTAAAAAAAATTAAGCGCTGCCAAACGCTACCTTAGATTTGGAAGAAGTGACTCACTCACTCACTCTCCATCTACCCCCAGTGCAATTCTCCCTCCCCTTGTCCAATTGTCCATGTGCCTGCTTTTATGTGGGACTTATCGTCATCCTCCACCTATTCCTTGTCCAAACTCTAAACATCTTTCAGAACAAAAAGAAGAAAAAAAAAACCCTCCAAACACCTTCCTTCTCATAATGTGTCCCACGTGCTCAAGGATGAATAGTATTTAGGATAAACACCTCTTTAATTTTAGGCATGTAAGGCCATCTCCAGTTATATGCTAAATGTGTTGAAAAATACACGAGTCCCACATCGGAAACTTAACAAAATAAAAAGTCATATATAATGAATGGTTCAACTCCTAATAACAACGAGGTTTTTTGTATAAAACCCAAATCAAACAAACTCAAATCAAAACAAAAACCCCCAAATTGAACCAAAATCAAACAAACCCCAAATTGAAAAAAAAAAAAAAAGAAAAAAAAAAGGTGACCGATGTGAAATTGGTTGAACGTGTGGTCCACTAAAAAGTGGTCCCACGTGAGAAGGAGTGTTGAAGAATACACGAGTCCCACATCGGAAACTTAACAAAATAGAAAGTCCAATAGAGGCCTTTTGTATAAAACCCCATACTTGCTAAACAGGTGGTTAAGTTAGGAATAATATCGATGTTGCTAGTGGTGGGCTAAGGGTCCGTCCCTTTGAAATCTTAGCAAAATGTAGTCCATGGCTAAAAATTTAACCCTTCAAAATATTAATTTTTTAAAGAATAGTGCAGTAGGGTTCTTTATATTTTATTATTTTGAGAAAAACTATGGTACAACACTCATATATTCTACAACTATGTATTGTTTAATTTAATTAAACTACAATTTAGAGACAATATTTTTTATTATATATATTTTTAAACAAAATGAATTTAAAACATTTTAAAACATTTTAAATAAATAAATAAATATTCACTTTTCAATCAATGGTTCTGACCTTCAATGATCAGAAACCAATTATATATATATAACAAAACAAATTTAAAAAAATTTAAAAAGGTTATTAAAAATAAAAATAAAAACCTAACGCCTAGCTGATGTCATCGATGATGTCAACACGACTTTAATATTGACTGTTAGATATGCAGTTGCACGAGATATTTCGTGCTCTTGCCTATGTGTGATACGTTCTCCTCTTGGAAAGCATTTGGTACCAAAAATTTGGGCAGGCCAAAGTAAATTTACATTGGCCTAGTTGGAGGCTAAAGTAAATGTGGTATTCCAAATTTAGTAAAAATTTTTAGCTACTGGAGATGGATTTTGCATTCATTTAAATTTATATTTGGCTTATTACGTGGTTGGAGATGACCTAACAACTTGACCCTTATCTTTTAAAAGTTAGTAAATACAACCCTTAAAGTTGTCAATTGTCACACAATTCGTACCGTCATCCGTCTAACTACTAAATTTATTTCTATTTTTTTAACGTGACAAATGGTATTAAAATCTGTATCTTTATGATTATTTACAATATTCTTAACACAAAACTGAAAAATGTTATAGTACATATTCAAAAAATAAAAATAAAAAGCCCGCGTGTTTAGTGGAAGGCAGAAACACTTTGCTTTTGAGATGGTCTCCTATTTAGAAAATCAATCGTGGGGATTACAGATAATCATTGAAATCATTGGGGGTTTAAATAGTGATTAAATAATTAAACAAAGCCCTAAATAACAACAAGAAGAACAAGAAGAAGAGAATATCTGAATATGAGTCTGCGTTTGGTGCACGGATTGGTACTTAAAAAAACTCAAGCATCTTCTCTGTCTATCCATCTAATCTATTATTTTGCCAAAAAAAAACCACCAAAACAAAAACCTGCAAAGGCAAATGGGGCTTTGCTAGTTGTTTTATGTTCAACTTGTGAAAACGACCGTGCCCAATAATGTAGTGTACTTGAGTTAGTGCTCCTAGATTAGTATCAATCATAGTTTAATTGGCGTGGGCCACATGGTTTTGGTTGTATATAGTAAGCATCAAACCATAATATATGAAATGAATGAGAATCTTGTTGCCAATTGGATTAGATTAATTATCCTTTCGTTTTTTCTCCTGCTATATTACAAAATATAATGTCGTCATTAACGTCATTTCAACTTGAGATCTTATCTAATCAGTTCCTAACTCTCAAGTTATTCTTTATACAACATTAATTTATTATTTAATTATTGATATAAAGTGCGTATGTAAATACAATCTTACATTAAACAGTTAAAACGAATAGGCGATTTACCGTAGCATTCTTCGAGATAAATTTTACTTATTTTTTTCAGATAAGTGAAATAGAAGAGTGTGTAGGTTCCATTCCATCACGCATGTGGAAGAAACAAAACAACAATGTTGAATAGTGTGTCCACATGATACACACACCTCTGTTTTTTTTTTTTTTTTTTTTCTTTCTGTTCTGAGGACATTTAGAATTATATTATTTACAATGTGGAAGCTTGATAGAGAGTGGGTCCAGTTTGAATGAAAGAATTGTAGCAGCTGGAGGAGCAAATGAGCAGGGATGAGAAGCTGGGTAGGTTTGGAACCAATCTTGCAGATCTCCCGAACCTCACATTCTCACAGAACATGTGTCTCCACATCATTGGCGGCAGGATTACATATATGACTGTAGTCTGTAGACCATATTCACCGCTAATAAACCTTGATGTCGTGTGATTAAGAAAAAAAAAGAGTAAATTACATATTAGTATCCAAAATTTAGGGGTCGTTACAAGTAAGTACCTAACTTTCTAAAATTTTAAAGTGCAAATCTGAATTTTTGGAAAATTTACAAATTAAACACGTCGTTAATTGCACCGTTAAAAAAGATATTAAATGCTGACGTGGCATGTTTGATGAGACTTTTTTTGAGTTGAAATGGACTCTACACAGACTACAAAATTCATTAAATATTATTTACTTTTTAAGTTGACGTGGCAGGGGTAATTTCGTCTTTTTGTCGCAGCTGACTATTTTCCCACCAATATGAGACGGTGACTTGACAAATTATGGAGCCCACCCCTATTCAGAAGCCCAAATAAAAACAACAAATATTAGGAATATTGGTGCGCTAGAGTCATATTATAGATATGACCCCTAGACCATATTCACCGCTAATAAATCTTGATGTCGTGTTGGGAGACTAGTTTATGCATATTGTGGAAGCATGTATTTAGCGGGCAATTACAACGCGCCACTTGGACCAGAAGATCAAATTAAGGATTCTTATTATCAATTGGGGATTTAATTTTAATTAAATTTTTAATTGATTCAATCTCTCTAAATTAAAGAAATAATAACTTTCTTACATACTTGGATTATTCTTTATGAAATCCTAGTCACCAAAGATTCTATAAATACACAGCTACACAAAGTATGAGGTAATTTTTTTTGAGCTCCCAAAACCCTGCTAAAATTCACCTTTGCCACATCTCTCTCTCTCTCACAAGGCTCCGGCGCCTTCACACACTACTCCGGTCACATGGTTCTCCTCGTGAGAAAAAGGCGTCATACCTTTTAGTTATCTTCGCATTTTTTCAGGATCATTTAACTGACTTAGACATCGAATGACTTTTAACCAACACCCCATGATGTGATATATTTACTCCATATTGTTTTGCAGGGACTGAGGGAGATGAATGAGACTAAAGGGATAAAAATGAATCATTCGCGAATATTCTCTCCGGATAAAATTTGTTCAAACACATACAATGAAAATATATCCTTGGCGATAAAATTTTGAAGTCATAGGTTTTTATTTCTTAGAAAAATTAAAGAGATAAAAATTGATGTCATGACTGATAAGTCCGTGATTCAACTTTTCTCTGGGTACATAATTAAAGGAAAATTCACCCCTTTCTGCTGACCTTTAAGGATTTTTTATTTTCATTTAAAGGTATTAACATTAAGTGCACCAAGTTGATGGAATATGATATATATATCAAACGTCTCTTCCTTTAGTGCCACTGCCCTTCAACCCAAAGAGAGAGAGAGGCGTGAAGGTGAAAAGCAAACTTTGTTGACTTTAATTTTCTTAAAGTAATGCCATGCCAAACCTGAATTTTATTCTTACTTTTTGTTACTGAATCAATCAATTTATTCAATATTGACATGCCATTGTCAATATTTAATAATAATGAGATTGATTTAAAACACATCTTTGGTTGGAAGGAAATGAATTTGAGTTGTAAAATCAAGGATCCCACAAAAATTATGGATTTGGTTTCATACACCAACCTCTTTCAACCCAATAGAAAGAGTTCGGTTTTGTCTGGTAAACAAACACACTTGATTAAGAGTGTTTGGTTTAGGGTAATCTCAACTACACTTGGGGTTTATTTGGAAATGATTTTAGATATGCTAGAATCACTTACGACCTCCTCTCATGTGTTTCTCTATTTAATCACTTCAAGTGATTTTAAGTGATTTTGAACAGAAGCACATCTCATGTGATGTGTTTCTCTATAAAATCACTTAAAACCACTTAAAATGATTATTTGAAGAAGTGATTCTTCATAAAAGTGCTTTTTGGCCTATTCATAATCACTCTCAAACAAGCCTTTAATTAATGTTGCTCCAGATGGTTTAGACAAAGTTGATTCTTAAACTCTAACCATTTAATCATTAATGGATAGACCAATCTATTAGAGAGAAATCTCTTACATGACCTACACGTGATTTACGATTTAGATTTTCATTTTACATGTAATTAAAAAGAAGACAAGAAGTGAGTTTTATTAATTGAACATGACTCAGCAACAATAGCTTTACACGAAATTTTAGAGAAATTGTGTATTAGTAGAAAAATGTGATTTCTCGCAATGGGGAGTTGACACTCACTTACATTGATGAATTTCACCTCCACTATGAGAGAAACTTACATGCAAGAATGCAATGATGGTAAGTTATTGTTATGTCTATTTCTATCATCACGAGATGAAAATGATACATACAATGTTATTTTAAAAATACACAGAACTAACAGAGATGTGATTCGTAATATGGTCAAAGTTGCGAATAACATTATCCGCAGCAGCAATCGCAGATTGCATCATCAATCACTACCAACGTGGCTAATAAATAGACCAATGGACAGCCCATAATTGGGGGTATGAGGAAACACACAAGCAAATCCCAACTGAATAATAAATAAATAAAGAAAATAGGAAATAACAGGTAGATATGGGATTTTATACTATTACACGACAACAATATATTAAGAGAGCTAAAATATTTAGACACACTGAGAAGGGGGGTCCGAGCGTGACTGTCAAATCTACATATTCTCTCTCTCTCTCTAAAAAAAATTTCAGAATTCAGAGGTGCTGTGTTGTGTTGTGTTGTGTTCTCTTCTCTTCTCCTCTCTTTCTGTTCTCTTCTGTTCCGGAGATTCGATTCAATCGCCGATCTTTTGTAGCGTTTTTCAGATTCCGTTTTCTTCCTCTTTCATTCAATCTCTGTCTGAGCGCAGAATATAATGTTCCAGATTTTCAAGGTACGAATATATTAATTATTTAATTATATGTATTTGGAGAAACAGGGTTGAATATAAAACAAAAAAGATATCCCTTTTGTAGTTGGATTTTTTATTTTTCTTTTTATCATCACCAGTTTCTGTGTCTGCTCAATTTTCTTCTGCTTGCACATTGACCATATCGGCTTTCTTGTTTGTCATCTAAAATTCTCATTTTTGTTGTGGGTTTTGAGAGTTTTTCTTCAAAGATATTTTGATGTTATGTAAATTTGGATTTTGTTGGAGCTTGCATTTTTTATATTACGGGCATTATTCTTTTCTTAGTTTACTCAGTATTGTTTTCTACTCCAGCAGTTTTATTCTTCTGCAACTGCAAATATGGCTTCAAAGCTTGAATTCCCAATTGCTCCTCCTTGTTTCTGCTATTTTTGAATTTCATGTAAAACCCAATTTGGAATTCTTTTTTGGGTTCATATCTAAGCTCAATTTGGGTTATTTAATTATATTTTTGATATTTTAATTCATTAGTTATTATATATATATATATATATTTCTTTATTAATCTTTGTATTTTGGGATGTAAAGATCAATAATGCTGTTTCTGCAGTAGTACTCTCATGGCCTCATCTTCTCTGCATCATTGATTGGCTTCTGTTTTTTTTTGGGGGGGTCTTTGAGATTCTTCTTTGGGAACTCTGAGCTTTAGGTGGGTATTTTCTTAGTACATTAAAAAAGGTTCCCTTTTATGGAAATGGGATCTGCTTTTTCCCCCATATCATCATAAATAACAACAACAATAATAATAATAGTAATAGTAACTCAGGGCTTTAATCCTGATTCTCCTGTGAAAAGAAGAACTCATGGAGGTGATGATTTCTTCGAGATAACTTGTCTCATGTGTACACCACCAATGCCTTCAACAAATGTTTTCTTTTTCTTTTTCCCATGGGTGGCACTGGTTTGGTTAGTGCAAGCATGTACAGATAAGAAGCTATGATTATGAGTGTTTGTAAAAAGATAAGAACTTTATATTTATTACATAAAGAATGTGTCCCTTTCTTTTGGGTTCTTTCTGCTCATCATCATTTTCTTCTTTCTGTTCTTGATGATGCAGGACTGGTTCTGATCTGATCGAATTCGAACTGGAAAAAAAGAATGGAGGGTGACACATTTTCAGGGCTTGGCAATGGTACCCAAACTGATGGCAAGGTTTTGCAGACATTTCAGAAGAGCTTTGTTCAAGTGCAGAATATCTTGGACCAGAACAGGCTGCTCATAAATGAGATAAATCACAACCATGAGTCTAAGATCCCTGACAACCTCAGCAGAAATGTGGGTCTGATCAGAGAGCTCAACAACAATATCAGGAGGGTGGTTGACCTCTATGCTGATCTTTCAAGTTCCTTCACAAAATCCATGGATACTTCTTCTGAGGGAGACTCCAGTGGTGCTTTGAAATCTGATGCAAAAGCTGGGCACAAGCGGATTAGGCCTGCATAGAGATCATAATTGTCTTCCTGATTCTTTTGCATGGTGGGAAGAAAAGAGATTCACAATTCTGTTGAGATGGTAGAAAAAAAAAATGATTACATTCTGTAACTCTACTGTATCTGTGAACTGTCCCTAGATCTTCACTCACTTTCTCCTTACACTTGTTAGATAATAATTTCCCAGAATTCCTATTTCATTGTAAGTCTGTAACTGTGGATCTAATTGAAGAAAAAAAAAAAAGGTTAAGCTTGTTTATGTCATTTCATTTCTACTTTTTCTTTTGTTCCTGTTAATTGCTAATAAAAAGTTTTTTTTAATGTATTTCTTTTGTTTATTAAATTACCATTCTCTCTTGTTTTTTTCCCTTTTTCAATTTGTCAAATTCTTTGATTTGCTCAGGGAATTTAAAGAGAGCTGATATATGCCTTTATGCCAATTAAAAAGAGATAGGGAGAGAGATTTGAGATTGAGAGGGTACCAGCTTTATTTAACTTTTGCTGTTTTGTAAAAAAAAAAACTAAAATTTGATATGTGAAAGTATATGAATCCCCTTTTCATCAAGGACTAACATCAACTTTTGATGCAAATTCTTCCACAAAAACAAAAACCCTTTATTCCCCCTTTTTCCAAGCTTTGCATTAAAGCAAGTTTCTTCCAGAGTTTAACCTGAGAACTGAAGTGAAGAGGTAGCAGACTTGTTCTCAGTAATCTCCCATGAAGCCAAAACTCCTTTTTGCTGTCGGTGTTGGTGTTGGTGTTGCTGAGCAATTTGCTGTTTATGATTATTTTTCCTCTGTGTTATTGTGGGACTGTGGAGAAGTGTACATAAAAACAGGCATACATCTCTGTGAAGATGCTCTGAAATAATTGGAAGGAAAGCAGCTTTTTAGATTAGTCTTTTTGGTTCCCAATCACACACCACCACAAGAACAGAATCTCAGATAAGAGATGATGAGCTTTTTCGACCAATTTTTTTATAAAAATTTATTTATATTTGTTGTGACCAATGGCTGTCCATTTGATGGTACTGATAGAGAAAATAAAGTATTCCATAGGTTGTTTAAAAACAAAGCACTATAGTTCCAGGAGACAGACAGATATGTATAAACAGTGACCCCCAACAACATGACAAGGGACCCAATGCTCTCTCTCTCTCTCTCTCTCTCTCTTTTTCTGGGATGAAACTCAACTTCTCCATGCTTATGCTTATCCCCTTCCATCTACTCAGGTTTTTTTTTTTTCATTTAACTTTTCCTTTTATTTATTTATTTATTTATTTAGTTTTTACAATTTTTTAATTCCCTTTAGGCAATAAATGACCTTTATGTATGACTATCTTCAAGTTTATGACTTCTCAGCACATATATATATATACATATATATATATATCTCTCTCTGATTGAGTATATGTCTCTGTTGATGGTGGACCCCTTCATGTTGCAACCTAATTTCCTGATCTTTGGAGTGGAGGGAGGCCCACATGAGTGATTGCTGGAAATCGCTTTGGATTTTGAATATTCGTAGAGAGAGAGTGATTCCTTAAAACATCTCCAACAAACTCTCTATCCTCTTATTCCTAGTTACTTTGGCTAAAAAGAAGAAAAATCCTCTCACAGTAGACTCTCTATTTTGGAGAACCAATTTTTGGCTCTCTACATCTAGAGAGGAGGAGAGAGAATTTGGCTAGGAGGTGAGAGAAAAAGGAAGAGAGAGATAGATAGAGACATTTGGAAGGTTGGTGGGGTTGAGTTTCTACTTTTTTTATAAATATATTTGATTTGCAAGAGAAATAGGGAGAAAGATAAAGAGAAAATAATAATAAAATATTTTAGATTAGCCAAAATAAATAACATTGCTGGATGAAACACCTTTTAAGTGGTTTGCTATAATAGCGTTCTAGTTATTTTAGTTAGAATTTGGCTAAAATTTACACACTTCATCTACAAAATTGGTCTCATTCGACCACCCATTTGTTCATATGTTAAAGTAGTATGCATACGGTCACCTGATTGGTGTAGAGGTGTTAAATACACCATATTGATATAAATTAGGTCTAATCGTACTTCGTGTTGTATTTGGTATAGAATAAGATTGTTTATGTTTAACATATCCATCTCGTATCCACAGGCAAAATATTATGATTTGACACGGCCTAATGTCGCGTTAGACCGCGTTAATATTGTATTATATCCGATTAATTGTGAGAAATATACGCATCTCTTGTTTGTGACATCTCTTCATTAAAATACTTATCTCAAATTGAACATCAAATCACTAACCATCATAACCAAAAGACGGTATCTTTCAAACCTAATTAACAATGACAACAACAGCTGAACAAGCAACAACAGAGTGAAAACATGTGATTAAAATTAGTGGTAATCTTGATCACACCGTCAACACCAATCAGGCCGGCCAGCAATGCAAATAAAAAAGAGTCCAGGCTTAATCCACTGGATCAAGTTAATATAAACTAAACACACAACCTGCAAGATCATAATCCTAATTAAAAACTGGATTAATGCTTTGTTTATTGTGAAATTAATTAAGGTAATGATCAAGGGCTAGAAAGATCAGACGATTGGGTCCCTAAACCAGGCCAGACAAATTAAACATTGCTATAACTTAACATGTGCAATCCTGCAGTGGGAATCTACTTTTAGCCCATTCTTGCCTTTGTGTTCCTTACATTTCCAGCAAAATGCAGGTTGGAAAGGAGGCCAAAATGTCCATTTTGCCCCTTGAATTCGACCCAATTTATTACAGTAGATAATAAATCATTATTAATTGGACCTAATTAGGTAATCAGACTATAATAATCCACGCCCATTCTTGAAAAGACCTATTATGCCCTAATAACAATGCCAACAATGATGATGACAGTACATTAGCTCCCCACTTTCTTTATTTCTTTCTTCCTAAGGAATGAGCTCTCTGTGTCTGTGGTGGGTAGGGTACACAGATTTATCGAGCCCCAAATAATTTGGAAATCAACAAACTCATGTGAACATCCATCCCCAATATTATAATTATTGGATAAACACTTGGTATTTTTAGAAATCCTTAGTGTGTGCGTGGCGCATTACAGTAACATAAAATGCGTAAAATTCACTGTGTATGATAAAATACTATATTTTTGTGTAAGAATCACAATTTCATACTTTCATGACGCAATATTTCATCCAACCCATTTTTGAATTATACTTGTAGGCAAATCATTTGCAATAAGTTGGTTCAATCAACTGCTTAAGCAAGTTATTAAATAGTGATTGAGAGGAACATGTGGTTCCACCTTGCACATTGTCATGGAAAAAGACAAGTTTCACATCATTACACACTAGCTCCTTGGCACACACTGCCAATCGGGTTTAGGAATAACTTTTCTTGGTTTTATGCATAACTGAAGTACATATTATTTTCCCTTTGTTTTTTATAATTTTAATTTTAATTTAAATAAATTATGAATGTATTATTTTATCCATATTTAATAAAGATTCTTCTGTTTTAGTATTTTATTAACCAAAGGCACTTGTGGGAATTTTGAAAATTTCACTTTCAAGACCTTTTGTCTTAATATATATAATATAATCCCAAACACATCGAGACCTCACAAAATCTCAACATGTGTTGAGAGTAATTTTATGGATTAAATTTAAGTATCATTTCATTTTTGCGTCATCTAAGTAATTTTATTACCAAACAAAAAAAAGTAATTTTATTACCTAACAAATAAAGGAATTGGACTTACTAATTAGGTATTTGTTTAGTGGTAATTTTCTTCTCAATGCTATAATCAGTGTCAAATTTGATCCATCTCCTCTCCTATTGATCAAAAAAACAAATTAACTAGATGGAACCAAGATATTTGCATTGAACTTTTTACAGATTATCTAGGAGCATATTTGGGCCGAAGTTAAACAGTTTAGCCCAGCCCAAGTTTAATGGACCAAAACAGTGGCCCATTATAATCCACCAAAAACCTATTTTGGGCTAATTTATGGGCCTTTGGTCCATCATTTTTTAAAGCCTTGTACTTGCCTAAAATTGCCAAACAAAAATGAAAAAGAAACTTTCTCAACAAAAACAAAAAGGAAAAGAAAAGAAAATATAAGAGCAAATATCATCCGTTCATCAAACTGACAACATATCGACCGTGCGATTATGTCCACCTATACTTATAAACCCCTCGTATCCTCAACCCCAAACCGGGAGCCAACAAAGCTAGGGTTTGCAGAGCTCCCGCCACCACGTTTCAGATCTCGTATCTGCAACTTTCACATTCCCGACAATGGCGACCCAAATGAGCAAGAAGCGAAAGGTCAGTCCTTCTTCTACCCTGTTTGTTTCCAAAGAAAACACAAGAAAATTAGATCTCAGGTGCAACTAAAGCTCTTGTCTTTATGTTTGGTTACAGTTCGTCGCCGACGGAGTGTTCTTCGCCGAGCTGAATGAAGTTCTCACGAGAGAGCTCGCCGAAGATGGCTACTCCGGCGTTGAAGTTAGGGTCACACCGATGCGTACCGAGATCATAATCAGAGCCACTCGAACCCAGAACGTGCTCGGTCGGTTTATCATTTTATATTGAAAAAATCGAATTTTGGGACTTTTAAAATTCAGGCATGTATTTTGATGATTTATTGATTGTTTGTGTGCATTTTGTAATAACTATAGGAGAGAAGGGGAGGAGGATTAGGGAGCTGACCTCAGTGGTACAGAAGAGGTTTAAGTTTCCAGAAAACAGTGTTGAGCTTTATGCTGAGAAGGTTAACAATAGAGGGCTTTGCGCTATTGCCCAGGCTGAGTCTCTCCGGTACAAGCTTCTCGGTGGCCTCGCTGTCCGAAGGTATATGATCATATCTTTATTCTTCTTCTTTTTCTGTTAGTGATCGAATGCTGAACAATGGTAATAAAGGCCTCTCTTTTTTGTCATAGCTTTGGATTTTTTTGGTGAGATATGTTGTCAATCTGATACATTGTTTTGGTTTAAAATTATGAATCTATTCTTTTGTATAGAAGTGTTATTTTCAATTCCACAATGTGCTGTTGAGACAGATTGGGGATGACCTTATTGAGCGTTAATGTGCTGTTGGTTATTCTTTGTTCTGTATCTGGATAATGTCCTGTTTTGCCAATTTGGTTTTTGTCATCTACAAAGCATGTTGGTGTTCTCGTACCAACTTTGTGTCGGAAGATGACAAAATTGATTTATATACTCCATGCCATCATCCTCATGAAATGCCATTGTTTTCATGCAGTAACCGTGAGGAGGGTACATTTTTAAATATTGCTACATGTATATTTTCTTGTGAACAATGGTGTTTTAACCCATGTGTTTCTAATGGACCAGCCTCTGTTCATCAGAAGGTCGTTTATAAAGAAAATGGGGTTTGGTGTACTGGGTTTGGTATACAATAATTCAATAGTTTCTGTTCAAACTTATCTGGCTGGGGCTTGAACATTTTCTTGGTAGTAGAATTTATTTTTTATTTGAGATATATGATGTATAGTTTTGCCTATTTGTGAGGTGTTTTTTTTCTGTCATCTACAAAGCATATTGGTGTTTTTGTACCAAGTTTGTGTCGGAAGTTGACAAAATTGATTGATATCCTCCATGAGATAATCTTCGTGAAATGCTTTTGTTTTCATGCTGTAATCTTAGGGAGGGTAAATCTTTCTATTTTACCATTGATGTTAGTATGGTCTGCTGTTTCTGACTCTCATTTTGTATTTGAAATATATGCTTTATCGTTTTGCCAATTTAAGAGATGGTAGTTTTATGTCATCTACAAAGCATGTTGGTGTTTTCGTACCAAATTTGTGTCGGAAGATGACGAAAATGATTGACATCCTCTGTGAGATAATCCTCATGAAATGCTCTTGTATTCGTGTTGTAACCTTAGGGAGGGTACATCTTTCTAATGGATCGTTACTGTTAATTAGGCCTTGGGTTTCAAACACTCATCTTGAACTGTAAATAAGGCTTGTGTTTCATACACAATCTTTGGTATTAGTTTTGCTAGTTTTTCTACATAATGCAATTACCAGTGATGATGAATTGTGATTCGTGGATGCACCCCATTTATATGCAATTTTGTATACTGAATATATGCTTAGTGACTAATCTACCATGAACTGTTTCTTTCAGGGCATGCTATGGTGTTTTGAGATTTGTCATGGAAAGTGGGGCCAAGGGTTGTGAGGTTGGTCACTGCAGTTTTTGATACTGGTTTTCCTATCCCGTTTGTTATTGTTACATTGTTAACAGGTGATATGTTATTGGTACAGGTGATTGTTAGTGGAAAGCTAAGAGCACAGAGGGCCAAGTCCATGAAGTTCAAAGATGGATACATGATTTCTTCCGGTCAGCCAGTCAATGAATACATTGATTCTGCTGTGAGGCATGTCCTTCTTAGACAGGTTCGTCCCGGTCACCTGTTTCTTTCAATAATGCTTCATGATTCGGGTTGTTCTGTGCCAATGGTTCACTGTTATATATGGTCTAATCACTTTATGTATTTGCATACAGGGTGTACTTGGTATTAAGGTCAAGATTATGCTTGATTGGGATCCTAAGGGCAAGCAAGGCCCCATGACCCCCTTACCTGACCTTGTTACAATCCACCAACCGAAGGAGGAAGAGTATTTCAGGCCGGCAGTAGCAGCAGCAGCAGCAGCCGCGGCAGCACCTATTCTGGCCGCAACTGATATTGATGGCCCGCCGGTTGTGGCTTGAAGTCCTTAACATATGTTCTGATATAGTCATCCATTTTTTGTAACTTCAATCCCGAGTGTTTTAATTTTATTGTTTTCTTATGAAAAATTTTGCGTATCAAAAGATGGGACAGAGCGTTTCTCAAATTGTGTTGCACTCAGACAATTTTGTTTAATATTTATTTATTTTCAGAATTGTTTATGTTCTTTCCCCATCTCCCTCCCTCTGCGTTGGCTTTCTTTTTGTCAAAGCTCACTCTGCGTTGTTCAAACACAACAAAGGGTTTAGTGGTTTTTATTGATGGGAAATATGGTACTTACAATTCACTTTCCGAAAAAAAAGAAAGACGGCAATTACCAGTTCAAAGTTAAAAGTTCTAATCAAAGACTAGGCTTCATCAATGTTCTTCCATGAATGTTAATTAGGTAAGCAAAAATCGTGTCCAGCACCTTATGCACGGTAATATGGTGATTGCATGAGGTTGTGGTTCTAAGTTCGATTTCCTTCTCCTTTAATATCGCTTGTACAAAAGAAAAGAAAAATTCATGAGCGTTAGGGACAAGTGATTGGTTTCGTGCATTGCAAGTCTGACACGTATTCCAAAGTAATCTTTAAAAAATAGGAAAAGAAAAGTTTCAACACATGTGTAAGTGTGTGTGTAGGGAAGAAATGCTGTTTGCATGCAAGGAGCCAAGTATTTGATTGATGAGGTTGGCGCATTCCACGCAAGCTTCCACTCTCCTAGGCAGTGGTGCTTACACTTCTCAGTCATGCAAAACGGGCCAGTGCTTCATCACCGTTTACCAAATGGGCAAGACCAAGCTCAGGAGGTGAAGCAAAAGTGGGATCCACATGCACATACATCTTAGAAAGAAAGAACAAAAAAGAAGGTAAGACCAAACTCAGAAAACCTTATCCTGCAAGTAAAACAACAAACCTGCCTTTAATGCAGCACTTACACTAAGAAATTGGTCCTCTATGTCACATTCTTCTTCTTGCAGCACACACTCAGAAATTGGTCCTCTCCTCTCTCTCAGTGTGGTAACTTGTGTTCATCAATGTTGTCATTTCTATGTGCTGCTCTCATGGTTCTCTATGTTCCTTTGCCTCCAGAGGACCACTTCTCTGAGTTTGAACTGATCCCCGAGGACAATTATCATGTTGGTATAAGGGGGTGTGATGTGTGAGTGGTGATATCATTGTTGCTTTATGTGTGAAGGGGTTTAGGACAATAGACAATAATTGAAACAAAGTGATTTTATTATATTTGGAGGAGAATGGTACATAGCTTGGTGTACATAGGGTTAGGCTAATTGGCCTTCTTTAACTAGAAGGTGTTTAGTGTTTAGTGTTTAGGCTTATTGGCCTCCTTGCTTATATTGGCTTATTGGCCCTCTTTCTCTCTTAATTTGGTGAGCTTATTGACTCCTCAATATAGCTTTATTTGGGTAGCTCTTGGCTCCCTTAGTCTGAGAGTTGGCTTGTTTACTCCCCATTTAGTTTGGGAGTTTATTGGTTCACTCCACCTTATATGAGTATAACCATGCCTATTTATAGGCTAAAATTGCCGACATACACAGCCACTAACTTTGGGCTTCTTCATTTCCTAGCCACATATGTGTCTTGTACTAGAATGTTCTTCAAACTTCAATTGCCTTTGAGCATTCTAAATTATCCTAGAAAATTCTGCTAGCACTCTTTAGCACAAATGTGCATTAATTTCAACATATCAGAACCCCCCAACTGGAAATGATCAGCAGCAATGCTGAATGGTTTGAGGAGCAGCTGGAAGCTGATCTCACATGGTCTTTTGCTTTGAATGGGTACGCCTTCAAGTATTCGAACATGAGTTTTTTTAAAAAAAAAACCAATTCTTCTAACTGGGTTTACATTTTGATGAATCTTTTGGAATTTCTGCTTGAAGTCTAAATCAATTCCGAGAGAAATCAAAACATGGAAATTAAATCATCAGTTCATTTTGTACAATACTAGTACTGGTTTCATTAGTTTCCAACTGGTTTTAATTCTCTCTCTCTCTCTCTCTCTCTCTCTCTCTATCTCTCAGTGTGTTGCATGCAGCAACAAGCGAGTTCCAAGACATAGTTCTTTTGGACACAAAGCGATTTGGAAAGGTTTACAAGCTATCCCAATAAAGACTCTAAATCACACACACATATCAATTAATTGGTCACTGATATTTTTCTCTCTTTTGTTGTTGTTGTTGTTGGTATTTAGGCTCTGGTGATCGATGGGAAGTTGCAGAGTGCTAAAAGAGATGAGTTTATTTACCATGAATGCTTGGTTCATCCTGCTCTTTTACTACATGACAAGTATATATATGCCAATGTCTTTTTAGCTTATCTTAGCCCTTTTTTCTTTGTTCTTTTTCCCTTTTGTGCCTTATTTCTGTGTACTTGGTTTCAGCCCAAAAACAATATTTATAATGGGAGGTGGCGGAAGGGTCAACAGCAAGAGAATCACTAAAGCACAAAGATGTAGAGAAAGTTATTATGTGTGACATTGACAGGGTGTGATGCTTATCAAATCATATATGAGATTTACCATTTAAGTGAAAGCTAAATAATCTTCCATCTTCCTTTCATCCAAATCTGTATTTTATCAGTGTTGGTTAAAATGTATATCTACTATTTGGGAAATTTAGTATTCGGTTGCTTAGCAATGTTCTTCTTTAGCATGCCATCTGAAGGTGTTGCTTAACATGAATATTGCAGATGGTTGTCGATTTTTGCCAAGCACATCTGACAGAAAATCAGGAGGCGTTTCGTGACGATGAGCTCCACATTGTATTCAATGATGCAAAGTAAGTAGCTAGTTTGTCTGTTTTTGCTTTAATTTGTTGTTTAATCTCTCAATCGCAAGTGAAAGCCTTTAGGACAGATATTATGAGCAGAAGATATTTTGGTTGTTAAGCAATCCTTGATGTATGCCAGAAACAATCTTGGTCTGATAATGAACTGATATGTAAGAGTAATTAATGTGATTGAAGGGATGAGCTAGAGAAAACTGAAGAAAGTTTGATGTGATTGTGGGAGACCTACCAGATCCAATAGAGGGAGGGCCTTGCAATGACCTTTACACCAAACCCTTCTATGAGCAAGTCATACAACCCCACCTCAAAGACAATGGCATCTTTGTCACTCAAGTAAATACAGTAAACTAGTATGAATCAGGTAGCTTTGGTTCATTTCTTGAAACTTTTCCAAGTTGTTTCTTTATCTTGCTCTACGCTATCGATGAACAGGCTGGTCTGGCCGGAATTCTTTCCCATAAGGATATCTTCACTTCAATATACAACACTGTAAAACATGTGTTCAAATGTAAGCATTTCCTTTCATTTTTGGTCGACTTCTTGTACCTTGTTTCTCTGTTGCATGACAAAGGTTGCTTTTCAGATGTGAATGCATACACAGCTCATGTGCCATCTTATGCAGATTCATGTGGATGGGTTTTGGTAAGTACTAATTAAGTAATTAACCACCATGAAATTAGTATTAACTGAGGAGGAATTTTCTATCGAAACACGTTGATTCTGTTGCATTTGATGCCTAACTAGTAACATATGCACACAGGCTTCAGATGAACCACTGAAATTGGACGTTGAACAACTCAACAGCAGAATCCAGGAAAGAATTAGAGGATAGCTCCTCTATTTAGATGGCACTTCCATTGTATCATCCACTGTAGTAAACAAGATGATCTGCACATCGTAAGTTGGAATGCTACAATTTCCATAACAAATTAAGAAGAATTAAGTGACATATCGGTCCATATAGCCTGAAATTTAACAATCTTTTTTGCATAAACTCTCTATGGATAATGGATCATCCCTACCTATACTGAAGTAATTATTTTTTGCAATGCAGGCTTCTGAAAGAAACTCATGTCTTGACTGGAGAAAACATAAGGTTCGTCTATGGGCATGGACTTACAAGGGATGCAGAAGAAAAGGGGGTCTAATGTGCTATTGAAAAAAAAAACACAATGATAAAGAATAAAGTATCTGGGCATTTAAACTCAGAACTAAATCAAGTTTTTAAGAGAAATCATTGGCTCAAATTCCTCATTTTATGAAGTAATCAGCTTCCAACAGCTAACTATATTATGTTGCTTTATCATTATCCCCACCTTTTGCTACTCCAGAAACACATAGATGGGCATGGTTTGTACAAGAAGAGAAAAAAAGCTTCTGATATTTCTACGGTTAGTTGAACATACATATGCACATAGGCGAAATCTGACCATTAGTTTGCAAGTTGCATTTGATACACACATGAGATTGGTTTGTACAATAAAGAGAAGAAAAGGCCTACATATGTTGCTAGTGTTAGTCAGCCAAACGCATAGGGTAAAATCTAACCGTTAATGTATTGTGAGTTCCATATATGTAAATCATTCCGCGAGACGGTGATATAATTATTATACTTAGTATGACTAATCAATCAAAGATGGTTATGGATTAAAATCGCAAAGCAAAATTGCAATTTAATTACAAATTTTAGAGCAAATAATCTTCTTTGTATGAAGAATATGAGAGAAGTTTGTTGTTTTGGGGGTCCATAAGGGCGGGCGGTGACATAACTGTAATTTCAAAAGCTCGAGCGTCTTTCTATATAAAACTCGTAAACCGATTCGAAAATCAAAATCCCTATTCTCTCAGTCGGTCATTTCCTGCAACACCCCGCCAATTACACTCCCTCTCATTCCGTCAACAATCTCTCGTTAATTCCAAATCTACCCTTCGTTATATCTCGTAATTACGTCACTAGCCTCACCGTCGTCCTCCTCAAATTGATCTACGCCTAGGGTTCCTCAGAATGCCGGTGCACCTGACGCCGAACGCGATCGCGGCGATCTTAGCCGGCGACTTGGACTCGAAGCCATTGGTGCAGGTAACCGATATTAAGCTCCTCGGCACGCAGAGGTACCGTTTCATAGTCTCCGACGCCGTTTCGAGTCAGCACGCCACGGTCGCTACGCAGCTCAACGACCGAATCAAGACCAGCCAAGTCAAGCAAGGTTCCATCATCCAGCTCACCGAGTACATTTCTAACTACTTCCAGAACCGCAAGTCCGTCTCTCTCTCTCTCTCTCTCTCTCTCTCTCTCATTTCCGATTTTTGGTTAATTAAGATTGATTTTGGTTTTGATATTAGATAATTGCTCGTGGTTAGAAAAAGCTACAAATGTGTCTGATGATTTTAAGACTTAGCTGAATTGAAGTTATGGAACCGAAACGACTTCTATATAGTCTTAAATCAAAGTTGAATATTATTGTTTGTTTGAGCAGTGATCAGAGGCAATTTGCGTTTCAAGGAATTGACGTTTCAAATTTTGATTAAATCAGTTTATCAGCAAACATTAAGTATCAGAAGTAAAAGTTTCACTCTATGTAACAATATGTTCAGGTTTTTTGGTGGTGTCGGTTTGCATCTTGTCTCTAATAATTCAGTATTTTATATTGATCTTGTGGATATGTCCAAGTTAGCAATGGTACGCAATTATGTGCTTGATGTTCATCTAACTTGAGAAACAAAGAATATTATCTGTGCAATAAAGCTAGGATGTTTTTTTTTGGGTTGAATCACAAGCTATGATGAGGTCAATTTGTATTGAGAAAAAGAGTACTTAAAAAGTAATGTAACTAGAGAGCTTAAAATCAGCGAGTTCCAAAACCTTGTGAATGAATGCAATGAGTCAGCACAATTTGATAGAAGAATGTATGTAGCTCTGATTGATGCTCTTTCATGTCTTCTGCTTGGAAGTGTGCAGCGAGTTTTGACGTTCCACTCTTTGTACAGGATTATTGTAGTGCTGAACATGGAAACTATCATACTGGACTGTGAGATTATTGGGGATCCAAAGCCATATGTTGAATCTGGTTCAACTGCTCAAAAGGCATTGCCTAATAACAATTTTGAGCACTCAGTCAGGGATAGCAATAACTATATGATTTCTCAAGAATCTGTACGCAATGTGCAGAGTCTCAGACCTACTTTTCATTCTGGGAGCTCTCTTAACCATGGGCCGAATCTCAGACCTACTTTTCATTCTGAAAACTCTGTTCACAATGGGCCAAATTTCCGACCTACTGTCCAACCTCCTTACCAACCACCTCCACAGTACAAAAATCATGGCTCCATTGTAAAGAACGAGGCACCGGCACGGATCATTCCTATTAATGCCCTGAATCCTTATCAGGGAAGGTGGGCTATCAAGGCAAGGGTCACAGCAAAAGGGGATCCCCGTCGGTATAATAATGCTCGAGGAGATGGTAAGGTTTTCTCCTTTGATCTCCTTGACTCTGAAGGAGGGGAAATACGAGTGACCTGCTTCAATGCTGTTCTTGACCGCTTCTACGATACTATTGAGGTTGGTAGAGTTTACTTGATTTCAAAGGGTAGCTTGAAACCTGCCCAGAAGAACTTCAACCATCTGAAGAATGACTGGGAGATAACTTTGGATGCAAGTTCAACTGTGGAGCTCTGCCCTGACGAAGATGGTACTATACCAGAGCAGCAGTTTTCCTTCAGGCGTATTAGTGAGATTGAGAATGTTGATAGTAATTCTATAGTTGACATTATTGGTATTGTGATTTCTGTCAACCCTTCTGTTCCTATTATGAGGAAGAATGGTATGGAAACTCAGAGAAGAATTGTGAATCTAAAGGATTGGTCATGCAAGAGCGTTGAGCTAACCCTTTGGGGGGATGTCTGCAACAGGGAAGGTCAAAAGCTGGAAGAGATGTTGGCTTCTGGGTTTTTTCCAGTTTTAGCTGTCAAAGCTGGGAAGATTAATGATTTTAGTGGGAAGTCCGTGGGAACAATTCACTCTACACAGCTGTTCATAAACCCCGATATCACTGACGCTCATAGCTTGAGAGAATGGTTTGATCGAGGGGGCAAGGATACTGCTTCTGTATCCATTTCTAAAGACATTGGTCCAGGAGGAAGTAAGAATGAGATACGCAAAACTGTTTCTCAGATCAAGGATGAAGGTCTTGGAAGATCTGATAAGCCAGACTGGGTCACTGTGAAGGCCACAATATCTTTCATTAAAACGGATTCCTTCTGTTACACAGCTTGCCCATTGATGATTGGAGATAGGCAGTGTAACAAAAAAGTGTCGAGGTCAGGAAACAGAGGATGGCAGTGTGACAGGTGTGATCAAGAATTTGAGGACTGTGATTATAGATATCTTCTTCAAGCCCAAATTCAGGACCATACTGGTTTGACTTGGGCAACGGCTTTCCAGGAATCCGGGGAAGAGATCTTGGGTTGCTCGGCAAAGGACTTGTACTTGTTGAAAGAGCAGGATGATGCAAGATTCGGAGACATAGTTCGGAGCAGTATCTTTAACCAATTCCTGTTCAAGCTTAAAATCAAAGAGGAGACGTACGGTGACGAGCAGAAGGTGAAGATCACGGTGGTTAAGGCAGATAAGGTGAACTATTTTTCAGAGAGCAAGTACATGCTTGACATGATTTCAAAGTTTTCTAGGTAATGAACATGATCAAGTTCGATTTATAGGTTTTAGTTAGACACAGCAGATTGCTTTCTGTGGAGATTATTTACACTTAGTATTGGACAAGCTCACACAGAAATAGTTGTTAGTGATTCTGTGAATTGATGCCAGCATACCGGCATTTAACTCCATTAATATATAGGCCTTGTAAAACGTAGGTGTAGTCACCGGAAACTCTATAAATTTCTGAATTGAGTTCATGGCGTTTTTATTTTCCTTTGCCCTCTACTATTTTCTTCAATGAAAAATGAAAAATGAAATTTCAGAATTCACAGTTTTCAGCCAAATTTCGAGTTGAAGAAGAGTCACATATTACACGATACAAAAGAAACATAAACCATTATTTAACAGATACAATAAGATGAAAAATCATCAACAATAAGTCTGCATCAGAATTCTCAGCCTCTCTTGACAGGGTCGAAATTGGACACACCAACTACGGCACCGACGATCACGACAAGTACAACACCGCCGGCACCAATGCTGAGCAAGAAGTTCTTGAGAGAAGGAGAGACTCCGGAGGCGGCTTCGGCCACCTCCGGGATCACCATTGAGGCTGTGAGCGCGGCTGCAGTCAGGCCAGTAACCGCCTTCTCCTTGAGGGAAGCCCTGACTTCAAGTCTCCCACTTGATCTTGATGCTGCTGCTGGTGTTAAAGCCCTTGAGGGCCTCACTGGCAGTGGCTTGAAGAAGGTCTCCGAGGAGGATTGGATCCTCTTTTGGCTTGCATTGGGCAATGGCATAGCCATTGTAACTGCAGTGGTTGATGCCATTTTGCTCTTCCAAAACAAACTGCTTTTCTCTGAAAAAAAAATTTGGGTCAGATTGAGGTCTTCTTGTTGTTCTTGGTGTGGAAGATTTTGAGAGAGAGGGCTAGATAGAGGTGGTGGAAAGAGCAACCTTGATGAGAGGTGGAAACGCTGTCATTTATCTTTGTCCTACGTGGCAGCCTCTCCATAGGGATTGGTGGATAAGGTTATCTTATTGGCCCAATCACCATCCACACTGAAATTTGTAGACACCCTTCTTATTCGAATAGTCTAAATCTAATAGGGCATCAAAGCCTGCAAGAAGTGGGGACTTTTATTTTATTTATTTATGGATTGTAATTTTAATTTTTTTTTCCACATTGGAAAATTATGTTTGTGTATTTAATTGGGCCATAGCAAAGTTCATAGTATGCCCATTATATTCTAAGATATTCTCAAACAGATCTTCAACAGTTTTGGAATTCTAAAATAGGAGCCCACATCGTAAAAACTCTCTAACAGTCTCTTCAACCTCGCCATCAAAACTGCAACATCTTTCTCTTTTTAGGATTGGTAAGTTGACTTCTTCTTCAAATATTTAATTTTACTTTGGAAAAATAGACCTTTGAAAATGTTAAAAACATGCATTTTTTCTTTTTATATAATAAATACATGTAGGCGTTTTTGTGTTTTCATATTTTTCAATTTTTTCCATTGATATTGCATTAATTGAATTGAAGAGTTTGTTGGAAAGAAAATTATTCAAGAACAAATAAGCGCTTTTCAAATCGCGTAAGTCAACAAACTTCAATTGAAGAGTTTTATTTCGCTATTATTGTTGGAGATGCTCTAAGTTTGACAATTTAATCGATCCTTTTCTAACGGGCTTTCTAGTTCAGACTCATCTAACTCTATGGTCCATACGTCACCGTTTATGGCATTCAATGCAATTGAATTTGAAACTCTATTTTGAGGCAAGTGTTCAATGTACATATTAGACAGAGGAGGAAAAAATAAATTATATTTAAACAATCAATTTTGCAATGAACATGAATTCACTCAAAATTTGTATAAACAGTTTGTGAAAAGACAACATCGTGTTTCCAGCTCTCTCACAAATCTCAATATCACAGTGTTGAGGCCTTTCCTTCTTCCACTGGGCATTCTTCATGCAACTAATTTGTCAGAAGTGTATTTCAATCAAACAATCAAAAACTTTCTCCAGATGAATTGTAACACTTGCAAACATTTTCCTTTTGGTTCCAATCAGATTTGTAGACTCTTCTCCGTTTGTGCCGAGCCCTAGAAAATGTGATGAAGGTTTCAAGTTGATGACATTATACTTCATCCTTTTATAAGAAAGATGCAAAGAAGTAGAGGCCGGGTGATCAACGCGACCATGTAGCAAAGAACTACAAGAGCATGGAAAGGTATGCTTCTCATTGCCTTTGCTAATCAAACATGCAGAGTTATATTATCTCAACAGCCACTGCTGGAATTTTTTTGGTGTTTCTGATTTGTCTTTATTGTTTGAGCTAAGGTTAAAAGGCTTCAAGGCCATCAGCTAGTGTTGGTGCCTTTTGATTCCTAGCTTTTTGCACATTCACATGAAGTTGATGTTAAGCAGTTTGCATTTATGAAAGCTTTCTAATTTTAGGTGTTTGATCATCAATCGTATAATCTTTGTCCTCAGTCATGAAATTGAAGATTGAATGGGAAGTATGGATGAGTCATTAGCGTAAAAGAAGAAAGGAACGTACTTGCAGCAGAGAATAGTCTTGCACAAAGAAAAGATCACCGCCATGTTGGTGGAAGTTCTGAAGTAGCTGGCCCAACGTAGAGGACGTGAACTTCTTGAGGCAGGAGGTGATATTTTATACCAAGATCTTCAAATATTTTCTTCAGCTCTAAGACTAATTCTGATCTCCTGCTGCTCTTGTCTGCATAGTTCTGAAAGTTTATGGTATGTGTAACGTAAAGTGCCATTTTCATCTTGTTCACATCCTCAATATCCTTAACCACCACGCTATGGCTGGGACGCCAGTGCTGAGTCTTGCCATCCAAGTACCTGAAATTTTCAATTTTCTTTTTCAGCAACTCATGTGTACAAATTAGAGGTGTGCATGTGCCAGTGGATGTTTTGTAAATAGAGAACGTAAGATAGGAAACTGAAGTATTAATAGCAATGCAAGATCACATCACAAGTAAATCATTTCCCTTACCAAAAGAGGAGAGAGAAAAAAAGAAGAAAAAGAAAGAGGAGCTAGCTACCAAAAGATACAAAATAGATGAATAAAACTCCACATCTGTGCTTGTTTTGATAAACTCTTGTTAGGAATATGTCAGTAAAAGAAACAACTCTTCTTTAGTAGGATTGCACAATCATCCAAACATAACCTCTTTTATTGATGAATCCGTGCGAAAAACCTAGTTTGCAGCTTTTAAGTTCATTGCAAGAACCTATCTGTTTCCAAGGATTGTAAACTCTAATCTTGTATGTCATGAAAATTTGAGCAATAGCACCACCAGTTTCAAATAAATTCCGACAGCTGCTATAAGTATACATCTATCTATATTTCTATAAAATGATGCGACATGCTTAATAGTAAGTTGGTGTTGCTGAGCTGAGAGAGCTTTTAGACTGAAATTCAATTCCAATAAATAATTGAGAAGCAGAGTCATTTGGAGTCAACATACGATTTTATTCTGCCTTTTAGAGACATAATAGTGTCAACCGTCGTAGAAGCATCAACAGCAAATTCAACAGAATCACCCATCTCCGGGCTCCTATAAAAGTTGCTGATGGGCTTAGAAGCCAGTACTGAATTTGGATAGTATATTTTCTCATTGTCATATCTTAAGAAGACCGTTGTCAATATGTTCATCTCTTCAACAATCATCTGTCAGGTTTCAATGTGTCAAGTAAAGTTGTTTTAGTAGCAGTAAAGTTATTTGAAGAATGATGATTGTGGAGTTACCTGTACGCCATCAACAACACAGCGGTCGCCTACATCAAATGGGTGCATCACAAAGACAAATATGATGGCTTCAAACACAGTTTTCGCAGTATTACCAAACACAAACACCACCAGTAAAAGCTGTGATGATATAAAGACCAGTATGTTGGTTGTCAAAAACCCCATCAGAAGTAACCACACAATAAGGATCACAAGAAGCAAAACTCCTGAGGCAAGCCTATTCAGCTCCTCTATTGCTGTTTTAGTATCATTTAAGGAATGTGCCAGTGATTTGCGTTCAAGGTAGACATTCACCTGAAAACAACAAGAACGTTAAGAGTCATGAATTAAAATTGTATGTTGTTGACCAACAGAAGAATTGAAATTCACTGTCCACAACATATAGAATTAAGATCCCATGGAAGAGTAGTTTTAAAGACTTATAATTTTGTGTGCCAATTGGATATCATAACAAGTACATCAAATGTTAGTTCTGGCAGTATAATAAATAAGTTTCAGACCAAAAAAGAAAATAAAAAAACCAAATAAAGAAGTTACCAGCCAGTTCTTCAAAGATTTTCTCTTGATCTTTCCACTTTCTGCTGCTCCTTCAAACAGAGGAAGTACAAGGTCGACCTCCTCCTTTTTCATGAAGCGCAAGAGATCATCTTCCTCAATGTGCCTAGTTCATTTAACAGAAAAAATAGTGAGAAAATAAAGTTCAAACTGCAAGTTGTGAAAATGTTGGAGGAATTTTTTTGGAAAAGATAGAAATTCTCTCACTTGCTGCCACGCTTGGCTACATTAAGGAAAATATCATAAGCCACAGCCTTTGCTTCCCACTCACTAGTAATCTCCTTATTTATCTGCTCACCCTCCTGCTCGTCAATGCTATCAAGTGTGTTGGAGATGGTAGATAACCCAGAACTCCTTACAACATTAATCAACCCCTTCATGGTCCAAGCAGAAACTTTGTCTTGCTTCATCTTCTTGAGCTTTTCTACATCAATCACCTCTTGTTTGGCCCCTTCCTTCCCCTTATTGGTCGCATCTTTCATATTTTTGAAACTCAACTGGCCAGTACTTGGTGTCCTTCCTACTTTTTCTGCCATCTCCATCAATGGAGGCCCTGAAAGGGTGCGGAGAACATACTGATGAAAGATTGATTCTTGAATCCGATCAAAGAATCTCGAGCATTGGAAAGAAGAAGCCACTAATTTCACAAACAAATTCTTCACCAGCCATATGGCTGATCCAATTAGACAAGAAGCCAGGCCCCTTGTAACATAACCCAGAATCCTGGAGGTTTTCCTTGACCTCTTCACCCTGCCGTCGAACAATAAACCCCATGCCATAAGAATCAAACCCAACCAAATAAAAATCTGCACACTTCTCTTCAACCCATAAACAAAGTACAGAACTTTCTTCTTAAGGAGGAAGTTCATTTCAATCAAGAAAACCAGAACATTAATCAACCATTCTGTGACCAATCTGCCACACAAGACAACCACAGCCAAAACACACCATTTCCATAGTTCCAAACTCCAAATCTTTTTGTGCTCCAACTTAGTAACAGTCAAGCAAGCAATTAAAAACCCAACAACGCACACAAATACAATCAACTCAATCAAGACCAACTTTTTCAACTTCTTCTTACCGGACTTCTCACGCACCTTGAGATTGGCAGTCTTATACACCTCATCATCATCGTCTTCCTCGCCACCCGGTTCGATCAACGGTGTTCGTGGGGTTACAGGGGCTGATCTTAGAGTGTCTCTTGGAGTTGGGGCTGTGACTTTTGAGCTTGGTGATGCCACATTAGGCGAATTAGCAGTTGAGTTCAACTGGGTACTTTCATCATTCACTTTCACTTCACCAGGAGGAACTGGCTCAACAAATCTCGACTTGGGTTTTGAGAACGCAGACCGCGAAAAAGAAGCTCGGCCGGTTGGGACTTTTGAAGGCGTAGCCGGTGTGAGACTTTGCCCTGAAATCTCTGGAGAAGCAGAACCTGACATTCTGAGGCTCTGAAGCTCCGTCAGCTCAAGATTCGAGTCTCGGGTTTCATTATTGAAACCAGTCTGTTCTTCGGTGACGGGAATCTGCAAAACGACTTCGTTTCTTCCTGTCTCCTCCTCTACGCCTTTTCCACCGTTCATGGTCACTTTCCTCCGCTACTGTAGCAGAAGATTAGCGCTTGAGATACCCATTTAAACACGGAATAAGATACCCTTTGAACCTTTTTTCTGTTTCTTTTCCGGGAAAGTAATGAACTTTCACGAGAATCTTTGTTCTGTTGTCCGGAGAGAGAGAGAGCATGAAGCAATTTTCTAGCACACTGCGTATAATGTGAGTTTTGAGTCTGAGAAAACCAGGAAGCTAAATTCAGAACACAAATTGTAATGGATATATTTAGTTAATATATAAACTTGTTTTGGAGCTGGAAATTGTTGACTGACTGACTGACTGACAGATAAAATTTACGAACAAGTTGAACTTTAAACAAATCCAACAGCAACCCAACAAAACAAAAAAAACTATATTTGAAAAAGCAAAACAAAAACAAAAAAAGAAGTTAATAATAATACGACGGAGCAGACAGCAGCAGTATCCTCTTAATATATTAACATTTCTTTTGTTATTGTTAGTGCTCTGCAAACTTGTAGACATTGGGACAAAATTAATTCTGCAACTTTTAAATTATGAGTAAATTATGGCACTTTTGTGGCAGAGCTTTCTCATGGAGGTTAGTGGTGCAATGCAAGTACATATCCTATAATTGGAGATACTAATTATGGCACTTTGAAGCCCATGCATATATGTTGTCCCTCACTTCAACCTTACTAAAAAAGTTCGGAACTCATCATCATTCATATATATGAGAAATTTTATGTTCAATTTACGGTGTTTTTTCCTTGATCCGATACCATGTCAGTCGAATCCGAGACATATTGAACTTCAATTATAATTATTTTGTCTTATCTTCCGGTTCCTTAATCAACGTTAAATTTTAGTGTGTCATCTTAACCTTATATGAGTTGTGTAATCCAATACTAATTTGTGTCATACCCAATATACTTTTGCACACATAATATATAGATAGTTTAGCTTTTTTAGTCATGTATGGAAGTACCAAATAAGTAGGCTACTCAAATCATTTGCAAAATTCTAAATTGTCATGCAAATTTGCAATGAGTGTATGCTCACAGCTGTCTTTGTAAGTTTTTTATTTTCCAAGTCAAAGTTGTTTTTGATCAATTAATTTGTCGAATCAATGAATTGAACAGAAGTTGACAATGAGTCCCTCCTACATCAAGCCTCCAGTCACTGTAGGCTCTAGGGTTTGCAAGTTGGCTATATAATAAATAGGGTTAATTACAGTAAACCTCCCAAACTATAAGGTCATTTTCAAGTTCATACCTATAGTTTGAAAATTCGCGAGTACATACTCAACGTCACAAAAACTATACAATTTGCCCCTCCGTTAGCCAAACCGTTACTTAATCTGTTAAGTGCTGACGTGATATTTGTGGGATCCATTTTTTAACTGACGTGGACTTCCACGTGGACCAAAAATTAATAAAAAAATTAAACACATTAAATGAAAAAGAAAAAAAAATGAAAAAACCTAATCTCTCTCTCTCTCTCTCTCTCTCTCTCTCCCTCTCTCTTGCCTCCTCCAACGAACCCAGATTGTTCCCAACCCAGTAAAAACCCTGCACATAACCCAGCCATCCTCATGTCCAAATTTGTATTTTGCTCCTGACCACAAAAATTGTAAGTTTGTTCACTCCAGACTGCCATGGTTACAAGAAAATTTGCAATCTCATCTATTTCAGTAAAAAACAAAGTGTGATGATACATTAATAAGATAAGCAAAACTACTTTCGAAATGCAAAGATTTATGAACAATCAAAGATGAAATATTCGAAACAGAACAGGGCAAGTTCGTTCACTACTTAGTCAGTACTTGGTCAACCTCGCCTTCCTGAACCTCTCCTCCACATCGCACCTTCATAGTCGGCGCCTACCTCAACGTAATCGATCTCCACCACCTCATCGGGATCGAAATCCCCAACCTCGAACTCGTCAGACATGGTGCCCTTCTCGTCGACGGTTCATCGCACGACTCTCGCCATGCTCCGACTGTGATTTCGACACCATCGATCTCTGCCCTCTCTCTACTTTATGTCTCTCAAAAACTGAAGATGGGATTTTCGATTTTAAACCTCACGAATTCGCCGTTTGTCACCAATCTCCGTCGAGAACCATCTACTCCGATAGGTTCATCCCAGCAGATCCCGCTCCAACTTTGGTTTGGTGATGTGGTCACGGGGGTTCACCATAGCCCGGTCAACACTCCTAGGAAGGTTCCCAGGTCGCCTTATAAGGTAAAATTTCTGGTATTTATGGTGATTTGGGTTCGGTTGGTGTTTGAATTTTGTCTCTCTCCTTCAACACATTCATACCAGTATGGACGCTTGGTGCAAAGTTAAAGGACATGAACAGCTCGGACATCGCAAGATCCGATATCCAGAGAGAGAGAGAGAGAGAGAGAGAGAGAAGAAGAAGAAGAAGAATCTGGAGAGAAAGAGAGATTAGGTTTTTTCTTTTTCATTTAATGTGTTTAATTTTTTAAAATAATTTTTTATTACTTTTTGGTCCATGTGGAAGTCCACGTCAGTTAAAAAAATGGGTCCCACAAATGCCACGTCAGCACTTAATAGATTAAGTAACGATTTGGCTAACGGAGGGGCAAATTGTAGAGTTTTTGTGACGTTGAGTATGTACTTGCGAATTTTCAAACTATGGGTATGAACTTGAAAATGTTCTTATAGTTTGTGAGGTTTACTGTAGTTAACCCTAATAAATAAAGTTGGCAATTCTTTAGACAAGTTACAACACAAACCATGGCCGCTAACTGTTTCTAAAATTGATATATGGGGGTGAGGCAAAAGAGTGTTCAGAAGATTCATCAAATTGATATGGGAAACTTGCCAAATGGATCTCTTGTTTGGAAGGCTGAAACATTATATTAGGTTGATTGATATTGTTTGATTGTTGTAATTTTGAAATAGCTCATGCACCCCCCATTGTTCGGAAATTTTTTGAAATTTTTTTTAGTATAAGCGATAATCTAAACTACAGGATATGAGATTTCTCACATAGACATACAACTATGATCACCTCTAGTTTGCACCCCGCACACAACTATGAATTTTTTTTGAAATAGCTCATGCACCTCCCATGCTAGACCCGTCGACAAACTTCTTGACTTTAGATAGTAATGGTTTGCCAACATATCAATCAATTGTGCATTTTAACGTCACTCTCTCTCTCTCTCTCTCTCTCTCTCTCTCTCTCTCTCACACAAAACCATGGCAGATAACTTGTATGAAATCAAAACAGAAGAAATTAAATAATTAACCAAAATCAAACCCATTAATTCTAATAAAGCATTCATTTCTTTTAATTTTTACGAAAGTACAACTTAATTATAAACCTAAAACAAAGTGCACAAAATAACAAAACAAACTAAATCCAAACACGAAGAAGATGAAGCTAAAATCTTGCCATCTCCATGGACCCCTCAAATTAACTCTCTCAAAATCAGACTGCAGCTTGAAAATTTCATCAGGTTTTTTATATACCCTGACTACTTTATAACTAGAACTTCCTTGGAATTTGTAAAAAATTAGTTTGCGCCACCCTTTCATTAGTGCAATATCACTGTTGTAATGTGCTCCAAGGGAAGGATAATAATGCCCCTCCAGTTCCTTAAGCCCTTCATCAAGACTAATCAGTTTGTGTATCTCCTCCATACTTTTTTCTCATGATCTTCCATGACCCATAGCTCCATCAATCCTTCAAAGTAAATACTCAAAGCAAGACGACCTTGGTACTCTGCGAGTTTGGTGTACTTGGAACAGTCACTATCGACACTTACCGGCTCTGGTGAATCAAAAATTTCCCAACTCTCTTTATCGTCTTCGAAATAAAAGGCAAGCACTTGGTGGTTCGTCAGAAGCCAATAACACGCGCCACATGATGTTACACAAGGCTGGAGGCTCAAGAAAACCGAATCGGGCAAACTAACATGCTTCAACTGCTTCCATGCCCAAGCGTTTGAATCAAACACCTCACACCTAAGGCTTTCATATAGTTGAGACTTGCAGTTGAAGACTAAAGATTTGGGCTCCGAGAGCCGAATAATCTTGTACCTTATTGGTTTTGAACTCAACACAACTATGGCGTTACTTTGGGGGAAGTACCTAGTCTTTGGATTGGGTAACGTTTCCCATTGTAGAGTGGTAGGCTTGCACACAAAATATTCGGGTACTTTACTATGGTTTTGGTTCACACAAAATACTAGGCCACCTTGGCTACTCACAGCTTCAACTTTGACAGGGGCAGGCAAGAAGTTTAGTATTGGGAGATTCAAAGTCTTGTTGGCCTTGTTATCAACAGACACAAACGTTGATGAGCGTTTTCCATCGCACGAAATCTGAATTATAAAGCCAGACACTGTGTCACTTCTCTTGCAAAACAATTGCCAGAACTTTGAGTCGTATGTGATGTCATTCCAGTCCTTTGAAACCACCCTACACAACCCTAGGCTGTCAAGCGATTTAACTCGTGTTAAAATATGATCAAACCATATTTCCGAAGGAAGAGATGGTGGAGAGGCCATTGGAGCAAGTAAAGAAAAACATCGACGAAATTATAGGATTCGGATCCTTTGCTAATGTATTATGTAGGTGTTTTTTGTTTTCACATATGATGCCCGAAGTTTTAACTAGCACGATGGACTAGACATAAGCTTGGAGACAAAGAAAGGGGTTGGGCTGACTAACTCTTATATACAGAGCACATCTATCATCAATCGTTTAAGGATTTATTTTCCTACAGGCTTTTGGATTTCTTTTCCTACAAGCGCTTGGATTTCTTTTCTTTTCTTTTTCCTACTCTATGTATAACTTACAAGTCCAACTGTTATTTGATTTAGGAAACTTGGGACCAAAGAAACTGGTTGAACAAGTCCCTAGGTAGGTACGAATTAGTTAGTTGTTTCCTACACGAGAAACGAGAAACAAAGAAAAATTGCATTCCTTTCCCCAAATTATATAGCATTCCTTTTCCCAAATTAAAAACATGCTAGGAAAACACCGACATATATAATGTAAATTTTTTTCTCTCTCTCTCTGGCCTCATCTCCCTGCGAGCGATTCCCTCTCAGGTTATTTCCCCCCCTTCATCTCTCTATTTCTCTTTTGTTTCTTGAATTTCTTTTTTTTTGTGTGATTAATTGTATATTTTTATGACTATGAGAGGTATACAAGGCTCTCTAATTATCACTGCCATTTTTCATATGATTATGGGTTTCCTAGGCTTGTGGAGAAATTATGTCAGGTTATTCACTGGTAAAGATCTCTTGATCCTCCATTTGCTCCTACTTAACTTAATGTTGGCTTGTTTTGAAGTATAGTCAGTAGCCAACTCAGTTTTAGTTCCCTCCTAATTATTTTATATTTCTAGTTAGTGATGTTAGTAATATATCACAATGTTTGTCCAATTGCTATTTTATAGGTCAATGATTTTGATAATTATTGCTGCCCTCTCCATTTGCTATTTGATGTTCCTTCTTTCTAGTTTTTCAGTTTTTTAAGTGTTTAAATCCTATTTGCATTTGTTCTCTGTGGTTCAACATATTATATTCATTGTCGTTTTTTCGGTACTTATAATTTTCTCTTTTATCTTCAAATTGGAGTCTTTAATCTTCTTTGTGGCATGAGGTATGTTTCTTAATGCTTATGTTTTGGTTTTTACTTTTCTTCTTATGCTTTATGCAATGTACTAATGTAGTAATGACAAATTCACAAGCAGAGAATTTCTATGTGGTAATGATCTTCGATCACTGCTCTTTTTCTATTCTTATGAAATTCTTGTTCTGAAACTTGAAGTTAATTATACATGTTCATGGTATTGGGCTGTTTAAATGTGTAGAACCCTATTGCTGCTGCTGCCTGTTTAAATGTGTTGAAATTCTAGTATTTCTGTTGTGCTTTATAAAATATATCCTATGCCTCTCCCTGTAAAATGCAAGTATTTATTGATGAAGATTATGGATACATTATAAAATACCTGCTTGCCTCAACTGAGGTGTGTTTTGTTCCCTTTTGTAGGTTCTATATAGTCCAATCGTCAAATTTCTTTTTCATTCACCTAATTTATTTGCTTTTTTTTTTGGTTTATAATCTTAGCTTTTTTTCTTTGTCATTTTGATTTCTTTACAGGGAAGAGATGATGGAGGAGAGTTCAATTGTGCATCATTTGTATGTTCGGACGGGAGGAAGGCTTGAATTAGGAGGATTAGATTTAGATGTAGGTCTTGTTAGGCTTGTGTGTGTATTATTGTTTGGAGAGGATTGTACTAATTTTGTATTTTATTGGGAAAAGATTATACTACTTAATTACCATCCTGTATCAATTGAATATTTATATTTAATTACATAATAATATTAGAGGCGTTTTTTACGCATGAAGTGCATTACCAAGGAAATGTAAAACTCTATTATATGTCAAATTGCCACATAAGCCATCACATTCAAATTTAATTTGTGATATTGACATCTCCGATGCTTTTATAAACCTGAAGTTTATATAAAATAACAGGAAAATATTAGACTTACCACATTTTTACACTATATTGTGTACCACCTCTCTAATAGGTGTGACCCATTGTATTGGTGGAATCTACCTCTATTAGAGAGGTGGTATAAAAATGTGGTAACTTGTAAGCATAGCATTACCCAAAATAAAAACTTATAAACCTAAAACAAAGCATACAAAATAAGAAAACAAACAAAACCCAAACGGTAAGCATCACTGTCATCTCCACGGACCCCTCAAATTAACTTTCTCAAAATCCGACTGCAGCTTGAAAATTTCATCACTGTCATGCTCTAGCCTGACTACTTTATAACTAGAATCTTGGAATTTGTAAAAAATTACTTTGCGCCACCCTTCCATAATCCATTAGTGCAATATCACTGTTGTAATGTGCTACAATGAGAGTAAGCCGGAGAGAGAAGTTTCAAATTAAGAGTATCCCTATCATCAATCGTTAGCATTGGTTTCTAACAAATATAACGAAAGTTTAGAAACCTAAGAAGTAACAAGACAAAGAACAAAACAAACCAAATGCAAACAAGAACAAGATGAAACTAAAATCTTGCCGTCTCCATCGACCCCTCAGATTGACTCTCTCAAAATCCGATTGCAGCTTCGAAATTTCATAGGGCTGATTCCCAAGACGAACCACATTAGCACTAGAATCTTCAAAATTGTAAAATATGAGTTTTTCATCGCGCCCTTTTATAAGTGCAATATCACTGTTGTAAAGTGCTGAAAGAGGAGGAATATAGCCCTCCACTTCTTTAAACACTTTAGTGCTCAATGTCCATGTCTTCCTCTTGCTCCATAACTTTTTCTCATGATCTTCCATAACCCACAAGTCCACGAACTCTCTTTCACAGATGATCAATGCAAGCCTACCTTGGTATTCCACGAGTTTTTTGTGATTGAAACGGCCACTCTCCTCCATTGGCGGTGGTAAATCGAAAATCTCCCAACTCTCTTTATCATCTCCGTAATAAAAAGCAAACACTTGGACTTGGGTGCGAACAAGCCAGTAGAACGCGCCGCATGATGTTACATAAGGCTGGTCGATCAACAAGACAACACAGTAGGGTAAATTAACATTCTTCAACCGTTTCCATGCCCAAGTGTTTGAATCAAACACCTCACATATCATGGTATAGTACTGTGTTGACTTGAACTTGAAGACAGCACGATACTTGTGGCTCGAGAACCGAATAATCTTGTACCTTAAAGGCTTCGAACTCAACACAGCCATGGCAGTCATTACAGTCAAGAACCTAGTCTTTGGATTTGGCAAATTTTCCCATTGTAGAGTGGTAGGTTTGCACACAAAATAATCACGAACACCAAAATTTTGGCTCACACAAAACACTAGGCCTTGACTCACAGCGTAAATCTTGACAGGGACAGGCAAGAAGTCGAGAATTGCGTGTGATAAATTCTTGTTGGCCTTGTTATCTACAGACACAAACGTTTGTATGTCCTTCCCGTTGATATTGCTCTGAATTAAATAGCCCGATACGGTGTCGCTTCTCTTGCAAAAAGATTTCCAGAACCTCGAGTCATATGTGATGTGGTTCCAGTCCTTTGAAACCAGCCTGCAACGGCCTAGGCTTTCGAGTGATGTTCGTGTTAGAATCTGATCTAAAAAAATTTCTGAAGGAAGATATGGTAGTGGTGAGGCCATTGGATTCGAATTCTCTACTGAGTTTTTGGTGTTGATCGTGTTCTTAATATGTGTTTTTAGTTAGCACACTTTTACATTAGGATTTTACTACAAGCTTTTTCAGTTTAACTTTCTCCTTTTACTCTAGGATTAGTTGACCAAATTTTATTGATTTAGTGTTTGATTTGATGTTGGAAACTTGGTTTTAGGAAATTAATGAGAGTAAGACAAGATATGTTTCCCAATTTGTTTTAGGAGAAGAAAAAGAATTAATTAAGCAAGAATACGGTACGCTGGGTTTGTTTGTTTGGTTGCGGAAATTAGGTAACACCATGAGGAATACGGTAACCGAGAAAGTATGGGAAAATTGGAGAGAGCTTTTTTCTTTTGTTTTTATTTTTTATTTATTTTATAAATTACATTATCCTTTTGAGTATATAATGGATGGCTATTTGACTCATAAACTAACCTTTTATGTAAATTCAGTAACTTAGAAAAATCATGTAAATAAAATAACAATTTAGATTGATTTATTCATATCCTAACCATTTATTAATTGTAATTCATAATTTGAAAGTACAATTAATACAAGATTTAGTTAATAAAACAATCGCCGGGATGAATAATTATATCTTATTTTCTAATTACTATGTTAATTCTTATCTACAAATTCAGTCCCTCTCATCCAACCTTGCTATGATTGTCTTCATTCAATTATTCTTTACCCCATAGATTATAAACAAGTGATTATTTCTACAACTACAAAACCACCACGGCTTTTCGATTAACGACTTGTAATTAGTTTAATTAAGTTTAATTAACACAAATAGATTAGATAATCTTTCTTGATGTGCAAAACAAGTTATTATAACTAGTACTTCTAAAGCTTCCTCTCTAAAAAAACTCCTCTTGCTTCTACTTTCTTCACAAAACCCAAACATGGGTTACAAGGCTTACACAATACAAAGCCCTTTCTCACAGCCACCGCCTCCTCCTCTTCCTCCTCCACCAAAAAACCACTTGCCCATGTTGTCTTATGGCCTCATAGTTGTTGGAACAGCTGCTATAGTGTTGGCCATGTACAACCTTGTCTTCCTCAAATGGACTTCAAACCGCCACGGCGGCCATTCACCACCGTCGAGATCTGCAAACACTTTGATGGATGCCAACAGAACAGGGAGGAGCAGGAGCTTTGAGAACCTGGAAAGCTTCAAGTACAAGAAGAAAGAGGGATCGGTGACAAAACAAGATGGGGTTGAGAATTATTTTGAATGTGCGGTTTGCTTGTCAGCGTTTGAGGATGGAGAAGAGGTTAGGAAGCTGCCTACATGCAAGCACTCCTTTCATGCTCCTTGCATAGACATGTGGCTCTACTCTCACTCTGATTGCCCCCTCTGCCGGGCCCCGGTGCCGGTGATCTCGTGGTGTCATGGACAGCTAACGACTACGCCGGAGGACAATTCCAGAGAAGTCTTGCTGGTTTGAAGTTTTGTTTTCATTTTCAGATAGAAGAAGAAAGAGATGAAATTTTCCATTTCTTAGTCTTGGGTTTTTGGTGTTTGTTGGCTTGTGAAGTAGGACGGGGATAACAAGAAATTTGCATGGTAGAAAACAAGGATTAGGTGGACAGAGTGTACAAAATTATGTCTGCCGACTGTTGTATAAGATACTGAATTTTTTGGTGCTTAGCTATATTAGCTGTAAGTTGCAGACCACACACTACTTCTTTCATCTGAATATTCGAAAATGCCAAAAAGAAATTAAATTTTTTGTCAACTTGAAGTCATGACTTTTGTCAGATGCTCACATTTATAAAGAAGAAGATCAAGTGATTTCTGCAAAGAGAATTCTCTTTCATACACTTGTAACTGCATCGAATGAAAATATCATAATTCAGTTTTTAAAATTTGAGGCTTATTGGATCAAATTCTATAAATTTGGTCCCTTTTAATTTCACTCCACGAAAATAAAATTCTAGATGTGCGTATAAAATGCAACCTTTGGCGCAGCTCAAGCTTACTTACCAAGCAAACGTAGGCTGATTAAGAACTCAACCGTACATCAATTTTCTTGCTCGTAAGTGCTTTCGATAAGCACTTTTTTTAGGCTTATAACATAGAAAGAGCTTCTCCCAACCAACCTAGGTTCCACACTTCCATTCATTGTAGAGAATGGCTAAATGCTTGCTAGCTGGGAGAAGGGCAGTAGACAGAAATGGGTCTGTTATACCCCATATTCTTACATGTTTGTTGTGTACAAATTTATCAAATATAATTTTATTAATATCTCTATCTGGTGTCCTGATTCGTTAAAATCTGGCATGAATTTCACAAATATTACAAGCCCCAAAAGAAATCTCACCTTTCACACTATGTCAATCATATACAAGAGATGAAGTCTACATCTTTCTTAAATTGTCTAGCCTCGCCTGTAACTCACTATCTATCCCAGTGTCATCGGTTGCAGCTGTTTCCACTTGTGGAACCTTGTTCTTTGCAGATGGTGCGGCAACAGCAGCTGATGGCGCATTAACGAGCTGCACAAGATTAGTAAAGAAGAGATTGTTATCACTGATAATAAAAAATTTAAATTCTTGGTCAATCACAGTGGAGAGGGCAAATGTACAAGTTCAGATTGATATAAGTACCTCTTGGTTGACGTCTATTCCAATCTCATCAAGAACTTGGCTCACTAGTTCGTCGGTTTCCTCTTCTTCCTCATCTCCTTCCAAAGCATCATCAATTGCATCACCCATCACTTCAGTTACCAATTCCATCTTCTCATTCTGCCTCTCAAATTCTTGCATAATTTTCTGCAGTGATGGCAAGTTCATCTGTCTGTTCATCTGTCCCATTGCCTTTGTCACTCCTTTCATTGCCTCTCCCATAGCTTGTGTCGATTTCAATGTCTGAAAAAACAAATTTATTCTAAGAATGCAACTCATCCAATAGAATAACCACAAAGTCTTAATGACTGTGTCAAGTTAACTTATTCTGATCAGCCTGGGTTTTTTAATTAATGTATTTATTTTCCTCATCTTAAGGAAAATTATGTTGCAGGTCATATCAACACACCATCCATACACCAACATACGGTGGTGTTACAGAATATTTAAGAGTGTTCCATTCATATGAATTAAAGGGAGTAAATCACAGGAAGTAGGATATACCTGGATTCTAAGAGATACACCCTGGAGTTGGGATTTGAGCTTGTAAAACTTTTCAATCTGATGTCGTGTTCGAACAAGGTCTTTTGCCATAACTTTTACAGCCCCCTGAAACAAAGTTTGACAAATGAAACACCAAGGTTGGGAAATATGACCATCAAATCAAAGTCCACATGGTAAAAGGTAAATGAGTAAAATGTTCAAAGCATGCATAACATCAACTGCATAAGCCAATAGAATTTAGGCTCAGCCAAACATACAAACAGAGGAAGATACTGAAATTGGCCTTCCATAAAATAAAGAAAAAAGAGCAACAAGCAGAGAGAAAATAACACACCATCTGGCCTTGCTTGGCACTTTTCTTAATCTCCATAATTAGTTTCTTCTCTTGGCCTTGGAGGGCTTGTCTCTCCCTCTCTATTTCTCGAATAGATTTGTCCAACATCCTCTTGTTTTCCCGCAGAAGTTCTGAAATCCACAAAGATACACCCGCATTAAATTCTCAGCCTATAAATTACATAATCTTAACAGAACACTGATGCTAATAACAAAATCAAGTTATAAGCCCACGCAACAAGAAATAAATCAAGCCTCCTAACAGATGCACACCATCACATAACAAAGTATGCAAATTTTATTTTAAGAACCAAATAACCCAATTCCCACACGAGTAATCAACTTCAGATATCGATATGCAAATAACGGTGTATAATGCACAAACCAAACATTCAACTACTTAGATTTTCTTCGTTGTATATATACATTTCCCAATTGAAAGTTTCACATTACACCACTACGGCTTGAACTCTGGACATCGTGATGGAATTGAAGTTCTTAACCAACTAGATTGAATTCTAATGGATTAAAAACCTTATCTGCACCCAAATTTAGCTACAAAAAATCAACAATTAGAGAAACTCACTCGCAAAACACTTTAAAAAATCATTTATTTTATTTACAATTGAACTTATCAAAATTTCTCGGTGTTCCTCCAACCACTCTCTCCGATTACCAAACCTATTCCTCAAGCAGCCAACAATATATACAATATTTACATCAAGAGCGTCATAAATTCACACAACTTCAAAAAAATTGAAACCCTGACAAAAATAGAGATACAAAAACAGAAAACAAAAGCATATTGAACAAATTGTGCATCAATCTACAACAAACCTGCAGGCGTCTTCCGCTTGCCAAATAGGAAACTCATGGCGCTCGATCAAACGGTAAGCAAACAACCGGTGCTTCTCTGATTCGGATCGGATCGGATCGGATCGTCTCGTCTCTGCGTGCGATCAATTAGGACTTTCCCAGAAGATTGAGTTCCAAGGCTTTTGAAGCTTTTCCTCTACGCGGTGTGTGTAGTTGTTTAGGAATTGGCATCAATCAAAAGAATCGTCGACGATGACGACGACGCACCTCACACGCTGCAGCTCTCCAGTGGTGGGCCCCGCGTGATCGTTATTTTTTGCACGCTTTTAATTTATTTTTCTCGAAAGCCCAATGGATATCTAAAATAACATTTTAGGTAGTGGGCTTTAGATAAAGGCCCAACTTTGGCGTCGTCGGCTTTTTGTCAGAAAATTGGGCTTTGCAATTACGGATTTACCGCACCCGGAAAAAGACTTGCTGGGATTTTCACTTTTGTTTTTTTTACCGCCAGAGGCAGATCATTTGTGAAAGCTGACAGCAACAGAGCGCACGAGCGCACGTGGGGAGCATTTGCTTTTTAAGAGCCCAGAAAGAGACAGACAGGCCCAGTGAGTCACGTGCGGGTTGGTCTCCGCCCAATTCGCCGTACCTCAGAGCCCACTATTCTAAGCACTCGTAGCATGGTGCGGAGCCAACAGTCGCAGACTTGCAGATTCATAACAGGGGTGGGCACAATGTCGGGTCAATCCATTCGAACCACCCAATTTGATCATAATGGGTTGGATTTGTCTAAAAATGATTGGATCTTGGATTTAAAAAATTATAAATTGTTATGTACGAGTTGGATTACGGGTTGTGATTCAAACTTTAAAATATGTTTAATTTTGAGTTAATCCGACCAAAATGACTAACCCGATCACAAAAAGTTTGGGTTGGATTGGATTGGCCTAATAATGACCGGGTCTTGGGTTTAAAAATCATAAACCACAATATATCGAGTTGGATTACGAGTTAGGACTAAAACTGATCCAACCCAACTCATGTTCACCCTATGCAACAGTACTTCCTTGGTTATTCATCCCCCTTTATATTTAATTTGTATTTGAATTTTAAATGTCCTTGAATTTTGAATGTCATTTAATATCAATAATATATATATATATATATATATATATATCAATAGATGAAGAGCTAGTGGTTAATATTTTTTATTTTAAGAATTTGTATTCGGATATTGTAGTTTATGGGAAAAAAAACATCTAATAATTTTTAAACAATATAAATCTTAAGTTTCCAAGCTTAAACAACAGATGGTTGCCAACCGGACATGGCATCTTAGTAGTTTTGGTAATGTGTGTGTGTGTGAGAAACTTTCTTTCCCTTATAATCCGGTATGTTACGTAACTGTTGAGGCCCAAAAAATTCAAGATTGGGCCCAAATATATTTCTAGCCCAGTACGACACCTAACTTGGGAAGAAACCTAACGCAAGAGTTCGTTATATACGCTTGCACACGTGCCACGCCAAGCGAATAAGCAACACGCCACGCTACAAGCTTAAGTGGGCCCAAGCCACGCGAATGCTTGGGGCTTCTTTGAGTGGGTTGTGGTATGGATGGTTACGAGTTTTCGTAGGCGTTGATGGTAGAAATGGAAGTTTTGGGTTCTTGGGAGCCCAAAACTGGCCCATTTCTTGGCGAAAATATGTGGGTAAACATAAAAGAGTGAAAAAGCCTAATACTCTAGAAAAAAACTAGCCCAAATACTATAGGAAAATTAGCCCATCATTTTGATAAAATAGCCCATTACCTAAGGAGATTAGCCCATTCTTTTAATTGGCTAACCCATCACCTTAGGAAAGCCCAAGCAACCAAGAAGAAAATATATGCAATCTCCAGCACATGGCTGGAGACAAAAGCCTCGACAAAAGTCAAAGATGTCTATGTATGCAGGCTGCTGGGAATCTCCAGCACATGGCCAAAGACAATTCCCAACACAAGCCATCCAAAAAACCAAAGGATACTTGAGCAAAACACCTTTCAAACCAGCGTGCATACCTATTTCTTACTCCCTTTCAAATCTAGCCATAGAACAAGGGAGAAAATAAGGAAGAAATGTAGCTGAAAGTGAGCATTTTCCCCTGTGGCAACTGCGGGAAAGGGCCTTGAGCTCCCAAAAATCCTTGATTTTGTGCAAATAGACTGAGGAAATTTCACCAAGATGGGAAAAGTCAAGGGAGGAGAAAAGAAATGAAGGGAGAGATTTGGCCAAATTGGATAGGAACCATTAGGGTTTCTTGGAAAATGTCAGCTTCCAGCGGCTATAAAAGGAGGCACTTCTCACCCATCTGGACAACCAATGGAGAGCCAAGCAAAACCACATCCAGAGAGCAAGCACTATCTCTCTTCCCTGAAGCTTTGCAATTTCATGTCCTATTCATTCATCTCCTACCCATCAAACAACCCACACCTAGAGAGCAAGCATCATCTCTCACAACACACATCCAGAGAGCAAGCTTCATCTCTCATCCCTTAAACCTCTGCAATTTCGAGCCCTATACCTCCATCTCCTTCCATCTTCTCTTCTGGCAAGCTATTCCAGAGCTTGAACAAGCTTTCGTCAGGCTGCTGGAAATTACTTAATACACCCATCTCTCTCTCTCTCTCTTCAACAAACCTCCTTAGAATCCCTTCTCCCTTACTTAGAACCCCTGTTTCTCATAGGGAACCCAAGCTTTTCTCTCTCATGCTAAACTCATGCATGCTTAGCTCCCATGCCACAAGCTTCTCATGCCAAGCCATAAATATTTATCCGTAAGCAACCATTGGTTTCGTTGGTGAAGGAAGCCAAGGTGTTTTCTAAGGTTCCACGAACCTTTCGAAGCGCTCTTGGGGCCTGGTTCTTGAACTCAAGCACAGGGGCAACTATCTCCAGTTGCTCTCTACGGCAGCCCAAGCCCATTCGTCTAGCTGCCGGATGAAAAGACCCCAACAATAACCTTCTTTAACCATAATTCCAAGCAATAGAACTAACTAAATGGTAGGTTGCTATAATTTCTCTCATCCATAATTATTATCTAAAAAAGAAAATAAATTATGTGCAATTTGCAAACTTTGTATACGTACATATTTGTATCTATACAAGACAAAGATAATAATGTATTTTGGACTCATGTATATCATGGATGATAATAATGCACACAATATATCTGGCAGTGGCAGTTTGCAGAGTACCAAATCAAAATGTAAGCATGCAGCAGCTGCAGTGCACCAAATTAAGATCCAGACGAATGTGGAGAGGATCCAACCCAGAGATAGCTGGTACGTGGTCCTCAGTACGTATTTCCTCCACATGCATTTGTTTAAATCCTCCTATTATTCATTAGTTTCCCGGGTATATTATGCATGGTTGTTGAGAAACATGCCCAATAAATACGTACGTAACCATTGAGCCATTAACTTAACCCTAATTAAATACAACACATATATATTGGAGAGGATTTGGTTGGTCGTTCTAATTTTTATAATTTACCACACTGATTAAGTAAGTTCATGACTACTATTTTTCTAGAGATTCTCATATATAGACGTCCGGATATTATCCGGATGCGATAATAACGGATTAACTTTCTTGGTTAGTTGTTTTCCTTCGTTGGCTAAAAATCTTCCAGTTTTTTCAATTTGTGTTTTGCTACTTTTGAGAAAAGCAATTGAGAGGTGTTGTACTCAAAGTCAATGATCGGGGCCAATGGTGCCCCATGCCATACCAAGAATATATAGCTTTGATCTTCAACTTTTTTATTTTCTCCTATGGTGTAAAAGTTTGTTGGGATATATGCTATAATGTCTGATCCTGCAATATATTTGACTTCTTAGATTCCTTCTGAGTGGCCCCCTCCTTGTCTCCCAAGCCTCAAGACCTGTTCAAATTTCAATCCTCTTATCTCATTTTTCTGCAACATTAAGATCCTTCTTAAGATTTAGCTTTGTCTTCCTGTTCATGCATATGGCAATGAGTTCAATGACCAACTCAATAATGAGTTATATTTTGGGGTTCACAAAATAAAAAGAAAAAAGAAAAGGAAACCAGCAAAGCTATGAATATTTCTTCCGTTGCAGTTGCAGGCAATAATTAAATGGCCGAAAAGCTCTGAGTTCTTAATCATTTCTAACCCTTTGAGTTTAAAGCGGGTGTAATTTTACCTGTGGACACACACGCATAGGTTTGTTGAGGCCATGTGCCAAGCCAGTGGAAAAGCACTAGCTTTCACTTTCTCTGTTCTCTAGCAGAGAAGATTATTGGTGTTTTACTTTTTTTCACACTCTCCTCTTTATAATATGCTTTTTTAGCAAGTACTTATAGTTTAAGCATGTGAATGTGACAATTACAGAGAAAAGTGCTCCAAAAGTCTTGTGCACAAGATAGTAGTTTGGTTATTGGTTACGCATTTGGATTTGGATATCATATCATTTCTTGTCTAATAATTCTTCCATTGCTTTCAACTTGTCAAACTCAAACTAGTCTTTTCTTTACTTAAAGATAAAAACTATTAAAAAAAACACTTAACTTTAGGAGATTAACAGATAACACAAACAATCACTTCTTGAAGACACTTTGCTCATAATTTTTTGTTGACTGATTAAAAAAAAATTACAATATCAAGCCTTGGGCAATGGCTTGATTAGTTCTGAAATTAGTAGTTTCATACACTGGAAGTTCTTCCCTGTACCTTCCAATCCCAACTGGGTGATCAAGCTCAAAAAGATCAGAACTTGAATAGCTCTCAGCATCATGATCACTTTCTTCATCATCACAAAACCGTCTAGCAAAATTTTGACCAACAGTGGTCAAGTCTTCCTTCAACAAAGAAGCTCTTGCAAATTTTTGATAGGAGGGTTTTGGCATTAAACTTGGGTCTTCTTCATAAACACATTTGTGGTGGCTTGAAGGTTGGGAATCCTCCTCACCAAGAATCACGCTCACTGGGTAAAATCTGACGGACCTTTTGGTGCCATTGCTTAGTTTTTTGGCTCTTGAAGATGGCTTGCTCAAGCAAGACCTTGAGAAAGTGGAAGCAGAAGAAGAAGAGCAAGAAACAGACTTTGAAACATGTTCTGAGGTTGTCACGTCCTCCACAGCTCCAACGTAACACATCTTGGCCTTCTTGACGTTCCCGGAATTGAAAATTGAGTTGATGAAGCTGGCAATTCGACCTCCTGGAGAAATGGGTTGCTTCACTTTCTTCAGCTCGCCATAGATTTTCAAAGCCCTGAGCTTTGTCTTTGTAAACCCACCACCTCCGCCATTCTCATGCTTTGGCTTCTCCTCAAATTGCATGTACTTCTCGGAGTGAGCAGAGACCGCTACCGGCTTCGGCTTTGTTCTTGACTTGTAGCTTGAATCTGTTTCAGAAGATGAAAATGCAGCTCCTGAGCTCGACTCTGAGGAGCTCGAAGCCGAAGTCGAGAGCATGGAGCTTTGAACAGTCTGCTTCTCAACCCAATTCTCAATCATGATGGCTCGTCGAAGATTGGTTCTGCCACTGCCTCCCTTAGCAGAACTGCTCTGTTTCTTCATCACGGTTGATTCTCTGACATAACCCGGATCTCCATCTCCACCGTTCGATTCATCAATTGAGCGGTAAATGGAGTCGAGAAGAGAAGAAGAGAAAGATGGGTTTCTTCTTCTCCTTGGAACTGTGTCGTCCTTGAGCGACTTCTCCCTCATATACATCTTTCTTTTTTGGTTGCAGAAAACACAAAATCTACAGAGCAAAAACAGAGTATTTATAGGGAGAAAAACAGAGAGGGAACAGAAGACAGTGAGATATAGTTTAAGAGTGGTAAAGAGGATGTGGAGCTGTAGTCTGCTTAGAGAACGTCAAAAGCTGCAAAGAGACATTAATAGAATGCAAGTAGATCGTGTGAAAGAACAAACAAAGTGAAGAAGAATAAAAAAAAACAGGGAGAGATTACAAGTTTCCCTCTGTTCTTTTTATTTCTTTCTTTTTGGGTTTTGTTTTTCACATGGGTTTTGGTTTTGTAGTAAGATTTGTGTACAACAAAGAACAACAATGAGATTGGAAAGTGAGAGAGAGTAGGAAGATGGAAAGAGACACAGGGAAAGTGGAGGATTTGAGAATAATTTAAGAGAAGGGCCGTGCGTGCGGGTGAATTATGGTTTTTGTACGTCTTCCAGGTTGGCGTTTTATTTTTGTTTTATTTTTAAATGTTAATCTCCTTTTCTTTTTTCTTCCTGGTTTTACACGTTACAGTTAAATCCTTTTTTGAGAAGAATTTTTGTGTGTTTGGTGGCAAGTGGTAACTTTATTGATTCTTTTTTTTGTATGGTAATGACCAATGAGTGGAATACTGGTTTTCCCTTTTGATTGGTCTCACGGCCCAATCTGAAATGACATTAATTATGGACAATTATATTAAACTACATGCAAGTTTTTATTTTTATTTTTATTTTATAAATAATAAAATGGGGGTGGGGAAATCCCAAACAACACCGCCACTCATCAAGCGAGGTCTAGAAAGATCTAACAAATCATCCACCAAGAATGTACTAACCCAGGCAGGAGAGCAAACTCCCAGGTCTAAGTTGTAACTCAAATTAGCCATATAGTCTGCAACAAAAATTTTCTCTCTGTAGATATGAACAAGCTGACATGTACCAATCTGTCTCATGAGACTACAACAACTATGTATCAAGGCAGCAAGTTGATGACATTGCAAGGAATTGACTTGCTGGATGAGAGAAATAGCAACAACAACATCCATCTCTATAGCAAGGTTGGAAACACCATTCTCAACAGCAAGCTTCAGCCCAAAATACAGCCCTCATATCTCTGCCTCCAAAATTTGCCCCTTACTTGGATTCACAGAAAAACTAGCAGTTCAGTCACCTTAGGAATCACGAAGGACACCTCCTGCTCCAATAAAACTAGTGGCAGTCCTTCTAAAACCATCCACATTGAGTTTAACTTGGCCAACTATAAGAGGATCCCAGGCAAGAAATATAGGCCTTCTATCAAGCTTTAGACCAGGGATAGAAATAGATTTAACCCACTCAACAACATCAGCATAAATAATAAAATTAACAAATATTGGAATAAATTTTTTTTATTTTATAAAGAAGTACGATAATTGTATTTATAAATTAAGCACAAAGATCATTAGCCAATAAGGCCAGAACAATCCAAAATAAAGAGGAAGACATTGGCAACAAGCGCACAAGGTGTATCTCCATTAATAGCCACATAAGACCATATAAATTTTAGCATAAAAGCTGGTAGCTTGAACAACTCAAGAAACTGAAAGTAAATAAAAGTCACTCAACCACCTAGTTGTTTGTGCAAAATTCCTTCTAAGATGATTCGTGAAGGATCTTTGCTTCTCTCAATCGTTCTCCTTCTAGATTCCCTGCCATACACAATAAATAAATCGGAAAACCATTGGTGCGGTGGTGGCCAAAGGCCCTTCGATGCCTAAGTCAGTAATAACTTAGGGTATTTCTGAAAGGTACGAAGATTTTTCTCTACGAGAGAGAGTGGCGGATTGAGAGCCAAGTGGGAGAGAGGCGGTGGCCACTGAGGGTGCCCTTATAAAAATACTTAGCAATAGAATAAGCAGAGTTAGTATAAATTAACACACTAATTTTACAATTCTTAATTCGAGATTTCAGTTTATATGTATTTGTTGTAGCTCTAATGCACTGCCAAGTTATTGTGAATGAAGAGATCACATTTCCATCATTTCTAAGTTCACTGAGCAACTGTTTCAGATAACAATTTTATTTCAAAGCTATTTAGTTCTCGCCAATATCTCAAGATTATTTAGTTAGTAAACAATTTAAGAAGGAAAGTTCATTTTAGGAAAGATCGCAGTGTGAAAAGCTTGCCAAGTTGTCTACCTTCTATATAAGCTAATTCCTCACATAATTCAAATGATATGTCACGTTGTTTGAGTGACACACATATCCATTAGAATTTGGGGGTCTGTTTGGCTCGCATATTGAACTTCTTGGGAATAAATTTCCCATTTCTAATCTCACAAAATGGGAATGGAGGATGTTCATTCCCACATTTGGAAACGCTGGGAAATAAGGACTAGGAAATGCAACTATCTCCCATTCCCATATTTGGTTAGTGCAATATTAGGAATGAAAAGTTATCAAATTTTCAACAATACCTTTGATTTTCTAATTATTAAAGATTAATATATGAAGAATTTTTTAAGAGTCAAAAGTGGTATTTAAAAATAATAGCGTGGGTAAGTTAGTTCAAAAAAACTGCATTAAATGTTTTCCCAAGTGGGGGAAAAAGCTTTCCAAATGTGAGCCAAGGGTATAAACTTCCCTCTACATGGGAAGTCCATACACATGAGCACATAATTGCATTCCCAAGAGTGCACTTACCAAACATGAGAATGCAATTTAAAACTCATTCTCAAGCTCCTAAACTTTGAATCAAACGGATAGAGTATTCATTTTTACTGACTTTGTGCATTAATATATAAAAAAATGTTTTTGATCTTCGTAATTATAGTTATTTTTTATTTTAAACAAGTAAACCACAAAATAGAAAGCTTTGCATGAGAAATTTGGCCAATTATGGGACATTCAGATGCTTTAACTAGTTTAATTTAACTCCAGTCTTTTTACAGTACATGTATCGCAGAAAAATAAAAAATAAAAAGAAAAGAAAGAAAAAACTATGAATTGTGACTCTTTTAAATTCGTTTTTCAGAAGAATTTGTGTGTGTTTGTTGGGTGATAAGTGGTAACTTTGTTGATTCTTTCTTTTGGATGGTAACGACTAATGGGTAGAATGTTGGTTTCTCTTTCTTAAGCGAGCTATAACAATGGGACTCATGGTCCAATTTAAAATGTGATTTATGTGTAATTTTATTAAAATATTTTAAAGTTATTTTTAAAACTTATAATGAAAAGTATGGGTGGGTATGAATTGGGTTGGGTCGGTTTTGGTCTCAACTTGCTATATAGCGGTTTATGATTTCTTAAATCCAAAATCAAATTATTTTTAAATTAACCAAACCCAACTCAACTCACTAATCATGTTAGGCAATTCAATCGGATTGATCCGAAATTGTGCCCACCCTTGATGAAAACACATATGATGTGAATAAATCTTTTAGAAGGGTTTTAATAATACTTGGTAACGAATGTGTCAGTAAACTTCTTAACATAAATGTCACATTTTTTATTTATTAAATCAATGAAGACGGGAAATAATTACATATGAGTTTGAAGATTTTAAATGGCGCATTCTCAATCCTATCCATTAAAAAGATAATAGGTAGTTATGTTTCATAAAAATAGGACTAATTATCTTATTTTTCTTTAAATTTTAATGGGTAGCCTCTTCGCACTTACCTGCGAGAGGCTTTATTTATTTATTTTAGAATTAAAAAATATAATGGGTAGTTGTGTTCCATAAAAATAGGATCCATTAAATGATTGTTCTTTAAATTTTCATTTGTTAATATGTGAATTTACCATATTATCCTCATTTAATTAATAATTTCAATTCTTAATATTTGCATTAACCAAAGACATTTTCTGGTATTTTGAATGTTTTACCATTTTCTGCCTTTTGCTTTATATATATAGATAACAAAAATGTTAGCTAATAATTGGAATACTGATTTCATCATTTTGAATAAGATTTCAATACTTTCTTTGTTTGGATTCAAGGTAGAAAATCTAGATACAAACAAACTTTCGTCTTTTTTAATTAAACAGGAATAGGCCTCATTAAAACTGGAAACCGAACAACATACATCAAGAACAACTCGCGTCCAAAATATGCATCAATTTGGCCTCGATAAACATTAACTAAACTTCAACAAAATAACATGACTTTTTATCACAGAAACTATCAGATTGCATCCTTAAAGTTTTTTTGTATCACTTATGGTCCTTAACGTTAATATGGGTGCTCTTAAATAGTCCCTCTGTCAAAAAAACTGTTAAATCCAGGGCTATAATCGTCAAATCAATCCATGGCAGCAGAAGTCCCGCCAAAGGGATATCTAACTTACCAAAATTCGACCCAAAAAAAAAACTTCCCCAAAAAGTGAGCAAGCTCAATCCAAAACAAAAAGATGAGAGCTTGCTCTGTTGAGTTTCAGGGTTTTAGGGTTTAAGAAAGACTCTGTTTGTTTCTATGTATGGATGTGATTCCTCTAACCATGTCCTCCTCCTCCAAATTCCTCCAAATCCCCACAACCCTCACCTTAACTTTCAAACTTTCCTCATCCCAAACAAACCCACAAAGCCATCTCTCGTCCCCAACCCATCAAACCCCACTCTCACTCTCATACTCCACCTGACCCACAAACCCAAAAACCCAATTTTCCACACGCCCTCCAAAACTCATCACCACCTTCACCATCCCTTGTTTTCCACACCACCCAACAACCCTGCACCTCCGCCAGACCACCAATCGGAGCAATTCAAAGCTGCCCAAGACTCTCTTTTGGAATTTCTTCAAGAATGTGGGGTTTCTGAGACAGAAGCCACCTTTGTTTCGTCGAATTCGCCGAGGTGTTTGCGGATGTTGGTCGATGGGGTTTTGGAGTTGGATGAGCTAGGGCTGTGGAGAGAGCGGGAGAGAAAGTAGGGGAGAGAATTGGTTGGGTTTAAAGAAAAGGTGAGGTATTTAGCCAAGGAAAAAGGTGACAACGGAAAAGTTGCGTTTTTGGAGAGTGTGGTTGGGTTGAGTCTGTCTTCGGCTATGAATCTTGCCAGGCATTTATCAGCAGAGACACTTCCGAGACTCGTTGAGAAGGTAAGGGCATATATATTTTATAATTTTGGATTGATTTGACGATTATATTCCCGGATTTAACAGTTTTTTTGACAAATGACTATTTAAGAAAGACCCATATTAACGTTAGTGAATACGTGATACAAAAACTTTAAGGATGCAATCGATAGTTTCAGAACGCGTCGTGGACGTATTGTGATAAAAAGCCAAATAACATTGAAAAATGAAATTTCATTAGTGCCTTTTGAATCTATTTAGTTCTCACCAATATCTCAAAATCTCTCTTTACCAAATAATCTCACTGGTATTTAATAAGCAATTCAAGAAATAAGTTACTTATAATAAACTTCAAAAATAATATGAGCAAGAGCTTGTAGCTCAAGTGATTAACCACATTTATCCATTTATTATAAGTTAGAAGTTCGATTCCCTCTTCCCCTAATATAACTTGCATACAGAAATTGTATGAAAAACTTGTCAACTAGTCTCCATTTTATATATGCTACATCCTCATAAAATTAACATGATCTGACACAGCTTCTTTGAGTGACACTAGACCCACAATACATATATCTATATGAAATTTGCTTGTTCATTTTAGTGTTTGAAATTTGGCACATTCCTGCTTTAACCAATTTACTTTTAACACCAACATTTTCACAGTATATAAGAAAAATGAACCGGGCAGAAAAAGCTTTGCAAAATCTTTTCGGTTACAAGAAAACGCTTCATTTACTTGCAATGTTTTGCCTTTGGAAAAGTGGCAGGCACAGCAAAGATAGAAGAGAACATATCCTTGATCTGGTATTGACATACATACACATCTTTTAATTTTGATTTCGCATGAACTGAAATTCAGATACAACTGATGCTCTTCATCCACCAATAAACATAGTAAATAACAAAAATTAAGACTATAACCCCCCACCCTCCCAACCAATCCCATACGAATTCTTTTGGGTCATGAACATAGGAAACTTTGTGTTCATTCATCCCTCTGAACATCACGAGATGCTGCCGGCGGTGGCACACCCATTCAGATATCTATAGACAAGGGCTTTACCAGTATGGAAAAACCAGAAAGGAAAACAATCCAAGAAAGCAACACCTCCGGACTCTGGAAAGCAGCAGTGGCCACCCGATTTTTTCCGATCACAAGTACTGTTCATGTATCCTGGCCCGATTCTCTTCCCACCACAATCTGGCATGCATCTCCCCAAATTTTTCTCGGCTGCACCAAATGCATTTGGAAATAAGCCAAGTCAATATAATTGCAAATCATGACAATAAGCAAACGAGAGAGAAAATTTCATTTCCAGAGTCAAAAAGATTAGACATATACTGGCAATTATATGTTTCTTATTACCAAACATCAAAAGAATTAGTGGAAGCAAAATAATTGCAGTAATATTGATGTCTCATAGTTGATTATAGTGTTTCTTATTACTGGCAATTTAAGTCATAATTTTCAACAAGTTGAGTTGAACCGCAAATGTGCTATTATTCCATGTAGGGCCCACTGCAACAGTCAGTCGACAATAATGGTCAAAAGAAACTCAATCACTAATATGGCCTGAGGTCAACAATCAACAGCAGGATGTTCCCTTGATAGGCCACAATAATGGTACCCAAATTTTGAGAGGCCCAGTTCAAATCCAATTTTGATGAAACTACAAGCATCCATTGGTCGGATTATGGTTATTATTGGGGTAAAAAACTGATCAACAAGTCCTATGGAAGAGTCAATATCTAGACAAACAAAGTTGCTAACCATTCTGACTCTTTTAGGTAGCTGCAATATCATCTAACAATAATACGACTCAATTTCTCACTTGTAAATGGTTAAAGCACATTCTCCAAGTTGTGAATTTAAGTAAGCCATGTGAGAGTAGATCTACTAAAATCATGTTTGTCTGAAAGATTAAAGAACCTTAGCCAAGCCAGACCAAAAATAACCAGAACGTTAGCCACATATGCAGCCCTTGTTGTTAAGAACATTACCTGAATCTGACTCGTCTAAGCTCCCGTTTGCCCCCTGGTAATGCTCTAATTGTGATGTAAACCCCTGGCTCATCCTGTTCAACCCATTCAGTCTCCAGATCGCTAGCATTGCTGATAGATAGCTCTCCTGAGCGATCTGCCTCCCTTGATGAACTACTTCTGATAGAAGCATCCATGGATGATGTCTCAGTCTTGGTCCCACTTATGCTGGAGAGTTTTGGCGTGGAATTGATACCACCTGAATCATAGTAATGGCGGGACTGCATTGGGTGATGATCAAGTGAATCTGAGGATGAGTAGCTCATAGCCATCCCCGTTGGGCGGTACAAGTTGCGAGGTAGGCGTTCTCTAGTTAGTGGTGGAGTTACAGGGCTGGCTTCCGCAGATTCCATCTTTGAACTCTGTAACAGGAGAGGAAAATGACATCAATCACATCAAAGAATAAATGAAGAAAACAACACAACTTATATACTGTACGAGTCAATTATAATACTCTAATTAAGTACTAGGCCTCAAGATGGTGATAGCATCAGAGGTTTTTCTGAAATATTATTTACCAAAGCTGAATTCGAATTGGCATCACTACGATCAGTTACAGAAAAACTGAGATCGGCAACCTACATGAGCGTATTGGCATTAGATGCGAATAGAACAACACAGAATAGCCAATGCAATTGAATTTCTATAATGGTATTTCTCCATAGCCCGCTTGGGGTTACCTCATCTTCAGATCTTGGTGGTGTTGGAAGCGGGAAAGCTTGCCGGTTAAACCTTTGAACATTGTAAAGTTCCATGACCTTGTCATAGTTCTCGGCCCACCACCTCTGAGCTTGCCATTTGTTAAAAATCTCTCGACTAGTCAAACAAGATAAAGCAAGAATTAAGAATCCCTGATGTCATGAAGTTACTACATAAGGAATGAGAACAACAGGGACAGGACAGAACAGTTGTAAACATTTATTTTGCAGAAATTGCAATGTATCATGGGCACTACGATCAGTTTAGGCAATAATTAGCAAGAAAGAAACATCAGGAAGTTGTTTTATTCTTAGTATATTGTTAAATATGTCAGGCCACTTTGAATTGGGCGCGCAACACCTTTTGACAAAGTGGATCCTTTCCTTCTGCAAAAAGAAAGCAAAACTAGCATTCGGTGCAAGGAATAAATAAAAGTGGTCTTGAAAAAAAGGTGGCCTAATTGGCTTTATTAGCATTCAGCAGCAGTGCCTAACCCATCAAACCTAAGTTGCCTTTTTTAATTAGCCGATCGAAAGTAGGTGGTGGGTTCATAAAGAAATCAATTCAGAGACCAACCAAAACATCAGTTTTAGGGTTCAAATCAATCCATTTTGTTTTTGTCTCATAGAAAAAAAGAAAGCTACTGTGAGTCACTGTATAAGACCATTTGTCATCGTTCACATTTTGTCATGTACGTTTTTTGGATTGACAGTATTTTCTGGTGTCACTAGAAGATTTAGGGAGACAAAGAAAGAGATGATAAAAAGACAAAGCCACGGAGAATCAAGCAGGCGTGGTAGAATTTTGAAAAAAGAAATACAAAGGCCTTCTCCGACACGACGACAACACTCAGTGAAAAAGCTTCCCAACACAATCAAAATTGGCCCACCACCACTTAAATTGTCACCATTTGGACCTTTGTTAGCTTGCTTTTCATCAGGAGGCGTGAATTTTACTGGGATTAGTAGGCCCCCACCCCGGGCCCCACCTAAATTCTTCATATTGAACAACACAAAGACATCTAAGGTCATGTTTGGATGCTACATTTATAATATTAAATTAATTGCCAAAGGAAATTCTCAAAATAATACTCAACTCAGAAAATTTTATTTTTTTTCATTTTTCAAAAGGGATATTTGTAGAAATGTCACTTGAACTTATAAATCAGTTTCAATTTATCACTTTAAAGAAAAATTTAAGCGAAATGCCCCTTTTAAGTTTTCAAAATTCATGATTTGTACTTTAATATCATCCAATTTTTCATATATTTTAAAGGATATTTTAGTCTTTCCAATATGTAAACTCTCATCAAATCCAAGCCAACAACAATCACAGACAAATGGAGGAAAATTGGAAAGACTAAAATACCCTTTAAAATGGATGAAAATTTGAATGATGTTAAAGTCATGTGACAAATCATAGATTTTGAAAACTTAAGATGACATTTCGCTTAAATTTTTCTTTAAAGTGACAAATTAAAACATATATATAAGTTGATGTGATATTTCTAAAAAATTTCTTTTCAAAATGAGGGGTTGTGCAAATTTCAGCAATAAAAAGTATTTGTGACCAAAAAATAATAATAAAAAGTAGTAAAAAGCCAATCATCCAAACATCACTTAACTTACCCAAACATGACAATATTGTAATATCCCACTGGGACCGACATTCACCGTTGGATCAAAATGCAAAGACTAAATCAGACCGTTGACTAACAAGGGAGTTTACCTGAACCGAATGCGCTTTAGATCGTTCCCACCACGTGGCAGGGAGACGAACGTGATGAGAACTCCGGGCTCCACCTGGGCCACCCACTCCTTGGGCTCGCGCTCTTCGACGAACACGACCGGGTCGACTCGGCGACCGCTTGCCGAGTTGGGGGTGCCTTCGCCGCTTGAGATCCCTTTGAGCCTCGCCTCCATCTCCTTCCCCCAAGTCCTGGGCGTCGTGGAGCTCGAGCTCCCGGTCCGCCGGTACGACCACCTGAACCGGTCCGAGTCGGCGTCCGACTCCCCGGTCCCCTTGAGCCGACTCTGTGTCGCCGGACCGGTGCAGGGGGCGCAGTGTTTATACGCTCCCGAGGCCTTCAATGCCATGTCCTTGAGCTGCAAAATTCAAATTCCCCCTTGAGGCTACGACAATTCATGCAGGGATATTATATATATGTATAATATGTATGTATAGTATAGGTGGAGTTTTTGAGCTGAGAGAGGACCTGGAAAGTGAGGGATTTAATGGCAGCTTGCTGCTTGTTGTTGGAGGAGGCGGGGTTATTGGTGGAGTCAGAGACTTCGGGTTGACTCAGTGAGTCGTCGCCGAGTTTCTTAGGCCGAGCTATGCACGTCAACATTGTGCTCTCTTCTCTTGTTTAGCGAAATTCGGAGAAAGAGTTGAACGGAATGTTGTTAGAGTGATGGCGAGACGATGCCGTTTCTGGTTCCGTACGGCTGGAATTCGGAGATTAGGGCCTGACTGAGGAAGAGGTAAGGTGGAAGGATGCGTAGAGAACGAGGCGCGCGGTACGATTGGCTTCAACTGTCGCTGCTCTGAGCTCTCGCAGACACGCACCTTAAATGCGACCTTAAATTACACTACCAGAAAAGAGATTCTCTCAGAAAATTTTAAAAGAAAAAACTTCATGAATAATAATCCATAAAATCCAAATTATTATGATTATTTTTTAAAAATGGGAATTAAATTAACGAAGAAATAGTTAGATTATATATAAATTTAAAAAAGAAGTAACCAATACCAGAGGCTCAATGTGATCGGAGTTAATGGCGAATTGGTGATGTCGTAATGACGAGTGAGTAGTGTGAGAGAGAGAGAGAGAGAGAGAGAGAGAGTGAGTGTGAGCTTTTTTGGCTCGCGGCTCGCTGCTCGCTGATTGGCTATAACGGCAACGGGATATGCTTTGCTTCCGTAGTTTTTTGTTGGGTTACCGGGTACCGGGTGCTTACCGGGTTAAGCTAACGAGCGTTTCCTGGGTCTTGTCTTATACTTTTGTGGGGCCCATTGTTCATCGGGTATGGGCTTCTAGGAAGAGAAGGCCTGTTTATTTAAGATATCAAAATTTTGTTTTGTGGGCTACTACTATTATTGTTGATGTTTGACAAAGCTAGCAAGTTGTGTTTTGGCTTGACTTGAACTGGGAATTGCATCCCCTACAGGCTACACAGCTTGATTGTTGAGTTTTGACCAAGATCACAACCTCACAGTTTGAGTGGAGAGGAGTTGTTTTGGCAGTTACATCAGCATAGTGGGCCATAAGAGGATTCATCAATCTCCTTATTACGAGAAATGGTAAGAATCCAAGTCTTTCCTTTTATACTTGGGAGAATTGGTAAAATTAAGGGAGCTTTCGTTTTTATTCTATCCGAAATTTTATAATTAGAAAAGGTCAAAATTCAAGTCAAAATGCAATTCACTTTTTACCTTGGACTTTTGCATTTTCCTAAATAATTTTACTTTCTTTGATTAAATCCAAATAATTCTTAAAATTAATGCATGTGACGGTGCATGCAGCCGGTAAATAAGATCCCAACTACAATATAGACCCACCTGCCCAAACCCTTATGGTCCGTATATTTATCTGAATTTTTCCATGGTGGTCTTGAAATTTATCTCTGAGAGCCAACAACCACAATATTACTAAATTAAGAACCAATCATAAATACAAAGGATCCATTAATGTAGTAATTTAGAGCATACCCCATCCAAATAAAATTAATATCATTTTTCATTAAGTTAGACCGGTTAGGCTAATCATAAATTTTATAATGGAGACTTGAAAAGACTGGTCTGGATGTTTTTAGCTTTCGCCCAATAAAAATATAATTTTTTTGCTGAACAAGTCAAATTTTAATAATTATTTTCCTTTTCATGCTACTCAGACACAAACGTGATCCCAACTACACCACCGTTGATCACATTCATCAGCTCTCACATCCTTTCGCCACGTGTCGAACTCGGATAATTCGTCGGACCCACGCCGGTTCTGAAACTAACGGGCTCCCTCCAGTTTTCTAAACGCGACCACACCTTGTGCACAACCAGGTTGAGCAGTCAATCAGAAGCCTCACCTCTCACTCGACGGCAACAACCTCTTTCCTCCGGTGGCTTCGTATTAATTAGTAGCCGTGTTTCTAGGAGCTTAGGGTTTCGATCAGGAGCTTAGGGTTTCGATCAGCTGCTTCGATGAGCACCGAGACCAGTAACTCAGCAGAGGAGAGCATTTAAAGACTTCCACTTTTTTGGCTAGCTCTCTCTCCGACCCTCTCTTTTTTATTGGAACGATGTCGTTTCTACGACGCAGAAAGGGAAAAGCTTCGGACTCAGAGCCGGCTCCGATTGAAGACGAGAGTGAAAAAGAACAGGAAAACCAGAAGCACAAGCAAAAGCAAAAGCTTCCTAGTAAAGATGGAGGGAAGGCACAAAAGTGGTCCTGCATCGATAGCTGTTGTTGGTTCGTTGGGTTCATATGCTCGATCTGGTGGTTCTTGCTCTTCTCGTATAACGCAATGCCCGCTTCTTTTCCTCAGTTCGTGACCGAAGCGATTACGGGTCCTTTGTCTGACCCGCCGGGTTTGAAATTGAGGAAGGAGGGGCTCATGGCCAAGCACCCTGTGGTCTTTGTGCCTGGGATTGTGACCGGCGGGCTTGAATTGTGGGAAGGGCATCAATGTGCTGATGGGTTGTTTAGGAAGAGGCTATGGGGTGGCACATTTGGTGAATTGTACAAAAGGTGAGTGCTTTATGTCCTTTTCCTTATAAAGCAGTATTAATTTTGGATTAATTTGATGTGGGTTTTGCCCTGTTTGTATGATTGTTTAGTTACTTTGGTGTTTTGGGTTTTATGGATGGATTATGGAGTAGTTTAGAAGGAAGTGTGTTTTATACTTGAAAAGGGTGATTTTGCCTTAACCAATGCTCTGCTTTTGTTAAGTGTTTCCTGCGCTGAGGTTGCGTACCTTACCAATGTTTTACTTAAACCGGTAAAGTGTCAAGCAGTTTAACAAGTGAACCCACGAGTTGATTATTGGGGTGTTGTCTTGAACATATAGTGCTAGCCAGTTCAACTGTATGCCATGTCCATGTGTAAGCGTACACTGAGAAACCTTTTGAATTATAAATGTGAAGAAAATCTTATTAGGGTGCTTGTTAGAATGTGGAAGTCTCTTTCATTTTGCCTTTCTCTTATCAGAAAAAAAATGTGGGTGGTTATGGGAAAGTTCCTGACCTTGGTTACATATGTTACTTTGACTAGTTATTTCATGCTCTAACTATTAATCATTGGGTGTTTTGATTTTCCAAATTCCTCCATCTCCTTAATCTTATGCAAAGTAAACATCCCGTTTGTTTTAATCTTCCGTGGTGTTAACTGTGTTTCCTTTCATTTTTCACAGACCGTTATGCTGGGTTGAGCACATGTCTCTGGATAATGAAACGGGACTAGACCCTTCAGGTATAAGGGTCAGGCCTGTATCCGGCCTTGTGGCAGCTGATTATTTTGCACCAGGTTATTTTGTCTGGGCAGTTTTAATTGCTAATTTGGCTCGCATTGGATATGAAGAGAAAACCATGTATATGGCTTCGTATGATTGGAGATTATCGTTTCAAAATACCGAGGTGTTGCTATCTGACCAATTAATCTTCCCCTGATGGAAATTCATATGGTTTCTTTGTTAGTTCATAGTAGCATGATATGTTTAAGAATGACAAGTGACTTTTATTGTATTTTATCTCCTTGATTGCGTTTGTCAGGTTAGGGACCAAACGTTAAGCAGGATAAAGAGTAATATAGAGCTTATGGTAGCTACAAATGGTGGTAACAAGGTGGTTGTTATTCCGCACTCAATGGGTGCTCTGTACTTTCTGCATTTTATGAAGTGGGTTGAGGCACCAGCACCAATGGGTGGTGGTGGTGGGTCAGATTGGTGTGCTAAGCATATTAAAGCTGTAATGAACATCGGTGGACCCTTTCTAGGTGTTCCAAAAGCCGTTGCAGGACTTTTCTCTATTGAAGCCAGAGATATTGCTGTTGCCAGGTTTTTATCATTTACTAACACATCAGATTAGTTCGCATTTTTGTTCCCTGCTTTGGGCTATTGATGAAATTCTAATCCTCATTACAGGGCTTTTGCACCAGGTGTTTTGGATAAGGACGTTTTTGGGCTCCAAACATTACAACATATGATGCGAATGACCCGTACATGGGATTCAACTATGTCAATGATACCAAAAGGCGGGGACACTATATGGGGTGGCCTTGATTGGTCCCCTGAAGGATACTGCAATTGTAGTGCAAAAAAGGTGAAAAATAATGATACCAATACTGCAGCTGAAAACAGAGTAAATTATGGGAGGATTATATCATTTGGGAAAGATGTAGCGGAGACACATTCCTCCAAGATTGAGATGATTGATTTTAGGGTAATTTTCTGTGTTTCAAATATGATCACTATTTTTAGACCCCCAAAAAATAAAAATAAAAATATATATATATATATATATATATATATATATATGATCACTATTTTATAAATTAACTCTACTTCCATTATAATTATATAGATTCTCTCTCTCTCTCTCTCTAAAATACAATCTACAGATGGAATTGCACTTACTTTCAAGCTCGTACTGTATCATGCGCTGTTTAGTAGTTTACCTAGCACTCAACTTAATTATTTGATTTTCAAGATGGGATTATTCATAACAAGGTGAAGGGTGGGCTTGCAATTGTGTCTTATGTTGATTCCAATTACAAAACATTTGTGTGTAAAATGATGTGGGAGGTCATATTTCCATACATATACGTGGAGACTAATGACTTCCTATGTTTTATGTATATTGCTAAAATGCTCATTTTCCAGGTGAGAGTGACTAATATTTAAACCTTTACTTAAAACTTTTTTTATTAGAGCCAAGCCTGAAGTTTTTATCATGCCTCAAAGACACTGAAATGATCACAATATGAAGTTTGCCTGATTTGTCTTTGTCTCCCAAGATGTGCACTGTCTTTTCTTTTGTCAGAATCCCAAGATGCATACTATCATGAGATATTTTGTACAGATGCTATAAATTCTTAACTGCTTAACTTCTTTCACTTTCACTTGTACTTGATTGGCAGGACGCTGTGAAGGGTAATAACCTTGCGAACGCTACCCATTGTGATGTATGGACAGAGTACCATGAAATGGGTGTTGGGGGTGTCAAAGCCGTTGCAGATTACAAAGTGTACACAACTGAATCAGTTTTGGATCTGTTTCGTTTTGTTGCCCCCAAGTTGATGACACGTGGGGATGTTCATTTTTCATATGGGATTGCTGACAATTTGGATGACCCAAAATATGAACACTACAAGTATTGGTCGAACCCGCTGGAAACAAAGTGAGTTTTCAACTTGTTCTGTTGTTCTAACAGTTTTCCTACTGAGTGAATCATGAATTGAACTTAATCTGGTTTTTTTCCCTCTTTCGGTGATCCTTAATTGAGTGTAAGTAGTATTAATGCTAATTGATTCAGCATGCATATTCTCCAATGCCTGTATACGCTCAGAAATAAAATCATTCAGTAGGAAATGCCCCACTTTGCCTAGGTAGTAAAGATATTCACTGAGGTGGTTTTGGGGACTGGTTTCTACCATTTAACTGCCTGGCCAATGCTTACCCAGAGCATGAAAAGTCATAATCCAAACATGTTGATCCAGTTTTCCATTGTGGGTCCGAAAAGCTTATACATTTGTTGATTATGTTAATGATTTGGTTCTTCCCTCTTGGTTCAGCTCTTATTATCGTACAAATAAATGCTTGTTTGTCCATGTATTGTTTATTTAAGTATTATTTCGGAGCTTGGTTTCATTGTTTAAGGAAATGTTCTATTAGGAATTGCTTGCTTGAACTTCTGACGTGTTTGTGCAGATTACCAAATGCGCCGGATATGGAAATCTATTCTTTGTATGGAGTTGGAATCCCGACTGAGAGAGCATATGTATACAAGTTGACTCCTGCTGCTGAATGCTACATTCCCTTTCAGATAGATACCTCAGCAGAAGGTGGGAGTGAGAACCCTTGTTTAAAAGGTGGAGTTTTCTCTTCTGATGGGGATGAAACTGTTCCAGTTTTGAGTGCAGGCTTCATGTGTGCTAAAGGTTGGAGGGGTAAGACCCGATTCAATCCTTCAGGCATCCCTACTTACATTAGGGAGTACGACCATGCCCCTCCAGCTAATCTTCTAGAGGGTCGGGGCACCCAGAGTGGTGCTCATGTTGACATAATGGGGAACTTTGCATTAATTGAGGATGTTTTAAGAGTAGCAGCAGGTGCTAAGGGAGAGGATTTGGGTGGAGATAAAGTGCACTCTGATATTTTCAAATGGTCTGAAAACATCAACTTAGATCTCTGATGTACACGGTGAGCTGAAAACATCAACTCTCTCTCTCTCTCTCTCTCTCTCTCTCTCTCTCTCACACACACACACACACACAAACAATAGCAATACAGCCACATGCACCACAACACGGTGCTATAATTATGTTTGCTTTCTGGAATACTATCCTTGTGTTTTAACTTGCTTCTTCCAACCTCTGGTTCAGGTAATCCGGTTCTTGAAGATACACCCGATGAATTATTGGCTCCCAACCGTGGTGGTTGCGAATTGTGATTATGGCGAAGTTCTTGTATTTGATTTGAAAGCTAAGAAATGAATAGCAGATTGCTCAAACAAACCCTTCCGGGTTTATGTTGTCATCCGTATGTACTCTGCAGTCTCGATTTATCTGAGAAGCCCCTTAACAGCATCAAGAATGGGATCCCACGTCATGCCGGGCTCCTACCAATTAAGGTGTAGCTAGCTTTTACAGTTCATATATAGCTCCCTGGTATTTTGGATATTCAATTAATTTATTGGTTATTGTTGGACCCCGTTCAACCGTGACCCAATGTACAGAGAGAATATACTATTTTTTTACTCAAAATACAATACAATTCAACATCATTAAAATACTTTGACAAAAAAAAAACATCATTAAAATACTAACTAAACTCTTAATATAGTCAGTTAATTGCTAATACAAAAGACTAAAACACCCTTAGCATCCTATCATTACCCTCCCCGCAAAAACAATTCTTGTCCTCAAGGATGGAAATTTGAAAATCCTATGTATTAGCAATTGCTGGAAGATGGCTGGTCAGGAGATGAGAAATGAAACATTGATGCAACCTGATGAGGCCTAGAAACTTCAGCCAAGTCAATGGGCCTAACAAGAGCTTGAAAGAGAACTTGCAAATCTAGAATTTGAACCAACTCAATTATTTCCTTATTAGGAGAGATGTGCACCAACGTGGCCACCATTACTTGATTGCTATTGAAGGATCCAACATGACCACAAACAAAAAGGTCAGCCTTTTCCAAGTGAGCTTGTAAAGACAAAAAACTGCTATTGGAGAAGGGAAAAGAACGAATCGGACCCTAACTGTTGCTACCTGACCTCCGCACTTCTTGCCACCAAATCCATCCTTGCAAGCCTCCACCTTTGTCATGAATACCCATATGATAGCCAAACTCAAAATCATCGAAATAGCCACCATGGAAGAGCCCACCTGAGCTCGGAATGTCATCAAATAGTTGGAGCGCAAATCTACCGCTAGACTCTTCGACCCAATACCGAGTAGGAACCCCAATCCCTGCGATCGTGGAAGCATTCCTATATGCAGAAACAACACTTCGCACAATAATGGTGTCAACTCCCCCAAATATTGCGTATTGGTCGCAGAAAAAATAAGACTCACGGCAGTTTCTGACTCTGGCAAGAACGTTGGAGGCCTAGCAAGCCCCACTTCACAAAGCACGTAGGCGCTACCTTTCTTGTAGATGGAATCAGAAACACCATTCCCCCGAGCAACAAATTGGGTCGTAGGAATAACAGTGGGCACTGAATCATCATCTGCAAAAGAGAACCCGAATCGCAAGTGATGGCCTTGTCTGAAAGAGATACTGAATCCCAAGATTCAAGAACATGATGACAACCCCGGAAAGTGGGTGAAAGATCATCAAGAACCGCTGGGAACATCGAATGGTGCTTGAGAGCCAAAGAAATCTTAAAATCGGAGGCATTGACACACTCCAAGATTTGAGCCAAGAGGGCATCTATCCGATCGAAGCTGGCTTCTATGGCCGGAGTTAATGTGTCGGCCATGTCGTTTCGAAGCGTACGCAAAAAGGGAAGCGTAGGACCACTAGCTGATACCAATGTTAGACCCTGTTCAACCTTGACCCAATGTACAGAGAGAAAATACTATTTTTATTACTCAAAACACAATACAATTCAACATCATTACAATACTAACTAAACACCTAATATAGTCAGTTAATTGCTAATACAAAAAACTAAAACACCCTTAGCATCCTATCAGATATTATCAATAAATTATTTAATATATGATAAACTACTGAATTGCCCCCTGAATTTGTACTTAATTATCAATTTACCCATTGACATTTTTTTTTACAAAATTAAGGACTTGAACTAAATTTTATTCTTAATTTCCCCCATACCGTCCAAATTCTTAACATTTCATCCAATTTTCAGTTAAATCAATTTTAAAAATTGTTTTTTTGGAAAAAAAAAATTGAAGAAAAAGAAGAAAATTGACAACAACAACAAAAAAGAAGAAGAAAAAAACACTAAAGAAAAAAAAAATCCTGAGAACCCAACCCCCTCCCCTCAATTTCTTTCTCCCCCAATTCTCCCATAACCACCCCTTACCCTTTCTAGTTTTTCACCCTCCCCCACAAACCCAGAAACCCCAACCAGCAACCACCCATATCCCCCTCAATTTCTTATCCCCGCCGCGCCCACCCCAACCCCAAACTCCAGTCCCTCCCTCACCAACCCCAGCCTCGCCGACCACTCACTCGCCATCCTCCAAGCCACTACTAGGATTCCCAACTCCACTACTAGGATTCAACCCCTCCCGCTTCCTCCCACCCCCACGCGAGATCCACCCCCAACCCCAACCGAAACCCATCCTCAGCCCCAGCCGAAACCCATCCCCAGCCATTATCCCCAAGACCCAAACCCATCACATTCCCCAGCCTTGCCCCAGCAGCCAAGACCCATCCCCATCCACATCCCCACTCAAGATCCACCCCTAGACCACCGCCCAACGCCACCATACAACCATCCCATCCCCACGCGAGCCTGCAAAGAGAGAGAGAGAGAGAGAGAGAATTTCAATTTTCAATTTTAATTTTTTAATGTTTTAATTATTTTGAATGTACAAAATGACCAATTTGCCCTCATATGTAACGGCAAATTGGATGAAATGTTGAGAATTTGGACAGTAGGGGGAAATTGAGAATAAAATTTAGTTCGAGTCCTTAATTTTATAAAAAAAAAAGGTCATGGAGTAAATTGATAATTAGATACAAGTTCAGGGGGCAATTCAGCAGTTTACCCTTTAATATATCAGTGAAATGGTTCTTCTATCTGTAATTATTTGTGGAAGACCATTGCTGCTCCACCTTGTGTATTGCTGCTGTAATGGCTTCATCACCAAGTCTTCCTTCCTATATAGTTTGTTCTGAGATTCTAACCCGAACAACCTCAGAAACTCTAGTGCGGGGCAGACTTGTCTCGAAGGAGTGGAAACAAACACACCACCAATGATTCAAATTTCTTGAGATTGCTTGGTGAAAGAACCAGCACCACCAACATATGTCTTTTTCATCAACAACAAAAAAAAAAAAGCATATTGCTTTTTCATTCAAACCCAGGTCATCAAGTACTTATCCACCTTTGCACCCATTGACAATATATAACAATAATAATAATGCCAAACAAATTTCACTGACTTTCTCACCTCTCCTATTCAAGATTGAAGCTGCTCATAGATACTTGTTTGTGCGAGCCTAAAAAATATAAGATTCTTAGGTGCCTTGTTTGCAAGCCTGTGACTGAACAATGGGCAGAGATACTAAACTCACATCAGTTAATTTCTTGAAAGTTAGTGTTTTTAAAAAAAAATAAAATCGATAGTCTAAACTATACGGAGGAGGGGAATTTTTCACACGCACACACTTCCAATATGTCATGAGGGTTAAAATTTGAGACTATTGACCTGCACGTCAAAGTCATTTTCCACTGAACTAGACCACGTTAGCAAAAAATTAATATCTTTTGTATTTCTCTCCGATGAAATTATTGTAGCCAATTGAGAGTAACCTTTTTATACATGCTCAGACCAAAAACACGGTCTTATTACTAGCAATCGGGAATGGTTGTTCTCTTATAAGAATAGTAATAGCGCAACTAAAATAGATATAAGCTGAAGTACAAACGTAATTTATCTTTCAATTTAAGAAAAAGCTAATGCTTTTCCTCTTCATTAAAATAAGAAAAAGATTGATGCTTATCCCTTTCAGGACAAGTAAAGTTGATTCTTTCATTGTTGTTAGACATTAAAATCATAGGATAGGATCACCGGCGGACCCAAAATATTTTTAATAGATGTGCAATTTTGAAAGGCTAAAAACTCTTTATGGATTGAACATCTAATGTTTTTTTTACTTAAATTGACCTTAGCTCCCTTCATGCATTCATATCATACATGAAAAAAAAATTTATGCAAAAATATTGACTAAGTATGAAAAATGGTTTTTCGGAATAATTATTTTCTCAAGATAATTTTTGGCGGCTTTTATTCCTTACACATCAAATAAGAAAACTTGATTTTAAGAGATTTTAGTATGAAGCATATATTGACTTAATGAGCCATCATTTTTAGCCTAAATCGTATTTTGCACTAAAATCGATTTTTCATATTTTGATTTGGTGGGAATTTGATTTTCTAGTATTTTTATTTGAATCCAAATGGGAGGTACTTCCTTGTTTACATTGTAAACTTGAGTAAATGGAGTAATATAAAAATAAATAAAAGTAAAAGGACAAAGATATTTACTTAAATGTTGAAAATGAAAATAATATAATCTGTACACCAATTGAGCGAATGAGTAATTTGAAGCACTTACAATAGTTTTTTCGACGAAAGAAGGCAGTGCACCTCCTTGCGCCTTAATAGATCCGCTACTGGATAGGATGATGTGTCTTACCCTTACGTTGAAATAAAGAAATTTAAACAAAAGTAGTCATCTTGAATCTGTCATTAGTGATGAGTTATATATAAATATTTTCAATTTTCAAGTTTAAAAAAACAATAAAAAAACAAACAAACGAGGATAAACACCTTCCCAGTCTACGAGAATCTTCAACGCAGAAACTCACTCGCCATGGATGTGCATGGGAAACACTTTCCAGACGTAAGCGTTGACGGAAGCAAATGGGCACAGCTGGGGGGAGCGTGGGATGTTTGAGCGTGAGGAACAAGTGATGAAAACAGTGAATGGCGGCTGAGATAGATAAAGCGAATGCAGCCAAGCGTTAAGGGTACGTTCGGGGGGCGTGGGTGTGGGCCACCACCATGGAAGAAAAAGACGAAAGCTGGAAAAAAAAAACAAGAAAAATAGAGAGATAAAGAGAGAGATAGTCAAGTCAGAGAGATGGGGTGGGTGGCAAGTGCTTTCATTAAGGAAGTTATTATATTTTTTATTTTTTAATCTTTTGTGTGTGTTGAGGTTTTTGTATTCTGTGTGTTGTGTTGTCACAGCAGCAAAGCCCAAGAAGAAGGAAAAAATATGTTGAGTGAGAGAGTGAGTAATTTTTAGAGTGTTTTTATTTACAGAGTTTGAAGAGAGGGGACATGTCCAAGTTCTTCCCAACAGCTATATTCTTTGCTTATTCATGCCTTACCAGATCCCAAAGGTCTCTCTTTCTCTCTCCTTCTCTTGATTATTTCTTACTTTTTTTCTCTGTCTCCTCCACTCTTCAACTTCCATATTGCTTCATTTGCTCTCATTCTTTTTTACTTTTTTGTCTTTTTTAAATCAACTTTTATATATATATATATATATATATAAAATTTTTTTCTGCTCTTTTTTGTGGATGGTTCATTTCTAGAATCCAAGTGGGTTGCTTTCTATTTGCTATTACTGATTGCATGTGGAGTTTGGGATCATTTTGATTTTGCTTTTGTTGTTGCTGAAGATGGGAAAGTAGTAAAGGTGTCTCTTTTATTGGTTTCTGGTTCTATTGCTCCTTTGGGCACTTCGCTTTCTTGTGTTTTTGACACATTTTTTATTTTCCTGCATTTAATTTGTTATATTTTACATCTTTGCTCCACTTATATCATTGGATATCGTGGATAATGCCTTGTTGTGTTGGGCTTGAGTGAGTAAATGGGCAGACAGAGCAACTGATATTCTATATCTGGAAATATATATATATATATATTTCTTTTCATTTCTTGGTATGATTGATTGAGTTGCCTGATTAATCTCTCATTGATCTGCTTCTGTTGCCATAAAAGGTTGTGGTTTGATTTATTGCATACTGATGCTGCATGTGAATGGAAAGCTCTCTTGTCTGTAATATTTGCTGAACTGATTAATCCCCCACACTTTTCATCTGGTCTTCTAAACCTAGTTTTTCCCTCACATAGTAAATGAGATATTATATGCAGCATGTTGAAACTGTGAAGAACCTCTTTTTGGTGTTCTCAGCGTGTGGAGTCTGATTTTTCATTTAAGAAGTAGAACAGGACCACCAAGTTGTTTGCTGTAACTGATGCTTACTTGTGCTGATGTAAATTTGACCTGGCATAAGTTATAACTCAGAGAAGATGTCATTTGATATTTGTTGAATGAGTGGTTAGAAGGCAATAATCTGTTGTGTAGTTCAATTCATTTTTGAGTTTTTTGTTGTATTAATGCAGAATGTGATTGAATGGTTGCATACTCGGCCATTACATGTGAATTTTTTTATGTGTGATTAGATAATCTGTCAGTATGCTTAATATAATTAAGGATCTTATTATGGATGTTGCATAAAAATTCAGGATACATCGATAGAATTATCTATGCCAACTCAAAACTTGGACAAGAAATTTTTCAGTCAAAGTTGTGTCCAGTCAATGCCTCTCTATACTAATAGCATGTCGTGGAATCCAATTGAACGACAAATTCCAGAGTCTTCATCCAAGGATGCAAGCTTCAAAGCCGATTTTACGCCACAACTTCATCACGATGCAAAGCATTTAGGACTTCAACTGCTACCAGACCAGGGATCATCATCCACAACACAATCAATTAGTCAATCTCAAGATCGATGCAATTCATCAGAATCTGGTATATATATATATATACTCGTGGTATTATGATCTTAGTCATAATACTCTGGTACACATTTTTTCGGGTATCAGATGGTTTGTTGTAGTCATATGCTTACCATTATAGCAATCTTTGTTCCCCTTGTTTTCTTTTACTTACTTCTCTTGTTCTTCTTGCCCTTGAACCCAGGTGAAGATGAAATATGTGGCAAGGGTGTTGAAGGGCAAATGAAGCCAGTTTACTTGCTGAGTAATCTGGATCTCATGTCAAATCCTTTTCAAGTTGGTTACGGAAATTTAGTGGTAGGTGGAGCTGTTATACCCAGAGATTAACTTGGTGGATGGTTGTTAATTATGCTTCTCCTTCCTTTCAGGGTCACGTACCGTATCCTTATGCCGATCCTTACTTCAGTGGGTTCTTGGCTGCATATGGACCGCAGGCTATGGTATGTTTTGTTGAGTACATAAAAGTTGACATCTCTCTAATTTGCAAAAAGGTGTTTGGGTATATTCTTTCACAGTATTGTGTCAAAGAGAATGTGGCTAATTATTTATTTTTAACATTGTCCGGATTGTACTTATTAATCTTTTTTTCTTCTTCTTTTGTGGTTGTTGATTGAAAATTAACTGAATTCAGCCCCAGATGATCGCACCTACACGAGTTCCATTGCCTTTTGATCTGGCAGAAGACGGACCCATCTATGTTAATGCGAAACAGTACCATGGCATCCTCAGAAGGAGACAGTCTCGTGCAAAACTAGAGGCTCAAAACAAACTTCTCAAAGCTCGAAAGGTATGTACATCTACCAAGTCATCACCCGTTTTCAACTCTTTTCCTGCATTGGGTAATATGTGGAGATATTTTTTCTTAGTTTTGGATGCATTACTAGTATATTTCATCATGTCAAAGAAAGCGATTGCGTAATGAAATGATACGCCATCCATCAAAACCAGATCTCTCCATCTGTGAATTTATTCTCCTTTAGAATGAATAGAGCCTTAACCCACGTTTCTCATCACTTTTAAATGAATGCAGCCGTATCTCCATGAGTCTCGCCATCTGCATGCCCTGAACAGGGTAAGGGGCTCTGGTGGACGTTTTCTCAGCACAAAGAGGCTCCAACAATCTGATCAGAACTCCTCCAGTAGCACCCATGATGTTCTGGACGCCATCAACTTACATCAGAAAGATACACAGGACACAGAAAGTCATCACTCGGGATTCGTCACAGCTGTTGCAACCCACTCAGACATGACAAGTGTTTCCCATACTAATGATATCTTTCGGCAGCAGGATCGCAGGTTCTCAGGCATCCCTTCCCACATGGGTGGAGCCATGCAATTCCGCGGGGGGCTTATGCGTGCTGGAACCCAGCATTGTGCTTCAGTTGTCCGCTGAGAGGTGAGCACGAACAAGACCGTCTCACCGGTTTGGCAAATCATCCTTGGCTTTACCACTCTAGAGTCTAGACTCTACCTGTTATGCTTCTAATGGAAATGGCATTCGGAGACACATTACAGCCGTGAGGTCTTTAGTATGTATTAAATATTATTCTAAACATCGATGAAAGGGAGTGTGTTTCGGTGATAACCTTGTTATTACGAAAAGTTTGGTTATTATTAGATTCCAATGTTCTCATTCTTACGAGCAGTCCTTTGCATTCTTGTGAGAAATTCCTTGCATAAGATTGGGTCATGAAACACAAGGGAATTTGGGAAGTAATCTCTACATATATGCTTGCAGCTAGTCTGATAAGAATTGCAGTTAGTCTGATCACAAGTTACTGTTTATACTTTTTTGAATGACAATGTTTTCAGGGTGAGGTTTAAGCCCATGGATGTGGACTTGCACCACTTCCAATGAAGCCTTCTTATTATGATCCCGTCATCTTTTCACTTCAAAAGAGAGTAGAATTTTTCCCCAGTTTGAATTCTCCTTCCTATTCATAAGCATTAAAAAAAAAAGTAAATTGAGTTTAGACTCATAAAATTCATTTTAAATCACATACAACCCTTTCCTTTATTTTTCTATTTAAAATAACCATTTTTTTTCAAATAATACATGATGACTAGGATCCAACTAAGCAAATTACCTAATATAACTTAAAATCTAATTTATTATATTTTTCGCATTCCAAAACTACCCATATTTATAAGCTAACATGTTATGTGAGGGGTGTAACTAATGACACACGTTGAATTTGGAAAGATTTTCAAATGATTGTAATGGATGTATGAATTAATTTAGAAACTTATTTTGAAATTAAATATTAAATTCAACATTAACGTATTAGTAATCTAGAGGTGATTAACGTTTTGGTTTATTTAATAAAAAAATTATGTTGTTTTCCTTTTATGAATTATATGACTAGTAATCTTTTAAATTCAACATTAACGTATTAGTAATCTAGAGGTGATTAACGTTTTGGTTTATTTAATAAAAAAATTATGTTGTTTTCCTTTTATGAATTATATGACTAGTAATCTTTTAAATTCAACATTAACGTATTAGTAATCAATATCAATATCATTATCAGTATGAGTAATCAATATCAATATCATTATCAATATCAATATCAATATTGAAGTGGACATTATTATTATTAAAAAAATAGGTCGATTATTGTCTATAAAAAATAGGTAGATTATTAATAAAAAAGATAATATCAATATCAACGTAGATATTGATATCAATATCAATATTGATATATTGATGAAGAGTTTATTACTATAGGTTCTTACTTCACACAAGGTTCTTGGTTGTACAATATTTCGAACGCCTAATGTGTAATCATGTTCTCAAGATTTTGCATAAGTTTGTTGGAGTTGGCATCGCTGGAGATGTTGAATTTCCCTCAGACCCCTAGAGCCCTTCTGAGGGTGATTACTCTTCAGGGAGTCACTTTTGAAGCAAAAAATAATTATGGGATTAATAATGAAGATATAAATGTTCACCCTTCTGATATATGCGAAAGGAAAATCATTGTGGTAAAATTTTCTCCCTCTACATTCTCAGAAGGATACAAAATTGGGGTAATGGTTGCTTCAGTTTTGACGAGGATGCAATTTTGTTGCAACTGAAAGATAGTTTCTTATCTGGTACCGTGGTCATATACGTGGGGTCTCTAAAGGTTGAAATAGAAGCGAGTGAGTTAAATTAGATGATTAGATCCTCTTCGTGGCTAATTAGATCCTTTTCGTGGCTAAGTTTTGATTTGCTTCACCTAGTGAGTGAATAATGTTGAACGAACATTCAACGACACATTCTTGTGCCTCTGTAGTACTCACTGCGTTCTTTCCTTGAGTACTAAACAATATGAAAACTTCTCTACGTTTAATTATTGTTGAATATGATGATTTATTAAAATTATATTTATTTCACAATTCAATATATCTTTTTGATTATTTTATATTAGAATAAATTAATAATTCAATAAATAGTTTGATAGTAAAGTGTAATCAGCTAATTTTATGGTTCATTTAATAACACTTAAATTGAAATCACGTGACCAAATTTAATTTCGAGCAAAATCTCAATTACAAAAAATGTAATTAACCCAAGGAAATTCCAGAATGTAGGAATTAAATTCTCACGACATTTCCATTTCCATTTTCTGCTTTTCCAGGGAGTAGGAGACGGAAATTAGAAAAACCCAAAGCCAAGCCCAGCAAGAGCTAGCTTCACACAAAGCAAAAACCATGGTGACGTACGTGAGCGCGCTGCTGTACGGAGTTGGAGGCCTGGTTGTGGCGGGCATGGCATTGCTTGTGGCCCTCCAGGAGAAGCTAGTCTACGTCCCCGTCTTGCCGGGTCTCACCAAGTCCTACCCGATAACCCCGGCCCGGCTCCGGCTCACCTACGAGGACGTCTGGCTCGAATCCTCCGACGGCGTTCGCCTCCACGCTTGGTTCATCAAGCTCTTACCCGACTGCCGAGGTCCGATCCGGTTCTTTACCCGATTCGTTTTTCTCTAATTTGCTTTATTTGGGTTAGCTTGAATTTTGCTGAATTGGGCGGGTTTAGGTTTAACTTAGGCGATTAGGGTTTGTTTGGTTGTTGGAATTGCTGCAATTACTTAGCGCAGCTAGCTAATTGTGTTTGTTTAGCATAGTTTAGAACAAATGCATGCGTTGCACAGTAATTATTATTCGTTTCAAGTAATTAGGAACTTTACTTGAAAATTAATGTGTTACTTTGGGATCCTTTTGAATTTTTCGCATGTTCTTTCCTCGCTTAGAATGTTGAAGTTGTTTCTCTTGCTTTGCAGGTCCAACCCTTTTGTTTTTCCAAGAAAATGCTGGAAGTATCCTATTTCTCATAATTGTCATGGATATATTATAATTTGGAACATTAGAATTACATTGTTTTTGTGATTTTGCTTTCTGGTTTACATGTAATTTTCATGAACTAATGGGGAGCCCTATATGCTTTATTGGCCTTGACCATTGACCTTAGATATTGCACATCGCCTTGAAATGGTCCGCATAATGTTACAAAGGTTGCAATGCAACGTGTTTATGCTTTCATATCGAGGGTATGTGCCTGCTATGTTTCAATCTAGTGGGTTTTTAGCATTATCAGCAGCTTAATTTGGGTAAACCTATCTATATTGATTTATTGAATGCAAATGGTCATTGATATAAACAGTTATGGAGCAAGCGAAGGATTTCCTTCTCAGCATGGGATTACAAAAGATGCTCAAGTATGCTTTTCAGTTACAGATGTATTCAAATTCCACTCTACTTATTATATGTCACCTCCGTAACTCTGTTAGTATACTTTTCTTTCTTTCTGTTAGGTTGCATTGGATCATCTTTATCAAAGGACTGACATTGACACATCTAGAATACTAGTCTTTGGAAGGTCACTTGGGGGCGCAGTTGGAACTGTGGTTACTAAAAATAACCCTGATAAGGTATCACTCCAATAATTGTTTGCAACTTAATGTTTTCCCACTTATTACAAGAGCGAAAAAGAAGGGCTGGTTAGGTGAATAGAGAGTTGTTTCCCCCACGTAAAAATGTAAAGCTGTTTTGTTGATTTCTTTCTGCTTCTCTGGCAACTTATTTCATATGTAGTTCCAGCATGTTGTAATTTTTTTAAACCAATTTTGAGTCTTTCAATATTGGAAAATTTTCCACTGTTAAATGTCCTTAAATAGTATATTTTGAGTTGGTAGGCTGAGTCTGGAAAAAAAATAGAGTTGGTAAGCTGAGTCTGGAAAAAAAATAGAGTTGGTAAGCTGAGGTGGTTTTGCTCCGTTTATGGATTGCAGGTTGCTGCACTGATAGTAGAAAACACTTTCACATCTATTTTGGACATGGCTGGAGTTTTACTGCCTTTCTTGAAGTGGTTTATCGGAGGCAGTAGTTCAAAAGGTCCTAAAGTACTTAATTTCCTTGTACGTTCTCCTTGGAGTACAATTGATGTCATTGGCGAGGTAAGCGTACTTGGTGGTAGAATATCTTGTTTCACCCAGCACATAGACATCTGAAGAAGTGAAATAATGTGCTATGTATGTATTGGTTGCCTTTTTCAATTTTCAACATCTTCCAGTTTTCTTATATGAATGCACCAGCCCATGCTTGATCCAGTGCAGAATATCTGGTTGAAAAAAAGTTTTTTAATCTAACTTTGCATCTATTCATTAAAACTATAATGCGATGTATAAGGCGAGTTAGCAAGTGTAGAAATATGTATCAGTATCGGATTTCAGAAATGTTAGTACCAATAAGACATGATTTTTAAAGATGTAAACTTCCTTTATAAATAGCAATTGCAATGCCTCAAAATCAACAAAGTGCTATGACTATGAGTCATGTCTCTTCTGCCATTACCTTAATGTTTTGGGGAAATTTTTTGCTGATGCTTTGCCCCTTGCCCTTGCTGATTTCACTGATCCCTCATATGTGACCATCTAAATGCAGGTTAAGCAGCCAATCCTCTTTCTCTCTGGCTTGCAAGATGAGATGATTCCCCCGCCCCATATGCAAATGCTGTATGCCAAAGCAGCTGCTCATAATAGGCGATGTGTTTTTGTGGAATTTCCTACTGGCATGCATATGGATACTTGGCTCGCTGGTGGTGATCATTATTGGAGAACGATCCAGGAGTTTCTTCAACAACATGTTCAAGAGAAAAAAGGTGATGAATCATCTAACAATGATATTGTCAAGATTCTGGGTAATGAAATCTTCCAAAACCTTACACACAGAGGCACACACAAAAGGCAAATGAAAGGAAAGAACTACTGAAGATAATGAAACTATGTAAGAATTAAGAACAGAGTGACATGTTGCAATCATTTTGCACATACTAAAACTGTGTAGTTTAGGCATTAACATGGAATGGATACTGACCTACCAGATGATTTCTGGCTGAGTTCCAAACTAATTGTTCTTTCCCTCCCTCGGGGGTGGGGTGTATCATGTGTTTAATTCTTCTCAAACACTGTATACTTTGTGTTGTTGAACCTTGAGGATGGAAATGTTTGGTACTTGTTTTTCAAATTTAGTGATGTGTATTCGTTGAAACTTTTGAGGCTTTGCCTTTTGTATGGTAAAATTAGTTATCCTAGGAGTGGCTACAAGCACCAGAATGATTACTACTCTTCCTCCTTGCTTTTTCCTTTGCTTCTTGATTCTTAATTTTTCTTTCTCCACTCTCAGATGTGGGGGCAAAGTGATTGGATGGATTTTAGACTTCTTCAAGCATTCTGACTGGCTCCCCGTCTGGACTCAACACAATTTATACCTTTTTTTTGAAGCTGCAGCAATTGAAAGCTCTCTATGAGGAGTGGCTCTGCCAAGGCCGGCTGCACCCGTTGAGGTTTTTCCCATTGAAGACTTTTTATTGGTTTTTACGAACTTCAGACGATGCAGACAAAAATGTGAATGCCTTGGATAGACTATATGACTTCTGACATACACGCGTTATGCCTAATCTTGTTCTGACTGACCCCATTGTATGAAATAAGAAGTCACTGAAGATGCAATTATATATATGTATGTTGAGTTGGTGCTCTGGATTGTTTGTATTGCTTTAGGACCAATCTTGCTTTCAAAATAGCTAGTTTGACATTCCAAGTTGTCCATTTTATTTCCCTTCTGTTTTGGGTCAAATAATTTTTTACCTTTTACTGCGTAGTAATTACTACAGCAAGACATACATTATTATTATTATTGTATTTTTTTTATGAAGAAAAGACATACATTATTTTGAGTCTTGCTATAGCAACGAGTTTTATGTGCTTTGTTGAACCTAGTTTCAGTCAGACCAAAAAAAAAAAACCTAGTTTCAGTTTCAGATGGTTTTTGCTGCTTGATATGATAAGGAATGTTTTGTAAGAGAGAGGTCGCAACTATCGTTGAGATTTTTGTTCTTCGTGACACGTGTATGGCCGATAAGAGCTCTGGTCCTCTACATACATGTGGGACCCACTAAGCTGTCGTCAAATCCCCATCCTCGGATCATATCCAACGGCTGAAAACACAAAAGGAAAAAAACTGTATTTTTATTTGGAATTTGGTTACTGTGTTATGTGGACCACCGATTTTAAACAACTACTGCAGTCTACTAGTCCACAGCGCAAATCAGCGGTCAGCGACACCCATCGTTGAGTTTTTTCCTGCTCTACCTCATTCTACGACTTCAGCCAATCCCTCCACGCCACATCATCATAAAAACATTCACAGTTTCACACCTTCCAAAAAAGAAAAATTAGCTCTTAATTATTTTTTATTTTATTTTATTTATTTAACTAATGTTTTTGGTGGGTTTCGATTTCCCTCCTTTTAAAAACATGTTTCCCCCAATCTTTTCCTTCTCTCTCTTCCGCTACTGAGTCTGAGAAGAACGTTGGGATCTCAGGCTTCTCCTCTTTCTGAGCCGTCGATTCGCTCTTGGGTTCTGCATAAACGAGTAAGTAATGGGTTAATAGGTCTATTAGTCCCTAAACTCAAACCCGATTTGCATTTGAGTCCCCCAATTTCCAAAATCGTTGCCGTGTCCTTCAACTTCAGTTTCGTACCCCTCACCTCTTTCATTCTTCCGTCTCTTCTTTTCTTTTTTCTAAAGCTTAATTAGTTCTCAGGAGGACAGGACAGTGTGTACGGACATGGAAGGAAGAGGCGGAGGAGCAGGAGCGCCGTACAGCCCACGCACTGTGGATGAGGTTTTCAGAGACTTCAAGGGCCGCAGAGCCGGCATGATCAAAGCTCTTACCACTGGTCTCTCTCTCTCTCTCTCACTCTTTTTTCCTTCTCTGTTTTGTTTTTAAATTTGAACTTTTTTCAGTTATTCTTTTGACTTTGTGGCCTTTAGTTAGGGCTTTGTTCCAATTTCCTATTATTTCTGTACTTTTTAATTGTTTTTCATTTTGCTAACTTTGTTTCTTCTTTTTTTGGGTGCAGATGTTGAAGATTTTTACGAGCAATGCGATCCTGGTTAGGGCTCTCTGTGTTTGTGCCTTTTTTTTGTTTTCTCAATTTTGTGTTCAATTGCTGTTTCTCCGTTTTTGAGATTTTAGTACTATTTTCTATTTTCTGGCCCTAACTGAGATAGCTCCTCCTGCAACTTGGGGTCCAAATGTTATTCAAACACTAAAAAAAATATTGCTTTCTAACTATGCGTGTGCAGAATATTAGCTACTTTTTCTAGTTTTAAAGCTTGAACCTTTATTTCCCCCCTTCCTTTTTTAAATGCATAGACACCCTGACATTAGCTTGTTCTCTTTGATGTTTGTCTCTTTTTTGGTCTTGCACATTTTTATGGGATGCTTATTACTTGTTGTGTTGAACTGAATGCATTGTTTTATTGCATCAACTGCGTGCAAGTAACAACTTCTTAATTTCTGTGGATTTCCATGTTCGAATGAGAGTATTAATTTCGTCATCCTTTTTCAAAATCCTACCTTCCGGGGCCATGCGACTCTTTTCTTGGATCTCTAGTTAGGCTTTGATGCATTTGATTGGTCGGCAATCCTGCTTTTACTGAATTATGTAATTCCTAAACAGATCTTCCAGTTCACTTTTTCTTGTTGGAGTCATCAGAACTGGAAGATCCTTGTGTGGGTTGGATATAATGTACTTCAGGCTATACTGCGTGATAATTTAGCTACAGTAAATAGGCTGATGAAGTATATGCTATATCATCGATCTTTTATCAAAATTTGTGGTTGGAATTATACACTATTCTACTTGTTTGTGGGTCAGTATTTGTAATACTAAAACTATAATTCCTGTGTAACTTTGCCATTGGAAGTTGCTGCTATGCTTTTGCGTTGTTATTTACTTATACTGTAAATGGTTTGTGATAATATTTAAAGTCTGGAATTTTGTATACTCTGGAATCCTTATGGTAGGAACTGATGCTTATTGTATTTAACTAATTGGTCAATTGGTCAATGCTTCAGAGAAGGAAAACCTTTGTTTGTATGGATTCCCAAATGAAGAATGGGAAGTTAATCTACCTGCTGAGGAAGTTCCTCCTGAACTTCCGGAACCTGCTTTGGGCATCAACTTTGCCAGAGATGGGATGCAAGAAAAGGATTTTTTATCTCTGGTAGCTGTTCACAGCGATGCATGGCTACTTTCAGTGGCTTTCTATTTTGGTGCCAGATTCGGTTTTGATAAGGCTGACAGGTATGCACACTTCCCTTCTTGCTGCTACATGATGCCTTCATTTATATTTGCATGAAAATAAGGTTGTCTAGATGTTGCAGCAACAAGTCAGAACCTTACATTTCAAACTTGAATGAAATCGTAAAACAATAATTATGCACTAAAATGAATTTAGATGAAGAATTTTAGGTAGTGGAGATTTGCCTTTGTAGTACCTGTGATGCAGGATAATATTGATGAAATTTTTGGTTGAGTTTCATCTCAGTAGCAATGGCCAACGATGCAGAAAGTGATTTTTGACATGTATTAGGGGCCTAAACATGGCATGGATTCATTTCTTGGGTGGGGGTAGGGTTGAGCTTCAATCTAGATAGCCAGATCAATCTGTATCAGTTCAAACCTGTTGTTTAAAATTCAACGTGTGCATCTGAATAGATTCTGGATCTGAGGGGATTGCCCCGCCAACGATTAGAATTTAGAATACATCACCTAAAATGGTTCAGTGCAAATTTTGATGCAGGAAACGTCTCTTCACTATGATGAATGATCTACCAACAATATTTGAGGTTGTGACGGGCAGTGCAAAGAAACAATCAAAGGAGAAGTCATCAGTTACAACAAATCAAAGCATCCATAGGCCTAAGTCAAGCTCTAAAGGGGTAAAGTGAATTTGTGTTTTGCAGTCTTGTGGATTTTCTTAATCATTTAGGAAAACAAATTAATTGGTGACTTTTGATATGTGAGTGTGCTTTTATTACTCTCACTCAATAGATAATATGATATAAAAGTGTATAAGAAAATATCCTAGTCTAATACAATATGAATGAAACTGGAATTTGTGTGTGCACCTGCTTGAGTGGAACTTGAATCGGTTTGTGTGTATTGCCTGGGATTTAAATGTCATTTATTATTTATGTCAGTATTATTTTGTGCTAGGCTTATCTTAATGGTATGCTACTTAACTACATGTTTCTGCCACCAATTCTTAATCCGAGAACAGCGAGTCTCTGATTCAAGCAAACATTCAAAAGTGATGCCAAAGGATGAAGACGAGGGAATGGACGAGGAAGATGATGATGACCACAGCGATACTCTGTGTGGTGCATGCGGGGAGAACTATGCTTCGGATGAATTCTGGATTTGTTGCGACATATGTGAGAAGTGGTTTCATGGAAAGTGTGTGAAGATCACTCCTGCCAGAGCTGAGCACATCAAGCACTACAAGTGTCCCTCGTGCAGCAACAAGAGAGTGCGTCCTTGATAGTAGTACAAGGTGGATCAGTCCCGCCCCCTTGTAATTATGTCACGTTGGATAGAGCTAACTATTTAGTTTTCTGCACGTGAGCCATGGTGACATAGCCTTTCTACTTAGTACTTTGTTCTTGGTAATCTTGTTATTTGGATGATTTTAATGTTCCCTAATTTGCAGAATCTGAACTCAAGTTTTATGGTTCGACTGTTTCATAGATTTGATTTGTGAAATGTGGAAGCCTCTAAATTATCCTGCCTAATTTCAAAATCAGATGTTTGTTATTTGTTACATTTTGACCAGATTATTGATCAAAATGTGTGTGACAGCATAGAATATGCCTTACATTCACTAAGGGCCCGATTGATAACCATTTCAATTTTCATATTTTAGTTTTCAATTTTCAATTTTCATGTTTAAAAAACTGAAAACTGAAAATCGAAAACTTGTTTGGTAACTAATTTCAATTTTCAAAAAAAGTGAAAAGTGAAAACAAGATGTTTGGTAATTGATTTTAATTTTTGATTTTCAGTTTTATGTGAAACTTGGAAATGGAAGTTTTTGGGGTCCAATTGTGCATTTGAGATCATAGAATGAAAGTGCATGTTACAAAGAATTTCTAGTAAGGCTGGCATCTGAAGTCGAAATATCGAAATCGTACACGTACCGAACCATATCATACCGGTTTCATATCGTTTCAGTTAGTTTTCGTCTCTATACGGTATCATACCGTACCGTTTCAAGTTTGTTTGGCACGAGAGCGGTACTAGATATTTGGTACCGCTCAATACCGTACCGTACCGCACAATATACTAAGTAAGTTTTATATATATATTTTTTATTTCACTCACTCTCTCGATCTCTCAGTTTCATCTCATCTCATCCTCAGCCCTCACTTCACTCACTCTCAGTCTCGATCTCGATCTCAGTCTCATCTCATCTCTCGATCTCTCAGTCTCGATCTCTCGATCTCTCACTCTCACTCTCACTCTCTTAATCTCTCGATCTCACTCTCTGATCAGTCCCAAATCCACGATTCTACTCAATTGTGCTGCTAATTCTCTTTGGTCTTTCCAAAACCCTATCCCACATCGATTTTTGAGGTCAAAATCTTGGGTTTTCTTTGAAAAGGAAGCAGCAAAGTAAAGGCATGGTGAAATCGGCGATGAAGAGTGGAGATGGGTCTGGGTCCGGTGGATCGGTGGCTCCTTTTCTGAGGAAATATGAGATGGTGGATGATAACGATGCATACTCTATACTCTCTTGGAGTGAAACCAGTGACAGCTTTGTGATATGGGACATGACCCAGTTCTCGATTTTATTGTTGCCCAAGTATTTCAAGCAAATCAACTTTTCTAGCTTCATGAGGCAGCTCAATATCCGTGTGAGCTTTTCTGGGCAATTTTTACTTTTTCTTCTATATCGGTTATTGCATTTTGAGGTTTTTGGACTTTCCCTGCAGTTTGGTGTGCACACAGTTTCCATCTATTTTGAATTTGGATTGAGTAGGTATATTTGATTATGGAAAGAATGCAAAATGTTCAAATAGGTTTTTTTTTCGTATGGTACCGAAACCATACCGTTTCATACAGTACCGTTTAGTACCGGTATGATACGGTACCACAAAATCACACTCACACCACCGTACCGGTTAAAATTTCCGGTACCGGTATCGGTACCACCATCCCACCGTACCGTATCATACCGTGCCCATGCCTAGTTTCTAGTAATTTTCGGTGAATTTTTTGGAATTATGATGATTTCTTTGGTGAATTTTGGAGATGGAGTTCCGGAGGCTTGGATTCGGTCCGTGGCCAAACGCAAGAATCAAGCGACCGAGTCCAAGTCGGGAGGTCTCAAATACCAAATTTTGATAACTGTAGTCTGTAGTGCATTTCATGTGTCGTGATGTAAAATTAATAAATGTCATAAAAGCCCCCAAAAAATGAAAACAAAAATAAAAAACTGAAAACACTTTCAAGTTGTTTTCAATAATAAGGGTGATTTTGAAAACTAGATTTCACTATTCTGAAAACTAAAAACAAAATTTGTTACAAAACATGTTTTTAGTTTTCAAAAAGGGTGCCATTAAACGAATTCTAAAATTAACTGAGTACACCCTAATAATTAAATCATAATGTAAAATTAACTAAGTACACCATATTTAATTACCAAAATTACACATGATACACCCTAATGTCACACAACACCTTAATACTAAGTACACATTATTTTACATGAATTGGTTGTCTTCATCAAATATGTTCCTATCAACTCATTTTCCCTTCATCAAATCTAAACCATCAGGGAGTCACCCACTCATTGAACTAAATTCATGAGTACTTGGGAAGGCTAGATCATTATTTGATCAAGGAACTTAAAGCCTGACGTTCTCCATTGGTGTGACGTCTGATGTACGATCCCTTTTTTCCTTTAATTGTTTGGTGTTGAGTGGAGTTTGTTTTTAGTTGCTATTGTTTTCTTTATTAGTCATGTAATTGGTCTTGTTCTCTGTTTACCTTTTGCTGGCTTGAATGAATCTCAGTTTATGACCCCAAAAAAAAAAACTAAACTACCACCTGTTGAATGAATCTCCTTGAATCAAAAAAAGAGTTGAAACAGCGCCCTACCCGAGATAAATTTTTTGATGAATAAAGTTGCTTTTCACACTATTTGATGAATAACCATGGTTTTTTGGCATGGGATTATGTTTGGTAGCTTCAATCTTTTCTCCTCTCAAAGTTTATTCTTCATTGATGTCAGAAATTATGGGAGTAATAGAAGAAGAAAAAATTTACACCCGACAAAAACTTTTAATTTTTATCTCAAATCAATTTGGAATCAAACTCAGAAATTCTAATTTGATTATGGTTCAATATGTTTAATAGGGTGTATTTATTAAAATTACTTATGTTTCACAATTCAATATATCATTTTTTGTCATTTTATATTTGGGTAAATTAGTAATTCAATAAATAGTTTGGTATTAGGGTGTACTCAGTTAATTTTTGGGTTTGTTTAACACCACCCTTCAAAAAAAATGAAAATGAAATGGTTATCAAACAACCCCTAATCTAAATGTCTTTTCATACTCATGAGAGTGTTCCCAGACGATGTCGTTTCATGCAATGATGCAAACAACGGAAGTAATGTGCTTTTGAAAGGCAGGTACCAATGCAATTTACAATGGAAGTAGAAAATTTTGAACCCTTGAACAATCTAGGAATTTGAATAACGAAATGATATGATAATGGAAGAAAAGGAGAATCAGCTAGAAGAGGAAATTGCCTTTTTTATTATTTATTTTTTAATCAAAGATAAACTTCATTAAATAAATTTCTGATGTACAATCAAAGATATATACAAGACATCTAAAGTACCAATTCCAAAAGGGCAACAAACTAATATGCTAAAAGCAAAACTAACTTGAACAAAAGCCGCACTGAAACTACTAGCTAACATCACCACAATTAACCATAAGCCCAAACTAATCCCACAAACCCAACATAACCAAAACTCTAAAACAACTCATGGGCCTAAACGAACCCCATCACCACCACCTAAAGAAGCGTCATCGCGACCATACCCACCACCGCATCTGTAACAGATCTGGGGAAAATATGATTTCCAACGATCTATCTGCACATAAGAGCAAACAAATAAACGAAAACAACAACCTTGCCAAAGAACAATTGGGTGTTTTGTAGCAACCTCCGTCAAAGATGATGTAGAATCAAATTGTTTGGTGTTGAGTTGAGTTTGTTTGGAATCAAACTCTGAAATTCTAATTTGATAAGGGTTCAATATATTCAATAGGGTGTACTTATTAAAATTACTTATGTTTCACAACTCAATATATCCTTTTTTGTCATTTTATATTTGGGTAAATTAGTAATTCAATAAATAGTTTGGTAGTATGGTGTACTCAGTTAGTTTTAGGATTCGTTTAACACCACCCTTCAAACAAAGTGAAAATGAAAAATGAAAAATGAAAATGAAATGGTTATCAAACAACCCCAAATCTAGATGTGTTTTCATACTCATAAGAGAGCTCCCAGACGATGTTGTTTCATGCAATGATGCAAACAACGGAAGTAATGTGCTTTTGAAAGGCACGTACCAATGCATTTTACAATGGAAGTAGAAAGTTTTGAACCCTTGAACAATCTATGAATTTGAGTAACGAAATGATCTGATAATGGAAGAAAAGGAGAATCAGCTGGAAGAGGAAATTGCCTTTCAAAGATATATACAAGACATCTAAAGTACCAATCCCAAGAGGGTAACAAATTAATATGTTAAAAGCAAAACTAACGTGAACAAAAGCCGTACTAAAATTACTAGCCTACATCAACACAATTAACCATAAGCTAAAACAAATCCCACAAACCCAACATAACCAAAACCCTAAAACAACCCATGAGCCTAAATGAACCCTATCATCACCACCTAAATAAGTGTCATCACGACCATACCCACCACCGCATCTATAACATATATGGGGAAAATATGATTTCCATCGATTAGCTTGTGCATAAGAGCGAACAAATAAACGAAAACAACAACCTTGCCAAAAAACAATTGGGTGATTTGCAGCAACCTCTGTCAAAGATGATGGAGAAAATATGAGCGGCGTTAGGGAGCGGATTTTGAGAGAATTATTTGATTGAGACCATAGACTAAAAGAGGTGATGAGAAACTTCAATCTATGTATGGCTTAGAAGAAATCACCACAAGGGGCCTAAACCCTTTTTATCTATAGTAGGTATTTGACTAGTTTAGTCCAATCTAGTCCTCCCTAACAAATGAAGCCAAGAGAATTTCTGATTAAATATAATGGATAGTTAATTAATTATTTAAATAAAGCGAGCAAAATTTATTAGTATTGGGCGATGGGCCATTTATTTTATTTTTATCTTATTACATCTGGGTCTAAATGAGATTTTTCTCAAAAAGATGCATTTGTTAAAAAATGGGCCCAAAAGCAAGCCAAGCTCGGGAGCTTGAGCCCAGTCTGTATAGAGGTAACCGTAAATATTGAGATTAAGCTAAATATACAAGTAAAAATATAAAAATGCTAATTTATCACATTTTTACATACTACATTGATATAATTTCTCTAATGTGTCATCAGACGGTGACTCTATTAGAGGAGAAATTATGAATACTACCGTAGTATTTACGCCAGACATCTTACGCGTGTTATAATATTAAGTGGATATCGATAGATATTATTCCCTAAAAGGGGAAAATAAACCCTAAAATAGGAAAATAAACCCTCATTCACCCATATTATAACACACGTACAATATTATTCTATAATTTTTCATATTAGAAAGGTAGTATCAATATGATATAAAAATGTACAAACCTAAAGCATTACTCCTAAAAATATCAACTTAATTCAAAATTCCTCGAACACAACATTTCAAGAAGGCCAAATGTTTTTTTTTTTTTTGAAAGCCAATTAATTAACATTCATATATTCGAACTCATAGGTATTGAGGTTTCAGTTCAGGGCGATTTTTTAACAATTTTTTCGTAAAAACCCAAGTCAAAACCAAATATGGAAGCTCCCAAGGGACCCAATAAAAACGTTTGACTGAAGCAAGGCATTCACATCTCTAATAAAATATTAATCAAGTTTTGGACTTTGGTTTGCTGGGTCGACTTCTGTTGGCCAAATTCTTCTTCTTTTTCAATATTGGCTTTCACAGTACCAGATTCAACATTTTATCACGGCTCCATCTCCATGGGTCTCAAGCTCTGAAGCTAAGAGACTTTTCAAGCAAACCCAGAGGAGAAAACAGAGCGAAGAAGATGGAGAAGAAGCTTTTGGATGCGGCCATGGAAGGAAACACAGCGATGCTTAAAGATTTAATCCAACAAGACCCGCTTGTTCTTGATAGCAGTTTAGTTTCCTGCGTCTCCGAGACCCCACTTCACATAGCTTCAATGTTGGGCCATCTGGGTTTCGTCAAGGAGCTCCTGAGTCACAGGCCCGAGTTGGCCTCCGAGTTGGATTCGAGGGGCTCGACGCCTCTCCACCTTGCGGCCGCCAAAGGACACGCGGAGATTGTAAAGGAGCTGGCTTTGGTGGATCCCGCGGCATGCATGGTGAGGAACGAAGATGGGAGGACGGCGCTCCACGTGGCAGCCGTCAAGGGGCGTGTTACCGTGCTGAGTGAGTTGACCCGAGTCAGGACTGAGTCGACTCGGGCATTGACGGGCCGAGGCGAGACTGTGCTGCACTTGTGCGTTGGGCACAATCGGTTGGAGGGATTGAAGGCTTTGGCTGAGGCTTTTGGAAAAGATGAAGAGTTTCTGAATTGGAAGGACTTTGATGGGAACACCATTTTGCATATTGCTGTGGCCAAGAAGCAAATTGAGGTATGCAGCTTTTAAGTTTCTTTCTATCAATAAGCTGAGCTCAATGGTTTTTAGTTCGTCTAGAGTTTCACTGTGACGGATATAAAGTTTCTTCTATCAATAAGCTCCTCAATGGTTTTTAGTTATTGTAGCTTTATGTTTTGAAGTTTAAGACTTTGCCTATTTATGAAATTTGGGATTTGGGGATAAGGGAAAGTAGAATGTTAAATTCAGCGGCAAAAGAAAAATATGTTTGGGTATGGAGATGAAATGGGATTGGGTTGTTTTCTGTTTTGTTAATTGCCATTTCTGATTTTTCTTTACAAACTCTGCGGCCTCAAATAGAATCCATATCAGAAACATTAAACATGTACCACTTTGAAACTGCTGATTCTAATAACTTCTAAAAGTTGGTTCATTGTGTAAATGGGTTAATACTACTAAAATCTCTAAAATGGGATTGAGTTTGTATGCTTTAGCTTCATATTTCATTCAAAAGGGTGTTTTGCATTTGTGCAGATCATTAAGTTCTTGCTTACCAGTACCGGAGTGAATGTGAATGCGTTGAATGCCAACAGCTCTACGGCTTTGGACATTCTGATGCAGAGTCCTAGAGATTTGAGGGATATGGAGATTGAGGATTCTCTTAGAAGTGTAGGGGCTAAAAGTGCAAAGGATGTACGCCCCATTGTGCATGACTGGGTTGGAGTTCCAACAAAAGAACGCCAGATAGCAAGACGTCTAGGCTCAGTACTATCCTCGAAGGAGGGTGATTCTATGAAACCAGCTGTGCAGAAGAAGCCTAGCGATTGGCTTGGGAGGAAGAGAAGCTCGTTGATGGTGGTGGCATCTCTCCTTGCAACTGTTGCCTTCCAAGCTGGTTTAACCCCGCCAGGGGGTGTTTGGCAGGATGACCTGAAAGTAGATGACAATGGCAACCCTGTGGCAAAGCCTCACTCCGTAGGAACATCTGTCATGGCATATAACCGGCCAAAAGATTATGGTCTGTTCATGATTTTTAACACAACCACTTTCCTCACGTCCCTAAGCATAATTCTTCTGCTTGTTAGCGGGCTACCGATAAAGCGTCGAAGGTGGATGTGGATACAAATGGTCATAATGTGGGTTGCCATCACTACACAAGTAGTAACTTTCTTTCTCTCTTTCCGTCACATGTCACCTAATGACACAGATGTGCAAGGCACGCTGCGCGAGGTAACAGAGATATCAGTTTTGACATGGTTGACTCTGATGGTGGTTGTTTTCGTAGGTAATTGTATTCGTATGAATTTATGGGTTCTCAGAAAGTATGGTTATATTAAGCCAAAAGACGAATCAGCCACCATTGATGATGAACTTGAAGAGGGGGAGAACTGAAAGATTAAAGTGAATAGAACTCTCACTTTTATATGGCTTGACAACACAGAACAGAACTTGTCATTGCATTCATGTAGATGTAAGTGTCAAGCTAGAAAGTTTTGGTCCACAACCTTGTCAAGTATGAGATTGGACATTTGAAGGTCTGTTTTTTAGTAGCACATTTGGATTAAGATCCTGTAGTCAACCCCTTTGTTATCTGATTGTTTGGGTTTGAGGTTGAGGGTTGAACTCACCATTCTTGTATATCTATTCCTCCGTTAAAGTCCACTATGTCACGACCCGACTCCTGTAACACGATATTGTCCGCTTTGGGCTGGTGCCCTCACGGTTTTGTTTAACTCACGAGCAACTTCCCAGAGGTCACCCATCCCGGGATTGCCCTAAGTCACAACTCGCTTAACTTCTGAGGTCCCATAACTCCGGCTGAGCTCCCAAAGGCCTCATGTTAGTTAGAGACGTGCCCACACATATAAGGCACATCACCTTTCCTCCCCGAGCGATGTGGGATTGCTCACCGTTCTCTGCTTTCCAAGCTCAAGACACGGGTCTTACAATCCACCCCCATTGGGGTCCAGATCCTCACGGCACATTTCCTGGTCGAGTCGCTCGATACCATTATGTCACGACCCGACTTCTAACACGATATTATCCGCTTTGGGCGGTGCCCTCACCGGTTTTGTTTCTGAACTCACGAGCAACTTCCCAGGGTCACCTATCCCTGGGATTGCCCTAAGCCACAACTCGCTTAACTCGGAGTTCCCACAACTCCGGCCGCTGAGCTCCCAAAAGGCCTCGTGTTAGTTAGACGTGCCCACACATATAAGGCACATCATATTTCCTCCCCGAGCGATGTGGGATTGCTCACCGTTCTCTGCTTTCCAAGCTCAAGACACGGGTCTTACACACTATGTTAATGATTATGTGGTGGAGGCATTTTTTAATGAAACGATAGTCGTTGGCTTGGTTGGTGTATGGTGGGTTTGCAACTTTGTCTTCGGAATTGGAAGTATATATCTTTTGATGGTGAAGACTAACAAGAAGAAAATGATTTTTTGGACATGTTGGGGGATATGGCTATCTTTTTCTTATGAACTGTTTGGTTGGAAAGGAAAGAGTTTGCTTGTGCTCAACGGGAGGAGCAGGTGGAGCTAGTTTGTTTGGCATATAGAAAAAAATAACGTATGTATTTTTTTGTTGTTTGTTGCAAGATTAAGCTAAATATGAAGGCATCAAAATTGAGAAACATGACAAGGGTAAGGAAAAGTTTAACTATTTTTTATGCGGACACGTGTCAAGTATTGAGGATGGTAATGAGGTGCACTTTGGGTTAAAGTGGTGAGCATCCTTCTATAAGAGCATCTCCAGTGCAAGAGACCAGCCCGAGCAGGAGGGGGTCCAAGGCCAGGCAAGCAGCTCAGGCGAGATCCAGCTCGAGCAAGAGGTAGGACCCACCAGCTTGGGCAGGCCCAAAGGCAAGATTTGCCTAGGTTGTTGCCTGGGTTTGCTGACGTCAGTAACAACAAAAATTTTTAAAAACAAATCTAAAAAAAATCTAATAAATTCCAAAAAATTCTAAAACTTTTTAATTTATTTTATACATACCTAACAATTTTATTATTATTATTAATCTCATGCATATAAATACAATTAATCCCATGTGAAAATCTCATACAGAAAATTTTATCCGAAATTTGATATGAGAATTTTATAACAAACAGTGAAACATGGCAATCGAAAATTTTATTTAAATTAATTGTTTAAATATAAAAAATAGGGAAAAAAAATTAAAGTAAATAGTAATTGTCATTGGGTGAAAACAAAAAAGACAAAGACCGCTACTATTTATATAAATAGTAACAAACTTTGCCTTATTCTTGCCCTTTGGATGGAAGTGCTCTAAATTATGCGGTTTTGTACCAAGTACTTGATCAGATAAAGTAAAAAGGAAAAAAGAATCAAAGTCAAATATCATTCATCATTTTTCATCTACTTCTCCGTTTTCATTGTGTGCCTTTGATTTTGGAAAGGAAGGTCACAATCCAAGTCAAAACCAAATATGGAAGCTTCCAACTCCAAGGGTCCCCAACAAAAACGTTTTACTGAATCAAGGCATTCTCTTTTCTAATAAAATATTAATCAAAGTTTTGGACTTTTGTTCTTCTCTTAGCTTGGTCAACTTCTGTTGGCCAAATTCTTCTTCTTTTTCACTATTGGCTTTCACAGCCAGATCCGAGATTTTATCACGGCTCCATGGATCTCAAGCTCTCAAGCTAAGCGACTTTTCAAGCAAACCCAGAGGAGAAAAAAGAGCAAAGAAGATGGAGAATAAGCTTTTGGATGCGGCCATGGAGGGAAACATAGCGATGCTTAAAGATTTAATCCAAGAAGACCCACTTGTCCTTGATAGAGCTTTAGCTTCCTGCGTCTCAGAGACCCCACTTCACATAGCTTCAATGTTGGGCCATCTGGGTTTCGTCAAGGAGCTCCTGAGTCACAGGCCCGAGTTGGCCTCCGAGTTGGACTCGAGGGGCTCGACGCCTCTCCACCTTGCGGCCGCCAAAGGACACGCGGAGATTGTAAAGGAGCTGGCTTTGGTGAATCCTGCGGCATGCATGGTGAGGAACGAAGATGGGTGGACGGCGCTCCACGTGGCAGCCGTCAAGGGGCGTGTTAAGGTGCTGGGTGAGTTGACCCGAGGCAGAACCGAGTCGACTCGGGCGTTGACGGACCGAGGCGAGACTGTGCTCCACTTGTGCGTTGGGCACAATCGGTTGGAGGGGTTGAAGGCTTTGGGTGAGGCTTTTGGAAAAGATGATGAGTTTCTGAATTGGAAGGACTTTGATGGGAACACCATTTTGCATATTGCTGTGGCCAAGAAGCAAGTTGAGGTATGCTGCTTTTAAGTTTCTATCATAAGCTGAGCTGAAGGATTTTTAGTTAGTCTAGAGTTTCACATAGATGGTTATAAAGTTTCTACCAATCTGCTATGAATGGTTAGTGTAGCTGTATGTTTTGAAGTTTAAGACTTTGGCTATTTATGAAATTTGGGTAAGGACATGAAATGGGATTGGGTTGTTTTCTGTTTTTTTAATTGCCATTTCTGATTTTCCTTTACAAACTTTAAGTTAAGGCCTCAACGAGAACCCATATCAGAAACATTAAACATGTAGCACTTAGGAACTGCTGATTCTAATAATTTCTAGAAGTTGCCTCATGATGTAAATGGGTTAATACTGCCTTTTTTTCTGCTGAACTTTTGATGAATACTACTAAATATCTCTCAAAGGGGATTGAGTTTGTATGCTTAGTTGCATTTTTTCATTACAAACCCCCTTTTGTGCAGATCATTAAGCTCTTGCTTACCAGTACCGGAGTGAATGTGAATGCGTTGAATGCCAACAGCTCTACGGCTTTGGATGTTCTGATGCAGAGTCTTAGAGATTTGAGGGATATGGAGATTGAGGAATCTCTTCGCAGTGTAGGCGCTAAAAGTGCTACGGATGTACAACCCATTGTGCATGACTGGGTTCGTGTTCCAACAAAAGAACGCCAGATAGCAAGACGTCTAGGCTCAGCACTATCTTCCAAAGAGGGTGATTCTATGAAACCGGCTGCGCAGAAGAAGCCTAGCGATTGGCTTGGCAGGAAGAGAAGTTCATTGATGGTGGTGGCATCTCTCCTTGCAACTGTTGCCTTCCAATCTGCTCTAACCCCGCCAGGAGGTGTTTGGCAGGATGACCTGAAAGTAGATGACAATGGCAACCCTGTGGCAAAGCCTCACTCCGTAGGAACAGCTGTCATGGCATATAGCCAGCCAAAAGTGTATGGTATGTTCATGATTTTTAACACAATTGCTTTCCTCACGTCCCTAAGCATAATTCTTCTGCTTGTTAGCGGGCTACCGATAAAGCGTCGAAGGTGGGTGTGGATACAAATGGTCATAATGTGGGTTGCCATCAGTACACTAGTAATAACTTACTTCATCGCTCTCCGTAACATGTCACCTGATGCCTCAAATGTGAAAAAAATGTTGCGAGAGGTAACGGAGAAATCAGTTTTGACATGGTTGTGTTTGATGGTGGTTGTTTTTGTCGGCAATTGTGTTCGTATGAATTTATGGGTTCTCAGAAAGTATGGTTATATTAAGCCAAAAGAGGAATCAGCCACCATTGATGATGAACTTGAAGAGGGAGAGAACTGAGGATTTAAAGTGAATAAAACTCTCACTTTTATATGGCTTGGCAACACAGAACTTATAATTGCAATTTTCTAGATGTGAGTGTCAAGCTAGAAAGTTTTGGTCCACAGCGTTGTCAGGTATGAGATTGGACATTTGAAGGTATGTTTTTTAGCAGCACATTTGGATGAAGATATTGTAGTCAACCCCTTTCTTAACTGATTGTTTGGGTCACCATTCTTGTACATCTATATTCCTCTGTTAAAGTCATCGATCCTCGTCTCTGAGATGGCAATGCTTTTATGTGTATGTGGTTTTATCTTCCTTACTTGTAAATTTTGAGGGAAATATACTTCATTCTGATTGTTACAGTTGGCATGATAAGAATGCCACTGTTAAAGTTCACTCTGTTAATGATTCTGTGAAGGTATTCTTTAATGAAACTATAGTCATTGGCTCGGTTCGTGTATGGTGGGTTTGCAACTTTGTCCTCGGAAGCATATATCTTTTGATGGTTGGGGTTTTGGCTCTTTATGGAATATTTGCTTAAAAGCTCACATTGTTGTACAGCCAACTTTTCCTCCTTTTTACTTCTTTCAAGTAACAATAGTATGAAGGTGGGTGAAATTTTTTTATTACTCTAAACTCTTATTTTCGGCGGGTTTATACTAATTCAAGTTAATACCTAATGACACAGAAAAATCAAAGATAATTAAGAAAAATTATTCATTTCCTCTTTTAAAAAAATCCAATCACTGCACACTAAAAACAGCATCGAAAAGCTTCCAAAATTTCTACAAGGCCCAGAACAGCTATTTCACACGCAAATATCACCTCTGGCGGCTGTGAATGAAACACAATCCCTTCACATTACAATGCTTGCAAGCAGACTTACATAACATGAGGATTTACAACACTGAAATGAAGAGGAAGCAACACCTTTTCTATTTTATCTCATGCTGCCTATCGGTTGACTTTGTTCAAGTGACTACAAGATATAACCTCACAAAAACAACCATCAACCTTGTATGGTTCCAGGGAACACCCTGTTTGTATGGATTCCATTGACAACCCAGCTGATTGATGATGAGGACGAAAGCATTGCCCAATTCAGAATTCACCGTGAGCTTCACCATTTCACAGAAAAATGTACAAAATCCACTCAGCACAATCTAATTGTCTCATTCGGAAAAATAACATTGGGGTTTCTAATATGTGGATTTAGTGCTGCCAATTCCTTCCATTTTTCTCCAGTTCCATGAACGCGAGATGAAATGCTCCACAAGGTATCACCCGGCTGAACCTTCGTTGTTGCTGGAGCAGAAGATTTAGGAGCAGCTTTTGACTTCATAAATGGATGCTTATTGTTTTTCCCCATTCCATTAGCAAGCAACCAGCGGGAACCAGACTGTTTCTGACTCGCAGTACCCCAAGGCTTCTTTTTGTCTGGTTCAGTTTTCAGACCTGCAACATGGACTTCAGTGATTCTAAATTGAGGAACAGCTTCCACTTCAGAAGATTTCTCATCTTTCCTCTCCTCCTTAATTTTTTCTTTCCCAACTGACTCCGACTCATCATCCTCTTCATTACTGCTCCTTAGTTCTGAAACCATGCTGTATATTTTTGGCTTCGGTGGGAGGAACACTCTCTCTACTTGAACAAGAGAAAGCATTGGCGCCCCAACAGGCTCATAGTTTCGTAGTGGATCTCGAAGTTGCACCATCAATGCTACTGTGAAATTGTTCCCCAATAAACCACACTTTCTGCTAGCTCCTTTTCCACGCCTTCTCTCTCCCTTCGACCCTCCACGAATCATGTCCAAAGAGTTCGCATGATGAGCCGCAAGGATTTTAGAAGTCCGCTCACTAATATGATCTTCATCATCAATTTCGCCGGAATCAAGTTTCAACCATTCATCAAGAGTTAATGAGAGGCCCATTAGTCCATCAACATCATTACCACTGTCTTTTATGTCTAGCAATTGCAATCCAGCAGCTCCCTCTAACCCAAGAGATTCACCAACGTTAACACCCTTGCCCTGGAGAGCTGCAATTTCTGCAACAGACTGTGCATTGATATTTGAAGGTGCATCCACATCTGACATCCCGGATTGTATTCTCAACCCCTCAATTGAAAGTGCTTCAATTTTATCCACGGCTAAAGGAGCAAGATCTTCTAGAGAAACATATTCTAAGCCCATCTCATTGCCTGCTGCACTTGAATTAAATTTATTAGACTTAGGCCCAGATAAAATTCCTTTAGCTCTTGTTAGCCCATCTGATGTATCTTGCCCAACTGATTCATGTTGCATCAAGCATTCCCTGCAAACAATAAGGAATGGCATACAAAAAGAATTAATATTCACCAAAGATGTAAAGGAAATATTAAACTTCTGACTTCACAATCCAGTGCTAAAACAGGACGTACAAACCTCTGAGGTCCTTCCAAAGCAGGCACAGCTTCCCATGCTACTTGTTCCATTGTCTTTCCAGTGATATCTTCCAAGGGCATTAACTTGTTTGCCTGCATTGAAAGCTTCTCAATTCCTAATAATGCCAAATGCTGCAATATCTCAATTACCCCAGAACCCATTTCTGCCGGTACCACAACTGGACTGGAAACCTGCATGATCAGGTTCCCGCCACTTTTGGCATTGCTGAAAAGTGAGGGATTCATGGACCGCAAAAACCCTCCATTCTTTGTCTGAAGAAAAGGACCTAACCCTTCTCCAAGAGGAGGCAAATCAAGTGGTTCTTCAGCAGGCAAATCTATTGGACTTCCAAAACTAGCAGAACTTTTTGGTGGAGAATGCTGAAAGGCCATCTCATTCAAGCCCCACTCACGCATTAATGATTCCGTCTCCAAGTCCTCTAACATTTTGGCCTTTTCTTTACTCCTTACTTCCCGAGTTGCTATCTGATGCTCCTCCTCTGCAGCTTGAATCACAGATGAAAGTTCAAAACTATCAGATAAGTTCTCCCAACCAGACTCAGTTGAACCCGCATAGCCACATTCTGCTTGGTCACCATTGCCTATGTCCTCAAAATCAAACAAAGAACAACCTCCAGCAAGGGCTTCCTTCTCAAATTGTCTTAGCAGACACTCTCTTGGAGACTCAGGATCACTCTCAGAACTCAAGGAAAATGGACTATGCTCCATCCCTAGCATGCTCAAGAACTCATTTGCAACAGATTCTGCAACCTCATCCAAGCTATGCGACCTCCCCATCATTTTTGTTTGATTACCTTCTACATAACTTCTTTTGTCTTCAGGTGATTCTAGTGCTGCTCTCTCCAGATCAGACACAATATCTAAAGCTGACTCTAGTTCTTTCATGAGTGATTCTTTGGTGCATAAGTCATCTTCTCTGGAAGTGGACTCACATTGCACAAGATCATCTGTACAACTACTTTCTTCAACCTGGGATTCAAGCTTAGTTTCATCTTCAACTGCTACCTGTACACTGCTGGTGGTCTCAGAAAAATGGGTTTCGGCTGGAGAAGCATCAGCATAATGTGTAATGACTTCTGATTCTTTCAGTTCATTTGCTGGTAATTCTATGCCCTGTTCAACTACAGAAAATTCATTTTCACACCCACTTTCTACTTTTTTACCAGAATCAGGTGAAGGGTAGGGATTTGTTTTCATTGTTTCAAGATGATCTGTGCACACATCAAGTTCAGGCTTGTAATCAACTGGAGTATCTGACTTCTCTTCTTCATCAAATTTCTGATGAAGTGTATTCACCGAACTGGAAAGTTCCGACCTTGATAGAGGCAAAACCTCACGAAGATCCTTTATGTCCTCTACGGATTGAGATGAGGCCCGTGACCGCTGATTAGGAAGAGTTCCAGCACGCCTTATACTGCTCCTGCTATCAACCTGGCCATATTTCATACCTGCTGTTGTTGCCATACTCGAGTTATTCTGCCTCGAAGTCAACACCTCAGGAACATTCTGGCTATTTTCTGTTGCACTGGGATTATCCCCCAGCACTGTATACCCAAAACTAACATTCAATGAACCACCTTTAGCCTTTCCTGATAATCTAAAACTCGTTGTCCAGTTCCCTGAGCTTTTCTCCTCCTCTAACTCCTCCAACGTCAGAGGAAGCAACCTGGTGAGATCAATCCTATGCTTCCCCAAATCAAGTTCTGGTGCACCAAACACAGAAGCATATAGCAAAAAATGCTTTGCCTCATACTTTGCTGAATGGTGGGGTCCGCTCCTACTACCATATACTGAGCATGTGTGAGTCAACTTCTCTTCAAATTTTGCCGTGCCTTGAACAACCTTCACTGGATTAGTAACGAAAATTCCATCCCGCCTCTTCCAATGTACACAAAGACTAATTTCATTCAAAGTGGAGGGCAACCCTTCAATGGAATGGACTTGAAGAGAGAAGCAGCAGTTAAACCTACGGTTTCGGATATGGGAAAAAGCCTTCAAGGGCTTCCAATTCCAAAAGGACCTCTTCTCTTTAGCTAACAAGTTTTCACCACCAGATTTAGGCTTTGATTTTGGATCAGGTACGCGGGACTTTCCTATAGATCCTGAAGGGTTACTTCCCGCAGAAATTGAACTCCTAGAGGGGTTTTTGTCTACGTACAGGGCTTTGCTTATACTCTCAATCTCATTCAACAATTTCCTATTACCTGAATCCCCGCCCCTCTTCCTTCCACCGTCCAAGTTTGACAACATCGTCTACTGTTTTCCACACAAATTACAAAATTCAAAGTGAAAAAGAGAAAAACAAGCAAACAAACAATCAGATTAAGCAAAACCCAATTCTACAAAGTCACCCAAAAGGACAATTCTTGACAATTCAAATTCATTGGCTAAAGCTCTTTTCTCACATAAAATGCAAAATCTATAAAACTGAATTGAATTTTATTTTATTTTTAAATTAATCAGAATGAGACGCTAATTACCGAATGGAGCTGGCTGGGGAAAAAAGCCTTGCTGGTGAATCAGAACCAAAACCCTAATTCCAAGATCCAAGGCATAGACTTTCGCAGCTGGAAATTCAAAGTTTGAATTTTGGAAGTAAACGGATTTTAAATTAAAGAGGGAGGAGGGAACGAAATCCAAAATCTTACAGAAAGAGAGAGTTTCGGAGTTTTCTGAGCAGCGTTTATGTCGCCAAAACTCGCTGTCACACTCTCTCTCTCTGGTTCTCTCTGTTTGAATTGCCGCTGCCTCTTTCAAACCAAAAATATAACAAATTTGAAAACAAGAAAGGAACAAAAACAAAAACAGAAACAGAAACAAAAAGAGTATGTAATTTACCAGAGAGCCCGTAATCCATTGTATTTAGTTGTTTGCCCTACATTTTATGTATCCTTGTAATCTAGTCCTTTTCATATTTTTCTTTTTTCTTTTCCTTCGTTTCTTTGTAGTTCGATTGAAAAAATAATTGGCGTATAAGTGTAAATTAGCTCATTAATGAAGAATTAAATTTGAGCATAGATAGTAGTTGTTAGAATTAAACACAAGCAAAAAAAAAACTTGACCCCATCATTGATAGGTCATATAATTGTGAATTAGAATGAGTTAAAATTATTATTATTCATTAAAGTAATAAGTGTCGTGAATAGTTAGAATAAGTTCTCATTGGTCAGTGGTATAACTTAGTTGGTTGAACTCTTCCACCTCCATTTATATAGACAGAGATTCGAACTCCGTAGACACCAAATGAATATTTGTGTAAACCCCTTCACCTAATTGCTTGTACTAACAAAGTATGAAAAAAGTTCCATTATAGAAGGTTATGAATTCTTCAACCCATTCGGGCCTAGTTGTTGTTAATCTTAATTGTGATAAAATTTCCCCAACTACCTAATAAAGTTTTCTTTAAGATGGGTACCCAGAAAAACTTGTGGGCACTAGTGTAATTAGTCAAAAATAAATAATTTGTCTTTTTTTTGTGTGTGAGAAAAGGGGTTGCATTTGCATGAAGAAGAGGAAACTAGGCTTTAATTAGCCTTTTTCTTCCTTTATATACTTTGCTTCCATAACCATTAATAGGTTTGGCAAACTACTTCAAGAAAATGACATCACAAGAGATATAGAGAATAACATCACAACATATATATATATATATAGCATCTCTATTTTGCAAACAACTTTATTCCCATTCAGTTCTGGAACTTAGGGCATAAGATGCTGAAATTCAAGACCGTCCACATACTATTATGTGTTAAAAATATATTAAAATTTTGCAGACACGGTGTTAACTAAAGAGGATGTGCTCCTCCACTCACCCGTAATTTAAATTAAAATAAAATAAAATATAACTTGTATCAAAATACATATTATAGTTTTTTACTATTTCCCTCACACATAACATAATGCTAAAAAAAAATATAAAACACTATATACAAGATTTCATATTAATTAATATTTTCGTTATAGTTCCAATTCTTTTAAATAATTTTATTTTTGCAATTAATTAATATTATTTTAATTATCTCTCTCCAATCAAATTGAAAGAGCAAGCTTACAAGCAAAAGCAGACATGCACACATGAGATTAATGGTGTGTTTACTAATCAGGAATTGAATTTCACCTATGGAGGATTTCTGCGTTTACTTCACATCAAAGAATTGAAAAGTCAATGGGGCTCACACAAAATTAGGAATTGAATTCCTGATTTTGGAGGAATTCAATTCTTGGATGGGAGGTGGTATTCTAATTCCTGAAGAATTAACCCATTAGGAATTCATCTTTTTTACCCATTATATCCTCACACAATTTTCAAAATTCCAAATATCTCATCTACTTTAACCCAACAATAAGGACATTTTAGTAATTAGTATCATTTTTACCCCAATTCCATATGGTTTAGTAAACAACTTTAATAGGAATCCGGAAATCTAACTCTCTTCAATCCATATGGTTTAGTAAACAATTTCATTAGGAATCCGGAATCTAATTCTCCTCAATCCAACTCCCCCTCAATTCAATTCTTCCTAATCCAATTACGAATTATAAATATTATGAGATGAGAACACACCAAGCTCAACAAAACGAGACAAATGAGATGACCCACTCACTCCACCCACAAATTTTAAAAATGACCCGCCAACATGTACGTAAGAAGAGAACCGTGTGGCAAATGATAATACTTCAAGCCCTCCCCTCAAATCAAGTCCATGTAAAGATGCTTGACTATTTAAAGCTCCCGATCTTTGACCATCTAAATAGATCTTCATGGTGTTTTAGTGTTGTGGAAGAAAAAAATATGTCTCGCATTTATAACCGCATGACAAAATCATCAAATAAAAAACATGTTTATGATTTAATACATCAATGACTGACAATCACTCACACGTACATATTCAAACATTAACAATTAACACACACTCATATATACACGTGCGACTGACAGAGAAACAAATGAGAAAAACCAATTGACCCAATTTCCTGATTTTTTTTCTTTTCTTTTTATAATTAAAGACTATCTCATTTAAACCAATCATCATCATGATATTAACTAAATCATGATTAGGTAAATACCATCCAACTTCATCAATGAGAACAAATTTTATTTTCCCCTCAAAAAGTTGGTTTTACATCCAAAAAAAGTTACAACCTAATTATTTTTCTTAATTCTCTTAAACACATCTCTATATGAAAAGAATTGATAAAATATTTATTAGTATAGTAATTTAGAGTAATTGCTCTCACGTAAAATCTTGAGTTCGAATCCTAACTGTGTGAGTTATATTGTGGACTATCTCAATATGAAAAGTTGTTAAAAGATATGAAAAGAATTGAAAAAAAACAGTAATGCAAATACAATTGGAAACGTACAAAAGTTTCACATAAAAAAAGTGCGATCCTCTTTTTTGTGTCTTCATATAAAACACAAGCACCGCCATCCTTCTCTCCCTCTCGCTCTTTTTCCTCTCTATCTCTCTCTGTAACTTTGTTTCCGAATAACAAAAGATGTCCAATAACGAAGAGCCTGTGGAGGAAACAAATGGGGATTCATTTCACAGAGTGAAGCAGGGTTTGAAAGATCGATCTAAGGTATGGCCAAATTCGTTTGCTTTTTTGCTTTTGGCAACACAAATTTGTCATCTTGATTCGTTTTGAATTGTGGGTTGTGTTTATTTTTGGTTTTTCTTGATATGGGAATGCTTGTTTTTTCAGAAAGTGGCTCAAACCAAAGAGATTTTGTCGAAACAAGCGGTTCAGACCAGAGAGATCCTCTCAAAACAGGCTGTTAAGATCGCCAAACAAGCTGAAGAACACGAAAAGTTCATCAACAAGGTAGGTACTTCAGTTTTTATGTAAAATCAATTTGATGTGTTTGATTCTTTGTGATTTTGTGTTAAGTGAATGCATTGGGTTTGTTAATGTTTGTGTTGAAACTTATAAGTTATATTTGTCATGCTTAGGTGACGCATCTTGTGGGGGTCCTCGGGTTCGGTGGCTTTTGCTTCCTCTTAGGAGCAAGTAAAGTTTCCTGATTGATAAAATGGATATTAATAATTGCTCCTTTGAGGAAAAGAACTTTCATTGTGTTTTTATTTCTAAAATTTTCGTTTTAACAGGACCCCAAGATACTCGATATGTATATTGTTTGTTCTTTGTAATCTTTGTTCCTCTTCGTTGGATATATTATCGGTTCAAGAAATGGCACTACTATCTTTTGGTAAGCTTTTCATTTCTTATAGAGTTCTTTAGATGCACCTGTTTCTTTAATTAAATTTATCAGATTGTTTTAATAGGCAATGGGAATTTGAGCTCTGGACCGGGATGTAAAATCTGTTAGTAAATTGTTACCACACTTGGATAACTAGGAAATTGGTCATAGACATTTGAAGATATTAATAATCATATGGGATATCTGCAAAGACATCTTTGATACATGCTGCAAGGATAATGAAAAAACTGATTTTGCTCAAGTTAGTTGGAGCAGAATAGAGTAATTCATTAAGTGTAGTGTGAGGGAAGTTTGGTTGCGTCCTAACTGATTTTGTTAGTTTCTCTTTATTGTTCTGTGTGTCTCTTACCTTGACAAAGAAAAATGAGTACCACATAGAAAGTTAGAGGTAAGAGAGGAAGTAACTATGGGTTCGAAGTTAATAATAGTGACCAAGTACATGGGTTTAGCCAATTTCCATGATTTAATATATCTAATAGATGATGGATGAAATGTTGATCTGATACTTCCAGTATGCCCAATTGAAAGCTTGGTGGAACTTTTTCAAGAAGTTGGTCTCTTCATCCTCTCTGTCAGTTTTAGTTGCACCTCTTTCAGTCAGCATTTTCTAGAATACCCTCATACTCTTATGATCCTTCACTTATATATTTTTTACTCCCTATGGAGTGATTTAATGATAAAAAATCAAAAAGTGATATGATTGTTTTTATGTCCTAGGACTTTTGCTACTATGCCAATATGATCTTTTTGGTTGACCTCCTTCTTTATCCAAGGAATGAAAAGTTTTTCATGGTTTGCTTCTCATTTGCTGAGGTAAGCAACACATCCTCTGTTACTTTGCTTTGTGATGAAGTAATGATTCACTTGTACAATTGTTGACTGTTTCAAATGCACAAGCAGGGGCCATTAGCATGGGCATTGATTGTTTGGCGTTGTAGCTTGGTGTTTAGTTCTCTTGACAAAATAGTTAGTGTCCTCATACATCTTTTACCTGGTGAGTCAGTCCTTTTCCTTACATTTTGTTTTGAAGTACCTTTGAAACAATTTTTTTATTTTTTTTTGGGATAATAAATACAATGGCTTCAAATTGGATATTAGGTAAAAATTCCTGGAACAGAATGTCTGCACATATATGAGATCAGAAAGAGCCTCTGTTGTGGTTTCTTGTGATTTTGTGCTAGATATCATTCCTCGACCAATGTCTCGTATAAATTTTAAAACTTTAATGTAGATCCAATCAGATAAGTCGATCACGCTTTAGTTATGGTCGACCCTAGAAAATGTAGATGGCGATAGTCTTAAGCAGGTTTTGGAATATTATGTCTGAGCTTCTCCCAAAACAGAGGCGAGTTTATGTTGCTAGTCTGTTGTGTTGTAGTATATATAACCAACATGCCCCTGACAGAATAGGTTTATTTCAGGGTTAGTTTTCTTCACCATTCGATGGTGGGATCCAGCAACTTTTGCAGCCATGCATCCAGAAGGAACTTCTCGCAGAGCTTCGTGGCCTTATGTAGAAGACAAATCCTACCTTTGGGTATGGTTGTTTTGGGTGCCCTTGTTTGCTTACACCTTATGGCAGGCTTTGTATTTTCTCATTGTCAATGTTTTACGCCGACAAAGGCTCTTAAGAGATCCTGAAGTCATGACTTCTTACAGGTTCTTTATATACCTCTATCTCCTCCTTTTCCCTTACATTTTTTTTGGTTCTATTCTTTTTTTTTCCCTCTTCTGATTTGATTTTGAACAGGGAACTGTCAAAAAAGGCGCAGAAAGCAAACAATGTATGGTGGCGCTTAAGCGGTTTGCTTGGGGATCAAAATCGCTTGCTTATGTTTATTCTGCTTCAAGCCGTCTTTACTGTGGCAACCATGGCGCTCACAGTCCCTATCTTCTTGTCATATGAATTGCATGTAGTTTTCCAAATGCTCAAGGTTTCTGCATCTGTATGGAATGGAGGGAGTTTCTTGCTAGAGGTCATGCCTCGGCAAGTGATTCTCAAGGAGAAGAAGAAATTAGAAGTGCAACCAGTGCAAACTGATCCAGACCAATCGACGGACTATGATGATGGAGGGACCAGTAATTCTGCCGAGGCATCCAGTCCTAACAGCTGTTGAATATTATAATTTTAGTCATGACAATTTACTCATCTTTTGTGGTTTTCTTAGAACTAGCTTACTTGTAGAAGTTTATATTTGTTTTGCAGACCCATGAGTAATGATGTGTTTATGTACAAATTCACAAAAATTGAATTCAAATGAGAGTATTAGAAATGAACACGATCAACTCTAACAAAACTGGTGGTCCATTAAAAATTGGACTTTCCTTCGCAGCTCTCTATCTCATTCTCATCTCTTTCTTTGGCGCATTTTCTGACCACTGAGCATCATCAATCAACAACAAAACTCTTGGCTCTTTTTGGTTCTACTAAATTTTTTTCTTGTATTATTCATTCGTTTGTTTTTCAGACGATATTAGCCTTTTCTAAAAAATAACAAAAATAATAAATGAAAAGTATTTAAATTCAGTTGATATTTGAGGGAAAAAAATTATAAACTAATAAAAGTCAATAACTGTATATTCTATAATGTTGTTAATACACCGGCTTCCATCTAGTATTTTTCAAAAAAAGAATATAACACCACTTAATTACAAATTGCTTCCACATACAACAAATGGCCTTCAAAATGCATTTTCACTCAAAAACCAGCAGACGACCTTAAACCCAACAAAACAAGAAGCTACCAGTCGCCAATGCCACAAGTCATCACATAAATTGTGATACGCATGCGGCTTCCTAACAAATACCCTCGTGTTGACAAAACTTGAGGGCAAAGAATGAACTGACCCAAGCCATCAAACCAAGATGATGGCATGAGCAGATAAAACAAGCACTATACATATGGATGATTACAAACAATGAAACTGTATGCACAGGTTTCAGCGCATCAATTGATGTGCTATGTGTCCGAGACAACCCTAAAAGATGCGATTTAACGATCGGACACTACGCTCTCACTAACATCATTCGGAGCGGGGGAGTAAGAAGCCAAACCCAGAGTTTTCTCGAATCAATGGTGGAGGCTCGATGTCGGTTATATCTACTTGTTGCATTGACTTGGAGATGTCGTCCACCGAGAATGGTATGCTGCGTGAACATTCATAAAACATAAGAAGAAAAGATAACCTTTCCATATGGATAATCAATTATAAAATTCCTACTTCAGTTTGGGGATCACGAATCAGTACCTTGAGTCATCGTCTAATAGGAAAGAGCTGCTTACAGCATTGTTTGAGTCCTCAGTCATCAGAACTCTCATGCTTGAAATAACCTGTGTAAGTTAAAACCAAACTTATCAGGAAAACCAAAATTTCAGAATACCGGAGGTCAAAAGTTAAATATTGTATAATGGACCAGAGAGATTAATATTTTTCGGTGTCATTTGAAGTCAACTTACATCTGAAGACACACTGTGTGTACCATATTTGTCATCCCAGTACATTGTGCTGATCCTGTACAACTGCTGTATGCTAAGAACCTGATGAAGCCACAAGCAATAACATCAGAAGGAAGGCAGCATGCAAGGAAAAGAAATAGGTCCAATATAAAATGAGTGATTCAAAGGAAGAGGCACGAACAGGGCAGAGTTCTTTTGTTATTTCATTCAAGGTCTTCTTCGGTTTCTGATGTATAACCTGAATTGTTCATAAATTTGTAAAAAGAAGAAGAAAAAGAAAATCAGTCAGCTAAGTCTGCAATACTGATAATCACCATTTATTTGTTGCAATTAAAAGATCATAGACACGAATTTTACTAGGAATCCAACAGCCTGCCTAATATGCTTCAATTCATCCCAAGCTGAGCCTGCATACTGTAGGCAAAAAAGATTTCAGGTAAATACAAGAAAAAAATACAGAAAATAAAGTTCAGTGTGGCACAGTTCTTACTTCCTCACTTGCCCCATAGCACCACTGTTCTAATTCAGCCAAACCTGCTTTTACATATTCCCCATTACTGAACGAACAACACTCGCGCCGCAGAAGAAGACTGCAGAAAATGATTGAAATAAATGCCACAAAACCCTTAGACAAAGTGACCGTCTTTACTGAAAAATATGACTAAATAACCAGAGGACAAGAAGGAAGGGGGAACTTTCTTTTGGCGTGGGGCGGGTGGGTGGGGAGGGACAGAGAGGGAGAGGACTGACTGAATCTACCTATTGAATAGCTGAACATTGATGAATGAGAATATCTGAGTGAACACCTTGCGGACCAAGAAGGGAGGCACCTGTGGTAAGCCAAACAATATTAAAAGTACTGTTAACTACAAGAATCACAATTTTTAACGCTCAATGAAGAAAACTATATAACTCACATAATTTGCTTTCATTGTCTTCAAGGAACTGTCCAAGCTTTTCACAATGCTTTGCCAATGAGCAATTAAAGCTTGCAGAGCAACAGCATTAGCTTGGGCACGTCCTTTCACTAAACTTGCCCGTGATGTCCTAGGTGCCTGCATAGTACGTAAAACAGAAAGCAATCAAATTTGCCTGTCGTCCAAGTTGGTATCCCCATCATTTAAGGAGAATATTGAATAAGTCTGACACAGAGTATCCACCCCTTTTTCTGTGTCTACCACGCAGATGATGTGCATGTAAGAGTTACGAGTTATTTCAGGGCAACAGGGTCCTTTATTACTCTTTTACACTTTCAGGGTTGTGTAGCATACACAATCCCTTTCTTTTTATATTTCTTATCTAACTTATGACTATGGATTCAACAAACACAGTTGAAGAACATAATTTTCTTTGAAGAAACTTTTTTTTATTTTAAAAAAAACCAAAGCTGAAGTTGCATCATTTCGGAGGATAGACTGTACTTATATAAAATATTCCTGGATTATTCCAAATAGATTCCTAAAATTCCTTCTTGGAAACAAGTTATATGCTATTATGAATTCTTTTTCTGGCTACAATAAAACCAACTATAGCATACACAATAAAAATTACGTTAACAGTCACCTGGATACATAACCCGAGTAACGGTGAGATCTCCTTCTTTAAATTGTCTCTCATCATTCCATATATCTTCTCAAGGAAGGCAGTAAGCTGCTGCTTAAACAATAACGCAGGATACTTGGCCTCAACTTGCCGTAGGTCATCCAACCTACCAAGTGCTCGACCATTAAGAAATGAGAGTCCTGCACTTTGAGGAGAAGCCCGTAACCCCTAAACAAGGGTAATTTGCAAAATAAGCATAAGTCCAATATGATACAACAGACTTCTAGACAAAGGTACTTAAATTAGAAGACAAACAAATATAAATGCTTTGTACCTGAGACATCCTTCCAAAAAGAGATGCTGAGCTTGTTCTCCGCCGTTGTGGTGTCAAGCTAGCTGCTCCACTTGCTTTAAGTGTGTGTTGGAGAAGCAACAATAAAGTTGAGGTATTAGATAACCAATAGGCTAATATGTCGTTATTATCCGGGACCTGCAGTGAGGTAAAACCAGCACTAATAACATGCTCAAAAGTATTCAAAACTTGTTCTACATGATATGTACTAAGATGGTATGGCTAAGTTTAGACAAAACGGCTGGGATGTCTTAAAACCACCGAGAGTGACTTACCTCTATGGCTGAAGCAATTGTTTGAATTACACGGTCAAAAATTCCAGTCCTTTCCACTTCAAATGACCTCCAATGAAGAAGACATTTGTATATGACACAAGCAGCAATTGGCCTTCCCCCAAAAAAACCCAAATCCTGTGATATACATTTGACCAGCAAGTCCTGGTTCTCCTGAAAAAATAGTAGATTGCAACAGAAGAATTAGAAAGAAAAAGAAACATCTTGGCATTAAGGCAATGCCGATAGCCACTTACCAGCTGCTTTTCATTGAGAGATTTCTGTGGTTTTTCCTCTGACTCAGGTTCACGTGCATTTGATATGGAAAGAGTCATATCCTGAAGCATATAGCAAACAGTAAGCAATACAAAGAGAATAAATAAATCAGTATCCCCTAAAAAATCGCAATATCTTCAAGGATAGAAGAAATGATGTCCACTTACTGATGTGACCTTGGCTTCTCCATTTAGAACATTCCCATTCTCTGGTGTCCTCTGCAAATTTCAAGAAACACTCAGCCAGTGAGCCTAAAGGAGAAGGACAATGCAAGTAAATGCAGAATTTCTCTTCAAAAAAAATGCAAGTAAATGCAGAATGAGTAATGACCTAAATCCAATCAATACCTGAATAATCATTGTCTTTGGTCTTGAAGATAGAGATTTCCCAGTCGGTGACATAGTCAGTGCTTGTTGACGAAGTACTTGATTCTCGGACTCTGTGTTAGAAAGTTTCTCCTCTAGCCTGATATGGAAAATGTATCAACTCAGTGTATCAACTCAGTGTATCAACTCCAAGGAGTGCACATCAAGACAAGAGAGCCAAGGGAATAGTGTGTGTCAAGGTGAAAATTGATAGCAGGTTATATGAGTCTGATTCAGTAATTATAAAGTGACAAAAAGGAAAAATAAAGATAAAATTGACTGAATGCAGTTAATGAGCAACAAAATGTGAACTTGAAGCTGAACCTACTAGACATGAAAGGAAAATCTCGAGTCAATCAGGGGTATAAAGTAAAATCATTTTTATTGCAATACTAGTTACCTAATGGTTCCATTATCACAAATGTTTACAAACCTCTGTACAGATTCCTGAAGCTGATCCACTTTTCTGCTAGCATCTTCAAATTGTTTGACCAGCTCTGCATTTCTAGCCTCAGCATTAATAAAAGTTTTCTTGGCCTCTTCCGCTGCCTCCCTTTCTGACAGCAGCAAGGTCTGTACAGTTGCAATGCCTCATTAAGTCAGCACATTGCATGAGTTCAATCATCAACATTATGTGCTCATGAAACGATAAAAACTATGATTCCAAGGTAAAATATGAACCACACAACCCCAACAAGGTGTCAAGTGAGTCAGCGGCACATGCCTTGACCAAGCTCAGTTTGAAGTGTAAATGGTTGAGCCTGAGCTGAATCCAACCCACTATTTAGGGCAGAAGTTTTAGATCAAGAGTGGCCCCCCGAGGTAAATTCCAAGGATTGACCTTTTTAACAAAATATTGCACACGATATAACTTGAACAGCTTTTAAGCCAGAGCAGATAAGCTTATCAACCATCAAAATACACATCTTTATAGTAAAAAATAATATACATCGCCCTTGGGGTTAGCCCAATGGTGAGGGTGGGTGGAAAAATGGGTTAGGTTAGGACTAGGCTAGGCCAAGGCTTTGATTCATCGTAACCAAAAAAACCATTAATATACATGTATACAAAGGAAAATGAAATATCTACTGCAGATCAGGCTGGACCTATAGTTGGACTGATTTAAGCCTAAGCCTAGATCAGCCTGAACTTCAATTTGGGCTTAAAAACTCTATCTGAAATCAGCCCAAACTAAAGTCAAACAAAACCAGATAAAAAAGTTCGGGTCAAACAGATCAGGCTTCAAGCTAACCCAGCAAATTGGGAGTCCCAAGGCCAAACCTGCACAACCAGTTGTTTCGAACATAACTAACTGCACTAGAGAGACATGACCTCCGCAGAATACCGCATAAGATATATTATTATTTGTATGTTTGAGTTGTAAAATGTTTTATTATCACTGTTAGGGTTTTTCTGTTACAAACTGGTAAACTCAAAGGAGAAGATACTTCATCCGCAGAGTATTAGCAATTATCATCCAAAGTTAGAGTGCCTACCTTCAAACTCTCCACCTCAGCTGATAATGAATCAATTTTTTCTGTGTCTTGGATTATAACAGGAGTCTCCTTAATGACAGGAGGTGCTTCTTGAATAGCTTTCTGAGCTGCTTCACGTTCTCTATTTGCTCTGGAATTTGCTTCTTCTACTTGTATTTGCATTGCATGCAAAGCTTCTTGCAACTTAGCAGTTTCTTGGGCTTTTTCCTCTTCCAAATCAGTCTGCAATTTGACTCAGCATAAATTAATTTATAGTGCTATTAAATGATTTACTTCCCCTCACCAACCAAAAAAAACAAGCACACTAGATATCAATTATAAAAATATAAAATTACCCTTAATCGCTTCTCGAGTTGTAAACGCCATGTAAGTTCTTCCACACGCTTTTCCAGTTTATCTTTAGCTTCTTTTAGGGCCCCCGTTTCTCTTGCAGCCTGAATGTATTTAAACCACAGTGTCATTACAATCCATGATGCATTACAACTTCCTACAGAAACAAAATCACATTCAGGAGTGTGATTCAAACCATTTTCAGATTTCTGAGCTCTCTTCGGGCAACCCTGCTCCTCCACCCACACTGAGTAACTATTGCAGCTTTCTGGAGACTCCTATAATAAGAATATGCTATGTGGCAACGCAAATGAGCCTGCAAGCAGCCAACAAGATCCACCCATCAATATTCATTTCTTTGAAACAAGTTACATGAAAAGGAGCAGTATTTTTCTTGCCGTTCATCCCGGAATATACATTAGTAACATGCATATAGAAGTTTCTTGATTTCTTCTTCGTAAATTTTAACACAATCAAATCAGGACATGAATGGCAATAGGACCTGGATAATAACTGCAGCCTTAGTTTGCTTTCTGAATCTGAATTCATTTCGAGCAGTCATTGCCCTCAACCCTGTCTGTATTTTGATTGCAGACAACCGTTCCGTCAAGTAGGATTTCCTGGCAATGTACCGCCGGAAGTATTTCTGTATCTTGACAGCTGCTGCTTCTTGTCGCAGCTGCTCAAAAACTTCACGAGCAGATATACCTAATTTACATATATAAAACAAGGAATATAGTTATAATATGGGTACCTAAGGTTAAAACAACCAATCAATAAAATATGTTCTGTGGCAAGGGATATTGCATTCCTGCTTCCATGAATTCGGTGTGCTTGAGAAAGCTATTGTGTCTTGAATAAATTAGCTTATGGTATTTTACAATTATTATATCCCAGTTTACTCGTTAACACCCGCCAGTGCCACCCACCCCTTACCCCTTAAAAGAAAAAAAGAAAAAACTACCACCCCTATGTGTACACATATTGAGCATGACACAAACACAGATCTGTTCGAGTACAAAACAATCATTTCATTGGTCTTTGAAATCTCCATCATGGAGAATTATTATGCAAGAGCACAGAGCCAAAGTTTGTTTATTTTAAAATTTTGTGATGCAAAGTCCAGCATCTTGATAGTGGATGGATTAATTGTTGCATGGCTAAATTTCAAACCAAAGATAGTCCATCAAATCAAGAAGCAGAACGTATTGAGCAAGATTGTTTAAATGGCAAAAGAAGATAAGATTGTTTAAATGGCAATACAAGATGATACCTCTCAAATAAGACTGCAATTGAATAGCAGCTTTGCGTAATGCAATGAACTCTTTGCGTGCCATATGTGTACGAATTTGCCTTTGTATAGTTCTGGCTGCATGTCCAAGTACCTCTGCTCTTCTTGCATCCAACTCGGCCATCTGACCAGCTCTTAGAAAGACCTTTGTCTTGCCTATCTGCCAAGTCATGTTGAGAAAAATGATTATCGGAATACAACAGGTACATTGATGAAATGCTTGGAAAAATATGAACCACCAAGCTAATTATGCAGGCATAAACAGCATGCTTGTAGAAAGTTCAAACAACAGGTTACACAAGCATAATCTAGATGATAGCAGTAATAAGAAAAGCTAAATGAATTTCAGAAAGCTATTAGCCTACTAAGGACAGCTGATGGGCATGGATAGTCAGGTTTCCCTGTCAACTCCTATTAGGACAGGGATGTCGGGCCCACAACCTGGGTTGCTGCAGTAATGCCCTCAACTCAAGCCAGCATCTTTTGCAGATAAGCTCGAGCATAAAAGATAGGGTGTGTAACCCAAGCCTTCCTAACTGCTATAGCTAAGTAACATCATCAACTTGCTATGAACATAACAATTTGAATCACCTGATAACCAGCCAATCCCATTTTATCCAGGATCATTTGGCATGCAACCTTGTCCTCACAGCTGTTCAGGTAAAAGTAAAAACAGTTCAGTAACACTTCTGATGAATATGAAATCTATACTAGCCCTTATTAAAAGTATTAAAAGTAAAAATAAAAACATCTATCCATCTTTCACCTGGAATAAGAACTAGCAAAGTGAACAATGTGTACAGTGGCGGACCTGTTAAGGCGCAAGGAGGTGCAGCTGCACCTCCCCTTGACGGAAAAATCATTTTAGGTGCTTCAAATTGCCCATTTGCTCAGCTAGTGTACAGATTACCTTATTTCCATTTTCAACATTTAAGTAAATGTCTTTGTCCTTTTACTTTAATTTATTTTTATATTACTTCATTTACTTAAGTTTACAATGTAAATAAGGAAGCACCTCCCATTTGGATTCAAATAAAAATACTAGAAAAATCAAATTCCCACCAAATCAAAATATGAAAAATCGGTTTTAGTGCAAAATACGATTTAGGCTAAAAATAATGGCTCATTAAGTCAATATATATTTTATATTAAAATCCCATAAAATCAAGTTTTCTTATTTGATGTGTAAGGAATAAAAGCCGCTAAAAATTATCTTGAGAAAATGATTATTCCGAAAAATCATTTTTCATACTTAGTCAATATTTTAACATTGCTTAATATCACAAAACGTCCCTAAGATTTACGAAACTATCATATGACATCCTTACATAAAACAATTTTTCATGTATGATATGAATGCATGAAGAGACCTAAGGTCAATCTAGGTAAAAACTTTAGATGTTCAATCCACAAAAAGTTTTTAGCCTTTCCAAATTGCACCTCCACTAAAAAATTCTTGGATCCGCCAGTGAATGTGTACTTACTTTCCTTCCAAAGCTTCAGGAGCAAGAACCCCAAAGCGGTTAAGAAACTCATAAAATGTACGTCGGGTAGGATATCCAGCGCAGCTGATCCTAATCGCCTCAAGAACACCCTGAAACAAAGAATAATGACCTGTATAAACTACCCCGAAACACAGGATTTCAAAAGATACTTGTCGGAGGTTATGTAGCAGAAATGAAGCATAAGAGGAACATATAGGCAGCTCATACTCACACCACAGCGTAATTGTTGTATTATGTTAAAGTTCTCAAAAATAGCAGGCTTGAGGACACTGTTGGGCTTCACACATCTGATATAGTGAGGTTCTGTTGAATTCAACGTCTCCATCAAAGATTGAAGTTGTAACTGCATTTTCAAGAAGATAATCTCAGTTGTTGCTCAATAACAAAAAGTTTTCAATAATCTAATCTATAAAGAGACTTAACTTTGACATCACCATCATAAATGAAGCAATAAGAGAAATGAGACAATGAATTCATTTGTGCTGTCCAGCCCTTACACAAGGGTTCAAAAAGTTTCCCTGATTTATTGATTATTATTGGAAATTAAAACACATAATTGAGACCAATGACACCATCACAAATAGCCCTTATCCTTTATGACACATCCAGATGTTGTCAACCTTTACTCAAGTACTGCAAAGTCACCAATTGAAATGGAAATACTTATTCAATGGATCTATCACTGTGCACACAAGGTCAAATATGCAATTTCTGATGTTATTTTAATTTCTATACAGAACCCGAGTTGCAAATAATGCACTGAGAATATCTTCACCTCAACTAGGTCATTATGTGCCAAATAGCATATATTATCTTGGGGTTGCAGTAATATCTATCCCTTTCAATTTGACATGGACCATAATTTTATTTTTCTGTACATCTAACAATGGGATCAACCATAGAGCATTAAACATTTGGCCAAATAAGTTAGCTAAAGCCAGTAAAAAAAAGTATATTTGATCCAATTTAAACAGGTTGTGAAAAAGTTCTCACAATAATACCTTGAAGCGTGATCCAATGGATGAAAATTTAGATGACTTGGATGATTCCTCTGGAAGTGGAGGAAATAGCCCTGCCACAAAAGGGCATTTGGAGGCTGTCAACAGATCCTGGTGTTCTGCGACCACATAATCTTTGTTTTTATCAAGGAACTGATCAGCCAAATAAGTTACCTGAAATAAAATTGATGCTAAAATTTTAGCATAAATTACAATAATGTTATAGAGTAACTGAACATGCACAATAGCCCAAACAAGTATACCTCCCCTGCATAGTGAGATATGGTAAAACTAGTACGTGAAAGCTTAGGTTTGATAAAGCGCTTGTTTTTTGGGAATGTCTGGTATAACTTCTGCGCGAATGTTTCATGTGTGGATTTAGGAAACATACTGCGAAGCAATCAAACAAACATGAGTCCAACCAAAAGGATGAATTTAAACAATTACAATTATTCATGAAAACCAACGGATGGTAACTTGGGATAGTAAAAACACATATACAAAACAGCTAGAGTAAGTTAACTTCTTGTGATGATAAGAATTCAGATCCCGTCAACCTTATAAAAAAAATTGCAGGATTAAATATTATCTACATACCAGGCTTCATCTAAAAGTGCAATTATTCCTCCAGGTTTCTGGAAAAAAAAGATTAAAGAACTCAAGTCAAATAGAATAAGAAAACCTACAATTTGTTCTTTTGGTTGAAGGAAAATCAACATTATGAGTTTGTACTCATGTAAACTATATTATAGCCATTCTGGATAATAAACAAGGATGCATCAAACAGCAATCTGTTACCCTTTCAATCAGATCCAACACATCTTGGTTATCAACAAACTCAATGTAGCTCCAATTGATTTCTTCTTTCGTATATTCTTCTTGTTCCATCTTGAAGACATGCTGCAACATGCAATTACCAAATGATTTTGATTAAGACTGAACCTAATTATTATGAAAATTGGAGGTGAGAACTATGCCAAAATTCTCCAACCTGATTGAAATGTTGTTGCAACTTCTCATTAGTAAAATTGATACAGAACTGCTCAAAACTATTCAAAAGGAAATTTGTCAGCTGCAAGACTAGAACTTACATCGTAAAAAATATCTTAAGTAAATAGTTTACCTGTTGAACTTAAAGCTTTCAAACCCATAAATATCAAGAACTCCGATCAATGACTTTGAGTTTGGATCTTGACCAATTGAGATGTTAATTTTCTCCACAAGCCTTTATGCATTAAAGAAAATTAATGTAAGAATCAAAAAGCAGTGGTTAGACACATATGTTCGTGATACCAGATATCACAACAGCATGGCTGAACATGCATGAACACAACAAACACGTAGAAACAGAAGCAGTGTAAGGAAGTCACATTACCAGTCAAACAAACGGGAATAAATAGTTTTAGCTAAGGCATCTCTGCTAGCCAATGCAGAAACAGGGTCAAGAGTCCTTGTGATGATCTCTTCTGGTGTTACCATTACACGCTTAATGAGAGCCTCTTCCAAGCTCTTAGGATCACACCTACAATAAAGAATAATTGAAGAATGTGGCATTAACAAACAAGCATTAATAAAAGATTGGAAATGTATCTGATTTTGGAAACGTTAAAAGAAGCATACTTAAGCAACTCAGCTGTTGTATTAAGATGGAATCTAGACTTCTCATCCTTTATGACAGAAGAGTCAATATCCTCTCCTTTCGCAAATTCAACATTCCCAAGGTGCAGAATTGCAGCTACCACCATAAAAATTGCATCCTGGAAAAAAAAATTATTATCGAACTGAATGTAACACCACACACTATATCTTAGCATGCACTTCTAGGAACACCGACCTGCTCTTTCTCACTGATTCCAACCACATCCATAGCCCTTCGGGTTGCAAGATATTCCTGCCCATCATCTATTCCATCCAGCTCATAGCAACTGGATTGATTCAAGTAATGGAATTGTTTAGGGTTTCCCAACTTAAACTTATCTCTTTCCTGAAAATGTTTTAAGAAGAGACAATAAATTATAACTTACCATCACAGGTTTAGAGCAGCATAACATATGATGGAGGGTTGGGTGTGTGCAGACATTCAATGTCAAAAGTACAATATAAATACCTCGGGTGGTGAGGCACAAAGAAGGTAAAAGCAATGATAGTTTCTTTCAGGATCTGAGATTTGGCAAACACGAGACCTTTCAAGCAAATAAGTTCTTATAGCTGCCCCAGAGATCCTCCCATTCTTGTCGAATTGGATTTCAACAAATTTACCAAAACGACTGCAATGTGTAAACAGAATAGACATTGAGAAAGTATAATAAACTCTGTGAAAAGTTAAAAATGTACACCAAACTTCCTTGACATTAAATTTTGTATAATTTATGGATAATGATATATCAATATGGTGTAGGCTAACCAACGCAGATTTTCCCAAACCAGAACAAAGCATCCAGTCAGAATTTTCGTCCAATCTTGAGACAATCTGTTTCCTTTATCAACAATAGAATACACCTCCAAACTACTGGATTGGATACATATATTATGTTATTATTTTTCATTTCTTATTGAACGTTTTGCATCATTCATTTGACAGTTAAGTGGATGATACAGGAACCAGACATATTTACACTACAATCTCTCTGCCTTTAAAGAAACCATGATTCTAACTTCTCAAGCCCTGGAATGACCAAATACTCACCTAGAGTTGTTGTTCCTCACAGTTTTGGCATTTCCAAATGCTTCAAGAACTGGATTGGACTGTGAATAATCAACCAGAAAAACCATTCAGGTAACAATTTATCCCATTTAAAAATAAAAACTATATTAAATTTTCAAGATATTATTAAGGAACTGCAATCTTAAGACAGTATGTAGTTTCATCATACTTCTAGAACTTGCTGTTCAACTGTCCGCCCTTCTACACCAGATCGACCTCCAAGGTATGCAAGATATCGCATAAGCATCTTTGTCGTCTCTGTTTTACCAGCACCACTCTCTCCACTCACAAGAATTGAATTGCTCTTTCCTTCGTTGATCATTGCTCTGTTATATAAAATATTGAATTATTAAGAACATGACAGGAAGAAAGAGGGGGTGGGCGGATATATATATATATATATACATATATACCTATATATACACATACATCTGACACCATATATTTAAGTTACCTGTATGCAACATCAGCAATTGCAAAAACATGAGGGCTTAACTCCCCAAATGCAGCTCCTTTATATTGTTCCATCATATGTGTGTCATACAAATGTGGTAACCTTTGAAATGGGTTTACTGCAATCAAAATATTTCCAGTGTACGTCTGGAAAGATATTACATAAGACTGTCAAAAAATTTCTTTTTCGACTCAAATTTCTTCAGCGCATTCAAACAGAAAACATTTTATCTTACATAGATTTCATTGAGTTCATATCTGGTTGCCAAATTATGCAGAACTCCTGGTTCATGCAAATATGACAGCTTTGTCATGTCATCTACACCTCCAGGAGGAGCTTCAGTATCCTCGGGAAAAACTTTTGAGATATTTGTAACCACCTGCAACCAGATTTTCAGTTAGTGAAAATTATAATAACTAGCATAAAGAATTTCAGAATTAGTTAAACATCAAACTTCCATTTTAAAATGAACATTAATGCAAAGCAATCAGATAACATCTTAATCACATGAAGGCTTCCATATTAGAAATTGATCACCAAGATAACCAATTTAATTTGCATAGAAAAGCTTCTAGTAACAAAAACTTATTTTCCCATCAGAAAAAGTAGAGACATACACAGTAAATACATTAAGTATGGCTCACCGTTTTCCCATTTTTGGTATGCGCATGAACTTCTTCACCACTAATTCGGCGAACTTCTCCACCAATCCATGCTTCCGCTGGATCTTCAACCCAGACATGAGAACCTACTATAATGTTAACTGGTGGAGCCTGCAAACACAACCACATTAGAAATGGAAATAGATAAAATGAATACAAGAAACTATCACTGTCACGCAACGTACATATTACTGTAGCTCAAGAAACTATCGTCCACAATGAGCATACAAATGTAAAACAAAACATTAATCAACGTGATCACACAAAATGAAATTTTGGATGTTATGAAATGAAATGAAGTGTTTAAGTAACAACAACTAATCTTTATTATCATAAAATGAGTAGGTCTAAATCTGAATGTAACAACGTACTCAATGGCTATACAATTCTTTAGAAGACAACGTCAGCGAAAGTTTATATTGGTGGCCTGAAAATCCATGAAGAAATGTAATAGTGCCTGAACATAAATCTAACTACACAGCATGGTTGTGCTTAAGGCATACCATGATTGTGAAGCATTTAAAAAAATCAATAGTTGTTCAAAAAAACTCAAATCAACAAAATGTTGACAGATTTCAAACCCATGAAAGACTTACCAAAAAGAAACTAAAACAAGAAATAAGACTACAACTAGAAACAGCCAACAAGAAGTTTACAACAACATTGCCACAGATACCGCTCTAACATCTTCCACCTCCATTTCAATATTTGACTTACTGTTGACTATGAAGCCACGCCCACGGAAACCACACCTGCTTCCAAGAGCTTGATTTCTAATACATATTGAGAGGCCGCGAACAACTACTATGCATGAAAGTTTCCACGCCAATGAAGATTCAGAATTAAAAATACTTGTAGCAAAGCAAAGCCTACCAAGTCCTTATTAATTGACTAAAACGACCACCATTGCCTCATTAATTTCAAACATTACATTGCGACGTCAATTATAAGGAACCTTTTATTTTCGGTAAGAAAATTATTCCCTATCTGATATCTACTTCACATATAACCTGAATACGCATAGAACACAATCAAACTATCCAGTAAAAGTTTATTGTTTGCACCGCAATGCGTCTACTAGAAAGTATTAATACCACTAACATCTAAATCCAATAACAAGTTTTTCTTTTCGCCGTAATAACTACCTATTCATATTGATCCAATTCGACATTTTCAAATTGATTTTTCATCGGAAGCTACAAACTTAAAACCAGAAAATCAAATCCCAAGCTTATAATAAGTACCTTCATGGTTTTATAATCCAAATAAAACTTTGCACAATCGGACTTAGCTAAGCTACACCAATGAGTCAAACAAACCAACTAAACAAACCAAACAAAGAAAACAATCATTTCCATATATTTCTTCAAGTTACCATATAGATTGTACTCAGCGATCTCCTCCGCTAAGTCATCCGATACAGGACCGAGTCAAGGAGGAACTGACTCGGCGAGTCAGATCGGAGCGAAACGGACTGGTAGCTTTGGAGTTTCAACGGCAATTTTGAGAAACGAATTTGAATTTCGAGCTGGAGAAGACGATAATAGGAAGAGAACAAAGCAGACGATGAACTTTTTTTGCCCTTTTTCGAATTTCTTTTCTTCTCTCTCTACGAAATTGGAGGTATGGAAGCTTATATACGAAAAAGCAAAAAGCTTTGAAAGCTTCTCTGTGTCTGTCTTTCTCTCTCTATGTTTTTGAGTTAGCTCTGTTGCTTGCTGCTGTGCGTTTCGGACAGTAAAAATTATTTTTTCCTGCTTTTATTTTACTTTACTGCTCTGGTCAAATGGGGTCCTTCCTTGGGAGAGAGAGAGAGAGAGAGAATGAAATGCCTTCGTGAGCTCCACAAACATTGGCTTTCGGCTCAAAATACCGACAGCATAAGAGCTACTGAAGCACAAAAACAAATTAAGACCGATGTGTTTGGGCAGATACTTGTTTTAATTACGGAATCACCCTTCCTCCTTTAGGAGGCAATTTTCTTTTTGCTACCACCAAACACACATGTACACGATGATATTTGTTATATATGTATATCGGAGATACGTAATTTGTGATTACGAATCTCCGATATGCACTTCTTGTCATCTAACGAGAAATATACAACAAAGAAGTGTTATTTGTTGTCTTCATAATATATTCAAAAATAATAAATCTCATATATGCACTTTTGGTCATCTGACGATAATGTTATTGTAAGATAGTCTTTTTCTAATGAAAAATGGCGTATTAACACATTGATGATATACTTATGACCAGGATGTATAAGGCAAATGCAACATGGTATAAGAAAATATAACTAACGCATTGACGACATACTTATGGCCAAACCCTAATTTGCTCTTTGATAAAGGCGAAGGTCCAAGGTGAACTTTTTGAGAGTGCTAAGTTCCCATATGAATGACGTGGTGTTTATAATGTTTGTATATTTTTACTAAGAAATAATTAGATAATTTAAAAGAGTTTCAATTCATTTTGTGTTATTGGAAATCATAATCGCTATTCTGTCAATGCCTAATGGCTTAACTAATTTGGAGAAGCCAATTTGAGCCACTATTCAACTCTTGGCACATAACGTAAGAAACTTGTTAATCTTCTATTCTATGGATGAATTTTCATAACGTGTGGCTTTCCTCAAAAAAGAGTTTCCGGCCCATAAAATAATGGGCTGAATCATCAATTCTATCAGGGCTAAGCTGGTAATTCTATTCAACCTAAAGGGTAATTTTGAATTAGCAATTTGAAGTAATTTCCGACCAAAATATTCTCGGAAATATATTTTTAACGTTTTACGTCATGACAATCTGATATCCGCTTTTCATTCGCTGGAGCCTGAATTTTGTATAGCTATATATTTGGGATCAATAAAATTTCCCGTATAAACACTCACACTGAGCCTGAATGTTAATATATATGGTGGATTGTCAACTTTGCGACCATACTATTGATCTGAACCAAAGTATAAATTAGGAGCAATGATAACTACACGGTCCATGTATAAGCTTATAAATGTCGGATCATATTTCATGTGGGTGGGTCCAAATCCATGATATATTTTTCTTTTCTTTTCTTTTTCCCAGAAAATATATGGTATTATTAAAACTTTGGTTTTTTTTTTAAGTATAAGCGATAGTCTAAGCTATAGGGGAAGAGGATTTCTCATACACATGTTTGTACAAATAAATTTCATGGAGAATATTTGTGGAAAATAGATGCGGTCAACGGATAACACTCGAGGGTGTTAGCCAAAAACCCTCTCATGCCTAAGTCAGTTAAAAAGAGAGAGGGGCGGCTAGAGCCGTGAGAGAGGGAGAGAGAGAGAGAGAGAGAGAGAGAAAGAGATTTCTCTATGGAGATATTCCTATCTTAAATCAAGAATAATTGACTAATTAAATAGAATTTAATTAGCACAATTATTTGATCTAAGGAATATTCCTTTATTCATGTGTCACCTTCTGATTGGTTGCAAAAATTCATGTTTCCACAACACACAACTATGATGTTGTGGAGTCGAACCTGAGATCTATGATCTGCAAGTTAAGGTACTTTTTCACTGGCCTAAAACCTATTGGCCATTATTAAACTTTTTCTTTTTCTAATGGTCAAATGAAAAATGATGAAATAGAGCAAATGGGCCTCTCTAAATTTCTTGAGCTTTGTTGTATGTAGGCAAAGCACTGCGCAAACGCAAACAAAGCCATGAGATAAAAGTATAAGAGTTGAAATAATCACTTATATCAAGTAAATATATAGATGGTGTTGGCTGCACGAAATCTCACGGCCTAGCGAGCCGGGCCGAGGGGATTAGCGCCAACACAAGTCGTCCTTTTTGGTGTAGAATGCGTGCGCTGGCGTGCCAGCACTATCTACCGTGCGTTCAAGGATGATGTGTGTGGTGAGCGATTGAATTCGATGCGCCTGTTTGAATCTGACTTCACTTCAAACGATTGTGGTCGAGATAGGAACATATCTCGACCGTCAGGTTCACAGCCTGAGTTACAAGGCCGTTGGTGATGGTGTCGACGGTGGAAATAATTAGTGGATTTGGGTGGTGCTCTAGCGCTCCGCCAGATGGCGAAGGCTGTATGATATATGGGATAAGCGAAAGAGTAACAAAGGGTGATGCTCCGGCGCCTTGAAAACTCAAGGGTCGTATGATATATTGATGAATGAATTTGCTTACAAATTGCCACTGCTCCTAGGAAAACACATAAACGTATTGAAAATTACAGTGCAATTGAAAGTAAATGACAGAAAAGATAATTTACTCCGTGGGAGACTTGTTTTGGTGTTTGAACCCTTTGAATGTATTCTGAGCTTAGTATTTATAGGAAGAGCCAGCTGATCGAGGTGGACCCAACACCCTCGTGAAATGCGACTGACTCGCAATAGTGGGTGGGTGGAGGCCGAGAAGCATGGTGGTGTGACTACCGTGAAGTTCAATTTCCCCTACTGTAGTAGTTGGGCCGGACTTCACTCTTAAAAAAGCATTTAATTCCTCGATCTTTGGTGGGTAGAGGAGCATTTAATTTTCGTGATTTGAGAAGTATAATTTCACCAAATTGACCTCACACATACTGCGATTTGACTGAAAAGTACACTGATGCGACCCTACTTTCTCTCGACAGACCCGACCCAGATTCCACCCGGACAGGCGGACCACGTTGATGGGCCCACATCAACCCATGTCGGCCCACATCCTAAAACAATTACCCTCTTCCCGAGATTAAACCTATGAGGGCCAAATCTTCTGCCGAGAAAAAACGGGCGAGTCTCCCCTACAACTAGGACTAGCCCAAAAACTTCAACTCAAACAAGCAACAGATATCATCCCAAGCGCCAAAGATGCATACAAAATATACATAACAGCCTCCGGCCTAACTAATTCAACCCTAGAGGTGATAAGGAGAGCAACTAAGAATACAAGAATTCAACAATGAAATGAAAATAATAGAATACAAGTTTAGGGTTCAAGGATTACAATCCTACCCTTTCCAACGAAGCTCGAAGAGAAGCGCCATGACTAAGCGGTGTCGAAGCAACTACGATCTGGGGGCGCAAACAGAGAAAGAGTGTGAGTGGACAAAAACAAGGTTTTTCATACTTAAATCAAAGTAGTAACCCCACCGTTTAAAACCATGCCAAACATGCATATGAAATCGTTTATATACTTGGTTGATTTGAAAACCGTACTAATACAAAGTACGAGAAAACATTTCCAGTTTAAAAACCCCTTTTACATTTCCCCGAGGAATAATCCTCCCAAGACAAATCCCACACAAGTTTATAAAATATAAACAAAAGGATTTATTAACGTAAAAGGATAAGGATGGAATAAAATCCACATAAGGTAAAACAAACCTTAAAATGCCGAATAGCTTGCTTACATGACAAGCAAACCAAACTTGACAATAAAGATAATAATTGCGTTCAAAACATTTATATATATATATAAATATATATATAAAACAGGATTTACAATCCAACAAGTAAAACCTAACAAGTAATCGAAATCAAATCAAGTACTACAACCAAAACAGGTAAATAATTTCCCAAACATCCCCATTCACACAATCACGTGCTTACAAGCACGATAGCAAGGAAACGATCCTCACTAAAAGAAATATGAATACGAATGTACTAACACACGCGTATAGGTAGTATAACTATAACACACAAGTACCAGGGAAAACAATCCAACAGGGGATCATCTCGACTGACAACCGGTACATGACCTCAACGACACACCGGCCCCGTGGTTGAGCCGTCCAAAGTGGGACTAAACTCACAGGACTATATGGTAAAACTTACCAACCATACCTCCCGAAATAAATCTGTCCTCGCGCATGCAGACTACCCAATCAAGGGTCTACAACTACACCTAGTTAAGGTATGCACCGGATCGTATCATACCAGATCTAGGTAAAGTATCATCGAGTATCGAGCAGGGGAGGTATACAAGGTGCTAACAGCACTCACAACAATCGCTACGCGATAACAATATATATATATATACATACACAATGTACCCAACCCCAAAACACCAACATCGTGACATACACAAGTCCATCAAACATATAACCCATATATATATACTCAAAATCAGGACATCACTGTCCAAAACATATATTTCTATATTCAAAGTATTCACAAGGGTCAAACGACCGCATAACAGATTAATATTAAATCAAACATCTTTTTCATTGAAAAACCATATTTAAATCTTATTCAATGCTAAGGTCAAGCATACTAAATCATGATAAAATCTACAGTCTCTAAGACGCCAAATATAATGTATAAACATATATATATATATATATATCAATATATATATATATATATATATCAATATATATATATATATATATATATATATAACAAGTATTGGAAAACCCTTTTCTTAAAGTAGATAAACATATGTATATATATATATATATATATCAAGGTACATATATATATACAACCAACGTATGGTGATCCTTTTTCAAAGTAGATATACCTATATATATATATAAGTAATATATATATATAGTCAAAGTAAAGATATATCAATATATATACATATGTATAACCAAAGTACATATACATATATATAGTTATATAACCAATTTCCACTATTACAAGTGTTTACTCCAAGTAGCTATACATATATATATATAAGTTTATATATATATAATCAAAGTATACGCATTATAAATCATAGGGTTTTATCACCAAAACCGAATATGAAATCAAACGGACTATACTAACGTCCATATGTTCAATTTATATAATTAAAATATAATACAAAGATTCCAAGCTTAATATAGCTCATTTGTATAATGAAAATCTGATATGAAATCACCGAGCGTTGTCCACGTTCGCTCAATACCCAAAGGTATAAATATTAATAAAATAACCAACAGGGCCCCACATAAAATCCGCAACCCAAAACATGCATTAAACTCAAATGCAAACCCTTTTAAATATAATAAAACCAAAGTCAAATCAAGACTTAACATATTAATCAATTCAAGATTTAAAATCATTAAATCTCCATTTCATGCATTTCATGCAATTCATTCAAATCATGCACAGTAGAAAACAAAGTCCACTCACCGTTGGTCCTATCTTGCCAACCTCAAAGGGTCCCAAGCTGGCGTGAAGAAGTCAACGCACCTAAAGCGATAAAGGCGAGGCTTGGATTAGTAATCGAACCGACAGAGAACCTTAAACTCAAACCCCTAACCAAACCCCACTTAACGTGTACGCACGTCCTCTGAAAGATTCAAGGTCAAACTACCTCTTAAAACCGGTGGGACAAAATTTCAAGACTCACACGACTGACGGTCAAACACCCCTTTCGGTCAACCCGGGCCCTCGGAGCCCAAGACCTCCAAAGCGATCTAGACCTTCCTAGAAGTCCAACAAAGTCAACTACACTGCAAGGCGACTTGGAAAGCCTCGGTCAAACCTGGTCAAACTTGGTCAAACCGCGAATAGGTCAAATCGGACCCGTGGGTCCCATGACCTCCACACTTAGATCCGAAAGTTCCTTGAGGTTCAACACGACCTAGACAACGTGTCCTCAAAGTTTGGTCTCGATCCGGCCGTCGGATTGCTCACGATCGCACGACGACGATTCTGGTTTAATCTAACTTCAAGTCATCGATCCGGAGTATCCGGACTCGAATCATGATCCGTCAAATCCTATACGATCCTAGAATTATCTAGATCAACATATCCAAGAATGGACACGATCCAACCGTTCAATCCTGTCAACCCGGAATCGCACAATAGGCGAGATTCGTTCGATAACCAAAGCGATCTCCGAATTGAGATCCGTCAACTCCCTACGCGCTCACAGCGATACGAGGATCATTAATGACCCAAGAACCGCCACTACACCGCCACCACGCGCCGCCACACGCGCCACCGTGGGTGGCGGGTGGCTTGATCAAATCCGGTGATCAACCAACCTTCGATCCAAATTCTACCAACCTTACACCAAACGACTCGAACAGGAGGGAGTTCGGAACCGGTGGGAGCCGCCACAGAACCGGCGGCAACCACCTCAAAACCCCTCGAAAGTCCGGCCAAACCGCCTAAACTCCTAGGTTTCTAGATTCGATCACCAAACCTCCAAATCGATCTCCAATAAACCCCGAGAACTTAGAAGAGCGGGTAGAGAGGAGTCAGCATACCTTTGCGCGACGGGAGAAGACGACCGAGGCGGGCGAGCAGCGCCAGACAGAATACCCCTTGAACCGAGTCGCTCACGGAAGAATGGAGGTTTCCCGAGCCGGGAGAAGGGTGCGGCGTGACCGACTAAATCACGCCGGGTTCGAACGTGACCAGTGCGCCCAAGCCGTGGCCGGACGAGCTCAAATCGAAGAGAGAGTGGAGATCGCACGGAGGAGAGAGAGTGCGAGGAGGAGAGAAAGTCCGGATTTTTCTCAATTCGATTGGTCCAAGGGTATTTATCAAATTTCAAAATGACCTTTATGTCCTCGAACAATCTATCACTTTCCCTGATTGAGGCGTGCACGTCCCCGACTGCTGACGCGTTCGACGCAATGGCGCCTTTCGTTTGCCAAATTCCGTCCCGAAAATAAAGTGGACCAAAATGCCCCTTTAATTACTTATTTTCAATTAATTCCAATTAATTCATTTTTAATTCATTTTAATTATCCAAATTAATTAACTTATTTAATTAATTCATTTTATCTTTAAATTGGGTCAGGGTCGTCACATTCTCTCTCTTTCTCCACGTGTTTGGCAGAGTTGACAACCTTCTCTTATGGTATGGTTCATACATAATCTTTAGTCACTTCTTCATTAAATGAGCTGTGGGACCCGTCTGGCAAGTGGTGACATCCTCTAAATTTGGGCCGAATGATGGGGGTCGGCCGCTTCCCTCGGCTTACCATTACCGTGGCCGTGTTCATTCTTTCTCAATTACTTTGCTTACACGGTAATGGCCTTTGACGTACAATTAAAATACCCAGTTAAACAATGTTTTGGCAGTGATTTTATTCATTTGATCGGCAAGTACGGGCCGAATTTTTTATGCACAAATAGATGGTATATAATTTTATTGATATTTGAATCTTCATCCAACAGCTTGCAACATGTTGTGTCTAGTCTAATTAAAAAAAAACAACGTTCACACTTCACAATTTGTTCATAAGTAGTTGGTTCCGGAGTCAGTCTTGACTTTTGAGTGGCTCAGTATATGAAATTAAAATGAGGCCATTTTTCTTTATATATAATCATAATTTAATAACAACAAAATTTATATACGTGTACTTTCCGTTTGGCTTAAATATGGTAAATATATATTTTTTTAAAGAAAGTGTTGGATTTAGATTTTTGTGGTTCCAAAGTGAATTAAATACTTTTTTAATATTCAAAAATTTAAATGTGTGACCTTCTTTAAATTGAAATAATTTTTGTTTGGGCCCGGTACTTTTGAGCTCTCATAAAAAGCCTTTGTAATATGGGCCTAAACAATTTTTATTATTTATTATATTTGGTGGGCTAAGTAACCAGAGGGGTCCTTAGGGGGTGTTTGTTACAACGTGTAAACTTGGATTGGCTTGGCTAGGATTTTATCCCATGTTTATTTCACCTGATTCTAATTTTAAGTGAGATTAACTAATATTAGGCCCACCAAAAACACCTGCTTAGGTGTTCTTAGTGAAACCGGTTTAGAGAGGAGCGACTAACACTCCCGACCCAAGCAACGAGCAACCAACTCCACCCAATCGCCCCACAACCACCGACCCACCAAGCAACAACCATAACCACCAGCAACGACCACCATCCACTACCACCATCCACAACTACCAGCCACGACCACTAGCCACAACCACCCAAAAAGGAGAATACATAATAGAAAAGGAAGGGAAGAGAGAATATAAAATTTTAAAAAATTTAAATAAAAGGAGAAGGAGAAGACACAGTAGAAGAGGAAGAACATAAAATTTTTGAAATAAAAAAATATATAGAAGGAGAAGACAGAATAAATAGGAATAAGAGAAAACGATAAGAGAAAATTTTCGAACAAAAAAAGAAAAGAAAAGTAAACAGAAGAAGAAGATGAAATAGATGTAGATAGGAAGAAGCATAGAGGAAGACGAGGAAAGAGATGGAGAGAGAAGAAAAGTCAAAAATATATATAAAAAATTACTTTCCAAAAAAAAAAAGTCCTAGTCCAATCAAACACACACCAAACGATGTATAAGTGTTATCCAGCTTATGCCACGTCAAGCCAATCCAAGATAGTACCAGTATTTAGTCCAATCCATGACAGTCCGCCGTATCCAACGACTCTTTATAGTTATTTCCCTTCGTCTTCCCTCCAAAGTCTCCAGGCGCACTTAATTGACATAAGCTCATTCTCCGCAACCAGTCGGTAACCTTTCCTCCAAAATCCTCCAGTTTCTCTGTTATATCTATCTCTCACTTATTCACAAAAATTGACGTACGATGTCGTTTATCTTTTCTCTGTGTCTAGGATTCAAAAGTTTGAGACCAAAACGATGGAAGAGACGATGAAGATTGGGGAGTTTACTATTCACATATGAGCATATGAATAATTAATTAGTCATTCATCGATGTTTCATTTCCCTCACAACTTATTTCTTGTGCATAGTATTCATTTTGAATGGACTGACAGTTGGAGACCCACTTCCTGAGGATAATATAGTTAATTTATATTTTTTGTATTAAAAAAATAAAAAATAAAATAAGATAATGGATCCTATTTTTATGAAACATAATAACCTACTTTGTCTTTTCTTAATTATAAAATAATTAAAAATTAAAAATTAAAAATAAAACAAAACAAAAAAGAAAACCAATTGGCACACTGGCTAGTATTTTATATAATCGTAGTGTTTTAAATTTTGTTGTTTTGACCTTTCAATTATTATTTTTTCAGTCCTTTACACCACTGGAGCAATAATTAAAAATTAAAAATTAAAAATAAAACAAAACAAAAAAGAAAACCAATTGGCACACTGGCTAGTATTTTATATAATCGTAGTGTTTTCAATTTTGTTGTTTTGACCTTTCAATTATTATTTTTTCAGTCCCTTTACACCACTGGAGCAACTCTAGATCCTAAAGAAGAAAACACCAAAACCACTTGAGAATCCAATGAAGTATTGTTTTAGGTAACGTTCTTTGCATTTATTTATTTATTTATTAAGCTATTTATTTCTTTTTGTAGCCTAATTTATTAATGAAGTTCAAATAATCACATGCTAATTCTGCTGTCTTATGGAGATGTCTATCTACTTTCTACTATCTAGAATGAATGAAGGCAAATATGTATGGGTCTTTCAAAATTACGAAATTAATTAATGACGTTTCAATCAATCACATGGTTTTGTTTTGTATTAAGGATACGTTCCAATCAACGAATCACATTGGACAATTCAAATACTTATCTGATGCCATCAGATTAGTGATGATACTATCACGTAATGGATGACAATGAATTGTAATCCAATTTTCAATAGAACAAGATATATAATATGATAAACGGAGGGGATGTTAAACGAACTCTAAAATTAACTGAGTACCAAACTACTAAATTATTTATTGAATTACTAATTTATTCTAATATAAATGACCAAAAATAATATATAAATTGTGAAAGAAATATAATTTTAATAAAGTACACTACACTCACCATTATCAACCATAATCAAACATAAGCGATCTGATTGATGCATAATTTTGATGCAAACCAAATCCAAATTCGATCTCATTGGTATCACAATGCACATGATAGTCGATCTGATTGTTGTTGCCAGACCACGGTTTCCTGAGACAATAAATTATCAATAAACTACATGATACTCTATGTATCATCCAATTATCTCTGCTTTCATCCAACATACAAGAGACGAGCAAGATTCACGCATTGCCTTTTGCCTACATCTCATAAACAGACTCTTATTGTTAATGGAAGAATATATACTCATCTTTTCAATAACATATGTTTTTTCTTTCCTTTTCCTCCTCTTTTACCCCAACAAGTTTTAGCGAAGATAGATGTGAAATGCTTGAAAAGTGTTGTCTTTGACATGGTATTTTGGTTGTTCTTTGTTTCTGAAAACTAGAGCACGAAATGATGTCGGTGTTGAGAGGAGGAAATCCCAGAGTTTCCATTACCAAAGAGCTTTACAATACTGAGAGAACCGATGAGAAGATTATTGGATTTGGTGTAGGGTGATGGTTTGGTGTTGTGTGATAGAGTGTATTAGAGTGCACTAGGGGTATTTTTGGTAGTTAACTGGGGTGTACTTAGTTAATTTTACATTTTGATTTAAATATTATGGTGTACTTAGATCATAGGTTGTATTCAGTTAATTTTAGAATTCATTTAACAACACCATAAATGGAATCCAAAACTCAGTCCCTTTTTTCCTTTCTTCTATTGAGTTTTATTTTTTGGTTTTTGTTGGTTTTGTAATTTTTTTGCTTCACATTTTCAATAAGGTTACTTTTTGTTTTTGTTTTTTCAAATATTAAGGTTACTTTTTTTTTTATATATACAAACAATATTTTATTTTAATATAATCTAAATTACGGGGAGAGATATTCGAACTCGAGTGAAGAGTGATGAGCACATTCATTCTAGTCAACTTGACTAAGTCCATATGTCTACTAAGGCTACTTAAAAAAAACGATGGTATATTGTTGATGAACAAACAAAGGTACAAAACAATTATGTGCTGAATATGGGTAAATATTCTCCAATGACCAAACACAACAACATGTTGAATTGATCTGAAAAGAATCACACACAACCCAAACAACTAAATCTCCGATCTAGTAACCAGAGGCACATGTACTTAGACCTAAAATACAAATCCGCCGAGCAACAGGAGAAACATTAAATCCATATGAAAAGCCAGAAGTTTAAAAAAAAATCCTAAATAGAAAACAAATCACAAGCAAACTCCTAAAGAGTTTCTGAAAATTATTAGTCTAAAACAAAACTAAGAAACATAACCACCACTCCACATCTTTCGAGCAACCCGAAGAAAATCATAACACCATACCGGCTAAACCCATAGTCACGCACTAGCTAAACCTGAACCCAACACAACCAGAAATTTTCCCCTTTTTAAAGCTCCAAATTATGTCAAAGGGAGCCACTCTTTGTGTACGTGGGCCAGAATACGATGACTATATCATGACGACTGCTTCCACATCATAAAATAAACTAACAATCTTGAGGGAATGAGAAAAAAAGGGATGAAAGGAAAGAGAAAGACGTAGGGAAAGGAGGTTGCCAAACCCAAAGACTTTTTTAGAGCTCTAGTTGTTAAGACTTACTAAGGGCCAGTTTGACATTGTTGTATTGTGAAAATAATCGCTGTTATATTTGCTATGAGAGAAATCAGCTGTGAGAGAAAGCAGTTTGACATTTGGTGTTTGGTAAACTTTTTGTTAAAAGTGTTGTTGGTACTAATTCCCGTATGATCAGAAAATAATTTCCACATAATCATTAAACCCAGCGCCTCTTCGAAACTGATTCCTGCATAATCAGAAAATGAAAGCATCTCATTAGCTGTTTTCCCTTATAGCTTTCTCTCACAACAATTTTTAACAATAAGTGATTTTCTTATAGTTTACCAAACAGGTTGGGCTTCCCAAATTTTTTTAAAAATCACTTATCACCCCAAATAAGTAATGACAAACTGTCACTAAGGCTACTTTTAATATAGATTGATTTTGGCTTTTCCTTCCATAACGGTTTGAAGTTATGGCTATTTGAAATATAGTAACTCAAATTATGGTTTGAAGTTATTCCTATTTGAAGTCATAACGGTTTGAAGTGTTTTTTTTTTGTTGGAAAAATAATTATGCTAGCAGAGTAGTACTAGCTGGTGATTGTAAACTTTACACACATCAACCGTTCAATTTCATTTTGTGTTGGCTCATGTTAAAAAAAGAATTATTTGATATCTAATTTTGCATTATTATTTTTATTTTACGTGAAATATATTTTTGGATTAACCTAGACGGAATTTTGTGCTAACTACAACAGGAAAAAAAAAAGACTTTTACGAAATGAACTTACCCAAGAGTATATTTGCCATTCATTGTTTTTTTTTTTGGTAAAAACATTTTAACATTCATACCCAAAAGAGAAACGTGGCTTCTGTAAAAAAAAAGGAAAAAAAGAAAAACGTGGCTTATTTGAACAGATGTCACAAATGGACCGACCCAAAAAACAACTCTCTCTTACCACCACCATTCTCCCAGACTGCCAGTCCCAGTCCCAAACCCACCAAAAATAAGCGCCGCCTCGCTTTTCTACACACACTTTCTCTCTTTTCCTGGATATGGCTTCGTCTTCCTTATTCCACTCCTCCCTATCCTCCCTAACCCCTAAACACACCGTGTTTTACCAAAACCCCACATCCAAACGCCCCCTTAATTCCCCACTCACCGTAACCTGCACCTCACCCACAGTCGATCCCTACTCCTCCCCCTCCGCCGCCACCACAAACAACTCCCCGCCTCCAAAATCTCGGCGCGCCGTCGACGAGAACATCCGAGATGAGGCTCGGCGCCACCGCGCGCCTCACAACTTCACGGCTAAGTACGTCCCGTTCAACTCGGGCTTCGACTCGCCCGAGTCCTACTCGCTCGACGAAATCGTCTACCGCTGCCGCTCAGGCGGCCTCCTCGACGTCCAGCACGACCTCGACGCGCTGCGCAAGTTCGACGGCGTGTACTGGCGGCAGCTGTTTGACTCGCGCGTGGGGAAGACCACGTGGCCCTACGGCTCCGGCGTCTGGTCCAAGAAGGAGTGGGTTCTACCCGAGATCGACGACGACGACATCGTTTCGGCCTTTGAGGGCAACTCCAACCTCTTCTGGGCCGAGCGTTTCGGCAAACAGTTTCTGGGCATGAACGATCTCTGGGTCAAGCACTGCGGGATCAGCCACACGGGAAGCTTCAAGGACCTGGGCATGACCGTGCTCATCAGCCAAGTGAACCGCCTGAGGAAGCTGAAACGACCTGTCGTTGGAGTCGGCTGCGCCTCCACCGGTGACACGTCCGCCGCCCTCTCCGCCTACTGCGCCTCCGCAGGTATTCCCTCAATCGTATTCTTACCCGCGAACAAAATTTCAATGGCGCAATTGGTCCAGCCCATTGCAAACGGTGCGTTTGTGCTGAGTATCGACACCGATTTCGACGGTTGCATGAAGCTGATCAGAGAAATCACAGCCGAATTGCCAATTTACTTGGCGAACTCATTGAACAGCTTGCGGATCGAAGGGCAGAAGACTGCTGCGATTGAGATTCTGCAGCAATTCGATTGGGAAGTGCCCGATTGGGTCATTGTTCCTGGTGGCAATCTTGGTAATATCTATGCATTTTACAAAGGATTCAAAATGTGCCAAGAATTGGGCTTGGTCGATCGAATTCCACGCCTTGTTTGTGCTCAGGCCGCAAATGCGAACCCGCTTTACTTGTATTACAAGTCAGGGTGGAAGGATTTCAAGCCGGTGACTGCGAATACGACTTTTGCCTCGGCTATACAGATTGGGGACCCTGTTTCTATCGACAGAGCTGTGTATGCTTTGAAGCAGTGTGATGGGATTGTGGAAGAAGCCAGTGAAGAGGAGCTGATGGACGCCATGGCTCAAGCGGATTCGACTGGGATGTTTATCTGTCCTCACACTGGTGTTGCGCTGACGGCATTGGATAAACTTAGGAAGAGTGGGGTTATTGGAGCTGGTGATCGGACGGTGGTGGTGAGCACTGCTCATGGGCTGAAATTTACGCAGTCTAAGATCGATTATCACTCGAAGGCAATTCCGGACATGGCTTGCCGGCTTGCCAATCCCCCAACACAGGTGAATGCGGATTTCGGGGCGGTCATGGATGTGCTTAAGGAGTTTTTGTTTAATAAGGCTCCTCCAAAGTCTAAGTGAGAGTTGCCCTCAAAGTTTCTGTATTAATGCAGCACTTGGCCCCTTTTTTATCTTTTCTGTTTATGCTGGTTTGGTTTTGAACAGGCGGTTGTTAAATTATTGAAGAGAATTGATTTTGTTTGTGCTTATATCTTTAGAATAATCTGATCTCCGACAGACATAGCGTAAACATAGATGTTGTAATGTAACCGTATGTTTGTGATCAGATTCCCAAATTTGGTGTAACGTTAGTGGAAGGAACAATAGAGGTTGATGATGTTTTTCTAGTATTTCTGCTTTAAGAAATTTCTTTCTCCCACGTGCTTGGAGAACGGCTTCAGATGCTTTATCAAGATTTCATGATTTGAAGTCATGAAGTTTCCAGTGGGTGGTGTCAAGTCATGAATTTTAAGCTTGCGCGGTTTTACTGTTTGTCGGGCGGCTAGGACACGGCACATCTTTTTGCTAAAATTAATATGCTCCAACATCAAAATCAGAAGGCAAAAAGGAGAGAAATCTGTTGGTTTATTTTGATTCAACCATCCTAGACACAAGAAGCAAGCAATTGAATGGCTCAACTGGAAAAATGACCATAACACACATATTCCAAAAGCTACTTGTTAACGTTGGGAGCCTAAGAATACACATTAAGACAAATTCTCTTTGTTCGTTGTAAAAGGTTCTTGTTTCTCCTCGAGCCATCCACTTCAAGAGTAGTCATATAACGATATGCTCTTGTCGTCCGACACACTAGCCAGTCTACCGGGCATTCCTCCGGGACGAAAGGCCACTCCCCAGACTTGGTCTGTGTGGTTGCTCATTGTCTGCACAGCTCCTCTCATGCTGATATCCCACAGCCTCACAGTTCTATCACTTGACCCGGTTGCAACTGCCGCCCCATCTGTGCTGGCATCCACACTCAGAACCCAACTCGCATGTCCTGACATAGCCCCAACCAATGTTTTCCCCTCAGCATCATACATGTGCACATGGGTGTCGTCTGAGCCGGTGAAAAGTAACCGTGGCTCAACTGGAGAAAACACGAGCGACCTCACGGGCATGGAGTGGCCTTCCAGATGGTGCAGGAACTTGCCACGATCCGCGTCGAAAACAGAAACAGTTCCATCCATCGAGCCACAAGCTATGCGCCTACCATCGTGACTCCAGGCAACTGATAGCACAAACTTCTTGCTGCTGCTTTTATCCGTAGGCTTGGTTCCTTCCGGGCGAGGAATCAACAATGTGGCAACCAGATTCCATGTGGTGGTGTCCCAAACTTTGACTGATGCACTTCCCCCACCCGCCACAGCTAGCATGGTACCCTGATCAAGAACCAAAATTCAGAACCAATTTGAATATAACCAGAGGGGTGGCTTTAATACTTGTATTGGTTCTTGTTTGAATCACATATCCAAAGGACCAAAATATCACTAAAACAAGTCTTGAATTTTTAGATTCTAAGTATCATCAATGTTCACTTGATGCAGTCTATTTATCCAAATTTGGTCCACTTGAAACATCAATTTAACAATTAAGAACTAAGTTAATACCAAAGAAGGCAAATACAATATATCTCAGAACGTGACATCTCAACCAGATCTACAATTTTCAGACCCAAAAAAAAACCCAGATCTACAATTCAAATCCCAAGTCTAATTTTAGAAAAATTCTCAAACCAAAAAGAAAGGGAGCAAACTTGTATGCATAGATAGAGACATAAACAAGTAAAGCAGCACACATATTCAGCTTGCAGCAAACTAGGAAATTGATTTAACAACCTCAAAAAGACCCAAAAATAAATATCAAAATATAAAATAATAAAAAAATTGAAAATTGCAAAGGTACCTGAGGATTGAAGCGTAATTGCCAGACTTCAGATGGCGGGGCTTCGAGACTGGCGATGGTGCTGTTGGAGTCGACATCGAAGACCCTAACGAAGCTGTCGAGAGAAGCCGAGGCCGCGATGTGGCCGGAGGGGTGAGCCGCCACCGAAGCGACGCCGAGGCAGTGGCCGGTCATTTTTCCCCGGTTGACCAGCTCGTCCGGCTGCCACAGCCTGACGGTCTCGTCCAGTGACCCGGTTAACAACAAAGCGGGTCGGGTCTCGGTGGACGGAACCCATGTCACCGCCCATACCGACTCCTCGTGCGCATCCTCGAGTGATTTGAGCCCTGCGAGCTTCATTGAAAATTGGTTTGCTGAAACAACACAGCCCTAGCGTGCTGAATTAAATTCTTCACCCCTCAGTCCAAAACTTTCTCTGTTTACAGAAGGTTTTGGGTTTTAATTTGTTGTTTGGGTCACAATTTGAGTTGTTGTTGATTTGGGCCTTATTCATGCATGGCCCATTATTGAGTTGGGTTTACATACGTATTTTGTTTCTTTTGGGTTGGGTTTAATTATGGAAGACTAATATGAAGTTGCGTGTCAGGAGAGTGATTCACTGCCTTGGCCAACTGACCCACGTCTATTTCAACCCCACATATTCAGTATAATTTAAAGGGTTAATTTTGATTTAGTATCCTGAATTTTTACCCTTAAGGCACGTTTGCCCCTACACTCTCAATTTGAATGATTACATACCCTAAGTTTTTCAATTTTTTGCAATCTGGTTTCGGGGTTAACTTTGACATCAAAATTTATGTTAATTACTTGCATGGCAGACATGGGTCTCACCTATTCACTTATTTCGATGTCAGTTGAAGAGTAATTTCGAGTAATTGGTGTCTTCCCGCCCTTGAAGAACACATTACACGCATTAATACTAAACTATTTTTTTAACAAAATGCCCCTTCAACTGACATTGAAATAAGTGAATGGGTGGGACCAGACTTGTAACGCAAGCAATTAACGAAAATTTTGACGACGAAGTTAATGCTGGAACCAGATTGACAAAATTGAAAAGCTTAGGGTATGTCATCGTTAAAATTGAGAGTGCAATAACAAACGTGTGTTAAAGATAAGAGTTTAAAGTACTAAATTGAAATTAACCATAATTTAAATACTATTATTATTAATGGGTGTAGCCGGTCTTCATTTTATTAGAATACGCCATATTAGAAATTGGCTGGACTACAAACTTAAGCTAGGAAATCAGGGTGGATTGCAGTCCAAATCCAATGTTAACCCAAAGTTTATTGATGGATAACTTGTCAACTCAAACTCAACCGTGTTTGTTTGGAACTTGATACTTCTTCTAATATTGAAAAGAAAAACATGATTTATTGAGGGTGTATTCTCTCTAACCATTCAAATCCATAGGGTGTTTAACATTGAAAAGAAAAACATGATTTATTTAGGGTGTATTCTCTCTAACCATACAAATCCATAGGGTGTTTAAACATTAGGTTAGGTTAATGTGCGCACCGCCCAAATTGTACCCCTAATTTATGTCACGGGTCATACTCTACTTGGACAACCTTACAGCAAAACTTGTTTTGTCCATTCATGTGTATTTAAGCTACTTGATTGGTGAACATTTACAGATCAATTAAATTGCCAAAAAGGATTCCCTGATTGGTAGCTAGGAAAGGATAAAATGGTGTCTTACTTTTTGGTCCCTAATGCACTTTGGGTAAAATTATGTATCGAAAAAGTTTTTGTTGCTTGAATTTTTGCTTCTTGATCTAATGATTTCATCAGCAAACTTAACTTCAAATGCGTCTTGGAAAGTCCTCTGACTTTGCCCAACAAGCTTTGTTTTTATTTTATTTTATACATTTCTTGAATCAAAGCTTTAGTAAATTGCAATCATACTACTTGTACTCTGTTTTTTCAAAGGGTAATGCTAGACTTATCACATTTTTTATACCACATTTATACCACATTTCTAATAGAGGTGGAGCCCACCAATACAATGGGCCCACCGAACCAATACAACGGGGCCCACCTCTATTAGAGAGGTTGTATAAATGTGGTAAGCCTAGCATTTCCCTTGTTCAAATGACTTCACTTTTAGCTTAAACTAGAATCCACTTCAAGGAATACAATTTGGGCAGGTTGGAAGGTGAACCAACTCTAGTTCATCTTTTACAATTATTTGAGTGCGCAATTGGTTTTGAATTTCAGTTTCATGAATTGGGTTTAGGGTTTAGGATTTAGTAAACTTAACTCTAGATTTCACAATTATTCAACTAAAACTACATATAGTTTGGAGAATAATTCTCCTATCTTTACCTTGTAGTAGCATAGGCAGCAATAAGTAGGGTTAAAGAAGATTGCATACAAAAGCAAAATCAGGTCAAATCTTGGAAACTCATACGCATATTATATTTGTATGTACATGAATACAAACCAAGGGCAAGGCTCTAAGAGGTGAACAAAAAACACAGTTAGAGCCCAACCCAATCCATACATAGAGTGTTTCAAGCAGTACATGAAATCCAGCACTAAGCAGCAGCATATTTCCACAAGGAGCTCCGAGAGGTGACGAAAAAATAAAGCCACGCTCAAAACCCATTGCCTGTGTAAAAATTTGTCCTATGTAGATACTACCTATATATTGCTCTGCTATAATTCACACTGATATCATCAAACAACGCAAACCCAGAAATCCAAATTCACACATCATCTCTCTCTCTCTCTCTCTCTCTCTCTCTCTCTGCAAATGGTGCTCCAAAAGATGAACAAAAAAACCACAGTCAGAGCCCTTTGCCTTCTTCTATATCATCAATCTGTAAAAAATTGACTGTAAATGTGTGTGCATTGCCTTCCCAAAATGATCAAGTAATTAATCAAACCAGTAGAAAATTAATGGAAAAGAAAACCACTGCAGAAGATTATTAGGCCATCTTCTTTTTCTCCCTCATCGAGTTCATCTTCTCAAGCCTCCACTCATCTCTCAGCCTAGCGATGAAGTTATCAGCTTTCGCATTAACATCTGGGCTGGGACAGAACACTGATGGCCCACCACCACCACCATCTCCACCGTCCATTATGTTGACTCTACTCTGTGACTCTAACTCTGACTTTGACTCCGACTCTTCCTTACCTGGCGTTGGATCAACGTCCTCCAATTCAGGAGATCCACAACGCGAGCTCTGTGCGCTCTGTATCTTAACAAAGTCCCCTCGCACATAAAACCTCAGCTCCGGCATTTTAAACGGCGGTAGAGGCGGCGCCGCCGGAATTAACGGGCTCTGGCAGCCGCTGTTCACATTCTCCTCGGATAAATAACTGTTCGTCTTCGTGGGCAATGGCGGCCTGCCACTGAAGGCAGAAGCTCTCCGCCCCGAAGATCCCGGCGCTGGTTGTGGCGGCGGAGTTGGTGGCGCCGCCGGGAAAATGGCACTCCAACTCTTTTGTTTTCTCAATGTGGGTCGTGGAGGTGGTGGCGGCGGAGCTGTCGGAGTCGAGACGGAGTGGACTTTTTTGGCTTTGCTCATTCCCTTTTGAACAGATTGTGAAATACAGAATATGGCGGGGGCGGGGTGGCGGTGGAGGAGGGGACGACGGCGGTGGTCTTGTGTAATAATACTCTCCTTCTCGTACTTGTTGTTCTGGCGGAGAGCGTACGGCAGTATCGTAAATGTTTCTGCTACTGGTCGGCTTTTCCTTCTTCTTCCTCTTTCTCTGGTTGGACAGAACCGAAGCCCAAACCATAGCTATCTCCTTCTTCACGTTACTCTTTCTACGTTTATGCTCCGGCCGAAGCCGAATTGGCGATGGCGGAGCTGCCGGACGTGGAGGCGGAGGGGTCGGCGGCGTTGGTGGCGGAGATCGAACCTGCTCGAATTGTTGAGCCTCATTAACAATAACATTATTGTTAGTGTTGGGTACTTTCTCCTTCTTATGATCTCTACGTCTAACGGCCTCATACTCCCTTCTCGGATTTTGATGACGCAACGGAGGAGGCGGTGGAGGTGGCGGCGCAGGCGACTGGGGCGGCGGAGGAGGAGAAGAGCGAAGTACGAAAGTGTCCACCGGAATCTCCTTAATGACATCCGAGTACTCACGGGAACGGCTTTGGCCCGAAACTGGCGGCGGGGTACGATGATAAGTAGTGTTGATTTCGAAGTCATCGAAGAAGCGAAACTGAGACTTGCTGTGATGTCCAGATTCCCATGAGGACTGTTGGCCGAGCTGCCTCAGATCTGGGTAGGAGCTGCTGCTCCTCCGCAAACGGCCGCTGCCGGTTTCCAGTGGCCTCTCTGAAAATCCAAACCATTGTTGTGGAAGCAAGACTTCTGCTTCTGATGTGTTTGTTGTGTTGTTCGTGGCAATACTATTATTTAACGGGTCAGAAACATTTTGCATAGGATCCTCCTGGGCGGATGATCCGTCTTCGTTTCGCTTGGCGAAGATCCCGCAGAGAATCGCAAAGACGACGAGGAAAACGTTGAGGGAGTCCCAGCTTTTCTTGACGGCAATTGTGGGTCGGAGGATTTGAGAGGTGAGGGACAGAAATGGAGGGATGGTGTAGAAGAGGAAGAGGAAGGTGATGATAGGCAGGAGTATGATGAGCACTGGCGGACTGAGAAGCGGGGACGATGACGGATGGCGGCGAGGCATGGAGGTTGCAGCGGTGGGGGGAATGGTGAGTTGGGGACCAAGTAGGTGGGTGGTGGTGGTTTTGGTGGGTCTTTTAGGCTTTGTGTTACTTGCATTGCATAGCTTTTGATGCGTTGGGTTTTTTGAGGCTTTTGGTTGTGGAGATAATGAGTATAAAAAATAATTAAAAAACATGGGAAGCAAATAGCACTTGACTTTAGCAGACAGAGATACTATTACATCTGAACAATTGGAAATCAAATAATAATGCACGTTTTACAATTTATTGTTAATCAAAAACCTTTTGATTGTCTTTTTGATAATTAAATATGTTATTAGGGAGGAAATTGTTTTTTTATTTTTAAAATTGAATAAGAGTTATACGTGTCAATCTGAACTATTAATTAAGTAGATTGAAAATACGGACATAACGTATTACAAATTCTTTCTTTTGCGTATATGAATTACGTGTTCATGTAAGTAAATGATAGATGATAGAGAAGAGAAGAGAAGAGAAGATGGATATCAAGGTGAAGGAAGGAAAACTATACATGTGAATCATGAGGATATGGTATAACTTATGATTTATAAAAAAGGAATAATGCATTACACATATTTTAAGCGTTTTGGTAGTGTGTAACACTCAACAAAGAGTTGGTGCTAACAAACAATAATATACCGACAAAATAGAAACTCTTTTAAAACTTTCAAGTATGAATCATTTATCCAAAAATTATGCCAATCCAGGATCAAACTAAAATAAAAAATTTGATTAAAAAAAAAAGGAAAAAAAAAGGAGGATGAATTTGAAGTATTTCTAAGGCAAGCAAAGCAAGTTGTGCAGGTAGAGCCATGCACGTGTAGCCCATACGACACAGAAGTACAGAATACTCGTAGTATTCAAGCATCTTCTTCTTCGCTTTGTTTGAATGATTGGAGCGTGGTCGCAATCATTGAAAATTATGTCCTTTTATGTGACACTCTGTCAAAAGACGAATTTCAGGAAATTAAAGAAGGCCTCCCTCCTCCTCCTCCTCCTCCTCTCTGTTCTTTTCCTTATGCTTTTGCAATCTACTGTTCTGTTAAAGCATCAATATGCGTATAAGCTGCTTTTTTTGAGAGCGTTTAGCTGCTAAATTTCTGCATATTTCCATTTTCTTGGAAAAGCTGACAAGCGTGACAACTAACAGTACGTACTTAAAAATCCACAGCAGGAGCTGAAGAGCACTAAGCAATTGTGGTAAAAGCTATAATTTGAATCCTAGTGCTTTAGCTTATATCCATGACCCACGCATGTCCCTATTGCACATTTCGAAGGGTAGAGAGAGAGAGGTCCCATGGCTTGCAAGCAACTTTTTAATAAGCAAAGCAAGTGTATGATGTTTTTTTATTTTCCACCGGATTAAATAATACTTTAAATTGCATCTCATCCCTTTGATCTGAGGCTGTGAGCTGGGATTGTGGTGCGTGCCGACAGGTGACAAAGCTTTTGTCACGAGGAATAAAATATCGATGATATCTAAATATCGATGGTCAAAAATACGAAAATTTCGATGGAAATATCGGGATATTATCGATATTTCTCATGTCGTCAATATTATCAATATTTTTGGTTAATGGATATCTAAAATATCGATGGTATCGGAAATATCGAATCCAAAAATACTAAACCTTCCAAAATATCGTAAATATTATGGATATTTTATTCCTTGCTTTTGTGTATGATTGAAATTTTGGAGTAGGGAAGGAACTGGTTTCTTGGAGAGAAATTCATCTGAGTGAAGAGACAGATTGAGAAAGGACAGCCACTGGGCACCAAGACCAAATGCCGTCCAAGTTTCTCCAAAGGGCTAGCTAGCTAGATAGCGTTTAGCAGTCCCTTTTCTTTTCTTTAACTTTATCTTTATATTCCTACAAGTCAAACTTTGAGAGAAGTCCCCGTTGTTGTTTGGGAAAAAAACTTTGTTGGAACGGAATATTATTATTTTGCTAATCATCTCTAATCACAGTTTGAAATATGTATAAATTTTTCCACGTGACGGACTATGATTGGAGAGGATAGCAAACAATGCTATCCCCATTCCAACAAAGTTTTTCTCGTTGTTTGGAGCCTTGAGGCTTGACTTATTAGCATATTGCAATTTCAAACAATGCCTAGGTAGAAACCTACCCTCACTTGTTACTATTGGTATAGAGAATTTCGTCATACAACAAATGTTTACCTAATTTTGGGATTTCGGAACCCACCTTTGATGAAACATTTTCTACATTCAATGAATATTGTACGACAAAAAAGGAATTTACTCAAATTTCCAATTTATAAATTTACTTGTGACATAAGAAAAATATTACAAGAATGCTACCGTTAATTGCTTATTTATTTATATACGAATTTAGACTGTTAATGCATAACCAACCAACCCCCAAAGCATTGACAAGCTAGAGCAACTCCACCGATACAAGCCCGGGGGTGTGGGACCCAGGGCCCGAGCCCAAAACCAGGTTCCAGCCGGTAGGGGAGCCTGTGGGAGAGCGGACCCACGCGAATCGGGCAGCCAGCGGGGGGAGGGAGCCCGGCTCAAATGGGGTGATTGCTACAGTAACGACGCGCCAACGGTAAAAAAAATTTGACCGCGAGCGCCGACGTCGGCCGTTCGCGTGCAACAAGTAACCCGCCACGTGTCGCGTGGTGGCTCCGATCGTTTTTTTTGAAATCCAACGCTACGATGATTTTGGGCCAAAAAATCTTTAAAAATTCAAAAATACTCAAAAAATACTTAAAAAAGTATGCAATTTTTTTCTATAAATACCAACCAATATCCTTCACTTTCAACACCAAATACTCATATATTTTCATCTCCTTCTAATAATATTTTTCACTTTATACACAACATTTTCTTCACTTTCAAGTGTCATTTTTTTCCCATCTTATGGCATCATCCGTTGAAGCCGAGTTCCATGGTCAACCATTGAAGATGTTTTGTTGTGTGAGTCTTGGGTCCACGTTAGTCATTGTCCGATCACGGGCAATGAGATGAAGTTCTCTCATATGTGGAAAAATTCATGCCTAATTTTTTGAAAGATCCGGTCAATTCGCACGGAAATGGCATTGGCTAGTAGGTGGAAGCTTTTGAATAAAGAGTTGGGCAAATGGAGAGATGCTGGCAAAAGCGATGGACAACCATCGGCGGCCAAAATCTTAGCGATGAGGTATATTATTTGTAATTTCCGTTTTATTAAATTTAATGTCCTCATTTTTTGCTATGCTTCTTGCATTTCTAATACTTTTTTTGAATGTATGTTGCAACCCTAATATAAAAATTAATGTTTCTTGCAATTTTAATAGTTTTTTGAAATGTATGTTGCAACTCTAATTTTTTTAATGTTTCTTGCATTTCCATAATATTTGTAATGTTTCTTGCATTTCCACTATTTTTTTTAATGTTTCTTGTATTTGCATTTTTTATTTTACTTGGGCCTTGCATAACTTGCATTTCCTTTTTTTTTTTTTATAACTATTTCTTGATTTCCATTATAATTTTTTTAATAGATTATGCAAGCACAAATGTGGTTTGGTGCTATTGGGCAAGGGAAAAAACTTTCAACCATGAGCAATGTTGGGAGGTGGTGAAGAATTGTAAAAGATTCCAAATTATTCCCACGGGCCCGGCCGTCGTGTTGAACGAGACGCCTCTCCATAATTCAACGGCATCGGATTCACCTATGGAATCCCCGATGAGTGAAGACTCACTAATTGAAAAGGCCCCGAGGCCTATTGGGAGAAAAGCGGCGAAGGCGAAGGCTAAGAAAGGGAGTAATGATACATCTAAATTTTTGGAAGAAATTGCAAGGCAAAGTGCAATGAGAATTGACATAGACTTGAAGACCCAAGAACACGAGAGGGCAATTCAAGTAGAATATGCAAAAGAAAGAGAGTTTGCACGCAAAGAAAGGATTAAGAAGAAGGACCGAGAAACCATGGCCATGGATACAACCCATATGTCCCCTCGAAACAAAACAATATTGGAAGTTAGAACGAAGGGATGTTATGAGAATAAGACTTTTCCGTGACCAAGACGATGGACCTAGCAACACGGATTGGTTAAATAATCAAAACCATTAAGTTAGTTTGCAATAGTTGTAATTCATGTATTTTATTTAATTAGTAGTAATTTTTAATTACTTGTATTGGTTTTATTTAATTAGTAGTAATTTTTAATTACTTGTATTGGTTTTATTTAATTAGTAGTAATTTTTAATTACTTGTATTGGTTTTATTTGAGTCATTAAAGAAAACATTCAATAAAACATCTTTTCATTCAAAATATTCCATACATCAAACAAAACATAATTAAAAATAAAAAACCACAACCAAAGCATCCCTTAAAATAAAACATAATCTAAACATAATTAAAAGTAAAACTTCTTAACTTCACTTCATTCACCATCATTGCCATTCACCGCCATAAATGCTCCATCAAGTCAACTTGACGTGCTTCGCGTGAATATAAGACGATTGCATCACCATATATCGATCAATCATACGGTCCATGAAACGTCCGTCCCTAACCAACGCGTCGCTCCAATGGTTCTCCACTTGGTCCCACGGGCCTTTCATAAACTCTTGTCAAGGTGTGTTCATGGGATCCGGTTCGTACACCTCTGAGCAAAGATCGTAATCATACTCATCCTCCACAATCATGTTATGAAGGATGATGCAAGTCATCATTATGCTCCTCAAGACCTCCTCATCAAGCATGCGCACGCACCCTAATAATAAGCCACCGGCTTGGAGGATACCAAAACACCTCTCCACATCTTTTCTCAGAATCTTTCTTGATAGCAGCAAATAACTTTTGCTTCTGGGATTGGGGATGAGGAATTGATTTCACAAATATAGTCCACCTCGGTAGATGCCATCCGCAAGATAATACGGGTCCCTGTAGACGGCATTGTTGATTTCGTAGGTGATTTTCGGGCGTGACTCCGCCAAAACGCCGTTGAACACCTGATTGACCCAAAGCACGCTCAAGTCGCTTTGAGATCCGGCAACTCCGAAGAAAGCATGCCAAACCCATGTATCAAATCCAAGAACGGCTTCAAGGATGATACTTTTTGCCCTTTTTCGATTCCCATAGTCTCCTTGCTGCTTGGGCAATTTTTCCATTGCCAGTGCATGCAAATGATGCTACCAATCATTCCCCGAAATCTCAAGCTTTGGCTTTTATAAAAGCCGGTGGAGGTCCATGGGCGTAGGTCCCGCAGTATTCTCGGGTGTACGAGTTTCAATCAGCTGCGTCACAAAATCTTACCAAGCTCTCTAACGTAGTGGACTTCCCAATCCGGCAATCTCATCCACCTCGACAAGATGCACCATACGCCAACATTCGTATACTGTAAGCTTTTGCTCGGGAAGAAGTCACCGCAACTGAAAGATTACACTTTTGAACAAAGTAGTCATCATAGTTGCAAATAGCATGCATGATTTTATTGAACAAATGGGGTTTCATTCTAAATCGCTTCAAAAATCAACATCGAATACGAAGTTGGGATAAAATAATCTTCAATAAGATTCTTACCCGACCGCTTAATCTCTGTCTGCACATTCGGGCCAATGCGACCGACTTGTGAACCACTTGGCGGCTTTGGTTTTCTTCATCAAGCATTGCCACTTTAGCACAATTTCTTTGATCTAGGTCTCTCGCGCCCTTTTGCTTGCAACTCTTCTACGCCTTCTTTCTCTAGTTTCTCGCTTCGCTATCTAAAAATCTCGTCAATGTCCCATATCGAGAATGGAGTATGAATTCTAAAATATGAGAAATGAAAATATAAAGAAGAGCCTCCTGTTTGAGAATGGTGTGAGATGGTATGAGCCGAGCCTCACGGTTTTTATAGAAAAATTTTAAGCAGATAGAGATGACACGTGCGCGATTTTAGAATGCCAAAATCTTATCTCTAAATTTGAAATTCAAATGAAATTTATCCTAAATTTGAAATTCGGGACAAATTTTTGAAATTTGGAATCGAGATGAAATTTTTCAAATTCTAATCGGTATTTAAATTTATCCTGAAATTTGAAATTCGTATGAAATTTATCTGAAATTTGAAATTCAGATTAAATTTTTTTGAAATTGGAATTCATATGAAATTTATCTAAAATTTGAAACCGAAAATCTTAATAAATATTGACACGCATTTAATCCAAAATCTTATCCGAAAATATTATCCAAATTACTTGTTTAGGTTACAAAAAAAAAAATGAATAGTGTAATGGCAAACAAGTGGAAATGTTTTTAAACGATATTACTATTCATAGATGACACTATTCACGCGGTCAGCCCCAGCTCCCCTCCCCTCCCCCCTTGCCATGGCAACCCCCCAACGGGTGGAGTTGCTCTAAGAATCCATGTGTGCAAGTGCAAGCATTCAGGCAGCTGACGGTCACACATGTCAAAAGTGATAAAAATAAAAATAAAAATAAAGTAATGCGTCTTACAGCTTCAGCACAACTTGGGCTTGCTTTAGTTGCTGATATAACTCACTTGGCCTCAAAGTGAGAGAGAGAGCTCAGATTTTGGGCCTCCGTTATTCCTTCGCTTGTGGGTCGAAACGCGTAGGTAAATGAAACGGGTCGCAGTCGTTTTGCTAGGAAACTCTTAACAAATACAAAACCCTAATTCCAATTCCTGTAAAAAATGGCCTAAAACCCCAGCTCACCTCTTTCGGTCATTTGGTCACGGAGCTTTCTCTTTCTTCTGCCTGAAACAGAGAGATGGTGTGGTTTCAGTGTGAGGATTGTGGAGACAACCTCAAGAAACCCAAGTTGTCGGGTCACTTCAGGTCCTGCTCTGCTCGCAAGGTCTCCTTTTTCCCGATCCTCATTACCTGGGACTCTCTGTTTGGTTGCCAAGAAAATATAGGCCTTAATAAATTCTAGTCTTTAACTTATTTTCTGGGTTGCTCACTTTGTTAATATTTGTTTATGTTTCAGCTATCATGCATTGATTGCGGAGAGATGTTTGGGCAAGAAAGCGTTCAGAGTCACACACAATGCATTACTGAGGCAGTAAGTCTCTCATTGTTTTCCTATCTAATAATTTGATCGAATTGGCTTGGTTTGGAGGTTTTTATGAATTAGGTTACTATGAAAATAACGTTACCTCAACTATAATCTCTAAAATTATCGTTTTCAATTTTACTAATAACTAAATACAATGCTACAATTTATATAATGGTTATCTCATTTCATTTTCCATGCCCATTGGACCAATATCTACTACTTAATGCTGGGAGTATATATATCGGTTATAAGCTTCAGTTGGGTATACAGTGTATTTCTTTGTTTTTGCTTTCAGGAAAAATTTGGTCCAAAGGGACAAGGGAAAGCTTTGAATGGTGGGGGAGCCAAGCCCAACAAGGATTCAAAGCAGCAACCTGATTTTGATATTACTGTTGGGTTATCTAAACGCTTCCCGTGGTTTTGTAGGTATTGTTTTCCTTGTTCTGATTTTATGATAATCTTTTATTCACATGCTTGTTCAGACCTAAATTTAATGAATGTAATGAATTTCATTGGAAATGCAAAATGCATTTTGTATATTTTTGCTAAATGTTTGTGTGCATTCATATTGCTGCTGTGGCCCGTTGAAAGCAATGGTGCAAATTGCTAAATTAGTTTGTTTTGAATAAATGCATCATCTCTTGTAGATATGAAACATGGAAGAGTTGGAGAAGAGACAGTATACTTTGACATAGTGATATTGGTACTACCAACTATCTTCACAATAAAATGCATGTTATATTATTAGCCAGGTATTCAGAGATTGCCTTCAGTTTTCTTTCCATGAATGGGATCTGATCATAGTTTTCTGGATATGTGTTTTTGCAGTCTTTGCAATACTAAAGCTACTAGTGAGCAGACCCTGCTGCTCCATGCCGAAGGAAAGAAGCACAGGGCAAAAGCCCGAGCAATCCACGCTGCAAAGCAACAGCCTAAGCAGCCTGAAGAATCTGCCCTGGATACAAAACCTACACCTGAGAATAAACAAATTGAGGAACCTAAATTGCAGGATGCATCTAGAGTCAATTCGGAGCAGAACAGTTGTGAAGCAGGGAATGGAACTTTGTTGTCAGAGAAAAAGAGAAAACTTGATGCATCCAGGAATGATGAATCAAGGAAAAAGACTAGGGATAATACATCAGATGAAGTGATTCAGAGTGGGAAGACAGAAGTAAATGGAAAGGAGAGTCAGTTGGAGATAGATAAGTTGGTGGAATCTAGCTCTGCTAAGGATGAATCCAATATGAAAATAAAGTGGAAGAAGTTGATCACATCAACCTTAAAATCAGTATGTATTCTGAATAACATCATTTCTTGCTTTCCAGTAAAATTGCGCAATGAATTATGCCACTTTAGAAAAGGAAAAAGAAAGAAAAAGAAAGCAATACTCATCCTCTATCTTTATAGCCTACATTAGTGAAATGAGCGCAGTGGCATGAGAAAAGACCCACTTTCCATTCCTTTGGATGGAGAGTCGGAGACCATTATTAGAGAATAAAACAACTTTTGTTTCTATGTATACTAAAATCTGCTTTTTGTATGCATTGGTGCAGAATGACGGAGTCCTGAAGATGAGGAAATTGAAAAAACTTGTTCTGAAGGCTGTTGAAGAATCGGGCATAACAGATGATGAAGCCAAACTAAGTGATATGCTTGATCACAAGGTTTGCCTATCCAATGTTTATTTAGTACCTTCAATTAAATGGTATCTATTGATCATCGACTCCACCTTTACATCATTATTTTTAATCATATTACTTGTTTGGTGCCAGATCAATTCAAGCCCCAGATTTAAAGTTGAGAACAAGCATGTTCATTTGGCGGCCAAGGATTAAAATACAGTTTGAAGTGGAGTAACTAGAAATCAGTGTAGTGTCTCCTTTGCAGCCTTGCCGGCCTTGGTTGGCTGGAACCTCATTTAAATTCAGAATCAATGCAGAGGGTTGGCTGTAACCTTTTTTGTATGCGGAGTTTTTTTTTAGCGGTTTGTACGCGGAGTTACAAGTGTTGGACTCATATATTTTCTTCTGTTTGAAAAGTTTTCAGAAGAAATATCATTGTCATCAATTCTTCAATTCTATATGAATCAGACAGACATTGTGATGATTGTCTCGTAATACAAGATCCATTCTTAACTTACCCATCTCAGGACACATTTGTTAATCCAGCTTTGCTTTATGGTTGGTCCCTCCCTAATCATTCTTTTTTATTATTGAGGTTAACAAACAAACCAAAAAATGAAAAAGATAGTCCAATTTGGTTGAGGATTCTATTCATTCGAGTCGGTTGGCCGAGGAAAACGGTTTGAATTAGGCGTTGTCGTATATAAAAACGCGGGGAGGCCCCTGCTCATGTGCTCTTCGTTCGTCAAGCCCGAGAGCATTAAAATAAGCAGTGGCTTTCATTCAGAATAAGAAAAGACGTCGGATTCGAAATCAAAGATAAACGGAGAAGCAGCTGGAGGAGGAGAGAAGGGAATTAACCCTATCGTGAGGTTAACGTTCTTTTTTGGGGGTTTCAGTTTTTCAACCACTACGAACTAAGGTGGTGGCAAACTCAGAAATATGAATATCCATAATGGTCAGGTTCTACGTTTAAAGACGTATGAACCAAACTCACGAACTGGGAATGCCTTGATCACAACTCAATATTATTACCTCTATAAAGTTGTGTATAATTACAATGTTTACAAACACAATCACTCAATATGAAAATGGTATGGTAGGTCATCATCATCCATGCTGGTAGTAAGTATAGACATGAAGGTTCTTTTCACCTCTTTCTTCTTTCTTTCACGTCCCTTTCAACGGAAAAAAAAAAGTGTTAGTATCTGTGTCCTTGAAGGACCTTCCAATCCAACTATGCTTTCTTCATGCTTGCAAAGATGATGTTAGCACAATTTACATCCGGTTGAGCAAGGCTAGAATATCCGAAACGATGCTATGACCAACAGCACGACAGAACAAGCTAGTGCCTGCAACAATTGGATAATTATGCTCATTAACTCTCTGAAACACGGTTGAAAATATAACATTTAAGGCTCTAAAGAAAAAATGTTAGACATGATGAGTAATATACAGCAATTGCAGAAGCAGCCAGTCCTGCTCGCTCCCTAGGATCCTTGCGATAGTAATTTCCAAAATAGAGAACTGTGGCATAGTACCACATCACTGGGAAGACAAAGCCTAAAAGAAAACTGCAGTGCAAGAAATAGCAATGAGACCAAGGATAATGAAAATAAAGGAGGGAGAAGGTATTAAAGATACTCACGAAAACCATCCTATCCCACAGCCAAAGCATGGAAGCTGCTTCTCGTACATCCCTGATGAAAAGTCCTCTGCATCTCTAATTAGGGTATACCTGCCTTTTTCAGGATCTGCAGCATCTGTTGCTTGCCCTACCATGACCATAATACCTCTCACTTGTCTGGATAAACAGTTTGTATAAAAGATCCAGTTGCTATAAAGATCTTGTTTATGCACAGAAAGTAGAAATTATATGCATTTCGGATCAGATTAATGATATTTTTTTAAATAAAAACTGCATGTAAGCCCAATGATAAATCAGCGGAGTCTGAGAACACAACCATCAATTCTAGAATGCCGTGAATTACATTGAAAAGCCAAATCAACAGACAATGCCTTTCCCTCTACTAGGATGTAAGCAAGCTGATTAAGCTTTTAACAAGCAACCAGATATACATTAAAAGAGACAGAAAACTTAAAATGTCTTTTCTTAATTGAATATTTGTAAATGGTTAAACTAGATTCCACTGATCAATTATTGTTGTCTGGTTTGTGTGTGTGAGAGAGAGATAGAGAGCCAGAGGAGGGGGGCATCAATGTCTATTAAATTCATAGTCTCGATGACTCACCCTTGTGCAGTGAAAAATTGATACAGCTAGAGGCATTCTAGAAAGTACAATGACAAAGAATTACATACAACAGGGTTGGCAAAAAAGGGAAGATTCATACGGTTACCCAGATAACAAACACATTCCATAGTCCATGAGAGGAAGATTCATACTTGTCACAGATAAATGTGAAAGCACTTATACATTGCAAAGTCCAAAACAGGATTGGCAAAAAAAAAAAGGTCCAAACAGACCGCTACCTTTAAAAACTGAATAATTTCGGGCTGATGGTCTCAAAAGTTGCTTTTCAGAGGAGGATCTCACTAGCTCAAGGCCGTTTCTCAAACCCTCTGCTGAAGCATCTGCAACACCAATAAATCTTGTATCAGAGTTAGGAAGTAGTGGAACTATGAGACTGATCATATTAACTTAGCCATTTTAGTTCTGAATAAGTGAACATATAGGCATCATTTATCATATACAAAAACCAGTAAGCCCTAGTAATCAAGCGAAGTTTGAGTACTTTGATCCATGTACGCTAGAGCAGATGAATTTGAGTTGTCAAAAGTCCTGACTTGCCACACCTCAATAAACCTGTTTCACAAATTACAATCTCACTTCAGATCCAATTTATCCCAGAAATTTTCAGTTCATGATCTGTGAGAAACCATTCATCTTTACTTGCTTGCCGATCAAACAGAAAACAACAAATGCAAAAGTTACAAGCTTGCACTACAGTTTGCAATTGCATGTGGCTAAACGAGCCCTCCCTTATTATGGTTCAAAATCATTCAGAAACCACCTTTATCAGAGCATCCAAATCCATTAATCACAACTAATTAAAGCATACTAAGCAATCATTAGCTTCAAAACGGAACCGAACCCACACTGGGGATGGACCCAGTACCATTTGCTAATCATCCAGCTGAGGTGGCAATACAACACAAAATTTCCATGGTACTAATATGAACAAGTACTTGGGTCAACAACAGCTTAGTTCTTGGGTCTTCAAAAAATCATTATTAAAGGTCTGTATGTACAAATCTATATATGTGTTGCAAAACCTTCCAAAATTTCAAATCAAACCACAGCTTAGTTGCAGCATGTATGCACCAAATTGCGGCACATCCCATTTCAGCTCACAAATCGTCAAATAAGAAATCTAAAATAAGCATACTACAGGACACAGTCATCATATAAATTAAAAGGGTTAACAAAAAGTTTTGCAAAAGCACCAAACTTTATCAACATCCCAACAAAACCCAGAAGATAAAAACAGATATCCAATCAAATCAATCATGAAATAGAGAATTACAGACAGAAAAAAGGGGAAGAGGAACTTACCTATGAATTGCAGGACCTGAGAAGAAAAATCCTAATGAATTTTCCTCCACAGATCACAAATTGAGAGGGGAGGAAAGAAAGTGTATTTGAGAGGTCTTCTACATGTCAAGCAAGGCTTCCCTTCAGCATTAAACAACTGAGCTACGAAAATTGACTACCCATCTGTCTCTTGTCTTTTATAAAAAGAAAAAAGAAAAAGGATATTACCATTTTATTTTTTTGGGTTAAGAAAAGGATATAACCATTTGAATACTTATCAAGAAGTATTTTTTTATTATTAATTATTGTTATTTTGCTTTGTATAAATAAATATTTCTTGAGTAGTGGTTAAAATTATTTGCAGAATGTTTGGTAGAGGAATCATCCAATTTGATTGGCCAATTGCTCAAAAGACAACTAAGCCCTCTGTTTGACTCTCATTTTTCTGCAAAGCTTCGGAATGTCATTGGTTTAGGCCTTAGACCGTCCACCGTTGACATGACATATCGTTTTCCATCTTTTTTATTTTTCTAGTTTCCGCTTTGAATATCGCCGCCGGCAATGATTGGACGCCCACTAAAGCCCAAGTATAAGAATATCAATTGGAAACAATTTTTAATTTTTAATACTATTTTAATTTCTTACAAAAATAGACCTTCCTTCATATTTTAGTATGCACATATATTTTATAGTAAAACAATTTATATGACATTTAGAGCAACTCTATCCGTGAAGCCCAGGCGCTTTGGGGGTTGGGGGTTGGACCCACAGGCCCGAGCCCAAAATCATGTTTTCAGCGGTAGGTTCTTGTTCGGGCAAGCTGCTGGGCTCACCATCCTAGGCTAGCCCTCGGGCTTTGACTGCCTGGCCTGTGAAGGCAGTTGACGTCAGCGACGTAAATTTTTTTTAAAAAAATCCAAAAAATTCAGAAATATTTTTTAATACATACCTATCAATTTTATTATTATTAATTTCATACATACAACTAAAATTAATCTCATGTAAAAATAAAATAAAAACAAAAAATGAATATTAGTTGCCATTTGCCATGACGGATGGAAACGAACCTTGCATTTTGCGAGGCGTGCCCACTATTCACTTGAATAGTGGTCGCTTACTCCCCCTTGCCATGGCAAAAGGCAAATGGGTGGAGTTGCCCTTACTCACTATATTATTATTGGTCGTATATACTGATGAGGCCGAGATGGGATCTATAAAACCAAATGAGTCCCATAAATACATAATTAGTAATATATTTTATATTAACTAGCTCTTAATTAAGTGATTTTTTTTTCAATGTTAGAAAATGTCTTATGATTGGTGCAATTGGTCCCCTACAATATTATATATTGATGTGATTAATAGGCTCACGCCATATGAACAACAAGGGTCCTATTAATATCAGAGATGTTTCATGCTTCTTCTGGTGCAGTGGCGGATCGACAGAGGGACCAGAGGGTCAAAGGACCCCATGGATGGGTGGAAAATAGCCTTGGAGGTCCTCCTTGGCCCCCATGGATGGCTGGAAAATAGCCTTGGGTGTATGGAGATGGAGGTTTCTGAGTGGCTGTTCGGGTTTAGGAGGAAGAAGCGATAGAGAGAAGAGAAGGGGATACGCCAGTCTTTTTTTAATTTGTTATTGCCTGGCCAAAACGACGTCGTTTTGGTCCAGGCAGATTCAAAATTTTTTAAATGGCTTGGCCCAAACGACGTCGTTTTGAGCCAAGCTTTAAAAATAAAAGAGAACCAGAGGCATTCAAGCCTCTCTCCATCTGATTCTTCCATCTCTCAAAAACCTCAAAAACCTAATCCCTAAATGTTCTCTCATCTTCTCAAACTCCTAATCCCCTAATTATCTTCTCTCATCTTCTCAATCTCAAACCTCTAATCCCCCAAAATCATTTTGTGTCACCACCACCTCGTCTCTGCCCTTGTATTGTGGAAGGAATACTCTAATTTCAAGTGAGTTTTTTTTCCCTAAATAACAAGAATGTTGATATAATATATAAGAATTAATTATGTTTGTACTGAAATTGATATATGTGGTGTTTATTGATGTTTTTTTTTTATGTTGATTGGATTAGATTGATTTATTACATGAGTTTATTGATTAAATTGATTTATTACATGAGTTGATTTGAATAGATTTATTAGATGATTTTATTTGAATTAATTTAGTAAATGAATTTATTTTGATGATAATTTGAATAGATATATTATTGATGATATGATTTGATTAATTGATATGTAGAATTATGGAACGATACTTTAAGAGGACATTACCGAGTAGTAGTTCCCCTAATCCGAGTAGTTCAAGACCTAGTGAGTTAGATGATGTGTTGGCTAATCTTCAGGCATATCATTATCGTGTGGAGATCTTTCTTCATGTAATTGATGGGCAACTTGCAGAATTAAATGATCGTTTCAATGAGGTAAATACTGAGTTGCTTACTTGCTTGGCATGCTTGAGTCCAAAGAATTCATTTGTAGCTTTTGACAAAAGAAAGCTAGTTCGTCTTGCTCAGTTTTATCCTCAAGATTTTTCGGATCAACATTTATTGATGCTTGAGGATGAACTTGGGGTTTATGTTCATCATATGCATTTGAGAAGTGATTTTTCTGAATTGCAAGAGATTGGCATGCTTGCGGAAAAAATGGTGGAGAAAGAGATGCATGAAATATTTCCTTATGTGTATTTGCTTATTACATTGGCTTTGGTTTTACCGGTTGCAACTGCTTCAGTGGAGAGGGCATTTTCCGCCATGAATATTATCAAAAATCCACTTCGCAACAGAATGGGAGATCAATGGTTGAATGATAGCTTAGTTGTTTACATTGAAAGAGATGTTTTTGCTTGTATTGATAACGAAGCTATAATGCAACGTTTTCAAAATATGAAAACTCGTCGTGGACAATTGTAGCTTGTATTAGTTTGGCAGTGAATTATGAATGAAAGTACTATCTTTATGTTTTTTTAGTGTAATTTTCTTCTTTAAAAAATTTCTGTACTTTTACACTAGTACCCCATGACCTCACAATCCTGCATCCGCCACTGTTCTGGTGGATCCACCTGTAAATGCATTACTACTCAAGACATGCCACATGATTAATTCTGGCGTTTTTCTTATTAGATTGAAAAACAACTTCTTCATTTTACAAGCGATAATTTATTTTAAATTAATCTAAATTACGGAGGGAGGAGGATTCGAACTCGAGTGCATAGTAGATAGCACATTCGCTCTAACCAATTTGGCTAAACTCATATCTGCATAAAAAAAAATTGAGAAAAAACGTTATGGCCTTAAAGCCTAGCAGATTGTAGTTGCTTGAATTAAGATTTGCATTCAGGCATAAAAAAGTTGTTCCTCAAGACAGTCCAACAACTGATATTATATGCATCCTTTTGTGCCTAACCACTTACCAAATAGAACAGGAACATTTTCAGAAGTAAACTTGAATCAATGGGAAAAGTTGAGGGCCATTTGGGCTTGGTGGTTAGCTTGATCACCAGATTTAAGGATTATTATAATCCAACAATCACATTTTGGTTGTTAAAGGAGTCATTAGATTCTCAGAACTTTTTACCTTAGTTTCCTGATTGATCAACAAATGCAATTTCCTTAGTTTGCAAGATGTGATGAATTGAGCTTTTCTTAGTTTTCTTTTTCTTCATCCTTTTGAGTTTCAATGAACGTTGCTTGCAACTTGCAAGTTGGTGATCAAATTCAAATTGAAAAGTCTTAATAAAGGACCAATAAACTTGTTTCATGTACAAGCATGAAACTCTGACCAGACCATACAAAATGACTGAGTAATTAACTCTTGTTACTGGTTTTTTCCTTCTTTATTATTTCATATTTATCACAATTTATTTGGTTATTAATTTCATTTTATTTTCCTATATACCACATCACCTTGACATTTGAAACTGAAAACTAAAATCAGTGTCTCTATACTATTTCTTCGTACCATTCTCAAAATCCCAACAATAGTTTTATCTTTATTTGAACCCCAGAGCTATACTGAGAGAGGGAAGCCGCCGAACATGAGAGAGCGAGTAGAAAGACGAGAGAACTCTTAACCACTTAAGTTACAAGTCATGCCTGCTATTTTTATTTTATTTCAATTATGGCTGCACATGTAGAGGTATTTGTTACTTTTAAATTGGGTCACATACAAATGAACCAAATCAGCCCAAAATAGCCCAGGCCAATTCACATATATCTAGTAGAAGAAGAAGAAGAAGCCCATGAAAGCTCACAAGTAAAACACCACCGTTGCTCAATGGTCAGTAGCCAAGTACGGGCCGTATATGATAATATCCAGGTCTCTCTGGAACGCCACGTTCGAGAGTCGACCTTAGAATTCAAGAGACACACACACCCACTGCGTAGCCAAGCCACGTTTCCTCTCTTCTCTTGTCACTTTTTTCCTTCTATTTATTCATCTCTTTTTTCTCTCTGTGTCCTCTGCGATCATCATTGAGCTTTGGACAGTTGAAGATGGGGGATGAAGGGGGTTCCTTGCACTTGTCAAACGACAGTGACGGTCTTGATCATGACAACGGAGATCAGAACCTTACACTGGACATATACCCTCTCAGTTCCTATTACTTTTCATCCAAGGAAGCCCTTCCTATCAAGGACGAGTCAGTAGCTGATCGTCTTCAGAGAATGAAGTCCAAGTACTAATTTTTTTTTCTTTTTGTGTGTATTTTCAATTGGGTTTTTTTTTTGTTCACTAATTTCTACTTTTTTTTGGCTTCACAGTATTAACTTTTCTGCTTTTGTGGCTGTTTAAATATAGCTACGCTGCTTATGGATTGAGGACGTGTGTGGAGGCAGTTATTTTGGTTGGTTCTCTGTCTTAATTCAACAAGTTTTACTTCTTTATTTATCTTTTTTTATAAAAAAATTTAGGAGGTTGAATTTATTTGATATTCTGATGGGAATCATTAGATTGATGAACCATCAAATTGATCCTTAAGAATTTACATGAATTCTGCTTCTTGATTGCTAGTAGTTTCTTAGACTTTTCTGTCGCAGAATTTGAAATTGGTTTCTTCATAAGTGAGCTGAAAAAGATGTGATTGTTGTGAGCTCAGGTTGAGCTGTTCAAACATCCTCATATACTGCTGTTGCAATTAAGAAATTGCATGTTTAAGCTTCCTGGGGGTCGCTTAAGGCCTGGTGAATCAGGTGAATTCATCAGCTTTCCCGAACTGAGCACAAGAAATTCTTGTTAGGTTTTACTTAACTCTTGGATTTGTTCGAATTCGCAGAGATCGATGGATTGAAACGTAAGCTGTCAAGGAAGCTTTGTGTCAATCCAGATGCTGATAGGATTCCTTGGGAGGTATATAGAACATGGAATATAAATCTTCTTCTTTTTTGTTTAGTTTTTTTTTTTGGTGCATTGAAAATTGTTTGAATGTTAAGGTAGGGGAATGTCTTGGGGTATGGTGGAGGCATGATTTTGACACATTGCTCTGTCGGGACTTGCCTTCTAAAGTTAAAAACCCAAAGGTAGCTCCTCTGGTCTCCTACTCACACGTCTTAATTAACAATCAACTAACTACATGACATGGCAATTGGTCATACTTATTGATGTATACGTACAGAAACAGATTAACTGTCATATTTATGTCATCACTTAACGGGGTCTGAAAATATGGTCCCCCTCCTAACAAGGCTTCAACTGGGTGGCCAAGAAGCATGATTTCTTATGTTTATCTCATTCTGTAGGAGTGCACGAAACTCTTTATTGTGAGGCTGCCAGACTGTCGGAAGTTCGTTGCGCCAAAAAACCAAAAATTGCTTGCTATTCCATTGTGCCAGATCAATAAAAATCAGGAGGTAATGAGCTTGAAAATGGTGCGGTACATGCATATTTATGAGTGTTTATATCTGTAATCTGTTTGATGGAGATTGAATCAATCTACTGTTAACTGTTCTTGATTGTTGTATTGTGTAGACGTATGGACCCGTTATATCAGGTGTTCCGGAGATGCTATCAAAGTTCACCATCAACATCATCGAAGATTGACGATTGAGATAAACTCAATCGCCATTGTAGAGTGGACCCTATGGTATGCAGACGAGGATCAACTGTAACAATATGTAAGTTGGAGAGCGGTTGTTCCCTGGGCATCTATTTCTCATGAAATTCTGCCAAATGCTTGTATAATGTATATATAATGTAGCTTTAGCTTTCCAAAGGGAACAATGGTGTGTTGAAGACAGCAAATATAAATGATACTTGTTATGTTTGGCTTGAATTTTCGTTCTTTTCTGACGAATTATTATTCAGAAAACTTATAGTATTTCCCCGATCTTGCTGAACAAGTAAATATTTTGTCTGCGAATATGATCAAAAGAGAGGCTGGATGTGACCTAAGATACAAAGCCTGAAGCGGTCAGCCTCAGTAGTGTAACTTCAATTTCATGGCTATCCAATTGCACTCTGCCCTGGTGCTTTTTTGATGCAGTTTTCCCTCATCAAATCTCTGACTTTCTCAACTTCATCCACCTCCCTTCTTCTGCATAAATATTCGACAGCAATACATAATTCCCCGAATTCCGTGGTTCGAGATCGATGAGCTCTTTAGCTGCAAGTTCCGCTAGCTCTACCTCGCCGTGAGTAGAGCAAGCACCAAGCAACGCACCCCATAAGGCAGCATTTGGCTTCATAGGCATGCTCTTAATCAAGTCATGAGCCTCCTTCAGCCGTCCACTTCGCCCAAGAACATCAACCATACATCCATAATGCCCTAGTTTTGGCTCAAGCTGGTGACTTACAACCATTGAAGCAAACAAATCCTTTTCTTTTTCCACCAAGCCTGCATGGTGTCACGGGACGAGCGAGCGGCTGAAGCAAAACACACATTTCACTCGCTAAACCACAACCCGTGCGGCCCAGGATCCCTTCGAATCCCAGTCAGCCTTTTCCCATCTTCATGATATTCATGACTCTCACAACTCCGTGAGAGGTTCACCATTAAGTGTTGTCTCTCATAGGCGTCATGCCCCATAGCTAGACAAAGAGTTACACTACCTTGTGACAATACAATCACCCCGCGTCCGGCAACGAACCCTCGATGCCCATACATCAAGCGTTGCATAAGACACGTCAACTGCATCGACCACATCGCATGCCTAACTCGTGGCTCGCTCATGTCAAGTCAAGACATAGCGATCCAACACACCATCGGTTTACCCACACTTCTGTCGGTCATTCCGTTAGCAATCCAGATAGCCAACATCCTCAAGCTATACACGCAAACTGTCACACTCGCATGTCGGCGACATATGTATTCCGAATGTCCCACATAACCATTTATGCATTGCATGGGGTCGCAACCCATGCGTACCTGCATCCGAATATCTTCCTTCCCACATTGGACAAGGCCGAACCCAAGCCAAGTCCATTGAGTATTGTCAAATGCCTTGCTTGCCAACGGCATAGCGAATGCCATACGTTGACCTCACTCTTTACAACGATGCGCAATACGAACGGCCCGCGTGTACATCTTGTCCTCGGGAATGTCCTTTCCCTCGGAGACATAGATTGCCCTTCAACAATCTCATGCCTGCCCCTATGACTACTTCCAATGTCATAAGGATGCTCGCTTAGTGCCACAAAGGTGTAAGCACCAGGGGTGGTGGAGAGCATGACACCATGTCACCCCTATATAAAGATTTTACGCATTTAAATTTTCCTCGTGAGTGAAACATCACCTACGCACGGCGAGTCATAATTGGGCATAACTAATTCATACGAACTCCGAATGACGAACTGTCAGTTGCGTTGCATGCATCTTGACATCACGGACGTCCCAGTATTTTTACCTTCCTCAAATTCCTCCCGTAACCTTTGAAAATACCCAAAATACCCTTCAGCCATGCAACCCGGCCAACACAAGTCATTCTAGCTCTTAAGCTCTCGCCCTTCCACACATAGACTACCTCATCAGCGCATGGATGTCCCAACGGAGTCACGATAGCACTCTTTATGTGCGACCCGTGACAATGGGCACAACATGTTAAAACCCCCACAAAAGTTGCATCATTTGGTCCCTCACCTTTGTTCATCATCTTCTCAAACAAGTCAATCCCAAGTTCACCTTTCCCATTAAAAGCATACCCCGAAATCAGAGTGTTCCAGGAAACAACATTTTTGCGAGGCATTTGGTCAAAAATACTACAAGCTGCATCCAAATCTCCACATTTACAGTAAAAGTTTATAAGTGAGTTCCCCACAGATACAACTTGTTTGAGAAGTCCTTTAGAATCTGTATAGGAATGTATCCATTTCCCAACCTCAACATCCCCTAAATGAGCACAAGCAGGCAAAACCACAACCACGGTCGCCTCGTCTGGTTTGAATCTCTGATCCAACATCTCACGGAAAAGTTCTAAAGCTTCACTATCCCGCCCACTCTGCGCTAAGCACGAAATCATCGAGTTCCAAGAAATAACGTTTCTTTCACCCATTTGCCTAAACAAATACAAACCCATATCCACATCACCCGTCTTGCAAAACCCACGAACCATCAAATTCCAAACAATCACATCCCTTTGAGACAACGCATCAAACACCTTCCTAGCATCCTCCATTTTTCCACAAGTAACATACAAATCAATAACCCCAATGCGAATCGAACTAAAGCATTCAAACCCAACTCTCAAAATTTGTCCATGAACACACTGCCCCTAACCTGTGGTCACAAATATTCGAGCACGACTTGAGCAACGGCGCATAAGAGTACACACCGGGGCAAATGCCCCGGTCTTTCATAAGAGAGAATATGTAGAGAGACTGTTCAAAGGGTTCACAGATTGAAAAGCCTTTGATCATGGAATTGAAGAGGAGGATATTGGGGTTGTGGGTTTGGTCGAACACGCGATTTGCGTAGCTCATTTTGTTGAGTGACCAACAAACGGAGACGAAGTGGGTGAGGACTTGGTTGAATTGGCCAAGGCCATGGCGAAGGAGGTGGCCGTGGATTTGGCGGAGATGGGTTCGGGTTTTGCTGCCGTGGAGGAGGCCGAGGACCCTCCGCTCAGCCTCATTTTTTAGCTTGATTCTTTATAGTGCTCAGAATTACCAGTTGAAATTTGATGAAGTTGAGATGGTTGGCGGGAATTGGTGGTTAAATGGTTACTGTTATTTTGAAAAGGCAATGAGATTTAACGACGATTCAAACGGCGTCGTTTAAGAAATAAAGACCCTCATGTCTCTAACCTTCTAGGATATCATAATTGAATCTTTTCTATTGTTATTATTTCTCGGAGATTTGAGTTATTATGGATAAATAATTATTTGTAGAAAAATCCCATAATTGTAGGAGGATTCTTTATCTTGAATGATAGCTCTCATGTTGTATTTGTAACACACAAATCTAAATCATATGACACCAAAATCGTGCTAAAGAGCTCTAAAACCTTCACACGTTGACATGCACACTATGTATATTTACAATTTCTAATAGGGTATACACATAAGCAAATGAATTCATAGCTTAATTTTCAATTCACGCCACACTTATGTGCACATTACATCATTGCATTGAAATCAATCATATTATAAAATTCTAGTTTCTGTTTATTCATATGAGATAGTCTTTTACATATACTTTTATGAGACATTATGTCGTCCCTATAGTTTACCGATTTTACCACTTTGGTCCTTTTTGTTTTTAATGTTGTCAATTTTATCCTTGTAGTTTTCAGTTTGAAGCAATTCAAGTACACATATCAATTTTTTGTCGAAATTCCTCTCAATTCTGTTAAATTTGACCATGCGCCACTCGCGTAGAGGGGTATTTTGGTCAACTCGAGTTAAAATTCATCCCAAATTCCTTCAAATTTGTCCAAATTTCAACCAACATGTGTAATTTTTTTTAAACTCCGAGTCCCAAAATTGTACCTAAAGTGAATGAGAAGACCTCTAGGTTGTGTTTTATTGTTAGATGGGTTAAGTGAACCTCCACACACTGGCGGACTCATGAATTTTTCAAGGGAGGGACAACATTTTAAAAGGCTAATGTAAGGGAAATCCAAGTGCAAGGAGTCCATGAACCTATCTATATTAGTCAAGAAGGAAGAGAGTATACTAGCACCATCAACTGGACAGCCAACAAAACAACAAAGTCTTTTTCAGACATTTAATCGAACACATGATGGGCACCATTAGAGAAGCAAATTCCGGCCACCCCAAAGGGATTTGATAGAAATTGAAACATGTTTTTGAATTGCGTGCTAAAAATTAAAATTACAAAGATAAAATGGACAAAATTGAAACTACATAAATGAAAATGGTAAAACCGTATATTTATGTTGTGTTGTTTGATACCAATTATATGTTGTGCCGACAATCCTATTCATCCTTCCTAATCCAAAAGGTGACAACTAAAACAAAGTCGGGTACTGGGTTTCTAATTGCGGCCACGGCAACAACAACAGAAATCAAGACACTGGTTCAATTTTTACCCAAGGTCACTTTAGCTTTCCTGTATCCTCTAAGCTAGTGGTGAAGTCAGGATTTCATTTGTGTGGGGCCTCTCACAAAATATAAGCAATAACAAATTCGAATTCACAAGACAAACTAAAACATCGAAAATCATATATTACCCATTTATTACAATCATAATTGTCCTCGACAAATTTTCATATTTTCAAATCGTTGCATAATAACTTTGTCATCTATACTATAAAACTGTGTTTCTCAATATATGCAACCAAATAATCATTCATCTATAAATCCCCCGTTCTATTGCATAACCAAATCTTCACAATATTCATAATACTATCTTTACACATAAATTGAAAGACCCATCAAAATAAATAGAAAGAAAAAATCAAAATTTCCCAAACCAAAAAAAAACATACACGGGGAGAAAACAATAAAAACTACAAGAAATATTATCACACTTTATTAAATAAGTTAACCTAATTAGAACTTGATATAATATGGAGTTTAAAAGAAAAATTAACAGCAATGAGAAAGATCCAAGAAAAGAGAAAAAGTAGTGAAAAATTATTAGATTTTTAGGGATTTGTGTAAAAAAACTATAATATAATAATAGTTGTTTTATTTATTTATTTATCGGGAATAATATAATAATAGTTGTTGAACATTTTAGGAATGAGATTGCACCAATAGCCGTCGTTGCCTTAGAGAAGACGTGTGATTTAGCTGGTGGGGCCACATGTGGTACAATAAATATATTAATTAATATAAGATATCAAATAACATCATAGTACTTTTAAAAATAAAAAAATACTGAGTGGGGCTGGGACTGCACTGGTTCCAATGTGCCTCCCCCCTGCTCTAGGCCATTTTCTCCTTTTTTGTATGCCAATATTTTCTCCTTGATATTTTCAATTACTCTAATTTCTTGTCCATTTGGTATAAAAAAGTCCTGTAAAAAACGAGTATTCTATGTTGGTCAATTGACTGTCATGACCGACTAACCTAATACGTGTGCATCCGTATTTTTGTTGTCATTGTGGCCTCACAAAGCCAACTAATAAATCAACTATTCAAAGAAAGTGTGAACACAAATATATCACCATATATTTTGGAGTTTATAACTATTCATATGAGTCGAACGTGCGAGCGTGCCATGACAATACATATCATTTTCACATATATCAACAATTTTCACACTCACACGTGCTTTGACCGTTATTTTTTCATTTTTTCCTAAAACAAATAATGAAAGAGCCCACTTACTTTCCAAATCCAAAGTTTGATAAACAAAAGTTACCAACAAAATAAATAAATAAAGAAAGTTTGATAAACAAAAAACAATTGAAAAAAAGTTATAAATAATGTTCTATTTCGAGCTATTAATCCAAACCAGTAATCAGGTAAAATTTAACTATATGATGTATCAAAAGGGATTATATATCATGCTTCCGAAAAAGAAGAAGGAAAGGAAACAAGGTGGAAAAATGGGGACGCAGAAAGGAAGGACAACGGTCCTATCTTTCTTCCCCAGTTGGCGAGAAAAACTTTCTTGCACCGGGGATAGGACTATAGTCCTATACCCCTCCAATCAAAGCTCGCCACGTGGACAACTTTACTGAAAAAGAGAGAGACTGTCCACATGACGAGCTTTGATTGGAGAGTAATAAAACTATAGTCCTATTCCCGGTGCAAGAAAGTTTTTTTCCCAGTTGGCAGTTGCTGCTGTGTGAAAGGTTGAGTGTTCAAAAATTTCCAATATTTTCCAACCAACAGTAGTAACACTAGTTCTAGTCCAAGTGGTCCCTCCTTAACTATTATTATTTTAATTAAAAATAAACTTCTTGCTCGATTTTATATAATTCTGAAAATTTCCAACATACGCGCTTCAACTCTGGGTCTGGACTTTGGACCAAAGCAGAGCGGAGCAGAAAAACAAGCAAACAAGCTCAAGGGCTCAAAGCTCAAAGAGTCATCATGAACAAGGGAAGCTTAGGACCTAACCTCAAGCTCACTCTCCCTCCTTCTGATGAAGTTTACATCTCTAAGTTCCTGTAACTCTCTTCTCTTCCCTTCCCTTTCGCTAGCATTCTCTGTGTTGTATATTATATATGTGTTGTATCTAATTAAGTTGAGTTGTGGGTTTTGTGGTATGGCAGGACAAAAGGCGGCACGTTTATGGATGGCGATCTCCTGGTTAATAGGGAAGGGGTTCGGATCGTTTCTCATAGAGAAGTTGAAGTTGTAAGATACTTTTCAAAGATCATACCTTTTTGTCCCATAAAATTCTTTTTCAATTTTGTGAAATGTAAGAATTGAATATTGGAAGTGAACTGGGTTGGGTTTTGCCAATCTGATCAGCATTATTAGCATTTGGCAAATGGGGTTTGCTTATTATTCAAATTTCATGCACTGTGAGTCTGTGACCGTAAGTTTTATATAAGAAAGAAGGCTTCTTTTGATGTGTTTTTCTTTTTGGTTGTAAATGTGATTGTAAATGCTCAGCCACCGCCTATTCAGCCATCAGACAATCAGATGATTTTAGCAGATCTGTACGTGATTAAAGTCATTGGAAAAGGAAATGGTGGGGTTGTTCATTTAGTTCAACACAAATGGACTGGCCAGTTTTTTGCACTAAAGGTATTACACAGGGCTCTTTCTTTTCCTAGTCAAATTACACCTTGTGTACCATAAGAAGATAAGAAGGTTAATATCCTAGTCGCGGTTTCTTATTAGCAAGTCTTGACTCCATTTTGATTTTCCAATATATATATATATAGGTGTTCCCCTAACTATGCCATAAGTAGCATTCTTGTGTTTGAGATGAATAAAGTGGGAAGATCTTTGAGTTCATATTGCTTTGTTATAATAACTCAACACCCATTGTGTTTTGAAATTTACATTGGTAAGAATTGTAACGTTTCTGGGTGGCTCAACTGCTTTGGATGGTTGCTTCTGCGTGGACTTGTTATCTTCAGGCTTTGATAGACTATAGAGCTACCCAACAATATACGTATCGTTGGATATTGTGCGTATCCTATTGTTTACTTCGTGTTCTCCTTGCTCTAGCAGTTTTTTGATGCATTTTCCCACATTCAGGTAATTCAAATGAATATTGAGGAGTCTATTCGCAAGCTTATTGCACAGGAATTGAAAATTAATCAATCATCACAATGTCCATACATTGTTGTATGGTACCAGTCTTTCTATGATAATGGTACCATTTCAATAATCCTAGAGTACATGGATGGTGGGTCTTTGGCAGATCTTCTGAAAAAGGTCAAAACAATTCCAGAGGCGTATCTTGCTTCCATTTGTAAGCAGGCAAGTTACCTGACATTCATGTACAGTCCCTGAAACTCTTCGTCTTTGTGATAAACATCAATTAAAACTTGTTTTCTCCCTTTCTTATTGATGCAGGTGCTGCGGGGTTTGTTGTATCTTCATCATGAAAAACACATCATTCACAGGGACTTCAAACCCTCTAATTTGTTAATCAATCATCAAGGAGAAATTAAAATAACTGACTTTGGTGTGAGTGCAATAAAGGCAAGCACTTCCGAACAGGCAAATACTTTTGTTGGCACATTCAACTATATGTCGGTGAGTAAAATTACAGTAACTATTGCTTGAACAAACATCTTGTATTTCTATTATCCAGGGACTATTGAGGTGCAGGCCGGCCTATTCTGCCAACTCATGGAACTAACTGTTTCTGTTAACATTTGTTTTGTAGCCAGAGAGAATTGTTGGGGGCAATTATAGCTACAAAAGTGACATCTGGAGCTTGGGTTTAGTACTGCTGGAGTGTGCAACAGGTCAATTTCCATATTTACCACCAGATCAAGGTCAAGTATGGGATGGCTTTTTTGAGCTTATGAATGCCATTGTTGAACAACCACCACCTTGTGCACCTTCTGATCAATTTTCTCAGGAGTTCTGCTCGTTCATTTCTGCATGGTAAGGCTCACTCTCGCTCATTCATTACTAACTTGGCCAGATTCTGAAAATAAGCTACTTAGTGTAACTATCTGAAGAATCGTTTAGAATAATTGTAGTTCCCTTTTCAGAAGTAGGAATCATGGCCATGCTTTCTATTCTTTTGGTTATGTTTTGTTAGCCCGTTTAACTTGTAAATTTTGGTGAACATTTCCCTCTTGTAATCTCACTGATAATCACATTCCTATGTAATAATTTAATGCTCGTAATAGCATTGTGGAACAAGTGATTGTCTCTGGTTGTATCATTTTCGTTCACTATTTTTTTTCTCTGTCCTTTCCGTCCATTCCCAAAGTGATTGGAACATGGCCCAACACAATTTGTGGTTCATTTGACTTGTATTTGTTTTTTGGCCAGATTTAACTTCTACTCGTCAGTGGTAGATTTTGTAGTCATTTGTTGTCTGTTGATGAAGTTTCTATTCCAAACTTTGCTGACATATGTTTGTGTTCTATTTATCTCAATTTTTTGCCTTGAATTTTATTTAGTTTGTAAATCTTTGAGGTTGCTAATCTACGTTGTGGATCTTTTCTTTATCTCAGTGTACAGAAAGATCCTAAAGATAGATCGTCTGCTCAGAATCTCCTAGTATGACCTATGAAACCCTTTGAACCCTTTCAATGTTTCATTGTACAAGTTTGCTGTGGATACTTTCAATCTGATGTGATTTCCTTTTTCATTTTTCCTTTGTTGTTTGATTTCAGACACATCCTTTCATCAACATGTACGACGACTTGAATATTGACCTTGCCTCTTACTTCAGCGAAGCAGGATCACCCCTTGCAACATTTTAAAACCTATCTGGTATGTTCAAATCTTGAGTTTAGTCCAAATCTTGGATCCATTAGTGAATGTGAAATACAAAAGTTCCTACTTTTCCGTAAGTTTTGCTCTCTTGGATGAAGACTCTGATTTTGTCCTCGCAAATCCAGGGAATGATTGGATTGTCTGCTCTCTGCGCTGCCTATCCCAGGATGTGTATTTTTGTGATTGACAAATAATTTTTGAGTTTATTGGAATTTTGTATTTATGAGTCCTAGCAAACTAGTCATACCTCGCCTGCCATGTTGGAAATGTTAAGCTAAATTACCTGCATGATATGTCCATTCGTTTGAACTCTCTTAAACCTAATTGTAGTACGAAGCACTTCAATGAAAGAAGTAGACCCTTTTCCTTCAACATCAAACCTACTGTGTGCAAATTTTATCAGGCTCGCCTTTCATTTGTTCGTACTTTATGTTAATCACTGGTTAATCATTGGTTAATCTTGGAATTATCCTATTCACCTAGATAGGGCAAAAGTCAGCAAGAGATGAACAAGTAGCCCCCTGTTTTGTAATTTGTAATTATCAATCAGTATTATTTTCTTCAATAGTGTGAGAGTTCTTTAAGGAAAACACATTCCAGAAGTTCATGCACATTTCTGAAGGATTGTGGTTGATGGTGTCGAAGTGTCAAGACATACAATCAACCAACCAAGGAGGAAAGGGGAAAAAAAGAAAAGAAAATAGTAGAACATTGTGGTAAATTACTGGATTTCTGTTTAGGCACAAATTAATATAACCATAACTTGGGAAAGGTGGACAAAAATAGCCAAAAAATAAAAATAGTGAAAGGCTATAGCTGTGCTCTGCAAATTTCTTTATGCAGAAGAGTTTTCATGACTACGCCCAACCCAGGTGAAAAACTTATGGGCTGAGCCACCTTTTACTGATTATAATCATCTAATAATATACTGGCACATCTCAGATTCCAATCTTAGTTGCATTGCAGTTAGGTTTTTCTCTTAAACTTCCTTGTAGCTTTCAAGTCTACCACTACTACAGTGATGTTGTCTTTGCTCCCCTTTTGCATAGCAAGCCTTGAGAGGTAATCTGCTGCAGCCTGAGCAGCAGGATCAGCTCCCTCATCCCTTTCCATTGACATGGTGGTATCACCATATTTTTTGTGCCACAGAAGGATCCGCCTTCGCGCTATATCGCAGGCCTCCTGGTTTGTCATGAAATCCCATAACCCGTCGCTGGCTAGAATTAGGCACTCGTCTTCCTCTTCTCGAGAAACAAACACTACTTCTGGATCCGGAATAATCCACGGTTTAAAGTATCTGTCTCCTGATAAGATTGAATATCATAGTCAGCATGAGATCCGAATTTGAATGGAATGTATTCAAACTCAAACCATGTATACAAGCACAGTGTTCCATTTCCGATGGAAGATAAAAATAACATGAGTTTCGAACTCATACCTATGGACCTTGACATTGCAAGAACACCAAGTACACGAGAACCATTCCACTGGATGACCTTGCCTCCTGCAGCCTCTATCCTTGCATATTCATCTTCTCTATTTGGCTAAAAGCAGAACAAAAATGTCAGACTTCAGTTATGTGCTGCAAAAAAGAAAAAAAAATTATATAATGGAAAGCTACCTAAATTAGAGGCCTTACCTTGTGGTCTACTGACAATGGCACAGCCACTTTTCCTCTGCATAATACTGCTCTTGAGTCACCACAGTTTGCCACTATGATATGGGTTGGACAAATAACGGTGACTACAGCCGTAGAACCGACGGTTTCAGGAGCAATAGGTTGGAGATCAGAGTCCCCGGAAGCACAAGTGTTGCTCACATTTGTGCCTCTGGGAGCTCCTCCAATCTCAGCATCCACTTTCAAGAAACAATTGGAGAAAGCCTCCTTCCACTGCTCCTGCCAACCTTCCCCAGTGCTTCTGTCATGCCAGCCTGCTTTTGCAGTTTCTATCTCTTCAGCCAATGCAGAATGTACGCGTTCACGACAATAGTTAGCAACCTACAGAAGAATATCTACTTAATTAAAAGAATCCAACTTGAAAAATTCCTTGATCAATGTAAATATGGAAATTCTATAGGACAAAAATTAGAATTTTGGTCAAGCTGGCATACCTGGCAACCCCCATGGCCATCATAGACACCAAAGAAATGGGCAGTTAAGTGACTTGGGTTTTGATTCATGCCATTCAAACCACAGTCATCCATTAGCATTTGAATAGGAATCTGCAAAAATCGAGGTACAACAGCAACATCATCTTCCATCTCCGGTCTCCTTCCACAGATAGATGTGTAACCGCAAAGGGGTACCTGATCCAAATCGAAAACTTTCTGACTGCAGCTTGTTCTAAGCGGTGTAGAGGCATCAGAAGTACTAGATCCATTGCCAACCTCACATGATGGCCTGAACTTGTTGTACTCCTTACTTCCCCAATCAATATTTTCATTAGAAATCCGATCACCCACATATCCTGCAAGCATATTTGACACAGTAGCTTCTACTCCTCTGTTTTCATCATGTAGACCATTTCTTCTGTAACTTTCATTTCCACAAGAAAAGGACTCACAAGGTGAATTTGGCTTCACAACATGGTTGGATAGCAAGGGTGATTTATTTTCTATTAGCTTGAGGCCAGTCATTTCCATTTGGGTTTTTACTGCTGACTCTTCATGGATCAAATTACCTAGCCTATATGGAACTGGAACTGCAACTGCCTGAGCTATCTCCTCCATGGATTTCCTTCACTTGGCAGTGATAACCTTCACCTTCCAAACCCTCTTAAACTAACAAACTTGCTAGTCTGCAGTTACTCTCTCTCTCTTTTCAAGTGTATTGGTTAAAAAGAACAAAAAAACAAGAACTGTCTTCAGTGAGAAATAAATCTTCTATAATCTAATACAAATATCATGAACACATAGATGCCTATGACAATTATTTTGGGATTAGAAACAACTGAACTGAACCGAAATGGGAAATTGAATTTGATTTGCTAAATTGTTTTAAGTTTCCACCTTGTGGTAATATTTCAAAGAAATGTCGAAACTACAAACTATAAATAGAAAAACTTTAGGCCCCTTGCAACCTCTTCCAACTCTCTGGACAATCCTCTCTGGACCCTTCTCTATCTAATCTTCTCATCAACCACATAAAAGAAAGATTAGGATAAGAACCAAAGCCTTCTTTTTCTAACTTTTTACCAACCCATTGATCATAGGAAAGTCAAAAACAGTGCTTTATTATGAATTTGATCAAATGAATTGAATGTGAGATTCACTGTCCTATTTGTAGCCAGCACAATCAAATGCTGCCAGATAAAGAAACTCAGAACAAAAATACAGAAACCCAGAAAGGGAAATCATTGAAAACTTGAATTCCCTGGATCAGAGGCAACTCATTTCAGCCTCTTGAATTTTGGGTTTTCTCTCTCCTCTGTAACTTTCATGTTTTTTTTTTTTCAACCAAACCAACCCTCCAACTAACTAAATCAAAAGCAGAGGAAAAGTAAAGCTGAGTCACCAGCTACTTTATCTGATCCCTCAACTATTCTGAGCTCCCAAATATACTTTGATTTGAACAACTTCTGGAAACAAATCAAAAATAGAAAACACAAAAGAAATAAAGGAGTTTGATGAGTTTGCTCACCGTTTTTCTAAGCTGTGCATGCAAGCAAAGTTGGTGTTGCAGAATAAGGAGAAGTGGCCAAGATGAACCGTAAAAGGAATGTGCAATGTTGGATTGGATATATATATATATATAACTTGGAAAAAACTGAAAAGAGAAACACACGTGTACATTATATGTCAGAGAACAGAATTAAACAAAGCAAGGCATCTACACACCTACGTTATCAACTAAGACGCGTATACAATATAAGACCATTCCATGGAATTTCTTTGAAGTATATAATATATATATTTTTTGGCATCCCCATTATTTTAGCATATTCATAGGACGCGTATACGAAAATAATATATCTCTATCTTCCTTCTTTGATGTGATAATATATCTATCTATTTTGAATGGATACAGAGTCGTAAGATCCCTTGCATAGTAAAAGAATAATATAATCATCCTTAGTTTATTCTGGATTGGTTGAGCTCTTGAATTGAGTGTATCATTTGAGCGCAAGATTTTCCTTGCATGTGGGAGAAGTAAATAATCTCTGTCTTTCTCTTTTTAAATTCAAGGTGGGAAGATACACTCGAACTCTCAATGTCTTCTAAGGTTAATATGCGAGTTTGTGATATATAATCATATCAATAAATTACAAGGGGTATTTCTTTTTTCGGTCTTGAAATTATCGGTGTATAAATTATTTCAAGTTCAAACCTTCACGGTTGATTGAAACACGTTAAAAAAAGAAAAGACTCAGTCTTCAACTATCTTTCATACTAAACTCTCATTCTTTGTTTTACCCTTGTTTTTAAGAGTCGACAAAGAGCACAAATCTTCTTGGATGCATAAAAATAAAGAACCCCCATTTTTTTCCCTTAAACTTAAACCGTCCACCACATAAGACCTTAGACCATGAGGCATTTATCTAGCGACTAGAAACTTGTCATGTCATGAGTAGTTTTGGAGGGGAAAGGTGACGTGGTGGAGTTGGGGTGGAGTGTAGTGTTGGGGGAGATGTACCACCCATCTCCACTTTTAGACAGACAGATGGATACATTGCATTCATTTCTCAAACTGTGTGTCACATATTTATTGAGAAACACGGAGATATTTTTACTCATTATTTTAATTTAAAATGTATTATTATTATTATTTTTAATATTTAATATGTGTTTATATGCATAATTATAATTAACTTTTGCTTTATATTTATGAAATTATAATTATGTCTATGAATATATGTCAAATGTTGAGAATAATAGTGATGATATACCTTAAACTAAAGTGGTGAGCAAAAATAATTATGATAAACGCATAGAAAAATAAAGTACCAATCTTTTGGGATATTTTTTTTGGCCATGAATTTCGTGCCAAAAAGAGTCTCATGCAACCAACCTCTCACCTGTGGACACATGTTGCCAATCATGGGTTGGGTCCATTGGGAGTCGGGGCTGACACGCAAATACCCAAATGTCCAAACAAAAGTATTAATTATACTTCTAACCAAGAAATAAAATATTCATAATATCCTCGATATTTTTATGAAATTTTCGTATTTTTAGATTACCGATATTTTCGATACCATCGATATTTTAGATATCCATGAACTAAAATATCGATAATATTGACGATATGGACCGAAATATCGATAATATCCCGATATTTCCATCAAAATTTCAGTATTTTTGGACTACCGATATTTTCGATATCATCGATATTTTATTCATTGCTTCTAACTTGTCTCACTAAATTGGAACTTCAATTTTATGGCTAAGACTCAGACCCGAAAAAAAATTCTATGGCTAAATATTTTATTTTATTTTTGGTAAGCGCACAACAATTTGAAGACACATTTTTGATAGGCTGTTTCTAGAAATGATTGGTTTCGACCGTACAACTCTACTCTCTCACACACACTGCATCTTAAAACAGCAGGAACAATTCTGCTTTTTTCCATAATTGCAAAAACTGATGCCAGGAGTCTCATCCTGAGCTTCTTGTCTTCGAGCCTTAAACCTAAACCATGATGCTTGGACCATTACGCCCCAAAACTTGGGCCCTGAGCCCAAATCTCCTCACCATGGGGACAAGATATTTTTTATATTTTTCTTTTCTTACTAGTTAGATGAGAACGACTGTGGCCGCCACCACCGCCCGAGGCCAACGATAATCAGTCCGGCCCCAACAGGCCAGCCATGCATTACCTCACTGTGCTGGTCACGCTAGGCCATCCATGGCTGGCCTCTGAACAATTGCTGCTAACTTTTCATTGTTCTTTCAAGAAAAAGTCCTGTTCTTAAGGGTTCAAAGTAAGTCAAGCTGGGGTACTTTCGTAATTTAAGCTAGAATATAGAGGCAGCTTCTGCCTGAAGAACTCGAGAAACATTAGTGTTAAATGAGCACACTAGTTCACCTTTGTAACATTTGAAAACCTGGCCATATATATTATATATACACAAGTAAAACTTTGGGATGGAAAAAGTTAGGGTTGATCAACTCAACTGAATGAATGTTCCCCAGCAATTTGAAAAGAATACAAATGTAAGGCTACCAACACTAAAATACAACAATGAGTATGGAACAAATAAAAACAAGATACTTTAGAGACGGGCATACGTAAGGCGGCGAGTATGCAGTATAAATCTTGAAAACCATCTACTAAAGAAATACAGCTTTGGCTGCATGCCCTTACCTTACATACTAATGATAATTCTGATGGGAGAATCGTAGGGCTGCAACACAAGCACGCAAGTAGGTAGGTACAAGATTTTCAATCCACCTTGCATAACTAAGGCAACTAGTTAATACAATTCAGGAAATAGAGCATCAATCATCACTGGGACTACAATAGAAAGTGTACAATGTCCTTGTAAGTTCTGGTATTCCTCTTCAAACACTATTACTAAAGAAAAAAACGAAGATTGAAAAAAAAGGAACATTGGGAGACAAGTAAATAGAAGCTTGTGAGATAAATCCTTAATCTTAAGTAAACGTTATTCTGAAAAAAGATAAAAAGAAAAATAGTAAACTTTAAAAATGGGTTTTGAAGTCCTAAATGCACTGAAAATAATCAAAAAAGGGTATAAAATTTCAAGTTTCATACCAAATGAAACCAGCGTCAAGTGAGGCACAAGACACAAGTCAAGCCTGGTGGAGTGAGCTAAGCATCGAACTTGATATAAAAAAGCAATAAACCTCAAACAAGTTGAGCACCAATGCCATGTAAAAGCATAGAATCAAGGGTTTCATGCAAACTCAAATCAAGGTTCAAAACAAATTCAGAACAAGGTTGGTGAGCAGCTATAGGCTTATGAATAAAGACATACCTTAACCGTTTGAAATCAAGGTCCAAAAGAAGCACTTAGAGATGACGTATGACCCATTCTTTCCAGGTAAGGTATATCCTGTCAAAAAAATGGACCAACTCCCGCTCAATTGAAATCTACAGAAAATGATGTAGCAGAACAAAAATGGGGAAGGAAATGTTAACCATCAGTACGCCTTACCAATATACACACCAAAAGTAAAAGGAGGTCGGCCGGAAGCTGACTTTGAGAGGGCAAAAACCTCAAGCGGTCACATGCCTCGATGTGTACCAACATAATTGCATTCACTACTTCATATTTAGCAGTAGACTGAAGATCTCTGTAGAAGAATCATAAACCAACAGACACAGAGAAGGCGAAACTTCTAATGATGAGTTTGCCAGCTAGAGGATAATACTTTGAATTAAGAGCTGATTTTATTAGGAATAATAAATGTATGTACAAGAGGACATTGTTCTCGGATTTGTAAAAGCTACAGGGAGGATACAGTGTTTGCTAAGATATAATAACTAAACCATACTAACTAGTGCCTTGAACAAAACGAGCTTTACAGTCAAAGTCACCAACTTAATACAGGAGCAAGATCCAAAACATCCGAAAGGTTCACTCAAAATTCAACTTGTGCAGGAGCCTACAAAAGAATCTATATAACCTAACTGTGGACCAACAGCCAAATGACTATGCATGTAGCTGGAACTGGATAGTCAAATGACTATTCTTATCGCTGGTCATTTCTTGAAACAGCAATTTTGTTTCATTAGTCAATAGTATAATGAACAAGACTATACAGAGAAGCAACTTCAAACCATCATATTTAAGTCTGAGAGGTCATCCATTGGAATTTCAAGGCCCATGAAATCTTGATCTTGTAAACTGTCATCATCAATATTCAACCACGAACCCAAATCCTGCCCTTGGCCATCAATATCATCAGGGACACCTAATACATCCATTCCCGGTAATTGCAGGTGAGACAAGTCAATGGACTCTGGGTCATCAATTACATCCAAGGCAAACCCATCCTTCTCTTTGGTATTGCCACTGGTAGTCATTTCACCCGACTTTGATACAGAAGGCAATGCTGGTTTGGGTTGCTCCGATTTCTTGCCAAGGAGGCCATTTACTGAAATAGATAGTTGAGTTGTTTTCTGCTTAGGCTTAGTTTTTGTTTTCCTTTCCCCCTTAACATTAGTTAATGCTGGCCGACCAATTTTTGGAGTTCCATTTCTAGGTAACACCTCCCTGTTGTGCCCTTTTCCATCTCTATCCCTCTCACTCCTCTTTCCTTTAGCACTGCTAGATAGAGAACTTCCAATACCCGGCGGGACATTTGAAGTGCCAATAGTACTACCTACATCATCAAGTGACAATTCCCTCTTCTTCACCCTGTTTGACCATGTCTCTTCTCTACCAGTAGCTGGTTCAGACGGGTGATTTAAAGGTGGAAGCACATCCGAAGATATGACATTATGATTATCCACATTCTGACTCAACTGTGAATGGCTTTGCTGGGAACCCACGGAAGCTGCAGAAGAGACGAAAAAAATATTTGAGCAAAAGAATATCACAATGAAGAGGAAGAAAATATCCACACTGCAAATTCCTTTGTGCCTTTATGAAATTGATTACACAATCAGTAAAAGAACACGCATTGGAAGATATATAGAACAGAAAGCACATTCCCAATATTTTATTAAGAGGCATCAAAAGAAATACCCGAAACTTTGGACGCGTATAGTTTGGTGGATTCACCCTCTGCAATAGCCTCTGATTGTCGCATGCCATTAACGTTGGAAAACTCGGAAAGAAGTATATCCCTATATAAGGGTTCACTGAAACAGCTTTTCCCTGTATCTTCAAATTTTCGACATCGTTCTAATGTCCGCTTAACAAATGCTAAGGCAGCTTGCTTGGCCATTTTGTTACTGGTACTCTTCCCACCAGTGGCATTAGGACCCCAACAACTCTGTCAAACAAGGTTTGTATTAAATTCAGCCACCATCAATGCAAGTCAACTGTCAAAAGCAGAACACTAGAGTATTTGAAACACTTGAGTAACAGCCTCAGCGTTAGACCAATAGAGGCAACCAAGGATTCAATTTTTTAGAATAATTTGCATATCCAAAATGACAATTATAAAAACACAAAAGGTATTGTTAACATAAGAGTGTAGTACAATCTAGAAAAAGAAAAGCAACAATAACATAACAAAATACAAACACACACAAAAACAGCATTTCAAGAGCCAAAAAGATTAACCAGATGGCATGCTATTTAATAACAACTTTGGAACTGAAATCCGTTTTGATGATCTCAGGTTCTAAAATTTCATTTTAATGAGGTATTCTTTTGCTTACAACAGATGCAGACCTTTTCTGCATGCAAGCATTGCATTTACAAAACCCCGGTGACCATCTCATGAAGTGGGTTGCTTGACTGATTACGTTTTCATAAAGCTATCGAAAGGCACCCTCCAAAACAAAGGCTAGGCAACATTAAAGGATGATGACAGAATGCTTGGAATACCTCACCCAGTCACTAGTATCCCAAATAAATTAGAGCTACATACAATACTTAGCATAACACAGCAAGTAAGACCCTTGACCAGAACCAAGGCCCATCCATTGGTCTTTATTTCTATCGATTTATTCTAGATCAGTTTTGCATTGCAGCTCTAGCCCTTTAGTTATCACACCTATATTTGCATCCTGAAACCTCACATGGAATAATGGAATAAAGAGCAAAGTAACACGATGAAGATGTATTTAAGGTTAAAAAGATTACCATATACTTTTCATAAGCCATTCCAACTAGTTTGTCAAGGGCACGCTGTTCAAGCTCCCTATACAAAACAAAAATCGATTTGTTACATAATGATGCACAGAAGGTTAAGCAAAATAATTGCAGGATAAAGGATCAATTACTTTTCTCGGAATTCCTCTGTTACCGAGGCAGACCTCAACAGTCTATCCAGCAAGCCTTTCTTGTTGGAGACCTATTACATAAAAAAGACGACCATTAAATGGAAGCCTCAAGAACAGAGTCAAATAGAAAAACAAAATTACAGTAACTAATAACTGTTCTCGTACATAAAAAATGATTACTTATTTTAAGTTCCTATCCAAGTCAACTGGCCTAAGATGGACAAACAAGCATATCCATTCAACAGAATGTTCTGATGCAGCAGTAAAAAGATGAAAAAGAATCCAAAAGAAGTTAGTGGAAACTAAGGCAGAGTAATTATATATAAAAATACCTGTTCATGGTACTTCTCCTCTAATTTCCTAATTTCTTCACTGATTCCTTCATCTCCAGTCTGTGTCATATCAGGCTTAACAAAGATCATGCAAAAAAATATAAATAATTAATAACAGTCCATATTTTGAAAGGATAAAATATATAATTTTGAAACATTGAAGCATAAAGGTAACCTCACCAGAAGAAGAAAATAAAACTAAAGAACAAAGCTTCAAAGGAAAACGCTTCTTATGAAACTAAATACTTGATATTAGGGAAATGAGAGATATTATAAAAAGTAAACCTACCTCTAGCTCTGGAAAAATTCCAATACTATTGACCTCCAGGAGAAGTTTTTCATTTATGTCCATGTTAGCATACTGAGATTCTGAACAGGCCAATCCAGACATTGATACTTGCTCTGAAAGAAAACCGTTTTGCGAATGACTGAACTTCGAACTGATTGCTTTGTGTGTGCCTTCGGGTTCATCATATTCCAGCCTCTCAGTAATCCTATAACCATTAAAAGCAGCATGCCCAGCAAACTGAAAGTTATCTTGTGATTGATAACTCAAACCATTTGATTCCACCTCTGCATCTATATCAAATTCAACCCCATCTGCATCAAATGTGAGGTCGTCATTTCCACTGCTGAAATCCTCCTCTGGAATTACGGCTGCTAGGAGTCTCTGACAGAAGGGAATTGCAATATGATCCCCAGCTCCTGGTACGAAATGTTCTGGACGAAATTCTCCACTCTTTGGTTCACATCCAATCAACCTAAACCCATTAGTGACAGTAGCGCTACAATCTATACTAGAAGGAACTTGGGCTTGAGTCATCACATGAGATTCGATGTTTCCCTGACAAATCAATAAAAAATTAGAATACATAACTATACACAGCTGAGACAGAGGCACATAGCTGACTCCTAAATATGTAAACCATGTAAAACATTTTGGGGACAAGAAAGTATTTATCAACATCAATTTTTAAGAAAATAATAGCATCTATTCCTTTGTCCCCCTAATTAAAGCAAGCTGTCACCTGTTGCTTTAGGTAAGCTATGTCCGTATCAGATAAAAAACCAAAAAATGGTTCCATTTGCCTCCAAAATGAGCTGGAGAAGGACCGAGCTGTAGCAATAATAAAACTTTAAATTCAACAACAAAATATAAATTGGAATAAGATAAAAACAAAAATCTTTAATGAGAAAGTCACCAGAATTAACGACAGCATTTGCAGCAGCCAATAACTCTTCATGTCCATCATCTGACCCAACTTAGAAAAGTAAAACAAGAGTGAATAGAGAACAACAAACACTATACTAAACATAGAAAATCAAGTCAATAAATTATTCCTCAATAAAAGTACCGAGAAAATCTGCTGCTGCATTGATTGCTGTATGCTTTTGACGTGTATAGGCCTTTCGATCAGAAAGTCTCCTAGTTGGCGGTCGACCTGCCTTGCTGTGTAACAAATTACAATAAAACATGATCCAAGTAAAAATATTTTTAGGCTACAAAATAAATGGCATACTTATTGGACAGCAAGAAAAATATACACAGGTACAATATATTAAACCTTTCGCTTTTGTCAAAACCAAGTCTGGAACTTCTTAGCTGTTTTGCTGTTCCAACATTTCCAATCTTCTCAACCGTCATTGGCAAGAGAGACCTTGTGGAAGCAAAACCTCGCCCTGTCCTCCCTTGCCTCCGAACACCATCTCCAAGGTCTTCCCCAGTAACCAGCTTATTCTTTCTTGATGGCACGACCAGAGTGGACACCTTTTGAACATTCTGTCCAGCTTTCTCATCTATCTCATCGGTCTTTTTGCCTTTATCTCTGGATTTAATATCCGCAACTCCCGACTCCTCACTCTCCGATAGTGCAGCTGAAGACAAAGGATCGGCTTTTAACTTAACCTGCTGAGGAGAACTTCCTGGCAGGCGTTTGGCAAATCCCATCCCGATGTCACTACCAGTAACATCAGATGCACTATCCATAGTAGGGGTTTCCTCATTACTTGAGACAATAGGAACAAAATTTGATCGTCTCGCAGTGCGGGAGATCTTCTGTGGTCTCTGGCCAGCCCATTGGGCAACAGGTGGAGATGAAGACCGTGCTGATGCCATGCGTTTGCGATTGTTAGCTCCAACAGCAGCAGGGGGCTTGCTTGTACAATGAGAAATGTCCCAATCATTAGCACCAGTTGCTCGATGAACAACCGGAGACAACTTGGGTACAACACCTGAGCCTGATCGTGGAGCCCGAACAGAAGCATTTATCTTTGTGCTTGAGGTAGGACTAGCTGAATTAAAATCATCACGAACACTTGCCCTGAAAGACATACAGTATAAAGAGAGAAATCAATACAAAGTTTCAAAAATAAATAAAGACCAAATTAGTAAATAAATAGGAGCAAGAGATAAAGAGGCTAATAATAGAACCCAGATAGCAGCTATAACAAGCAGTCGAACACCACTCTAAAAGAAAAGCACATAAGAAAATGTTATGGATGCTAGCTTACTTATTAACAGCTCTGTGGTTCACCCTTTCCTTATCTGTACCAATAGGGTGATCTCTCTTATCATTGATAAGGGAAGGGTTGTCTGGTTCAGTCTTAGGGATGGATGAACGGAAGCCCAAGCCAGTTGGTTGTGAGATTCCATCAGACTTTCCAGCTCCAACAGCTCCATTAGTAACTCCTGGCCTATAAACATATAAGACATCAACATTACCTCTCGGATATCACAGATGACGATTATTAACAAACAAACAAAAAAAAAAAATCTGAAAAATGATTCCTAAGTGATTATTTCAAAAGTTCAATGAAATAACATGTCAACAAGAAGCATAGTTTAATGAAAGAAAAAGAAAAACAAGAAGAGTGGCCCTTCGATCACCCATCGCAAGAAAGTATTCATATTATGTGAAAAACCTTTCGCTATCTGTACTATGAGGTGAAAGCCTAAAAGAGAGTCCTGTCTTATGCATTCCAATTTCATCCATGAGATTGATTCTACTCAATAACTGCAAAAGTTTTAATCAATCACTACTGGTACAGATATCCTTTAGGGCAATTGTTACATCAAGCGTATGTCCTTTTTATCATCAGATGAAAAAAAATTACAAGTGCCAAAGTCTTAGTTGCTAATTATATTATAAAAGGCATGATTTGTCAATACTTTCTAGATATGCCTTCTTAGGCTTCAGGGAATTAAGATATTCTCAATCACTAACATGTTTTCCTTATCTGACCAAAATAATTAGCATGTTTTCCTTAAATAATAGGACAATACAATGCCGAATGGAAATAGACAGAAAAAAATAGTATGCCAGTATACGTATAGGGAAAAAACCAAACAACTTAACCATATAAATAGGTGTCATTCTTTTGCCTAATTCTTTGAACTCATTTTAGAACTTTTGAAGGTATGTGAAGTTCTTGAGTCTACAATTTATCTCTTATCATCAAAATCCATATACACGAAGAGAAAAATCAAAACATAAATGTGCAATTAAACCTCAAATTAACAAAGCCCGCAGATGGATACAATACAACCTTGGTCCTTTTAAAATTCCAGAATAAGATGTGCAATTCCAATACAAAACTGAAGATAAATGGTGATAAACAACAACTTGCATAAAGTTTAAACAAATACCACATCCCCTATGGATCCTCAGTGCAAGTATATAAATAATAAGAATAAATTCGTCAACATTGAACAGTTCACTGGGACTTCTGTACCAGTAAATTGACCTGAAAGGGCTATGTGTTCCTAAGTTCCTTTTAGAAATAAAAATTTACATTCTGCAAAATGGCAATCTAAGTTACCTCAACCGTGAGTGGATACATTTGTTAAGATTTTATATACCATGGTTCAGACTGTCCTTATATGAAGATGGATGTACAGTTGCACTTTAAGAAGCCATACCTGAATCCATGGGAATCATTATTTAACCTTGAACGGGCATCACTCACAGGCCTTTGCTGCATTCCTTGTTTAGTTTCACGGAAGCCATCAATTGGTTTACCGGATACCATACTTGGAGAAGCATCTGGCTTGATCCCAGAACGTTTTTTCTTCATTTTTGACTTTTCCCAACCATCAACACCGATAGATAAATTTCGATCATCTCCCTGAACCGCACCACTACTTGCAAGCCGCAGCATTTCCCTATCCCTGTCTACTGCCCCAGATGGCCGGACAAGAGCATTACTCCTCACATCCATCTACAATTATCATCGTTAAGTCAGTCTTCCCTTAAAGGAGTAATAATGCAGAAAATATCAATGGTGCCAACCTAAAGATAACTAGAGACATTATCAATCTACCTTTCATGGATTAGCAGGCAGAATGCACATGGCTTAAAGCACAAAAGACAAATATAATGACGACCCAATCCACAGCTCGAGAACAATAGAACAGTACAACACAAATATGCATACTTTCATAATTATATGCAGTCACGTATGCATCATAACTAAAAACAAAAACAAAACAAAAAAAGAGCGCATAGGAAACCTATTAATACGCATAAACAATAAACTACATGAGTACCATATCCCACACTCACTCAAGTAAACAAAATGTTCACATTCAAGACATTTGAAAAGGGATATCTAAGTGGAAGAAGGATCCAAATAGATCAAAGTTACGTATTTGTGTATGCCATAAAACAGGTACTAAAATAGAATAATCATAACAGCATGTAGAGATTTTCGAAAGCAGCTTTAGACAAAACGTAGTTTAACCACAATTACAACTAAAGTAGTTCCTAGAAGTTAATTTTGAACAAGAGATTCATAGACAGTACTCAAGAAAGGAGCACAATATCAAAAATATGAGTGAAAAAAAAGCAAATGTAGTAGAAAATTTTCCAAGATACGGACCCTCACATCCACCAAAGAAGTACGAGTGCGTTTGTTTGGGACAGAGTTCTTGGTCCTTTCTTCTGACTTTTGCTGCTCAAGTTCAAAACCACCTGTGACAGCATGACTCTGAATACCAATCTTACCCATCTTTGGCCCCAGGATTGACCTATCACTCGATAACATCACACCAGACCGTTCATTAGAAAAAACTTCTGTTCTTGATCTCTTCTTTGATGGTACGCTTGGGAAAACCTTGTTGAATACGGATAAGGCTTCATTGAATGTTTTTACACGTTCCCTGTAAAATGAGTCAATGTTATAGAGTAATTACAACTTACAATTCACAACTACGAACCAAAATGAAAAATATACACAAACTACCTAGCCTTAACAGAGCTTTCACGCAGACCAGCCTTGACTCGTTTTATATCCTCCGGTATTGGAGATGGTTTTCCTTTTACAGAACCAGATGGAGATTCGTCAGGTGAAATGCTAAGAGCAACACTCACAAGTCTTCTCAAGTCCCCTTGTCGGTTAGACTTGTACTCTGAAGCCACCACCTTTGGATCAAAGCGCAAGCAATGGAAGAAGTCTGTTACATCTCCTTGTGTTATTAGAGACGCGCTTCTCGACATGTTTGGAAGTGAAGATAAAATTGGATTTTCCATGCTCTCGCGAAAGCTACCAGATCTGTCCAGTGGAGCAGCTATGAGGGATCCTCGCTGCCCACTGTTGTAGAATGGTCTATCCGGGCTACCAGACGAGAGATCAAACTTGCTAGAAGTTGCCATTGCATCAGTTTCCAAACATTCTCCGGGTCAAAAAAACCGAAAATACAGAGGTGCATGACAAAGACGGGGCACAACAGCGCATAAAGCCCAAACTCTAAAGAACAATGACTGGGCAGTGCACCTGAAACAGATAAGGATCATGAGACAAGAAGCAAGATCCTTGTTTTTATTTCAAAATTTATAACCAAGTTTTCCATTATGATGAGATGGGTAGCTGTTTTTCTGATCCTTAATGCGCACAAGAAAAGAGAAAATGATTGGATACATAACACGAAACGCCAGAAGCGCAAACATATAAACAAGAAATTGGACTGAGATGCATAAACCATACAGCGCATAAATTATGGATTCCTTATTCAAAGGTAAACGAAATTGGCAACATCAATTTTAGATTTTGAATAAGGGTACTGGAGCATAAAAATTATGCATTAGCCATTCAGATTCAGAGTAATTGTTCACAAAATTACAAACCTTTTGAATCTTGTGAACTCCCCTATCTGAAAGGAATAAGAAGAAGGAAATAAATTAACCTTTGCAATAAATGTTCCATCTTGTTATATCCATAAAAGAGAATGGGTGAAGCACTCCACGAGAGATATTATCAACATACTCCAGAATATAAAAACGATGTAGCAATACAACCCAGAAACCATGTGACCCTCATAAATAAATGCAAATTATGTGGATGCTATATGAGAATCATGCATGGAAATCAGAAATATAAGCAGCATTATAGTTCACTATTAATGTTAGCATTATTACAATAATCACATTGATATTAAATTATGATCAATAAAATCAGGCACAATGAATGGCATGTTGCATATATAACAAATATAATTATGACTATCCGGATTTAAGCATTAACCTTTTGGAAGGGGATCAAACACTTACACACCCAAAAAGTAAAAACCAGATTAGGAAAATCAGATAAGCTCACAGTTAACATAAAATATTTCCACTTCAAATACGCACGCTTTACAGTACCAAACGCCCGGTCAAACGGGTCTCCTTTGGTACAATCTCCTCCCCTGGGTCTATCCTGCTACGTCTACAATTTACTACTACTGTTCATTAAGGATAAGAACACCACACATATCTAACATTCACACACCCAAAAAGTAAATTCTAGATTAGGAAAATCAGATAAGCTGACATTTAACTGAAGTCATGTTGAGTTCTGGTTGACTCTCCCTAAGTAATAAATATCAATATCAGTTCATTGATCATGAAAACTAACTAAGATCGATGATGACACTAAATGGAGCAACACATGCTATTATAGACACCTACACAAGGGCCCAATTAACATACCATGAGCGTAGCAGAATAAATCAACAATGACTATCATTCTATTTTAACTTAAGACAAAGAACTTAAGATAATTCAATGAACACAGCTATCTCTAAGGCCACGAACGTGACACCGCACAGTCACCAAACGCACTTTTTTCATTTATCATCTTTCCTTCTTTAGAAATAAAATTCTTTCCCTGGCTCTTTTTCTAGAGGGAGGAGGTGGGTCTAGCTGTTTCACCCAAGTATGACTCCTAAGTTCAAGGTCTTTACTGAATGAGACTATTTTTCCCTTATTTTTCAACATTTTTATTTTGCTCAGGATTCTCCATTCTAATCAACAAAAGCTACACCTATGAAACAGATACTTAGTCACATAAAATTTGGTTTACTTTATTTATTATTATTATTTTTTAACTTTATTGCTTTCTAAATTTAAAGTTTTTCTGTTAATCTGAGTTCATCAATAAAAATAATACAAAAAATCTTAAAACAACAACAAAATATCTCGGATATTAAATGGAAACCCTAGAAGTTGAATCCACGAAAAACCTAGAGAAATGAAGCATTACGAACCTTCAATCACACGAAAAAAATACAAACCCTAAATAAACACGTAGAAGTTAAATCAACCAAAATCTAATCGAATTGAAGTTTAAATTCAAATCTATACCTTCAATCGGAGACAATGATGTCTAACTGATGGTGAAGCAAGGGCGATTCTTTAATCTGGAGATTCAATGATAGGGTAGGAATTGAATATTCCGAAGGTTCTGTTTAAGTTCGGACCTCGAAATCGAAGGTTCGTGCAAAGCCATGGAGGACGAAGAAGAGCCCTGTGTTTTGATCGGCAATGAAATGGGATATGGTGAAGTTACTGTTATGCCCATGCTTCGTTTTATCAATGAATTAAAATAGGCGTCGAGGGTGGGGGCACTTTGGGAAGAACATTGTCGAGCCGGCTTAAACAGCTACTGAGAGTTTTCAACGAATGGTATGTATGTCAACCTTTATATATGCATGTATGATTTTGAAGGTAGGTGCATATAGGCACATGGGATGAATTTGGGAAGTGACAATTATTGAACCATTTTTAAAAATATTATTCTGTGAACATAAATATTAAAAATAGCATAATTAAGGCTGCACACACATGCTATAGATTTGCCTGTGACATAAATTACAACGACAATAAATAAATAAAATTAGCAATGGAAGAGAGAAAATTGTAAACTTGTATAATTTGAAAATAACATAATGAAATTGTAGCATTATTATTGGGAAATGAAGTCTTCTTATCTTATATAGTTAGATGATTTTAACACTTCGTGACGTGATATGGAAATGTTATTGTGTGCGGAAGTAATATCACGCAAGATGCCAACATGATGATATGAAACCGCTCCAAATTTAACACATACAATTATTATCGATTTTCAATATAAGACTTGGTGTTCAAGTATTAGTACACGTATGATAACTTTAAGTGATTGCATATACATGATTTCATGTGATATTACCATTGCACTTAATAATTTATACTAACAATCGTCCTACATTTGAAAAGTGTTTGTTAAATATATAAATCAGACAAACTGTCATCGTATATTTGTGGAGTCCAGAACTTCTCGTAAGCTAATCAGATACTAACCACAGAAAATATTCAAATGAAGGTTTGAATTTCTCCAAAAATAAAAAGAAAATAAAAATTGAGGGTTTTAAATGGAAAGCACAAAAAAGGTAAATAGAAAATTCACACGTCAATAATTATAGTAATATCATAAAATGCTCACCTAAAGTGGCCTATTTAAAAATTAAAAAAAAATTACCATGCCAAATATTTGAACACTGTTTTCCATAAATCGATGTAAATAAACAAAGGCCAGTTTTCAAATTCTTTTTTTTATTTTTTGGTCAAATAGTTTTCAAATTCGAAATCGCTTAACTTGAAAACATGTGTTACTTGAAAACATGTGTTACAACTTACAGAAGAAGCCCCGTCACTAAAGTCCGTCTCCCAATCCGACAACCTGTAGTACAACGTAAGAATAAACAACAACGTTGATGTGTTTTGAATGTCACTCTTCTCGTGCTATCCATAATATCCCATGTCATGCGTTTGCATTGCATGTGTTTTTTTTTTTTTTTAAAAAAAATTATGAAAAAAAGCTTTGAGGGATATTGGCTACTTTCATCACTAGCGCCAGAGCATACCTACAATCTCGAGTCGGAAGGACTTACACGTGGCACCCAACTGTTAGATGTCACTGATATGAATTTACTTAGAAATTTACATATTGCGCACCAACGAGAACTGCTGGTAGTGGGACTTGAACCCTAATGGGGGCTACACACAGAGCATGGACCTTACGAATTGAACCAACCCTCATTGCATTTGTTTTTGAATCGTGGTCATGTTTCGGCTGGTTAGGCTTTTAAAGGAAATCCAAAAGTTAGTGACTTAAGTCTTCATAAGCTTTAATTGGGCAAAAGAACGTCCCTTTGACTTGTAAATGGTATCAAGATTTGTCTTTGCGGCGCAGAGAGTTACCGAGTGGGTGGTTGTCAATCGTTAATGCGTTGTGATGCAAGAACTTGCATCAATGGCTGACAGCCACACTACTGTCCATAGCATTGCTCATGGTATCAAATATGAGAATCTGTCTCTTAAAGACATGGAGAAGCCAAACTGCGCTCAGCTGTAATCAAGATGTTCATGGAATGACAGACAGTTGTTGAAAAACATGTTGAACTATAATTTTCAAAACCAAGCCCATTTTCAAACTTAGGAATCAAAACTTAATTTCCTGTGTTACTCACCAAAGCCACACAGGGCCATCCATACAATTCCAACTATCAGGGTGGTCATTGTTTAAAAACAGCACCATAATTTCCTAGACAATCAAGAAAGGACGAAAGACCGGAAACTGCCACAAGCGAAGGCATATTGTGCTTGCCAACCTGGGTAGCCAGGACCATGATGAAATTCTCACACCTACTCGGATACCAAAGCTTTCAAGATCTCTACTACTACTCCTCCGACAAAACGAACCGATCCACGGGTCATCTTGAAGTGTCTTCAATATTACTCTGTACACTTAGAAGAAGTTCTGCAAGATGTAGCAGTCAACTGCGTTGATCATGGTGACTGGAGCAAAATCTGACCGAAAAACAAGCAGGCATACCCAACATGTTCATAGAAGGGCCTTGTCCGCATGTTATACTGGACGGTATGAGTCACTCTGACATGACATCCTCTGATGCAGCAAGCACCTGAGCTTCCATGTCGCTGTATGAATACCTAGTGGAGTAGTCCAGTACCGAATCACCTGGACACGAACATCATCGATTAGCATAGGGCAACCCAATATTAGACATGAAAATGACAGTTGATGAGGCCAGTTCAGTTCAAGATGAATTACTTTGAGCAGAGTCAATAGATGATCGGTTCAGTGATGCACTCCTGTTTAGATCTGTAATCATTGAATGAATCAATAATTAAAAAGTTTTTTTTTTTTTAAACAATAATGAACATAATCAAGGAAATTTAGCAGATTGCAAACAGTGTTGCTCATTACATAAAAACTTTGTAGCGCGTTGGATCAAGAAAAACAAAAGGAAAAAGAGAAAAGTCAAGAAAATTGTATGTCGGTAGAATGACATCTCATACCAGAAGAATGATGTAACCCTTTGACAGCCTCAAAATTCTTGTATGTATAGCCAACAAAACTGAGATCTTTAGGAGTCAACAACATCTGCAAAGAAAGTTATAGGGCTAGTATAAAGCACAAACCCAAAAAATCTAAAGAAAAAGAATTGCATAATGGCATCAGAAAAAAATAATCACAGTATTTAAGAAGACCCAGTTCCATTAACATCAATGACCTTGGACCCCACTATTGTGCAGGAATCCATCTATAGTGAGTTAAAACCTGCCTTCCAAATTTTTACCAAATTTTACCTTTGAATAGGCCATTGAATTATGAATATGCCTTCTAGAGTATGAAATACTATGTGTATGACATAAATCTTGATTTACTAAACCAATATCTCGAATGTACCCTTTTAAGATTTTAAATGAGAATAGCCATCACCACATCATAAATTTACATTATGCCACTTTAAGTCTTTGTACTATTTTGGCTATGAAAAGCATACCTTTCTCATTGGTCCAGATCCAGTTCTTCCTGTTGCTGGTGGATCCACCTAGAGCACAGTTGAATTTAAGACACAAAGGCACAACAAACTAATACTTCACTACCAATAAATAAAGGAAAGACATGCGTGTGCTTAACACCTCACCTCATCATACTTCATAAAATTTTGAGTATCGAGTTCCCCATTGACCTCTGGTTTAAATGCTGCCTCCGCCTCATAAAGTTTGTCCCAAGCAATATCTTTGAACCAAGGATGAGCCTGAACAAATTTAAAACAAACTTTATGATTAAGAAAACGTGTAACAGTATGAGGGTAAAAGTCATCTGAAAGAGAGTTAAAATACCTTAATTTGGTCTGCTCTACCAAGCCTATTTTCAACATCACAAAGGAACCTACTGATCAGATCCTTTGCTTCAGGTGTCAACCTTGCCTCCACTGGAAATTTTAAGTGATTTTTCCAATGTACAATCTGGCATAGATGGTTCCACACGTCAGGTTATACATGACTGTTCTCAGTTAATAATAAAACTTTAGTACGACATAACATCACAATTGCCTAAAGAATTCAACTCAAAGCTTATTCAGTAGCCATGTCATGTAAGAATTGTACAATTTTGCAAATGTTAGTGCTTCAAAAATAATTTATACATAGAACTTTCCAGAAAGAAAAAAAACATGTGAGACAAAAGCAACCTGAAGAATTATGTTGAAATTAATCTCACTACAATCTAATGATTGTGGGAACCCCACAACATAGAAGAAGAGGAATCAAAAGCTATGAGATATCACATACTTCAATTAGAAAATATAAACAAAACATATACTCATTCCAAATCAACCTTTCTGCATGTTGTCACTGGATCATCAGAGTAAAATGGGGGATAACCAACAAGCATCTCATACATTATTGCACCAAGAGACCACCTACAACCAGGAAGGAATTCGGTAAGATAAAAGAATTCACCATGAAGTTTATCATCATATTTTAGCTACAAAAGCAATCCAATAACACTGCAAAAATCTTCAATGAAAAACACAATTACAATACTAATGGTATTTTTAAGAAAAGCCAATGTCGAATAAGCATTCATTGTAGGGACTTACCAGTCACACTCCATGCCATATCCTTTCTTCAACAATACTTCTGGAGCGATGTAATCTGGAGTTCCGACTGTTGAAAATGCCTATTATTGGAACAAAGTAATATGACTATGATCAGAAAAACAAAGGTCTCTAGGACCACTATCCTTGAAATTGCCAAAACACACTACCACAAGACCTTTAATGCCTTCATAGCATTAAACTCTTCAACCAGGAAATTGACTGATCAAATAACAAAGACAATGTAAATGTCTGCTGTGTTGTAAAACTTTGAGTACATACTCTGATGTCCCTCAAACAGAACCATCCTTTTTTTCTACTGAACCATGCTATATCCTCATTTAATATGAATTACTGTATTAAAGGAAAACATAATTTTCATACCAGTTTTCTTCTGTTTATTTGCCAATGTTGAAGTTGCTCAAGTGGGCTTTTCCAGCGCCTCCCATTTTTGGATTCTGGGAAAGATTCATCAATATCCATTGTCTCATGTAGGTTCTCATCATCGAGCACTTCATTTTCATTTATGGATGACAAATTTGAGCAGTCAAGAGGCTTGCAGAGACCAAAATCAGAGAGCTTCATGTGGCCATTTTTGTCTAACAGAAGATTGTCTGGTTTTATGTCTCTGAAAATATAGATGCAGCAAATGCAAGAGTTACATTATGTTCCTGATGCACAATTATTATAATGCAGTTCAAGAGAATCCAGCTTCTGATGTGTTGGCAAGCCTGTAAACAGCTGGATAAACCAACCTGTGAATGTAGTTATGTTTATGAATAGATTCTATAGCTAGAACACTTTGGGCAATGTAAAATCTAGCAACAGTTTCAGTCAAAGTCTCTTCTCTAATAAGCAAAGTCATCATGTCACCACCAGGTAGATATTCCATGATTAGATACAAGTAGTCAGCATCTTGAAAGGAATAGTAGAGTTTCACAATGCAGTGACTAGCAACCTCTGCAAGCAAATTCCTTTCAGATCTAACATGTTCAACCTACGTTGCAGATAGACAATCAGTGAGTGCATAGATTCACACAAGTTTAAAATACCTTTAATAGAAGTTGAAATTTATATCAACTCTAAATCTATAATATATTACCTGCCCCCTACTGAGCATTTCTGACTTCTTCAACTTTTTCATGGCATAAATGTTGCCAGATTTCTTCTCCCGGCAGAGTCTAACCTATAAAGTTTTATATAAAGGTTCTTAATCAAGAAAGCATCAAACATAAAGCAAAGAATATACAAAAACTACAACAAAGAAAAGGAAACAAATAACCATCATACTTGTGTTAGAAAATGATCAGCATACTGTAACAATAAACAACTCACAGGTAGCTGAAATAAGCGTATACTCACTTTCTCTGTATATTAGAATGTTTAAGAGGGAAAATAGTAATCTTTTAAACCAAGCACCTATGCAAACTATAAAGGATATGCATATCTCTAACCTCTCCAAAGGCTCCTCTCCCAATTATTGCCAGAAGGTCAAAATCATCAACACAAATCTTGTGCCTTTTAAGGCGCATATATTCAGTCTCTGTGCGCTCCAAATCCTTCAACAGATGGATCTGTTCCTTTTCTGGCACATGTTCAGATGCCAACTTCTTTTCCAGCACTGAGCGCCTGGAAACAATAAAAATATGTGAGGGGGTGTATCAAGATCAAACACAAGGCCTTTATGATCTAATCATTGCCAATTTTACTTTAATTACCAGTTGTGAAGGCACATCACAACTATGAGCAACTATTGAACTCTAAAAAATAGAAGAAAATAAGAAACATACTCAAAATTCAAAGCTTGTGATCTGAAGTCTATGTGGCATGGGTGCACGAGTGTGTGTGAAGCAGGATTGCCAAAATGGACACTGGAACAAGAGGCATTTTATTGCCTAAGCAACTCAAACATTTTAGTTTCTTTCAGCACTCTCTTCCTGCTACTCTACCATGCATAAGTTGAAACATAAACAAGTATTATACCTAATGGTAAGGCATTAAAAACACAAATGAAAATCAATCACAAATTCCCACACGTCCATGCCTAAAATCATGAAAAGTATGCCTCATATAATGTACACTTAATGACTTTCTCAATTTGTTCACAGTTGCACCTCATTCATTACTTCTAAGGTGGTTAAAATATTAACAACCAAATAACCACATACTTTTCCAACTAAGGATTTGCGGATAATATATCTAAGAAGCTTCATAACTCATAACCATCACTAGGCAATTCTTTACTAATTCGAAAATATCATTCAGCATTCAAAATATTATTATGGTTGATATTTCCTTAGAAGGTGTATACTTTCTCGACATCAGGGCCAACTTTAGAAAATCTAAACACAGTTCGACTTGGCAATAAACATAAATTAAACAATAATACTTTCAGTTCATGCAAGCATGCGCATTCCGAAAGACCAAAATTCGAAATGAAAAAAAAAAAGAAAAATTTATCCCACTCCTTAACAAACCATAATGGTCTCTTGTCCTTAAGATAATGCACTCCCCTTTACCTCATAAAACCAAGAGCACACTCATTTAGAATATCCTTATGAACCCCATTTCCCATACGCCAAATAAATTCCAACTCTTTCAAGGAATGCATGTCCAAGCACCCTCATTTCCCTACAAAATTCGAAGCTTTCTTTCCTAAACCAAAAAACCAAATTTGATCACGAAAATCACAAATACACCAGCTGGGATTGCAGGACTGGAAAGCTAGAGATTGAAACCAAAACTGGGCAAGGCCAAAGAGAGATCGTTGGAAATAGCAAAAACAAAAGGAAATGATTTTCATACCTTTGTTTACGATCTTGGATGTGCTTCATCTGAGCCTTGTAGTGGCTCTCTATGAACTGCTTGGCTGCAGCTACCCTCTCCAGGGTCAAGCTGGACCCCACCTGTCCGGCCTCCTCCTCCCCCTCTACAGCCATGGGCCCCACCTCGTTCTTCTCCGTGTGCTTATGGTTCTCCATGCTCTCTCTCTCTCTCTCTCTCTCTCTCTCTCTCTCTCTGGCTTGAGAAATTTGGATGATTGCGACAAGTGACAACGAAGCAAAAACCCCGGGGACGAATGAGAATATATGAGACCTCCAAAAACAGGCTTCTACAACCAATTTTTATATTTTTCTCTCTCCAACGTCTATTCTGTCTACCTGACACGTAGGCGCCTCCTATTGGGCAGCTCCATGGGTTCCGAACAGTTGCACTCTCTTGGGTGGCATTTCTCAGGTGGAGGAGAGCAGGTTAAATATATATATATATCTTATTATAGGAAAATTCTATAGGATATGATTTAAACATACCATAGAGGCGAATATTACTTCATTAACAAAATTATGACTTTTAATAATAAATAAGTAGCAAAGGCAAGAAGAGAAATAATAAAAAGCTGGACTGGAAATTTTGAGTGAGAGTTTCCTGATGCTGCAATGGCAAAACATTTCCTTATGTGAAAGTTTCAAAAAGGGTGTAATACAATTAGTTGTGTGTACAAGTGGTTTCTAGATACAGAAAATCAATCTCACAGTTGGAAAGAGAGTTGTTAGCAGCCATGTTTGGAAATCTGCACAATTCTTTGCTGTTGCTATTGGGTGTCAAAGTTTACATATGCAATTAAATTTGACAGCAGTTTTAAATTATCTTATCTGCCTGTTTACAATTCAATTCATCTTGACTAATCATAGTCATCAACAATAATGAGAGTTGACCAGAATAAGAATGTGCTAGAATATTGACAGAAAAGAGTTTGACACCAAACCCTTGTAGGTGCACTGAATTTTCTTGATGACCGTCGTCCTGAAAAGCAAAAACATCAATGTTCTGCTTTCTCACTGAAAGGCTCCTCTTACTGAAAACCCATCAAGCAAAACAGAATGCTCAATGTGGCAATAGTCACTTGACCTTTCTCTTCAACTACTTAATTTTGTAATAATCAGTTTGCTTCTCAATTATTACAATGTTTGAGTTGCTTTGGTGGAATTAGGTTTATTGTAGCTTACACACACTTGATTTCCCAAATTTCCAGTACTAGTTCAGGAGAATTAAACAAACGTCTAACCTGAAAACATAAAAAGAACACTTTTTTCAACTGAAATGTGGCAGTGTGGTTTTTTATCGACGGTTTTTAGGATTTAGCAGCGGTTGGAAGCGGTTTTCTCACATTTAGTGACGAAAATAAATGTCTCTAAATATATTTAGCAACGGAAAAAACCGTCGCTAACCGAAGGAAATACAACTTTACCCAGCGAATATATAAACCGCCGCTAAACGTTGGCAGACTTTGAAACCCTACCACCACGCCGGAAACAAAGAAATTTTGGACATCAAATCTCGGAAAACAAGAAAACACAAACCTCCCTTCAATATTTTATGTTCATATACACAGTTTACATGAAAAATGGCCCAATCTGTCCAACAAACTGGACATGATGGGAAAGAATTCAGTTAAAGTTCCTCTTGCTCTTCTTTTTAAAGACTTCTACTTGCATTGTAGCAACTTCTTGTATGTTATCACTGCTCAGTCCTTCATTGAAAATTTGAAATGGTCCCTCAAAAATTCCAAAGCCAAACGCAGGAGCTGAAGCTGGAATATACCATGTAATCCTGGGGATGCTACCTCTGAGCATCTTGCCTTGTGCACCTTCTGCCATCCATTACGCTACACATTGGATCCAACCAGCCATTGCACCTAAATTTCACAACAACATTAGATGGAAACCGAAAATTCCTTCTCATTAACAAGTTTTATACTGAAATGTGAGGTCAATATCAGATATTGCAATTTCCAAGTTGAAAGGAAAATTGCTCTATAAATTTCCCTTCCATATCTTGGTGCTCAGTTTGGAATAGCAATCAATGCAAAATTTACTGAAGTATAATTTGTGACTATATGATACTGATTATGTGTCCTCAAGATTTCAACTACTCTGTTATATGAGGATGACATATTAGTAATGACAAACATGGTTCGAAAGGGTGCACTCATAAAACAACAGTAGAATTTTTAAAACCCTCAATCATTATAAGATAAATGGTTTTTGTGTCTATGCGCCTATGTCATCACCTATGTCATCAGTGTTCGCATACACAAACAGCAGACTTAATACAAGCGCCAAGTCTTTTGTCAAATAACTAAGTACACTAACGGCACATTATACTGCAGGTGATGCTTGCAACAGATTTAGCCCTACATTAACAACTGAAAGTCATTTAAAACCTTAAAAATAAAAACCCCACAGAAGCCTGTATTGGAAATAAAAGTCGAAAGGAAAGTTACTAAATAACATATTGCTTCCCCATCTCGGGGAAGATGTTCAAAGCTCAGTTTGAAATAATGATGCAGGGCAGCGGCTATAAGCTGCTGTCCAACTACCCAAACATACCCAAAATACAGAGAATAGAGGGATAAAGCTGTAGAATTGAAGCTGGAACGAAGATAATTGAGTTCTAGGGCAAAATCCCAATTGAAACTCTATAGACTAAAGTCTGAAAATATATTCATCAACAAAAGCTAAATACAAGAGTCTCTTAATAGCCTATTTATACTAGAATACAGAAAACCTAATTGACATAGGAAATTAAAAACCTAAACAGGAAATTAAAACAATTCCTAGTAAGAATAGGAAAACAAAAGAAGTAACTAATAATTTAAAGTAAATAGAACCCTAGCCCAAATTGACTAAAGGCCCAAGTGCTCTTTGGAGAGCACTATAGATACTCCTGCATCAAACTCCCCTGGTTGGAAAAGACTCGTCCTCGAGTCTAGATCATCATCATCGAAGACTCCATGAGAAAACTGAATTCTTCCTTTCCAAACAAGGAGGTATTTTGAATATACTACATGGGAAGCTTGAAACTGAATTCTTCCTTTCCAAACAAAGAGATATTTTGAATATCGAACCACTCGTGAATACTTATGTTCATTCTCTTGTATCAATTCCACCAGGTTGAGAAGAATTCGTCCTCGAATTCCAATGTTGTGATGAAAACTGTCCAAACAGAACCTCCGCTTGCATAAACTGTCTATAGAACTTTGACCTTGAAATTGAACCTTCCCACTCCAAAGAAATAGATACTTAGAAAACTTAATCCTTCTTGAACAATACCAGTTATCTTCTGCAGCTAATCTCTCAGCCCAAAAACTCCAAAAGCCAGTAGGTTGACAAGGTCAACGTAGTTCTTGTTACCTGGTAAAGTAAAAGAATCAACCCCAAGAAAATCAACATACTCATAACTATCACAGGAAGTCATCTCATCTCTAATGGTTCCTTCAAGACTTTCTTGTATCACCTTGCCTTCAAACTTGTATGGATTGTGTTCCTTAAAAAGTTCAGACCCAACGTTTTCTTGGTACACCACCTTCAAGATTACACTAGATTCATCTTGCTTACTCGCACCATATGCATTGTCAAAATCAAAACTTTTCTCCATCTCAAAACAAATTTCACAATCGTCTTCTAAACAACAATCAAATACGGGAGGAATATCTAAATCTAGGGAACTAACTGAAGAATTAGAGCGAACTGCTCCTTCCAATCCGCCTCTATCACCATCATCATGGTTTCCAGCTTCATGAATGGGGTTTACCTTTTCTTCAACGTCATCCTTACGACCACCTTCCGGTATGTCTAAGGGTTCGCGGTTGCGTTCCGGAATCTCCATATAGGCATCCGCGCGTTCCTGTCGTTGGAGGGCTTGCACCGCTCTCGACAACTTTTCCATCATACGCCACATCTCAGCCATCTCTGTGCGTTGGGCTTGGTTCCCTAGTCCACGACCTCTAGCACGTCCAACCATGGTGTGGAACAAGGATTAACCTAGGCTCTAATACCAATTTGATGCAGGGAAGCGGCTATAAGCTGCTGTCCAGCAACCCAAACATACCCAAAATACAGAGAATAGAGGGATAAAGCTGTAGAATTGAAGCTGGAACGAAGATAATTGAGTTCTAGGGTAAAATCCCAATAGAAACTCTATAGACTAAAGTCTGAAAATATATTCATCAACAAAAGCTAAATACAAGAGTCTCTTAATAGCCTATTTATACTAGAATACAGAAAACCTAATTGACATAGGAAATTAAAAACCTAAACAGGAAATTAAAACAATTCCTAGTAAGAATAGGAAAACAAAAGAAGTAACTAATAATTTAAAGTAAATAGAACCCTAGCCCAAATTGACTAAAGGCCCAAGTGCTCTTTGGGGAGCCCTATAGATGCTCCTGCATCAAATAAGATTCAACTTACAATTTACGTAAGCATATTACTAAAGCTAAATGCTGCTATGGATAATCATTAGGGTTGAAGATCAAAACGCACACTCTCTTCTACCATAGTATACGGAATTAGGGAGAGGAATCTGACAAGGACCTGATCTATCACCATAGAAAACCATGGCAAAGTAGAGGCTGCCAGGTTATCTTGCAGACAACAACATTGCCCTTGAACACTAGATTTTTGGAAACAGTTTAGTTTTTAGAAATTCTCCAGCTAGGTTTAATTCTGCTAAAAACTAAAATGTTTCTCCTAAATTTAGGGTCACTACCTTCTAGGTCTAGGAGTTTGTGGGGTCTCTTGTGCAAAGGTAATTCTTTTACTCCAAATCCAAACCCAGAACATTTCCTTCACTAAATTTTGACATGCTAAGAAGAATTTAACAAAAACAAAAAGAAAGCATACTTACTAAAGAGATAGGAGGGGAGAGCGTAGAGCTCGTAGAAGCCGCGACCGGGGACAGGGTGGCCGGAGAAGACGGTGGTGGAGAACAAAGAGAAGAGGTTGGAGACGACAGAGTAGGCCGAGTTGGAACCGGCAACGAGGATTTGCGAGCGGCGAGATGAGAACAGATTTTCTTTTGGTGAAGTTGGGGCAAGAAGCCCAAACAAACAAACAAAATAAGTCACTTAGCCCATTGGGCTATTACAAGCAGCTCTAGGCCTACCAATTTTTGAAAAAACGAGTGGAGATAATATTTTTTTTAAAGTAATAATATAAATAGTGACTAATTATCCCTTTCTGTTTTTATAAATATTTTTGTTGGAATAGAAAATGTTAAAAATTATCAACAAAAGAAAAAGAAAAAGAAACTGCTTGCAATTCAAAAAGGGGTTTTAACATAAAAGGACAAATAGGAAGGCAAAATGTTAAAATGGTCCAGTCCTTCCAAAATTGGACAAACTAGTCCAGTCACTGTTATGAAATAACTCTTATTGTCTGACAGTAAATGGATCGGTTGGTTTGTCCAATTTTGGAGGAACTGGACCATTTTAACATTTTGTTTTGTGAATGACTTTTTTATCATATACTGATTCAAAAACCCAATATTTTAATTTTTGTTAACTCACTTTTCAGTTCTTAATTGTTGTTCATGATTTTGATGTCCCAGATACACTAACGTAAATGAGTGACACTAACGTATATGAAATTAGAGTAAATTTCATCTGCGCATTCAAGCAAGACAAGTTTGATCCATACTTGTAGTTTGTGCTTTTAAAAGCTTGCAAGAAGTGTTGCATAATCATGATTTTAAAAATATTCTCACTCAAAATTTAAAGTTCATCCATATTAGATTAAAGGCCTCATCATGTTAAATGGAGTGAAATTTGCTTATCTGGTATGCTTATACAGACTTGCAGCAACTCAGACACTGTAAATCAACTTCAAAATGCGGAGTAGCAAACCCAACTGTGTGAATAAGTTTATGTAACCAACCTCACTCTCTCTCTCTCATCACGTGACACATATGAAAACTACTCAAACAAACAGCTCATAACAAGTTTGTCATCACCCCGTAAACAACAGCTCAAACTCAATACAGCCAAATAACTCTAGCTCTCCCCTATAAATGCCAAGAGCGGGTTTGGTTAAAGTCAAAAGACCACATGAAACCGGTTAACTAAGATCTGAAGCAATATATTGAAAGGTCAGAGTAAGGTGGGGCAGAGAGCAAATAATAATTGTTATGTGCCAAAAGATACCCAAACCGCGTTGCAATCAGTTCGACAAAGTTGATAAAATTCTTTCCGACTGCAAAAGGGATTGTAATGTTGAAATAATGGAACTTATGATGTGCCCATCACAATTCTGTCAAACCTGGTAAATGGGGTCTTGTGCATAATTTAATTGCCTGATATGGCCAAGAAAGAAGTGAAAACTCCGTGGTTGACGGCATGATATCATGTTTGAAAATCTCAGCCAATTATATACTCACTCAAACTTCAAAGTCAGACGGAGAGAGAGAGAGAGTTTCAGACAGGAGAAATAAAGAATGAACTATAATCATGCATTATATAGAAGGCTAAATACTCTTTTTATACACAAAGCTATCAAAGCCAAGCTATATTTCTATACCATTTACTCTGCAGATGACTACACAACAAAGACAGCCAAATGAATGACTAAAAACACAGTACAAAAACTGAAACTCAAAAAAATAACTATAGAAAAGCAGTGCCAGCAAGGCCATGGTGCAACAAATTATGAGCAATGTGATCCCTAGCCTGCACTGAAGTAGCAGACCTCAAACTATTCTCAGGGACAATCTCATCATCAAAGATATCAAAACGTAGCTTAGCATCAAGCTCTTCATTCCTCATGGCACAGATGTTGTGCAAAACACAGCAAGCCCCAAGCACCACTGGCAAGTCCTGGAGTTTGACCTCAGTCCTCTTCTGCAAGCAAGACCACCTCCCTTTCAACTTTGCAAAGGCATCTTTAGCAACCCTCTGAACATCTCCAGTTTTCTCATTGAAGGCATGTTGAGTCCAAGTAAGGTTCTGGTGGGTGTAAGGAACCAAAACCCAATCTGTTAGAGGGAACCCAGAATTTCCCACAATCCAAACATCCTTCAGAAGGCCCCTGTTGGCTCTCTGGAACAAAGCTGACTTCTCCAAAACCTGGTCATCAGGCATAGAACCAGGCCAGCCAATACAAACATCAGTAAAAACACCTCTTGGATCAACAACCCCTTGAACTGTAATGGAGTAAGAGGTCTTCTGGTTGCGCTCTGTGTGCCTCTTGTTGAAATAAGCTGCAACATTCACCTTTGGAGCTATAATTGGAACATGGGTTGTGTACATCGACCCACCAACATTCGGTATCCCAGAGCTGGCTTCAAACTCCTCCTTGATAGCTTTCATTCTGCTCTCATCAGGCCACTGAAGAAACTTGGGCATTAGAACAGTCTTAATAGCAGAGCAAACCTCAAGAACCAGCTTGTGACAGGTGGAGATGCCCAACCCGAAACGTTTCGAAACCAGCCGGAGCGGCTCGCCAGTAGCCAGCCGCCATATGCAGACCGCCACCCGCTGCCGAACGGGAATCGCATCGCGCAGCATTGTGTTCTTCTTCGTCACGGCTGAATCAAGCTCCTCGCAGATCATGTCAAATGTGGCCTTGCTCATCCGAAAAGCCTCCCGGAACTCGTCATCCGAAACGTTTGGATGGTTGTACTTATCCCACCAATCTTTGTTCCTGTCCTTGACCCATAGCCTTCGGTGAGGACCCACCGCCGGAGCAGCCGAACCCGGCTCCGAACCCGCACCCGAATTCGCAGTCTCGGCAGCCACCGCAGCCGCCGCAAATGCGGATTGGCGAGTCCGTTTCGCGCGGGACTGGTCCAATTCGTCAGATTGAGCATGGTTCTGTTGAAGATCAGACAAGTACTCATTCATAGCTCGAGTCTTCTGCTTGTGATTGGCTTCAAGGATCGATTTTTCCTGCTGGGCTTGAACAAAGAACTCTTCTTGCTCCTGCTTCTCTTCCTCATCCAGCAAAATCAGCGTAGCGAGTATGTCGCTCATTGCGCCATTGTTGCTGTTGTTGTTGTTGTTTATTTCGTCCTCCTTTCTTCTCCGCTTCTTCAAGCCACCCTCGCCATTTATATCGAAATCGTCCATGTCCGTGAACAGGGTGTAGAAATGGGAATAATCTTCTTGACTAAGAAATGGGAACGATGTGATTTCCATGGAAGACTTTGGACTGGTGTGAAAGTGTTTGAAGAAATGTCTGTGTGAACTTGAATTCCGAGTGTTGAGATGAACTGGAGATGATTTTGTTGATGATGGAGAGGTTGGTTGGACTCTGGTCATATTTATATATTTGGGGGCGGTTTTAGGAAGCGTGTGCGCAGGTGTGAACGCGGTGTGGGGGCTTTTGACGGAGACTTGACTTTTTTGGATTGGTATGAGAGCTTTTACGCGGTTGGGATTTTGGGGTTGGATGGTTTTGTGTATAAACACGTTGGGAATAATAAGGGCGGGGAGGGAGGAGGGGAGAAGCTTCGATTTTTGGGAGTGAGGGAAGGAAGAAGGAAAGAGCAAAAAAAAACTGGAGAATAAGTGAAATAGTGACTTTGCTTGTACTCAATTGCTAATCAACTTTTGTTAGTAAATTTATCTCAAAAAGGCTCCCCATAAGATTCATTAATTTCTGTTTTAGATACGCTTGAATTGTCGGTTTCTAAGAAAGCACCACATTTCACTTATTTGCCGATAAAACCATTAAAAATTTTAAAAGTAAACTCTCAATACGTGTAATCATTTACAAGTTATGAGATATCAAGTAAATGCAAATATTTCACTCCAAAAACTATTTGGAACTAAACCATTCGAATTCGCGCCATAAAAAGTTTGAACCAACCCGTTGGAGTTCTTTTCATATAAATTGTTGACGTATTTATAGAATTTCATAGATGGTTTGTTTTTTAAACATACAACCATCATTTTTTTTAACATAACCTCAATGACACAAGGATATTTTATTAATTTAGCAAAAATAGTATGTTGGGAAATTACAATTAAAAAAATCAAATAATTATTTTCTATTCCAATAAGTATGTAGACAATCGGGAGGCACCATATATCTCACTCTCTTTTAAGGTTATTCAAGCCAACTGCAGTTTGGCTAAGTCCACAAACCGTTGCATTAATGATGTATTGACTCAATTATTTTGTAATGGTGTCATATATGGACTATAGGTGTGCAACATTTATATTAGTCATATGATTCATCTGAATAGTAACTTCACTTAAGTTTAATGAAATGATCCCGTGACTAATATGAAGTCCACATAAGCGGTTCATATATGGCACACTCACTATAGAATTTCGATGTATTAACTTGTCCCTTCGATTATACAACCCAACTAAAATGTTGTATGACTAACACCCGTTTGCAGAAAAGAACGAGTCCAAAATTTCACCACAAAAAACACATTTCTTTGGCAAGTAAAAAATATAATAGAATTTAAGAGAACTATAAAAATGAATATGATGAATGTAGAAGGGATGAGAGATGTGGGATGATGTAGGGAACCTCGATGGTAGGAAGGAACTTTATTGAATTCTTAGAGCAACTCCACCCATAAGGGCAAGGGCAACGGCAAGGGGGGGCAAGGACGGGCACTATTCACATGAATAGTGACAGCCCTTGCATTTTTTGCTCCACCCATAGAAGGGCAAGGTAAGGCAATTACTATTTATTTTGATTTTTTTCCTTAAACAATTAATTTGGATACGATTTTCAGATAAGATTTTTTGTTGCCACGTGTCACTATTCATTTAAAAATTCTCATATAAAATTTCGGATAAGATTTTCGGTTGTCATGTGTCCAAATTTATTAAAAAATTCACATCTCACTCATCCATACAATTGAAATACCTACTCACTCATCATACAATTTAAATACTCCCGGTCCTCATAGTCCGACACAATTGAGTACGAAGACGGCTCAATCATTGGTGAAGGCGGTTCCACCGGATCTCCACGTTGCGGAGTATTTTCCTTCGGAGGATGTAATCGTGCCATTATTTCCTCCACGGAACGCACCACGAGAACCGATTGCGGGTATTGTTCGCTTGAGGAGCCATGTGTAATGGTTTTCTTCACAGAACTGAACGAACCACGTGTATTGAATTTCGAACAATTCTTCACAACGTCCCAACATTGGTGATGTTTGAATTTTTTATTACCAAATGCACAAAACCACATTTGTGCTTGAAGAATCTATTAAAGAAATAAAATTGTAAATCCAATAAAAAAAAACATTAAAATGAATAAAACGGAAATTAGAAATTTGTTACCTCGTCGCCAACATTTTCACCGCTTCGAATCAATTCCCTTACTTTTGCCAACGCATCTCTCCATTTCCCTAACTCTTTATTCAAAAAAATTTCACCTACTAGCCAAGCCCATTTCCGTCCAAGTCGAACTCGATCTTTCACAACATTCTCCATGAATTTTTCTCCATATATGAGAGAATTTCATCTCACTGCATGTGATCGGGCAATGAACAACTTTGACCCAACACTCACACAACAAAATATCTTCAACAGTTGTCCACGTGCCTTCGGCTTCACTGCAAAAAGCCATTTATTTTTGTTGACACAAATGGAATCTTGTGAAGGAGAAAAATATTTTTTTGTGGAAAGTGAAAAATATTTGAAGCAAAATAATTTGTATGAAGATTTGTTGTGAAAAGTGAATAATATTGGTAGGTATTGGGTGGAAAGTAAAAAATATTGAAAGGAGATTAATTTGTATGCAAATTTGGTGTGGGAAGTGAATGGGTACGGTAGGTATTTATAGAAATAATTTCTAGAATTTTATTATATTTTTTAACAAAATTTTGCAATTTTTTATACCCAAAAATCATATCAGCCGTCGAATTGTGCAAAAGAACCCATCGGATGGCTCCAACGCGCGCCACATGTCAAAGAGCCGTTGGGCTCTGACGCGACGTGTGCCTGTTTGAATTTTTTTTAACGTTGGTGCGTGCATTGCACGCGCCAACGGTAAAAAAATTTCAAACAGGCTCGCTGACGTCAGCTTGCCTTTGGGCTTGTGCTAAGGCAAGAGTTGCCCTTGGGCTCACCCGGGCTGGTGGGACCCGCACCCAACTTGGGCTCGGGCTTGCGTGCTGGAGCAGTCTTCCCTTTCTCGGGCTGCCTCATGCCCGCCTCACCCCTTCCGCTGGACTTGCTCTTAAGAGGCATGGAATGGAGCTGACCCCGAATCATAGTATCAATGATAGAGATTGATGCTATTTATAAGCTCTTAGGATCATCACCCCTAAGTTATTAGCACGGAAAATCCAAAAAACAAAATCTTCTAAATTAAGAAAGATACTACAAAATTTACAAGGAAATAAAAAAATATAGACGATCCAAATTAATTATCACTTAAAATAATAATGATTTTATTAATATTAACATCCACCAAACCGTGGGATTTACACACCTAACTCTCCCAAGCATAGCTGTTTTCTAAAAATGGTGTCCTGAGTAAAAATCAGGGGACAAAAAGTGCAACTATCGTAATTGTAGATAAATCTATGCAGCTTTTTTACTTTTGGTTTTTGTTTTCACGTGCAATAAGTGTTATCATTTCATTCATATTCTTCAATAATGTGTTCTATTATTGTGCAGTGTGAACAATCTAAAACAAAATCTCAAATAACTACTAAAATTAATTTTTCATCCTTTTTAATGAAACTCTACCACTCATCTCACTTTTTCCTTTTATTTAAGATGATCTTATTAGTAAATGACACACTAGTATAATGATTTGGATTATTTACTCCATCAAACAAAATCATGAATTCGAACCCTAGTATCGTGTAGGACTCAAACCCATACACAAAAATAACAATTACAGTGTTCTAAGTTTCTAAATTGATTTGCTCGTGTAGCACATGTTTTTCTTTCTTAGCTTTAGTTTATAACAATTTTGATTTCATTTATTTCCAACATTAAAAATGGTCCATCGCTTCCCATTGACCCCTAAATTAGTGGTCAACGTTTTCATTTCGAAATTTATTGATTGATAGTCACATAATTATATAAGTACAAGTTTGAGGACCAGCCTGTGAATCACACTTGCCATAGAAATTGTTTTACATTCTACGCATCGACATAAACATCGCAATCAAAATCCAAATAATTTAATTGCTCCTATTTGTTTGACATTCTAAAAATATTTCGGAAAAATGAAAATGGTTTAAAGAGCAATTTTCTATAAATTCATAACATGATGAAATCAAATAAAATATGAGTAATTATATATATATATATATATATATATTTATATAATATATTAATGATTGGTTAGTGATAACCAATGCATGACCTGTTTGGTGGTCATCCCCTTTGAGGATATTTTTGACACTTGCATGTCAACTCATCTCTACACATATTAGTCTTCATATTTGGTCAAGTGGTTGAAAAAACCAACACCAACTCTTATTATTTTATTATTTTATTATTATTATTATTATTATTTTCAATGGTCAATGCAGTGTTATTCAAAATTAATAAATAAAAACGTGAAGATAATTATGGAGAAGGGGAGCTAAGGTGCCTCCTAAACCCATACATATGATCATCAATACAATCTAATGATCCATAGTAAGTTTAGCTTAAGAGTGAGTGGCTATATTTCAAGCTCTAAGAATATAATTAAACACAAGAAGTAGTTCCTAAACTGCCTGACCTTACTCTATCTTGGCAACATTATTGTATGTGTTAGTGTGTGCGTGTTTTTTATATTTTAAACTTATTGTGTTTACGCGATCTGTATGATTTACAAATAATTATATATATTAGAATTAAATTGCAAGTGACGAAGGAGTGTGATATCAAAAAAATAAATTATTGTTTTTTTTTCTTGACCAACAAAAGAAATTATGGTTTTTGTTGCTTAGTTGAACTTTTCTTTGTGCTTAGAATAAATATGTTGTTTGGACAAAAAGTAAATAATTACACGTGTATGTGTATACGTATGTATAACATATATCATTGCTTACATCTATACCAATTTTTACAAAACTAGACAACTGGTCAAAAATCTAGATCTCAAAATTATCCTTTCATCTCTCATATGACTCATACTTACAAGTTACAACAGATAAACAAATAGTATATTAAAAATTCATTAGATAGTTTTGGCGGGTAAAATGTGAAAAACAATTTATTTTGGTGGGTAAATGTGTGAAAAATAATTTGATACATCTCCACCAAATATTTTTGAATATTGCATAATCACCCAAAACACGAAGCAATGGCTCATGTTTTTTCTGAGGATTTTATTTATTTATTTATCATTATTATATTATATCTGCAAAACATTGCGAGCCAGGAAGTGTACGGACTGGTCAGAGGCCAACCAACCATCGTGAATTTGCGATTCAAGCTTCACAAAGAACACAACAAAGAACAAACAGACAAAAAACCCAGATGAGCAGCTGCTCTTCCATGGCTTCCCTTCTCATCCCACCACCCCCCACTGCTACTCTACAACTCAAGGTAATTTTATCATTTCCCGCTGTGTCTTATAGCCTCCAAGCACCGATTTTTCCATATAATTATTTAATTTTCTTAAGATTATAGTTTTGTTTTGCTTTTCTTATTTTTGGGTCGGTCCATTTGTTGATTGCAGGAAGATCGCATGAGGGTGAGCAGCACTGTAATTTCGAACCCATCATCCAAAATTGACCAGGCTGGTCTGAGAAATTCAAGACGTCATAGGCGGTGTTTTGTGACAAAAGCTAAGTTGACCGTTGAAGGAGATGTGCTTGAGAAACAATCAGTCAATGTTCAGGACCAAAATGGTGACTCTCTTATTCTTTTCTCACTTTATTTGATTACCACGACTTGTTTGCTAAGTCTGGTCATGGAAATTTCAGCTTCAAAACACAAAAAGCTTGGAAATTTCAGCTCAGAGAAAGAAAAAAAAGTTTGGAAATTTCATAGCAATGAACATAATTTTTAATGGTTGTTTGTGGTTCAAGAACTTTTGTTTGTGAGAGGTGTTGAAGAGATGCCCCATGTTATGGAATATTGTTAAGAGCAAAAAAGGAACCAAAAGCTTGATTTGTTGCCTGTTGGCCATGTCAGACTAGATTCTCTTTGATAGTACATAAACATTCTCTGTTCTCTCTGGCACGATGAAACCTCACTTGGTTTATATGCTGATACTGATGCAGATTTTGGAGTTGTTAGTGTCCACCATGTTGGATTGCTGTGTGAAAACCTGGAAAGGTCTCTCAGCTTTTATCAGAATCTTCTTGGTATTGCTCCTTTTATATATTCGACATTGTAAAAGTACATGCCTGTATAAAACTTGGGATTAAAGAACAATGTTTTGATTTTAAAAAATAGGTCTTGAGATAAATGAGGCTAGGCCTCATGACAAGCTCCCCTACAGAGGTGCTTGGTTATGGGTTGGTTCTGAGATGATTCATCTTATGGAGCTTCCCAATCCTGATCCTTTAACTGGAAGACCTGAGCATGGAGGCCGCGATCGTCATACTTGTATTGCAATCCGAGATGTGGCTAAGCTGAAAGCAATCCTTGACAAAGCTGGCAAGTGTTAATTTTCTCATCTGATGTCTCAAACAGATGTTGATTTTCAAAAGGAATCTGGGCAGCTTACATTGCGATTTGCTACTGCAGGTATTCCCTACACGCTTAGCAAGTCTGGGAGGCCAGCCATTTTTACACGAGACCCGGATGCAAATGCTCTGGAATTTACACAAGTTGATAGCTGAAGCTTGAGTGCTGCAACATCCATAGCTGAACCTTGGGGACATTAATACTTTCATGCTTCCATTATGTTTAGGAGCGAATAGCAATTAGAGAGTTTGTATTATTGCACAGATGATTATACGTTTAAACCCTCATACGTACAAAGCTGTAGCTGGAATATGTAATCCTGGGAATGCTACATCTGAGTATAGAAAATATAAAATTAAATTTAGAAACGAAAAGTTACCTTGCATGCTTCCAGGCTTCCACTCCTAACATACATTTTATAAATAAATGACATAAATAGTGAGGAAAATTTGAGGGGTAGCAAATTGGTAATATCAAATTGGAATGTTTCATTGTTCTTCCTTTCATTTTTTTTTTTCTGTTGGAGATTGCTCTTCTTCTTTAAAAACCAATTTTTAAAACTTCTAATTATTTTTTTTTCCAGTTCATTCACATGGTTATTTTGTTGGGTTCCCATTTCAGTTGTTATTTTTTGATGTCTCAATTAAAATAACATATATGAAATTGGAGTAAATTTGATTGTTTTTATAGTTGATTGATGGTTTTGTACAAGGACTTTGAATGCTCGGTTTCATCTGCGCATTCAAGAATTAGGTTCGGTTCGGTTAGGTTCGGTTACATCATACTCGATAAAACTCGCCGAGACATGTTTAGGTTAGGTTCGGTTACATCATACTAACCCAAAATTGAGAGCGAAACCAAAATCATGAAGCCCTAGGTTGAGTTACGTGATTATCCAAGCATAATCGAATCCTAAGTGCCCTACAGTAGGTTAACAATTAGGGTTCGAGGCTTGCAAACGGTTATGGAACAAGTTCAGATTAGTTCAAATGCTACGGTTTTTGGTTTGAGACTTGGGTTTAGGGTTTGGAGACTAAAATTCCATTTTTAGAATACTAAAATAATTTTCTATAATTTTTAAATAATTGAAACTATTTTTAAAATAATTTTAAATTCCACAAAATTATTTAAGATAATTAAATATAATTAATTAGTATTTATTAAGTAATTTTTATGAAATTAATTAAAATATTTAAATACTAATTCTTCATTAAATAAATAAAAGTAATTAAAATATAATATATTCAAAGAGTATAGTACCTTTAAAATATTCTATTTACTATTCCATACCTTTAAATAGTATAGCCGTGCGGCTATACTCCATAAATATAATATTTTAACAGTATAGCTGAACGGCTATACTCCAAAATAGAATATTTAGAATATTTTATAAATATAGCCGTGCGGCTATTCTCCAAAATAGAATATTCTATACCTTTAAATAGTATAGCCGTGCGGCTATACCCGAAAATAGAATATCTTAACAGTATAGCCGCACGACTATACCCCAAAATAGAATATTTTAAAGTATAGCCGCACGGCTATACCCTGTAACTAAGAGAACACCTCTCCCGACGAAATTTCATCGGCAGAGGTTTTTTAATAAAAAATTTCGTTTGAAATGAGTTTAGCCAGCCCAACATCCCCAATTTTGCTCATGTAGTTTCTGTCTAGTAAGATATTACCCGGTTTTAGATCTCGATGCACAATAGACTCCAGCTTGGAGCTGTGTAAGAATGCAAGCCCGCAAGCTATTTCAAAAACTATGCGGAACCGAACAGTCCAAGGGAGTGAGGGTTTTCCATTCCGTTGAGAGATATAATCTTTCAGAAACATTTATACCAGTTCTCAACTATGTGTAAAACATTTATACCTCTTTCAGAAACTCCTCCCTCTTATCGACTGCATCAGGTCGAAGAACCTTAACAGCTGCCGGGGTGTGATCAAGACTGCATTTGTAAACTTTTCCATATCCTCCTTCGCCAATCACATTAACCTCAGAGAAGAAACTTGTTGCTACCTCTATTTCATTCCTACTGTATCTCCTGTACCTTCGGTCACTTGAGAAAAGTGCATCTACTAATTTCTTTTTCTCTGAGGACTCTTTCACGGCATTCAGCTCAGCAATTTGCCTCTCATAAGCCTCTTTAGCAAGCAAAACCTTGGCCTCCTCAATCTCCTTTACGGCTTTCAAATGCTTTTCTTTCTCTTCAGCGGCAAATTTTCTCACAGTTTCCTCACTTTCAAGGGCAGCATCCACTCTTCTTGCTTCATCAAGGCACTCAGAAGAAAGTAATTGCACCTGATTATATAAACAACAATGATGATATGGGAGATCAATCAGTAAAGCATGCAAAAGAAAAATGCTCACTTAGACGTCAAAAATTAAACTTGCCTTTTCAGACTTAGTGAGAACAAAGCCTGATAGTAATGAAATATTTGTTTCCATTTGCTTAACTTTACATGTTGGCAGAAGTTTGGAACACTTCATATTCAACGTCTCACCTTGCTCTGGGCATGGACCAGCTCTTCACGTGCTCGTTTGTACATGGAAATAGTATTCTGCAATTCCAGACGCAACTGTTCTACCTCCGTCTGCATATATGACTCAACAACAAAAGTTCATAACAAAACTCAAAACTCACTCAAACATCATCTAAGGATGATAGGTATATCTGCAAAATTCTAAAAGCAGAATTCAGCAGTTGGGAAAAATGTTCAGTGCAATTTACCTGCCCAGTGTTTGAAGAAAACTTCGATGATGAAAAGAACTAATCGCCAGGCGATCTCCCAAGTTTTGATGATTCTTTTCCTGATCTACACTAGCATTTTCAGAAAGGCCCATACGCGTAAATGCTTCAGAACTTAGGTAACAAAGTTCTGACATTGGAGATGCTCCATAAGCTTCATGAGCTGTGGATTCCACACGGAAAGAACGAACACCGGATACATGTTCACTGATATCACTTGAAACTCTCTTATGGTCTCCTTGAGTAGACATACAGCTAGCAGAGCTAGTCTCTGATGTGAGAAAATAAACAATTAAGGACATCACATATGTATCAACCTAAAAAAGCACTTATAACATACGAAAAGCTGATGAGGAACCATCTGAATTTTTTATGATTCTCTTTCTGGAAATGAAATAAACACCACAAGTGAGGAGCACATCTAAGAACAATTCGTGATACCCCTGGTCCCTTCAGTTTCCTAAACAAGTTATCATGGGAAACTTAGCCTTTTTAAATCAATTAGAAAAATGCCACAATCTAATCCAAGACATGAGACATAAAAAAGAAAAAACAGCAAGAAAATAAACGACAATTGGATCCATTTATAAAGTAGTAGATAGAAATTCACAGTAACACAGCCGAAAAAAGTAATTTCATCTAAAAAGATTACCCAACAGAAAAGTTGTAACAAGTTATAATGGGAGATTAAATGAGTAGTTTTGGCCCCATACCTGGTTATGTAATTTGAAGAGCAAGAACCCAACACCAAACAATTGATCCCCGACTCGGATATGAACCTTAGAACCCCAGTTGCAGGATCATCATCCTCTAACACCAATGTTTCCACCTACAAAAGTTATAACTTATAATGAGCTATAAACACACATTCTATGCTTTTGAGACTGTAAAATTGAACAGAAGCTAGCTAAATTCATACATAAGACCACACAAAAAAAAAAACTCACCTTTTTAGTTTTGCATTTGTTCTTAAATGGATCAAAAACTTACTCAAACTTTTATTTCATGTCCTTCACATACGTTGCCACCAAATTCGCATCCAGCTCTGTGACAGGGATGTGATCTTCTGCTGCCGAAACCACAACACCAACACCCAACACCCAAAACATCAGTAAGTAACACACTTATGCTCTGTTTGGCCATGGAGACTAAATATACACTCCAATGGCTAAGAAATTTCATAAATTTTTGAGTTTGGTATCTTGCTCATTCTGTCCATTTCTGTTTAGCTTCTCGAAATCACGTGCAGAGAAAGTAGCTGCTGTTTGATTCTCGAGAAAACTAAAAAGAAAAGAGAAGAAAAATCCAAAATCATAATTTTTACTTCTCAACTATTTTCTCACCAACCAAAAGAGCAGAGAAAGAAATATATATATATATATATATATATATATACATGGAATTGGAATTGAAGTGATTTTGAGGACGACGTGAACTAAGACGAAGCGATCAGCTTTGAGCATGAGATTCTCCACAGCCCATGTCACGGTGCGCCTGCTTCCCGGGATCCCGCCGCCGTTAACTGCCACCGACCGCCACTGACGTCATCGTCATCAGACCAGAGCACTGCCAGCAGTCACAGATTCTTCATTGCCAATTTCGCCATTAAAAACAGAAGCCACGAAGTTTGGAGCGTTGACTAAAATAGCGGACGTATGGTTGACTTCGATTGGGCTACCCTTTTAAATATGCGGAATATTAAACTTGGGCCTTGGAAAGATTGGGCCGCGTCCGTGCATCAATGACATAGGTGGATCCACATTGCACCATATAATTTGCTCTTAACGTCCAATAAAAGTTCAATTTAATTGAATTATTTTTCTTTTTTATAATTTGAAGAGAGAGAAATTCAAATTTAGGCGTAAAGACGAACTGAACTGACCCACATCTGCATTTAATTCTATCCTCTCTTTTTTGTAAGTGAATTTTGAACATCTGCCCATATAAGTAGAAGTGAAATAGTTCAACCAACTTAGTTACACCTCATTAGCTATTTAAATCTATATTTAAAGTACATATTTAGGGTTAAAACTAGGAACAAAGAATTTTTTAAAATTCCTTTGAAATATAATTTTAATTATAAAAATATCTGGTCAAATTAATAGGTACATTTGGAAGCTAGTAAAATAGCATTTTTGTCAAAAGATGCGTTGGTCCAATCCAATGGGGCAAGTGGGGAAGCTTATGGTCAGAAGAAATTATTGCATGTCATAATTTGTAAAGAAATATCTCCACTAATCTATCTGTCTGTTTGTAATCATGCTTAGTAGCACAAATTATTTACTCAATAATCAAGATGAAGAAACAACATACAACAAGTTATTTTCACAATGATTCAGCTGTCGGGGAAATTAAGTGATCAGACAGACTTGTTGAATTTTGTCATAGGGCCTTCTGCCACGTGGTCCATTCTCCATCCAGTGGGGCAAATTATTGCATGTCATAAATTTTTAAAGAAATATATCCACTGATCTGTCTGTTTGCAATCATGCTTCAGCTGTCTGGGAAATTAGTACAGAGCCATAACTTTTTTTTCTTTTGGATGATATGATCATATCATATGGGGTCATAAAACAATATAAAAAATATAAATTATGTGAAATACAGTTTACAACAACATCCAACTGCAATGCCTCTATCATTGAGGACACAGAAGAAAAATGAAATAGAAAAAAGGCAAGCGGCTTAATCACAATTTATGGCTCAAGAGTCAAGAGGCCCCAACCCAACCAAGGCATTGATTCTGCAGAGTGATTAGGTTGAAGCTGGCCATGTTTCAAGGACCCGAGTGAACTCGTCCAAGCACTTGTCGTTCAGCTCTTTGTTGCCAAAAATCTCCTTCATGGCCCATGCATTTGACCTCAGTGACTCACCTTCTTTGTCCACCATCACTCGGCGAGTCAATTCGGCCACTGAGTCACTCGTAAATGACCCATCTTGCTCGTCCCTTGGTATCTCAAACCCGACCTGCTTCCCATGCAGCAATCTTGCAATCAATCCTTGATCCGAATTTGCCCCGGAAAACAAAATAAGCACCCTACCAAACCCGAGTGCCTCGATAACCGAACTCCAACCACAGTGAGTTAAGAAACCCCCAACAGACAAGTGACCCAATATCCTAAGCTGAGGGGCCCAACCCCTCCAAACCAAACCGCGGTCACCCACTCGGGTTTCAAAACCGAGTGGAATAATATCCGCACCCAACGTGCCTTCCACTAATGGGCGATTGTTAACCACCCAAATAAAAGGCAACCCGGATTTCTCTATCCCATGAGCTAACTCGTGCATCAACTCTTGACTCAGAGTCACCTCAGTACCGAGTGCGATGTAAATCACTGATTTCTCTTTCTTTTTGTCGAGCCACTCTCTCAACACTTCCCACTTCTCATCCACCTGATCATCAGCGCCACCGAGCTGGCGTGGCACTGAGCTGGGTGGCAAAAACCCCAGTGGAACAACGGGTTTGCCGTAGAGTTTCCTGAGTAAACTCACTGAGTCGGATTCGAACTCGGGAGAGCTCCTCATGGTTACCAAGTTACAATATTGAATGGCATCCGCGAGCCTCTGAAAATCGGAGACCTCGTCGTCCATGCAGTCCCAGTGGCTGACCATCTCGTGGAGCTTAAAAGCAACATTAGAAGGAAAGTCAACCCATTTCGGCACAACCGTGAATTCCTCCGGCCGCTGGCGTTGACCTCCGCGTAGCTCAGAGGGAGGTCCTAAGAAAGCCAAGGAAGTGGCATTGGTGATATTGAAGTAAACCGATTTGATTCCGAGCTGAGTCGCGACTCGGGGTAGCCAGTGGCAAATGAAGTCGTGAATGACCCAGTTGACGTCCGAGTGTTCGAGGAAATGCGTGAGCGGAGGCAGGAGCAAGTCGTAGGCTTTTTTGAGGTAAGGGACTCTGTGAATTGGTAGCTCGGAGGTGGACTCTGTGGATTGTGGCAAGCCTTCAATGGCGGGCAGAGGAAGCTCGACGAAAGTTATGAGAGGAGATAGGGATGATTTGGGGAGGCGCTGGATGTTTTTGTGGGTGGAGATGAAGGAGACTCGGTGACCCTTTTGAGCTAAGAACTTGGAGACTTCGAGAAATGGCATTATGTGGCCATAGGCTAGCCATGGGAACATGGCGATGTGAAGCATCTGATTATCTTTGTTCTCCATGTTTGTTTGATTGAACACGGCCACTGTGATGAGAGCTGAGATATATGTAATAATGTAATTATGGAGCTTATAGTGTTGCAGTGCAGGTAGCTTTTGGCGGGGGTGATGATCATTTATTGTAACGTAATGAATGATTTGGATTGTTTATGATGAATAATAATTACAGGGGCAGCTGAAATCGTTTGGATTTGCCCTAACACTCAATGACCACGTGAATGAATGATTAATTATTAAGTGTGGTCTAATAATGGTAAATAGAAGTACGACACGAATTGTAAACTTAACTTTACTTGTTCAAATTAATTTTCACAGCCAAGAACTATATTAATCCAAGCGATATTATGGGAGGGAGTTTTTATGTTATTAGGATTCAAATATGAGACTATTGGTAAGTCAATGCCTTTTTTTATTGGACTATACCCTACTAGCCTGTCAAGAATTTATATTTACTTGAGAAGTATAGTTATAAGTGATCACATATAATCGAGATTTACATACCCTTGTTATTGCATGACAAAAGGAGCCTGATACATGAATTTTTTTTTTTTTATGGGAAGGAGGGAGAAAAAGAAGAAGAAGATGCAATATGGTTAAATTGAGATAGTTCTATTTATATTGCATGTATGCAGTTGAGAAATAGAGAGATAGGGTGACAGATAGAGAGAGAGCACATATAGCTTCCAACATGACGGTTCATGCAAGAAAAGAACCACGTGTGCTCTCGCTCTTCTGTCACCTTCTGTACAAACCTTTATATGTGTGTGCTTCTTCATTTTTCCTCAAATACAAACTTACTGCAAGCAATTTAAGAAAGCTGCAGATTGAAATATGGTTATGTGCAAAACATAAGGGTTTCTAGGGTTAATTTATTTAAGAAGATTAACTAGGGGCATCAATCCATCGTATTCAAAATGTTCCATTCAATGTCCATTGGAAAGCGCCAAACGCCAATCACTTGGCCAAAAATGCAAAGGATTCTTTGACCAACTACTCGAAACCTTATGTTCTACGTCTACCAATGACATGTTCTGTAGACTGTAATTGTTACCAACTTACAAAATAAATTTACCAAAGATATTCCAAATTACAGGGCTTGATTAATTTAAACAAAGATTTGCAACCCTATTAAGTGACAACTCTACATATTTAAACTCAATTTTGAATTTATCTATCGAATTCTAAATTATCATCTAGAACACATTATAGAGAATCTGATGCTAGTATTTCCAGCTGTAAGTACGAGAAATTATTATGTTATATGATACTGGAAAGGAATACTTTTTGCACAAAGGAGAGCATCATAAAAAGTGTAATAATGCTTGTGTTATATTAAACAAAATTAACTTTATGAGGAACCATTGAAATTGCTCGATTCCCACAAATTACTACAAAAACATGGGTAGAGAGATCGACGTCATGCTTTTTTAACCCTCAAGGCCTGAGTGCTGATGCTTTCAATTGTTAATTACCAGATTTGATGCTCTTAATTTTAATGCAACGTGATCCATATTAATTGGACGAAGGCAACCCAAAGTGTAAAGAGCACTTTTAGCATAGGACAATACAATTGCTCTTAGCATTGAAATTGCTCGTTGGTTTATTGAACTTTAGTCATTGGAAGATGTTGGACAAGAGCTAGAGCCTAGATCATCAGTGAAGCAAGCTACGGCTGTGAACCATGATTCAGCAATTTGATGACATTTCAAGTTATTAATCAAGTTAATTATGCCTAAACCCCGGCCCGGTTAATTAACTTACTAAACAATCAAGAAACAAACTGATAATTACAGGAGTGAATCACGTTTATTTACTTACTGCAATTGTTAATCACATCTTTGACCTTAGAAATGGTAGCAGAGGGAAGAGTATTTGTATTATTTACACAAAAAGCAAGTGACTTCCAACAGTGGGGTGGGATCTTGTTGTATTAATTCTAAACTGTGTTCTTATGTAGGGCTGCTAAGGGAAGGAATTGAAGGGCACAGAGACAGGCTATTGGTATAGAGTGAGATAGGTTCTTATCATAGTGGCTCCAGTAGGATCAGAAAGTAGATGTCTGATGAGGCCCTTTCTCAAATTATTTGGTGCTATAACAAACATGTACAAGGCAAAAAGCATGAGATCAGCTGAGGACAAAGTGGAGCCAAGGAAACCCTGCGACATCCTGCAAATGGAAGCACAACCATCAATCTTTTTTATTTATTTTTTGCATCTGTTCAAGCTTAGTTCATGAACTAAAACAGCTATATATTTGTCGATTTAGTTCAACTTATACACAAGATATAGAGAACTGATCATACCAGGTGGGCAAGCGGAAGAAAGTATGAAAGAATGTCCTGATGCCCTCAATATCCAGTTGCAGAATAAGTGCTAGTCCAAAAAGAAAGAACGCTCTTTGGCGCTTCCTTTCTTGCGGCCAGAGGGTGTTCCATGCTGAAAGGAAAATATTATATTGAATCAAATGTATATAAACCTAGCAATGCATAATTCTTGCAAGTATTTTAGTTAATTTGTTTATGTTACTTGAGGAATATTTTATCTACCTCTTATACATATAAAATAAGCTAAACAGCATCGACTCTGACTGCAAGTTTACAAACTATGTGAACTGCACTGTGGAGAGAGTCAGTAAGAGAAGCGACAGCATGTAGAAAGAGAGAGACGAGCTTCCTCTTCAAGCTAATTATCTTTCGAAAGCTAAACTTGAAACTTCGAGAATCGAGAATGAGATCCAAAGGATACCAAGCCTTTAAACTTTTTGAAAAATATACTTCATGACAGTACAGTTATCTTTCAAAGTATGGAAATGTCTGAAACACTCATTATCTATGTTTTTAATTCTTATGGAATGTATGATGCAGATAGCTATTCTAAACAAACCAAACCAACACTTACCTTGCATCGAGATATTCTCATTACTTATTTGATGGCTGGGAAAAGCCTTATAATGACCCGGCTTCAAAATAGTTGCAATCACAGAAGCATATTTTGGAGCCTCTGACAAAGACCTCACAACTGAATACCCTGCTCGATGACGGTAAAATTATAGGCATCAGTAGACTGAACAATTGGGGAAACTGCTCTGATTAATTTATTTGGTTTAAATATTACCTGTGGCTGGATGTACCATACAAGCAGCAGCACCAAATGCTAGATTCTTTTGCTCTGTATTTGGTAAGGACCCACCAACTGGAATCCAAGACCATTCCTGCATAAATTGTAGCAAGATTATGCCTTTAATTATGAAAGTAAGCTAGAAAAATCTCCTGATCACTGTAATGAAACTTTCAAATTAAACACGTGATTGTTCCCCTACATGGCATGGACATGAAGCCTTGCTCGGACATATTTACAGAATACATCTAAAAAATGGTAAGCATTGCAGTCTGTCATAAAAATTACCTCTTCGTAAGTTTTTATAATACGGATTCCCATTGTCTTTAACCTTGACAAGAGCTTTTTCTTCAATAAATCAAAAGGCATGGCCGCTTCAGAAGCCAAGCAAGTTTCCTGCAAATCAATTTCTCTTAATTTTTTGTACAAGAATCAAGTCATGTAACAAACAAACTAATGTACATGAAGCAAACCTCAAAGAACAATCTTGTCGGAGACATTGGCATGGCATAAAGAAATGTTGGATATTCTGCTTCTAAAGATGGAACCTTTTGCTTTGTGTAGTCTCTGTAGTCCATGAAAACCATCAGGTTGGGATCGTATGGATTGTTTTCCACCTGAAATAGTAAGACAGAATGGACACAGTAGTCAGTCATCACAAATTATCTGCCCAAAAGGAATTAGTCAACCCTGAGAACAGAGCAATTCTTTTTTTATTTTTCTTTTATGAGTGGGGGGAGATGATGTGGATTCAATATAAGATATATTATGAATTGCAACAAAACCTAGGAACAACAAACTCTGGCATGCAAAAGAACCACAATGAGTATTCTATATTACTTTTTTGTTCTTTTCCTGAGCAACTACATTAATGTATTACTGATTGCAACTATAGTTCCTACCTCAACCTCCACACCATAAGCTGTTTGAACAGACACCTTTGGACCACCCACCTCATATTGCAAAAGCTTCCCTGAGGCAGCTCCTGATGCAACAGTAGCAAGCCTATAATACCATGTTAGAAGTTTGAAACAAGGTATGAAATAAGTAGAATCGGAAAAAAGAAAAGAAAAATACATAGTCTTTATGAACACCATCACCAATAATCTACATTGAAGAATTATTCCATTATACCTGCAGGGAACTATGATATCGTAGTCACAGGCTACAAGACTATGGCCATTGCTAGCTTCCACAATACTTTTCACTCTTGAATTGAGGTATGAAACACCTGACTCCTCACACCTAAGAAAATCAATATGAATTATGAATCTATAGAGAATTGCAGTTTTGTCAGCATTTAAGAAAGCAGCTCACGAACTAGACAAGGACGAGAGAATCGTCCGCTTTCAAGGTAACTGGTTAGTGGCAGCTGATTACCAGTGTGACATGGATCTTCCCTCTATCTCTGAGGTGCGGTTATACAAGCATAAATTATTCACAAATGTAGAATAAAGTTCTAATTACATTCGTAAGAGCTCCTCATGTAGTTTGGTTCGACAAACGCGTCCATAAGCACGACCAATCAGAATGGGGTCAGAATCATCATCAAGATATACAACGGTGTCCTGCCAAACATGCTCAATACACCCTTCAAGCCCAAGATCTGAAAATGCAAAAATTGAAGCAGATATCAAATGTGAGCAGAGTTTGGTGGAGTGCTTCAATTGGTTAGTTCATAATACATTTAACAAGACATAATAAAGTAAATACCTTTGAATTCATCCTCCCAAACACCATAGTTATTTGTAAAAGGGAGGTCAGGGCCAATAAGCCCAACTTTCAATCCTAACTTGGCTGACTCTGCAGCCAGAGCAAGACCTGCTGGACCACAACCAATCACCACCAAATCCAGTATATTATCTCCTACAGATATTGGCGGCAGCTGCAAATTAATAAATAAAGCATCACGAAATTGGGTTTTGGGTTTTGGGTTTTGCGTTTTGGGTTTTTGGGTTCATGCATGCTCAAATACAAAGACTAACAAAAACTATGGAGGCAGAGAGAGAGAGAGAGTTCACCTTGTCAGAGAGCTTGGACTGCTCTTCCATGGCCTTGTTCTGCTGCATTTGAACGAAAAGTAGCTCAGACCCACCACCCTTTACATAATCCTCTTCATCCGCAAAGCCATGTTTGACAGCCACACCCACACCCCCTTCACTTCCCGCACTTGCTCTCACTTGCAGAGAATGTTTCTTGTACAAGCCGTAGCCAAAGAAAGGAGCTTCCTTTTTACTTGGCAGCCCTCGTCTTTTCGACCTCCAAGTCGGGCAAAACGACACCGTCATTGCCGCAACGCAGTCCATGAGACCGGCTTCTCTCTCTCTCTCTCTTCCTCTACGTCTTTAACTGTTCAGAACTCAGAGCCTTTCATTGGGCTGTTTTATTCTCAATTTGGGTTCAAAAAGTTTGAGTCTTTGAGAGAGAGAGTAAAAAAGTATTTCAGAAATGTAGTCTTTTCTGGGTGAAAATATCAACGAATGCTTCTTTGAGTCTGAGAGGCTCTAAGTTCTAACTGAGTCACTGACCGCTGGGTTTTTCTGGAGCTTTGAAGATAGGGAAGGGAGTTATATGGTCCGTTTTGATTTGCTACTTGTTAAGACAGTCATCCGAATGGTGCCACGTGGGGAGTTCCTATTGGCTCACACTTTGGGAAAGGTTCCCTTATCAATACGAGTTGTGTTCCCTTCTAAGCTACCGTTTTGGAATATGTCTGAATTTGTGTGGGTTTAGTTCCTTCTGCGTAGGCTACACTGCTCATGTAAAAAGAATGGTTCCCCTTTTTCTCATTAACTCTTAATTTAAACCATATGTAATATGTTCATGTTAATGTTATGTTTTTGTGCAACTGTTGTAAATCTAATCATGATTTCTCAATTACTTATTTGAAACCATATGTTCATGTTAAGCTCATGTGTTTGTGAAACTGTTGTCAAATTATTTATTAACTTAACGTATTCAAACATCTTCCGACATTGTTCAAGCTCATGTGCAACGCAATATAGATCCAAAGCAAATTACGAGGAAAAAAATAACACATACTCAAATATTGAAGTGAGTTTTTCTAAATGCGTGAGTTTTTTTTAATGATATTTCCTATTGAGAGGGGAGATAATATACTAAACTCACACACACAACACGGATGCTGGGACTTGAATTCAATACCTTGTCTAAAAGAGCAATTACTCTAAACTACTACACTAATGTGTCCTTTCCTTCAAGTGCACAAGTTAATTTTCTACTTAAAGGGTCAAAACTTCTAAGTTGTAGCATTAGATTTGATCACTATGCTAAATTTATGGGACTAATGTTGTATTTGGAAAAGATAACGTTAGTTTGACACTCCATGATATCTCAAAATTTATACTTAAAATATAGAAAAATGGAAGTCGTCCCTAATAGTTAGTAGGTTTTAGTGTGAGATAGTCTTGTGTAGAGTTGTCATATGCGGTAGCTCTCACAATAAAAGGGGACTTGAATGTGGATTTAGCCTCACTTAAGAATTCTTTGGTTGGTGTCCCCGTTTCTTTTTATATATTTTTTATCGTTCATAAATTTAATATTGAAGGCACAATTATTGTAAATAGAAATAGAATTATTCCAACAAAAAGAAAAACAAGGAGAATTATAATATTAAAAAAAAAACAGGGGTGGGCTGATTAAATTTCATGTTGTTTTGTTGTGGGCATGGGATGGCCTTGGAGCTCCATTTTCACGGGCCTAAAGTGAAAAAAAATGGAGAGGGACGCAACGGCGTCGTTTGGTAGCCATTGAAATCGTTTAATCATTATGCAGTTAGAAAGTGGCACGAAACGAACCCTCGTTTTTGTGTAAGCAAACCGAACGAAAAAGCAGAGCAGTCAAAGTCTCTTCGCGGCAGTCATAGACTCTGTGACACACAGAGACACAGAGAAGCACAGAGAGGGAGGGAGGGAGGGAGAGAGAGAAATGGGAAATCCAAAGCAAAAATGGACATCGGAGGAAGAAGAAGCTCTAAGAGCTGGCGTGAAAAAACATGGCACTGGCAAGTGGAAGGACATCCAGAAAGACCCTGAGTTCAATCCCTTCCTCTCTTCTCGCTCCAATATTGATCTCAAGGTCTCTCTCTCCTTCTCTCTCCTTATCTATACGTATACCTATGTATCTGTATTTGTGTGTATGTATACACATGTTAGCATGGAAAATCCGGAATTTGAGTTTACTGTGTTTTGTGGTGGTTGTTTTCAAGAGAGGCAAGAAAGTTGCTGTACCTATAGGCTGTAAAAGTGATGGCTTTTGTTTGTTTTAATTTTTCTTTTTGGGTCAAATGAGAGGTTATTGAATGTAAACATGGTCTGGTTTTTATGGTATGTTAAAGTGAATTACAATGGTGATGGCATATCAGACCTATGAATTTGAGGTGGCTGAGTCTTACCCTTTTGGAGTTTTGAATTAAAATGGTGAACCCATGGATCACATAGAGCTACCAATAGCTATTTGGAGCCACTGCCCACTTGATTATTTATGACATAGTGTTTGTTAATTCACAACTTGGTTCCAAAACCGCCCACCTTTTGCAAAGTTGGGAGGCACTCTTAAGTCACTTGATTTTCAATTTTTGCTCACATGGTATTTGGGTATGAAAAGCATTTTTGGAATGGTGTGCAATCACACTAGCCTAAATTATATTTCAATGGATTAAGCTTCTTAATATCAGAATTATTTGCAGACTGCATCTAGTACGGCGGAACAATATATTTTTTTCAGTCAATTACTATGTGCCTGGTATATGGTTCAACTTGGGTTTTGCTTGTATAGGACAAATGGAGGAATATGACTGTTAGTGGCATGAACCCCAGAGATAAGTCAAGGGCACCAAAAGCAAAAGCCAATGCAGATGCTCCTGCTGCTTCAGTGTCCGTTTCACAAACTTCTGCTGCTGCTTCAGCCAAACGCGATGCACCAGCTGCAGCTACAGCTACAGCAAGACACGATGCACCAGCAGCAACTCCAACCAGACGCGATGCACCAGCAGCAACTCCAGTCAGGCGTGATGCACCAGCAGCTCCAGTTGTAGATGATTCCTCAACTGGCTTATCTGATGCAAAAACTGCTCCAGCGTATGACACTTGTTTCTCACTGCCGTTGTCTTTTATTAATACAATAGAAAAAAATATACAGGTTATTACATGGTACTCTTTCACTATGAAGTTTTCACGGAACTATAGTGTGACTGGAATTTGCTGAATTTCTGTGTGGGGAATGATGAGCGGAAGAAACATGGTTACATTGTGGAACGACATAGCTCTTTAGAGTTGTATGAATTGGCACAGTAATGATGATGGGGTAGCTGACTAATCAGTCAGGTCAGTCAGGAAAAGGGGAGAGGAAAGGACTTAATGGTTGATGATGCTAAGGACTCTTCAGTTGATAACGAGATGTGAGGTGGCCATCTTTTTTAATATTATGGTCGTACTAAGTCTACAAGGATTCGATCATTTGAGTTCAGCTCTATAAATGTAGAGTTGTTCTATGCATTTATAAGTAGGTGTTACAAAATAAGGAGTAGTTTCACATATAAAGGGGAAAAAAATTGTTTCCTCTTAGCTCGTATACTTCCTCCTGCATGCAATAAGAATGAATGGTTCTATTGCATAGTATCTTCGAGAACACCAATGAAAAATTATCCCGACTAATTGAAAGATAGGGAAGTGTGTTCTTATATTCTGAACTATAATATTGTTGTGTGACAAGCAGCAATTAGCCTAATTGGCGGATCTTGCTTTGCTCCCTTCCTGGAATCATATTATATGATGCTGTAGTTTCAGCACAGCCACAGTCCTATGCTTTAACACTCTCAAGCCTCTCACAGCAAACATAACGTCTGTAGATTACATAACTCTTTGGATGAATTAACAAAGTGAATAGAAGGATTTATTTCTACGTATATGCCTACAGTTGTTTCCATTTCATTTTATCAATTTCTGTAACTCCATAGCTACTCCTATTCTTCGAGTCAATTTCATTTGAGTCAATTTCATTTTGGTCAATCATCTTCTTCTGTTATTAGGTATGATGCAATGATTTTTGAAGCACTTTCTACCTCAACAGGGCCAAATGGATTGGACTCTGGTGCTATTGCTAGCTTTATTGAGGTACACTTGAAATATCTGCTTTCTTTCTTGTCTTAACAAAATGAAACAAAAAATAAATTGGTTTACTATGGAGGAAGCTGTATATTCTTACTTTGAAGGGAAAGAAAATTGTCGTGAAATGAAAATATTTTGTTGCTTTATAAACCCTTGTAGATTCAGGTTTCAATTAATCATGGTACATCATGTGTCTGTATGCTAGAGCTGAAAAAACTTTGACTTAATTTTACTTCTTGAAAATATAGCATTTTGTTTGAAGACGTTGACATCTATTCTATCTCATATTAGCTACTTGAATGATAATACCTAAATCTAAGCTGGTATTTCAATACCAGTCGAGCTCATTATATTAGGATGATCTTCAAATAGATTACTTTTACTTATTTTGCTGGTGAGAATGCAATTTCCTGTAAAGAATTTACAAAGAAAAGCTTTCTAATTGACATTGTTTTTGGATGTCTCTAATGATGTGACCTGCTTGTTACTGCCTTTACGTTGTCATGAGGTGTTACCGAATGTTTATTACCCTTGTAATTAATTTAATTTTTATTACTACCAATTTTCATGATATTGAAAACAATTTGTGCAGCAAAGGAATGAAATCCCCCAAAATTTTAGAAGGTCATTAAGTAATAGGTTGAGAAGGCTGGTTCACCAAGAGAAACTTGAAAAGGTGATTGGTTTTATACTTTTCAGCGCAAATTTAATGATTGTATATTTATATTTCTAACCCAGGATTAATCTGGCTCTATCAATGGTATGTTTGCAACTTGCAATTTGAAATTGCTAAATCTATGTTTTTCTGCGCACCTTTTTACTTTTATTTTTTATGCTTGATTGCAACTTAACATTGTAGCTAGTTGCCGGCCAGATTACATTGCAAGCTGAAATCCACATTGAATATCAACTCATTTAAGTTACCTTGTCATCAAAATGTAGATTCAAAATTGCTATAGGTTGAAAGCCCCAAAACAAAAGGACATCCATCCGATAGAGGAATCGGCAGTGGCTGCTGCTTACAAGATTGCTGATGCCGAAAACAAATCGTTTGTGGCAGCAGAAGCAGTGAAAGAGTGTGGCAGATTGTCAGAGATGGCTGAAGAAGCAGAATCAACGCTGCAGGTGGCAGAAGAGATTCTTGAGAAATGTAACACCCAAACTTCCCAATTGCTGTGTCTTATCGTTTGCATAGCTTTTCCACTTCATTTTGACTATATGTTGACATGCCTCCTAATTTGACAGGTTCAGAAGGTGAAGTTCTGCTGATGGCATGAGTCTTATCCAATTGGAAGATGACACCTGTGATTAGAACTTGTAAATTTAGTTCGCTATACTTCCACTCGCTCCTGAGGTGCAACCAAGCCAAAATATTTTTTTTGCTCATTTTGCTAATAATACTACACCTCTTCAGACTGGACCTGGTGGCTGGTGATGGAGAATGGTTTTTGAATTATCTGTCTATCAAGGATCACGCGGTTTATATAATATATGTATATTATTTTTGGTTGGAAAATTTCACAGGTTTTAAGTGATGTAATTTTATCTTTTCATTTAATCATAAAACTATAGCTTTACAGTGATGAATTTATTTCGTTTTTATATGATGGAATTTTGTTTGTTTATTTTTTGTTTTCAAAATTACCCCTGCCTTAGCCTGTGTGACAGAGAACAGACCAGGAGTTTGACAAAATTTGCTAAAGATAAATTAGTTTGAATTTGGTCATCTATCGGTTATATATGGTCTTCCAGGAGTGAACTGAACTGCAGAAACATAAACAATTATGAAATTGATGAGGTAAAAGGAATCAAATAAGGGATAACGTTAAGATGTAATTGTCAACATCTCATTCTCTGTTGATGATCCAAAGAAGCAAGACAAATGAAAGCATCAGCTAGCTGGCCACAAAATACGGGGAAAACACAGAACGGAAATAATTCTCAGTTCACAGTGCAAAACCAAAGACTGGAAAAACTATAAGAGTACAAGCCCTAGCTCTGAGGGTTTCAATGCATTCCTCATCCGATAATTATAGAGATAGTAGTGAAGTTGCCCATCACCAGGTCCAAACTTGAGCTCTTTCAAGAATGACTCATTCTGCATGACATCCAGTGCATTGAAGACATCAAAATCCTTCTGTTTTGCTAAGATAAGAGCATCATTCATCAACTGAAGCAGTGGAGTCTTAGTGGAGACATTGTAATAGGAGTATGCAGCCTTCAAGATTGAGTAGGTCTGATTGCCGAGGATAGACGAAGGAAGAGTGTAGAAGCTGCAGAAGTCGGTCACCTCATGAGTCTCTGGGCTCTCGACCAAGTAACTGTCCACCACATTCTCCTCAGGAAGAAGCCAATGCTCCACATCATTTTCATCAAAATCTGGTGCAACCACAAACTGGCTCAAGTAGTTCCTAAGCAACCGAGTAACAGCAGGGACATCATGAAGTTCCATTTTCCTGAATCCAGGAGTAGCTGGTGAATCTGGTAACTTGTACAGTTTTATGGTTCGGCTCATAGTCATCCTAGCACCAAGCCTTGAAAACCCAACATCAATAAGCTTCTTTGGGTTCAAAGACCTATGCCAGTACTGGCAAGTTGTTATTGGAGTTGGAAGAACTACTCCAGCTGTGTAAGCTGCTTGCCATATATTCTCCAAATGAACCCTCCTTGTGACCTCCTTGATCATAACAGGTGCAAGTCTCTTTGACCTGAGCTTCTTATGCACGCATAGGAAATTAATCTCAGCCATTTTCACTATCTCATCACGGACCCGGATTCTAGCAGGAACACCAGTAATGAAAGCAACCAGCTTCTTGTTAGTCTTTGCACGAACCCCAATATGCCAGCTCCTAAAATAACCAGGAGGGTGCAAAGCCCACCTAAGAAACTCCTTCGAGTAATTGAATCGAAACATGTTCTCATCATCCTCAACATAATTATTCTTCAACAGATTGTAGACCTCAGTGCAGGTATCTTCAGAGTCCAGGTTACATGTGGTCCATTCATACTGAGTCGGAAGATTGTAAGGCTCTTGTTTGACCTCAGACAATGGTGTGGGGGGCTCAATCGGGCCCTCGGCCAAGCTGACATCCCCAAGATCCTTAAACTGTCCAACAGGTTGAGTCTCCCAAAATGCGTGCCTTTTTCCAATAGACATTGAATCTTGGAACTTTCGGACTATGGTTTCCAGTGAGCTATCATCCTTAGCAAGTTGGTTTGCATCAGAATCATGATCTGCCTCCTTATGAGACCCAGGTGGAGAGTTGTTGTTATCAACCATTGCAACTACTTAATTGACTCAGATTCCTAAATGAAAATATTTGTTATCTGAAGCCCAAAAACAACCAATTCAAATTAAGACAAAACAAAACAAAATAACCCATTAGACAATCTGGGAAAATTTAGCATATCAACAGTTCAACACCAGTTTTTTTTTTCCACCTGAGGCAACAATTTGACAGAAAACCCCAAAGCTTTTTCTTTTCTAATCCTTTTCCTAGGTTCAAAACGACCCATAATTATAAAACTTCATACGAACAAGTATTGAATATCTCAAAACACAATTCAGCAGTAAGCTAAAAGATCTGTGAAATTTAAGACGAAGAGCTAGAAATACACTCACAGTTCCAGAGACGAGCTTGCGATAGCTTGAGATTCTTATGATTAGAGCTTCATAGATCTTAATTTTGATTTGGGTTTGTTGGAGATGAATGAGAATCTCTAGGGTTTTTGGTGAAAGCATGCGGCTTTGAAGATGCCGCTGGGGTTGGGAAAATACAAGAAGTGAGTGTGTTGTACGGGTTTCCCGAGCATATTAACCAACGTGGACTTTAGCATATGCGCCCGCATTGCTGCCCTCTGCTTCTGTTTATTTTATTATTTTTATTGTCAATAAAAAAGAAAATTATTATTCATTTTTTATTGAACCCTTTCATAATGCCATTGTTTTTTTCACTATCACTACTAATAAGACACACGACATGAGTCGATAACAAATTTAAATGATAATGAATTTTTTTTAACGGATCGAGTTTATGTTTGACATGATAATCACATTTATCTTTGTACTTTTGTTTTGACATTATAAAATAACACTACATATTTAAGTTTACATAATTTTATATATGATGAAGGCAAAACAATATAAACACAACAAAATACGATAAGTCATTATTGTATAACATATCTTATATAGGCGAATTAGGCGAGATATACATTATTTTTATGTTTTTCTTTACAAGGTTTTTTTTTGGATTAGAAGAGCAACTTTAGTGTCACGCGTAAGAAGTGAGATAGAGAGAATGATGTATTGCAGAGCGACAGTAAAGTTATGGGTCATGCTAAAATATGCCATTGTAACTCAAATCTCATAGACGATAATCCACCAATAATGCAATGTTTAAGTAAAGGGTCATGCTAGGGAGACCAACTTTATATACAAACTTGTATACCATCTCTCTAATAGATGTGGAGTCCACTAATACAATAGATCCCACGCTTTATTAGAGAGATTGTACACAAGTTGGTATCTAAAGTTGATCTCCCTAGTATTTTCCTTAAGTAAAACCCAATTTAAAAATTGGATGACAATGTGTCCATGTAAGTTGACTTATTTACAAATCATGCCACTAGATCCTTATTTGGTAACCAACCGTTTTTCATCCCCTAATTTTATGCAAATGAATAATACCCCTCACTGCACATTTATGTTTGCACTCCTGTAATAATGGCCTACAATCAAATTAGTTCAAATACTTCATCTTAACCTCCTATAGGTCGGATAAATGAATTTTTTTTTTTATATGTATACCTTCCAATTGTATATATTTACGTAATATCCTTCAATTATATATATATATATATATATATATGTTTAATACAATGCTCATAGAAATATAAAGTACGTTAATTATATGATATTATGTATTCAAAAAATATGTAAAATGATATTATGTATTAAAAAATAGGTAAAAAATAAGTACATTAACATTTCATGCCTACATATATTACATCATATGACTCATAAAAAAATAATAGATAAATTATTACTCAAAAAAGATAACAGGTAAATTCCTGTCCATAAAAGATAATAGGTAGAATATTACTCATAAAAAATAATTGTAGGGGTCTTTTTCGTTCCAACAGCTTGGTGAATGGGCTGGGCTGCTGTAAAGTGAAAACTGATGAAATTGCCCATGTGCCTGAGTTCGAGAACCAGGCCCCAAGAATGCTTCGAAAGGTTTGTGGAACCTTAGGAAGCACTTCGGTTCCTTCACCAACAAAGTAGACAATTGCTTTCATATCAAAATTATGGCTTGGCATGAGAAGCTTGTGGCATGAGAGCTGAGCATTCACGAGTTTAGCATTAGAGATAGAAGGCTTGGGTTTCCTATGCGAAATAGAGGTTCAGAGTAAGGGGAGAGGGAATCTTGAGATGATTTGTTGAGGGAAGAGAGGGAAATATGAAGGTGGAAGAATGGGTGGTTTTAGCAAATTTCCGGCAGCTTGATGAAAGCTTCGTCAGGCTCTTGAGTGTTTTGCCAGAAGAGAAAAAGGGGAAGAAATGGAGGAATGAGGCTCGAAATTGAAGGGTTCCAGTAGTGAGAGGGGATGCTTGCTATCTCTAGATGTGGTTCATAGGAGAGAGAGAGAGAAAGAAGATGGAGAAACACAACTTGAAATTGAAGCTTCCAGCAATGAGTAAGGAAGTTGCTCGCTCTGGATCGTATCTTTTTGCTAGGTAGAAGTTGCCTCCTTTTATAGGCGCTGAACTTCCCAATTTTATCAAGCCACCATTTCCCTTTCCCTTCACTTTCTTCCATTCCATCTTATTTGGTGAAACTTTACTAGCCCGAGCGCATAGGCACGAGGCTTTTTTGGAGTTCCAAGATCTTCACGCAATTGGACTTCTTCATGTGGGTGAGGCGCCACTCACTTTTCTCTCTGGTTTCTTATTAGAGTTTGCAGAGGAAATAAAAATGGGTGGGGGGTTAGTCTAATGGGTATTCCTCCTTTGCATATGAATTTCCTTTGGTTTTTGCAGTGACTTCCCATTTGACTTGGTTTTGAGGCTTTTGACAACGCCAGATATGATGCTAGATATTTTGTAGGGTGCTGGGCTTAGGCTATTCTCTAAGGTATTGGGTCTTTGGGTGTTTGGTTTAGTTTCACCAAGCTGCCGGAAGCAGCCTGCGTGGATTTGCTTTGGTTTCATCAAGCTGCTGGAAGCAGCCTATGCGTGCATTCAAGGTGCTGGATATTGTGACTGCTATGAGATATTTCCAAGTGTTGTAGGCTATTGGATATTTTCCTAAGGTATTGGGCTTTCTCTCTCATGTTTACCCATATATTTGGGCCCAAGAAATGGGTATGAGTTTTGGTGCTCCCAAGTAGCCCAAAACTTCCACTTCTTGGTCCATCAACGAGCCTTGTGAATACTCGTGACCATCCATACCACAAACCGCTCAGCAAGCCCCAAACATTTAGTGGCTTGGGCCCACTTAAGCTTGTAGCGTGATTAGTACAAAAATAAAGGCTTTCCGCTTGGTGTTGCCCGTTTTTTTAGCATGTTTGTGCTTGAACTTAGCTGTATTGCAATGGGCTATGGCTGGGCCAAATAGTGCTTGACGGGACAGTAAGCACGAGTTCAGAGAGTTAGTATGTTTTAAGAGCTTGTTACAGCCTCTCTGCATGGCAAATTGCACGTTTACTTAGCGTGGCATGTGGTCTATAATTTGTGCAAGCGCATACGACAAATTCTTGCGTTCCCCAGTTATGCTTCTTTCCTGATTAAGTGTTGTATTGTGCCAGAAATATATTTGGATTCAGCCTTAAATTTTTTGGGCCTCAACAATAATATAGGAGTAAAATGTTATATTATCCATAACCTAAGTAAAGTATTATTCATAAAATATAGGAGTTTAATGGATTATTATCCATTATTGTACCTATTCATAAAAATAAAATAGGTACATTAATATGTTATGGATAATATAACATTTTACTGTACCTATTAAAAATAATAGGTAGATTATTATCCACGAGAAAAACTAGGTACAATAAAATTTTAATAGGTATATTATCATTTATAAAATAAAAAGATACTATATATCAATTTTGTATTTAAATAAATAAGGCATGAAATAGGTACGTTATAATAAAGATTAGTTGGGTTAAAATATTAGGAGATAAACACATAAGCATAAAGGTGAGTGTAAAAAACATGACTTTTTCCTATTTTAATGGCAAGGAAAAAAATTACCATACAAATACCTAAATGTATGATAATCACCATTTGAAATTAAAAAATTTAATGAAATAGATACACATTAATGGCAATTGAATTGCTGAAATAATTTACCTATTATCTTTTATTGGTAATAGGTAAATTTTTTTTATAAAGTATTAGGTACATTATTATAAAAATGCGTTAAATAAGTTGCGTATATTATTTAAATCATAAATAAATTCATAATAAAAACTGAGGCATAAAGATTATTGAATTATAGGCTAACTCGTGGGAGGCAATCAAAACAATAAATTCATGAACCAAGACTTAATACACCCACCACATAACACGTTAACTTATAAATATTGGTAGTTTTGGAATCCAAAAAATATAATAAATCAGATTTTAAGTTAGATTAAGTAATTTGCTTAATTAGATCTTAGTCATCGAGTTTTATTTGAAAAAAATTAATATTTTAAATAGAAAAAAAAAACTGTAAGTAATTAAAAATAAATTTTATAGGTCTAAACTCAATTTACTATAAAATTTCTTCAGCACAACGACGGTAAAGTTATCCATAAATTACGAATTAGGGATTCGGTCGGTTCGTCGGATTTGTATCTCAATGCCGACCCTTCCCTTTCCGGAGGACACGGGCCCATAGCGCATAGGACACGGGCCTTTCTTCCTTGTCCAGCCCAATTGTGTTTGATTTGCGCCAAACCGGTAAGTCCATGTTTGATTTCCGCTCCACCAACCACCAACGCTCAGTGAGTCAGTGAGAAAGCTCAGAGATTTCACAGAGCTGAACTCAAGGGCCAGTCTTCCACAACCAAACCACCATGTGGGGGGACGCAAGGAACTGGGACGAAGAATCATACAGAGAAACCATATTGAAGGAGAGGGAGATCCAAACCCGAACCGTATTCCGAACCGTTTGGGCTCCATCCCTTAACCCTAACCCGGAGGCCATCGTCGTCGCCTCCAGCGATGGATCGGTTTCTTCATACTCCATCCCCTCCCTCGTCTCCAAGCCCGTACGTTCCTCATTTTCCTCCAAATATCATTTTTCAATATTCATTTTGTTTAAAACTTATTTATGGCTTTTTATGTTGTAGCAGCCACTGGGTTTTAGCAATGTGAAAGCTCCACAGTAAGTATTTCTGTAACTTTACGATGTCGTATTGACTATTGACAGCAGCTGATGTTGGTTTTACATGTGGTGGAATTTGAATTTAATTTGTAGCTCGTTAATGGCTGAACCTGCTTGCTTCCTTCAAGCTCACGAAGGCCCTGCATACGATGCTAAGTTTTACGGCCATGGCGAGGATGCTGTTTTGCTGAGGTTCAATTATACGCTCATACCATTCTGATCACCTTTTTTGAGTATTTTCCTAATTTCGCCATATTTACACTAATTGATTTTCTCGGAATTTGTACACCTAGTTGTGGTGACGATGGTCGGATTCGAGGATGGAAGTGGAAGGATTGTGTAGAAGCAGAGGCGCCTATTCATTTGCAAGGTGATTTAGGTTTTTGACAGCTTACCATACCATGTGAATTAGAATTAGTCCACTAACATTGCATTGTTATTTTAATTTGGTATGCTGCTGGCTTTGGTTCATGAAAATTGAATTTGATTCTAATTCTGTAAATTTATATTATTCACATTGTTTCTTCCTGCTTTTGTAGGAAACCATGTGAAGCCACTACTTGACCTGGTGAATCCGCAGCATAAGTAAGTCACTAAAAAGAAAAGACTCTCAGGGTCCTCTCTTTCATTACCCTGAATTTCATAAGAATCTTCTAAACAAGGACATTTGTCTTTCTGCCTTATAACACAGGCTATGATTAGTCCCTGACATTACTTTAGTTCACATTTCTTGTATTTTTACTGCTGTGTTTTTAGAGGTCCTTGGGGGGCTTTATCTCCAATCCCTGAAAACAATGCTCTTGCCGTTAATTATCAGGTATGCTATTGTTTAGTCATATAGTTTCTTCTTTTATGAGCATGAAAAATAGTGTGTTTTCAAATGAGTGTGTTAACATCTCTTTTACCACAATAGGGGGGATCCATTTTTTCTGCTGCTGGTGATTCTTGTGTCTATTGCTGGGATGTGGTATGTATTTTTTCAAGGTGAATCTTTCACTTGTGCAATGAAGCTTTTGTGTAAAAGCATGTACATATTACTGTACATTATGTTACATTGTTTTTGTCATAATTTCCTAGCTGCATTGATCCCAGCATGCTTTGTATCGGAAATGTTTCAGGAAAGAGGTCAAGTCAAAATGACTTTTAAGGGGCACTCAGACTACTTGCATTCTATAGTTGCCCGGAACTCTACCAATCAGATCATAACTGGTTCAGAGGATGGGACAGCACGTATATGGGGTAAAAACCTAGCATGTTTAATTTTCAAGGATTGCAGCAGAAAGTTGGTCAGAAGAATAATTTTCCATCAACAAAGTTATTGTTTTCTTTCATAGTTAGTATGTTCCTGTCTTTGACTACCACATAAATGTCCAGTCACATGGGCTTGTTCTTAGTAACATGTGTTTATGGTTTTACCCAGATTGCAAAAGTGGAAAGTGTGTTCAAGTGTATGAGCCAGCAAAGGGTACTAAATTGAAAGGATTTTTTTCGTGCGTAAGTTGCATGGCTCTTGATGCAAGTGAAAGCTGGTTGGTAAGCATTTATGTGATGGGAATGTCGTTGCATTGCACTGTGTTGAAGTTGCTTGCTGCTATGATTTACTAAATGTTTTTCTTCTGTAGGCTTGTGGTAGTGGTCGGAGTTTATCAGTTTGGAATCTTCCTGCTTCTGAATGCATTTCAAGGACTTCAACTCGTGCATCTGTACAGGATGTAGTATTCGACGAAAATCAAGTGAGCTCCCTTTGCCGCCCTCTTAACTGAACTTAGTTAGACACCTAGTGTTGCTAAAAAAAGGAGGAACTTTTAAGTTCCAAGAGAAAAGGGTGTGGAGCAATAACTATGGTTGTTTTAAATTCATTAAACTAGTAAACTAACTTCTTAACGGGATAAGATGCATTGTTAAGATATCAGAAAATAAGGATACTGTTATTAAATCTTCATCCCAAGGAATGGGGCTGGAATTGGTATGTTTAGTCAATTGGTAGAAGAATACATTATTTCTATGGGGTTGCCGGTTTAACTCCTAAAGAAACACCTAGTTTGTAGAAAGGAAGCACAAAGGAAAACCACTTTCCTAAAGTTTATTGTTGGTTCTCCTTTCCAGGTATTAGCAGTTGGAGCAGAACCTCTACTTTGCCGTTATGACATAAACGGGGTGATCCTTTCACAAATGCAATGTGCTCCTCAGTCAGTGTTTTCCGTCTCATTACATGCATCTGGGGTATGTTTAACTTGATCTATCTTTCCCTTTGTTTCTTGTCAATAATATTTGAGATTCTATTTTTCTTTTATTGAATGTTGGTCTTACCAACTTGCTCATATTTATAGGTTTACCATTAGGTGCTAAGTTACCAGCACTATCCTTTGATTTGAAATTTTGGAAAGTATGTATTTCAAAGTAGGTCCAGTGACACAAATTATCCAAATCATGTTTTTAAAGGAGTGTGTAGCTTCTATCCTTGCTATAAACAATAGGTGTGGCTAGAGCAAACGAAAATGTATGTACTTAGAAACTAATAGCAATATTATTAATGAAAGAGCATGCTGAGGACCATGGTATGGGCTAAAGTTATTACGCAAAGAACTTGAAAGAGGTTTTTAACTTCATTACTTATCAAATTCTATTTTCACTTCTCATCCCATTGAACCATTGTTTTGTTCAGGTTACAGCAGTAGGAGGTTACGGAGGTCTTGTTGACATTATTTCGCAATTCGGAAGCCACTTGTGCACATTCGGCTGCCGATGTGTTTAGATAGAGTTCAATTATCTTTTACAGTGGGCTCTTGAAAGAAGAGTAGGCTGCAAAAGCATTTCAAACTTAATGGGTGGTAAAATCCAATTGCAATTGCATGGTCCTTGGAAAAGTTGTGGTGTGGTGGGTAACCTTGTAAGAACCATATAAAGCTTGGATGTGCTGAGAGTTTCCACATAGTTTGCTGAAACTGTAAAATTGGTTCGAGCCTTGTTGTAAATGTTATTGGCCCTTTTTTACCTCCCAAGAAGAAGAAAGTTTTCATACAATAAGGTGTAAGAAGTACATGATTTTGAATTAAAGGAGCCAGCGATAGATGACCATTGTTGACCTTTTTTTTTGTTTTTCTTCTTTTGCATATTCAAGGTAGAAACAGAAACCTTTAGAATATTTATAATTTTGGTGAAGACGAATTAGCATTTGGAGTTTTTTTTAATCTTTTAAAGATGGATGTGATCAAATATTTGGGTGCTTTTTGAAACCCCGGGAAAATTACCACACCTATATACGGGGAGGTTGTAAGGAGTTTGTACCTCAAGTAATTAAGTAGTTAAAGTGCAGACGAAGTATTGGGTTCAAATTCCCATCCATGAGTTTCGTTGTTAATAAAAGAAGAAAAAGAAAGGGGGAGCTTATGTTTGGGCCTTAGCCCGTTCCATATCCAGGCCCATATATTCGTGCACTAATTCTATGGGGAAACGGAGTCCATTTTATACTCCTATTCCATTCCCGCCAATACGTGAGCGCCACGTACCTGAATCGAATCTGGAGGGACGCGAAGACCATACTACCTCGAATCGCATAGCCCTATACAATAAACAACCCTCACTCGCTCGGTTTACTGTCACTTGTCAAACACACAACTTTCTCTCTCTCTCTTTCTGTCTCTCTCTCGCTCATTCCTCAACTCCGCGGCTTAGATCCGAGGAGTTTGGGAAACCCTAATTTTCAGAAAACAAACCAAGGCTCTCTTCGGTCGCTCTCGCTTTGCTTTCACCATCTCACCGATCATCGGCAGGTCTTCCTCTCACACCTTTCTCAATCCATCTTTGTTTACTCGCGCGGTTGTTCGATACGGTTCTCTCTGTTTTTTTTTTCACGATTTTTGTCTTACCAAAAATTTATAAATTCTGAATCGGCTTGTGTTCGTTGATGTTGATTTGCTGTTTATTTTCTTCTGTTGGTTTTTTTGTTGTTGAAATATTTGTTTTTCACTTATTTTTTATTGAGCATAGTCGTCTGAGTTCTGTTGTGTCAGTTGTATAGCATAAAATAGGTTTTGCTATTAAGATTTGAGAATTAATTTCAGAAAACTCTTGTGGTTCTTTCTCGTTTTCAATATGTTGCCTATGCTCCATGTATTTGATGTGAATCGTAACGTTTCCTTAAGTAATTGTTACTACAAGTTTTATAATGCTTCTGATCTTTGAATTTTTCGTACTATTGCAGCTAATATTGTTTAAGTTTTGCTTATTGCTTCTCACTGCGTGGTTTATGTTATTACGTTTATATGGTGGTTAATCGTTAGTTATACAAAATTGTGTTCGAAGTTCTTAAACCCTTCTAGAGAGGGGATTGACAAATGCTGTTTAATGTTTTTCGTGAAGCAATCATTGAATTATTGAATTCTGAGAAAATCTGAGTTACTGTATAATTTGAAGTAGCATTAGCATGGACATAATTGTTATTTTTGCTTAATTTTCACACAATTTGTACTGGTTGAAAAGATTGGTGATGTTTTTCTATATACTATTGTTGTACTTTTGCAGTCATGGCAGCTCCAGAAGGATCACAATTTGATACTCGTCAGTATGATTCCAAAATGACTGAGCTGTAAGATTCGTACTCTCATTTTTCTACTTTTAAACTGCATTTTAGGTGCCTATGAAGCTTTTACTCGTTTCTTGTATTTATTCTGTGGTTAAAAGTTTTTATAAGGATTCAAAACTGGGTGCTAACTGTTTCTCTTATGCTTGGTGAATTGGCTACAGACTTGCAACTGATGGGCAGGAATTCTTTACATCATATGATGAAGTTTATGATAGTTTTGATTCTATGGGTCTGCAAGAGAATCTTCTGAGGGGCATTTATGCTTACGGTACATATAGCCATAACTTTTTTTCCTCTTTTTAGTATGTTATATTGTTTATGACATGAGGATTAATCCTAAAAATTTTGTACTCTAATATCTTCATGGAGTTTTCCATTTGTCTTTTGGCCGTGTTTTCTCTAGACTGGTGAATGATTGAATTCACTGTACTTCCTTTTGCAGGTTTTGAAAAACCCTCAGCTATTCAGCAAAGGGGAATTGTTCCCTTCTGCAAGGGTCTTGATGTTATTCAACAGGCTCAGTCTGGAACTGGGAAGACAGCGACTTTCTGTTCTGGTATTCTTCAACAGCTTGATTATGGTTTGACAGAATGCCAGGCCTTGGTTCTTGCTCCAACTCGAGAACTTGCTCAACAGATTGAGAAGGTCATGAGGGCTCTGGGAGACTATCTGGGTGTGAGGGTCCATGCTTGTGTTGGTGGAACCAGTGTTCGTGAAGACCAGCGCATTCTGTCAAATGGGGTTCATGTTGTTGTGGGCACTCCTGGTCGTGTTTTTGACATGCTAAGAAGACAGTCACTTCGTCCCGATAACATCAAAATGTTTGTTTTGGATGAGGCTGATGAGATGCTTTCCCGAGGTTTCAAGGATCAGGTCATTTTTTCAACCCAATGATATGTCTGTCTGTTTATGGCTAGTGAATGCATGTTCTGCATGTGAATAATGAATTTCTCATATGCAAGGATAAGAACTGTAATGCATTAAAACATACGTGAACTAATTAATTGAAATTCCAGAATGACAAATATGCTGAGTCAGTAGCAGTTTTGCTCCACCATTGTATCACTTTATTATATGGCTTTCATTTCAGTTTCCTTGGTTTGCGGAAATCAATGTGATTTTGTAATTAAAATTTTATCTGATGCGAAATGCATTTTTGTGGTGGTTCCAGATCTATGATATATTTCAGCTTCTGCCATCAAAGATTCAGGTTGGGGTGTTCTCTGCCACAATGCCACCTGAGGCCCTTGAGATCACAAGGAAGTTCATGAACAAACCTGTGAGGATTCTTGTGAAGCGTGATGAACTCACCCTGGAGGGTATAAAGCAATTTTATGTCAATGTTGACAAGGAGGAATGGAAGCTTGAGACTCTTTGTGATCTTTATGAAACCTTGGCCATTACCCAGAGTGTCATTTTTGTCAATACTCGACGCAAGGTTGATTGGTTGACTGACAAAATGCGGAGCCGAGACCATACAGTTTCTGCCACGCATGGAGACATGGACCAGAACACCAGAGACATCATCATGCGGGAGTTCCGATCTGGGTCATCTCGTGTCTTGATCACCACTGATCTTCTGGCTCGTGGTATTGACGTTCAGCAAGTCTCCCTTGTTATAAACTATGACCTGCCCACACAGCCAGAGAACTACCTCCACAGAATTGGGCGTAGTGGACGATTCGGTAGGAAGGGTGTTGCCATCAACTTTGTAACAAAGGATGATGAGAGGATGCTGTATGACATCCAGAAGTTCTATAACGTGGTTGTGGAGGAGCTGCCATCGAATGTTGCTGATCTCCTCTGATGAGATTTTGTCCTCTTTAGAAAATTACCAAGGAAAAGCTGGTTTCTTCTTAGTAGTAAGTGTTGTTTTGTTTGAAGTTTATTTTCTGTTTTTCGTCGTTCCAGCCGCCACATCCACCATTTTGTGTCTTCTATTATTATTATTATTGTAGGTCTAGTTCTTTATAATTTAAGGTTGTTGGATACTATTTTAAGTGGTACAAGTACACTTGCAATGTGAAAACAATCATTGCCTTGATTGGTTGTGGTAGCAACTGTTGTTGCATAACATATCTTCTAGATACTAATATGTATGTATTTTTTGAGTTTAACTTTGGTTTTTGATGTTGTTTTAATTTTGGTTTTTGATGGCTGTTGTGATTTGATGATTGTAATGGAGGGTTAAAAGCTAGTTTTGTAGAATTGTTGGCAACCGAAGTAGAATTGCACACGAACCGTCAACACAACACGAATTCGCATGAAATTATTAGTATTTGGGTTGAGCTTAATGGGTCGGCTTGAAAACGGATGAACCTGTTACCCACCCGTTAAGCTAACGGGTCGTGTTGGGTCAATTTGCGAATATTTGCATCCACTTGTTAAGGAGGGTAATTTTATAATTTTGGAAAATATTTTAACAAAAAATATCTCAATTCCCCTCCTTAATAATTCCCATCCTCTTTTTTAACTCTTTGTTCTTTTTCGTTTCCATCTCATCAGTAGCACGGGTCGTTGGTAGAGGTGTCAAACGGGCTGTGTCGGGTCAACTTTGTCTGTTTAGAGTCGGCCCATTTAATAAACGGGCCGTGCTGAGCCAACCCATTTAGGAAAATCATCAATCTCGGCCCGAGCCAATGGCCCAAGCCCATGGCACTAAACAAACCGAGATGGGCCCATGCCAAATTTGACTCACGTATTGCTCTTTTTTTTGTAATTTTTTTACAACTTCATTTAAATCTTTTTTACAATTATGTATATACTAACAAGATTTATTATTTGTTGAAAAAAGTGGCCATTAACTTTCTTTAAAGTACATTTAAATAGAAAATGACTAGATTATTGTATGGATTATAAAATTTAAAACTTGGAAAACAAAATCATTATTTTATATATAAAGAAAAGATTAAATTTTAATACATATTATTAGAGAAAATAAATAGACTTGGATTTAAGATATAAATGTAATAATATTATATATTATTTTTCTCTAAAACAAATGTAATGTAATAAACCGGCTTTAAAAAGGCCGGCCCATTGGGTTTCTGGGCCGGCATGACTAGCGACGAGCCACGGCCTGGCCTAGCCCATTGGGCCTAATTACTTTGTCCCGACACGGTCCAAAGATACGAGTCGTGCCTTAATTAAGCGGGCCGTGCTCTTGTTGTGTCAAGCCGGCTTGGACCGTTTGATACCTCTAGTCGCTGGGCCACTTCCAATCTCTTTCCTGGAGCATCACGCGGTCGTGGTGGTGGCGATCCCGTGCTAGGACGGGGGCTTGTATGTGCATTTCACAGTGCCGAGGAGCTTCGCATAGGTGAGGCCCATGTTGTCGCTGCACGAGCGAAATCTGGAGGAGTCGAAGCGGCGGGACCGTAGAAACGCATGTGCCCTACTGAAGGAGATTCATCAGATCGAATGGTGCTTACGGCTAATCAGCAATCTTGCGGACTCGGTGCAGTTCCCGATTGTGGAGGAGGAGAGGGAGGTGAGGTAGAGAGGGCAGGAATTGTCGAGCCTGTGTGAGGGGATTAAGGAGGGTTTGGATCCTCTGGAGCGGCAGGTCAGAGAGGTGTTCCATGGAATCGTGAAAAGCCTATTATAACTGGTCATGTCGGGTGATTCGTGAATTGTAATGGGTTGTGTGTGGGTCTTATATTTTTCACCCGTTAAGCTAACGGGTTGACACGAACGTGATCCTAAACCCGTTAACACGACCTGTTTGCCAAATCTAAACCGAAGCAACTTTCTCCAAATTTCTTGTGGAGAGAGAGACACAAGTTGCTATTGCCTTTATTCTATCCATAACTTTTTTCACTTTACCTTAATTAATTTAGGCATGATTTGAATTTGAAGAATATGGTAAGATACGGCACGGCCTTTTCATTTCTCATAGAAGGAAGACAAGTGTCCCCGTTTCATGAGAAAAAGGCCTTTTCTTAAGCTTGATATCTTTTTCCTTCCTCGTTTAATTAAGCAACAAGACTGTTGGTGTCTGTCTCTGTCAGGTGGAGTCCATTAATTATTATTATAATAAATATCCATTGGCACCAAACTTTTCGCCCCACACGTGGAAACTTTTTATGAGATGTGATACCTGGTCACGGTTGTATACTAATATTGTGGAGTCAACATCATATTTGTTCCGGGTCAGCCTCTTGAATTAGATTCTTCTACTCAAAGAACCGCGTTTTTTGCTCTAAAATATCAAAACAACGCTTCACATGTACGGTACCTCACCCACCGTATCCATTTCCATCATAATCATTCTTCTCTTAGCGTCACGTTATTTAAATATGTAATTAGTATATTAATTTTGGATGATTAAAATAAGTAGTTGACACGTAAGGTAAAATGGGTACCTCAAAATCAGCAGCTTATTTGATTGCGGATCTAATTATATTGGGTAAGTAAAATAAATGTAGAATAATTAACATTTAATAATGTCTTAATTTGTGGATGTGGGGTAGCGGGAGGGAAAGAAGGAAGGACCGGGAAGCGGTTGGATTGGATGTGTAGAGCTCCAGGGTACCAGGTCTGCCACAGCGTCCTCTCTCCTCTGTTACAGCCTTACACGACGACACTGTTTTTGTTTATACGCCATAACTAAAGCGCGCCTGCTTCCTCAATTTCTGTTGTCGTTTTTTTGGCTTACTCACTCCAACCGCCATCAACCTCACCCTTCTCTCTTCTTACATCATCACCATTACACCAGAAGAAAATAAAAATTTCCCCACTCTCTCCTCTCGGTTTCTTTCTTAACTGTTTGTCGCTTTTTTATAAAGACCGCTTGCCTTTCACACTCATTCATCGCCACTTCTCGAAATTTCTTGCTCCGGGCTCTGCTCACCCTTCCATTTTTCTTTATTCGTTTCAAATCTCTCTCTCCCTCTCTGCATGAACTTTCTGGACCCGCCAGCATCCTAAGCAAGCTCTCAAATTCACCTCTCTCACGTTTATATATAATACATATTTATATATACAAAGCTATCGTATATTGCGGTTCTTCATTTCATGGAGATTTCAGATTCGCCTGAGACCATAGGCATCACAGGCACCAGCACAAGCCCTCTCACCGACTCAGATCTCACCCACACCCTCCGACGCAGGCCCGCCGCCGCCACAACAATGCCTAGAGTTGTAGCCGATTCCGGCTCCAAGACCGACGAGGAGGACAGTACGTTGAGCGATTTGGGCAGAGACTCCGGCAGTGACGACTCGGTGACCGCCAAGATCTGCGACCCCGGCGATAACGTTCGTATTGTAGGCTCGGAAGCTTCTATGGATTCGATCAGTGCTGTCCAAGACAATAAAGGACTCGGCGAAAATGATCGAGGCGTCGATCCTTCGGCTGTGAAATTCGCGTATCGGCCTTCGGTTCCAGCTCATCGGAGAGTCAAGGAGAGCCCTCTCAGCTCTGATGCCATCTTCAGACAGGTATTTAGGCCTTATTTAGCTTAATTTCACTTCATTGTTAAAGGCAATTTCTTTCGTCTCGCACGATGAAAATTGTGAAATGCTATTGAAACTTCTTACCAATGAAAAGGTGTTTTGCTCGGAAACAAGTTCTGGTCGGTTAGCACTGAGTTGTGTTTGAGCGCGATGCTAATTCCTAGTTTTACTTCTTTTTTGAGCAGAGCCATGCAGGTCTCTTCAACCTGTGTATAGTAGTGCTTGTTGCTGTAAACAGCAGGCTTATCATCGAGAATTTAATGAAGGTTTGCCATATCCTGTATCCTTCTTGTTTTTATTAACTTCATGCGGTTTAGCGGAATTTTTTTTTAGATGCCTTATGGTTTAATTATTGTTGCAGTATGGTTGGTTAATTAAAACTGATTTTTGGTTTAGTTCAAGATCATTGCGAGATTGGCCCCTTCTTATGTGCTGGTAATTTTTCTATCGTTTTGCTTTGGTACCCTGTTTGGTTATAGAATTAATTAATTTTTCGTTCTCATGTTCAATTTTTGAGTATTTCAAATTATAGTTTGTGGCCACTTTATTCTGCTCCTTTCACTTGCAGCCTTACTCTTCCAATTTTCCCACTTGCCGCCTTTGTAGTTGAGAAGTTAGCACTGCAAAAGTCTATATCTGAACCTGTGAGTAATTCATATGGTAATACTTCAGAATAGTACATTTTCCCAAGTATATTTGCAATATTAATTTCTGGCCTGACATTGCAGGCTGTTGTTTCTCTTCATATAATCATTACTACAACTTCAATTTTGTATCCAGTTTTGGTGATTCTCAGGTTAGTTTGAACGTACTGATAAGTTTTTCTTTTTGCATCTATAGTTGAAACTGTTCAGCCATGGCTGATAGGAAGATTTGGGTTTGTTCTATCACTATTAAGAGAGGTTCTCTTATAAGCACGGGAAAAGTGAGCATGCATAAGCAGGGATGTTTTGAGCCGTTGGATTGTTATGATTTTAAATAAAAACAATGACATTTAGCAATCTCCAAACATCCATGCTCACTTTTCTCATGCTCATAAAAGAATCTCTCTAATAGATGATCATTTTGTTCTTGCCGATAGTATATGTTTTAGTGCTACTAATCTATTAGTGAACTTTCTGTAGATGGAAAAAGATATTGCGGTACTGTCTGAAAAATTGTCTCTTAATGTATAATGAACTTCAATAGGAGAGGCTATTGTTGGATTTTATTGATGGGGTATTTTAGTTCTGGAATATGTGAATAGTAGTGAAGATGCTGTATTTAATTAGGTGATTTCAATTTCTGCAGGTGCGACTCTGCTGTTTTATCTGGTGTTACGTTGATGCTCTTTGCTTGCATCGTGTGGTTAAAGCTCGTTTCTTATGTGCATACAAACTATGACATGAGAGCGGTTGGCAAATCAACTGAAAAGGTAGCAATGAGCTTCTGAAAAATTTCCTTCGAAGGTTTTCAATTAATGAACAGTTTTTTCCTTTCCCTCTTTAACTTAATATAAGGATTGAAGAAAGTTAAAAAAATCACTGATTCTCTCTTCTTCCTTGATATTTTACCACTATCTTTAATGCTCTTCAACACTTCTTTTTCTTCTGATAAATGAATGTTTTCTAATTCACGAAGTCCTTGTCTGATGCTAGGGGGATACTGTGCTCAGTTCTTCAAATACGGATATCCCTCACAATTTTAGCTTAAAAAGTTTGGCGTACTTCATGGTTGCTCCGACATTATGTTACCAGGTAATTACACTTTTTTCTCTTTCAGAGTTAAACTAGATTTTTGTATCTGTCAATCCCTATTCAGAAAGTGGAAGTATACATGTTCTGATGCTTTTGTCATTTTGTTTGCTTTTTATTTTTCTGGTTATAAAGATAAAAATTAAAGTTATGGCATGTAACACAAACTAAACAAGTGTTTTTCTTGATTTATAAACTGTCATGCAGACAGGTAAGCTTCATGGTTGCTCCAACATAATGGCATGCCGCATTTTCCCAATACAAGCTCTAATTTTGCTTATTTTATTGTCAACTCATGTATTTCCATATGGCTCATTGTTATTTCAGACTAGTTACCCTCGTACAGCTTGTGTTCGAAAGGGTTGGGTGTTTCGTCAACTTGTCAAGTTGATAATTTTTACTGGACTGATGGGATTTATAGTAGAACAAGTAAGTTTGAATTTTTTGTTTCAACTAGCTTTCTATGCTCTTTTGTTTTCCTTTGATTATTGCGGAATTATGACATTTGTATATTTCTGCAGTACATTAATCCTATTGTCAAGAATTCACAACATCCTTTGAAGGGGAACCTTTTATATGCAATAGAGAGGGTTTTGAAACTTTCTGTTCCCAATTTATACGTGTGGCTATGCATGTTCTATTGCTTTTTCCACCTCTGGTGCGTCCATTGCTATGGTAAATTTACACTTTCAAATAATTTCATTGTTTAGCTTATGCTTACATTGTTGCAAATCTAGGTTAAATATTCTTGCTGAGCTGCTTTGTTTTGGTGATCGAGAGTTCTATAAAGATTGGTGGAATGCAAAGACAGTTGAGGAGGTGCGTTTTATGTTCTATGAAACTTATTCTTGGATTATGTTATTACAGCTCTTTGCTGGATTGAAAATTTTGACTATTCGCTTTTGTTGCATGGCTCTTCTGGTTTTGTGGCTGCCATCAGTATTGGAGAATGTGGAATATGGTATGTATGTTTAACTCTAATTCAGTTGTTTCCTTACCTTTTACATATACATAATTACTACGAGAAATCATTTGTTGGATCTACTGGTTGCCGATCTAAGATGGTAATAGGTTCCAAATTTTGGCTTCTATTTGATATTTAGGTTCCTCATGGGACTGTTGTCAATTTGGTTCTTGATGCATCCCAATTGCACTGTCATCAAAGTTGCCATGTAAAGATAGTTAAATAATATCTTAAAATCTTTTCTGTTGTTTAGTTTGTTTACTAACATGATTCTATACTCCCCTCCTCTCCATGATGTAGTTGAATATAGTGTAGACTTCATTTGTTTTTTATATATTGAATGTATTTGCAAGAGTGCTGGTGGCCTTGTGGTTCTCATTAGTCATTTATGCGAATCATATGCCTTAGTGAAAGTGTAATACTGATTGGGTTCATTTCAGCCTGTTCATAAATGGATGGTTCGCCATATCTATTTTCCATGCCTACGGCATGGAGTACCAAAGGTAACAAATTTCTCTTTATTTTAATCTAAGTGATGCGTGATGGATCTAATTTGAACTTTCATTTTTAAGAAAGCTCAACTTTAATTTGTTATTTGTTTATTTTTTGTTCCTTTCAATTCAGGGAGTTGCCATTGTAATCGCCTTTCTAGTATCTGCTGTATTTCATGAGGTATATTGCTTTGTTTCCAAGTTTATGTTGTTATTTAGTTCGCTCTCCCTCCTAATTGAATCTGTCATCTAGAATGAGAATTAGCATTTTCTCTCTTTTTGAAGTGGGAGTGTTGGTGGAGATTGAGTTATGGAAACTGACTCAGTATCATGATTTTATGGCGGACTTTGTAGGACTTGAAACTGAAGGGATGGCTCTTAAAAACTAGTCCCATTGTTTTATTGGGAGATAGTGATGATAAAACAGTCCTGATTATGTTATAAGAGTAAAATGCGCATACATAGTAAAAGAATAAATCCTGATGTCAGGACATGGGTAGAAAACCTCTACATTCTTCCAATATGAACCATAATATTTGATTTGGGCCAAAGAGCAGAAAACTACATTCGAGTGTGACAATGCATGATATACTAGACCCAGAGCTTCCCAATGGTTATCACCAACGCAAACTCCAACTGAAACATTATCTGAGGGTCAATCGGAATTGTTCCCCCTTCTGTTTTCTGTCTTGCTCGTCTGTATAATGTTTGTGTTTTTTTTACTACCTTCAAATCCCCTATATGTTCTCTGAAGTACTTATACTGTCATGAATTATCGTTCAATTCAACTACAGCTGTGCATTGCTGTTCCTTGCCACATGTTCAAGTTGTGGGCTTTCATAGGAATTATGTTGCAGGTAATAACATTTTAATTTCCTTGCATTGAGTATTGTTTGCACTCTGCAATGCAAAAATAAGAATGAGATGCTTATTTTAAATTGTTTTTATTTGTTGCATTTTTGTCGCAGGTACCGCTTGTCTTGATCACAAATTACCTGCAAGATAAATTCAGAAACTCGATGGTATGTCTGTTTAGCCTTTTTATTAATTCAATATTTGTCTATCATTATATTTCTTCTAATCTCTTTGTTGAAATGTTATTTCCAGGTTGGAAATATGATCTTCTGGTTCATCTTTTGCATCCTTGGTCAGCCTATGTGTCTGCTTCTATATTACCACGACTTGATGAATCGGAAAGGGAAGGCTGAATAAAATTTTGACGACTCTATCTCAATGTGTGAATCGAGTTGTTCCGGAAGCGACTTACGCTGCTCCCAGTGCCGCAGCTTCCTTTGCAATGTTTTCAAGATCCATACCTTTTTCATGTTACTCATATTTAATGTTAATTCAGTTGATTTTATATAAATTTTTGAAATATCGTTATCTAACAGCGAGTAGCGCCACAACTGTCTTACCTGGTTTAGTTTTTCTGGTATATATTTAGTTGGGAAATTTGTAAATGCTCCAGGTTCGATCAGGTTACGCTTTCATCATCTTCTTCCTTTCCTTGTTTATCTCGTATAAAATATAGGTATACTTTGCGTATTACAACTTATTTTGGAAAAAGAGAGTATATAATGATTATCATCTTAAATGCCACTTTTACTGTAGCAATGTTCTCAAATAGTAAATGACTTCGTTGTATCATATCATCTCAATAATATGCTAAATGCCCCTTTTACTGTAACAATGTTCTCAAATAGCAAATAACTTTATTATATCACTATATCATTATACCAATAACTTTATTATATCAAATCAATAGCATCTCGATAGGCTGTTGTTGCTAGTCATTGTCATTCTATAGTAAGACCCATGTCTCCTAACTGTTTGATTAAAAATTAATCAATTTGATCAAACGACTAACCAATTTGATCAAACGGTTAAAAGATGGTATTTCATCTAAAGACAGGACCTTAGTAAAGCCCTCACTATAGAATCATACGTTGTTGCTACCGATATTATCCTCATACTATTTCATAGCAAACAATCATATATAAAGTATAAATATTCTGTTAAGTATCAAAATTTTGTGGATATTATGAATTTGTTACTGTTGATAGATACTATGATATTATCCTCATATTATTTCATAGCAAACAATCATATATAAAGTATAAATATTCTGTTAAGTATCAAAATTGTGTGGATATTATGAATTTGTTACTGTTGATAGATACTATTTCAAAGTAAAGAGTTTCAAATAATCTTATGACATAAATAAAGTAATAAAATATCAAAATTCAGTTGATATTGTGAGTTCACTTATAGTAATAATAATAATGCTTTTTAATAATGGGTGATGTTAAACGAACCCTAAAATTAATTGAGTACACCCTAAGATATAAGTACACTCTAATAATTAAATCAAAATGTAAAATTAACTAAGTACACCCTATTTAACTACCAAAAATTCCCATGATACACCACAATACACTATCACACAAGAAAATTTTCTATACGCTTATTACATACTCTGGCTTGTGATTTTGGATGGGTTGTAGAATATGTAGTGGGAGAGGGAGAGGGTTTCGTTTCGGCCGCATCTTTGTGTATCTCATAGGCATGTTCATTTCAACCTAGTTTGTGGGGTTATAGTGTTGAGAGGTTCTATTCCTGCCATTTCTTCCTCCTTTTAAACAAAGGAGTTATGGAGGTCTAGGGCTTTTGTAATATTTTGGTTGTTGACTGAAATGAATACAAAGCCTTCTTGGAAACTGTAGATTTCTCCGATTTGCATGGGATCTTCTGGTACTAATTGGACAGGAATAAGCTTAGTTGCCATTCATTGTCAAACTTGAAACAATTGTTATTTTTATTTAAGTTTGGTTAACTCAGAAAGGCCAAGTATTCACAAATCGTTTCACTTTTGTTTTGAGTGATTATTTGGGGCGCATGAGCCTCAAATTGTTTAGAATGGTTAATTACTATTTTGGCGAAAAGAAGTTAGAACAGATTGGGTGGACTAATATCAAGTTTCAATTGTAAAAAAATATGATGATTGAGTTTGAGGTTCAGCCAAAGCCTCCATTGTCGCTGGTGTTAACCTCTCTTTTCTTCCATATCTTGGCTTGGTTGATGAGAGATGAGTTGCCTTGATTATGGCTTCAAGTTTTAATAAAGCTCTCAGCTTTTGCAATCAGTAAATGACCCAAAAGTCTTGCACAATAACACCTTATTGCTTCATGCCTTGTACACGTTACCAAACCCGTACACTGCAAATGCATGTATGCTTTGGTACTGAAACCGATTGAAATGAAGGGGGGAAACAGCTCCGGTGAGGGACAATGGAGGAGGCAGCAGAGCACGCTTTCATCAACTCTTTCTTTCGGCAGTTTCAATATGTCATATTTGTTTGGAATCAAACTCTAAAATTCTAATTTAATTAGGGTTCAATATGTTGAATAGAGTGTACTTATTAAAATTACTTTTGTTTCAATATTCAATATATTTTTTTTTGTCATTTTATATTAAAATAAATTAGTAATAATTTTGCCACAGTATTATTTCTATATGTTATCTGACAGCACGCAAAATTGCAGTGGGCCCAATTACAAAAATATACATTATCCGAAACTGCCGAAATGCCCGAAGAAAAACACACTGCAAGGTCGCTGTCCTGAGTCACGAGATTCTCACGTCGACAGAAGCATCTCGTATACTCCACTGCAGAGAGTCCAGTGCTACCCCCTCCACATCCAATACAAACCCCTTTTTTTTTTGTTTTTCTAAATAACACTGATGGATCGGTATCTTAGTCAACGCCGAATCACATTAAAGAATGAAATAAATAATATAAGAATAACAATAAATATTATTAAATAAGCAATTGATCGGTGGAAATGCCACGATCCCCCAAGAAGCTCTCATTTGACCAATAGACTGGAGCTTCAGAGACAGTGAGCTCAGATTTCTGTAAGTTCTCAGTGAAAGCAGCCATGGATGATTTCAGATCCAAATCATGCGGGCATGGAAGGATGCAGATAGAGAGCTACCATGGCAATGGCTCGGGGCCCACTTCCTCCGCCGGCATCAACGGAATGCAAGATCTCAGGTGTTACAGTGCCTCCTATGCGTCTTCAGTGCAGCCGCCCACCCAAACCCAGATGGGCAACAATGGCGATAGGTTCAAGAAGGGCAAGTCCACAAATGGGTCTGCTTCGAAAAGCTGGCGCTTTAATGATCCGGAGCTGCAGAGGAAGAAGAGGGTCGCTAGCTATAAGGTTTATACAGTGGAAGGCAAGCTCAAAGGCTCTCTCAGGAAGAGCTTCAGGTGGGTCAAGGAAACCTGCAACAGAGTGGTCTATGGGCGGTAAATCATTTTTCTGAATATATTATTATTGTTGGTTAAGTTCGTGTTAATGTTTGTTAGTGTTGGTTTATTCTATAAAGTTAATTTAATGAGGTCGTAATATGTTTGTCGATGAATATATGTATATTTCTGGATGTTTGGTATCTGACATTTTATCCATTTTTATTGATCTGCTAAGAACATACGTTGTCTCAAACCAAGCAAATATGAATCATGCAGTTATGGTGGAAATTATGAAAGCTATAAAATTTGGTTCCAAATTGTAAGGAATATTACAAGGGCAGATTGTTTTCCAGTGGCAATTAGCAAAGCTTTCTTGATAGATTTCTCATATGAAGCTTACTTGGTTCCCCATCAACATCTTGGTTTCTCCGATTATGGTTTTGCGGGTTTGGACATGAATTGCATGATGCTACAGAATCTAGAAAACTTTAGGACCTCAACCAGATTTTCGGCATTGAACAAGGGGCTGATTCTTGCTAAAGCTATACTATATCAAGAGATTGTAAAACAAGGTCTCCTTTAGAGAGAGTGTTAGGCCTCAGGGTTCTCGTCTTGTGGCCAATTGCTTATTTTTTACCTTGTAGTGTTCTGCTTTTTCAGTTTGGCTTCTTGGCGGAAGCTTAATCCTTATCCATCTCTCGTCTGTGTGCCCACGCATTGACATTGAGTGTGTTTTGGGGAAATGGAAGAGGACAGTGAATGCTGGTTTTTCAACAAGCCTGGCTTTGGCTTGTCTGACTGAGTAACAACAATGTTATATCTACAAAAATAATTTTACAACGGGATACTGCACTAGCAACAAAGCTACGCTACCGCTATGGGGAGAGCCTCAATTTGGAATCGAACTTGTTGCAAATACTGAGTGTCCTCGCGTCGCTCGCATAAGGACCGGCTCTGGCTCGCATGCGAGTCAAACTTGAGATCTCTTCCAACTAAGTGGAGACAATTGTAGTCTTGGAAATCCCTTTTTTTTCTTCTCTTTTTTGGCGAAATGGAAATCCCTCTTATTGATAAGCTAAAGCCTACAAGGTAACATTCCTCTCATGGGGCTGTATAGGAACTAGGACTCCCTTAGCAAAGATGAGCCCTGGACCTTTCCTAAGAAATAAGTTTCTTTACAATTTACAAAGCAAAGATTAATACAACGGCTGGCTGTGGAAAAATAAAATGTGAAACAGCTAATTTGAGATATCATGCATCCTTCCTAATCCTAGTTACAGTTTTGGAAAAGTAAAAGAACATTATAAACTCGGATATTTTACTAAATTTGGGACCATGTAAAACAGGCAGCTGCTTATGGAGAAAAAAGAATAAGAAAATGATTCTTTAACAATTTTGTTATTTTTCTTTTGGAGAAAGAAAATTTACATTGTTTATCACGCAAATGGATGGTCGTGTTAAAACACAAACAAACACTCAGCTCTCTTGCATGGGTAACTGAGTTCAAACGAAATCGCCTCTCTCAGACTCTCACCTTTGATATATATTAAAACAACCTAATCTGATGAAAGCAAAACAATCAAATTACGATTTACAGCAACCTGCAAAAGTCAGCATCTCTAATAATGAACCCTCTCCTCATTGTCTATATGCAGACCTTCAATGCCTTTAAGGGTTGTTTCATAGTTCCTGCTTTGAGAGGTATGTCTCCTACTGGGGTCCGATGACTCGACTGGTGAACTTCTTCGCCCACTCGAAATTCTGTGTGCTCCAGGACTAGCATCGGTTGTACGAGTGCGATAAGGATCAGACTCACTTCCACCAAATGCATCACGGCTGCTAGACACAGCAACTCTCCTTGATGATCCAGCTGACCGGCCCAAGATATTGTTATTCGACATCTGCAAGGCCCAAGCATGCAGATAAGCTTTTCGACAGATGCCATTAAAGCAAGTTTGTTTAACTGTCCCAGTTTGATATATACGGGCACGACAGGGAAGTCTTCAATTTATAAAAAATGCATTCCAAACTACTTACAAGAGTTTCTCTAGATACTGGAGCATCATTAGCAACTGGATTCTTCTGCTTCGAAAGGCTCATGGAATTGAGAGCTGGCCCAGGTATTCTCCGCCGAGAAGAATCCAATGAAGTTAAACCCGTTGGCCGCCCATCTTCCTCACCTGCAATGAAGTCCAGAAGCAAATGTTATGAACTCCAAAGGTTAATGCAGGAGTCGGCTTCTATTTACAACTTTTAAAAGAATGCACACCAAATATTGGAAAACCATTGGCAATAAGTTTATCACTACACTAGTGAACAAAGGAACTCAATATATCTATAAAAGAACATGCTAAGGAAAGATTGCCTCTTAAAATAAGCAGACAGGAGAAAAAATTTTAAACATACAACGGAATGAATGAGCCAATCTATAAGAATACTGTATAAATTCAGCAATGCTAAACAACTACCTGTCTGCCTGTCCACATTAGCAGCAGCATGGGGAATCCCAGAACTTGTTCCAGCACCAGGACCCTATATCAAACAAGATGTCAATAGAAATGCATACAATGCTGATAAAAGACAAAGTAAAACATAACACAGAAATTACAAGAGCACGGGTTGGAGGAGTAGCCAGCTGTGATTGCTGATACTTCAAAATTGTCCAGTCAAACACATAATCAAACTGGAAACCTGTAACAAAATCCAAAGTGTAAAAATATGATATACAAGCACACACAAAAATTATATTAATGTGTAAATGCAATCAGAAATGCTCATTGTAATGAAAGTAGAATTCAAACCTTCACGAATAAAGACATCGCGGAATATTTTTTTCAGATAAACATAGTCTGGCTTATCATCAAATCGTAGTGAGCGACAATAATGGAAATATGAAGCAAACTCTGTCGGATAACCACGACACAATGCCTGTGAAATCATTAAACTCTCCAGTCACGAGATGCGAGACATGAGGTCTAAATTGCATATGACCACAACATTCACAAACATCATACCTCAATTGAAGTAGAAACCTTCTTTTCACTAATTTTCTCATACTTCTGTTTCTTAGTTCCGGCTTTTAGTCCCTGCCAAGGAAGACTACAAGCAAATAGAATTACTAAACAAAACATCAACAGATAGCACTGCAATAAAATATAGGGTCTTCAGAAATAATCACCTTCCTCTAAGGAAGTACATAAGGACATAACCAAGAGATTCTAAATCATCCCTCCGGCTTTGCTCTATAAAGTGCAAAATAGCATAAAACAGATTCTAAATCAATGTTATAAACCAGATATACACTCAAGTGGAACAACAATACATTAGACGGAACACCAAAGGAAAAACAATACGACTAAAACATACCAATGCCAAGGTGAGTGTTCATGCTTGCATATCTTGCAGTTCCAGTCAAATTCTTGTTTTCTCTGCAGCAATCATAACCATGCACAATGAAATTTGACTGGTGAAGTTACTATATAACTGCATATCTCACAGTTCCAATCAAATTCTTGTTTTTCTTATGCCATGCTATCTGGCATCATATTTGAAAACCATATTAGGAAACACAAACTAGCATCATCCTCACCTGTAAGGAATATGCTGACGGGTTGTACTATCTCTGTATTTCTTAGCCAGACCAAAGTCAATCATGTATACCTACATATAAGGGAAAATTACCATATCAAGATGGACTCCTTGGCATATGACATAAGCGCACCAAAACACATGCATGCAAAAACCCACATAAGCATGTTAAAAAAACTATAGCAAAAACCTGGTTTGCACGCCTTCCCAAGCCCATAAGAAAATTGTCGGGCTTAATATCTCGATGTAGAAATGACTTAGCATGAACAAATTCAACACGACTGATCTGAAATAAATGTCAAGCATGGCAAAAGTCAACATTTCCCAACAAGTGTATAAACCAATACGATGACATGCATAGACTCACACCTACCATTTGATCTGCAAGCATAAGAACCGTCTTCAGCGAAAGTTTCCTACTACAGAAGTTAAACAAATCTTCAAGACTAGGGCCCAGCAAATCCATCACCAAAACGTTATAATCTCCTTCGACTCCAAACCACCTTACATTTGGAATCCCAGCTGCAAGAACCAAATTTAGAAAACAGTAAGAACTTGTAACAAAAAATTCAAAAACCGATAGAATAAAACTACTGATCAAGTGTGAAAGTCAAAGAGTTTCCATTACTTCCTCCTTGTAGTATCCTGTATAACTTGGATTCATACAGCAACTGCGGATGTTTTGTCTTGACATTTTCCTACGTATAATAAACAGCACAACAGTTAGCTTCATGCTCCCACAAGAACTATCCATCACACTAAAGAGCTAATAACAGTCTTAAAAAAAATTCACCACAACCACCAAACTTCAAGACCTCACTATTAAAAGTAAATACAATTTCATGATTTCTTTTTCTATATATCTATCTATCAATCAAACCAATATATATCGCACCATAACTCGGTCTAGAACAAGGAATACCAAGAGGAGCATGCTTCTAGCAGTATTAGGATCAACATTCGCAGAAATTGATCTAAGGATTAGTTGATCCAAAAACCTGTGGTTCATTGGCATTACTAACTCAAAGTGAAAGCTGAAGCATGTTTATCAGAGAACGAACTTAAAAACCTTTATTATCAATTCTCAGAGCATAGATTTAACTTAATCTAAACCATACCTACAAGAAAGCCAATGGGCATAAAAAAAAAAAGTAAAAAAAAAAAACAAATTTTGAAGCTGAATTGGAAGAACAAAACTCACAAGCTTAATCGCAACCTCTTCGTTTGTCTGAATATTTGTACCTGCACATACAAATCCATCGCCAATCACACACTAAACGACCAAAACAATCCAAATCCGCAATTCAGCAGCTAATTGCATACAGAAATCCACAAATACAGACAATAAGATGAAGAAAAAGGAACAAACCGAGATAGATCTCTCCGAAGGAGCCGCTGCCGATCTTCCGGCCGAGCCGAAACTTATTCCCAACACGAGGCTCCATTTTCCACAGCCCAAATAAATCGAAACCCTAACCCTAGAAATACAAAACTAAAAATCGAAAAAAAGTATTAAAATAAAATTGAAGATCCTAAAAGACGAACAGCACCCAGGTGGTGAAGCATGAGCAGAACACAGTTGGCCGACTCAACCGCAACGACATCGGATTGTCATCCAATAAAAAGCAAAATATTGCAAGCAAACAAATTTGTACGGCCAGCAATGCACTGGGGCCTCTGTGGGTTCCTTCTTGTTGGAGATCTAGGGTTAGGATTTTTCTTTTACATCTTTATTTTTGTTTTATTTTTTAATTCTATTTTGTTTTAAGTGTTTTTGGGTTAAAAGCGCTTTTGGATTAAATTACAGAGAGAGAACGGCAAAAGTAAAAGCAGGCTCCCTACTTCCCTCCTACCGCTCTCATCCTGCTTTTGATTCACTTGGAACCTAAAACTTCGGTAGATAGAAAATTTCTTTTTCGTTTTCTTTATTTTTTATTTTTTGCCTGTCGACTTGCTTGTCTCCCACGCGTGGCATTCGCGCGTGACTTAAGCTGTCGGATGGGATTAATGTCACGTGATTTTTTTTTCCTACAGAGGCGGAGCGTGCCTGACACGTGGTCCCAACTGGGTTTTGATTTGAGTCGGATCTTTTTAATTTTCAAAGAGCATGAAAAACGTGACACCCACTCCTCTCCACCGCACTTGGTGGTAGTAGGTCTCTTCTTACATACTTTTCCTTTTCTTTTTCTTTTTCTTTTTTTAAAATATATTTTATTTTTGCTAAGAAATTAAACATGCATATTTTCTTTCATTTTTCTTTAAATTAAACTATTTGGAAATTGGATGGCGAGGATCAATTAATACAAGAGAAATATAAACAAGTACATTTTAGATGGAAATTAAATTAATTATACTTTAAATTCCTATTTTTACAAAGTAGGAATTTAAATTGTCAAATTTTATAAACAAGGACATTTTAGATGGAAATTAAATTAGGTCAGAGTTTGTTGTGTGCTTATTATACTAGAATTAATTGAAATCAGTCTTCAGTGAAATCCTGCTGAAATCACAGCAGGGTTGATTTTAAAGTGCAATTCAAGCACCTATTAAATGCCATTTAACTCTTCATTTCCCAACTCCACATCCAACTTGATTTTTCTGTGCAATTCAAGTTTGCCAATTAAAATTTCTTTTTCATGATACTAAATTTGATTGCCTTCTGTTTTTGCTGGGATAGGAAAAGCTTAAACAGAGACACATCAAATGACTTACTAGTGTAGTGGTTTAGAGTGATTGCTCCTCCAAAAAGTGTTATGAGTTCGAGTCATAACATCCGTTTAGTGTGTTTGAATTTACAATAAGAAATATCCACACAAAAAAGGACGGTTTTTATTCTAGCAACTATTTTTTTCTGCACTGTGTGAAAACAGTGAATAGAAGTCAAACTCTGTATCTAGGCTTTTAGCTGCAAAGGCTTTAAGTACCCCACAACACATAACCTAGTCACATTTCAGGGGAACAAACAAAAGAATTAAAAATGGATTGGATCAGTTTATACAAGACCTGCCACCTAGCTAGAGTTTGGAAACTAACTGATGGAAGCTATCTGCTATATCCTTATCTTGATGATCAAGTAGGTGTCTCTGAAGTTTTAACTTGAAAAAACTGAACCATTCATGGGTTGAACAAAACAGAGCCACACTTGCATTTCCATCCTTCAGGCTCATAATTTGCATATTGAACTCCAATTTGGTCTGTGTTTGTGGGTATCTGAACTGGAAAACATGGCACACAGCCTTGACATTTGTGCTCACAATTTGGTGGTCTTGAGCCAAGCCTGCTCAGCCCTCTATACTTTCCTTCATTTTCATCATGTACATGAAGTCCTTCAATGCCTTCAACTACCTAAAAAGACATACACTTATGCATGATAGCAAAAGAAATACCAAAAACTAATCAAAACCCAGGTAGGGAGAGCCTGAAATGTACCTGTTTTGGGTCAAAGGTAGCATCTTGGGAATGTGGGGTTTGGTCTTGATCAACTATTTATAGAAACTAATTAGCAACATGGTATAAGAAAAAGCATATGGGCTCAGGTAAATATTACTATATAAGAATGAAGGGCCAAAAAAAGATACTTTAGTATTTGATTGATTTCCCAAATAAAAAGCTGCAGCATATGAGAAATATATATATATAATAGCTAACCTTGTTGATGAGCAAAATCAGAGGATGCAAAAGGCCTGCTTGTTTCACAAACCCAACTCAGAAGACTGGCCACTAGAAGTAAGCATGCCCTTTTCTTCATTTTGTTAGAGTCCAAATAGCAATGATGATGATGATGATGATTATGATGATGATGATGATGATGATGGAGATGAACTTTTGTTGTGGGAGACAAATTGCAATGAACGAAGAATATATATATATATATATATATATATATATATATATATATAGAGAGAGAGAGAGAGAGAGAGAGAGAGAGAGAGAGATGCAGACTTGAAGACTGGTGGATAAAGTCACTGAAGAACAAACTAAACCACAAATGCCTCTGAGTCTCCAGCCTGCTGGAGACAGAACACAATTTTCTTAATATCTCTGATTCTTCTGTGCCTGTTGTTCTGAGGAGAAATCTTTTTGGCCAGAGAGAGGTGATTCTGCCTTCTTGTCAAACAGAATGGTTGTATTGGTATTTGGTACCAACCAACAAACCAAATGACATGGAGAGAGGAATTGGAATTTTGAAATGCTCTTCCGTTTGACAACTCAATCAATCCTAAAGTCTGATCAATCAAGGGAAAATTTATAACTGTGAAAACTGTCTGATTTATCTGAACTTTCTCATTTTTAACGTTCATAGTCTATAACTGCAACTGCCCCTATCAAAGCTTCGACTGCAGAGCCTTTTAATCTCTGAGTCACTTTGATAAACTTATTGAAGGTCAAGTCTTTTTCGGACAGTTTCACTTCAATGATATTTTCTCACTCCATGCTTTGGAGCCATGAATTAAATTGGCTTATGGTAAATTGGTAAATACTGCTTCTACTGATTGAAAAGATGCCAATAAAACTTCAGCTTATATGAATAATACCTGACCCAAGGCAACTATAAGTAATTATTATTAGTACTTGAAGAAGTTGAGCCAATTTCAAACACACAGTCAATCTGGCTGTTCCCCTCTAAAAGTCTGAGTCAAACAGATGACTCATCTTGTGTGTTGGGATTGATGCTGGGTTCCTGTGATTATATATGTATAAAGCAAGTAAACGACTTAAAACGCATAGTACTATATTGTTATTTTCAATCTATCACGTATTGTTACGTAGAAAAATTATTACGCTTGATGTGTCGGGGGATTGAACAAAAAGAACAAAATAGTTCACACCGGTGTTTCTGATTATTTTTTGCAATTAATGATCTTATTTAAGGTAGTAGGTGAAACCGTAAAAGCATTTTCTCATTGTCATTTCTGTTTCAAAGTTTCAAATGCTACTTTTTTCTGGTAATCAGACAGACATCCAACACGCAGACAGTAGGGGCCTCTCTACTGTACTCTACTCTACGTGAGCCCCCACTGCCCTCCTACGTACATCAGGTAGAGACGGCATGACGTAATGACACGTTGTGATGAAATTGGTTGTAAATTGCATTGCATTCCATGCAATGCAAGTTGGCAACTTGGCACCAAGGAATTAAATATCGAAGGTTTTAGAAATATCGCTGGTTCAAAAACACGAAAATATAGATAAAAATATCAAAAAAATATCAATATCGATAAAAATTGGATAAAAACCACGGAAATTGTAAGAAAAACTTGAAATTTTTTATTGAAACTTTAGAAAATGTTTATTTAGTTAATTATCTATTAATTTATCAAAAAAAATTAGAAGGAAATGCATTGCATGATGGATTTGACTTATTTAAGTTGATTATATAACGAGCTGATAAACACTGTGACTATAGAAAATATGTTGTAATTAATGAAAGAAGATTAAACACACCATAATCATTTATATATAATGATTTACTACAATATTTTACAATTTATACATTGCATTGTAAGATACATGTGTGACTTAGTACCACATAAAGTTCCTATGAGGTTCAAAATTTTCACCATCTTCATCATCTCTATACGTGACCAACAATAAAACAATAATTAAACAAATGTAACAAAATGTGATGGAAGCATATAAAGTCTTTAATAATGAATTAAGAGATAATAAACACACATGTACGTGGCCAAATAAAGAATAGAAAAATTAAAAATCACATGCCATAATTTAAAATATAATACCACAAAACATTTGGAATAGATAATAATAAACATGCAAATTAAATAAAAATAATGAATGAGAATAACTTACTAGGAATTTAAGTAGGAATGTAAGTAATTTGGAATAATGAATGAGAAAATAATTGTAGGAATTTAAGTAATTATGAAAATAATATGGACTAATAAAATCTAATAATGAATAATAATCCAATTCGATAATAAAATAATAAATAACATTAAACATATTAAAATTATCATTGGGAATAATTATACAACATTACTTAATTACTTCAAAAAATTAACATGCAGGTATTATTCAAGTATATAAATATGAGTTTTGATGGATATATAAATATGAGTTTCAAAGAATTAACGTGGGGAGTGGTTCAAATTTTATTTTCTGAAACAGCAAAATAACGTATATAAATATGAGTTATGATGAATAATAAACACAAATTAACAAACAGCGTGGTGGAAAAGTGAGAAGGATTCAATGCCCAACAGGGCATGGATTCGAACCCCACTGCTGCCTTCAGCAACTTTGAGATAATATGCCAAAATATTGTAAATAATATGCCACCGATGCTGCTGACAAACTAAACCGATATTCCATCGATATTTTCAAAAAAATTACGACCGACATTTTCAAAAAATTACGACCGACATTTTCAAAAAATTACGAAAAAGTTATGTACCAAATATCGCGAGTCAAAAATCAGCGATATTTCGCCGAAAATATCGATTTTTTCTTCCTTGCTTGGCAAAATGTACAATTTGTCTGTAAACTTGGCCCTTAGCAGTGGTAGGTACCATGGTGTTGTAATAAGCCGTACACATAGTCTTACAGCAAATCCCAGAGCTAGAGAGAGATGGGGATGGCCTACCAGTCTATTAGTCTATCAGTCTATCAGTAAGAGGAGGAGCCCCTAGAATAATTTGGGCAAGTTTAAGCTTCTCTTAAACAAGATTATCATTAATATTATTATTAACAGAAAACTAAGATAAGACAATTTGTATGCGTTTCCTCCTTTCTGTCTGTAGAGTTTCTCTCCTGTTTTTGGAGTGTGTCAGCGATGATGTTTGATTGAGTTGAGTGACTTGATCACTCGGTTTGTATTGTCTCTCTACTCAGACAGAAGTGTAAGACGTGATAAATTTATAAATTTACTAAATGATTATATACCCTTACTGATACAATATTATTTTGTACGTACTATTGGTATTTATTTAAGTATCTGGATATTCTTTTTTTACCAGCGATATAAACTACGAGGAAAGAGATTCAAACTTGAGTACATAGTGGGAAGCACATTCTAGTTAAACCCGGTATGCAATAAATTAGAAATTATGATATTTCATTCATTTGTGTCAGGTCAACTTCCCGGTATGCAATAAGTAAAGAATGAATTAAACCCTACCTGACCCAAAAATACATGGACCAAAACTGGGTTGAGATAAAAAAAGCCCATTTGGCTGACTTAGGGCATGTACAAAAAATATTAAATCATAACCTAGAATGATATTAAACTTATGAAAGAATCAAAGGAAGGATAAAAAATAATTGGGTTAGTCCCCATAACCCCTCCTTATTGGGCTAGGAAAGTCACCCGTCATTTTGGGCCCAAGAAGTGCTCCCTAGGTAAAGCATATTTGGCCCATTATTTTACTACAACTATCTAACCCAAGCCCGACAGCCGAACACGTCCGTCAACCAACTTAGCTGGCTGCGGCAATTGAAGTTCTTGGGCTTGGGAGACCCATATATGAAAGCCTTGGCGATAGCCGGACATTTGGGCTGGGCCTTGGAGAAGGAATTGGGCCATAATGTCCCAACTTCCCGGGAGTGACCCGGGGCGATAGGTTGACATGTTCCAATGCTCTGGATTGTAGCTCCGCTGGGTAGTCCCGGACACACCCAATTCTGGGTCCAGTTCCTGAAGTCCATTTGCATGACAAGCGCTTGGCCGAGTCGAACACTGGTGGTTTGGCATTGGCAACCACAACCTTCTTAGTTTCCTCTTGAACGGTTGTGATTGTGGTCTTCTTTGTGATATCATCTGAACTAGTTGTCTTTCCACCGTCTGATTCTGTTGATTTGAATGATTCTTGCTTTGTTGGTCCCCCATCAGTGATCTTCATTGAAGGATAGTCATCATCAATTGCACACCTCTGTGGAAAACCAATAAAAAATCATTAGAAAATTTATCCAAAAAATGTTATATGAGATTAGCTAGACATGTAGAACATGAACAAACAATAAAAAATAGTAATTTAACTACCTTAACATTGGAGAGATCTACATGATTTTCTTCTAGGAAGCTGATGAATTCCATGAAGTTCTCTTCTGTTGGGTGATAATGACCACTGTATGGCCAAATAGCCTCAAGAATCCCATCATGGGCAACCAATCTTCCAGCTGCTGTGGTGGCTCCTCCTGCCAGAAAACTTGAGTGTTGAAACTGGCCCTTCTTCTTTTGCCCCACATACAAAGACCTTGTTGTGCTCAGCACAAATATCCATTTGGAATCTTCAATGCTATTCACAAGCACCCCAGTTTGCCTGTATAGCAGCTTCCCATTTTCCACTACTACTTCATATGCTTCTCTCTCTACCTGAAATTTTGCCAACACAAAGGTAAACACAGTCAGATATCAAAACCATTTGCTTGTTTATGATCCACAACCAATACAAAATTTAACTTACCGGTCCGAGATACTTGATGCATTGCCGGTGTAGAACTGGCCTGGGGCATTTCTCCACATTTATTTCTTTACCGTCTCCAACATCCAACCTGCATTATGCAAATTGATCAATAAGTAAGTGGCAATGAAATATGAAATCATATCAGAAGAAAGTTTGAGTGAACATATTTGTTCCATATGCTCCTGTTTGGTAGCTAAGAAGAACATAAAAAACTAACTTACCAGTAGAAGAAAGGCTGACTGCTCTCACTTTCAAACCAGATATCATAGTAAAAGTGTAAATTGTGTCCATACCGATGGCGTGGATCAATCTGCAGAAAACATCAAGAGATAAACAGCTTGACGTTAGACCATGAACTAGAACAATGCTTTACAAGGAACATTAAGTTTCCAACGAAATGTCTAGTCTTGTAACAGAGGACAAAGTGAGGACACGAATATAGAGATGGAGAACTTACAGCTTCAAGCCAGTGTTGAAGAGCCAACTTTTGTGCCTTCTCATCCTTGGACAAACCCTTTCCAACCTGCAATAATAACAAAGCAAATATTAATATCCAAATGAATCTCCAATTATCAAAATAAACAAGAGATAAACAGAAAGTTTAAGAAATAAAAAAAACAAACCTTGGCTGCTCTTGTCCTAGCCCTTGCCCACCGTGAAACAGCAGTTTCTGGTTTCTCAACATTGAAGAATGACACAGAACTCCGTTTGAGAGCTGCAAAATCTAATGCCTTCCACCTAAAGTATTTGAAATAATCAAATTAATCAAACCATTTAATATAAAATTTAAATAAATAAATAAAAACTGAAATCAAACAAAATTTCATTGGCAAGAAATTACTAGGAGACTCACCATAGCTCCTCAACCACCACAGCACAATCTGCCAGGTTCCTTCGTGTTCGGTAACTCTTGTAAACCTTTTGAAGCTTAACTGCGGCAGCATCAAGCTCACTAATGGGCCTTGGTGAAAAGAAAACTGAATTTTCAGGCACAGCAAGTGCAGGCATTGGTTTATGCTTCAAATCATTTTTGCCTCTACAAACATCTGTGGCCATTTCCTGCCTGTCTTGAACAAGACCCTTGAACGAGAGATTTCTATCAAGTGTTACATTTTCAGGCTTGCAATCCCTCAAACGAGTTGAATTGTTGGTCCCCAACTTGTTAGAACTATTCGAAACAATGGTGGTTTCTGATTCTGTTTTTTTGAAGCTGTTTGTTTTCTTGAAGCTATGTGTTCTCAGTATCACACGAGCACCTCCATCTCTGGGACTGAAACTGATGTTGTATGTTAAATCAAAGAAACTATGCTTCACAATCTCTTCCCAGGTTGAGGCAAGTAATGAGAGGGATAGCCCCATAGAATTGCAGAAGAGGGCTTCAAGTCTAAAGAGGCAAATTTTACCTGCTCAATATGATCACAAAACAGGTATTATTAGAAGACTAAAGATTCGATTGTAAGAAAAACCCAAAAAAATGCTCAAGCCCTCATGAACATGTCTATGTTCTGATTCTTTGATTTGAAGACACAGTAAATTTACGTTGGTCGCTTTCAAATGAACAACTTTTCTGAAAAAAACTAAGAACTATAATAATTTAGAACTGAAACAGAGGCAAGCTGCTAATTATTAACCGTCAAAATCCCAAAACACTTGGATTGAAACAAACCTACAAATTGGGCAGCTAACAGAATTGGGAGATGAATCATTATCTTACCTGAAATGGGATTGTTCAGAATCTCCTAAAAGGGTTGTGTTTTGAATTCAATGAGCAACTCTTCACAAGTAATGAGATTATGAGTCTGACTGCTTAGCTCTCCTCACTTATATATACCTCAAAAAACAAACAAACAAACAACTAATCCCACTTGTCCTTCAAATACGTGTCAATAATATGGAAGAGGAAAATGGGAAGATGGAAAATATTAAGTCTTTGAATTCTTGGGCAATCAACGGATGATGGGTACTTTAGAATTGGAAGACAGAATGGTGGGTGTGTGTGGTTCAACGTTTTGAGTTTTCTTTGGTTCAAATCCCACGAGTGCTTTGAATTTGACAGATTCAAAGCTTGAGAAACTGAAAAACTGCCCTCGCTGTCTTGTGAATGTGAACGTGCCCCTTATAAACTGGTTGTGTTTCATATCATACAAAACATGGAAATTAGGAGAGAGAGAAATTGGCGGTCAAAGAAAGTAAGCTTTGCCAATTTCCATGAAAAAACAGACTCTGCAAAATTGGGATTTTGGGTCCCTCAGACAAAAAGAAAAGAAAAAGAAAAACTGTGATTTTGTTTTCTTGTTCAATCTAAGTGGGGGCTCTCAGTCATGACTTTGGTCATGGAAGACGCGCTGAGTCATGAAGCATTTGTTGCTTACTGTTGCTGTTGCTGTCACTGCGTCTGTTTTCTTTGTGTCCTTCTTTTACGGACTGATCAAGTTACCATAATGCCCTCCCTCAAATTTCCACCGGATGGATGTGATCGTTTTCCAATTTGTTGGGCGGCAAGCCTTCAAATTTGATGTGTTTGTGGTCAGAGTGATATTGTTTTGTGCTTAATCGTTAACGTTTAGGGTTTAAATTTTAGGGTTAGAAAGATGAATTTGAGAATACACATTGTTTTAATATACATAGAATAATTTAATTTGACGCCCTCGTTAAAGCTCTTTTGAAGCATTTCATCAAACACTTTTTTCTCATGTTGAGTTGGGAAGTAAGACTCCCGAAAAAAAGTGTCATGACTATGGAAAGAGATTCTAGATCTTTCAATGGTATTTCACTACAAAAAATGTAGAGAAATGCTAGCAACATTCTCTTTAAGAGCATCTCCAACAGTCTCTTCAACTACTTTGGAATGCTCAAATAGGTGAGCCACATCAGAAAAATTCCCTCCAACAGTCTATTCAACCTTAGTCATCAAATCTGCAACCTCATTCTCTCTCTTCAAAACTGGTAAGTTGACCTTGCCTCTTCAAAACATTTATTTTGTTTTGGGAGAATCAAAATCATATCAAAAAGCTAAAAACATTTATTTTTCTCGATTGGTTTGATGTAAATTTAATAAATATTATTTATTTTCTAGAATATTATCTTTTAAAAAAAAGAATGTTATTAATTATTTCAAATGTTATTAATTATTATTATTTTAAGTCAAATATTGTATTAATTGAATTGAAGAGACTGATGAGGCACAAAATATTAAAGTACCAAATAAGGCTCTTCAAATTGCCACGTAGGTCAACAAACTTCAATTTGAAAAGTTTTTTTTGCTACCACTGTTGGAGACGCTCTAAGAGCATCTTCAACAGCCTCTTCAACCACTTTGGGATGCTCAAATAGGTGAGCCACATCAGAAAAATTCCCTCTAATAGCCTCTTCAACCTCAATCATCAAATCTGCAACCCCATTCTCTCTCTTCAAAACTGGTAAGTTGACCTTGGCTCTTCAAAACATTTATTTTGTTTTGGAGAACCAAAATCATATCAAAAGGCTAAAACATTTTTTTTTAATGGGTTTGATGTAAATTTCATAAATATTATCTTTAAAAAAGAGAATGTTATTAATTATTTCAAATGTTATTAATTATTATTGTTTTAAGTCAAATATTGTATTAATTGAATTGAAGAAACTGATGAGGCACAAAATATTAAGGAAGCAAATAAGGCTCTTCAAATTGCCACGTAGGTCAACAAACTTCAATTTGAAGAGTTTTTTTGCTACCACTGTTGGAGATGCTCTAACATTCTTTTTTTGACCCTCTCCATTATCTTCATGACATGTGTGAATTTCTACACTAAAAACAATGTCATTAATACATTAGACATTGTTTTTAGTGTAGAAATTGACACATGTCATGAAGATAATTGAGAATGTCCAAAAGAGAAGGTTGGAGAGAAGATTGCTAGCACTCCCCAAAAATGTAATTAAAAACATTCAATACCTAGGTGCTTGTGTTTTATTAATTAAACAGAAGTTATAGATAGCGCATGTATTTTTTAAACTAATCTCCTTCAACAACTTCACAAAGAGAAGTAGGATGATGAGAATGTATACGAAAATGGAGCAAAACAAGTCAACATACGAAAATTACCTTGAAATGATGCTTTTAATTACTTGGGATACTGGAGACGTGTTTGATCACTGCACAATATTGAAATTGAAGTATCCCAAAAAGTTCAAACAATGCAATCTTTCTGAGAATTACCTTTAAACATCTTTCTCAATCTCAACAACTATTCATTCGATATTATCTAAACTCATAATTCCGTTAATTAAGATTAGTTAAAAACTCACCATTAATTGCCGTTGAAATTTAGTTAAACATGATTGATTGGAGTGCCGACAAACAATATATTATTTAAAATTTCAAAGGTTTTTAGGTTTTTTGTTTTTGTATTTAATTAGACTATTATTCCAAAAATAATGAGTGGACTTTTAGCATGGTTGTTGAACCGTAAAGGTCACGACAGTGATTTCATCTAAAATTTAATACTAAAAATAAAAGACGGCACGAAACCAATCGATATTAAACCAGAATATCTAAATAAGTGAATCACATCATAAAAAATCTCTCAAACAATCTTGTAAATTTCATTCATTAAAGCTGCAACTTTTGTTTTTTCTCTCTTTAGGACATGTAAATACATGAGACGTGTTTGATCACTACTATAACTATTAGAGATGCTCTTATATATAATAACCAACCAACCATTGTCGCTTTCTTTATGAAAAACACTAATTATTGCTTTCATGCAGCATGTTTATCTCACACCAGTCATCCAATCACAATCCCCATATATTTTATAGGGCTTATTTATAAAGTTATCTACCTCAATTATCATATGTACACAATACATGCAGGATGCATGATACACGTAGAAGTTATGTACACACATAGACCTTCATAATAAGTGCAATTAGTATTATGATAAATAAATATAAAGTATGGAATATGCGCGTAGACAACTTATCGTAATATTCTTTGTGTAATATATTTTTCGTAAGCTGAATTTTCTTTCTTTCACTCATTTTTCTCTTCTCCAATATTGACTTGTATGTACACGACATATTGATAGTACGGTCCAAATCAAATTATGCTGTTTTAGTTTTGTAGGTGCAATTAATTAAAATTGTAGACCAAAAGACGTATACAAAGGAACAGTCAATCAGTCAGTCAGTCACAAAATTTCCCAGAAGAGAGATGAAGGGTATTTATGTAAATTCAAGTCGCGGTTGAAAACGTCCTGATTCAATACCAGAGAGATTGTCCCCAGTTCTGTCTTAGTTAGTTTTAGTTGACCCTGATCAGTGCTGACGTGTACTGCTTTATCTTTTCATCTTTCCAGTTGTTGCATGGTTTTCCTAAATTAATTAAATTATTTGTGACGACGTTTCTCAAAAGTTCAATACCATGTTTTTGCAACGCGTTTTCACAAGACTAACTACAATTTGTCCAGCCCCCAAAATGGTCGATATCGATCTGTATCGTATTTTCTATGTGCGTGCATGGTAGGACTTTGCTAGGATTTCGAGTATAGTTAATTTTTAATCGTTGATGCATGTGAAATAAACATATGATATATTCATCAACAATTATGAACGACTTATGCACTTAGATAACACGCGTCATGGGTGGAAATGATAAGAATTTGAGGGTTTTCTACAATGAAAAAATCAAATCCCTATATCTATGTCATTTAGGTATGAGGTGCTTGTAGTAATATATACCTAATCAATTGTTGAACACAGAATTTCGGGTACATGAATAACTGCGCTAACCACTTCAACTACATTTGCACCTAATTAAATCAGTTATATATATTAATATTATCCGTACAAGTCGTTGAATGAATAGTTGTATATAGATGTAGAGCCTACCAGTATTCAACAGTTTTGGCGTCTAACAATAATGGGGTTATAAATATATTGTTAAGAGTTTTATAATTTTATTTTGTTCTCATCCTCTAATAATTTGATATCTTTGACCATAGGGAGATGGAGGTCCATAACTATCCAGATTCAAGACTCATAAATGTCTGAAACAAATAAACAAAAACTTTTGTTGATGAATGCCTCACCTACTTGCATTTCCAAATGCTTCGGTTGTTATATATATGACTCATACAGCATTGCCATACATACGGCTTAATGCTGCAAAACCCTACTTTTATTTCTTCTTCTTCTTTTTTTCCTTTTTTTTTTAATACCAAACCTTTTTTGATAGCTATATAGAAAGTGCTAAGAAATTCCAGGAAAGGTGGATGCAGAGAATTCAAATCAAAATTGGGTTGACTGTTTCCTTTTAAATTAGCAGCCTCTAAACCCTAAACCTAAAAAGTTTTCAAACATTTCACCCAAAAAAAAAGAAGCAAAGTTTTCAAACATCACTAAACCTTTGATTTCAACTAGAAAACGACCATGAGCCTGCCTAAGAAATATAGTTTTTAATGGATTTTATGCACTGTTTGCAGCCGGCAAGTGCATAGAATTTTGGTTAATTATGAGTTTCAATATATTTTTTCTTGACCTTCAATTCAAGGCTTCAAAGTTGATGTCTGCTGCTGCATTCGACTGTGCGTGCATTCAGTTTTGAGTGGTCAAACTGACGCCACCAAACATAAATACAATCCAGAAAGAATTCTATACTTCACAAAAATATAAATAAATAAATAAAAATGGGGCTACCGAATTGGGCTTTAAATGCTTAGATATTTTCCATGAAGGAAATGGGCTTGGCTCCATATATTGCCAACAAAATCCATGGGCTCTCCCTTATTTTTTTCCTCAAAGTCCATGGACCCTCTTGACCCCCAAAAAAAGTCCACGGACCCACATTTCTTTTTCCAATTCCATGTGCCCTCTTTTTAACAAATGAACCTCTTCCAACCCAAAACAAAAAAAAACCAACTCGACCCAATTTTCAAATGAAACCGGGATGGGTATGATAATCAGATACAAATATATATCAGATTTCTCTCCTATACAAACATTCACATGTGACGTCCTTACGATAATAACAAGTGAACTTCCGTATAGGAGAAAAAGACACGATAATGGTAATATACATGCAGTATTATTTTTTGAAGTACAATAAATACATGAATTCACACACTTAAACCAATATATTTTCTTCAAACAAGAAAAAACCAATATGTACATAATTAATTTTCTTGGTCTGAATTATTATTATTTTTGGGTCACAACTTTTATTTATTTATTTGGAATGCAATACAAGTTAGAAACTTTTGGGAGGGACACACCTTGAACCACATTTCTCATGTTATTATGTGAGCGGGTCCAAAGCCGCCAAGAACCTTCCAGGTAGACCCAACCCAACCGTTGCCCTTGTCCAAACTGGCGTACACTACAGATAGATATACACGTTTTGATTCTCTATTTATTCGCTTTTGTCAATCTCTCCTTACGCCAACTGATATTCTTGCCATCTTCATCTTCATCCTAATCTCTCTCTCTCTGTCTGCCAAGCAACTCCAATGGCGGAATCCAAACCCGGTCCAACGCAAGCTTCACCCGGTACGGTTTTCCAACTCTCTAATCTGTCATTCTCGTTTTGTCTCTGATACCCATTTGCTAGAATTTTAAATTTCATATTTTTTCTTGAAGGATTATTAAAAAGATTGGTTTTTTCGACGTGGGTTTGAGATTTTAGGAGTGGAAATGAATATTTTAATCTAATTAGAGTCTGGGATTGGAATGACTGTGCTGAATTTCCTTGTGCTTCCTTGCATTTCCGCAGCAATCAGTCATGAGCATATTTGAAGTGATTAAATTATAATTTGTTTGTGTAGAAAAGAGAACGGATTGTTGATTAAGGGGGTAAATTTCTTTTAAATATTTGAAATTCCTCACAGATAGGGAAGTAAAGGCACCCAATTTGATTGAAAGAGCAAAGGAAGAGATTGGAGCAATATTGCACACTGAAAAATCACATAACGATCACAAGGAAACTCATGGCATGCGTACAGATATTGATGAAAAGACCCCACTGGACAATGTCAAAGCTCCAAATATGTTTGAACGAGCAAAGGAGGAGTTTGAGGCTATAGTTGAAGCAATCCATCCCAAGAAAGAGTCTCCCACTCATGGCAAAAGGTTTTCCCTTTTTTTTTTGCTTACTTTGTTGTAGTTTTGAACAATTTGAAAAGCTGAAAGCATGCTGAAACTGGCCTTTTGATGTGCTTAGGTTTTGACCTTATTGCTTTTCTTAATTTGATTGCAGGGATAAAAGTAAAAAGGAGTCGAAAAAACGGGAGAAAGCCGACTCTCAATCAGGTATAAAATCCATGATAATGTTGCTTGTAGGAGATGGTTTCTTGGAACTTCTACATAGGTTTCCATGACTAGCACTACTACTAGCAGTTTTAAGAAGATAAGAACAATGGATTGTGGTCAAGACTTTCTGTTTGTATAATATTTTGTCTCTGCTTCTTTCATTTTCTTCATTATCATTTGTGCTGTGTTATGGAAAACGAGAGAGAGAGAGAGAGAGAGATCTTCTCCATCTTATGCATGCTGACTGAATGTTGTTTGTGGATGAACTTTATAAGCCAAAACTTTAGTCTTCTTAGTTCTTAATACTAGGTTTCATGTTTGCAGAAAATAATGCCAGGACAACTAATTTTATTGGGAAAGCGAAGGAAAAGATTGGAACAATCATGCACCATGAGAAGTCCCCAAAGCATCATACTAAAGAAACTCATGGAACGAGTGATGACATAGATGCGAATATCCCAATCGATCATGTCAAGGCTCCGAATGTTTTTGAAAGAGCAAAGGAGGAAATTGAGGCTATTGTCCAAGCGATTCATCCCAAGAAAGAAGAGAAAAATCCAGTTTCTTCGCCTAAGAAGGAAGGTGGACTGGGGGTGTCAAAAGGAAAAGGGCTGGAGAAAGTGTGCTCTCCTCGTGGGAACAAAGATTAGTTGTGAATTTTGGTCCAAGTTCTGATATTTCTTCCTCATTCTTTTCTGCCTGATACAATCGGGTTATACATGAGAAATTGTTATATACCCCTTTTTCATGACGCAGTTTATATATATGGAATGGAAATCATGTGCATTACATATGGCTAGTTAAAGTTATTAGCTAAAAATTTCATTATCATTAAAATTTTTTTTTTTTTGAGATAAATGGAATCCATTCATTGAATCAAAGTAGCTTACATACATCAACACGAAACAGTGGCCTTGTTAAAACCTTCCTGAGGGACAAACTCCAGAGTAGGAAAGAGTATCACACATGTTATTGACTAACAAGAGAGTCTGAATAGTCACGCATGACCAATGCTAAAGCAAGATAAAATAAAACAGCAAACTGATGCAAAGACCTTCGACGAGAACACTACAACACAATCCAATTGCCAAAAGAGTCATGCTATGAAATCATAGTCTTTTGTACAGTCGCAAGACATTGAGAGCATCCAACAGAGAACACAATACTCTAATAAAAGAAACATTCAGACAAAACACAACACAACTTCAAACCTAGCAAAAAGCATCCCACCAAAATGAATAATGTCAAAGAAAAACTCATATGCACACATAGTTCTTTGTAGATGCCATAACAGTGAGCGTTAAAGCGGAGCCAGCCGAAGCACCAAACCATCTCATTTTCTCCTAATCCAGACCCCTAACCGACAAGCAGGGGATCAAGATCGGCCTTTTAGCATACGAACTTCCAACATAAAATCATCATAATAGGAACGTTTATTGGATGCCAAGCCCACAAACGTTCCAACATACACATCAGGGAGAACAGAGAGACCCTTCTAGGCAGATCTCCGTCACCTTAACAGCACAAACTGCGAGACAAATACTACACTCACCAGAAGGAGCCATGAGCACAACCCCGAGGGGAGAAGGATCGAAACCACGTACTCGAGACTCCAAACATCGCTGAAACCACCGCCTACGCCACCAGCAGCTAGCAATAAAAGTGTTCCCCTCCCGAGAAGGAAACCGCCGCATAGAAAACTACTCCCACATCCACGTAGAGATCCGAGAAACCCTAGTCGTCATCCTCAGAAAGCCCTAAACACGACCTTGCTATCGAACGAGAACTAACCAAAATCGAGCAGAGGCCCAAATGACCAAGACAATGAACATGGGCGAGTAATCCGCAAGGAGATGAGAGAGACAAGAGCCAAACAATTACAACTAGCGGTGGGGCAACAAAGGGAGATGACGACGAAGCCAATGCAGGCAAAGAGACGGCTAAACGTGAGACGACGACGGCTAAACATGAGAAGGAACCCTAGATGTGATGCCCGGCTCTCCTCGCGTAGCAAGAGAGCGACCCACCGTATAGAAACTGGTGCAGAGTATAAATGTAGGCTAAAAGGAAAAGAAAGGAAACATAGTGTTTCTTCTCGTACTTAGATCTCATTATCATTAATTTACTTGCTTACAATTTCTATAGTCTTTCTAGAAATAAAAATGTACATTAAATCATATAAACCACGTTAGTTCATAACTCCACTAATTTTCAATACATTTCTTCTTTGATAAACGATATTTAGGGAGAGGGGATCCAACTTAGGACCTCGAATGCAATGGTAAATGGTAACTACTGGAGCTAGCCCCTCGCAATTTCCAATCAACTTTAATGTAAAATAAATACATATTAAATGCAACAAAAAACCACATGTTGTCAAAATGAAAATATGTTTAACAACAGAATTGAAAGTTTACCTATTTTAATATATATTTTTATTGTTGCCACATCTAAATTTTTTAAAAAACTGGACTCTTTTAAAAACTTTACTAGGTTAATGCATACTGGGCTTTATTTAAAATATAGTCAAATATATATGTTTGATTTTTTTTTTATCCCTAAAACATCCCTAGGCTATAGCCCACTGTAGCCTTTGTCATAGTTTCGTCATCACTTAGTGTCTATTATTTTTATCCCCAAAATAGATATAAGATGTTGAGTTTTACTAGCATCAATCACTTATGCGCTTGTAGATGACAACCACCATTAGTTAATGTGAATCTCTCACCAATCAATCAAACATAGCCATCCAAAGAGATGTACATTGAAATGGACATGTTGTACTTTTCTTTGCCTTAGACTAATTTTAGTAGTTCACTTTTAAACCTACAACCATTTTCAGATTCACCATCTCATCTTCAACCAAAACTTCAGATCTTCCCTCCAAATTTTATTGCAGTATGCTGTATATGCATAGCCATGTAGCTCACACAAAGCTAAGACTTGCCTTTTGCATGTGCATGAGAGATCTAGAGTGCTAGACTACTACTTTTGAACATTAAAGTAAACAAAAAAACAAAGACACAGAGCTTAAGAGCACTTCCAGCGCAGCCCCCCGCTCAGGCAAAGCCCTTTATGCCTCAAAATCAGATTTCAACGCCCAATTCTTGCCAAGGTAAGAGATGGGCTCCACCAAAACAGACAAGGCCCAAGGCTAAATGAGCCTGAGCTCATGCCCACAGGCGATGATGTCATCGTTGACGTTAGGCTGGCATCAGCAAAGAAATTTTTTATTTAAAAAAAATCAAAATTTTTTTTTGAGAAGTTATGAAAAATTTCAGAATACTTTTTTGTATACATATATAGCAATTTTTTTTTATATTATTAATTTTATACATAAAAATAAAAATAATCTTATGTGAATAATAATTGCCCTTGAATTATCATGGCAATAGGTGGAAAAATTAAAAAAAAAACCCCAAAACGGCTTCTTTGTATTTTCTATTTTCTATTTTCTCCGGATTACCATGCACTCATGCAGGCATCAGATCCGACTTCAATTCAAAGTCGCTAAAATTAGTCTCTCTCTCTCTCTCTGTTCCCCAACACAACATCACTTTTTTACATATCATTTCACTTGGTATTTGTGTTTTATGATTTGATCATAATTAATGTACGGACAAACAAGGAACTACTATTATTATTTTACACAAAATTTAAAAAGTTTTTGATCAGCAAATTTTTTTTTTTGCGTAATTGGGTTTTCATTTTCTCTCATCGTCTGTTCACAGCTTGACGCTGATGTTGATGATCTCTCTCTGTCTCTCTCCTCTGACTTCAAATCCAAAGTTCCCAGCTTTCACTCCAAAGCTCATGTATTTAACAGCGAAACCCACAAACCCAACAGCTCATATTGACTCATTTCTGCTCTGTTCTCGTTTCGATGGAATTCAAAGCCGGAGTTTCGGACTCAAACGACGTCGTTAGCAACAGCAGCACCATCTCCTGTATAGCATTATCCCACTATCCTTCGCCTCCCGATATCTCTGCCCTTACCCGCCTCTCGGATACCCTCGAATCAATCGTCGAGTCGGCAGATTTCGACTTCTTCGCCGACGCTAAAATCGTCGTCAAAACCGGCCGAGAAGTTCCTGTTCACCGCTGTATTTTATCGGCGAGGAGTTCGTTTTTCAAGAACGTGTTCTCGGCCAAAGACAGAGGTTCAGGCTCAGCAGCTCGCTTCGAATTGAAGGAACTCGCCAAGGAATACGACGTCGGATTGGACTCCCTCCTCGCCGTTTTGGGTTATTTGTATAGCGGCAAACTCAGGTCGTTGCCCAAAGGCGTTTGTGTCTGTGTGGACGACGCTTGTGCTCATGTCGCTTGTAGACCCGTGGTTGATTTCATGGTGGAGGTTCTCTATGCTTCTGCAACTTTTCTAATCTCTGAATTGGTCTCTCTTTATCAGGTAAAAACCTACTGCAGTATATGCTAATGTAGTAGTATTTGTTAGTTTATGTTGTCCAACAAATGCTTATAAGTTATATTGCTATTAACCCATCATTAACAGTTAATAAATTTGATTAATGGTTGAGATTTACAGTCCATGAATTTGAATTTGATTAATGGGGAAGATTCACAATCTTAGCTTGTTGAACAGTTTGGCAAAAGGAGATTACTTTCAGTGTTTGTTCATATATGTGTGTATGAAGATGGATGTTGTTTTAATTGTTGATTGTGAGGTTTCTGAAATTTTGTTGTTAGCTTGTGGTGTATTGATTATTAATTTCCAGAGGCATCTTCTAGATATTCTTGAGAAAGTTTGCATAGATGACATACTGGTGGTTCTATATGTTGCAAACATGTGCGGCAAAGCGTGTGAGAGATTGGTGGGGAGGTGTGTTGAGATAATAGTCAAGTCTGATGCTGATGTTGTAACTCTTGAGAAAGCCCTGCCCCAACACACCGTGAAGCTGATCACCGATTCACGGTTGGCACTTGGCTTGGACAGGCCTCAATGCAACACCAGTTTTAGTCATTTTCCAGATAAACACACCAAGAGGATACACAGGGCTTTGGATTCGGATGATGTCGAATTGGTACGAATGCTGTTGAAAGAGGCGCATACCAATCTTGATGATGCCTATGCCCTGCACTATGCTGTGGCATACTGTGATGCAAAGACCACGACAGAGTTGCTTGATCTTGGACTCACTGACGTTAATTGTAGGAATCCAAGGGGGTATACTGTGCTGCACATTGCAGCGATGAGGAAGGAGCCTAAGATCATTGTGTCCCTTCTCACAAAGGGTGCTCGCCCGTCGGATCTTACTTTGGATGGAAGGAAAGCTGTTCAGATCACTAAGCGCCTCACAAGGGCTGCAGATTTTTTTAAGTCTAATGATGCGGGCAAGTCTTCTTTCAATGATCGCTTGTGCATAGAGATTTTGGAGCAAGCTGAAAGAAGGGATCCGTTGCTTGGAGAAGCTTCTCTTTCACTTGCTATGGCTGGCGATGATCTGCGCATGAAACTCTTGTACCTTGAGAATAGAGGTAATCTTCTCACCATTCATTTTTACTATTATCCAATTGATAACTTGATGGGAGAATATAAATTTTACATGTTTGGTGTGAGTTGTGGCTTCTTATCAGTTCCTACTTAACCATTGTTGCAATCCCATCCATTTTTGTCTCAGTTAAAGTGACTGAAATACTACTTTAACATGTAACAGAACAAATGTACAGTTTTGCTTCATGTCATTTATGGGTTTTTTTCCTTTCGGGTTTAGTCTGGCATAGTAGTTTATGACCCTTTGTAGGGTGCATCCATTGCCTATTATTAAACGAGCTTATGATTAAGTTATTTACTGATTATCTCTTATCTCAGTTGGACTCGCAAAATATCTGTTCCCCATGGAAGCAAAGGTCGTAATGGATATTTCCCAAATTGATGGCGCTTCTGAGTTTCCAATAGGTGGCATCAGCTCCAAGGATCTGGCCAGTTCCCAGAGAACCAATGTGGACTTAAACGAGGCACCCTTCAAAATCAAGGAAGAGCACCTTCTCAGGCTACAAGCTCTATCTCGTACTGGTATAATATTGCTTCGCACTACTTGCATTTCTCTTCATGAACAATCTTATTTCATACATTAGCTTTGCAGTTTCTGCAATTGAAACATCCGATTGCTCTACCATTATGTTCTGTGGTTTATGTGAGCAGTGGAACTCGGGAAACGCTTCTTCCCTCGTTGCTCAGAAGTACTGAATAAAATAATGGATGGTGATGACATATCACAGCTTGCATACACTGGGGACGATACTCCAGATTTGCGGCTCTTGAAGCGACGAAGGTGCATGGAGCTCCAAGAAGTGCTAAGCAAGGCATTCAACGAGGACAAAGAGGAGTTCGATTGGTCTGCAATGTCTTCTTCGTCTTCCTCAACGTCAATAGGAGTAGTGAGGTCTAATGGAAAGCTCACCCTCAAGCAATAAGATAATTTTCATCATTCTGTTATGTTCATTCTCACCTTCTCTTTCATTTTTTTCCTTTTTAAATCATAATTCTGTATTACATAGATTATCGGAAGTTCAGTGAATTGCTTAGTCTCATAGCGATGATTTCATGCCTGTATACACTCTACTGTTAAATTTCCTTCATGTTCTTGGTTAATATAAGAATCATCATTTCATCTCCATTTATTCTTGTTTTTAAAAAAGGTTACAAAGTGTTTTTCTCTGGCTGTGCGTTTAACCATGTCCTCACCAAAGGCATCACGATTACTTTTTTTGTTGTTGTAAATTTAAGAAATCAAAGAAATAATGACGAATAAACGAGTAGGTTATATATATATATATATATTTTTGGAATTTTTATTACCATAAAAACCAAGTGGTGCTCAATCAAGATCCTTCATTACCATAAAACCCAACTTAAACTTAACTCCAAAAACATTGATTTTGTATTTGCCTTTCAGACCACAAAGATTGCATCATCCAAAACCCAATTTAGCAACCGTCTGAAGCTTCCCCAAAAGACTCATCAATCATAAAATAAAGCAGCATTATGCGTCATTCAAACACGTGGGAAGACTTTGAACACAAATTAGCTTGTTCGAATTTTCTAGTTAGGATCCATCTACATTCAGCTACGCACACCTATTCTTTTAAGACTTTAATATTCAAGGATAGGGTAGGGAGGGGCCCATAGATCATCCACTTTGTCAGGGACCAGGGAGGCATATGAGCTGAATTTTAACCAAACTCCAAACAAAAGACACCATGAATTGAAGCAAAACTGAAAGATGGGATTTTTAACATGCACTCCATATTATACAGAGTTTATCTGCTAAACCAAGCTGTGCAGTGTCAGTTGAGCAGCAGAGAGGGAGAGATATTTACAATTTAGGTATAAAAAGACAAGGGTTTAGGACAGAAAAGTACACAGAAAGATATATGGACAACTATATAGGATTACCCCATAGGCTAAGGAGTTCTTCATTCATGTAATGTTGCATCTTCATTCTCAGGTCTCTGCAACTGTGGAAGCAACAACCCCCAAAACATTTCTGACCAAAAAAAAAACATTGAATATTTCTCCATATTCACAACACAAACAGAATTCTTCATATTGAAGAGAAGATAAAACATACCTGTGAAATCAAGGCATGGCCCCAATTGCCCCAGCTTGCTCCACCAGGCAGTGACTTACATGTCCACTCCAATCATGTGGCTTGCCAATCAAATCCTCCAATTCTTGATAAAAATTAGAGTCATCGACTTCAAATTCATCATCATCAAATACTACATTTTCCTCCAGGAAATCCTCAGACATGCCAGGATAAGCAGTGGGCATGTCTTCCGTGCCGGTTTCAGTCATCACATGGGGCTTAAGATCTTGAACTGCATTGCCTGATTTATCAACCATGGGAGGTGGCAATGGGGCTTCATTTTGTTTGGCAAACATTGCCTCTGTCACTTGTTCAGCAAGCACAGACTGCATGGGCACCAGTTCTTCCTCAAGTTGGCTTCCACAATCCACACTGAGGCTGGTATCAATCCAATCACGCAAGCTTTCAAGGACTTGGACTGAAGGCAATCTTCTTCTCTTGCGTAGATCACTCCCATCCAGCTCTCTCTTTATTACTCTCTTCTGCATTAGATGCTGGACAATGGTGGGATTTGTGGCTGTTTTGGTGGGGAAAAAGAGCATCCTTTGGTTCTTACACTCCGAATTTCGAATTCGTTGTTCAACACCAGTCAGTTGATGCTGTGAGTACCTTTGTTGTTGTCTGAGATTCATGATTTCCAATTTCAAAAAGTCCTGGTCTTTCTTTAGACTTTCAATTTCGGCTTCTAACCCAATTTTGGTTGAATCGGCAGAGCCTACAGTTGGTTGCTTGTTATATCTGATTCTTCTCTTGATGTTCTTCAGCAAGTGCTTCTTCCCTCCCTGAAACCCTTCATTTGCAAACTCCCACCTGTCCGGATCAACCTTCTTGAAGCCCTGAATGCATAATAAGATCCATTAAGAACTCAATGACCAGGAAAATTTAAGCATAACAAACTAACCAGAAACCATATGTTCAAATGAGAAAAAAAACTAAAAATCATTCAAACAAATTCAAGAAGTAAAAAAGAACATGCAACACACAAATCAAATGTGAGAGATGAAAGGTTTCAAGGAAAAGATAGAATTTTTACATAAGTGTTGAGTTGGCGGATGAAGCTTGAGAAATTGTTGTGCTTGAAGTATTTGGGCAAGAGAGTCCTGGAGAACTCGTAAGAGTCCCAAACAATGAAACTCTGACCAGCTGCACTCCATGAAACAACCTTATTGGTTTCTGGGTCATCCACCATTTGAAAAGTCTTGTTCAAGAAGGGTGGTGGTCCAGCCTCGTGCAAACCCTCCATGGGTTTAGGCAACGCCATGGATGAAGATGACGAAAATGACCCAAAATTACCACCATTAAAGTCGCCATCATCTCCCCCATCAACATCAACATCAACATCTATGTTTTCTTCTTTAATACGGAACAGTTCCTTGGCTGGCTTTGGCAAAGCAGGGGATGACGATGAAGACGATGACCGATCACAATTACCACCTTTGAAAGTCACTGCCTTTTGCTCTTCCTTCGCTGGAGCCACTTCTTCTGTGGCTTTATTCAATTCATTCTCTGCTTCTTCTAAACCATCGCTGGGTTTTGGCAACTGGGTTGCTGATGACAGTGGCAGACGAGAACTACCACCACCACCACCATCCCCACCGCCACAACCGCCACCGCCTTGAGGAGCCCCCATTTTTTTCTTTTGAATTTGAAGCAAGGTTTTTTACAAGTTGCCGAGTGAACCGAACAGTATGCAAGAAAAAAAAATAACGGCGTTTAGTGAAAATGGCAGAACTTTTATATATACATGCGGAAACAGAGAAAATCATGTACCTAAAGGCAGAGGCAGAAGCAGGTGTTGTTTTTTATGCTTTTTTCTTTTTGGGTTTTTTTATTTTAATTTGCCTCTTCACTCTCTCCTGGTTTTGTGAGGAGGACAGTATGACTGTACGAGTGTGTACGTGTGCGTGTGTCCATTTTGGGTTTGCATACTTCTGCGGGAGCATTGACACGTTTGCATACTTGTGAGACTTTTTTACATTTGGGGTTGCTAGGCTAAATTGACCCCTTGCTTTGGAGTTTGTCCCCACACCTAACAACCAAAGTCCCTCTACTTTCTAGAAACTTCCAAATGACCCCAACTCTTTATTTAAATCATTTTTGTAGGACTGATCTGGTCTGGTATTGCACAGGGGACCGCACAATCCGAGTGCCAAGTGTGAGATTTGCTCAATAATTTATAATTAGGAGCCCCATTGCACCTAAGTACACGGGTTAAAACTTAAAGCTCAAACACCCTTGGAGTATATGTTTTCATCTCCATCTCTTAATTAGAGATTTTAGTTATAGAGTGTGTGTGGTGTCAAATGTTAGTGAAATAAAGGGATGATATTGATGCCGGCCGGCATTGTTATGCATATCGAAAGGATGGGACTTGGAAGTACATGATGGTGATGTGAGGACTTATGATCGAGTTAGAGTTGTGTGGCAAGTTATTGACACTCGGAATGCTTATTGATAGTTTAATAACAATAGGCATGCCAACGAGTTCAAATAACATCACATGCCTTTCAAAAGTGTAACATGATTGTTAGGAATGACAAATTTAGCTAAAACACGTGTTGAGTAATTTGGCTCATTTTAAGTAAAGCCAGGTCGAAGCCCAACCATAAACCAAGTTAGTTTTGCTCAGAAAATGAGGCTTGCCTTTCCCTTCCCGGGCCGTTTTGCCACAACAGTTTGCTGACCACAGACTCTCTTCTTGCCACCAAATAATATCCAGCAAAGAGATGAGATTAAATATTTGGATTATTACACTAAAACATTAAGGTAATCCACTAATGCTCAAAGATTATCAATGAAATGCCAAGCGATTCTTGGCCAGTGCACCAGCAATCCAATTCGACACTGAGGCTTGAATTTCTGGTCCAACGGTTGGAGGAGATATAGAAATAGGAGTAATTGCAACCTGCCATATGCCAAAAGGCAACACCAAATCAGCAATTTGAGGCAATGAAGTTGATCAAGTGATGTTAAACGTATAAAACTTCCAACTCATCTTCAACTGCTCTGATGTCCAGATCTTCATCTACATTTTCCTGCTCCTCCTCTAAGAACTGCATTGAAAAAACCAACAACGGATAGTTGAACTTCAGATGATGGATTTTTAACAGGGTTTTTGTACTGCCGTTTCGAGTAATTTATGTCACTTGTTTATACCTGTAAACGAAAGCATTTTACTACTTTTTCCGAGTTGCTTTTTCTGGCAGCTCCAACAGATTCAATCTCCACATTCTGCTTCTGAGAGTTCAAGCGGCGTGCTGCGCCCTGACAAAATCCAAGGAGGGGGTAGACCATTCAAGAATGAACACTAGAGCATTGCCTACCAACTTTTGGTTGATAGAAGAAACTATAGCATTTCTGAAATTAAATAAGTGTTATTTAATTCTTAGCCCCAAAACAGAAAAAGGGTGCTACTTACAGCCGCAGAAGCATCTCGGCTGAGCTGTGCTAGCTGAATGCCAAGGCTTTGCTGATTGGACATGAAATGGGGAGCAGAAGGGCGTTTATTGGTGGACACAGCTTTCCAACTCAAAGAGGATCTCCACAGGCTCTGCCTGGTCTCCGGATTATATATGTGGGAACCGAATTTAGTCATAATCCTAGGTCAAATAATTCATTCCATTTGGGGATTATTTGACCTAATTGGGAATTACTTGACCTAATTGGGAATTACTTGACCTAATTGGGAATTATTCAACCTAATTGGAAATTATTCAATTTAATTGGGGATTATCCAATTAAATGGAATGTTACCTAATTGGGTTGAGAATTGATTCGGCACCTACCACAATTCTCAATTAAAGGAGGAGTTACCTAATTAAGTTAGGGATTGATTGAATACCTACCACAATTAGGGATTTGATTTAACCCTAATAAATCAAATCCCTAAATACACCAATCACACCAACCACACCTACCACACCAACCTCACCAACCTCGTCGAGGCCCCCTATAAATACATGGCCACACAAAAGGTTGAGGTACGTCAAAACTTCTCTCTCAAAGTACGTCGAATTACTACTCAAACTACATCCGAATTTCTCTATGCAACTCTAGCCACCTCCTTTCTCTCCCTCTTTTACATAAGGCTCCTACGCCTGCAGATACACCATAAACATACAACTCCGCACCCTATTGTTAGCTAGTGTTTTTCTCATAAACTCTCGAACTAACTTAGGCATCGGAGGGCCTTTGGCCAACACCCCAGGTGTGGTCCTCTTATTGGTTCTATTTTGCAGGAGAAAGAGGCGGCGAAGAAGAAAGAGGAATCTTTTCAACCGAATATTCTCGTGGGGAAATTTGCTCCCACAATATACATATGCGTAAAGAGAGAGAAAGAGAGAGAGATTACCGGAGACTTCAAAAGCGGCGGCGCCGTTGATTTGAGAAGAGCACACAGAAATTGTATCACGAACAGTTACAGAGTGACCGGCGACTGATCTATCTCTGCAGCAGCCAAAAAATAAAGTTTTTATAATGATCTCCATTTGTTTGGTTAGTGAGAAAGTGGAGGAAAATGCATTAGAAGGTGTGTTCCTTGAGTGAGAGAGAGAGAGAGAGAGAGAGAGAGAGAGAGAGAGAGAGAGACAAACAATCATCTAATGTTTGGTTATGTACTACATTGTGTATTACCAATCAATCCTCTTTGTGCTTGACAAAAGATTATTTTGGAATTTACGGTGTTAGCGTTAGGTTAGGGGAACCAAGCACATTTAAGATCTAATTTACTTCGAAACCCCATATGTGGTAATATACTCTTTCGACCAGTTTTTATATATTAAGAGTTAAACCATATTAGAGTCAGTAAAGTGAAGCTAAATCCAATGGATAATCTAACTCGCAATGCTTAAGAAATGGACCTAAATCAAAAGCATATGATGATTTGAGAAAATGGAGATGCCTTAACAACATCATTTGATTTGACCAGGAACAAGAACGATGGGGTAGATAGAGTTCACTCAAATTTTAATGTCCTTTAACCTTTTTCCCCACACCGTGAAGAAAAAAATGGCTTCACTTGTCCACAACTCATTTCGTTCACATGGACTGCAGAAAAGCCTGTACGATATGAGATGTAAATTTCATTGTGTACAAATTAGACGGTACAAATAATGTAAATTTGACTCCTTGATTGGAGACAGCATCAACATGCAGATCCAAGATTAGTTTGGATTATTCGCGCAGAGAAGATAAGTTAGTGCATTGATACTGTAATTGTCTGAAGCTTTTCAACAATATTCCAATGCTTTCTTTGACAATAGGAAATGCATCACAGGCACAGCCCAGCTTTTGTTGTCGTGAGAACTCTGGCTTTCAATCTAAGTGCCAAAGTTCTGAATAGGAAGCAAGTAAGGATACAAATGGGCATATGATTCAACGAGCCTGCTGTTACAAGTAACCTGCAAATGTGTCTGCAATTTGCTAACCATGTTCAGAGTGTCTCAAGTTGGTAAGTAAAGCCAATACCTAAGATTGATTCCGGCAGTGAACAAAGGAGGGCGCAAATGTTGTAATCACGAACATCTGTTCTCCATGTATCAGTGAAAAAGTTAGGTTTTATGCTAAACGGGAGCATGAAGGCAACAAGAACAAGGTTAAGATGGCAGTCACATGAGATTGGTATCCACCGAGTATAAGCCAGGCTGAAATTCATTCAATGAAGGAGATCCTGAGTCACCAAAATCCATTATATTGAAGCCATCAAATTCCATATAAATTCCTTCTGAAACAGAAAAGAAAACAACAAAAGAACTAAAGTTAGACTTTACCTGTTAGCCACACCCACACAACTGCCTCTTAAAGAACATATTACTTACAATAGTGTAAAAAAGAAAAATGCAAACTGTACCTCGCTGACAGCTGCTGAAATTATAAGAGTGACTTACTACATATGTAGACAAGGGGCAAGCGAGATGCCGCCTAATAGCTTTGTACTTTTTCTGGTGTATTTGATCAAACTGGACAAATAACAATCTTGTTGCAGGGGCCCCTTCTTGTCACTCAATTCTGCCTAGGGCACAATTCACTGTTTGACACCATGCAAACTGCTTGATGTTTCTACCAGTAAGGGACAAGAAAGCTAAAATTCAAAAAGCTTTTGCTGAATCATTCTGCAAACCTGTCACTAATACTGCTAGTTTCCTTATCAACTCGAGCACCAGAAGAGCCAAATGACTGGTTCGTGTTTTGGGTTTTATACTTTGCTGCAAATGCTAGGGTAGAAAAGAGTCCCCTCTGGAATGAATTTGCTGTATCTTTACAAAACCTGGATGCTATGCGATCTGAAGATTGACCTGAAGTAAGTGGAGAAGGTGGCAGCCTCAATGAGATTCCACTTGAATTTTGAGGTTTATCAGCTGTATTTTGACTCTCACGGGAATCAATATTGCTACCATTATTCCAAAATGAAGGTAAGCTAACCGGTTTCTCACTACTAGAACTAGCTACTGAAGATTTCCCGAACGGATTAACGTGTGTTCCCTGCGGTGCTGCCAATTGGTTAGCCTTTAGCATCCCATTCAAGCTTTTGACAGTCTCTGACACACTCGGGCTTGTCTGACGGCCGACTTGGTTTTTACCCCTTGCATCATCTGGTGAGGCCTTGCCGAATGATAAAAAATTTATTCCTTTAGGAGTGGTTACTGGTGGATTTAAAATCTCGGTGGAATTTTGAATGGAACTTAATGGACTTTGATCTATCTGGTTCCCAGCTTTGGCACCAGTATTCCTATCTGGGGTTAAGCCTTCTTGTTTAGACATACTGGAATGAACCAACAATGATTTCGGACTTGAGGGGAAGCTAATCCCTTTGTTAGCTAGTTCAGGTTGTTTCAAAACAGTGTGTGTCACATTCTGTTTAGTATTATTGCGAGAATGGATCCCCGTTGAGTAGGCTGAAGCATGGATATTCTGCTGGGAGGCACCACCAGTATTTACTTGTTGAGATCTGGAATTATTCAACACCATAGGAGGCTTCAATTCAGGTTTACAAGCAGCAGTTGCATTGTCCTCATTGGATGGCATCTGAGGAAAATTATACACTTGATTAGTGATTTAACTTATTTTAATAGTAAACCAACAAGGTAAGCTCTAATGATAACTACTCAGGGTAGACAGTTAAACATATGTAATGTAATGATAGACCTTGCCAAGCAGGCTTTACATTATAACTGGCTCTAATTAGCATCTTATACAGACAAGAATTTACCTTGTGTGAAAACATACAACGATCACCTCTGCTGCAGAAACCATTTTCTTTAAAATTGTTACAGGGATACTTGGAGAGCTCATGATCATATTGGCAGTCATCACCCTTCATGCATGACTGACGAGCAAAATGGACGCAGGGCTGCAACACCAGAATAGAAGATAACAAACATGCATTAAACCAATCACAACGGTTATATAGCATTTATAATTTAAAATCTTATTAAAAGGGAATGGGCGCAAATGCAGTTGTAAAAAAGCACTCTTAAATATATCCTTTGATCAATAGGAAGCAACTAGCTTCACGAGAAAGTATTAAGAACACAGTCCAGTGAGCATACCTTGGATTTTGTTAAAGGCACTGTATCATGTGAAAATTTGCACTTGTCACCCTGCGAAACAAAGATAAAGTGTATAACAATAAGGAGATATATATGGGGAGGAAATCAAAAGCTGCCAGATGATTGGCACCCCAAAGTTATTTAAAAAATAAAAGCAAGGATTGCTTTGGCAACCCTATCGAGATAGTTTTGAGGAAAAAAACTTCAGAGTATTAACTTTGCAATAAGCATATCAATGCACCCTGCCCTAGGAGATTTCTAAAGTGAAAATTTAGGTAAGTTACACATTCAATATAGATGAAACAAGAATAATAGAATTGAGAAAACAGCACAAACCTCATGGCACCTTCCCCTGACAAAATGGCGGCAATATGCTACAGTTTTTGCTTTCTGTATTGGATGCAGTTTCAGCCTTTTAACACCAAGTTCCCTGTTCTTTTCCGCTCGTTTCTTTCGTTCTTTAGCCTGCACAATGCATTGTTCACAAAAGGAGATATTTCTATAAGCAGACTGAATATGTTGCCCTTATGAACTGAACACTTTGACAATGAAAAATTTCTCAATTACTTTTTAGATGTGTCAGGATGATGAGTTCCAAAGAATATCCCAATAAGATCCTTTTCGAAACAATTTACAATGAGATAGTAACATCAACAAACCCAACTGAAAAATGTATGAGTGAAATGCAATTTAAGTAAACACTAATACCTTTTTCTTTTCTTTCTTTTCCTTTGTTAGAGGACCACGCTTTCTTTTATTACAGGCACCATCATCCCACTGCACATGATAAATAATAGACCATAACATATGATCAAAATTTCATGATGATCAAATAATTCAAAACACTCGATGGATTGAGGACAAACTCTAGAGAATGGTGGTATATTGATATATCACAGAATGGATCATTCAAACAGCTACAATGTTAATGAGTATACAACAATAAATAAATAAATACCAACATGCATGCACTTCAAGAAAAAAAAAAGGGAGTATGCAAGTGAAAACAATACCTTTGCTTCAGATGTGATTCCATGGTTTCCGGCTGCTGGACATCCAATACCCGCCCCCACTCCATTATCTTGCATTTCAATTCTTCCACCCTCTAGCAAAGGATTAGAGTCATCTACCTTTAAGGCTTTCACCTTTTTACCCTCAACAACCCCCGGTCTATGAATCATCTCAGTTCTACTACTTTCTCTGAGTTCCGCCCCTCTATCCACTTTTCCTTCGTCAACCATGTCCACCAGAAAGGAATTGGAGCCAAAATGTTTGTCATTTGCTACCTTACAAGAGTCCTCTTTTCTATCAAATGCATGTTTAAATATCTGCACCTCGTGAACTTTCTTTTCCTCCAACACTACTGTATCATGCAAAAGCACATCGTTCGATCTGTCATCCATCCCATCGTCACCAGAAATTTCTCCCTCTTCAATATCTTCATTCATATGGCTGGGAGAATTTATTGCCGTTCTGGTGCAAACTATTTCCTCCAGTTCCTTATCCTTTTGCAGCATTTCATGTTCTACTTCTAAATAATTATTTTCCAGTGAAGAACTTTTGTCTTTGCTATACTCAGTAAGCTTTGATGCTTCAGCAACCGTATCCTTATTTAAAGATAAATCAAAGGAGTCAGGGACCTTTTGACTAAAGTTTTCTGGCTCCTTAATCGCTCCAACTTCAGTAATGGGAATAAAAGATTCCTTTGCACCTTCGGAAGATACAAAAGTCTCCAGTTCCATTGCTTTCTGTTGCATTATAGGCTCTCCATCCAATCTGTTAGTCATCAACAAGGAATTCTGTTCATCAGACTCTCTTTGATTTGAACTTTCACCCATTTCAACAATATTTAAAGATGGATCAAGGGTTCCAATAACCATTTGAACCGAGCTTTCAGATCTCACTGTAGTGTCATGTTCTTCTTGGTTACTCAACAATGAAACCTTATCACTGCCACTATGATTCTGGTTCAATGATGTGGCTGAGGGACTATGGGTGTCATCTTCATTTCCTTTCGCAATCCACTCTGGCTCATTCATCAGAATTTGCTCAGGATCAAAACCCAAATCTTGAAAATCAATTGCAAGGATATTTTCGATGTCCATCACATCTTTCAGTTTTGAAAAATCCTCATTTTCTTCCGCGCTCAGTATACTCTCTATCAGCTCTAATTTTTCCTGAAAATCATTAGCATTACAAATCTCGTCAGCCACTCTGACTTCTTGAGCTGCCGAGTTCTTAGGCCCCACACTGTCAAGACCAACCAATTCAACCTTCTCCAGCACTTCTTTTTCAGTAGCTTGCACCGATTCGATGCTAACATTATCTTAATACAAGACAAAGAAGATCAAAATCAGGAAAAACAACACAATTTAAACTAAAATTTGCTAAACTAAAAAAGAAAAACCACAAATTTAAAACTAAAACTAAGCATTTCAATATCACCACTTCCAAGTGCAAGTGACTCTGCGTGATTTAAAAATTTGGAAGCAAAATAATCTTACTAAACAAAAAAAATAATCAAAATTTTATTGTCGAAAGCTACTAAATCACTTCCATCGCCAACCGAACAACCCTAATGATAAAAAAAACAATAATAAGTTTCTCAGTAACCAAACAAAATCAAGAAATGAGTTGTGCAAATTTAATCTACCTTGATTAAGCTCTTGAGGTACATTTTGATCGGCAGCTGAATGCTGCGACTCGTCGTAGCAGTGAGATAGTATTCGAACCAACGTACGGTACATTCCGCTCTTGAGGTGTCTTCGACAGTGAGGAGGGAAAGCAATTAGAGTTTGCGAGGGTTTTTCAGTTTCAATATTTGCTTCCTCCATTGTTGCCAGAAATACCAAGAAATTCAAATTCCTTCTCTTCCAATCTGAAACCCTATAAAAGGGTTTGAAAGTACGAGAAACTTTCAGGACTTTTATCCCCCCCTTTAGGCGCTAACCGCCTTCAGCATGCGACTTCAAATGACGCTGGGCCGGGTTAACTCTTGGGCCAAACCTGTTTATTTGGGCCGCACCGGTTTTTAATTTTTTTTCCCCGAAATAACATTCAGATCAGTTCCTAAACCCTAGAAAGCAGATAGTGTAGTGAGTTACTGGTTTTTCCTCGAAGTCTTGGGCTACTACAATCCCTTGCCAGGTCTTCTCTCACTTCTCTGTGTGTGTGTATGAGTTAGGACGTCTTTGTTTTTCAGATGTTTTGTTGCTTCTTTTATGACTTGTTTGGCAAAATTTAAAAGAGGATTTAAGAAATGACAAGGGATTTCAAAGAGGAACTTTGGGATGCCAAAATCCCATGAGTAAGTAACACCTCAATAGGTCCCATTGTGAAGAGAGAAGACCTGGTGTTGAATTGGGCGAGGGAAGTGGAAGAGTCGGCGAGGATGTTTGATTTTATTTTAAGGAATGGATTTCAGCTTGTTCTGATATAACCTCACATCATCATCATCACTGTCATTTCCAGTTTTTCATTTTTAAAAAAATTATATGTATGTAGCGTTCGTTTTAGACTTAGTAATGTGGAGCCGATTGTGCAGCCTGGTTTCTAGCCAAATATCTCACTTTATTTTGAAATTGAATGGTCTATATTGTCTACATTTTTTTATACCCATTTTTTGCAGACGAAATTGGCTGCGGTAATCAATTGTTCCTCCTGTTACAAAACAAATTATTGTGGAAATCTATGGTCAACCAATACTGATAACGTTTCAAACACGTGCACACACAAGTTGTGTTTGGTTCATGGAAATAAATTTTTGGGAAATTTGTTTGTATGTTTTTTTTTATAGAGGTTGCGGAATTGAGATTCATTTTCCATGTTTAGTAATGTTAGGAATTGCCTTCTGTTTGGATGAGAGAAAATAACTCGGAATTTAGTTAAAAGTCAGGAATTGAAGAGGATAAATTGACAATTCTCTTGTTTGGCAACTTAAGCGAGAAATTTATTAAATAACGCGCGGAAAAAATCATGAAAATTTGGGCATCAAATTCCCAAGTTTAATTTCCTCCAAAATAGACGTCATTTTACAATTTTCAGTGTCATTTACAAAATTCAACGTACATAAATCCAAACACTAAAATTTTCAATTGCTAGTAATTGAAAATGACATAGAATTCTAAAATGACGGAATTTAGATTTCCATAATTGCAATTTCAATTGCTAGAAATTGAAATTATGGAAATCTAAATTCCGTCATTTTAGAATTTTATGTAATTTTCAATTCATTCATCCAAACGAAGGGTAGAGAGTAACAAAAAAATATCTTTTTATTTCCTTACCTATATTATGTTGGTTATGAATTGGATATAAAATTTGTTTAGTTTTTCAATTATACCCTTAAGTTATAAAAACATAATTAATGTTTTCCTTTATTTATTAGATTTTTAATGGGGACAAATTGATCATAAAAAACTTAATTAATGTTTACCTTGGTCCTTGATTTCCCATCAGGCTGGAAAATGAAACACAAGTTGGATGGACGGTTTCCTTTCACTCCTCATTTTCACATTAGATACGAAACCTATTCTCGAATATGGACTTACCAAACAAATGGGAAATGAAATAATTTTCCATTCCCAAGCCCCTTTCCCCCCAAATCACTTTTCCTTGTGAATCATCTCTTTACGCAAACCACATCTTCTCGCGAACTAAACACCTCTAAAATACAATTCAAATACCAATAATGATAACTTTTAAATGAAATCTAAACATGTGCACACATGTTTTTTTTTTGGTGGTCCACCAGGTTGTGTTTGGTTTGTGGGAAAAAAATTTATGTTAAATCAATTCTTGTGTTTTTCCCAAAGGGATGAGAACTAGAGATTCTTTTTCCATGTTTGGTAATGCTTAGATGGTAACATATCATTACCAATGTTTGGTTTGGTTATCAATTGGAAACAAGATTTGTTTAGAATTTTCCATTATACCTTTAAATTAGAAAAAAAAAAAGGTTTCATTGATTTGCTTATTTTTAAAATGGGGGCAAATTGATCATAAAAAATGAAAACACAAACTGGATGGAGGTTTCATTTCCCCCCGTATTTTCACATGAGGTAAGAAACCTTTTCCCAAATATGAACGTACTAAACATGGGAAATAAAATAATTTCTCATCTCAAGCCCCTTTCAAGCAAACCACATTTTCCCGCGAATCATCTCTTCTCGTGAACCACCATTTCCAGCGAACTAAACACCTCCACGGACCACTAGAAAACCAAATTTGTGAACCATTGTGATTGATTATTGACTATTTCTCCCCTTTACACCCTCAACTTACATCTCATATATGGATGGACAATTTCATTTCCCTCCTCATTTTCACATTAGGTACGGAACTTTTTCCCAAATATGGACTACTAAACAAATGGGAAATGAAATAATTTTCAATTCCCATGGCCCATTTCCCCACAAATCACTTTTCCCTATGAATCATCTCTTCACGCAAACCACCTCTTCCCATGAACAGAACACCTCTAAAATACAATTCAAATACCAATAATGATAACTTTAGGGTGCACGCATGTTTTTTATGTGTGGTCCACACATGTTGTGTTTGGTTCGTGGGAATGTTTTTTTTTATGGGAAATCAGTTCTTGTGTTTTTCCCAAAGGGATGAGAACTAGATATTCATTTTCCATGTTTGGTAATGCTTGGAAAGTAATGTAACATCCCACATCGACCAACGGAGAATGGGTGATGTGTCTTATATGTACATACCCACCTCCATCTAGCACGAGGCTTTTTGGGAGCTCATTGGCTTCGTATTTCATAGGAACTCCGAAATTAAGTAAGTTTGGGCTAAAACAATCCTAGGATGGGTGACCCATTGGAAAGTTGCTCGTGAGTTCTCAAAAACAAAACCATGAATGCGGGGCCCAAAGCAGACAATATCGTGTTACGGCGGAGCCGACCCGGGATGTGACAAGTAATATATCATTACCAATGTTTTGGTTTGGTTATCAATTGGAAATAATATTTGTTTAGGCTTTTCCATTATGCCCTTAAATTTGAAAAAAAGTTTCATTGATTTGTTTATTTTAAAATAGGGTCAAATTGATCATAAAAAACAAAAACACAAGTTTGATGGAGGGTTTCATTTACTCCCGTATTTTCACATGAGGTAAGAAATCTTTTCCCAAATATGGACTTACTAAACATAGGAAATGAAATAATTTCTCATTCTCAAGCCCCTTTCAAGCAAACCACCTTTTCCCGCGAATCATCTCTTCCTGCGAACTAAACACCTCCACCTCTACGAACCACTAGAAAACCAAATTTGCCTACCATTATGATTGATTAGTGACTATTTCTCCCCTCTACACCCTCAACTTACATCTCATGCAAATCCACAAAGCTCTCCTACAATCCCAAATTTGAGATATAATTCTTATTGAAGGAGGTCACGAGTTGAAATTCATTACACGAAAATCCTTGAATAAATAGAAAAACATATGGGTACAAATGACGTAGAGACCTTACTTTTCGACCACCAAAACCAGCCAAACGTCTATCCATTTTGTGTAGAGACCTAGCCCACTTCATCACACCGGGCTTTTCAAGATTCAACCATGCCCAAAGATTTAATAATTAAAAATCAAAATTAAAAAATGTAGAAAATTAATTTTAAAAAATATTGGACAGCGCATCACACAGTGTACCACTACCATACATAAATAATAAGAGAGAGAGCGAGAGAGAGAGAGAGAGAGAGGTGTTAGGTTTTAAAAAGAGGGAGCAAAAGGATTAAACGGAAGCCACGTTTTGAAAGCTCTCTTTACTCTTTGCCTCCCCTCTCACCGCTTCTAGGGTTTTAGCTTTGCCGCCTTCTTCTTCTACCTCTCTCTGCAATCACAATGAGCAACGACAAGGATAGCATGAACATGTCTGATCTCGCCGCTGGTGGTACTCTTTCTCTATCTCTTTCTCTTTGTTTCTCGTGCGTGGTAATCTGATGTGGTGATCTTATACTGCTTTTCATTTTTGTCTCTGCAGCTCTGAACGAAGAGGATCGAGCAGGCCTCGTTAACGCTCTCAAGGTCAGTGCTTTATCCCCAGTAACCATTAGACTCCCATTTTTCAAGTTTATGTATCGATATTTGTTTTTGATTTGTATATTTTTTTTTTTGGGGTTTAAGTCTTTGTTTGGCTGATAGAGTTTGGGTTTGTTGTGTCTTCGCAGAATAAGATACAGAGTTTGGCCGGGCAACACTCTGATATCCTCGAGAGTCTCTCTCCTGTAGTCAGAAAGCGTGTTGATGTTCTTAGAGAAATCCAGGCATGATTCTTTCTCGTTCTGAAGCATGTAGTTTGGAGCTGTACTTTGCTGGTTTAAGTCTTTGATGGGCTGATATAGTTTGTTTGTTTGTCTTTTGGTTCATTGATAAATTATATTACACTCTTATTTCATTTATAAATTTATGTGGTTAACAATAGTTCTGACTTCTGATTGATATGGCGGGTTTCTGGTGTATATTTTACGTTTTTAGTATGAGTTGGGGGTTCTCTTAGAATTTTGCAAAATGTTTTGTAATTGACAAAATGATTGGAGTCAATATGTCATCAAGTGGTAGTGTTATTTGTTGAATGGAACTTGTTGATCGCTCTCTTAGTACTATTTGACGAAAAATGAAAAAAAATGTGCATATTTTTTGGATGTGTGAAACACGCTGAGCCTTTCTCAACTTGCAGACCCAACATGATGAATTAGAGGCGAAGTTTTTTGAGGAGAGAGCAGCACTGGAAGCTAAGTATCAGAAATTGTACCAGCCTTTGTATAACAAGGTATTCTGTTGTTTTACATACTGCACTGCATATGTCTTAAATTCTTAAACATGAAGAGTTCATCTGTCAGATGTTATTTGTGTCCTTTTCATAGCACATATGGCTAGGTGGTTTGGGGCTTGCCACTAGTCTACCTAAGAAAGGTAGCAGTGTGATCCCTGGCCTGTGTTAGTGTACTTGTCCTTGTTGCCTTGTTTTTTATTGCATTATGGATGCTGTTTGATAATTGTCATTTCTTTGCATGTCTTTGGTTTTAAAATAAATTGTACTGATCACTTGACAGAGATACGATATCGTAAATGGTGTTGTTGAAGCTGAAGGAGCTACTACTGAAGCAGCAAATCAAGAGGATAACACTGCCGAAGGTACATTCTTCATAGTTTTCCAGGACCAATATTAGGTTTTATTTAATGTGTGAAACTTATTAGTTTATTGACTTTGCTTTTGCATTTTTACAGAGAAAGGAGTGCCTGATTTCTGGCTCAATGCTATGAAAAACAATGAAGTGCTAGCTGACGAGGTAGTCATTTGTGCATAATGTTTCTCATATATGAAGTTTATGTTGCTGTGTGTCAAATAAACTGTTTCGTCTTATCCTTTGATATCAGATTACTGAGCGTGATGAAGGGGCCCTTAAATATCTTAGGGACATCAAGTGGTTTAGGATAGATAACCCTAAGGGGTTCAAACTTGAGTTCTACTTTGACACCAATCCCTTCTTTAAGAACTCTGTCTTGACAAAGACATATCACATGATAGATGAAGATGAACCCATTCTTGAGAAAGCAATAGGGTAAGTTTGGTTCCTACCTTGCCTTTATGTTAAATAGTTTAGTTTCTTATTTTATACTTCTATTACCAAGAAGTCATGTGCATGGTAGTTTGACTTTACTTTACATTTGGGTGGTACTTGGTGCTTTGTAGGACGGAGATTGAATGGTATCCGGCAAAATGTTTGACACAGAAGCTCCTTAAGAAGAAGCCCAAGAAGGGATCTAAGAATGCTAAGCCAATCACTAGAACTGAGAATTGTGAAAGCTTCTTCAACTTTTTTAGTCCACCTCAAGTTCCCGAGGACGACGAAGATATTGAAGAAGATGCTGTAAGAGACGGTCTTCTTTACTTTTTGTTTCCTTTAAAGACTTTTGGCAGTTTGTGGTGTCTTACTCGTTCCCTTTTATCAACAGGCTGAGGAACTCCAAAACCAGATGGAACAGGATTATGACATTGGGTGAGTTCATACTTTCTTCTATCCATTGACAGATTTCTGAACTCTCTGCTACTGCTGGATGTTTTTGGGAATTTTGTAATTGATTACTTCGTTTAATTTTTTCATCTGTTATTGGTGTCATTATTTTGTAGGTCTACCATTCGAGATAAGATCATCCCCCATGCTGTTTCATGGTTTACGGGAGAGGCTATCCAGGGAGATGATTTTGGAGACTTGGAAGATGATGAAGACGATGACATTGAAGATGAAGATAATGATGAGGATGATGAGGATGAAGATGAGGACGAAGATGAGGACGAAGACGATGAAGATGAAGGCAAAACCAAAAAGAAGGTGTAATATTTTTCAAATTTGGATTAACTATCTCCTCTTCTTTTTTAATTATCGCAAATCTGAAATGATGCTTGTTTTTCTGTCAAATTTACGGAATTCTGTTGCAGACATCAGCTGCTGCTCACAAGGTATTTCCTTTTTGTCATCTATTTTCACCAGATTTACAGTGCCCCCTCCAAACAAATATTGAAATACTGGCTTGCCTTAAATTTGTTTATTGGTTCAACATCTTCAACTTGTTTTGTCTAAAATCAACTTTTCATTTGCTTGTCCTGATCACTCGTGTTATGTAATGTAGAAGAGTGGAAGAGCACAACTTGCGGAGGGTCAGCAGGGAGAGCGGCCGCCGGAATGCAAACAGCAGTAGAATATGATTGTTTCCGAAAGGCGGGTTGAGTAGCAGAGCGTTCTGATTGGACGTTCAGACTGTTTTGATAGAAAATTGTTGGTGGTCATTTTTGTATGATCAATATATTTTTACCTTTGTATGATGAGTGATAGTCGGAGTCTCTTTTTATTTTTACCTTGAGTTGGTCGTAGGGGGATGTGATAAAAAAAGATGGTTTGGATGGCATTGTGATTTGTTGGTATTTGATGGACAACGTTTCTAGTACCCTATTAATGGTATGTGAAATTTTTTTGGTCCTTTTATCTCAATCGATTTTTTCCCTTTTTTCGTGAGTTGGTAAATTAGAAGACGTGGCTTTTTCCTAGCCTGATTGTTTAGTGGTTGGCCTGCAATCTACAATGCAATGACATTTAAAAATGTTTTTGGTTACATTTGAATGGAAATGAAAAATAAATATCATATAAAGTATTTAATTCAGTCTTTTCAACTCCTAGAAATAGTCTCAATTGATTTTTACCCCCAAAATTCTATAAATTGATTTACTCCAAAAAGAGTCTAAATTGATATTTATTCAATAAATTAAAATAGAGACAAGATTAGTAATATGCATTTTTTGCGAAAATAAAATTAAGAAAGAGATGAAAAAGAAAAATACTAAGAGTGGTTTATTTGTTAATAATTTAATACAAGCGATAATCTAAACGACAAGAGAATCGTATCTGTGAAAAAGAAAGTAACAACTAATTTTTATCAGTGCTTGGTTTTTTCTGTTATTACAATCGTCTTTGATAAAGGAAAAGAAAATAAAAACATATACGATAATAATTTGTTATTAAAGGGTGAGATTGTAGGAAAAAGGCCATCGTATTTACAATACGCGGGCTCATCTCCCTCGTAATATCCGACGTGTAAATTCCCATTCCTAAATTAATAGAACGAAAAGTCGAAAGCCCAAACAGTCAGCTCTTCACTCTGTGATACTCAGCATTCAAAAAGGAGGGAAACCAAACCCAAAACCCTAAAACTCAGACTCTCCCTCTCCCTCTCTCTTTTCCTCTGCCCTTTCGTGTATGCATGGCCTACCATATTTTTCTAAATTCATTCTTCGGCTAGATTTTGCCTTGCTTAGCTCTTCTCTAATTTGATTCTGGGAGAAGCTGGGCTGTGGAGGCTTGGAAACTTGGAGGTTGTTGCCTATGGCAAGGCTTCTCCGAAACGCTCTTTCTATGAAACGTTTTCTATTCCCACCAAAGGTTTGCCATTTCTTTATTTTCTGCATTTTTAGTCGTCTGTTTGGTCGCTGAGAAAGTTGGGAAAACATTGTCTGAATCGCAAATGGTTTATTTATTCTTATACAGAAAGCTAAAACAAAACTATACCTTCAGAGCCTTCGTGCATCTAATTTTTTGTTTTTGTTTCGCAGGTGTATCGGAGAGGAATATTGGGGCCATCTACTCAGCTTTGCAATTTTTCTTCTAAAGGTGATTGCTTCAAGTTTTTTTCTTTTTTGATTTCTTCAGTAACTTGGTTTAGGAAATGTTAGTTTTTGTTATTTTTGTATTTTTCTGAGATACTGGTTGTGCGCCCTATGATTTAAAAAAACGTGAAATGGTCTCTGAAGGCAGAAAGAAATCTAAGTCAGATGGAAGTGACTCCTCTGAAGAGAATATGTCCAAGAAAGATTTAGCCCTGCAGCAAGCCCTGGATCAGATTACATCCTCATTTGGAAAGGGAGCTATAATGTGGCTTGGTCGGTCCGACTCTCCTCGACAGGTCCCGGTGGTATCTTCGGGTTCTTTTGCTCTGGATTTAGCACTGGGAACTGGTGGATTTCCGAAGGTATCATGCAAAACATAATCAGTTGAATGTTTAGGGTCATTATAACTGGTCATTTGTTGTCTTGATCCACACATGAATGTTTTTCTGCATAGGCTGCTAGATGCACAGATTTGACCTTATACATCACTTTTGAATATGTATTAGCTGCTTGTGATATTCATTCATTGAATTTCTGTAGGGCCGTGTTGTGGAGATATTTGGTCCTGAGGCTTCTGGGAAAACTACTCTTGCTCTACATGTAATAGCCCAAGCACAGAAGCAAGGAGGTTAGACTTTGTCATTTATTACTATCATTTAGTGGTACATTAACATTTTGCACATCATATATAGAACACGGTACTACCACACACACATCTAAATTGAGTTTCCCAATCATATCCTGAGTTTCTTGGAGTTAGAACAGTTGTACCCTCTAGGTTTATATTTGACTCATATAGGAGATACCTAAATATCAATGAAATTCTAATGCTGGTGTAGTTGTAAAATATAGATTTGTTCATGATCTTGAGTTACCCTGTTGATGCTAAAGTGTTTTCTTTTGGCTGCTGTTATGATATTGAGTTCCTTGTTTTATGCAACTTTATGCAGGGTACTGTGTTTTTGTTGATGCTGAGCATGCCCTTGATCCTTCACTGGCTCAGGCTATTGGGGTAAACACTGAGAATCTGCTTCTCTCGCAACCTGATTGCGGTGAGCAAGCCCTCAGCCTTGTAGACACTCTAATCCGGAGTGGTTCAGTTGATGTTGTAGTTGTTGACAGTGTAAGTAAGGTGCTTTTCTGTAACATTATATTGTCATGGTAAACTATCCATGTTGACTTGTCCATTGAAAATTAAGCATGCTTCATGTGAACGTACAAAACCTCTTTGGTTTTGGTTCTCATTGATTGTTTTCCCCATCGTATCATCTCAAGAGGCTTTTATAGATTGTACTTTTATAGCCAGATTTTTTTGTCTTTTACATTGCACGGTAGCTTGTCTGGGTAGATGAATGGTTTTCATATGATGACAGGTGGCTGCCCTTGTGCCTAAAGGTGAACTTGATGGTGAGATGGGTGATGCTCATATGGCTATGCAGGCTAGATTAATGAGCCAGGCGCTTCGCAAATTGAGTCACTCTTTGTCTCTATCGCAGACAATATTAATCTTTACAAATCAGGTATTAGGGTGTTTCATTTTATATCTGAAACAATTTGAATACAATTGACAAACTTTATCATTTTCTGTTGTACAGTTTCACTTTGACTTGCATGGTTTAACTTTTTGTACATAGTCTATCATGAACTACTTTTTGAATTTGGTGGCTTTTTTATTGTTGAATTAGTAATCTGATATTCTCCATAGCATTGAAAGATGTGGATATTTGTTCAAAGGTCAGACTTCTGCAATTGATTGTGTTTATCTTCAGGTGAGGTCGAAGATTTCTACTTTTGGAGGATTTGGTGGGCCAACTGAAGTTACTTGTGGCGGAAATGCTTTGAAGTTTTATGCTTCAGTGCGACTTAATATTAGGAGAATAGGGTTTGTCAAGAAGGGTGAAGAGGTAGGTACCAAACCATCTGTCTATCGTGCCCATGAATTAGAACTTTGTTTGTGGAAAGTAGTTTCCCTGGTAGCCATTACCCATGAATTAGATTTGAATAGGTCTTGAATACCATTTAATGAGACCCTGAAAAATAATCTGAATCTGAGTACTATGGCTTACATTGTTATCCCTTCTTTTTTTTGTTGCCCCTTTGGATTGGAGGATTAGATGCTATGGTTGTGCATCCTTTTGAAAGAAATTAATTTGCTGTGCAGACTGTAGGAAGTCAAGTTCAAGTGAAGATAGTGAAGAACAAACTTGCTCCTCCATTCAGAACGGTTCATATAGAGCTGGAGTTTGGTAAGGGTATATGTCGTGAATCAGAGATCATAGATTTGGGAGTGAAAAACAAATTCGTCACAAAGGCTGGTTCACATTATAATTTAAATGGTCAAAATTTCCGTGGCAAGGATGCTCTGAAAAGGTTTTTGGCTGAGAATAACAATGTTCTGGAAGAACTTACAACAAAGCTTAGGGAGAAGCTAGTAGATGCTGTGACAGACAATGAAGCAGAAACAGAACCTATGGAGGAAATTGTTTCACCTGATTCTACTGATGAAGATGCAGTTACGGCAGTCGGAACTTAAGTGTTCAGATGGCCTCAAACTGCAGGGTTTTAGTTTTACTTGTTTTTCCTGTGGGCTTCAATGCTCTACGGGGCCATCACCAGCGACTGCATTCTCCTCATCAGCTGGTAAGTTGGAACTGTCGAGGAAGCCGTTCAGAATCACTTGCTCTCCTTGTAAATTAATATTATTTGTTAATCAGTAATCACTATGGGTGTAGTGAAATTTTGCGGGTTTGAAGGGGGCAGTCAACTTTTGGGAGGATGCAGGGTCGGTTTTCAAATTTCCAGGTTCACCCTAGCTTGTTATTACATGTTGAGCTATAGTTTGTATGTCAGCGTTGTCAATGTTATATATCAATTTTGTTTACCAAAAGAGATTTAATCTATTGTTGAGCTGATGATGAAGACGTACAGAGGCTTATCATGCACCCTATAGGTAGCATACATTTACTCATCAGATGATCCAAAAAAAATACCATCAACAAACAGAAAACTTTTACATTGTTTTGCTTGTTTATTTGAATTTTTGGTGTATGTGTTGTCGAACTTTTAGTCATCTCATTATATTTAATTGAGAATAAAAGTCAAGCAGTTCTTAGTGGACATAATCCGGATCCCTCCCAAATTGCCGAGAGTATCCAGATTCTTGGAGAGAGCTTCCAACTCCCAAGCGGAAGTGGTACCAGAAATATGCAATATACGTAGCTAGAGCTTGGACCATAATCTTTTAGATGAATGAATTTGACCAGCTTGTGACTTGCGGCTGAGTTTATTTTCAAATTTTAATGGGAGCTGATTTTCCCACTTCATTTTTCTCCATTTACACTCCCTTTTGTTTTTTAATACTTTTAAATTAATATTGTTCTTTTTTGCTCTTTCTCTTTCCAATTTTATCATTACCATAAATTAAGGTCTTGATAATTGAAATTAAGAAAAGTTAACATAAAATAAAACAAAAAACAAAAAAAAAATTTGGAAATGGATAGAAATGTAAGTATTTGTACGCCAAATTCTTTGTTTTTTTTTTATACCAAGTATGTGAGTACTATTTATCTTTGTTGTAGTTAATAGATAAAAATTTTAAGCTAACATGTTTACAGGTAGAAGAACTAAAGAATGCTACTAACCAAACTGTCATTAAAAGCTTAAATATGCAGAGAGCAAGATATGCATAATAGTCGCATATTTTTATTCTTTCATAATATTAGTAAGTGATTGTAGATGTCTTCTTATTAAAAAGAAAGAACAAAATTGATTAAAAAGTATTAAAAAGCAAAAGGGAGTGTAAGTGGAGAAAAGGGGAGCGGAAAATCACCTCCCATTTTAATTTATCACATTATGTAGAGCACTTCAACCCTAGAAAGGTTCATATATGCTTATATATATGTACATAGAACAGAGTCAAAACCGCCGTCTCAAAGGGCTTTACTGATTCATGTGTAGAAAAGTGATTGACTGGCCTTGAAATTTCAAGACAGATAATATGGTTGCCAAAACAAAACAAAAGACCAACGACAAATGGGATTTTATTATTAATCTCTAGAGTCTAGACTAGATTAATATTAATATTATGCGATACATGAACCCAGTCGCAATCTCAACCTCAACCACCCGACCCCGCATGACATAGCATAATGTTAGTATGGGTGTTTTGGTTTTTGAGTACAATCGATAGTCTAAATTAGGTGAGTTAGATTTCTCATACATACAATTATGATGACGTGGAGATTCGAAAAAGTGAATTTTTGACATTGGACCAAGATTTTGAATACATGTGTTTGTTGTCAAGATTTCAGAGAGACGAGTCATTGGCCCACTATTAACAACACCGATATTGTTCCCGACTTAACCACATGTTTAACAGGTGTGAAGTTTTATACAAAAGACCTCGGTTATATTAATAATGGAATAATTCATTATATATTGTATTTTATTTTGTCAAGTTTCCGTGGGACTTAAATTCTTCAACATTTGTATCAATCAAATCCTTAAACGATTGTTGGTGTTTGTTCGTTCATGGCGGTTACTTTCATGGTTTCTTCCTATTTACAGTCAATTTGGGCAACACATCATTTCGTACTGAAACAAATTGATGTAAGACCCCCACAAAGGACGAAGATAAAACAAGGACTTTTATTTGGTGGGCTTGACTGACCCCAACTTGGCTTGGTGGGTGGATCATGGATGTCCCAACAAATACATTCCTGGCTTCTCCCATCCCATAAATCTTTATATAATTAATGGATTAAACTAAATATTAAGGGTCCTTTTTTTTTTATGACTTTTCCTATTGAAATGAGCGATAATATATTAAATTCACACACACTATATATATGCTAAAACTCGAACCTAATATTTTTGTAAATAAGCAATTGCTTCAAACTACTACACTAGTGAGTCCAATGTGCAAAAAAGAAGCTATTAAAATTGTACAAATGAGGCACAAAATATGAATGAAATAAATGGTAATGACGTGTTCGGTCGTCTAATCTAACGGTGGAGATTGACGGATGTGATAGGGTCAAAATTAGAAGGCATCCATGGCCAAAAGGAGAAAGCATCCATGCATATATCAAAATCTTGACTAGTCAGTCCTAGCTATATATATTGGAATGGAACATGTCGAAAGAAGTCATTGATTGGGCGAATTATTCAATGCCAAGTCCGCAACAACCCTTCGCACTGCTTCCTGGAAGGCAGCCTCGTCCCATTCGGTCCTCTATAAAGTAATAAACAACAAAAGAAAGAAAGAATTAATATATACTCAGTTTCTTTCTAATTTCCTATATATATATATACTAATAATTCTAATTTTGTTTCATTAAATCTACAACCAAAAGATAACTTAAAATTTGGATATTAATTGCTTATGAAAGTTAACATTGATCAATACTAAAATCTAAAGTTTTTATTTTTTATTTATTTATAGTACAAGCGATTGGGGGAGGGGTTTACTCAAATATTCGACTGTGTGGGGGTTTCGAACCTCTGCCTACATGGGTAGAGGTGGAAGAGCTCAACCAACTTAGTCATACCCAACTGGCAAATTCTAAAGTTTTTACTAGGTCATTGTTTTTGGTTGCTAGATATTTATATATAAAAACTTTAGTACTAAAGGTGATTGCTAGGTCAATTACTTCACACATGCTTCAGCAGAAGCGAACAATATAGTTGTATGAAATTGAGAAATTAATAACAATCATTAAGTATGTAGTTGTATTAATTACATACCTGATCAACTCTTAATCTCAAGATTACGCGGTTGACGTTAGAATTTGATCCTGACATCCAAGTATTGGCTTCCATGGACATCATGCTTGCATGGTTAACCTGCTTCAAGAATTCCAATATCCGAATCACCAAATCTTCAGTGCAGCATTCTACTGATCTTAGAACCACTTGCAAGTCAAAAATTTGCTGATCTTGATCTGGGGTTGTTTCTGATACTACTCGTGTAAGCGTAACCCTAACTCTTTCATTAGAGGAGTCTGCTGCAGCTGCAGCTTCTTCATTATAAGCTTCTTTGGCAGCTGGAGGAAGCCTTGCCTCCAACTGTTGGTTTCTTTTACTAAGCTCAGCAACTTGAGTTCTCAAACTAGTCAAGTACTCCCTTGCAGTTGTAAGCACCGATGCTTTGTCTTTCTACAATTATAATAAAAGCCTAATCGTTAATACTTAAAACACGAGAGCTAAACTTAAGCCTTAAACTCGCCTAATATGTGTTCAAACAAATAAGGCCCGTTTGATAATCAGTTCAATTTTAGTTTTTAGTTTTCATTCTTTGTGCTAGAGTACAAAGGAAAAAGAGGGAGAATGGAAGTGAGAATAGGAGTGTGGGATTGAGAGGAGAGGATGGGAGAGAGAAGTAACAAAAGTGAAAACTAAAATCTATTTCAAATTGTGTTTACTTTCAAGATTTTGTTTTCACTTTTGTTACTCCTCTCATTCTATCTCTCAATCTCATCCTCACTCTCACTTTCCTCTATACTCTAGCAAAAAAATGAAAACTAAAAACTAAAAGTGAAATGGTTATCAAACGGCCCTAAGTGTATGCATACATACCTTGGTTCCTGGAGGAAGTAGTGATTTCAATGTATGAAAGCTTTCGTTGAGTTTCTCACGCCTTCTACGCTCCGATATCATGTGATGCAGCTGACTGCTAGTGGGGCGGGTGGCTTGGACACCTTCGCGAAGTCTCATTAGATTCAAACTTCTCAAGAAGGAAATGGATCGGTTGAGCATGGTTTGCTTGCGTACATTAGGACTCGTCTGCGTTCTTGGGGCTAAAGGTGAGGTGTCGTAAGTCTTGAAAGCACTTGTCTTTGGAGTGAGAAAGTGAGCAGTAGAAGAAGGTGGAACATTAGTTTGTGGGGGTGGCTGATTTGAAGGAGAAGAAGAAGAAGAAGGAGAAGAAGATAGAACTGCAAGCATGGCTCTTGTCATCACGTCATCTTCGATCTCAGGGGCAGGGAATTGGGTGTTTCGTATTCGAGAAAATGCTTGCAAGGCTTGTTGATGAGGACTAGTAATGGAACTAGTAATGATATTTAAGGGTGGCATTGGTTCTAATGAATTAACAATATTAATAGGTTGCAATAGATTAGGAGCTGGTTGTGCAAAGACTCCTGGGATATTAATGTGAGAAGAAGTAGTGGTGGTGGTTGGAATGTTGAAGAGGAGGGAGGAATATTCAGGGCTGTCCATGGTGGACAGTGATATCAAAGATGAGGAGGAGGATGAAAGTGGGTTTTGCTGATCAGGATTATTTGGCCTGTTGGCAACTTCTGTATGTGCAGATAATTGTCTGGAGAAAGCTTCTGGCAAAAAAGTTCTCATCAGTTCCCTTTTTATGTTTATCTGCAAATTAAACAAAAACAATTGGATTAGTTAATTAATATACAAGTTTATTGATTTGCAGGGTGAGAATTGTTTGTGGGTTTTCTTACTTGAGGCACGTTGGAGAGGCCAAGCTCAATCTCTCCACTCTTGCACCCCATGAAAACTGCAGTCTGTAATTTAGAGGGGAAAGGGATAATTAAGAGAAAGGAACAGATGCAGTTATATATATATATATATTATAAAAACTATGGCTCATGAATCAGAAATTGTGAATCAACAAGAAGAATACCTTAATCCTTGCTTCCTGTTACAATAAGAAATCAAGTATTAGCGATTTCTTGCACATATGCTAGGTTTTCTGCATGTAAAATAGTAATTTTACCTGATAAAATTGCCTCTGTACACCGCTTGATGCCCGTCTTTGTAGTTCCATTTCTTGCAACTCTAGATTGGGAAGACTATTCCTGAAAGCTAATCCTGGAACACATCTGATCATATACATGCAGAAAAAAACACTTTTGAGAGCAATATATATATATATATATATATACACACACATTGGAAGCTAATCTAGCTAGCAAAATTTAATTACAAGTAGTTCTAGTACTGTCTTACTCATTTTCGACAACATTGAATATTGATAGCCGATACTCATCAAAAAGCCTCCGAGCCCGATTCCCAGAAGAAGAGCTTGGTTGATTTTCTTCATCATAGACACCATCAAGAGAGAATAAGCAGCTGCATGCATATATAAAATATGTATGAGCTAGTGGCCGCATTTATACAGAGGGAGAGAGAGAGAGAGGTTTTGATGATGCTTACTTAGAAGGAGGGGGCATATAAGACCATAAGCAAATGTAGAAGCAGCCAAAAGACTGCATGATGAGTCTAAGAAAAGTGGCGCGAGAGCCTTCATCGAGCTGGAAGGCAGCGTCCATGTACAAAGTGTGATGAAATTGTTGCTGCGGGCTATAGGAGATCCAATCACTCTGGATCTCCCTAGCTACACTGCAACAACCGACCTTTATATCATTTGAGAAGATGACTAGCTATCTCTATGAGTCTCTGGCCCTACCCAACACCTGTCCTCCTTATTTCATCTCGAATAATATGCAGAACACCATGATGATCTAGAAAGAATGAGAAAGGTCTTCACTAAAAGGGTGGCAGCTTTGGAAACTTATATGTTGGGGAAATTAAGGATCTGTGATCAGAATCAGAATGGCAATGGTATGTCTGTACACAAGTTGATGTGGGTTGGTACCTTTAACTATGAAATACGCTGGCAGATAGATGAGAGAGATTTGAAAAGTAGGGATCTCAAGAATATTAAAAGAAGCCATTCATATTGGTGAGGGGGCAGAAACTGACGAAACAAGAAGAGAAGAGGAGGGCAGCTAATGAGAGAGGGAATTATTTGTGTCTGGTTACTGAGGACTTGAAAAGTAGGAAGCTTGAAAAGTAGTAGTACTAGTTAGCAAGAGACAGAGAGAGAGAGAGAGAGAGAGAGAGAGAAGCAGCCAGGCAAGGGAACAGGCGAGGGAGCTGGTTAGAAAAGTAGTGGTCAAAGTCCCCCCATGACTCAAGGAGGATGGATGGACGGATGGATTATATGCTTTAATTTGTTGTACATTTGAATTTAAAAAGAGTCAAGGGGGAAGGCAGAGCGTCCTTTTCTTCCACTCTCAATATTTTTATCCTCATTCACTCCCACATCTCCTCTTCACAAGGTAAATATACAATATTTTTGTGATCCACCAATGAGATATGAGATTGGTTTCTGAATTTCACCATGTGTGTGTGAAAGCACTTTCCCAACACCTTCTTCTGTCACAATTTAGAAATTATTAAAGGGATCGATGGATCCAAATTCTTGTCTAAAGCTTTGTGACGTTTGTCTAAACTGTGTCAAACATAAGGCATATGTTTACGAAATAATTTACTCGAATTGTTTATATCCTTGTTTTCTTTCTAGATCACCATGAGCAGTCTGCGTTTGATAAAATCTTCTGGCGCATACCTAATATTGAATCTATACACAGAATCACCCCAAGTTTCTTTTAGACTTGGCACAGTTAGACAAGCTTAGAGTGACACATACACATGTCTATGAGGGGGCAGTTGAGTTTGACTACAGTAATTTCACCTGCACCTTTTTAGTACATATATTAGGGTAATTCAGAAGAGCGCCTGATGTTAATTTCTTCCTTTTTCAATATCGCAAATATCTAGTTCTATATTATTAACTAAAACATAATTGTCCCTAGTTATTTTTTATTTAACATTTTGTAGGTTAACTTTGCATTTGGTTTATGTGATTAGAATAAAATTATTTTAGAGCTGAGAACGAAGATGATAAAATGTACCGGGACTCAAATTCATAGTGAGTGTTAACGTGGCACATAAAATTTCTTTGGTTTTTTTTTTTCGGTCTATAATCGATCATAAACAGCAGGAAAGAAAGTCTGGTTGGGTCCACCTCCTGACATTCCAGAATCACCAGTTTATATGAATATATGAAACAGACCAAACCAAACCAGCCAAGGTTTAATCAAGTCTTTCTCATCCTATGGCCCTCATAATAATAATAATAATAATAATAATATTTTTCTTTTGTCAAATCCACCTGTCCTTGATTAATTAAATGCAATATGAACCAAGAATAGCTTCACGTCATGATTATTGGTTTATTCGTTCATGATAATAATTTAATATTATTTATTCTTTCTGCCCTTTCACATTTGTGTCAAGTGGAGGGGAGGATTCAAACTCTAACAAAACTCCCATAGTCTTGTTTCGTGTTTGAATATAAGTGATAGTCTACATTATAAGGGAATAAGAGATCCTCATACACAAAGCGCCATGATATTCGAGTTTACATATATATGCACGTGTTGATTTGCGAGTGATTGGTATATGAAGTTTATCCTAAAACCTTCTACCCAACCCCACAAAAAAAAAAAACAAAAAGAAGAAGAAGAAAAAAACACAATCGTGAGGCTTCATCATATCAGCTTAATAGGCCTGGGCATGAATCGGTTCGAAACGGTAGAAAGCTCTTTCGTTAACCAAACCAAAGATTTCAGTAGACTTCGAATCGGTTAACCTAATATTCGGTTCGGATTGGATCGATAGGCCAGTAGTACCGTAATAAAAACATATTAATAAAAATACAAAATTAAGAATAAATATCAAGTACATGGACATGTTATTTGAGATAAAAAAAGGTTATTATTCCCTGTACCATTTAAAATGTACACATCTTGTGTAGAGGTTGGTGTAGAAGTAGAACTTGCATTTGACATAGGACTAGTAGATGAATAACTGAAGGTTTTGGAAATTAAAACACAAATTAATTAAATTAAACAGAAAGACATGAGTGATATTACATATAGCTCTAGGGGTGGTTGCGGTTCGGTAACCGCGAATTTTTGCCCAAACCGCAAACCGACCGACTATTTGCGGTATGGTGATTTTTGAAACCGCAAACCGACCGCTTTTTGCGGTTTACCGCATTGCGGTAAACCGCAAAAATCGGTCGGTTACCGTGAATTAGCGGTTTAAAACCGCAAGTTCTTTTTGTGTCATAAAAATCCGATCTTCCACATTTGAGGCCTAATTTTGATGCTTCTTTTGAAGCCTTTTGAGTTCAAGCATACTTTAACCCAAAAATATAAATTACAACCTAAAGAAATAAATTCATAATCTCAACTTCTCAAGCATATATAAATTCACAACCTCCTCAACTTCTCAAGCATTGACAACCTAAAGAAAATTAAAGTTACAATTCCAAGCATTCCAATTAAAGTTAAACTTCTCAAGCATTCACAACCTCAACTTCTCAAGCATTCCAATTCCAAATCCTTTAAAGTTACAAACCAAAAGGAAAATGCAATGCAAAATGAATTAAAGTTACAACCCAAAGGAAAAATCCAATTCAAAGTTAATTAAAGTTACAAAACTAAAAGGAAAATGCAATGCACCAATGTTACAAACTCAAGTGTTGGTGGTGGTGAGTGGATTTGAAGAACCCCGTTGTGGATTTTTAAAATATATTTGCGGTTTGCGGTAACCGCAAGTTTTGAAAATCAAATACCGTAACCGCAACCGCAAATGCGGTTCGGTTCTTCATACCGCAAATGCGGTTCGGTTTACCGCGATTGCGGTTCCATTGCGGTAAATTGTCGGTTGGTTTTTGCGGTTTTTCGGTTTTGCGGTCTAAAATGCCACCCCTATATAGCTCTCTGCAATGAAAACTAAAGACTAAAGCTAAAGGATTCATTCCTTACAATATTTAAATACTACGATTCCTGTGCACAGTTGAAGAGTCAACATGTGTTCCAATTCATATAGCTTTAATCATTTGTGACACTACACAGTTGAAGAGTCAACATAGCTGCTCAGAGAGATGAGAACAATGGTGGTGCGGCTGACCAAACAGAGAGAAGAGAACTTTAAGATGTTTGGGGGTTAGGGGGCGGCTGGAGACTAAAAGAAGGAAAGGTAATTTTAGGGTTAATGTAGGTTGTATTTGAGTGTTTCGCCGTCTACAATAAGTTAATAGACTAATAAATAGATACATATATTAGTATTTAAATAATAAAATATTTATAAATATAAGATCGGTACGGATTTTTGTCGGGTTAGGGATATTGTTACCCGTTAACCAAACCAAATGTTTTAGTACGGATCGGATCGAAATAATTAAAATTAAAAAAAATAATAATTGAATCAAATCAAACCAAACCTTCGGTTCGATACGCGGGTAATTCGGATGAGATGCCCACCCCAACATCGTGATTGAGAGCAATTGGACTCTTGTCTAAAAAATTACACTGGACTTGTCGTCCAACAATGGGCTTATGTCTTGGCCCTCTAGCCCAAACGAAATTACCATCTTATTTTAGTTTACAAAACTGATAGACTATGGGAGATTCTCTAATAAGTATTTCATGTTAAGAATTGGTTACATACTTAAACAATAAAAAGAAGCCATACCAGAGGTATTGTGGAGACCTGGAGATTTTTTGCCATTTATGCTATAGTGATGCTAGGCGTCGACCAAGCCAGTGGGGCATTCTTCAGGAACGTATTCAAAGGTGCGAAGCTGGATGTGTTGACCAATGACCATGAATGAATGTCGACATTACTTACCAAAATGGGTTGCAATGCATGCAGCTAGGATATCAAACGTCCCTTTAATATGGCATTTAGCAGACTTCAGACTCGCATACAATTTCAGTCCACTGTCACTCATTTGAGTCAAACTAGAGATGAGCACAACAAATACAAAGAAAAGATGAACGTAAAAATAGAAAGAATTATGCAAATGTGGGTTAAACCAATTGGTGCCCTATAAAGTTATAAACAACAAAAGAAAGAGTTAACATTTACTCAGTTTCTTTTTAATTTCCTATATATATATATAAATTCATTCTAATTTTGTTTCATTTAATATACAACAACCAAAAGAAAACTTAAAATTTTGATATTAATTATTGGTTATGAAAGTTAACATTGATCAATACTAAACCCTAAAGTTTTTCTTAGGTCATTGTTTTTGGTTGCTAGATTTATATGTAAAAACTTTAGTACTAAAGCACCCCATGAAAACTGCAGTCTGTAATTTAGGGAGAAAGTGATAATTAAGAGAAGGGAACAGCTGCATTTATATTATAAAGCTAATTAGACCAAAACTGTGAATCAACAAGAAACATACCTTAATCCTTGCTTCCTGTTACAAACAGATAAAGAAATCAAGTATTAGCGATTTCTTGCATATAGACTATGTTTTCTGCATGTTAAATGTTGTAATTTCTTTTTAAATTATATTTATGATCAGTAATAGTAATTTTACCATATAAAACTGCCTCTGTATGCCGCTTGATGCCAGCATCTGTTGGTCCATTTCTTGCAACTATACATTGGGAAGACTATTCCTGAAAGCGAATCCTGGAACACATCTGATCATACACATGCAGAAAAAAAAAACTCTTGAGAGGAATATATATATATACACATTGGAACCCAATCAATAATGAATTATTTTGAAAAGCCATTTCTTATAAATTAATCAGGATATCAAAATCTAAATCAACATCCTGAATCATGGCTCCGCCGTTTACAAAAATAAAATCCGTAAACGAAACCTAATTTCAAAAAAATGATGCGTGACCAGGGATTACATCACTTAATTACAAGTTCTACAATTCCTAGTATCTATTACGAATATAGAAGATATATGCTTCATTGACTTGCTCTCGCTCTTAATTATTTAAACCCTCTAGCTCTTCATCCTTGGCTCACTTGATTTCTTCAAGCTACCTAGTATGCCATCAATTAGCTTGTCTTTGTTATCACCAGAGTCTGCAACAAAAGAGTAGTTCTTTTGAGGTCTTTGCTTGCGGGCTTGGTTTCCCAAACAAGTACCACTCATGGGACCAACTCCAGATGAAATAGATAGCTTAGAAACATTTGTGAAATCATCAAGCAACCCCTCAAAATTCTCTGACCCATCCTTGCTACTTCCGCCATCCTTACCGCTGTACCACGAGTCAAGGATCTGCAATAGGGAGCTATCTTCCTTGTTCACTCTGGCCACACCTTCTCCTTCTAATTCAGTTAAGGGCGAAGTCTCTCCTTCTGAATCCGACAAGTCATCTGAAAGGGACAGTTCATAATCAAAACCTGTTGATCCTATTGCCTTCCTCCTTGATGCTACTTTCACTTCATTTTTGTTCGATGCGTTGGCAACAGGGCCCAGCTCTTCCCACGGCGAGTCGCTAACATCATCCTTGGTTGACGCATCTGATAATTCACTGTCTGAATTAGCCATTGTATGACTGACGGTCTGTTTTTGGATATTACGGACATGAGTGTCCTTATCAAACATTTTTGGAGTCTTACAAGCAGGAATGATGTAAGAGGACTCTACTTTAACCCCAGGCATCATTTGTAACAGGGATGCCAACTTTTGATAACCAAGCATATGCAAATCAAGGTGGTAGCCATACCTATCAAGAAACAACTTTCTGAATAAGGCCATGTTATATCCTTCTGGGTACTCTTTCAATATCTCATTTACAAGCTTCTGGCAGTCGGCTATTATCTCACTTCTACACCTGTCGGAGGGTTTCTTTTTAATGGCAGGTAGTGAAACTCCACTATGCGGAATATTCCGACATTTTTCCTCTCCATCATGCTCTGGTGATCTTTGTATGTCATGTTGTGATGGTTTATTCAAAAAGATGGATGTCAACCTATTTGTACTATTAGAATGATCTAGAGAACTCTTTCCATCACGATAGGTAAGTTTGAATGGTGATGTCTGGGAGGGGCCTTCTTCCACCCATTTTTTTTCTGATATTAACAAATCTACCAAGTGAACGAGATCACCTTTGCGGAGAGATCTAAGAAACAAAGGTCCTTCCTTCTGAAGATTCATTGCCATCTGTTCCCTGTAACAATTGAAGACACAAGGATAACATTAAGATACAAGTTTAATAGCAACTTCTGATGCAACCAAGTTCTAACAATACTATCAAAGAAAATCAGCAAAAGAATCAATTTGGGTTCAACTGTTCCATTTACCGGATATTTGAATATCAACTTCAGTATGAGCAAGGATCATTGAGAACTATTTAAAACTCAAGGAGTGTGAAAGTACGTTGAATACAATCGGAGGCTAAAAAAAAGCCTATCCTCAGGTTTCTCCTACTTTTTGCAATCTCGAAATGGACTGATCAATCTTGTATCCTCAATGAAAGAGTTCCTACACCCATAATTAAATTTGATTGCACCGCCTTGATGCAATTCATTCAACTCTGACACCAAAATTTTCTGCCTCATGGACAGATTAAAAATTTCAGATGAAGAATATGGATCCTTTTTTCCTTCTTTAATGATTTCTAATTTGAAGAAATTATGTCAGTTATTTCATTCCAAAAACGTTGTAATATATTCAAGGCTTCTTAAGGGTTTAAATTTCATTCATATACACATATATAAGGACATTCTCTCTCGCCAAACTTACACTCTGAAATTTGAATTCAGAGTATGACAACATACGTGCCGGATATTTTGCAAGAGAACATTACCCTATGTACATACACAATGTGTTTTCTATTACAAAAGCTAAGGACCTAAAGAATCAGACAAAAAATCAAGAAACATGTTAGCAAATTCCTAGTTCTAAAGTTGGACAGAATTATCCCTGTGACGAAATAAAAGGAAGTTGGGATCATTGTTTTTTAATCAAAAACAGAATCCACTACACAAAGTAACACAAACGTGAAGAGGAGAACTGGGTGTGTGTATGTGTGTGTATAATTCACAAAAAAGAATAAAGGGGTAAATGATACCTGGTCCTTGATTCGGAAGCAAGAACTGATCCTTTAGGTGTGTCCATGAAAGATTCCATGTCACGCCAAAATGAATCTGTCGAAAAGAGCATGTGCTCTTGAGAGTGAGTGTTCATCAGTTTCGCTCTGTCACAGGATTGGTCACTCAATTTATCAGAGCATGGGCTACTTCTCCAGAATTTACACCAGTTTACTATCTGATCAAAAAGCCCTTGACTTGTTTTAGATTTATTAGCATATACTTCATAACTTGTCGCAGTTTTGTTGTCCTTATCTGATTCATTGTACGATGAAGAAGATGAAACATGAGGTGCTTGATCAACGACCTGACTCGTTGATCCCACCAACTTTTCCTTATCTTTTCTTTGACCAGAGTTACCAACAGAAGTACACTGTTTCACTGGAGTGTCATGGCCTTCCTTCTCAGTAACATTACCGGAAGTGTAATGATCTTCTTGACTGTCATGACTTCTAGTCCCTGAAACATTACCTCTATAGCCAAACCATTGTCTCCAAATCCACTTAAAATAACCCACCTCAGAAGAAGAACCTTGAGCAACTGCTGGAGGAAAATGAAGCTCATTATCTTGTTCTTTAGCCACTTCGACAACCTTTCCATCAATGGGCACTGAAGTCTTCACATTCTCAGTGCAAGGAGTGGATGGTGACTTCTCATCAAGTGCAGAAAGTTGTGGTTTTGCTGAAGACTTCACATTCTCAGGGGAAGGAGGCAATAGTGACTTCCCATCCGATTTAGGTGAAAGAGGTTGTTGCAATTCTCTATTAGGGTCTTCCACATTTGATTCATGGGATGCAGGTGATGACAACTTTCTATTTGCACTTACATTAATAGACTTGTCCTCACAATCTAACTGTGAAGCTAAACTAAGACCCTGGCCTCCTTTATCACCAATAGATTCTGTGGACATACCTAGATTGGACTCACATGGCTCAAATGATTTTGCACTTCCACCACGTACAAGAAAGTTTCCATCACCTAACGATTGGAGATTTAAAATATGTGGAATTGATAAAAGAAAGCGGGAAAACTTTTTATACCCATAGAAGTCTCTATCTATTCTCAACTTACATTTCCCAAGCTCTATGCGAAGGTCTGAAATGGAGATTCCTTTAGGGTGTGACTTCAATATCTGATGAATTTGCTTCATGACTGCAGTAGGAATTGGACAAGGCTTAGAATCTGAACCAGGTTCAGACAACTTCTCAGTTTGTGACCGTGCTGGAGGCTCAATGACTGAGTACGGGTCTTCAAGAGGTACCTTGTAATGGCCATACCAAGAACCATAGGGACCATCAGGTGGTTGGTTAAAATACTTTCCAGTGAGGTTTTCACCCGTAAGCAAAGCATGCCATGGCCACATGATACTTGCAGCACTGCAGAGGACACCAGGAGCATTTTCTGGACTTGCTAGCAATATATTGTAGTTGTTCATTCTTAACCGGTGTAAAATGGTAGCAAAATCCCTGTCACCAGAAATTAAGAAAAGATGTGCTGGTGGGGGATTTTGAGAAACCCAATACATAAGATCTACAAGAAGAGACCTATCAGCACTGTTCTTTCCACCTGCAATATAATATGGTTAGGATACAAGAAGAAAGTTGTATAACTGAATGTATGTCTGTGTGCAGAAACAGATGGGAATGCACATGTTAAACCCATTTCACGTTGAAATTTTATTTCAAACAGAAAAATCACTAGTGAATTTTACTTCAGAAGGTCCATTAAGCATTTATCACCAGTACGGCATCTTGCATAAAATGATGACATACATATCAAATAAAACCATTGGTGAAAAATTTATATATTCAACATAAAAATGTTAATAATTAAAAATACCTTCTTTACCAAGAACATGAAGAGAAATTTGCATCCTTACTTCAATTGCAAGTCATAAATCTTAAATGTTTTCTCTAACAAACCAGCAATGACTAACTTTGAACACAAAGGAGCCAAAGATAAATGCACAGTCAAGATTAAATAAACTGTCATGTACAAGGATCCTGGATTTATATTCAGCATATTAAAGTACAGCCAACTGTCCAAAAGAATTGCATACGGATCAAAGGCAATAGTTCAAATAGCAACACTTAAAAGAGGTCATATGCAGCCCCTTCAGACCCCTAACCAAATTCATGTATAATAGAATACTAGAATTAGTTGACAATCTCATAATTAACCATATCTGCAATACTTGACTATTGGAACGTTAAGTCAACTATAAATGGATGAAGTTTACCATGATTAGAGACAGTCAGACTCCGAGATCTGCAACTGTTAAAAATATTATTCTTCATACTGGGAAGTACAAATACCCATGTCCCCATTTGAGGAATTGAGAGAGAGCCTTGAGAAAACAAGCCTTGTACACTTTATGCATACAAAGGACATCTATTTACTTTATTACATATTGTGAGCATCGAAGAACAGAGCAAATTACAGCTCCGATTGTGCAGCAATGCCAGGTCAATGCAAATTACTGCTCTAGATCTTTGTTTCTTTTTTCCTTTAATGTTATTTTGATTTCATAAATTTTTGGGATTCAGTCATTTTGGTGACAACTAGAGCCCTAATACCATGTTAGACAGCCACTAGACCCTCAAAAAATTACACCTTTTAACTGCTTAACTGTGTTATCCTTTAGTGCTATTATTGGTCACTATGTGCAGCCATAACATGCTTCTTTTTTTCTTTTTTGTCATAATACTGTTTACACAACCTTATATCATCCATGAAAATTTGAGATTTCAAAAAATGTAATGTCCTTATATTTATCTAAGTTGCTGAAAGCAATCCTCCTTAAGTGTTTTTATATTTTGGGTTTGATTTATTTATTTTCACCACAACTTTGAGTAATAGTAAAAACAACCTTCGCTTTTATCAAGAGAAACAGCAACAAACTCTAAGTCAACCATATCCTAGACATGTTCACTCACATCACTTATAAAAAAAACATTTCTTAAAAAACTTAAACAGTATATCATTGCACTCAGTAACAACACATATGTGTGTGTACCATTGTGCTACCTTTAGCAGTCTGCTGTGCTAGAGCTCAAGAGGGTCAGAATGTTTGGAGGTCTCATATGTTCACTTTTAGAACCTCGAAAGACCAGATATACAACTGCATTCCCCCAGATACTTTATATACAATTTTTTCAAGCAATCTTCCACTTAATCAACCCCTGTCGCACCACTTGCTCTCATACCACACAATTACAAATGTACACAAATGAGTATACTATAGGCTACATTATTTCAGCAATGCACCACATAATTCCCAACTTCAATTCATTTGCAACAACTTGTAAATTGTAATTAAATAATTCACAAAAGAAAACAAAGTTGTTTCAGCATTTATCTTCCTCAATATATGAGCAAATTTTTATTATTATTATAGAAATATCTGGGCATACATACAAACAACTATATCTATGCAATTAAATCATTCATCTCATAGTTTGCACTCATACACCTTTCCAGCCATTGCAACAAACCTCACCACACAAAAAGCAACGATAAGCGGTTAAGTTGAAGAATCAGACTAACCGTGAGGAACATGAGTAAGATTGACCCCAGTAGAGGACAAGGCCTCCTGGTTGGCCCTTGACAACTGCAACATGTCGCCGAAAGCTGTGATCTGAATGGGGCCTTTGATCCCATTGGCCCTGATAGCAGTGGTGATCGCATGTGCTACCTTGAACACGTTGACGCCGGCCGGCAAATGGCAGTTCTCAAAGTCCCACCAAACCGAAATCCTCACGTTCCGAACATCCTCATCGTGGCGTCTGAAAGAAGAGTGACTGTGAAAATGGTGAGCTGGCAAAGAGGTTGAAAAGTGGGAAATCTGAAGAAAAGGAGGAGATAACGAAGAGGAAGACAAGCGGTAGAGGGTTCTTGGAGATATGGGTCTCATGGTGGGTAGGATGAGAGTTAGGTTAAAGTTTAGGGGAAAGGGTTTTGGGGTGAAAGAGGAGGATGATCTAAAACCTCTAGGCACGTGCTGTGCATATGGATAAGCCATGTTCCTCCATCCTTTTGCAATTGGTTGTGCTATCATTAAAAAAACATATAATTAATTTGAAGTGCACCAATGCAATCCATTCATCATAGATTAATCAATTCTCATACAATAAAATTGAAACTAAAACTAAAGAATATCAATATATATCAATATATAGACAGCATGACATACAAGGATCTGATAAAGGAAAACCAAGAATTTTAACTACAACTACAACTTACTCATATAAATTAATAAAATTTGTAACATATAAGAATATCCAACTGGATATATTGGTGCATGATATGCTAATGTGCTCTAGATGCAGATAACGCTACCTAATTAAGAAAAACCATATATAAACAAGGAGGTCATTATATTGCAGTTACTGTTACAGATTATCCATTCAAAATGCATGCTATACAACTCACTAGTTTTTGGAGACATTTTCAACAATCAGTTCTTTTATGGAATCACACTCAAAAGTGCATGGGGTATAAATTAAGACATGCAGCTTTAACAAACAATCAGATGAAACGTAAATTTTGTTCTTGCCTAGGTAGCAGCACTAGACTAATGGTCTTGGCGTGCAAGTTGCAACTGGTTTATTTCATAACTAAGCTAAGCCTTGGAAAAATAGAACTGACCCCAAATTGAAACGTCATATGAAAAGGGAAGAGACAATTTCACAAAATTTTTGCAACCATGCCTTGTACAAGTCCCCCATTAAAGTGTAAAGATGCCAACTATTCAGAGATGCGGATGTAAATCCTCTGTCTTTATTAGAAAAGGGTTATGTTTCCTATATGGTTATAGAGAATGATGATAAGAACACAATTGGAAATAGAAAATGACAAGGAAATAAGAGAAAAAGAGTGCCTCTTCAAGGAGGAGTCATGAGAAAAAGTTAAAACCCATGAGTCATTTCCAGATTGCCTACAGAAACTAAACAAAATTTGGTGAAAAATGAACAAGCTATTAACGTATTGCAGCATAACTCAATTCCACTTGGGCTTTGATTTAAAGAAGGACTCGTCCCGCTTGATGCACGATGGATGGTATGCCTTAGGAGACAGCCCCTAACGAGTAACAATCCACAAAGAAGTATTAAATTAACCAATGCAAATCAGCACCAAGAACACATTCGCAAAATGAATTTGAGATTCAGTGATCAGAGTCCAAATTCCCAAGAAAGAAAGAAATGCTAGTAAACAACCAATTGGTACTGGGTAAGCACAATTGATAGTTCACGGTCCATTAGAGTCAAAACACAATTTGAAAAACGCTCTTACCTGTTTGTCGACGGCAAAGACAAAGCTTTGCAGACGAACGAAGATTTAACTACGATCGAAGATTTGCCTTGTTGAAGACCAGCGAAGCCACATATTTTGGCTTCGCTGTTGAAGTCGAAAGAAGACGAAGAGGGTTTAGGGTTTAAGGTTTAGGGCTGGTGTTTGGGCTCGAGTCTTATTTTGGGCTGCTGTTAGTTCAGCCCATGCTTCTGTATTGTCCAGTTGCTGCATTTGGTTCAAGACAGGCCCAATCCTGTCCTAATACTGTCAAACAAACATGCCCTTATTGGTCTTTTTCTTCTTGTAATGTTTCTCTCTATTAAAATATTCTCTCAAGAAAAAGAAAGAGAAATTTTCCTCGGTCTCTAAAATGTTTTTCCCAAAGCAAACTGCAATTGGAGAATTGCATCAAATTCGATGATCATCGTGCACTCAGTTTAGAATTTGCATTGCATGCCCGTGGTAAGAAACATGTTTCTCTTTACCTTTTCAATAATTACATGCTAAATTCATTCATGCTTATGTATCCCTTTTACAATGTAGGTCAAAACGACCACATAAATCACTACAAATTGTTAGATTGTTGAATGAACGTCAACTCAAATTATTAAATCTCTCGACTTTTTGTAATTAAATGCTTTTTATCAATCTCATCTTCGAACTTTTGATAGAACGGGATAATTAGATCTCAGTTTCACTCTGCAGGATTGCAAGAATAGCAGTTGTTCAATGGACACTTGTTGTAACAATTTCCATTTAGAGGTTGTAACAATTAGATCTTTATACACTTTTTTTTAACAATTTCCATTTAGAGTTCAATGGACATTTTTATAAAAAAAAAAATATTTATTAATTGCTCCAATCTTTGTACTTTAATTGACATTTGGTTGTAACAATTTCCATTTTCCTCTGTCAAAACCAGATTTTATCTAACTAAGAGCTAGAAAGGAGTTCGTGATGGTAGAGAACAACGTTAATGACCTCTACATGGTGCTAATTAGTCATCAGAACTGAGATGTGATTGCAGAAAATAATATGAGGCGAACCTTGAGTGAAAGCAGACATGATGTAGAATTAATAGCATTGTCGATTCGAGGTAAGCTTAACCACCAGCCTCCATTGCCAGCTTGTAGTTGCATCTTTAGAATCCCTAACGTGCTACGCAGGCATAACGAAGAAGCTTTTCTTCCGAATTTAGTTTCAATAGGGCCATTTCACCATGGACAAAGGAACCTGCAAGTCATGGAAGAGATTAAGCTATGGTATATGTATTCCCTCCTTGACCGAAAACCAACTTCGGAGACGAGGTTGGAGTACCTTATCGAGCTCATTAGAAGTATAGAACAACAGTGTCGAGATTGCTACGGTGAAAAAATTGATATGAGCAGTGAAAATTTTGTAGAAATGATGGTGGTAGATGGTTGCTTTATTATAGAACTTTTCCGCAAGTATGCAAGAGTGGTGCCTAGTAACAAGGATGATCCTGTGTTCTACACATTATGGATGCACACCGCGCTTATAAACGACTTGTTTCTACTCGAAAACCAGCTTCCTTGGAGAGTTCTTGACTGTTTGTTCCACCACACAAGGGAAAACAATGATAAACCAGCAACCTATTCTCTGCTCCAGCTTGTTCTCAACTTCTTTAGGAACTCCACCTTCTCACAGTCTTCACATCTCAATGAAGAAGTGGAAAACAAACATTTACTTGGCATCATAAGAAACTCTTTGCTTGGCTCGTATACGCAGTTACAGTTAACGTTCAAAAGTTACTGGGAACCAATTCCATCTGTGTCAGAGCTTCTACAAGCTGGAGTTCAGTTTAAGATTCGAAACACTGGTGACAACATGCTCGACATAACCTTCGAGAATGGAGTGATGGAAATTCCACCAGTAAACATTCGAGAGAACGGAGAGTCTCTCTTCAGAAACCTCATCGCATACGAGCAGTGCAATCCAAGCATCTCCATTTCTAACATTACCTCTTATGCTGTGGTGTTGGACAACCTTATTAAGTCTAGCAAAGATGTACACCTTCTCATTCAGAGAGGAATTATAACTACAGTCTTGAGCAAGGAGGACATAGCTCGTTTCTTCACTAGGCTGTACAATGACACCATCCCCGGCTATTTCTCTTATGCAGAACTCACCAAGAATGTGAATGCGTATTATAAGGATCGCTGGCACCGATGGCAGACGATTCTCAGACGCGATTATTTCAACAATCCATGGTCAATCTTGTCATTTGCTGCTGCACTCATGATCCTAGGTTTGACCTTCATTCAGACCATATATACCATTCTGCCTTACTACTAGTCTTCCAGTATGCAATTGTGCTTTGGCCAATGCCTTTGTAAATTTACTTAAAACACTGTCTCATCTCATGTCTTGTCTGTGTGAATTTTTAGCTCATGCTGTGAAAGCTGTTTGTACATGTTGTATGTTCCAATACAAAACCAAGGCTGTAATTGCTTACATGTATATAAATTTATGTATAGCTCATAGCAATTGAGAAATTGCAGAGCGGTTTAAGTTTGTGGAAAACTTTTTATGTATGCTTGATTCAGAAACCTCTAATTACTTGCACTAAATTCACCACAACTTGTGGAAATATCTTCATCTACTTGCAATACAACCCTCATCTTAGCATGGTGAATTCTGACAGGTTCGTAAATAATCATTCTTTGTCTTAATATGTGAGCCTTGATGTAGTTGGATACACATCAATTCATGCTTTGCCATGGTGAATTCTGAGAAAATTTGTTCAATGGTTTAACCTTTTTCTTTGCCAAATGTGTTCTCCATCGGACGAGGTTTAGTTTTGTTGTCTTTGCTATGATCTGTTACTGCATGAAACAATGAAGAAATCCGTGATGTAATGTAATTGTAAATCATTTGTCTAATGATTTGAGGTGTTATCTCGAAATTTAGTCATGAATTCAACTCGAATTTGAAGCATTAATTTGTAAATTTTCTAGCTTTATGAACTCTTTATGCTACAAGTTCATTCTGCATTTAATCACCAAACTTGATGAAGATGATGTATCATGTATACAAGAACATAATTTTAAATTGAAATGCAACCAGCAAGATTTTGACATAAAGTTGACTCACGAATTAAGGTGACCAAGGAAGTTATAGAAATGTCTTAAATGAGCATAAGAAAAAAAAAACTGACAGTTTTGCAAATACCACAGATATCAGGGGTCCAAAACCAAAACCAGAAAAACCCAATATTATATTATTTTGTTGGTAAGTAAAGTCACCGAGTACAAACAGCTTTCCATTAATGCTATGCTGCTCTCAACTTCTTTCACTCCCATAAGCTTCCCTTCACCAAAATTTACTCTTTACCAAAATCGCAGCCCAAAACGAATCTTGAAAATGGCACAATCTACACAAAACCCAGGTAAGAATTTTTACTTTCGTGCCAAGAACATTCACCAAGGTATCGAATTTCCAAGAAATTTAATGGTTCCTTTGTGAATTGCACTGTTTCAGTGGGTCAGCAACAGAGAATCATTGTACCCAACAAACATGGTGAAAAACTTGTGGGCCTATTACATGAAACCGGTTCTGCGGAGATTGTAATCTTATGTCATGGTTTTCAATCCACCAAGGTTGGCTTTTGTAACATATGTAGTGTTGACTTTGCTTTTTCTTTTTCCCTTCTTTTCAAAGAATTCCAGCTTGATTAGGATGCTTTAAATGTTAGTTATTTTCTGTATCATTTCATTATGGAAAATTGTATGCTCAGTTGGTTTCATTGTAGCCAAAGTTTTACATCCTATGTCTCTTCATTTCCAGGAATCCACTACTATTACAAACCTTGCCATTGCATTGGAAAATGAAGGAATTAGTGCCTTCCGTTTCGACTTTGCTGGAAATGGGTAAGGCTGTGGTATTAGAGGATTGAAATTCTTTAAGTTGATGGGTTTTGTGAAGAGTTCATTTGTGCTTTGGCTTCATAGTCGTGAGTGTGTGTGGACTGTCTCTGTCATGCTGTTCGTAACCGCAAAGTTTGCCATCCTGTTATGGAAGTCCTGGAGTTTACATTGTTGGTATTTTGGTTGTCAGGGAGAGTGAAGGTACCTTTCAGTATGGTAACTATCGGAGAGAGGCTGATGACTTGCATGCTGTGATCCAACACTTCACTGGGGCAAACCGGGCAGCAAGTACAATTCTTGGGCACAGTAAAGGTGCGTTGGATTGTTTTGCATGATCAATATGTGAGATTTTACTCTAATAAAATAGAGGAAAAAATGCTATTATAAATAATCATTCATGAAACTTTCGAATGAGACTTATTTTAATGTTACTATCTCTTATTACATCTGTTAGTCATTGGTGAAAGTTTGAGTGAGGCAGTGTCTGGAGCCAAAGTTAACTTCAGGTCAACATGATCTTAGCAGCTTAGCTGTTAGCCATGTTATTGTTTATAGATCTAAAACAGCTGATATTGGGCAAAACCATATTGAAAACAGAGTAGTTTTGTATTTTTCGCCAAAATTATTGCTGAAAAATGTTAATACAGGTGGTGATGTAGTGCTCCTGTATGCTTCTAAGTATCATGGCATTCACACGGTTGTCAATGTTTCTGGACGTTATGATCTCAAGAGAGGTATTGGAGAAAGCTTAGGGAAAGATTTTATGGAAACAATCAAGAAGGAAGGATATATTGATCTTAAGAATAAGACAGGTAATTTTCTAACTCTTATCATGTGTGGTGAATTACAAAATTCATTTGTGAGTTCATGCTGAACCTGTTTTCTTGAGCATAAATTACTGTGGTTCCAGTGTCGATGAATGATGAAGGACCAATTTACCTGTTTTCTACCTTCTTTTTTCTTTGAATTTTAAAGAATTATCTGCGACTAAGAAATTTAGAGATGATATTGATTATTATAGTAGTGAGTTGTGGTCAAATTTTGAATAGATGCCAGAAGATTGGTCGCTTTCAGTGACACGCACACTCACACACAACACAAAGAAACACACAAAACCAATGTGTATGCTGGCCTTTAACACAGTTAAGGGATGCCATGCTTGTAGGAGATGTTAGTTATCGTGTGACCGAAGAAAGTTTGATGGAACGCCTGAGTACTGATATGCATGAAGCATGCCTTCAGATTGACAAAGAATGCCGGTAAGCAAACTTTGGTTAATTTTGTCTTCATTGTTTTGTGGTTGATTTTTTATATATTAATCTTTCTGGCTTTTCCCTTGAATTTTCTGCATAACCAAGTTTATGGGGGCAATTCTGTATATACAGGGTCTTGACAGTCCATGGATCTGCTGATGAGACCATCCCTGTTGAAGATGCATTAGAGTTTTCGAAGATAATACCAAACCACAAATTACATGTTATAGAAGGAGCTGATCATTGTTACACCTCACATCAGGCTGATTTAGTATCAGTTGTTTTGGACTTCATAAAGGCAGCTCTGCAGCAGGACAAGGCTACTTCCAACTGAGTTGTTTCCTGGCGTTTACTCAAATATGATGCATTTGTCATACGAACCACTTTAAATAGGATGATTTATAGAACACTATTGAATGTAACAAGGAAGATATCGTCAAGAAGTTAACTCCCGAAATAAGGTGGCTAAGGAAGGTGTAGAAATGTCTTATCTACATGTAATATCAATAATCAAACCAGACGTTATGTGCACATGTATCGTTTGATGGAAGCCTATTATCCAGCAGAATACATATCTGCCACAAGTTTTGTAGCTAAGTTGACAGGCGTAGGATGACAGTAACTTCAAAACTGTAAAATTATTTGCTGCAAAACAAAAGCAACCTGGAAACATCACGGTACGTAAAATTTTGGCACTCATTATAAAGGGCTGAACGTGTAATTAATAAATGAAACTTTAACAAATCACGTATTTACAATAAACTCAATACACATGTACATGCCTTTAAAACTACTGTGATTACATAGACAATGCTGATCGGAGCTATCTTCTCAGACATCTGCAATCTTCACCCCTGAAGTATCAATCAGCTGCTTGAATTACTAAACTGGTTTGAACAACTTCCCTAGCTTGCATGTACTGGTCTACAGAGATCATAAATGCAACTTACAGGAGGGGTTTCCGGTTTAACCAAACCAACATTTAGATCCGGCTGTAGCCTCTGGTTCGTCCCAACTAGCAGCCGATCTACCTCATTGCTAGAAGATAAATGTTTAGATCTCTGTGGATATCTTTTAGGAGATTCTGAGTCTTAGAAACCATTCCTTTGTGCCATCTCATTGATACCCTCAGCATACATCTCCTTTGCAGATCAATCTTCAACTGTGAAGTGACAATCAGCTTGTGGAATTAACTAAACAGATCCAACAATCTCATGTTCGTTATTGTTATCCTCATTGCCACTATCATATACTTCAAGATATGCCTCTTCCCCTTCATCCTGGTTCAAGAAAATTTTGAAGCATCTCAGTTCTTGGCAACCTAAAGTGTCACTCTGACATAATAAGAGGCACGTTGTACTAACTCAAAGTGAGATAAGTGGGTCATTTACCTCTTCGCTGTCATCACTGGGGATATGAGGATCATCCACTGTTGAATGCAAGGTTCTTCCTTCATCAACCGTTCTCCCATTTCCCATTTCCTCCTGAAATTTCCTCCTGAAATTAACAGCAGAAGAATATAGATTACTGAAAAGCAAAAGAAGTCACCACCACATCAAAATTACGACAAAGCAATGGATGTCATACTAGTTCAGATTTCAACAGCCCAACTTTCTCCTGTAAGTCTGAAATATGATGCTTCAATGCCTGCAAAAGATAGGAAGTCTATTACAAATGAAATAATAGCCATCATTTATATATAAAAAATGTCAAACACCATTAATTATAATGTCACCTCTCGTCTCTGTAGTTCAACTGACCGAGCCAATGCCTGCCTTCTTGTCAATAAATTCCTAGGCCTTAATGGAAGAGGGCATTGATAGTTCTTTCCACGATAGAGAATAATTGCATAGCCTTTGGTAGTTTTATCTAGAGATACTAGCACCCCACCACTCTCTGCTTCCAAAGAAATCGCAATGTGTTTGACTTGCTCAAAACTTTTTCCTCTCACAATTATCTTCACCAACTCTTTATGCTTCCAGTGCAAGTGCATATTCTCTATGGTACCAGAGTAAACCTCTCGCCTCCCTGAAATAGAAATATCTCAAGCATTTAACTCTCCCCTATGACTTCATTAAATCCAAAGTAGATGTAGTTCTTACCTAGAAGCAGGAAGGGTTTCATACTGAGACCAATCTTACGGAACAAGAACCTATCCTCATCAGTTAAGGTTTCCAAATCATCAGGGAGATCTGATGGTTCCAAACTTTCCTGCACCCTTGCTAAAGCCTTCTCAGCCTTTCTGAGCTTTCCTTTTGCCTAAGGTTCATCCAGGGTTAGAAATATGTCACAATTTTGAAATTCCTAAAAAGGTTTTTCTGGCGCACCAGATTTTTGATGTACAACACTTGGACATATTGCATTTTGACTTACAAGAGCCAGTTTCTTCTCGAGGTGTCTGACTAGAGATGCCTGTCTAGCAAAAGTTGAATCTCTTCTCATTTTTTCAACTTTATCAATGGTCAGTTGGTTTCTCCAGTGGGTGGTTGCTGCCATGGTTTCTGCAAGGGTTCCAGCAACCAATTGGCCGTTAGAAGCTTCGGAGTTTGACACAACATAGTCTGAGGCCATTTGTCGTGCTTGTTCTTCCTCTTCTTGTTGGAGATCTCTCAATTTTCTCCTCTCTTCTAATACTCCCGTGACAACAGATGGCAAGTAGTCATTACCCCTGTAAAAAACGATAAAATCTTTGTTTCTAGAGAGAAGTGTACCCCCCGTCAATCTCTGCACATATAAAATGCAACACTCATCAGAGCAATCGAAATGATAAGAAAAATGGGTATTCAGAATCCATATCTCAGAAGGTAGATGGAATTAGAGCAGCTGCTAGAAAAGGAAGTGAGGTCAACAGCCTCCAAAAGCTGGAAACAAAGCATGAAATGTACATTCAAGATGTATGGTTGTGTAAGTAAATATGCAATCGTCTTGATATTCAAGAAGTAGATGGACATTAAGTCTCACCTTTAGTTCTTCTGCCATCCTTTCATTACATGTGTTCTGTACTCCACGTTTGATGGCTATCTTTGCAATAGCACTCTTCTCCCAAAGCCTCACCATAGCATTAGCCAGACCTTGCAGTTCTCTATTCCTTCCTATGACAATTTATCATACACGAAATATGTGAAGAAAACAAGATTTCGTAATTTAATACAAATTACAATCATATGCAATAGGTCTTACATACCTAGAGCAAAGTGTGGAGGTACGGTTCTAGCAAGCCTACGGAATTTTGTCATGTCCTTGTCTCTTAGACAAGGTCTAAACCCATAAGGGAGAAGTCTGCAGGGAGTTTCATATCCAGGAACCACGGAAGGAAGCAAGTCAGCATCCACAGGCAATGGCTCACGGCCTATCCAATCCTTGAACCGTGGACCCAACTCATCTAACAAATGGTTTAGATCATTCAAGGCCATGAGTTCTCGTTGAGATAAATCCTTCAGATACTCTGCGGACTCAAGACTTGGAAAATCTGTAATCCTAGCCACATCTTTCATACCTACATTGTGCATGCTATCAATGGTAGCATTTTCAGAGTGTCGCAAAATATGTGAACTAGTCTGACTCTGTTTGGCATATGATTGTACACACGGAAGATTATATGTCATTCCCCTGTATAACACTACTGAACTGCCTGATCTCCATATAACCAAACCTCCAGTTTTACTCTGGCAGAGAACAAAAGATAACCCAAATAAGTTGCTAGCGACCTCGATTCTTGCAAACAACTTAATATACAAAGAGAGAGCATATGCCTACCTATGACAAATATCATAAATGCATCTCCAATTCAGCATAATTTTGATAATACAAGTCAGTTAAGCATCACTTAATCATCGAAACCTCAAAATTGATTGAATAATTCGACACATTGAGAAGGAAAGAGATAACAAACAGAGCAAACAATGTACCCTACCAACACTAACCTCTAAAATTTCATGGGTCCTTTTCATGTTCAGTGAGAATGGCTCTTCAAACTTCAACTTGACCACTTCATCTATCTTCCACTTCTCATGTATAGTATTCACCAATGCCTGTGTGATACCAGTAACTCCAACTTTTATCCTCTCCAGCATTCTCAGAGAAACATTCCTCAGCCTCCGCAACTCATGATCCGGAAGCATTCGCTCCGCCAATTCCGTGTTGCTCCTCCTTTTCCTTGTCTTATCACCTTCCTCAGAACTGAATTCACTTTCTCTCTTCCAAGGCAACCGAATAGAACCACTGCCAGAATACACAAAATTTTCAACCTTTTCGTCGTTTTCACCATCCCCAGATAGTGTTTCATCCAAAGAAACGCCATTTAAGCCTTTTGAAATCATTTTCTCCTCTTTTTTCGAAACCTCTGTTGAAATTCTGCGAATTTCCCCAACACTTTCTCTCTCCAATTTTCTATTACTATCAAATCGTCGCTCAAAGCTTTTCTCTTTTTTAACGGCCACCACTTGTAGTATCAATCTCAGAATGCCCAGAAAACACATCAAGATTTTTGCCTTGTGCACCACTTCGTTGTGAGGTTTCAGGATCAGAATCAACTTGGGGCGTAATGGGTTTGCTTCCATGAGCCCAAGGAGCATAAACAATACGGTTTGGCAAAGAAAAACTCACTTTCTGATTCGCTGGTTCAGCCACACGTACCCTAGAAGATTTCTGACCTTCCTCGTGTTTGCTTATTTTAGGCTCAAACACCTCTTCTTCTTCTTCTTCTTCTTCTTCTTCTTCGTCCTCCTCCTCCACCTCCTCTTTTTCTTCTTGTACTAGTTCATTCTGTTTTTGCCAGGGAAATTTGTCTCTTGGGGAATTGACTTTCATTGACCATTTGTCCTGAATTTGCTCGAAGAAGCTTGGCTTGGGCTTCCTCTTCTTCCTTGTGGGCTCAAAAGCTACTTTGATACTCTGGGGCTGCTCCAGGGTGTCAACTTGAACAGTCTTACACGAAACTCCGAACCTGAGAGCTCTGCAACTTTTGAAAGAATGGGTTTGATGGTGTAGAAGAAGAAAGCACAGAGGATGAGGTGCATGGAAACTGCAAGTAGAGGAACAGGCAGTAGATGGGTTCACTGAAAACAGTGGCAGCGCCATGCAGTGAAGTTGAATATCCTAGCCTTTTTATATAGCAGACCGGACCAGACAGAGGATATTACTTTGGGCTCAAAACCATGGTTGGTGAGTATCAAGCAAAAGCCCAGGCTCCATATTTCAAATTAGATTTGTTGATGGGCCAGAAGAATTTGGACTGAACTCAAACCTATTTCTGAGCCCATTCAAAATTCAAACAACCTTTGAACAGTAAAATAAAAAGTAATAGGCTTTTTTTTTTTTTTCTCATTCTAAACTACTCTAATTTACGAAAAAGGAAACTCGAACTCGAGAGTAAGAAGCCCGATTCATTAGCCTGATCAATCGGCCTAAAGTATAGTTGATTGGTTTCATTAGGGGAGCTTTTGGTGTTATCATATTTTGATGAGATGGCTTTTTATATTACTTTTAGTGCAGCTGCTGCGAAGCTATGGGGGGGCAGTCATCATTTGACTAAAGTCTTCTACATATATAAAATAAATAAAAGCTTTCTTTTTTCCTTCACTTTTTGAAGATCATAATAATTTACACAGTGTGAAATGTCCGGATCTTGTCTAGCAGAAATCAACGAAGACAGCAATTGAACAAAACGCATGGGTTGATGGATGTCTCCTAGTTGCCTGCAAGCTGCAATTGAGTCGGACAGGAACCAAGTTGCAGAATATAAATTAATATTATTTGCGTGCATTTAGCTCATTCTCAGGCCACAAAGTAGAAAAAGAACCCCCTTAATTTTAGTAACTATGTTCGTTATGTCGGGTTTTTGTCACTTTGCCACAATAACACATATAATATATATAATGAGGTAGCAACTAGTGCCTATTTGAAAATGATACCCTAGTTCGTAAACCTCGAATCTCAAACTCTAAAACTCGCATTCCTTAGATAAAATTAGAGGGCGAAAAATAAAAAAAATTCAATCATGCTCCTTAGATGAAACATATATTTAGAAAACTCATAAACTAACTTTCTAGCGTTTTAAGCTAAGTTTTAATTAAAAAATGAAGAGCATAATTGTAGATGTTCTTAAGTGAAGTATATCTGCTATCCATTAAAAATAACAACGGTAAAAGAATTATTATTTAATAACCTCAAACTATCTCTAAAAACTCACATTTAATTGATTTTAGGTGAAGCGTGTATGTTGTCCATTAAAAATAAGGGGTTCTTAGATATAGGTCCATTCTCATTAAGATACAATGGATGAAGGACATCAATTTTGGCTCCTCAATAGCAGTCCACCAAACAATCCAATGGACTCGTAAGCAATGCCTTTGTCCATCCTTTTTAAGATATTTACTTTTACTGCCATTAAATAGAAAAAGGCAAATAAAATCGACCCCTCCCAAAAATCTGTTTGTCTACTATACTCATGGTCATTGCATCCCAATCTCTGTTGATTTTTAACTTCCTTAATGAAGATTTTCACAAATTCCAAATTAGGATTGAATTACTTGTGTTACAGTCTATTTTTTTCGTTAGGTTTGCTATGAAGTATTCAACTTATCTATTTTTTTTCGTTAGGTTCATGTGTCTATAATGGAGGGAGTTTGAGTGTTGAATATGGGGTGGAAAATAGTTGACTTGGCACATACCTACAGTGAAGGTATGTAAGGAAAGGTTTATTTTTCATGTTTATTGTTTGTAGGTAAAATTTGATTGTGTTTTTTTTCTTCCCGTTTATTAGTATTAGTTGATGTACCTGTACCTTAGGCTTCTTATAATGTTTATTTTTCAAGATTACTTGCTGTTGTAGTGAAAAAGATTATGAACCAAACCAAGTCTATAGGACAGGTAGAATGTCCAACTATACTTATACAATAGGTTTGTATCACAAACATTACCTGTAGAACAAGTATACATGCCAAACGTTTATGTGTTTGTAGTAAATGTATTTGTCCAGTAATGGTTTATGTAATATATTTGTAGCAATTACATTTGCATTTAAATTTGACAGGTTCTTTTACAGTTGCTTTTGCCATCCTTGATTCTGAAAATGGAGCCAATTAGACATGGTTTCTGCAAACTCTTTCCCAGCCATGAAGATCCTTCAAACAACATAGTTTCACAGAAACATTACCCGTAGAAGTAAAATGGCGACTACCTTCACCACATGTATCCTTCCCCCACACCTTACCTATATATCAGGTATACATCGCACCTTGTACAATAACAGAAACCAATAGACAATAACAACCATAAATCCAAACAATAAAAATACCTAGAAGAAAGGTTCTGCAACTGGTGTTAAATTGTGAAATTCTTCCTCAAGATTTAGGACTTCTGACCATCGAACTATCATAATATCTGTAATATTCAACCCTAATTTGAAACCCCAACAATTCTGTATTGAAGAAGCAAAGAATCTGCAGAGATTGGGTTCAAAGGAGAATGACTGTTTGTAACAACGAGATTTTTGGGATATGTTTGCGATATTTTCCTTTTCTATTCAATGACAACAGTGTTAAATGGCTTCAGATTATCACGTAAATTATGATCACCCAATTCAAGGCATAAGGGGCAACATTATAACAAAAAATTGATTTTTTAAAAATAAAAATAAAAATATTACATCAGAAAATATTTAAAAAGGAATATAATCCTATGTGGCACAAAAGTCAAAGAACTTGTATCAAAGTCACCAAATCCGAGGATTAAACCTAACTGCTCAATAAGAATTTGGATATATATAAACTTTTCCATAAAAATAACAACTAAAAAAGAATTATTGTATGTGTCGGTTGTATATTATATTGTATGTTGAACTCGTATAATTAGAGTAGTTAAATCCACTTATTCTATTATTATATAACCGACCAGGCATCTAACAAAGTGTTTTGCTTAACCAAAAGGAAAAGTAGAGGCTCTTATTATCCAAGTTTGTCTTACGTGAGAAAGTGGAAAGTGGAAATTGGAGGGCACGAGTGCAAGCTGCAAAGGTGAAGGACGGTGTCTTGTTTCCGAAAACGGGAACTTTTGTTGGATATTATTTCATGCCTTTCGTGCCTTTCTGCTGACAATATCTAATAATATATATGCATAAGTTACTCGGCTCATCTGCTTTTCTTCTGTTTGGGAAATTTAATAGTAAGTGGGAAGGGAAACTAAACATACTCATTCTAATTACTTTCCAATGTCTCCTGCTTTGCCTCAAGTCTGCGATGAGGGTTGGAAACATTCCAATTTGCACATTAATTATTAACAAAATCTAGCTGTCTTTGGGCCTTGCATGATAATGGGATACTACGAGCAACATGTATATATATACAAAAATTCTCCTATGCAGACATCCGGACGTTATTATCGTGCGGACATCATGCATTTTGTATTACCCATCGCTACTTTCATGTATGTTTACAATGGCATCTACATTAATAACATGCGGACATCCAGATAAGATAATAACTATATATATATATATATTAAATATTTATTTCTTCATATAAACCCATATAATTAACTTTCATGTAATTCTAAGCCAACATTTGTGTAATTTTGGATGGATAAATTCTTGTGTAAAATCACTCCTTTAGGTTCATTGGTCACATTTAGGAATTTTAAGGATGAATTTTGTTGTCGTTGGCCATGAATTGATTTTGCAGGGAATTAAGAAGAACGATATTTAATCGAGACGTTAAGGGCTCGTTTAAGATTGATTTTGGATAGGCCAATAATCACTTAAAATGATAATACGAAATAAATAGCACGTAGAAGGTGCTTCTCCTTATAAGTGATTTTGACATTCCCAAAATCACTCCCAAACAATCCTAAAAGGGTCCCATATCTGGGTTGGCAAGTTGAAATTAACCACCGTCCTTTTTTCCATTATTTGGCCATTAATTTGCATAAGCCGATTATCCTCTTATATTTTAACCTCTATATTACTGAGAACAAGATGTTAAAAAGGATTTCCAAATCCAACCTGTTTTTAACTTCTTTTTTTTTTTTTATGGCATACGTGGCAACGTGGCAGGAACCTCACATGGTACCGTACTACTACTGAAGTGTACCGGGAGCATAATGGCAGTCAGTCACCAACTTCATGCCCATGATTTGATGACAATATAATAAAACAAAAAAGAGAAAAAACAAAAAAAATCTGAAATATACTAATTTCAAAGTTCAAATAATACTATTACACTAATACAAGTTCAATTCATATTCATTAATTCTAATTAATTTAAACTAATACTAGCTTGCTAAACGTACTAAATACAATTAATTATGTAGGGAAGATAATTGTGCCTCAGTCCAAATTACATGTTATTATTTGTTGAAAATTCTTTGTCCTGGTGAAAGTATTTTCTTGGGGTCGAACAAAGCTTTCCTCTTCTGGAAGGTTTTCCATTTCGAGCCAAAGTGGTTCATCCAATCTTCTTGTGTTTTGTAGTAGGGAAGATACTGCTTAACCTCTATACCAACACTACCACAAAACTCTAATATCTCTTGGTTTTGCTTCTCAAATGACTCCCACTCATCAAACCCACTTGAATGCAAAAATCCCACGGTGTAGAAAACTTCTTCTTCAGGCACAACCGCTGACATCCGATCATCCCATCTGCATTTAATTTCCAGAGGTTATTAATTCGAGTTCTAAAATAATACGAAGAGAACTCGATCTGCTATTTGTACCATATTTATTTATTAGTTATTTTAATGACACCTCTTTAATAAAAGATTAGTGAGTCTCATCTTTATTAAACAGACGATGAGTAAAACGGTTAAGACATGTAGTCTAAAATAGGTTTATTATAATGTGCTTGTATAAATTATAGGAATTAATCTTACTTGGTCCGGTTCATTGGATAAAGGAGGATTGGTCCGTTGGTAATGTTCCGCTTAAGAACAATGCCCTTAAGCACAACTGCATCAAAATCCGAGATGCTACTTTTCGGAACAAAGAGATTCAGCCATGGATGAGGAACATCCCATTGTCCTTCTGACTGAAGCTTTTCCTCTCCAGTTCTAACTCTACTCAGAAACTCCACATAGGCCACATCCTTCTCGAACACAAATCCAGGAAGAAAACTCAACCCTTTGAGTAGAAGTTCAAGTTCCTGCGCCCACAAAAAAATAATAATAATAAAAAAATTACATTCATTGAAACTAGATTGTGGGGTCTTGTTGATTAGACACCATCAAATTACTACAAAGGTAGAATGTTGGTGTCATATGTGGGGGATGAATGTACCTTATTCACGGTCGTTTCAGTGTGTAGGTCGTAATATTTGGCAACTTCCAGGGTATAGATTATGCCATGTTTGGTTACAAGAGAAATAATTCTCGAGTGAGTGGATTGTGGGAAAAAGGAGGATCTCCAATTATTCGGGGAACCCTGGTTGATTAGAAGTGAACCTTCTAAGTAATCCAGGGCATTGCTTTGTTTCCTTCCATTGACTGAAATTAAACGTTCTTGGTCTCTGGCATATGCCGAGAAGTCATTGTAAAGCATTCGCAACCACTTCACCTACAAACAAATTGATAGAGACATAATTAATATATAATTAAGGGTTAACAACTTTTTTTGTCACTGGGTTTAACATGAAAATTCAATTTAGTCACTAAGTAAAAAATTTAGCCAAATTGATCACCGTATTTTCCAATGTTTACAATTTATAAACATTTTGTTATCTTCAGTTAAGTGTAGTTTTTATTTTTATTTTTTTTAGAAAAGCACCTTCAGTCTTCTTCCTTTAACTCAACAAGTTATGGTATATTGTTCTATTAGGATTTAATAAATTGGGGGAAATTTTGGGGAGAAGATAATGAAATGTCTATAAATTGTAAAGTTTGAGAAATATGGTGACTAATTTGGCTAAAAAAATTTCTGAGTGACCAAATTGAATTTTCGTTAAAAACCTAATGACCAAAAAGGTATTTAACCATATAATTAATCATGTAAATCATAGCTTATGCTAGGAGAAATGGGGTTAATGGGCTTTTCCACCACCAAACAAACCCAAAAGAAAAAGGGAAAGTTTAGAATTAGAAAAGGAAATTAATGTGATGGTTGTGATAATCGTGTTTAAGCAACATATAGACAAGTCATTTTAAATTGAAAAAAAAATAAAGAAAAAAGTTGAAAAAGTGTACTTAAATTATTGAGTCGATCAGCCTAACAAATTCGGATTTGTTTGTTTATTATTTTGAAGTGGGAACAATATATATGACCAAAGAGAAAGTCCAAGTCAAGATTTTATATGAATGTCCGCTGGCTGCTGAAGCAGGAGAGACGTACCCTTTTTGGTGCTGGCTCTAGGGCAATTCTTGCTCTGGTTATGATCCCAAACTGACCTAAGCCTCCAAGGACCCCAAAGAAGAGCTCAGAGTTGATTTGTGGGGAGCAAGTCACAAAATCACCTTGTCCTGAAAAATAACACAAACCCACTAACTTGTTAATTAATTAATCACTGATTAATTAACTGTGTTGATGATCATGATTCATGATTCATGATCAGGGTGGTGTGTGTGAACTTATCCTAAAAGGGTTTTCCAAGCGTGTGGGGCCCTCCAAAGAACAAGCTTCAAACATGAGTAAATGCGTTGGGAAACAACTGTACATTTCATGTTTCTCAACAACTATTTTGTATGTTAGTATGCTACAAAGTTGTCATCATGCTGAGACACATAAATATTAACAAAATGGAGATAAGAATAAGGGAATTAGCAACCAAACAAAAAGAGAAAAACATGACAAATTCATACCAGTGACAACATCCATTTCATACACATTGCTAATCTGAGGACCAAAACGGAACGCTGAGCCGCTGATGCCGGCGTTGGAGAGGGTCCCACCGACGGTTAAGTACAAGTAGTCGGTCCACGCGACCGGTGCAAGTCCATGTTCTAATGTGGCATGCAGCACATGAATCCAAAGCTGACCACCTCCCACATCAGCATAATAATTATTATTATTAACACTTAAAAAAGTGTTAACAACAATCCCAGAGGCATGAGAAGGGTGATGATTTTTCAATGAGGGCATGTCCACCACAACCCCATTTGGAGCCATGGCTTGTCCCATGGTGGAATGGCCATGGCCTCTAGCAGCTATGCTGAAAGGAGTGGAAATATTGTTTGAGAATTTGATCAAGCTTGAAATGTCATCAATGGAGGTTGGATGCAAAACAGCTGCTGGGTTTTTTCTGAGAATGTGGCCATAATCAGTAGAAGCTAATCTAATGGACTGAGGATCATCATGAAGCCTGTACCCCATGGTGGAGATCAGACGGCTCAAAATGAAGAATATGACTATCAAGAGTCTTGGGGTTGGAAACTTCTCACCCATTTTATTTTTTGGGAGAGAGAGAGAGAGAGAGAGATGGACAGAGAAGGAACAGAAGGGAGTGTTTGATTGTTGGTGTTTGAGATTGAGGAGGAAGATGTGTGCATATTATATAGGGAAATAAAGCTCTGCATGAGAAACAGAATGGGAACCTTGAAACGACGTCGTGTGGGTGGCCTACCTTGCTTGTATTCTCTTTTTCAAAGATACGAAAGGACGAGGCCTTGGATTTGATTATTATTTTTCTTCCAACGTCATGAATTACTCGTGTGATGGGAATGGGAATGGGTTTTTACAGTTACCCGTTGTGGTATACGTTTTTGGTATGCGTTTTCTGTGTATGCGTAGAAATCATGATGATCAATGAAGATTCCTAGCACCCACAGATTTCTAACTCCTTTAATCTTGTGGGCCATTTGGAGGGTTCAGATTTCTTCATATGTGGGCCAATATGAAGACCAAACTCGATGAGTTTCAGCCGTTGGATTCTTCTGATCTCTAGGTCAATCAATGTCAAGTTTGGTCAACTTTTATAGTTAGTTTATTTAGAAGGTCTCTGTTTTTTGTTTTTTATTATTTAAGCATGGATGGTTGTCAAGATTGAGAATCATCAAAAGGATCTAGTTTGAGATTTTCCCATCTCGGTTTAGAGAGGAGTTTCACAAGTTAAGCCAATCGTTCGATTATCTTGAGATTCATGGATTTAATATGTCACCAAAAAAATGTGGGAGACAAAATCACAAATTTTCTTCAATGTAAGATTTGTTTGTGTGTGTCTAGAGCTACAAGTGATGGGTAAAAGTCAATTAGGGCTATGATTATAAGCAGCCAGTGTTTCTGTTTGTGTTTTAATGGCACAATTACACGTAATCTCAGAAGATAACAAAGCCAAGCCAAAAACGTTTTCTTACTATTTTCGGAAGCAGCTTCAATTTTTAATCATGCTTATAGCTTGGCATAATAAAATGCGCGTAGTAAGTTCCACTGCTATAACATATATGAGTAATAATATGATTAGTAAATGCGTAACATGCAACATTGCTGCATTATAAATTAAGAAAATTTGTATAGGATTCGCTATTTTTTCTTAGGAAGGGTCCTGGGTTCGAGTCCTAGCATCCTTTTACTACGTGTGAGTTTAGTATATTATCTCCCCTCTCACTAGGAAATGTAGTTCTAATAATAATAATAATAAAAGAATGAACCATATAGTAATTTATTAATATTCTATATTGTACTTAGACAATTGTGTTTTGGTCAGGTTGCACACTTACGTCATATGGTTATATACATCGCCAAAGATATGGTCATGTCCCAAGCAAAGATTTTGATTGGAATAATAATGTATGTTGGACTATAACAAATATACGCATTCAAATTCACCCATTCAAATTCAACAGATAAATCTTTGACCTATAGATCTCACAGGTAGGAGGAGCTGTCGGATGGCAAGACCTTCCACCATATTCTGGTCCATGCATTCATATTTTATCAATATAATATATATATAATCTTGAACACATCCCTAATTAAGATAACTAAAATATAATTAATGTTATTAAATCACTAAGGGCTCGTTTGGGACTGCTTCTGCAGGAAATCTTACCGCTTATAAGCGCTTCTAACAAAAGTGCTTTTATTATAAAAATCTTGAATTTTCATAAAAAATTCAAGTGCTTCTCCAGGAAGCGCTTCTATGACCCAGAATCGCTTCTAAACTGTTCTGCCAAAAGCTGTCAGAAGCGCTTTTAATCATTTCAGAAGCACTCCCAAACAGGCCCTAACTAAATTTAGCGAATAGGATGTGTGTGCATATGTATAAGTTGATAGGTTGTCAAGTTAATTAGGATTTGTAATGAGGATATATATATATATATATATATATATATATATATATATATATATATATATATATTCAATTATCCAAATGTTCGCACGATAACATACGGTGCGAATGTCATTATAAATAGGAATGGAGAGAAATAATAAAAAATACATAACGTCCACACAACGATAACATCCGAATGTCCGCATACGATATATATATATATATATATATATATATATATATATATATATATAATCAACCAACTTCATGAAAAACAACTAAGCATACCTTCCCACATGCATAAACAGTGATAGTTAGGTCTTCTACCTAACAAGAGGGACGATATTTGGGGGAAGGCAGAAAGGGTTGGCTGTATTATCATTTATATTCTTTTTGTAGCCCACAGCCTCCAGGCGAAAATATATTATATAATACCTAGAAAATGCAGAAATAACGATTTTTTGGGCATTTTAAGAATTCATATTCAGTTGAGAAGACAAACGAACGAAACTTTTAACGATCTAATGAGGATTTAAATCTTAGAATCTAAGGCGAGAAGACCTTAAAGGTAAAATTTTCAAAATTCCCACAATTGCTATTGGTTAATAAAAATACTAAAACAGAAAGCCCTTTATTAAATATGGATAAAATGATCGATACATTCATAATTTATTTTAATTAAAATTATAAAAACAAAAAGAAAAGAACATGTACCGTAGTTATTCATAAAACCAATAAAAGTTATTCCTAAAATAGGAGACAACTATCTTCAAAAACTTCATTTTTAAATTAAAAAGAATATAACACTCATTGATAAAAACATGATTGGTGCCAAGGGGCTAGTCTCAATTATTGTAGATTAAACGATATATATATATACAGAAATTCTCCTATGTGGACATTCGGATATTATTATCGTGGAGACGCCATGTATTTTGTATTACGCCTCCATGCTTTCCTGCCAGTTTACAATGACATTTTTACGTTAATAACGTGCGGACATCCGGATAAGAGAATAACTACATATATATAGTTTTAATAATGAGTACATGAGCTTGTAAAATGGAAGAGATTTTTAGATTGTAGTCATTTTGGAAGAAAATTAAAAAGTAGTTTTTTGCTTAATTGAGTTTAATTATGTTGAGTGATTGTCAGTGCTAATGTCATTGTAAACAGACAGGAAAGCAGGGAGGAATAGTACAAAATACATGACATCCGCACGATAATAACATCCGGATGTTCGCATAGGAGAATTTATATATATATATTGATGACCCTAGTATTGGGTTTTGTAATTTATTCTCTTATGTATCTCTAACATTTTGTACGATGTTCGGAATTGAAGGTAACCCAAGAGTTCATATACGTGGAATTTACCCTTAACACTCATGTTCATATGAAATATACGTACCTTTCTCTTAAGTGATCATACATGTGATTCGCGAACGCAAATAATCCTCTCTTTTGGGTAGCCCGAGAGTTCATATATGTGGTTCCTATTGAAGTTAACATACACTGGGCGATCTTATATATACACACACCATATATTCTGATAATAAGAAAGGCTTTGCATAACGACTTCATTTTTCTTTTGTTTAAGTTGAATTGGCTTGTACTTGGATTGTATTTACTAAAGTTAAGCATAGTATTAATCTACCTGGGTGACCTTCTAAGCATGCAATGAGGTGACTCTTGAGTCAATATCAGTGTCGAGTAGCTCATGAAACTCATTCGACCAAGGCCAATTCATGGACCTTGAACTACATGATGACTTTGACTGATCCGGTTATATGTATCGATTAGTGTTGGTGACAATCACATTTCACCAAAACATTAATATAAATATTTGGTTGTCCAGCACATATGAGTCTAGACGGATTTTGTCAAATTGTGGACTTTGAGAGGATCTCAAGATTTTGCCTATCAGTTCTAACAACGAAATGGCAATACAGACGTTGAGTCTCTGTAGATCCTATACGCTTCTTCAACATACAGAGAGAGAGAGAGAGAGAGAGAGAGAGAGAGAGAGAGAGAGAGAGAGAGAGAGAGAGAGAGAGAGAGGATTCGCAGACAAATATGAATATCGGCCTCGTGAGGAGGACTATCTAAGATACTGCAAATCTTTATGGGGATCTAAAATTGGCATACAAGATCACGTGGTCCAAAAGAAACAAAAAACCATGGCTTATATGCACACCCACCGCACCAAAATCTCTTGTCATATATACAATTTCCATTACTCTCTCGCACGTACTATACACAATCATATACGTACCGTGCATGAACCCTGAACTTTGAGCAGGACAGCTCATCGATCGATGTATGTGCATTGGTCTAGCAAGATGATGATGAAAAGTTGTCACGACAAAGTAGTACTGGTTTCTAGCCGGATAGTTTTGCAATAGAAGATGCTTATTTGGTTACAATGATATCATTTAAGTCAAAATTCAGTGTACCAATATAACAAAAGAATATATTAAATAGTTCATCAGTGAATATACACAAGTTTGTGGGAATATGAATGTAAAAAGTCACATATTGGAAAATTGATAAATTTAACAAGGGCTTATATAGGAGTTGGGTTACCCTCATTGCTAATTAACTTTTGGGGTGGACCTCAACTTTCTTCATAATATCGAGCGAGTTATCTTACGTGTGAAAGCGTGACGCGCGTCTTCACGCGTCACCCAATATGTGTTGTCGCGTCTTTAGACTTGAAAATTCACCACACGTGTGGAGACATGTGAAAGTAAAAAATCCCACATTGGAAAATTGATAAACCTAACAAGGCTTATAAGGAGTTGGACTACTCTCTCATTGCCAATTAATTTTGGGGTAGAACCTCAACTTCTAGCTTGCAGTGGTGGCTAATTGGATATATATACTTACGTGATCAGGGAGGAAACTAATCTTCAACAAGTTTGACAAAACAAACCCACATGAGCAACTTGCTCATATAACCACATCATAGATCTCGTACCATGATACTGTCTGCTCATAGTGGTGCTTTACGAAACAGTGATAATTGAGAGCCCGGCATGGAGGAGAGTATATTCTTCAATGAAATGGACCCCCCATATATATATCCTCATCTTTCTAGCTGCCTTGTGAGATGACATGTATGATTCGCAATATCCACCTGAAAATCAAGAAAGATAATAAAATCTCCACAGAAATTTTTTCATTGAATGATCGACTTTCATGACCCCTAACATTACAATGTGCTTATGAGCTATCCATTTAATTCTCCAACAACCCATGAGAACGTAATCATGCATTGAATGATATCCAATTTCAATCTCGAGGTATGTTCCAGTAAGTCGTTTATGTAGGTAAATCTTACTGTTAATGCATGTAAAGTTCACGTTGCATTAATGACAAAATTTAGCCCACGTGGCCACATTAGCAAAAATCCTGACCCATCCTTGTGGTGGAGACTGGATTGGATCGAATCAGATGTTTGTTGTGGAATTTGCTCACAAAGCCTGCAAGTCAATCTATTGGATATCAGAGTTGTCAGTTTATAGGAGAGTATCAATAATCAATGTACGATAGAATCCAATGGTCCATTTCGAGCAGTCCGATCGGTAAAGATTTCTTTCTATCAAGTCCATTGTACTTAGATACTGTGTGATCTTAGTATGCTCCCCTCTCTCACTCTCATGTTCAATTGTTCATGTCGTGTATATAGCAACGTCTTTCTTTTCTTTTGTTGTCTTGTGAATTTATTGTCTACTGTGGTACGTGATTCTCAGTGAAATTTGCTTCCAGCCGTGAATATAGTGTACCTCCTGTTCTGTTCTTTAGTGGGCTAGCTACTATTTGGTTCTTCGAGTGGTGCCTATCTGGTAAGTTACGACATAATTTATACAATTTGCCTAAACTAGTAATTGAAGTAATCTTGGTTGCTATATTTAGATTGAAAACTAGAAGAGTTTGGGTTTTTAATTAAGGGCATGGTGAGGAGAAATTTAGTCAGATACGTAATCGGTTGTATATAATTATGAGTTTTCATCACTTATTTATATAATTACGTCATTCAAAAAAAAAAAAAGACTTATAGTTGTATGCAGTTAATGATACGACAAATTTTTAAAATCAGATTTTTGGATACCAATTAGACAAGGTGGGGGACGCCTTATTTATGTTCACTCCAATTTGTATGGGGTCTTTGATGGCCTAGTGGAAATTTATGTTCAATTGACTAATCACGGTCTTTATTGAGAAGTTTCCAGCTGACAACACGATTTGCAATATTGTTCAAAGATTTGGAAGATATATGAGTAGACTCTGGCTCGATTTACTTGGTCTTAACGCATGGTCCCCCAGCAATCGAAGCTTCTTCTATCCCAAGGTCATTTGAATATTCAGCTGCCAAGTAACTCAGAAATATACCTATCTCTGCTTTCCTACCTATTTACAATGGCATCCGCACGTTCCGCACGTTAATACATCCGGATAAGAGAATAACTAATATACAGAAATTCTCCTATGCAGACATCCGAACATTATTATCGTGTGACGCCATGTATTTTGTGCCACCCATCTCTACTTTCCTACCTATTTACAATGACATCCACACGTTCTGCACACTAATACATCCGGATAAGAGAATAACTGTATATATATATATTTTCTCATTAGAATTCTTTCATCAAATAGATGTTTGTGTTGTCATTCATCTTATAAAAATTAATTTTTTACTACGCATTCAAATAAAAATTAACATAAATATCTTACATTCTAGATAATGTGAATGTTTCAAACCAATTTTTTGGCTCCTACTTTTTGTTTAATTTTTTGGGTTCTACTCGATTTTTGGCAGTATATGATAATTAGGAATCAATACATTTTCCTTTTAAGCAATAAAGTAGTGTGAATTGGATCTTCATAATCTATGGGGCATGACATATATCCAAACCCATGGATCACCATCATTTCATGCAATCCTGTAAATATTGTTTACTCATCATACACGTATCTTTTACAGAGATGAGTTGTGTTCCTATTCTTCCCTGTGGTACTAGCTTGCACTCAATTGGGACAGGCATGCTCTTCTTCTAGTTTCACTTTTTTGGACGCAAAAATATGAAAATTTTGTGCATCCAAATAAAGAAAGTAGACTGCGACTTTGGCAAAGCTGTGCCAAACATAGTATTAAATCGTTTCAGAATTCAAATTTCATGCATTCACACTAATAAAGAAACAGAAATTTGAGGATATATATATATAAATATAGACTGTGAAATCATATATTTATATATCAATAATGTTATTTGTACCATATTTATTGACTACATTGCTGATCACATCTCTAATATAAATGGACTCTACCAGTATATAGGAGACCCTTAGAGAGGTGAATGTGGTCAATAACTGTGATTCAAATAGTAACACCATATATGATGGATAGAATCATAAAGGTTACAAGAAAACACGCAAAATATTAGATTAGGAGAATTTGCAAGCAACAGTTATTTTGTCCATATAGTTCACAAGCAATCTCTCGCAAAATCCCTCACATGATGATAATGCAGTCTCTCGCAAAAGCCAAACTAGTTTCCCTCTCAATGTATTGTCCAAGTCATGACAAGTGACTTCTTCCACATATGTATTCTGGTTGCTTCTGGTTTTCCAAATCTTCAATTTGATTTTTTTTTTTGTCTAATCAGATAGGGATGGTCTAATATAGGCCCCTACAATTTTTATTTCGGGTTATTTGTTCTATTAGTCTTTGAACTTAGACCCGATTTGCATTTGAGTTCCTTAATTTCCAAAATCGTTCCCGTGATCCTTTAACTTTAGTTTCGTTTGGACAAATGGTTCTGCCATCAATTTTGTTATCTTTTTTGTTAAGTGTAGGGGCAAAATGGTATTTTTGTATTATTTTTTAATTTTAAATTGAATAAAATATTAAAAAACCAAACAAAAATATTTTAATTGAATAAAATATTTAAAAACTATTTTTTATGCTGATGTGGCACAAAATTTAATAAAAATGAATTTAATTTAAAAAGAATTTGGTGAGGGAGAGAGAGAGAGAGAGAGTTTTTTTTTTGTTTTTAATATTTTAATATTCTATTCATATTTTAATCAATTTAAAATTATAAAAATACTATTTTACCCCTAGATTTAATAGAAAAGTTAACAAAATTGATGGCAGGACTATTTGTCATAACGAAACTGAAGTTGAAGGACCACGGGAACGATTTTGGAAATTGAGGAACTTAAATGCAAATCGGATCTAAGTTCATAGACTAATAGAACGAATAACCCTAAACCTTTTTATTTCCTAGACATCAACCCATTAATTTTAAAATCTATGTATAAAATCAAAATTCAAACTATAATATATAAAAGGTCATAATACTCCTACATATTTACATTGTTTGCCACCAGACTTCAAATAAGTCAACTTGACGGTTTTTCAATCATGTCATTAAGTCCATCATTTCTAATTAATACTTCCTCATTTATAGCATATCAATGACTTTGGTTTTTTTCGGGCTTTCCCTCTAATCTCTAAAATTTTGACCAATAAAAAAAAAATCATCAAATTTTCGACCAACAAAAAGAACTCAAATTTTGTCCCAATAAAATATAATAGGTAAATTATTATCTATACAATATAACGCACCTACAAATTTACCTATCATATATATATCCAATACGGGTAGGTAAATTATTTTATACCTACAATATACCCATAATAGGTAAATTACAAGTTATATTATTGCATAATAGGAAATTATTAGGTAAATTATATCCAAAATATGTTTATAAAAGTTGGGTATATTATTTGAATAATAAGTAAATTTATACTAGGTACATTATTTTTTCAACATAAAATTGTATATTTATAAAATAATAGATAATTAATCACATATACTTCATAAGTAAATTAAAAAAACTTTTTCTTTTGTTTATTAGTCTTGGACTACTATTTCCGTACTCTCTCGAAATTCTGAATTAATGCTCATCTCGACGAGTAATTTTTGGTTGTTCTCTGTACACCACGTGGTGGTGTCATCCACTGTTGTAGGGCGTGTGGAATGTTTGAATCGCATGTACGCATAAAAAATAATACAATAAATTATAAAGTAATTCCAAATGTTATAGGTCATTGGATGAGACACCCACGTACGTGGTGTCTTGCACATTTAAAAATTTCTCCAGTCTCAGATTCTCCTAGTCCAAATTGAGTTCTTAATTAGATAAAATGAACCAATTAATGAAAGATTTTGGGGACAATTTATAAAATTTACCAAATTACTAATGGAGGATGCATTTGGATTATTACTAATTACAGTGGGGGCACAACCACCCTACTTCCAACTGCCACTATTTTAATTAACCCTATGAATGCCCCTGCATTCTTAATTACAAGGAGTTGAAAATTCTCTGTCCTGGAGCTAATATCTTGTTTGGATCACACTTAATTTTCATTTCTTGAAAACTTTGCCATTTTGATCCAAAATGGTTTTTCCAATCCTCCTTTGTCTCGTAATGGGGAAGGTACTGTTTGACCATAATGCCAGCATCATGACAAAATTGCAGTAGCTGTTTATTCACTTCATCAAATGCCTGCCATTCGTTGAATTTGAACCCACTTGAATGCAAAAGCCCTACAACATAGAAAACATCTTCATCTGGAATAACTGCAGACATCCTACCATCCCACCTGCAATATCATTTTCAATCATGTAAAACAACATCTTTTTTTTTTATTAGATCACACAAAAAGAAACCACATAATTTTGTTGATTCCATGAAATAGTATAAATCGAATGTACGTGTATATCGGACACTCTTACTTGTTTCGATTCATGGGGTAAATGAGGGTTAGTGCTGCAGGAACATTTTGTTTAAGAAGAATGTTCTTGAAAACACCCGAATCGAAGTCCGAAATTCGTGATTTTGGTATAAAGAGATTCATCCATGGATGAGCAATATCCCATAGTCCAAGTGATTGAAGCATTTTCTCTTCAGTTCGCACTCTATTCAGAAATTCTTCGTACGATACATCTTGCTCGAACATAAATCCAGGAACAAAGCTTAACCTCCTGGTCAATTTTTCAACGACCTATATATATTATATGTACAAGGAAATATAAATCGTTAGTCTCTTGTAGTGGGCAAATGAATGAGATGCAAATTCTCAAAGTTGAGGATAGAAATAATGGACCTTGCCCACCGTATCTTGAGTGCTATCATCGTAATATTTGACTACTTCTATGGTGTAAACGATGCCGGATTGGTTTATTAGAGAAGCTATTCTTGGTTGATCGGCAACTGGATAAAATGAAAGATCTAGAGGACCTTGCTTCATTAGAAGAAGACCTTCGACGTAATCGAACCCATCTCTTTCCATCTTGCCACTTGTTGAGATTAAAAATTCTTGGTCTCTTGCAAATGCACTGAAGTTGCTGTAAAGCAGTCGTACCCATTTAGCCTGCAAATAAAAACATGTAAAAGGAAGTGTAAATTAGATCACGTATATATGTGATAAATTCAAATCCTATTTTAAAAGGCAGAAAAAAATAGAAAATGAAAGAAAAGATGAAAGTATATATATTTCTATACCCTGTTTGGAGCTGGCTGTAGGGCAATCCTTGCTCTGGTTATAATACCAAATTGGCCTAAACCTCCAAGAACAGCATAAAATAGCTTAGGCGCCTTGGTTGAGGAACAAGTTATAAAATCTCCTTTCCCTGTAGAAAAGGTCAAAATCCTCATCACATTAAACCCCTTTCCTAGGAAAACTTTATATGTCTAACTATAATAGTTAATAACCAAAAACTTGACTTGGTGCAATACTTTATAAAATTTAATTGGAACAATAAAAAATAAATTCAAGTTTTTGATACAAAATGGTATTCTATTTTAATATAATCTAAAGAAGGATTCGAACTCGGATGCAGAATGAAGAGCACAGCTAAATAAATTAAAGTTTTAACTTTTATCATCATATAAGCTTAATTTTGGGAAATTTGTTACAGATAATAAATAGGAACAACAGATTGAGAAATTTTGGGAAGTTAACGAATGGAACAATTGTAAGGTGCATTTATTTCCAATGAACATGCATGCAATACAAAAGGCAATATAGTGGTTAGACTTTAGAGTGAGCCACTAAATAATGTCAAATGCATTGAATGTATCTCATGCATAGATAAGGACAAAAAAGGGGCTATTCCAATTAAGAGAACAAAGATGGAGTGCTGAGATAAGTCCTCATCATACCAGTTACAACATCGAGTTCATAGACATTGCTGATTTGAGGTCCAAAACGAAACGTTTGGCCGCTGATGCCGGCGTTACTGAGCGTTCCACCGACGCTCAGGTACAGGTAATCGGTCCATGAAACCGGCGTAAGGCCATGGTCGAGTGTAGCATGCAAAACATTAATCCAAAGCTGCTCGCCTCCAACATCAGCATAAGAACCCAAAGAAGGGCTCGCGGACACCACAATTCTAGACCCATTGCTCAATGCTGTCATGTTTATGACAACGCCATCAGGGGCCAGGTCCTGTCCGCGAACAGAATGACCTTGGCCTCTGGCAGCGATGCCAAAAGGCGCAGAATTGTTGTTTGCGAATAGGATTAGGCTTGCAAGGTCTTTCGGTGACGTTGGATTAAAAACTGCAGCTGGGAATTGTTGAACTATATGGCCATAATCTGAAGAGGTTGAATTGATCGATTTGGTGTCGTTTCGAAGCATATCTGTGATCTCCTTGGGTGGGGATAGGAGTAGACTTGTGCCGGTTGTGGATCGCATCATAAACCCTATGGAAAAAGTCATGGTGGTCAAGTATTTTGCCACTGCCATTTTTTTAAAAGATAACACAAGAAGAAGAAGAAGAAGAGAGTTGATGATGAAATGAGTAAACACGATCTCATTGGGTGGGGATAGGAGTAGACTTGTGCCGGTTGTGGCGGTTGTGGATAGCATCATAAACCCTATGAAAAAAGTCATGGTGGTCAAGTATTTTGGCACTGCCATTTTTTTGAAAGATAACACAAGTAGAGAAAGGAGAGAGAGAGAGAGGTGGTGAGAGAAGAGAGTGAATTAAATGCTCAATAAATAGGAGTTAAAAAAAATTGATGTGTGATTTGTGGAGCATGGAGTTGGCGTTAATTGACGTCGGCCAAGTTGTATATGCTTTTCAAAAATGTACGCAAGGAGGGAGGAGGAGGAGAGGAAGAAGAAGAAGAAGAGAGTTGATGATGAAATGAGAAAACACTTTGCATCCTTTTGCAGATTTACTCAAGTACTTAAAGACCTTGAATAAACTTTGTATTTTCCTTAAAAATAGTCGGTTGAATAGATAAGCAGACTGAGTTAATTTAAATTAATATTCACATTGCCAAGTGACCTGTCTATCACAAACATTCTTTTACAAGCCAATGAGCTTCATAGGACTTGTTCTAGTACAGATACATCCACCGTGCATTCTTGTCATTGTCTACCTATTTGCAGCCTTCGGGGGGCTTGGATATAATATCCTTTTGTATAACTTTCCTACTTCAAATTACTTGGTATTTTCTCTTCGAATTATTTCTTTGTGTGCCTGTTTATATCTGGTTGATTTCTTACTTGGCATATACCACTTTGTGTATATTATCTCTACAATGTGGTATGACCAGCATTTTTGTTCCGAACCCTTTACTTTTTAATGGAAATCCTTTTTTGTTTGGATGAAAGTGGCTAGTGGGTTTTATAGTATACTATGTTTGCTTTTGGGGCCTGCAAGGATGGGTACGTTTTAGTACACAAAAACCCTCAGTCACAGTCACAGCCACCATTTGGTGCCCATCATCCAGTGGACTCATAAACCCACCTCTAATGGCACCCACTATTCAAATACATAACCCATCAAAACACTCTCATTCTTTAACAAAATAAAATATATATATATATATTTAAAAACCACTCTTCTTCACTGTAGTCAACAGAGCCAATTCGTATCTGCCTATTTGGGTCGGTGGAACATTTGTCTTTTCACGTTTGCTTGTTTGACAATCATTTTACCATAGATATAAAATTAATATAAAATATTTGCCAAGCAGATTTAGGCTGGCTCGAGAAAATCATTTCCTGCTTAGTGAAGACTGTTTGATGCGGTTACGGTTGTCAATCTAAAGAGTTTCACACTTTTTGCGCACTACAGAACATTTTTCTCACCACTTTAATCCAAGGTGTATCCTTATTACCATTCTTAAGACTTGACACGTGTCTATATGCATAACTATGGTTCCATAAATACAAAGTAAAAAATTAATTATAATTATGTATATGAACACGTGTCAAGTATTAAGAAATGTAGTGAGAATACACTTTGAATTAAAATGGTGAGCAAAAATATTTCCCTAAAATTTCTATCTATTAAGAAAAGAGCTTCACAGAGCAATAGACTATCCATCCAAAGCCATTTTTTTCTTCTCCTTTTTCCTTGTAGGCAGAAAAAGTGAAGCTTCTAAGGTTTTGGCAAACTATGATAACCTGCACAGATTCAGTTGGTAATAATAGGTGGAAGATGAAAAGTATGGAATGAAATTCATTTGGTAGCTCAAAATTTTGCATATGATTCTGATTCTCATTTTGCTAACTCACAGAAGCAACAACTTTACAGGACGCAGCTGCCGAGTATTGCATCACAATGATAAACTATGCGATATACTGGAGAAAACCTGTTTCTTTAAATTTACCTATAGGTAATATGTGACACACAAAAACAGAGCAAGTGGCACATAGAATTTTGCCCCTATACAAAGCAAATCATAGATCTTGAAACACAGTTTTAACTCAAAAAAATATACTATTCTTGCAACCAAGATAACAAGAGACTCTAGAGCGGGGCAAACGTCTCACTGGCTGTTGGACTCTTGGAACTTTAGAGAGTATGTCCAGCGGCCTTTTACTTTGAGAGCACACTGAATCTGGTTAGAGTTCGCACCAACAGAAGAAAGATAACATGCTCCATTTTATTTGTGTGCCACGAATACCATTCAAGCAGCTGGGACCTTTCTGCCATCTTCAATAAAGAAAATTGCAGCTTCTGGGACCTGAGAAAGGAGGAGGAGAAGAATATATTTTTATTCACATCTTAAAACTTCAACCCAAACAGGCTGTATAAAGTGATCTTATCAAAGAGTACACAAGATTACCAAAACGTAACTACAAAAAGGGGGGTCAGGGGAACAATCAGACAAAGAACCTTCTCAATTGTTTTCTTCAGATACATGTTTGTTTTTGGCTTTTGGTATGATTTAAGTACATGTTCAATTCATGACAATCAAGATTAAGAATACACCTTCACAGCCAAGATGTTCACGATTCAATTTCAATGTCGATTAACGCCATTGGTGATGCTAAATACACCCAGCCTTACATTTTAAACTTTTTCTTTCAAACAATTAAAATGAAATAAAAATAGTACAACTTGTGATTGTCTATATTAGAAAGAACAATGATTTCGGAAAATCAGACCAAAGCCAATATTAAGATTTGCTATTTTAGTTGAGCATGGGTCTCTACATAAGCATATTTGATTATCAGAAAGCAAGGCTTTTCGCTTCCTATGGAATATTAAATAACTCCCACTGGAACAAAAGTAGAAAGGAAAAAAAGTCATGAAAGGATAATCCTTGATGCCCTCACCATTATAAAGAATTCATTAAAAAAAAATCCTAAACGTGGTGCTAGCAAGCCCATGCAATCAGTCATGGACATGAAATAAAAAAATTCAAAACAATGTTAAAAGAATTTCAGAACAAAGAGCAGAACAGTATGAACAGGCATCAACAACAGAAAATATTGACATTGCATGGTAGATACGTCCCAGTGTTCAATTTTGGCTACTGTTTTCTCAGTTTAGTTTTTCATTTATCAACTCAATGTCGTTTCTATTCAAAAAAAAAAATTTATCAACTCAATGTTAATGAGACATCCAAGGCTGTGAAGATCTTATTGGATTCATACAACTATACTGGGATCCTCATTCACTCACTTCTAGCATATAGTACTTCTACTTTTACCTAATTTCTTCACATAAAAGCATTAAAGAGGTGAATGTTCTTATGGGAACACTAAAGAACTTCTGTTTGAATAAAAGGTGAAAACAACACATCCTATTGGAGAAAGAGAAAACAATGTGCAGTAGCTTACATCAGGCCAGGTATCTGTAATAAACTCCACAATGTCATAGGCTATATCCCCTTGAACATCAATTTGGTCCTTCTCAGTTGGCCCCTGAAACCAATTATTCCAAATTAATCATAACAAACATAACCACACATGGCAGATCAGATTTCAAAATCGCTTTTTAAAGTCTATCAAACCTTAACAACAGAGGCTCCTGTGGCAAACTTTTTCCCTAATTTCTTTGAAGCATCACTAAGTTTGACACCTAAATTGTAATCAAAGGCACCAAGTTAATGACGGTAGAAACAAAACAAGAATATTTGGAAAACAAAGGATGTAACGCAGAAGACTGCTCACCAAAAAGCTCCAGCCCTTTCACAGTGGTTATACATTTTCGCTTATTACGCGTCATCTTTTCAATTGTAACTTCTTGCTTCTCCTACAGAAAAGCCAATACCGAGTTAATTCATTGTAATCTAAAGATTCTAAAAAATAAATAATTTCAAAAGTCTCACCTTTTTCTTAATCTTCCCACCTGGAAGACGCTTGACTTCTTCTTGCTTAGGTGCTGAAGTGCCACCAGCAACCCAGAGAGAGAGAGAGAGAGAGAGAGAGAGAGAGAGAGAGATAGTGGGGGTAATGAAATTCGTTATGATTTGTATTTGCAAAGTGGAAAACAATTCTATCCAAATAGATTTAAATCGAAGAACAAAGAAAAAGAAACAAACACAGAAATATCCCAACTCATTTTATAGCTGCCAAACGTACAATACCAATCACAACATACATACAAAATTGTAAAGACAGACGCCCAGATAAATCTTATACAGTATATACATGTTTATGCATTGCATATCACCAAAGCAAAAAACACAGATGTAAATTTGTACACATACTCATAATCCATCCAATCCAGACCAGAAATAGAAACACACATGCACATAAACACATAAATTCATTATTAAACACAAACATATACTGATACATACATCTAGACACATATTTAAAGTATTACCTGAAGAAGCAGCTCCATCGCCACCAGAAGATATGCCAGTAGACTGCAACTGGTTGGCTACTTTATCAGCTTCCTTCGCATCAGCCTCTGCCCAAAATAAAAACAAACGTTGAATTATTAACAAAAAATATGACAAATTTATTAAATACAGCAACTGAAGAAAACAAAATAGAGCAATCATTAAAAAAAAAAAAAAAAAAAAAAGCGGTGATTAAAACTAAACAGAATAAATTAGGGTTTGGGTGCAAAATATAACCTTTAACGAGATCCGGGTAAAGGTCTGGGGCGTTTTGGATCAACCAGGGCTTGCATTTCTCGAAATCGGGCCCGAATTCACAGTACTCTGCAGGCAAACTGCACACCGCACAATACAGTACTCGAACCGGTTGGGGTTTTCCCGCCATCTGAGCTCAACCTCAAGCCCCTCTCTCTCTCTCTCTCTCTCTCTCTCTCTCTCTCTCTCTCTACCCCTCTCACCCTCTCTGTAATTGGGAAAGATGAAACGCTGCGTTTCGACTACGCAAGCCTTGAATTGAAGACGGTGTTTGTGGTTTCTTGATGACGATGAGATATATGTCTTTGTTGGATTACGAGTGTAGACGCCGTAGGCCTAATACGGTGCGTTTCATTGATTGGGCCCATTCTCCATATAAGGCTATCTACCATGTATCGGTTTATATTTTCTTGGGCCGGGTACACACATGCTTGAAATAAATGATAAATATTTTTAAATTTGCACCAAAATGTTCATATATTCCCTAAACTTTTTCTTTCAACAATGGGCAGGAGAGGGGCTTCGAGCTTGAAACATCCTTTAATTTTATAAAGAGAAAGAAACACTAAATTAAGAGTTAGTTGATATATACTTCATAAGGGTCAAACTAGGATCAATATGGGTAGTGTTTATACATTTCCAAAGTTTCAAATTTGTACAAAATTTATGTAATGTTAAAATAAAATTGGCAAAACATAGGTATGGAAAGCACAGCCCAAATAAGATAAAAAGGAAGGAATACTTTGTGAACCTTATTTCTTTCTTGCATGGTCACGTGGTATATCTTGTAAATGTGTTTAAGAAATTATATAATACTACTGTAGTATGGTCACGTGATACATTTTGTACACGTGTTATAATATGGGTGGACGGTATGGTTTATTTTCCCCCCTTTTAGGGAATAGTATAAATAAATATCCACTTATATTATAACACATGTACAATATGTACCACGTGACCGTACTACCGTAATATTCTATAATTACTTTGTAACATAAGCCATATATGTAACTTCTTTCTAAACTACCATATGTCATGGCATTCCTATTTAACTCACCAACCCATCGATATCTCTTTATCCATATATAAATCAAAGCGCAAATATCAAATTTTTGTACGGAAGATATTCATATGGGATCCGGATCCTCTGCTCTAATTTTCTCTACTATGATCTGCTTTACTTTTTTTCTCCATATGCCACCTCATTAAAATTTAATCCAAGGAATTTAAAAGTTGACACATCAACCTAAAAACTAAATTCCAATTTGCTCCTAATTAAAAAAGAAAAGAAAACCCTAACACCCAACTAACGGGATAGTTAACGTCCATAGCTTCTTTTTTTCTCCTTCCTGCTTAACGTTATGTCTTCTTCTCTTTTTTGCTCTTCCTTACATTCTAGCTTTTTTTCTTCTTCTTCATGTCTCTGCCCATATCCATTGTTTGATGAGTGTGGTTCTAGAGAAAAGATTCCTTTTCTGTTCATGTCGATTTCCTGGATAAAAACGAAATCATATTTGAAGAACTGCATTTCGGCTTTGTTCTGTAAGGTTTCTTGATTGATTAGTTATGCTTACTTTCTTGAATATCTTGATTTGTATTGAAATATGGTTTTCTATTTATTTGATCTTGAACTCAGATCTGACAGCTTAATCTTCATGAATTTAAGAACTATTGAAATATTCGTGTTTTCTTGTAAATCGGGAAACAGAAACAACCCCTTCTTTATCTGGATTTTGTTCTGTATTTGGTCAAAATTCCTAGGAACTCCTTTTGCATTCGTGAGTTTTCTCTTGGTTAAGGCAATTGAGAGGAGCCCTTTTGGAGCACTGGCCTTTGAGACTTTTGGGTAGATAAATTCATAGCAGGGACCAATCAAGTGTCTCTTTGAAGTTAGCATCCCTGCTCCATACTTGAAAAATGGTTTCCTCTCAGCTACCTGGCTTGTCTCACGAATGCAATGGATATGGGCACGCTCATCAGAAATGGAATTTTTTCTCTGGAGCCACACTTATCAAACAATGGATATGGTCAGAGATATGAAGAAGGAAAAGCAAAAAGCCAGAAAGCAAAGCAAGAAGGAGAAAAAAAATAATAAGAAGGCAAAAAATAGAAGATGACATAACGTGAAGCAAGAAGGAGAAAAAAAAAATCTTTGAACATTAACTATCCTGTTAGTTGGGTGTTATGATTTTCTTTTCTTTTTTAATTAGGACTAAATTGGACTTCGTTTTTAGGTTGATGTGTCAACTTTTAAATCCATTAGATTAAATTTTAACGAGGTGACGTATGGAGAACAAAAGTAAAGCAGATCATGGTAGAGAAAATCAGAACAGATGATTCGGATCCATATAGATGTATATCCAAATCTACAAGTTATTCCAACACAAAATAGAATACTCCTCCATTTTGATTACATATATAACATCCGACAAATGAGAAATAAATTATTTTTTCACAATTTACTGAATTTTATGTAGTATCTTAAGGGAAGGATATAAATGTCTAGAGGAAAATAGCATAAATGCTTCATTTTTTGGTCGAAAGCATAAATGCTTCAATCAGCAATAAATTAGCCAATCTTGTTATTTAATTTTAATGATGGATTTGGAGCTCTTGCTGCAGTTTTCTTGCCTTTTCGGCGAAAGTCAGACCATTCGTGACGACTTCAGAGTATCCCAAATTTCAAAATGGTCTTTGTGGCCGATTAAAACTGTCAACTAGTAAAACAAATAGCGATGTTTTATAGCCAGTAGAAAAACCGCCGGTCAAAGTGGAGCATAGATAAAAATTTGCACTTCCCGAAATTTTAGGGTTATCTGTCCGTTTCTCCTATGATTGATTTTGGTAGAAAGAAAAGAAAGATTTTGGGAAATAGCTGAAAATACCACCCATTTCATAATTTCTTGTGAAAATACCACCCATTTCCAAAAATTTTGGAACTATCACCTATAAATACATATTTATTGTCCACTTATTACACACATATCACTTTTTCTCAATTTTTATTTTCTTTCTCAGCTCTCTCTTCGTTCTCTCTCTCTCTCTCAAAGCTCTATCTCATAGTTCTCTCTTCCTCTCTCAACGCTCTCTGCATCGTCGCTCTGCGACCACCACCACTCTCTCTGCTGGCTGACTACGCCTCTTCTCACGAAGAAGAAGATCAAGAACAACCTACAAAACCCACAGCTTTGCCCTCAAAACCTAATTCTTCCTCTTCCTCTCTGTTTTCTTCTCTACCCAAATCCAAACCCTAACTTTGTCTCTCTTGAATCCCTTGGCAACCTAAACAAACCCAAACAAAACCATCTTTTATGAATATGATATCATGTCTTGGCATTAGGTGGCCATTGTTTGAGCATTTTGGTCCAATTTTGGGGGTTTTGAAGTCGGGGTTTACATGCCCTCTTCAAGAACGACTTCTCCGGAAAATGAATTGTTGGGAATATGTAAGTTTTGATGTTAAATTGAATTTGATTACTGAAATTGGAATTGTGATTGATTTCTTCTATATCATGGATACAATCTCATCCAGTTCGTACTCATGTGTAGAGGTACACTTTAAGAAAAGACAGAACAAAAATCTCTATTTTAAATGTAAATTATGTCAGGTCAAAGCTCTTTCTTGGTACCAATTAGATTAAGTGCTATGGAACTTTACGAGTTCGATTGTTATTGAACATTTCTTTAACTGTTTATATCGATGCGGCGTTGAGGTGCTTACAGTCATAATTTTTTAATTTTTTTAGAACATTGAGTTATTGAACATTTCTTTAATTGTTTGTATCCTTATTCTTTTGTCTTCTTTTGCTTATACTTTTGTCTTGTTGGTACGATTAATTGAAAATAGAGCCATAAAATTTTGAGATGTAGGAAATTAAATCTTGGAGTTTTTGAGGTTGAAACTTTATGTACTTGAGTGGTAGATGATCTTTCTAGCTTACGGGTTTAATGTTCTCAAATGTTTAATTTGGAGTATTATCAAACTATAATATTGAAGCTCATATCTCTTATGTACTTTAGGTGCAGGATATTAAATTCATGTGCAAGAGGAAGAGTGGAAGCTTGTATAAAAATCTACCCTACAATGAGTGTGTCACACAATTCAGATTGAACACGATGTGATCTCAATGTCATTGGTTCCTATTACGATTCTTGAGTGGGATTCATGGGAGCGGATTTTTAAGTCATGCCATTAATCTCTATCTTCGTTGTAAGCTGAATCCTTCTCTCCTTAGTAAATTAATTTTCTAAACTTCTAATTACATGCCTAGGGAAGAAGTATCCTCTAAAACTAATATCCAATAGTTTCCTTTCATTGCACAAAAACAATGTTATATTGTTGGTTTCAAACAGATTAAGAACATTCAATACAACAACACAATTTGCTTTTTATGAAATTGTATTGTGTGTGCCCTTGTACGGTTTTAATATTTTCCCTTTTAAGCTTAGCTTTTATGAATATCTATTGTGTTGTGCGTTACATCTAAATCCAATACATAAATGGAGGGAGTTTTTATTTTTATCTTGAAGTGATTAATCATCATGACCTTCCTAAATTGGCGGATGTCTTGGCCTAAGTTTCTTGTGCACAAAACAAAGCAACGGCTTACTAAAATGACCCAGGATGAGGATACGCATGAGGAAGTTTGCTTTGAAAACAAGGTCCGTATCATATCGTTGTGTAATGCTTCATGTTCATGTGATAAATGTCCACTTCATCAAATAATTATGTTTTTAAAATAATAAAAAAGTTGTCAGAAGAGTGACTCCAAATAACGACTTCTTTACATTTTTAATGTTGATATTAAATTGAGCCATTGTATTGATGCAATTTATTGTGTTTACCAGGGAGCAAATAATGACGACACCAAGGAAAGAGAAAAAGAGAGGCTAGAAGAGAGGAAAAGGCTGAAAAAGCCGCGAGTGTTGGATAAGGTTTTAACTTAAGCGACATACATCGTAAATGTATTGGACTTGATCAGTTATTGTCGCTAGCTCTCATAAAGATTTACTGTCCTTCTACAGAGCATTGAGAGAGAACTATTAGAACGCCTCAAGAAAGGAGTTTATGGTGATGCATATAAAGATATATATAATTACCCCTTTGATAAATACGAAAAAGTTCTTGAAGGGGAAGAAATGCAGTTGGATCCGAGAGAGAAGAAGAGGAGGAGGTATTCTTGTCCAAGTTTATCATTTCCTTCTTTTTGGATGATTTAATATCTCAATTATTAGTATTTTGAAATGTGAAGTATTTCATGGTATGCTTACTTCAAATTGTATACTTTCATAATCTAAATACTTTTGTGGTTGGAATAAGCGGGGAACACGAGATAGAATATGTTGAAGGTTATGATGAACTTGAAGAGGAAGATGATATTGAAGATTTTGCTGGTTTTTCAATGGACAATTCTCATGCGGATGATGATAATGGTAAAGCCAAATTCTAGTCTTAACAGAATATCAAATGAATACATGCATAGTCCACACAAAAATTTGCATAACAAACTCTAATTTTCTAGTCAGCTGTGACTAAAGAAAAAGGTTTATAATGCTTTGTTCCAACTGTTGTATAAAATTATGGGGAAGAGTTTGTGTGCTTGTGTGTATTAAATGGACTCAATGAAGGATCTTAATGATGCAGTTGGAAGTGATGAAGAGGCAGAAACGGTTACTCGCAAGAGAGAGAGAGAGAGAGAGAGAGAGGAATCTGCTTTTGCTTACGGAAGATTTGAGAAAGATGAACTCTTTGTCAAATCGAAGAAGAAGCCAAGGGTACTTGTTGAGGTAATGGCTAGTTACATCTTCAGTCTTGAGATCTTTAGTTGGTTCGACATAGTTTTCTCACTTTTCTTGTGTGAAAAGCATTGATATATCACTTTAACTAGAAACCATCTTTCCTATCCTTATGACTAAGGGGTTGCTATTAGACCATATCGTATGTTAAATCCAAGCCGCATCCATCTTATCTCCCTTTTAGTTGTAATTGATTAGTAGAGTAGTACACTTAATGTAAATAATACCCTTTTAAAATAATTGTGAAATCACTAGAAATAACTTGCTACATCTACATATCTGTTGTGATGTGTAACTCGTCCCTCGAATCTGAATCTATTCCTTATTTATCGGGTTGAGCATGAAGATGCTGGTGTTAGGCAAAAGGCATTCCATCGAGAACTTTTGCTTATTTCATTATTTGATCTGGAAAAGAGATGGTTGCAACGCTCTTCTTCTTGTGAGGTTCGCCATCGATTTTTCTAAAAACTTGTTGTGCAAGGAAGAAACTTGCTAATGGTGACCAAAATTTGCAAGATTTTGATAGTTGAACAATTTTTTAAATTACCGTAGAAAGTTAATTTGTTGTTTTTAGGTTTGGGAAACCTTTGTATTGCTAGCTTTGAGTTGGAGCTGGCCTTGGCCTGTGGGTTGATTGTAGGCCAAGGGGCATTGTTAGTTAGTCCTTGGTTTTCTGTATTGTAAATGTCTTCTATATAACAAAGAAAAACAATAGTCTGTTGGAAGGATCCTAGCTTTTTCCTTATATAATTAAATTTACTTTTGTTATGGATTTTATTTCTGTTTATGAATCCTTGTTCTCTTTTCATATGATGTTAATGAACTTCCTCCTCGCTCTATGCACGAGGCTGTGTTGCCTTCATTTTCCCTTCGTGGGATAGAAGTTAGGGTTCGGTGGTGATTTATTTTGCATGTCTAAATTGTAGTCCTGTAATGGATGTGTGTGTATTGTATGTAGATTGACTAAATATTGCTGTCCTATTGTATGTGTATTGCACTAATATTGACTTTGTATTGTATAGATATTGTATACATATTGCCACCCTATTGCATGTATGTTGTGATACTATTGTTGTCGTATTGCGGTTATATTGACCTACTATTGCCTCTCTAGTGCTTGTATATTGGCCTAATATTGCTATTATATTGTATGTATATTGACTATGGCTCATCAATGGTTTTACTGTTTATGCCCTACTTCATTCATAAAGAAGATGAGAACGAAAAAGAAATGTGCCTTTCAAAAGCGATCGATCAGTGCATCATAATTGCACCGTAAGACATTGTAAAAAATTATTTTAAAAATAATAACTAAAAATAATTTACAAAAAAGGAAGGTATGAATTAATATGCAAATGCTTCGTGATGGGTTGAAGAAAATGATGATTACATTTGGTGGTTTGATTATGTTTGGTGATACAATATGTTGTTCATCTTAATCTTCATATATGTAATTGTTGTATTAATAATTGACAGAAATTCATCTCGTAATCATCCAATTATTAAAGCTAAGTAATTGAAATGAAACAAAAGAAGAAGCCCAAAATAAACAGAAACAGCAATTTCTAGCACCCTTTCATCGCTTCTGTATCGCCACTGTATCACCAACGTATCACCAGTTTATTGCGTTTTAGGCAGAAACGAATTATGCACTTCCTCTTTTTTTCATTTATGACATATGTCCATTGTTTGAACTCCATTTTCCTATAAGGAAAACAAAGAACACATGAATTTAATTTGGAATGGATAGATAGTTTTCCATTAAACCTTTTGACAAAAAAAAGAGTAAACAGCGGAGCTTCTCCAAGCAAGCAAAGGCAGGATTGAGTTGATGACCAATTAGTTCAAACATTATGTCATCTAATAGGGATAACTAATTTTTGGAACAACTAATGAATCTTCAAAAAGATAAAGAACAACTAGTACACTAATTTATGCAGTTTAACTTTACATGGGTCACATATAGCTTAAATCCAGCTATATTCTCAACTGCAATATTATTGAAAAAGCCAACAAGTCCAATAACAAGTCCAATGAGAAGTGCAAAAGCCCACTTTAGCACGACATACTGAAATACTTGATTCTTCTTAGCTGACCTCCAGTCTTGCCTGAATAGTTCATTTCCAAAAATTCTGCAATGCATTTTAAACAAACAATATCTTAGCACTCAGCAAACAACACCTACAGAACAAGAGTAAGATAATTCCAAAAGAATTTAAGCACCCAAGGCATCATATATCACCCCGAAATGTTAGGAGCATTCCCACGAGAACAGGAAAGAAAATGATATAATGCAAATGCGAGCAATATATGTGATTACTGACGTAAAACTACATAGCAAGCCACAATTGTGAATATTGCTAATAAAAATAGAAGGATCTACATTTAATCTCAAAGGAGAACAAAACCAAGTTCCCTGATTCCCTCAGTTGGCAATTATGCCTCTAACCAGAAAACTGAAATTTACATCTAGCATCCACCCTGGTCTTGGATGAAATTTGTGTTAACTCCACAATAAAGTTAGCATGAGCCATGGGCTAGGGCTCCCATGAACTAGAAAGTTATCATCCCCTTGACCAACCCTGAAATGATATGAAAAGTAGCTAGCTAAAGCTTATTGTAGACCTATTAAGAAGACCATTGTTCCACCTGAATTAACCTCTTCAAATGAGGTTGACATTTTACCAACTAACCGATAAAAGTCGCCAATCACCATCGTGCAAAACATTCAGAAAAGAAATAATCAGAATTTAAAGTTCAATACCCTTGGGGAAGGTGATTCTAAAGAGATAATTACTGAAGTACAACAAATCTAGTGATCATAAACTAAAGATCCGAAAGTAGCTGGCATGGTCCTAGCACATTTATCTTTTTTTCATGTCCTCAGGAGTCAGGACCACCAAAAACAAATCAAAGATGGAATCTTCCTAGGCCATACCCATTAAAACAATTAACCCAAAAAAAGCGAAAAATTTAGCTATCAAGATAAGAAAACTCTGCCAAAAATAATCTAGGAAACAGACCCTTTTTCCTTTTTGGGATAAACAAGTTATGTCTCCACCTATTATGGCATAACATTTAGTCAGTAACTCACACCAAACCCAGATTCAAACCAGTCATAGAGGGAGGAGGATCCAAAAAAAAATAAAAGATGTAAAGGCCCATTTTGAGCAAGGGTTTGACAACTATTCTTAGGTGAGGAAGAGAAGCTTACTCGTAGTCAAGGCTCTCAATGGGGCATAGAATTTGTTCAGGTGCTTTGTTCTTTCTTTTTCTCAATTTCTGAAGCAAGTACACAAGAGATGAGGGAGGGAGGGCAAAGACAAGCTGTTGGACGTAAAAAACAACAAGTGAACAGAGATATCAGAGGAGACACAAGCAGCACATATAAATTGGAAAAATCCAAAATAAATGGAGGGTTAAGCATGGTTGGGGTCTGGGCTTTAACTTAACAAGGTTTGTCAATAATTAATTGGCCTTCCAACCCAAACCAATTCTCCTTTTCTCCTTTTAAAATTGCAGCGAGAATTTCACAATGCCAATATTCAATTAATGAGAAAGTTGTTTCTAGGATAATTGGTAGCATCTACTTCAATTTTGGTCAATAAGAACTTCAGCGAAATAGATGCATATGTCCAAAGGTAACAACAATGCTATCCAACTAAATGACCGAATGGGCTATCTTTTCTGGGTTTCTGCATAGTACACAACTAAAGAACATCCTATGTTGTTTATCTTCGGATGTCAACAAGGACATGGAACGGGTTCCCAATATTAGTTAAGATAATTTTCTTTTCCAAATTAATATGCTTATTAAACAACAAGGGAACGAAAAACTTCCTGCAATACAAATGATAAAGTAGGACTACAAATCACTGTCAAACTTCCAATTCCACAAATACAAGTTGAACCCGACATATAATTCCTCTTATTGCAAACTAAATAACATCAATAGATAATCATATGAATACCAGATTGTTGAATGACAATTATTGAATCAAAAACTAATTATTAAAATTAAGATCCAATCTCGTACCAGATATATACCTTGATCACTTATCTCATAGGAGAAAGGGTCCCCAAAATCTAGAAGTCGTAGATGGGGCTAGACTCGTTTCTTTGAATTGGGTGGAACCCTAAAAATGAATATAATATCACTCTCTTGCAAGAAGAACTGAAAATCAAAAGAAAAAGAAGTTAGAGAACCTAGATAGAGAGACAGATAGAGCGATGGAGAGAGAAGGAGACCGAGAGAGAGAGAGAGAGGAACCGCTTGTTGGGAAGAGAGAGAAGAACGATCTCTGTATTTTGAGTATTAATTTGGGGATAAGGGTTATCAGCAGGAAAACAAAAAGAGAGGCGCACGAAGAAGATCTTCTTCGTGAGAAGAGGCGTAGTTAGCTAGCAAAGAGAGAGTGGTGGTGGTGGTAGAGCGATGATGTAGAGAGAGAGCGTTAAGAGAGGAAGAGAGAACTATGAGATAAAGCTTTGAGAGAGAGAGAGAGAGAACGAAGAGAGAGCTGTGAGAGAAAATAAAAATTGAGAAAAAGTGATATGTGTGCAATAAGTGGACAATAAATATGTATTTATAAGTGATAGTTCCAAAAATTTTGGGAATGAGTGGTATTTTCAGAAAAAATTATGAAATGGGTGGTATTTTGGGCTATTTCCCTATATTCAAAGGGTATAGCCGTACGGCTATACCTTTAAAATAATATATTTAATCGGTATAGCCGTGCGGCTATACTCTTTAAATATACAATTTTGTCATGTTATTTTAGGGTTTAGGGCTCAAATACCACTTTAGCTAATTAGGATAGAGTTAATTCTTCAATTATTTTATTTATACCAATGATATTGGGGAATGAGAATTTAAATTCTTTCCGATACCTCTCATTCTAATGATTTCCTGCTATTTGCCCATTAGGCAAGAATAAAAAATAGGGATCAGCCAACATTTTGGGGATAAAAGAATCTTAAATTTCATAGTATAAAATTGCTTGTGTAAGAATTTAATTTCTAAAATGTATCCATCGTAATTATGAACTAAACCCAATGACAGCCTTTTTCTCATTGCACTTGACAATCGTGCTTTTCTGCTATGAGATATATCAATTTGCGTTATATTCTTTGCAGATGAAAATTGGATACAAAACAGTCTAATGAGACAACGAAGAGAAGAGTTTTGAAATAAATTGAAGGTATCAGAGGTCATATGGCATTGATATATATATATACTATTCTAAATGAGATTTCAAACAACATGTTGGATGAGAAGTAGAATCTCATTCTTACATATACCATACCCACGTGCACCTGAAATTCCCAATGTTAAGAGGGGTGAAAAGTGCAATACCTCTCTTGTATCTCTTAAGCGTAGGAGATCCAACCTTTCATGAGGACGCCGGTTTGATAAAGAATTAAGCTTAATCCAATCATACGTTAATAGCGGCAATCACAGCCCACAATATACTCAATTTTAATAAAGAGAAATATAAAGTTACCCAGAAGCTGAAACGCTCAGGATCTTGTAGTGAAGGCATCAACACTTCCACGCTGAGAAGTCTCTCAAGTCGTTTTCGATATGTAAAGAGGTACTATCATACATCAAAAGGGCACATAGGTATACTGAAAACGAGAATAGGGGAAGAAACCATTCTTTTGTACACTAGCATTACATATAGACTGAAAATTTTAATGTCTTGAATAAAGACAAATTGTCACAAGTAAATAAGATATGTTGATCTAGAGATAAAGATCCTCCCCAAATGTTCCAAGCAGAAGCATCCTAAAGATGACATCTGAATATGACAGACATTTCAGTGGAACAAAAGGTTTAACCTAATAAAACTAATCTCTCATTTCCAACCATTACAACTGACCAACAAATTGAAACATGCAATCTCAGTCAGGCAGTAATATTCACCCAAAATAATGAAAAATCTGATTTAGGATATTCTTAATGGTCATCCAAATACCTATTATAGAGGACTACAAGATTTAACTTATAGAGATAACCCATTAAAAAATAAAAAATAAGGTAAATTCCGAGTTCATTCTATTCATGTCATTCCTGAGCATTTGACCTTGACGTTGCCATTTGGAACTGCATTTGTATAGGAAGGATTAATATCCCCTTGAGCTATTGCAAGCACAAGCATGCTCATCAAAACCACAGCCCTCAGGACACTAGCATCCATACCTCCTCTTTCTTTTGTTTCAACTTTTTATTATTATTGAACTCTGTTTGATTGCCGGAGTTTGTTGGGGGAGGAAGTGGAAGCTAATGCCACAATTTATAGGGAGACCCTTTGGCCATCTACGGTTCTAAGCATGATTGTAGCTAATTACATGATCTGTAATGGAGCCCAGATTGAAGCGATATACATATACATGACTATCATTTTGAGCATAATTGAATGTGTCTCTCTTTTGATTTCATGGGGATGATCAGTGAAGACCACCTACAGTTCAGTCCAAAATATTTCTCTGGTGAGCCTCAAATTATTAATTGGTGGATGTAATTTAGGCTGTTTGGTATTCATAATATATATACTGAGCTGTGTATATATTTGTTTTCTCATTGTAAGGAAATGAAAGAATTATTGTTGATTTTCTTGATCAATTGCAGGTATCCTTTGATTTAGTTGATCATGTCTGTAATGAAGCCTTTTTCTTTGAAGATCATTTGCGTCGAGTCCCTTTGATTAAGTCATTTTGTCTGGATAAAATTCCTTCATTCATTGGGTCTCACCTCTAAAGTTAAATTTATAATTTAGCAATTTTGGTGTCTATATACATCACTATCGAAATATATAATGTTCAAGGACTCAAAATAATTACACTTCACTTTTAGAGAAAAATAACATCATGTTCATATATATGAAAAATTACGATTGGTAGTTCTTATAAGGTTTTTACAATTGTTAACGTGAAGTTACCTTTATATATTTGGGTTAATTTCAATTTATAGTACTCTGAATTCTTACCTTTAAGACATGTTTGCCTCTGCACTCTCAATTTTAACGATTACATACCCTAAGCTTTTCAATTTAGTGCGATTTGGTTCCGGCGTTAACTTCATTGTCAACATTTTTGTTAATTGCTTGTGTGACAAGCCTCAGTCTCGCCTATTCACTTTTTTCAATGTGAGTTGAAGGGTATTTTGTTAAAAATAGTTTGGTATTAATGCATGTAATGTGTTTCTCATGGGCGGGAAGACACCAATTACTCGAAAATACTCTTCAATTGACATCAAAATAAGCGAATATGTGAGACCCATGACTGTCATGCAAGCAATTAACAGAAATTTTGATGTCAAAATTAAAGCTGGAACCATATTGCCCAAAATTGAAAAGCTTAGGGGTATGTAATCGTTAAAATTGAGAGTGCATGAACAAACATGTCTTAAGGGTAAGAGTTCAGGGTACTAAATCAAAATTAACCCTATATATTTATGGGGTGCATGAATATGAAAGAGCTGGTTCCAAAATGGTCATTGAAGTCAGGGTGACGGAAGGGGCGGGAAGAGACGGTGGAGATTATATTTTTTTATCTTTTGAAATATTAAAATTTTATATTGAAGTTTTTAACTTAATATTAAATATTTGTTAATTAAATGAAGGTGACGGAATTGAGACATTGGACTTGATTTGTTAACTGCTGCAAATGCCGTGATCAAATTCGAAAATTTGGAATCACGGTGATCAAATTTGATTTTGAGCCAAACTCCAGTGACCAAAAAATGTAATTAATCCAATAATTATTATTTGAACTGTTTAATGATCTACATAAGAACCAAGTGCTTGGGCTGCTAGGTTAGGACAAGGCAAGATTGTTTAATGTTTTAAGAACTAAATTCAGTGATGAATTTTTCCAATATGCAATCTTTGTTATCATCCATCTTCTTTTTATTTTTTTAGTTATTTATTTTAACGAAAGTTAATTTTCATTAATTCACTATCGAACATTACAATCTGAGTGCTATACAGTGCATGTGCATCTTTAAAAACAACAAGTGCAGCTTTCCGATTCTGTACTTTAATTCAGCCATAGTACATAAAATTCTTTCCTCAAAACAGATTTCTTTGTTTCCAGGACTGCCTTTGAGAAAATTCAATCCACAAAACAGATTTCAAAATTCGTTTCTGTTGAAATATACGTTCATCCCCAAGTGTCTGAAAGATAATTCATGAGTTTTGAACAAATATTGCATGTGTCCAGCAGCCCAACTTCTGAGAATATGATATAAAGGTGCTCAAGCTTCCGCCCGGTTATACTTTTAAAATTGGGAAATAGCTCAAAATGCCACCCTTTTCATAATTTTAACTCAAAATACCACCGGTTCCCTAAAATTTTAAAACTATCACCTATAAATACATATTTATTATCCCCTGATTGCACCAATATCACTTTTTCAGAAATTTTGTTCTCTCTCTTGGCTCCGTCTCACTCTCTCTCCGCTCAAGATCTCTCTGTCGCTCAACTCTCACTCTGTCTTCGCTCAGCTCTCACCCTCTCTTCGGTCTTTCTCAATCTCTCTTGCGCAGCACTCTCTTTCTCGTGTAGCTCTCTCTCTCTCTCTCTCTCTCTCTGTTCATCGAAGCTTAACTCCACCGGTGACATCCAAAAGGTACTGTTCATCATCATTTTCTTTGGGTTTAGGGGTTTGTTGAAGTTGGTTTAGGGTGTATGGTTTCTATGAAATTGGTTTAGGGTTTAGGAGTTTCTCTGAAATTGGTTTAGGGGTTTATCTGAAATTGGTTTAGGGTTTAGGGGTTTCTCTGAAATTGTCTGATTCTGATGATTCCTTGTCTAGTTTGTACAATTTGTGTGATGTTTATGGGAATCTTGCGGTAACATATCCGTATTTTCTGAACTTTATTGTTAGTCTGACTCTGCATTTAGTAACTTAATGCTAACGGAATAAATTTGCAGCTTATTGGCGAGATATATGGTCTGGGCTTTAGATTACCCTAATTTATTGTTGTTTATTGTGATTGTGATTTGAGCTAAGGATTGGGTGATGGGTTTTTGTTTTGGGTCATTTGATATGGTTTTGAGATTGGTTTCATATCTATGATTTTGGTTAGTGTTAAAGTAAATAAATTGGTCTTTCATTCGTGCGGTTTTTGTGGAGGTACACCATTGTATCATGCTTATTTTCTCTTCTGATGATATGGTTCTATAATGTATTTTTTTGGGCAGGCTAGTTTGATGAGTGCATGAGCTGTGCTGAAAAGTGGGGAAAAAAAAACTTAAAATGCAGAGCAATAGGCTCCTTAAATAGACAAGTTTGCAGAGCAAAATGTGCTTTTAGAGAGAAAAAATGTTCGTTTGAATACAATTGTGGGGTAATAGGCTCTTTGAATACAATGATATAATAATAGGCTCTTGATAAGTGCTGAGTTTGTTTTGGTTTGTTTGTTTGTTTTTTTTTTTGGTCAAAATATGTGAGCTCAATTATGAATTTGAGTGCAATGTTTTTGAACAATTGATCTATAATAGAAAAATGACATGCATACATTCTGAACAGGTACTCTTTGATCATAGGATATTGGTATTTGTAGCAGCTAGTTATTAGTATTTGTGTCGAAGAAGACCCCATTGTGAGCACACCTTTGACAGAGTGGTTATAGAGATAAGAGGTGCTAAGAAATTAGATATTCTGATTTGTTCAATTACATTGCACCTATCTTATTATAGTTCTGACTAACCTCAATCGCTTCTTTGAGCAGTTGTAATCGATATAAGAGTTATAACCAGCACTATTTATTTGGATACGACAATTTTCTAAGCGGCTTTGAGCCGTTGAATTAGTAGGTGAGTTGTAAATAGTGGGGTTTAGTTTATGCTCTGTATTTGTTGTTTATTTGTCACTTAATATCCTATAATAGGCAGTTGATAAGTGCTGATTGTTGATTGCTTGTTATTGTCTAGATTGCAATGGACTGAAATTAATTTTATAATATTGGCGTGCAGGGAAATATGGTGTCTCCAATTAAGTTGATGATTGCAGAGCAAGAAAAGTTCCATGGAAAAGCATTGTCCCTTTCCCATACGAAGACTGCAATCAGTACGATAAAGGAGAAATTCAGTCCGCAACAGCTACGAAGGTTTGAAGAGAGTTGTTTTGGTCATCTCCTACTGATTGAGGACCTGAAGTGGACTTCGCCAATTGTCCACGGCTTGTTGCTGAGGAAGGCTGATCCGAAGACAGTTTCCCAAGTGAATGGGATAAAATTCATCGTGGGCAATAAGGTGATCCAATTCACGGCGCAGCAATTTTGCGTCGTCACAGGGCTAAGGTTTGGAAACCTTCCCTTCATTCCGATTGCCACCAATGAGAACTGCTCATTGAAAAGGAAGTACTTTGGCAACGATAAAACTGTCAACCTTTTGGAATTAGAAAAAGCCTTCCTCGACTGTGGTGATGAGGATGATGTAGTGAAGCTAGGATTTGTATACTTTGCTGTTTTTGTGCTGTTGGGAAGTGAAAAACATGTCCACATTGACATGCGGTATTTGAAGTTGGCGGAAGACCTTGAAGAGTTTGTGAAGTATCCATGGGGTCTTTGTGTCTTATGCCAAGACAAATGCGTCACTTCCGAGGGCACTTTGTGCAGATTATCGGAGTGAAAGTGCCCAAAAAGCTGCGAAAACAAAAATATCTGAAAAGAAAGCAAAGACAACGGCAATCGGTAGACCAAGAGAGTACCACATCAAAGGTTTTGCCTTTGCACTTCAGTGAGCAAATTTCCATTCATGTTTTAGTTAAATTTCATTTGTTTACAGTGAGTTACATTTTCTTGCTCAAACCAGATTTGGGCTTATGAGGTCTTTCCTGCGTTGGCTGCACTGCATTTGGTGGTGCACGATGATAATGCCTACAACCCCCGTATACTTCATTGGAGGAGCAATACTTCGGGTCGTTTTCATGAGCTAATGAGCCAAGTATTCGAGAACCGTGAGGTTAGTTATGTTTTTAATGGTAATGTTTGGCATATGAAAATATAGGGAACTTCTCCATTGCGAAGTTAGAATATGCGGAGTGGTTTTGGATTTATGTTTGTGACCGTGGGATGATTTCAACGCTTCAGATTGGATATCTTTTTTTTTGCCTTCTTTCTTCCTCTCCCCGATTTCAGTATTCTCTCTCTCCTCTTTTTTTGTTTTGTTTTAATTTCCTTTCCTTCTCTCTCTCTTTTTTCTTGTTCGCTCTCTCCGCCACGGTCAAAAACAGAAATCCGTAACCACTCCGCATTTTCTCGACTTCGCAATGAAGAAGTTCCTGAAAATATAATAAGTGGACTGATATGTATATTGTCCGTGTAACTTGCGTGTTGATGTGCAATCGCTCCGCCAATCAGTAAATGACAAGCGGCAGCCCTATTGGACTTGGGGTGACAATGTTGACGCATACGTAAGATATTGTTGAGTTGTTTGCCGATGACGCCTGAACAAAAACCAGCATTTCTGCCTCTTTAGAAGAAAAAGATGATGACATTGACGAATCGCTACCCTTCCGTCGTCTTCTAAGGCAAGCATTACATTTTGTCCAATATATACGTCATAATAGAATAGGAAAACGATTCTTTGTATTTGGGATATATTTTGGAAATATTGTAACACTTTCATTATAATCGATCATAGGTAAAGTCGCGTCCATCGAGTTACGCAGTTTGAAGCGTGACTTTCAAAGGACAAAGGATGAATTGGCCAATGTAGCCAGTTCAAATCGAGCGCCGCAACAGAGTGCATGAGTTGGAAGAAATGGTACGGAAGGAGTCACTCAAACTTGAAAGAGAGTGTGCAAAAATAAAAAGTGTGTGGAGGATTTCGGCAACACCCTCGCTTCAATGGAACACTATTTTAAGGTGGAGATAGAGCAGCTGAAAAACGAAATGGTGGGTTGAATGAAGGTGGGGAAGGACATGAGGACCTCGGTAGTCCTCATATGAATGAAGGAGGCGACAATGAGTTGTCGCCATTACATGACTATGTTAGTCCGCCTACGTAACCGGCAGCAATGGAAACACAAGTCCCGGTGATGGAGCCAACCCTCCGCAGCCATGGCAGTACCAAGAGGCGTAATGGCCGCTTCCTCCCGACATACAAGTGCGTGAAGTAGGCTGAGCAGCAGAATCCGAGAAGCTGCCTACCGGAAGATGTGGCGGGTGTGACGAAATCTGCAGTAAGACTCGTTGTTTTTGTTAGAAGATTGGAAAATAACTAGCAAGATGGCATCGGGAGGTCCGATGAATCCTCCAAGCATACCCAAAGTTAGAATGGCTGGTGATGAAGAAGGTAGTGCGAGTGTTGAAAACCAAGAAGTGGAAGGTAAAGGGTGCAGAAACAAGCGCCGGCCCGGACATTGTTGAGTCCATTTACCGATCCTTTGAGGAAAAAGAGGACATTGAGTGTGTTGGATGCGGCTCCAACCCCGCCATGTTTTGATCCATCAAAACCCCTGCCCATTGAAGATGTGAAGGCAAGAATAGAGTTTTGTAATCGCGTGGAAAAACAATATCGAGTTAGGATTCTTTAACTTCGACTTGTTGGCCAATCTTCATTTTATTCTAGTATGTAGTCATATAGCAATGACAAAATGTGGATTCTTTAATATACATGTGTGTATTTGTCATGAACAAAGTCAGAATTATGAGATGAGTACAAAATTCACCCTTGCAAGTTTACCTATTGTAGTGCGGAGGTGCAACTGGAAGCATGTCCAGTGGGCGCTGATCTTTTCTACAAACTGATCGATGATAAGGAATGGATTAGTTCAAGGGTAAGATTACACAAAGCTCTACTTTATTACGATAATTCAATTGTTTTCTCACCTTTATTAAGTGTACATTTGTATGAAATTGTGCTCATATCATATACGTCAACTTACAGCACCTTGACATGGCTACCTTTCTCATCCGGAAAAGGCAACTCTCTCATCCGTTGGTATTTGGAACTCACTGGACAACGGCAGATTATTCCTTGCAGGTAAACAAGTTACTCACATCGCACATTCACTGCTTCAGTTGCATCCGCTTGTCATTCTGTAATATGCCTTCATTTAAATGTGTGCAGCAATTTCTAACTAAGCCCGTCAAAAGACCTGCCAAGACACGAGGCTTGAAGAAGGCAGCTGCTTCAAACACCATTGACCTTCCGCCCAGCAACCTGAACAATATACATCACTATGTGCGCGGTACGTGGCAACACGGGTATGGGCAAGCTTGGACAAAAGTCCGTAAGGTCTACTTTCCATATAATCTTCAAGGGAAACACTGGTTGCAATTGAAATTGACTTCGTCAGGACATACCGCAATCGTGTATGACTCCTACATTGGAAAAGGGATGAAGTATACATCCCTTAAAAGACATATGGCCTCATGACACACCTTCAATATGGACTCTATATATATACAAGTCATACCTTGCATCACCATCATATCCCCTTAAATTACAGAACCATGACACCACACAACCTCATGCTCCTTCCTCTTTCAACCCCTAAATTATCCATCGGATGCCCAATACTAGATGGCTGCTTGGGCGGTGGGATACCCTGCAACTCCATAACAGAATTGGTAGGGAGAGCGGTTCGGAAAGACGCAACTTTCTGTCCAACTTACGGTTAAGGCTCTGCTCCCACCCTCACATGGTGGACTAGGAGGTCATCCTCTACATATTCACAGATTTCAACTTCTCATTTCGTCGATTGCAACAATTAGGCAAACTTTATCATGCATCATACCCCAACTTAATAGGGATGGAGCCATTGGAAGACATATATGTTCGGGCGTTCATGATGCTCAACAACTCATCCATGTCCTTGAAGACATAGAAGCATTTATTGCCATTGATCACACCCGGTTACCTGTGAAACTTATTGTCATTGATTCCATTGCTGCACTGTTCAGATCACATTATCAAACAACACCGACGGATTTGAAACAACGGTATGAAATGTTCTTCAAGATATCAGGGACATTGAAGGCTTTAGCAAATAAGCTTGGGTTGGCGGTGGTTGTGACCAACCAAGTGGTGGATTTTATTGGGCCACGTGATGGAGTGAATGGGGTTAGGTTGGGAAACTTGGAGTGCCTGCACACATCAGGTAGACGGGTGACTCCAGCTTTGGGACTGGCTTGGGCACATTGCATAAATTCAAGGGTGTTCTTGGCAAGACATCAGCTGCCTGTTGGGGTTAACAGTCGTAATGCTCCTTCACCAACTACATCTACTCAAACACATAGGACATTTGACCTTGTATTTGCCCCTCATTTGCCCCATGCATCGGCTGAATTTGCAATCAGAAAAGGTGTAGTAGGAGTATCCGGGTAACTGTGTAATAATGGAATTGTAAGAACTTTTATGTTTTTCATCCATTTGGAGTTACATTCCAGGCCCTTTAATTTCGTACTGACAGAGTTTACATTGCAATAGCAATACCGGTACAATAAATGGACAATATAAGGTCAATCTAACCACAATACGAATACAATATCAAAGCGATATAGTCGCAATAAATAGGGAACACAAAGATCTTTGTATAGCAATCTTTGTGTTCCCAAATTATGCAAATTTAACACAATTCACATGAAATACAACCACGAAACCCAACAAAGCAACAGAAATCGTATTGTCTAAGATACATTGCGCAGAGGAATATTGTTTTTACAGTGGTTTTATTGTGGCCTGTGGAACCACACCTTGAGCACTTTCTTGTATTGCTGCCCTCTCCTTGCGAGGGAATTCTTAGCTTCTTCCGTGCCTGGCATGACCTTTGCCATGGGAGGCGGACAACTCGATCGCGAACATGTTCCGGAGTAACCCACATTGCATGAGGTTGTGCAGGGTAGATGCTATCTCGAATAAGCATCCAACCAGGTATTCCGAGTATAATACCGAGAAGCCTTCGAGTATACATTTACTTTCAAGAAGCGGCAAACTGCAAGTACATGCTTGCAAGGTAGCTGCTCAAGCTGAAACTTTCTACAACTACAACTGTTGTTCGTCAAATCCACGAGACCGTCCATATGACCGTCCAAAACATTAAACTGCACGTTATTTAGTTTAACGACATTCATCCGTGCAGCATCCTCCAACCTATTCCTCAACTTCTTCTCGCCAAAATTGGGGCACAATGCTGTTGTGCAATTCATAGCCAACTCACGGCGTTCGGTGAACCATTTCACAAGGAGATTAATAATTTCCCCTATCAAATGAACCACTGGCAGCATCCTTGCAAACCTAAGGACTGAGTTTATTGACTCCGCGATATTTGTTGTCATTACATTGTAACGGCGTCCATCCATGTGAGCTCTAGACCATTTATGTAACCCTGCCTCTTCAAGATATTGAGCAACATCTTCCTTTCTCTTGATCTTCCGAAAATGACTTTCAAACTCAGCAATGGAATAAGATTTCGCAGCCTGCTCAAAGTGCATAAGTATTTGATCACGCTTTTTCAACTTGCAAGCGCGTTTCATGTTCCCCTTCATATGATAAAAGCATATGCCATGTTGCGCACTTGGAAAAACTTTGTTCCACACATTCTCTATGCTAACATTGCGATCAGAAATGATGACAAGATTGGGACACTCACCGATGGCTTCATGAAGTTTAGTGAAAAACCAATGCCATGATGCATCCGTCTCCAAATCCCCGATCCCAAAAGCAAGAGGATATATATTTCGATTGCCATCGAATGCATTTGCTACAAACATAACACCCTTGTACTTTGATTTTAAATGAGTCGCATCCACGGCTATCACTGGGCGCATGGAAGAACAAAACCCTCTAATACATGCACCAACTGCCATGAATAAATACACAAAGTGATTGTTCTCATCAGTTTGGATGTGTGTCTTTGTGCCGGGATTCATACGCTCCAATTCATAGCAATACGCTGGAAGAATATAATAAGCCTCCTCGGCTGATCCTCTAATGGACAATAGAGCTAACTCCCTTGCTTTCCAAGCTTTCGAATAATGGATGGTCAAACCAAAGTTGTGTTTCACATCTCTCATTATGTCACTTGGTGTGTATATTGTCCGAGAATCCTTCAACTTCCTTTTAAATGAAGTGGCTACAAGTGCTGCGGTCGCTTGCCGATGGTTGTCATTTACGAACCTCAGATCACATTCATGGACAGCTGTACACCTCACTATCATGAAGTTGTATTCTCCAATTCTCGATGCTCGGACCCGCCATGGGCATGGACGTTGACAACAAACCACAAGCAACCTCTTTGTGCAAGAGAATTGCACTTTAAATTCAAAGTGACCCCTCAATGCCGTCAACCGTAACTCGGTCAACAACGCTCCCTTACTAGGGAAAATTTGGCCAACTTCAATTTTCGGATTCCAATCACTTCGCGAATACCCTGTGTCCAAATGTGCTTCTCCATGATTTACAGCAGCCACATTGTACTGGTTTTGTTCACTCATTTCCCTCAAATAATGTGCACGAGTGGGATCAGATTCCCCTCCTAAACGCATTATTGGCAATCGGGCAGATGAGTCCAAGTCGCCCAAATTAGGCGGGGCAGAGTACACTGATACTTCATTTCTGTCAGTATCATTTTCACCACCACGCATCTCCTCCACGTCTATAAAATCAATCATGTCCATAAAATATGTCCCAACATCACCTCCCACATCAGCCACATTTGTATTATTCCGAGTTACTTCATTGCTTTCAACAACAGCAACTGAAGAACGACCCATCCGACTACTATCTGTCGTGAAATGCGTACTATCAACTATATCATTTGTCAGTCCTTGATCTTCTATACTCACGAGTAAGGGAGCTAGTTTTGAAGGTGTTACCTCACAATTGTACTTCATAAAAATTTGACATCATCATCATCCTCAATCTTTATGTGCTTCCACTCATTCGAGGCCACCAAAATCGAGAACTTTAAGCAAACTTTGTCTTCCTGTTGTTTGTATTACCAATTTGATGCACCCGATCCAACAGCTTCAAGAAATGTGATGGTCCGTGGAACTATTACGCCTTTTGAGTCACCCCCTTCATATTTGCACATCTTCTTTGACGTTACCCATTTTCCATTGTAGCAAACTAGAATAACAATTGTCTCCATTTCACCATGACAAAACAACATTTCAGTTCCTCACAATACGTAAACAATAAAAAAGCAATACAATAGCAATATAAAAGCAATACAATAGCAATATATAAGCCATACAATAGCAATATAACAGCAATACCACATTAATCCACAGCAATAACACACCAATTCCACAGGAAAACCACATGAACACAACAACAATACAACACTAACACAGAACAACGATTCATCAAAGTCACACTATACAAATCAACTACATGAAATGGAAAATCCTAAGTTTCAAGATTCACATATCCAGAGCAATCAATGCAATTGGTAAAAACCCGTGATGGATGAGCATGAAGATTCCGAAAACCTAACCCAAAGCAATTAAAGCCAGAACCAATTTAACAGAAACCTAAGCAATCAAAATAAAACAAATTTCACAGAATCCCATACATATTAAGAAAATTATCATCAACACTACCTATTCGAGGTCAGCGATCCAAAGAGAGCTTCAAGGTTGCAATAACCTATTCGTGAAGCTGAATAGGGAGAGACGGAGAGAGAGAGCTGCGCTATAAAGAGAGAGCAAATACAGAGACGGAGAGACACCGAGACACAGAGACACAAAGAGCAAGCGAACACAAAGATAGTGAGTACAGAGTCGAGTTGATAGAGTGAATAGGGAACTAACAGAGCCGAGAGAGCCGAGAGACTGAATCGGGAGTTGAGGAGTTGAGGGAGTGAATCGGGACTGAGAGAGTTGAGAGAGTGAATCGGGAGTTCAGGGAGTTAATCGGGACTGAGAGAGCTGAGAGAGTGAATCGGAAGTTGAGAGAGTGAATACGGAGTCGAGAGAACCGAGAAATACCAAAATTTCTGCAAAAGTGATATCTCAGACAATGAGGGGACAATAAATATATATTTATAGGTGGTAGTTCCACAAATTTTGGGAACGGGTGGTATTTTTAGTTAAAATTATGAAAAGGGTGGCATTTTGAGCTATTTCCTTTAAAATTCCTATTTGTAGAGTATAGCCGAACGGCTATACCTTTAAAAGGCAAAGGTCAATGCCGGCAAATAGTTTATCTCCATGACGACATATCGTCGGTAGAGATCAAGTCCAGCAAATTTTGTAGGGGTAGGTTTTTTTAAAAAAAAATTAAATATAAACTTTGTATCTTTAGGTCAATAAATTTTATATTTAGTAATTAAGTAATATCTTATCCTGACTTAATTACTTTAATTAGTAATTATATTTTAATTATTATTTATTTAGTCAAAATTTGTTACTAAATATTTTAATTAACATAATAAATTATGTTGCTTAATAAATAGCAATTAATATTTTTCTTTAATAAAATATTTAATTACTAATGACTAATTACTAACTAAGTAAATAATAGTGGAAACATAACTACTAGTACTAATTAAAGTAATTTAAAAAGAGAAATCCTGATTATTCTAGTTAAGGGGTATAGCCGCCCGGCTATACTTGAACATTTTCTATTCATAAAGTATAGCCGTGTGGCTATAAGGTTGAAATTTCTATTTATTGAGTATAGCCGCACGGCTATAACTTTTGAAAGGAAAAGGTCTATGCCGGCAAATAGGTTACCTCTACTGACGAAATCTCGTCGGGAAGATCAAATCTAGCAAATTTCGTCGGGGAAAGTTTGTTTAAAATATAAATATAAACTTAGTATCTTTAGGTCAATAAATTTTTTTAGTAATTAAATAACTACTAATTAGTAACTAAGTAAATAATAGCTAAAACATAACTACTAATTAAAGTAATTTCAAAGAGAAATTCATATTATGCTATTAAAGAGGTATAGCCGGACGGCTATACGTGAAAATTTTCTATTTATAGAGTATAGCTGTTCGGCTATACTTTAAAATTTTCTATTTATAGAGTATATGCACGGCTATACTTTTAAAAGGTGAAAGTCTATGCCGTCAAATAGGTTACCTTTGTCGACGAAACCTCGTCGTGAGAGATAAATCCAGTAAATTTCGACGGGCTAGATACTTCCCGACGCAAGTTCGTTGAGCTAGGGTTTTTAAAAAATTACATATAAAATTTGTATCTTTAGGTCAATAAATTTATTTTTAGTAATTAAATAATATCTTAGCCTGATTTAATTATTTTAATTATTATTTATTTAGTGAATAATTAGTATTAAATATTTTAATTAACATCATAAATTTGAGGACATTTGTGTCCATTTAGGTGATTTTTTTGCTATATTTAAAATTATTTACAGAAACTGGCATTTTTGAAATTAAGGGGTCAAGTTTTGGCTATTTTTGATAAATTCTCAAGAATAGCGAACAAAACAGCAAAAAAAAACACTGGCAACCAAAACTCATATAAATTGACATTCTTTTATTCCAATATTGAATACAATACAACAATTGGAGCCAAATTAATTAAGATAATGGGCATTTCAAGCACGAAGACATTCATCCTCTGCTTGCGAATTGTTGGCATGGTGGTGCTGAACAACGGAGTGGAAGCTAGGAGGACCATCATTGACCCCGGAGTTCTTGACCTATGCCTAAAACCAGGAGGGGCACATCCTGGTTGTAGGGTCCTAGTGGCAGCTTCTAAATATATTATAATATTTTAAAAGTATAGATGTGCGGCTATATGGCTATACTCTTTAAATATATTATTTGGAGATATGGCTTCTTGGAACCAATGGCTTATTTTCACAATTTGTCACACAGCATCAATAATTTTCGGGAAGAAACATAACAGTTAAAAAGAAAATTACAATTAGGCAATGCTAAAAAGGATTTTTTTTTAAAAAAAATTTACGAACAATCACCACTCCTCAAACTCTGTAGTAGATCTAAGTATCCAAAGCATTCGGGTCTAATGTACCTGCGCATTGATTAAAAACAAACATCACATTTTTAGAAGGGGATCACAGGTAGTAGTGCATTATGGTTCATCAAAATAAACTACTCTAGGTTTGGTCCTTTACCATACAGTAAATTATACTACAGGTTGATTCAAAGTGCGCAAGTTGGGTAGGGGCAAATAACTTATCCTAAAGATGCCAGAACCCAGAACTAGGGTTACAGGCAGATGATGATGATGGCTATACATACATCATCACCACATGGTTCATTGTCAGTTAAGCTAAACAGTCAGCATATGCAAAAAGAAATTTATCTAATGGTAAGAATTTCGGTAGTAAAATTGAAAATACCCGTGTCGAAACAGGAAATCAATGATGACAAGAGAGCAATTTGGCTTGAAAAATCGTGTCCTTCGTATGATGTTTGCAACATCAGTCACAGAGATCAACTTGAAGCTCTCCACCTCTCCATCTGTTCAATATGGGGAAAATTGCAGATGGTTTAGGATGAAATGAAAGGTGAAAAATGACGAAGCTGAAGGCAAAGTTTACAACTAATATAGGTAAAAGCTAAGCTCCAAGGGTCTTACCTTGATTCTTAGGCGTGAAACTCTCAGAAAGTTTTAAATCATAGCAAAACAAGACATCCCTTTTGTATCTATACCCATCAATGTCCATATAAGAAACAGCCCCAACTGGTATAGCTCTGTATGAGAAGAATTGCCAAATCCATCAGTGTTTCGTGTGTGTGTGTGTGCGAGAGAGAGACAGAGAATGAGAGAGAACTTACGCGCTAGAAATGGATCTGGGTATTCCGGCTTCCTCTTCACATTCCTTTACAACATTTTCCCCACATGCAACCCCATGAGGCTGCAATTACCAACATGGGATACATTATAAAATTCTAGCTCAGAAACGTATCAAGCTCATTGCTAACTAGAAAATAGGCTTAATGAAGAAAGAATTGTATAAGATTTATAATTTTTGATAACTTATTTTGCAAGAGTGGGAATCAAGAAACCTGCCACTTGCTGTTGCTATGCTTAAAGTAGACCGCTAAGTATCAGGTAAGGAAGAACCACTTGCTCTTCCACTTGCTTAAATACTGATAGAATGGAAACTAAAATGCCTTAAAGCGAGTTGAGAGGCTCGTTACAAACCAGTCCCCCAGCAACTAGATGATCAAGCATCCCTGGATAAGTGGGTTTCTGTTGACTTCTCTTCCCTATCCATAGAAACTTCTTCCCACCCTTTTCAACATAGCCACTCATGTGCACTCCATAAACCTATTCCAACAAGAAGTATACATAAAGAATGTTAAAAATGAAAGTTGAAAGAAAATCAAACGAATAACAATAGAAGAGTCAGCTGGCTTCCTATGTGACCATTGAAAAAGCGACCAGACTAGTTAACCCTTCAATGCCACCACTGAAATTTCTAAGCCTTAAAAAATCTTTTGTTCCTCTCTAGCCACAAACACTATAGCACATAGCATCACCTCCAAAACCTCGTTATCAAGCCTTTTGACAGGACCTCCATGCCAATCTAATAACAAACCATAGCATAGGCACTGCTAGGTACGTAAATATAGCCAAAATGACTTACAAGAGATGCATAAAAAATTGATAATAATTCACTGTTAAATCACCTAGACCAAGGTAAAAAAGGCGGTGCAAATCGCAGAAACAAACCTTTATTCCAAAATAAGGAGCAGCTGCACGTTCTAGAGAGAAAAATATGGGTGCCTCAAAGGATGATGTCACAGGGTATAGCTGATGATTTAAATAAAATGAAACCATAGTTAGCGCAGATAACAAAACTACCGCTAATAGTTTATACTGTTCCAACAATTGGGAGACATATAGGATTTGATTCAGTTAGCACAAGCAGTACCTCGTTCCTTATACCTGGAATATGTTCTTCCCCTAAGCTTTTGATTACATCTCCCACCGCTCTCGTCCTGTCCTCAGCTGTGCTCAGCGATGAATGCAAGGTTATTGAACTGCCATTAGAGTTTGAATTTTCTGGTGGGAAAGTAAACACGTCCTTGAAACTACGTAAATTCTCAGCAAAACTACAGAATTGGGAAAATTATTCAGTGCCACATCTGAGGTCTGAGCATGAAATCGGTATCAGAATTCACGGAATTTGAGCTTACCCTTTGTGAATGTAACCAACGATTTGGTCCTCAATTACAAAGGGAAGGAACTCAGATTGCGATTCCTGCAAGCAGTTTCAATAAAATGTGGAGTGGAGAGATAAACGAACAATTGGTCTGTTTGGCAGCTGAGAAAATGTATTGTTGAACTTACCCGTCTGCGATTGCAGATTTCAATCTTTTCCGAGTATCCCCTGAGATCTGAAGGGTCGTCGGAAAGGGTTTCCAGTTTGGATATCCTAACGACGTCGTCCCAAGAGAAGACATCATCGTCGGAGGCTGAGACTGATGCAGGACAACAAGTTAGAACTTTGTGAAAAGCTTGCTGGGTGGAACGAACTGGGAACGACGTCGTAAGCGCTTTGGGGAAAGCCTGAAACACTTTGGCGGTAAAACGGAAGGCCAGAGAGTCGACGAGTCTGTGAGAGAGCTGAGGAATACCGCCGCTGCAGGCCATGAGATGGGAGCGGGTTCGGCTCTCATTCCGAGTATGACCTTTCATTTGTGTAGTATAGCCGAACGGCTATGCTGTTTTAATATATTCGAATATTTAAATTGTATAGCCGGGCGGCTATACTTTTTAATATATTCGAACATTTAAATAGTATAGCCGCGCGGCTACACTCTAGAAATATATTCGAATATTGAAATAGTATAGCCGGGCGGCTATACTGTTTAATATATTAGAATATAAAATAGTATAGCCGAGCGGCTATACTTTTTAATATATTCAAATAAAAATAGTATAGCCGCTCAGCTATACTCTAGAAATATATTCGAATATTAAAATAGTATAGCCGCGCGGCTATACTCTTGAAATATATTCGAATATTAAAATAGTATAGCCGATCGGCTATACTCTTGAAATATATTCGAATATTAAAATAGTATTGCCACGTATTTTGGATCAGAACCCGGCACCAATGCAATCCGAATATTCCCAGAATAGCCATCAAAAGTTAAGGTTGATGGGCTGGTTCTAGTCAAATTAGTTGGGGAGGAGGTGTAAATAACCCATGTTTGAACGGTGAACTTGGTGTTTGAGTTGCTCGAATAGCATTCGAGGATTGCATGAATGGTTGAGACAGAAACCGCAATGGGGCGAGACACATTGCAGGTGACATAGGGGCTTCCTCGAGCGAGGAAGAAACGAAGGTTGGAGGAGGGAAAGTCAAAGGTAACACTGAGATCAGTGAAGGCAGAGATTACACGGCCGCTGTTATTTTCTGTAGCTAAGTTGGCGCTGGTTTGGGAGGCAGAGATGGTTAGGTCAGGGACAAAGGTTTGGGAGATGAAAGCAGAGGTGGAGGAGAGAGATGGGTAGGAGAGAGATAGAGAGGAGGAGGATGAGTTGATGCCGTACGGGTGGAAGTACTCGGGTTTTTCACCATTGTTGAAAGCGAAGTTCTGAAAAAAAGAATTGGTGGGGAGAGGGGTGGAGAGGAGGTTTGCAGAAAAGAAGGTTGAAGGGTCAGGGAGAATTGTGGATTGGGTTGGAGGGAATTGGAATGAGGATGATAATGAGGTGGTCTGTGGAATTAGTGAAAGAGCTGAAACACAGAGGATGAGAGCAAAAGTGAAAGCCGAAGTGAGGTTGTTTGCCATTGCGCCTTCTTGTTGTGATGGTGAAGTCTCTTCAATTGGCCTTCTATTTATAGGTTTTTAATATATTCGAATATATTAAAAAGTATAGCCGAGCGGCTATACTTTTTAATACATTCGAATATTAAAATAGTATAGCCGCACGGCTATACTTTGTAATATATTCGAATATTAAAATAGTATAGCCGCTCGGCTATACCTTTTAATATATTCAAATATTTAAATAGTATAGCCGCGCGGCTGTACTCTTTTAATATATTCTAATATGTGGCAGGATCTAGGTCGTCCACTCTGATTTTAGAGTGGACGTGGCAAAATGAAGAGTGGTAAATTGTTTTTCTTCAAGAAAACGAAAGCCCTAGCCACGAAGCTGACGTCTCAGAAGGCAAACCAAGCGTCCGTTGTTACTGATTTTGGCGGGTGAGAGTTGAGAGAGAGCGCGAAATGAATGGGTAAAGGACAAGCAGAGGAGGAAGGGCCTATTTTCAGGGATATAAGGTGATAATATTGTGATTACCTCTTGATTGCATTTGCAGGTCCAAAAAGACCCTGATTGCTTCTCACATTCTGATGCTCACTCACCACAAGGTTTCAGTCCTTCTTTTTAATTTTGGTTTTCTATGGTCCAATTTTGAAATTTTATGAATTGAGGGATTTATTGTTGTGGGTTCATTTGGTTTTTGTATTTTAAACAAAATCTGAAGCTGGGTGGGTTGTCTTCAGATTGATTATGTTAATTTTTACTTATAATTTGGTTACTTTTGTTACAAAAAGAGATGGCAATGGCCAAAAAGGCTGGCTGATAGGGCTGGGGAAGGAGAGAGGGAAAAATTCAATACTTGCCAAGAATGTGATGCTACTTTTAAGACACCTGCATATCTCAAGCAACACATGCAAAGCCATTCCCTTGAGGTATTGTTTGCTATTAACTTTAAGTTGTTAATAACCTTCACATGATTCCATAGTATTGGTGTCTGAAGTTGTCTTAAGGAAACCAGCGGCAGCTTGTATATTTTGATATTGCTACCGATTTGTTTGATAGCTTCATTACAGCTGATTGTGTCTATAGCTTTCCTTACTTTTCTGGTGAAGGTCTTGTAATTTTCGCATCAATTGAAGATAATTTTTTTGCAGGATTCAACATTTTTAAGAACTATCCTTTAGATATTGTGAAGCATTGGATCCCACACAAAGAACTCCCAAATGCGAGAGGTTTCTGACTTGAATTGACCAGTATCAGGTGGGAGACCTCCTGTGAAGCTCCATCAAGTGAACCTCAATCACGTACTACTTGGGTTGATGTTTGAATGCTTGATCATGTGCACTTTGAAATTATATGGTTATTCGTTCATGAGTTTCTTTTAGCTTATTTTTTTACTTTTTGGATGAGGTTTCTGTAGTATTTGCATCAATTAAAGTTATAATTTTTGCAGGAATTGACATTTTAAAGAAGTATTTGTTGGACAACCTGGAGCATTCGATCCCACACAAAGAACTCCAAAATGCGCGAGGGTTTGACTTGAATGGACCGGTACCAAGTGGGTGACCTCCTGGGAAGCTCCATCAAGCAAGCCTCAATCACGTACTGTTCAGTTATAATTGAATGCTTGTTCACTTGTATTTTGAAACTATGGTTTTGGTTCTTGAATTCGTTTAGCTTATTCTTTACAAGGGCCATACGTTTGTTCGGTGGATGATTGTCGTTCCAGCTTCAGAAGAAATGACCACTTAAATCATCATCTTCTTCAGCACCAAGGGAAACTCTTTAAGTGTCCGATTGAGAACTGTAATCGTGGGTTTGTTTCCCAAGGTAACATGAGGAGGCATGTGAAAGAGCTCCACAATGAGGATGATCCTTTGGCTAATGTTGGAGGTCAAAAGCGGCATGTATGCCAGGATTGTGGAAAGGTGTTCAAATTTGCTTCAAATCTGCGGAAGCATGAGAGTTCTCATGGTAGCTTTCATTTCTAAATTCGATCTTCTTTTTGTATTCTGCCGTGTGTTGTGTGTGTGCGTCAGTGGTGAATAATGTTGTAAGATACATTATTTTCTGGAAATGAGGGGATGTGTCGTTGTTGAAGTTTTTGACGGTATGCTTAATGCAAAATCTAAATATATCCTTTTATTTGTGTAGTTAAGCTGGATTCAGTTGAGGCATTCTGCTCTGAACCCGGCTGTATGAAATATTTTTCTAATGAGAAATGCCTTAAGGCCCATATTCAGTCCTGCCACCAACATATCACCTGTGAGATATGTGGGACCAAGAAGATGAAAAGGAACATCTCCGCACGCATGAAGGGGGATGTGCTTCAATGGAGGATTAAATGCAGTTATAAGGGTTGTCTTCACACATTTTCAACTGTGAGTTACTGACTTGACTTTTAATGGGTTGTATGTACACGCATGATAGACCAAACGGATTTCATTATTTTGAAAAAAAACAAAATAGTTTTGCATTCTTTGCGTTGTCATTTTTAGTTTTCTATTGTTTCCTTTTCTGATTTTGGTTATACATTTGTAGAAATCAAATCTCCATCACTATGTACACCTTGAACATAAACCTTTTGTCTGTAGCTTTTCGGGATGTGGCATGAGATTCGCATAGAAGCATGTGAGAGATAAGCACGAGAAGACTGGACGTCATGTCTATGCATATGTGAGTATTATTCTTAGATCATTCAATACCCTCATATGTTGGATTTTGGGATAAGCATCTTTCCAGGAATGCCACATTATGAGTTCATATGTGAGACATTATTGCTTTGAATTGCATGGGGTTTTTGAAGAGGCTGATGAGCAGTTCCGGTCAAGGCCAAGGTGCCGCCGTAAGAGGAAGTACCCCACTATAGAAATGCTTGTACGAAAAAGGGTGACTCCACCATACTAATTGGGCCAGGAGTCTGAGTACCTTTCCTGGTTGCACTCAGAAGAAGATGAAGACAAGAATTGAGCCATGCCCATGAAGTAAGTGATTGGACATATCCACTATGTACTCTAACCTACTTGCCAAACCACCCATAACTTTGATGGGCTGGATCAGTCATTTTGCATTGGCTCAAAATTGTGGAATGAGATGAGAGTGCTCTCTCTTCTTTTAGCTCTCATTTTTGCCCACCACATGTTTATGTGTGTGGAACAAATTTGTTTTGCTTGTGAATTTATCGTTTTGGATTGTTTTGATAATTAAGAATGACTTTGAAAACTCATCCTTTTCAATACAACTTTCAATTTGGCGCGTGGTATATAAATTCCAATAAATGGATGCATTTGTCATGGATTGGTACACACGTTTCAAAGAATTCAATGTAAATCCAAGAATGTTTGATTAGAGTTTTCATGGCCCATTGGTAGAATTAAAGCACTATCAGAAAATGATATTCCCAGCTCATGTTCAATATTCCCAGCACACATACGTAATCTATCACCCTTTTAGAACAAATTTATTCATTTATTAATAAATAGGATGATATATTTCAACTTCTGTTCTTCTATACAAACGTGGATTAAAAATATTACAAAGTTTTATTTAATAAGGTTTCTTTTTTAGGTTTATGTGGGTTTTAAATTTGAGGGCATTTGTGTCTATTCAGGTGAGTATTTTTGCTATATTTGAAATTATTTATAGAAACTGACATTTTTGAAATTAGGGGTCCAGTTTTGGCTATTTTTGATAAATTCTCGAGTAGGGTGTATTTATTAAAATTATATTTGTTTTCCAATTCCATATATCCTTTTTGGTCATTTTATATCAAGATAAATTAGTAATTCAATAAATACTATTGTAGTATGGCGTACTCAATTAAGTTTAGAGTTCATTTAATAGCACTCTAAATTTTTGAACTTATCAAATAGCACCGCTCTTTATAATTTTACTCCAGAGCAAGTTTGGATATTGGAAATGACAAGAAAACCCAAATAGAAATGGGCAAAAAGCTGGATCCAAATGGTCGTGTGCGCTGTAAAAATGGGCTAGTTAGCGAATACGGATATGTGTCTGGGCCAATAGAAGACCCAATTTTTCTTTTATTATTCTTTTCCTCTGCAGAACTTTGGAAAGGTTTTGACCACAAATTTTTTAAAACGATGATCAGATGTCATTTCCAGGTTCTTGCCAAAGTTAAAAAGTACTTCATATTTTCGTAAAACATCAAACAGAAGAAATGGAGTGAAATTTTTATGTAATATTTATAGGCATTAACCGGACTAAGTTATTTTTTTGGGAAATAGCCCAAAATGCCACCTTTTTGATAATTGTAACTGAAAATACCACCCATTCTGAAAATTTTGGGAACTAGCACCTATAAATACATATTTATTGTGCACTTATTGACACATATCACTTTTTCTGAAATTTTGCCCTCAACTCTTGCTTCGCTCTGTCTCTCTCTGCAACAACAAGACCATACCTTTAACCCTTGCATCTCACTTAAGCTCTCTCTTTGGCTCTCTGTCTGACTCGCTCTCTCCGGCTCTCTGTCTGACTTGCTCTCTCTTTCTCTCTCTCTCTGTTTGTTTTGCCCCAATTTTCCATTCCAAAGCTGCCTTGGGAACGGTCATGACCGAAGAAGATTTCTCGGAGGAATTGCTTCTAAGGCCATTGTGGATGGCAAGGTGCTGGCTCACTTCCACTTCCGAAGCAGCTCCCCACATACCAACTCCAACGGTCGCCACCACCATCTCTAAGTTCTCCAAAGCCATATCTCAGCTGGTAGGTCTTTACGTGTCTGGCATTATTTTGTTTTTAAATTTGGTAACTTTGGCGTACGATAAGGTCATAAACATATAAATTTTGGATCTTGTTCTTGTATAGATTTTGGATCTTGTTTTTTGGAGCAGATTTATTCTTCTAAACTAGAAGGATTTGACTTTGTCTGATTGGGTTCTTAAAAGGGGTCCTATTTTGCTTCAAATTTAGATAGGCCAAGGTTTACTTGACTTCAGATTTTCATGGGATTGAATTAGTCAAGACATCATGTTTGTTTATGTTAATTTTACTGCAACATGTTATGTTTTTCCCCTTACGGATGTTTCTGCCTGTATTAGGCTTCAAATTTGAGATATGCTTTGAGTAAATTAGTTTTTTTTTATCGCTTCATCCCCTGAATTTAGAGTTTTCTTCATTGAGATAGTTTCATGAAATTGAACTTGAATGTAATAGATTAATGTTCTATAAATGGTTGTTTCTCTGGACTTATGGTTAAATAACTTGACTTTTTGCAGGATATTTCTTTGTTGATTGCTTTTCTTTTGCATGATATTTGAAATTGGTCCCCTGCTTATTCAGTTGAATTTGATACTGTTCATTTCAATTAATTGTTCTTGTATATGGGTTTTGCTTAATTAGGTGTTGTAAAAGTGTTCAAAATTACTTGTATGAGCTTTAGCATTGAGATTCAAGTGTAATTATTTCTCTAGTAGTTTCCAAACTAACAACAATTTCCTCATATGGAGTTTAGAAGGATAAGAATCTAGAAGTGTGTAGTAATCATTCAAGAGGAAACTGTTAGGTTTTTCAAATAAATGTTCTGTAGCAGTATCTCCAACCTAAATGTGGTCTGGGCATGACACTTACAAGACTTACATTTAATTAATAAAAGTTTCAAATGGACATGTTCTTGATAGTTGATATTGAACAAGGCAATTTTACTTTGTTTTCCATCTCCAATTTAGGGATTATGAGATGTGATCCTTTCACTTTATCCTTGTAGGTCCGGAATCATGACTTTTTTGGGAATCCATGCAACCTAGAGTGGGGACATGCCCAAACTAGGCGTCCTTCAAAGCAGATTGAAAAGGATTTTGGTTCCTTTACAAATTTCAAAGAGAAGTTTGTAAAGGCAGCACCTACACTATTTGGCTATGGCTTGGTTTTGCTTGTTTGTAAGCCCTTTCTTAAGTTAATTTCTGAAATTTTGTGAGTATTATGCGTTTAGAATTTCTAAGAATTTCTAAGACCTTTTCTGAATTCCAAAGGTATTTCATCACTTGTATTGTATTGTATTGTATGTTTTTTGTTCAATCTATCCTGGCTCAGGTTCTTTGTTTATGCATGTTTACACACATATTTACATATTAGGGAAATGTTCTCATGATAATTCGGCACGTTAGATTTAATCTGTTGAACTTTTGTATGAATATGTGGTTGAAATTCAGAGTCTGGCAATTTAACATGCCAAGTATGTGATCAGTGAACATTATTTATGATATTCTCTATGTGGTAGTGCAGGTATTTCCGGATTGTGCATGCCCTTGTATTTCTGTTTGCATCTGAGCTCTCTCTCCGCTGGGTTTCTCTCTCTCTCTCTCTCTCTCTCTCTCTCTCTCTCTCTAAGCTTTGTTTCACTGAAATTTTAATGGTTTATACTCTTAGTTGCTGATAGAGAAAAGAAGAGGGCGTGTCTTTGAGGGATGGAGTGAAGGAAAAACCTTCCAACAAGTCAGTATTGGAGGGATGAAGTGGGATCAAGATATATTTCTCTTCTATTTGTTGGTATTTTGTAGTGAGAGGCACCATGAGAGAGAGAGAGAGAGAGAGAGAGAGATTAGTTGATTTTTGCTTAAAGTGTGAGGAATTGGTAGAAATTTTTTAGTAATTTCTGTAATATTCTGGGTCCAAATTGCTTAAAGTGTGAGGAATTGGTCGAAATGTTTCGTGGTTATGCGCGATATGGTCTACCAAATTACATTTGTTGGGTTTATTTTGTGGTAATTTGTCTCACTTAGTGTCATGTATTTTGAATGTACAAACAGAAGGGTTAGGGAACATTTTGTAATCGATTCTCATTGTATTAATATTGCCTATTCCACTTCGTAATGTATCTTAGACATGTAGGTTTTTGGTGCTTTGAAATTTCAAATGTATTTGTATTGACTTGGTGTTTGGATGTGAATTCTGTCAACTTTCCACATTTGGTATGTCTTGACAATACAAAAATGCATACTCTCACCTATATAATTTCATTCCAATAGACTTGAAAAAAAAGGTGCTACGTATGCAATATCATAGCAATGTTATTGCAATATCGGGGCAATATGGAAGCAATATTGGGGCAATACACGAACTCCAAAATCACACTATATTTTATTCCAACAGACTTTTAAAAAAAAGGTAGGTGCTATGTAGGCAATATCATAGCAATATCAGGGCAATATGGATACAATAAAAAGGCAATACACAAACTCCAAAATCACACTCTAATTTCATTCCAACAGACTTGAAAAAAAAGATAGGTGCTACGTACGCAATATTTTAGCAATATCGAAGCAATATGGACGCACTATTGTAGCAATATATGGGCAATATGGACGCGATATCAGGGCAATACACGAACTCCAAATGTACAAAGCACAAATAGGAACGCAATATTTTGTGTCAATCCGGACATGCTTGTCAGTCCCCAATAGTACAAAGCACAAAGAATACAGTATACCATTACTACACATGTATTGCAAAAATGAATTCCTATCAAATGCCACTCATGAAACCAAATTTAAAAGGTGCAAAATTTGTAACGAGAAGGCAGGCTCCTTGTAACAAGAAGGCAGGCTCCTTAAGAGTTTAACACGTAAGCAAAGACCAATAACCGTCACCATACTACAATGTTCGACGGTAGGGGTAAATGTGACCCTGCAGAAAACAATTATCATTTATTCAATCAACAGAGTTTAAAACCCAAACTGAATTAGGAAAAACTGCTTCAATGAGCATATAAAGATTTGTCTACCTGACGTAACCATCGTCTACTTCAATTGCATCTTCTGTAATTACTTTGAGCTCCTCCAACTAGTAAGGGTGTTCCGGGTCTTTTATATCTCTAATGTGATATGAGAATTGTTAAGAAAGACCAAATTCTTCTCGGCATACAAGACGAAATACAAAACTACTTTGAAACCAAACTCACAAGGTTAAGCTATAATAATGATGTTGATCAGAGCTTAATATTCATTGATAAAAGCATCGTAATATGCATGGTTGCTTCAAGTACATATAAGATTACAAGCATTTGTGCTTACAATGAAGATGCAAAGGATTCTTTTTGGAGACACTTTCATTGTCCATATTGAGATCAAACGAGAGATTCTTACTCTTGGGAAAGTCCTCATCTCGATGACATTCATTATTAGACCAAGCTAATGGTTTCCAGTTCTTATGAGTTTGCCACCCATATTTGTAGTCTCCAACTATCGGTGTTCGTGAAGCTCGCACAAAGGTACACGCAATGCAATGCTCATATATGGTTAGAGGAGTTTTTCACAGAGAAAAGTGGCTTTGTAACCGAGGAATAAAGTCGCTAACAAGTATTTAGTTCGATCCATACCGATGCTTTCGGCCAAAGAGGGGTTAGCTCTAACCATGTGAAACCTGCAAAATCAATAGTGGAATATTAGTGAGGGAAATATTATTTCTCAACGAATCAGACAAGAATGCCGCGCCAAAATATCTTCATTCATGATTGTTTGGAGCCAAATGTTGAAACTAAAAGCTGCAGCATGTATTGCATGCTTATGCGGAAAAAGTTTGTTGCTAACCAGGACATGGTGATCCAATTACTTTGAACTTTGTAATGGCATGCTGAGATGGCAAAGTTTGTGAATCATTCAGAATTGTGATTCGATCTAATTTACCATTGTCCACTACCACTGAAAGCAATCAAAGCCCCAAAATATTGTAACTTCAAGACAATTGTTAATTTTTACACTTATATAATTTGTTCAATGCATCGCCGAGGTCCTACAACCAGAAACCACTTAATCAACTATAATTTGTTCAATACCGCTACTATCTCTATCAAGTCTGTGCACCTAACAAACACAAAGATTCTTATCCAAGAAAAAAAAAAGAAGAGTAAATCGACAAAAAACAAACCAAACAGAGCTTGTTCAAGGAAGCTAGATAATCCATACACCCAAGTATCCATAAGATTGCTGTGGAAATAGAAGAGACCATGCAAGTACACACTTGATACAACGATTGAAATTCTAATAGGAAGTCTATAAAACTAAATTGTTATCTTCTCCATTAATCAATTCTTGCATTCATTGAAATACGAAAAAGTTCATGTTTCCATTCTGGCTAGGTCTCAATGACACAACTATTTACCAACCCAACCTAGCTGAGTTTGGAGATGTTGAACCTGGGATCATGAAGCAATATAGCTTGCAACTGGCTCCATCTCGTTGAACATGAAATGTGTGAACAAGCTGCTATTCAATGAGTTGGCTAGAGCTTCTCAATAGTGGCTTGATTCACATGCAATGAATCTTTCTTTCACTCCATACTCACTCTAGTTTTAGTATTACATGAAAGGTCCCCATTCAATATTTTAGAAGTCTAACAAGTACACTGCTTACTATACAAAGAACAGAGAATGAATTCTACATAAGTTAAGATTTCCTACAAACTCACCAAATGAGGGGGTTAGAGAATTCATAACTTAAACAAGCAAAGACCAGTTCATCTAAACTTCTTTTGATGCCAATACCACCTGTGCAAACACTATACAATTCAACATGTGGGAATCAAATTAAACTACCAACAAACCAAAAGTACGACAATAACCTTCAATGAAGTATCGCGCCAATCCGAACAGGCATTCCAGGGGTTTATTGATTACAATAATGGCTAGATCCTAATTTCATGAAGAAAAAACAGTCTTGGGTTAAATATTGTAAGCAAGATAGCTAGCTTAAATGGTCACAACAGAGATCAAAGTTATGAACCTTATACAACTCAAGGCTACGGATAAAGGTGACTTCTTCTTCACTACAATGGCACTCCTTCTCATTGGGCAACTCTTGTTTATCAATGGGGAACTCTTGCACGTAAATAGGAAGATGTATTCGATCTCCTACATTCATAGAGTCTTTGGCCGCCACCTTTCGATAAATTAAAATCGAAAGAAACCATTCCCATATTATTACAAAAACCAAAAAGCTCTATCAATTTAATTTCCCGACAAAAATAAATACAAAAACCCAGAAATAGTATGAAAGTAAGAGCAATATCAGTTACCCTTTTAAGTGGACTCTCAAGTGCTTCAACACCTTGATGTGGAGTTGTGTGTGGTCGTGGTCGTGGCCTTTGATGGGTTCAAGAAGAAGAAGAGGAAAGCGAAAGCAATAGCAGAGAGAGAGCTATGCGGGTGATGAGCAAGAGAGAGATGAAGATCATGGATGGGTTTGTGAGAAGAGGATGAGGTAGAAGGAGAAGAGGTGGATGAGTCTATGTTGAAAGAGAGCGGAGCCGTAGATGGGTTTGGAAGCTCTTCATCTTGGGTTGGGATCGGTGTGGGTTTCATGGGCAACGAATCCGAACCCATTTCGATAATTTCTCTTGTTTTTCTTCAATGGGTTCAGAGAATTGGAGAATTTGTGATGTGGGTCTTGCTGTTGAGCTATGGAGAAAGAGAGAGAGAGAGAGAGAGAGAGCTTAAGTGAGATGCAATGGTTAAAGGTTTGGTCTTGTTGTTGCAGAGAGAGACAAAGTGAAGAAAGAGCTGAGAATAAAATTTCAGCAAAAGTGATATGTGTGCAATAAGTGCACAATAAATATGTATTTATAGGTGTTAGTTCCCAAAATTTTCAGAATGGGTGGTATTTTCAGTTACAATTATCAAAAAGGTGGCATTTTGGGCTATTTCCCTTGAATATATTCGAATATTTTGAAGGTATAGCCGGAGCTTGCATTCGCAGTCAGCCATTTCGCTTCTCTATAAGCGCTTCCAAGCTTCAAAGACTCGGTCTTGGACCTCTCTTTCTCTCAACTCAAGCTTCGATTTTTTTCTTTCGTTTCGGCTGCTGCGTTGATTCGATTGCATTGGACTCCCTCTATGAAAACCATCAAATGTCATTCAGCTATTGAAATCTCCACTAAGATAACAACTCTGATGCTATAAGGGAGTTCGGCGGGCTAGGCGGATCTAGGCGGAGCCTAGGCGGCCTGGGCGGGTCTAGGCGGCCCCTAGGCGGCCTGGGCGGTTCTAGGGGGCTCCTAGGCGGCATGGGTGGTTCTAGGGCGCAAACGAGTCGCTTCGGTATATATATATATATATATATATCTCTCTCTCTCTCTCTCTCTCTCTACCTCTGTATCTTTTTTTAGCTCAACTAATTTTCGATTTCTGATTCTTACTGAGTTAACTCGTTCTAGGTGGTCAACAAATCGGCTGGTCCGTTCGACGCTTTGTTCTTCGTGGGCCAGTTCTTCCCCGACTCGGCGGACCAGCTCGACGAGTTCAATGACTGCATTGAAGCCCAGGCACAAATTCCTGTTCCAACCTACTTCGTCGGCGACTATGGCGTTGCCACCACTAAGGTACTCTTGGCAGCAACGAAAGATTCCGGAAACTAGGGCTTCAAACTGAACGGGTTGAAGATTTGCAACAATCGCTTCTGGTTGAAAGGCAGTGGAAAATTTAAGCTCCATGGTATAATTTAGTTTACTTTCATTCAGGCCTATGTTTCTCGCTTAGGTCTCTGCTTGGTTACTGAGAAAAATAAAGGAGGGAGCTTTTTTTTTTTTTTTTTTGACAGACAAAAAGGTGGTAACTAGAGATGAAAATTTTGGTTTGAAAATTGTGCTTAAATATAATTCAGCAGTTTACCTTAATTTTGCTGAGTGCGAGTTTCATGTTATTAGCTCACATTTGCTATATTTTGCTTAAGATCGGATTAGTTGTTGCTCAACTTCACTAGAATTACTTGAGTCACACTTAATTCTGAATAATGGCCAGTACTAATTTACACCTTTGGAATTGGAGTCATTGGGTGTGGGAAGAATAGAGGAATGTGTAAAGGGTCGTAAAGCATTGTTAGTGATCTGGGTTTCTGAATTTTCATGTCTCTATTGTTGTTTATAAGCCCAATAATGTCGTGCATACGAGTGTGATAAAATGCTGTATTCACATATCTGGTCTGATAGATATATGAAGTATGTTAGAAAAGTGATGAAATGATTCGAACTTCGGCATCTTATTGAATTGTTTCCAAATTCTGCCGGAGTATAATTTAGACCAGAGCTCGCAGCTAGTGGGTCTTCTAGTGCATACTGATGGCCGGAAATTGTAATATTCTGTTTTCGAAATTACAATGTCCCAAGAAGCACGCTGATTTAGCAACTTCTATTTTAGTTCAGGTTTCATCTTGATCTGGGTAATGCCTTACCATTGAGGTTTCATCTGATGAAATGCCTCGTAACAATAAAGTATTATTGTTCCATAACAAGAATGATAATATGAAAGGGATTTAATATATCGCATTTTCATAGCATGCTTTAGCTTTCTTCTTATAAGCACCGGCCTTCACCTTCTGTCAGGGTTAAATCTTTCACCATCACCAGAACCTCTCTCTGTGAATCCTCCAATTGAAACAGCACCTGCTCCTCTCTCTCACAGAAAGTCATTCACAAGCAATGTACCAATCCCCGCGCCGCGTTACAGCCAAATGGTAAGTCCCATAACTCTGCTGTTGTGGATTTAGAAGTTTAGACATCTGCTTAAGCTCCTAATTTGACAATCCAGGGTCAGATTTGCACCCTGCTGCTGCGATGCCATCTCTTATGTCTCCCCCAGTGCCCCAAAAGATCAAGGGACAAGTACCATTCTTGTCACCAAGCATTCCCGAAGTGTTGCCACCAGATGATGCAGCTCCTCCACCATTAAGTGTTGAAGGTCATGTACCGCCTGTGCCACCAAATAATGCTCCTCCACCATAAAACTGGCTTATCCAAAGAGTTATGCTCTTTAATATCATATATCACTTCAATTTACGCTCGGTTGTTGGTCACGTTAGCTACAATCTTGCTTAGGAGTTATTGGGATTTCCATCGAATAAGAAAGAGGAGAGATATGGATACTAGTGTGATGAGGGCTGCGGTTTTGATGAGCATGCTTGTGCTTGGAATAGCTCAAGGAGATATCAATCCTGTTCAAAATCGTAAGACTCTTGGTGAAGTTGACGGTGTCTACGATCCTTCCAATACCAATCATGTGGTTCCAAATGGTCATCTTATTCCTTGTGGCGTATGATGTGTGACAAAATGCAGAATGAGCCCAATATACCTTGACATGTGCATGATTAAGTGCTAGTTTGGGCCTTTGAATGTTGTGTATAATTGTACACGTAATTATGTCATATCTATTGCCACCACAAGTACTTCCAATTCTGGTAATATTCACATATATTAATTACAATATGGGATTATTGATTTTACCATACTCTAGTCTTACATGTTTGTTTGAAATCATATTTTTGACCACTGATTTAATTATTTTTGTTTTTTTGTGTGATATTGTTGGTAACCATTATGTGAAAGGCTTCGTGAATTCATGCTATGAGAGATGCTTCAAGAATAACCATATTAATTAAAATATTGGGCATGCAATGCGGATGTCTTGCTTTCTGCAGAAAATAAATGAGGAATTATGTCTTTCATGTGAAATTTTTTGACTGAAAATAATAAGAATAAGATTTACCAAATTACCACTTATATTGATTTATGGGCTTTGCCCGTGTGGTTTCTTTGTTTATTTCTGGTTTCATTCTTTCTTTCTAGCCATGCCGGCGGCTATACCCTTAAATACAATCATCTTGATTTCTCTTTTTAAATTATTTTAATTAGTAGTTATGTTTCAACTATTATTTATTTAGTTAGTAATTAGTATTTAAATATTTTATTAAAGAAAAAAATTAATTACTATTTATTAAGCAACATAATTTATGATGTTAATTAAAATATTTAATACTAATTATTGACTACATAAATAATAATTAAAATATAATTACTAATTAAAGTAATTAAATCATGCTAAGATATTACATAATTACTAAAAATAAAATTTATTGACCTAAAGATACAAAGTTAATATTTAACTTTTTAAAAAAACCTACCCCGACGAAATTTGCTGGACTTGATCTCTCCCGATGATATTTCGTCGGCATAGATAAACTATTTGCCGGCATTGACCTTTGCCTTTTAAAAGTATAGCCGTTCGGCTACACTTTACAAATAGGAATTTTAAACGTATAGCCGCGCGGCTATACTATAAATATAAATTTAAGAGTATAGCCGCCCGGCTATACTCTATAAATAGAAAATTTTCAAGTATAGCCGGGCGGAAGCTTGAGCACCTTCAAATCATATTCTCAGAAGTTGGGCTGCTGGACACATGCAATATTTGTTCAAAACTGAATTATCTTTCAGACACTTGGGGATGAACGTATATTTGAACAGGAACGAATTTTGAAATCTGTTTTGTGGATTGAATTTTCTCAAAGGCCGTCCTGGAAACAAACAAATCTGTTTTGAGTATAGAATTTTCTGTACTATGGCTGAATTAAAGTACAGAATCGGAAAGCTGCACTTGTTGTTTTTAAAGATGCATTGTATAGCATTCAGATTGTAATGTTCGATAGTGAATTAATGAAAATCAACTTTCGTTAAAATAAATACCTAAAAAAATAAAAAGAAGATGGATGATAACAAAGATTGCATATTGGAAAAATTCATCACTGAATTTAGTTCTTAAAACATTAAACAATCTTGCCTTGTCCTAACATAGCAGCCCAAGGCACTTGGTTCTTATGTAGATCATTAAACCGTTCAAATAATAATTATTGAACTAATTGCATTTTTTGGTCATTGGGGTTTGGCTCAAAATCAAATTTGATCACCGTGATTCCAAATTTTTAAAATTTGATCATTGCATTCGCAGCAATTAACAAACCAAGTCCAATGTCTCAATTCCGTCACTTTCATTTAATTAAATATTAAGTTAAAAACTTCAATATAAAATTTTAATATTTTAGAAGAGAAAAAAAATCATAATGTCCACCGTCTCTTCCAGCTCCTTCCGTCACCCTGACTTCATTGACCATTTTGGAACCAGCTCTTTCATATTCAGGCACCCCATAAATATATAGGGTTAATTTCGATTTAGTACTCTGAACTCTTACCCTTAAGACACGTTTGTTCATGCACTCTCAATTTTAATGATTACATACCCCGAAGCTTTTCAATTTTGTACAATATGGTTCTGGCGTTAATGTTGACATCAAAATTTCCGTTAATTGCTTGCATGACAGTCATGGGTCTCACCTATTCGCTTATTTTGATATCAACTGAAGAGTATTTTTGAGTAATTGGTGTCTTCCTGCCATTTTTAACAAAATACCCTTCAACTCGCATTGAAAAAAGTGAATAGGTGAGACTCAAGCAATTAACAAAAATTTTGACAATGAAGTTAACGTCGGAACCAGATTGCACAAAATTGAAAAGCTTAGGGTATGTAATCGTTAAAATTGAGAGTGCAAAGGCAAACATGCCTTAAAGGTAAGAGTTCAGAGTACTATAAATTAAAATTAACCCAAATATATATAGGTAACTTCACGTTAACAATTGTAAAAACCTTATGAGAACTACACGTTAACAATCGTAATTTTTCGTATATATGAATATGACGTTATGTTTCTCTAATGACACGTTTACTAATCCGTAATCAAATTGAGAGGAATTGAATTGAGGAGGAATTGAAATTAGGAGGAATCAGAATCAGATTCCTGTTGATGTTGTTTACTAAAACTGTTTGGAATCGGAATAGAATTCCATAAAGCTGTTTACTAATTCAGCAGAATCGGAATATAAATCAGTATGATTACTAAAATGCCCTTGTCCCAAATCAAATATTTTATATACTTTTTTAATCAAATTTGATCTAGTATATAATAGTAAGAAAAAATTAAATTGCTTTTTTATTTCATAGACACACTAAAATGATTTTGTTTTTATTTATTTATTTATAAATTTAAGTATTTCTAATAAGTATTTTTTTTTTTATAAATGTAAGTATTTCTATTAAGTTTTTTTAAATAAATGTAAATATTTCTAGTAGTTAATTCTTAATACTAAAATGATTTTGTTTTTATTTACGAGGTTAAGGATAATCTTGGAAATAATGAAAGTAAGTGAGGGCATAAAGGAAAAAATTATCATTCCGATTACGGATGAAATCCGAATCCAAATACCACCCCAATGTTGGGAATCCAAATCACCCAAATCTTGGAATTGAATTCCATTTTTGTGTGGGCCACAAGACTATTGATTCCTCACAATTTTAGTAAACACATGTATAATCCGTAATCTAATCGGATTCCTTATTCTCATTCCGATTACGGGTTAGTAAACGTGCCATAAAAGTGAAGTGTAATTATTTTGAGTGCTTGAACATTATATATTTCGATAGTGATGTATATAGACACCAAAATTGCTAAATTATAAATTTAACTTTTGAGGTGAGACCCAATGAATGAAGGAATTTTATCCAGACAAAATGACTTAATCAAAGGGACTCGACGCAAATGATCTTCAAAGAAAAAGGCTTCATTACAGACATGATCAACTAAATCAAAGGATACCTGCAATTGATCAAGAAAATCAACAATAATTCTTTCATTTCCTTACAATGAGAAAACAAATATATACACAGCTCTGTATATATATTATGAATACCAAACCGCCTAAATTACATCCACCAATTAATAATTTGAGGCTCACCAGAGAAATATTTTGGACTGAACTGTAGGTGGTCTTCACTGATCATCGCCATGAAATCAAAAGAAAGACACATTCAATTATGCTCAAAATGATAGTCATGTATGTGTATATCGCTTCAATCTGCGGTCCATTACAGATCACGTAATTAGCTACAATCATGCTTAGAACCAGAAATGGCAAAGGGTCTCCCTATAAATTGTGGCATTAGCTTTTGCTTCCTCCACCAACAAACTCCGGCAATCAAACAGAGTTCAATAAAAAAAAGTTGAAACAAAAGAAAGAGGAGGAATGGATGCTAGTGTCTTGAGGGCTGTGGTTTTGATGAGCATGCTTTTGCTTGCAATAGCTCAAGCGGATATTATCCTTCCTATACCAATGCAGTTCCAAATGGCAACACTCTTGGGCAAGTTCATGATGTCTCTGATCCTTCCAATGCAAATCAAGAAAAATAAATGTCTTGCTCCAGAAAAATAAATGACAAATTATGTTTTGCATATATAATAATTTTAATTTGAAATAATAATACGATTGTTCCAATTACTTTTTATATTGCTTTGTGTACGTTATTTCTTTCTTTACATATATATATATATATAGGCATTCCTATTTAACTCACCGACCCTTGATATATATATATATATATCTATATAAATCAAAGCACAAATATCGAATTTTCGTAACCTAGGGCTCAAATGCAGGATCGCTTCTTTAGTAAGCGCTTCTGCTTATAAGCGCGTCTAGCAAAAATGCTTTTACTATAAAGACGTTGAAATTTTTATAAGACATCCAAGTTCTTCTTGGAAAAGCACTTGGAAATTGCTTCATGAAGAAGCACACGTCATGGCTTTCTCTATGAGCCAAATCCATAATAGCTTTTCATAGAAAATGTTTTTACTGGAAAAATAATAGTAATATTGATAAAATACTACTTTCCCAGAGACACGTGCGAGCTACTCATAATGAAAATTTGGAAACTCTCGGTTAAATATATTATTTTAAAGGTATAGCCGTGCGGCTATACTCTGTGAATATATTCGAATATTCTAAAGGTATAGCCGCGCGGCTATACTCTTTAAATATATTCGAAACGAACACGAAGCTTGCACTCGCAGTCATAGCCATTTCGCTTCTCTATAAGCGCTTCCAAGCTTCAAAGACTCGGTCTTGAGCCTCTCTCTCTCTCTCAACTCAAGCTTCGATTTTTTTTTTCTTTCGTTTCGGCTGCTGCGTTGATTCGATTGGATTGGACTCTCTCTATGAAAACCATCAAATGTCATTCAGCTATTGAAATCTCCACTAAGATGACAACTCTGATGCTATAAGGGAGTTAGGCGGCCTGGGCGGATCTAAGCGGCGCCTAGGCTGGTCTAGGCGGCGCCTAGGCGGCCTGGGCGGTTCTAGTGGGCAAACGAGTCGCTTCGGTATATATATATATATATATATATATATATATATATATATATCTCTCTCTCTCTCTCTCTCTCTCTCTACCTCTGTATATTTTTAGCTCAACTAATTTTCGATTTCAGATTCTTTCTGAGTTAACTCGTTCTAGGTGGTCAACAAATCGGCGGGTCCGTTCAATGCTTTGTTCTGCGTGGGCCAGTTCTTCCCCGACTCGGCGAACCAGCTCGACGAGCTCAATGACTACATTGAAGGCCGGGCACAAATTCCTCTTCCAACCTACTTCGTCGGCGACTGTGGCGTTGCCGCCACTAAGGTACTCTTGGCAGCAACGAAAGATTCCGGGAACCAGGGCTTCAAACTGAACGGGTTGAAGATTTGCAACAATCTCTTCTGGTTGAAAGGCAGTGGCAAATTTAAGCTCCATGGTATAATTTAGTTTACTTTCATTCAGGCCTATGTTTCTCGCATAGGTCTCTGCTTGGTTACTGAGAAAAATAAAGGAGGGAACTTTGTTTTTTTTTTTGGACAGACAAAAAGAAGGTGGTAACTGGAGATAGAAAATTTTGGTTTGAAAATTGTGCTTAAATATAATTCAGCAGTTTACTTTAATTTTGCTAATAAGTTGTATTAACCTTAGCCGAGTGTGAGTTTCATGTTATTAGCTCACATTTACTATATTTTGCTTACGATGGGATTAGTTGTTGCTCAACTTCACTAGGAATTACTTGAGTCACACTTAATTTTTATTAAAGGCCGGTATTCATGTACACCTCTGGAATTGGAGTCATTGGGTGTGGGAAGAAAAGAGGAATGTGTAAAGGGTCGTAATAGCTTGTGAGAGTTTGCTTTATTTTAGTATATCTGTTAAAAGTTTTATTTCTGTTTATAGCTAATTACTGCACTCATATTTAGGGTTATCTGTGGCGTATTTATCTGGTCTCCAATCTTCGGATAGTCAACAGTTTGGGACGTATAGTCAGGACGATGTTGATGTGTTGCGAGCGGTTGCTGAGGAGCCTGGAATTATTGACTTGTTTCTAACATATCCTTGTTTTGTTAAAAATTACTTATGTGTTACTTTAGAATGAATAAGAAGCTCATTTGGCATCTCTTACATGCTCTTCCTTGCTGCATTTTTCAGTTTTTGGACCATTTGTGTGATTTCTTTAACTGATTATTACTAACCAATGGCCAAGCGGGATCACTAATAGAGCAGCTGCATCTGATGTTCCCCCTGGAGCCTCTGAGCCTTTTGGCAGTGATGCTATTGTGGTAGAGTTAGTAGCCGAGATCAAACCGCAGTACGAAATTTTGGATATTATTGCATGTCATGTCAGTTTTAATACTCTCCTCAATGGCATATAGTAGCAAACAGAAAAAGTTTTGTATTTTCATAGAACAGTAGCAACAACTCTATGATTTTGATCAAAGTTTGTCTTTTGTGGTAGCTATCATATTGCAGGTACGAAAGGCGTGTACTATGCACGTGAACCTTACTCCAATGTTGATGCTGTGCATGTGACCTGCTTCTTGGGCCTTGCTCCGGTTGGAAACAAAGATAAGCAGGCTAGTTATCTCAGCATAATTTCAAATTATATTCATCAATTCTATGTTTACATCTTTATTTTACTTATTATTTGGTCTTGGGATGAATTGATATATGTGCTGTTCACTTGTGTCAGATAGTGCTTCAGCTGCTTGTCATTACATGTTCATTTTATGTCCTCGCAAATAGCTTTGATAACCCTTTGCATTTGTCTCTGCTCCTCAGAAATTTATTCATGCGATTTCTCCTACTCCAGCATCTACAATGTCTGCTTTTGAGATTAGTACAAAGTCACCAACCACTACATTATCTCCATACACATATGGGGAGAAAACAGATCATGCCACAGAAGCTGGAAAGAGGTCTAGCGATAGTATTTCTAATTCACAGTACTGGAGATATGATGTCAACCAAAAATGGCAGAAACATGGAGCTGGAGATGGTAATAGGCTGTGTTTTAAGTTTGTATCCTCTGGTTTTTGTTCTGGAGGGGAAAATTGCAACTTTCAACGTGATGTAGATGCAAGAGAACAATCTTTGAGAGGTGTTTGTTTCGATTTTATGAACAAAGGAAAATGTGAAAGGGGTCCAGATTGCAAATTTAAGCACAGCTTACAGGCTGAAGGTGAGAGTAATTCTCAGCAGAGACGTGGATCTGGAAATGCTAACAGTAACAGGTCTGTGTCTGAATAACACTTTTTTTTTATTATGCTTATTGAGCAGGCCAATGAGAGGGGTTCAAGATGTTATTTGTTTTTGTTGTAACGCTAAGTTTGATCTCACATGCAGGTCAACAGAGTGCTCGTTTTGTTTGTCAAGCCCCAAAGTAGAATCACATCTAATTATCAGCTTAGGGGAGCATTACTATTGCGCCCTTGCTAAAGGTCCCCTTGTTGAAGACCACGTATTGCTAATTCCTATAGGCCATTCACCCAACACCCTTTCTTTACCCTCACAATGCAAAATTGAGCTTGGTAAATTCCAGGATGCTCTAAAGAAGTATTATAAAAAACAAGGGAAGGATGTTGTTTTCTTTGAGTGGGCTTCGAAACATACAACTCATGCTAATCTTCAGGTCAGGATCTGTGTTGCAAATGTTTATATATGAAGTTTCATGGATGAATTACTTACCCCACTTGTTTTTTTGTATAGGTCGTTCCCTGTTCCATCAGCCAAAGCAGCTGCTGTTCAAAATATATTTAACTTCGCTGCGGAAAAGTTGAGCTTCAAGTTTGAGACTATGAAATGTAAAATAATAGTACATAATTGTTGCATACATGGGCTAGGATCTTTGATTATGCAGTGTGTTCATGTCAAACTTCTGATATTCCTTAGCTTCTACTACATCTTTAACTTTTTGTTCTTTTTGGCCTGTACTACATCTTCTCTTCGTTGCAGCTGGTAACAATTCTGATGGGAGGAAAATGTTAAGGACACAGTTCGACAGAAATTTCAGTTTCTTCTATGTTCAACTCCCTGATGGTACAATCCTATCACATTCAATAGAGGAGAATGAGAGATTCCTACCCCAATTTGGACGCGAGGTAAGATCATAAGTTCTACTTGTAATTTGTAATATGACAATTCCTTTCCTGACATTCAGAAGGTTGGAATCCAATGACAAATGAAATATTTTGTAGGTCATAGCAGGTTTGTTGAACATGCTGACAGGGCTGATTGGACAGATAGCAAAGAAGACTAAGCCAAGATGGCGGGAGATTTCAAGAGTGGATTTGAAGAATTTGATCCAAATAAGTAATTTCTCTCAAAAGGAAGTAAGACTGAGAGTCCTAAATTTGTGACGTGATGTGATTTCGAATGTCGTTTGCAATTTCTTTAGCATCCATATTCTTACCAATTTAGAGAACCAAAACCAAGATTGCACAATGTATGTCATTGTTTTGTCACTTCAAGGTTGCTCAATTTTGCCAACTAATCCCAGATGGTCTCTAATGCCTTCCTGAACAACTCGTCAACGGTTCATTCTCGTTGCAACGAGTGAGATCAAGAGGTGGCCTTAGTGCACCAACTGAATACTTATTGGCTATTGCAACTTTCACAGTGTTCAAAGATGAGAGCGAGTCCAGTAAGTTTAACCCAAGTGCTGATTTTGCCTATTTTATTTTCTATGTTCTCACATATTGTATAATATTTTCGCATTTGGAATTGAGATGTCTGTTATGTATCGACGTTCGGCCTTGTAATTTTCTGCTATCTTCACTCTGTCACACGGCGTCGTCGGTGTCAAGCATATTATATAATGCTTTAACTATAGCTCGTTTCAATTTTGTCGCAGTTGAGACTCAATAATTGAATTCCATTTTGATGCTTGAAGCCAAGAGGCATTTCTTTCTTCCTCTTTGCTTGATTGCATGTGCAATGAATGATGCAAGCCTAGAAAGCTGTGGCCAACATCGGCTGGAATGATTATGCATCTAATAATTGATTATGCTCCTTTTCATTTCAATGATTTTTTTTTTACTTAGAAATCTAATCCTGATAACCAGAAACTTCAGAAATGACCAAAAAAGTCAGCTCTATTGTGGTCCTAGCCTCTGATAGTAGGGGCAAGTGTCACACTCTCACAGTCTCAGGGTCCAGAAAATTATAACGCTCTCTGTTTGCCATGAAAGTGCTTGTTGACAGACTCTGGTTAGGTAGGACTTAGGAGCCTGCCTACCTGAGTGGGCAAGGTGGGCAAGGAATGCTCATTGCAAGAATAATTCTTTTCAGCCTTAGCAAAGATGCAGCCTGCAAAAGAAACAAAGAAATCAAATGCCCCCATGGACTAAAACTAAAGAATAAGCTATACTAGGATGGTCCGAAAGTGCCAATAGTCATATTGCATAAGTGAAACTAAATTGTAAGATTTTGTGTTCGAGTTCCCCTTCCTCAAATATCGCTTGTATAAATAATAAAAGAAATCTTCATTGGGAAAAAAAAAGGAAAAGAAAAGGGCTTCACCTAGAAGCCTCTGTTTTGATGGATATACAAAGAAAGCTTCATGGTGAAACAGTGACGTTGCCTTTTTCTTTTAGGTTGTGAAAATATAACGCAGGCCATCACTCGAAGTTCTCGAACACAGATGGAGTGAGAGACAAGAAAACTATTGGATCACAAGGCAGTTGCTTTGCTCCTCTACATGAGAAGAGAAATCATTGCGATATAATGAAACCCAAATTTGAGTTTTTGATGATGGTATGAGGGGCTCATAGTTTTTCAGACGTGTTATAGTCTTAGTCCGTGAAGTGAAAAAGCAAGAGAGATCCCAACAAAATAAACACTTCCTGCTACAATTTTTGGATGCTGTCTAGATTTCGGATGGTCCAGTGTTATTATCATCCATCATGTGGGGTAGGAGTTTCAGTGCCTATGTCTACATCCCATTGTCTGATTAAAATCCATGGTTGATGCATTCAAGAACGGTAATGAGGTAATGATTTCGTAGACATGAGCTTAGAGTTGACTAGAGCGGATATGCTCCTCACTATGTACTTGAGTTCGAATCCCCTTCCCATAATTTAGTAGAATATTATTTGTATAAAAATAAAAATAAACATATTCAACCCAATAGAACAAATTGAATATTTTGAAGTATATTTTAACAACTGGGGAAAAACAGAATTAGTGCGTCCACCAGTGTTAGGCAAGGTGTGCCTACTTTTAGCCCTTTTCCATTTTCTTTGCATTCTTTTTGTTTAATATTAACCACCGTCCTATTTAATCGTTGATATTTTCTGCATGAGACACAGAGTCACAGAGTCACAGAGATATTATCACATGTTATTTTGGACTATTATCTAATTTGATCATGAAGCCTAAACACGCGTGTGCTTACATTGGTTGTCGGCTTGTTTAGATGCATATTTTCTTTCTTAAAATGGTGCATCATCACAAACGCACTATCATCGTAATCATCATCGCCATTGTCACTGTCGAAATTCGTCATGGGATTGCACTGCACCGCACAACCCAACACAACAACCACAATTAGTCCAGAGATTAGGATAGGTAGGGAACTCACGAGCCATAATCTGCTCCCGCTTTGGACAAAGTGTGAACCACCACCACCACCACCACCAGGGTGGGCTCCATTCATAGCAACGTGTTTGGTATGTCGCTCATTTTCTTTTTCTAATTTCATCACAATAATTAAAATTATTGTAAACGTAAGTTATGCCAGTTTCATAGAGCACTAGGTTTGTTCACGTGCACTTAAATTTGATTTTCCCTCTCTTTAAATTATATTAATTTAAAATAATTTAGTTTATTTTTTAAAACAAAGTAATTGAGTCAGCCATTTAAGAAGAGACATAATGTTCTTAAAATCATCATCTTCCTCTGAAGTCCACAAGATAGTTTGGGGGGTTTGCATTAACAGTATGGACCCCATTAATGGACACTCATTTCAACCCTTTTGAGATGTCATCCATAATTGCAGCAAATGTTAGGAATGGATTGGCCAATTGTTGTCGTCAGATATAAAATTCAGCAGGAAAAAAAAGGTAGTTTCTTTCTTTAAGTTTTGCATTTTCAAAGTCTGAAATCTAAAATTGCTAAAAGATTGTATTATGGGTCCAAAGTCTGGATAATTATATGCAACTAACAAAACTGCTTGGCCATCTTTGTTTCCTTTTACTTTGTAGCCCACCCAAAGGAAAAGATGAAGAAGAAAGGCTTCTACTTCAATCCATCAAATGTCTCCCAACCAAAAAGAAAATTACTTTTGATCTTGTGAGGATGCTGATTGCCAAACCATACTGTAGTAGAATATAATATATAAAGCTTGTATTAAAATAAGGTTGAATTATCCAGATCACGGAGGGTGGGTGATGTGTCAAACCCTGATTTTGACACACCACACCCAAAAGGCTTAATCTTTACAAGAACAAATGCTAACCAAGAAGAAAATGAGAGTCAAGTAAAAACCATTAAAAACAAAAACCCAAGAATTTCAACCCCAAAGAAAAATTTTGTACTTTGGTTCGTTCCCCATTAAACATAAATTTGGCGTTCCCACTATTATTAAATATTAGCCAAGAATCTCTGCCAGCATCTCTGTCTCTCTCTCTACCCAACTGAAGTACATCTCTCTTCTTACAAAGTTTGTTACTTTAGCACTGTAAGTTTATTGGGTGTATGTTAATATAAAAATTTGTTTTTCAGGTTCACTTCCTAATTTCCAGTTGTGTTTTGTAACTCATGTCTGCTGGAAAGGTTCTGTCTTTCATGGACACCACAAAGCTCTGCAAATTTCAGAGCTTTAGTTCCCAGAAAGCTAGAGGATTAGTTCTCTTAGCTATTTTCACCAAACCCAATTCTGGGTCTTTCTATAAGCTCCCTTCTCATTGCTTTGCTCTCACTACTTGTGAGACTTTTTAAATCTAATCTCCCTTTACATCTTGCTTCAAGTTACAACTCATGCTATAGAGATTAATTTATTCATTTTATTATTATTTTATTGTTCTCTAATCCCTTCTTCATCGTTGAGGAGGCTGGGGTAGAGAGTAAAATTATTAGAACTGTTTATGGGATGGGGGTGGTGATGCCAGCCATTTTCCAGCTGGTTAATCTCTGTGTCATTGGCTTTGCTTTAGCTCTCCAAGGATCTGCAGGTAAATTTTAATCTTTACAAATCTTAGTCATATAAGCATTATTAGAACTGTTGGATTAAGTTGTTAACTTTCATATGGATTTGGAAGCTTTTGTGCTTTAGCAGCTGTTGATGTCTTTTCCCGTCCATTTTTGGTACAAACAGCAGCATTGTTAGTGATCTGGGTTTCTGAATTTTCATGTCTCTATTGTTGTTTATAAGCCCAATAATGTGGTGCACACGAGTGTGATCAAATGCTGTATTCACATATCTGTTCTGATAGATATATGAAGTATGTTAGAAAAGTGATGAAATGATTCGAACTTCGTCATCGTCTTTGATCTGAACATGTTCTCATCTTATTGAATTGTTTCCAAATTCTGCCGGAGTATAATTTAGACCAGAGCTCGCAGCTAGTGGGTGGGTCTTCTAGTGCATACTGATGTCCGGAAATTGTAATATTCTGTTTTCGAAATTACAATGTCCCAAGAAGCACGCTCATTTAGCAACTTCTATTTTAGTTCAGGTTTCATCTTGATCTGGGTTACCATTGAGGTTTCATCTGATGAAATGCCTCGTAACTATAAAGTATATATTGTTCCATAACAAGAATGATAATATGAAGGGGATTTAATATATCACATTTTCATAGCATGCTTTAGTTTTCTTCTTATAAGCACCGGCCTTCACCTTCTCTCAGGGTTAAATCTTTCACCATCTCCAGAACCTCTCTCTGTGAATCCTCCAATTGAAACAGTACCTGCTTCTCTCTCTCACAGAAAGTCATTCACAAGCAATGTACCAATCCCCCCGTTACAGCCAAATGGTAAGTCCCATAACTCTGCTGTTGTGGATTTAGAAGTTTAGACATCTGCTTAAGCTCCTAATTTGACAATCCAGGGTCAGATTTGCACCCTGCCCCTGCGATGCCACCTCTTATGTCTCCCCCAGTGCCCCAAAAGAGCAAAGGACAAGTACCATTCTTGTCACCAAGCATTCCCGAAGTGTTGCCACCAGATGATGCAGCTCTTCCACCATTAAGTGTTGAAGGTCATGTACCGTCTGTGCCACCAAATAATGCTCCTCCACCACCAAGTGTTGAAGGTCATGTACCGCCTGTGCCACCAAATAATGCTCCTCCACCACAAAGTGTTGAAGGTAATATACCACCTGTGCCACCAAATGATGCTCCTCCACCACTAAGTGTTGAAGGTCATGTCCCGTCTGTGCCACCGAATAATGCTCCTCCACCACGAAGTGTTGAAGGTCATGTACCGTCTGTGCCACCAAATAATGCTCCTCCATTACCAAGAGTTGAAGGTCATATACCGCATGTGCCACCAAATAATGCTCCTCCACCACTAAGTGTTGAAGATCATGTCCCGTCAGTACCACCAAATAATGCTCCTCCACCACGAAATGTTGAAGATCATGTACCGCCTGTGCCACCAAATAATGCTCCTCCACCACCAAATGTTGAAGATCATGCACCGCCTGTGATACCAAATTATGCTCCTCCACCACGAAGTGTTGTTGAAGGTCATGTACCGCCTGTGCCACCAAATTATGCTCCTCCACCACCAAGTGTTGAAGGTCATGTCCCGTCTGTGCCACCAAATAATGCTCCTCCACCACCAAGTGTTGAAGATCATGCACCGCCTGTGATACCAAATTATGCTCTTCCACCACCAAGTGTTGAAGGTCATGTCCCATCTGTGCCACCAAATAATGCTCCTCCACCACCAAGTGTTGAAGGTCATGTACCGTCTGTGCCACCAAATAATGCTCCTCCACCACAAAGTGTTGAAGGTAATATACCGCTTGTGCCACCAAATAATGCTCCTCCACCACTGAATGTTGAAGGTCATGTCCCGCCTGTGCCACCAAATAATGCTCCTCCACCACAAAGTGTTGAAGGTAATATACCGCCTGTGCCACCAAATAATGCTCCTCCACCACTAAGTGTTGAAGGTCTTGTCCCGCCTGTGCCACCGAATAATGCTCCTCCACCACGAAGTGTTGAAGGTCATGTACCGCCTGTGCCACCAAATAATGCTCCTCCACTACCAAGAGTTGAAGGTCATATACCGCCTGTGCCACCAAATAATGCTCCTCCACCACTAAGTGTTGAAGGTCATGTCCCGTCAATACCACCAAATAATGCTCCTCCACCACCAAGTGTTGAAGATCATGCACCGCCTGTGATCCCAAATTATGCTCCTCCACCACGAAGTGTTGAAGGTCATGTACCGCCTGTGATGCCAAATTATGCTCCTCCACCACGAAGTGTTGAAGATCATGCACCGCCTGTGATACCAAATAATGCTCCTCCACCACCAAGTGTTGAAGATCATGCACCGCCTGTGATACCAAATTATGCTCCACCACCAAGTGTTGAAGGTCATGTCCCGTATGTGCCACCAAATAATACTCCTCCACCACTGAGTGTTGAAGGTCATGTACCGTCTGTGCCACCAACTAATACTGCTCCACCACTGAATGTTGAAGGTCATGTACCATCTGTGCCACCAACTACTCCTCAAACAAAGGCACCAGTCAATAAGAGTCCAATCTCAGTGCCAGTTGCTCCAGGTAGATAAACCACCAGGGCTATTTCTATGATCAATTTCTGTTGAATTGGTTCCAAACAGATTTTTTGTATCGTGTTATACAGTACCCATTGCAACACCTTCGAGAACGCCACAAATTTCACCAGCCATCCATTCAAGTGCACCAGACACATCACCATTAAGTGCTCATCAAAGACATGCGCCAGACAAGGTTCCCATACCACAGTCACTTGCTCCAGGTGGATGTAGTATTTTGTTACAACATTACTAGATATCTCGGAAACTGGTTATAAGCAGTATTTTACATTTTTTTTGTTGCAAAAATACAGCACCTGTTTCATCACTGCCGAGGACATTGGGACGAAGTCCATCTGTAGTGCATCCGAGCACACCGAATATAGCACCGCCTATATTACCTGGTGTGCCTTGTTCTTTTTTTTCTTTTTTTGAAAAAATGTCACGTATAATCCTTATATTATAGAAACTAGTTAAATTGATCCATTTGTTATTTTCTCTGAAAATGCAGTACCAGTTGCTTCACCAACAAGCAAATTGCCACAAAACTCGCCTTCCATTCACCCAGTTACACCTGGAGAATCTCCATCCACATTTCCTGGTACTGCTTCAGAAAGAGCATAGTAGAAAACTACAGTTTTAATGTTCGCATTGTGATACCCAGTTGAATCAGTTTAATACCTTCATTGAATTGTTGTCCTTTTAGCAGTTAAGCTTGAACCTTTAGACTTCATATCCAAATTTAATTTCAATAGCATTATTCATGATTTGGGTGTTTATGAAAACGTGCCACTGTGTGTGTTTGATCATTCCTGTCATTTGAATAACTAACAGTTTGTATATTTCACTGGCCCCAATATGAGATTACAGAAAATCAGTGTTCTGTTTCATCTTACATTACAATACCGCTGAAGTTTTCAACAAATATATTCTAATCATTGTAATAATTGACCGGCCCTAATATGAGGTTGCAGATCCTGAAGTCTCTCCTGCGTCATCTACTCCCCCCAGCATCAACTGGAAAAGGAATCGAACGCCAGTTGTTGCACCACCATATGAAGCTCCCAAGCCTTCACTGCCCATGGACCATAGCCCAGCTAAAGGTATAGAAAAGTGTTGCATATTCCCTATTGGTTTCTATATGGAAGTTTGTGCTATCAACCTTCTAATTCTAGGTTAAGTTTTCTGCTGTAGCTCCTTCTGTTCACAAACCTGTGGTGTCATCTCCTCCCTCCCACACCAATTGGAAAAGGGATCGAATGCCAGTTGTTGCACCACCATATGAAGCTCCCAAGCCATCACTACCCATGGACCACACCCCAGCTAAAGGTATAGAAAAACTGAATATTCCAATTGTTTCTATATGAAAGTTTGTGCTGTCAGCCTTTTAATTCTAGGTTATGTTTTCTGTTGTAGCTCCTTCTGTTCACAAACCTGTGGCATCATCTCCTCCCTCCAGCACCAATGGGAAAAGGGGTCGAATACCAGTTGTTGCACCATCATATGAAGCTCCCAAGCAATCACTACCCATGGATCATACCCCAGCTAAAGGTATAGAAAAACTGTATATTCCAATTGTTTCTATATGAAAGTTTGTGCTGTCAGCCTTTTAATTCTAGGTTATGTTTTCTGTTGTAGCTCCTTCTGTTCACAAACCTGTGGCATCATCTCCTCCCTCCAGCACCAACTGGAAAAGGGGTCGAATACCAGTTGTTGCACCATCATATGAAGCTCCCAAGCCATCACTACCCATGGAACATACCCCAGCTAAAGGTTAGAAAAACTGAATATTCCAATTGTTTCTATATGAAAGTTTGTGCTGTCAGCCTTTTAATTCTAGGTTATGTTTTCTGTTGTAGCTCCTTCTGTTCACAAACCTGTGGCATCATCTCCTCCCTCCAGCACCAATTGGAAAAGGGGTCGAATACCAGTTGTTGCACCATCATATGAAGCTCCCAAGCCAGCAATACCCATGGGCCATACCCCAGCTAAAGGTATTAAAAAACTACATGTTTCATATTAGTTGCTACTTGAAAGTTTGTGTTGTCAAGTTTATAACTCGAGGTTCTGTTTCTGCTGTAGCTCCTGCTGTCCACAAACCATTGAGACATTATAAGCTTGCTCCTGCACCGTCTAATTCATACCCTGAACCTCCTTTTGATAAGGGGCATAGTTCTCCTGCATCTTCACCTACAACGTATAAGAATCATCATGCGAGGAACAAAGTCACCAGTCCTGCTCTTACTCCATCGTATCTGGTTTCACCTTCCACTTCAAAACAGCCAGGTTTAATGTTTCACCAGAACTACATGCGCCTGAATCACATCGACAAAAATACTATACTGTGGCTTGTCAAGTTCTTTTACATTATTAAATTATCATTTCAATAATTTATACAGGTCCAGTGATCCCACCAGTATCATTTCAAACAGGCAGGCAAAGACACTATGGTCCTCCACCCTTAAATCCAGGTACCAGAGCATTGAATTTTTGTTTTGTTTGGTCCCAACATTAAACCTGACTTTTCAATGCTGACACAGTTTCTACATGTCAGGATCTTCAGTTCCTCCATCTCATTTACCTGTCACTCCGTCATTAAGCCATGTTTCCCCTGCTCCTTCTCCATCTTTAAAAGATGCACCTCACTATACCAAAAGTAAGAAATGCTCTTGCCTCTGGTTCTCTGTTTTATTGCTGAACTTACTTATTTATCTTATTGTCTGCTAAATAGCTTACCTGATAGTTATATGTTTACAATCTTAAGTGCCCCCTAGGCTTTCTCCATCAGAGTCTTCGGCAAAAGCCCAAAAGTACCGCCCCTGCCACTTGTTCGAGCATTCCCACCACCACCTCCCAATGAAGGTATTTAAGCTAAAAAAATTATTTACCTGTTTAAACTAAAATGAAGGTGTCTCTCCTCTCTTTGTTGGTCCTACGATATTCTTCTTGAAAGTTCAAACTAAAATGTAATGCAGAGGTTCTTCCTTTTTGTAGATTGTTCATCAACTATTTGCACAGATTCCTATACAAATACCCCTCCTGGGTCACCTTGTGGCTGTGTCTTGCCTTTGCAAGTTGGACTGCGACTTAGTGTTGCTCTGTATACCTTCTTCCCCTTGGTTTCAGAGCTAGCCCAGGAAGTTGCTGTCGGGGTTTTTATGAAGCAAAGTCAGGTTCGCATTATTGGAGCCAATGCAGCTACCCAGCAACCAGAGAAGACAGTAGCCCTCATTGACTTGGTTCCCCTGGGAGAAAAGTTTGATAACACCACAGCATTTTTGACTTCCCAGAGATTTTGGCATAAACAAGTTGTTATAAAAGCATCCTACTTTGGCGACTATGATGTACTATATGTGCGCTATCCAGGTATGTATACAATACGTATGCATATACATACTGTAGGCATCTGTATCAATAACATTTATCTTTACATGAAACTACACATGTATAGGTTTACCCCCATCTCCACCTTCTTCCGATGCTGATGTAATATATGAGGGACCATATCTGGCTAACAACAATAATGGAAGGACAGTAAAGCCCCTCGGTGTTGATGTGCACAAGAGGAATAAAAATGGGCTTAGTGGTGGAATAATTGCTATTATTGCTTTGTCTACCTTTGCAGCAGTTGCTTTATGCTCTGCTGCTGCTTGGGTTTTTCTGTTCAAACATGGAGACCGTGCTTCTGAACCAACACCAACTCCACAGGCTTTGCTACCTTCTGTTGGCAAACCATCAGGTAATATGAATCCCGCAAATTTAATCAAATTTGGTCAGGTGTACAGGTCAGTCTGTATGGCCTTGCAGGTTCCTTAAGGAGACTATAATTTTTAAGATGGGCCAGTGGTTAGATTGCATTATCATTTCTAATATAGAAAATAATGTATATATTTTGCAGGTACTGCTGGGTCTATGATGGAAAGTAGGCACAGTTCCGTGTCGTTATCATTTGGATCTAGCATTCCAACGTATACAGGATCTGTTAATACTTTTAGTGCAAGTGACATTGAGAGAGCCACTGACAATTTTGACCCTTCAAGAGTACTTGGGGAAGGTGGCTTTGGGCGTGTTTATAGTGGTGTTCTTGAAGATCAGACCAAGATTGCTGTCAAAGTTCTAAAAAGAGATGATCAGCAGGGTGGTCGGGAGTTTTTGGCTGAAGTTGAGATGCTTAGTCGCCTTCATCATCGAAATTTGGTCAAGTTGATTGGCATATGCACAGAAGAGCATAGCCGTTCCTTGGTTTATGAGCTCATTCCTAATGGCAGTGTGGAATCTCATTTGCATGGTAGCTTATTTGTCTCTTTGTTTAGGATTAGTTCAAAGTATAGTGATTGCTGTTCATAATTGTTCCATTCTTAATGAACTCTTTTAATGTTGAAGGATTCTTTTTGACATAGCCACGCTTATGTCCATTTTTCTTGCTCTTAGGAATTGACAAGGACAGTGCTCCACTTAATTGGGCACACCGCATGAAGATAGCACTTGGTGCTGCACGTGGTCTGGCATATCTACATGAGGATTCCAGTCCCCGTGTCATACACAGGGATTTCAAAGCCAGCAATATTTTGTTGGAAGATGATTTTATGCCGAAAGTGTCTGACTTTGGTTTGGCACGGACTGCCATGGATGAGGAAAATAGACACATATCAACACGAGTCATGGGAACTTTTGGGTATGAAATTTTGTCTTGGCTCTATTAAGTATTCCAGTTCCTGTAGATCATCATTTGTTGACTAACCGCCATTGCATGCTATATCCTGGGACATGGAGGATGTTTTTTGATATCTCTATTATGTCCAAATGGTGCCTTTGGCAGTTTCTGACATCTTTAAATTCCTAATATTCAGGTACGTGGCTCCCGAATATGCAATGACTGGACACCTTCTTGTCAAGAGTGATGTATACAGCTATGGGGTTGTCCTTCTTGAACTCTTAACTGGAAGAAAACCAGTGGACATGTCACAGCCACCTGGTGAAGAAAACCTAGTTGCATGGGCCCGGCCACTCCTCACAAGAAAAGAAGGGTTGGAAGCAATGATAGATCCAAATCTAGGAGATGTCCCATTTGACAGTATTGCTAAAGTGGCAGCTATTGCTTCAATGTGCGTACAACCGGAGGTATCACATCGTCCTTTTATGGGTGAAGTTGTTCAGGCCTTAAAACTGGTGTGCAATGAGTTTGATGAGGCAAAAGAAATAGATTCAAGGAGTTCTAGCCGAGACGATTTGTCCATCGATGTGGCTGCTGAAGCAAGCACTGCCTCAGGACAGTTGCCAGATACTTTCCAAAGCCAATACTCCGTACTTACCTGTGGTTCCGAGCTTGAGACAGAGAGGGAAGCATCGCCATTGAAGCTGTTCAGTACGTCAATGAGCATGGGGAGGCAAGATTCTGAATCCTTTAGGAGGCACTCCAGCTCAGGTCCTTTGGGAACAGGGAGTAAGCAGTTCTGGGAGAGACTGAGGAGATCATCTGGCGGCAGCGTGAGTGAACACAGGTTTATGTTGAGGTTATGGCAAGGATCCCATTGAATGCTTGCAAAGATACACGTTTTACGATGATGGGTTACTCGTTTGATCCAATCTCAGATTTCCCATGTAAAAAAGCAGGCATTCGCTTCATGCATTGTAGCAGGCAAGACTTCAAGAATGACCTGCTGAGTATTGGAACTGAGATATAACGCAAGTTGTGCACTTGTGCAGAATGGAAATGCAATTTGGATCAACCTCAATAAACACATCAAAATGGTAACAGGAGGAGCTACTGAATTGTCAGAATTGAAGATCAAAATTTTTGGACAGAGGCTACTAGAAATCTTTTTTCTTTTTTCTTTTTGGTAAATTCAGTGATAATTGTGTAATCAGATCAAGGATGCCCTTGCTACCAAAATGTACAGAACAATTTGTGCCACAAAATGAATCTATAATATGCATCTCTTCCCTTTTTGTATATATATCATATTGGTTGATGAAATGATCAAAAACAATGACCAAAACTTATTTAAATTAGTTGATGAAAAAATTCTGTGTTTTTATGTTGATGAATATAAATTTGGAACAAAAGTTAGAAAATGGTGATGATATATTTGAGTAGTGATCTCTTGGTCACCTAGTATCAAGGATCCAGCCCACCGTTGGATTTAAATCCAATAGTCACAGTTCTTAAAATGAGTCTGAAAGAGGTGGGCGCTGGATTTAAATCTAAATGTGGGTGTGACATTTAGTCATTAGCACCAGAACACTACTCTGATATATTTGTTGGAACTTGAAAGTAGAATTATAAAGACTCAAATAGAGAGACTGAAACCAAAACCGCTAAACGACATGTCGTTTTTTACAGATCAACGGTCCTGATTGAGCCAAAACCTGCCAAAGCCACAAGATTGGTACCGAAGATCCAGCAGATTCTAGTCTCCGGGGTCAAATAGACTGAGAGAGAGAAGGCCCTCTCTCTTACTCGCCTCACTCTGCTCTATCTGCTTCGATCTGAACAGATCAAAGCCCAAGCTTTCAGCAACAGCTTCCAATTCTCTCTCTTCTTCATCTCCAACTGCCATGGTAAGTCAAAACGCTCGAAAATTACTTCTCTTTCGTTTCTTTGTTTCACTGATTTTGCTTTTGATGTTTTCGATTTTTTGTTTTTTTGGTTCTCAAGGCTCCGAAGCCAATTGCCAGTCCCGTGGCGGTCACGTGGTACCCGACCCTCGCCGTCGTGATGCTCGCCATCGGCCTCATCTTCACCGCTTCCTTCTTCATGTGAGTCTGATCCCCCATAGCTAGATCCTTTTCCAATTTTCAATGATTTTCTGTATAGATCGTGTTTTCATATTATAACATTCGAGCCTGCAATTTGTGTTCTTCTCTGCACAATTAATGATCTGATAATGTTTTCAACGCAAAAAAGAATGCGAATTTCATTTCTGGTTGTAGTTTATATCCTTTGTTTGTGCTTTTCTCAGCAGCCAAACATAAAAACTGTGTATTTTGTTGAGCCTATTGATAGTGCATTTGTTATAATTCATATTTACTATGTTGAATTGGAACCAGGTTTTGCAGAAATCTCACAAACATAAATAACAAACTGATTTAGCCTTCAACTCAGAGTCTAAAACATGAACTGAAGAAAATTGAAAGAACGAAAGAAATAAAATTTACTGCTTTATATCCCAATAAATGAAATGCAAATTGAAATTCCAGTCGTTATAATGAAAAGATAATCTGATTAAAAGCCAGGATAGGAATCTGAAAGACTGAAACATTGCTTAATAACCAATTGAAGATTAAAGAAGGGTATATTATTATATATAAAGTTTTGGATTTGTGAAGGAACAATGCAGGCAGGGTACTAGCTTTAGGTTGTAAATTGTAATAGTTTGTGATAGTTTGGAAATTTTTTTCTCATATGATTCTTGGATGAGTCAGCAGCCTGGAAAGACTCTGGGCACTGTTAAACCCTCATGTTTCATCTTGACTAAATTGAGTATTGTTACACGCCATTGTCCTAGCATCAGCTTTTATCCTTTATGTAATTAAGTCTGTTAAGTTGTGTGTTAAATAAAGCCCACCCCTTCATCTTCTGAGTATAGTAGTTGTTAATTGTAGTAAATATCTTTTGCAGCTATGAAGCCACCATTTCTAGGAAAAGCCGCAGTCTTTCTAAGGAGCTTATAACAGGAACAGTGGCATCTGTCTTCTTGGTGCGTTTGTAGTCAGAATCCTCTATAATATACCGATACAATAACAGATTGCTCAATTTTTTGCTGTTGCTAAGACTCTAACTGTTCTCTTTGGTGTGCAGGGTTTCGGATCCTTGTTCTTACTGCTCGCGTCGGGTGTTTATGTCTAAGGCTATAAAGTTATGAAATTTTGTTAAGAAAAATCAGAGATTTACATGAAGGATATGATATTGTTGACATTGTTAGTTTCATGTACTCTTACTCTTGTTGTTCTTAAATGAGACAAGTTTGATTAAACTAGTTTGTGGCATAATGTCTCAAAAGGAAGATGTTGAATTGCAATGGTGCTTTAGATTTTTCATTTTTTTTATTTGGGCATGAGATATAGAGTTAGTACAAATGCAGTCAGTATTCTTAACCTGCACTGAGCTGGCCAACCCCAAACCCAAAATTCAAAATTTGATTTTGGATTTGCTCATTAACTTTTAGTGTTTTACCTTTGTATCATTACCATCTAAGAGATTGTTTTGGAGACTCAATCCGTTAGCAATCGGGTTGTATTTAGGTCCATTTTCTGATTGCTCCAGCTATTACTCAAATAGCTTATACAAAATTATCAAAGTTTGTCTAATAAGACCATCAATGACAAGTTTTTAGTCACCTTTAATCAAGATTTTGAAAAAAGATTCTTATAAATTCCTTGTCTTTGTTTTTTGGGGGTCAAACGTCGTCTTCTACATTTGGTACAAATAGACAAAGGAGTGGGGTGGTTCCACACACGTTTCAATCAGAAAGTTGCATGAAAACAAAATAAAGAACAGAATTCAGCACCCAATTTCCGCAGTCCTCTCGTTACTTTCAATGGTCTGTTCCCAATTCAATCTGCACTGTGGCTGCAGTGTTGAACCCATTATTTGCATTTGCTCTTCCCTTCATCTTCTTCACAATCTTGCTCACCAAATGGATTTACAGTACAACAAGAACACCCCACAAAAACCTGCCTCCTCCCCGAAGGCTCCCCATACTAGGCAACATCCACCAATTGGACATGCACCCTCACCGATCCCTGCAACAACTGGCTAAGCGCCATGGTGAGCTCATGCTGCTTCATCTTGGCATCAGACCAGTGCTCATAGTTTCGTCTGCGGATGCAGCTCGTGAGATCATGAAAACAAATTATACAATTTTCTCCAACAGACCCAAGTTGGCAATTTCTGATAGGCTTCTCTATGAAGGGAAAGATGTGTCTACAGCTCCTTATGGTGAGCATTGGAGAAGAATGAGAAGCATCTGTGTGCTTCAGCTTCTAACTAACAGAAGGGTTCAGTCCTTTAGAGCTGTTAGAGAAGAAGAGCTGGGCTTGCCGGTTGAGAATGTGAAGCAGTCTTGTTTGTTGTTGATGCTCAAAAATGGTTTAGCACTTTTGGGCCCAACTGTGATGTTGTAACGACCCGACTCTCCTAGCACGATATTGTCGGTTTGGGCCCCGCCCTCACGGTTTCGTTTCTGGGAGCTCACAAGCAACTTCCCAGTGGGTCACTCATCCTAGGATTGCTTTAGCCCAAACTCGCGTAACTTCGGAGTTCCAAGGAATCCGAAGCCAGTGAGCTCCCAAAAAGCCTCGTGCTAAGAAGAGAAGTGCCCACACATATAAGACACCTCACCTTTCCCTCCTTGAGCGATGTGGGATTGCGCACCGTTCTTGCTTTCCCAAGCTCACGGGTTTTACAGATGTCTTGACCTTCGGTAGTCTCCGGGCTTTGGTATAGCGATCTGTAAGACAAAAAGTGATCGGTAAGCCCGATAGGCACCGGTGTGGTACTGGTCAAAGACTCTCCGATGCTTAAGTTAGAATAAGTATGAAGTGAATAGTAATTTTAGCAAAGTAATAGCTAAGTGGCCGAATGCTCTTAATTACCTCCTTTTTGGAACTTGTGTTTGTCTTTATGGGTCTTGGGAGGTGTGCATTTCGAGTATAGTTTCAATGTGGGACTGTTGACATTGCCTAATAAGGCTCCACATGTTCCCAGAGGAGAATTGAAGTCCCTGAGCTCTTGAGTTGCGTTCGGCAAAATGGATACCGAAGATCATACATGCCAATGGCTCTATATTTCCACGTGCAATCTCCCTATTGGTAGTTCAAATTGGGTATAAACAGTTGTCATTGCCTGTGAATTTGAGTGAGTTGTGTGCTTCACTTACTACTGATGTGATTTGTAGGGTGGCTTTTGGGAGAAAACATAGTGGAGGTGAAGGTGGGAGGAAATTCAAGGAATTGCTTGGGGAGTTTACTAAGTTGTTGGGTTGTTTTAATGCGGGGGATTTTATTCCATGGCTTGCTTGGATTAACCACATTAATGGGTTAGATGCAAGAATTGAGAAAGTTGCTAAAGAGTTTGATAAATTTCTGGATGTTATTCTTAACATGAAAGGAGAGAGATCATCATCTGTGGATGAAGGTGAAGATAGAGAGGACTTTGTGGATGGCTTGCTTGAAGTTCAAGAGCATAGCATGACCATGGCTGGCTCTTCCATTGATAGAGATAACATCAAGGGCACCATCTTGGTAAGTTTCTCTCCTCTGTCTTCACAACTGTAGCTAGAAGAACTCCAGAGCTTTACTTGCTTAAGAATTTTGTGATTTGTGATATGATATTAGTAATTTATGAAAATTTAACATTGCCCTTCACAAATCCCATGTCATTATATTCTGAGCCTTGCATTTCAAATTCATTGCAAAACCATTAAATCATTCTAGGTTTGATGCTGCAATATCAGAGTGGATGATTCATTCAAATGTTAAAGTCCAGATTAAGTTTGCCCTGGTTTGTAATTAATGAACAAGAATGTTTATATTAGAGACTTGTAGAATGTGTGCTGCAAAACTGAATAAAGCTTGTGTTTCTTGGTTTCTTTTCTTGCAGGATATGTTTGCTGGTGGAAATGATACCACATTCACAATTGACAGTTCTAGAGTGAGCAATGAGCCAACTCTTAAGGCATCCCAGAGTGTTGAGAGAAGTTCAAAATGAGATTATGGGAATTGCCAATGGTAAACCAGACATAGCAGAAATTGACTTAGATCAAATGCACTACGGCTATATCCTCCGACACCTTTACTGGCTCCCTGCGAATCACCCGAAGATGTGAAGATAAAGGGCTATGACATTGCAGCAAGAACCATGGTCATTGTCAATGCCTGAACAATTGGAAAAGACCCTTCGCTCTGTGGGATGAACCGGAGAGGTTCTTGAACTCTGCTGTGGATTTCAAGGGGCATGACTTCCGGTTAATCCCATTTGGAGCTGGCAGGAGGGGCTGTCCAGGCCAAATGTTTGCCATGGCCACTATTGAGCTTGTGTTGGCAAATCTTGTGCATTAGTTTGACTGGGCATTGCCTTGTAGAGCAAGAGCGGAGGACATGAACATGACAGAGTGCCCAGGTCTTGTCATCCACAGTCAAGTTCTTCTTCTTGCTGTGCCAAAGCTTAGGTCTTTTTAGAATTTCTTTGTTTCCTTTTCTTTTTTTTTCCTTTGGCTTGGTTTGTGAACATGTCTGTGATTATATGCTCGTTTTTATTGGGAACAAGTCCTGCTTAATGAGGGTACCTAAAATGATCATTGTATATAAAGATGAGCAACAAAAGTGTGTATAGTTGACTCTGGTTTGGTTTGGTTTGAATTTTTTGACATCAGAGACGGGACTGATTAATGAAAAATAAACTAGTAAGAGCAACGCCAGAGGTGGACTGGAGCCCGGGCAGGACAAGGCCCGAGGCCTTTTTCCCATTTCTAGCTGGGCAAGCGAGCCTGGGCAACACGCAGGACCCACCAACTTGGTCCAGCCCAAGGGAAAGTCTGCGGGCCACGATGACGTCATCGCACGTTTTCAATTTTTTAACGTTGGTGCGTGCATTGCACGCGCCAACAGTAAAAAAATTTGAAACCGCATGCGCCAACGGCTAGTCGCCACGTGGCCACGCTGGGCTCTCCGATCTCGTTTTTTGTTTCAATCCAACGGTTGTGGCGTTTGTTCCTTAAAAATCATAAAAAATTACCAAAAAATTATGTAATTTTTTCCTATAAATACCTACCAATACTCTTCACTTTCAACACCAAATCCTCATACATTCATTTTCTACACAAATTTTTCTTCACTTTCAATTATAATTTTTATTCACCATCTTATGACATCTTCCGTTGAAGCCCGAGGGACGTGGTCAACCATCGAAGATGTTTTGTTGTGTGAGTGTTGGGCCAACGTTGGTCATTGTCCGATCACGGGCAATGAGATGAAGTTCTCTCATATGTGGAGAAAAATTCATGCCGAATTTTGTGAAAGATCGGGTTCGACTCGTACGGAAATGGCCTTGGGTAGTAGGTGGAAAATTTTGAATAAAGAGTTGGGGAAATGGAGAGATGCGTTGTCAAAAGCGAGGGACAACCATTGAAGCGGCCAAAATCTTGGCAATGAGGTAAATTATTTGTAATTTCCGTTTTATTAAATTTAATGTCCTAAATTTTTTAATGTTTCTAGCATTTCTAAAACTTTTTTTTAATGTATGTTGCAACCCTAATATTTTTTAATGTATGTTGCAACACTAATTTTTTTTTTTAATGTTTCTTGCAATTCTAAAACTTTTTTTTAATGTATGTTGCAACTCTAATTTTTTTTTAAATGTTTCTTGCATTTCCATTATATTTGTAATGTTTCTTGCATTTTCAATTTTTATTTTAATGTTTCTTGCATTTCCATTTTTTTTTAATGTTTCTTGCATTTCCACTATTATTTTTTAAATAAATTATGCAAGCACAAATGTGGTTCAGTGCCATTGGGCTAGGCAAAAAATCTTTCAACAGTCAACAATGTTGGGAGGTGGTGAAAAATTGTAAAAGATTCAGAATTATTCTCACGGGCCCAACCGTCGTGTTGAATGAGATGCCACTCCATGATTCAACGGCATCGGATTCGCCTATGGAATCCCCGATGAGTGAAGACTCACCAATCTAAAAAGAGCTGAGGCCTATTGGGAGAAATGCGGCAAAAGCCAAGAGAGCAAGTACTTCCAGCAATGATTCTGCAAAAATTTGGGAGCAAATGGCAAGGGGCGCCACCATGAGACTTGAGTTAGACATGAAAAAGAATGCGGAAAAGATGGCAATTAATAAAGAATATGCAAGAGAAAGGAAGTATATACGTAAACAAGACATTGCAAAGACGGATCGGAAAACAATGGCTATGGATACAAGCCATATGTCCCCTAAAACAAAACAATTTTGGAAGCTAGAACGAAGGGACGTTATGAGAAGAAGGCTTTTCCGTGACCAAGATGATGGACCTAGCAACACCGATTGGTTAAATTATCAAAGACATTAGGTTGCCTTTTATTTAATTGTATTGCATGTTTTTTAATGAAGTAGTTGTATTTCTTTTCTTTTAATTAATTAGTAGTATTTCTTATTCGAAAATCTTCTCCAAATTAAATGTTTGGGTATTAAAAAAGAAGTGAATAATATTTGCCATTTGTCATGGCAATGGGTGGAAGGTTGCAAGGGCAGATACTATTCACGTGAATAGTATCTGCCATTGCCTCCTCTTGCCCTTTGCCATGGCAAATGGGTGAAAGTGCTCTAAGAACAGATTCAAATTCTTGGGTGCCGAGACAAAATTGTTGGGTCCCAATAAAATTTCTCATTATTTATTCGTATAAATTTATTTTTCTTTTCAGAATAATGTGTATGTAACACAATTACAAAGTTGCTATAAACACACATGTGACTATCAATTCAATTGACATTATTTCTACCACAAATTCTAATTAATCTTTTATATAAAAATGTTTCACCACCGTAGTGAATTTTCATTAATTTTCAGGACATTCAAGATCTTCTTCAATAACTTGAAATTTCTAATGGGCACATGTCTTTTGAAGCAAATATGATTGCTGATGCTTTTGCTAATATGGATGGGTTTATCATATTCATAAATACAATCTTTGTATTTCATTTTCTAATTTCCCAATTATGGTGACTATGAGATTATTGTTTGATCATAAAAATTTTAAAAAATTAATACCCAGAAACAATCTTTCATATTATTTTTTTGATAAATAAAATGGTAGTTAGTGGGCTACCACTCCGAGCCGGGTCGCTGTTTAAGGAAAGCTCTCCCCATGAGATTCTTTACAAGACTCGAACCCTTGACCTGCTTAAGGCCATCTCCAACCATGGGAGACAAAACCCAAAATTTGGGATTTTAGCCCAAAACCTTCTCCAACGCATGTATTTGGAGGGGGGAAATTTGAGTTGACTGAAAAATGAGGCGAAATTTGGCCCCAGATTCCAGTCCAGACAAAATTTTTGTGGGGGCCCAATTCTCAGAAAACAAGAGCCATGTGGGCCTCATTTGAAGCAAATGATGGGCTATTGCCCACTACCCCAAGTTGCTGGCCACATGTCAAAGTCTAGGCAACTTAAAAATTGCACTTCAATGGCTGCATTTCAAATGGGCTTCTTTCAATATATTTTTTTTCAAACCTAAAGGCTAGAAATCAACGGATGATATTAAATTTTGGCTGGATCAATGGGAAAAAAAAAAATCCAACAGCTGAAATTTAAATCCAAAGGTAAAAATAAGTAAATATATTATTCTAAGTTGGATGCAACTTCAACACATATCATAAACTCTATAAATACCCATCAATTTGTTAATAAAATTATGTTTGTGAAATTTCAAAACATTTATGTTAAATTGTTCAAAAAAGTAAGTCAAGGAGTAATATGCAAAAATTAACTATAAAAAAAATTAACCACAAAAACAAAATACGATTATATTATTCTTTAACAATTTAATAAAATTGGAGAAAAAAACAGTTTGAGTACCTCTCAATAAAAAAACAGAAATTTCCATGGCGCGTGTGTATTATCCACGTTAAAAGTGCGTGGAGTAGACCACCGGAGTCGCATCCCAATTTGAAACAGAGTCAGAGAGCGACACACGGAGAGCGTAAGAGCGAAAGTGAGAGAGGAGAGAGAAAGTGGGAAGTAAAATCAAGGGTTTTCAGTCGAAGTCGTAGCCAAACTCAGAGAAGCGGAGCAAAGCAGAACAGAGCAGAGTAGCCATGGACGCTCAGTCGCAGCAGCAACAAGTTGGAGTTGTGAAGAAGAAGGAGACTCGGGGCCGAAAGCCCAAGCCCAAGGAAGAAAAGAAGGACGACCAGCAACAGCAGGCCAAGATGAAGAAGGCCCACCAACAAGCTACCGTCGACGACAAGTACACTCAGTGGAAGTCACTCGTCCCTGTCCTCTACGACTGGCTAGCTAACCACAACCTCGTCTGGCCTTCCCTCTCTTGCCGGTACTCTCTCTCTCTCTCTCTCTCTCTCTCTCTCTCTCTAACTTCTTCTATCCCTAATTTTGGGGTTTTAGGGTTTTTATGAGACCTCATTGTCTCTTGTGCAGTTCTATCTGGTTTTTGCTCTAAATTTAGGGTTTTTGTTTCTGTGTATCTTATTTTTCTGGTTTTTAGGGTTTGTGAGGCAAAGGGATAGTGAAAAGTCTGCATCTTTTTTTTTTTAATAAGCATTGTATATCTGCTCCTGTTTTGGCCAGGTGGGGTCCTCAGCTCGAGCAAGCTACTTACAAGAATCGCCAGCGTCTCTACCTTTCTGAGCAGGTAAGCTTGCTCATCTCATTTTTGATTACCCACAGTTAATTTTGAATATCCTCACATGGAAGTGTTGCAACACATGAACTTCACTTGAATTTTATATAATTGAAAGCACAAATTCTGTGTTTGGATTTGAAACTCTAAATCATACTTGAAATGGTTAAAGTTACTATCTTGCGCTAAAGTACAAATTTTTTGTGATGTTGGTCCTGGAGAGATATATACTAAATTTTACTAAGGTTATGTTCTCTTTAAAAGAATATCCTTTTTTCTTGTTTCGTTGACAGACTGATGGAAGTGTTCCAAATACTCTGGTTATTGCAAACTGCGAGGTTGTCAAACCTAGAGTTGCCGCTGCAGAGCATATATCTCAGGTATTTGTGATTGTTTTGATTTTTTCATGCAGCTTAACTCTTCTGTGAATATCATTATTAATTACTTCATTTTTCAGTTCAATGAAGAAGCCCGCTCACCATTTGTTAAGAAGTACAAGACCATCATACATCCTGGAGAGGTATGAATGATGCACGTGTTAAGCCGTTGATTCTTTCTTCTCTCATTTTGGGTATAAGTTGGTGATCTTGGAAGCTTGCAATTACTTCTTCTTTAGTAATATTTTCATATATTTTGATAGGTAAACAGAATCAGAGAACTTCCACAGAACACTAAGATAGTGGCCACACATACAGACAGCCCTGATGTAAGTGTTTTTATTTGTCAAGTTGGATGATAGTGTTATGTTCTTTGTTTTATATGTTTTGGTTTATTTTTGAAGTTATAATCACTTTGAAATTTTGCCAAAATTTAGGTTCTTATTTGGGATGTGGAAGCTCAACCTAATCGTCATGCTGTCCTTGGAGCCACAAGCTCACGCCCGGATTTGGTAAGCTTTTTTTGCCATGTATCTCTTTTCCTAAATTTTTTATTTTCCTTGAAAGCCACAATTTTTACATGTTGGACCCTTTCAAGACTTGTGTGATTTACTGCTAAGTTTGTTTGTTCAATTGGATGATATAGAACCTGTTTGACTATTTTCTCCTTTCAGATTTTGACTGGACATCAAGATAATGCAGAATTTGCTCTTGCAATGTGTCCAACTGAACCCTATGTGCTCTCTGGAGGTGGGGAAATTTTTGCTTTTGTTTTTTGAATCTTAATGATGTTGTTGAATGATTTAACTATGCCTAATGTATGTAGCTTCTTGTTTATATAATTTGCACTTTTTACTATGAAACTTGATGACTGGATGCTGTATGTTTTAGTTTGCGATTGATTTCAAAAACTCATCTCGCTATCATTATTCTTATCATTATTGGGCTTATGAGAAATTAGATTATGTTATCTATGAAGGCTCTTTTGTTTTTCACTGAAAAAATATTTTATTGCAGGGAAGAATCTCTGGAGGTGGGGACATTTTTTGCTTTTGTTTTTTGAATCTTAATGATGCTGTTAAATGATTTAACCATGCCTAATGTATGTAGGTTCTTGTTTATGTGAAACTTGATGACTGGATGCTATCTGTTTTAGTTTGCGATTGATTTCAAGAACTCATCTCACTATCATTATTTGTATCATTATTGGGCTAATGAAAAATTAGATTATGTATTCTATGAAGGCTCTGTTTTTTTTCACTGAAAAAATATTTTATTGCAGGGAAGGACAAAACAGTGGTTTTGTGGAGTATTCAGGACCATATATCAGCGGCTACCACAGATCCAGCAGCAACCAAGTCTCCAGGATCCGGTGGGTCAATTATTAAACAAAATTCAAAGCCTGGGGATGGTAATGATAAAGCTGCTGATGGCCCTTCTGTTGCACCACGAGGAATCTACTATGGGCATGAGGATACCGTTGAAGATGTGGCATATTGCCCATCTAGGTAACTTACACCTTCTCATTTACCAAGCCTTTATAAATTCTTTTTGCTGACCAAGATTCAATCAAACTACTAAAGACATGGAACCACTATTCAATTTAAACCATAGTAGTTGCAATTTATCTTCTAAGGACGTGGCGTTTATTTCTTATGATTTTACATCTCTACTGAAGTTCACAGGAATTCTGTAGTGTTGGTGATGATTCCTGCCTCATATTATGGGATGCACGCGTGGGCTCTAGCCCTGCCGTAAAGGTTATGTATCTCATCCTTTTTTTGGGCTCTCCTTTAATTTTTCATATGCCTTTGGAAATGGATTTTCAGTCCCTTTGCACCTGCTAAAGGGCTTCATACCTCGGAGTTGGGTGAATAAACTGATATACGTGTAGAATTTGGCTGAGTAGTGTCAGTTTGCAGCATATATCTTTGATGTAACTATTTTTCTGTTTGAGGATTACTGTTTAATTATCAATAGTAACATGCTTATAAGAGTATGCTTTTTGGGTGTTAGATCTTCCTAAATATCTCTGATCATTAATTTTGGCAGATGTCTTTTTCTTTAAGCGTAATTTTGCCTTCTACTTATTATACGTTTTGGCTGTTCTTGTTTCTGATTATCAGGTTGAAAAAGCACATAATGCTGATCTTCACTGTGTTGATTGGAATCCCCATGATGATAACCTTATTCTAACAGGGTACATGCTAATACCATATTTCTGGCAGTTTTGCTGCTTTTCTAATCCTCTGTTTTATTTATTTATTGTGCTTCATGGCTTGCACTGTGAGAAGATATGACACTTGTTAATACATCTATGCTGGTATGATTTCTTAACAGGTCAGCAGATAATTCCGTTCGCTTGTTTGATCGCCGAAATCTCACTTCTGGCGGAGTTGGGGCACCTCTTTATAAATTTGAGGGTCACAAAGCAGCTGTTCTTTGTGTCCAGGTAATAATTATACTGCATGTCTTGCTATTTTGTATTTCAAAAAAATTTATACTCCTTGGGAAGTACATCTTTTGCAAGAACTGCAGGTCTGTATCTGTTGTTTTTACCAAATTACATTTATATTTCAGTGGTGTCCAGACAAATCGTCTGTCTTTGGAAGCTCTGCAGAAGATGGTCTTTTAAACATTTGGGATTATGAGAAGGTATGGTGGCCTTCAGAATGTACAGTGGTTTGATTTATATGTTAATCTTGTAAGTTTAAATCATTTTGTTCAATCAACTTTTTGACACGATGAAGAAGGTGTTTCTAAATAACTTTTTTGTTGTGTTCTTATAAGAGTGGATTGCTGCTTCTTTGAGTTTCGCCTTCTCTATTTCTCTGCCCATTACTTAAATTAGTCAGAAGTTGTGATAACTTTTTGCAAACATAATAACTTGCAGGTAAGTAAGGAGCGAACTACCAAAGGCCCAAGTTCTCCACCTGGTCTGTTTTTCCAGCATGCTGGGCACAGGTTCGAGACTCTCTTTTACTTAGATTTTGATGTGTCTGGTACAGGATTCTTTCTTTTGCATCTCACTTGACTTTCTATCTTTCTCGGTTTCTGTTATATGGGAATCATACCAGAGTTTATATTGTTTTCAAGCCACCTATATATACTTTATCTTTACTTTCATGTGGTCAGTGAACAGTATGCGATGAAAACATGATCTCTGAAATTTTAAGTTCGACCTTTTCATCAAATGTTTGTTGGAAATTTTACTCTGCTAACATGATTTGCCAAACTGAGGAAATGTTTAGTTTGTCTTCCTTGGTTTTTTCTCGAAAGAGGTGGACATGATAGTGGTCTAAAACCTTTTATCTATCTCGTACCTTATTGCTTAGTCTTCTAGGTTTTTTAAAATTGTTTGGCTCTGAATGATTTTTTAATGGTTATATCTAGAACATGTTTGGCATTGCCTGGAAAATAGTACTGAAGTTTTCTGACGTGAAATTTGATCCTGGACTGTATAATTTGAATAGTCTAGCGTTCTTTTTTTCCTTTTAGTTTCTCATAGTTCTCTCTCATGGTAAACTTCATCAGGGACAAAGTTGTTGATTTCCATTGGAATGCATCCGATCCATGGACCATCGTTAGTGTGTCTGATGACTGTGATACTACTGGCGGAGGGGGTACATTGCAGGTATCAGGATGTTTGTTCTTCTTTACCTCATTGGGAAGGGTTTCATTTTACACGTGATAAATTATTTCTTATAAAACAAATTCATAGAAGTGTATTTGGAAAGTTGAGGGAGCTATAATGAGAAACCATATGAGATGAATATGAAGCATTAAACATCATAAGAGAAAGAATGTTGCTTGAACCAAGTTTTTCTGGTGTACACATGATCTGTTTTACCCTTATGCCTGCCCTCCTTCCTTCCTCCCCTATATTACCCTTTCCTTTGAAACCTTTCTCTAGTCAAAAAAGAAATTATCCTTTGATTTGATAATGGAAACTGATTTCTGAAGCTGACAATTGATTTCAGATATGGCGAATGAGTGACCTGATCTACAGACCTGAAGAGGAGGTTCTGGCAGAGCTTGAGAAGTTCAAGTCCCATGTTGTTTCCTGTGCTTCAAAGCCTTGAGAGTTGAGTGTTAAGTGCACTTTTAGATTCGTGGGAAAAATTTTCTGCAGCAAGCTTATTGAATGAATCTAAGCTCTTTTTATGTTAGAGAGGTAGGATGGTTTTCTTGGTCTGCTCTGATTGTAATATTTGCTTATTGGATATGGTGGCTTATGATGAGAGGAGAAAATTCATGCCTAGACTAAGTTTATGTATGCGGCATCGGTACTTGGGATGGGATCTTTAACCTAGAAGCATGGCTCACTCTTTTTGGCCATGTTCATCAGAGATTTTAATTTTTATTGGATTGGACATGATTATTCAGAAGCCTTAAATAGGGGCAAATGTCTCGTTATGGTAGATGTCTTTTTATTTTTCTTTTGATTAATAGATTAATAAAAGGCATGGTTATGCTCTGGACAAAAGTCCAGTTAGTCTTTGAATCTGATAGCTGTGGCTGCGGTTTGCAGTAGATTTCGTATTGACAATTCTGTTTGTGATTAAAAACACAAAAGTGAGTCCATTTCTTTATCCATGAAGATAAGTGAAATGATGTGACAAGGAGTTAAAGGTTAGAATATTTTGTTGGAATATGTTAAGCCCAATTATCTTATAAGAATAATATTATTAAGGGAGCTTTAGTAATATACCCAAAATAGGGGCTGAAATTATAAAAAAGAAACCCTATATGGAATGTACTTTAGAAACATATTCAAAAATCATTTATTACATACAAAATGAGTGTTGAATTTCCTATAAAAACATTGTTAATATCATTTCATACAAAAAAACATTTTAAATACCATTTCATACAAAAAACATTGTTAATATCATTTGATGCAAAAAACAAAGTTAATATCATTTCATACAAAAACTAGGGCTGACATTTTGAACTGAAATACCGCATTTACCGATCGCATTTGAACCGCATCCAAACCGTCTTCGCGGGAAAACCAACCGCAATATGTCGGTCAGTTCGCGGTTTCGAATAACCAAATACCGCAGTATACCGCAATACTGCAACTATATATAAATAATTATTTTATTTAATATTTAATAGTATGATAATTAATTATCTTATCTCTCTCTCTCTAATGATGAGATTGAATTCTACAAGGAAATGAAAAGGAATCGATCGATCTTCAATCTTTGGGAGAGAAAGATCAAGTAACATAGAGAAACAGAAGATCAAGTAGTAGAAAGAGAACATGCGTCAAACGGACCTTCAATTTGGTAGCCCAGGCGAGCCCTTCGACAAAGCTTAGAATGATGAGGTTGAACAAAAACTGAGGTGGAAAACAAAAACTGAAAATTGGGATTGAAGATGAAGATGAGAGACTGGAGCTCGTGAAATGAGTTCTGCTCTGGCTTCAACACCAGATAAAGGATTAGAATTCCAATTTTATGTTAAAAGGGCAATAAAGGCATTTCATCTTAATAATTAAATTAAAAAATATACAACTGTCGATTTTTGGGTTTATTTTGGGTGTGTTTATAGTTTTTAAATGGTATAGGGTTTTGTAATATAACTAGGTCTAGAAGAGGGTATTTTACTAAAATTGTATATTATTAATCGAGCTGGACCAAATTATCTCAACTTGATTAGACCAACTCATATGACTTTTTTTTTTCTTTTTTTCTTTTTCGATGACATTTCCTATTGAGATGGGCAATAGTATAATAAATTCACACACACTACACGGGTACTCTCAAACCCAGAACCTTCTATGAGGAGAGTAATTACTCCAAACAACTATACTTATGGATCCTTTGTGCTTGTATGACATGTTTGGATGATTTTGTTATGGGTCAATTCTAAGAAATGGGATGTTCCAATTTCTTAGGCTAGAATTGTGAAAATTCCAAATTGTCGCCTATTGTGTATCTATTGGTGGGAGAGATAAGCAAATCATGGTTTTGCATGCCCAGTGACAAACACGAGCCACCCTTCGAATTCTAGACTTTTAAACCAAACTCATCTATTATATCCTAGGTGCTACCATTGTATACTAGTGTTATCATCCTAAATAAAAAAGTCCAAATCCCTTTCCCCAACTGGAGTCTTATTTTTCTTTTTTCTTATATAAAAAATTAACGAGATTACAAGTTTTCTTTTTTCTTATAAATTACAAGGGAGAGGGGGTTTCACACACACACACACTATCAAGGTGTCTTGAGAGTTTGAACTTGAGACCATTAGTCTGCAAGTGAAGACTATTTTTCCACTGGGCTAGACCCCGTTGACAATGAATTTACCCATGGCGTAACGTATGATTTCTTGTTTATTTGGCACGTGATGTAACCTAACTGGTAATTAGGACCACATTTGGATAAGATTGTACCAGGTGAATGATTTGACTTGTCCGTTTGACAATATGACATATCACAATTATCTGATATCCTACATTACATTGCCCCGACTTAGTTCATACCAAATCTAACCAAGATTATTCCTTATTAGGGACTTTTTAAATGGAAAGTTTAATAGTATGAAAAACCACAATTATCTGGCATATTATGTTGCCAGACAAGTCCAGAAAATTTCTAAACAAAACTATACCTGAATGACTCAAATTCATAGTATGACAACTTAATATCAGAATTGTGTGGACAACTTCCTTATCTAAATGATTGAAGGACGAAAAAACAATGATACTTAAACTTTTGTTTACAAACTTTCTTACTCAAATTTTTACATGACAAGCTTAGGCACCAAATTGCTTAATCCAGAAACTAAAACCCCTTTAAACTCATGCTTATTACAACAAAAACGTCTATTTTTTATTTTTAATTTTTTGCATGAGATAGTAAATTGAATTCGATGTGCCAAAAAAGCCATCTTTCCAAGACATGCTTTTTGCACATCAAAACGGAGGGTACAAAAAAATTTGTCTTTCTGGCGAAGGCTCCTGCTAACACACCGTTACTAATTATTTACTACACAAAATTAAAAACGCGTTTGTTTTTTCTTTCCTTCCCATCTCTTCCCTCCACTGCATGCCACGTCACCAAGCCTCATCTTTAACAGAACCCACGCCGTCGGATTGTCCAGGTGCGTAAGCTTCAATGGCTCAGATTATCGCAAAGTCGTCAACAGCTGGGACCCACCAAATAAGGAGTAATTTTGGGTGTTCCCGACACCACGTGTCTGCACCATTTACTGTGTGAGACATAACGCTTCCAACGCACGCCCATACGTCATAAAAATAATAACGATAAATTAGAAAGAATTCCAAATGCCTTGGTTTATTGGATGGACACCAACCACGTGTATTACGGTACATTTAAAAATTTCTCCCAAATATGGAGCCCACGATCATGCCTTTTTGGTATTCTTCACCATTTTCGATGTCGGGGGACGAAATTGGGAATTTTGATTGCACAGCCTCACCGAACTGTACGTAAAACGTCAAGTCCCACTCAAATATATACACGGCACACCCCACACACTCCTCCACACTCTGCCTCTCTCTCCGTACACTCACACACTCTCTCTCTCATGGAGGACACGGACAGAGGCACGCTTAAGAGGCCTGGAGACGAAGCGTTGGAGGAGAAGGCGGTGAAGAGGCAGCGAGATCTGGAGATGGAAGAAGATAAAAAAGATGGCATTTTGAGTCTGCTGTTCAACGAACCCGACGAGACGCTGAACGAGGTGATGAAGCTTCTGGACGCGGTGGACAACGGTGCCAGTTGTACTACTGCCGCGAAGGTGAGGTTCATCAACAACCCGTACTCGACGTCGTCATACTTCACCGTCAACGGCAACGAGGAGAGCAGCGGGTCGTCGTTCTCGGAGCTGGGATCGACGTGCATGTCGGGCGTCGACATGTGCGGTGGCGGGCTCGGCATTGGAGCGGAGATGATGGGTTTGGAGTTTGATAGGTGGTTGATGGAGGAGGAGAGCGGCGGCGCGTGTGGTGTAATCGAGGAGGCGGCGCGTGGTGGCGGGTTGGACTTGGAGGCAGAGTGGGATGATGCTGCGCTGGCGAGGTTTATAGGGGAAGACCTCCATTGACCTCTCTCTCGCAGAGTCTGTGTGTTGTTTGTTGTTTCTCAACAACCTCGGGGGTATGGAAATGAATTTTGGTGGGTTTAGGAAGAAATGGGGTTTTATGAAAGGCGGCATGGCCAGAGGGGTAGGTGGGTTTTATTTTGCTACACAGAGTCTTCTGCAGGAAGCTACAGATGATAAAAAAAAAGAGATGTGAATAGAATATTAGGATTGTTAATTAGCAATTTAGGGGGTACACACAGAAAAAAAGAGGTGAAATGTTCATTTTGGGTATTGCGTGTGCGTGTGCATGTGGCCGTCCGGTAAGTACGTACAGTGCTGACTGCAAAAAGAAAAATACAGAGTTTTATTGAAAAAATTATTTGCCTTCAATTTCTTTGCAATTATTTATGATTTTATTGTTTTGGTTTTGGGTCAAAATTGACAAGGTCCCTTGTGTTCATCATGAACCATGCCAAACATCTCACAAATACACCTTGCGTTGTGACAATATAATTTAAATCAAAAGCTTATAATATTTGGTTTTAGCCCTTTTCACCGAGAGGGAAATTCGAACTCGAGAAATTAATCATGTGTTGAAGTGCGTTGTTCCAATTCCCAAATGACGTATTCTTATCGGCCAGTGGCAATTTTGGTAATACAACACCATTAGGATTTGGGACAAAACCCAAACCAATAACCCTGGAAGCATACAAATCTTAGCTTCTGTCCCACTATGGTCCAATGTCACCATTACATTAGATTTAGACCAAGTTCTTATTGCAGCTAAAGCTAAATTTGGGCCCATTAATTGGGCCTCATATAGTCTCATTGGCCCATTAATTCCCTTTATGAAGTGAAATAAAATATTATGATAAAAGATACCGCCATCACTGCCATTGCCACCACCACCACCGCCAAGTATTATCATAAGAAAGGAACTCTATTCTATTCCATTCATCTAGAAAAAGCTCTGTCAGACTACTTTTCTTCTCTCATCCGCATCATTTGATGACCAAATTATTCCCTAACCAACCATCGTCACTTTAACGTCGTCGAAAGCTAAAGTTGATTAAGAGAGTGAATCTATTCTCTATAAATATGAGTGGTTGGGTGGTAAATTATCAAACAGAAGAAAAAAAAAGTACCAGATTTGATGAATTTTAAAGGATGGGAAAAAGATGGTCATGTCTCTTTAAGATAGTCTTCTCTAGCTAGCTAGGCAGGCATCACTAGGAAGCTATCCACTTGGAGCTCTATGAGCATCAAACAAACAAATTTCCCAATTTTGATCAAGAAACCCACTAAACAAGGGGACAATTTGCGGCTCAAGAACCCTAGCCCTTTAACAAATTTAGGGTTGTTTGAAATATTATAATTTCATGCAAAGGGTTTTACGTATTATACATAATATAAATACACAATCATAATACCATGACATATATTTTCAATGAAATAGTAATGTTCAAAAGTGGCGAGAAAAACTCTAGTGAAAAAAAGTGAAACCCAACAACAATTAGGCAATCATATCAATCGATGGCCAGTTTTGTGCCCCATCCCAATCCCATCATTCTCCTATCAATTCCTCATATCTAAAAAAAAAAAGTGAACTATCTGGGTCTCAATCATCCATGTCATTCTCTGCAAAAGCAAACTATCAATAATGAATTACTTTTCTTCCTCAAAACGCCCTATTCAAATGTTCTTTGTCTAATTTAGTTACATTTACAACCGTACATTTTCTCTCACACGTGTTAATGTTCTAGTCACATTATAAGATAACTGACGTATACGCCCGTTATATATAAAAAAATTTAGTCTAATGCAGGTAACCTATAGAATAACGAGCTAGAGCTTCTTCACATTAGAAATTGTCACCAATGTGACTTGGTAGATGAAGATTCATATAATTATATAATTAAGAACAATTTTAAATCGAAGGGAATAAAGATACCCTTCTACTTAATATAAATTCTTGTAGGTTTCTTAACATAATTTGATTGCGAATGATGTATATAGTAAGCTAGTAATCTTTTTTGTTCAATAAAATTTTAAACTTTGAGAAATTAGTACAAAATCCTGCCATTCCAATGCGTTTGTTAATATATATATATCATATCTGCGCTACCTTTGATGAAGATTTAGAAGAAAGTTTGGATATGGTAAACAATGGAAAGTGTTGAACCATGAACGTTTTGATTGTGAAAGCAACTGATAAACATAGATAATATGTATGCCTATGGCATAGAGTTTATAATAATAATAACGTTGGGTCATAGTAATAAATGTCATCATGGTGCTGATGGCCACCAAGATTCGTTGTCACCTTTACCATTCAAAGCATACGTTGACCACAATAGACTATAGTTTAGGGTTTATAGGGTTCAATAGATATTGTACTGCGATTCGTAGACAAATCCCAAACAGAGAATAGAGAATAGTGAACTCGTTCATCGAGTTATTCGAACACAACTCAATGAATAGGGAATAGTGAACTCGCTAATTTAACAGTGAAATACGAATATGCATGGTAGAAAAATCTTCCAAGTCATGAGTCATGAACCATAGAGAACGACGAACTCGTCATGATAAAAAAAAACCCAAGTCATGAGTCGTGAACCACCGAACGACGGTTCATCAACTGATCAGGACCGTTGAATTGCTGAGTTGGTGGGGTGTCCCTTGCTCAATGTACATGTGAAGGTTGGTGAAAGGCCCTGTCAACCTTTAAAGTTTCAGATGTTCCTGGGCATCATCACATATCATGAACTTTTTTTTGCCTTTGCCGTTGGTAACTATGCTATGCCTGCTGATATCTTTATGGCCAAGCAGTAAAATGGCTAATCAAGAATTCAAATGAGTGCAGAAGATATAATGATATTTTGGACATAAATGGCATTATGGCAGTGGCATTGAGAGATACTTTACTACGACAAGATTTCATAGAGAATGGTGTTTTGGGTATGAGCCATATTTTACTTGTAGAGCTCAAAAAAAGTAGAGCCCTGTCTTTATTAGAAAAATTAAAAATTAAAAATTAAAAGAAACAAAGGGAAAAAGAAAAATGTAGTAACATGTGAAAGGAACAGAGAGGGCATAGAGATCCTTATAAAATCCTCATCAGTAACTCAATCTCACCTCACCTCACAGTTCTTCTCTCTCTCTCTCTCTCTCTCTTCTCACTCTTCTTGTGTCTAAAAATTCTAAATACCCTTTTGTTATTTTTGTGTCTTGTTGTTGAAAGAAGCAGAGGTTAGGAACAAAAATGGTGGCCAAGAAATCAAGGATTGTGATAATAGGAGCAGGAATGGCTGGTGTGACAGCAGCTAACAAGCTCTTCACTGCCACTGGGTCCAAGGACTTGTTTGAGCTCTGTGTTGTGGAAGGTGGGTCAAGAATTGGTGGCAGAATCAACACATCAGAGTTTGGTGGTGACCGGATTGAGATGGGCGCCACTTGGATCCATGGCATTGGAGGCAGCCCAGTTCACAAAATTGCTCAAGAAATCCATGCACTTGAGTCTGAGCAGCCATGGGAGTGCATGGATGGGTCCTCTGATGAGCCCAAGACCATTGCTGAAGGTGGGTTTGAGCTAAACCCCACTCTGGTAGACCCCATTTCATCTCTGTTCAAGAACTTGATGGATTATGCTCAGGGGAAGGTGTTTGATGAAAGTACTGGAACAGAGAGCAATGGTGATTTTGAATACAGTAAGCTTGGAGATATAGCTTCCAAGGTTTGTACAAGCAATGGCGGTCTTGGGAAGCTCAGTGTTGGTTCTTTCCTAAGGCAGGGCCTTGATGCTTATTGGGTTTCAAAGAAAAACCAAGATGAGCAGCTGAAGCTCAATGGCTATGGAAATTGGAGCAGAAGGTTGCTGGAAGAAGCCATCTTTGCAATGCATGAGAGCACCCAAAGGACTTATACATCAGCCGGTGACTTGTTAACTCTGGATTATAGTGCAGAAAGCGAGTACCGTATGTTCCCAGGTGAAGAAATCACCATTGCTAAAGGCTACTTGAGCATAGTTCAATCACTAGCCTCTGTTCTGCCACCTGGGTTGATCCAGTTAGGCAGAAAGGTCACAAAAATTGAATGGCAGCAGCCAGAGACTCGTATCAACAATGGCTATGATGACACAAGGCCTGTGAAGCTACAATTTTCTGATGGGTCAGTTATGTTTGCTGATCATGTTATTGTTACAGTTTCTTTGGGGGTCCTTAAAGCTGCAATTGAACAAGATTCAGGTATGTTCAATCCTCCCTTGCCTTCTTTCAAGACTGAGGCAATATCAAGGCTTGGTTTTGGTGTTGTTAACAAGCTGTTTCTGCAACTGAGCTCTACCCATGCTACAAAAGGCCAAGATTTCAGGAAGTTTCCATTTTTACAAATGGTTTTTCATAGAGCAGACTCAGAATTCAGGCATAAAAAGATCCCATGGTGGATGAAGAAGACAGCTTCTCTTTGTCCACTCTATCACAATTCCAGCGTTCTGCTATCTTGGTTTGCAGGGAAAGAAGCACTTGAGCTTGAATCACTCAAAGATGAAGAGATCATTAATGGGGTTTCCGCAACAGTCTCTAGCTTTCTGACAAACTTAAAACCCCAAAAGCAAGAGAAAGAAAATTGTCATTCCCATGAACTATGCAATGGGAATGTGAATTCAGAAGAGAACTCTGAAGTAAAAATTGCCAAGGTTTTGAAGAGTCAATGGGGTAATGATCCTCTGTTTCTAGGATCCTACTCTTATGTTGCTGTTGGATCAAGTGGTGAGGACTTGGACACCCTGGCAGAGCCATTGCCAAAGTTAAACAGTTGTGGTGATGAGCCTGCTACTTCCCCCCCACTTCAAATTCTGTTTGCAGGGGAAGCTACACACAGAACCCACTATTCTACCACCCATGGAGCTTACTTTAGTGGTCTTAGAGAAGCCAATAGGCTTCTCCAACATTATCACCATGTTGGGGTTTAGAGGACTTAGTAGGACTTTTATTTATTTTTGCACATTTACTGCTATGATATTAATTATTTTCATTTTCATGTAGAACATCTTTGTTTCTCTTTCTTTAGGAGAGAGAGAGAGAGAGATGGGGACAACTTGTTAGATGTACTGCATGGATTAAAGAAGTTACTTTGATTTTTCCATTGCTTTCTCTTTGATTGTGTGAGATGCTGTTTTTCTTCTTTGTTTTCATTTGTGCTTCTCTTCATGAAGGCAAAGCCACATGTTCCTCTCAATCTCATGAGATAGTATTATATGATACTGAATATATATTTCGAAGTTTGAGAAGTACAAAATCAAGAAAGCTTTGGATGCCACCTCTCTTCCCTACCAAGTGTCTATTTTGGTTTGCTCAATGGACAGGATCCGATAAACCCGCTCTTTCCAGCTGCATTTCTTTTCATCCGTTCCTTTCCTGCACTGACACTTTGTTCCACTGCCCATGACATTGTGTTCTTCAATCCATACAAAGAGTTTACCTCTCTCTCTCTCTTTATAGAGTTTTTCTTCTTCCGGGGTTAAATAGATTTGACAATGACAATATTCTAAACTATTATAATGTATGGGAAAAAGGTTCAAACTCAAATACAAGGGATCAATTGACCTAAGCCACATTTGCATTCCTTGCTAGAGTTAGACCTTTGACAACTTTGGGGCAATCAATGAGCTGGCTAAAGCGTAGGTGCTTTAGAGGATGGTGGGATAGAATGGAACTACAACTCTTAGGTCCCGATTGGTAAATTTTGTGTTGTAGTGGCCTAAAGGGGTCAGGCATAGCAATAAACCATAGAAGTAGAGATGATTATGTATAGGTTTGTGTTGTGGACATAGACAACTCTCAACCGTTGATGCAAGAGAAACCCAACATGCATTGAAGCTCAGTTGTTGCTACTTGCGAGGGAACGAATGACCTAAGCACAGCTCCTATGTGTATATGTGTGAGATTTGCCTACACACTGAGACAGTTAGCTCTTAATGCATAATAGCAGTGAGCTACCCACTTGGTACTATTAGATTTTGGCTACAGAGCAAAATCCATACATTGTGGCAGAGACAGAAAATGACTGGCCACAAGCAACAACACCAACAACAACCTAAATATTTTCAGCAGATTCTTCTGTCCAAACATGCTTTGATGATATACCATATTAATTTCCATCCCATCCGTTGGATTGCCTCTCCTGATTCTAATCTAATCTATGGTTTTGCTTGCCCTCCAAGAAGACCCACATAGCCTAAATAATTGACCATGCTAGATTTTCCTTTCCACCACCACCATTATAAAATCAGTAAACAACAAATCACGTGATTTAAGGCACTAGGTTGTTGAGGGAGACTACCATGAAATGAACAAGCTGCTGCTGAGCCTTTTGGCTTGGATGTTATAGGCCAATCTCTCTGTTTGTGTGTATGTGTGGTCAAATCAAAGGGCAATTCATAGAGGCTCTATTATTGTAAGATTTGCCAGTCTCTTCCCAGAAAAGAAAAAAAAAAAAACTGGTTTGCCCCACTTGCTGTCTCTTTTTACCTCTTGTGGGCTTCAATCAGCCTTTGATGATTGAGCATATCACAGACCATCTGTCACCAAGTCCTTGTCTGGTTTCATAAACAAACAACTGAGAATCTCTCCATTTCTCTGCACCACCCAACCCGACCTCACCCACTGCCAAATCCAACTTATTAATTACTTACTTTAACGCTAATCTCCCTCTCTAATCATCATTACAAGCCTTTGCTTAATGATGGTGCATGTTGATACACTACAAACCATATTAACTTACCTGTGCATTTCAATTATCAAAACCATAATCATTTCACAAATCCCAAACCAATGAGATGAGGACACACCCCAGAGGAAATGAAGCTTTACTTGCTCAGTTTACAGTTCCATTGTCCCCTTCATGATTTGTTTAATCTTGGTCAAGCTTTCTGAAATTTGACCACTGGGCGGCAACTTGCTGCCTGTACTTTGAATTGACGACACGTGCAAATTGTGCGGTTCACAGTGGAAGACGTTGCCTCTAATTTCCTCACGATATGCGCAATTCCAATGTTCTTGCAAACTGAAAGATATTTGCAAATGCCATTCCCACTTTATGCCTTAAAAAAGGGTTTTGAATTATAATCCAATTGGAAATATAGTGATGATATCTTGTCTTAATCTACATCATATATTACCGAATATTGATAGTCTAACAACCGAACATTTTTATATCTAAAAAGAAGTCGTAGTGAAATGGTTCAAGTACTTATAGTGAATGATTGATACGCTTTTGTCCATATATTTCATATTTGATGGATCATATCATACTCCTTTTCAAAATTGTGAATCTAAGTGTCTTCCACCTTTGGACAACATCTCTTTTCCTTTATGTGGCTAACATCTTTAACCTAATGATATAAGCTTTAGCTTTGCTTTTTTTCTTCCCCCACAAATCTTAGATTGTAAGTGTATGATATATTAAATTGAAGCTGTCTGTATGTCTGCTTTGTCCTCTCTAAATGAAAATAGCTTTTCTAACTTTTGTTTAGTAAGTCAAGCCAATGATGTTCAAAGGGAAAATAACAACTGATTTTTAAGTAAGTTATCTTATTGGCATCTAAAGATTTGCTTTAAAGCCTTTAATAAGGCATAGCATTTCTCTAATAGGAATAGGGCACCCCTTAACTAAAAAAGAATACACTAATTGTAAAATATATATATATATATAAATTTGTGAGGGAATCTAGGGTCTACTCATAGGGAAGAGGGTCTTAGCTAGCAAGCTTAGGAGTTTGGAGGCTTCCCATGAAAACAACAATATGTCTAGCTCCTATGCCTCTCTGTAAATTAACTAAAACTACCACTAGACAGTAACGTACTTCACAGCAATTAAAGCGCTATCTTCTTCCGATTTGTCCTGCTGCTGATAAATAATGGCCCATCTAGGTTTAACCAGTCCAGCAAAAGACAAAAAGTTGCATCTAACGTCAATTTGGCCAGTTCTTGTTTTTTCAACTTTCTTTCAGCTTAAATGAATGATTGCAAGAGCGAGGTGAAAAAAATTTGCATACGTCTTCTTTCTCACTAGCAGTTGTTTACATGAGCACATGCAATGAATGACTTCTTCATGTTAAATTTCAAAGAGACATGTCATCGGCCCACTACTAGCAACATCAATATTATTCTTAATTTAACCACTTACAAAGTTCAGTAAGTGTGAGGTTTTATCTCAAAAGACCTAAATGATATTAGTAGTGGAACCATTCATTATATATTGTATTTTATTTTGTCAAGTTTCCAATGTGAGACTTATATTCTTCAACACAACCTCTCAAGTGAGACCACCACATAGTGGGCCACACGTAGAGCCAAGTCCACATCGGAATCATACATTCAAGCCCAACATGTGAACACTAAGTATTGGGTAAGGGGTAAGGGTAAACATTCAATGTCAATATGTGAATACCACATATTGGGTAAGGGATAAGGGCAAATGCCCAATATTTCAGGGCCAGTCAATCAACCTGCTCTGATACCATGTTAAATTTCAGATAGACGGGTCATTGGCCCACTACTAACAACACCGATATTGTCCCTAACTTAACCACCTACAAAACCCAGTAGGTGTGAGGTTTTTTATCACAAAAGCCCAGGAGGAGTGAAGAGAAATTGTGTCTGCGTGAATTAGCTACAGTTGATATAGAGGAATTCTCATTCACTTGAGCTGTTGTTGTCGTGGCCGATGCTGCCGCCTTTAACGTTGCCTTTGCTTGCTTCATTTTTCGTTAATGTGGTCATTGTTGTTGCTGTTGATGTGGTCGTGTCCTTTGCCTTTATATGCCCTTGCTTTGCCTTTGGCCTTGCCTTGTCTCTGCCTTGCCTTGTCTCACCTCGCTTTGCCTTCGCCTTGCCTTTGCCTCGCCTCGCCTTGCCTTACCTTACAAAATTTTTAAGGTTTGGTTTTGCCTTTGTCGTGCCTTGATTTGCCTTGTCTTGCCTTTGCCTTTACCTTATCCTATTTTTAGGGTTTGTGTTATGTCTTATCTATTGCCGTGCTCACAGGGTTTCTGTGTTCCGCCTTACCTACTGCCGTGCTCACAGGATTTATGTGTTCGGCCTTACCTACTATCGTGCTCGTAGAGTTTATGTGCTATGCTTTTATGTGTTCTTTTATGTGCCCTATTTATTAGGGTTTGTCAGTTGTTTCTCTCGTGGTTTATGACAAGGCATTCTCTATAAGGGTGTTGGTCATACAATGAAAAAAATGGTAAAAAATAAGGAATGTAAGTTTACCATCCATTCTCAATGCTAGATTATTGGTAAATCTAAGTGCTTAGAGTAAAGAGAGCAAATTTTACCGCCCAAATGTGTTCAACTATTGAAGCAAGGCATAGGGATTACCAGATGAATATGAGAAGAACGAGAGTTTTTAATGAAAGCTTTTTATATATTTCCGAATAAAATTACTAGTAATAAAGTGAGATAGAACAAAGTGCTTTTATACAAAAAGCACTTTTAATCATACAAAAGTTGAGTTACCGGTACAATAATTTAAATATAAGTACCATTGTGCTGTATGCACAGCTTTGTGACTACAAATGCCTAGTTTTTCTACCAGTCAGTCCACATGGTGCTCAGCTGAACCACCAAGCTCCAGTACATGTACACCCACTGCAGCTGTTTGTGTTGTGTGCCTCCTTACCAATAATGATATGAGATTTAGGGGAAAAAAAAACTTTTCTTTATCCTTGTGTTAAGACCGGACCATAAACTATAGAAGAGAAATTCTGTGGTCCAGCGGGTGAATTATTGGTCTGGCCACACACTCAAACAAGGAAGATTTCCTTGTATTTGAGTTCTGCACGATTTCGCACTGATTTCACCCCAGTGCAATATGCGTCGGGACGAGTAGAAACGGACCAAACCAAAGAATTTCTCCAATCATGGAGAATGAGTACCCAAAAAAAAACCCAAGACTGGCCTTGAGTCATCCTATAGTGATGGCGTTATCTAAGGCTTTTAGATGATGTCATATCTCTTAACTGTTCCAATTTAATCTAACGATCAACCAATTTGATTAAACGATTAACAGATAAAGTCTCGTTTAAGGGTCCTAGATAAGACCCTCACTGTAGAATTCTTGGACTGACCCCAGCCACCTTAATGAGCTTTTCGAGGCCCAGGCCCAACTATGATAAAGCTTAAATCCTTCAATTTGGCGCGAACCCACAGAAACCGCCGGTTCTGGCCTCGTAGTCGAGCGTTGCATTGTGAAAATAATCGCCGAGTTCTTTGTGAGAAAGCAGTTAGGCGTTTGGTAAACTTTTTGTTAAAAGTTTTGTTGGTACTAATTCCTCATAATCGTAAAATAATTCCCCGCAAAATCATTAAACCTGGCTTCTTCAACGAGTCCCGATAATCGAAAATGAAAGCACCTCATTACCGCTTTCCTTATAGCTTTCTCTCACAATTTTTAATAATAAGTGATTTTCTCATAGTTTACCAAACGGGCTTTCCAAAATTTTTAAAAATCACTTATCACCCCAAATAAGCAATGCCAACCCGCACTCGCGGCCGATTTGGCATCTTATATGAAAATAATCACGATTTTGTGAGAGAAATCACCGTGAGAGAAAGCTTAGCGTTTGGTAAACTTTTTGTTAAAAGTGTTGTTAGCACTAATTCCCTCATAATCGAGAAAATAATTCCGCAAAATCATTAAACCCACTTCAAACCGATTCTGCATAATCGTAAAATGAAAGCACTCATTACCGCTTTCCTTATAGCTTTCTCTCACAACGATTTTTAACAATAAGTGATTTTCATGGTTACCAAACTGGGCTTCCTAAAATTTTTAAAAATCACTTATTATCCCAAATAAGCGATGTCAAACTAGACTCAGTCTCCTTCAGTTCACGATGGCCATACTACCAGAAATAACCGATCTCTTCGCTAGGCTCGCTTCTCGCCTCAAAACCCTTAACGACACGTCGTTTTCTCCTCACACTGCCAAAGAAGAACTAGACGAAGCAGCTCTGGACCTCTCTATTTCAAAGCTGAACCAATCTCTGAATCCCGACGGCAATTCTAGGGTTAGGGTTTTAGACACGGTCCTATCTCTAATGTGCTTCAAAGCTCCCCAGGTCAGCTCTCTCAAATTAGGGATCTTTTATTAGACACGGCAATTCTAGGGTTAGGGTTTTAGACACGGTCCTATCTCTAATGTGCTTCAAAGCTCCCCAGGTCAGCTCTATCAAATTAGGGATCTTTTATTAGACAAAAAAAATGTTGGATTTGGGAATTTTCTCATCTCTGTAGTTTTGTTGTGGTGTTTAGGTTTTCGATTCGGGCATTGAGTATTTAGTGAAGACAATTGTCACCGTTTTGTTGTCTTCCATTCGCTGCAAGGTCCTTCGATCTCCGAAAGATGAGATTTTGCTGATTGGAAGCTCGATTTCTCACCGGGATTGCGGGCATTTGATCGAAGCGTCTGCTGCTATTCTTGAGAAGTTGGAGGGACAAGGTGGGTATACACTCTAATATTAAAATTGGTGTTCAAAATTGTTTCGTGTTCCATAAAGTAAGCATCTTTTATGATTTAATTCTAAAATGAGTGTAGTTTCAATGTGTTTGAATTGAAGGTAAGCTTTCGGATTCTTTACTGTGTGCTATTGTAAGAGTTGCGAGTTCAGCATCATTGTACCGGCAGCTGTCAAGACCCATTCTTGATGTAAAATCAGTGGATGCAAGAAAGACCTTGACTTCAAACCTTCTCTGTCATTTTCCCATAGAAAAATCCCTTGACAACAACAAAATGCCATTCAGGTTCTTGAAAATGGGCTTTGTCTAGTTTGCAAGTTTCTTCTGCTTTTCTGTGTGTTCTTGTAGTTATAAATGTGGGAATTCCAATTTCTATGCAGATTGCTGTTGTGGTATCTTGACCCGCTAATTTTGAAGCGCGATGTTTCAAACATTTTGCAAGAAACCATAGAGAGGCTGTTCCTCTGTTTGAGTAAGGAATTTCGTGAGAGTAATGATTGGCTCTCTGTTATCACATCCTTGGTACTTTCTCCCATTATGTTTGTTGAGGCCAGAGCTTTGCTGCACCGATGGTTTTTGGTCACGTAAGTCCGATGTTTAAGTTCTTTCTGTTGTAAATTTTAACTAATCGTTGGTCATGCTCAAGGAAACTGAAGTTTAGGAAAATTGATTTTGTATGCAAGGTTATAATTTGATTTGATGTGGTTTATTAATATAATCCACTTTTGCATCAGGGGTCTGGCTTCTCTCCTTGAGCTTCTAATTCAATTGGTCTCAGTGATATTAGATGTGGTTTCAAGACCAGTGTTCTGGGACATATCACTGGAAGTGGGAGCAAAGTTGCCATTTTCTAATGCTTATTTCCCATACAACCAACGCTTGCTAAGGATCTTGGCTGGTCCCCTCTCCAACGAGGGTCTCCTACCATTAGTGCATGAGACAAGTGAGCCAATGCCTTGTGCCCAGAAACAACTTTGTCCAACTTTTAAGCCACGAGCAGTAAAGGTTTCAACAATCGATCACAAATCTCTCTGGTAATTTCTTACCCCATGAGTCCATCAGATAACAGATGGCCTATACACCATCTCAGTCCTACAACCCAAGACTGATCCACAAATGTTGCATAGTAGGTCCCTGGCCATCAACTTCCTAGACTGGTTCTACTTTGCTTCTGCATTGCTCTTCTCAGAGAAAACTTCTCATGATAGTTGTCATCCAGAATGCATATTGGGGCATCCAAAGTTGAAAAATCGCACTATGAAGAACTACCTTCTATTTCTGCAGCAAGGTACATTGCCTGGATTTTGAGTCCTGTTAGTAAATCTCACCAGGATTCGCTGGCTGATTGTTTGATTAAAACATCAGAGTCTTGGGCTTTTAAGCAATTTGGCTCAGGTTCGCATGAGAAGCAAACATATGGCTACAAGAAAAAACTCAAGAAACAGAAATTCTGTGAAGAGGACTATAGTTCGACAAGAGAGTATGATTATCAAGCTGTTGCAGTCTGGCTCAGCGGATTCAATAAAATGTACACAAGGTATTGCAATGAAACCGTTAACAGTTCAACATCACGTGAAACAAAACGACCCTGTGGTCTTAGTCTGCAGCAAAATGTCCTGTTCCGGAGAATCCCACTTGGCATCTTGCTTGGTTGCCCTCATTATACCAATGAAGAGGGATGTGAATTGCTGCTGCATTATGCCACAACTAGTAGAATTTTTCAGTTGAGGGAAACTAACACTACTGGATTGAAACATGTAAAACGGAACTCCAAAGGGCATAGGAACTTAGTTACATGGAGTGATGAATGTAATGAAAGGGAAGCTACAGCAGGTGCCTGTCTTGTCTTCAGTTTAACTGATATTATAGAAAGTGTCTGCTTCACTGTTCGAGACTGAAGAAGCTGGCGTAGACTCTCTGCCGGGTGAAAATGCGGATCAGCAAATACTTGATAAAATGCGTCAAGAGGTTAATCCAACTCAAAATTGATGACGGAAATTGGTTGTAATGGATCTCTGCCGTAGATTGGAGAAGTGGAGGCATCAGGGACAAGAAGTAATAGAGCTCCACAAAGATTTAGATGATGTCATTCATGTATTGAGTCAGAGAACATGTTCTGTTTCATCAATGTGAACAAAGATTATGCAAAACAGATTTGGCTTTTGTTAACAAGTTCTTTGCTGCCACTTCTCACAGAAGTGGGTGTAACCCACATGGGGCTGCTCCATTCTAGAATTTGGTCAGGTCGTCATTTGAGGTCTGCTAGGGTTGATATGACACAGATGTTCGAAGGAGTAGGGGAAGGGATGTGGTCAAAGAAAACAGAATGATATAAAAGAAGACAAATTTTCTCATTTATCTTAAAAACGAGCATTACAAATATTTGCTAATACAACAATTTGGAAACAAAAAGATAAAAGTAATATCTATTAATTCTCAATTTATTCTTGTAAAGGTAAAGGGATTACATCGCATCGCTTTTCCATAAGCTGTTACATACATTTGGAAATGCTTGCGCAAATCTGAGGACCACAAACTTTGCATGTAGTCCTCCTAGGTATATCATATCATGTGGAGATGTAGAGCTTTTCTTGGCTATGAACACAATCACTAAGATGGCAATGAAATTCTTATGTGGTAAAGATAGATCTAATTTGGACTTCATATATTGATGCAGAATGCATATTATTAGTTTTCCTAAGTCTATTTGGATTTAGGGATTAGTAATCTACAGAGCTACTGGGTCTTAGCTGCAAACAGCCTCAACCGAGAGCTTCTTTGTACTGCCCGGACAAGGATCTCCTCCAAAAACTTCAGGAGCTACAGTCACTGAGCAGGATTGCTTTCCAATGCAGTTCTGCAGGAGTAAAGAAATTTCAGTTTTTACAGTTGAGGAGAATTCAAGTTAGGATCAGCAAAGTGTTGTAAGACAATTCCTTGTCTAACCCACAAAAATGTGGTCTCCTAATCAAATGAGGATTCAAGTGTTTTGCTTGCTCAGGAAGTAATCCCAAACCTAATCGGATTACCTCTTTGTAATGCTATTTAATTAAAGTACAAGAGGTAATAGAATTCCTTATTCTATATGGATTGAAACTAACTTAATACCAATGCAATTAGAACACTCGATTGTTCCTTGATGGGCAAGGCTTTCGAAGTGATGCATATATATAGAGCGCCCTTCTCTAGCAACAAACAAGCTTATACAGATCTCACCCCATCTAGAGAAAAAGCGTTTTTACAGTGTTGCATAGTAGAAGAAGATTCTCTCAATTTCAAGATGTCTGACCAAGGTTAAGTGTTAAGCTTTAAAAGTCTAATCAAGTGTTACAAGTGTTGCTGGGCATACCCTTTTAGGAGCATCATACGACTTATGGGCATGGCAGCTCCCTTCTTGGAAGCTTCCACATGTCCCTTGTGGCAACCCATAGCTAGCAAACTTAATATCAGAGATGACCTGACCAGGTGGACACCATAAATGGGCTTTTGGTCTGTTGAGTTTGCCAGAGGCTAACTTTTGAGAGTTTGTCAATGTTGGTTGCCCTTCAAATATATCAGCACAGACACTTGATGTTCTTCTTTCCACCAAAGATATTTTAGTCGGATCACCACCCCATTCTTCAAACACTACCAACAGATTCCCACTCGGGGTTAACCACGACCGCGGAACATGATACCTGAAAATAAATAGTTTCACATGACTTGTGTAACAAAGGTATGACAATGAAGAAGATGAACTTTTCTTACCATCTCTGAGAGGGCTCCCCACAATGTGTTCTGCATTTCTTGTCGTCGTAAGTTCCAGCATAATAGCAATTGCCACAACTACCCTGTGCTGTATATGCAGGCCAGTGGCGTCCAATGCTCTGTCCATTGATCCATATCTGACCTTTTCCCATGCTACTCATATCCAAAGCTAATGGGCCATTACCTGGTGGTGCATTAAAAGTAGCCTGGAAATATCACAACTTAAAATTAATATCTTATCTTTGATGAACTCCAAAATAAAGATGGACATATAAGAGATGGGTATTGGGAGAATACTAACCTTGTACCAGGTAAGATGTTGCTTTTGAGCCATTGATGGTCCTTCTGCCCATTCAACAGAAGAACTCCCACTAACAGTATGAAGGCCTAGAGCTTCACCTTTGAGACCAATCTGCTCAGAAAGCACATGCCAACACACAAGTTATTCTCTAGTTTCTTCTGTCAAAATTTTCAGCATCCTGGCAGGGGAAGAAACTGGAACAGGAAAGTTGAAGGGCAACATACCTTGTAGGTCCATTTCCATCGTGACATGTCCCATGTTCCTGAATTCAGACCCTTCAATGTGACTGGGCCTAGAACTCCCGCATTCCATGTCTCAAAGTGAAGACCAACATTCTGATTTTTATTAAACCACAGAAAAGAAAAAAATGTCAATTGCCATATCAAATGCATGTAACAACCAAAATCCCATTAGAAGATGGGGGAACTAACCGGAAGACCCACTGAAATGCTAAGTAAAGCAAGCTTATTGATGCCGGATCTCAGCTTCACGTTTTGACTAAATGTTAATTTAGGATTCTCCAATGCCCCATATACGGTTCCTGCAATATAGGTAGACCATTTAGACCATTTCATAAAATTTAAATTCATTCAGCAGAAGAAGTAGACGAATGTACATAAAATGTCATCTTCTTTCATGTACCTGATAGCTGACCATTGATGAAAACATGCAAGGCATGACCAGCTGAATAGATGGTAAGAAGAGGTGACCCTCCTCTCTTTATAAATCCTTCATCAGGACTGATTGTGATACTGGTAACATCAATTTAAATTACTAGGTTAGAAAGAAAAGAAAATCAATACAAAAACAAGAAAATAGAAGTTCACACAGATTTAGCTCCTTTCCCAAATACATTGAATAAAAGATAAAAAAAACTTAAACTCAATCTATGGTTTGTTTAATATACTTACTCTGTCATGTACCACAAGTAGTCTGTAGTATCCCTAGTGAGATTTATTTGTTCCCACAACCCGTCCAACGTAGTTGTATCAGATTCATCGGAAGAGGCAGTTTCTTCAATGAATGACTGCCAAGGAAGTGCAGATTTTACTGGTGTCATCTTCATCTGTGAGCTTTGGGAACCAAGCTGTACAGAAATAACAATCCCAAGTGAATCTCCAAGTAGAAAAACTTCAACTTTCTAGACTGAAATTAAGAAATACAATTGTAGACCGAAATATCCAACTCCTCACCCTTGCAGTGTTGTAAACTGCAGTTTTGCAGTCTGGGAGAATGCTGATGGACCATGGTGGCAGTTCATATTGCCCATTTCCAAAGCTAACTTTAGCAGCGGATTTTGTATCATAATTTGCAAGGAATGCAGCACACCCAGACTTTGACTGGAATACATGAGCCTACAAGGATAACAATGAGAACCTTAGCAAATTTCAAAGAAGAATAAGATTTATGATGTGGTTTTTCTGGCAAGGTAAAAAAAACCTTACCTCTTGACTATTTCCAAGTGATGTCACTGAAGGTTCGGCAGACACTAGAGCTGACTCCGATGACTTGATGGCTTTATGCAGATCTCTCAAATGTCCCCACTTTGGTTCCCTTGGTAGTCCTGGCATAGCATAGGGAAACCAATTTATATCCATGTGAAATGGTAAGTTTTTGCACATGTTAAGCATTTTCCTAGTTAGATGTTTGAAAAATTACACAAGTATGTAAAGTGAGGATTATGACTTTATGAGCCAAACTTTATAACAACCTACTCTACCATGCTAATCTCTATTTAAATACCGTATTCGTCTAGAGGGGCGTCGTAGTCATAGCTGGTGGCCATGAAAGGACCTCCAGCTGTTCGGCCGAAATTCGTTCCTCCATGGTACTGGAACACAAAGTGGGAGGAAAGAAAACACAGTTTAGAAAGCATAGTCTAGGTGATTAAACACCAGTCAAATACAGTTAACATGGAAACTAACCATGTAATAGTTCACAAAAGAACCACCCTTCTGTATAAACCTTGCAACTGAAAATGCCAAGTCTTCTGCAGGTCTAGTAGGAACTGCCCCACCAAATTCTGTATACCTGTAAAATACATACAAAGAGGCATCCTCATCAAAGGACTTGAACAACAATACAAGAAAGTACCTACCTACACAATAGTAGGTCTGTGGCAATAAATTTTTGGCCTGTACAGGTGACATGTGTGACTCACCAGCCAGTCCACACTTCTGTCCACATTTTGGGCTTGTAGTTCTTGTTTGGAGTGAAATTTTCACAGTAGAAACCATTGCAGGTATCGATCTGTCACATAATAAATGAATGACAAGGTTTTAGTCTAAACTTCTAGATATAAGGATAGAAATATCTTGAAGCTCTTTTTTTTGTTCTTTGTTGCAATTAATAATTATTTGGCAGTACAAACTCAGTTACTGCCCAAACCAACCCAAGTTGACTTCCATGTCTTCAGCAGAAAAGTCAGAATTATAAATTTTTTAAACGAATTCATTGACAGAAAGAGAGCCGCAGATCTGGAGAATTAACACATAAAATGGGGATAAGCATTGCCCTCCCTGACCATATGAAACAAAAATCTACAGCTTGAGGCCACCCAGTTAATTAAAATGACAACAAACTGCTTTAAAACCCCACCAAGAAAGGAGGGTCACACTAAATGAAGAACAATTAAGCGATGCTTGTAAAAATTGACAACACAAAGGACAAAAAAGATAAAAAAGAACTCTGAAAAAATAGGCAGAGTAGCTTACAACTGGATCAGGGGCATCTTCTTGCTTACACATAATCCACGGCACACCAGTGTTAAGACCCACAGCCATCTGAGCTGCCCATTTGGTATAAGCTTTACCAGGGGCACCAATTTCCCACTCTACTGGTCCAAATTCATTTTCTATCTGTCAAATTTTAAATTTAAAAAAAAGGGTTACTATAGCATTGACTGCCCACTATTTTCCTCAGCAAATAAACCAAAAAGAAACAAACACTGCTCAATTTCTTATAAAATTGGCACTGGAAGTAAAAGCAAATTGAAATCCAGTTCAAGAAACATGGCAAAGATTAAAACTTTTGTCACCTGAGATAGAATTATAGGACCTCCCTGACTTTGAAACAGCTCTTCTGCCTTCATCATACTGACAATCTTCTCTGTAAATTTTTGCATTGCCGCCTTCATAACAGTAATTGAGAAATGAAATCAATGAATTAGAAAAATTGAAAATTAAATTATCGATTTAAAAGCAATAGAGGAAATGGAAGATTCCTCAACGCCTAACCTTGAAAGGCTCATTGTCAGTTCTAAAAGCAATACCGGGAACGTATTTAAGCCAAACAGGGAATCCCCTGTATCAGAAACAGAGAAAAACCAGAGTAATGAATATGACAAGAACAAAAACCAGAGTAATGAATATGACAAGAACAAAAGCAAGAAAATTTCTAAAATTCAGTCATTGGCTAAACCTATGTAATATTTTATATTATTACCCGAAGTTCCATTCAGCACAAATATAAGGGCCAATCCGGAGATTAACATATAGGCCTGCTTGTTGTACCAGCTTGATGAACTTGACCAAATCATATCTGTCCTCAAAATAATACTGCAAATTTAAAATAAATAAAAAACAAGTTAAACTTCCAATAAGTACACTATAACACCAGAGCATAACTATATTTGCATTAGGAGAGAGAGAGAGAGAGAGAGAATTAAAATGCAATTGACTTACTTTTCCTGGAGAAGGCTCATGTCCATTCCAAAACACATAGGTCTGAATAACATCCAAGCCTCCATCTTTGGCCTTCTGTATTAAATCAGGCCACATCTGTAACCACACACACGCCAGAAAACCCCATAAGTCAAAAAAGCATTAAAATAGCAGCACAATAATAATAATTTTAAATTTAAAAAAATTAGAGAAAGCTGTGAACCACATTGGCATTGTTGGTACCTCAGGTGTGCTTCTGGGATAATGAATGGAGCCAGAGATGAGAATTCTCTTCTGCCCATTAATTATTATAGCTTTGTGGTCATAACTGACCGAGGCTGTAGCTGCAGAAGCCAGCCATGAAAACAAGAGCAGTGGCAGGAGCATGTTGTTGCCTCTAAACACGTTCCACATTTGTTTGAATTCCAACACCCACAAGCCTCCCCTCCCCTGTTTCTCAAACGCACAAAGCAAAGGTCTTTATATTTGTTTGCATCTAACTTGAAATATTTTATTTCTGTATCGGGATTTGGTTTTGGTTTTTGAATGCACGCTTTCTTTTTTGATGCTTTTGAAATTGAAAGGAGGGAGTGGCAGAGTTGTGGTAGTGTAATGGATTTGATGGGTGAGAGAGTTTTGGTTTAGTTGCGCTGAGAACGGGTAGCTCCCCCAACTGCTTTATATATACATTTTCAAGAATGCAAATTTATCTAACAATCCCTTTTAATTTTGATTTTTTTAAAAAATAAAAAATTATGAAATTGTTGGAGCTTATCTTTTTGGCCCTTGATTTTTTTTAAGGAAACGTGATTTGGATTGGAATATGAATTTGTTGTATGATAGATGATGCTAAAGCAACTTGTACACTGATCTGATGTGTCAATTTTATCGGACATAAGAAGAGAAAGAGAGAATTATATGTCTTCTTTAAAACATGTAAGGCAGGAAGCATGCATGGAATTATCCATGCCGGAAAAAGAATCCATTAAATATTGTTTTGGAGCAAAAGAGAGAAAAGAAGAAGGAAAAACTAGTACAAGCATATGATATATTGGAAATAACTTAGTTGCCGTTGTCCCACTAGTGTATAGTGTAGTGGTAATGAGTTTTATCTTCACCCAATTGATCCTGAGTTCGAATCTTAATATTTGTATAGTGTATTATGCATTTACCCATCTCCTCCTTAAAACTATTGGCAAATTTTTTTGGGGTTAGAAAACGATAGTTTATTTACTCAATTGAAGAAGTCATCCCACTGAGATTTTGATTTGTTTGAGATAATGATTTTTTAAGCGTATATAAGAAATTTGAGAACGAAATATTCTAGATTTTCGTTATAGGATAAGGTGATCCACTTTTATTTATTTATTATTCTTTCCATTATTGTTTACAACCATCAATAATCTATTTCTTTAGCTGTGTTGGTTTTCATGACTTTAAGCTCTGATTTTTCCATCTACCCGTACGAAAAACGAAAATGTCCACATTCATGTGTACAAGAAGTCACAAGACAATAGCAAAGCTTCAATACTCTTCACATTCTTTGAAGAAAGTTAAAGTAGCATTGCAAGATCAAGTTTCCACATATCCATAGCTTGCAAGCAGGGATGATTGACTCTAAATATTTCCAGTTTCCACTCCGGACATGCCAGATACCAATCACGGCACGCCAGGTGGCGTGGAAAGTTCTTATCTTCTTTCTTACTCCATATTCACTATTAGAGCATTTCCACCGGTGCCCCTTTAGCCCAGGCAACAGGGGCCCAAGGCCCCATTTTCAGTTCCAGCGGTATTCTACAGTCCAAGCAACGCTTAGGTCCCACCAAACCATGCTAGTCCAAATGCAAGAATAGCTTGAGCAACAGCCTGGATTTGATGATGTCATCAACAACAACAAAAAACCAAAAATTTCAGAATTTTTTAAAAATAAATACCTAGTCATATTCTTCACTTCCCATACCAAAACTCTATACAAATTCATCTCCTCATATCTCATATGAATAGTGATTCTTGTGTGATGGGTGGAAATATTGGCCTTTTGCAAGGCCGCTATTCATGTGAATAATGTAGCCTCTTGCATTGCCCTTGCCTCCCCTAGTCTTTTCTATGACAAATGGGTGGAAGTGCTCTTATGCCAGGTGGTATAGTTTATGAAATTATGAGTGACTGAATTGCAGCTCACGCTTACAGACATTTGAAGCAAAATAAAGCCCAACTGTACAAGTTTATTAATCTAGTAAAAAACAATTACAACTTCAAAATACATGTTATCCTTTTGCTAGTATTACTTACGCTTGCGTAAAAGATTTTAATTTATTAATGTGTAGAGCGTATGTACGATGATACTTACAATCATCGTATGGTTGTTGAAACTAGCATTTCTCTCTCTTACGATTATGACAAAAATTGCATAACAAAATTGGTTGAATTTTTGGCTTGATGTATAATATATGAATCTGACCAAGTTTCCCGGTTGTTATAGAATACAACTGTGATTAGGTGACCAGTAACCTACCACTTAATCAGTGATTAGAATACAACAAAATAAAAATACTGTCAAATGCATAAATTCAACACTTGTAATTATATTTTAATATCTTATTTGAGCTACATCTAGACCGGTCCAATTTCCAAGTCATATTATATCATATGCAAATTATTATTAATATAACACCGAAGACGTATTCGTCAAACAATCAAAGCTATGCATAATTATATTTAACCTAATTAGCTTAAAATTCATTACGTTCATGTCATGTGATTTACCCTATCATTTGTGTATTTTAAAATATTTGAAGGGCAGAGACAAGACATAAATGCATCAACACTTTGCTAAGTTCAAACTTTAGAAAAGCGATCCGGGAAAATAAAATTCTTGTCTTCCTCTAGTGAGACGCAATGAGATGCATTTCTTGTCCTCACATACTTCAATTTTTTTTTTTGGTACTAAGATAATATTATCTCCTTAAAGACATCAAAAGTGAGAAGAAAAAAAAAGCTTGACAACAAAAGATGTTCGAAAGCAAATATTATTTTATACAACAATTGAAAGTAGGGTTATATGCCGATTTACCCCCCAAACTTATACCATATGTTCGATTTACCCCCCAAACTTTTTTTTTGGAAAATTAAGGATATGAACTAAATTTTATTGCCAATTTACCCCTTACTATGTAAATCTCCATTTTATATGAGGGCAAATTGGTCATTTTATATGTTAAAATAATTAAAATAATTAAAATATCATTTTTACAAATAGTGGGGCCCACCCACTTCTCCTTCATCCCCTCCCCACCCGACCCTCATTCTCTCCTCTCTTCCTTTCTTCCTCTCTCTCACCCTCTGTTTTTCCCTCTACCCACACCACCCCAAGCCACCCCCAGACCAATCCCCACCAACATAGCCCTCTCCCCCCACCCCTCCCCCTCCTTCTGTTTTTTTCACCCCCACACAGCCACCCCACCCCCACGCCACCAAACCCACCCACTTCTCCTTCATCCCCCTCCCCACCCGATCCCTCATTCTCTCCCTCTCTTCCTCTTTGCCTTTCTTCCTCTCTCAACCTCTGTTTTATGATGGCAGGATGAGTTTGAGATGAGGGGAATCTGAAATTGGTTGAGTTTACAGGATGGGCTATTTGCAGGAGAGAGAGAGAGAGAGAGAGAGAGAGAGAGAGAGAGAGAGAGAGAGAGAGAGAGAGAGAGAAATGAAGAAGAAAAGAAGAACCAGAAGAAAAAAAGGAAGGTTAAGGGAGGAAAAGAAGAAGAAGAAAAGAAGAGGAAGAGGAAAAGAAGAAGAAGAAAAGAAGAGGAAAATGAAAAGAAGAGCCACTGGTTCGTGACTGGCACGGAAAAGAAAAGAAGAAAAGGAAGAAAAGGAGAAAAGAAGAAAAGAAGAAAAGAAGAAAAAGGGAAGAAAGAAATATTATTTTATTTTTAATATATGAAATGACCAATTTACCCTCATATTTAACCTCAAATTAGGAAGTAGGGGTAAATTGGCAATAAAATTTAGTTCATATCCTTAATTTTCCAAAAAAAGTTTGCAGAATCGAACATATGGTATAAGTTTGGGGGTAAATCGGCATATAACCCTTGAAAGTATAATGACGTGCTTTGCTTAATTTGAATTATTTTAAAGAAAAAAAGAAGCTAATCACTTTATCTGTTTCACTTGCACCTAATTAATCCTCAACAACAAACCAGTAACTAAAACCTAAACAATTCTTTAGGAAAATAAAAAGAAAATTTGGTTCAAAAAGGGTGAGATGGCTTCCTATCTTGTCAATGTCATGCAGTTTCATTTCATTACGTATCAAAATTGGTCGGTCCCAAAGATTCTTTTATGATACTGCTAATTTTTCGATCAACTTTAGTAGCCTTTATGACCTACTTATCGTAATACGGGGAAATGTTGCCCGTCAGGTTTCAGTTAACTTAAAATGTCAATTCCTATGAACATTTGAATTTATAATGCGATTCAGAGAACTAACTTGAAATGTCAATTCATATGAACATTTAGATTTATAATGAACTTGTCCAGCTATGAAACGAATGTTCGTTCTTTATCAAAGAGCATCAACAAAACATAACGACATGTTATCAATAATAAAAAGGACGATGATATTATTATTTTTTGTTATCCATTCTTATGGGTCGGGCCCTACCCATGAAATTGAGAACGTCACGTTTTATACATTTGAAGCACAAAAGCAATATCCAATTTATCATGACATCCACAGAGTCGCTTAAATCTTTTAAGAAAGTAATGAATCAGCATGGCCACTTGATTAACAAGTGTACGCACTCAAATTGGCTTTTTCCAAAAGCATAAGCCAAAATCCAACAGATTGCTCCAATAATAATACTGCAACTGTGTGATGATCAAGAGGATGATAACATCAGCCTCATGACCAAATTGGCCTTGGATGGGCCCCTCAAAATAATAAAATAGTCTTATATTTCTCCCATCATGCAAAATGCAACATAACTCACTAACTAGGACCAAAAAAGTCATCCTATTGGGGAGTGAATATTGATCGTTTTAAGGTTCACCAAACAAAATGGAAAGGCTGAGGGCCAATCCAGGCAGGTTGTGTCTTTGTTTTGTTTTGGACAAGGAATAAAATATCCATAATATCTCCGATATTTCCACGAAATTTCTATATTTTTGACTATCGATATTTCCGATACCATCGATATTTTAGATATCCATAACCAAAATATCGATAATATCGACGACATTTAATGAAATATCGATAATATCCCGATATTTCCATCAAAATTTCCGTATTTTTAACTACCGATATTTCCGATATCATCGATATTTTATTCCTGGTTTTGGATGAGCTTGCCACGTTTCCTTGAGGGGCCAGTTGATTGGCAGTTATCCAAACTTGTAGGTTCTGTGGGCCCTGTGGGGTCCAAATATTTCTCTGTTGGTAGGCTCGTTTTGGACTTTCAAGAAACTTTGTGGGCCATCTCGGAAAGGGTCGGTATCGTCTAACCTAATGAGTGAGCCCATTTGATCTGATCTGATCTGATCCAAAGGTTCTACGATTTTCTACTTATATTTTTTTGCATTGATATTAAATATTGTGTACGGAAATAGAGAAACAAAGAAATGGAAAATATGATTTTTTAAAAACTGCACCTCATCAATTCTAGAAGATTTTGAATTTATGGGATTTTGTAGTTTAGTTCTTGCGTCGTGGTTCATTGCATCCATATACAAATTGAATTTTTTATATTATAAATAGTCCATAAACGCTATTCTAAGTTTCCTACGATGCAATGTTTATCATGATTGTGTCAAACGAGGACCGCAATTGCCCAATTTTTCAATATCATGACTCCATGAGTCTTTTTGATGTGATATACGAAGTCATATACACCAGCCGAAAGCCATCGGAATTTTAATGTTATCCTCAAAATCAAGTTTCGACAACCACTGAATCTTTAATATCATGACGAAGTCAAGTTGATTAATCAAAGACATTCATATAATATATAATAGCCGGACGACATAACATGTTAGATGTGTTCAGATATTTTGACTGATATGTTATGTTGTGAGACTAACTATCCGTCAATTGATGTCGAACAAAATATTATATCATGATAAATTAACTATATAACATAACATGTCAACTGGCAACAAAAATAATGTATTTTTCTTTTATAAAAAGAAAAATATAATGTTTCCTTCTATAAATTTAAAGTAGGACATGTTTATCCAGTAATAATGTAGAACACCAAACTTAGACGTCCGCATCCCTGGCGTTGGCAGTATGAGTTGAACTCTGCTGCCGGCCCTATATCATTTATACAAACTACAAAGTGTGTGTTTGGTCAGCAGAGTTCAACTCAATATAGTATATACTTCCAAATCCAAATGACAATGGGCCCATAAGCAGAAAGCCATAAACGGTTGGATTCGGCAAAAGAAAGTATCCCATTGATAATGATGTATTTAACAAAAGACTTAACCAAATTATCCTCAACGAATAGTGATTTGACATAATTGTTGTCATTTGACTTGCCAACTATGTTTTAAAATTGGTATTAGGTACACTAATTGAAGTTTTAACCAACTCTTAATCAATTAATTCCAATATAATGACTCCATTATTCTTGGTTTAGTCTTAGTTATATGAACTAATTCACTTAAATTGCTGGATTTTTTTATTGCAAGCTCACTAACTACCATTTTCCCAACCAAAATATAATTCTCAACAATATAGGAGAAGTTGGTTACTTAGGTTCAATTGAATCCCTTCATCTTCATCTTCATGCCATGCTTTGTTGGTTGAGTTGGGACCAGACCACTGTCATGGTCTTGTTGCAATATATATGATCACAAAACCAGACCCACCACCAGCTGGGGGGGCAGAGGTAATGGGGTCATTCAGCCCCTCTCTTCCTAGCTGTTGACCAAACTCACCACTTGCTCTCCTTTGGTGACATGTTGCGTAAACAAGTCTGGTGGGTAATTGTGTGCTGAAATACACAACTTTAGGTTATATATGCACGGCTCATGTTTATCTCAGAATTACCCAATGGACCAAATTAGGTCACTGATTAAGATTGAGGGCCTCACTAATTTAACTGGGATCAGTTAAGCCAGATTTTGATTGAGCTAGATTTGGATTAATTATTCACTAACGCCTAAGTTAACTAACTTTCAAGGCAACGTTTGTTTATCAACATTTCTTCTTCTGATCCAATATTTCAATGAAACATCAGCTGAGATGTCAAATATAATATCAGACATGGTGCTTGCTGTCATTGTTGTAAACGTCACAAGTGTTGCTGTTGCATGATTAAAGGAAAAGTTGATCAACAACAGCAACATATCCTCTTGTTAACGGAATATTGCAGATGATTTTAAAGGGATAAGAATTAGAAAGATACTTTCCTTCATTCCAAGTTTGCAACTCACGCAGAAGAAGAGTTTCCTTATCTTTTGTGTTTGAGTGTGTGTGTGGTCATGGGATATGAATTTGACACACAAGCAAGCAACCCTAAAACCATATATTATCCAATTTCTGATCTTGCTTAGGCTGCCACCTCATCTTATTATCTTAATCCTCCCGATCGATCCTTTACAACAGTGAACGACCCTAGGCTTCTCTTTATGAAATCCAGCTTCTTGGTCCCACATTTGACAGTGTTGTTCTTTTTCAAATAATACTAATAATTAATTACATGCGCGCGTGAACGACTGTGAACCGTTGATTGATATGAGTCTCACGATAAGTCTCATACTAAACATTATCTAGAAATCGTGTAGGCGTTCATGATAATCTAAGAAACCCAAGAATTTTTGCCGTATTGTTTAGTTGTCACGTATAATTAATTAGTGCTCCTAGTAAAAGTAATCTAATGAGCGATGGCATGGTAAATCTCTAAAACATGGATAAAAGAATGGTGTTAAGTTTGAAGTTTTCACTTCACAGGCGATATATAAGGGTGCTGCCCGCTGGCTGGCCCAATAAAAATGCTAACCATGTATTTGGGCCTCGCCTTTTTGGATGTTCATATTTTAATTGGGTTCTTAACACACACAGTGTAGCTTTTGTTTCCAGGCCCTATAAAGCGTTTAGTTTTGCAGATGATTTTAAGGGGTAAGGTCGGTTTAAGTGAAAATGAAAATAATTAAATTTCTTCTTTGTGCACCCACTTTTTAACAACTCTATCTTTAATTTTGTTTAATTAAAAAAAAATTATGTCATCGATAATGTGTTGATATCATTGTTAATAAATGAAACGAAATATTAGCGATCCATTTTTGCCGTCATCGATAATATATCGATGTGCATTTTTAATTAAAGACCGGACGTGCTGCACATAGTTTTTTTGTTCTTTGAGAGAACAACTACTAATAAAGTTAAAATATCATTAATTGTCTTTGGAAGTTAGCTAAATATGCAAGGCATTCGGTCGGCACTAAATCTTAATTATCTATTGGACAAACTACAAAAAATTCATAAACTAAGGTCATTTTAAAGTTTATGCTTATTTTTAGGAACATTTACAAGTACATATTCAATATCACGGATCTGTTAAATATTGATGTGTTAAACATGGATCCCATTTTTTAACGACATGGACTTCCAAAACGACAAACAAATAATAATATATTTCTTTTTCTACTTTTTAAAACTAATTTAAAAATATTAAAATCATTGAAATTTAAAACTCGAAAGAAGATTTTTTTAAATAAAAAATATTCTTCTCCCTACCCAGCGATGCCAACCATTCTAGCCACCCAAACCACTACCCCATCCCAGCCCAACCCCATCACCCAACCAAGAAACAAGCCCCTTATGAATTAATTCATTCCAAGACCTTACATACTACACCATGAAACCAACGAGCAAACTCATGAAACCAAATAGAAAAGCAGAAACTTTATCAAACCCTCATTGAGTTCTCCATGGATTTCGTGGAATTGGAGGCAATCGAAGGCCGCCGATGGTGCTGGAACTCATGGCCGGCTTTGAATCGACGTCTCGCATCTCCCCTCCTAGCTTTTCCCAACATACAGCGTCGTTTAGTACGCCAAAACCGCGAACCCAGTTGCGAATTCCTCCCCAACCACAATTGGGCAAATGGGTTGTCCTCGTCTTCCTTGTCGTTGTCATCTATGGTGTCGACGACGCCCTCTTCCCTACGACCCAATCACTTGTCGCTAATGCGGCGCCGTATTGAACCCATATGCCCGAGTCGAATACATGTCTCGCATCTGGGAGGGATTTTGGGATTTGAATTTTAGATTAGCATGTGAATGATTGAGGGATTTGGGGAATTTGTAGCTGTTTGGTTGCTGCAATGGGGGTTTGAGTGGGGTGAGGTTTGGATCAGGGTGGCTTCAATGGTGGTTGGAAGGGGTGGATTGCTGATGGCGGCGCTGGGTAGGAGGAAATGAGAGAATTTATTATTATTTTTTTAATGGTGCTGTTAAACGAATCCTAAAATTAACTGAGTACACCCTATGATATAAGTACACTCTAATAATTAAATCAAAATGTAAAATTAACTAAGTACTTAATATTTAACTACCAAAAATACCCATAATACACTTTAGTACACTCTATCACACAACACCCTAATACTAAGTACACCATATTTTACATGAATTAGTCGTCTTCATCAAATCTGCTCATGTCAACTCCTTTTCCTTTCGTCAAATCAAAACCCTCAGGGATTCACCCACTCATCTTTGTTCTCATCATTCATCGTAGTTGTCATCATTATATGGGAACTGCTCCTTACGTTAGTTGTATTCCTTTTGTTCTTTACCATCGACTTTCGTCAAGTGACCGATTTTTTGGTACTGTCCTCTGATGGACTCTACCAATACTTCAACAATGAAGAGGTTGCCCATATCACTTGTGTTTTTTGGGCTGCAGTATTCAATTTTCTCTTTATTTTATCTTCAGACTGGCCAGCATTGTTGTGAATCAATCCATTTGCTCAGCTGAATAAGAACATATGGAGCTTCGTCGTAGCAAGGTTTTCCAGGTACGATAAACCAGGGCATTGCAGATACCACCATGGATGGCTGTTTAGAACCCATAAAGAATTCCAATGATCAACAATCTCTAGGAACTTTTGGAAACATGTTGCGCCAAATAAATGCAAGTGCAAATCTGCAAGACAAGCCCCAATCAAGAAAGCCTAGCTTGTCCTATGCTGATCTCCATCATGAGATTACAAAAAATGTAAAAGATATCCCACCTAATTCTGTTGGGAATCACCAAAAGCAGCGGATTAATAGAAAATTAACTGAGTACACCATACTACCAAACTATTTATTGAATTATTAATTTATCCTAATATAAAATGACCAAAAAGGATATTTAAATTGTGAAATAAATATAATTTTAATAAGTACACCATAATCACCATATTCAACCCTAATCAAACATAGAGATGTTTTCCTATTACTTGGTGTGCCTAAATCTAGAAGAAAATTCCAAGTACACAACGAAATATCAGAAATTTGTAGAAATGATGTTGAAACAACTTCTTGGTCCCAGAAGAGACCCACACAAAAGGAAGAAGTCTGTTCCAACTGGGCTTCTAGAGGGTGGTGTGGATATGAGGACCGCCTTGCCTAAGAATGATGCTGTCAAGCCATTAAGGATGGTCATAGTTGCTTGTGTGAGGAAGTTGGCCAGGCGTTTAATGGAAGGTCCTATTCTGATTGCCTATCACTTATGCATTGCTAACTCCATTTAAGGTGTGTATTTCTTGAAGTCGTCATGAGCTTGCAGTACTAAATGGTCATCTTCCCACTCATCCCGATAAGTCTCTGGTCGGGCACGCCCTATTCTTTGAAACTAGGGATAATTACGAACCTTGTGCAAGAAACAAAAGATGAACATAACAAGACATCTGGCTATATCAATCAAAAAGAAGATTTAAACATAGACAATCAGATAGAAGTGCAACACCACCAAATGGATCAGCAGATCATTGGATGTGTCAACTTGGGAAGAAAGCCCCAACAGGTCACTGACATATCAGAAATTTGTGACCATGGTGTTGAAACGGCCAACGTTATTCAACTTGAAATTAGAATTAAGAATCAGGCAGAGCGTTCAAACTTGGTTCCTGCTACAAGTGGAGAGTCATAAGGATTTACAAGAATCAAGCTTTGAATTTTATGAGCTAGCAAATCTACTCCGACTGTAGCTTAAGAAATTAAAGATTTTGATGCAAATCCAAAATCTGAAAAGATGGCATGAATTCAAGTAAAAAGAGAAACCTGGTTTAGGATTAGGGTATACTAAGGGTATTTTTGATAGTTAAATAGGGTGTACTTAGTTAATTTTACATTTTGATTAAGATATTAGGGTGTACTAAGTTAATTTTTGGGTTCGTTTAGCACCACTATTTTTTTATTATTTGTTTGTCCATCTGGAGGTCCATGTCATTAAAAATGGGGCCTATGTTTGACACATTAACATTTAACAGACTTATTAACAGTTTGTGTAACGGAAAGGGTAATTTGTAGGTTTTCAGTGACTTTGAGTGTGTGCTTGTAAATGTCCCCAAAGATGGGTATGAACTTGAAAATGACCGTATAATTTAAGGGGTCTTTTGTAGTTTGTCCTTATCTATATCTTGTCAACCAAGAAAGCATGTACAAGTCAACAAAATCTACCTTAGTAAAAAAATATAAAGAATGTAAAGGATTATATAGTTTCACATTTGATTTGGTAGCTCTCACAAATGGATCTAAACTTTGTTTTTTTTTTCTTTTTAAGAAATTCTTGAATTGCATTCATAATTCAGCCAAAAAAGCCACTAGCTACAAAGGTCCATTACAATAACGGAGCGATCTAGCATCAAAATTAAGAAAATCTAGAGCTGCTCCACTAACGATCATACATGATCGAAGAAACTTTGGTATAGGCATCGCAACTAAGAGTGCAAACTCATAACAAAAAGAAAAAGAAAAAGAAAAAGAAAAAGAGAAAGAGAAAGCTTGAAAAACCTAAGTCATAGCAAAACAAATAAAACTCTCACAAATGAGAGGTGGAAAGCTCTCACAAAGGAAAGATGAAAAACTCTCATAAAATGAGAGGTTAAAACTACACATAAAACCCAAAGAGTCTCTACGACTTATTCCAAACATGAAGAAAACGCAAAAAGGATGGTGGTAGAGATCCGATACCGAAATGCATATGGAGATCCGACGCCGAGACACATCCGCTTGTGATGAGTGGATGAAGGGAGAAGGGGAGAGGAGGGAAAGAGAGGAGGGGAGAGGGCAGGAATCCCCTCTCAAAGTGAAAACCACTGTAGAAATGGATCTAAACTTCTAAACTGTATATCGAACCTTACATGCAATATTGCCCATCCGATCGAAGATCTGACCCCATTAATATTTGCCAGCTCATAACGTATCTAGGGCAAGCGATAGATAGATAGAGAGAGAGAGAGGGCTGGGGCCTTTGGCAATGAAGAAAACTGTTATATATCTCAATGGCTATCGTGACATGGTCCCTCAAATATTGAAGCACAGTTTTTTGAAAGCTACACAAATTTGGACACAAGTAAATATGAGTGAAAAAAGAGAGCATATAATATATACAAAAGGTGCATAAATTTTGTCACCAAAACGTCCCAATCAATATATATGTCTCCACCCCCAACAGGCCAACAGGCCAACAAGTACAGGAGTGAACCATAAACTGCATACGTAGCCTGCCTTGTGATCATGAAAAATTATGTGCTTCTCATAAATTCTGAATATCTCTGATAGATCGATCATGGATATTATTATTTAGTGACTAATTTTGAAATTCCTATATATGTTCCTTATCTGTTTTAATACCGGATTTGGTATATCTAGAGGCTTTTGTTGTTGTGTGCTAGAATTATATTTGGTATATCTTAATATTTGTTTCGACTATAGCCTCATAAATATTCAACAAAGCTTGGTTTGTATTATCCTAATTAAAAGAATAACAAAAGAAACCCAATTGACACATACTTACGTGTGTGCTAAGGGACTAATATGATATATGCCCATAATTATGAACTTAGAATGTCCGAGTTCATGACGTGCTCTGTACTCATTCATTATCATTAGGACAATTGGTTTTCATAGCCGTAATTTTTACCTTTTAAGGAAGGGCCCATTTGAAATTGCTTTTTCTTTCTTCTGAGCGCAACTTTAAAAACAACCTAAAATGTGAGGTGTGGTGATAATTAATTTGATAAGATAGTAACAATAGAGGATAGTGACTGAAATGTTTGAGTCACAAAATTTGATCACCAAATAATGTATCAACACTGCATATATGATTAACAGCTTACTTTTAAAGATAAATGAAGTTTATAGGTATCCAGATTCGAATAAGTTACACATACTCATACATTTTGGGTAAACAAATTACTCGGGGAGTGTAAGAGTACTCTTTTTTTTTTTTGGTATGACAAAAACGCATGAATTTGGTGAAACCTATAGGAGATATATTTGGGGTTTTTGTACAACTGTACTAGTAATAATTTTATAGGCAATTCTTACTCCATCATGCTTAAAGACAAGCTACAGAAGATTCAAGCAAGACAAACTATATATATATATATATATATATATATATATATATATATATATATATATATATATTTAACCCTATGTAACAAATTTAGGAATTATATATCACAGAGGTGACTGATCAACATGAATGAGAAACCCCATTTTACTCCTTCGAAAAAACTTCCCCTCTTTCTCTCTAGGGGTAATTTGAGAAAGAATCTAAGTGTTGGTAAAAATAATAGGATAATTGCTATATTTACAGAATTTCGAAAATAAAATTCACTATAAATTCGAAATAAATACAAGAAAATAACGACAAGGACAAAATAAGAATACTTTACAGATGATCGAGTCTAGAACTTGGTTCTATCTCCTTAAGACGAAATTGCCTCCTCACTGGTGCTTCTAGGATTTGCTTGGCAAACGTGTCCCAGGATACAACGATCGACTTCTTGCGGAAGTAGCACTTCAATCCCCAAGAAAAGAGAACTCAAACTTGTGTATGAACTCTCTCTTAATATCTCAATATCTTTCTAGAAATATAATGCTAAGAATGCTCTAAAACTACTATTATTGGATGACTAAATTGATTGATTTAGAAGTCTGAGACTGTTCTCTATTTATAGAGAGTTAAGCATCTGTTCAAAAAGGATGTGACTGAAAAATTACACATAGTCGTGTGTTTTCATACAAAAACAGTGCAACTTTTCAGGTTTGGGCAGACACCACCTTTTGTTGTCTCTTGATCCACGCAAATGCACCTTTACCCAACAGATACAACAGTACATAAAGCAAAGAGCAACGTTACTTCAATGCAATTTGCAACCTTTCATATTATTTTATCAGTGACTTTCCATAGAAAGTTTCACCCCATCAATCATAGATGTTAATAATAAAATTAATATTTTATTTTTATGTAACCCAAAGAGTCACACAAAAGCCAACGGTCATGTACCAAAAAACCATTCATCATGTACCAAAATGAAAAGGCATGGGTCCCACAACTTGCTATAATTTCCATTCACATTATTATAAAATTAAATATTCATAATTTAATTTTCTAACAATTCCCCACATGAATGGAAATTGGTCATAAATGCAAATGTACGATGCAGACACTTGAGAGAGTTCGATTGAAAAGGTACCACATCAAGATAGGTAGCTTTTGGCCTTGAACCTTCCATAGTGAAGTAAAATCGGATTTACTAGCTAATCAGTGAGCATGATGTCTTGAACTGTTCAGCCGTCGTGTAAACCAAAACAATATTACTCACATAATACTTTTTCATACACATTTGGTTCTAGGTTGTGTCCTTTCGGCCACGGACCACTCCTGGTGTTTGTCAATACTTTAGAGAATTGAGCCTTGCAATTCTCATAGAAACGGCCTCATTTCATACTGATATAGGTGACTTCCTATAAAGAGTATCCTGCTATACTTCACTTGGTTTTCCAAGTCACGGGAATCATTAAAAGCTTAACTTAACCATATACGATGCAGGGAGCATTGTATCATCATAGGAATGGGCAGGGGATGGAATCCCCACAATGCTCGCACTTCAGTCACACATAACTTAGTTGTCCCTTTGAACCTAGGTCTTGGGATCTCCAGTCATCTAGGTTGGATGTCCATCATGGCAACTATTGAGACATAGGCTTTAGCTCCATTCCCCTCGATGATTTGTTAACTAGCTCTCTCGTCAAACCTTTTGTAAACGGATCTGCTAAATTATCTCTTGACTTTACATAGTCAATAGTAATTATACCACTTGAGAGTAGTTGTCTTATGGTATTATGTCTTCGACGTATGTGTCGAGACTTACCATTATACATATTATTTTGTGCCCTTCCAATCGCCGCTTGACAATCACAATGTATACATATTGCAGGCACAGGCTTCGGCCAATTTGGAATATCCTCTAAGAAATTACGAAGCCACTCAGCTTCTTCTCCAGCTTTATCCAAAGCAATAAATTCATATTCCATAGTAGATCTAGCAATACACGTTTGCTTTGTTGATTTCCAAGATACAGCCGCACCTCCTAATGTAAAGACATATCCACTTGTGGAATTTGAGTCTCTTGTATATGATATCCAATTCGCATCACTGTAACCTTCTAGTACAGATGGATATCTTGTGTAATGCAATCCATAGTTCTTAGTATAGCTTAAATACCTAAGGACCCTAATAATTGCTTTCCAGTGATCTCTTCCAGGATTGCTTGTATATCTACTCAATTTATTAACTGAGTATGCTAGGTCAGGGCAAGTGCAGTTTGTGACATACATCAAACTGCCGATTATTTGCGCATAATCAACTTGTGATATACCTTGACCAGTGTTCTTCGTCAAATGAAGATTCACATCATATGGAGTCTTTGTAGGATTATCTTCATACTTACCAAATTTGGCTAGTATTTTCTCAATATAATGTGATTGAGACAAGACTATTCCCTCCGATGTTCTAGAGATTTTAATTCCTAGGATAACATATGCAATTCCCATATCTTTCATATCAAATTTATTGGACAAAATTCTTTTAGTATATTTAATCATATCATTATTTCTTCCAATGATAAGCATGTCATCTACATAAAGACATACAATGACATAACCATTTTGAGTGATTTTTGTGTAAACACATTTATCACACTCATTAATTTTGAATCCACTTGACATCATTGCATTGTCAAATTTCAAATGCCATTGTTTTGGTGCTTACTTTAAGCCATATAAAGACTTAACAAGCTTACACACTTTCTTCTCTTGTCCAGGAACAACAAATCCTTCCGGTTGTTCCATGTAAATTTCCTCTTCTAAATCACCGTTTAGAAAAGCAGTCTTAACATCCATTTGATGTATTTCAAGATTATGTAAAGCAGCAATTGCAATTAGCATTCTAATGGATGTTATTCTTGTAACCGGCGAATATGTATCAAAGTAGTCTAAGCCCTCTTTTTGCTTATAACCCTTTACTACAAGTCTCGCCTTATACTTGTCTATGGATCCATCTGCTTTCATCTTCCTCTTGAAAATCCACTTGTAACCCAGATGTTTGTTTCCAGGAGGAAGATCCACTAATTCCCATGTATGGTTTTGTAGGATGGATTCCACTTCAGCATTGATAGCTTCTTTCCAAAAAGGAGCTTCAGGGGATGATATGGCTTCCTTATAAGTTTGAGGTTCATTTTCCAACAAATAAGTTAGAAAATCAGGACCAAAAGATTTAGATGTCTTTGTCCTTTTACTTCTTCTAGGTTCAACCTCATTTTCATGTTCATGGTCAGATTGGTCTTGATGATTTTCAAGATTACTACTATCATAAGTTCTTTTAAGAGAACTTTGCTCATGTGCATCTTTACAAGGAAAAACATTTTCAAAAAATGTTGCATTCCTTGACTCAATAACCGTATTCACATGTAGATCATCATTATTTGATTTATGTACAAGGAAACGATATGCACTGCTATTAGAAGCATAACCAATAAATACACAATCAATGGTTTTGGGTCCTATTTTAACCTTTTTAGGATCAGGGACCGCTACCTTAGCCAAACACCCCCATACTTTGAGGTATTTATAGGAAGGTCTTCGTCCTTTTCATAATTCATATGGTATTTTTTCCAACTTCTTGTGAAGTAATTTGTTGAGAATATGATTTGCAGAAAGCAAAGCTTCTCCCCACAAATTCTGGGATGCTCCAGAACTTATCAACATAGCATTCATTATTTCTTTTAATGTACGGTTTTTGCGTTCAGCAATACCATTTTGTTGAGGTGAGTAAGGAGCAGTAGTTTGGTGAATAATTCCATGTTGAGCACAAAACTCAGCAAAGGGTGCTACATATTCACCACCTCTATCGCTTCTTAAAACCTTAATCGTTTTGCTAAGTTGATTCTCAACTTCACTCTTGTAATGTTTGAACATTTCTAAGGCTTCATCTTTGCTTCTAAGTAGATAGACATAGCAATATCTTGTGCAATCATCTATAAAAGTAATAAAGTACTTTTTACCACCTCTAGTCTGCACAAACTTTAAATCACAAATGTCACTGTGAATTAAATCTAGAGGTTTTGTACTTCGTTCTATAGAATGAAATGATGTTCTAGTAAGTTTAGCTTCAACACAAGTTTCACATTTTTTACTTGTATCAATGTTAAACTTAGGTAATAAGTCCATGTTAACTAATCTACGAATAGTATCATAATTAACATGTCCTAGTCTACCATGCCAAACATTTGGGGACTCAAGAATATAAGCCGAACTAACTGTGTTCTTATTATTCATAGAAGGTACAATAGTCATTACATTCATCTTGAATAAACCATTATTCAGGTACCCTTTCCCCACATACATCCCATTCTTAGTGAGTACAAATTTGTCAGCCTCAAAGAACAATCTAAAACCATTCTTGCTTAACAACGCTCCAGAAACCAAATTCTTCCGAATGTCTGGCACATGAAGCACTTGATTTAGGATAAGTTCCTTGCCATAAGTCATCTTCAGAACCACCTTTCCTTGTCCTTCAACCTTTGAAGCTGATGAGTTTCTCATGAACAGTTGCTCCCCTTGGTTCAATTGTTGATAGGTAGTAAACATATTCCTATCAGAGCAGATGTGGCGTGTAGCTCCAGTGTCCACCCACCATTCCTTGGTATTGCTTACTAGGTTCACTTCAGAAATTACGGCCGAGAGGTTAATATCAGATATCTCATTGGACAATTTTTCCTCCTTGGTCATATGCTTATGTGGTTTTTCCTTTGCTTTGACAGTTCGTAGCTCTATGACCATGCTTGTTGCAGTTAAAGCATTTGCCCTTGAACCCTTTGTTCTTCTTTGAGTTCCTTTGGCTAGAGCCTTCCCCTGAGTGCTTTCTCTTTTTCTTGTTCTTTGGCCCATCCTCCACTACATGTGCTTTAGCCACCATGGAGTTACCACCGGTTTTCTTTTCAGAACCACGGTTGTCTTCCTCAATCCTTAGCCTCACGATCAGATCTTCAAGTCCCATTTCTTTGCGCTTATGCTTGAGATAATTCTTGAAATCTTTCCAGGATGGAGGCAATTTTTCAATGATTGCAGCCACTTGGAAAGTCTCACTAAGAACCATGTTTTCTGCCTCAATCTCATGCATAATAACTTGAAGTTCTTGGACTTGGTTGATGACCGTCTTTGAGTCTACCATCTTGAAATCAAGAAATCGACCAACCATGAATTTCTTCATACTAGCATCTTCGGTCTTGTATTTCTTGTCAAGTGACTCCCACAGGGCCTTGGCAGTTTTGATTGGACTGTATACATTGTACAAAGTATTGTCCAATCCATTGAGGATATAGTTCTTGCAAAGGAAGTCCGAGTGATACCATGCATCTGCAGCAGCCACTGCTTCTGTAGTAGTACCAATAGCAGGAGCATCTTCCTTCAAGAACTTAGCCAAGTTGAGTGCGGTCAAATAGAACAGCATCTTTTGTTGCCACCTCTTGAAATCGGTTCCATTGAACTTCTCAGGTTTCTCTCCATGAGTGGAGGAAGCAGGGATCACCACAGGTAAAGCATGAGCCACACCCTTTCCCCTGTCATTACTAGTACAATCACTACTAGTAACACCAGTCATTTTCTTTCAATAAAGAGGAAAATCCACAGTTTAATTCAAAAGTAAACTAACAACTTTTAAGAAACTAAAATAAATTTAAGATCTTAAAAAAAACCAATAAATATAGCAATTACCAAAAAAAAAAATTTCGTCTTAAGATTGTTGGTAAAAATAATAGGATAATTGCTATATTTACAGAATTTCGAAAAAAATCACTATAAATTCGAAATAAATACAAGAAAATAACGACAAGGACAAAATAAGAATACTTTACAGATGATTGAGTCTAGAACTTGGTTATATCTCCTTAAGACGAAATTGCCTCCTCACTGGTGCTTCTAGGATTTGCTTGGCAAACGTGTCCCAGGATACAACGATCGACTTCTTGCGGAAGTAGCACTTCAATCCCCAAGAAAAGAGAACTCAAACTTGTGTATGAACTCTCTCTTAATATCTCACTATCTTTCTAGAAATATAATGCTAAGAATGCTCTAAAACTACTATTATTGGATGACTAAATTGATTGATTTAGAAGTCTGAGACTGTTCTCTATTTATAGAGAGTTAAGCATCTGTTCAAAAAGGATGTGACTGAAAAATTACACATAGTCGTGTGTTTTCATACAGAAACAGTGCAACTTTTCAGGTTTGGGCAGACACCACCTTTTGTTGTCTCTTGATCCATGTGGATGCACCTTTACCCAATAGATACAATAGTACATAAAGCAAAGAGCAATGTTACTTCAATGCAATTTGCAACCTTTCATATTATTTTATTAGTGACTTTCCATAGAAAGTCTCACCCCATCAATCATAGATGTTGATAATAAAATTAATATTTTATTTTTATGTAACCCAAAGAGTCACACAAAAGCCAACGGTCATGTACCAAAAAACCATTCATCATGTACCAAAATGAAAAGGCACGAGTCCCACAACTTACTATAATTTCCATTCACATTATTATAAAATTAAATATTCATAATTTAATTTTATAACACTAAGTTCAACTGGATTTTTCTTTTTTTTTTGATGCCAGGTGACAAATCAAAAGTTTGAAGGGGAATGCTAGCAACTTTCTCTCCAACCTTTTTTTTTTGGACATTCTCACTTTTCCTCATGACATGTGACTATACACTTGAAACAATGACATTAATACATCAAACAAACCACCTTTTTTTTTTCCAAGTTTATCCTTATTCAATGTATTGTCTTTCAATTTATCCAAATTTTTTGACAACTCTCTTACCACATGTAAAAAATTTAAAAATAAAAATATTTCAGTTTTTTTAAAAAAGAAAATGTCTAATTTTTTAGATGGGTAAACAAATATTTTTTATACACAAAAAAAATCCAACAAAAGAAAGATCGTTTTTTTTTATACAGACAAAAGAAGTCTGCTTTCAAAGGAAGTTCATTGATTGCATTTTCAAACCATTAATTCGGTAAGTCTGATTATTATTATTTTTTTCTAAACCATTAATTAGGTAAGTCTTATTTGTTGGAGTCTTTCAGAAAAGAAAAAAAAAACTAACGTTTTTTCTTATTTAATTTTTTAAGTCTTATTTGAATGTCTCCTTATTCCCTTTGGAGTCTTAAAAAAAAGATTTTTTTCTTAATTAATTTTGGCTTAATATCACAAAACGTCCCTAAGGTTTACGAAACTATAATATTGCATCCTTAATTTCTTTTGTGTCATTCGTGGTCCTCAATGTTAGTATGTGTGATCACAAATGGTCCCTGCCGTTAGGTTCCATAAAAAACTCCGTTAGTTTGCTAACATGACATATATATATATATATATATCACAAAACATCCCTAAAGTTCACGCACCTTTCACAAATGGTCCTTGCGAATTTTTTTTTATTTTTTCATTTAAAATTCATAAAATTTTGGTTTTCTTTATAAATTATTTAAAAATATATTCTGTATTTTAAATACACGTGACACTATATTTTTGAAGATGTGGGCTCCACATATATGCCACATCAACAAACTAATGAAGTTTTTAAAAATAACTTAAAATTCATAAAATTTAAAAATAAAAAACCATTTATAGAAGGATTTTATCCTTGAGGACCATTTATGAACCCTAAACCCTTTTTCATTTTTAAATTATTTTTTAAAAACTCCATTAGTTTGTTGATGTGGCATATATGTGGAGCCCACATCACATCTCCAATAATATAGTGTCACGTGTATTCAAAATACAATATATATTTTCAAATAATTTAAAATTCATAAAATTTAAAAATGAAAACAAAAAATTTATGAATTTTAAATGAAAAATTTTTAAAAATTTCGCAGGGACCATTTGTGATAGGTTGCGTGAACCTCAGGGATGTTTTGTGATATATATATATATATATATGCCACGTCAGCAAAACAGAGTTTTTGATAGAATCTAACGACATGGACCATTTGTGATCACACATACTAATCTTGAGGACCACGAATGACACAAAAAAACATTATGGATGCAATCTGATAATTTCGTAACCTTAGGGATGTTTTGTGATATTAAGCCATTAATTTTTGAACAAGGTGATAAGAAAATTGTAAAAAATTTGGATAATAAATTTAAGGAAACATTAAAATCAATACATTTAATAAGGGCAAATTTGGAAAACAAATATTAGCTTGTTTGATGCATTAATTGCATTGTTTTAAGTGTAACACAAGTGACACATGTCATGAGAAAAAGGGAGAAGGTCCAAAAGAGAAGGTTGGAGAGAAAGTTGCTAGCATTTCCCAAGTTTGAAAGGATCCTTTGCTTCCTAGGTGAAATGCAAGGATGTACGTAAATATGACACATAATTGGGGAAAAAAAAATTATAGCAGTGGTCCTACTTTTAAGTTTTAACTTCATCGATCCATGACCTCATGGATGCCAAATGAAGCGATATACACGGAGGTAAGGTAAATGCCTCACTATTTAATCCCACCAGGATTCAAGAGGTAAGTAAGGTAAATTTATTTGGTCTCTAAATTGTAACTCTCAATCAAATGTACTATAATGTGTTTGTTGTTTATAGATACATATATTGAATAATTGGCATATATCCATCGTTCACGTGAGGTACTTAGGGTTGACTATATTGGGACAATTCCAAACTAGTTACAAATTTGTTGCTAGGCCAATAATGTAAACTCTCATGTTTGGCTACTCTTTTTTTATTTATTTTATGTTGTTTTCTTTTGGGTTACTTACTGGTCCCATATAATTTAAAAAAATATGCATACAATAATGATTTTTGGCATATTGTTATCATATTTTTATTAATTGCGTTTTGTTTTCATAATAATTTTATTATGACTTTGGGAAAAAACTGCATTTTTTTAGTTATAAATATTTTTCTGGCGAGATACTGAAAAGATATATTCAATAAAATAAGATAGAAAAGGTGTGGGGAGGGGTTGTGCGCAAGGTTGGTCCCTTGCCCTGTACAAGCATTGATTGTCTTTTGGCAATACTAAGGTCAGGACTTGTTCCCATCCACACAATAAACCACATCTGCGTAACATTCCCTTCCTCCTCATCACTCCATCCCCCTTAATTACAACGCACCATATCAGCTACCTAGTTCTTGGTTAGTGATCTTCGATACTTAACTTGATATATAATTCTATTGCGCATTGGCGCGGATGTTTAAATGTACAATTATTATAATTTTGAAACCAGAGCTCTGATATCATGTTAGTCATTTTGTTCATCAATTAATAAAGACACGTTTACGAATGTTTCAAATGTATCAAAGTATTATAATTTCTATAACCAGAGTTCTAATATCGCCTTGTTAGTTAAGATGTTTACGAAAATGACTAAGACAATGATGATAACTTATACCAAAATGATACAAAAAATTGAAGCACTGAGTAATTTGTGGTTTAACACTAGCCCTATAACCAGGGAAATATCAAAGAATTAGAGAGTACATGCATGTGGTGGTTCAGATCGATTGTTCATTAGTTTGTTGAGGGTACAAATCAATGATGTAATTGGTTATAATTGAGATGATCATTGGTTCAAGTCGATCAAGGTGTGTAGTGATGGATGGAAATGTGATGTGATCCTAAAATATTTGTGTGGCCAGTATGCAACGTTGAGTTGTACTGTGGCTAGGCTAGCTGAGGTGCCACTATTATTTATTTTTCTCACTGGGGGCTGGATTGTGGGGTGAAATTACTAACTTTGCAGATAGGGTTTTGATATCAATATGGGGTCTGTGTAGTAGCATTCCACACATCTCCTTTTGGTTTGTCTTTTTTAACTTGTTTGTTTGGGTCTCAAGAAGTCACGTGAATGCCTTCTACTTACAGCTCTCTCTCTCTCTCTGTTGCCTTTGCCAATTTGCCAGGCCTGCTATAGCTGATCTCTTCTGTTAAAAGAGTAACACCACTCTACAGCTTAGGCCCTTTTGCTTTTCTCTCTTTTTACTTTCTTTGTCTCCCTCTACTTCTCAGACCTCTTCCACCTTTACTGGACTAACATATAAGATTTGATTGACTAGCCTTCTCCTATAATTTGCCAGCTATCTCTTTTTGATCTCTCTCCCAATGGCTCCACCTTCCCCTTTTCTTGAGCTCAGTGGAGATGGTGGAGATCATGATCATCAATACCACCATCTCTTCAATCTAGAACCTCAAACTTCCTTCTCTTCTTCCTCTCTTTCCAGCCCCATATTCTTAACTCCATCTCAAGCCCAAGCACCATCCGATCACTATAGAGAACCACAAAACTTTCAATTCCAACTCCTTGAGGTACTATTACTATATAATTTAATTATGCGATCTCTATATCTTATTTGGTTTCCTGCACCTAATGAATTCTCTTATTTTTTAGGCTGATCATCATAACATTGGTTCGTATGGCAGATCATGTGATCACGACCATCAAACCCTCGAAAACGAAAGTGGCAATGGTACCATTCTAAAATTAAGCATTTCCAAGAATGGAGCTGGCAGAAATGGAAATCCAAGTACTGATAAGTGGATGTCTTCAAAGATGAGGATGATGAGGAAGATGACAAACCCGGATCAAACGTCGAGCAGTTGTACATCCAGCGATGATAAACCAGTTGCAATGAAGTTATCAATATCACGCAAGTCTGAAGAGCAGAAGCCACAGCATCCTGACATGATTAGCTGCAGCAACAATTCATCAAACAACATGAACAACAACGTCCCAATTATTAGGGTTTGCTCTGATTGCAACACTACTAAGACACCTCTATGGAGGAGCGGACCAAGAGGCCCCAAGGTAATAATCCATTACTTAATCTTCTGTCTAATTTATTGCTAACTTCAACTATACAAAGATAAAAGTGAATTAATATCATTGATAACTATTCTAATTGAAGTTAAATTTTCTTTCTTTTTATTTACTTATTAATTTGCACAATATTATGGTGGAGCAGTCACTTTGCAACGCCTGTGGAATTCGGCAAAGGAAGGCAAGGCGGGCCATGGCGGCTGCTGCAGCGGCTGCAAGCGGCACAATCCTGGCTGCCGCGCCATCTATGAAGAGTACTAGTAAGGTGCAACACAAAGACAATAAACCAAGAGTTGTTTCTACTGTCCCGTTCAAGAAAAGGCCGTACAATAAACTCAGCTCAACCCCATCGTCAAAAGGCAGACCACCAAAGAAGGTTTATTTTGAGGATTTCGCAATAAGCATGAACAATAACCATTCATCATCTGCCACTACTAGCCTTCAACGAGGTTTCCCACAAGACGAGAAGGAAGCTGCGATCCTGCTCATGGCTCTATCTTGTGGACTTGTTCATGGATGAATTAATTTCGACACTGATCCTCGAGTTTAATTAGTCCACAAGTACTTCTTTTGTAGTAGTAGTAGTAGTAGTATTTAGTTATATTATTATTAGGACTAAACCATGTTCAGGTTAGAGAGAGTGTGAGCGAGTAACAAAATCAGTGATGATGGAGGAACCGAATTAATTAGGTAGTTCAATAAAAACCAAAAAATAAATTAAGTAATGTTGTGATGAGGTTATGAGAGCTGATTAATTATATGGTGTTCTGTTTTGGGCAAGTAGAAATAGAATTCACCATGCAAATTATGGTGCTAGCTGCTTGTCTTGTATGTTGTGTTGTCATTTTGATCAATTAATATTGCCATCCTATATATATATATTACTAATAAATTTTTTCCAAGGTTTGCCGCATATATATACTTGTTTTGCTTTCTTTGTCCTCTTGTTGTTTGATTTCAGTGCTGCCCGCAGTTAGCTGGTACAAATCTTAGTTGTGAAGTGAACTAGATAGGGTTTTCTCCATTTACTATATCAGAGTTTATAATTGAAGAGGTACCATCATCACTGAAGAGCATTAATGCCAAGTTTGGAATATATTGTAGGGAACCCAATTACAAAAATATTATTGAGTCACATGACCGTTAGAATTAGTGGATACATACTGCATATGCAGTAGGGCACGAAGATTGAGGGGTGCAGATCATCCCAACATACATATGAGAGAGAGAGAGAGAGAGAGAGAGAGAGAGAGAGAGAGAGAGAGAGAGAGAGAGAGAGAGAAAATTCTAATATTTGAGGTAATTAGTATTCAAAGAGAACTTTAGGGAATATATATATAGGGGGTTTCAAATGAGAAAGCAACAACTGAGCTTTTTACAGTCTACAATTGATTTCTTTTTCCTTTTGTTTTGTTGCTGAAAAGCTTTATGGGCTTACTGGCTAAGCAATAATGACAGTGATGATTCAGAGTTAATATATATATATATATATATATATATATGTGTGTGTGTGTGTATGTATAGATGCAGCCTTTTGGGTTAGCTGGAAAGGTTGTCACCTAGATGATCGTTTGTCTCAGACATTGTCTGGATTCGAAGTTGATATGGAAGAGAGCTAGTGGTAGCAGCAGCAGCAGCATAGTGGTACTAAAGGAAGGAGAAGGACTAAACTTGTAGTATGCGTGAGTGTACTGATGGGCATATTTTATATTATATATTTAATCCCATTCTTAGTACATTTTGGTTAATATTTTGGAAGAATTTTGATACTTTGAATTATATTTCCTATATGGGACTTTCGACGTCATCTGGAGCAAAACATAATCAAATTAACAAATTTTGGAGTAAGTTCAGTTGGAGGACGTACGTGAGTCACTTAGCTTGATTGTATCAAAATCTCATATTTTTCTACCAAGCGGTTATTTTCTGGCAATAAAATAAAGAAGCGGTCTGGCAGTCTTTGGAATAGTGACGTTTTGAGGCTTTTATGGCGTTTTGGAGCCCAAGATGACCCCGGATGGATTCGTGGCTTCCTGAGATGTGTTCAGAATATTTTTATCTTTAAAACAAGCTATCTTGGGCCTGATTTGGAGGAGATTTGAGCCCAAAACGTGGCTGGGCAGATTTTTGGCAGATTTTCCAATTCCAATTAGGATTCTATATCCTAGTATTATTTTATTTTAATTAGTTTCCTTGTGGGAAAATAAAAGCTGTATTGGGCAGCTAGGTTTTATGAGGTATTTAAGTTCTTTTTCACAACAATTTTAGGGATTTTTCTTGGCTTCTTGAACGTGAGAGCTATTGCTATAGGGTTTTGGAGATTTGTGACTTTAATGTGTTTTTATTCCTTTTCTTCTTAATAATATTTCAATGATTTCAGTTATGAATATGCGTAACTAATTCCCTTTTTCTAGGGTGAAGCCTTGAGCCTTAGCATGAATATGTAATTTGTATTTAATTGTTTATGATTGATTGCATGCATACTTTGAATTGTTAATCATTGTTTCAAACTATCTAATTGTCTTGATGCCTGATCACTATTATGATATTTAGAAATGTAATTTGATGCAATTTTGGTCGGAAGGTTCCCTGAAATTGACGCTGGCTTCTTGTGATTAATAATTGTAATTTCACCTAAGATGAACACCACGTCTTAGGGGTTGCATGGTTTTTCAAAGGGTTTTCACAAAATATAATGAGTCTTTCATGTTCAGATTTGATCTGAACGTCTGGACGGGTTGCATGTTAGATATACGTTCTATGTTGGAGGTTCCAAGTAGAATATACATTAGGAAAACCTAACCTTCAAAGTGGCATGTGCAAATCATAAGTAATTGGTAAAATTCACAGGATTGCTAGGTGACGGTGAAACCCTAGTGTTTTTATAAATTGGCATTTAAAACCCTTTCATTCAATCGTGTTTTTAATTAAATTTGTTTTTAGCTTTAAACAAAATCAAAATCAACTTTCTCAACTTTTAATTGGAATTAGTTTTCTACAAACATTCCTAAATAGTCCTTGAGGAGAACGACCTTGCGTGAGCATTTATACTACAATAGCCTTGTATTCTTGCAAGTATTTTATGTGATTTTAACCCTGTTTGCACAGGTACTAAAAATCCTATCATGTTCCACCCTTGAGCCCTAGCTACAGTTAAGTACTTCAAAGGGAAAGATAAGTTGTACAATATCAGATATAACTACTTCGATGAGTTGGCTCGCTCTCTGTGTTTTTGTTGGAGGCAGATGTGGTAATGTATGGGTAGTATGACTTTATACATGAAGAAGACATATCGCACGGCAAAAATAAAAAAGAGAAATCTTTTTATCATCGGCTAAATGCAGTTTACAACGGAAGAAATTGAACCTTCTGAAATTGGAGCCCATTTCCCCATCCCCACCCATCCTCGCCACTTGAGCTAACCTTAATGACAAGTTCATATGATCCATTTAGACAATGACGTTAACATTTCCAATTTAAATAATTCATCAAGACCTTATGTCCAATGAAGAAATGAATTGTGAAGATTTTTCAAAGGCTCAACAAATTGGTGTTAGATCACTCCCCAATAATTATTTGGGTTTGGAACCTAATCTATAGTAGGAAATGGGATCACTTTCTCATGTTTTTTAATTTTTGGTAAGGTCAGGTTATTTTGTTTTCTATCTCGCAAGTGCACTTTTTTTTAAATTTTTATAACGCCAATGCTCCTGTGTTTGTGTGCTTGGTTTTATAATCAAATTGGGACAAATAAGAATTTATAGAAATGGTTTCATGTTCCCATACAAACTTTTGTTTTTGGAGCCTTAAATAGGATATTGTGGACAGAAAGCGTATTTTCACCTTACTTAGAATTTAATCAATTTAATCTACAGCTTTCTCCAAGATCTCCACTAAAGCGAAGGTACGGATGGAGTAGCAGGACTCTGGTGTTGAAAGTTGGGGTTCTTTATTCATGGAGGTAATTTTGTTGCTAGTGCCTTGTTCGCGAGAGAGAACAAAAAAAGTAGGCTCGCGAGAGAAAAAACCAAAAAACCAGTTTTGGAAATAAAAATAAAATAACTTGATTTAAAAAGTTGATGACAGCAAATGACTCACTAAAGTAGTGGTTTGAACTAATTGCTCCACTAAGTAAGGTCATGGTTTGAGACACAATGTGTTTGGTAGACTTTAAGATGGTGTTTGTTTAGCCATAATATGGTTTTTGTGGTGGACCCAGACTTTTGTTCATCTGGGGGGTAAAAAAAAATTCATAGCTAACTCCTACAAAGTCTTTGTTTTCATAGCAATACGATATATATTGTAACACATAATCTATTTCAATAATTTATTAATATATGATTTTGGGCCAAAATCTAAGGCTTTATATATTGGACCACATGTTTATTAAGTTTTGGGCCTTGATATTTCAAGGCAAAAAGTCACTTTTGGTCCATATGTAGTTTACCATTTTTACCACTTAGGTCCCTATAGTTTCAATTTGATCAATTTTGTCCCTGTAGTTTCAATTTCAAGCAATTTAAGGACAAACTTCAATTTCTGTCGAATTAATTTAACTTCCGTTACTTATTAAACATGTGTCCCTCACGTGGAGGGGCATTTCGGTCCAATATTGCAGCCATTCCCCGACCACCCCACAGCCACCCATCAGCTCCTCCCCAATCACTTTTACCAAATTGAAATCACATGGAATTATAAAATAAAAAAAACCCAGCAGCCCTTCCCCAACCACCCCCACATTCTCCCTTCCATCCTCCATCCTCCCTCCCGATTGAACCTGCTTCTCTCCCTTCACAGCCACGTTATCCTCTCTCTCTCTCTCTCTCTCTCTCTCTCTCACTCTCTCTCACTCACTCTCTCTCTCTCTCTCTCTCTCTCTCTCTCTCTCTCTCTCTCTCTCTCTCTCTCTCTCTCTCTCTCTCTCTCTCCAAGAACCCCCAAAACCTTAATTTTCAAAAAACCAAATCTACATTCTGCAGATCTAGAACAAAACTCATTATTGCAATGATCCTAATCAAACCCTATCCCACAAGTCGAAATCCCTTGAGATATGTGGCCCAGATTTAAGATAACGGTAAAGGTTCATAATTTTCTCACCACTACTGTGGGAGATATCGTAGTCCATGCACGAGAATGGCGAAGAAGATCCTATAAAAGCCTTAGAAAAGAAAGGAAAGTGCTGGGGCTAAGTTTTGTGGAGAATATTGAAGTTGAAAGTGAAGAGCTTTGCTTTTTGTAGAGACTATGGGGACTTCAAAACCCAAGTCACAGAAAAAAAATCCCAAGAAATGAAAAGAGAATATTGCTTGAGCCTGGAGGGAAGGAACTTGAATGCTTGAAAGGAAGAAAAGCTATAACAACAAGGGCTGCTGGGTGGCTCTTGGAGTGTGTGGGGAGATTGGACCTAAATGCCCTTCCATGTGAGGGGCACATGTTTAACAAGTAACGAAAGTTAAAGTAATTCAATAGAAATTGAAGTCTGTCCTTAAATTGCTTGAAATTGAAACTATAGGGGCCAAAAGTGACTTTTTGCCTATTTTCAATATAGGAGAGGTTTTGGGCTAAAACCTTGAAAGCTTTACTTATTTAGGGTGTTGAGTAGGGATTTTGCATGCAAAATATTAGCCAAGTGTTTTATTTTTATTGGCAAAGTGTTTGGCTAGATGGGTGAAGAAAACAATTAAGTGTGGGCAGCTGCCCACAGTAGGCATGTATTGGGTCTGCCAGTGCCATAAAATGGTATTGGTAAGCCATAATATGATTATGATAAGTCATAATATGGGTATGATAAGCCTTAATATCATTTATGGTGAGCCCTAATACCGTTCCGGTGATCCTTAATATCGTTTTGGTGAGCCTTAATACGGTTATGGTTAGCCATAATATGGTTCTAGTAAGAACTAAATGGTTCTGATAAGCCCTAATGTCATTATGGTAAGCTTTGTTATGGTTCTAATGAGCTTTAATATCGGCAGTGGTGGACCTACAGAGGCGCTGCACCTCCCCTCGGCTGAAAAAGATTTGGAGGTGCTGGAAAGTTGCTCCTCTCCTCTGGCTGCTGCTGCACTCCAAGTGTTTGACAAAAAGCTTAAGCAAACTTGCTGCACTCCTTTCTTTTGCTGCGCGCCAAGGGCGCTTCTACACAAAGCCAGCCCAAAATTTTCCAAACAAACAAATAGGTAGATATGTTAGCTTAGCCTTGCAAAGAGTTTTCTGAGTTGTAGAGGAGGCACTAGTATGCCAGGCGAAGAAGACGATGTCTGGCTTGTCTTTGTGCCCTAATAAACAATACACATTGTTTTGTTATTAGCCTCCTTTTTGTGAAACGGTGGATTTAGTGTTCAACACTTGGCTACCTCTTTTCATTGTCGGTGAGTTTAATGGGCTAGTTTTGGATTTATGATAATGGGCTTGGTTTTGCTTCAAGATAATGGGTGAATTATTTAAAAAATTTCTCCTATGGGCCAATATAATATAATAGAAGATTATCTAACAAACAAAAATTATTTTAACCATTACCGAACCAATATTATTTTAACCCAGACAAAAATTATACAAACAAATTTAGTCTGCAATACTAATTATCTATAAAGTCTGCAAATTAATATGGATCAAGTTTGTATAAAATTGCTTTTAAAAAAAAAAAAAAAAAAAACCAAGTTTGTATAAAATATTGTAATTATTTTCATGATATGAAAGCTCACGGCGAACAATTGTAGCTTAATTGTAATATAATTTTTTTTTTTATGAATTACAAATGACATTAGTATTGTTTAAATTCTAAGGTATTTGGTTGTCTATCTTTGTTTTTTTTTTGGTTGAACTTTTGGCGTTTTAAAAATTGCCCCTTTCATGAATAATTCATGAATCCGCTAGTGAATATCGGTTTTGGTGAGCCATAATATGGTTATGGTAAGTTTTAATATCAGTTTGGTAAGCCTTAATAATATTTTTCTAAGAAGTCCTATATGGTTTTGATAAGCCTTAATATCACTCTGGTGAGTCATGTTACGGTTCTGCGCCCTAATATGATTTTGGTAAGCCCTAATATTGTTCTTGTGAGCCATAATATGGTTCTGGTAAGCCAGGCCATATATGGTTTATATAATCCCTAATATCATTTTGATGATCCCTGTTATTGTTCTGGTAAGCCTTAATATGCTTCTGGTTAGCCATAATATGATTATGGTAGCTAATCATATAGTTCTGGTAAACCATAATACGTTTCTAGTGAGCCATAGTATGGTTCTGGTAAGCCTTAGGATGTTACAGTTGTGGTGGTCTGTGTAGTGTGTGTTTGGTCGTACGTAAAAATTCATGAGAAAATGAAAAAGAAGAATTTAGGAAAATTATTGAAACCTTTATACTTCAACAAAACGACAGGTCGTACGTACTATTCGACCCCATTTTTCTCAAAATTTTGAAGTCCTAAATACGCGAACTGTTAATTTGGTAAAATCAGTTAATTAACGACTAGAGCAGACTGTCTGAGAGTTGTTCAACAGATTCCTTTCTTGGCTCTGCACAAACAGGCAAGCCCAGAGAGAGAGAGAGAGAGAGAGAGCGCTAGCCCCAAATAGCTCAGACTCAAAAGCAAAAATGGCGGACCCACCACCATTACCGCCAAAGGAATTGCCAATCAATCGCTACAAGTTCATTTGGCGAGTCCTCTTGATCTCCAATCTTGCTCTCGGAGGTCAGCTTCCCCACTCCTTTTCGCCTTTACTTTGTGTTTCTTGAACTAGATTAGATTATGGCATATGGGGTTGTGATTTAGAGTCTTTGATCAATTTGGTGATGGGTTATGTTTATCTAAGCAGAAGCTCCGTTCAAGTGATATGGAGCGCGTGTTTTCTCATTTTGTTGCACAATGTGTTTGATTTATTGACTCAGAGAACCCTGTTATATATATTTTGTCAAGCTGTTGTTTAACTGTTTCTTTAGGCTATGATTGTTTGATGTGTAATTTGTTCTCATTGTTGTTTAATGATATGATCGCATAATCTAGTTAGACTAAGGCCGAGCACAAATACGCCATGTTGAGAGTATTTGTCGCATTGAAAAGTTAAGGACTGCGCAGGTTTATAAGGAGTTGAGCTCTCCCATTGCCAATTGGTTTTGGGGTGGAACCTCAACTTCCTTCACAGGTATCGAGAAGCGCTTCACGTGTTGGGCCCAACGGCCACACGCGTCTCTCACGTCACCCAATATGTGTTGTCGCGTGTTGAGCAGAAAGTTCGCCACACGCGTGCGGGCGTGTTGAGAGTATTTGTCGCGTTGAAAAGTTAAGGAGGCGCAGGTTTATAAGGAGTTGAAATTTCTCACATTGCCAATTGGTTTTGGGGTGGAACCTCAACTTCCTTCACGCCCAATCTTAAATTACAAAATTTTATACATAAGGAGAGCATTCAAGATAATGAGGGAAAAAGTTAAGCCTTTTTAGCCCCTTGTCCGATGCATTTTCAGGCAAGCTCTTTAAGGTGTTTTTGGGGATAAAGTTTGGTTTCTCCAAATCAGCACCAATTAATGTCAAAGGCAACTGATTTCAGACAGCTCCAATATGCATACGTATTTAATGCCCATTAAAATGTGGTCATTCTTGTGGTGTGCTAATGGGGAATCAATTTATTAAATCTGGTGGTTAGATAGAGCTTAGAAACTTAAAAACTTAAAAAACAGCTGGAGTAAGTTGACATTTATGTGCAAATCTTAATTGGCGGAAGATTATTGATGAGTGAATATTTGCCATCTATACAAAAAGTGGTTTCATATTTCTAGGGCCAAGATACAGGTTGTATGCTTTCCTGTCTTGTGATCGACAGAAATCTTGCCAGAAGTATATATCCATTTGTCCTTTGGGCTTCTCTCTCAATCTAATCTTTTTGGTATTTTCCCTATTTATTAAACGGGTGATGGGGGTTGTTAAAGCAGTTTCCTTGGGAAATATGATTGATATGACCAAGTTTACATCCATTGTATAAACAAAGAGTTGCTACTATTGTTGTTTTGAAGATAGCCATCTTTGTATGAAATGTCTCTTCTATCTTTCTCATTTGCGAGTGGATTGAATGAGTTATGTGACTGGATCTCTGGTTTGATTTTCCCATAGGAAGGATTAGTCCCCTCCCTACCCTGACAATGAAAGGCTACTGCCATCTGGACAAACCCACTTTCCATCCCTCTTTACCTTGATGACATGAAGCTAACTGGTTAATTATCAGATGGTGTGCCTGTTTTGCCACTTCACCATTGAGTAATTGGGGTTAAACTCTTGATCTCTATGGTTCTATTGATGAATTCATCTCCTCATTACTTAGTTTTACTCTTTCTTTTCCTTGATTGATTATTTCTGTCATAGTATGAAAAACAAAAATCATAGTCAAACTCAAAAGTTAACTTCAGTTTCATTCCTTGTGGAGTTGTGGTGGTTTCAAATCGATACTATGACTCTAACTTCGTTGACAGGAAATACAGGATTTTACTGACTTGTTTCTGACCTCTTGCAGCTTACATGTTTATTGGGGCCCGGAAGAGAGATATTGGCATAGTGAATCGGAAATCTGCAGAAACAGGCGCAAAAAAACACAAAGACAAAGCTGCAGTTGAAGTGCCCTCTTCTCCTGCAACAACTACTACAAGTACAACTTCTGAGACATGGGATATGTGAAGGTGCATCAGCCTGCTTATCCCTGGAGACAGGAACATTTCAAGTAGATGTTACACGGGAAAACAAATTCAAAGTCAAGGATCCTGAAGAGAATAATGGAAATGATGAAGAAAAGACAATCTTAAACAGTTTTATCCGTGCAAAATCCGCACCAAGCTTTTAATTGGTTCTTCTCTTTACTAACAGAAGTTTATACAGAGAAATTTTGTTTCAAAGTATAGACCATAGCACTTAGATCTTCTTATGTTGGGAGGTGGATAGTTTTGGCTTGAGTAACATGTTTGCAGCAGATTACATGCTAATTTTTGCACGATATAAGGACCCCTTGTCCATGAGAATTATCTGTATCTTCTTACATTCGGAATTTGTTGCAAAATATTAGATTCTTTTTTTCTTCCCAAATACTTGGAAGTATGGAATTAATGGAGAAAAAATCATTAAGATTAGTACTAATGAAGATCATTGAGCCTCCTTTGGGAGCCCTAGCAGTTGTAAGGCTCGCAAGGACAAAAATTAAGCAAACAGCAAGAGTGAGAAAGAATGAAAGAAATAAAGATTTTGTCATTTTGCCTTTTGAGGGCTTTGAGTTTGAGACTTTGATGTGGTTAACAATTAATAAAGGGCTCCACCATTGTTGTGTCCTCCAACTCCCTCCCCTAACGATATCCACAATTCCCATCCAATCCCATCTTGCCCTCTTCAAGGCTTGAACCATTCATCCAAAATTTCAAAGCGAATTTAAAAAAAGAAGGAGAATTTTGCACACTGGCCTTGGTCTTGCACAGTCAACCGCCCATTACGAATCTCTGTCTCTACAATGCAGGAACAGTAGAAAATAAGATGCAGAAAATTTCTGATATTTCATTCATACTCCAATGGGAGGTATTTATAGCTATACAAAGGAGTAGAGAATGCATATTGAACACTAACAATTTGTAAAGATAGCGGTAGATTAACACTAACATAGTTTGTACAAATGACTATACTAACACTACTAACACAATTTGTACAAACACAGCTGTATATTCTAACACTCCCCCTCAAGTTGGTGCATGGATATCGCACATGCCCAACTTGTCTAGTGAGAGTAGAGTTCCTGCTGCTAGAAACAGCGATGGTCATCATATGCCAAGTTGGTCTTCACTCTTTATATACGGCACTCGAATGACATTTTTCGCCAGTTGTCGCGATAAAGTGTCTGTCAATATCAATATGCTTTGTTCTCTCATGATGTCTTGGATTATTTGCTATTTCAATGGCATTGTATTGTCACAATACGGAATCATAGGCTTCTTAGGTTCAAACCCAGAGTTCACTTATTAGAATCTTTAACCAAATAAGCTCAGCTTATGCCATGGCTGAGTGCTCTATACCGCTTCAGCGCTAGATCTCGACACAACCCCTGTTTCTTACTCCTCAAGTTACAAGATTACCACCAACAAAAGACACATAACTTTGAAGTTGATTTTCTATCAAGTTTTGAGCACATAGTCAGTCGTAGTGTAACCTTCCACATCTAAATGCCCATGTTTTGAAAACAATATACCACTTGCCTGGAGTATACTTCAAGTACCTGAGAATTGATCACTGCACCTTGGTGTGCTTCACTTGGATTATGCATGGGTGACAACACTAACAGTAAGGCAGCCAGTCTTGTATGAGCCGGATAAATCAGCTTTCCAACCAACCTCTGATACCTCTCTTTGTTAGTGGGTATCTGATGCGGATAAATTGACAATCCATGGTTAACCTCCATTGGAGTATTAATAGGTTCACACGCTAATTTTCCGATCTCTGCTAGTAAATCAAGAACATATTTTATTTGAGATAAGAAGATGCCTTTCTTAGAACGCGTGCAACTTCAATTCCTAGAAAATACTTGAGAGATCCCAGGATCTTTCATTTCAAACTCTTTGGCCAAGTAACTTTGAAGATTCTCAATCTCTGTTCATCATTACTGTAACCACCATGTCATCCACATAAACAATTAGCAAAGTAATCTTGCTGCCAACACGCTTAAGAAATAGTGTGTGATCAGCTTGAAGGCTTAAAGCCATAGTTTCTCATGGAATGATGAATCGGCCAAACCAGGCCCTAGGTGGCTTAAGGCCATATAAAGCCTTCTTTAACCTGCAAACCTTTCCCCCTTTAGGTGTAAACCCTGGAGGAGGGTCCATGTAAACCTTTTCTTGTAGATCTCCATGTAGAAAGGCATTCTTGACGTCAAGCCCCATTTTTAGCGGCCAATCTAAGTTGACGACCAACGAGAGAAGAACTCGATCGTACTCATCTTGGCAACAGGAGCAAATGTCTCACGATAATCGATCCCATAAGTTTGGGTATAGCCCTTTGCCACAAGTCGGGCTTTATACCTCTCTGTCGAACCATGCGAAATTCTGCTTCACCGTGAACACCCACTTGCACCCCACAGGTTTTCTTGTCTCTTGGTAACTCAACCATCTCCCATGTAGAGTTTTTTCAAGAGCCTTCATTTCTTCTACCATAGCGATTTCCATTTAGGATCATCAAGGGCATCCTGAAACTTATTAGGAATAGACACGAGAAGACAATTGTTGTGCGAAAGTCAAATGAGACTTAGAAAGACTATGGTATGAAATATAGTTGGAAATAGGATACTTAACATTATTGGATGAAGGGAAACCAAATTTTTCGGGAGGGTGACGATCACGTGCAGGATATCTTCTCCCACGGTCCTCATCATGTGGAACCAAGGGAGTTTCTGAGTGGAGCTATATGATCGATTCGAATAATGAGTCAATATCAGAAGAATTAGATAAGATAGGGATAGAAGCATGTACCTGAAGATCAGTCCAGAAAGAATCAGTGATTGGATGGTAGGATCATAGAGAGGAGGATCCAAAGAAGGAGGTGGCAGTGAAACATTCACATGTTTCTTTTTCTTCTTTCAAATGTTTTCAAAGTAATGAGTTCATACCAATATCTCCCCCTCACCTTGAGTAGGAGTAGGAGAACTTTAATTTCAGGTTCAAACCACAACTTCTCCTCGTCCCAGTACTTCTAATCTCCCACAAGAGGGAAGTTGTGACTCCACAGAAATATGATTCCTGTTCACAAAATTCAACATCCATAGACACATATGTCTTGCAGGAAGGAGGATGAAAACACTTATATCCCTTTTGAGATGGGAAATTATCCGAGAAAACACACTTAAGGGCACGTGGATCTAATTTGTCCACTGTGGAGAGAATGAACATGGACATAGCAAAGACAACCAAAGATTTTAGGAGGCAAATTAAGTAAGGAAGGGATTGAGTGGAAGTGAGACAATACTTTGATGGGTGTTTGATAATCAAGCATACGAGTAGGCGATTCTGTTAATGAGGAACGCTTGGCCAGTCATGACAGCATCAGCCCAACTGTTTGAACTTGGCATAGTAAAGCATAAGGACCGAGCCACATCGAAGATGGCGGTTCTACGCTACGCTATCTTACCGTTCTGTTAGGAGTGTGTAAGCCGTAGTTATGCAGTGGATAATGCCATCTTCTTTGGAAGAACTTCAAGAAGAGAAAGATTGACAAACTCACGTCCATTATCGAATGAAAAACCTGGATTTGGACATGAAACTGGGTATTGATTAGTTGATGGAATTTAGGGATAATAGTACTAACTTCACTTTTAGATGTCATCAAATAAACCCAACACACTCGAGTGCAATCATCAATGAAAGATATAAAGTATAACAACCCAAGAAGTAGGAGTAGAAAATGGTCCCCACACATCGGTATGAATACGAGAAAAGGAGTAGTACTTTTATTAAAGCTTGGTGGAAATGAGAGACCGATGATTTTTCGCATAAATGCAATGTTCACATCGAAGACAAGAAACGAAACATTAGCAAATAAATGCGGAAATAAGCGTTCTAGATAGATAAAGAGGGATGTCCTAAAGCAGCGATGCCATAGAAGAATTTTTCTCGATCTAAAGCTGGATTTCCAGCTACCGAAAACCACGGCCAGATTGGATATGAGATTGCCCTGCCCCCTCCAAGTAGTAGAGACCCACTCTCTCCTTACAGGTACCAATCGTCATCTTCGTGAGACGATCCTGAAAGATACAATGAGTAGGAAAAAGGTTACTTGAGCAATTTAAACTCGTTGGTAATTTGGTGATAGAGAGAAGACTATTAGAGAGGTTAGGAACATGCAAAACAGAAGATAAAGGTAAAGTAGACGAAAGTGATAGGGAACCACCCTTGAATCGAGTGAGAGTTCCATCTGCAACCCGAATATGACGAGATGGCCAGTAATGAGGTGAACTGAGATGAGTCACTAGTCATATGATCGGTTGCCCCTGAATCAATTATCCATGGATTTTTAGAAGAAATAAACGACACTCCATTCTTACCTTTACCGAAATAAACGAGATGGTTGTGATGTGTCGATGAGGCGAGTTAGCTTGAGAGGACTTTTTCCCCTTGCGTTCGACTGTTTCAACTTGAACCATTCTGGTATCCTACAATTTTCCAACGGGTTTCCTTCTCATGACCTTACGATCGCAATGAGAACACTTTCTCTCGGAAAATGTTGAAGAAGTCCGAGGTGTTGTAGAAGTAGTAGTTTGCCAAGGTTGAGCCCTATTAAGCGCCAAGGTGAAGCTTAGGTTCCTTCAGCCCATGGTGACTGGCGTGTGCTTCTCTACGAACCATAGAATAAGCTTCATCAATGCTCAGAAGAGGTGATGTGGCTGGGAATACGTCCACATACTTGATCCAGTTATGATCAAGTCCGGCCAAGAAATGTATAGACACGTTCTTGAGATGCGCTTCTTCAATTTGGCGAAGTCCGATGGATTCTCCAAGTCATTCTGACGACCGGAGTCAAGCTCCATAAAAGGTGGAATTGAGTTCGAGTGAAATAGATGGTCAATGGTCGGCCATCTTGACGCATTGGAAGGATTTTTCATCAACTCATAGACTTGGGAAGCATGGAAGCATCATGATACGTTTTCTTGTATCCCAAACATCTTTAGTCTGCAATGAATAAAATTCATCATGAGGGCAGGGCCATAGAATTGATGAGCCACGACTTCACTAGTGCATTTTCGGCCATCCACTTCTCAAATTTAGGATCTGAATCCTTTGGTGCAGTCTAGTCCGGAGAGAGATGTAACCATATTTTTCACGGGCAGCAATATGCATCTCAAGAACTTTGGACCAAAGACGGTAATTGGTGCCATTGAGCTTTACCCCAATTGAGAAGGTGTATCTTGCTGGAAATTCATCATTGGGGCAGATGTTTCAAAGACCAAGAGAATCAAGTTTCGATTTGTCACCCATAATAGCAAAGCCGAAATTTGTGTTTATGGTAGAGAGAAATAAAAGGAAATTTCTGATGTAGAAGTTGGTTTAGCTGCAACCTACAGAGCATACTTAGAGATTTCAGTGAAATGATAGAGAGAACACCAAAGTCGATATACCCTTGGTGAAGATGATGAGATCTGTGGTAAACAGGAAATAGGAAGGAATAAGAAAGTAAAAAGAGCAAATTAGTGTGCTCTGATACGAGTATAAAAATAAGATGCAGAAAATTTCTGATATTTCATTCATCTCCAATGTGAGTGATTTATAGGCTATACAAAGGGTAGAGATGCAATTGTACAAACACTAACACAAATTAAAGATAGCAGCTGTACTAACACTTACATAGCTGTTTTCTATCACGCTGTACAAACACAGCTGTATATTCTAACAGGAACCATCCTAGTTTCAGGTACCAACTAACAGCTAAGTTTTCAACTGTAATTCAAACATGGGCATAGCAGTTATGTTATGTCTAATATATTTTAACTTTTTTCTTTCAAATGATTATTGAATCCAACTGCAGTTCTTGAATTCACAGACCTTCCTTCTTCATCATCTTCTTCCTCAATATCCATTAAGGGTAAGCAATTATTTCTCCTCTTAACTCAGGTTCCTTCTTTAAATGTCTTTAACAAAGTTCTCACTGTATACATATGCACTTGCAGTTTCCATGGGGAAAAGAGAGTGCCAAACTTGGGACAAGGGAGACTTCACCTTGTAATAATCACAGCAGAACTCATTTTAGTCCTAAACTAAATGCTATTGTTATTGGTTGGATATCTAATTAATCCATGTTGTGTTTATGAACAGCCCATTGACGACCCTTCGTGACAATTTGGTTGTTCTTCTTCAAGATGCCGAGGGAAATGAGATATTAGAAGCAGGTTTATCTGTCAAAACAATCCCATATATATAGCTAGAGGAATCCTTTTATGAATTCTAAAACTTAGGCAGATGAATATATGTATGATCATGTCTGGATCAGGTGTTGAGACCAAGTCCATACCATAGTCGAGAAGTGTCTTTGGGACGACATCTTTCCCCTCAAAAGAGGTGGGTTGGTGCATATGAAGTTACAGTTTGTACTCAACGAAGAAGAGCGCATTCGAATCCGTTTGATGGTACGCTTTCGTGGTTCTGATTTATTTTTTTAATGATTAATTTCAGTTTGTACTCAAAGTTGTTATTGCTGTTGTTGGCATTTACTACATCCTTTGAACTTGATTGCAGAAAGAATCTGCACTACAAAAGAAACTTGGGGAGTTTATCTATAGCAATCCCAGTAGTGTGCAAATTACTCCTGGTGCTGGGACAAATCTTGCATCATCTTTGTGTCTTCCCAATGAGATCTCAGGTTCGATCTTGATCACCCAACTAGAAAATTAGAATCTTAATTTTTTTTTTTGGGACAGAAAATTAGAATCTTCAGGCAGAAAAAAGTAACATTACAAGAACAGTTAAATAGTCTTACAAGTCCTTTGTTTCAATATGGTATTAGATTTACCTTTATTGAATGACTCTTCGGATGTTAACGAGAAAAGCCTTACTTATATAGAAGCCATAAGCATTGAAAAGATAGTAACTGGGATTGGAAGTACTCATCATGATCAGAAGTAAAATAACTCAATTTGGAGAGTGGATTGTTTCCACTTTTAAGTAAAAAGAAGCTTGAAAGGTACGTTCACGAGTTCTTTTAACGATCATTTAACGTGTTTTAGAGTGATGCAGATAGAAATGAGGAGACTTCATCAGGGCATTACTCTGCATCAAAGGGTTGACCTCCCTCTAACTGAATCATGTCAAGGGAAATAAGTTGAGGAGACTGAGGCAAAGCCACTTCTGCTAATGTTCCAGCCAAGGCCATATATGCTAGTGAATCTTCAAAACTATTAAGAAGCTCACAATCAATGGTTCGCGCAATAAGTCTTCCTAATCTTCAGGAAGACAAGCCTCATAACCTCGAGAAGCAGGGTCCAATCAAGAAAACTCCTAGCAATGTAAAGAAAATGATAAGTGCCTTCGAATGTGGTTCAGCTGAGGTATGTCTGCACTGCATGTTGCTTTGAAACAGATATCTATATGTCATTGCAAGTGGATAAAACTTGTTTTTTTCCATGAGTTTGATGCATACTGTTTCCTTCACGCACAGGATATGAGGCCTCGCATCAAACCACCACCAAAAGAAGTTCAATCGAACAGTATTAAAGTAGGAGCTCCCCTGAAAATCCATAATTTAAAAGAAGACAAGAAAGTGGATACGGAAACTGCAAAGTCAATATTAGAAGGGGCGGTGAAGTCTTTTTCTTCAGGGGACTTGCTACTTGACCCAAAATCTGGTGAAAAAAGTGGAGAGCAAATTAATTTACTTGGAGCTTCAGATAGGACTAAATCATCACATCCCACTGGGATAAAGAATAAAGTCAAACTATTGCATCTACATCAAGAAGTTGGCATAAAGAAAAAGAACTTCCACAAAGATTTCATTACAACATCAACATTTGAAACAGTTCAAGTTTCAGAGAAGATTCTTAGTAAGCATAGGCACCACCCAAGCAATACGAGCCATGGAAGGCGAAATTCTGGTGGCATTCCGGTTATAGAGGAGAGTCGACTAGAAATTTCTTCCACAAATATTTCTCAAATCATCGACATTCAAGAGTCTTCAACTAGTGCCAATGTGTGTACATCAGTAGTAAACTGTGAAGATAGGCACATTCCCTTTGAGAGCTCTGGTGCCTGGATATTCCCAGATGAAGCAATACGTTTCTGCATAACTAGTGGTAAAAAAATTAATGGATTTACTAGGAGGTTGCAGAGAGAAGCCAAACATCAAGCAAGGAAGGATGAATGTTTCTCTACCAGAAAATTCAGAAGAGGTACATGAATTTTCCAGCTGACTTTCTGGTTTCTCATTATTCATTACATTGTTGAAGCATTTTGATTTAACTGTACCTCAATTAAAACAATCTGAACTTCATGGTGAAGGAAAATATTAAAACTGACATGAGAATGATGTTCTGAAAGGCTTTAAAACTTCAAATGATGCGATTTTCGTTGTATCGAACATGGTGTGGTGGATCATTGAACTATTGTTCTAATGGTCTGATCATAATGTTCATGCCATCTTTTTTAGCAGAATGTGAAGAATCACAGACCAAGAAAATCAAAGATTGATCATCCAGAGGAAGCTGAAACTTCTGGTAGGAAAGTTGGACAGGTTAAAATTCCTCTCCTAAATTCTTTAGTGAAATGATTTATAGTTCTTATGTGACTTCCTCTCCTCAAGGCTAAGATTTAAGATTTCAGAGTAAGACTACAACGAACAAAGAAACAGGGTGCAAACTGTTAGGGAAGTAGTGCTGATATGCAATTTCTTCATTTTAATCCTCCCATTTCTCTTATCAGGCAATAAAAGTTGCAATCATGATTGGCTTTGGCACACTAGTTCTCCTTACAAGACAAAGAAAAAACAGGTAAGTATTTTATATATATATATATATATATCGCACATGGGGTGCCACCATAGTGAAAAAGTGGGGCAAACTCTCCCCTCCCTCCCCCTAAGGCTCCGTTTGGTTCGCGGAAAAGATTTGATGGGAAATAATTTCCCATGTCTTTTCCAAGGAATGAGAAATGGAAGATTCATTTTCTATGTTTGATAATCCTTGAAAAGTAATAAGGAAATATCATTTTATTTCCTTACACATGTTTGGTTTGTATAGGAATGCAAAACAAAGTTTGTTTAATTTTTCAATTATACCCATATGAAATCAAATAAAAAAAGAATGCATTTAATGTTGTATTGTAATTCTAAATTGTTGATGAGACAAAATGATCATGAAAAATGTGCATTTAATGTTGTCTCATTTTCCCAAACTTTCCTATGAGAAGGAAAACAAAACTCAAGGGGGGAGGAGTGACACGACCGGCCCCGAATTCCTTGGAACCCAGGACCGACCTTGTGGTTTTTACGACATTACTCCAATGCCGGCTCATTTACTAAATTAGAACTTGTTCTTTTCAAAATTAAATGAAAATATGGACGAGACTTCTGCCTAAAATTCGGCAGTCTCCCCTGAAAAATGGACTTAACCAAAACTTCAACCTGCAGAAAACACAACCAACTGCCAGCACACAATAGAACAAAGGCACACAATAGTTTCTGGCCTCCGGCCTTAGAATTCAACCCTAATGGGCAGTATTAGAGCATACTAGATTTAGAATTTAAGTTTACAACTTCAAATATGAATTTAAAAGAAAGTTTACAAGAGAAGTATCCTACTTAAGTTCGAAGCTCAGAAGATGAAGTTCGGTTCGAAAGCTCGACTCGGGTCGCTACTGTTTGGGGGGGTGCGGAACAGAAAAGCGTGAGTTGACAAAAATAAAGTTTGCACATGGTTAAAAACAAAACTATAACCCCACCGTTTAAAAATAATGAGAGAACATGCAATTTACCTTTTTATAAGCATAATCGAAATTTAATATCAAACTTTATATATAAATATAATCAAATTTAAAATCAATATAATCTTAATATAATCAAAGTAAACTCAAGATTTACTCAAACATCCGAAACGAAGAAGTTTCGAAACTAAAACCAAACCTCTTACAAACAAACTCATCTCGTCCCAACCCAAACCACTCAACTCACCAAAACGCAAGCCCAGAGGCACTGCGAGCAAGGAAGGGTCCTCACCGAAAGAAAACAAGAAAGGATTGTAATCCTGGGCCTAGGGTTGAGCCGTCCAACCGGGGGACTGCTGCTCAGGAGCACACAAGCCGGCATCACATCGCACGTGAGGCCCAAACTCAAGTCCTTCGGCACACCCGGCCAAGGGTGTCGGGACCTCTGCTACACGCCGGGAATTCCAACGCCACGTGTAGCAGAGTAACAGTAACCAAATGTGTTCCACATGCAGAAATCTCCAACGCGACGTATGGACACAGTATCAGGGGATGGTACAGACTGGTGTAACACCAACACCTCAAAACCACAACTCAAAACTCATCTCACCCAAGCCGAGCCCCAAAGACCCGCTTTCACAATCCAAACTCTCAAATACTCCAATCCCAACCACATAAACTTCCGGATGTCTATAACGTTCGTACTCACATACCCAAAAGGTCTCAACATTATAAAAATATCAATCTTAGTACAACTATGAACCTCATTTATCAAAAACAAAACTCAAGAATTCATAAATAGTCAATAATCAATATTAAAATTATATTAAGATCCGAAAAGTCAATAAAATTCAATTTATATTCAATGCAATTAAATCTTTAAAATGATGCATGTTTAAAAACAAAATCTACTCACAAGTAGTCCTAGAATGGTTGACCCTGAGAGGGTCCCGCCTGCTGCGTACGTTGAGCCGAAGTACCTGGATCGAGGACGGGGACCGGTGAAATGGCCGAATTTTCAACTGAAAATCCGGCAAAATTGTTCCCGAATTTGACAGGGGTTTTCGGGGTAGTTTTGGGCAAAAACAGTTGGGGTGGGTTAAAGGAGGAGCGGGGAGAGGTTTAGTGGGGACTGGGGTGGTCGTTTTGGCTGGACGGCACCAAATCTATGGTGCTGTCGTTGTCTGTGAGAGAGAGCCGAGACGGTTGATCGAGGAAGACCACAGGGGGGGTTGGGGGCACGCGATCTGATTTGGGTTTTTACGTTTTTTTTTACAACTTCACAAATTACCTTTTCGTCCTTTACATATTAAAAATTATTTTAAAATTCAAAACTTCTTAATTAATTCAATTTAGTTATTTTATTTAATTTATTTAATTTAACTTATTTTCTTAATTTTAATTTATTTCCCTTATTTCTCGGTTCAGGATGTTACAAGGAGGGCTTCACTTTTCCCCTACTTTCCCATGTGTCAAGCAACCATTTCTCATGCATGAACTTACCAAACATAGGAAAACAATTGATTCTCATCCCCAAAACTCATTTCCCATGAACCAAACGGAACCTAAGTACACCCATGTTCAATTCACTTAAAATACAATATTCAGTGAATCCAATATATTACTCCCCTCCCCACCCAAAAAAAGAAGATCAGCAGATGAAGTTTCTTCAAGGGGTAGGGTGTATATGCTGACTTAAGTGGCCATTTTACGTAATTGCAGATGAAATTAACCGGCAGCTGCACTTTGGTTATCATCCCAAGGGGTGGGATGAGAAGAATTTGGAACCACCATTTGTTGAATAAGATTTGTTGATACTTTGTATTTTTTTCTTTTTGGGGTCAAAATTGAAACGAAATATATAGTTGATGATTAGGAAAGATATAATATATTTTTCTTATATTAAATAATTTGTTTTGACATCCACTGTGCACATTTCTTTTAGGGTCACATGAGTTTTAAGCAAATAGAGTACACTTCTGTTATATGCCAGATTTTGTCTCTCCTCCAATATCACTAGCTGGTATCAAAGCCGACTTTCCATGTGTTTTAATTAAATAGTTTTGAATGCCGAAATTGACATTTGAATAAATAATAAATAAAAGAATAATAATGTCGATGAGGTCTAATTCAGTGAAAAATGACTTTAACTTGTAGACAAGTGATTTCAAATTCGAACCACAATGACACCTTGGTAGTATGTATGTGTGAGAAATCCCTTCCCATAATTTAGACTATTATTTGTATTATATATATATAAGCCTAATATCTCACTTGAACAACATCCAAACAACAAAATTACAAGAGCTCCCCAATTCTTTTGAAAAGATAATGGACCAGCAGTGGCCCTAGCCTCCCCAAAGTTTCAAACACATGTAACATGCGATTACATATAATATTACAAGAAACATATGAATTTTGACATGACCCAATGATTTGGTATTTAGGTGAATGATGTAAATTAAAATTCCAATGGAACAAATCTATTACAACAATGATTAACTGTTCTTAGTAACAATATGACAAGTTAAATACTAGTCATAGACCTATGAACAAACAAGAAAAACACATACTCATCACAAATAAAATATAAGAACCTGCAAGCCTATAAAATAATTACGTTATAGCTTTGACACTCAGAAGGACCGGTCAATCTAGGCATCCACTGTGCTAGCAACACCTAGATTGAAATGACAGATAGTCCATCAACTTCTTCACCCCGTTGCACAACAACTCAATTCCATATGGTAGCATATCAGAGAACTATAAATTCTAAAATGGAAGAGTTAATTTCTTTAAGAAAACATCATCTTAAAGAAACAAAGAAAGAATCTGACCTAGATGAGATGATATTGTGTATGATTCTTGAAAGGACCCGACCCAAATTTCACTTTGGAATCTGAGTCGAACCCTGTGCGTGTCCGACACCTGGCAGATGCCGAGCACAAATGACCTAATTGCCCATCTATTACAGTTTCAAAGAAATTCAAGGTTCGACTTCTATCGAAAAATTCAGCAGAGTCTCACCTGTAATTTGATCACTTCCAAAATCTTCACCTATCAAATAAGTACATATTTACGTATACCAACTGCCAGCATATAATTTTTACATACCAACAGTTAATTTACATCCTAGGGCAATTCCTCAAAGTAGCTAACTTAGAGTTTACAAGAAAAATTAATTAGTTTACAAACGATGTCCTCTATCGAGTGAGAATTGAGCGGAGCAGGAATTCTGCCCTGTGGTGGTCTCCTAGTGCACGTCTACTGCCTGGGGGCGCAAAACATTTAAAAACTGTGAATGGACCAAAACAAAGTTTTTGAAAGTACATAAGAACGTACTAACCCCACTGTAAAAACTGTTATGAAAACTAAATCAATTTCTTTATTTATACTCGTACTGAAATCATTGCATTCATATATATATATATATAGCCAATCACACACTTATTCAAACGTCAGTTCATTGAAAACATTGAAAACAACTTTAGCCTACCACCTAGGTGTACCCATTTATTTCCGTCAATTCCTTATTTCCATTTATCCCACATAATCTGTCAATTCCTTATTTCCGTCAATTCCATTTCCTCGCTAGACTCAGTGACACCAAGTCAACCGAGCCGCGTCCTCGCAGAACTTAGGAGCCACAAAGTCAACCTGAGTTGTGTCCTCACTAGACTCAGGGGACATTTAGTCGTGCCTGAACCGCGTCCTCGCCTCTCACGGTTCGGGCTTCCCCGAGACTTGTGGGGCGTGAAGTCATACGCTCGCAGACTTATACCAAAGATAACTATGTCCGTAGACAGGGTAATAACCAATATCCATATATATTCCGAAGGCAACCTTTTTATCCGAAGGCAACGTTTATTATGCTTGGGTACCTAGAGTGGTTTTAAGAAAATATATAATTCCTGAAAGGTTTGGAATAAATAAAAAATGAATTTTGTTTATCTTAAACCTCTGCTGCCATTTTATCTGGTAACTCTCTGAAATTCTAAATTTTCATATTCTTAAAATCATCTCAACTCGGCAGCAAATAAATAAAATATTTAAACTCAGCAAAATCATGCTAGAAAAATATCAATCATAAAATACTTATTCAAGATCAAATAATGGAATTTAATTGCTAAAATCATTTATAAAACAAAAGCCCACTCACTACTGGTCTGTGCTAGCTGGACCTTTCGAAGGTCCCTCCTGCAAGTCAATCTGCGGCCGGGTGCCTGATTAAATCATCATAATATTTTATTAATAAAATTGCTCAATATAATATTTAATTAAAAACCCTGACCGCCCAGCTCCTAGAAGTGCGTGCATCAAATTTAAGATCATTCCTATGCCCACATAAGTTTTTCCAAGGTTTAGGATGGTTTAAAAGTGTCTCGGGACTCAAAAGGCGCTAAAGTTCCAAAAAGTCAACCCGGGACCTTGTGGGGTCCACAACCTCGAAATTCTGATCCGGAAGTTCCTAAAAGTTCCAATGTGCCTAGGACACATGTCCCGAAAGTTTGATCTCGATCGGACGGTCGGATTGCTCACAATCGCACGATCGGACAATCGAATGATTTTCCGTAACCCTAACCCTAGGATTGGCATTTTGGGAGCATCTGGAACTCCGATTCACGATCCGTCGAATGCTACACGATCCTAAAAATACGGGGAACGACATACTAAGAATTGGAACTGATCCAACGGTCCAAACACATTGAACTCGGATTAACTCGCAATAGGCGTAAATCCGTTCGACTGTCATACGAACTCCAAATTGCAATCCGAGCATGCCTACGTGCTCATGACGACGTAAGGATAATTTAGGAATGAAGATTGACAATTAAAAGTGAGCTTACGCGTGGGAACACGCACTGGCAGTCCCATAGCTTTAAAAAGCGACAATTTTCGTCGTCGGGCCAACTCCAAACCAGGAGCTACCCTTCCACCTACGGCTAGTTTTCGACCTCCCAAACACTTTCTTCAACTATGGGAAGGTCCATTTCGGACCGTAAGTGGGTCAAAACCTAAGTTCAAACTCGGCTGAAACTTTAACTCGAAAATTCATCTATTTACGCTGCGATTCGATCGAAACCTACCCAACAGGCAGCTAGAGCAAGAAAAATAGGTGAGAAAGCATATTTTACTTGTTCCGATCGGTGGCCAGAGGAGGGAGAAATCGGCTGCCAAAACAGGTAGATTCGGGCTAATTAGGCGGCGGCAGGCATCGGGGAAGCTAGGGTGGGACGGCGGGACCTGGCCGGTGCAGCTGGGTGGCATCCGGTGAGGTGTGGTGGTGACTGGGTGGCTATTTGCAGAGGAGGGGGCGGTCGGGACTAAGGGAAAATAAGGTGGGGGTTTCGGGAGAGAGAATCAATTTTGAACTGATTCTGGTTTTTTTTTTTTTTTTGAAGTTCGACACGCGAAAGTACCTTTTTGTCCCTAGCACAATTTTAATTGTATTTCCTTTGTTACAACTCTGATTCGAGCCCACAATATACCCACGAACTCGTATCGATGTAACAGTGTGGCTTACTTCCCCAAAAGCTCTCTCGAACGTTAAAAGTTAATTTTAAACTCATTAAATTATTCTAGGGTTAAATTTGTCTTTTTCTTTAATAAATTAGTAATTAAATAATAATTAAGGGTTGGGTTATTACAATTCTCCTAGATGCATATTTCTAAACCAAAGCAGATTTTAAAAACTAAAACCTTATTTTAAAATCACAACCTCACTTAGAGAAGAAAATGCAAAGGAAGAAGAATGTCTCAAAATTCTCACTCAAGGAAGTAGATTTCAATGATCAAAGCAGATTTTGAAAACCGTTTTTCAAAATCTCATAATAAACTACAAATAATTCACAAAGTAGAGAATGCGAAGTAGAAGTTTTACTCTCAAAAAATTCTTAAATGGTGAAGAAGGTTTCAAATATCAAAGCATATTTTATAAAAATAATTTTTCAAATCTCATAATGAAAAACTTAGATCTCACATAGAGAAGGAAGAAACTCTAAAAACTTTCTAAAATGCATTAGTGCTTATGATTTCTGACCATTGAAATAAAATCTGGATATATATTTTTTTCATTGAAAACCCCAGATCTCAAGAACCCATGAACCTCTTTCAATGAAAATGACAGAGCCAACAAAATGCCTCTCAACAATCTCAAATGAAAGTGTTGACCTCAACAATGCAGTCCCAAAGTTTTTGATAAGATTGGGCAAGCCAAGGGGACACTTGGCAGCCAAAGATTTGTGTAGGAATAGGACAAAATGTTAGGTGAGAGACTAGAGTTGGATTAGAAGATAAGGTCACATGATATTTTAAAAATTGACTAGTCAGAAAAGGCCACTTGATTAAGAATCCAGTGCAAGAAACATTTTTCTAATGATGCAGATGTTGATTTTTCTAATAATGCCCATTATAAATGAATGCACAAATTATCTTGATTTTGTAGCCTCATAAGCTCTTCAATGTACTTCAACTTTCTAGCAAATTAATACCAAAGTCCTAATTTGACAGGACCCGACTCGGATTCCACCCCGGAACCCATGCCGGACCCTGCTGATTGTTCCGACATCAACCCATGTCGGGCCCACAACTAAACAAGTTCCCTCTTCCCGAAACAAAAGAGAAAGGGGCCAAGACTTTTGCCGAAAATCGGGCAGAGTCTCCCCTGAAACATGGACTATCCCAAAATTAACAACCTGCAAAAAATAAACAGAATATACTACCCAAGCGCCAGCATGCATACAACATACATCACAGGCCTCCGGCCAACAAACTCAACCCTAATGGGCGATACAGAGTAATCTAAGAGTATATGAATTCAAGCAATAGAATTCAAAGTTAAAGATAAGGGACAACAAGTCTTACAATTTAGTCGAAGTTCGGGAAGAGAAGCGCTCGGCCGAACAATGTCGAAGCAACTACTATTACCTGGAGGGCACAAAACAGAAAGAGTGTGAGTGGACAAAAACAAAGTTTTCATACTTAAATCAAAGTACTAACCCCTACCGTTTCAAAACCATGCGAACCATGCATATGAAATCTTTTATATACTTCATTGATTTAAAAACTATACTATCTCAAAGTACGTGAAAGCAATCCAGCTCAAAACCTTTTTCCGAACAAACCAACCTTTTACTTTTCACGGGGGCATAACCTCCCAAATCACCCATGTAGGTATTTATAAAATATAAACTAAAATAACTTGAAGAACGTAAGTATGGGAAGATAATAAAATCCTCATATACCCAAAACAACATTTGAAATACCAAACATTTCATTCATGCCAAGAAAACCAAACTTGACAACATATAGAAATCAATTTCAGGATTCAATATCCAATAAACTCAACACATCAAATACTGTAGTCAAATCAAGCACACTACTTCCCAATCTTCCCCACTCTCACAACCACGTACTAACAAACACGACAAGCGAGGAACTATCCTTACTAAAAGAAATATGAATACGAATGTACTAACACAAGCGTATAGGTATAATATAACCTCAACACCAAACACAAGTACCAAGGAAAAACAATCCAACATGGGATCATTTGACTGGACACAGGTACAGCCTCCTCGAGACCCTGTGCCCAAGGTTGAGTCGTCCAAATGGGACTAAACTCACAGGTCTATATGGTAGAAACTTCCAAACTATACCTTCGAAACATGTCCTACGCTCGCAGACTACCCCGTTAAGGGTCTACAACTACACCCCGTTAAGGTATGCACCAGATCGAACCGTATCCAAGTAACCATATCAAATCAATCGCCACGCAATAATCAATATATATAATATTCAATCACAATGTACCCAACCCCAAAACATCAGACACCATGACATATACAAGTCCATCAGTCAACTAACCAATATATATACTGAAAATCAGGACATCACCGTCCAAACATATATTTCCATACTTAAAAATAACCACAAGCATCAAATGACCGCATAACAGACCTTAATGAATTCAAACGTCCAAATCATTGAAAAACCATATTTAAAACCATGTTCAAACCTCAATCAATGCTCAAGTCAAGCATGTCAAATCAAATCAAAATCCCAAGTCCCGAAACATAAAGTCAAGACTCAATTTCAAGATAAGCCCCAAATACTTCGTAAAATACCAAATTACGATATCAAAACCAAAACATAATAATATTCAATTTATAAATACGGTCCTTAAAACCCAACCGAAAGTCCAATCCCGTATACATATACGTCTGGACGTTTAAACGTCCCCAAAACTCCATATTCAAAATATATAGTCAAGTATAATTAAGAATTCTTCAAAGTATACTCCATGCCCGACATCTATCAAAGTATACATATATATATATATATAATAACCCATTAAACATAAATATCCGGACGTTTAAAGCGTCCGTAACCTAACTCCAAGTATATGTATAGTACGCACAACGATTCTTAAAATATAGCTCAATTATATAAAAAAAATATAATATAACAATTCTTTAAATATAATAACCAAAACCCGAGACTTTCGTAATTCTCATATAGGTAATATAATCCATAATATTTTTACCGTATTCAAATCGTACCATAATACCACCGGGCGTAACCACGTCCCGTTCAATACCTAAAGGTATAAATAATAATAAAATATAGCCATCAGGGCCCCACATACAATTCTGGAAACCCAAATCATGCATAAACCTCAAATGCATATTCTTCTAATATATTTAAACCAAAGTCAAACCAAGACTTAAACCGTTTTCAAATTCAAGATTTAAAACCATTATTAAATCTCATTTCATGCATTTCATGCAATTCATTGAAATCATGTTCATTTGAAAACAAAGTCCACTCACTGTTGGTCCTACGCTGCATAACCCTAAAAGGGTCCCGCCCGCTACGTATGCGGTGCCAGAGTACCTAAAGCGATAGATACGAGGATTGGATTAGTATCGTGAACCGAACGAGAACCTTTTCAAATCCTAACCTTTCCAGGACTCAAAGTACACACATACGTCGTACGAAGGATTCAAGGGTCAAACTACAACTTTTAACAAGTGGGACCGCCCTAGAAGACTCACGGTCAACCGGCGGTCAAACATCCCGTTTCGGTCAACCTGGGCCCGCGGAGCCCACAACCTACAAATCGATCCGGACATTCCTAGAAGTCCAACAAAGTCAACTACGTGGCAAAGCGACCTCGGGAGAGCCTCGGCCAACCCTGTCAGACTTGGTCAAACTATCCCGACTAGGTCAAATCGGGCCCATGGGTCCCATGACCTCCAAACTTAGATCCTCAAGTTCCTACAGGTTCAACACGGCCTAAACAACGTGTCCTCAAAGTTTGGTCTCGATCGGACGGTCGGATTTCTCACGATCGCACGATCGGACGGTTATGATTTAATTCAAACTTTAAGTCATTGATCAGGAGCATCCGGGACTCCAAGTCACGATCCGTCAATTCCTATATGATCCTAGAAATACAAGGAACCACATACGTGATTTCGGATTCGATCCAACGGTCCGAACCCATCGAACCCAAACAACGCATAATAGGCGTACATTGGTTCGATAGTCAAACGACGTCTGAATCAAAATCCGCCCACACGTACGCGTTCACAACGACACGAGGATGGCAACGACACCATGAACCGCCGCCACCACACCCCAGCTCACGCGCAGCCACACGCGCCGCCGTGAGTGGTGGGTGCGGAGAGCAATTCAGGCCAAACTCAAAACATCGAATCTTTCGACACAGCCTATACCAAAACACTCCCCTCAACCTCACGAGTCCAGAACCGGCCACATCCACCCCAAAATCGGTCGGTAACTGGCCCAAACTTCACCCCGAAATCCGGCCATATCTGACTTTGGGATCGAATGGTTATAAGGCCAAATCAATCCCAGATCATCCCAAAAACAGCTTAAGGAGGAATAGGAGATTCGATTTCGTTCCTGAGTCGACCACAAAACTCGCCGGAACGCTGGAAATCACGCCGTCCAAAAACCGGCTAGAACCAGTCGCTTTAGTCGCCGGAATCCGAGCTGTCTGGCTGGGATCCAGGGTGCGGCATGATTGGGACGGTGTGCTGGTCCATTTGAGACCGGTGCCGTGCCCTACCGTGCCAGGATGAGAGAGAGTCGGTATCGTGGAGAGAGAGAGAGAGAGAGAGAGAGAGAGAGAGACGCGTGAGGGAGGGGAGAGAAGGAGAAAACTGGATCTGATTAGCTGAGGGGTATATAACAAATTTTGAAATGACCATTATGTCCTCCGAACAATCTAACGCTCGGATCGAGCCGTGCCGCTCGTCAACGGACTCGTTTCGCCAAATTCAGTCTCGAAAATTAAGTGGACCAAAATGCCCCTTATTTATTGAATTCTTATTAAATTCCAATTAAATTATTTTAATTCCTTTTAATTCATTATGAATTACCCATTTATTTAATCCATTTCGTTTAAACTTATTTTCATTATTTTTAGGTCAGGGACGTCACATAATTTCTAAAAATGAGCTAAGAGGAATTACATACATGAAAACTAATGATGCATATAGGAGAACACTATAATGCATGCAATGCAGACATAAAAATATTACATTCACTAAGCTTGATTGCATTGAGCAATTATGAAGTTGATCTCAGCCACAGTTCTCCACTTAGCACTAACTTGAAGTAGCCTAAATTCTTTAAACTTGATCATACATATGAGATTACATATTTGTAAGAAAGCTAAAAACTTTAGCTAAACAAAACCCAACACCCAACCTCAGAATTATCCCCCTTGAAATCCTGAAAGGAGCCCTGTGCATGAGTAAGCAAGGAATGAGCCACGATAATTAAGGGTTGCTTATAAACATCAACGACCAAAGTCGTTTTTTTGTCGTTGTTTTTAGTATCTACTACAACACCCTTCCTGGTTGGCGAAGAAAGTTTGGGGGGCACTGTTATTGAGTGACGAAAATCGTACAATAGGCGATCAAATTTTTTGTAGAGTGGTAAAATGGTGGGAGTTGGATTAATTAAGGGTTCTCTGTGAGCCTTGGTGTGTGCTCTACGCTTGAGGTTGAATTATGGGGTGTCTTTTGGGGACTTCAATTGGCCTGCCAAATTATTGAGGTGGAATATGTGATGCTAGCTCTGTGGTTTATCTCCTCTCTTGTCCAATTGCTCCCACTCATACTCTCTTTGGCTTGATTAATTGTTGCAAGATGAAGATGCATGAGAATTGGAATTGCACCTTCAAAAGCATCCTATCATCAATAGTTAGTTGTTAGCATTTAATGATGAGCTGGAAGTGTGGAAGCATTTAATGGGGTAGTTGGGGTCTTGAATTGTTGTGGAGGCAGCTGCAAGGTTCCAGGCATTGAGATGTGAATAACATTAATGATGAGCTTGATTAGCAAGCCATTTACTTACCAACTACTTGTAATTTATGTTGAATTTGGTTAGCAAGTCTTCCACTTATATAAGTATGTTCGTAATATAAAGGAAAGAACATGTTGAAAACCCGAAAATATTTTCTTTCATTCTCAAATTTTATCATCAATAAGCTTGAGTGATGGCGGACTCCAATCCGAACTCAACAGCGATAAGGTTAGCTATTTTTCTCCCTTTAATTCTTGATTGAAAGGTTAAGCCCTATTTGGTATCCTACTCAAAAAATTTAATTAAAAACTATTATTTTTAAAAAAAACATGAGTTAGTAATTTAAAAATCTAAAATTTGTTTGGTATTGAACTCCAAACTATTTTTAAGATTTAAAAAAATTAAAATTAAAATTAGAAAAAAATTGAAATTAAATGAACCATAGAAATTTGATCAGGTGTATGTATTGGTAATTTTGAATGCACTTTTTTTAAATTCTCTCTCCATCTTATAAGAATAATCTCTTTAGTCTCAGGTTCGCAGGAGGCTTCTCACCAGGACTAACTAGCTAGATTAAAATTTAATAACTATATCCAACTTTTAGTTTTCCACACATAATTTAATATTCGCAGGAGACAATATTATTTTGTGGTAAGTGTGGAAGCATTTAATGGGGCAGTTGGGGGCTTGACTTTGTGGAGGCAGCTGCAAGTTCCAGGTATTGGGATGTGAATAACATTAAGGGGCATGCTAGCAACCTTCTCTCTAACCTTCTCCCTTCTCCTCATGACACGTGTCAATTTCTACACTTAAAACAATGTCATCATTACATTAGACAAACTTTATGTTAAAATCTCCATTTTTTTAAGTATAAAAAATGACACGTGTCATGAGGAGAAGGGAGAAGGTCCAAAGAGAAGGTTAGAAAGAAGGTTGCTAGCATTCCTCTAACATTAATGAGATTGGTTTCCACGTGTATAAGTATGTTTGTAATACAAAGGAAAGAACATGTTGAAAACCATAAAATATTTTCTCTTATTCTCAGATTTTATCTTTCTCAAATTTTATCATCAATAAGCTTGAGTTATGGTGGACTCCAATCCGGACTCAACAACGATAAGGGTAGCTATTTTTCTCCCTTTACTTCCTGATTGAAAGGTTAGACCCTGTTTGGTATCCTACTCAAAAAAGTAAATTAAAAAACTATGATTCTTTTTAAAAACATGATTTTTCAAATAGTAATTTTAAGATCTAAAAACTTGTTTGGTATTGAACTCCAAACTATTTTTAAGATCTAAAAAAATTGAAATTAAAATAAGAAAATCATAAACCCCAGATTCTCAAATTGAAAATAACAAAAGTGACGGGAGAGAGTGGAGAGAGAGGGAGAGATGGAAGGGCAAAGAGAGAGAGAGAGAGAGAGAGAGAGAGAGAGAGAGAGAGAGAGAGAGAGAGAGAGAAAGAGAGACGGAAGAGAGAGAGAGAGAGAGAGAGAGAGAGAGAGTGGAGAAAGGGAGACTCGAGAGAGAGCATGGAGAGAGAAAAAAATTATAAAACATAACTTTTTTTTTTAATAATGGGGGTATTTTTGAGTTTTTAAAAATGGACATACCAAACGGGTTTTTGTGGTTTTGAATTTAAAATCTGTTTTTGAGTTTATAAAATTGGATCCAAGTAGGATACCAAACATGCCCTTAGTTTCTTTCTCTAACTCTCAGAACATTTTTTTTTTCTTTTTAGGGAAAACTTTTGTATATATAATATATAGTAGACAAAGGAACTACGTACCAACCAAGTGCAAATGATTTTTTTTTATAGATTTATTTACAAAATAAGTAAAGTTATTGCATGTATTAGTACTTACCACTTTAATTTAATATGATGTCACCCCCGAATTTTCAACACCAGGAAAACCTGCTTTGTTAACTAAATACACAATCGGATATGCCTCCTCATGCCCAAATTCATGCAATTTATTTATAATCACATAATACAAGCGCCACACAAAAGAAAACTTTATATAGAAAAAAGAAACCCCCCACAAAATTAATTTTGGGTGCTGTTAAACGAACCCTAAAATTAACTGAGTACACCATATTATTAAATTATTTATTGAATTACTAATTTGCCCTTATATAAAATGACAAAAAATGATATACTGAATATTGAAACAAAAGTCATTTTAATAAATACACCATACTCAACATATTGAACTCTAATCAAATTAGAATTTCAGAGTTTGATTCCAAACAGATACAAATACGCAAAATGGTGGACTGACAATGACTTTGTACTCGTCAAGAACATAAAATATTCTCAAAGCTTCATGTACTCTTCTCACCTAACACAAACCAATTAGAAAAATAGTGCATGGTGCTAAATCAACGTCTTTGAAGTTTACATCCATTTCAAGTAAACCTCTGACTGCCTTCTCAGTTTTGCCTTCCTTAAAGTCTTCTTCTATTGCTTCGATTTTTTCCTCTTCTCTTCTCTCAGAGCAAGGTTGCTTAGATACTTCAACCAAAGACCAAAAGCTAAAGAAATCTTCTTTTCCCTGCAAGACCAAGTCATCAGTGATCTGTAAACTGTAGAGCTAGGCATGCATCTAGAGTTTACTCCTTTTTAATTATTAAATTCTTAATTAATTCCAATTTCATTATTTTAATCCCTTTTTTTATTTCTTTTAATTTTTTATTTGTTTAACTCAATTAATTAATTTATTTTCTTTTAATTTTAAGTCAGGGTCATTACAGCTGAAGCATGATTGCAAACAGCCAGATCAGTGGAGATATTTCTTTACAAATTATGACATGCACTAATTTGCCCCACTGGATGGAGATTGGACCACATGGCAGAAGGCTCTGTGACAAAAATCAACGAGTCTGATCACTTAATTTCCCACATGGATGGAGAGTGAATATTTGTGCTACTCAGCATGATTGCAATTTGCAAACAGCCAGATCAGTGGAGATATTTCTTTACAAATTATGACATGCACTAATTTGCCGCACTGGATGGAGATTGGACCACATGGCAGAAGGCTCTATGACAAAAATCAACGAGTCTGATTGCAATTTGCAAACAGCTAGATCAGTGGAGGTATTTCTTTACAAATTATGACGTGCAATAATTTATGACCATAAGCTTCCCCACTTGCCCCATTGGATTGGACCAAACGCCTCTTTGACAAAAATGTTCCTTACCAAAATGCTATTTTACTAGCTTCCAAATGTACCTATTAATTTGACCAGATATTTTTATAATTAAAAAATCATTTGCACTTGGTTGGTACGTAGTTCCTTTGTCTACCATATACTATAGAAAAGTTTTCCCTAAAAAAGAAAAAAAAATGTTCTGAGAGTTATAGAAAGGCCTCACTTTCCAAGCTTGTTTTATTACCCTCTAGTCAAAAGTGGGTTTGCGTATTGTTTACACCATAATCAACCGAGCATGTCCAGCCTCAAAATGACTATCACCAAGGCAGACATGCCTTCTCCCCTGCCGAAGGAAAACACTCTTCCAAGGTGCCAGACACTTGCCGAAGCTCCCGACTGCCGAAGCTCTTGATTGCCGAACCTAATCTCCAAGACACGTGTCACCACCAGAGCGACTTGCACAAAGTCCCACATCGAAACTTTGTACAAACCTCCCACTTTCACTTCCCTATAAATAGGGAACAGTACCCGAGGTAAAAGAGGCAACAAATTTCTCACTTTTACCGTTATTCTGCCAAAGTTACTACTCTTAGCTGACTTAAGCATCGGATAGCCTTCGGCCGGCACCACACCGGTGTCCGAAGCTTAACGATTGCTTCTTCCTCTTTGTCTTCTGCAGGATACCTAGCCACTGATGGTTCTAGCCATCTTCCCTGTTGAAGACCCAAGTCTTTCTTATCTAAGTTGACCTCCCAAAAAGAGCATCAACCTCAAAAATAATAGTTTTATGGATATTTTCTGGAACCGAGGCCTTTGAATAAACTGGATTTCATACACACTGGCTAAGTCCGGTCCTTAAGCTGACAAAACTCCTTTTCTTTTTTCGATTCACTCACAATATCAGAAGCACACGTAGAGAATATAAAAACACTTGAAACACAAACTAGTTGTTGAATCTGACCATTCAATTAGATAGTCGTTCGTCTGTTTTGTTGTTCTCTCTTCACACAAGATTGATATTAATTTGATAATTCTCTAACTTCCACTCTTCTCCATATTTGGCTACTATTCGCAGGAGTACGTACTCAATATTATTTGGTGCTAAGGTTTAACGAGAGCGAGCTACTCTGGTTTGTGAATAATTCGTACACTTCAGAGAGGATATTGCGTTATAAAGAAGCTTGAGACATGATGAATCCGGTTGATGAAGTATCAATTGAGTTGAGGTTAGTTTCTTTATGTACTCTAAGACCTTTTTCTTTTTCATTTTTTTGGGAAGAATTTCGCACCAAACATGTTATCTTTTTCATAGCAATTATTCAAAATAAGTGATTTTATTATCTTTTACCAAACATGTTAGGCTTTTAAAATTTTCAAAATAATCACTTATAGCCTTAAATAAGCAATATCAAACGAGCACCAAGACAAAAGCACCATCCTGTTTTAGAAAATACGAATTTCTTATATATATATATTGTTAGGAAAATTCTATTTTATAGAACTTATTCAGCCTGCTTGATTAATTATATTATATTCATCACTTATATAAACATGTTAGAAGTGCATATAACCCATATATACTTAATTTTTCTTTATCTTGGACTCGATTATATATATATATATATATGTTAATTTGTTGTGTCTTGTTCAGTAATCTATATGATGAGAGGGAATCTTCCAAGCTCATGGAAGATGGAGGACACAGAAGTATAAGTAGTGCTGCAGCAAAACGGCCAAAACTGGAGGAAGTTGTTATGAACTTATATCATCATCAGCCAAAAATATTCATTCCAAAATGGGAAATCATATTTACAGTAGCATCTGCATTTGCTGTGTTCGTTGATCCTTTGTTCTGCTACATTCCCGTCTTCACCGACGATAGCACGTGCTACGATTTGGACGAAACCTTAATGCTGACATATTTCATCTTACGATTAGCCGGCGATGTATTTTATGCAACGGACATTTTTGTTTTCATAAGGCGAAGTCGCGGTAAAGGTAATGCCAAGCCGTTTGGGGCCTCATGGATAAAGTTTTTTGGCGGTCCTCATTCCACAATTTGTAAGTTGTTGAATGGCCCGAAATCACTTTGGTTCTTACGCATTCTACCTCGCATTTGTGCTGCCCTTCCCATTATGGAGGTATATAAGATCGTACAGCTACAGCTAGCTAGCCTTTTTCCACGTAATTAAATATCTTATCTTGAAAATAATATAATATTAAAAAAAACAACTACTCATGCCATGCCAGAGTTATGTTGTCAACTAGGGGTGGGCACGGTCCGGTTTGGACCGATTTTCACCTCAAATCGGAATCGAAACCGGATTATTTAACCGGTTCGGTTCGGTTCGGTTTTAGTGATTTTTTAAAAAGAATCCGACCGGTTTGGTTCTCACCGGTTCCGGTCCGGTTTCCGATTTTTTCGGTTTTGAACTGGGTTCTTAATTTTTTCCATTTTTTTGTTTAAAAAAAATACAAATCCCAACTAAAATTGTATTTTTGGAATTGAAAATTAATAAATGATCCAATTTCTTAAAAAGAGAGATGTTTTGAAGTTGGACTTGGAAAAATATTAGTTATAGCATTAAAAATGTAGCATTGGATTTAAATAATTTTCTAAAAAAAATAAAAATTATACACATGTTAAATATATATATATATAACATAAAGAACCAATAAAAATAACCACATGTTAAATATATATATAAAATAAAGAATATAAATATGTATAATATTACAAATATAAAAAAAAAAAATTTGTATTGGATCGGTTCCTTGGGGTGAAAAATCGGAACCGGAACCGATCCAAACCGGTCCGGTTCGGTTTTTGTTCCGGTTGTTGACTTTTCCGGTCAACACGATTTTTTCCGGTTTAGTTTGGTTCGGTTTTGCGGTTTGGCTGTTCCGATGCCCACCCCTATTGTCAACAACTGGAATGTTATCTTTTCTAGAATTCGAACATACATAAACATTTATCTTTATATGTTAATAATTATTTAATATTGGTTACACAGTAATCAAATTTTAACTGTTGGCTTAATTGTGTCCAGGGAATCATATTCAATACAAGTGCACGACTTTATTACACTCTTATTTTTCTAATTCCTATCCAATATACTCTACGGGCTTATACACTCTACCGATGGCTCGATCAGCACGCTAAGATAGACACCACAGTAAAAAGATTGCTTAAAGCTGCTCTGGACTTTCTTCCATTCATCCTTACTTCTCATGTAAGTTTCAGTCTTATCTTCCATATTTGAAGAAAAAAATAATCAACTTTATATATAGGCATTTAGATTTTAGGGGCTACATATGCATGCTCTAATGAAAATGTATTGTGTATATATATATATGTGACGAAAATGGATGACCTAAGCCAAAAAAGGAGAATCTAAGGCTGAGTGTGATCAACAACTGCCTCGTAAAGTTCTCATCATATTACAACTCCTACGTTAGCGTTATTTCAATTATTGCTCAAAAGATTAGAGAAAGAAAAGAAGAGAAATGGTTGTAGAAAAATATATTACATCTTTTTGTTTATTTAAATTAATTGTTAATTACTGTCCTTTCATTAATATTGCTCAAAAGATGAACTATTGATATTGACGATCTGCTCGTTGGTCCTCCAGCTATTCGGAGCCTTGTGGTACTTTTTAGCTATTGAACGAATGTCACATTGTATGGAGGAGTTCAAGGTCGATTGCAACGACGAAACGGCGTTACGGAAGTCATGCGCTGTACAACTTTCAGCAAATATAACAAGTTTACCTTTCGATTTTGGTATATATCTATACGCTCTCCAATCTGATATGACACGCTCAAAAAATCTTCCATTGAAGATGTTGCAATGTATTTGGTGGGGCCTGCGAAATTTGAGGTCTGTATATTTATAAGGCTTTTTAACTTTTCATGATGATCCCCCAAAAATAAATAAATCATGTTCTGATCCTATAATTACAATTTACAAGGATGTCATAGTAGTTAACACGTTATTATATTTCTTATTATAAAAACGTTCTTATATTCTAACACTACCTATTAATTTTATTTATATATAGAATTTCATGCAAAGTTTTAAACCCATCAATTCTTCCTTGTGTCGTCTAAGGAACTTTCTTTATTAGAAGCATTTCGAACCGATATGTCAAATCGCCACATGGATATGAAATAACAAAAATTGAATATTAGTTGCTCCAACTAAATAGTCAAATCCTACATAGATTTGAAGGTTATAAGAGATATATCATAAATGACATATTAAAAAACTTTATTTCAAATATTTTGTTAATATTTTTTACTCATGGACTCAGTTGCCTTGAAAAATACAATTAAATAATATGATTTTTGACATTTCGAGTGAAGTTAAATTTTTTCCAAAGTATCAAAGTGCCACATAAGCCACCAAATTCAAATTTAACAAACTAATAGGAATGCTCTAGATGAGTCAGTTTTGTTAAAAGATTATTCCTAAAGTGCCCAGAGTGTGTTATTTCTTATTGGGGTGTGTGATAATTAATACCATACCTATAGAAGTTACTAAGGCTTACAGGAACCTTTGACATAAGATTACGATAAAAATAAAATAATAATAATTATAGTCATGACCTATTACATTTCAAAGGATTCTTCCCCCCGCCCCCCACTTTGAGGTAGGCAGCAGACGGAATTTTCATTATAACCTGAGATATACACTTATCAAATATATTGCGTCTTCATTTTCTTTTTGCAGTTCTTTTGGTTCAAACCTCCAGACCAGTTTCTTTGTGGGAGAAATCATCTTTTCGATTGTGATCTCTATAAGTGGCTTGGCACTATTTTTAGTATATCTCAATTCAAGGGTGCAGGTTGGCGTTTAAACAAAATTGATGTCTTTTTTTTTTTTGGTTTGAAACGATATTCTAAACTAAATTTATGTCTTTAAACTTGAAGTTCCTCCATATTAATTTCCGTATTAATTCTTGTGTATCTATAAAATTCATAATTATATGCAGGAGTCGAAAAAAGTGTCAAATCACCTCAAATTGCGACAGAAGACTGAAACGATATATGCAGACATAATAGAACAAATGCGCAATACGTGCCGTCTCGGCTTGGCTTCACTAAAGAAAGTAAGTAGTTGGGTTATTTTGCTCTGATTCTTTCTATTAAATTTTGTTCAACATTAATAAATTATATATATTGGTAGGTGCCGTTGCTTGAAAGTACAGATGAGAAAGTGTTAAAAGCAATCTGCGAGTATCTTAAGCCGGTGACTTATGGCGAGGATGTTTATATCATTCGAGAGGGAGAACCACTTCGAAAGATGTTTTTCATCACGCGAGGCACTGCATTGACCTACACAACTATTAAGGGTGGAACAAATGTGTGCAAGTGCCTTGAGAAAAGTGATTTTTATGGAGAAGAACTTCTAAATTGGGCATTCAAATTTTGCTCATTTTCTGAGTTACCTATCTCCACTACAACTCTTATGTCCGGAACAAAAGTTGAGGCACTTTCAATTAGGCCCAACCACTTGAAGTCTATTGTCGCTCAATTTTGGTGGCATTTTCGGAGGGAGCTTTCTCGTTCTCAATTGGAGCATTTTGCAGCTTCTTCCTTACAGGCATTCTGGCGCTGCCGTCGTGCAAGGCTAAGGGCCCAACTGGATGGGACAAACTTACATTAAATTATACCAAAAACGACATCCCAAAAAGAGTGTAATAAGCACATGAACCCACTACTTTTTCTTGTTTCTTTTCTTGTGTGGATATTTTGTTTGTGTTTGTGTTTTTTTTTTGCTCAGGTGTTTGTGTTTGTGTTGCTTTGTTGTTTTCGATTGTTTACTCTTTGTCGTCCTTGGTTCGTTCCCTTACAATGTGGAGGAATGGACTGCTTTGAATTTGTTTTGGACCTTGTAACATGCAATAATTTATTGTCGTTTAGGAGTTGTGCCTTGTTTTGAGTTTTTTAAAACTGCTTTTCTTCCGCCTTGGCCCTTTTTGTATATGTACTTTGTACAATCCACTAGGTTTCTTGTTAGTAATGATCTTGTTACTTAAAACAAAATGGCAAACACCTTTGAATAATGACAATACCAAAAAAGTCAAATTTGCTTGCCAAAAATAGTGTTAACTGGTGATTTGTCCCTTGAACTTGTATATAGTTTTCGATTTACCTCCTATCCTCTGTTTTTTAGAAAATTAAGTCAAATTTACTTGTAAAAAAAGTCAACTTTAATTTGCTTGCCAAACGAAGTCAACTTTTTTCAGCAACACCTTTGAATAATGACAATACCAAAAAAGTCAAATTTGCTTGCCAAAAACATTAACTCTCTTTTGACCTCTAGGCAATAGTTGTTGTAAGAAAGATCTCCAATAGTAGAAGAAAAATTTCTTCAAATTGAAGTTTGTTGACTTACGTGGCAATTTGAAGAGCCTTATTTGCTACTTTAATATTTTGTCTTCATCGATCTCTTCAATTCAATTAATACAATATTTGACTTTAAACAATAATAATTAATAAAATTCTTTTTTAAAAGATAATATTCTAGAAAATAAATAATATTTATGAAATGTACAATAAACTCATCAAGCAAATAAATGTTTTTAGCCTTTCGATATGATTTTGATTCTCTCAAAACAAAATAAATGTTTTAAAGAGGCAAGGTCAACTTACAGGTTTTGAAGAGAGAGAATGGGGTTAGATTTGATAACCGAGGTTGAAGAGGTCATTGGAGAATTTTTCTGATGTGACTCACCTATTTGAGCTTCCCAAAGTGGTTGAAGAGGTCATTGGAGATGCTCTAAGAGTGTTTTCATTTGGCTAATTTACTCAAACACTGTTTTTGCATTTAATAATAATAATAATGATAGAGTGCTGCTCTTTCCACTTCTTTCTTATTTCCCTATTCACTTTATTTTCAAAATTTCAAAAACAAATTTACCACTTTATAAAATGATTTTTAAGAACTTTTAAAAAACCTCAAATTTACCCCTTCGCCTCCCAGCTTCCTCCTAGCTAGCTCCCCCAACTGGGTTTTTTTTTTATTTTATATTTTTTTTAAGAGGTAATTACAATTTTGGTCACTAAGGTAGGCTCGAATTTAAATTTGGTCACCGAAATTTGAATTTTCCGATTTTCACATCGTACTTGAAGTTGCTAACAAATCAAATCGAATCTATCAATTTTTTTTCAGTTAAGTCCCAAAAAGAAACAATAAAATAAAAGACTCTAACATACAACAAAACTTCACAAGAAGAGTTCAAAGTACGTAGCAGATAACCTCTTAGAGCATCTCCAACAGTAGTCGCAAATAAAACTCTTCAAATTGAAGTTTGTTGACTTACGTGACAATTTGAAAAGCCTCATTTGCTACTTGAATAATTTTTGCTACAACAGACTCTTCAATTCAATTAATGCAATATCATAGAAAAGAAGTAAAAATATGAAAACATGTGAAAAATGTCTATGTATTTATTATTTGAAAAGAAAAAAAATGCATGTTTTAAACATTTTCAAGGTAGATTTTGTTAATCCAAAGTAAAATTAAATATTTGAAGAGTCAAAGTCAACTTACCAGTCTTGAAGAAAGAGAAAGAGGTTGTAGCTTTGATGACTGAGGTTGAAGAGACTATTGGAGAGAATTTTTCTGATGTGGCTCACCTATTTTAGAATTTCAAAGTTATTGAAGAGTCTATAAAAGATGCTCTTAGATAGTTTCAAATTAGACTTTTGAATCTCACCCAATTTTGTCCTCATAGCCATAACTTCTTTGTCTTTTTTTATTTATTTATTATATCAATTTATGCATGTAACCTGTTGGACATGGTTCCCAAAGTCCTAAGCTTGCTCTGATTCTCTTGCACCTGAGCTTCCAAGCTAGACCCAATTGGAATATCAGAACCAAATTCAGACTTGTGCAAAAATGTCTATATATGACAGATGTTGATTAATAAAGGTCCGGTGTCGGTGGGAGAGAGAGAGAGAAACAGTAGGGGAGATAAAGAGAAGACGTGTGGGGGAGAAAAGAAATAGGCCTGGTACTGCATGAGACTGTAGCGGTACTGTAGCAGTACTGTAAATAATTTTTAAAATTCCCAATACGTCATTTTCGTTTTCAAACTTTTCCTCGATCGTTACAATTCGGAATTGAGCGTGCCGTCTGTCTATGAACTCGTATCGACGAGCTCCACACAATGGTGCAACTCAATTCCACAAAATCTTTTTAAAACAAAAATTGACTAAAATACCCCCACTCTCGAAGACAAAAATGTAATTTTCACCCAAAAGTAATTAAATAAATAATCAATTGGGACGGGGTGTGACAAGTAGACCTGGCAATATTGTACACGACACGTTAACACGACACGAATTCGCACGAAATTATCAGTATTTGGGTTGGCCTTATCGGGTCGGGTTGATAACGGGTGAACCCGTTAAGCATCCGTTATCTTAACGGGTAGTTTTAGTGTTTTTCGCGAATAACCCGTTAACCCGTTAAGAGTAGAGGTATTTTTGTAAATTTATGTTATAAAATCCCTATCTAACCCCACCAATGACATGCTCCTATCATTCCAAATTATTATTTTATTTATGTTCTTACTATTTTATATTGTTGATTAATTACTTAAATCCCTAAGATTAATTTACTTTTGATTACAAATACAATCTAACCCACCAATGACATACATATCTCATTCCATATTATTATTTTGTTTATTTTCTTATTATTCTACATTGTTGATTAATTACTTAAATTCCTAGGATTATTTCGATATTGATTATAAATACAATCTAACCTCACCAATAGCATCCTCCTTTCACTCCATATTATTATTTTAATTATTCTCAAATACTTAATATATTATTCTTTTATCACAAAGAATTGTCTAATTTGTGTTTTCATTAAACAATTTATTAACAAATATAGTATATTTTTTTAAATGGGTGAAGCGTGTGAAATGAGCAAAAAAAAAATAACTCATTAGTCTTAACAGGTCGGGTCGGGTTTTCGCGAATTTGAACGGTCGGGTTCGGGTTTAATATTTCTCACCCGTTAGCTTAATGGGTCGGGTCGGGTCTATTCGCTTTTTTAACGGGTTGACACGAACACGACACAAAACCTGCAAACACGACACGTTTGCCAGGTCTAATGACAAGTACATTAACTGTTCTTTGAGAGAACTAAAGCCAATCCAGTCGCTCTCAATTCCACAAATTTCAAATTTTTTAGAATCCCCAATAAATAACTAAATCATTATTATTATTTTTTCAAAAGAAAAGTAAGATCAATACTTAATGATGGAAGAGAGAGCTAGTATGTGGGTGATGAATGAGTGGTTGAAGAGAGAAAGAGGCATGGAAGGGTGTGTCGGTGGATGATTTTGAAGGATGAGTGATTGGACGAACAATACCCAGACAATACCCAGTTGTGTACTTAAGCACAGTTATTTCCTTCTTCTTTTTTCTCTCTTCTCCTTCACGCACAATACCCAGACAATGCCCTCGCCTCTTTCTCTTCTTCTCTCATCTCCATCCTCACTCTTTTCTCCGTCTCATCTTAAACTCCCAGCCTTAAAGTAAATTTCTTTCAACTTTTTCCCCTCTCCATTTCTCTTTCAAAATATCTTCTACTCTTGAACACCAAAACAACACTACGATCTGCTCTCCTCTCAAGTAAATTTTATGTTTCAGTTTTTTAATTTATGTTCATCTTGGTTGGTGAGATCTGCGAATATGGTGTGGTTATCTGGTTATTTTCCCAATTAATATTTTTTCTTTCGATTTTGGGCATGTAATTTGTTGTTTATGGTTCAGTTTATGACTGGATCTCGAGTTTGGTTGGTGATTTGGCTTTGCTAATAATGCAGGTGAAATTTGTTATTTATGCTATTTCTTATTTTGAACCTTTTTTTTAAATCTCAGTTAAGTGCTGCAACAAGTTTATATTCAAGAGCAAAGAAAGGTATTTGTTTTATTATTATTTTTTTATAAATTTCTTGTTTGAAATTAACTGCCCTCCCTGGACTCTGTTTTACTTTGCTTTAAGGGCTTCAATGTTGGTTAGTTGTAGCATTTCTTTACTTTGTAGTTTTATTGCCAATTTGCATTTGCCTAGATATTATTGCACAAGTTTCTAAGAGTGCTCTGGTAGACTTTGGTGATTTTGCTACCTGCCGAAAGCATAAATATTTGGACTGTTTGATTTTGCTACCTGCCCCAATCCACTCAGTCGGGCACTTGTATGGCCCAACCCAAACTAATCCTACTTACAAGACTATGTCTCATAAGAGCATCTGCAATGGTTAGGATAAATGCAATTTTCTTGCATGAAATTGAACTAAAACAATAAAATCTTACTTGCAATTGTGTGATTTAGTTCATTGAAATAGAGGGTATTTTGTGATGAACCCTCTGTTGCAATTGCAATAGCTAACTATGGGACTCAAATGCCAATAAAAAATAGAAAAAATACATCAATTAATGCATTATGTCGTTAAGAGCATCCACCATGGTTGTTCAATAGTTCAATGCAATAAAAAACACACAACAATTAATTTCTTTTCAAATATATTCAAAAATTGGCCTCTTTTAAAAAAAGAAAAAACTCTTTGAGAATATTTCAATGATACCATTTTTAGTGTTATTAAATTTATCCTTTTTTATTTTATTTGAGTGTGTAAAAAAACATGTAAGAAGATATAACTATTGATATGAAGTTATTAAATTGTACCATTGCACGTAAAACTGCTGTTCAATTCAATAGATGCCAAAATAGTTCAATAAATTGAACTATTGAACAACCATTATGGAAGTTCTGAAGAGTTCAATGAAACTCCATTAGTTTTCCAATGTGGGGCTAATTTCAACTCAAACATAGCTTGCAACCATCTTACAAAGCCAACATTCATAAATTAGGCACAAAGATCATCAACCATAAAGGGGTTGGAACTTGGAAGTATAGTAACCACACTTGGTTAATCCAAATACTAACAAAAAGGCCATAGAAATTTCGGCATAAAGCCGTATGCCTGAACAAACAAAACATGAATCGCAGCATCCAAATCTACCAATAACTACAGTTTTTAAACACTCACAAGTAATTATTACAAAATAAGAAAACTACAAACAAAAAACAAAAAACCATAAAATAGCTTTCTAGTGTTTTAAACTAAATTTTAACTAAAATATAAGGAGAATGAAAGATGCTCTCAGACAAAATTGATATTAATTTGATAATTCTCTAACTTCCACTACTGTTCTCCATATTTGGCTACTATTCGTAGGAGTACGTACTCAATATTATTTGGTGCTAATTAACTATATATGGTTTAATACGAGAGCCAGCTACTGGTTTGTGAATAATTCGAAAACTTCAGAGGGGATTTTGCGTCATAAATAAGCTTGGACATGATCAACCCGGTTGCTGAAGTATCAGTTGTGTTGAGGTTAATTTCTTTATGTACTCCAGAACTTTTTCTTTTGGGAAATAGCTCTAAATGCCATCGACTTGAGTAAACATTGGTAAAATAATAACTTTTTTAATCTTATAAATCTAACACCTATAAATACTCCTTATTGTCTATGTATCACATTCTTCTCACTTTTTCGTTTTCATTGTTCTCTCTTCTTCTCTCTTCCACTCTTCGTCTCTCTCAGATCTATCTCGTTATTCTCTCTTCCTCTCTCAACGCTCTCTCTTTCTCCATCCACCACTCTCTCTCCGCTAGCTAACTATGCATCTTCTTACGAAGAAGAAGATCAAGAACAACCTACAAAACCCACATCTTTGCCCTCAAAACCCAGTTCTTCCTCTTCCCCTTTGTTTTCTTCTTTACCCAAATCCAAACGCCAACTTCGTCTATCTTCGAATCCCTTCCGCAACCTAAACAAACCCAAACAAAACCATCTTTTCTGAATATGACAGCATGTCTTGGCATTAGGTGGCCATTGTTTGAGCATTTTGGTCCAATTTTGGGGTTTTTGAAGTCAGGGTTTACATGCCCACTTCAAGAACAGCTTCTCCAGAAAATGAATTGCTGGGAATATGTAAGTTTTGATGTTAAATTGAATTTGATTACTGAAATTCGAATTGTGATTGATTTCGTATGTATTTTGTGTAGAAAGTGAAGTATTGGGATTGATTTTGTTTGTCTGAAACGACACACATGAACTTGTATCGTATTGTGGTTTTATTGTTGTTGTATTGTAGTGGTATTGCTATGGTATTGCTGTTATATTGATATGTTACTGTAATTTAATAGGAATATATGTTGATATCATTTTTCTTTATGTGCTTGTGATTTGTGTAGGAGTTGAGATTATTCTTGGCTGAAGTATTATTTACGATCTGTCTCGCTCTGCTCTTCGTATTTTTCTCAACATTTATGTGTTAATTTAAGCATGGTTCAATTTTGGTTATGTTCGCAGGTTGTGAATTTAACTTGGAGGCTTGCTTGGTTTTATTTCAGATTATTGGGCTTGTTTTGGTTGCTTGAGCAGCTGCAAGAGTAAAAGGGATGATACTTCATGTAAATTCAACAATTAAATAGGAGATTTTTGTTTTCAAGTTGTTAATTCTTCAGATACTTGGTCATTTTTTAAGATTACGTGAAACAAAAAACATGCATTGAATATTATTGTATAGGAGACCATGTAATTATTTTGATACCATTAAATGAAATTTTAGTTCAATATACTTGAAAACTTTGGGATCTTGAGCAAGGGACGACAATCACGTATACGACAGTTTTGAAACATACAAGACGACAATGTAAGAATGGTTAATTTTCACGATATCCATATTTGCTTCCACTCCATTATAATGTCATGTAGATTATAAAGTGGCAATAGAGATGCAATAAAAAAGCAATATGAAAGCAATAAACAAGCAATAAAGTGGCAATAGACAACCAATGCAAAAGCAATAAAAAAATCAATAAAATGGCAATAAATAAGTACCTTATGGATGTTTTTGTACTCTCTTTCCCAGATTATATAATGTTCTAATTGTTGAAATATTACAATATTCAGTTGCTACAGATAATAAATAGTACATAAAAAATAATAACCATGTATGAAAATTTCATATCATTATAATAATGACCTCAAAAATAGTATCAAGTACATTACACAAATATTAGAAACATACAGCTCCACAAGAAGAATACATAATATCTTAAATGTGCACAGTTTGCTGCAAGTTTACTTAGCATTTTTATAATAGAAGCTTTGCTTTTGTCTTCAGAAGTCATCTCAAAGAACTCATTGTCTACACATTACGTTATGCACAAAATGGTCTCCAACGCTAGTGTATGACTTGCACATCAATGCCTGCACAAACCAGCTAAAACACATTGTGTAGCTGTTAACCTCAAATTTGTTATTGACAGGAAAACAAGTTGGGTGCCGCTTTTCTTTTCCTTGTGTAATTTGAAAAGAAAAAGAGAAAGAAAAAGAAATTGTCAAGACAAAACTGCATCAAATTATAATTTGGTCAAGTACTCACCATCGGGAAACAATATGCTTTCAATGAATAAATTACATATTAATTTCAACCAACACTACTTCCATACAAAGTCATTAATTATTTTCATCAAATGCAGAATGACATGTCAACCATTGTGCTTTCATCCCACAATTTGCTAATTTGAAGCACAGTGACATATTTCTAGATATACATTCTAGTAAGCTTTTCATAATTTCTTATCATTTAAAAACTTTTGCTGGTATTGAACTCAAGACACCAATGAAAAAATTTTGAGGCGGTTTGAATACGTACAACAGAGCAAACTATCACAATTGTAGAATACCTCTTACCCAAGATGTGTGACATAGATACACTGCTGGCATACAAGACTTTTCAGATTTTAGACTTAGCCACATACATAAAGTTTGGATCTTGTAGATCAGAAAACACTCACCAAGAGTACCTAGTCTTTTAGATTTCAAAAACATAGTTTTTTTTTTCTCCAAACAAAAATATCTTAAAACAAAGGAAAGAAGAAAATGGAGTAACAATTTCACAGCAATCTTTCAAAGAAACAATGAGATTGACAATGATTATGGTTCCAAAACAATACCAGACATTAAATTAACGCATAAATGTTGAGAAAAATACAAAGAGCAAAACGAGAGAGATCGTAAATAATACTTCAGCCAAGAATAATCTCAACTCCTATACAAATCACAAGCACATAAAGAAAAATGATATCAACATATATTCCTATTAAATTACAGTAACATATCAATATAACATCAATATAACAGCAATACCATAGCAATACAGAAGCAATACCACTACAATACAACAGCAATAAAACCACAATACGATAAGAGTTCATATGTGTCGTTTCAGACAAACAAAATCAATCCCAATACTTCACTTTTTACACAAAATGACAGGACTCGACCCGAATTCCACCCCGGAACCCATGCCGAATCCTGTTGACAACCGACATCAACCCATGTCGGACCCCCAAACTAAAAGAAACCCTCTTCCCGACAAACAACATACAAGGGACCGAGACTTCTGCCGAAAATCCGACAGAGTCTCCCTAAAATATGGACATTCCCAAAATTAACAACCTACTAAAACACAACGAGATAACAACCCAAGCGCCAGAATGCATACACAATACATAACAGGCCTCCGGCCATACAATTCAACCCTAAAGGGCAATAACAGAGCAATCTAAGAGTCAACGGAATAGAAATAACCGAATACAGAGTTTAGGGTTCAAGGAAGACAATCCTACCCTTCAAACGAAGCTCGAGAAGAGAAGCGCACGGCCGAACAGTAACAAAGCAACTACGGCCTGGGGGGCGCAAAACAGAAAGAGTGTGAGTGGACAAAAAAATAAGGTTTTACATACTTAAAACAATATACTAACCCCACCTTTTAAAACAATGCAAACCATGCCTATGAAATCCTTTATATACGTGATTGATTTAAAAACCATATTATCACAACATATGTGAAAACATTCCAGCATTAACATCGTATTCCGAGCAAACCAACATTTAACCTTTTCCGAGACATAACCTCTCAAATCAATCCATGCAGGTTTATAAAACATAAACAAAACGACTTGTTAACGTAAAAGCATAAATATGGAATAAATTTACATAAGGTAAAACAAACCTTAAAATGCCGAATAACTCGTTTACGTCAAGAAACCCCAACTCGACAGCAATAAAGACATTAATTGTAGTTCAAAGCATTTGTATAAATATATCAAATTTGGATTTACAATCCAACAAGTAAAACATAACAAATACTGAAATCCAATCAAGTACTGAAGTCAAAGTAAGTACAAAGTTTCCCAATCTTCCCCAAACTCACAACCACGTGCTCACAAGCACGACAAGCGAGGAACGATCCTCACTAAGAGAAATATGAATACGAAGGTACTAACACACGCGTATAGGTATAATATAACCTCAACACCACACACAAGTACCAAGGGAAAACAATCCAACAGGGGATCATTTGACTGAACACCAGACACAATCACCATGGTCCAGTACCCAGGGTCAAGCCATCCAAAAATGGACTAAGCTACCCGGCCCGTATGGCAGAATCCTCAATACCCATACGTCCGAAATAAGTCCTACGCTCAAACTACCCCGTTAAGGGTCTATAGCTACACCCCGTTAAGGAATGTACCGGATCGAACCGTATCCAAGTAACCATATCATATCAATCGCCACACGATCATCATTATCAGAACAGGGGGAGGTACAATACAAAGTGCTACCCGCACACACATGAATCGCCACGCGATAATAATATATATAACCAATCACAATGTACCCAACCCCAAAACATCAGACACTCGGACATATACAAGTCCATCAATCCCATAACCAAAATAAGGACATCACCGTCCCAAACATATATTTCCATATTTAAATAGACATAAGGGTCAAGTGACCGTAAATCAAATTCATAATCAATGAAACGTCATATTCATTTAAAACCATACCCAGAAATATAATCCAATAACAATCAATGCTCAAGTCAAGCATATCAGTTCAAAACCCGAATAAAACGTAAATCGCAATGATATACATATCATAAAATATAGCCATGAAGGCTCCAATACTTAAATCGCAAACCCGAAGTTCATAAACGTAATTATTAAATAAATTATATTAAAACCCTGAATCTTCAAATCCAAGATTCAAAATAAATAACCAAGTGTGTGTGTATATATATATAACCAAAGTTTAGTTCACCGTTTCTTAAACCATTAATATACATTTTCTGAAAACCTTTTTTCAAAGTATAATCATTATTCATATAATATTTAAATATATATATACGCCCGAACCGAGTGTGACATCGGTCGGACGATACGAACGTCCAATCTAACCTAATTATATCCTTAAAATATAATATAACGTTTGTTGAAATATAATAACCAAAGAAAACCATTAAAGTCCCAATTAGGTGTAATAATCCATATTTTATATAATATAACGGTTCCAAGCTTAATATAGCTCATTTATATAACCAAAATCCAATACGAAAACCACCGGGCGTTCACCACGTCCCGTTCAATACCCAAAGGTATAAATACTAATAAAATATAAGATCAGGGCCGCACATACAAATTCTGGAAACCCAAATCATGCAAAAACCTCATATGCATATTCTTTTAATATAAACCAACCAAAGTCAAGTCCAGGACTTATACCGTTATCAAATTCAAGATTTAAAACAATCATTAAAACTCATTTTATGCATACCATGCAATTCAATGAAATCATGCTCGTTGAAAACAAAGTCCACTCACCATTGGTCCTACGTTGCATAACCCTAAAAGGATCCCGCCTGTCGCGTAGCAGAGTCAAAATACCCAAAGCGATAGATACGAGAATTGGATTAGTACCGTGAACCGAATGAGAATCGTAAACTTAAATCCTACCAAAACCCGACTTAACGTACACGTATGTCATACTAAAGATTCTAAGGTCAAACTACCTCTTTAAACCGGTGGGACCACCCCGGAAGACTCACGGTCAACCAAATGTCAAACACCCCGTTTCGGTCAACCACGGCCCGCGAAGCCCACAACCTCCAAAAGGTTCCAGACATTCCTAGAAGTCCAACAAATTCAACTACGTGACAAGGCGACCTCGGGAGACCCTCGGTCAACCCTGGTCAAACTTGGTCAAACCGACCCGAATAGGTCAAACCGGGCCCGTGGGTCCCGTGACCTCCAAACTTAGATCCAAAAGTTCTTACAGGTTCAATACGTCCTAAACAACGTGTCCTGAAAGTTTGGTCTCGATCAGACGGTCGGATTGTTCACGATCGGACGGTTACGGTTTAATTCAAACTTCAAGTCATTGATCCGGAGTACCCGGGACTCCAAATCACGATCAGTCAAATCCTATAGACTCCTAGAATTACGAGGAACAACATACGTGAATTTGGATTTGATCCAACGCTCCGAACACATCGAACCCACACAACGCATAAAAGGCGTACGTTGGTTCGAGGTCCAAACGACGTCCGAATCGGATTCCGAGCACACGTACGCGTTCACCACGACACGAGGATTGTAACTGGCCACTGAACCGCCACCACCACCTGGCCCACGCACCGCCACACTGGCGGCCGTGAGGGGTGGGTGGCTTGAGCGATTCCGGCCAACGACAAACCTTCACACCGGCCAACATGACAAGACCCGACCCAAATTCCACCCCGGAATCCGAGCCGGACCCTGTTGATGGGCCCACATCAACCCATGTCGGGCCCACATCCTAAAACAGTTACCCTCTTCCTGAGATTTAACCTATAAGGGGCCAAGACTTCTGCCGGAAAACGGGCAGAGTCTCCCCTACAACAAGGACTATCCCAAAATTTACAACCTGTCAGACAAGCAACAGATAAAACAACCCAAGCGCCAGCATGCATATAAAAATACATAACAGGCCTCCGGCCAAACTAATTCAACCCTAGAGGTGATACAGAGCAACTAAGAGTACGAAAACAACAGCGGAAAAGAAATAACAGATTACAAAGTTTAGGGTTCAAGGATGACAATCCTACCCTTCCAACGAAGCTCGAGAAGAGAAGCGCACAGCCGAACGGTGTCGACGGAACTACGGTCTGGGGGGCGCAAAACAAAAAAAGTGTGAGTGGACAAAAACAAGGTTTTACATACTTAAATCAAAGTACTAACCCAACCGTTTAAAACCATGCCAAACATGCATATGAAACCTTTTAAACATTTGGTTGATTTGAAAACCGTACTATCTCGAAGTACGAGAAAATATTTCCAGTTTAAAACCCATTTTTCTGAATAAACTAACATTTTACTTTTCCCGAGGCATAACCTCCCAAAACAAATCCCTCACAAGTTTATAAAACATAAACAAGATGATTTATTAACGTAAAGGCATAAATATGGAATAAAGTTCACATAAGGTAAAACAAACCTTAAAATGCCGAACAACTCGCTTAAAACAAGCAAATCTAACTTGACAACACTACAGAACTCAAATGCAGTTCAAATCATATATAAACATATATATATAAAATAGGATTTACAAACCAACAAGTAAAACCTATCAAGTACTGAAATCTAATCAAGTACTACAACCAAAACAGGTAAACAGTTTCCCAAACATCCCCACTCTCATAATCACGTGCTCACAAGCACGACAAGCGAGGAACGATCCTCACTAAAAGAAATATGAATACGAATGTACTAACACACGCGTATAGGTAATATAACTCACACCAACACAAGTACCAGGGAAAACAATCCAACATGGGATCATTTGATGGACACCGGTACAAAGATCATTGAGACACGGCCCAGGTTGAGCCGTCCAAAGTGGGACTAAACTCACAGGACCATATGGTAAAACTTACCAACCATACTCCGAAAGAAATCGTACTACGCGCGCAGACTACCCAATCAAGGGTCTACAGCTACACCCGTTAAGGTATGCACCGGATCGTATCGTACCGAAGCAGTAAACGTATCATATCGGTCGCCATGCGACCATCGATGTCGAGCAGGGGAGGTATAATACAAGGTGCTAATAGCACTCAAATCAATCGCCATGCGATAACAGTATATATATATATATATATATATATATATATATATATATATATACACATCCAATCACTATGTACCCAACCCAAAACACCAACATCAGGACATAAGTCCGTCAAGCATATAACCCATATATATATTTCAAAATCAGGACATCACTCGTCCAAAACATATATTTATATTCAAAATAATCACAAGGGTCAAACGACCGCATAACAGATTAATATTAAGTCAAACATCAATTTCATTGAAAAACCATATTTAAATCTTATTCAATGCTCAAACCAAGTATACAAAATCATAATAAAATCTCCAGTCTCTAAGACGTCAAATCTAAGGTATAAACAAATATATATATATATATATATATATATATACAAATCAAGTATTGATAACCCTTTTCTTAAGGTAGATAAATATATGTATATATATATAATCAAGGTATATATATATATATATATATACAACCAAAGTATGGTGATCCTTTTCTTAAAGTAGATATACATATATATATATATATATAATATATATATATATATAATCAAAGCAATGATATATCAATATATATATATATAATCAAGTACATATATATATATATATATATATAGTTATATAACCAATTTCCACTATTACTAAGTGCTTACTCAAAGTAGCTATACATATATATATATATATATAATCAAAGTATACGTATAATAAATCATAGGGTTTTAACACTAAGACCGAGTATGAAATCAAACGGACTATACTAACGTCCAAATATTCAATTATATAATTAAAATATAATATAACGGTTCCAAGCTTAATCTAGCTCATTTATAGAATCAAAATCATGTACAAAAACTACCGGGCGTTCACCACGTCCCGTACAATACCCAAAGGTATAAATACTATAAAAATATAACAATAGGGCCCCACATAAAACCCGGCAACCCTAATCAACATTAAACTCAAATGCAAACCTTTTTAAATATAATTAAACCAAAGTCAAACCAAGACTTAACATTCAAGATTTAAAACAATTATTAAATCTCATTTCATGCAATTCATTCAAATCATGCTTGTTGAAAACAATGTCCACTCACCGTTGGTCCTATGCCGCACAACCTCAAAGGGTCCCGCTCACAAAGTACGCAGAGTCAAGGTACGAAAGCGATAGATACGAGGATTGGATTAGTAATCGAACCGAACGAGAACCTCAAACTCAAACCCTAACCAAACCCCACTTAACGTGCACGTACGTCCTACAACGGATTCCTAAGGTCAACTACCTCTTAAAACCAGTGGGACCGCTCCGGAAGACTCACGGTCAATCGGCGGTCAAACACCTCGTTTCGGTCAACCCGGGTCCGTGGAGCCCAAGACCTCCAAAACGATCAGAACATTCCTAGAAGTCCAACAAAGTCAACTACATGACAAACAGACCTCGGGAGACACTCAGTCAACCCAGGTCAAACTTGGTCAAACCGACCCGAATAGGTCAAACCGGACCCGTGGGTCCCATGATCTCCAAACTTAGATCCGAAAGTTCCTAGAGGTTCAAAACGACCTAAACAACGTGTCCTCCAAGTTTGGTCTTGATCGAACGGTCGGATTGCTCACGATCGGACGATCGGACGATTACGGTTTAATTCTAACTTCAAGTCATCGATCCGGAGTATCCGGGACTCCGAATCACGATCCGTCAAATCCTACACGATCCTAGAATTACGGGGATCAGCATACGTGAATTCGGATTCGATCCAACGGTCCGAACCCATCGAACCCACACAACGCGCAATAGGCGTACGTCGGTTCGATCGTCAAACGACGTCCGAATCAGAATCCGCGCACACGCACGCGTTCGTAGCGACACAAGGATCGCATTGGGAAAAAGACCCACCACCAAGCGCCGCCACACGCGCCACCGTGGGTGGTGGGTGTGGTGAGCAATTCCGATCAACGGAATTTCTTCGCTACAACCACCAAAACCCATACCAATCGAACTAGCCCACCCCCAAAAGCTCAGAACCGGTGAGAACCGGCGGAGAACCGGCCAGCATCACCGCCAGATCACGGCCAAACCACCTAGGGTTTTGGCCGGATCTGTGCTGTTCAGATCGGCGGCGTAGCCGCCCCAAGGTTGTCGCGCACCCAACAAAACAGAGAGAGGAGGAAGAGAGCTACCTGTTTCGGGTGGAGCCGACGTCTGAAACCGCCGGAGAAGTCGCCGGCGTCGATGGCGAAACTGCCGGAAGTTGCAGAGCTCACCGAAGACGAACGCCGGCACGATAGCTTTCGATCCATGGTGGGTTAGGACCGCACGGTGCCAAGCTTTCGATTGCGACCGGTGCCGTCCCCCGCCGTGGTCTGTATCGCCTGAATCGAAGAGAGAGAGACGACGAAGAGAGAGAGCTCGTGAGGGAGGAGAGAGGAATGAGGAGAGAGAGAGAGAGAGAAAACCGATTCTGATTGGCCCACGTGGCTTTATCTGATTTTTTCTCAAATTTTGAAATGACGCTTACGTCCTCTGAACAACCCGAAGCTCGTATCGAAACATTCCGCCCGTCAACGGATTAGTTTCGACGAGCCGGACGCAATGGCGCAACTCGTTTCGCCAAATTCCGTCCCGAAAATAAAGTGGACCAAAATCCCCTTATTTTACTTAATTTCAATTAATTCCTTTTTAATTACTTTAATTCCTTTTAAATTCATTTAAATTATCCCAATTAATTAATTTAATTCATTCATTCATTTTTATATAAAAAGTGGGTCAAGGTCGTCACACAACACCACCTATACCAAACGAAACTAAAGGCAGAAGGGAATTTGAAACCATTCAAACCCAGCCTGGAACCGGCCGGCAAACGACCCAGCCTGCACAGTTTCATACTTGGTGCTCTGTGCATTTGGTGTAGTAAAATCAGGGGTCATGCTTTTGTATCCTATGTAGTTTGATAGGGGGAGTTCTTTGGTAATGTTCTGAACAAGTGACTTTGGCTTTAATTGGCTTTAATCAAACTATGTTGTGTGCCTTGTTTGTTCTTTTCTCCACTTGTGTACTGATGTTCTCTTGTTACCTTTTTGCACTTTCCTTATCAACAAGGGGGAGAACACTCTCAACCCCATATTATTGCATATTTCATATTGCTTCAAATTTCTTGATATAATATGCTTGTCTTGCCTGGGAGTTTGGTTGTTGTTTTGCATGTACTTAAATTCATCATCTCCTTAGGATGGGTTATGGGTTGAGTGTATTTAGAGAGTGTTGTCAAGGAAAGCCAAAAAGGGGGAGATTGTTAGTGTATGCATTTTGTAATTTGCTTTTGGCTTCCCTTGACAAGTTTGTAATAGGATAATCATTGTATTTCCCAAGCTCAAGTTAGATTAGAATTGCTTCCTTTGGTAATCTTATCTGGCTACAAACTGGTGGATGAGTATTGTGTTTGGCAAAGGTATTTTCTATGTTGCATCATTTTGCATTCATAAAATTTTGTTTAGTATGACTAGTCATCTTTCCTTCGTATGACTAGTCATCCTTTGCTTGAAGTGGAATTCCACTCACAGATTTCCAGTGGACTCTAACCACTTTTTTGTCCTATTATGCGAATTGTCTCTGCTGCCCATGTATACAATTCTGACCTAGGAATTGTGTGATATAACTTTGGCATTCCTCATTTGAGTGCCGTGGCTTTTGGGAGGAGTTTTTGGAAAGCTTTCTTGTAGCTTTCGCTTCTTCTTCCTAAAAGAGAAAAACCATTTTATTTATTTATTTTTTTCCGAGGTGAGGTTTTGAAAGGTTTCTCTATCCTTTTGCTTCTTCTTCTTCCTCAAGAGAAAACCACCATTATCAACTATGGGTTTTCTAAAATGCTTTTGAAAACTCGCTTTTGATATTTGAAATCAGATCTAGATAGAACAAAGACACTCTCATTTAGTTCTACGTCGATTCAAGATTGATTTCTTCAAGAGTATGGTTTCTTGAAGAAATTGGTCTCATTATCCTTGAATCCAAATTTGGTTTCGATTCGGGCTGAGTTTGCAAGCTGGTGCCATGGGATGATCGAGTGAGAAGGAGCTGCCATTACCATGAAATGACCGAGCTTGAAGTCGTGCTAAGCGGGAGGAGAAGATTGCACAAAGGAGGTATAGCTCAACTTTCCTAAATAGATCTAGGTTTGTCTTGAGCTTGGTTGTGATCCTTTGTAAGAATCTTGTTTTGCTTAGTGAATGCCTGGTCGGTTGATGACTCCCAGCTTTTCCCGTGAGGTGGGTTTCTGCAAACAAATTTCTGGTGTGTTCTACATTTTCCGGGTTTCTGTTCTTCGAGTTGACTAGTCATCGTTTGGTGTTCTTATATTCTGGGTTTGTGTTCTTGAAGTTGACTAGTCATATTTCTATGCTGCTTGGTGTATTCTTGATTATACTACTCTCACACACTTTCCCCTTAGTTGTTGCTAGCACAAGGGATGCCTAGATTGATGGGTCCTGCTGAGTGCCTAGGTTGTCACTAGTTATCTTCTAGGTTTGCTATGTGTGCATTTCTTGGTCTGGGTTTGCATGACTAGTAGTTGACTAGTCATAAGTTCAGTTGGTCAAGGTCTAAAGTGTGTGATGTTTGCTGAGCTATTGTTTGTGTGATGTGTAGTTTACATTTAGTCACCTAAGTACCAATTTCACCTAGGTTGTCACGTAGTTATCTTTTAGATTTGCAGGTTCTTATATTTGATTTGTGATGAATCTATGCTGGGCTTGTTTGTTCATAGATCTATGACTAGTAATTGACTAGTCATATTGTTTCTAGGAACAATTAATCATTGTTGTCTTAAATCTGTCTATTGGGGTTTTAATTTACCCCCTTCACCTAAGTACCAATTTCAACTGTGAAAAACATTTTGATGAACTTCACTTTATTTTCATACTTTTTCGAATTTTCGATGAACTATTGATTATTAACTATCTGCTCTGCTCGTTGGTCCTCCAGCTATTCGGAGCCTTGTGGTACTTTTTTGCTGTGGACCGAAAGATAGTTTGCTGGCAGGAGCATGTCTGTAAATTTGATGATATATGTGGTTGGAAAACACTTGATCATTTCTTCTATTGCAGTAGCTTCACTCCAGAAAACAATATGAAGTTCAATATCTCGCTTTTACACAAGTCATGCGCTGTACAACTTTCAGCAAATATAACAAGTTTGCCTTTCGATTTTGGTATATATCTATACGCTCTCCAATCTGATATGACAAGCTCAAGAGTTCTTCCAGTGAAGATGTTGCAATGTCTTTGGTGGGGTCTGCGAAATCTGAGGTTTGTAATTTAAGCATACCTAGAACCATATTTTTTTTACTTTTAAGTACAACTTCCGACGTACATTTGTCAAATATAAGTGGCTTTTCATTTTATTTTTGCAGTTCTTTTGGTTCAAACCTGCAGACCAGTTTCTTTAAGGATGAAATCATCTTTTCAATTCTGATCTCTATAAGTGGCTTGGCACTGTTTTTAGTATATCTCAATGCAAGGGTGCAGGTTGGTGTTTATTAAACAAAATATATATATGTCTTTACATACAAATTTTCGTATTAATATTTAATTCCTGTGAGTATATATTTCGTGATATAATTAATCAACTCCTCATGAAATTGCATTATAAAATTAATAGTTAAACAAATATATGCAGGGGTCGCAAAAAATATCAGATCAGCTCAACTTGAGAGAGAAGATGCAAACGATATATCCACATATAATAAACAAAATGCGTATTATGTGCCGTCTCCGCTTGGCTTCACTAAAGAAAGTAAGTAGTTGGGTTAATTTTTTCTCTGATTCTTTCTATTAAATTTTGTTCAACATTAATAAATGTGATTTATATATTGGTAGGTGCCGTTGCTTGAAAGTACAGATGAGAAAGTGTTAAAAGCAATCTGTGAGTATCTTAAGCCGGTGACTTGCGGCGAGGATGTTTATATCATTCGAGAGGGAGAACCACTTCTAAAGATGTTTTTCATCACACGAGGCACTGCATTGACCTACACAACTATTAAGGGTGGAACAAATGTGTGCAAGTGCCTTGAGAAAAGTGATTTTTATGGAGAAGAACTTCTAAATTGGGCATTCAAATGTTGCTCATTTTCTGAGTTACCTACCTCCCCTACAACTCTTAGGTCCCTAACAAAAGTTGAAGCATTTTCAATTAGGGCCAACCACTTGAAGTCCATTGTCGCTCAATTTTGGTGGCATTTTCGGAGGGAGCTTCCTCATTCTCAATTGGAGTATTTTGCAGCTTCTTCCTTACAGGCATTTTGGCGCCGCCGTTGTGCAAGGCTAAGGGCCCAACTGAACCCAAAAGCGACATCCAAAAAAGAGCGACGCCGTCATGCAAGGCTATTGAAAATGGTACTTAGGTGACGAGGGGTAAATTTCACTAGACTCAAGTAAGAAACACAACAATACACACACACAAGGACTTGACCAAATATTGCTTATGACTGGTCAACAGCTAGATAAGAACAATCTTAACCAATGGCACACAAGCAAACCAATGTACCTGCAAACCTAGAGAATTACTAGTGACAACCTAGGCACTCAAAAGGACCCGTCAATCTAGGCATCCCCTGTGCTAGCAACAACTATGGTGAAAGTGTGTGAAGGCATCATAATCAAGTAAACAATTAACATCAGATAATTATGACTAGTCAACATCAAGAACACAAACCCGTAAATCATATGATGACTAGTCAACCGTCAAGAACATAAACCCATAAAATTTCAGACATGCAAACCAGAAATTGTTCACCCGAGAAACCCACCATTGGGAAAACTGGGGTCATCAACCGACCAGGCAATCCACTAAGTATAAGAAGATTCTTACAAAGAAATACAAGCAAGCTCAAGGAAACCTAGATCTATTTAGGAAGATGAGCTATACCTCCTTTGTGCAATCTTCTTCTCCAACTTAGCAAAGCTTCAAGCTCAGTCATTCATGGCAATGGCAGCTCCTCCTCACTCGTTCATCCCATGGCACCCGACTTGCAAGCACAATCCAAAGAACAGAAACCAAATTTGGATTCAAGGAAAATGACCAATTTCTTCAAGAAACCATACTCTTGAAGAAATCGATCTTGAATCAAACCTAGATATAGATGAGAGTGTTTTGATGAAGCTAGGTGAGATTCAGAATAGCAAATGCAGTTTTTAGAAAAATCATTCAATTTAAAAACTCATAGATGCAAAATAAGATGGTTTTTCTATTTGAGGAAGAAGAAGCAAAAGGTGTAAGAAAACTTTCCAAAAACTTCTCCCAAAAACCACAGCCGTCAAAATGAGCAAGACAAAAGCTAAAAATGCAAAAATCCCTAGGTCAGAAACGTACACAATGGCAGAAGAGGGAATTCGCATAATAGGACAAAACAGATGGTGAGAATCCAGTTGGAAAACTGTGAGCTGGAATTCCAATTCATGCAAAGGTTGACTAGTCATACGAAGGAAAGATGACTAGTCATAATAAATAGAAATTCAATGCATGCAATATGATGCACTCCAAACATTACCTTTGCCAAACACAATAATCATCCATCAGATTGTAGCCAGATAAGAGAACCAAAGATAGCTATCCTAATCTAACTTGAGCTTAGGAAGAATACAATGATTGTCCTATTACAAATTTGTCAAGGGAAGCCAAAAGCAAATTACAAAATGCATACACTAATAGCTATGGGACAAACTTACATTAAATTAGACCAAAAACGACATCCAAAAAAGAGTGTAATAAGCACATGAACCCACTACTTTTTTTGTTTCTTTTCTTGTGTGGGTATTTTGTTTGTGTTTGTGTGTGTGTGTGTTTTTTTTGCTCAGTTGTTTGTGTTTGTGTTGCTTTGTTGTTTTTGATTGTTTACTCTTTGTCGTCCTTGGTTCGTTCCCTTCAAATGTTGAGGTGTGGACTGCTTTGAATTTGTTTTGGACCTTGTAACATGCAATAATTTATTGTCGTTTAGGAGTTGTGCCTTGTTTTGAGTGTTTTTTTTTAAACTCCTTTTCTTCCGCCTTGGCCCTTTTTGTATATATATTTGCTTTGGCTTTGTACAATCCACAGAGGACTTCTTCAACAAATTCCCCAATAACTTTTTTTTTTGGTCAGACCCTAAAACATTTTTCTTTCCTATGAATTTATCCTCAGAATGAACAACAGATGAAAACAGTATCATAGGCCAATGAAGCAAATTACAACATACATACACAAAAAGGCAGAAACAAACGATTTCTAGTTCTGGAGAAAAAGTCTTGGTCATTAGGACCCAGAAATGAATCAGATTATAAAACCCACAAGACCAAAAAAAAAATCGCATAAAAATTAAATTTTGACACAAACCTAGAAAGAGAGAGAGACTGAGAGAAAGAGATTTAAGATAGTTTACTGACATAGACGTAAGAACATGTGGGGATGACAACGATGGAGTTGGACTTAGGGTTGTTGAAGGCAGCAACACAGAGATGGGAAGCCAAGCCCAAGCCTCTCTCCGGAAAGATAGGAATAATAAAATAATATTTAGAAATAATGATGGGTGGAAAGACAGAATTGTGTTTTTACATAGGTGGAAACATAGGTGGGTAGGAAAATAGGACGGGGTGGAAATAGAAATTTGCATTCTGTTTTCTTCGATAGGAAATAGAAATTTGCATATCACCCACCCAAAAAAAAACAGAGCAGTTTGCAATTTTTATTTTGTACTAAGCAATTTCTGTAACATCATATTACTACTAATTGCAATTTGAATGCTACATACATACGAGGTTAATTATTATTTCCCACTCGCACTTGAATACTATTAAGGCCTATTAGTCAATTATTAGCAACCCCAAAACAAAGTTTTAGCTTGCTATTTGTTTATTGCTTTTCATCGCATTTGATTTTGGTGGGTTGAGAGATGGTTAGTGAGGAGATGTGAGAACAAACTTTATTATTAGATAAAAAAAAGACTTTGGCAAAGGAGAAGACCCGCCAAATTAATATTGTCAAGTCTTTTTATTTATTTATTTGATCACTCGCTGTTAAACATGACATTTATAAAACTACAATATGACAGATGCTGGTTAATAAAAAAAAGAAATAAAACTATAAAACGATGGCCGTAATTTGAGTTTTATTAACTTGCCATTGTGCCTCAGATTTGGGTTTCCAAATCAAAAGAATCGGAGATGATGATGTCTCTCTTGATTCAGTTTTAAACTCTTCGATCGCGTTCCTCCAACTATCCTTCCTCTTTCTGCTCCAAGCTTTCTCTCAAAATCTAGTCGTCTCTTCAGTGATTATGATTCGGTCTGTTAATGCTTCAAAAGATATAGAATCATAAATAAGCTTGAAACTTATGGCAGACAAAGCAGAGTGAGGGGAATAGGAAGTTGTAGAAAAAAAAAGATTTTCATTAAAAGAATATTTATTTATTTATTTAATCCTTATGTCACGATGTGATTGGACATGTGAGCTCTATATATCTTCCACATCATACTTAACAGAATTTTCAAAGCATTTGACCATTTGTGATAAAAAGCGATAATGTTAAGGACTATTAACGCCACAAAAACTTGAGAATCATTCGTGACAATTTCAGAACCTCGTGAACTATTTGTGATAAAAAGCTTGTTACTTTTTTTAAACAATGAGAAAAGATGAGTGCAAATGAACTTGGAAAAGCCAAGATCAACGTCCAATCTGCTTTTAAGAGATTCGCTCAACTTTAATAAAGCAGAATTATTTCATCTTTTTGCTAAAGCTAGCTAGGTTAGGCAGAATTCCTTATTTCATCTTTAATAAAGCAGAATTATCAACCAGTACGGTCAGGTCTCGTGCAGGAAGACTGACTTAATAAAGCAGAAAGCATAGTGGAAGCAAAATTAACAATAATTCTTTTGACAACAGCTCCAACTTTATTGGGCTTCAGACATTTCCCTTATGTTTTTTTTTTTTCCAAAAGACATTCACTCTCTCCCTCTCTCTCTCAATTATTTCATATTTTTATCAACAATAATTCTTTCTTTTGACAACACTCCCAACTTTATTCGGCCATACTTGAAATATAAATTCAGACATTTCCCTTTTGTTTTTTTTAAATTCCAAAAGACATTCCTCTCTCTCTCTCTCTCTGTATAAATTCAGCTACTTCCCAATTTAAATGAACCATAGAAATTTGATCTGGTGTAAGTACTGGTAATTTTGAATGCACTTTTAAAATTGTCTTTCCATCTTATATGAATAATCTCTTTAGTCTCAGGTTAGCAGGGGGCTTCTTACCAGGGCTAGCTAACTAGATGAAAATTTGATAATTATATCCAACTTTTAGTTTTCCCCACATAATTGACTATTCGCAGGAGTCAATATTATTTTGTGGTACTGGCTTTTAACAAGCCCCTTGCTGCTGCTCATAGTTCATAGGACACCCTATCATCAATAAGCTTGAGTTATGGCGGACTCCAATCCGGACTCAACAGTCATAAGGTTAGCTATTTTTCTCCCTTCAATTCCTGATTGAAAGATTAGTTCCTTTTTAGGGAAAACTTTTCTATAGATAATATATAGTAGACAAAGGAACTACGTACCAACCAAATGCAAATGAATTTTTTTTAAGATTTATTTACAAAAGAAGTAAAGTTGTTGCATGTATTAGTACTAACCACTTTAATTTAATATGTCACTTTCCGAATTTTCAACACTAGAAAAACCTGCTTGGTTAACAAAATACACAATCCGGACTTGAAGCTCCGAGTGCACAAAATGTACAAAAACTTCTTTACTTTACTTTTAGTGCTCACACAACCATTCCGAGCTTACAATGTTAATACAGACACCTTATAGGATATGATACAAATTTTATTTCAACAATCTGAACTGTCCATTTTTTAAGTATTTATTGAAAGATTATCCCTGAGGGAAGCGAGTAGTCAAATGATTTCAAATTAAAGTGATTATGGACGGACCCAAGGCATGTACAACCTGGACTATAGCCCAGGTGAGTTTTTCTTTTCTTTTCTTATAGTTAGTATAAATACATATACTAGTAGAAGAATAAGCTGTAAGAGGAGTTGTGTGTTGTCAATTAGTGTTAATTTTAAGCATATATAATCAATTGATGTTGGCATTGTTGGTGTAAAATAGGCCTCTTTAAATCAATAAAATAAAAATAATATGTTCTTAAATTAAATTTATATATATTTATGATCAATTTCATCACCCTCCCTATAAGGTTTAGTCAAACCTAAAATCTAACAGTTTAGTAAAGTAAATTTAGCCCACCCCATTTTTAAATCATGAGTCCGTCCCTGTCAATGACGAAACTGTGTATAGGCTACAGTGGGCTCCAATCCAATGCAAAATTTGTGAAATAGGAAACTTGGTGCAAATTTTATAAGCTAGTCCTACCCCACAAATATTGGCCCATCCCGCTTTGCTGTGTCATTCTCTGCCATGTCCTTGAAACTTGGGTCTGTTGTTTTTTTTAAAATATTAGTCGAACCCTTGTTTGATGTCTCTATTGTAATAAACCCATAAAAAACATCATGAGTTGTTTAATAATATATTATCTTGATTTATGTTGTCTTTGTCATCTTAATAGTATTTTTTTCAGATTAGTATTACAATTTACATATAAATAATAATAGCATTGTCAAATTCGTTTCACTCTAGGAAGTAAATTTATTTTTTTACAATGCAATATGTGTTTGATTTGGTGTTTATTTAAACATTATTTTTAAAAAATATAGGACTTATAAATCTCTTATTAAAAATATATATATATTAGCCCATTCCTATAATAATTTCTAGTTCCGTCCTTGATTATAGTATTTCTAAAAGCAAAAGATTGATATTAATTTGATAATTCTCTAACTTCCACTCTATATTTGGCTACTATTCGCAGGAGTACGTACTCAATATTATTTGGTGCTAATTAACTATATATGGTATAATACGAGAGCCGGCTACTGGTTTGTGAATAATTCGAAAACTTCAGAGAGGATTTTGCCTCATAAATAAGCTTGAGACATGATCAATTCGGTTGCTGAAGTATCAGTTGTGTTGAGGTTAATTTCTTTATATACTCCAGAACTTTTTCTTTTTCTTTTTCATTAAGTAGATGTTTTATCAAACAATAGGTATCGCATTTGCAGTGGCTTTAAACATGTTTTATTAGGATCTTCACGTACACCATTCATTATAACTGTGTTTTGGTTTTTTATGTTTTATTTTTAAAACCAAAATGATTGACTTTCTCCGAACTTTAAAACCCTAAAGCCTAAAGCAGAGGCGGCCTTGAGGGTATTCATGTCGAACCCAACTTTTCTTACTTATATATTAGGGGTGGGCACGGTCCGGATTGGATCGGTTTCATCTCAAAACTACGGTCGAACCAATTACAATATAATAGTTTTGTTCGGTTCAGTTTGGATAAAAGTTATAAAAGAAATCGAACCAAACCAAACCAATTTAAGACGGTTTGGTTTGGTTTAGTTCGGTCGGTTTGGGTCTAAACCCAATTCTCTTTCTTTTTGCATTTTTTCAACATTGTAAGCCCAATTATAACCAACAAATTCACAACTTACTTCATACATAAATAATTTTCTAGAGTACTAAACCATTATAAGGCTCAAAATGTCATAAAACTTCATATTTCACTAACTGATATAACTCAATTCAAATATTCATATATAGTTATTATATAATTAGAGTATTACACATGTAAAATAAAATATAAATAAATAAATATACACATAAACGGTCCAGTTTGGTTTAGGCCGGTTTACAAAAGCTCAAAATCAAATCAAACTAAACCATATACGGTCTGGTTCGATTTTTAAACCATTTAACTTTTTCTTAATCAAAATCAAAACAAACCAGTAATTATGATTTGGTTTGACCGGATTAAGGCCCACTATTTTATATATATAATATACCTGAGCGCACAAATATCTACATAATTGTGTGCCTAACGTTGTTGGTTCCGTAACCACCTCGGCCTTGGCCTAAAGACTTTCTAGTACACTTGTAAATAGTTAGTTAGTACACTTGTAATGGTTTATGCAATATATAATATAATAATAATGTCGGGGCATTAAAATGTCCTAGATCGCGCAAGGCAGTATATAATCTTTAAAAATAAAATGGCCTATTTTTTTTTCCAATCGATAGTTAAAATAAAATGGCCTATTGACCTTTTGTTTATTTATTTTATAATTTAGTAAATTAAATTACAAAGTTTGAAAAGAAAGCTGAAAACTTAGCAACGTGACTTGAGTGGGGAGTGACTGTTTTCATATAATTATTTAGGTACAATTTATTTTTTATTTTTATAAGTTAGAAAATTAATGTTTACTATTTTACCCTTGTTATATTTGATTATGATGTTCTAGCAATTCTATTATTCAAGGACATATAATAATGGTTTTTGAATGTTTTACCGTTTGAGGTCTTTGTCTTCATATATATAGATAGAGATGTTCGGACGTTATTAATGTGCGAATACCATATATTTTTTACTACCCCTCCTTACTTTCATTCTTATTTACAATAGTGTCCGCACATTAATAACGTCCCGATGTCCGCGTAAGAAAAGAATTATATATATATAAATAATAATAATGAGCTAAACTCGAGTAATTTTGGGTTTTTAAATAAATAAAAGTTAATTTTCTTCTCCATACCAAGACAAAAGCACATGTCATGTTTTTAGAAAATGGGAATTTCGTGCGTATATATATATATATAGTCTATTTTTATTGAGGGATCTCTAAATAAAATTATTTGAGGGACACCTATTAGGGTATCCTACAAATTTTTTTAACAATCAAAACCATCTAGTTTTCAAGTATTCATTCATAGATAATCCTCGCAAAAATCAGAAAAATTGAAAATTATTAAGGCGTCTAATTGCTATCAACAAAATAGATTAACACAATGCTTTAAGAAAAGACTAAAATACCAATAATCTAATTGAGTGGTCAAATGGTTTCGGATTCAAGTGATTTTTGCATATGTGATCTTTGAGGGAATATCTAAAAATTAGATGGTTCAGATCATTGAAAAACAATGTGTGGTGGACCCTACAAGAGTGTCATTCAAATAAGTTTATTTGAAAGATCCCTATGTGTGTGGTTGTTAGGAAAATTCTATTTTATTGTTTGATTAATTATAGGGCCTTTCAATATAGACAGAGTGAACGACCAAAATGTTGGGAAAAACCCTCCTATTATAGTTATTGAATAAAAACCCAATTTTTATTTATTACTTAGTTTTTATGACTATTTTGAATTTGAAGGTGAATAATAGTAAAAATTAAAATAGCTTTAATTTTTTTTTATTTATATAATGCTCATAATTAATATACATATAATCTAGCTAACCAAAAGGTGAAAATGAAGAACACATATATACATGACGAAAAATATGCATGAATGTTAAAATTAAGTATATTATATTGATCACTTATATATACATGTTAGAAGTGCATATAACCGATATATATATATATACTTAATTTTTCTTTCTCTTGGACGCGTTTTATATATATATTTGTTAATTTGTTGTGTCTTGTTCAGTAATCCAGATGGGAATATTATTTTAGAGGAGGGGGGATCTTCCAAGCTCAAGGAAGATGGAGGACGCAGACGTATAAGTAGTCCTGCAGGAAAATGGCCAAATCTGGAGGAAGTTGTTAACGCACCACATGATCATCATCAGCCAAAAAAATTCCCAAAGTGGGATATCATATTTACAGTATCATCTGCACTTTCTGTGTTCGTTGATCCTTTGATGTGCTACATTCCCGTCTTCACCGACCAATATGGGTCGTGCTACAATGTGAACGAAAACATACTGGTGATATATTTCGTCTTACGATCAGCCGGGGATCTATTTTATGCAACGGACATTTTTGTTTTCATAAAGCGATGCATTTCTGGGGATTTGATTACGACCAAAAAAATAATAAAGCGAAGTCGCGGCAATGGTAATGCCAAGCCGTTGGCCTTCTGGATAAATTTTATTGGCCAGTTCTTCTTAGGCATTCTACGTCGCATTTGTGCTGCTTTTCCCATACAGGTATATAAGATCGTTCCTAAGAAAAGCTACAGCAAGCTAGCCTTTTTCCGTACATAATTAAATATCTTATCTTGAAAATAATATAATTTTTAAAAAAAAAACTACACATGCCATGCCAGAGTTATGTTGTCAACAACTGGAATATTTATCTTTTCTAGACTTCGCGACATACATAAACATTTATCTTTATATGTTAATAATTATTTAATATTGGTTACACAGTAATCAAATTTTAACTGTTGGCTTAATTGTGTCCAGGCAATCCTAGTAATTGGACTCTTTAACAAGAATTACCTTAATCTTATTTATTATCTAATTCCAATCCAATATCCTCTACGGGCTTATATACTCTACCGATGGCTCGATCAGCATGCTAACGTAGAGACCGCAGTACAAAGATTGCTTAAAGCTGCTCTGGACTTCCTTCCATTCATTCTTGCTTCTCATGTAAGTTTCTGTCTTATCTTCCATATTTGAAGAAAAAAAATAATCAATTTGTTCTTATTATTGTTAATTATATGTTTAGTTACTAGCTGAAACCTTGAGAATCATAATGATGCTCTAACGAAAATGTATTGTATACATATATATGTAACGAAAATGGATGACCCAAGCCAAAAAGGAGAATCTAAGGCTGAGTGATCAACAACTGCCTCCTCAAGTTCTCATTATACAAGCCTGCACTCACTTTCTTTTCATTACGACTCCTACGTTAGCGTTATTTTCCTCCCTTTCCATTATTGCTCAAAAGATTAGAGAAAGAAAAGAACAGAAATAGTTGTAGAAAAATATGAGTGAATTTTACTTTATTTAAATTAATTGTTAATTACTGTCCTTTCCTTAATATATTTGATCTTTTTTTGGGAATTATTGCATACTTTTCAAATTTTCGATGAACTATTGATTATTGACTACCTGCTCGTTGGTCCTTCAGCTATTCGGAGCCTTGTGGTATTTTTAGCTATTGAACGAATGGCTGCTTGTAGGCGGGAGCATGTCTGTAAATTTTATAATAAATGTGGTCGTGATGCGTGCGTCCCCATTAGTTGGTCCCAGATCTCGCTTTTAGAAAAGTCATGCGCTGTACAACTTTCAGAAAATATAACAATTTTACCTTTCGATTTTGGTATATATCTATACGCTCTCCAATCTGATATGACAGGCTCAAAAAATCTTCCATTGAAGATGTTGCAATGTATTTGGTGGGGCTTGCGAAATTTGAGGTTTGTAACTTTTCATGGTGATCCCCCAAAAATAAATAAATCATGTCCTGTGCAATATACAAGAATGTCATGGTAGTTTAACACGTTCTTATATTTCTGATTTAAAAAAAACGTTCTTATATTCTAACACTACCTATTAATTTTATTTATATATAATTTCATGCAAAGTTTTAAACCCATCAATTCTTCATTGCCTAAGGAAATTTCTTTGACTCTGAAAATTTCTTTATTAGAGCATCTTCAACCCATACGTTAAATAGACAGATGGACATGAAATGACAAAAATTGAAAGTTAAAGTTGCTGTCAGAAATAATATATCAAAAAACTTGATGTCAAATATTTTTTAAATATTTTTTTAGTCATGGACTCATTTGCTTTTAAAAATATAATAAAATAATATAATTTTTGGTATTTCGAGTGGAGTTAAATTTTTTCCAAAATATCAAATTGCCACATAAGCTATCATATTCAAATTTGACATTTTGCATTTGACATCTCCATTGGAGATGCTCTACATGAGTCAGTTTTGTTAAAAGATTATTCCTACTTTGAGCTAGGTAGCAGATGGAATTTTCATTATAACCTGCGATATACTTTGACCTTCCTTCATTTTCTTTTTGCAGTTCTTTTGGTTCAAACCTCCAGACCAGTTTCTTTATGGGCGAAATCATCTTTTCGATTGTGATCTCTATAAGTGGCTTGGCACTATTTTTAATAAATCTCAATTCAAGGGTGCAGGTTGGCGTTTAAACAGAATAGATGTCTTTTTTTTTTTGACAAAACGATATTCTAAATTAAATTTATGTCTTTAAACTTGAAGCTCCTCCATATTAACTTCCGTATTAATTCTTGTATATCTATCAAATTAATAATTATATGCAGGAGTCGAAAAAAATATCAAATCACCTCAAATTGCAACAGAAGATTGAAACGATATATCCAAACGTAATAGAGCAAATGCGTAATATGTGTTGTCTCCGTTTGGCTTCACTAAAGAAAGTAAGTAGTTGGGTTAATTTGCTCTGATTCTTTCTATTAAATTTTGTTCAACATTAATAAATTATATATATTGGTAGGTGCCGTTGCTTGAAACTACAGATGAGAAAGTGTTAAAAGCAATCTGCGAGTATCTTAAGCCGGTGACTTATGGCGAGGATGTTTATATTATTCGCGAGGGAGAACCACTTCTAAAGATGTTTTTCATCACGCGAGGCACTGCATTGACCTACACAACTATTAAGGGTGGAACAAATGTGTGCAAGTGCCTTGAGAAAAGTGATTTTTATGGAGAAGAACTTCTAAATTGGGCATTCAAATGTTGCTCATTTTCTAAGTTACCTATCTCCACTACAACTCTTAGGTCCCTAACAAAAGTTGAAGCATTTTCAATTAGGGCCAACCACTTGAAGTCTATTGTCGCTCAATTTTGGTGGCATTTTCGGAGGGAGCTTCCTTGTTCTCAATTGGAGCATTTTGCAGCTTCTTCTTTACAGGCATTCTGGCGCCACCGTTGTGCAAGGCTAAGGGCCCAACTGAACCCAAAAGCGACATCCAAAAAAAAGCGCCGCCGTCGTGCAAGGCTATGGGACAAACTTACATTAAATTAGACCAAAAACGACATCCAAAAAAGAGTGTAATAAGCACATGAACCCACTACTTTTTTTGTTTCTTTTCTTGTGTGGGTATTTTGTTTGTGTTTGTGTGTGTGTATGTTTTTTTTGCTCAAGTGTTTGTGTTGCTTTGTTGTTTTCGATTGTTTACTCTTTGTCGTCCTTGGTTCGTTCCCTTCCAAATTCCAATGCCGAGGTGTGGACTGCTTTGAATTTGTTTTGGACCTTGTAACATGCAATAATTTATTGTCGTTTAGGAGTTGTGCCTTGTTTTGAATTTTTTTTTATAACTGTTTTTCTTCCGCGTTGGCCCATTTTGTATATGGGTCATGCTAAGGAGACCAACTTTGGATACAAACTCTCTAATAGAGGTGGAGCCCATCAATACAACGGGTCTCACACTCTATTAGAGAGTTGGTACACAAGTTGGTACACAAGTTGGTATCCAAAGTTGGTCTCCCTAGTATTTTCCTTTGTATATATACTTGTTTTGGCTTTGTACAATCCACAGAGGACTTCTTCATCAAATTCCCCAATAACCTTTTTTTTTTTGGTCAGACCCTAAAACGTTTTTCTTTCCTATGAATTTATCCTCAGAATGAACAACAGATGAAAACAGTATCATAGGCCAATGAAGCAAATTACAACATACATACACAAAAAGGCAGAAACAAACGATTTCTAGTTCTGGAGAAAAAAGTCTTGGTCATTAAGGACCCAGAAATGAATCAGATTATAAAACCCACCAGACAAAAAAAAATCGCATAAAAATTAAATTTGGACACAAACCTAGAAAGAGAGAGAGAGAGAGAGAAAGAGATTAAGATAGTTTACTGACGTAGACGTAACTACAGGTGGGGATGACAAAGATGGAGTTGGACTTAGGGTTGTTGAAGGCGGCAACACAGAGATGGGAAGCCAAGCCCAAGCCTCTCTCCGGAAGGATAGGAATAATAAAAGAGTATTTTAGGAATAATGATAAGTGGAAAGACTGGATTGTGTTTTTACATAGGTGGAAATGTAGGTGGGTGAGAAAATAAGATGGGGTGGAAATAGAAATTTGCATTCTGTTTTCTTCGATAGGAAATAGAAATTTGCATATCACCCACCCAAAAAAAACAGAGCAGTTTGCAATTTTATATTGTACTAAGCAATTTCTGTAACATCATATTACTACTAATTGCAATTTGCATGCAACATACATTCGAGGTTAATTATTATTTCCCACTCGCACTTGAATACTATTAAGGCCTATTAGTCAATTATTAGCAACCCCAAAACAAAGTTTGAGTAGCTTGTTATTTGTTTATTGCTTTTCATCGCATTTTATTTTGGTGGGTTGAGAGATGGCTTTTGTAATGGTTAGTGAGGAGATGTGAGGACAAACTTTATTATTAGATTTAAAAAAAAAAAAAGACTTTGGCAAAGGAGAAGACCCGCCAAATTAATATTGTCAAGTCTTTTTATTTATTTATTTGATCACTCGCTGTTGAACATGACATTTATAAAACTATAATATGACAGATGTTAATTAATAAAAAAAAGAAATAAAACTATAAAACGATGGCCGTAATTTGAGTTATATTAACTTGCCATTGTGCCTCAGATTTGGGTTTCCAAATCAAAAGAATCGGAGATGATGATGTCTCGCTAGATTCAGTTTTTAAACTCTTCGATGTTCCTCCAACTATTCCTTCCTCTTTCCGCTCCAAGCTTTCTCTCAAAATCTAGTCGTCTCTTCAGTGTTTATGATTCGGTCTGTTATTGCTTCAAAAGATATAGAATCATAAATAAGCTTGAAACTTCTGGCAGACTCCAATAATGGCTCAACCGTGATAAGGTTACTTTCTTCAACGCTATAAGACCAGTTTCTCTTTTATTTGGTTCTATTCAATTTAATTTGAGTATGGCTTCCACGCTCTTGTTCATATAATTCGCTAATTAATCAATAATAATTGTTACATGTACTGGTGGATCTAGAAATTTTTTAGCGGAGGTGCAATTTTGAAAGGCTAAAAATTCTTTGTGGATTGAACATCTAAGGTTTTTTTTTTACTTAGATTGACCTTAGGTCCCTTCATGCATTCATATCATACATGAAAATTTTGATTAAGTATGAAAAATGGTTTTTTGGAATAATCATTTTCTCAAAATAATTTTTGGCGGCTTTTATTCCTTACACATCAAATAAGAAAACTTGAATTTATGGGATTTTAGTATGAAATATATATTGACTTAATGAGCCATCATTTTTAGCCTAAATCGTATTTTGCACTAAAACCGATTTTTCATATTTTGATTTGGTGAGAATTTGATTTTCTAGTATTTTTATTTGAATCCAAATATGGGGTACTTCCTTATTTATATTGTAAACTTAAGTAAATGAAGTAATATAAAAATAACTGAAAGTAAAAGGATAAAGACATTTACTTAAATGTTGAAAATGGAAAAAAGGTAATTTGTACACCAGCTGAGCAAATGGGCAATTTGAAGCACCTACAATGGTTTTTTCGATGAAAGTTTGATAGATGACTTTAACATCAATATCAAACGAACGTTAGTTCCGCATTCCTATTTAGTAGCTATGTCCAGGTGTCATCACATCATTCGTCCGTACTACCACCTGGCAATTTCACATGGTAGTACAGTACTATGATATAATTTCTCGTCTGTTGGGGGCTTCTTAACTCACTGTGGTTGGAGTTCGGTTATCGAGGCACTCGGGTTTGGTAGGGTGCTTATTTAACCGATTCTGTTCGGTCTGATTTTAGGGAAATTTTTTTTTGAATCCGGCCGGTTCGGTTTGTACCTATTTCGGTCCGGTTTTCAATTTTTCTGATTTTGAACCGGATTATTATTATTATTATTATTATTATTAAAAATATTATTTTTATACAAATTCCAACTAAAATTTTATTTTTTGGGCTTGAAAATTAACAAATAATTCAATTTTATGCAAAGAGAGATATTGTGTCTAAAAAAGAGTGATGTTTTGAAGTTGGGCTTGAGAAAATATTAGTTATGAGATGAAAAATATAGCATTGAATTTAAATAATTTTGTAAAAAAAATGAAATAATACACAACCGGTTTGGTTTGATAAGGTGTGAATCCGAAACCGAAATTCGTTGGAACCGGTCCGGTCCTATTCGGGTCCGATTTGTTGACTTTTTTAGTCAACCGGTTTTTTTTTTATTCGACTTGGTTCAGTTTTTCGGTTCGGTGGTTTTTATGCCCACCCCTAATGTCCACAATAATAGAGGCATTGCAGTTGGATGTGGTTGTAACTTGTACTTCACATAATTTATATTTTTGCCAAACATTTAATTTATATGTTTTATGACCCCATATGATATGATCATCCAAAAGAAAAAAAAAGTTATGGCTCCGTATTAATTTCCCAGGCAGCTGAAGCATGATTGCAAACAGCCAGATCAGTGGAGATATTTCTTTACAAATTATGACATGCACTAATTTGCCCCACTGGATGGAGATTGGACCACATGGCAGAAGGCTCTGTGACAAAAATCAACGAGTCTGATCACTTAATTTCCCACATGGATGGAGAGTGAATATTTGTTGCTACTCAGCATGATTGCAAACAGCCAGATCAGTGTAGATATTTCTTTACAAATTATGACATGCAATAATTTCTGACCATAAGCTTCCCCACTTGCCCCATTGGATTGGACCGAACGCCTCTTTGACAAAAATGTTCCTTACCAAAATGCTATTTTACTAGCTTCCAAATGTACCTATTAATTTGACCAGATATTTTTATAATTAAAAAATCATTTGCACTTGGTTGGTACGTAGTTCCTTTGTCTACCATATACTGTATATATAGAAAAGTTTTCCCTAAAAAAGAAAAAAAGATGTTCTGAGAGTTATAGAAAGGCCTCACTTTCCAAGCTTGTTTTATTACCCTTCAGTCAAAAGTGGGTTTGCGTATGTCCGAGGCCTTTGAATAAACTGATCAAAACCCCAAAAATAATAGTTTTATGGATATTTTCTGGAACCGAGGCCTTTGAATAAACTGGATTTCATACACACTGGCTAAGTCCGGTCCTTAAGCTGACAAAACTCCTTTTCTTTTTTCGATTCACTCACAATATCAGAAGCACACGTAGAGAATATAAAAACACTTGAAACACAAACTAGTTGTTGAATCTGACCATTCAATTAGATAGTCGTTCGTCTGTTTTGTTGTTCTCTCTTCACACAAGATTGATATTAATTTGATAATTCTCTAACTTCCACTCTTCTCCATATTTGGCTACTATTCGCAGGAGTACGTACTCAATATTATTTGGTGCTAAGGTTTAACGAGAGCGAGCTACTCTGGTTTGTGAATAATTCGTACACTTCAGAGAGGATATTGCGTCATAAAGAAGCTTGAGACATGATGAATCCGGTTGATGAAGTATCAATTGAGTTGAGGTTAGTTTCTTTATGTACTCTAAGACCTTTTTCTTTTTCATTTTTTTGGGAAGAATTTCGCACCAAACATGTTATCTTTTTCATAGCAATTATTCAAAATAAGTGATTTTATTATCTTTTACCAAACATGTTATGCTTTCAAAATTTTCAAAATAATCACTTATAGCCTCAAATAAGCAATGTCCAACGAGCACCAAGACAAAAGCACCATCCTGTTTTTAGAAAATACGAATTTCTTATATATATATATATATATTGTTAGGAAAATTCTATTTTATAGAACTTATTCAGCCTGCTTGATTAGTTATATTATATTCATCACTTATATAAACATGTTAGAAGTGCATATAACCCATATATACTTAATTTTTCTTTCTCTTGGACTCGATTATTATATATATATATATGTTAATTTTTTGTGTCTTGTTCAGTAATCTATATGATGAGAGGGAATCTTCCAAGCTCATGGAAGATGGAGGAGACAGACGTATAAGTAGTGCTGCAGCAAAACGGCCAAAACTGGAGGAAGTTGTTATGAACGCATATCATCATCAGCCAAAAATATTCATTCCAAAATGGGAAATCATATTTACAGTATCATCTGCATTTGCTGTGTTCGTTGATCCTTTGTTCTGCTACATTCCCGTCTTCACCGACGATAGCACGTGCTACGATTTGGACGAAACCTTAATGCTGACATATTTCATCTTACGATTAGCCGGCGATGTATTTTATGCAACGGACATTTTTGTTTTCATAAGGCGAAGTCGCGGTAAAGGTAATGCCAAGCCGTTTGGGGCCTCATGGATAAAGTTTTTTGGCGGTCCTCATTCCACAATTTGTAAGTTGTTGAATGGCCCGAAATCACTTTGGTTCTTACGCATTCTACCTCGCATTTGTGCTGCCCTTCCCATTATGGAGGTATATAAGATCGTACCTAAGAGAAGCTACAGCTAGCTAGCCTTTTTCCACGTAATTAAATATCTTATCTTGAAAATAATATAATATTAAAAAAACAACTACTCATGCCATGCCAGAGTTATGTTGTCAACAACTGGAATGTTATCTTTTCTAGAATTCGAAACATACATAAACATTTATCTTTATATGTTAATAATTATTTAATATTGGTTACACAATAATCAAATTTTAACTGTTGGCTTAATTGTGTCCAGGGAAATATCATATTCCGTACAAATGGACGCCTTCATTACATTCTTATTTTTCTAATTTCTATCCAATATACTCTACGGTCTTATACACTCTACCGATGGCTCGATCAGCATGCTAACATAGACACCATAATAAAAAGATTGCTTAAAGCTGCTCTGGACTTTCTTCCATTCATCCTTACTTCTCATGTAAGTTTCAGTCTTATCTTCCATATTTGAAGAAAAAAATAATCAACTTTATATATAGGCATTTAGATTTTAGGGGCTACATATGCATGCTCTAATGAAAATGAATTATATATATATATATATATATATATATATATATATGTGACGAAAATGGATGACCTAAGCCAAAAAAGGAGAATCTAAGGCTGAGTGTGATCAACAACTGCCTCGTAAAGTTCTCATTATATTACAACTCCTACGTTAGCGTTATTTCAATTATTGCTCAAAAGATTAGAGAAAGAAAAAAAGAGAAATGGTTGTAGAAAAATATATTACATCTTTTTGTTTATTTAAATTAATTGTTAATTACTGTCCTTTCATTAATATTGCTCAAAAGATGAACTATTGATTATTGACTATCTGCTCGTTGGTCCTCCAGCTATTCGGAGCCTTGTGGTACCTTTTTGCTGTGCAACGAATGGATGATTGTATGCAGGGGCATTTCTGTAAATTTTATAATGAATGTGGTGGTGATTATTGCGGCAATATCTCGCTTTTAGACAAGTCATGCGCTGTACAACTTTCAGCAAATATAACAAGTTTGCCTTTCGATTTTGGTATATATCTATACGCTCTCCAATCTGATATGACACGCTCAACAAATCTTCCGGTGAAGATGTTGCAATGTATTTGGTGGGGCCTGCGAAATTTGAGGTTTGTATATTTGTAGGCTTTTTAACTTTTCATGATGATCCCCCAAAAATAAATAAATCATGTTCTGATCCTATAATTACAATTTACAAGGATGTCATAGTAGTTAACACGTTATTATATTTCTTATTACAAAAAAAACGTTCTTATATTCTAACACTACCTATTAATTTTATTTATATATAGAATTTCATGCAAAGTTTTAAACCCATCAATTCTTCCTTGTGTCGTCTAAGGAATTTCTTTATTAGAGCATTTCGGACCGATATGTCAAATTGACACATGGATATGAAATGACAAAAATTGAATATTAGTTGCTCCAATTAAATAGTCAAATCCTACATGGATTTAAAGGTTGTAAGAGATATATCATAAATGACATATTAAAAAACTTTATTTCAAATATTTTGCTAATATTTTTTTAGTCATGGACTCAGTTGCTTTGAAAAATATAATTAAATAATATGATTTTTGACATTTCGAGTGGAGTTAAATTTTTTCCAAAGTATCAAAGTGCCACATAAGTCATCAAATTCAAATTTAACAAACTACTAGGGATGCTCTAGATGAGTCAGTTTTGTTAAAAGATTATTCCTAAAGTGCCCAGAGTGTGTTATTTCTTATTGGGGTGTGTGATAATTAATACCATACCTATAGAAGTTACTAAGGCTTACAGGAACCTTTGACATAAGACCACGATAAAAATAAAATAATAATAATTCTAGTCAAGACCTATTACATTTCAAAGGATTCTTCCCCCCGCCCCCCACTTTGAGGTAGGCAGCGGATGGAATTTTCATTATAACCTGCGATATACACTTATCAAATATATTGCGTCTTCATTTTCTTTTTGCAGTTCTTTTGGTTCAAACCTCCAGACCAGTTTCTTTGTGGGAGAAATCATCTTTTCGATTCTGATCTCTATAAGTGGCTTGGCACTATTTTTAGTATATCTCAATTCAAGGGTGCAGGTTGGCGTTTAAACAAAATTGATGTCTTTTTTTTTTGGTTTGAAACGATATTCTAAACTAAATTTATGTCTTTAAACTTGAAGTTCCTCCATATTAATTTCCGTATTAATTCTTGTGCATCTATAAAATTCATAATTATATGCAGGAGTCAAAAAAAGTGTTAGATCACCTCAATTTGCGACAGAAGACTGAAACGATATATGCAGACATAATAGAACAAATGCGTAATACGTGCTGTCTCGGCTTGGCTTCACTAAAGAAAGTAAGTAGTTGGGTTAATTTGCTCTGATTCTTTCTATTAAATTTTGTTCAACATTAATAAATTATATATATATTGGTAGGTGCCGTTGCTTGAAAGTACAGATGAGAAAGTGTTAAAAGAAATCTGCGAGTATCTTAAGCCGGTGACTTATGGCGAGGATGTTTATATCATTCGAGAGGGAGAACCACTTCGAAAGATGTTTTTCATCACGCGAGGCACTGCATTGACCTACACAACTATTAAGGGTGGAACAAATGTGTGCAAGTGCCTTGAGAAAAGTGATTTTTATGGAGAAGAACTTCTAAATTGGGCATTCAAATTTTGCTCATTTTCTGAGTTACCTATCTCCACTACAACTCTTATGTCCGAAACAAAAGTTGAGGCACTTTCAATTAGGCCCAACCACTTGAAGTCTATTGTTGCTCAATTTTGGTGGCATTTTCGGAGGGAGCTTCCTCCTTCTCAATTGGAGCATTTTGCAGCTTCTTCTTTACAGTCATTCTGGCGCCCCGTCGTGCAAGGCTAAGGGCCCAACTGGATGGGACAAACTTACATTAAATTATGCCAAAAACAACATCCCAAAAAGAGTGTAATAAGCACATGAACCCACTACTTTTTCTTGTTTCTTTTCTTGTGTGGATATTTTGTTTGTGTTTGTGTTTTTTTTTTTGCTCAGGTGTTTGTGTTGCTTTGTTGTTTTCGATTGTTTACTCTTTGTCGTCCTTGGTTCGTTCCCTTCCAATGTCGAGGTGTGGACTGCTTTGAATTTGTTTTGGACCTTGTAACACGCAATAATTTAGTGTCGTTTAGGAGTTGTGCCTTGTTTTGAGTTTTTTTAAACTGCTTTTCTTCCGCCTTGGCCCTTTTTGTATATGTACTTGTTTTGGCTTTGTACAATCCACTAGGTTTCTTGTTAGTAATGATCTTGTTACTTAAAAAAAATGGCAAACACCTTTGAATAATGACAATACCAAAAAAGTCAAATTTGCTTGCCAAAAATAGTGTTAACTGGTGATTTGTCCCTTGAACTTGTATATAGCTTTCGATTTACCTCCTATCCTTTGTTTTTCAGAAAATTAAGTCAAATTTACTTGTAAAAAAGTCCACTTTTAATTTGCTTGCCAAACTAAGTCAACTTTTTTTTTTTCAGCAACATCTTTGAATAATGACAATACCAAAAAAGTCAAATTTGCTTGCCAAAAACATTAACTCTCTTTTGACCTCTAGGCATAGTTGTTGTAAGAGTGTTTTCATTTGGCTAATTTACACAAACACTGTTTTTGCATTTAATAATAATAATAATGATAGAATGCTGCTCTTTCCACCTCTTTCTTATTTTCCTTCACTTTATTTTCAAAATTTCAAAGACAAATTTACCACTTTATAAAATGATTTTTAAGAACTTTTAAAAAAACTTCAAATTTACCCCTTCGCCTCCCAGCTTCCTCCTAGCTAGCTCCCCCAACTAGTTTTTTTTAAAGAGGTAATTATAATTTTGGTCACTAAGTTAGGCTCGAATTTAAATTTGGTCACCAAAATTTGAATTTTCCGATTTCTGTCACTGTACTTGACGTCGCTAACAAATAAAGTCAAATCTATCAATTTTTTTCAGTTAAGTCCCAAAAAGAAACAATAAAATAAAAGACTCTAACGGACAATAAAACTTCACAAGAAGAGTTCAAAGTACCAGATAACCTCTTATAGCATCTCCAACAGTAGTAGCAAATAAAACTCTTCAAATTGAAGTTTGTTGACTTACGTGACAATTTGAAAAGCCTCATTTGCTACTTGAATAATTTTTGCTACAACAAACTCTTCAATTCAATTAATGCAATATCATGGAAAAGAAGTAAAAATATGAAAACATGTGAAAAATGTCTATGTATTTATTATTTGAAAAGAAAAAAAATGCATGTTTTAAACATTTTCAAGGTAGATTTTGTTAATCCAAAGTAAAATTAAATGTTTGAAGAGCCAAAGTCAACTTACCAGTCTTGAAGAAAGAGAAAGAAGTTGCAGCTTTGATGACTGAGGTTGAAGAGACTGTTGGAGAGAGTTTTTCTGATGTGGCTCACCTATTTTAGAATTTCAAAGTTATTGAAGATGCTATTAAAGATGCTCTTAGATAGTTTCAAATTAGACTTTTGAATCTCACCCAATTTTGTCCTCAGAGCCATAACTTCTTTGTCTCTTTTTTTTATTTATCAATTTATGCATGTAACTTGTTGGACATGGTTCCCAAAGTCCTAAGCTTGCTCTGATTCTCTTGCACCTGAGCTTCCAAGCTAGACCCAATTGCAATATCAGAACCAAATTCAGAACTTGTGCAAAAATCTCTATATATGACAGATGTTGATTAATAAAGGTTCGGTGTCGGTGGGAGGGAGAGAGAGAGAGAGAGAGAGAGAGAGAGAGAGAGAGAGAGAGAGAAAGAGAAACAGTAGGGGAGTTAGAGAGAAAACACGTGGGGACAAAAGAAACAAGCCTGGTACTGCATCAGAACTGTAGCGGTACTGTAGCAGTATTGTAGCACGCTGTAAATAAAAGGATAAACCACAGTAAACCCCCCAAACTATAGGGCCATTTTCAAGTTCATACCCACATTTTGAAAATTCACGAGTACATACTCAATGTCACGAAAACCCTACAATTTGCCCCATTCGTTAGCCAAACCGTTAGTTAATCTGTTAAGTGCTGACGTGGCATTTGTGGGACCCATTTTTTAACTGACATGGACTTCCTGAAATTGATACTTAGGTGACTAAAGGTAAATTACACTACACTCAAACAAAAGCACAACAATCTTCACACACTTTAGATCTTGACCAAATGTACTTATGACTAGTCAATTACTAGTCATGACACACACAACCAAGAACACACACATAGCATACCAATATACCTGCAAACCTAGAAGATCACTAGTGACAACCTAGGCACTCAGAAGGACCCGTCAATCTAGGCATCCCCTATGCTAGCAACAACTATGGTGAAAGAGTGTGAAAGCGTTATAGTCAAGTCAACAACAAGCAGCAAAAAAAGATGACTAGTCAACTGCAAGAACATAAACCCAGAAATACATCCGATGACTAGTCAACAATCAAGAACACAAACCTAGAAAAATAACAGAGATGCAAATCAGAATTTGTTCACCCAGAAACCCACCATTGGGAAAAACTGGGGGTTATCAACTGACCAGACAATCCACTAAGTAAAAAGGATTCTTACAAAGAAACCAAGCAAGCTCAATAAATCCTAGATCTATTTAGGAAGATGAGCTATACCTCCTTTGTGCAATCTTCTTCTCCAACTTAGCACAACCAGCAGCTTAGTTCTTCATGGCAATGACAGCTCCTTCTTCAGCTCTTTCATCCCATGGCACCAACTAGCCAGCTCAAACTCAGATAGAAACCAAAATTTGGATTCAAAGGAAAATGACCAATTTCTTCAAGAAACCATACTCTTGAAGAAATCAATCTTGAATCTGACCTAGATATATATGTGAGAGTGTTTGATGTAGCTAGATGCAGATATCATACTTCAAATGCAGTTTTCGAAAAAGAAATCAATTTGGAAAACTCATAGATGAATAATGAAATGGTTCTCTTAAGGAAAAAGAAGAGAAAGATGGCAAGCAAAACTTTCCAAACTTTCACACAAAAGAGACGACTGCCAAATGAGGAATGCATTCGCCTTTACACACAAAAATTCCCTAGGTCAAAATCGACACATGGCAGTAGAGAGAGATAGCAGAATAAGACAAAACAGTTGGTTATCCAGCTGGAAATCCTGCAGAGCAAGGATGACTAGTCATACGAGAAACAGATGACTAGTCATCATTTTATGAAAACAATTTCATGCTATGTGATGCAATGCATAATTTACCTTTTTCAATTTGCTTGAACCTCCATAGGATAGCTATTAGTTAAGAACACCTAAAGAAGCTATTCTTAAACTAAACTTGAGCTTGATGAATACAATAAAGATCCTATTACAAACTTGTCAAGGGAAGCCAAAAGAAAATCTCAAAAGGCATACACTAACACTTCCACGTGGACCAAAAATTAATAAAAAATTATTTTTAAAAATCTCTCTCTCTCTCTCTCTCTCTCTCTCTCTCTCTCCTAGAACCACCATAACTGGCCCATATTCTTCTCATTCACCTTGAACAGAATCTCCATTTTGAACTTTGCCAAAATTACTCAAATCCGAACTGTCAACACCTTCTACATCCTTTACCTTCATGACAGGTTCAGATTGTTCACTCCTAGTTATTTTGCTCTTCTTCTTCATCTAATCTCACCCAAATCTCTCGGTCCCAAATGAACCACAGAGGCTGTCCAAACCCAATAAAATCTCCAATCTTTCTCTGAATTTGGCTAAGCCTTTTTCACAAACACAATTGTCAAACAAATGCTATGTCTCTCTCTTATGGCTTTGAATCCATATTTGAAATGCAAAGGCTGGCACTTTGTACTCTGAAGAAATAACGAGATGCCAAAACTATAGAAATTTAAATCTGATTGAACAAGCGTTGAGCTGCCCATAATGCACGCATAGGGTTTTCGTCGTCCGATCCAAAGCCTCCTTGACCTCATCAATGTACGGATGCAATTCGACTCGACTTGTTGCTTAGATCTAGGTGGCACAAGGTCGTGTTCGAATAAGAGGCATAGTTATAGATCTGGGGTTTCGTTGCTTAAATCTGATTGAACATAAAAAAAATAAACAAAACAAATCAATCAAAGAACAGGCATAGTTGTGGATCTGTAAATTTGAATCAAAGAACAAATTTGATGTAGGTAGGCATGAAATACTTGGATATTTTTGCGTCTTTTTGTATTGGATCTGTTATTGTTGCAAAGGTTTCGTCATTCTTGGATATGTTTGGGACGGAGCCAGCATAGGCCCACTGGGTGCACATGCCCCCACTTACCCACATGAAACGCTTCACCCAAACCCATTTAAACTCATAAAAACATTCCTTTTACACTCCTCTCAAATCAACTCAGATTTTTTTATTTAGTCTCTCTATCCTTTTAATATTATTTTTTTGGGTCAAAAGCATTACAATTTACAAAACTCAATCCCACATAACCCACCCCCACAACACATATAAGTTTCTTATTCTTCTCCTCCTTCTCTGAACTGTTGCTAGTCTTTCTTCTTTTCTCAATATCACAGTGGTAAGGAAAGTTTACTTGGTTTTCTTGAGACTGTATTGGATTTGTTTGTTAAATATGTTGTGTGTTTAATTCATTAGGTTTGGATCTGATTTTGATTTACCTTTGTTGGTTTGTAATGTATTTCATGGAAGACATTATGCATTGATATATGAACTTTGTCTTTAAGTATGTTGAAATTTTTACTCTTACTTTGTTGTTTGGAGATGCTCCAATGAATTTTTTTTCTGGCTCCGTCCCTTTAGAGAGGATATTGCGTCATAAAGAAGCTTGAGAGATGATGAATCCGGTTGATGAAGTATCAATTGAGTTGAGGTTAATTTCTTTATGTACTCTAAGACCTTTTTCTTTTTCATTTTTTTGGGAAGAATTTTGCATTTCATTAAGTAGATGTTTTATCGAACAATAGGTCTCGCATCTGCAGTGGCTTTAAACATGTTTTATTAGGATCTTCACGTACACCATTTATTATAACTGTGTTTTGGTGTCTTGTTCAGTAATCCAGATGGGAATATTATTTTAGAGAATGGGAAATCTTCCAAGCTCAAGGAAGATGGAGGACACAGAAGTATAAGTAGTGCTGCAAGAAAATGGCCAAATCTGGAGGAAGTTGTTAACGCATCACATGATCATCACCAGCCAAAAATATTCCTTCCAAAGCGGGATATAAGATTTACGGTATCATCTGCACTTGCTGTGTTCGTTGATCCTTTGATGTGCTACATTCCCGTCTTCACCGACGATGATAGCACGTGCTACGGTTGGGACCATAACTTGATGTGGACATATTTAGCCTTACGATCAGCAGGCGATCTATTTTATGCAACGGACATTTTTGTTTTTGTTGGGTTTTTAGAGGTGAAGGGGTTAACAACAAAGAGATTTTATTTATTTGACAAAAGATAAGTACAAAACTTTATAGAGGGCTAGGTTTATTGGCCTTCAACAACTAGAAAATTGTAGGCTTATTGGCCTCCTCACTCTTCTTTTGGCTTTTTCACAAGCTTAGCATACTTGTACAAGAGGCATCACCTATTTATAGATGTCCAAGTCGGTGGACTTGGTTTTCTTCTCAAAACTACTAGTTTACAATATAATATTACCTTATTACAAGATTTTTATCGAGACTTTTCTAGAAACCCACAACAATTATATCTTTAAAGCTTGACTTTGTCAAAGTTATTGAATATTTCATGAGATTTCTACTTTTTTTCTAGATTTCTCTAAATTTTTCAAGACACAGGTGTGCATTACTTTTTAACAGTTTTCATAAGGCGAAGTCGCGGCAATGGTAATGCCAAGCCGTTTGGGGCCTCATGGATAAAAATTTTGGGCGGTCCTCATTCCACAATTTGTAAGTTGTTGAATGGCCAGAAATCACTTAGGTTCTTACGCATTCTACCCCGCATTTGTGCTGCTCTTCCCATTCTCCAGGTATACAATCGTACCTAAGAGAAGCTACAGCTAGCCAGCCTTTTTCCACGTAATTAAATGTCTTATCTTGAAAATAAAATAATATAAAAAAACTACTCATGCCATGCCAGAGTTATGTTGTCAACAACTTGAATATTTATCTTTTCTAGAATTCGCAACATACATAAACATTTATCTTTATATGTGAATAATTATTTAATATTGGTTACACAGTAATCAAATTTTAACTGTTGGCTTAATTGTGCCCAGGCAATCCTATTCATTGGAAATAAATGCCTTTATACCACTCTTTTTTTATCTAATTCCAATCCAATATACTCTACGGGCTTATACACTCTACCGAAAGCTCGATTAGCACACTAACATAGAGACCACAGTAAAAAGATTTCTTAAAGCTGCTTTGGACTTCCTTCCTTTTATCCTTGCTACCAATGTAAGTTTCAATCTTATCTTCCATATTTGAAGAAAAAAATAATCAACTTGATCTTATTAATGTTAATTATATATATTTAGTTATTAACTGAAACCTTAAGAATCATGTATATATATAGTTATTCTCTTATCCGGTGCGGATGCCATTGTAAACAGGCAGGAAAGCAGGGAGGGATAGTACAAAATACATAACGTCCGCACGATAATAACGTCCGAATGTCCGCATAGTAGAATTTTCATATATATATATATAGTCCCCTTCTATTGAAAGATCCCTCATATAATTTTAGAAAAATTAGAGAAAGAAAATAACAGAACAGAAATAGTTGTAGAGAAATATGAGTGAATTTTACTTTGTTTTTGTTTATTTAAATTAATTGTTAATTACTGTCCTTTCCTTAATATATTATTTACTTTTTTTGGGAATTATTTCATACTTTTCAAATTTTCGATGAACTATTGATTATTTACTATCTGCTCGTTGGTCCTTCAGCTATTCGGAGCCTATGTTGCACGGACACGGGTACGGGGACACGGAAACGCGATACGGCGACACGTGGACAAGGAAAATCTCAAAAAACTAGGACACGGACACGGCTAGGACACGGCAATTAAAATAATAATAAATTAAAATAATATATATTTATATATATATATTTCAAAAAAAAAATATTGCATATTCAATAACATAAAAACATTACTTTTGTTGGGCAATGCACCTGACAAAACATAAAAAACACATCACATTGACAACTCTCTCTCTCTCTCTCTCTCTCTCTCTCTCTCTCTCTCTCTCTCTCTCTCTCTCTCTTATTTTTCCTTCTTCTCTCCCTCTCTTTCTTTCAAGAATCCAATTCAAAGTAGGCGTTGTCTTCTTCCCCAAGTGCACAACGCCTTCTATGCAATACATAAAATTTTCCCATTTTTTTCAAGATGTGTCTTGACTATGAGTCGACCAGTGTCTTGACTGTGGACACGGCGTTGACCGTTGGACACAAGTGTCCGAGGTGTGTCCGAGGAGTGTCCAACACGCCGACACGCCGACACGGCACCTCGACGGAGTGTCCGTACAACATAGTTCGGAGCCTTGTGGTACTTTTTCGCTATGGAACGAATGGTTGATTGTAGGGAGAAGCATGTCCGTAAATTTTATAATATCTCGCTTTTACAGGTCGTGCTCTTGATGATTGCGTCGACTTCGACGACATTATTGGGTTCAATATCTCGCTTTTACACATGTCATGCGCTGTACAACTTTCAGCAAATATAACAAGTTTACCTTTCGATTTTGGCATATATCAATACGCTCTCCAATCTAATATGACAAGCTCAAGTGATCTTCCAGTCAAGGAGAAAAACTTTCTTGCACCGGCAGTCCTAGCCTCCTCCAATTAAAGCTCGTCACGTGGACAACTTTATTGAAAAAGAGAGAGAGACTGTCCACGTGGTGAGCTTTGACAATCCTATCTCCGGTGCAAGAAAGTTTTTTTCCCAGTCAAGGTGTTGCAATGTATTTGGTGGGGCCTGCGAAATTTGAGGTTCGTATATTTATAAGGCTTTTTAACTTTTCATGATGATCCCCCAAATATAAATAAATCATGTTCTGATCCTATAATTACAATTTACAAGGATGTCATAGTAGTTAAAACGTTCTTATATTTCTGATTTAAAAAAAACGTTTGACAAAAGGATTAAAAAAAACGTTTGACAAAAGGATTAAAAAAAAACGTTTGACAAAAGGATTAATACCATACCTATAGAAGTTACTAAGGCTCACAGGAACCTTTGACAAAAGACTACGATTAAAAAAAAATTCTAGTCATGACCTATTACATTTCAAAGGATTCTTTCCCCCCAACACCCCCACTTTGAGCTAGGTAGCAGATGGAATTTTCATTATAACCTGCGATATACACTTACCAAATATATTGCTTCTTCATTTTCTTTTTGCAGTTCTTTTGGTTCAAACCTCCAGACCAGTTTCTTTATGGACGAAATCATCTTTTCGATTGTGATCTCTATAAGTGGCTTGGCACTATTTTTAATATATCTCAATTCAAGGGTGCAGGTTGGCGTTTAAACAAAATTGATGTCATTTTTTGTTTGACAAAGCGATATTCTAAACTAAATTTATATCTTTAAACTTAAAGCTCCTCCATATTAATTTCCGTATTAATTCTTGTGTATCTATAAAATTAATAATTATATGCAGGAGTTGAAACAAGTGTCAGATCACCTCAAATTGCGACAGAAGATTGAAACGAAATATCCAGACATAATAGAGCAAATGCGTAATATGTGGTGTCTCGGCTTGGCTTCACTAAAGAAAGTAAGTAGTTGGGTTAATTTACTCTGATTCTATCTATTAAATTTTGTTCAACATTAATAAATTATATATATATATATATATATTGGTAGGTGCCGTTGCTTGAAAGTACAGATGAGAAAGTGTTAAAAGCAATCTGCGTGTATCTTAAGCCGGTGACTTATGGCGAGGATGTTTATATCATTCGAGAGGGAGAACCACTTCTAAAGATTGTTAGTGTATGCGTTTTGTAATTTGCTTTTGGCTTCCCTTGACAAGTTTGTAATAGGACAATCATTGTATTATTTTCAAGCTCAAGTTAGATTAGAATAGCTATCTTTGGTACTCTTATCTGGCTACAATCTGATGGATGATTATTGTGTTTGGCAAAGGTAATGTTTGGAGTGCATCATATTGCATGCATTGAATTTCTATTTATTATGACTAGTCATCTTTCCTTCGTATGACTAGTCAACCTTTGGATGAATTGGAATTCCAGCTGGATTCTCACCATCTGTTTTGTCCTATTATGCGAATTCCCTCTTCTGCCATTGTGTACGTTTCTGACCTAGGGATTTTTGCATTATAGCTTTTGTCTTGCTCATTTTGACGGCTGTGGTTTTTGGGATAAGTTTTTGGAAAGTTTTCTTACACCTTTTGCTTCTTCTTCCTCAAATAGAAAAACCATCTTATTTTGCATCTATGAGTTTTTAAATTGAATGATTTCTCTAAAAACTGCATTTGCTATACTGAATCTCACCTAGCTTCATCAAAACACTCTCATCTATATCTAGGTTTGATTCAAGATCGATTTCTTCAAAGAGTATGGTTTCTTGAAGAAATTGGTCATTTTCCTTGAATCCAAATTTTCGGTTTCTGTCTGTGTTGGAGCTGGCTAGCTGGTGTCATGGGATGAAAGAGCTGAAGGAGGAGCTGCCATTGCCATGAAGGACTAAGCTGCTGGTTGTGCTAAGTTGGATAAGAAGATTGCACAAAGGAGGTATAGCTCTATTTCCTAAATAGATCTAGGATTCCTTGAGCTTGCATGTATTTCTTTGTAAGAATCTTTTTATACTTAGTGAAATGCCTGGTCGGTTGATGACCCCCAGTTTTTCCCAGATGTGGGTTTCTGGGTAAACAAGTTTCTGGTGTTCTGTTCTTCTTTTCTGGGTTTCTGTTCTTCTTTGTTGACTAGTCATCGTTTGTTGTTCATATCTTCTGGTTTGTGGTCTTGAGGTTGACTAGTCATCTGCATATGATATATGAGTTTTGTTAACTGCTATGGATTCACACACTCTCACTGTAGTTGTTGCTAGCACAAGGGATGCCTAGATTGATGGGTCCTGCTGAGTGCCTAGGTTGTCACTAGTTATCTTATAGGGTTGCAGGTTTACATTGCTTGCCTTGTGTGTGTGTGATTCTTGATTTGAGTTTGTTCTTGACTAGCAGTTGACTAGTCATATATCTGGCTAGTTTAGTTTTGTGGTGTGTGTCAAATTGCTCCATTGTCCTAATTAGATTTTAGATTTACCCCTCGTCACCTAAGTACCAATTACAAAGATGTTTTTCATCATGCGAGACACTGCATTGAGCTACGCAACTATTAAGGGTGTACGTGCCTTGAGAAAAGTGATTTTTATGGAGAAGAACTTCTAAATTGGGCATTCAAATGTTGCTCATTTTCTGAGTTACCTATCTCCACTACAACTCTTAGGTCCCTAACAAAAGTTGAAGCATTTTCAATTAGGGCAAACCACTTGAAGTCTATTGTCGCTCAATTTTCGTGGCATTTTCGGAGGGAGCTTCCTCGTTCTCAATTGGAGCATTTTGCAGCTTCTTCCTTACAGGCATTCTGGCGCCGCCGACGTGCAAGGCTAAGGGCCCAACTGAACCCAAAAGCGACATCCAAAAAAGAGCGCCGTGGTTGTGCAAGGCTATGGGACAAACTTACATTAAATTAGACCAAAAACTACATCCAAAAAAGAGTGTAATAAGCACATGAACCCACTACTTTTTTTTGTTTCTTTTCTTGTGTGGGTATTTTGTTTGTGTTTGTGTGTTTCTTTTTGGCTCAGGTGTTTGTGTTGCTTTGTTGTTTTCGATTGTTTACTCTTTGTCGTCCTTGGTTCGTTCCCTTCCAATTTCCAATGTCGAGGTGTGGACTGCTTTGAATTTGTTTTGGACCTTGTAACACACAATAATTTATTGTCGTTTAGGAGTTGTGCCTTGTTTTGAATTTTTAGAGCATCTACAATGGGCTCTCTAAACCACCTCCTTAGATAAATTTTAGGGAGGAATTGGAAAAATGCAACTCCAACCATGCTCCCTATCCATCTCCTAAAATAGGGAGACCTCTAGGAGCTCCTAAATCTGAGGAGAGAGAAAGGACTCCTAGTGGCTCTCTATAATTTAATGCTGCTTTATTTAATGAGTATTTCAAACCTTTAATTAATGCTAAATATTTTTTATATTATTTTTTAATAGAAATGGACCAATTGAAAAAAAGTTAAAGCATTTATGACTCTTCAAATTAGGGAGTATGGTTGGAGTTGAAATTTTTTAGAGAGCTCCTAAAATGACTTTTTTTGTATTTTTAGCTAAATTTTAGCTAAGAAATAGAGAGCATCATTGTGGATGCTCTTAAATTGCTTTTCTTCTGCCTTGGCCCTTTTGTATATATACTTGTTTTGACTTTGTACAATCCACAAGGTTTCTTGTTAAGTAATGATCTTGTGACTGAAATAAAAATGGCAACTTTTTTTTTCAGTAACACCTTTGAATAATGACAATACCAAAAAAATAAAATTTGCTTGCCAAAAATATTAAGGGCCCGTTCGGTAACGTTTTTGGAGAATGTTTTCTGAGAAAACGTTTTCCACGAGAATGAAAACAACTTTTTTCTGTTTTCTACAAGTATACATGAGAATGAAAACATGCTACCGAATGTGTTTTTGACTCATTTTTGTAATGTTTTATGAGAAAACGTTTTCCACGAGAATGAAAACAATTTTTATCTGTTTTCTACAAGTATACATGAATTTGTTTTCATTTTATGAAAACTTTTTCCACGAGAATGAAAACATGCTACCGAACGTGTTTTTGACTCATTTTTGTTTTCTGAAAATGAAAACAACCTCCGAAAACGTTACCGAACGCCACCTAAGTGTCTTTTTACCTCTAGGTAATAGTTGTTGTAAGAGTGTTTTCATTTGGCTAATTTACGCAAACACTGTTTTTGCATTTATTAATAATAATAATAATAATAATAATAGAGTGCTGATATTTCCATCTCTATCATATTTTCCTACTCACCTTATCTTCAAAATTTTAAAGATAAATTTACCCTTTTGTAAAATGACTTTTAAGGACTTTAAGAAAAAACCTCCAATTTACCCCTTCCCCTCCCAGATTCCTCCTAGCTTGCTCCCCTAACTGTTTTTTTTAAGGGGTAATTACAATTTTGGTCACTGGGGTTAGACTCGAATTTAAATTTGGTCCTCAACTCCTTCTTCGGTGAAGAACTTGAAAGTTTTGGTCTTGAAACCGAGAGCTAATTTCTAAAACATTTCAGAAATTTGTGGAGGTCTTGAAGAAAATTCATTTTTGGCATTTTCTTTTCTTTTTCGCCTTGAGTTTGTTTGCTTTGAAATAGAATTGGATTGAAAGTTTCAATCTTTCTTTTCTGTTCTCTCTGTACAAAGAAACAAGAATTCTTGAGCAGAGCTGTACTCTTTTTCTTGTGGAGGTGCTTTTTTTTGTAGGTCTTTCAACTCTACAAGACCAGTTTCTCTTTCATTTGGTTCTATTCAATTTAATTTGAGTATGGCTTCCACGCTCTTGTTCATATAATTCGCTAATTAATCAATAATAATTGTTACATTCCCTCTTACGTTTCCCTTCTTGTTTTTACCATTTAGTTTGTATTCCATTCATATATAAATCTATGTATTTAATATAAAGAACTAACATTTTACTTGTAAAGAGAATAAACAAATTTTTTACACATTAAATACATAGATTTATGTGTGAGTAAAATACTAGCGGCACAAAACTGAATGGAGAAAAAAAAAAGAAAAAAGGAAGGCAAGAGAGAAAGGCACTACAATAAGCTCGTCACTGAATGCAATTAGTGTCCAAACATTGGTGGTCATTGAGTGGCCACTAGAAGCTCGTCACAAATTCTATTTAGTGACCATTCTCAAGTATTGGTCATTACAACACCAAGAATTAGTGACTATCCTTGTGTGGTTACTAATAAAAACGCTATTTGTCACCAGAACTTTGGTCACTAAAAGGCTTACAATTTGGTCACCAAAACATGCATTTTGGTCACTGAAAGTGAGTCACGTGCCCACATTAGTGACCTACTTACTTGGCCACGAATGTAATTCAAAAATTGGCAACTAATTAAGTTTACCTATCCATGTTCTTTATTTATTGTATTACAATATGAAATCACAATTAATTTCTTTTAGACAGTGTTGTTGATAAAATTTATAGCATCAAATAAGTCATTGCATTCAAACGCAATCCATATATTTAACATTTTTCCAACAAATTCACAAGATGTCCCAAAAACAAAATGCTAGATATTTAAGTTCAACCTAAATGTCAATTGATTCCCAAAAACAAAGAACATAAGATTCATCACTAGTAGATTGTCCTCTGTCTTCTAGTTACAACTTCAACCATATGCTGATATACTAGAAACTTATCCATCAGACCTGCACCAAACAATAATGAAGCTAGAAACTTAAAAATGAAGCTTTTCAAATTAAACAATAATGGAATTATATCTAAAGCAGTCCATAAGTGCCAACTTTATCTTCTAGTAAATAATGAGCAATAACTACCCAGAAACGCCATGCAAACAGAATCAGAATTCAGAAATCAACCCCAGAGAGGGAAAATGAAATTCTAAGAGAAGACCATGTTCGGAAAAGAAGACTGTGCTTAAAGGGTTTCTCTACAAGAAGCTGGCTCAGAGCTTTGAGAAAAATTACTGTAAGCAACATCTATCCGGCTGCATACAGATATAGTAAAATTGTAAGACTTTACCAGAAACAGAATGTGCATCGGAATGAGGTCATGAGATTACACTCCACTCAAAGTAGAAGTTTCATAATTCTAAATGTATATGTGTCATGTGTGTGTTCCCAATTCTTGGAGAAGGCAGCTGGAGTTTGGGTTCCCAACGGAGAAAAACAGTAGCCAAAGTCAAGCACAATAAATGCTTTCATAACACACGTCAACACTCCTCATCAAGTTGGTACATAGATGTCGTCAATGCCCAACTTGCCAAGAGAGTTGTGGAAGGATTGACAAGAGACTGCCGTTATTAATATGTTTGCATCGAGCTTCTTCTTAATAAAATGTTGATCCATTTCAACATGTCCCCTCACGTGGGACCACCACATAGTGAGTCACAAGCGGAGCTAAGGCCAAATTGAAGTTAATCATTTTGGTATGTCGGTGGCAACACCTAATCCAGGTCGCTAGTCGGTCATGTTAGTCGGGTCGGTGGCAACGCTTAATCCAGGTGTGGCCGGTCGGTCGGTAGATCACAGAAATCATGCGAACACGGCAAAGGCAAAACAAAGAACACAGAAACCCTGTGAGCACGGCAAAGGACACAGAAACCCTATGAGCATAGCAAAGGACACAGAAGCCCTATGAACACGGTAAAAAACACAAAAATCCTGTGAACACGACAAAGGTAAAGCAAAACCAAACCTTGAAAAATAGAATAAGGTACGACAAAAGCAAAGGCCAACCCTAAAAATAGGGTTAGGCAAGGTAAGGAAAAGCATGGTAAGGCATGGCAAGGCAAACTTCTAGCATTATTAAGTGCCCCGAGAGAGGTGACTTTTATGGAGAAAAACTTCTGAGTTGGGCTTCAAAATTTACTTCCTTCCTTGAATTTCCCATCTCAACCAGATATGTCAAGTCCCAGACAAAAGTTGAGGCATTTTCTATTAGAGCCAATGACTTGAGGGGTGTTGTCGCTAAATTCTGGTGGCATTTTAGCAAAGAGCTTGAGGGTTCTCAATTGGAGAAATGGGAGGGTTTGGCGATTTCTTCCTTACAAGCAATCCGACGCCGTCATCATGCAAGGGCCAGCGCAGAACTGGCTAGAACATACTTACAATAAATTTTGAAATTACTTGATAAGATTAGATGCTCTGCTTTCTCTTTCTTTGTTTGGACTTATAGTACAACAACTTTTTTCATTTGGGGTTACTTGTTTAATAGAGTTTGTTAAGTTTAATCCTTTATTTGGTGTTGCGCGTTCTTATGTTTATGGGTCATGTTAGGGAGACCAACTTTAGATACCAACTTGTGTACCATCTTTCTAATAGAACTGGAGCCCACCAATACAATGGGTCTCACCCTCTATTAGAGAGATGGTACACGAGTTGATATCTAAAGTTGATATCCCTAGCATTTTCCTATGCTTATATATGCCGATGGAAAATTCTTGGAAAATAACTAAAATATTGTTAACTGTGTGAACTAATATTTTGGCAACCAATCATGAGGCGCCACGTGGACAATGAGAATATTTCTTAGGTCAACAATTGTGCTCCATTTAATTGGCAAATTGTTTAGACTAAAAATAGGGATATTACCATAAATTAAGGATTTGATTTCCATTAAATCCATAATTGATTCAATCTCTCCATTTAAGGGAGAGAATAATTCCCTTCCATATGTTATTCTTTGAAAAATCCTAGATTTCAAGAGCACTATAAATAAATGGCTACACCACCTTCATGAGGTAATCTAATTTCTGCCCTAGAAACTCCTCTCTCTCACGGCTCCGGCCACCCTCAAACACGGCTTCGGCCACCCAGTTCTCCCGTACCGAGTAGAAAACTCCGATCTTCTTTGTTATTTTGTATCTTTCTCAAGATCATATAATGGACTTAGACATCGGAGGACCTTTGGTTATCATCCCAAGGGGTGGGGTGAGAAGAATTTGGAACCATTATTTGTTGAATAGGATTCTTTGCTTATTATATGTTTTTTTTTTGCCAATCGATAGTTTTTGCTTATTATATGTTGATACTTTGTTTTTTTGGGTCAAAGTTGAAGCGAAATATATAGTTGATGATTAGGAAAGATGTAATCTAAGTTTCTTATATTAAATAATTTGTTTTGACTTTTGGCAAGAGTTTGTTTTTGTTTTTTTGTTTGTCTTTTAGGGTCAATGACCACAAAATCCTCTAATCTGTTATTGTGGTTTGCTCTTGCATTTCACATACATATCTTCCTTCTGGAAAAACGTTTTAAGCAAAATTTCTCCTTACTGTTAGGTAACTACTTACGTATGAGATGTAATAGACTCATAAGTCAAATGGGTTAAGAGTGATTGTCCTTATACTCGCGGTTCTGTGTCAGATTTTGCTTCTCCTCCAATATCATGGTATCAAAGCCTACTCTTCCATGCGATTTAAATAGTTTTGAATGCCGAAATTGTCATTTGAATACATAATAAGAATAAGAATAATAATAACCACGACTGATATCTCACTTGAACAACATCCAAACAAATAATCAACAACAAGAGAGCACCCCAACTCTTTTCAGAAGAAAATAAGTTTTTGTTTTCTGGTTATAAAATAATGTGTAGTTCTCCTTGTTGAAGATTGGCTCATCATTTGATGCGGGAGGAAGAAGGAAACAAGAGGTGCTGCAAGGAGGAGCAGCTGGAAGACGAGAAGAAGTTGTAAGGAGCAAGGAATAAAATATCGATGATATCGGAAATATCGGTAGTTCAAAAATACGGAAATTTCGACAAAAATATCAGGATATTATCGATATTTATGTCTATGTCGTCAATATTATCGATATTTTGGTCCATGGAAATCTAAAATATCGATGGTATCGAAAATATTGGTAGTCCAAAAATACGAAAATTTCGATAGAAATATCGGGATATTATGGATATTTTGTTCCATGGTAAGGAGGGAACAGCACAACAAGCGACCGGTTGCTTTGGCCATGCGACCAATTGTTTATGGCCGAGACTCAAAGTTGTTGTTTTTGTCTCTAGAAACCGGTCGCCCATTCCTGGCGATCGGCCATCGCGTGAATTGGTCTGAGCCCTATTTGACGAGGGTTTCTTATTATTTTGGGGTTTTCTAGCCTAATTTAATAGGGTTTTAGTTTCCTTAGCAAAAGTCTTATGCATTATAAATAAGACTTTTAGGGTTAGGTTAAAAAGAAGAGAGGAGAATTCAAGAGTAATTTTCAAGGAAGAAACACAAGACAAAATTCAAAGGTGAAATTTTGAGTGTTTACAAGGGCCTCAAAGGGTGAGAGAAAAGAGAGCTAGGGTTCTTGTGAGAGCTAAGGGGGTTTAAGATGGTAACCAAAGTTGTTCTTACATACTAGTGAATTTCTTGGGTGGATCACCAAAAGGACGTAGGCACAAGGCCGAACCTCTATAAATCTTTGTGTATTTGTTTTACTCTCTTCGTAGTGTGTGCGCTTTATTCTCAAAGTGGTTTGTGTGTGTGTCGTCGCATAGTCCATTAACGACAAGGTCTTGGAGTGTTTCCGCACAACACTCCTTAACTAAACAAAAAATACTTTGGCCAACGAGATCTAGTCGAGTGGAAAAGGTCATTGACTTGCAGACACTAGTGGTCTCAAGTTCGAATCTCCCATGGCACCTTGATGGTGTGTGTATGTTAGAAACTCTCACCTCAAATTCCCCAACTAATTTAAACTATCGCTTGTATATTTTTTTAAAAAAACTATACATATATAAATTAGGCTAGCTACTCACTAAGGAGCGGAGCCACTTATGGGCCATTAGTGGCCGGCCTCCCCAAAGCCTCAAACATGACATTGCATATAATAGCAAGGAGATGCTCTGCGGTAAGGGGGATTTTGGTGAGGGATCAATCATACAATTATAGTGTAATAATCATACAATAACCACATAACGCAAAGATTCCTTAATTATCCATAATTAGAATTGAAGCCGCCACGTGAATGTGGCGGTTTCTCCTTAATAGATTGAATGAGGAGTTCAATCTAACCATCTAATTATTAAAAAAATTTAAGTCCAACATTTTGATTTTTTATTTTCTCTCCCTTAAAATACAAGAAATTTTTTTTTGTTCACAACTTTAATCTAAGTTGTATCCTCATTATCATTTTCAACACTTGACATGTGTCCATTTTTGCTTTGTATTTATGGAACCATGATTATGCCTATATACACATATCAAGTATTGAGAATGGTGGTGATGATCTTAGATTAAAGTTGTGAGAAAAAATGCTCCCAAAATACATTGGTAGATGGTGAAATTATGGTTAACCTGATGATGAGCCCAAAATTTTAAGCTTTGGATAATAGCCCGAAGGCAGGGGCCCAAAAAGGTTCACTCTCATGAGAATGGGCTTCTTCCTTCTTTTCTATTTTTAAAACAAATTATTTTATTAAGGAAATGTATGCCACTATCTACTTGAGCTTGGCAATCCATTTGTTCTGTAAAAATAAAAAAAGGCATGCAAATTATTGTACTTTTTCTAATAATGTTTTTTTTTTTTGAGCTGTGATGTTCAAAAAAGTTTTCACATCTTTTTCCTCTTTTATTAAAACCTAAGGAAGATAAAATTTGTAATTGACATACTAGTACAAGTTATAGTTCATAAATCGTATAGTAAATCTATAGTACACAAATCTGGTATTTCTTGGCCCCATTTGAAAACGATCAATAGGAATCTGGTCAAGCACACGCAAAAGCTGAAATGCTCCATTGCCTGTGAATTTACAACCTTCTGGTGCAAAGGCTTTGAAAAGAACAAGGTTCTTATCTAAAGGAAAATTCCTAAAGCACTACTTATATGCTGGTAGTGAAACAAGGTTCTTATCCCATTTGAACGGGGTTCTTTCTTAAAGCACTACTTATGGTAGTGAAACTAGGTTCTTATCTCATTTGAACAAGGTTCTTCCTTATATGCACTTGTTGACACTGACAGGTAGGAATGTCGATTCCCACAGCACATTTATTAGTTTGGTGATTAAGGTGATTAAGCTAAGGATTGATAAGACATTCATCCTGATCTTGGTCATCCATTAGCAATGCAGACTATGAACGACGAAAAAACAAAAGAAAAATGTGGGCATTCAAGGATGTCATCCTGACTCGGAAGGACCTTCTCACAACAGAAAAATGTTGGTTTCGTTGTCTATAGAAGGGCATTTGACAACTACATAGTTTTAGGGTCCCCAATTAGTCGTTGTAGTTACGATTTCATCATGACTCATGACAAGTCACAAAAAGCAAATTCATGGATGATCGATATAAGAATATATTTTATACTTTTAATTTTGCTTTTGGCATGTGATTTTACTTGCATTCTTTGGAAATCATTTGCTTCAAAAATTTAAATGTGTTGATGTGGACTTGTGAGCGAGGAGAATTTTTTTAGGGTCAAGTTAGGAATATAATGTCGGTGCAAAGAGAACATAGGCCCCAACTCAGAAAAGGGTGGTGTAGATGAATGCAACAAATTAATGGGAAATTAAAGCCATGGTGGCCTTTCTTGTAACCAGTACACTATTAGTACTGTCCGTAAAAAGAGCAACATCTTATCCGCTCTAAAGAAGAAAGTGTTGCGCAACTTTAATAAAGCAAAAAACATAGTGAAAAAGCATTATAGCCATTCCAACAGCCTCTTCAACAATTTTGGAATTTTAAAATAGGTGAGTCACATCAGAAAAACTCTCTCCAACAATTCTTCAACCTCGATCATCAAAGCTACAAGCCTACAACCTCTTTCTCGCTCTTCAGGATTGGTAAGTTGACTTTGGCTCTTCAAACATTTAATTTTACTTTGGAAAAAACAAAACTTACCTTGAAAATGTTAAATACATGCATATTTTTCTTTTCATATAATAAATACATAGACATTTTCACATCTTTTCATATTTTTCATTCTTTTACATGACATTTCATTAATTGAATTGAAAAGTATGTTGGAGCAAAAATTATTCAAGTAGCAAATCAAACTTTTCAAATTGCCACGTAGGTCAACAAACTTCAATTTTAAGAGTTTTATTTGCTATAACTGTTGGAGATGCTCTTAGAGCATCTTCAATAGCCTCTTCAATTACTTTGGGATACTCAAATAGGTGAGCCAAATCATAAAAAACTCTCTAAGAGCATCTCCAACAGCCTCTTCAACCACTTTGGGATGCTCAAATAGGTGAGCCACATCAGAAAAATTCCTCCAATGTACCTCTTCAACCTCGGTCATCAAATCTGCAACCCCATTCTCTCTCTTCAAAGCGGTAAGTTGACCTTGCCTCTTCAAAACATTTATTTTGTTTTGGGAGAACCAAAATCATATCAAAAGGCTAAAAACATTTATTTTTTTTATGGGTTTGATGTAAATTTCATAAATATTATCTTTAAAAAAAAGAATGTTATTAATTATTTCAAATGTTATTAATTATTATTGTTTTAAGTCAAATATTGTATTAATTGAATTGAAGAGACTGATGAGGCACAAAATATTAAAGTAGCAAATAAGGCTCTTCAAATTGCCACGTAGGTCAACAAACTTCAATTTGAAGAGTTTTTTTTGCTACCACTGTTGGAGATGCTCTAACAACCTTGTCAAACTCAGTTATCAAAGCAGCAACATCTCTCTCTTTTCAGGACTAGTAAGTTAACTTTGGCTCTTCAAATCATTTAATTTTACTTTGGAAAACCAAAACCTACCTTGAAAATGTTAAAAATATGCATTTTTTTCTTTTCATATAATAAATACATAGACATTTTCCACATATTTTTATATTTTTCAATATTTTCCATGATATTGCATTAATTGAATTGAAGAGTCTGTTGAAGCAAAAATGATTCAAGAAGCAAATAAAATTTTCAAATTGCAATATAAATTTAGATTCGGATTCCATTTCTCTTCTCATCCTTCTGTCCTAATTATTCATCTCTCTCTCTCTCTCTCTCTCTCTCTCTCTCTCTCTCTCTCTCTCTCTCTCTCTCTCTCTCTCTCTCTCTCTCCACTCTGAACCTGTATAAATTAAGCTATACTTGTGAACATTGATCAGGTATATCACTACACTGCTAGTACAGGTGTAAGTTTCAATGCCCTTTTAAATTATCTCTATTTAATTATCTCCATCTTAAACACATAAATATATATTTTACTATTTGCAGGAGTCAATATTATTTTGTGGTGCTGGTATTTTAACAAGCTCATTGGGGTTGCTCGTAGTTCATTGAATATCGTATCATCAATTATGTCGGACTCCGATTATGACTCAACAGCCGTAAGGTTCGTCTTTTTTTTATTTGATTGAAAGGTTAGTTCTTTTTTCTTTCATTGAAAGGTTAGTTTTTTTTCTCTAACTCTGAGAACATTTTCTTTTTAAAGAAGTTTTTTTCTATATATAACATATAATCGATAAAAAAAAATACTAAGATTTAAATTAGGTTAAGAATGTGGAAAAATAATTTATCAGGATTAAAAATGTGGAAAAATATTTTATGCTAGGTAGAGCACGAATATGGAGTAGCAAAGAGAATGTAAGACGAAAAGTTGCTAAAACCCGTATTTATATATCTTCAAATCGTATGGGTACTTACGAATTTTGGAGCTCAGTTTTCGAACTGGAATTTTTGAATCAATTATGGTGCTTAAATTTAACTTTATATTGCTGGTTATGTTCTCTGTAAAGAGGAAGGCTCGATCCTTGTATGTGTTGTTGAGAATTTTCTATTTCTTAGTTTAGTGAGACTTAGATTGATGTAATTGTTTTTGTTTAGGTTCATTGTTGGTGATAATGAAGGTATTCTGCGAGTGGCTGACACCTGTTCCAAACATGTATCTCATATTTTGACTCAATTAATTAGGTATTTTAGGCATTGATGAGTCAAAGGTATTATAGGTATTAATTAAATTATATATTAATTAATCATTGACCCAAAGGTCAAATCCACAATCCACTCATTCGGGCACTTGCATGGCCCAACCCAAACTAATCCTACTTACAAGACTAGGTCTTAAAAGAGCATCTGCAATGGTTATGATAAATTACATGAAATTGAACTAAAATAGTAAAATCTCACTTGTAATGGTGTGATTTAGTTCATTGGAATAGATGGTACTTTGTAATGAACCCTCTATTGCAATTGCAATAGCTAACCACTGGACCCAAATGCCAATAAAAAAAATAGAAAAAATACATCAATAAATGCATTATGTCGTTAAGAGCATCTACAATATTTGTTTAATAGTTCAATGCAATAAAAAACATACAACAATTAATTTATTTTCAAATATATTTAAAAATTTGCCTCTTTTTAAAAAACTCTTTGAGAATATTGCAATGATAGAATTTTTAGTGTTATTAAATTTATTCATTTTATTTTATTTGAGTATGTTAAAAAACATGTAAAAAGATATAATTATTGATTTGAAGTTATTGAATTGTACAATTGCAAGTAAAATTGTTGTTCAATTCAATAGTTGCCAAAATAGTTCAATTAAATTGAACTATTACATTGAACTATTGAACAACCATTATGGAAGCTCTAAAGAGTTCAATGAAACTCTATTAGTTTTCCAATGTGGGACTAATTTCAACTCAAACATAACTTGCAACCATCTTACAAAGCCAACATTCATAAATTAGGCTCAAAGATCATCAGCCACAAAGGGGTTGGAACTTGGAAGTATAGTAACCACACTTGGTTAATCCATATACTAATTCAAAAGGCCAGAGAAATTTCAGCATAAAGCCGCATGTGCCTGAACAAACTAAACATGAATCGCAGCACCCAAATCTACCAATATAATTACAGCTTTTAAACTCTCACAAGTAATTATTACAAAATAAGAAAACTGCAAACAAACAACAACCAAAAACCAAAAACTAGATTTCTAGTATTTTTAATTAAATTTTAACTAAAATATAAGGAGAATGATTGTAGATGCTCTCAGACAAAATTAATATTAATTTGATAATTCTCTAACTTCCACTACTGTTCTCCATATTTGGCTACTATTCGCAGGAGTACGTACTCAATATTATTTGGTGCAAATTAACTATATATGGTTTAAATAAGCTTGGTGCTAATTAACGTACTCAAAATTGATTGTAGATGCTTGTGAATAATTCGAAAACTTCAGAGAGGTTTTTGCGTCATAAATAAGCTTGGACATGATCAACCCGGTTCCTGAAGTATCAGTTGTGTTGAGGTTAATTTCTTTATGTACTCCAGAACCTTTTCTTTTTCATTAAGTAGATGTTTTATGAAACAATAGGTCTCGCATTTGCAGTGGTTTTAAACATGTTTTATTAGGATCTTCACGTACGTATCGTAGACGGCTTTAATCCAATCCACCATTAATTATAACTGTGTTTTGGCTTTTATTTTTTATTTTTAAAACCAAAGTGGTTGACTTTCGCGGAACTTTAAAATCCTAAACGGGGATAACGTTTTTTGCTATCTTCGGCCAATAACTCAATGATACGTAGAATAACTTTTTCATGTGTCATTGTGTTATTGGCCGGAGATAGCAAAACAATGCTATCTCCGTTAAAACAAGGGCGACATGATGTGCATGTGGGCCCCCGATTTTTTTGAAGTATATATATATATATATATTATATACACGTGAGTGCACAAATATTCACATAATTGTGTGCCTAACATAGTTGGTTTTGTTCTCTCCAAAAAAAAACGTAGTTGGTTTTGTAAACCTTTGATACTTGTTAGGGGTGCTGGTTCGATTCCCACATATGAGATTTAGTAGTTTGTTTTTACACATTTCTTAAAAAATAACAACAACAAAAATCTCCATAAAATGACACCAAGGAGTAACTGCTTCAATATAATTATTTAGGTTTTTTTATTTTATATAATTTAGAAAATTAATGTTTACTATTTTACTCTTGTTATATTTATGATGTTATAACATTTCTATTTTACAATGACATAATAAGAGTTATAAATTCTATTTTATAAAACTTATTCAGCCTGCTTGATTAATTATATTATATCATATAACCCATATATACTTAATTTTTCTTTCTCTTGGACGCGATTATATATATATATATATGTTAATTTGTTGTGTCTTGTTCAGTAATCTATATGAGGAGGGGGAATCTTCCAAGCTCAAGGAAGATGGAGGACAAAGAAGTATAAGTAGTGCTGCAGCAAAACGGCCAAAACTAGAGGAAGTTATTAACGCATATCATCATCCGCCAAAAATATTCTTTCCAGAGTGGGATATCATATTTACAGTATCATCTGCACTTGCTGTGTTCGTTGATCCTTTGATGTGCTACATTCCCGTCTTCATCAGCGATAACATATGCTACTATTCGGACCAAACCTTGGGGTGGACATTTTTCGCCTTACGATCAGCCGGCGATCTATTTTATGCAACGGACATTTTTGTTTTCATAAGGCGAAGTCGCGGCAAAGGTAATGCCAAGCCGTTTGGGGCCTCCTGGATAAAAATTTTGGGCGGTCCTCATTCCACAATTTGTAAGTTGTTGAATGGCCAGAAATCACTTAGGTTCTTACGCATTCTACCTCGCATTTGTGCTGCTCTTCCCATTCTCCAGGTATAAGATCGTACCTAAGAGAAGCTACAGCTAGCTAGCCTTTTTCCACGTAATTAAATATCTTATCTTGAAAATAATATAATATATAAAAAACTACTCATGCCATGCCAGAGTTATGGTGTCAACAACAGGAATATTATCTTTTATAGAATTCGCAACATACATAAACATTTATCTTTATATGTGAATAATTATTTAATATTGGTTACACAGTAATCAAATTTTAACTGTTGGCTTAATTGTGCCCAGGCAATCCTATTCGATGTAAATAAATATCTTGATAGCACTCTTGTTTATCTAATTCCAATCCAATATACTCTACGAGCTTATACACTCTACCGATGGCTCAATCAGCGCGCTAACATTGAGACCACAGTAAAAAGATTGCTTAAAGCTGCTCTGGACTTCCTTCCATTCATCCTAGCCGCCCATGTAAGTTCGAATCTTATCTTCCATATTTGAAGAAAAAAATAATCAATTTGTTCGTATTAATGTTAATTATATATATTTAGTTACTAGCTGAAACCTTAAGAATCATGTATATATATATATAGTTATTCTCTTATCCGGATGTCCGCACGTTATTAACGTACGGATGTCATTGTAAACAGGCAGGAAAGCAGGGAGAGGTAGTACAAAATACATGGTGTTCGCACGATAATAACGTCTAAATATCCGCATAATAGAATTTCTATATATATATAGTCTACTTCTATTGAAGAAAATGGATGACCTAAGCCAAAAAAGGAGAATCTAAGGCTGAGTGATCAACAAGCCTGCACCTACTTTCTTTTCATTACAACTCCTACGTTAGCGTTATTTTCCTCCCTTTCCATTATTGCTCAAAAGATTAGAGAAAGAAAAGAACAGAAATAGTTGTAGAAAAATATATTTGTTTATTTAAATTAATTGTTAATTACTGTCCTTTCCTTAATATATTAGATATTTTTTTTTTGGGAATTATTTCATACTTTTCAAATTTTCGATGAACTATTGATTATTGACTATCTGCTCGTTGGTCCTTCAGCTATTCGGAGCCTTGTGGTACCTTTTTGCTGTGCAACGAATGGATGATTGTATGCAGGAGCATTTCTGTAAATTTTATAATGAATGTGGTGGTGATTATTGCGGCAATATCTCGCTTTTAGACAAGTCATGCGCTGTACAACTTTCAGCAAATATAACAAGTTTGCCTTTCGATTTTGGTATATATCTATACGCTCTCCAATCTGATATGACACGCTCAACAAATCTTCCGGTGAAGATGTTGCAAGGTATTTGGTGGGGCCTGCGAAATTTGAGGTTTGTATATTTGTAGGCTTTTTAACTTTTCATGATGATCCCCCAAAAATAAATAAATCATGTTCTGATCCTATAATTACAATTTACAAGGATGTCATAGTAGTTAAAATGTTCTTATATTTCTATTTTTTTAAAACAAGCCCAACTCCAAAATCTCATTAAAAAAAACTCAAAACACTCAACAGGGTATTAAAGTAATTTAATAATTAAAATTAAATTCAATAGGATCAGTTGTCATTTTTTGGGTTTATTTATAGAAATTAAATTGTGTAGGATTTATCTATATTATTAGTGCTAAGAAACTAAATAGCTCAAAATAATATGATATTTGGCATTTTCGAGTGGAGTTAAATTTTTTCCGAAGTAAAAAATTGCAACATAAATCATCAAATTCAAATTTAACATTTTGCAAAATGTTAAAAGATTATTCAAATTTAACATCTTGTTAAAAGATTATTTAAATTTTTTCCGAAGTAACAAATCGCATTTAACATTTTAACAAAATTGCCACATAAATCATCAAATTCAAATTTAACATCTTGTTAAAAGATTATTCCTAAAGTGCCCCAAGTGTGTTATTTCTTATTGTGTGATAATCAATACCATACCTATAGAAGTTACTAAGGCTTAACAGGAACCTTTGACATAAGACTACAATAAATAAAAAATTATAGTCATGACCTATTACATTTCCAAGGATTCTTTCCCCCCTCCACTTTGAGCTAGGTAGCAGATGGAATTTTCATTATAACCTGCGATATACACTTATCAAATATATTGCTTCTTCATTTTCTTTTTGCAGTTCTTTTGGTTCAAACCTCCTGACCAGTTTCTTTGTGGAAGAAATCATCCTTTCGATTGTGATCTCTATAAGTGGCTTGGCACTATTTTTAGTATATCTCAATTCAAGGGTGCAGGTTGGTGTTTAAACAAAATTGATGTCTTTTATTGTTTGACAAAGCGATATTCTAAACTAAATTTATATCTTTAAACTTAAAAGCTCCTCCATATTAATTTCCGTATTAATTCTTGTGTATTTATAAAATTAATAATTATATGCAGGAGTTGAAAAAAGTGTCAGATCACTTCAAATTGCGACAGAAGATTGAAACGATATATCAAGACATGGTAGAGCAAACGCGTAATATGTGCTATTTCCGTTTGACTTCACTAAAGAAAGTAAGTAGTTGGGTTAATTTGCTCTGATTCTTTCTATTAAATTTTGTTCAACATTAATAAATTATATATATATATATTGGTAGGTGCCGTTGCTTGAAAGTACAGATGAGAAAGTTCTAAAAGCAATCTGCAGGTATCTTAAGCCGGTGACTTATGGCGAGGATGTTTATATCATTCGAGAGGGAGAACCACTTCGAAAGATGTTTTTCATTACGCGAGGTACTGCATTGACCTACACAACTATGAAGGGTGGAACAAATGTGTGCGAGTGCCTTGAGAAAAGTGATTTTTATGGAGAAGAACTTCTAAATTGGGCATTCAAATTTTGCTCATTTTCTGAGTTACCTATCTCCACTACAACTCTTATGTCCCAAACAAAAGTTGAAGCACTTTCAATTAGGCCCAACCACTTGAAGTCTATTGTCGCTCAATTTTGGTGGTATTTTCGAAGAGAGCTTCCTCGTTCTCAATTGGAGCATTTTGCAGCTTCTTCCTTACAGGCATTCTGGCGCCGCCGTCGTGCAAGGCTAAGGGCCCAACTGGATGGGACAAACTTACATTAAATTAGACCAAAAACGACATCCAAAAAATAGTGTAATAAGCACATGAACTCACTACTTTTTTTTGTTTCTTTTCTTGTGTGGATATTTTGTTTGTGGCTTTTTTTTTGGCTCAGGTGTTTGTGTTTGTGTTTGTGTTGCTTTGTTGTTTTCGATTGTTTACTCTTTGTCTTCCTTGGTTCGTTCCCTTCCAAGTTCCAATGTCGATGTGTGGATTGCTTTGAATTTGTTTTGGACCTTGTAACATGCAATAATTTATTGTCGTTTAGGAGTTGTGCCTTGTTTTGAGTTTTTTTAAACTGCTTTTCTTCCGCTTGGCCCTTTTTGTATATGTACTTGTTTTGGCTTTGTACAATCCATTAGGGGCATGTTTGGTAGCCCTCACTAACAGTGACTGTACTAAATAGAATTTGAAGCCCATGTTTGGTAAACGAGGGACTAAGTTAAATGGTATTGTGGAGTCCAAATAGTAAAAAAAAAAACCCTCACTCGCTCTCCTTATACATAGAGGGGGAAACTTGGTTCGCAAAATTGAGCACGCGAGTCCGCCTCTCTCCCGTTCACGACTCCAGCTCTCTCTCTCTCTTGTTTGCATCGTTTGCGACTCCATCTCTCCTTCATGGGTCGCGTCCTCTTCGGTTCCATCTTCATCGTCTCTGCTTGGCAATGATAAGCTCTCTCTCTCTCTCTCTCAGATCTGCTCTCTCTCTCTCTCTCTCTCTCTCAAATTTGCTCAATTGGGGCTTCCCTCTCAAGTTCTTTATTCTCTGTGTTTAGTTATTATGCATGAATTCTTGTTAATTTGGTCATGGCTACTTCGAATGCTCTCAGCTCTGCTCCCTGGCCTTAGAGGAATTTTCTCTAGCAACTAGCAATTTGAAATTACTGTCGAATTGGTTGGTGCCTTTGATTGTGCTAAATTTTTAGTCCCAAAAGGACTGGTTTTAGTCTCAGGAGCTCAGGAAATTGAATTAGACACTAAAAATGGGATTTTCCAAGCACCACAGCTAGATTGCTTATAAGTTATATAACTTGGAGCTGCATCATTCAACCCTTTAGGTGCATAATTGAGGATTTTTCTTGTTTTTTCAAGAACTTTCCAATCTGAGATATAAGCTACGCCCAGGCTACTTGAAAGAGCATCAATTTTGGAGAATATACTTTATGCTTGTCAAGAAACAAGTGTCTGAGTAAGTATTTTATTCATTTCAGATTTTCAAGTATTTTGCTTCAGTGTTATTGAATAAGAGCATGGTTCTGAATGATTGATTAGTTGTTGAGAGGATTTAGGAGTATTCTTCTAAGTGGTTTATTTTGTGTTAGTAATCTGTAGGAGTGACAGGGTAGGAGGCTAGGTGATGAATTTCTATCTATTTTTACACGAGTGTTTGGTCATCTATAGCTTGCTCGAGCATATATTATCCACTGATCTCAACACTAGTGAAAACTCTACATCCAGTTGGCATTGGCTTAGTCAATCACATAGGATGTGTGCCTCCACCATTTGAATCTTCTAAAGAAAAGCAAACTGAGTTGACATATCGAAATTTGCTTTGTTGGGAATCATATAGCACCAAGCTCATGATTTAGTCTGACATCATAAGGCTTATAATGGATCTTGACTATCTTGGAAGTTTTTTGTTGACAACAGGATGATGTGTATCTAAAGAGTAATTTAAAAAGCATGATATGTTCCTGTCTTCTTTTTGAAAGATATAGAACATCAATTTACGAATGCAAGCTAGAAATAGAGATGCATAAGAGTCCATTACTATGTTTCTCCAAACATGTGTCGTTCTTCTTTTGAACAAGTTCCTCTAGATTATGTTTAGTATCTGCATATTGGCCAACATGATAATGGGGTATCCCAACAAACATTCATGGCACGAATTACATTCTTTAGTTGCTGATAGTAAGGAGAAATACTTCTCCTAGATACTTGTGAAGAATCTTTTTATTTTCTTTTTCCTAAATGCTGGTTTATTTTGATATGTTACAAAATGCCCATGATGTAAGGATAGTGATTTTTAGTTTCATTTTATCATTATGAAAATATGCAAGATTCTAGTTATATATGTCAAAAAAATATGCAACATTTTATCACTAACTTAAATAGGACTGTGCTAAATAGTTAAAAAAACTCCTCACTCGCTCTCCATTTAATCTGTGGTGCTTGTGAGCTTTGCAGAAAGATCATAAGGCCATTGATATTCTTCTTGCAAAGGAGCTGAAGTCCCTGCTGACATGATGGAAAAGCAAAGCAATAATGAAGTTAATGCTAGTGATAATTGTGTCGAGGAAGATGCATCTCCTATGTCTTTAAACAAAGAAGGAATTGTGTCAAGGAAGATGCATCTCCTATGTCTTTAAACATGATATGTTCCTGTCTTGGCATTTTAAGTTATCGGGGCAAGTGGTTGTCTAATAGTTGAAGCAGTGAATTAGTTAGAGGATTCAATCAAGCTTTGGCATTTGGTACTCCTAGCACATATAGTTTCGTACAACTGAGATTTCCCCAGTTGCCACTAAGGCTGACTTTGGAATTGATATCTTTGTCTAGCTAGAAGTTATAGTAAAACACAAGATACAACTGAGTAGGCTACTAGGCACATATTTTGACATGATCTTGCAATTTTTTCGTTTATTGTGGCGAGCTGTTTTGTTGCAGAAGAAAACTTAAATTGGTAGACAGAAAAACTATTGGGAGGAAGGAAGTTGCTGTTGGGAATGCATATTATAAAAGTGAGCTTCATTTTCTCATTTTCCCACATTGCCTTTCTGTTTGTTTCAGCAACACTCTGCACACCGAGAGCACAATAGTTCGGGTAATTCCAAGTTCCACTCCCCTAGGCTCACCTTGCATATAGCACATGTCAGAAGACTCCCACTTAAAAAGAGTTGATACATTATCTTCTTTTCCAATGTGGGTCTTAAGTTCGTGTATTTCAATCAAACGCCAACAAGTAGTTGATATTATCGAATCATGTTGGGACTTGGTTTAAGTTTGAAGGCTAAAATCCATTTTTGGAATACTAAAATACTTGGGTACCAAAACTAAATTTCCAAGATTTTTTTATAAATATTTAATACTAATTATTCACTAAAGAAATAATAATTAAAACACAATTACTAATTAAAGTATTTAAATAAGGCTAAGATATTATTTAATTAATAAAAAGCAACTTTAAAAAATTGTTAAAAAAAATATTTTAAACGTATAGCCGCACGGCTATACTATTCTAATTAAAGAATATAGCCGGGCGGCTGTTCTCTACAAATAGAATACTTTAAAAGTATAGCCGTGCGGCTTTAATATACAAACATAATATTTTAAACGTATAGCCCCGCGGCTTTACCCTATAAATAGAATAGAATATGTTAGAAGTGTAGCCGCGCGGCTTTACTCTGTAAATAGACTGATTTAAAAGTATAGCCGCGCGGCTTTACTTTGATTAGTGAATATTTAAACATTTTACTCATTTCATAAATTACTTAATAAATAATAATTAATTCTTTTCAATTCTTTTTTTTGGACTGTTTATTTTTATACAAAATTAGTTTAGGTAAATTCAAGTTCCACTCCCCTAGGCCCACCTTGCATATAGCACTTGTCGGAAGACTCCCACCTATAAAGAGTTGATACATTCTCTTCTTTTCCAATGTGGGTCTCAAGTTCGTGTATTTCAATCTAACGCCAACAAGTAGTTGATATTATCGAATCACGTTGTGACTTGGATTTAAGTTTGAAGGCTAAAATCCATTTTTTGAATACTAAAATACTTGGGCACCAAAACAAAATTTCCAAGGATTTTTATTAAAATATTTAATATTAATTATTCACTAAAGAAATAATAATTAAAACTCAATTACTAATTAAAGTATTTAAATAAGGCTAAGATATTATTTAATTACTTAAAAGCAACTTTGAAAAAAAAGTTAAAAAGAATATTTTAAGAGTATAGCCGCACGGCTATATAATTCCAATTAAAGAATATAGCCGGGCGGCTGTTCTTCACAAATAGACTATCTTAGAAGTATAGCCGTGCGGCTGGACTCTGTAAATAGACTATCTTAAACATATAGCCGCGCGGCTATACTCTTTGAATATAATATTTTTGAAGTATAGCCGTGCGGCGTTACTCTGACTAGCTTAATGGTATAGCCGCGCGGCTATACTCTTTAAATATAATATTTTGAAGTATAGCCGTTCGGCTTTACTCTAACTATCTTAAAAGTATAGCCGTGCGGCTATACGCTTTGAATATAATTTTTTTAAGTATAGCCGTGCGGCTATACGCTTTGAATAGAATATTTTTAAAGTATAGCCGTTCGGCTTTACCTATTAAATACCATAATCTTGATTTCTCTTTTCTATTTACTTTATTTAGTAGTTATGTTTTAATTATTATTTACTTAGTGAATAATTAGTATTTAAATATTTTATTAAATTAAAGATACTAAGCTAGTATTTTTTTTTAGGTCCTTCCCAACGAAATTTTGTCAACACAGATTTATCCCGGCGAAATGTTGCTGGTTATGATATTTACCGACGAACGTTCGTCGGCAAGGATTGTTTTGTTGGGAGAAGTCTAAAACGTGTAATTTTGCCGACTTAGACCTTTACCGACAACATTTTGTCGAGAGAGATTTTCTTGCTTTTTTTATTATTTATTTTAAACATATAAAATTAGTTTCTTTACTTTTATTTTTTGGCCAACATTTTTAATTTAATATTTATAGCTAAGTAATATCTTAGTCTTTTTAAATTACTTTAATTAGAAATTATGTTTTAATTATTATTTGATTGAATATTTAAATATTTTACTCAATTCATAAATTACTTAATAAATAGTAATTAATTCTTTTCAATTTTTTTTTTTGCACTGTGCTTTTTATTTTATTTTTATACAAAATGAGTTTGGGTAAATTCAAGTTCCACTCCCCTAGGGCCACCTTGCATATAGCACATGTAGGAAGACTCCCACTTATAAAGAATTGATACATTCTCTTCTTTTCTATTGGCACTTGAATCAATCTGCATGTTGTTCTGAAATGATAGTATTATTTGTTTGATAATATCCAACATGAGTGAAGATAATTTGCCTGTTAGCCAGCCACTGTTTATGTAATCTGTGTGTGTGAAGAAAGATAGGGCAGTTGTGTTTTCTTTTCTGCTATGGGATGGGAATCTGGGATGCTTAAAATTGAATCCACTGCCTGATTATTTTTGGGTATCTGTTTTGGCTTTGCAAGGAGATTCAAACAGTAAATCTGGATTCAAATTTACCATTTAATTTAGTTAATTTTGAGTAAGCTTAGCAACCTGATCCATAGCATTGCTCTATACTTTCTGAAATGTATGCAGAATTCTAGCCTTTTAGGTCACATGTTGATCACCCTTTCTTATTTTCGCTCACAAACTAAAAAAAAAATGAAAAAGTTGCTGGCCTTCCTGCTATATCACCATATAATCTGTGTGTATGTGTGTGTGTGCATATATACATAGAGAGAGAGAGAGAGAGAGAGAGAGAGAGAGAGGTGCATGTTTCCTTGATCCCCTGCACCATTCTGTCATTGACAACAAATAAGTAACTGCCTTCAACTCGAAATTAGTGAGAATTTTCACTTCATATATTTAGTCCAGTCTTCTGTTAACTTCAAGTTTGTGATATCTCAAAGTATGAAATATTTATATTTTGCTTATGTGTGTGCTTAAATTATCTATGCTTATGTGTGTGCTTAAATTTTCTATTGCTTATGTGTGTGCTTAAATTATCTATTCTCAAAACTAAATTTCCAGGATTTTTATTAAAATATTTAATACTAATTATTCACTAAAGAAATAATAATTAAAACACAATTACTAATTAAAGTAATTAAATAAAGCTAAGATATTATTTAATTACAAAAAAGCAACTTTTAAAAAAATGATAAAAAAATATTTTAAGAGTATAGCCGAACGGCTATACTATTCCAACTAAAGAGTATAGCCGGTCGGCTGTTCTCTACAAATAGAACACTTTAAAAGTATAGCCGGGCGGCTTTACCCAGGAAATAGATTATAATATGTTAGACGTATAGCCGTGCGGCTTTACTTTTAAAAGTATAGCCGCGCGGCTATACTCTTTAAATAGAATACTTTTGAAGTATAGCTGCGCGGCTATACTCTTTAAATACCATGATCTTGATTTCTCTTTTCTAATTACTTTATTTCGTCGGCAAAAGTGAGTTTCGTCGTTTGTGATTCTTCCTCAACACCCACCAGCTTGGTTCTGCCTTGGCTTTATGTCTCCTCCATATTAAGAACAGAAACAATTCCGTTCTACTCTTAATATCACAAGTGCTTTCATGCATTAGGCCAATCCCAGTCAAAAATCCGATGATTCATATGACATTTAAGGGCTGGTAAGGACTAATTAATATCAAACGATTGTTGAGTAAAATTAAAAATATTTTTTTTTATTTTATTAATTTTTCTTCATCTTTCATGCCCTTTTTACATGTTTTCTTATCTCTTCACCCCCGACCACAAAAAAAGAAGAAGAAGAAGAAGAAGAAACTCTGAAAAATCGACCTAGGCGGTGCCTAGGCGCTAGGCGGGAGAACACCGCCGCGAGTTCACCCTAAACGTTAGGGGTAGGCGCCAGGGAATTAGGCGGCGCTTGGGCGCCCGCATAGGCGGCCTGGGCGGGTCTGGTGGCTGCTTCTCTACTCTTCTCGACCCAACCAGTGCCGGCGACTGCTTCTTCTCTACTCCTCAGAGGTATCTTTGAATTTTTCTTCTTTCCTTTGAAGCTGCTGCTGGGCTCACCTTATTTCAAGGGCGCGCAAGAGGAGATGATGGAGGCAGAGAAAGATGAGAGACGATGGAGGTAGAGAGAGATGGGAGGTTACGGAGGCGGAAAGATGAGAGATAAGTGAGGATAGGGTTCGTCCAAAAAAAGGTGAAGATAGGGTTAGTGAAACGCAGTGTTTCACTTACGGGCTGCTATTTTAACTGGTATTTTCAGTTGTATTGAAGAAAGGTGACAATAATGTTTAATTACAGGAAGAATTTGTACTCAGTAGAATTTACACTTGGATGAAGGTAGAAGAAATCAAGAAACTAACCCCACAATGCACCAATATTTCCTGAAAATCAATTTGATGTTTCATTACTAGTGCTGGAGCAAGAATAAGATCATGAGAAACTTCACAATTAAAATTGCTTCTCGCTTCCTAACTAACCTTTCAATCTCTTCTAACTCACCGGTAATCACCGTATAATCGAGCTAGCCTCTGAAAACCTCTGTCTATTGTCTATGTGACAAGGCAGGATTATGAACCCCATTCACACTTCCTCTGTTTCCTGTGGACGTGGACATGTCGTCTACGAGAGGAGAAGAGAATCTGGAAGAAGCTGCTGCCTGCATGCACAAGGAACCGTCACACCCTGACTGTTTCTTCTTGGGAAAGGAAATGTTCCTTTGACAAGCATTGGAGCAAACACCCCCCTCGGACCTGTGCAGAGCCCAACTGCAGTTCTTATGGCAAGGCCTTCGGTCAATTTCGGAGTCCCGCATTGAGAGGCTTCCTTCAAACAGACACTGAAACATCATCCCAGCAACTCCTGCGCTAGTCATTCTATTCTTCTCTCTTCTCTGAGTCTCTTACATATTTATGTTAAGGCTGGCTGTGAGCAAAGAGTAGCCAAGCGTTTGTGTATGGCTGTATGGCTGTATGGCTGTATGGTGGTATTCTTGCCAAATTGGAAAAAGAGCAAGACATGAGTTTTTTTCTTGGGCAGTTCAGCTTTGAACTCGACTTGGCTTTATCTTTTGAGGCTCGGCTTTGGTATCTAATAAGTATTGGTCGGATTTATTGTTGGCTTGGCTTGGCTTAGCATAGATTGATACACAGAGGCGTTATTTACCTAACAAGTTAGAAAGGCTGCTCATTTTATTATATTATTGTGCACTGCATATTTGACATCAAGTTCTAGGAACTACAGCAACTGGCGCGTAAGGGTTCCTTGACTTGGATTTTGTCTGTTTCGCATGGTATTGAAGCTACTGTTGGATTTTGGAGGCTGTTAACGTTTTAAACTTGTTTGATAGGGTTTTTATAGTTATGAAGTGGTGTTAGTTTCTTTTATTTATATTTTTCTCTTCTGAAACCTTCTATGTGATTCAGTCTTTTGAGGAAAGAGACAGATTGCATTCAACTTAGAAGTCAAAGTAGAACGTTGCTTGGTCTTGGTTTGGCTTTGAAACTCATTCTACGTACGAAGTTGTGAATTAAGTTAACGAACCTTGTTTGCTTCACCAGAAACAAATCTTTGTAACTTATCTGATTGGAACAATGCCTTTGTTTAAACTGAAACTCCTTGTGCAGTAGGATGACCTGGACTTATCTTTGTATGGCAGAGGGGTGTCGTCATGCAGAAAAAGGAAATGAAGTTGAATTTTTCCCGGTTCCATTCTCAAAAGAAGAAATTATGATGAGATGCTTTTTTTTCACTGAGACTTTATGTATTATCAGGTATTGGGATTATAATTTTTCATCGCAGCTATTCTGGTGGCCATTCTTCCCTCCTACTTCTCTTCTTTCCTAAGCTTTATGTGCAAGTGCAAGCGAGCATATGTGTGATTTACTTTTCTTAAAAATCTTGCTTGCTGTTTTTTACATTTACTTTTTTTGGAAGTGCTTTTGTTACCTATTTGTATAGAACAAGGATGGTCCCGTTGAACTCAAGAGAGGTTTACTGTAGGCACGTTGAACTCAAGAGAAGTTTGCTATGGTGGTGGTTCTTGCAAAACAAACATTGTTCTTTTTGGCTTTGTCTTCATGTGGTCTTGTCAAGGTAGTTAAGCAAGAAGCCAATTGTGTTTGAGAAATTCAGCTTCTCAATGTAGGGATTTAAGTTAAGAGAGTCAAGACAAATCGATTGGCTTTAGCAGTCGTTGTAATTGTGGGGTTTTAGCATAGTATTCTCCGTAATAACGTCTTTTAACTAATCTTGTTACCAATTATATTGTGACTGTTTCTATGCAACATCATTTTGGTTTTAGTAGTGTCCTCTCTCTCTCTCTCTCTCTCTCTCTCTCTCTCTCTCTCTCGTTTTTGGTGAAGATCATTCTGTTACTTAATTCAAGCGGAAGACCCCACTGGCGATTTTAGGAGAACATAGAAAATGTTGTATAACTTCGACTTTTTCACAAGAAGAATCATGCTGTTGAGTAGAAGGCCTCTGTTGTCTCTTTTGGGACATTTCTAATAGTTTTTCTTAAATAACTTTGACTGTTTTGTTTTGGGCTTAAAAATGAGAAAAGAAAAAACACAGAGAAATACAGGGTCATGCTTTGGTAGCAGCAAGGCCGTACCAGAATTCTGATTAGAAGTAATAACCTTGTAGTTTTATGACCTCGTGAGCAAGCAGCTTCTGTTTATTCTGAGAATCAATGTTTTGATATGATATTTGTTTTCGAGACGCCAAATGTTTTGTTGCTTTGTACAATAAAATTGAATATTTTTGTGCCTCTGTACTTTGAGATCAGTAAGTACACCTCTCACAAATTTCAGTTATAATTCTCACTTATCTGAATTAAGGTATTTACTTTGAACCTATTTAAAAATTCAACTCAAGGTTGGAATATACTAAATTATGCATTTAGTTGGCATATGAAGCAAGCAGGGCTGTCATGTATCTTGTATTTTGCACAGATTTAGGTTGTCCTCTCAGTTGCTTTATGGTTGATCAATGACTCTCTTTTGAGTAAGCAGTAATAAAGTTGTCATAATACTGGTTTGTAAAAATCCATGGCCTGCTCTGCGTTTGGTATTGGCCAAAAATCAAAGATCTATTGACCTAATGAGACAGGCAACGGAGACGATGGCATGTCATTTGCATTTGTGAAAGATTTTTTAACATTGCATTATGTGATATGTGAAAGAATGTCAACGGTATAAATGAGTTTGGCTTACTGAGTGTTTAGTGCAGGTAAATCCGAAATGTTAAAAATCTGCAGAAAGCTCAAACCCACCTGCTTAGTGATGCTATCCAGTAGCAGATCCTTGTACAATTTCATTCGTGATTCACTGGCTTATTTACTTTCACTCTCTGTGCATTGTGGTTTATCAATCTGCCTTGCTATATAGTTAACTGGTTTGGTGAGAGATGATGGCCACAGTAGAACTGCATTGAAATTTGGAAGAACTTCTAGAGAGGAATAGGAGTAGCCCACCACTTACAGATACAATGTATAACAATTACTTGTAGGTCCTACACTCACAAATTTGCTTTTAAATGAATTTTTTGTCATGTTTTGTTTTAGTTCTAGTTATATTTCATATTCCCTCTCCCCTGTTTTTTAATTTTTTATTTACCTCTGTCTCTGTCTCTGTCTCCTTTTAATTAGAAAACATAAAACAAAGATAAAAACTTCATCGAACCCGCAACTGAATGCATCAATTGCCACCATGAGAGAGAGAGAGAGAGAGAGAAGGGTACCTTGTAACAAAATGCTACAACATCAATTGCCACCATCGATCTTCTTTGTATCGTAGTTAGAAATTCTTGTCCATTAAACTAAAAATATTTGAAAGAAAGAAAAGTAAAAGAAACTCCTTTCTTCTCCTTGTTTTGACTATATTTTATATAGAATTATAAATAACCTAAAAATTTTAAATAACTCATGCCTGCATTTTGTCCATGCATGATACATGCGTGTAGTTGAATTGCCTAAGCAATTCCATGCTTTATTTGTTGTTGCCCTATGTAAATCTAATTAACAATGATCTTCATCTTGAAATCTGTGTGAAATACAATGAAAGCTAGAATTTTTAAAAAGAACAAAACAAAACAAAATTTGCTTGATTCAAATGCTAATAATGCTGTAGAGGTTGTAGAGGCATAGACTGTCCCAGTGCAGAAAGAATGTTAACAGAGTAGAGTGTAGAATCCGGAAGAGACGAACATGTGAACTTCGACAGTCTGTTGTATGTATGCAGTTTGAGTTGCATTGTATTAAAGAGAGAAATGTGACAATGTTTAATTACAGGAGGAATATAAACTCTGCAGAATTTACATTTGGATGAAAGAAGAAGAAGAAGAAAGTAACCCACAAGCACCAATATTTCCTCGACATCAATTTGATGTTGAGTACTAGTGCTGGAGTAGTACTAATTATGGACAGGAATAAGATCATGAGAAACTTTAACAATTAAAGTTGCTTCTCACTTTCTAATTAATTTCTTCCAACTCACTGTAATCATCGAATGAAGCTAGTCTCTGAAAGGTGTCTATCTATCGTCTATGTGACAAGGCCGAACTATGAACCCCCAGCCACAATTCCTCCATTTCCAGTGCATGTGGAAGTGGATGCTGCCTGCATGCACAGGGAACCTTCGGTCCATGACAGTTTCTTTGGAAAGGACATGTTCCTTTTTTGAGGACAAGCATTGGAGCAAACACCCCCCTTGGATTTGTGAAGCGCACAAGTGCAGTTTTTATGGTATGGCCTTCGCTCAACTTCCATGTCCTGCATTGATAGGCTTCTTTCAAACACACTCTGAAACATTATCCCAGAAACTTCGGCTGTAGTCATTCTATTTTCTTATCTGTTCTCTTGAATCTCTTGTATTAATTTGTGTAGAAGGCTGCGAGCAGCAGTGTGGGATGTGTAGCTAAGTATGTTGTGTTTGAGTGTGTTGAAACTTGTGCATGCTTTCTAAAGCATTTATATAGAAAAGGGGATTAATGTATGATAAATTAGGTGTGGGGGAACTCGAGACAAGTTTAATTAGTAATTGGATTCTTGCCGAAGTGGAAAGAAGAGCAAGACAAGCGTTTTCTTCTAGGGAAAGTTCAGCTTTGTGAACAGGGCTCTAATTTTCCCACAGAATGAGACAGACAGAGAAGTATGAAATGCTCTACTTGGCTTTTTGTTTTGCGGCGGTGCGGTTTATTGTTAGCTTAGATTGATCCGCAGAGACGTTATTTACCTAACTAGTTAGAAAGGCTGCTCCTTTTATTATTAGGAATGCTTGGCAGTTAACACTATGCAACTAACATACATATGTCTGGGTCAAGCATCACTCTTCGTTATACCAAGTTATTGTCCTACCAATATGATTTTGTGTTTTCTCCACTTAGAGGTGAGATGATGAATCTTTACTTTTTACTGTAAGTTGGTTTGTCACGTTTTCATCCAATGTTCTTGCTTGCATATTTGCTTTCCGCGTTTCTCACCCCTTTGTTGGTTTCTAAGGTGCACGGTGGAGCTGCACCTATATGTTTGTCTCTCTCTTCGCATTTGTCTCTCCGCCATGCATGACGGATTTGCACGTCTTGGCATTTTAAGTTATCGGGGCAAATGGTTGTCTAATAGTTGAAGCAGTGAATTAGTTAGAGGATTAAATCAAGCTTTGGCATTTGGTACTCCTAGCACATATAGTTTCGTACAACTGAGATTTCCCCAGTTGCCACTAAGGCTGACTTTGGAATTGATATCTTTGTCTAGCTAGAAGTTATAGTAAAACACAAGATACAACTGAGTAGGCTACTAGGCACATATTTTGACATGATCTTGCAATTTTATCGTTTATTGTGGCGAGCTGTTTTGTTGCAGAAGAAAACTTAAATTGTTAGACAGAAAAACTATTGGGAGGAAGGAAGTGCTGTTGGGAATGCATATTATAAAAGTGAGCATCATTTTCTCATTTTCCCACATTGCCTTTCTGTTTGTTTCAGCAACACTCTGCACACCGAGAGCACAATTAGTTCGGGTAATTCCAAGTTCCACTCCCCTAGGCTCACCTTGCATATAGCACATGTCAGAAGACTCCCACTTAAAAAGAGTTGATACATTATCTTCTTTTCCAATGTGGGTCTTAAGTTCGTGTATTTCAATCAAACGCCAACAAGTAGTTGATATTATCGAGTCACGTTGGGACTTGGATTAAGTTTGAAGGCTAAAATCCATTTTTGGAATACTAAAATACTTGGGTACCAAAACTAAATTTCCAGGATTTTTTTATAAATATTTAATACTAATTATTCACTAAAGAAACAATAATTAAAACACAATTACTAATTAAAGTATTTAAATAATGCTAAGATATTATTTAATTAATAAAAAGCAACTTTTAAAAAAATTGTTAAAAAGAATATTTTAAGAGTATAGCCGCACGGCTATACTATTCCAATTAAAGAGTATAGTCGGGCGGCTGTTCTCTACAAATAGAATATTTTAAAAGTATAGCCGTGCGGCTCCACTATACAAACATAATAGTTTAAAAGTATAGCCGAGCGGCTTTACCCTAGAAATAGAATAGAATATGTTAGAAATATAGCCGAGCGGCTTGACTCTGTAAATAGACTATTTTAAAAGTATAGCCTTGCGGCTATACTCTTTAAATAGAATATGTTTGAAGTATAGCCGGTCGGCTATACTCTTTAAATACCATAATCTTGATTTCTCTTTTCTAATTACTTTATTTAGTAGTTAAGTTTTAATTATCATTTACTTAGTGAATAATTAGTATTTAAATATTTTACTAAATTAAAGATACAAAACTGGTTTTTTTTTTTTTTTATAATTAAAAAAGACATCCCCGACGAAAGTTCGACAACTTAATATCATTGGAGATATGAAAACCAGTTTTCAGCGTATCATTGTCCCATGGTGGTGTTATAGTTTAACCAGATTTGGTTGATAACTTAATATCATTGGAGATGTGAAAACCAGTTTTCAGCGTATTTGATTAGTGTCAAACTTTGCAGGCAGGGTCATTCCAGAGAGTGTAATCTACAGTTATGGAACTGTCCTGTTGGACCTTTTGAGTGGCAAGCATATTCCTCCGAGCCATGTACGTGGACTTACATCCCATGAACCTTTACATTGTTCTCCTCGTGAGGTTTTCAGGATATTTTTTATTTCTTCTGTAAATCCGTTGACATTTCTACTGCATAGGCTGTAGATTCTGTACTGCCGTTCTGCAAATATTTTTTTGGTGATGATCTCAGGATTCCAAATGTAGCTTCTTACATAATGATTTAGGATCCTTCTGCTTGTTTCATTAGCATTCTGTAAAACTTTAACGTTTTTTGAATGTTTTGTTTTCACTGTATTCAGTATGTATCTTGGTCGCCCACTTGGTTTATAATTTTGATATCTTTAGTATCATTGACGTCTTAAATTCAACAAGAAAGTGAGAATTTGACTTTACAAACAGTTTATGTTCAGTAAGTATACTTGAAACCACTACTTTTAGGTTCAGTATTTTGCCGTCGTTTGTGATTCTTCCTCAGCTCAATTTGCATTAATTTCAAGGTCTTTTGGGAATGCAAAGTTGGGAAATGGTTCTGTTTAGCTTAATTAATTGATGTGAGATTACATTTAAAGATACAAAAATTGTTTAAGTGATTATTGTATCTCCAGGCACTGGACTTGATAAGGGAAAAGAATGTATTGTTGTTGATGGATTCATCATTGGAAGGGCAGTATGTGAATGATGATGCCACTAAATTGGTTGAACTTGCTTCCAAATGTCTTCAGTCTGAGGCTAGGGATAGAGGAGATATTAAGTTTCTTCTTACAGTCGTTGCACCACTTCAAAAGCAGAAAGAGGTGATATATCCTGTTATCCTCAGATCATGAAATTACTATTTCTTTGTTTATCCTCAGAAAGAGGTGATAGCATTTTTTTTTCTGTCCTGTTTGTACCATATTTGGTATTTTATCTCTTTTCAGGCCCAAGCCCAAAGAGGGCCCTTCTTTTTCGACACCTGTTTCTTTGGGCTTCAGAGCTTAAGAAAACAAGCTCACACCTTTTTGAACAAATATCCTAAGCCAGACCCACCACGTCAGAAGTGGTTGAGCTTGGCTAGAGTGACTCACGTAAAAAGCAGGAGTGGGTTTCTTGCCATTAAGAGCGATAGGACTTGCGTCTTTTAGCAGAAAGCACGCCGACTGTCTGACGACAAACACCAAAAGAAGCCGTCGTTCTTCCACTCTTTCAAGGCTCAAAGATCCATCCCCTCAAGACTAATCTTCATTCAAAATATCCCTTTTATTTTATTAAGGGACCAACTCACGAGGAAAAAGTATTCAGACTCAAAATTATACCCAAGTTTCTTCCCGCTACCGCCTTCGTTGTAATATTTTGTCTATAAATATAGAAGCTCCAAAGCAGTGCTCGAGGACTCTCTCTCCAAAATCAGACTCAACGTCTATAACTTGAAAAACCTTCAAGCATTCAAACAACCTGCTCTCCTTAGATAACCAGTTGACAACTCCTGCGTTTATCTTTTATTGCTCTGCCATCTTCTTGGTAAGATTTCTGTTTAAACATTCGGGCTAGCTACCTTGTAAAAATCAGCTCAAACTTGTAAGTGATTGGATAGAGAAATCTCCAATCATCTTGTTATCAAGTTCTTTATTACTGTAATTTGCCTTTTCCAAGCTAAATAGAGAAATCTTTGGCTTTTGTTTCAACTTGTTTTCACTCCCAGAATGGATAGAGAAATCTCCTTTTCTCAGGGACTTTACTTTCTCTGCAATTTAATTTACATGCACCTTACATTTTTGCTGTTATCGTTCTTGCAATTTATATTCAAGTCTTTACTTTGAAAATAACACTGTTTATTGCTAGACGGGCCCAAATAAGGGTTTTTTAAGTCTGAAACCAGGGCTTCTTTAGGCCCGACAACAGGGACTCTCATAGGCCCGAATCATCATATCTGGGCCGAAATGGCCAATGTCATGGGCCCCAATTAAGGTTTTTCGAACCCACCCAAGGGATCATTAACCATAACCTTGGTTTTTCTATTTGGCTAGGTACCATTCGTCGTATCTTCCAAGCCATGAACTCATGATTGAAAGAATATTGAAGTCCTCTTCATTGAGGCATAGAAAAGAACTCATTCGAGCCAGACGGGGCATTTTGTTGTCGAGACCTAGCTCTCGAGCACGAGGAGGACATTTCCAACGCGGACCTTTTTATGCACCAACACGTCCTGATACGTTCTGATTGCTCATATGATTTGTTTATTAAGGCGGCATCTCATGTTCTAATGGGCCTTCCTAGAAATACTGTTGCGGTTCCAACCATGCTTTCTCCTTTTGGAAAGGCTTCTGCAAGGATGGATCTTACTGTTGTGCATGATATTTTACTAAAAACAGGCTATAAAGATGAAGAAGGTGCAGAAAATGAGGTACGCTGAATTGCCTATTGTACGTGCACTTAGGACTTGACAGTTAGAAACAGAGTTCTTAAATAATCTATACACAACATTATTGAGATAAATCCATTCTTGGATAGTTGATATTATCGAATCACGTTGTGACTTGGGTACCAAAACAAAAATTCCAAGGATTTTTATTAAAATATTTAATACTAATTATTCACTAAAAAAATAATAATTAAAACTAGGGGTGGGCATCAAAACCGGAATACCGAAACCGTCCCGAAACCGTGCCAAACCGTGCCAATCTCGTGCCATCCCGTTTGGTGTTGAAGTGTAAACGGGATGAAACCGTGTCATCCCGTTACTGTTTGGCACGACATCGGTATCAAATTTGTGATCCCATTTGATATCATACCGTATCAAATAGTACCCAATTATTATTAAATTATTAATCCCTAATTTTTAGTATCTGTATCTCTCCACCTCATCTCCCAAAAACGAAAATTTCCAGATCCAGAAATTCTTTGTTTTCCTTCCTCCATGTCTCTCTCCTTCCCTCCACCATCGATCGATCCATCTCAATCTCATCTTCTTCGTATACTAATCCAAAATCCGGGTTATAGAATTTTTCCTTATACTAATCCAAAATCTGGGTTGTAGGTTCTGATAATTGATGAAATTTTAAGAACTTGTATCCTCACTCTTCATTTTCTGGATACAGGATGTTCTAAACCAGGAGCAACAACATGCAAACTTTCAATCTGTTCGAGAAATGACTTCGTCTTCTGTAAAGTCAGATAACAGAAAAGCATCCATTGTAAAAAAGCCCTATCAGGTATTTGAAATAGTCCTCTTATCTATCACATGTAGTTTGAATATTGCTCTGTTGTCTCACCTTTATTTTTCCTTCCAAATTTCAGCTTCTGCATGTTTGGATTTTGAGGGAATATTTGGAGCTTGATATGCAAATCAATGATCCTCCTGAGAATTTCAAGTTTGATCTTGAGTGTATAATGATTTTATATTTATGTGCTTTTTGCTGGAAATGATTTTTTCCTCCTCTCTCTTTCTCTCTCTCTATGTTCTTTTCCTCTCTCTCTCTGTCGAAAACACATTTGTTTGGTCAGAGCTCAGGATTTTGAAAACGTTGCATTTTTGTGTTTCATCTGACTTAATGTAGCCAACCCCAAATAGTTGAATATCTAGTCTATTTCAGAAGCAATTAGATTTCACTTATCATTTCTCATTAAAAGAAAGTATTAATACTTTGTACTCCTGGAATTGAATCAGATTGAACTTATGTCCTTCTTCCTCATTGAGCTATGCCTGGTGGAGTATGAAATGCTTAGGTTCCCCCCCATCTAAGCCAGCTGCTGCTGCAATTTATACTGCTCAGTGTAGTCTGTCCCGATTCAAGCGATGGAGCAAGACCAGCGAGTGGTATCCTAATTACTCAACGGTATCAGTTTTGATACCGAACCATAC